>OV121138.1:3375743-8375743 GCA_921294245.1 Brassicogethes aeneus
CACATATCAGAGTGCGTGGGCTGTCATAAAACTGTCAAATGTAATTTTAAGGTTAAATTATAACCCACAAATTAACCTTTAAATTGTCAATTGACAGCCCTGATAGAATAAGATATATTTATTATAAAAGAGAAGTAAAATGGTTTTCCTTAGCACTTAAAGACCTTATTTGAGGCATACAAGTGCCTCTGTAAGAAACACAACGTTTAAAACAATTATTAAACAGCACAAACCCAAAGCACAGAATTGTAAACAACAAAAATGGCCGCCGTTAAACTCTGTGCAGAACAGACCTTGTTGTGTGGATTGTGGTTTTAGGTAATTTTGTTTAATACTAAGCTAAAAATACATACATTTATTTTACCACAAACTACATTTACCTTTTAAAATGAAGACAAATCCTCCAAAAACTTCTACTTGTTAAACTTGTTAGAAACCAAATTTCCTAAAGCTAACAACTATTTTTTTACTACATTTACCTTCTTTAAAACTAACATTTACATCTAAACCCAACACTTGCGTTTAAATCAAGGTCGGCCATCACTTGGTGGCGCCGGTGGAGTACCTGGAGCGCGCAAACCAAGCCCTCTACGACGACTACGACGCCACGGAAGAGCTGTTCACGCCGTTCCAGGTGGGCTCCATAGACCACGCGTCCACCTCCGGCTTCTGCATCGGCATGAAGTTGGAAAGCGATCGATCCGCTCAACCTGTCCTCGATCTGCGTCGCCACCGTGATGGACGTGCTGCGATGCGGATACATCATGATCAGGATCGACACGTACGATTCGGACGCGACGGGCGCCGATTGGTTCTGCTACCACGTCAAGTCGCCCTGCATCTTCCCCGTGGGCTTCTGCGAGAAGCACGGCATACCCCTGACGCCGCCCAAAGGCAAGAATTTTTGCGTAATACGTTGTCGATCAAAACACAAAGTGCTTAAAGCACTATTCGGAAGCGAATTGTAACTAAACCTAACCGCTAAATCTCAGGGTTGGCAAAAATCTGGGTTTTTGTATGCTCTGGGTAGGTATTTGGGTTTTTGTGTTTTTCTTAGGTATTTGGGTAATTGTTGGGTATTTTTCGTATTTCCGGAACTCTAACCTCAAATTATAGAAAAATAACATTAATTTTGAACTTTTGTCCAGACTGGTTGTTTTTGGTTAAGTGTTGTAATAAAATAGGAGTGATTTAGTGTGTTTCTTTTTGATATGTGAATTAAAAGTTAACAGGTGAGTTTTACTTTTTTTAAACTATAGGTAAATATTTTCAACGTGAATTTTTCTTGCTTTTGTTGTGGAAGAATATGGACGAGAACCCAACGAACCTAGTTATTGTTGAAAAAATACAATTTGAAGAAGTGGAATATTCAGGAAACGATATGAAATAAAAACGACAATATGGAAAACGGATGGAAGACTGTAACACCATCACAACTGTCTTTTGATAGTCTTTCATCAATACCACCCACATCAACACAATATAAGACTGATCTATCAGTACCTGTCTGTTTCCAAGTGAACTATATTATATTTTGTTATTAAATACTATATAAAAATTAGCTCGATTTTGTCTCATTTTTTATAAACACCTCAAATTCTTTGGGCTTTTGTATGGGTTTTTGTATAGGTCGTTGGGTGGGATTTTGACACAAAAACCCTGTGGGTTTTTTAAATGGGTTTTTCGTTTTGCCAACCCTGCTAAATCTATCAGCTAAGATTTACTAAACCGTGGACCGTAATCGCTAGATTTAGTTAAACTTCGCTTCTGAAGATGCCAACATCGTCGGCGAAAGGTACTTTAAGCATTTCGTGTTTTGTTTTGGCGTTGAGGAACATTTCTGATGATCGTTTTACCCATTAGCTTACGACCAGGACACTTTTGTCTGGTCGGAGTACCTGCGCGAGACCAACAACCAGGCGGCTGATCCGTCCCTGTTCAACAACTACGTGCCCCTGCACGGCTTCGTGGCCGGCATGAAGATCGAGGCGGCCGATCTGATGGACCCGCGTCTGGTGTGCGTGGCGACCATCGCCAAAGTGGTGGGGAGAATACTGAAAGTAACTAAGATCGCTAAGTTTTGAACGTTGTTTTCGGCAATCGTGATCTTTTAGGTGCATTTCGATGGGTGGGAGGACGAATACGACCAGTGGCTGGATTGCGAAAGTCCCGATATCTATCCCGTGGGTTGGTGTCAAAGCGTGGGGCACAAGTTGGAAGGTCCGCCCATTGTTAATAGGCCCAGTTTGCCGGTCAAATCGCCCAAAGGTAAGTGTATTGTTTTTTACTTGCGACCCTTGAAACTACATATCAGTGATAAATATCCTGATATACAGACTGTATAGAATCAGTAAGTAAGGCTGGAGACAAGGATGACAAATTATATTCTGATCAGAGAAAAAGAAACAAACTTTAATTGGGCGTGGTTTAAACCAAGCCATTCGTTATTAACGAACCATAGTTGCCAGGTTGTTTTAAATCAGAAGAGAACGATTATAATTATTTAATAAATAGTTCAATTTTATTTGTTTGAAACTTTAAAAATAACAAAAAAATTAATAATATGTCAAAAATAATTTGATTTAGTTAATTTTCTTACTTTTAATATTAAAAAATAAGAAAAAACAACCCTTTTTAGGAAACAATAATAGCATATGGCAACAACGCGCATGCAGCCAGATACAAGGGCATGCAGTTTGATCGTAGGGAAAATGTGTATAGTTTTTTAAGAAATACATTTTCGCCATTAACTGGAATTTAATGGATTTTAAACAATACTTAGTTTTTATTTGCAGAAATGCATTAAAACAAAACAAACGAATTCGATAAAATAAAACTAAATTCTCAAACAAAAATAATTCTAAAATTCAATCCCTACCACAGTGGACGGGGTTTGGGCACTTGTTTTATTTAAGTGTATCTATTCGTTTTAATACACACTGTATATCTTGATATTTATCCTAATATATCAATATTTTTTTTATAAAAATCTATTCATCAGTATGTATAAATGTTTAAATATTTGCGCAACAAAGAGCAACAGAAACATTTAGAAAATCCCTCTAAAAATATGTAGAGAGATTTTCTAAATGTTTCTGTTGCATTTATTAAATGAAGATTCGGATCTGGATCTACCATTAGCCAGACTGATTTCATCCTAAACTAGACAGCCTTTTTTACACCTTTGATTGTTTTTTTTGCTTTTTATTTAATTTAATTTGCTGTTGTAGTTTTTCAATTTTTTTGTTTTTAATTGCAAAAACAATAATATATGATGTATTTATATTCAAAAATTTGTATTTTTCAACTACATTTTACATTTCTATACGGGTGAATATATTAAGGTGTCCCCCAAATGAAAATGATTATTTTTTATTTTTGGTTGTTTCACTGTTAGTCTAGAATGGGGTTTTTGGGAAGCCACCAGGTCTAGTAATAACATAACATAAGTGGTTCTGCACTAATGCAAGAATTTTAAGAAATCATACATTTTGAATATTAGAGCTTCACGGAGGTTAGGATTTCGTATGTGTTTTTTTTTAAACACCCCTTTGTATATTTGAAATAAGTTATTGTATCTTTTGACACCTTAATATTTTTAAAAAAATACAATTGTTCATACATAAAATATTTATAAAAAAAACTACTTACTGAGATATTACACTTCACGGTGGATAGGTTTTAAATAGCAAATTAATGAACTTAAACTTTTGAATTATAAAACAGCAACACTCTCATCTGCATATAAATTCTAACTGACCTTCAGGAATCACATGCATCTATATGTCGTAAACTGAGGTTTTTTGCTTATTTAAAATGATTAAAGCGCCATCCGTTGCATAAAATTTAAAGCAAAAAACAGATTCACGGAGGATAGAATACATTTTTGTAAAACCTGCATAAATGGTTATAAAAATTATTAATTTAAATATTTAATATTTTATATTTGATTCGATTGCTTTGGATGTGTTTAATTTACTTAATGAACTGATATTTTTAGTATGCTTTTGCTACCTCAGATATTTGAAAACATATAGGTTAACCTAGAAAGAGTAACAGTCGCGGAGGATAGGTTTTAGACTTAAAACATTGAAAAAAATAATTAATTGCGGTTAAAAATCTGGAACCTGAGCTGTAATATCTACTTAATTATGAAAGATCAAAACACAATGAAAGTGTAGGTCAAACTCATTTAGTTTTATTAAATATCACGGGGTAACAACATCGGGGGACATTTCGTGAGATTCACCCATATAATATTATATCAGATATTTGGATATTTCACAAAATAATAATTTTTTTATTAAAAAACAGTAGCTCTAATACAAAAATGATAAATTTTGGCGTGTACTATCATCGCCCCAAAGAATGACAAGTTATTAGGTGACACCCTGTATTAACGGTTTCGTCAATCATTTATTTAAACATAAATTTGAATCTTTCACGTGAAATTCATTTCTAACTTAAAGCCTCATTCAGAACCTCGTAATTAGTGTAATAAATTAGTGGTTTCAATTAACGTAAAAGTTTGTCTTATGAATATACACAGTGTTGTTCACAACCAAAAAATTAGTGGTAGTACTTTTCAATTAGTGGAAAAAGTTTGCAAACTTCTAACTTTTACCACTAATTATAATTGGAAAGCGGCTTTGCGCATGTGCGCGGATATTTTATGTCAAAAGGGAAAATTTTGAAGATTTGCTAGTGAAGGTTACATAAATAATAATAATAATAATAATAAACTTTATTGGAAATCCAAAAGGCTAACGACTTTCGTCTTCCTGCCCTTACATAAATATTATTTTAATATAATTAATATTGTTTATGTCAGGTTAAGAAAAATGGACAATCTTTTAGCAAATTCCTTTAATTTTAGATGTTAATTTTGCGCATTGTGAACGATCGTTTTGTGTTAATTATAAGTATAATTGAAACCACTAATTTTTTCCACTAATTACGAGGTTCTGAATGAAGCTTAAATCTTTCTCGCCTTCATTTTCACATCATTAATAATTAAAAAACCCAAAAGCCAATCCGTTGCTCGCAGGCGTGAAAAAGCGCGGCCGCAAGAAGAAAAAGGACGCGAAGACGTCGACGTCGCCGTCGTCCAACAAATTCCTTCGCTCGTCGACGGAAGAAACGCAAACGGCGCCGGCGGACGTCGCGACGACGCCGGCCGCATCGTGGACGACGCCCACCGTCTTGAGCACCATGAGTCTGGCGTCCACGACAACTACGGACGTCAAAGAGGAGGTATGTTGAAAATGTGAAAAGATATTAAAAAATTTTAAAAAGTACCAAAAGTATGGAAAATCTTATTAAAATTGGGAGGTACCGACCAAAAAAAATGTTTTTTTTGACAATTTTTTTTCCGGGTTATAAAATGTTTTCTTACAAACTTGTTGAAAAAGTGAAAAAATATGGTCTATGAATAAGACAAAATTTTACCAAAAAGCAGTTTTTTTCTTGGGTTTTAACTAGATGTTTTTTATTTGAAAACTTCTTTTTTGCTTTTTTTGTTGAAAAATATGAAAAAATCTAACACAAATTGGTACTGCCAAAAAACAGTTTTTGTCCCAGTTTTTTAGCTAGATTTTTATATAAAAATCATTTATACTTTTTCCTGCCAACTTGTTGAAAATATGAAGAAAAAACAAAATTATGTAAAATCTGACTCCACTGGTACCACCAAAAAAAATTTTTTTCTGACAATTTTTTACCGGATTTTATACTATTTTGACAAACTTGTTGAAAAAGTAAAAAAATATGGCAATAAGACAAAATTTTAAAAGGTACCAAAATTATAAAAGAACTGACATACCCATACTACCAAAAAACAGTTTTTTTCTTGGGTTTTAACTAGATTTTTTTATTTTTTTATTTTTTAAAATTTTTTTCTGACAATTTTTTACCGGATTTTATACTATTTTGACAAACTTGTTGAAAAAGTAAAAAAAATTATGGGCAATAAGACAAAATTTTAAAAGGTACCAAAATTATAAAAGAACTGACATACCCATACTACCAAAAAAACAGTTTTTTTCTTGGGTTTTAACTAGATTTTTTTATTTGAAAACTTCTTTTATACTTTTTTTGCCAACTTGTTGAAAAATCTTACTCAAATTGGTACTGCCAAAAACAGTTTTTGTCCCAGGTTTTTAACTAGATTTTTTATATAAAATCAATTATACTTTTTTCCTGCCAACTTGTTGAAAATATGAAGAAAAAACAAAATTATGTAAAATCTGACTCAAATTGGTACGTACCACCAAAAAAATGTTTTTCTGACAATTTTTTTACCGGATTATATAATTTTTTTGCCAAACTTGTTGAAAAAGTGAACAAATATTACAAAATTTAAAAAAGTGTAAAAATCATGGAAAATCTGACGCAAATTGGTACTACAAAAAAACAAATTTTTTGCTAGGTTTTTTAACTGGATTTTTTTTTAAATAAAATCCTCTTTTATACTTTTTCCTGCCAACTTGGTGAAAATATAAAAAAAAAACAAAATTATGGAAAACCTGATTCAAATTTGTAGGTACCACCAAAACCATTTTTTTTTTGACAATTATATACTTTCTTCTTAAAAACTTCTTGAAAAAGTGAAAAATATGTTCTTTGAATAAGACAAAATTATAAAAGAACTGACATAAATTGGTACTAACAAAAAACAGTTTTTTTCCTAGTTTTTAACTAGATTTTTTTATTTAAAAACTTCTTTTATACTTTTTTTGCCAACTTGTTGAAAATATGAAAAATCTAACTCAAATTGGTACCAAAAATAGTTTTTGTCCCAATTTTTTAGCTAGATTTTTTATATAAAATCATTTATACTTTTTCCTGCCAACCTGTTGAAAATATGAAGAAAAAACAAAATTATGTAAAATCTGACTCAAATTGGTAGGTACCACCAAAAAAAATGTTTTTCTGACAATTTTTTCACCGGATTATATACTTTTTTTACCAAACTTGTTGACAAAGTGAAAAAATATGGTCTATGCATATAACAACATTTTAAAAGTTACCTAAATTATGGAAAAACTAAAATTGGTACTACAAACACAATGTTCAATTTTATCTTAAAAATGTGGTTTATTGTCTTCAGTTTAATATTTTAAGATTCTATTTGTGGGCATTTTTTTCGTTTTTAAAAATATATCCAAATCTTCAAAAATTAACTTAACAGCGATGTAGACATTAATGTCTACAATAAAAAACCATTAACAACGTTAACTAACCTAATTTAAATCCCGAGGCGAAAGATGAGGAGCAGGAGGGGGCGCTGGAGGTCAAGAGGGAGAAGACGGGCGAGATGGAGGAGGACGAGGAGGAGGAGGGACCGGAAAGCGGAAGTGGCGAGCGTGGTGGATCAGAATCTTCCGGTTCCGGCCGATACGGTGCCGGTAGATCCGCCGATCGAACGGAAAGTCACTTCTTATGTGAATGTGAGTGTATATTTTTTTTTTATTTTTTTTACAGTTTCAATTTTTATTTTTTTTACAGTTTCAATGTTTATTTATTATAAATATTTATAGATAGGGTTTTTTTAAGTAACGCGCGGAATTGTGCTGAGTACAAAGCCACCTTATCAATTTAATCATTTAATTAACAAAGTGTTGCATTTTCTCCCGTTTTTAGAGCAACAGCAACATAAGTACAAAATATATACCTCGTATAGTTGATAACTCAGGTGGTAGCGGTGAGACTGGAGACTTGTGTCCAGAAGAATGGAACGTTTTTCGATGTGGCAACAGTTTTTGAGGGTCAACGAATGCGCAAACTATTGCGATGCCTTCAGCAAACAAGTAAGTTCTTAAAAACGTCACAGTCGTGCCGAAAAAATATGTTAATAATGTATTTCTTAGAAGGTGGACGGCAAAACGATGTTGAACCTCAAAAAGGAGGACATCATAGACTACACGGGGGGGCAAAGTGGGGCCGTCCCTGAAAATTTCGACCTCATTCAGCAGCTGAAAATAAAAGTGAACCCGTCGCAGCTGCGCCACATGAAAGCGAACATCAAAAAGTTTTTATAGTGCCTCTAAAAATCGACTCGAGCAAAATTAAAGTCGTGGAGAATAATTGAAAACTGAAAAGAACGAAATTGGCGAAATTTTGAGGCGATTATGCTACCCAACAGCAAAAAGCTATCTCAATTTAATCGAGGTAACTTTTTGTTGTATCAAGACAAAAATACGTTGAAAAAAACGTAATCATTTTTGGTTTTCAGTAATTTCTGCTAATTAGTCTTAGTATATTCTTGGGTAATGTATACCACAAGTAGTGATATTTAAGTTAATTTTCATTTACACTTTTTTCTCGATTTTCTCGTTTAGTTTTTAATTATTATGTATAATATTTATATTGCGGATTTGTGTGTGTTTTTCTCTTATATTATCGATTATGAGTTTCGTTTTTTAGCTTTTTTTGTTCGTTCAAGAGCAGAATTATCAATAATAGTAAATAATAATTATAATAGAATATATTGAAATTCAATTGAAAACTTTCAAGTGTTTTATTTTCTTAACCCAGGGTAAGCAGCATTTTTAATTTAATAAATTTAAAAATTATGGAAAAAACAAGTTGGTTGGTACAACAAAAAAACATGTTTTACTAAATTTGAAAAAGTACCAAAATCATGGAAAGTCTGACACATTGGTACTACCAAAAACAGTTTTTGTCCCAGTTTTTTAAATAGATTTTTTATATAAAATCTTTCATACATTTTCCTGCCAACTTTTTGAAAACATAAAAAAAACAAAGCTAGATTTTTATGGAAAATTTACTTAAATTGCTGGGTACAACGAAAAAAAAAAATTTTCCATTTTTTTAACCAGATTATGTAATCTTTTAAACTTTTCTGTCAACTTGTTGAAAATGTGAAAAATATTACAAAATTTGAAAAAGTACCAAAATCATGGAAAATCTGACACAATGGTACTACCAAAAAACAGTTTTTGTTCTAGTTTTTTAACTAGATTTTTTATATAAAATCTATTAGGTTTACTTTTTCCTGCCAACTTTTTGAAAATATGAAAAAAAAACAAAACTATGGAAATTTGAGTCAAATTGGTAGGTATCACTATTAAACCGGATTATATACTTTTTTCTGACAAACTTGTTGAAAAAGTGAAAAAATATGGTCTATAAGGTACCAAAATTATGAAAAAACTGAAATTGGTACTACAAAAAAAATGTTTTGGGGTTGGTTTTTAACCAGATTATAAAATCTTCCTTTATACCACCAGGATGGTGGTATAAAGGAAAATATTACAAAATTTAAAAAGTACCCAAATAATGGAAAATCTGACACAAATTGGTACTACTTGAAAAAGGACATATTTGTTGATATGTTAAACAAATAGAAATATTCCCTGTAACATCGTTGGCGAAAAGTACTTTAAGCACTTTGTGTTTTGTTTTGGTGTTAAGGAATATTTCTAATATTTGTTTAAATTGGTACTACAAAAAAGTTTTTGTCGCAGTTTTTTAAACAGATTTTTTAAGTGAAATTTTCTTTTATACATTTTCGTGCCAACTTTTTGAAAATGTGTTAAAATAATCCAAAACACCTGTGACAAAGTACCAAAATAATATAAAAGTTCACCCAAATCTTTTGGTACTCCCAAAAAAATGTTTTTATACTAATTTTTTAACGAAATTTAAATATCTAGTATTTTCTGATAACTTAAAAAGTACCAAAATTGTGAAAAATATGACACAAACTGGTACTACAAAAAAAGTTGCGCTAGTTTTTAACTAGATTATGAAATCTTTTATACTTTTTCTGACAACTTTTTAAAAATTTAAAAAAGTCCTGAGTTGGTGAAAATACGACACAAATTGGTAGGTAATTATATATTTTTTTCAGATTTTGTATTTTTTCTGTCAACTTATCTGTGTGAATCAGATTTTTTTGTTTTAAAGGTAAGTACCTACCTAGTTAAAAAACAATATTTTCTATTAAACATTATTATTCAAAAAATCATATAAAAATAAACTTTTTATCAACTTTTTTTAATTGGTAGGTACTCCCCGAAACAATTCAACCACAACCCAGGCTGTTTTCTGCAATAAGTGCAGTGATTTATTGGGTCAGATCTTTTTCTTTTCTTTGAACACATCCCAAAAAATGTTCTCTTAATTCTGCCCTCTTTGTTAGTAAAAAAAATTGTTAGTTGTATTGGGTTAACCCATTTGTAAAACAAGGCCTATGAAAATTCTGATTTTGTAACTTAGTCACGGGCTGAAGTTAGCAATAGTGGCTTTTGGGCATTTTAGTCACGGGCTGAATTTAGTTTTATTATAAATTAGAAAAAATTGAGGTTAATTCCGTTGACATTTAACAGATGTCAAATGTTTAACAAATAAAATTGGATTTAAATTCTCGTTGTAGATAAAGTATAGTATGCAACTCTTTTTATAAGCTTATCTAGACACTCGTTTTTATTAAACACTCGCTTGCAAGCTTTGCTCGTGCCTAATAAATATCTTAACTAAAATGGCGTTTATAAAACTTGATATATAATATACCATTATTGTATAATCTTGTTTTTTTCCATTATAATTAGAAACGTCGCGCCCAACTCATTACTTACGTTGTTGGGCATCAGTGATTGGCCGATTTCAATATTCACTGGATTTGAACCAATCGGGTTTTAAATTTGGAGAAGGCTACTATAATAATATTTAAAACTGGTAAAAAGTAAGGTTAACCATTTGAGAGATGTTAGATTTATTTATTTATTTTTGAAAATCTCGTATAATAATATACCATTGTTAAAT
Source organism: Brassicogethes aeneus (assembly GCA_921294245.1). NCBI lineage: Eukaryota > Metazoa > Arthropoda > Insecta > Coleoptera > Nitidulidae > Brassicogethes > Brassicogethes aeneus. The sequence continues at coordinate 3,386,532 of OV121138.1, forward strand.
AGTTAAATAAAATGTACACAAAACACTTAAAAGTAGATATTTACACCGATTTGTTGATAGTAGTAATTTTCTTAATATTATGTAATTAAATTCGTAGTAAACAGTTGATTTTACTACGCATCGTACACTCCGAATCGATTTAATAATTTAATTAATTTCCTATAGAATAAAAAAATGTACGTAAATAATAAAAGAGTGCGGTGAAGGAGCGAGGTTGGTGGGGGGAGGGCGGCTTGCAGCGTTGCCAAATCTATTATAATTGTACAGTTGCAGACAATAATAATGCACGTTTCAAGAGACGTTAAATATAATTTTAATTGTAAAAATGAGTTTTATAGGAAGTAAGAAATAATTTTAAAATAACGCAGTAATTTTTACAGTTTTAAAAAAACAACTTGGAAAATATTGTTAAAAAACTTAACCTCAAAACCAAAACTCATCTGTGACAGATGATCTGTCAACAATAGAATCTGTCAATAATATCATTAATGTTAGTTCACACTACGATTCGTTCATAGTAATAATTTTTATTTTGATTGTTGAAAAAATAATTAATAACAGCAGTTCTCCCACCCAATTCTGCTAAAGCGTGCCTCTGATTGGCTAATAACGTCAGATTGAAAAATGCCAAAGGAATTTGGTCCTGTAAAATCATTCCCTATCCATCCCTTTTCTGCTGCCTATGACTCTGTGACACCTGGCGTGGCAACATGGCATTACAAAATATGTTAAATAATAATTTTAATTGTATAAATTAGTTTTATAGGAAGTCCAAAATAAGTTTAAAATAAGAAAATAGTATCTTAACGCAGTATTGTTTAAGCCTGATTTATAGATTTCCTTCCTTCCTCCCGTAGAAAATGAACAATACGAAAATCGTAGTGCCATTTATAGATTCCCGTAAGGGACAGCACAGCGGTTTTTGTATTGTTCATCTTCTACGGGAGGAAGGAAGGAAGGTAATTTATAAATCAGGCTTTACAGTTTTATATATTTTAATATATTAAATATTAATATTAGTGCATTAATAAATATTTGAAAATCATTGGATAAATTAAAATTTCTAAAATTATGACAGAACATAAAAAATTTGAGTACGCTAATAGAATTTTGTGTAGGTAGGTAGTAAATTTACTTTTAAAAGTAAGGTTATAAAAACGCATGGCGTGGCAACGTGGCATTCGGTTGGCGGCGTTCGGCGTCGTCGTACACGGAACGTTTACAAACGTTCCGTCGGTTTGTACGCGAGCGAAGCGTACGTAAAGTTTTCAGCCGGCAGAGGAGAAGGGACCGCCGACGTTGGGCCGGGGCATTCATGTTTGGAAGAGCGCGGCGGTTGGCGGGAAAGGAGGCGCGCACTGGGCTTAGACGGGCGGGGCTTAGTCGCCAGCTGGCAGACGACGATCGACTACGCATCCGCGACATAAAATAGTCCCCCATGTTTGTTTAATTTATTAATGACACTACCCATTATTGTTGCGTAATTAAGAGTGCGATTGTTGAGTTTGTGTGTTTGTTAGTTGCTAGGATGCGTTCGGTGCGCGTTTTGTGCGTTTCCATGGATATAGTGTTAAATGCCGCGGCGTATGAATCGTAGATTGGCGTCAACCAGGCCTCAGCTGTTTCCCGCCAAACGTCTCCGCCAGAAAACCTCTGCGAGGCGTAGCGTATGTTGGTTATCCCGCGCTCCAGCGTACTATCAGTGATTTTAACTAAAAACAGTGCTGCGACACGTGACTAAACATTTGATTGAAGTGTAGAGTATGTCTGTTTATCTTGGTGACGAAAGAGTGGTGTTTGAAGAAAGCGGCGACGAAAAAAAGGACATTTTGGGAAACATTTCCAGGTAAGTCCCCACACGATCATATCAGTAGTTATCCAGAGTACACACATGATTTTGACTTTTGTACGTCATCGCTCTCACGCACAAACCACCAACTAATTTCCGCGGAACGCGCCGTTTAGCGCACCGGCAACCTCGGCGATGCCGCCGATGCTCAGCTGTTGCCACGCCATGTTGTATTTTATGGCGTTGTTATGTTAGACCTCAAACTGGACCCGGTTATGCAGAAGCATAATCCCGCCCGCCCAAACATTGCCGTTTTGTGCAGATTAACGACGAAGTTGTATCCTACACGAGAATATGGCCATGATGAACAACCAAAACTCATTTGCATTTTTTGAAATGGATTGAGTTTACCCCAAAAAAATTCTAAATTAGTTTTCCATAGCCTACATTAATTAACCAGCGAATTTTGGAGTACAATACCGGTGGTAATTTGTTCGCTTTCTGCAGAACTGATCGCTAGTCTTCCGCCGTACAACGTATCATAAACCAACAAATCTATCGAATACAAGCGATTAAATGCTATTAATAAACATCGATGGGACGTGGAGCATGCCTCACAGCTGGTGCGTTGTGTGTAGGTCGATATTTCGCGTTGTTAAACCATCTTTTTCACGTGGACAACACAAAATTTTAGGCTGAAAACAACCAAATGCTGGACTTGTTTGAAAATGCCTGGTTTTCCCAAGTGCTTTTTCTGCAAACCTTGGTATTTCACGGAAATGCCCCCAACAAATTACGTTTACTTTTGCTTTATTGCTTTTCTTAAGATTTAATTTATTTTTTTAATGGTGGTTTAATCTATATTGACCTTCCAAATTAACGCGTATTAACAAGGCTTTTAAAATTTTACGCGCAATTGTGATTTTTTGTGCAATACCATTGGTAATAGAAAATTACCGACCACATGCTCCTAGTTCAAGGTTTAGGGTACCTGCTTAATTTGTTTTTTACTATCGACAAAACCCATTGTTTTATTCTGCGTAGTGTATAAACAAACAATAATATTAAGTATAATAGAGATGGAAAGAGAGCAATTTTGCGATTACATTACATTACGGAAATAGTTTGTCTGCAAGGCCGATGAAGGTGATTGTTGTAATTATTAGTTTATTTATATCCCGTGCATGTTTTACGTTCTAACGTATGAATCACTCGTTGGGAACATTTTTTCTGTATTTTATCCAACATTATTATAATATAATGGTCAGCTGTATGTTGTGTGGGCCGATAGAATTTTCATCGTATGTTGAACTCATTTGGCCCCGTTTGTGAAATAATGTTTGTATTGTACAATACACCTGTTCTATGTTTTAGATTAATTATTAAATTTGGGTTGATATTTACTTTGTTATTATTAGCTTGTTGTAAGCCAAAATCCGTGAGTTTCGACCAAATAATAGCCCCATTATTTAAGACGATAATTACAGGTGAACCACCTGAAAAACAAACTTGGCTGCCCAGCGGGAAGTTCATTAGTGTTTTAGAATTCAATTAATTTTGCGCCTAAATACCATGAAACATTATTAAAAATAAATCGTACGTCAGTCAGTGGCCTGATTAACAAATTAAAATTGGACATGGAACTGTGAGTCACGCGGCATGTTTAAACTGCCTCCTAGATTCTCGAACAGCTGTTTGTTGCAAAACAACAAATTAATAACTTTATCGACGGTTATCTTTCGATAGCCCGGAGTCGCACCTGCTTAAGGTTTTTTGGGCCGGAAATCGGGGGGTTGCTTTTTGGCAAAGCTGCAGAACCGGTTTTCGAGAAAAGGGACACCTGCAAAACTCTTGGGGCACGTGTTTTGGCTATTGCGATTCCAATTTAAAAAGGGGGCTCCTTACAAATGTCTTGTAAAGAAAGGGTTCGTGAGAAAAAAACTACAATTGGTAGTTATTATCGTACCTATACAGGATGTTAAGATTATTTCATGTTTTTAACTCTTCTGCTTGTAGATGTAATTTACACTATTTTTATCTTTTATTTGACAAGATACCTTCTATACTACTGCATGTAAAATTCGTTAAATTATACCCTTTTATAGACGTAGTACTACAAAGTGTTTTTATGACTTTTCGACCTATTATGTAAAAGATTTGGACTTTATTTCCCACGAGGTTGTAATTTAGTCCTCGTAAAATTTGTCGTAAAAGGCAATTTAATTTTGCTTACTAGGTACAACAGAAAAACTAAATTTACTCGAAGCTTAAGAATTTGATTATAAATGGCATATTAACAGAAATACTTTAAAAAGAATACATATTTATAAGTTTATCGTTCTATTTTTCCACTTACATAATCTTATCTTAATTGCTAAATAGTTTGGGTAGGTATATCTATTTTTAATGTAATCGTTTAATCAAAAATCATATGTTTTACAAAAACAGCAAGTTTGTTTTTATTATAGGTAGGTATTATTATTTCATAAAAACAACGTCAATTTTAATTTAATTTAAGAACTGTCAAAATATTCAATAAAATAGTATATTATGTAGGTATCAAGTTTCTATACCTGTTCTACGACAAATACTTCATATTAGGTATCTAAAAAATGATTTAAATTAAATATTTGTATAAAACGAAATCTATACGAAAATAAAGTAACCATCCCAATTTTGACATTTTTGACGTAATTTTTTAATTAAACTTAAAAATTATTTATAGGTACTTTAAAATTACTTCAAACTATGATTATGCTAAGAAAATATTTTGTCATTTGATTTTTTTATTACTATAATTGCAAAATATTATCACAAAGAAATGGAAATGTTAAAGGTACCACAGTTATAGTTGTATTTATTGGAATTCCTGTACTTGGGAATCTAAGGGCGTTAAAATCTCAAATTTTTCTGTATAAATCAAAATTTATCCCTTGAAAATAGACTAAAAATCTATAGGTATACACTGCCTGTCAAAATTAGCGCATAATAATTTAAAAAATTCTAACTCTAAAACGCCTTTACCAATCTTTATAAAATTTTGGATAAAAATACTTTAAATTATATCTCAGTTTACGTTTTCAAGGGTTTTTCGAAAAAATAACCTTAAAGCCCTTTTATTTAATATTAAAAAAAACGCTCGAAAAAAAACTTTTATAGGGAATTTTTTTTAAGTAAATAAAAAATATGCTGTTAAAGACCGTATTTTTGTTGGTATACCCGCTTCAAAGTCGGTAAAAATGACCACTTTTCAGCAAAATAATCAAAAAGGGGTCATTTTTACCGACTTTGAAGCGCTGTAGGTATCTTTTTTTTAATATTAAATAAAAGGGCTTTAAAATATTTTCTCGAAAAACCCTCGAACACGTAAACTGAGATATAAGTTGAAGTATTACAAAATTTCATAAAGTTTCATAAAGGCGTTTTAGAGTTAGAATTTTATTACTTATAATGCGTTAATTTTGACGCGCAGTGTAGAAGTAGTTTTTCACGTTAAAAGAGAAGAGAATGTTTTATGGGCACTGAACGCAACATTTTTAACGCTTTATCAGTTAAATCTAGTTAACTGCACTACTACGTAACTTTTGATTTTGCCGTACGGCAAAATCAAAAGTTAATTTAATCTTTTTAAATATTGGCGTCTAGAAATTATTTAATACTCTTGTATTTTTGAAATAAAATATTAAAATAATTTTCACATTTAGTATCATTTTACAAGATAGGCACTTTATTTTGAAAATTGAAGAAAAAACTGAACTATTTTTTTTATTATTACGTTTTTGCCGAGCGCGTTAATTCCCGAAACGCTAGACAACGACAACCGCCCCTTCAGCTCCCACCCCCCCCAGTTCAACGCTAACGAATTGCTGCGTAGTATACGGCGGCGGCATGGGGGAGGTGCGGGGGCGGTAAAAATCGATGCTAGCAGGCTAAACTTTCGGCGCACAGTGATACAATGATATATTTAAAAAAAAACTGTTCCTGGTTTATTGGTTTATAAATCCCTTAAAAGTCTAAAAGCTTAAATCGCCGCACCTTGGTGGCCAGTTAACATCAGCACCACGCAAAATAATTATTGCGAAAAAATGTTTTATATAAATTTAGAACATTTAAAAAAATGTTATTGTGTCCCTGTGCAGTTTAAAAAACTCACGACGTAATATTATTATATGATTAGTAGGATAACAAAATGTAGGACGGTTTATTAATTGAGTGTCACTACAATTTACGTAAGCATGATAAATAATATCAAAAAACAATTCAAAAATACTTCCTACACTATAAAAAAAATATTTTAAAAAGTATGTATGCGATTTTTTTATACGAATTGGCTGGTGATAGTAGTACTATCTTTTGCGGAATTAAAAAAAGCGACACCAAAACGACTTTTTCCATTTGTCGCTTCAAATTACTCTTTACTACTACGCTTCCAGTAGTATACTATAGTGGAGTATAATCTTTGAGAGATGTATTCATGAATGGGGACCTTCATTAATATTTTTCCACTTCCTTTTTTAACTGTCGTCCGCTGATATTTCACGTTTTACAACACACCTTCGCATTTTGGTTGGTTTTTTTGTTCGCCTTTTTGAAAGCCTTTTTCGTACAACGTAGGTTTAAGTGGGCGATTAATTTTTTTCGACGAGCAATCAGGCGACGGCCTTGATCTAATTGCTGAAAATGCCTACGCCTACCTCTACATTAATTCGGAAATGAGAAAACCTCAAAAAAATGTCTCAAAACTATCTAGAAGTTTACTAAAACTAATCCAAACTATAGTCTCTAAGTAAGTAGAATAGAGAAGACAGTTCCAAAATGTTCAAAATCATAATAAATGTTCAACTATCCACACAAAGTTGAGAGCTGTGTAGAAAATTATGGTGTTTCGCTCTTGCTATCATATCCGGATGATTTCGGATTTCATCTGCCGCTGCAGTGACTTGTCAATTATAAATAAAAAGATAATTATGCCAAAAATAATAGCAACGAATTCGAATGTAAAACCCCTTTTGAGGGCAAAACTTCATTTTGATGAAATTATGCCAAATGCCACAATGGAAGAAAAAGTACATCGCGATATGGACATTTTTGGAGTAAAAAAGTAACGAATTTGGTTTTATAAATATTACATCACACATTATTTTCACATTATTCACCATTGGACAACATTTACGTTCACAAAAAATTTTAATTTCTTTTATATAAATTCTTTTCAAAGCGAAGATTTAACTACTTTTTTTTATATGATTTTACTCATCCAAGCAACACCAAAGCCAAATTAATTGCATTTTTAACTACGAATATCGACAACTCAACTTTACAACTGTACAATGTAACCTAGAATAATTTATACATAACCACAATTAGATTTATAACTAGCTTAGTTTGTTTTAATCAATGCGACCAACTTGACAACCCTAAATTTGCAACGTTGCCGCAGTCCAGATAAAAAAAAAGAACTTCACCTGTTTTTTTTTTGATTGGATGAATCATATACCTAATTGTTTTTAGAGGTAAAAAAAATCTAAAACTTCGTTTTATTTTCTATCTTAAATGTAAACAAAACAATGATGAGATATGATTAAAAACTTTGTGGTCGTAAAAATCCGTTTTCTTCTCGTTGGCTTGATAGTGAGAGAGGAAGTGGTATGTAAATTGAAAGGAAGGAAGGAAATAAATTATAAAAGCGAAGAAAACGTTGTTGAATTAATAATAATGTGATGCCAAACAATGGTCGATTTTTTTTTAAGACGCAATACTACATTTGTATTTATTTATAGAAGGGTGAAACTAGATTTTAAGCGTCGTTCCAAGCACTCATATAAAAAGTCGTTCAAGGGCTTTACGTGACTTTCTTTAATTTTTTTTTATAGAAGGGTGATTATAAGTGTCGTTCCAGGTACTCTCATATAAAAAGTGTTGTTCATGTGACTTTTTTTTTCTTTCAATTTTTTTTTCTTCTTTCAGTCGAATAAACAAAGGAGGCGAACCGCCGACGATGGAGCAGGAGAAGAGAATGAGACGCGAGATCGCGAACAGCAACGAACGAAGGAGGATGCAGAGCATCAACAACGGATTTCAGTCCTTGCGCGGGCTGTTGCCGCATCACGAAGGCGAAAAATTAAGCAAGGTAAGGAACATATACATACATTTAAAAAAATGTTTTTTTAATTTTTGCTGTGATAAATAATACTAATAATAATTAAGTAGATATTACAGCTCAGGTTCCAGATTTTTAACCGCAATTAATTATTTTTTACAATCTTTTAAAAGTCTAAAACCTATCCTCCGTGACGGTTACTCTTTCTAGGTTAACCTATATGTTTTCAAATATTTGAGATAGTAAAAGCATACTAAAAATATCAGTTCACTAAGTAAATTAAACACATCCAAAGCAATCGAATCAAATATAAAATATTATTAAAAATTAAAAAAATAATTTTTATAACCATTTATGTAGGTGTTACAAAAATTGATTATATCCTCCGTGAATCTGTGTTTGCTTTAAATTTTATGCAACGGCTTTAATCATTTTAAATAAGCAAAAACCTCTGTTTACGACATTATAGATCTATGTGATTCCTGAAATTCAGTTAAAATTTATATGCTGATGAGAGTGTTGCTGTTTTATAATTCAAAACTTTAACTTCATTAATTTGCTATTTAAAAACCTATCCACCGTGAAGTGTAATATCTCAGTAAGTAGATTTTTTTTACAAATATTTTATGTATGTTTTAAAAATATTAAGGTGTTAAAAGATACAATAACTTATTTAAAAAATACAAAGGGATGTTTTAAAAAAACATACGAAATCCTAACCTCCGTAAAGCTATCTTCCGTGAAGCTCTAATATTCAAAATGTATGATTTCTTAAAATTCTTGCATTAGTGCAGAACCACTTATGTTATGTTATTACTAGACCTGATGGCTTCCCAAAAACCCCATTCTAGACTAACAGTGAAACAACCAAAAATAAAAAATAATCATTTTCACTTGGGGGACATCTCAATATATTCACGCAAGAATTTATATTTGTAGATGGCCACTTTTCCGAAGGAAAAAGTGGAAAACTAGTTTTTTGTAATTAAATTTTTTTTTTCAACAATACCTATAAATTTTTTTTTATGGTCATTCTGATTATTTTTATGATATTTTGTAGATTTTCTTAATTTATATAATCCATGCTGTATAGAGATTATAAAATATAGACCATACCAAATTTTTTTCTTCACTATTTTTTAGTCCTTTGATTGCACATTACAAAATTTTAACACCATATTTTTGCATTAATCTTGATCTTGTACACATTTTAATGCAATTGCACATGTACATGTTCGTATTAATATTCTTGATTCTGTACAAGTTTTAATTTAATTGAATCAGTAGCGGCGAAAATATTATGGTTTAACCTACAGGAATAGCAGGCTTATTTGGGAAATGCCTACTCCACATTGAATTTAAAATGAAGGATACAAGAACATTTTTAAAATTTATCTTGGATTTAAAATACTTAACTCCCACATTCGCATCCAAAGCTCTGTAATTTACCAACTTATTATTATTCTAACTTTTCAATTTTACTGTATGCATGCATTTTGTCTGATAAATCGGATAGAGGAACGAAAATAGCCGCTAGTCTAGACGTTCTAGGTCGGCTGTATGGAGTGTACGAGAATTGCTTGGCTTCGCTTGGCAAAATGGTGAATGCGTCACAGCTGATTTAGTACATATTTAAAGGATTATTTTTGATGCCTCTAAAAAACACTGCAGTGGTTTAAAATTATAGAATTGATCAAAAAATATTATATATAGAGCTATTTGAGGTAAAGGTATAATAAAATACAAAGTACTTCCTACGTTCGATGGCCCCAATAGCAAATGAACATTAGTAACGCGAAAACGAATATACCAGCCGACTAATGTCGAAATGCTCGAAAATCTGTGTCAACGCGATATAGGTAAAATGTTTTAAAATTAAAAGTGGAATATTGTAAATTACCGTACATTTTTCGAGATTTATATAATTGATTAAATTTAATTAAAAATTGTTTAACGTGACTAATGCGTGGATTATTTTTCTTTTAACGTCAAAACTCGTTGGCTAATTGGGAAATGTCTACTCCACATTGATTTTAAAATGAAGGATACAAGAACATTTTTAAAATTTATCTTGGATTTAACATACTTAACTCCCACATCCGCATCTAAAGCTATATAATTTAAGGTAAAGCCCTAATAAAATACAAAGTAATTATTGAATCTTTAAAAGTCCTTAAAAGTAAAAAAATTAAAAACAACAGTTTTACAAACATTTTTGACAGCAGAACTTCTGCAGAAGGCATGCTTGTTGATCCATGATGTAGCTCTTATGTACATATTTGAAGGATTGTTTTTGATGCATAAAAAAAAATTATAGAATTGATCAAAAAATATTATATATAACGCTATTTGACTTAAAGGCCCAATAAAATACAAAGTAATTCAATAATCTTTAACCAAAAAATGCACTTCCAGTTAACTGTCTAAAAATCTATTAAACGTTCCTAAAAGTCCTTAAAACTGTAAAAAATAAAAAAAAAACTGATAGTTTTACAACTTTTTTGATAGCAGAACTTCTGCAGAAGGCATGCTTGTTGATTTCTGATGTAGATCATATGTACATATTTGAAGGATTATTTTTTGATGCATCTAAAAAATACTGGTTCAGAATTATAGAATTGATCAAAAAATATTATACATAACGCTATTTGAGGTAAAGGCCTAATAAAATTCAAAGTAATTCAATATTGAATCTTTAAAAGTCCTTAAAAGTAAAAAAATTAAAAACAACAGTTTTACAAACATTTTTGACAGCAGAACTTCTGCAGAAGGCATGCTTGTTGATCCATGATGTAGCTCTTATGTACATACATATTTGAAGGATTGTTTTTGATGCATAAAAAAAAATTATAGAATTGATCAAAAAATATTATATATAACGCTATTTGACTTAAAGGCCCCCTCTTATGTACATATTTGAAGGATTGTTTTTGATGCATAAAAAAAAATTATAGAATTGATCAAAAAATATTATATATAACGCTATTTGACTTAAAGGCCCAATAAAATACAAAGTAATTCAATAATCTTTTACCAAAAAATGCACTTCCAGTTAACTGTCTAAAAATCTATTAAACGTTCCTAAAAGTCCTTAACATTGAAAAAACAAAAAAAACTGACAGTTTTACAACTTTTTTGATAGCAGAACTTCTGCAGAAGGCATGCTTGTTGATCTTTGATGTAGCTCATATGTACATATTTAATGGATTGTTTTTGATGCATATAAAAAATATACTGGTTCAGAATTATAGAATTGATTAAAAAAATATTATATATAACGCTATTATAGGTAAAGGCCTAATAAAATACAAAGTAATTATCTTTAAACAAAAAATGCACTTCCAGTTAACTGTCTAATGCCCGTTTGCACCAACGTGGGTTAGCATTTTAATCGTGATTAAATTGGCTAATCCAGAAAACTTCGTTGCACCATTCACTTAACCGTGGTTAAGAGGTTGGTTAAATAACCGGTGAATAGTCGGGCGGTTAGTATTTAAATCATGATTAGAAAGCGCCATTGCTTGGCAAAACAGTAGTCTAACCTCATTTTGCCGTTTTGAAAGGTTGACTTCTCTTTTTATACCTTTATTAAAAAAATTAATAAGTTACAATTTCCTATTGTGGAAGACGACGACATGAAGTGGTCGATTTCATTAAAAACGGTTTCGCGACAAATTTATGAAAGGCATTCGTACTTTGACAGTTTGGACCAAAGCACTTTTTGAAAACGGTTTCTGTGTGTATCAGCTACTTGTGAGGATCGAAGATGAATTGGATTACCCTACAGATAGGTCAGTGTAAATAATTTAGTTTACAACTGCAATCATTCGTCATTTTATAAATAATTGTGTTACGCCGATGAATCAATTATTAACATGTCTTAATCTCTATTCAACGGGGGGGGGGATTTGGATTCAATTGGTGACTATATGGGAATGCTTTTGTCAACAGTTTGGCGCATTGTTGCTAGAGTATCTGAAGCTATCGCAAGATTATAAAATGAATATGTGCGTTTTCCAACTTTTCCAGATGAATTGAGATGAAAACAACAGCGATTATTCAATGTGGCACATTTCCTCGAGTAGTTGGAACTATTTATTGCACCCATATTCGTATACAATCTCCTGGAGGTGACGAATATTTTTCAATATTGAACGTGGTGGCAAGGTGGCCAGGCTCCGTCCATGATGCTACAATCTTCAATAATTGCAGAATACGGGGTTTGTTTGGCCGATTTCCTAATTGCCTGTTGCGGCAGCCGTTCTCCATAACATTGCGCTGGATATGAGAGATTTTGAAACACCACCAATAGCGGATGAATTAGATGCCCACGTACTGAATCGATTAATAGAAGAAGGACAAATTTCTAATATTTATGACGACCAAAATGATATCGCCGCCGGAACGCTAAAACAATTTAAAATAAGTATTTTGCTGATTTGTAATATTAAGGTACCTACCGAATAATTAAATTATTGATTAACGAAATTTATCAATTCAACTCTTTTTTCTTTAAGTTGCAATGCCCATTATTATTATTTTACACACCGCTTTAGGTAAAACGATATACCCTTTAAATAATTATTCTACAGATGACAAGTTTTAGACATTTTTGACGTTTGAACGCTACAGTGGTACGAACCTATCAGCAAAATATAGGGTTATAACCAACATACCAACACACATTTTCCGCGTTTTTCACCTAATCAAAGTTAAAAGAGGATTAGCTATAAATTGGATGGTGCAAACCGAGGTAAATTTAATCACGGTTATAATTTAATTGAGATTAGTTAATCTTGATTAAGGCATATGTTGGTGCAAACGGGTATAAATATCTATTAAACGTTCCTAAAAGTCCTTAAAACTGTAAAAAATAAAAAATAAACTGACAGTTTTACAACTTTTGATAGCAGAACTTCTGCAGAAAAAACACTGGTTCAGAATTATAGAATTGATCAAAACGCTATTTGAGGTAAAGGCTTGGTAAAATACAAAGTAATTCAATAATCTTTAACCAAAAAATGCACTTCCAGTTAACTGTCTAAAATCTAAAAGTCCTTAAAACTGTAAAAAATAAAAAAACTGACAGTTTTAGAACATTTTTGGCAGCAGAACTTCTGCCGAAGGCATGCTTGTCGGTCCCTGATGTCGCGTTGACAAATCCTCGATTTTGAGGATGAGGGACACCTCGAGTGCAACAAATCGACCTATTTAAAACAAAATATGTCGGTCAATTGCGCCGAAACAAAGGACATTTACGACTACGAGACGTGGAGGTTCGTGGATTCGATTACGCTACTCCCTGACCCAGTTAATGTTATGAGATGCACGCAGAACACAACACAGCACTCTCTGTCCGTTCTACTACGGAACTACGCCCCCGCCCCGCCCTCCCCCTCACCCCATCGCTTATTGTTGTTATGCATTATTTATAAAACGTGTGTATGTGTGCATGGGCGGTTTGAAGTAGGGATGCACCGGAGTTACTGCTCACCTACTGCCTCCGGCCGATCCGGCCTATGCGGCAGCATATCCGGCTCCGGCCAAATTTTTAAACTGATCCGGCAACAACGGCCGGATTGTGGCCGGATTTTTTAAATTAAAAATAAAATATTCACAGAAAAAAATATCGTACCTGATATTAATGTCCTACGATCATTAAGTGCAAAATCATTACGATAATGTCCTTTTCATAGTATTAATGCAATCAAGTAATTATGATAATGCTTAAAAAATATGAGTTAATGTATTATTGGATTGTCACAATGTCTGCCTGGTCATTATCCTAGTGCAAGAATTTTATTATTTTTTAGCCAAAATTTTGTATTAATACATTAAGACAATGATATTTTACATTAATACGATGATTATTTACATTAAATCAATAACCTAGAGTACATTAGTTAATCATTGCTCAGTGATAAAATTAATGTCAAGGCTTAATAGATTAATACTCTAAATGGTATAATTTAATAATCTAAAATTATTACATTAATGCCTATATAGACATCAACTTATGTACCCTAGCATGAATATAATGCCCTAACATATTAAATAATACAACAAATCATAACTTTATCGCCAAATACGTTGAGCCAATGTCTAAATACATTAATATTAGGCCCTGTTGTTTCCCACCACCTAAAAATGCAAGTAAGAAAACAATTTAACAACAGTTTAGTATTCGTGTTAATCCTGTTGCGACGTGCTTGCCCGCCCATCCCGATTGTTGTGCGTTTAGGTTTATTATTATATGAAATATAAAAAAGTGCAAGTATTTTTAACCTTTATTTCCCAGAAGAATGTGTCATGGTCTGGTCAATTATTGAAACCTACTTTTTTAAAATGAAGCATTCTAATACAATTTCCAAAATCTATGTGACTTTTAGAATGTAAGTAAGACAATGTTAAAAAGTTAAGGTTTATTTATGTTTCATAAATTTTTGTAATAAATATAAGGATTTTAAATTACCAAGGGTTTTTATTATTTTTTTATATTAATCTTTAGTTTCATAATATTTACAAAAAGGACTAGAAATATGTAAAGTTCCAGTTCCAGTTTTGCGGTGACCCGGACATAAACCCTGTAGAAAATGTTTGGGAACTTCTGTAAAGGGAACTGGCTAAAGAGAACATCACCACATAAGTAATATTAATAGTAATAATTATTAATATATTTTTTTACATATTTCTAGCTCTTTTTGTTAACTGATCAACAAAAAAATTGATTTAATGTTAAAACTTAAGGTATACCTTATAAGTGTAATAATTTATATATATATATATATATATATATATATATATATATATATATATATATATTGATGAAATGTACCAAGTCACTTCCGAAATAGGTACGTAACATTCGTTGTGACTTCCAAAATTGGAAGTGGGAACGTATATATGGAAGTGACAACGTTTCGCCTTGTTGTCAGCATATTTAGCCACTAGAGGGCACAAGGAGCTCAAATCCGAAAAAACGGGTGGAAGTGACTACGTAGCTTTCGTACCTTTTCAGTTTGGCACTTAGTTCAGGTATATGCCGCTGGCGCCACCATCGATATATGCATTTCATATATAGCGACGGTGTCACTTCCGTAGCATAGCACGACTATGTCACTTCCGAAATGTGGCAACATGGCAAAGTGCACGAAAGAATTAAGGATACAAGCAGAGACTTTGATATAAGTTACGCTTTGTTCATTGCGTTAAAAAACGCAAAGCGCAAACCTGCGAAATTGTTTTGAAAACGCCACACTATGTTTTATCGGCGGAAAAAATACATTTTTATAAACCATTTTATTATGGGTATTTTTATGACGATAATTTGTTAAAAACATTTTAAAGCAATAAATTTGGGTAAAGAATTATTTTTAAATAATTATGTTTTTATTACCTTAAAGTAAAATGTTTTTAAAACAGTTAAACTATATCTTTTAATCGAACAAAATATATCTTTTTTAAATAAGTTTAAAGTAGACCTTAATCTACATAAATAAAAATTCGTGTTTAAAAATTAAAATTAAAAGTTTAAATGTTTTAAAGATACATTAGTAAAATTAGTAGAAAAAAATTCATATAGGCATTTAAATACGATTGCCTCTGATTTTCACGTTGATAAAGTTGTTCAGTAAACTTTACGTTATAAGTACACAAAAAATTAGCTGCATATACGCACATATGGAAAAGTTATGAATTTTTATTTATCGCGCTGCATGGCTAAATCGCGAGCGCTCGTATATACATAAGTAAGGCATTGTCTACCCACTCAAGATTTTCGTACAGATCTATGCTCATAAGTTTTAGTTGAATTTATTAATTGTTATAAATATTTTAACATGTATTAAATTTTTTATAGGATTAATAATTAATAACCTATTCATAACAAATTATGAATTAAATAATAGATAATCCTTTGCTTTGTAGGTTATCTTAATTTTATAAATTAATTAATAATCCCTTGTTTTGCATCTTTTTGAGGAAACTCAAGAATCTAGACATAAGGATTTTAAAAAATTGTTATATAATATATTATGTTTTCGAGAAAAACAAATCGAAAATCAACAAACGAAAATATATTTCATCGTCTTTTAATATCGTCTGACCCCCTAATAACGTTACTAAGAACGGCTACTTAGGAGAAATACAAAATTTGTAAAATATGAGGAATTATTATAGGAAAAAATTTTAAAATTTAAATTATGTTTATTTATTTCTTAAAGTGTGCTGAGTATGTGTATAATATGTATTTATTTACAATAAAAAAGTTATTGAATTATTTTCGCCATCATTTCACCGCAAAAATTTAAAAAAGGCATTTAAAAAATAAAGACCTTTATTTTTTAATTAAAGTATAGTTAATTATGCCTATTAAGTCTTATTTAACACAGTTAAAAATAGAAAAATAAATATTTCATGCAATAAAAAAGTTTGATTTTTTCCTTAATTGATGCTTTAATTAGGACCACCTAAAACGCATTTAAAAATTAAAATTCGTTATATTTTTCAATTAAAATAAAGTTAATTATACCTAATAAGTCTTATTTAACAAATAAAAAAATAAATATTTTTTTGCAATAAAAAAATTATGGGGTTATTATAATAGATATTTATTTATTATTTATTATTATTATACATTATAATGCAGTAAAAAAGAAAAAAAATGGATATTTATTTGTTATAAAAAAAGTTTGTGAATTATTTCTATAAAACAGTGCTTTTTGATAATCTAAAAACGCATTTAAAAAATAAAAACCTTTAAAATTAAAAAATGGTTTATTATACGTAATAACTCATTTAACACATTATAAATAAAAAATTAATATTTACAAAAAAAAATACAAAACAGTGCTTTTTGACGTGCGTTGCAGCACAAAAACAGAACAGTAAATTAAAGTTGTCTTAAAAAGTGTGTAAATTCAAAAAATGCAAAAATATACTAAAAATAAGAATTTTAGTGTCGTTCCAGGAAAAACCGAATACCCTGTATAAATAAAAACATAATATAAAAAAAATTACTGCATCAAGTTAAAGGGGCCGACATTATAGGGGATCACCCTGCAGATACTAAAATTTTTACAAATATATTTGCAAAGTATATATGTCTTAAAAAGTGTGTAAATTCAAAAAATGCAAAAAAATACTGAAAATAAGAAATTTAGTGTCTTTCCAGGAAAAACCGAATACCCTGTATAAATAAAAACATAATATAAAAAAAAATACTGCATCAAGTTAAAGGGGACGACATTATAGGGGATCACCCTGCAGATACTAATTTTTTTACAAATATATTTGCAAAGTACATACCCAGGTAACCAAACGTAACGAAAAAGTGACAGAAATTGTATGTATGTTTTCTTTATCGTCACGTGTATAATCGTCGAAACTATATCAATTTTAAACTCAAATTTTTCACAAAACCGCTCACCTGCCGTTATAACGTGATCGTCACGTTAGCGTTATCGTGATTTTAAACCGAATCGACATAACGTTTACGTGACGCTGTAATCGTTACTAAATCAACACGAAAATACAGTTATATTCGATTTTGAATTTGTGACCGTATCTTTAACCAGTGGCGGCTGGTGGATTTTTGATATATATACCGGTATACCAATATCTCATAACTGCAGTTATTAAACATAGGACCCAAACCAAACTTTTATGAGTTTATAATAATATTAAATTGAAGTTTGCGAAAAAAGTAATTTTTTTCAGCACAGTCCCCTGCCCCCCTAATTAAGATAATGCAAATTAAAGTGGTGCTATTAATAACTCAGTGCAGTTTATCGACATATATCAAAATTTATTTCAAATTCCAAGTAGATTTTATACCATTTAAACATTTTTTATCCTAAAATAAAATTTAAAAAATGGTATAATATTTGTTATCTTGGATTTTTTAAATAAATTTTGAAATTTGTTATAAACTATAGTGAGTTATTAATTGCACCACCTTAATTTGAATCATCTTAATTAGGGGGGCACGCTGAAAAACTTAATTTTTTCGCAACAATTTTTAATTTTATTACAACTTCATAAAAGTTTTGGGTCCCATGTCTAATAACTAAGATATCAGTATACCCCAAATCCCCCAGTCGCCACTAGTGACTAGTGACAGCTGTCTAACTAATCTGCTCAAGTCTCAGATTGCTGGAATTAGTCCTAAATTTTTACTATAGTAAGCTATAGCTATATGTATATTTTAAATAATTAAATAAGCACAAAACACTGAAATGGAACAGGTTTCATAAAAATTTATGATTAATTAATAATAATACCTTTAACAAAACAATATATTTCTCAAACCAAATTATAAAAACAATAAAAAACTAAATAAATAACTCTATAAAAATATATTCTTCTTCAAAAGGGTAAAAACCAAATAAATAATTTTCTAAAGCATATTCAGTCAATATTTTTTCTTCTAATCGACATTTTGCTGTATTTCTTTTTTCTTTTGCTGAAAAAAAGTATTAATGTGAACACTAGTTATATACCTCCTCTACATAATAAAGTAAACAGAATTTTACATAATTTAGTTTTTAAATCAAAACCACGTACCTAGGTACTTGTTAAATATTTAGGTAATGTTAAAAGGCATTAAAATAATAAAATGAATGTTAACATAACTTATAATTATTTTTATAGAAAAACAATATGAAAAACAATACTTACAATTAACGCCTTCCAAAGAAAATAATATATAATAAAAACTAAACACAAGCTAATAATTTTTAAATAAACCAATTTCAAAACAAATTAGTTGCACGGGAACACTAAACAGAACAAAATCAGATCAATATACCTACCTAGGTACTTATTTGAAAATAATGGCGAATTGAATAAAGAGTTAAGAGGGTAGCTAAAGACACGGTAAATCGTAAAGTTAAAGTCACGGTATACCGTGACTTTTGTTATAACGTTATAACGTGACAATAAAGTCACGTTTATATAACGATTAATTTAGCAAAGTAAGTCTATGGAAAATCGTGAAAGCATTGGTAAAGGCAGATTCTATATCAAATCGACATCTCCAAAATTATTAATTTTCGTTAAAGATATATAGGTCACAACTTTATAGTTAAGATATTGGCCACGTTAACGTCACATTTAAAAATGTTAGTCACGTTTGGTTACCTGGGTATGTCTTAAAAAGTGTGTAAACTCATAAATGCAAAAAATACTGAAAATAAGAAATTTAGTGTCGTTCCAGGAAAAACCGAATACCCTGTATAAATAAAAACATAATATAAAAAAATACTGCATCAAGTTAAAGGGGGCGACATTATAGGGGATCACCCTGCAGATACTAAAATTTTTACAAATATATTTGCAAAGTATATAATATATAATATATAATATATATAACATATTATGTCTTAAAAAGTGTGTAAATTCAAAAAATGCAAAAAAATACTGAAAATAAGAAATTTAGTGTCGTTCCAGGAAAAACCGAATACCCTGTACTTAAAAAATTTCTTTTTTTTTATACGTAGGAGAAAAGTATTTTTTACTCCCTACATAACCACGCTTTTAAATTTTTTGGGACACAAGTTGAAGGGGAGCGACATTATAGGGGATCACCCTGTACATACCATTTCTTTGAGTAAATTAAAGATTAAATATTTTTTTTCAAATGTAGACAGTTGCCAACAGGTAAAAATAGCCAAGTAAAATTATTATTTTTTATCATAACAGCTATTATTTTTTTCATTTTAAAGTACAAGTTGGTAGGTAATATTAATAAAATTGTTTTATACTGCTAGGTTTAAGATAGGATCTATCGTCCCAATTATCACATAAGGCCGTATCTCAAATTTAACAATTTTACAAAGAATTTTAAAGATTAAAAGTTTTTAGCTAATTTAAATAAAGTATATTTAAAAAAAAAATGTCCCACTAGGTATTACATTAAATGTAATACATATTAGCACATTTTTTTATTTGGAAAAATACGGTAGTGGATAGAACTTGCATAACTAAGAAGAAAAGTTAATATGAATTTATATGCTTTAAAATTTTTGTTTTAAACATTTAAAAAAATTTATCAACCGACGAAAAATATTTATTTAAAAAAGTGTCGGACTCGATAATTATTTATTATAAGATCTACAAACTTTATTATGTTGTCCACTTTGATAAACACCCTTATTAATTCTATAAAAATATTAATTTTAACATTTTTATGACGAGAGAAAAAATTATATTAAAAAATACGTATGTAAGTAGGTACTATTTTTTTAAATTCGTAAATTTTGACATTTTATTTTTTAGTACCTTTTGTAGATTTATTACAGTTTATACATTTAGCCACAGCGCAATTTGAGATTATAACCCAACACATAAAATAACAAAAACAAAATAAAAATATTAAATTTGGATGTCTTACACTTAAAATAATAATTATTATAATTTTAATTTGGAAATAATATAATAATAATACACGCAATATTCTCTCCACTCAAAAAATATTAAATTATTATTATTATTATTAAAACATTACCAAACATAATTTAACATAATAATATTATTAAACAATGCAAGTTTAATAACTAGTTTCGAACGTCGAATGTGCCGTACTTATGCTTGGCGAACGAATCGTGGTTACTAAGTGTTGCACATAACAGAATATTTACTTTAAGCGTTTCGAATTAAAAAAGGTCCGCATGAGCAACGGAGAGAGATAACTAGACTAAATCTATTTTTAGACTCGAAAATCTGGCAACCCTGTCGGAAGTGTCTACGATGCAATTGTCTCTATATATGATGGAAGTGACTAAGTCACGGCCATAGTACACAAATATTTATTTGCGAAATCCTTTCCCCTCTCTAGAGATTCGGATTACGTAGGTTCCCCTTCACTTATATATAGTTTTAAAATGCTTGTATAAGCCTTCGTTCATGTGGAAGTTAGGACGCCCTGTTTATACTACGGAAGTGACAACTTAACAGGCATCGATATATATATATATATACAGGGTATCTCAAAAGTCAAGGACAGCAGAAAAGGGGTGGATAGAGGATGGGATTCTAAGTCGAATGGTCTTTGCCGTTTTTCAATCGACTTAAAATTTCATCCTCTATCCACCCCTTTTCTGCTGTCCTTGACTTTTGAGATACCCTGTATATATATATCGATCCATTCCGGTATACCAATATCGATATATCGATTTATCGATATTTTTCCATCCCTTAATTCAGTCCTACTATTAATGCTTCTTTGCATTATGATAATGCTAACAGATCATTAATTAATGTATATTAGGTGATTGGGATAATGTTCTTTAATTGTTAATTGATTAAAAATTTATTAATTGGTTGATGTTTACTGGGCATAGAATTAATGTACTAGGACATTAATCCATGTTAATGGTCATTAATATCAGTACTTTTATTTGAGATCTTCCTGATTAAAATCAATGTCCGCCAAGCATTAATATTACGTCCTTGTACATTAAGTAATACTTTAAAAGCATTGTGGTAATGATTTTGAGCATCGGAGCAAAATTAATGTAAAAAATCATTGCGTTAATGTTTTTTTTTATTAATATTACGTACGTTTTTCGTTGTGTGTTTTTTCAAATGTTTATTATAAAAAAAATATATATTCTTTTACAAGTAACAAACAATTTTTTTAGAAATAATTTAAAAATAGATTAAGAATTAAACTTCATGATTTAAGCGAACATAAGATAACGAAGTCCTTAAGTTATAGTGCAAAAATTCGAGTTGTTTACCTTTCTCGGGAAGAAATCGGCTATGCGCAGTTAACAGGTGATCGTATCTATAGATATATATGCGCACTAAGTAACAGACGCCGTATACGGCATACGTATAAGTATGCGCAGTGGTTTTCAGATGGTTGTATTATACCTATTATAATTATTGTACCTATGTTTTTTAATTGTTATAACTTTTAGATTAGGTATAATAATAAATATTATTTATTTATTTTTATGTTACCTATACTTTTTAATATATTGGTTTTAAAAACTTTTTTTTTATTGATAAATATATATGTTTTTGTTTTTTCCCCTAAAATAGCTATTTAACGAACTCATTTGAGTCCGTAAAATAATTCTTTTTTTGTACTAGTACGAAAAAGTTGCTATGGAAACTTTTGCAAAATGGTTCTTGAACCATTGCAATACAACAATTAAAAATAAAATTCGATAACTGTCACTGACAGTGACTCACTGTCACTGTCAATAACCTTAATTTCGAGAAATAGGTATTTACTCTATTTAAAAATTTGAATATATGGACCTAGAACAAAAAAATGTTGTTTGCAACATGTAACTAAAAATCATGTTTTTTAGGACAAATCGTAGCTGTTTGCGGTCGAGGCGAAGCCAAAACCAGAACAGCCTATGTTACAAAAATAGCTATAATAATACGTATACGTATATATATATGTATAATTATATTACTTTTTAACTAATATAATAAATATATATATATATGTATATATATATATATACATATTATATCAGTTTTAACGCGCCAAAATAACAAGTAGGTACCTACATGACAAAAACCTGGTGTAAAAATAAAAAAGACTATGCGCCACCTAATGGTCAATTCTCATATAACTTGTTCCGATGCTGTATCCACTTATTTTTGTGAAAACTAATTCTCGCTCAAGGTTTTTTTTAGTGTAATAAGCATGTAGCATTTTAAGGTAATGGGAACTTAAATTATGTCAACCCTAATCTATTAATTTTTTCCTAAAATGCAGGCTTTATGTTGCAAATGTCACGTAAGTTACCGGTCACCAACTGCAATATCCTAACATCGATGAATATTTCAACAAAATGGCCGTTCAAACAACTAATGTTAGTGCTTGATTAACTAAAAATACACTTAAGATTGACAAAAAGTTATTTTATCCGAAATCGGCAGTAAAGTAGTCATCAATCGTAAATTAAAATAAATCGGCAGTAAAGTTCTACTTTACTGCCGATTTCGGATAAAAAGATTTTTCATCAATCTTAAGTCTATTTTTAGTTAATCAAGCACTAACATTAGTTGTTTCAACAGCCATTTTGTTAAAATATTCATCAATGTTAGGGTATTGCAGTTGGTGACCGGTAACTTACGTGACATTTGCAACATAAAGCCTGCATTTTAGGAAAAAATTAATAGATTAGGGTTGTCATAATTTAAGTTCCCATTACCTTAAAATGCTACATGCTCATTACACTAAAAAAAACCTTGAGCGAGAATTAGTTTTCACAAAAATAAGTGGATACAGCATCGAAACAAGTTATATGAGAATTTACCTAATAATGATTACTTATAAGGTGGGCAGGTACCTAAAATATAAACACTTTTATTTATTTTTAATACGACTAGAATGCATGCGTAAAATGCAAGGTCTGTCAATTTTTCTTCTTGTTTTAAAAAACAAATGTTAATTTACTTTACATGTATTGTTGGTTGCCTGTTCGGGAACAGGATCCCACATATCACATCAACACGTAATTGGTAACTAAGTGCAAGATTTGCATAATACTGAAACAGAAACTGCAACTGCCTGTGTAAAAACACTGTAAGATCCGGCCGACTCCGGCGAAATCCGCCAAAATCCGGCCGGAGTTAATCCGGCCGATGAAGCCGGATTACTGCATCCGGTAATCCGGCCAAAATCAAATCCGGTGCATCCCTAGTTTGAAGCCAGAATTTACACCTATCTGGGTGAATGAAATTATACCTTACGCCTACGTTATAGTAAAGAAAAAAGACGTAAATATAGGAGAACAGTTGTACCCCCCTCTCTTTTTTTGGAGGTGCGATTTCAGCATGCCATTTTTTTCTTTTTGTTTTCTGTCGATTTCTATTTATTTTGGCAGAGGTAAGTGATTTGTGCATTAAAAATCACGTCATGTCGCGCCATAGCCTTCGATAAACCCAGACATACTTTATGTTATTATGTTGTGTATTCAGTCGACAACTACAAATATTTAAAGTTTTCTAAATATGCACTTGAAATATTGGCCGACTGAAAATAGCTGCAACCATATTCACATTGGGTTAGGTTAGTTAGTTCTAGTTTGTGTAACATAACAGGTACGCCTCTATTTAATTTATTTTAGCAGATTGCCGTTTTTGGTAATACAACTTTTACTGATTTTTTTCAGTCATAGGATATCTCATTTTACTTACTTTTACATAAATAGAGGAAGTTGATAATTATTTTTAAATTCATTTATATATATAAAAATGATGCAACAAAAACTATAAAGAAATTAGAGATAGTAAAGCAGTTAAATCCTTTGAAGTCTTATAAAAATATTTTTATATAAAATTGTTACATGATCAATACGGTTTGTTTTAAAGCATAGCTCAAGGATCCTATGAGTCTAGACGTTTTAAATTTTAAGGTCAGGTCACGGACGAATGCCTTAATAAATTTTATAAACATCCCAAATTGAAAATTTATTCCCATCCCTTCAGACTTAATGAAAATTAAGTGTTAAATTTAAAAAACCAAAACAAATTTAGTTTGTAATGACATCTCATGGAGGTACCTTTATAGGAAAAAGATCCTGATAAATTAAAACTTCAATCTCTATATATTGTTTTGACATTTTTATTAGTAACGGCGGAAGTGAAGTCATAGCTTGACACCGTCTCAGAAAATATGAAGTTAGCAACTGGGTTTTAGTCACGCGCTAAAGTTAGCTTTAAGATAGTTGACAGTTGTCAAATGCCATACAATCGTTAAAATAAAGTACTTTTTACAAGTGTACTTTTACTACAGTTCTACGTAATAAAAAGTAAAAAATCAATCAATCAACCTAAGCATAAATTAAAATTAACCTAAAAAAGGTACGAAAAATTCGCAGATTTTTAAAATTTTTTTATAATATTTAAAATTTTTAACCAAATATTTTTTTAAAATAAACAACATTAAATGTATAAACAATTCCAATTTCATTCATTTTATTACATTCATTCAATATTTATACAAAAAAATGATAAGCAAATTAGTTATGGCTTGACATAATATATTACGGGTTTATAGATAAGAACGGTTAAAAGGCATAAATCAAATTTTTACAATTTAAATTTTTTAACTGATTTTTTTTTAAATTTAATTTATATTATATAAAGTATATCACCACTATTTAAAAAAATGGTCTAAAACAAGTTAATTTTTATTTAATAATAGAAAAATAGACCAAATAGACTTAATCACCTTAAAATTGTTCACAGCACGCATATACATAAATAGACGTTTTGTTTACCTGCTCTTCAAAAAAAAACATTGCGTGTAACTTAATTGGAAAATTATGACAAATTACCGCTGTTCCAAAGTGAAAATACTTTCGTAATTTCCCACAAAAATTATAATCTTGCAAAATTTTCTCACAAAATGACACTTGCATGTCGCATCGCAATTACACATGAAATATGTATACTATGATATTCCGCCGAATAATTCTGTTTGGTTCAAGGTCGACGGATCTCATTGTAACAACAATTTTAAAAGGCTTTTGTGGTGTGGGACCGGTTTTAATTTAAAAATAGCCTTACATAGAGAACAACGTCGAAATTTGTTATCCGCTTCTTTCCATTCATAAAGCTCCATGTGAGATTATTTCCAACTGATAGTTCTCATAGGTCAAAAAATGTCTAAGCGAATGACGCAATTGCTTGGTGAAAAACATGGACGCAACAACAGCTGGTAACTGATAAGTACCTACTTTTTCGGATGCGTAAAATTAAAACTTATTTTTTTTGGTTTAGAAGTGTTTTCACTAATAATATTGTTGGAATTTTAATTCCTCTTATATTTTTACTTAAAAAGCTTCTTGCTTGTTAAAGTTCTTTTGCTGAGCAGACCGTGAAGGTTAAAGTCTGAAATACACGCGGTTAAAAGTCTACGACCATAACAACGAGAGACAGGTGCTTCGTACGATGCGTGCATACTTTCCATATGTCGTTTTTATAATGATGTTACGGGAAGTGGCTGGTGTTGATGGCGGAGGAAGGGGGAAAGAAGCCTTACTTCTTTGTTTACGTTTTTAAAATAACCCATGCTATAGGTATACCCAACAGGATGGGTAGTCTATTAATAACAATATTTCGGCGGTTGTACACGGTCGTTCGTATGTTTCGTAATATCGAGCTTTGTAACAAAAACGAGGACAAGGAGTCTGGGCCAGCTGACTTCGATAAACAAGCTACGCCGGTGCTGTTACAAATTCCCACTGGCGTTAATTTCGCCTCGACGGGCTATCTGGGAGCAGTGCAACGCATTGGGGCAGGTCGCCAACGATTAAAAAGGTTTTTGCCAACCGAAAAACGAGCAAAACGCACTGAATTTGTATCGATCGCTTTCGAGCGACCGTTCAAGGGCGAAAAAGATTTTTAGCGAAGCAGACAACGATCGACCTTGGTTCGAAAAGTCGGCGGCTTCGCTTTGAAACGAGTTAATTGACATTCAAAAACCTAAATGTCGTCTCGGAATGAAATTCGTAAATCTCGATTATCGAGATTGTGTGCTTTATCGGCAAGATATTTTGGCGGGAAATAATTGCAACTTTTCCAATAATATCAAGGCGCTAAATTGTGGCCGTGTGCTGATTTTCGACGCGTAACGAAAAAGGTCGAATTTTTCGCAGACGTAGGCGAGCCACGCAATTTTTTCGTCAAGGTTGCAACAAAGATATCTCGGCGAACGTTTTAATCGAATTAAATCGCGCGGGATGGTGTGTAAAAGGTTTTTGTCATGGCTACGTGTCTGGATGTGGTCGGTAAATTTGGCAACGCCGAGCTTAACTTCCCCCTACGATCGGACGCCCGGTCGCCGTTCAAGGCCACCGCCGCGACGGCCCAACGACGCCTTTGCCCTCCCTTACACCCTCCCCGCTTTTACTGGATATTCTTTTAAAGTTCTCTCTAAAAATGACTGGTTATTACAACCAACTAATCTGTTAACTAATTGAATAAGTAGTTTGTAATTATAACAAACATTTTTTAGATTTAATAACAAAATCCTATATCAATAATTCAACCATAATTCTTGTAATTTTCAAAAGTGCCTTATTTTTGTAGACCCAATAACAGATAAATGAACACATAAATAACATAGACACCATTCTGAAATCATGAAATTATAAAGAAATTTGGTACAACATAATTATCAGTAGTACTACAACACTTACTGACAATTTTACATGGAAATTAACTGCTAAATAAACGGGATACAAATTGCTAGTGACGAGAATTATTAGTGGCTGCTTTTTCGCTATGACAATTACCCATTTTTGACAAATTCATTTTTAAATTCGATTAAACAAAACTATGGAACTACTTAATTTAATTGCCTCATTCTTCTTGAGAAAACGTCTCTGGGAATTTAATGTGTGCGCGCGAAGGCATAACGATTATGTTAATTATACGCTGCGATGTGAAATAATTCAATCAAGTCTTGAACGTTACAACTCAATTTAATTAGCCCGAAATTGCGTTTTCGTGTTTCAAATTTCTTGACCACGTGCTTCTTCCTCGAAATCCGCCGTCCTTATTTTTTCCCCTTCTCGAGTCGTGTCACGTAAGCCACCGCGCCCCGTTGCCATGACTACGACGCGTCCTCCCCAGCATTTTGGTGCGCCCCTCTCGTTGGGAGATAGTCGAGAGTCATCAGTCATTTTTTCCCTCCGACAAGGCGGGATTAAGGGCAATGACTTGTTACGAAGACGTGACCCAAATTTATTAACTTTAATAAATTGCAAGAGGATTTAGAATTACCATTTTTTAAGCGCTTTGGAGGTACATACAGAGTTGCAACATCAGGATAAATTCAACGACATGGTGGAAAGACGTTGGTGCACCTGCCCGGACGGTCCTCGCACTAGCAGGGTTATCAGACCGATATTGCCTGTGCAGGAGGAAAGGAACGTCGAGTGTGGAGGGGAGGGGGAGGGGGGTAAAAACGGACGGGAAGCAGGAAGCGCCGCGGCGGCACTAGCGTAGATGCGTTCCCGGCCATCGAGCACCAACGACGCTCTGACGTCAGCTGTTGCCTCAGAAACGCCCGCCCGATCGATCCGAATTACACCGCCGCCATCGCACGCCACCCCCCCCGCAAAACGCCGCCACTCGGTCGAATGACGATTTTCGAAATGTTGGACTGGACACCGTCCATGACTCTTGGTCTTGCATATCATGCAAGATATTTGAAATGTTGGTAAACAGGAAACAAAAATCGGGATCTTGGTCTTACAAAGGCATATTATGCAAGACCAAGACTATTGGCTCAGTTCGATAATGGGAAAACTACCAAATGCTGATATTTGAAATGTTGGAAAACAGCAAACAAAAATCAGGATCTTGGTCTTACAAAGGCATATTATGTATATGCAAGACCAAGACTATTGGCTCAGTTCGATAATGGAAAACCAGTCGTATGCTGGTATTGGAAATTTTGGTAAACAGCAAACAAAAATCAGGAGCTTGTTCTTACAAACGCATATTATGCAAGGCCAAGACTGTTGATTCAGTTTGATAATGGAAAAACTGTCGAATGCTGATATTAGAAATGTTGGTGAACAGCAAACAAAAATCAGGATCTTGTTCTTACAAACGCGTATTATGCATATTATGCAAGAAGACCAAGACTATTGGCTCAGTTGGATAATGGAAAAACCGTCGAATGCTGATATTAGAAATGTTGGTGAACAGCAAACAAAAATCAGGATCTTGGTCTTACAAACGCATACTATGCAAGGCCAAGACTATTGGCTCAGTTCGATAATGGAAAAACCGTTGAATGCTGATATTTGAAATATTGGTAAAGAGAAAACAAAAATCAGGATCTTGGTCTTACAAACGCGTATTATGCATATTATGCAAGAAGACCAAGACTATTGGCTCAGTTGGATAATGGCAAAACCGTCAAATGCTGATATTTAAAATTTTGGATAAAATCAAACAAAAATCAGGATCTTGGTCTCATATTATGCAAGGCCAAGACTATTGGCTCAATTCGATAATGGAAAAACCGTTGAATGCTGATATTTGAAATTTTGGTAAACAGGAAACAAAAATCGGGATCTTGGTCTTACAAAGGCATATTATGAATATGCATATTATGCAAGAACAAGACTATTGGCTCAGTTGGATAATGGAAAAACCTTCAAATGCTGATATTTGAAATGTTGTTAAACAGGAAACAAAAATCGGGATCTTGGTCTTACAAAGGCATATTATGAATATGCATATTATGCAAGAACAAGACTATTGGCTCAATTCGATAATGAAAAAACTGTCGAATACTGATATTAGAAATGTTGGTGAACAGCAAACAAAAATCAGGATCTTGGTCTTACAAACGCATACTATGCAAGGCCAAGACTATTGGCTCAGTTCGATAATGGAAAAACCGTTGAATGCATATATTTGAAATTTTGGTAAAGAGAAAACAAAAATCAGGATCTTGGTCTTACAAACGCGTATTATGCATATTATGCAAGAAGACCAAGACTATTGGCTCAGTTGGATAATGGAAAAACCGTCAAATGCTGATATTTGAAATTTTGGTAAACAGCAAAAAAAAATCAGGATCTTGGTCTTACAAACGCATATTATGCAAGACCAAGACTATTGACTCAGTTCTATAATGGACAAACCGTTGAATGCTGATATTTGAAATGTTAGTGATGAGCAAACAAAAATCGGTATCTTCGTCTTACAAACGTAAGACGAAGACTTTATTGACATGCATAGTTTGATAAAATGCAAAAACGTAGCTTAAGGTTCGTTGCACCCGAATGCATAAAACATGTCCATTAAGTTTTACATTTATTTATTTATCCCCATGTCGGCAGCGTGCATGTTACGTAAGGTGCGATAAAACCGTCGTTCAACAGCTGTAAAGCATTAAATTCCTAAAAGAAAACAAATTAACCTATGACTGTTGTTTGGAATTCTTGCGAAACGGCCGTACGAACAAGTTGCGAGCCAGCAACAAGCCAATAATGTTGAGGTTGTGCAATAGCGGCACCGCAAATACCACCACCTATCGGAATGCCGGAAAAAATAATAATAAAAGTAACCCGGCGCTATTCAAGGTCGCAGCGAACGTTTCGATTCCTTCTTTTTCTCTATTTTTCGTGAAATTTGTTCCGTCCAATTCAGAGGCGGCTCGCCATGGTAGGCGTCTGAGACTAATTGAAACGCCTTTTTCAAGAAGAAGCGAAACTGAAAAAATACTTATATTGGGAGTCGTCCAACGCCAAAAATGTCATCAATATTTAACGATGAGAGGCAGGGTAAGCAATATTTACGAACTTTTCAAATACCTTGGTTCAAGTGGCTATGCGGAAGTATTTAAAAACAAAGTTTATTCTGTTGGTATTGTATTTTACTATTCCGCGAGTTCAGGGGATGGGTATTCCGATTGCTCTGATATTTTATTTGTTTTGTTTTTTGTAGTTTATTTTTTTATTTATAATGGTTTAGTAGGTATATTGGCTA
Source organism: Brassicogethes aeneus (assembly GCA_921294245.1). Lineage (NCBI taxonomy): Eukaryota > Metazoa > Arthropoda > Insecta > Coleoptera > Nitidulidae > Brassicogethes > Brassicogethes aeneus. Next base: position 3,416,909 of record OV121138.1, read on the forward strand.
AAAAGGTGACGTGGAAATTTATTCGTATTTAGACAAAATTAACCTCATGTACACCCACGAGCCGCCAATGACTCATATTTGTCTTGCTTTGAACAACCTTACTTAATCCTTTAACATAGTTTTCCAGTTTGGCCTTTTTTAGGCCATTCATTAAAAAAACTGCGGGTTTTTTACTATCCGGGGTAGTGGAGTAGAGTAACCGGCGCGTATGTGTGTTGGCGGCGGTGTTTATCCGTCCCCCGATCTGCAATTATCATCATTAAAGGAGACGGCGACTGTGCGCACGCGCATCCAGTTCTATATCGACGTAGCTTTCATTTACATGCGGTCGTACGATGCGATGCATTTCGAACCGCCCCCCGCTGTAGTGAGCCGCCCCCGCTTACTAGACCTACGAGAATGGGGTAGGCAAGATACGACAACGCCAGGATGGGGGATATTGCATAATGCAGCCCAGGTTGTAGAGCCGATATCGGCTTATCTGTAATGCGATTTTGTATACACACAACTTTGACTCTATAGAAGAGGATTTGACCATTGTGAAGTTTACTGGATTCAGACTTATCGGAATTTAAACCTTTCATCCACATTGTCAGGATACTTTATTTCTTTGTACCTTATAACTATAGTTAGCTCATCTTACGTGGTTAATACCTTCGTTATGTATAGAGATGTTAAAAAATAAAATTATAAAATATCTTCGACAATTTGTGCATTCAGCTCCAGCTGGAATGCATTGTATTACACTAATAAACGCTTGGTTTTAAATTTAAATTGTATCTATTTGTATTTTATGTGGAGCTCTCTGTGGCGTTGTCGTCAGTCACGGTGACGTTAGTGTCCTTGATTCCAGCAGATGCTATTGACCTATTCATAGGGTTTAAAGAACAAGGCAATATAAATTCCAAGACTCTGTTAACTTGAACACTATCTCCACACACGCTGTGTTAACTAGGCAAAAAACAAATAATACCTCTATTGTTGGTTATATCAGTATGAATGAGATTTTTTTACGACATGTTGATACATATCGCTTCTGTTTACAAAGATTGTCTGCATATAAAGATGAATTTGGTAGCGTTTATACATCTCGCTTCTGTTGAGGAAGTTTATCTACTTATATTATTTTATAAAGCAATTTCAACATGTTACACAACATTGTTGTTATCATTTGCGGATGATGCCCCCGTCGGGCGCCGCCGACGTCTGCACTCGGGATTTTCTCGTTGCCCGGACAAAAGGGGGTGGTGACCCCCACCTCCCCCCGGCGGAGCAGACGAACTGCATCCAGTGACCGAGTGCACTTTGACCTTTCGATGCAACCGCTCCCGGAACCTCATCGTGCAGCGGCATAGGCGGCGGCAAATCGAAATAAAACATTTTTAAAATGTTTTGAAGATTTCGCTCGGTTGGGTTGCCAAATGGTCATTGTTGTTTTCACAATGTAGACAGGTAGTTTTTATGACTTAATTCCAGGAGAAATTTTACATTTCATTGTTGTGTGTTTGATTTTTAGAAATTCAGGTAAAGGGATTAACTTGAGTTGTTGTTGAAGTAAAAGTAGAAAGTTCCCACGTTGTCGTTCCCTTGAAATTCGCAGCAGGTGTGCCGATTTTTCTCCATTTTTTAGAGAAAGTTCTCGTTAAAAATAATGGCGTTTTTTGTGCAAAAACCTTTTTGAGCGATATGCTTGCAATAATTTACAGCAACTAATTGCAATTAACTGCATATACGAGCCCTAACCACATAATGTTCGGACACTTCATAATTTATACAGAAATTTTTTTCGTGAATACTATCTCAAAATTATTAGAAGTTATGAAAAATTCAGCTTATTTTGGCATATACCCCTCGAAGCGATTTTTATTTTTAAAAAGTTTACCTTTTATTTTTAGCTTTTAAAAAAAGGCTAACTTTTTAACTTTTTTTTGCATGAGTAAAAAAAGTTATAAATGGGCCCATTAAAAAGAACATAAAATATTATACAAACCCTGAAAATTTGGTAAAAATTGTATAAATAATAAGAAAGTTATAGCGATATATATATCTGCAAAATCTCCCGTTTCCTAAGAAAATTGCAAAAACTCTTTAAAAATAGCATTTTTAAATTACTTATACTTTTTTATAACTTATTTATTTTTTACCAAATTTTCAGGGTTTGTATAATATTTTATGCTCTTTTTAATGGGTCCATTTATAACTTTTTTTACTCATACAAAAAAAAGTTAAAAAGTTAGCCTTTTTTTAAAAGCTAAAAATAAAAGGTAAACTTTTTAAAAATAAAAATCGCTTCGAGGGGTATATGCCAAAATAAGCTGAATTTTTCATAACTTCTAATAATTTTGACATAGTATTCACGAAAAAAATTTCTGTATAAATTATGAAGTGTCCGAACATTATGTGGTTAGGGCTCGTATAACATTATAAAACGCTTAGTTTACAGGTCAGGGTAAAATCAACAACATAATATTAAAGTTCAATAATAATAATAATAATACTAATAATAGTGACAGATGCTTTTGCAATCTTATACTCCACCAAGTGACCTAAGTTGGAATGCCATCGGTTAGCCGGCCGGTCATTCTTTCCCACGTAACCGGTGCATTTTTCGCAACGGCGCGTTTGCCAGATCGCGCGGCCATTTAAAATTTAAAACCTCGCTTTTCTATTCGTCGTCGTTATTAACCTCAATTTTTTTCGGGTCCGCCGTAATTACGATCTCGCTAATTTTTTTCCACCGCACAGTGCAAGTTTGCTTTCGGTTACGTCACGCATTCCGGAGGATGGGGGGGAGCGGTACCGTGCCCCCCTTTCGCTGGCCCCCCACGTTACATTCCAAAGCGAGTGAATGAGTTGCGACGCAATATAATTATAGAATTGTTCGAATTGTAGTTGGGTAGTAGTCTGCAATTTTTGTTTAATGTTAAAGTCGATGATCTCAGCGTTTTGGTTCTTTGAAATCGTGAGTCAAATATAATATTTGAAATATTAACACCTACAATTTTTGCCTTAGCATTAGCGTAGGTATTCGTCACTACTACTTAAATTGGTATTAATGGTAGTGTTTTGTTCACCTCTCAAGGTCAAGACCATTTAAAATTTCGTATTTTCAATCGAAAAACAAAAACTCGGGTTGCGTGCATAGTCGCACTATTTCAGCTGACTCCGCGGCTTTTATTTATCCAGGCGACGCAACAACAACATCTTGAATTTATTAAGGATATCCGGACTACAATAAAACGCTTGCTCACTCACTTTGTACAAAGTACAATACAATATTTCATTTAAGGTCGAGAAATGGCAAAGCAAAGGAAATAATAAAAAAAATTCGAGAGTTGGGACTAAATTTATTGCTTAATAGCCTTCATTGTTTAATACATCTCGCTTGCATCAACTTATAATCACTCCTTATAAACCGATGTATTAATTTTTCCATGTTTGCATAGTTTGTCCTTATGGACAATGCTAAAATGTTTGAAACCTTGAAATGTTGAATTTGGACATTAACTTTCAAACTAAATTTAAATAAAATTGTTTCTATTTTCCTTATTTTACGGTAATTTCTCTAATACATCTCGCTTAGGTTTCCACAACTCATGTCCTTATAAGACCAAACCTAATACCTAATACATCTCGCTTGCATCAACTTATAATCACTCCTTATAAACCGATGTATTAATTTTTCCATGCATCCTGCTTGTGTTTGCATAGTTTGTCCTTATGGACAATGTTAAAATGTTTGAAATCTTGAAATGTTAAATGTGGACATTAACTTTCAAACTAAATTTAAATAAAATTGTTTCTATTTTCCTTATTTTACGGTAATTTCTCTGATACATCTCGCTTAGGTTTCCACAACTCATGTCCTTATAAGGCCAGACCTTATACATCTCGCTTGCATTAACTTATAATCACTCCTTATAAACCGATGTATTAATTTTTCCATGCATTCTGCTTATGGACAATGCTAAAAAGTTTAAAACGTTCAAAACGCTCAAAACAAAAATCTTTGCAGAATGTTACCTGGATTTTTCGTGCAGCGCCGCGCGACGGCGTTTCGTCGTAAGCACAGGTCGGCGCCACACCCCAGCTGACGGCGTGTGCTGGCAATGACGTCGTGACGCCCGATGACGTAACGGGGTGAACGGACGGCACCACCGCCGTTAGCGTCGATCGGATTTCGTGGAGTTCCTGCTGCTGCTGCATTCCGGCCTCTCTCTCTCTGCGTGCCCCCCGGGAAAACTATCGACGATGGCGGGATTAAAATATTTTTTTTTGTGGGAAATGAAATAATGAATTCCTGCTAATAAAACTGTTTTACGGGTGGTAATAATCATAAAAACACGCGCTATACGACACATTAGGATGTAAATCATTTTTACAAGGCCAATTTGTGGGATTAAATCATTTAATTTCTAACTTCTTTAAAGAATGCTCACTGTTAATTTATAATGCACTTCAAATAAGGATTTTAATGTCTTTATTGAGAATGATTCGAAGGCTTGACGACCTCTCTTAGCGGGGAGGTCGACTATATACATTATTATCAATAATAACGATGCAATAATAATAATAATCGTAAATAGTATTTGAAGGTCGATAAATATAGCCGGCGAAGACAAAATGACGACAATAATAAAAGTGTAACTTGGCAAAGAAACACATCGTCTTTGGAAAGCAGCTCGCTGATCGCAGGAATGCAAAGACTCGACCTTGCAGACTGCATTCCTGCAAATTGGCTGTTGCAAAACACAAAAGAAAAAAATCACAAACAAATTGCTCTTCGATATCGCTTTATGGAGATCGAGTTCTACTTACGTTAGGTTTAGATTTAAAGTGAGTTTTTGCGTGCCAAGCTCAATTTTATTGCTCATATTTTATCGACCATATGGTCGAAACGGCCCACGTAGACCAAATAAAGACCGCCTATAATTTTAAGCCGATTCGGACCAACTGCTATCAAACAGTCTTAATTCGTTATACAAAATGTAATTTTTTTCACTCGACGATTATTATTGTGGCTTTTATCGTCGAGTGAGGAAGAACTTCTTCACTCAACACCTTTATAGTGCGGGCCTACGTCAACAATGGTGAGATACATCAAGTGTTGTATCTCACTATTATTGACGTAGGATCTTTTTAAATCGTCCTGAAGCGGGTTAAAATTATTATTCAAAAAACAATTATTATTGTGGCTTTTATAGTGCGGGCCTACGTCAACAATGGTGAGATACATCAAGTGTTCCGGACTGTAGGATGTATCTCGCTGTTATTGACGTAGGATCTTTTTTAATCGTTCTATCACCTGAAGCGGGTTTATAAAAAACTCACACATGGTGCATCTGAATGGGGACTTCCTGCCGCGGTATGCAGGTCCACTTGAATGGCCGGCCGTGCGAGAGTGGAAATTCCTAGCATTCCATCGTCGGCACAAAATCGTGGAAGAGAACGTTTCACAACTTCCCAAGCAACAGCCTGCTAGTTGTCGATCAAACGAGAATAAATAACCGATGGGAAAAAGAAGAAGAAGAAGAACTGATGTTGTTTATGTAGCATAAGCACAGGTGTTGTTGTTTACTATAATTACGTGGACTGTGATTGTAACCATTTTTTAAATTGAGGACATTTTTGCGCAGCAGATATATAATTTCAACCGGATGTCGCAGTCTATGAAGGTCCTTCACCTGTCAAAGCCAATACACCGTGTCCAAGGCGATTTACAAGCTGAGTGACGACATCAGCTGATCTCTCTCTTAATTTAGAGACAAAATGACATCATTTTTGTTTAATGCGAAATTCCTGAAACGGACAAGTTTCTATTTAATTCCTCCAAAACGCCCACCTCTCCCGGTGACTGTACATTTAACGTTGCAGCCTTGCCGTGTGTTAGCCGGCAATCAGTTCGCATTGAAATGTTAGGAATTTCGATTTTTTTGCGCTCGCATCGCTGCTTACCGCAACCATACCGTTAGCTTCGTAACATGGCGTGAATCAATTCTAATTTTAGAATACCACTGTTTCGTAGTTAAATTGATTGCGTTCATAGAGATCACATTTATCCTTCTTAAGACTAGAAGATGTATCTATCGGAACAAGTTTTGTTAGGTTTATAATAGTGTTGCAATGATTACGACTTACGTAAACGCCGATTTTTTTAAATTTAATGTTAGGACAAATAATCCAAAAAAAAGAAACCTGTGGTCTTGTTACATCTCGCTTGTGTTGGCAAGGATAATCCCTTTATAACAGAAACGTCTCAAGTAGTTTACGATTTTTAAAAATTAAATGTTAAGACAAATAATTTAATAAAACAAGGTTTTGTTACATCTCGCTTTTAAAAATTAAATGTTAAGACAAATAATTTAATAAAACAAGGTTTTGTTACATCTCGCTTGTGTTGGCAAGGATAATCCCTTTATAACAGAAACGTCTCAAGTAGTTTTGTCGATTTTTAAAAATTAAATGTTAAGACAAATAATTTAATAAAACAAGGTTTTGTTACATCTCGCTTTTAAAAATTAAATGTTAAGACAAATAATTTAATAAAACAAGGTTTTGTTACATCTCGCTTTTAAAAATTAAATGTTAAGACAAATAATTTAATAAAACAAGGTTTTGTTACATCTCGCTTGTGTTGGCAAGGATAATCCCTTTATAATAAAAACGCCGCGTCAACGAATTTGTCTCCGGCTTCTTTCTTTGTGCCGGTTTCTCGTGGCTTAAGTCGCATTCCTTGGGAGCTTTGGAATTCCGACGTAGCTGGCGTCACCGTACGCTGCCTTTACGTTCCAGTGCACATTCACGTAGCGCTAGCACAGCCAGTTCTATAAATAGATTGGTCTTACCTTACCGGTTTTTTTTGTTCATTATTTCCAACTATCGCAGCCGCCTATGCAGCAGCAGCAGCAGCAGCAGCAGCGTGTGTGCAAAGTTTGATTTGCTCGAGAGAATTTTGCACTGCTGCGCTCACGCTAACCGACGTGGGTTGCTAGATAGAGATGAATGGGTGGACATTTTATTACTGGGTTCTTTTATTGTCGACCAAGTTGTTAAAGTCGAAAATCGCTTGCGTTTTTGATATTTGATCGCGCGAAAGTAGTTGAAAGAGTTGAACGTACTCCGCTTTTAGCTAGAACTGCAAAAACCCACACGTAGCAACGTACAACGATTTCAACTGATTTATTTTTAAACTCGGTTGTCGAAATTTATCTCGCCGGTCTGTTAACCTTGAAGCCGCTCAGCTGAGAAAACAGTTAAGTTTTCGATATCCAATTCGAAAATAGAACAATATTTTTGTTTACATTTCTATGTCGCGCTGTCTTGCTCTCTTTTGTGCAACGCATCGTTAAAGGAAAAATAATTGCATAACTTTCTTTTCTACAATGCAACACGACACAATGGTATTTTCTTAGAATAAGAACGTTTCGTTTGCACTTTATCGGACCGTCGAAATCTTTTGTGTTCGAATTTCCCTTTGTGCTACGAGCAGCTGTTTTAAGTAGATAATAACCATCATAAATAGACCGAATGTTGTTTTCTTGCGAAATTTCCTTTACCTGCCTAGACAAACACATGTAGGTCCCTTTTTTATCGCTATATAGATTGTTTTGTTCGTAATACTGAATGTAAACCACTCTGGTCCTCTGGACTATCTAGTTGCATAACATACCCACTACGTGTGGTTTGTGTTATGCAACCGGTTGTCCTCTTCTTGCGTTGTTGTTGTTGTTGTTGTTTTGGACAGACGGCAGCAGCAGCAAACGTTCTTCAACGGTCGTCGGTTCTATGGTGTAATTTCACCTTGAAAGTGTCAAAGACATCGGCATAACCCGGGGTACAGTCTCGGACACGCTATACGCTCCAAGAGATTTAAATTACCTTAGCCGCTTATCTCTTTCTCTTTTCTTTGTTGGTGGCTTTTAAATGAATTCGATTTTGGCATTAAAAAATCAAAAATCTTGCTGTTTTTAATTCATCCGATTCCTGTAGCTCCTTAACTTAAATCAATTGAAACTTTACCTACTATAAACAACATTCTCATGGGACTTATCTCTTGTTGCAGGCTGCGATATTGCAACAAACTGCCGAGTACATATATTCGTTGGAGCAGGAGAAGACCAGGCTGCTGAGCCAGAACTGTCAGCTCAAGAGGCTGGTGAATCAGCACGAGGGCGGCGAGCTGCCGCCTAAGAAACGAAAGACGGAACTGATTTTGCCCACCACCGATTCTTCGGACGAAGGTTTGGGATCGATGTCGCCCGAACCTGTCAGCTTGATCACCGTCACCAACGTTGCCGCTTCCGCCGACAATCCCTCACATGGTAAGCATGTTTTTATGATTATTTGTTCTGCATATTTTTTCATATCCTGAGTACAAAACATTGTAACACAATATGTTTTTTACCATGTTTAACATTGAATTTTAAATGTGCAATTTTAACTGTTGATAAAGCTGAAAATAATGAATTTACCTACATTGTTTTACTATATTATGTTTATATATTTTACAAAAAAAATAAACATTAAAACAATTTATAGGACATTACAGGACAACATTGTAAAATTACTTAAATATGTAATGTACAAATTTATACAATACTTTTTTAAACTTACCAGTACAATACATTGTAAAATTACATTATTGTACACTTTAAATTATTTTATTTGTTATTTGCCATGTTTTACATTGCATACTTTGTATTTTTACATTGCATTGTAACTTTTTACTGTTAATAAATCTGAAAAGAATGGATTTACATTGTTTAACTATATGTTACATTAAAATCCTGTCTAAATTTATACATTTTTCTATTGCTCCTAGATTATTTTTATATATTTTACAAAAAATACACATTAAGAAAATAGGTTGTGACAGGACAACATCGTAAAATTAAATTTTTGTACTCTTTACATTATCTTATATGTACTTTACCATGTTTTACATTGCATATTTCGTATTTTTACATTGCATTGTGAATTGTGCAATTTTGTAAATTTTTACTGTTGATAAAGCTGAAAAGAATGAATTTAGATTGTTTTATTATATTTTACATTAAAATCCAGTCTAAATTTATAATTTATTCTATTGGACATACATTATTTTTATATTGGTATTTTAAAAAGATATCACATTAAAAAAAATTATATATTGTGACAGGAAAAACATTGTAAAATAACATAAATATGTAATGTGCAAACTTATGCAGTACTTTTTTAAACTTTCCAGTACAAAACATTGTAAACTTACATTTTTGTACACTTTATATTATCTAATGTAGTATTTACATTGTGAAATTTTGTAAATTTTTACAGTTGATAAATATGAAATAAATGGATTTAAATTGTTTTACTATATTTTACATTAAAATCCAGTCTAAATTTAAAATTTTTTCTATTGGTCCTACATTATTTTTTATATATTTTATATATTATGGATTGTGACGGGACAACATTGTAAAATTACATAAATATGTAATGTTTAAATTTATACAGTACCTATTTCATTCAACTTTACGGTACAAAACATTGTAAAACTACATTTTTGTACACTTTACATTATTTAATACGTTATTTATCATGTTTAACATTGCATATTTCATATTTTTATATTGCATGAAAATAATGTATTTACATAAAATCCAGTATAAATTTAAACATTTTTCTATTGCTTCTACATTATTTTTATATATTTTATCAAAAAATACACATTTAAAAAAAAATTATGGATTTTGGCAGGACAACATTGTAAAATTACATAAATATGTAATGTGGAAATTTACAGTACACAACATTGTAAAATTACATTTTTGTACACTTATTATTTTCTACTTTATTTACCATTTTTTACATTGTTTACTTCGTATTTTACATTGCATTGTAAATCGTGCAATTTTGTAAAAAGAATGGATTTATATTGTTTATTTTACATTAACATCCTGTCTAAATTTTAAATTTTTCTGTTGCTCCTACATTATTTTTATTCAATTTACAAAAAAATACACATAACAAAAAATAGATTGTGACAGGACAACATTGTAAAATTACATTTTTGTACATTTTACATTATCTGATATGTTATTTACCATGTTTTACATTGCATATTTGGTATTGTGAATTGTGCAATTTTGTAAATTTTTAATGTTTATAAATCTAAAATTGATTTACATTGTTTTACTATATTTTACATTAAAATCCAGTCTAAATTTATAAATTTTTATATTGCTTCTACATTGTTTTTATATATTTTAACAAAAAATACACATTAAAAAAAAATTCTAGAATGTGACAGGACAACATAGTAAAATTACATAAATATGTAACTTTACAGTAAAAAACATTGTAAAATTGCATTTTTGTACACTTTACATTATCTAATATATGTTATTTGTCATGTTTTACATTAAACTTTTATATATTTTACATAAAACTACACATTAAAAAACAGGACAATAATGTAAAATTAAATTAATGTTAATGTTAAGTGTACAAATAGTACTTTTTTTAAACTTTATAGTACAAAACATTGTAAAATTACATTTTACCATGTTTTACATAAAAATGTAAGCGTTTACGTATGTTTGCAATATTCAACGATTGCTTCCAGATCTGAAGAGGCAGCTGGAGCGCGAGCGCAACACGCGGCTGATGCTGGAGGAGCAGGTGCGGCAGCTGGAGGAGCAGCTGTACGCGCAGCAGCAGCAGAACGCCGCCGCGCAGATCTACCAGCTCGAGGATGGCGACGACCTGAGCCTGCAGCTGGTGGCGGCGGACAGCGTGCCGCCGGTGGGGCACACGCAGACGGTGGTGTGCTCGCCGCCGGTGTCGCGCAGCCCCAGTCCCGAGCCGCCCAAGCTGGTGGTGGTCCCCGAGCCGCTCGTTCCGGCGCAGCAGCAGCTGCCGCCGCCCCCGCAGAGACTGCCCTCCGTGCTGGAGGCGGCCATCAAGGCCGAGCCCAAGGTGGAGGTGGAGCGGCTGCCGTCCCCCAACCACACGGTGGTAAGTGTTTTCTATTTTTTTTTATTAGAGATCCAATGATATCTCAAAAAAACTTGAATCAAATCATGAAATTTGTCAATACTTTTACAGAAATTACTGAGTAAAAACATTGTAAAATTACAATATTAAAAGTACATTTTACAACAATTTTAAAAAGTTCCTTGAATTTTTAGTCTAATTGACAATAAATTGCAAAATAAAATAAAACATTGTAAAATGACGACTTGAGGAGTGCATTTATCTGAAATTACAGTGTAATACAATAAAACCTCGTAAAATTTCATTGTAAATGTGCAATTTTGTACATTTTTACTGTTGATAAAGCTTGAAAGAGTTTATTTGCATTGTTTTACTATATTTTAAATTAAAATCCGGTTGAAATTTGTCAATACATTTACAGAAATTACAGAATAAAAACATTGTAAAATTACAATATTAAATGTACATTTTACAACAATTTAAAAAAGTTTGATTGAAGTTTTAGTGTAATTGACAATAAATTGCAAAATAAAATAATAAAACATTGTAAAATGACAACTTGAGGAGTGCATTTATTTGAAATAACGGTGTAATACAATAAAACCTCGTAAAATTACATTGTAAATGTGCAATTTTGTACATTTTACTGTTGATAAACCTTAAAAGAGTTTATTTGCATTGTTTTACTATATTTTTTACAGTAAAATCCGGTTGAAATTTGTCAATACTTTTACTGAAATTACAGATGAAAAAACATTGTAAAATTACAATATTAAAAGTATATTTTACAACAATTTTAAAAAGTTCCTTGAATTTTTAGTGTTAGTGACAAGAAATTGCGAAATAAAATAATAAAACATTGTAAAATAACAACTTGAGAAGTACATGTATCTAAAATTACGGTGTAATATAATAAAACCTCGTAAAATTACATTGTAAATGTGCAATTTTCTACATTTTTACTGTTGATAAAGCTTGAAAGAGTTTATTTTCATTGTTTAACTATATTTTAAATTAAAATCCGGTTGAAATTTGTCATTTTTTACTGTTGATATAGCTTAAAAGAGTTAATTTGAATTGTGTTTTTACTGTTGATAAAACTCCGGTTGAAAGTTGTCAATAAATATACAGAAATTAAAGAATAAAAACATTGTACAATATTAAGAATAAATTTTACAGCAATTTTCTAAGTTTTTGACCATAGTGAGTAGCTCATTTTTGAGAGACACATCTCTCAAGTTTTATGTTTTTCTTTTGTGGAGAACAGTTTGTTTGCAATAAAAATTTTGCATTTTTGCATGTTTTGACACAACGTTCGTTGTTTCGTTGCAGCAGCACGAAGAGTCCAGCCCGAGCCGACTGTACGTGTCGAACACGTCGCGGCAGAACCTGGAGACCATCGTGGAGGCCATCCGGCACCTGGAGGGCGACCACATGTTCGGCGACGAGCCGCAGCAGCCGCCCGCCCCCCAGGAAGTGCCCTTGGCGCTGACGACGCGCGCCGCCCCCGCCGCCGAAGCGACGGCGGCGGCGGCTGCGGCCGTCTGCATCAAGCAGGAGATGCACGCGTTCCTGGACTTCAACGTGGCGACGGCGGCGGCGGCCACGGTGGCCGCCGCCGACAGGCAGCAGCAGCAGTCGCGGCCCGGCGTCATCGTGGCCAAGCAGGCGTCGTGATCGGGGATCATACGGTACGTCGGCAGGCCGCCTGCCGCGCAGGACTAAAGAGGGATAAGCGAGGGTAAGCACCTGCGCACGACACGCGTCGGCCCGTTGACGACAGACGCGGCAACGCCGCCACACACACACACACACCCATCAAAACGCGCCAGGGGACTGTTTGTCGACCTTTGCGGCACCACTTTCCAAACAAAATGATCTCTATACAGATCATTTTCTAAGCAAAGAAACTCAACTCAAACTTCAACAAACAGTCCCCTGGTGGTGCTTTTCTAGACAACAACCAAATACCACCAGTAAAACAACTATTTTATTTAGCCTTGGTCGTTTGAAACTTCTCTCGACAGATGACACTCTTAATTTAATTTGGCTAAATAGTATAATAATTAATTAAACACTTTGTGGTATTTTAACATAAAATTCTGAATTTTCAAGTTGATACTTTTTTTTTGGAAACAACAAAATCGCGGAAAAAATGTTACAAGAAAGTAAAAAAATACTTCTAAGAACGTTTTTTCAGCTTGGCAAATGAACCTATAAACAAACTATATAAATAGTATATATTAAAATTTAAATTCAACCAAACTAAAATTACGGTATAATACAATAAAACTTGGTAAAATTACATTGTAAATGTGCAATTTTGTACTTTTTTACTGTTGATAAAGCTGGAATTAGTTATTTGCATTGTTTTACTACATTTTACATTAAAATCCGGTGAAAATACTTTACACAATTTGCTAGTAGGTTTTTGTGTAATGGCCGAAAAATTGCAAAATAAAATAGTAAAACATTGTAAAGTTTAAATTTACAAGAACATTTACATAAGTTATCTAAAATTACGGGATAATACAATAAAACTTCGTAAAATTACATTGTAAATGTGCAATTTTGTACATTTATACTGTTGATGAAGAAAGAGTTATATACATTGTTTAACTATATTTTACATTAAAATCCGGTTGAAATTTTTAAATATTTTACAAAAATTAAACTACAAAAAAATTTAAAATTAAAATATTAAAAGTACATTTTACAGCAATTTTAAAAATTTGCTAGTGAGTTTTTGTGTAATTGACAAAAAATTGCAAAATAAAATAAAATGGTAAAACATCGTAAGATTACATTGTAAATGTACAATTTTGTACATTTTTACTGTTGATTTACTATATTTTACATTAAAATTCGGTTGATATTTTTTAATACTTATACAGAAAAAAGGACAAGTTTTTGTGTAATTGGCAAAAAGTTGCAAAATAATATAGTAAAACATTGTAAAATTACAAGTTTAGAAGTACATTACATAATTTATCGAAAATTAGGCTATATAATAAAACTTTTAAATATTTTATTGTTTCACCCTTTACTTGATGAAACCCCATATCACTAATGTATAACTACATAAAAAAAAACAAACACTGTTTTTTGAGTTTCACGAATTTATTTTAATTTAATTTGAAAAATTAAATCAAAACAAATTTGTGAAACTTAAAAAACAGAGTTTGTTTTTTTTATTTAGTTAAACAATTAAACTTCGTAAAATTACATTGGAAATATGCAATTTTGTACATTTTTACTGTTGATGAAGCTGAAAAATGTTATTTGCATTGTTTTACTATATTTTACATTAAAATCCCGTTAAAAGTAAATTACAATATTAAAAGTACATTTTACAGCAATTTTGAAAGTTTGTTAGTGGATTTTCGTGCAATTGACAAAAAATTAAAAAAATTAAAAGTTTAGAAGTACATTTACATAATCTATCTAAAATTACGGTGTATTACATTTTAAAAAGGTCTTGGTTTTTGTGTTATTTTACACAAATACACAAAAATATAATTTTTAAATTAACAACAAAAATGAGGAAAAAATATTATGATAAAGTCAAAAAATTCTTCTATGGAATGTTCTACAGTTATTTAGGACAACAAATTGCCTATATATGGTAATAATATACTGTCTTAATAAATAACAACATTTTATACAGGGTGTCCCAAAATTGGCGACAACAAATATTAATATTTTTTCGAATCCGCAAAGTTGCAAGAGTTATTTGAATTTTAAAGCCGCCAATAGATAAATAGAGCGGAAATACTGCGAGACAAAATGTCAATTGACTAAAAAAAGAGTATCAACTTGTACAATTTCATTTGAATGGATTAAATTGAATTAAATTATAATGTTCAAAATCGTATGGTGCGAAAAAATACCTAATTAATAACTGTAATAATGTCTGTCGTCAACAGGTGGCCCGTTTTGCGCGGCAGTTTCCCGCGCAAGATTTTAAACATGACGATTTTTTATGATTTTTTTATTTGTTACTTAAAAAACACGCGAAAGTTTCGTTTTTTATTTGAAACGCCAAAAATATATATTTATCGATTTATTGACTAGAGTATAGTGAAACATTTTGTTCCTTTTTTGTACATATAAAATATTTAATTGTAAGGATTTTGGCCCCCTTGCGGGACAACGTAGCGTTTACTATTATTATTATTATTACTATAGAATTTTAGTAGTGGGAAGTGACGTTCGGTTTTTCTTTAATTTTTATTTCTTGTTTTTATTACATAGAACTATGTTTACACGGTAACTTGTAAATAATAAAAGAAAATGAGCCACACCCCCTCGAATATATTAAACTATTGAATAAATAAATATTCATTCTGTATACGCCTGATGAAGTTTGTCGATGATGTTGATTGCATGTTTTTTGTTTTAATTTTTTTGTTATCGGTACAATAGTAACAAAACGCGACCGCGCGCCAAATTTAACTAGGAAAATGTTTTGAACGGGAATTGAGTCGCGGCGCGACTTTTTTACGTGTTTGCATGTAACCGGGGGTTTCCCCGAAACTGAAATCTGCGATAAAAATGAGTAATAAATTTTGTTTAGAATAGGAATGGTCGCGCGTCTCCAACGCCGCGCTTAGGAAAAAGTTGTTGAGTGTTTTTGTAAGGTTAAGTAGGAAATTTTGGCGGCATGGCGGTCAGGTTGGCGGCGCGCGGCGCGTAGAGAATGATCTTCGAAAGCGTAGCGTTTTTTACGTGTACTTACATCATCCAATGACGATACGAGTTTCTATATGCGGTGCGGAGACATGCGAGACGCAATATTTCGTAAGTCACCGCACCTTTATTTGGTAGGTTCATTTTTTCGGGCACTCAGTCTCGTTTTTCTATGGCACGCCGTTTTTACATTTATTAAATAATTTTTTAACTTAAAATGTTATTGGTTTCAAATTTTCCCAACTAAAAACAGTTCACTTCTGTATTAATCAATATTATTTCCAATCATCAATGTTTGCAAGAAAAATTGAACCATCGTTTTATAATAAAAATAATTTATTTGGGCAGAATTTTGTAAATTCTAAATAAATATTTAATCAAATTATTTAGATTAAATTGGTAAAGTTAAATTTTTTAGTATTAATAAATAGTGTCAAAACATATAAAATATAGTTTAAAATTTTTAAAATATTGGTTTTTAAAAATTTTATTCTACAAAATTAGTGGTTTAAATTTGTAAAGAGTCAATTAAATGAAATTCGAAAAATTTTTAATAAAAAAATTCTCACATTTAAATGTTATTTTTAAATTTTAAAGTGGTAATTTTTGGATTAAAAATGTATTGACTATCATACTTTTTACAAATTTAAACCAGTTACTTTTATTTTTAACAAATTTAAATTGTAACATTATTTCCAATCATCAATTTTTGCAAAAAAATGTAACCGACATTCTTTAATAAAAATATCTTAAGTATAATTTATTTGGGCAGAATGTTGTAAATCCTAAATAAATATTTAATCAAATTATTTAGATTAAATTGGTAAAGTTAAATTTTTTAGTATTAAAAAATAGTGTCAAAACATTTAAAATAAAAACACATAAAACAGTTTAAAAAATTTAAAATATTGGTTTTTAAAAATTGTAGTTTTAATTTTAATTCTACAAAATTATTGGTTTAAATTTGTAAAGAGTCATTTAAATGAAAGTCGATAAATTTTTAATAAAAAAATTCTCACATTTAAATGTTATTTTTAAATTTTAAAGTGGTAATTTTTGGATTAACATTGTATTAAAATACTCTTTACAAATTTAAACCAGTTACTTTTATTTTTAACAAATTTAAATTGGAAAATTTTTAACACAAACTTATTCACATTACATTTAAATGTAAAACCTGATTTATACATTGCTTTTCTTCCCCCGTAAAAGATGAACAATACGAAAACCATAGTCCGTATTATAAATTCCCGTACGGGAATCTATAAACAGCACTACGGTTTTCGTATTGTTAATCTTTTACGGAAGGAAGGGAGGGAGGAAGGAAGGCCATCTATAAACCGCGCTTTGTACGTTTACACTTTGTAAATTAAAAATTATGCACTTACATTTAAATGTGAAATTATAAATTTTGTGTTAAAAAAGAGTCATTTAAATGATGGTCGATAAATTTTTAATCCAATTTTTAAATTATCACTTTAAAATTTAAAACTTACATTTAAATGTAATGTGAGAATTTTTTTATTAAAAATTTATCGACTTTCATTTAAACGACTCTCTACAAATTTAACCGATAATTTTGTAGAATAAAATATTTGTACTAAAATATTTTTTGACTATCAATTGTTTTGAGTTAAAAAAAACTAAAAACATCATTACAATGTTAAACTTTAATCTTTAAACTATTATCTAATAAATGCTAGGACGGCGTGCCATATTTTTCCACGTGTTGAGTCTAGTACTTGATTAATCCAAGTAAACGCAATTTTTTCCACGCAATTAATATTTTTTCTCGCTAAAAGGTGTTCGTTGCGTTACTTGAGTTTTAGGAAATTCCATTGGTATGATTTTGGCGTTCGTTGAATTGAAATTATTTGTCACTTGAATTACGCAAGTATCTTACTTACATTTAAATGTTAGTGAATAGAGTATTCATTCGTTTTTTGCAACTTACAAATTATATGTATTTTGTGAATACGCGTTAAGTTGAAAAAAACTCGGTGTTTGTATGACCTAACGAATTGATGGCACATTCCCTTCTCAAACAAGTTTTTTATGATTCAGTATTCGAGAATATTCTAAGAAATTTGTTAGGTACGTAATGCTATTGTAATAAGTAAATAAAATAAGACGTAAGAGAAATGTGTGTGATGTTTTTTTGACAAGAGTACGATGAAATATTGTTTATGCTTCGGATCAAGTGCACAGCTTATCAAAATATCATCACTGTAATAATTTTTTTCAAAGTAAGACTGGGTGTAGAATAGTAATAACTAAAAATAATATAGACGTTATTTACATAAGGTTACAATAATTGGATGTATGTAATGTATATTGAAAACTATTAAAGTAAATGAAATTTTCGGTTCCCATTTATTACTGTGATCGTATTTATATAAATTTAAACTATAACTATTGTAATGCTATTTTAGACTATGCAGTTTATAATTTGTAAAACATTGCAAACAAATTTGCAATACTTTTACGCTCTGCCTCTATATTTATATGGTTGCACCACGATTTCACCCTTAACCTTCCAACACACCAAGCGGGCTGTAGTATTATGTAAACATTAAAAAAGCCTTAAACTTGCGTTGGAAGCTTACGGCTGAAACTTGTTAGGTTTGATGCTGTCCACTCGCAATTTGGACATTTATAGTTTACCAATGTTGATTAAGTAGCTCGATTTTGAAATGTTTTGTGTGTTCATTGGCGACGGGACAGCATCGAACGTTTTCGTTAGTGAAACTGGTCTGGACAATTCACTGCACATTATTATACATACCTCCTGTGCTCTCGATTATTATTGTGTTGCTTGTATCAATATAAAAATCTTTCAATTATACCTATTACAATGTACTTTGTGTGTTTTATTTACAATCAAAATACCTAATCATTTCATGGGAGAAAACAACTTAATGGTAAGTGAACACAAACAAGTGAAGTAGTATATGACATACAGGTTCACGGTTTAATGTGTACATCAATACTTCTGTAAGGCGACAACTCCGAATACACTAACGTGTAGGAATTGCCGCCTGGTTGGACATGTCTAACATTTTCGTTTATTGTAATTGCAAAACTGTGCGCTTAACCTTAAGTAATTAATTAAGGGGAGTTGCCTTTATACTTAATGCATAAATGGCGATAGGTATTAACTTGCAAAAACAATATTTATTTGTCATTTTGTTACATTTGATTTAAAAAACATTCACAACACAGTTTAACAATAATAAACGATAACAACTTTAATAATTTTTTACTCGGAAACCAGACAAACCTACAGTTCATTTTTTTTATCTAGACTCGTGTTTTTTTGTTAAGTTGGTTGATGGACTTAGTATTTAAAAATGGTACTTCTGTTAAAGAATTTAATTAAATACTTTGACACTGTCAAATTGACAATAATATTTAATATTGATAGTTTACTTGTCAATAATAAATAAAAAGATAATTATGCCAAAAATAATAGTAAAAAAGTAACGAATTTGGTTTTATAAATATTACAACACACATTATTCACCATTGGACAACATTTACGTTCACAAAAAATTTTAATTTCTTTTATATAAATTCTTTTCAAAGCGAAGATTATTATCCGCTAGGAATACTTTCTCTTCTGGGCCGTAAAGCAACCTATATTTAACTATTTTTTTTATATGATTTTACTCATCCAAGCAACACCAAAGCCAAATTAATTGCATTTTTAACTACAAATTTCGACAACTCAACTTGACAACTGCACAATGTAACCTACAATAATTTATACATAACCACAATTAGATTTATAACTAAATTAGTTTTTTTTAATCAATGAAACCAACTTCACAACTGTATTTACCAACCAAAACCCTAAATTTGCAACGTTGCCGCAGTCCAGATAAAAAGAACTTTAGGAATTTTGTGCGACGTTGCCAAATTTACAAACAAAATCTGCAGAATAGGTGCCTTTAGTAAATCATTTTGCACTATTTAAAGTTGTTGCCCAATTTCCATGTTGGAAGACGATGTACACAAAAAAATGACATTTTTTTGATGTGACCAATATTTAATTTCATATACTTACCACATGTGGTAAGTATATGTTTAATTCATATACTTACCACAAGTATATGGTTTAATATGGTTATTTATATGGTTTAATTTTAGATTGTACGCCATCTATATTTGATGGGTGCAATATGGTTTTAAGATTCTAGACTTTATCAAATTAGTCTTGAAAATTACTCTACCAAACATTAGATGGCGCTGTAAACATTTTTAATTCTTAGAAACTTTATTATTTATTTTTTCTAATACCATTGTCAAAAAGTCAACTTTTTTGTTGTCAAAAGTAAGTCATTTACACAGTGCACTACTATTAAATCAGCACATAATATATTAGTATATTTATCAATTAAAATTGACCTTAAATTCATATTTCTGTTCGTCGTAGATATGCAACTCGTCTATAAACTTTTCTAGACACTCATTTTATTAAATACTCGCTCGCGAGCTTTGCTCGTGCTTAATAAAATTCGTTACTAAGATAGCGTTTATAAAACTTAATGCATATTTTACTTTGCTGTTCCACCAAAATCTTCTAAACATGCCAAAATTTAAAATTATTAATTTTTAGGGATTTAAATAAGAATTTATATTTAATAATATAATGTTATATAATATAAGTTTTACAAACGCCATTTTAGTCACGACTAATTAAACACGAGCAAACTTGCGATGGAGTGTTTAATAAAAACGAGTGTAAAAAAGTTTATAAAACCAGTTGCATACTACCTAAAATTCATGTTTTTCAGAATTTTATTTATTTAAAATTTGACAGCTATCGGACGGGTTTAACCTCACTTTACTAATTTGGTATACACATAAAAACATCCTCTTAACTTTCACTGTTAAAAACTGCTTCTATATCGGATTTAAACTATTGTTAGTCCATTTTCAAGGAAGAATTTTCGATTTTTACAGAAAAGTTTAACAAACTGTCAATGACATTTTAAAAGCCGGTAAACTGATTCCTAGGACTAATGTTGGTTACTCTATTTTTGTAGACGTTGCTCTATAAAAATATTTAAATTAAATTGTATAGTTGTCTTCAAAACAACTCGTTTATAAACTTTTCTAGACACTCATTTTAATTAAACTAATTAAAACAAGAACTTTAAAATTTAAAAAATATGAAAGATTTGTGAGCATTTCAAATGTTAAATTATTTATAATGTTTCTAATAACTTTCAAAATATAAAGACAAAAACTTAATAAATTAGTCGCAAAAATAAATAAACCTTATATTTTATTTACACCACTAAACAATAAGAACTAAAAACCTAACTATACAAATTTAGAGGCAATCGCTAAAATTTTTGTATAATCTGCTCCTTTGGCCTGAGTTTTTTCCTTCAGAATAGTCCTTAAAATTGTAGGTATTGGCACATGAATTCTAGTTCCCATAGGCGTCCCATTATCATCGATGAGCACCAAATTATTGCTGTCAAACTTTGGAACTTTTGTTTTTTGGTTTTGTTTTAGTCCTACAAGGATGCCCTTCTTCTTTTCTCCCTTTATGGCCACCAAAACTTTATCACCTAAAAAAACAAAACTATGTTAATGATATAATAATTAAAATATTTTACATTAGTAAAGCAAACATTATTTTACCTATTCTTCCAACTCCAGTTTTATTATAAACGTGTATACATCTAGGAGGCTTTCCCTCTGCCATGGCCTGTTTCCCAATTTCACTATTGTCGACAACTCTCAGCCTTGTGAGTTTTTGGATTTCGTAGCGTTCGCCCGACGTGTGCAGATAATTTTTGGCCAAACTCACAGTTTTTTGCAGATTTAAAAACCTATTTGTAAGCATTTTGGCGTTTTAAAAATACCAAAATTTGAGGTTAACCACTGAAAATTGACAGCGATTAGAGCGCCATCTATAGATTAGTTGTTAAAGTTTTAAAACGAATGCTAGTGTTTGCTAGAGGGCGCGACATGTATAAATTTTATATATTTTCAAATTAAAATACTAAGCGACATCTATGTTTGATGGTGGGTAATGTATTGATTTAGTTTGGTTTATAGATGGCGATTGGTTGAGCAGAGGTCCCAAATCTGTTTTCCATAGCATAGGCGTAGGTGTGAATATTTTTTTAAAGGATATAAAGTACAGCCTTCACGTATTAATAATTTGTGCCTGATAATGATCAACATTTCTTCAAATGACGAAAAATATCGTTAAGGAGCACTTGTGCTCTTTTAGTTACAAAAAAAATAAAGGGATACTTACATACTAATAATTTAGGAATGTAGGGTGGCTGATAATTATTTGTAAACCATTAGTAAAAAATACTTCAAACTTGTATAATGATCATTATGCTTAGTGTGTGATAATAAACCCATTAATTATTGAAATAAAAGTCTAGACTACCTATGCATATTTCAGGCTAAAAAGGTGTAGCTAATTTGTTGTCCATGATAAAAATAGTAGTTATATAATGTTACATAATATATTTAAAATTTTAGTCTAAAAAGTTAGCAACAAGTTTTTAGTCACGGGCTGAAGTTAGTTTTAAGATCCTATATCAATAATTCATCCATAATTCTTGTAAATATCAAAAATAACCTTTTTGTAGACCCAGTAACAAAAGTATTTGTTGGAAATTGGTAACTTAAGTTTAAATGAAAAGAAATTTTGCTTTACATGCATGTGAACATCCTGAAATTATCCTGAAATTTCAGAATTAAGATTTTTTAGCATCAAATATGTGTTATTTAGATCCTTATTCGATAGATTTAAGAGCCATTTATTTTTTTTATCGTCGTAAAATAATTCAGGTCTGAAAAAAATTAACACATGCGTAGGTACCTACATAAATGAACACAAAAATAACATACACAAAATTAAATAACACACCATTCTAAAATCATCAAATTATAAAGAAATATGGTACAATATAATTATCAGTACTAAAGTTCATTTTTTTATCTGGACTGCGGCAACGTTGCAAATTTAGGGTTTTGGTTGGTAAATACAGTTGTCAAGTTGGTCGCATTGATTAAAACAAACTAAGCTAGTTATAAATCTAATTGTGGTTATGTATAAGTTATTGTAGGTTACAATGTGTAGTTGTCAAGTTGAGTTGTCGAAATTCGCAGTTAAAAAAAATGCAATTAAGTAAAATCATATAAACAAAGTAGTTAAATATAGGTTGCTTAACGGCCCAGAAGAGAAAGTATTCCTAGCGGATAATGATCTTCGCTATAAAAAGAATTTAGAGAAAGTATTCCTAGCGGATAATGATCTTTGCTTTAAAAAGAATTTTTATACCTAAAAGAAATTAAAATTTTTTGTGAACGTAAATGTTGTCCAATTGTGAATAATGTGAAAATAATGTGTGATGTCATATTTATAAAACCAAATTCGTTACTTTTTTACTCCGAAAATGTCCATAAGGCGATGTATTTTTTCTTCCATTGTGGCATTTCAAATGCCGCATTTGGCATAATTTCATCAAAATGAAGTTTTGCCCTCAAAAAGGCTTTTACATTCGAATTCGTTGCTATTATTTTTGGCATAATTATCTTTTTATTTATAATTGACAAGTAAATTACACTAGTTTACAAAATTTGATAAATAATAATAATATAATATCTTTATTTACGGTTAAACCATTACAAAATATGGGTTCAATTTTAATTACAAAAATTACATATAATTACTACTAAATAAATTGTTGACATTACTTTTAAACTTGGTTAGAGAGTTACAGAAGAGATCCACAACATACTTATTCGCCACTGCACACACTCTATCAATAGGCATGGATTGCCCGTAGTTGGTATTATGGGTTTTTATATAGAATAAACTGTATTGTCTAGTATGCCGTATAGGTACATGGAAGTTAATTCTGCTTAGCAATGCACTACAGTTTATAGAATTATTGAGGAGTTTATATAAAAACACTAGTTGGGCTTTTTCCCTCCTGACGGACAATGGATCTAGACCCAATAAGTGCCTTATCTGAAAATACACTATTTCCTCAGTAGGAATATTGAGTCTGAAAGCACAATGACGAAGAAACTTGTTTTGAACTCTCTCAATTAAATTACTATGGCATGCGTAATATGGGGTCCATATGACACAACAATATTCAAGGACACTTCGGACAAATGACATATACACATATTTTATACAGGTAACATTGAATTCTTTCATATTTCTGCTTATGAAACCTAAAGTTGCAACATGTTCCTCATTTAACCAAAACCACTTTTTTTAAGGTAAAATTTTGTACTGATTCCAAAAATAATAGTAGTTTTTTTGGTTTAGCTCTAGATTTCAGGTTATGTATGAAATCTCGCAAAAATGCACTGTTAAAGAATATTCAATCACAAATCTTTATAGCTGTAAGGACTGCAGTTTAATACAAATTTTAAGATGTAAAGCTCCTAAATCGCATTAGTGGTTTTGTCACTAGGACGAAAAATAGGTCAGAAAAAATCATTATTTTCCGATTTTTTTCAATTTTTTTAACTTTGGTCCACTGTATATCAAAAAATATTTTGAAATATAAAAAGTTAGTCCCCCTATATTCTAGAGAATTTAATTATGAAAATTTTAAGCATACATACGTCAATATATGATGAGATTTAGACAGTAGCGTGCAAAGGTGATCGGGGGCCCCCCCGCAAATTTTGAGCTGGGGCCCCTTTGTCACTTATACCACCCAATGTGGTTCTCTACGGGGCCCCCCTAAGGTCGGGGGCCCCCCCGCACCGCGGGCCCTGCGGGGCCCGTCCTGCACGCCACTGGATTTAGATTATATACGGTACATTTTTTGAAGCAATGAAAAATGTTATGTTATAATATTACAATTTTTTTAGATTTAATAAGGGAAAAAAATTATTAAAACCGTTTTTATTTTAGTTTTTTGTTATTTATTTATTAAAATTCTCTAGAATATAGGGGGGCCAACTTTTTATATTTCAAAGTGTTTTTTTTATTTACGGACCAAAGTTGATTTTTTTTTAAATTCAGAAAAAAAACGATTATTTTTACCTGTTTTTGTTCCTAACGACCAAACCACTAATGTAAGTTTTACACCTTAAAATTTGTATTACACTTTCCTTCTTATAGCTATAAAAATTTGGGATTATGTTAATATTAAATAAAAATTTTAGCTGAAAATTTGTGATTTAATGTTCTGTACCATTGCATTTTTTCGAGATTTCATGCGAATCTCGAAATCTAGAGCTAAACCAGGAAAACCATTATGATTTTCTGAATCAGCACAAAATTTTACCTTGGAAAAAGTAGTTTTATACTAAAAATACTAAGTTAAACTGGTATAAGCCACCAATCTAACAAAAAAAACCAGTCCAGATAAAAAAATTAACTGTACTACATGTTTTTCGTAAATTTAACCCATGGGTGCACTTCACTTTATTCCCTAATTTCAGTTTGAAAACCAGTGATGGCATCCTATATTGTTACAAAAATTTTTACAAAATAAAATTAACAAACTACTATTTTTATAACAGTGTAAGTATCATACAAAACTTGGGATGTGTGACGAGATAATTTTCGTTAATAATCTTAATATTGGACCATCAAAGGTATTAACAGCTCTACCTGAACACCTTTCAACAACAACCCGAACAAAAAGGACCCGGCTGAAAAGAATAAGGAACAAGCAACAAGAATGTAAGTGGCGAAAAAAATCGTTTAATCGAAACCACCACAAGCAGCTCGTCGAGAGAGCGAGAGCGACGCTCACTCCCGAATAATCTCATGGTATTTTCTTTCGGGTGGGTGTCCGGGGACAATGGGGCCCTTCTGGCATGTTTGCCCGGCACATTGTCACGCTGTCCGCTTCAATCGCAGCGTTTGCAGGTGACACGGCCCATTCAGGCGAGGTGTGGACGCCTTAGAGGACACGTCAAACACCGCGTCACTCAACTCTGCAGATTCAATGGATGTGTTTGCGATGTCAAACGGGGGTTTTGCCGGTCGATCGGAGGAAAAGGACCAGCAGAAATGAACGCCTAAGAGAAGGTGGACACTGTATACTTATAAGTGTATCCGTTTTGGTCAAATAATAAGGATTTTATGTAACAATGTTAAAAGGATAATTGTATTGGGCTGGGAAGTGTAAATACACTCACAGGCAAAATAATCGATCCACACAAATTTTTGACGAATTTCAATCGCAAATAACTTTTTTATTTGATGTCGGATTTAAACAAATATTAAAGAATATTGTAGATACATTAATGGAGAATCGCTCACATTTTAAAAATTACTAAGAAATACACGTACGTCTATAATATACAGGTTTAAACAAAAGAAGTTTTAATTATCAAGTCAGATCTATTTTTAACAGTTTTGTTTTTGGTTCACCTCGATTTATTTAATTTGTGGAAAATATGGATTTTTTTAAAAATCATTGCAATTTCCAATATTTTTTCTGTACAAAGAACTAAGATTTGCTATCCATCCATCCATAGGCTATGGAGGATGACAGTGACAGTTTTGTTGAATCATCCCATACTTGGACATGTCATATACGGCTTTCAAAAGCTATCAAATAGTATTTTGCAAATTAATGTTTAAATTTTGAGGTGTCTTCTTACTTTTAAAAATGGATATGTCTCCGAGTGATGTTACAGTATTCTTGTCTGGTGTTTAATGTCGTAAAATTTAAAAAGAGCATCAATTACAATAAAAAATATTTTTAAAAAGTGTACAGATCAGTGTGTGGTATAAAAGTGTTCCTCATGGTTTAAACATTGTCACATTAATGCGTTTTAATTTTAATTCTGAAAACAAACAGTAAAATGGCCAGTGTCCAATTACTGGTTGGTAAAAAATGTAAATTTCTATTATTGGACATATGTCCAATATCATACTCTATTTATTTCCCGGACATTTACCAGCCAATTCTGATGTAAAATTGTCCCCTGAATCCGAAAAGCCCGTAAAAAACAATAAAAGTTATACAGTTTTTGAGATATAGTAAATTCCATATTATATGTAAAATTGATTATATTTCAAAAACTGTTCTATTTTTACAACTTTTGACGACATTTTCGGATTCAGCCATTCAGACATTTTTGACTAATTCATTTTTAGAAAGTATGTAATATAGTGATTTCTTCGTCACAGGACATCTTGCAGAATAACAGTGATTTAAATACAGTGCATGATAGAGAACATAGAAAACGAATGCCAACAAAATAAATAAATTCGGAAAATACTTTTAATATACCACCCGAAAAAATATTAGATACATATAAATAAATCATCCCGTTCCGGCCCAAACATTATAAATGCTTCACAAACTAGATACCACACTTAATGATATTTGCAACAAACTATTTCAGAAGTCAGACCAAGGAATTAGTAGTTACCTTCAGAATCTAGAAAAGGGATGAGGAATCCGAGAAAGAAATATATGAATATTTACAAAAACGAAATAAAAAAATTACCTAAAACAGCAATTTATCTTTAAAAAATATTTAACAATTTATGTTATTTGATGTAAACTGTTTATATAAAAATTGTATGTCCAATAACTATGGTCCATATGTCCAATTACTATATAAAATGTCCAATTACTATACTTTTTTGCATGTTTTTATAAAACTATTATTAAAAATTCAAATATTCGTATTTTTAAGTAAACGTAAATAAAGTTTCAACAAACAAACTATCCTTTTTATATATTTATAAGAAAAAAAAACTAAAATCTTTAAAACAAGTGTCCTATAACTATGTGGTTTACCCTATATCGAACAAAAATGAGAATTTTATGCCAATTTTAATTCATAAATATTTGACGTGTGACGAATTTAACCTCATTTTTCACAATTTATAATAAAGCTCGTGACTAAACTGCCCAAACGCCACTGTGGCTAACTTGAGCCCGTGACTAAAACGTCATAAAGTCACAGCTTGTCAATGTAGAAGTAGATAAAAAAATTTATGGTTGAATACAACTAATTGGTTAAAAAACAAGTTTAAAAAAACGTTATTTACTTAGAATGCTAGTTATTTTACCAGTTGTGCTACTTGGATAGCTCTACCCATACCTTGTTAAAAAATTGCTGCCATAGACAATTTTCTTTTGGGTCCTGTACTTTAACCAGGAAATTTGACTGGTCATTAATTTTTGCTATTTCTTCAAAACACACCGCACGATCTACTTCATGATTAGCCTCTACTGGTAACATAAAATATTTGGTTTCAACTAGACAGTTCACCTTTGCATTTTTGTATCGATATATTTTTAAATATATCAAATTAAAAAAATATCGATATATCTCGACAATAAATTCGGAAAAAAGAAAGACCTGTATAAACAAAATAGGAAATATAATACTTTTATTATTTCATGGGAATGTTAGCAGAACCTATCATTACAATCGATTAGTGTGCTTTTAAGAAGGCCTTGGACACGTGCACCACCTTTAAGGTGGACACTGCAACTTTATCTATAGTATTTGTTGTATGGTCAAATTGAGATTTTAAGAAGTATTGTTAAAGGATAATTGTAGGCTATGGGAAGTTTAAGTGGGATTAGGATTGTGAATGGCTATTGATGTATTAATTTGTGGGAAAACTGTCGAAATATTTCTTTACACATATACACATTGGTCAAAGAAGTGGGGAAAATTTACTTTACACGACTTATCTACATGTAGGACCTACATTGTAGGTACATTAGGTACTTATTGCTATGACTTGGGTAAAGTAAACTTAACCTAAAGTACTGATTATTTTATTTGCAAAACAATATTTTTTTTATTATACGAACTGTATAATAACCATTACTAAACATAACCAGTCGATAACTATTTATATTTCGTTGGGTATTGATTGTTAAAAGTAATACATTCTTAATTTGAAAGATTAATATTTTATTTCTAGTAACGTGTCATAATTAGGCAAACAATTTATTACTTTTTTAACTTAAAAAAAAATATTTCTGAGTTTCAAAGAAATTTTTAATTAAAAACAATTAAATATACAGTGTGTTTAATAAAAAAAACTTTTAGTTTGTAGTAGGTATACCTATAGGTACTCTAAATATTTCTATTTAAAATACCGTTATTTTTTATAATTTTTGACATTAATTTATGAACACTCTGTATAAGCGAAGCGTAACAAAACTAAGCCAATGTGTAGTTTGAGTAATAACTAAAGAAATTTCTTAAGGACACAATGTTTTTGCAAAATCTTTGCTATAGCAAAGATTTTGAATTGAATTTAATTATTAAATTCTATAGAATTTAATAATTAAATTCAATTTATACCGAGTGCTTAAAAAATTGATTTTTTTCCAAATTTGACTTTACTTTTTGACCATCATGTATAAGTTCTTCTATTAATCATAGAAAGCCATGGAAATGACGTATGACCATTTTGGTTTTCTTCAAAAGAAAGATTATTTTAAAAAGGTTATTTTAAAAATATTCTGCATTATCACTCTTGTAAAAAATACTGAGTAAGATATCATTTATCATATTTTTTGTTCTTCTCGTTTATAACTCACGTTTTTTCTAGGTGTGTAACAAGTTTTCAGTGTTTGCCAATCGTCTGGTCTGGAATCCAGAATGTGGTGGTAAAAATTGATGACTAAAGTGAACGAGAATGGATGATGTATGATGGGCGATAAATGGATTATTAAGTGGAAGGATAATGGAAATTGAAGTGCTCGAGAATGATTAGACACTTCAAAGTCCATTTACCTGGAGTTTAAATGTAGATAATATGTTTTTAGGACTTTATAATAATAATTATGGGGATGATTTTAAAATGCCCTATTTATATAATTTTTCATATTATGTTTACATATTTAGAATGGGCCAAAAAAATCGACTATTTTTTTTTTGTTGTAAAGTATATCGACAATATTGTTTGGGGTGACAAAAAAAATTATGGTGAAAGTTTGAGTCCATAATATTAATATTAAGAGGTCTAGATGATAGCTATCATCGCAATTTTAGAGTTTTTTTTCCTGAGCGAGTTTTTGTCTCAAAACTCAGAAACCATTGAGTTTAACAAAATTGACTTAGGAATATTTTTTGACGAAAAATTGAATGCTCTACAAAAAAGGTTTGATTGGAATTTCCCGTCAGATGAATCGTTTTCTTACAATCATGCCTTAAAAATTGGTATAGTTTTACAATTTGATCTTTTAACTTTGGAATTTTGTAATTCATGTAAAAATCAGTACCCTGAAAAAAAAACGATAAATATTCTTATGAGAAATCAAATGCTCTACAATAAAAGTCTTTTATCAATTTTGGCTAAATTCACTCCATCAAAAGTTATTCAAGGTTAAATTTGAAGTCAAAACGAAATTCTTGTTTTTTTTCTGCTCTAGATTTTTTTTTGGGTCAGTTAAAAACTTGAATTCTTTTATCGATGATAACCTTTATGTAAAAAAAAGTGAAACTTTTAAACGGTGTAGTTTATATTAACATATTATTAAAATTAGAAGTTAATATATCGTTATGTAACCTACTTTTTAACTTTTAAGTAATATTACTACAGTATGCTAGCAATACTATAGTATACTAATATATTAACTACTAACAATATTACTTAAAATAATTAATGATCCCAGGAAAGGCTTCTCTAGCCAATCAGCATTTTTAATTTGAAATTGTGTTTTGTGGAACTTGAATTTCGCAAGCTATCCTTTCTTCATCCGGCATTTTAGATAATGTTTTATCAACGTAGTTCTCTTGAAAGAGTAAGAGAAGTATGGAAATGAATATCAGCCAACCCCTTAAATAAAAAATAATCCTCCCAATGACATAAAATACTAAAAATGGTTTCTGTAAGTAAGGAGCATAACGCATACATATATTATAGAAACATACAAATTGAAAAACATGTTTTTATAAAATCTCTTAATTACAAAAAACGTGGTAGACGTGATGACATCCAACGTGTGACAAATAATTTAAATTAAAACAAACGTTTTGCAACCACGTTTCGTAATGAATCTCCGTGGCAAGTTAATAGTTTCACGTGTCATGGGGCTCATTGTTTTGCAGGGAGAAGAATGGGCGCCCTTTTGACCCCCCACCCCCTCGAAAAAGTCATTTTTATGATTACGACGCGAATGTGAAATATGTGCGACTCATACCGCTATTCAGGTACTCTAAAGGCTAACATACACCCACACTGTTTTCAAAAGGCTTGTTTAACAAAAATTATTTTGCACAAAATACATTTCGTCAACTATATTCGGCACTATGGTGTATTCCATTTAAGAATAAAGCGTTGAGTTGAATAGGTTTATTTTAGACCAATCACGAATTGTGGTTTTATTAACACAGGCACAATTTGAAGACCTCTGTCAAATACGTTGAGTATTTGATATAACGTAGCTCTCATAGACTGAATATTTTTTTATACAGCGTTACATGGTATTTTAAAAAGAAAATTTAAAAACTGACAAAATAATATTATACAACAAACCAGCATATTATATTATTTATCAAGATAAACCACATAGTTTTGAACACTTAAGGAATATTATTTATTTAAAATTTATATATGCCGTTGTTTTAAAGATTTTAGTTTTTGTCATATAAATATATAAAAGGATAGTGTGTTTCTTTAAACTTTATTCACGTTTACTTAAAAATAAGAATATTTGAATTTTTAATAATAGTTTTATAAAAACATGCAAAAAAGTATAGTAATTGGACACATGGACCATAGTTATTGGACATACAATTTTTATATAAACATAACAACTTTACCTTAAATAACATAAATTGTTAAATATTTTTTAAAGATAAATTGCTGTTTTAGGTAATTTTGTTTATTTCGTTTTTGTAAATATAATTCATATATTTCTTTCTCGGATTCCTTATCCCTTTTCTGGATTCTGAAGGTAACTACTAATTCCTTGGTCTGACTTCTGAAATAGTTTGTTGCAAATATCATTAAGTGGAGTATCTCTAGTTTGTAAAGCATTTATAATGTTTAGACCGAAACAGGATGATTTATATATATCTAATATTTTTTCGGGTGGTATTTTCCGAATTTATTAATTTTGTTTCCATTAGTTTTTTATGTTCTCTATCATGCACTGTATTTAAATCACTGTCCTGTGACGAAGAAATCACTTTATTACTTACTCTCTAAAAATGAATTAGTCAAAAATGTCATAGCGAAAAAGCAGCCACTAATAATTCTCGTCAATAGCAATTTGTATCCAGGACATTTAGCAGTCAATTCCTATGAAATATAATTTGCTGAATCCGAAAATGTCGCCAAAAGTTATAAAAGTAGGAGAGTTTTTGAAATATAATCAATTTTAGATATAATATGGAATTGACTATATCTCAAAAACTTTTATAGTTTTTGACGGTCTTTTCGGATTCAGGGGACAATTTTACATAAGAATTGGCTGGTAAATGTCCAGGATACAAATAGAGTATGATATTGGACATTTGTCCAATAATAGAAATTTACATTTTTTACCAACCAGTATTGGACACTGGCCATTTTACTGTTTGTTTTCAGAATTAAAATTAAAACGCATTAAAGTGACAATGTTTAAACCATGAGAAACACATTTATAACACACAATGATCTGTACACTTTTTAGAAATATTTTGTTTTGTAATTTAAACACAGCCCTGCTCTTAACAAAAAAAAAACAAAAATCTTACCACCAAAGTAACGTGCGAACTTTTTTGTCCTATATTGGACCAAAATAAAGTAGTTCTATATTATTACCGACTGAGATGGTTATAATTGTATAAAGCGTCACCTAATGATTTGACTTTAAGGTAACTCTTGTTTTTACAGTATTAATGTTAATTGTCCAATAACTATAAAGTGTCCGGTAACTGCAGTCATGTCTACTTTGTCCTATATTTTTTCGGTGTCTAAAGATCTTAATTAGTATAGTAAGGGGTAATTTCTTTCCTAATTTTTAAATTTATTTATGGATTTTAGGATTTTTGGGTTTTAAGTAACAATCTATCGTATTTCAAACATGATAGAATAGAATAGAATAGATTTTATTAGTTCAAAATATTGCAGTGTTTACAATGTTGAACACGTCAAAAAACAATATATAAATATTATAAAAACTAAATATAAACAAATACAATAAATTGTCTTAACTTAAAAAAAAATCATCAACACAGTAATCACATCTGTTTACAAGATATGCTTTTAAAGAAGGTTTAAATTTCTTTAAATTTCGGTCTTTAATTGTTTTTGGTAATTTATTATATAGAACCAGAGCAAAGTTTTGTATACTCTTGTAAACAGTGTGGATCCTGGTTTGAGTAGTAAGTGCCAAATTTTTTTTTCTAGTAAAATATGAATGTTTTCTACTAGTGTTATTAAAAAGAAAAAAGTTTTTTTTGTAAAAAATTAAACTTTCATATATATAAATATCTGGTAGCGTAAGTAAGTTTTGTTTTTTAAATGTTTGCTTACAGGACTCATTAAATTCCAAATTAAAAATACATCTTATAATTTTTTTTTGAAAAGTAAACAAACATTTGGTATGGGATGAATTCCCCCAAAA
The DNA here is from genome assembly GCA_921294245.1 of Brassicogethes aeneus. Lineage (NCBI taxonomy): Eukaryota > Metazoa > Arthropoda > Insecta > Coleoptera > Nitidulidae > Brassicogethes > Brassicogethes aeneus. Next base: position 3,450,136 of record OV121138.1, read on the forward strand.
AATTATTCCATGTTTTAAATTTGAATAAACAAAAGCATAATATATATTTAATAGTGCCACTTTTGGAACAATAAATCTTAAATTAAGGAGTAAGTAAAGATACTTATTCATTTTTTTAAAAACATTATCTGTTTGATCTGTTTGATTAATATTGATTTTGCTATTCGTAAACCCATAATTCCCAAACTTAATATACTGTGTTTTGCCTACATTTAACTTGAGGCCGTTGTCTTGAAACCACTGAAATATATTTTCTTGTTTTAAAACAATATTAGATATTAAATAATCTATTGTGGAAGATTTAAAAATTGCAGTAGTATCATCTGCATAATTAAAAAATAGTATCATGACATTGAGGCAAATCATTTACATATAAGATAAACAAAAGAGGGCCAAGAATTGAACCCTGAGGAACTCCTTTTTTTAAATCCACTGTATAGGAAGAAAATTCCAAACCATTTTCCGAAGATATTTTCACTATTTGTTTTCGGTTGGTCAGATATGATTCAAACAGCCTTAGCACTGTAAAATGCGTTTTTGCAAAACTGCCAGTGTGTGGTCGCCTTTAGGGGCGGTTTCGCGCTTTCGACCGGTCGCACAGTAGCGCAACGCGATGAAGGAGAGAAAGACGGAAAACAAGGGGGCTCGACCCCACCGTTCGGGGGGGTCACAGGGGTCGGCTTAATTAAGCATAATTAGAACAGAGCCGAGACCAAGTTGGCGGTTACCCGATTAACTAACGACTTCTAATTGTATGGCCATTGATATTTAATTTGGATTAAAGTGTTGCGAAATGCAGGCCGGTTTCATGGTGCATGCTCTCGCGAGGTGATTATTATAATTTTTAAGCCAGCATAATTTTAATTACGATGAATGCATACATGAGAAATTTAATTGGATTTTTTATGTAGCGAAATCAACTGAATTATTAAAATTATTATAAATTGCAAAATAAAAATGTACATACAATAAATACCAAAATGACATTGCTAAACAATAATATATTATATATTGTATACAATCTGTTTTTAAACTATTGTCGAACTTTACGAAACGTTTCAGGAGTTATGACCCCAAAGAAAAAAATCAAGTACCGTTAAATCTGGAAATCTTGCCGGCATTCTTAAGCACCTCTTCTACGAGGGTTGCCTTTTATATTTCGGGAATGGCCGAACCTGCTGAAGCTATCGGACAACAGATATCTGTATCGTTAAGTTCGACCTTTTAGACGGTGTTCTTACTTAACACGTTTTGACGTGCGGGCGCAATTAGTATTATTAACAGTCACTTGAAAAATTAATGTCGGCCAAAAAAATGGAATTGACCGGTGAACATTTTCGTGCTATAATTTTTACAACTTTAACGTGGATTATCCCAACAATAATGCATCGATGAACTTAATTTGACTTTTGGCGACAAAGTGCCATAAAAAACAAGTGAATATCGGTGGTGTTCCGAATTTAATCGTGGCCGTGGTTCGCCCACCGACGAATTTCGTGAAGGTCGTCCAAAATCACTCGTTCTTGCAAAAAACATTGATGCTGTGCGTGAACTGGTAATGCAAGATCATCATGTGACATATCGTGAGATTGGGTCATCCTTGGGCATTAGTGGGACCAGCATACATTCAATATTAAATAAACATTTGGCCTTCAGAAAAAATTGTTACCGTTGGATCCCACATAATTTGAGAATCGATCAAAAAAGGTCTCGGGTCTGGTGGTCAAAAGAAATGCTTAAAAAATACGATGGCGGTGCTTCAAAACATGTTGATGACATTGTAACAGGTGACGAATCATGGATCTATGCGTATGAACCTGAAAGTAAACAGCAGTCGACTGTGTGGGTCTTTAGAAGCGGTTGATGCGTTTAAAATGCATGTTTTGGTGGTGCCTCAATCGGAGTGAAAAAAATGCTTCGAAAATTGGTTCAGGTGCATGCAAAAGTGTGTCGATCTTCATGGAGAATATTTTAAAAAATAATAAAGCCATGTACGATGATTAATTGTTGTTTGTTTTCTCTATTCCCGAAATATAAAAGGCAACCCTCGTACCAATCCATATCTCAGGAAACTTTTGGTTCAACCATTCTCTGACTGGTAAAGCATAGTGAGGATGAACTACTTCTTGTTGAAATTACAAATGTCCTTTATCAATAAACATCTTGTTCGTCCATTTGATTATCTAATGACTGGGTAATAAGAGGGTCTATAACATTTTCAAGAACATCAAGATATCTAAATCTATACTTATTTACTATAACTCAAAAGTTATTAAGGGTGGCTAGTTTTTAATTGAAAGCCCTGTATTATGTAAGTATTAAAAAAAGTAATGCTTTTTTTATTTTGCTAAATTTTACTTTTTTACACATTTTTAACCAAAAATCTTAATGAAAAACTAATTTATAAAGATAAATTTAACAAAATGTTGCCGCTTTCGTATAAAAATATAATTTTATGATTTTGTATAAGTTCATTTTTTTTATCTGGACTGCGGCAACGTTGGAAATTTAGGGTTTTGGTTGGTAAATACAGTTGTCAAGTTGGTCGCATTGATTAAAACAAACTAAGGTATACCTATAGTATAACTATAGTTATAAATCTAATTGTTGTTATGTATAAATTATTGTAGGTTACATTGTGCAGTTGTCAAGTTGAGTTGTCGAAATTCGTAGTTAAAAATGCAATTAATTTGGCTTTGGTGGTGCTTGGATGAGTAAAATCATATAAAAAAAAGTAGTTAAATATAGGTTGCTTTACGGCCCAAAAGAGAAATTATTTCTAGCGGATAATAATCTTCGCTTGTATAAATTTGTATAAAAGAAATTAAAATTTTTTGTGAACGTAAATGTTGTCCAATGGTGTCTTCTTCTTCTTCTTCAACTTAGGGCGGATTTATGGATTAACCACCGCCCTTGTGGTCCTGGACAAAAATCCTTATTAACCAGATACAAGTTTTAACGTCCAATGGTTCCAGAAGACCCAAAAACCATTGGACAACGGTTGTCTATTAAACACGTGGACGACACAAATAGGTTATGTAACCTTAAAATTTATAATAGCTGTATATAAATTCCTCTATTCCTTTTAAAAAAAGGACAAAACGAGGAATATTATCTAGCACTGGAATCCGATTCTGTCTTCCCTGAGTCAAAGTCAACTATTTTTCATACTTTTTCATGGAGCAATGCAGGAGCGATGCGCTTCTCACCGAGGACAAAATCGAACTCTGTCCAATGGTGAATAATGTGAAAATAATGTGTGATGTAATATTTATAAAACCAAATTCGTTACTTTTTAACTCGAAAAATGTCCATAAGGCGATGTACTTTTTCTTTCATTGTGGCATTTGGCATAATTTCATCAAAATGAAGTTTTGCCCTCAAAAGGGCTTTTACATTCGAATTCGTTGCTATTATTTTGGCATAATTATCTTTTTATTTATAATTGACAAGTAAATTATCAATAATAAATATTATTGTCAATTTGACAGTGTCAAAGTATTTAATTAAATTCTTTAGCAGAAGTACCATTTATAAATACTAAAAATACTAAGTCAAACTGGCATAAGCCTAACAAAAAACACGAGCCCAGATAAAAAAATGAACTGTACGTAAATTAAAAAAAAAAAGATTTGCTAAAAATTGATCTCTAAATAGTATGTATATTAAAGAACTTATGTCATCAAACATAAAAAGTCTTTCTGTAAAAATTAAAAAAAATAACTTCCTTATTTCTGGAAATTAAACAAAAGATGGTGGTGGTAACTCAAAATCTAGTAGGCGGAAAAAATCACAAATGGATGAAAATGTAGAAAAATGTGTATGTTTACAAGCAAGACTTACTACTTTTTTTAGATTCCCAGGAATAAAAAAGTCCTAACAATTTTTGTTTTTTGACAAATTTTAGTTATCGGCCGTTTCAAGCGCGCGAAACGCACGAATTAGGTACAAAACTGTTTTTATAAAAAAAATTGTAGATTATTTATTATATAATATTTTGGCATCAAAATTGTCAAAAATATTCTTCTTTTATTAGGTTATACATTAAATTAAAAAAAAACGCAAGAAATATTTTATAAAAGTAGATATAATTTTAATAATTGAAAGGTGTGGACGGGACAAAAAAAATATTTATCTTGTCCCGTCCACCCCTGTCAATTATTGAAATTATCTCTACTTTTATAAAATATTTCTTGCGATTTTTTTTATTTAATGTATAGCCTAATAATAGAAGAATATATTTGACAATTTTGATGCAAAAATACTATATAATAAATTACCTACAATTTTTTTTATAAAAATAGTTTTGTGATTTGTCCCGTCCATCCGCTTGAAATGGCCGTTATTACAGAACGGCAGTTTTTTTTTAATTTTATTTTAATAGGCTTGTAATTTACGCAACTTTTCTATTATTTGATACCCATAAATTTATGTTTATGTCTTTTTTTCATACAGTTAAAAAATTATAAAATTTGTGTTAAAAATAATGCGTGTTTATAACATAAATGATATATGTTACTTAATACAAAAATTATAATAATTAAAATCTTAAAATTTCAAAACATATAACAAACATTAATGTGTTAAAAGGTCCTACACAAATAAGAATGTTAAATAATAATTTGTTTGTACTTTGTAGTATAATAATATAGTTAATGTTACGAGAAAATTAATTTCAATAAAATACATTAGTTTAAATAACTCCTAAACAAGTGTTAATCTCACTTAAAAATATTTGTTTTTTGAGTACAGAACATTTTAAATCAAATTAAAACATTGAGTATTTTTTTTATTCAATTCAACTTATATATAAATGTTATTCTTCTAATTCGCTAATTTTCGCCTTCTATCGATTGAAATCGGTACCCTGCAAAGCCCTTTGTCTTCTAACCGCGTTTAGTCGGTTGATGACAGCTAATTCGATCAGAGGTTCCTAATTGTAAGGTTAAGTCACTTAACTTAAGTGTGCTTTTATATAGCGCGTGTTTTAGAAAATTTAAAGGTAAGTTTACTATGATAATGTTTTTTTTACTTACAAAAAGGTTGTATACCCAGAAATGTTTGAAGACCGTTTACCCTATGGCATGAATTTGTATTTTAAATTTATTAATATTTAAGTAAAAGTGGATAAATATAAAATCGCAATAAGTAAATGAAATTGAAAATTTGCTGATTGTACAACATTTTTGATTGTGGTAGATAAAGCATGGTATTACACTCGAGATTAACACATTATTCACTCGGATGATTTGAGTCTCTCGTCTGGCGACTCGAGAACCAAATATCAATATTACTATTATAATAGTATATTGCTATTTGGGTATATGTATAGCAATATACTATTATAATAGTATATTGCTATTTGGGTATATGTAATTCGTTAAAAACATGATATTTTAACATTATACTATACACAGTAAAAAATTTTGCACGTGTAAATTTTTTAGTGTATACACTATAGGGGTAAAAATATTAGAGTTGATTTGTAAGTGTAAAAGTTACACTACAAAATACACTAGGTAGCATATAGTGCTTATTAACTTTATTAAACACATTTAATTAATATGAAAATTATTCATTAATACATTCACACTATTTATTATTAAAAATAAATCAAAAGGGTAGAAAAACTTAATGCGAGTTAATTTACACTGAAAAAAAGTGGGATTTTACACAGGAAGTGTAGAAGTACACGATTTTAGGTAAATTAACACTTTTTAATACAGTGTAAAATTACTTTATCCTCAGTGCTATATATAGTGTTAAATCATATTTGCTTACTTGGGGAAAATTACACTACAAATTAACTCTAATTGTAGTGTTATAAAACAACTGTGTGAACTCTAATTAGTGTTGCTTATAACTCTATAGAGTTGATTTTTTTTTACTGTGTATGTATTTCGTTAAAAACATGATATTTTAACATTATAATATATGTACATTTTGTATACATATATATGTATGTTCAAATTGAATTTTATACATTCAAAAAATTTTATAACTTTCTGATTGACGATATTCCATGGGAAATGGAGGCGTCGTCGAAGTCGATTTGCAATTAAAAACTTCAATCATTATAATTCTGGAGTGGATTTTGCCTCGCTCTCGATTCCGAGCTCTAAGTAAGGAATTAAAATTAAAATATTGCGGTGGCTGAAACCCGAGATTCGATGACTGATAATAATAAATCGCAGTTTTTACCATTGATGAGGCATAATTAAAATCCTGCCAAATTAATCACCCACTTCGTTTTAATGGCTAAAACTTTTCCGGTGCGCCAGTTCAAAACGATTGAGGATTCAAGATTAAAAAATGCGAATTAATAATGCTTAATTTTTGTCTCTCTTACGTCGCCGGATAAGCGAATTTTAGGCTTCCAGCTTCAGCTTCAGCTTCCTTAAACGCCCACAAAGGACAATCAGGTTCGAGTTTATTCAATTTGACGTGAGAGTCATTTGGTTGTATTTTAGAATAAACCATTTTCAATCGATTATTCTTAAGAAATAGTTAAATTTTATAATACGAGCACGGAATGGCTATGTATACTAAAAAATACAGTAAATTCAGTGGCGGCCCGTGACATTTCATTTAGAGGCGAAGAAATTTTTTTAAACCCAACTTAAAAATAAGTAAAAAACTTAGACTGTGGTGGGGAAGGAATTCTATACTTTGTCATGAAATATATTTTATTGTAAAAATGACGTTTATTTTACAATTTCTCACCGTAATATCCAGTAAGTAAGTTCTATTAACTAAACCCACAGAATAAACCACTTACAAAAGAATCATAATATAGACAAACTCATAGAAAAAGAATAAACAAAATATTGCGTAAATAATCACAGATTTGTTCTTTAAACAGTTCAGAATTTTATAACCAAAACAAACCTAAAGAAGGCATCTGTATTTATTTTATTGGTTACTGTGATGGCTACAAGATGGCGATAGTGTTAAAATATGTTTATTTTAGAATAGAAATATAATTTCGATTAAATCGATTTATTATAAGAAATATAATACCATTTATTATTGAATTTTGAAAAATGTTTGAAGTATAATTTATCTAAAATTCCGCAACAGTGTTCCCACAACACCTGCTTATTTCCTTGGATGTAGGCGTGACTGCCTCGCGTATGCTAATACGAGAGAAGGAGACAACTATGATATCGCATTGTAATAGAACGAGACAACAAGGCTAATGCCAATCGTGAGTCTAAATTAGTTCAGGCATGCTTCTGAGCCAATCATCTAGCTATTAATATTAGTTTAAATTGCGGTCGTTTCAAATTCAAATAATTTAAATGTTGCTGGGTATTCCACGTATAAAATCAAACAATTTTATTGAATATTTCACAATTCATGTAATCCAAATATTAAAAATTTATAGTATATTATAGAAAGTAAAATATTTAAATTATACTTAATTTTTTAATTCTCTATAATGAGGCACTGCCTCACCTGCTTCCCCTGACGGGACGCAACTGAGTAAATTGGGTATAGCTTTGACATTTTAGGAGTTAGCGATTTTGGGTTTAGAAATGATTACCAAACTCATATATTTAGTGCTAGCACTATAAATAGTCAAAAATGACTAATTTAATAGTTATTAGTGGCTGCTTTTTCACTTGAACCATGGTGAACCATGAAATACCATGGCACCCCAGATTTAACACCCAATTATTATATAAAATTGTCCCCTGAATACGAAAATAGCGTCAGTTTTGAGATATAGTCAATTCCCTATTAAATGGAAAATTAACTATATCTCAAAAACTGTTTTACTTTTTTAACTTTTGACATTTTCGGATTCAGAGGACAATTTCACATAAAAATTGGCTGTTAAATTTTGAGATACCATGGTATCCCATGGTTAACCATGTTACAAGTGAAAAAGCAGCCACTAATAAAGTATTTGTAAAAAAATTACACTTCACTGGGGATAGGTTTTTAAATAGCAAATTAATGAACTTAAACTTTTGAATTATAAAACAGCAACACTCTTATCTGCATATAAATTCTAACTGACGTTCAGGAATCACATGCATCTATAATGTCGTAAACAGAGGTTTTTGCTTATTTAAAATGATTAAAGCCCCATCCGTTGCATCAAATTTAAAGCAAGAACAGATTCACGGAGGATATAATCAATTTTTGTAACACCTACATAAATGGTTATAAAAATTATTTCTTTAAATTTTTTATAATATTTTATATTTGATTCGATTGCTTTGGATGTGTTTAATTTACTTAGTGAACTGATACTTTTAGTATGCTTTTACTACCTCAGATATTTTAAAACGTGATTAAGGCGTGAGATTCACCCAAATATATTTATTATTCTTGGGAAATCGCAACAAATATATTTTTGGTTACTATTGCACACATCCATAACATGTTTGAATAATAGCAACAACAAGAACTGACTGAGGTCTCGAGTACTTACAGTACATAGAAAAGTGACGAAGGTACCATTCAGTCTGCGAGTTCCCATTTAAATTGGCCGCACTTGTTTCAGGTAAAAGCCTTCTCTGATAAACAAGCAGATGTCTTGTAGTTGACAGCCCGAAAAACGTTATCTCGAAATTGTAGTATGCATGTCTCATCTACAAATCAAATTCCAACGATGAAAAGAGGTGGCAAACAATGCGTAATTGCTTTAAATGTCGAGCGGCAATTTGCTCATTATCCGGTGAATAAATATTGTAATCACTTTTGACAGGATGACGGGCGTTATTTTGCCTCTGCTCTGTTTTTACTTTATGTACAAATCATCCTGTGTAATTATTTGTCGGTTTTTTCTTTCTTTTTTGTATTGTGTTCATTCACTTCGTGTTTCTACAACGAGGAGTTATACGGTGTCTTTTGACTTGTTTTGTGATTTTTATTTCCTTCTTAAGTCTTATCAAGCCAAATTAAGTAAACGATTTTAAAAGGGAACTGTAAGAAAGTGGACATAATAGTTTTAGACAAAGCATCTTTTATTTCCTATTTGTACAGGGTGTTTTTATTTAAATAGTATACCAATGTAGTCCAAAAAATATAGGTATAAATCTTTCAAATTAAAAAAATATAAATAAAATAAGAATCATAAAAATTAAAAATAAAATATAAAAAAGTTTGGAAAATCTAAGGCTTCGCAGTTATAATTTTCTACTATTTATTTTTTTTGAACTTTTTCCCACCCCTCTAAAACTACTTCTACTACTTCTACAATACTTGTGGAATAAGGATAAAATAAGGATTATCTCTCGTCATTATCATTTCTATACAAATTATTTATCTACAAACGCTGCTTTCAGTAATAGCATTTGCATTAATTATAATTATAAAGTAAATTTACGTTATGTTTATAAAAATAACACTCTTCAGATGCAGAAAGGCACACTGAAAGAAATTTGTTGCTAAAAGTAAATACAAATTTATACTAAAAATTTTATACTAGTGCTTTACACATTTATACTACTGTTTATTATAAATGTATGGTAAATTTTGTAATACATTTATTGTAAAGAAGATATGTTAGATCTAAATAAAAATAAACTTACCCTTACTATAAAATGTAAACTATAAGTGAATTACAGCAAAAAAATATTGCTAGAAACACCATTTATATTGCTAGGGCAGCAATAGGCTGCTAACCAAACGAATATATTTGTTTTAGCAATGTATGTGGTAGTCTATATATGAAACATAAAATATATTTGCCCTAATTATTTTTTTATTTAACTTTAGTATATATTTCTTTCAGTGCATTGATAACTATAGTTATTATTATTTGTCCAAAAAAACAGTTCTATATTGTTTACAAAAACGTTTTGTAGTATTAATGAAACCCTAATGGTATTATTCATAGAAATTTTGTAAATTTACAAATCCCTTTTCGTTTCAAATAAAACTTTTTATAATATTAATAAAATGTATGTAAATTTAACAACAACGTAATTGTTAAATCAATAAACTATTTTCATTGTAGCAATGGTCACATTTTCAACCTACTGTTGAGTATTGGGTAGTTTTTTAAAATAATTGCAAGGCATTAAAACAACTTATTTGTTTTAACAAAAAAATTAACTCATATTACCTATATGATGTACAAAATAAAAAAAATATGAACTTCCTTTGGGGCCGTTCATTAATTACGTGAGACAATTTTGGCGATTTTTCGACCCCCCCTCTCCCCTTGGTGAGATGTCATGAGATTTTGCTCGACCCCCTCTCCCCCCCTTAATCTCACGTTTTTAAAATGCATGGTCTTAATGTAAATAAGGTAATCTGTGCTTGATTCCATTAGATTTATTAAAAAAACAATTTGCTTATAATTGTTTACTTAATTTAACCCAGTTTTCTCGCAATTTTACACTCTTTCTTTCGGAAAAAAAATTACGTGATATTTGCCGAGGACCCCCCTCCCCCCCGTGAGATTTATTGAGGTTTGGCTCGACCCCCTCCCCCCCCCCTAAACACCTCACGTAATTAATAAACGGCCCCTTTTTAAAGAAGAAGTCTGCTTCGTTTATAGAATAGACCTTAAATATTTCTTTTAGAAAACGTCGAAATTTTAATTTTCTTAGTGATCTTTTTGATATTTTTATCATGCTAGATTTTACCACACTTCACTCGCACAAGTAAAATCGATAAGATTATAATAATACAGACTGTGGATTATAAATGTTCACCAAGAAGAGCGCTGGCCCTTTCCCCCTTCCTTTAAGGGAAATAACAAACATTTTGTTATCATTGCAAAATAATAGTAAATATTAAAAAAGTCTTTTTATAGCAACAAAATGTTTTTGTTATTGTTCTTAACGTAAGCTATTAACAAAAATTTTCTAAATAAAATAAAATTATTTTGAATTACAACGATAGTAATTTAAAAAATAGAAATATGTCATAGTAAAATGAACAAATTTTACTATAACAACTGCGCATTACTTTATGTAAGCGCAATTCACACACAACTATAGTTAAAATCTTAAAATATATTTTAAGATTTTAAGTTCCATATAAGATTGGTTGTGTGTACATAATACGAAAACACTAAGAGGCTATTACAAAAACCGAATTTTTTTTGAACGCCTAATAAACTAAAAACTGCTTACCTACTTAAAAAACTGTTTTGGAACAACTTTTTTACGTCTGCAGTTATGAGAGATGCATTTCATTCGAATGCTAAAACAAAACTAACTTAGAAAATAATTATTGGGCGAGGGGTTAAAACAATAGGGTTTAGGAAAACAATGGGAGCATATTTATTGGTTGAAAAATCAAAGATGGAAAAATAAAAACGTATGTTAATAGTATATGTCCTATATGAAATGAGTAAGAGAGAGACGAATGTCTTTCTTGCAACATCCTCGCAATTTGGATATAGATACTTCAATAAAAACCACATTTCCATCATCAAAATATTCTTTCATTATCCCGCAATAAACACGAAATAACAAATGAAAAAGTATATAAAAAACAGAAGACAAACATAATACCTACTCTAATGACGAAGGAACAAGAAACTGCAGAGCTGAAAACTGTTGGTGTTATGAAAAATAATTTTTGAAAACGACTGTACTTTCAGCCATTGCTTGCTAGTACATGCCGTCTCGCTTTATTCGCATTCATTTATCCTTGTGGGCCCCCTTTATCGCTCTCTTATTCAAATGAGACCACCACCACCAACCGCCACTAACTCAGCCTCTGCATCCATAATAAGAATGCAGAATGCGAAATTTCGTCCTTTGAATCGCAAAAATATGTAAATAACGCACAGTGCTCTACAATATAAATACATCCTCAATCAAGGTGTAATGAAATGTAAAATCATGAAATGATTGGCAGCCACTGTCGACGATCGATAAAAACCACAGTTAAACAACTGGCCGACTCTATTTGGTCCGTCGACCCCAACCGCTTACACTTTATGTACCTATATTGTATTCCATTTAAGAATAAAGCGTTCAGTTGATAGGATTTATTTTAGACCAATCACGACGCTTAAAATTATGTTTTTATTTATACAGGCCCAAATTTGAAGACCTCTCTGTCTAATACGTTGGATATTTGATATAACGTAGGTCGTAATGGTTTTTAAAAACAAACTTTATATTATATTAGGTTTTGTTGTCAATTCGAATATTCCTTTTCAGAAGGTTTGATTCATCGCATATTGGCAACGTAGCATTCAATTTGTTAATTTGTTACTGAACAACAGGTAAGTCGATTGCATTAAACTCCCTTAACATAACCAAAAAAAATTATTTTTAAATTTTTTAAAGACAATTATTATTATTTTGAAAGACAATTATTATATTATGGACAATAATACTTTTTAATATGGTAGAGAAAAATCAAAAGTGTCAGTGTAACATTAAAGTCCGAAGAAACTGGTATTTTAAAAAATAATTGAATAAAGAATGTTTTACCAAAATTACAACAGTGTTATTATGATGGGTAATGCAGGGGCATCATTCTATTAAAATATAAAAAAATCCTTTAGCAGCATGGACAAAAAAGGAGGAGATTCCTGTTAATGATAAAATGTTGAAGGTTCAACATTTAAATTTGGCAAAAAATTCCAAGGGAATATTATTAATACCTAATGACTACTTCGATTGATGTATAAAAATTTAAATTCTATGGCCAAGTTGAAAATGGTCAACGTGATGTTTTTTTTTTAAGTTTCATTAATTGCATTGATATTTTCTTTAAGCCTTACCTCAGAAAAAATTATATTTAAAGTTTTAAAACATCCTTTTTTAGTGGGGTAAGTAGGGACTCCATGATAGTAGTAATTTTTACAACAGGTATTTATTTTCTTAATATCAGTTCCAAAAAGTTTAACCCCAATTTAATTATGGGTTAAAATATAAATCGATGAATAAATATTATATTAATTAATTTAATTGATCAATTAAATTAACTATTCCTAATTAATATTACACTACAACATATAGGACTTTGGTTCGTAGATACTATTCGAAAGTTCGCTATATATACCGGGTATACCGGGTTCGTAATAAGCGGACATGGTAGGTATGTATAAAAGGGCTTTAAAAATATTTTCTCGAAAAACCCTCGAACACGTAAATTGAGATATAAGTTTTTTTTTATACAAAATTTCATAAACATTGGTAAAGGCGCTTTAGAAATTTTTTTACTTATTATGCGTTAATTTTGACGCGCAGTGTATTATTAAAAAATGTAATCTTTTAAATCCTTGGATGTACGCTTACACTCAAATAAAAAATAGATTTTTCTGTTTATTTACCTTTTAATTTTTCTTACATTTTTAATAAAACTCAGTCTATTTGTTAATAACTGAATTTTTATATTATAAAATGTTTCTCAATTTAATGTTAATTTTGTCTTATTTTCTGAAAATAAATTATTTTAAATAATACAATACATATATTTGTTATCTGTCTAAAGGTCTTAATTATTATGGTGAATTATTTTTCCATGATATAGTACATTCCGGGTTGCTATGATTTGTCCATATTTGTTGTAATATAAAAATATCATCGAAAACTTCCATTATATTTAAATTTACCGCGTTCTTCTGTGTAAACCGGTCTCGTTTTGCAGCGACATCTACTCCATTCTTAAATGGAACGGACTATTTAAATGGCTAATTTAAACTAAGTGCATTACACCGAAAAAAATAATGTAGTTGAGTTAACATTTGCCTAAATGTCATTTTTAAAAATGTTGTTTCAACAAAAAACCTATTGGATTAATCTATATTTTGGTGTTAAAGCAAAAGTCAGAGTTTGTCAAAGTTTATTTGTTCATTTGACAGTTTAAATATTAATTTAACCTAAACTAATATTTTGAATTAAAATGTTTATCGTACTTTGATTTAATAGCTGGAATTTGTTGAATCAACTACTGAAATTTTTAGGATTACCTAAAAAAACTATTAAATTAACGTTTAGTTGCTCTTTAATCCAAAACTTTAAATTTGTTCATTTAACAAATTTAAAATGTTACTTTAAAATTTAAAATGTAAAATTTGCATTCATAAAATTTCCGAGAATGGCGCTTCGAACACTCACGCCACGTCATTAGACAATGACGTTTTCTTACATCTCGCCTTAGTTAGCTTACGATTAGGTGTATATAAGATGAGATATCTGTTTGTTTAAGGTGTGTTCCACAGTAGAACTTTCACTACACCATATTGCCCGACACTGTTAAGACCCTCAATACAGGGCGAAACAGTCTGTCGGTATTTGAAGTAGGTGGAACACATGATACAAAGATGTATCATGGGTGGAACACGCTCAAAACAAAAACTCTGGGCGAGGTGAAGGTTCAATTCTTTCTATTTATATATACTAATATATTATTTCCATAATTTTGTTTTGGATACCAACCTTTAAAGAATTTTACATTTTCAGAATGTTAATTTAACATTTTATTGGTGTTAAGTGAATATGCTAAAAAGGTTACCTGGACATTTCAAGAAATTTACCTTAACACCCTAAGAATGTTAAATTAACCAAATTAGCAGATTAGAACAAATATTCTTATTTTGTTCATTTGACTGTTATATGTTGTTCAATTAAACAATACAATTTGACATTTTTAGATGGTTAAGTAAACGTGCAAAAACCATTGCTTGTATTTAAAGTGCATAAAGAGTTGAATTAATACACACAAAAAAATCTAATCTCGAGTTGAAACTATTAGCATCATTATGAAACTATCATAGTCATGAATAGGAGCAAGATTAGTGTATGCTTAAGTTAAAATTACCTTTTCTTTAACTTTTATACCAAATGTATACCTACTTTGTATTTAACTTGAGAGTACTTATGTTATAGGTGTAAATTTAAATTTAAACTCGATTTAATATTAGCCTTAACTTCAATTTAAAACTATCTTATGGGTCTATTTAGAATTGGTTTTATTTAGATTAAATATAGTTTAAGTTCAAATTGAAAATAATTATTATATATGTTAATATAGCTTGTCTTTTATCGGAGTAAAACTATTTTTGAATTGAGACATATGTAGTTTAAGGTTTAAATAAATATGCTGGGCAGCCCAATTTCAATATTAACATATAAGAATACAAGCCCAGCCTTGGCTTGTATTCTTATATGTTAATATTGAAATTAGGTCTTGCTTTAGGTTAAATTGAATTATACTTACTGTAAGTGTAACACTTATCATACTTATCTTTTTTTAAAACTTCTATTTTTAGATTACTATAGGTATTTATTTTTAAATGAAAACTAACAAAAATACTATGGAACGATTTATTTTCTAAATAAAAATACAATATTTTCTAAATAAAAACACAAATTCTTAATACATATATATAGGGTCTCTGATAATAAGTAAAATTTTATACACTCTAAACTACCTACTGCAATATACATCAAAATAAGACTATACATGTTTAGTACACAATGATAATTATCATTAGTATTATAATACCTAATAGGTAAACAAAATATTTGTACAAGTATACTATAGCCACCAAATGTCATTTATGCTTTGTTGTAAAGGGTTAAGCAATACAAATGACTTTATGATGTGAAAAAATATCAAATATTTTTTGTACTATGGTACTTACATAGAAATGAATGTATTACTTCGTCAGGATACACCCATGTTCTAAGCGGTTCCTCCATAATAGGGATCTCAAAAATACTATTTCTTTAAAAAATAACACAATCACCACCACAGAACAAACCACAGGCACAATAATTACACAAAACAGGTCCTCGCGCATCGGAAGTTTACTTAATTATGCCAAAGAAGATTGATGCCGCCCTCTTTGTAGAACGTATTTTTGCGCGGTTCTTTTATTATGCTCAATTTGAAGATAGAGTACCTTTTTATTATTAAAATAATGATAGTGTCACTTTGTATTATTGGAATGATTACATGTAAGGATGTTTTAAGTATAAAGCAAGTGTTCACAGGGATGTTTTGTTATTATTATAGCTAAATTTAGTTATCTTTGATATACATAAAAATATATATTTTTATAATCAATTTAATGATTATATTTAACAATACATTATACTTGCTATGAATTAATTTTGGTATCAGAATAAACCTTATTTGTATTAACCTAAACCTAATTATTTGAAAATATGTTATTTGTTCAAATTGATATTAGATTTTTTTGTGTGTATTTTTTACCTAATTATAATAATTATTGGGAATAAAAAAATGTGTATAATTTTTTTTTATGATTACTTCTCTTTGTACCACTGTGTGTCGCGACCGGAGCATTTTACGAGGCTCTCCCCTCGCACAGAATGTGTTAAACGGCCACCCGGCGGGGCCTGAGGGGGGGGGGCGAGAAAGAAGTCGCCGCCCTTTCGCACATTATAGGTGCGAGGATACACCCCGCAACAACCATTAAATCAAAGCGCCGTGGAAAAATGATGACGTTACGGGTGCGGGGGGAGCCCGGAGGCCCCTTCTCATGTAGTAGGAAAGCCTGCCGCGTGGAGCGGGCGGCCATTCACAGGGTTTTTTACGTGCGGGTTTTCACAATAAGGGTAGTTTAAGGGATCTGTGCAATTGTTGACTTTTATTTTTTAGTAGAAAGTTTTTGTCTCCAACGGAATAAAACAAAAAGTTATAGTTACTTATTAAAAACATTTGCTTTACTAAAAATAAAAGAAAACAAAGCCAAAAATGTTGAAATAAACAAATTTTCTTTATTTTAACAACAATCAGATGTTTATTTTTAAGTTTAGGGTAGTTATAAAATTATGATTATGATTACATGAATTGTGAAATAGTCAATAAAATTGATTGATTTTATACGTGGAATACCCAGCAACATTTAAATTATTTGAATTTGAAACGACCGCAATTTAAACTAATATTTATAGCCAGATGATTGGCTCAGAAGCATGCATGCCTGAACTAATTTAGACTCACGATTGGCGTTGGCCTTGTTGTCTCGTTCTATTACAATGCGATACCCTAGTTGTCTCCTTCTCTCGTATTAGCATACGCGAGGCAGGCACGCCTACATCCAATGAAATAAGCAGGTGTTGTGGCAACACTGTTTTGGAATTTTAGATAAATTATACTTCACACGTTTTTCAAAATTCAATAACACAGGGTATTATTTTTCGGAATTATATTTCTATTCTAAAATAAACATATTTAACACTATCGCCATCTTGTAGCCATCACAGTAACCAATAAAATAAATACACATTCCTTCTTTAGGTTTGTTTTGGTTATAAAATTCTGAACTGTTTAAAGAACAAATCTGTGGTTATTTACGCAATATTTTGTTTATTCTTTTTCTGAGTTTGTCTATTTTATGATTCTTTTGTAAGTGGTTTATTCTGTGGGTTTACTTGGTGATTTATGTGAATTTAGTCATTATGGATATTACGGTGAGAAATTGTACCGATATTGTTGACCTTCACGTGGTTCTTGATGAACAATGAAATATAAATAAAAAAAAGAGGTTTATTTAAAATAAACGTCATTTTTACAATAAAATATATTTCAATGACAAAGGATTCCTTCCCCACCACAGTCTAAGTTTTTTACTTAGTTTTAAGTATAGGTTGTGAACTGCGACGTTAGTTTTTTTAAGTTGGGTTTAAAAAAAGTTTCAAGTAAAATGACTCAACCTGTATACAAATCCCACAATGGATTCATTGATTTAAAAAAAACATTTGTTCGAGTTAATTTAAATATTTTAATTATACGTTGTTTTTATTTTTATGTTAATGTTAGTTATACGACTTTTTTATCTTTGTTATTTTTTTACAAAATATACACAGGAAAAACGCATAGCCATTAAACCAATGGGATCTTGTAATCCGTATTCCTGAATAAACAGTTCCTATAATACCAATAAGTAGTTAGCACTTGGTTTATAATCGTTTACTGCTTTTAAATTAACAACAAAAGTTATCGCTTGTATATTGTATATTCTATATTGTATCCAAAATTAGTTTCATTATCAGTGCGTGTATATTTTTCTGAGTGTAGGTAATTTGGTTTCTAACAAAAAATGTATAAAAATAAATATTTTATTGGTGATTTGGGGGAAGTGAATTTTGAAAGGAAAATATTTTTTTCTGGAGTTAAAAATCAAGTTTTCCTATTTACTCGTTCAGTTTAAATATTTAGATTATTCCTTGGTGTTGGATCACTTCGATTTAGATTTACTTGAGCATGTAGAAAAAAGTCTGAAAGCGTTTTATTTTCTCATGAATATATGATTGAAGAAAAAATATTTATTTTTTTGACGTTGGGTAATATATAGTTACCTATTTTTCTTTCTCTCGCACTATTAAATCTTTCAGACTCAGATATTCTGCGGTTGAAAATTGACTTAAAAGATTAAGGCGCTTGGCGTCGTTTTTCTCTTAGACTCTCGTCCTGGAAAATTAACGAACCTATAGAGAGAGAGTCGGGGACCGTCAACAGGATAACGAGCCATTGGCGGCGGCCGATGGTGGCGTGAAATTACTAAAAGGGCGAATTTTAATGCGAATTTTCGCCGATTGTCTCGCAATCAAGCAGCAGCCATTTGCAAGAAATGAAATTATAAAGCCATTATTGAAGGAGCGGAATTTTATCATCGTCGCGCCAAACTGAGCGCGAAATGCGCCATTTTACGACTCGAGTCTTTATGGTAATTCGTTCGTAATTGTCGCATCGGTTTTTTTTCGTACGAATGTACTGCGGGCGTGTGTGTGTGTACATGCGTCAAGTTATTATTTAATTTGTAAGGGGACCCGGCGGCCATTTTTACCAGCCCAAATCAAATTGGTTATTCAACGAATTACAAAATACGAAATGGGGTGGCAGATGCATTTTTATTATACTTAATTGGAAAGTGCATTCATAAAAGTTTATTTGGAAAAAATATATTCCGCTTCATTTTGGGCTTTAAATATTAAATAGGACGTCACAGATAAAATATTCTAAATAGAAAGCGTCTTGCAAACTTCACATTCGTTAATCCTCTAATAATGTAATAATAACTGTAAAAAAATAAACAAACCAAAAAAAACTTCAAAACTCCAGACTTTTTGGATATTTAATCCATATATGGTATCAGAACGGGACCTCCATTCTAATTGGAAAACATTTCTGCAAATGTGGGAAAAATTTCTAATACGTTTGTCCTGTCATATTCACAAAAATTGCGAAAAATGTAAAAATTGTACATTAAAATGAGCGTAAATGAAAAAAACAAAAACAACCTGTTCAAGGATTTTTTTGAGAGAAAAAAAAGGCGAATTTTTCAATGAATTTATTTCATATATGAACCATATATGAACTATAGTTTTGCCACACAGTAAAAAAAGTAGTGAAGATATTTAACTCTAATAAACTCTAACAACATTCTAGGTATATGCGACGACTTTTTTTTAGATTTATATATTCACACTGATGATGGTGTAATAATTTATATTTCTAGGGTAAATATTATAACGGTATTTAGTGTTACATTTAACTTATTAGTGCATAAATTTAACACTACTGTGTGTTAAGGGTACTCTGGGTAGTGACCCGGGAAAAAAAGTTTTGTTAATAGGAGTATTATTACGAGATGTGTTCAGAAAATAACGAGAATTGTTAAATTTCGCGGGTTCGGAGGGTCCGGTTGTCATAAAATTTTCTTTATTATGTTGGTATACATGCCCCGGAAGTATGATAAAAACTTTAGCTGTTTTCATTGTTTACTTTGTCTGTGTTAGCCTCTAAGGTTAGACGTGTTTTATGAGCTCGGCGATTTTTCGTTCGTTAAAAGAAATGGATCAAAGAATTGGTATCCAATTTTACTTAAAAATGAAACAAATTCTGTGAAATGTTAACAAAGGCCTATAGTGAGTCTGCTATAAGTAAAACAAGAGTTTACAAGTGGTATAAGAGTTTCCAAGATGGCCGTGAAGACGTTGAAGATGACGAACGCCCCGAACGCACAAGCACGTTAACAACCGATAAAAACATGGAGAAAGTGGAAGAAATGGTTATAAACCATCAGAGAAGTCGCTGATGATGTTGGTATATCGATTCGCTCATCCCATGAAATTTTTTCGAATGTTTTGGGTATGAAACTTTTTGTCCAAAAACAATACTGTAACGATGCCCCAGCCTCCATATTTGCCAGACATGCCTCTGTCTGACTTTTTCCTATTCCCAAAAATAAACATTAAAAGCGCATCGCTGAAAGAACTAAAGGCTATTCCAAAGATCGAGTTTTAGAAGTGTTTCGAGTATTGGAAGAAGAGCTGGCACATGTGCATAATATCCAATGGGGACTATTTCGAAGGTGACAACATTAATGTAGACGAATAAATAAATATTTGTTTCAAAAAACGAAAATTCCCAATATTTTCTGAACACACCTCGTATAGCCTATAGGCTGTGAATGTATACATACACAATTATAATATTGCTATATTAAAATTCTATACGTGACGTGATACTTTTTTGTAAAAGATAGATTTGTTGATGTTTGAACAGCAAAACTGAAGTTTCAACCATTGTGTATCAAAATAATAATGCAATTGTCACAAAGAGCTTCTAGATTATATATCAGCCCCCCAAACAAATAAAAACATACCAGGTGAAAAATGCGTCCTTAATATAATCGACACAAAAGCTTTTATTTTGGTAAATAGCGATTGTGTAAAATTATATGTATGTATGTATGTGAAGTGGTAAACATTTGAATGTTTGTTTTGGGATGGTTGGAAGAAACGATAAAATCTTAGTAACACATTGAATTACAAAAAAAAAATTCATGACATTTTCAGAAGCCCAAGTTTTTATGCTATAAGTAGGTATCATTTTTATATGTCATTTTATTTCATTCGCGCGGTATTAAATTAATTAAATATTTAAATGATTTAGGGTGCAAAGAAAATTATTATTATTATTACTTGATTTTTAATTTGGGGAATAAGACACGAGATTTTCTGTAGAAAAAATTTGCTTCTCCAAAGAATGTTGTCTTCTAAACGCCTTTGATTTGGAAAAACTATAGTGCCTATAGGCACCAAAAGAATATCTTCCATTATTTTAACTCTTAATAATAAAATATACAAACGAGGTGTGTTCAGAAAATATCGGGAATTTTCTTTTTTGAAACAAATATTTATTTATTCGTCTACATTAATGTTGTCGCCTTCAAAATAGTCCCCATTGGATATTATGCACATGTGCCAGCTCTTCTTCCAATACTCGAAACACTTCTAAAACTCGATCTTTGGGATAGCCTTTAGTTCTTTCAGCGATGCACTTTTAATATCATCTATGCTTGCAAAACGACGGCCCTTTAAGGTTCTCTTTATTTTTGGGAATAGGAAAAAGTCAGACAGAGGCATGTCTGGCGAATATGAAGGCTGGGGCATCATTACAGTATTGTTTTTGGACAAAAATTTTGTTCAAAATTTAACAATTTTGGAACAAATTTTTCTGCCACGCGTTTCACACCCAAAACATTCGAAAAAATTTCATGAGATGAGCTGATCGATATACCAACATCATCAGCGACTTCTCTGATGGTTTATAACCATTTCTTCCACTTTTTTCATGTTTTTATCGGTTGTTAACGTGCTTGTGCGTTCGGGGCGTTCGTCATCTTCAACGTCTTCACGGCCATCTTGGAAACTCTTATACCACTTGTAAACTCTTGTTTTACTTATAAAGGGTGTATCAATAAGAGCGCAAGATTTCAAAGTTTAGTAAAACATGGTTTTAAGTATTAAAGCATTGAAATATTTATTGATTTATAAAGTCCACATTTGGAAATTATGTATAAAATAACACATCTGGTAAATGGCCACCACGGCTTAACTGACACAAGCGTATTCTTTTGGCAAAATTTGCAATAACATTATTGAATACATGTGGCTGTATTTCGTTGATAGAGCGTCTAATTTCTGCTTTTAAGACTTTGATGGTTGCGGGCTTGTTGGCATAAACTTGTGACTTCAAATAACCCCACAGCCAAAAGTCCAAGGGTGTTAAATAGTGGTGAAAATGGGCCTCATCACTGAAAATGATTTTGTCCGCAAAATCGGCATTCACTTCTTGCTGCTCAAGGATCCAATTGGTGAACTCTCTTCGCTGTTCATGGTCTTTTGGCTGGAGTTGTTGAGTCAATTGGACTTTGTAGGCATGAAGATGCAAATCTTAAGTAAGAATTCGCCGAAGAGTGGCTTTTGTAATGTCCAATTCTTGTGCACGATGGCAAATCGACGTCTCTGGACTCTCGGCCACACTCTTGCGAACTGCTGCGACATTTTGTTCTGAACGAGCTCGTGTCGTGTATTTCACATCACTAACCGAAGCAGTGCTTTCAAATTTTTCGATTATTCTTTTCACAGTAGATGAATTAGGAACATTATTTCGAAAAAATATTGGACGCCCTTTACGAATCGTGGCAATCAAACTTTCATCATTTTGATAATAGTGTTTAACAATCAGAACGGGTTGTTCTATCGTGTAATGCTCTATATTTACTAACTTCCATCTGTCTCCTATCAATCTGTCATGTCATTAATCATGTGACATCATGGTTGCCAAACTGAGGCGAAATTCAAATCTTGCGCTCTTATTGATACACCCTTTAGCAGACTCACTATAGGCCTTTGTTAACATTTCACAGAATTTGTTTCATTTTTTAAGCAAAATTGGATACAAATTCTTTGATCCATTACTTTTAACGAACGTAAAATCGCCGAGCTCATAAAACACGTCTAACCTTAGCGGCTGCCACAGACAAAGTAAACAATGAAAACAGCTAAAGTTTTTATCATACTTTGGGGGCATGTATACCAACATAATAAAGAAAATTTTATGACAACCGGACCCTCCGAACCCCCCTTAATTTAACAATTCCCGTTATTTTCTGAAAACACCTCGTATGTATGCCAATTGTTCATGTAAATTTTAATATCTTGTTCCCCAAGGTCCTTTAGCACCCCAAACTGTCCTAACAAATTGTAAATTTATTTCTAATTAATTCCTCGTTAAAATTCAAGCGTGGTCGATCTGGTCCATTGATAAACACAATCAGGGCCCTGTTACCGTTTCAAATTATGCGAAATTGACTGGTCTCCAATTATTACCAAACGAATGAGGAACGAAAAAGCGTGCCCCCGCAAACTGTAGAAATCACCCTCCAAAATCAGTCACCACTCAATAAGGAAGTACAGCCCTTTTTTATTTAAATATGTGAATGGACTAATCATGTTGCCTGATTAGATCGAAAAAGTTATGTCGTTTGAATAAAGTTCGGTAAACTTAAAAAATGGAGGCTTTTATTTATGTTTATCTATTTTGCGTTCATAATGACTTCATTGTAACACCGCTTTCGGTGCTGTAATGAGACACTTTACCCCACCCAAAATTTTTATTTTATAGGTTGGCTACTTTAAACAGCATAATATTTTGCATATTGGTTATAATATTTTTATGATTTTTCTAGTACTTACGAGACTTTTCTAGCAATACATTTTGTTTAACACCAAAGAAAATACTTTTTTTCTTCTTAACATTAATTAAATATTAGCTTGATTTTAGCTGACTTTTAATAATTCAGTCAAATATTGGATAATCGTATTAAAAATTTGATAGAATTAGTTTTATATTTGATGAATGTTAGTACACAATTCATAGGTCTTTTTCTAAAATTCAGTAAATTTTTCTAATTATTTAATCTAGACAGGATTTTTTCAATTTAAACATGTATAGATATTAAGCAATTATTTTATTGTTTTTATTCCAAATATATTTAGAATATGTTTAAATTAAAATAATCCTGTCTAGATGAAATTATTAGAAACATTTACTGAATTTTAGAAAAAGACCTATAAAATGTGTATTAACATTAATCAATTATAAAACTAATTTTATCCAACTTTTGATACTACTTACCAATAAAAGTAAAAATAAAGTTAAATCCATTTAGTTTTTATTTAAATATTATTTGATGAAATTAATCCAAATAGGAATATAATAATACAATCCAAGAGTTGATCTTATCTATCTTTTCTTTGAAAATTAAGCTTAACGTTACATAAAGCCAATCTTAATGTTTAATTGGTTTAAGAAAAACTTTTTCTGTGACCAATCTTAACTTTGCTGTTCCTAGAAAAAAATGTATTCGATTTAGCACTTAAACAATAATAAATGGAGGTGTGACTGATTACACGTTATTCTTTGAAATAAAAAGGATTTTTCTTTTTTGAATGATCGTGTATTGTGAAAAGTTTTGATTTGCAGAGCGCTTTTGGCCTTAAGCCATCTTCAGTGCTTCAACTGATAATTAAAACAGGAATTAGATTAAATAACATTGCATTTTTTATAAAAACTTACTTGTCAGTTGACAGGAGTATATGTCTATGTTCATTTTTATTTGTTTACAGCTACTCAAAATAGTACTATACATATAACCCACAGAATTGCTCATATTTTACAAACACACGACATGAAGATTTTTGTAAAATATAAGCAATTCTGTGGGTTATATGTATAGTACTATTTTGAGTAGCTGTAAACAAATAAAAATGAACAGACATATACTCCTGTCAACTGACAAGTAAGTTTTTATAAAAAATTCAATGGTATTTAATCTAATTCCTGTTTTACTTATCAGTTGAAGCACTGAAGATGGCTTAAGGCTGAAAGCGCTCTGCAAATCAAAACTTTTCACAATATACGATCATACAAAAAAGAAAAATCCTTTTTATTTTAAACAATAATGTCTATCTAAGGATGTTAATTTTAATTTGATGATATTAATCATTTGCGAAATGTACATATTTATCATAAAAAACTTAAATTTGTTAGTTTTTTTCTTGATTTATTCTATTTTGGATTAAACTAATTCATTTTGGATAAATTTTGGCTTTACTTAAATTAATAAATGGATTTGATTTACTTTATCATAATATTTATTTCCGTGTAGAATATTATGTTAAAACAAATATAGACAAATCATAGCAACCCTGAATGTAATATATCATGGAAAAAAATCAATCGAAGTAGTCATTAGGTATTAATAAAAATCCCCTAGAATATTATTTTTAAATTTTAATTTTATAATTTTTTGCTAAATTTAAAGTTAAACTGTTTCTAACTTCAGCCCGTGACTAAAACGCTATAAAGTTCGTCAATGTAGGAGTAGATAAATAAATTTATAAATGAAATTGTTCCTGTGTGGTTTGATAAATCAATCCTTCTGAAGACTTTGGTATATTTTGTTCCGAAATAAACCAGATACACTTGAAAAATCGGTAAAGTTAGAATCGCAGATCCCCACGAGCGATTGGATAAGTGTTGAAGACCATCTCGCGCGGAAAATACTTTCCTTCGAGGAAAATTCCCGCACCCGACAGCTCGGTAAACACACTCCATCGGCCGGCACTTCTTATTCTTGCCCTCGCTAGGGAGCAAAATCCCGCGAACGCGTCTCCGACAAGAATGCATTCGATCGATTTGATGAGCCATTGTGGGAAAGTCAGAGGCAGGTTCGCAAGTATGGGCTTAATCCAATTTATTTCGTCATTGTTGCGTCAGAAGCCCAGATATGTGAGCGAGCGCTCCAACAAAATTTAAACTCGAGACGCCGAGATGGGTTTTCTTCAAGGACGGAAAAGGAAAAATCTTAAACGTGCACCACTTTACTCTCGAATAAATTGATGGGAAAAATAGACCGATACATCTATGAAATATAGAAAAAAGATAAACGATTTAAGAGGAGTTTAAAAAAACGCATTAAAAAGTCACTTTTAGATATTTTTATGAAGACGATCTTGAAACTTAAAACAGTTTTGTATTAAATTTAAGACAGTGCACAGTGTAACTAAATAACACTTGTCATTAAAAATTTATTTAGTAACTATAATTAAATCTGTTTTATCAGAACTACTTTAATAAATTCGCATTTTACATTCTTTTAGTCATTATAATTAAATCTGTTTTACCAGAATAACTTTAAAAACTTATCATATATTATATCACGAGAACTATGAATTTAATTGGTTAAACTAAGCTCAGTAGATTTTTGTTTGGTTTTTCTTGGAAAATGTTGAATGCAAAATAATTTAATAAAATCACGAGACCGCGTAGCGGTCGAGGGGTTTTATTTTTAATTATTTTGCATGAAACTATTTTCCAAAAAGAAAAATCAAATAAAAAACTTACTGAGCATAGTTTGACAGATTAAATGTATAGGTTGAGTGATATACGTCTAGATTATTTCTCGAATTAAAGGAAACTATTTGACAATTCATAAAATCTGACGTATGTGCCAAAATTTATAAATATTTTTTTAAAGAAACTTCCATTAATTTAAGGTATGTAATAAGTAATAATTGATATTTCGTAAACTAGATAACTAATTTTTTATTGTTTTTTAAAAAAATGTTTGTTAAAACTTGTAAATAACACCATAAAATCGTAAACAAAAATTCAATATGGAGGCTAAAATTTAATCGCTGTTAAATAGTTCTAGTGATTTAATCGCTTATTTAAACGAAATTTATTCGAAAATTCAAGGCTTTTGATTGGTTCCTATTATAATGAAGGAAATAATCATTTTAAATTTATTTAGTCACCAAAATTAAATCGGTTTTACAAGAATTACTTTACTGCCCGAATATTCAGTGATTATTATTAAATATTAGTAGAGCTAACATTGGGTTTGATTTAAGTGAAATAAAAATTGCGTTAACTGGACAATATTTTATTTTTATAAAAAAACTAAACAAAATTTTGTTCCTATTGAGAAAAAAGATGTTGTTGTAATGATAATTTCTTTATTCTCTGCTTCGTTCTTGTATAGCTCTACGAGAAGTTCCAAGATTAACTCATTTTCTGAAAATGTAAGAAAATACCTTTGGGAGAAATGTTTGTTTACATACGCAAAAGCGTACGGTCAAGAATTATTCTATTATTTATATTATAGTCCGGTCCACACTGGCGAAAGCGGGCTTAAAGCAGTATTTCAACCAAACTTTAATAAAACGAAAAATAACACTTCGTGAGTACACATTAAAATCTTAAAAAGACGTTCTACGA
Source organism: Brassicogethes aeneus (assembly GCA_921294245.1). Lineage (NCBI taxonomy): Eukaryota > Metazoa > Arthropoda > Insecta > Coleoptera > Nitidulidae > Brassicogethes > Brassicogethes aeneus. The sequence continues at coordinate 3,477,175 of OV121138.1, forward strand.
ACTAAACCTAGATCTGCCAAAATGTCTGATCTTGCCCTATCAAGTAATAATGAAAAATAAACTTATTAGGACAAAAAGTTGACAGTAAAATGCAAGTAAGTAACTTAATATATGATAAAAACAAGCAAAATTATTCTAATCCTATTTAACTTATTCTCACCTAAAATTTGTTTTAGCTAATACACTGAAAGAAATATATGTTTGTTTTAGCAATGTTTGTGGTTCATATATGGACTACCACATACATTGCTAAAACAAACATATATTATATTTAGTTTTAACATAATATGTTAAAACTAAATATAAAAATGGTTAAGGTAAATATATTATATGTTTGTTTTAGCAATGTATGTGGTAGTCCATATATGAAACATAAATTTCTTTCAGTGTAAACTGAAAACAGGACAAAATGAATGCTTGTACTCAATGAGTACGATCAAACACACAATAAACACAAAAGCTGCAATGTTTAACTTATGCTTTCCTTCAAGAACTGAAATGAGTTTCTCCAGATGGAACTTTAAAACAAAATTTGCGGCATCATCCGCCATGTTATTTTAATATATCGGTATACTGCCGTGCTTAACAAAAACTCCGTATCTTCAATATTACTACACTCAGAGAAATATCATGTCATGAAAAGCATATGAAATTATATTAATTTAAATAATCTGGTAAATTTGATTCAAATAGAAAAATTTGTAGTTTTATATTCATTTACCAACAGTTTTACAATGTTTTTAATCACTTTTAAAGTTTACCCTCTTTAAAATATACAAAAAGAAATCTATTTATTTCATTACCTTTCTCAACGTTGTTTCAAAAAGATATGTATTATACAATTGTTATACACCTATAGGTGTATATATATTAGTTTAATGGGACACACCAATGACGCCAAAACATATATTTGAATCCCTTTGAATTATTATCGTTTTGAATGATTCTACAACATTTTTTCTCTCAGTGTAAAGGACAAACGAACATTTTCATTAATAATGTAGATTTGGCGTTTTTTCTAAGCACGGCAGTATAGTAATACTTATAAGTATTACTATACTATTACTATAGTAAACAACAATTATTCGCACACTTTTCCCCGACACAAACACTGTTTTCACGGCAGTCTTTCTGCTCTGAGATAATAAAAAAAATGGCAAATTTACTAAAATTATCCAGATATTTATTGTAATAAAATATAGTTTAGTTTTGGTAACTAAATTATTTTAAGGAGAACAAAATGTTTAGGTTATAATTAACAAATGTAGGTTGTCGCGCCGATGTTTTATTTCTGTGCACTAAATCTCCATTCAATATCCTCTCGATATTTTAGCTAACCATACTAAGCATTACTTTTTGGAAATATCATTATTACTTTTAACAAATAAATATTTTGTTGTAGCAGATAAATTTATAGGTAATCATTTTAATGTGATGTTTTTAATACAGATAACTAAGATATGCTATTAAATACTATATAAGATTTAAGTAAATAATTTATTTCTCATAACCATGGTAAAACCGAATTTATCTAAAAGTTTTGTAAACAAAATATTTCTTAATTACAACTATCTTTGTTTTACTATAATATAACTTCGTTTGTTAAATTAAACATTTTAAAAAATCCTGGTAGGTACTATATATTTGCTTATGAAAACCTACAAGAATTCTCTCAGTGTAGTAACTAGTCATTTTTGACAAATTCATTTTTAGAGGGTGTCTGTGTGGTCTTTTGTACTGCCTGAAAGGCGTCGCCTCAATTATTTCAGCATAATTTTTCACAAAACAATCGCTGAAAAGTTTTTTATTCCCACCGTCAACCGCAGCGCTTCCCGTTCCTGCCGCATTCATCACACATCCATCACACACTCTCTTTACATAATTATCGCGTTGCGCTTTTTCATGTTGGTCATTAAAAATCCGGCCATTTTGTTTTCGGTTTCCTGTTTTTTCACACGCGCGAATCTCGTATGCGCTGCTGAATAAAAAGCAATGGCGAATGAACAAACTGAACAAAAGTACGAAAGGCGCGAATCCGCTGAAACGTGAAAAATGAATGGAAAGGAAGCTGAAAGGGTTTCTCTTTGATAATTATGTTGTGGGACGAATTATAAATTATAAAATACGGATATATGCACAATGGAAATAAAATAATATAATTAAATAACTACGAAGTCATCAAATATTACAATGATCCCATTGCTCATAGCGAAAAAGCAGCCACTAATAATTCTCGTCAATAGCAATTTGTATTCCGAACATTTAGCAGTTACTTTCCATATAAAATTGTCCACTGAATCCGAAAATGTACTTAAAAGTTAGAAAAATAGAACAGTTTTTTAGATAAAGTCAATTTTCCAAACAATATGGAAATGACTATCTCAAAAACTTTTATAATTTTTATATTTTGGAATTTTACATAAGAATTGACTGTAAGATGTTGGGAATACCATTGTATTGTATTAACCATGGGATAACCCTTACGCTCCATGTGGCTACAATTGTGACTTCCTTATGTACATATACTTTATGGGTTAAAATGATACAAAGGAGCTCCCACTCCTCAATCGTACAATTGTGATATGTGTTTACTAAGCAGACAAGAGCATGCGCTCACCAATTTCTGCCTTGTTTTTGTTTTGGATGGCAATTTAAGCGTGCTAGTTCTTTACATCATTGCGTCTAATAGCAAGTTATTGTCTTTTTATTACAAAAATGGCTTTATTTAATGTAGAATGCTTAAAGTGTCTTCAGGAAAGGTTAATTCTTTGACTCTTCAAAAAAAAAAATTTATTTTGGTTTTCATATTAAAGCAATTTTGTCGAGAAAACTTTAATTTTGCTTTAAAATTTTAATATTAATTTCTCAGGAGTGTAAGGGATAAGTGAAAAAGCACCCACTAATAACTGTAGTAATTAGTCAATTTTGATAAATTAATTTTTAGAGAGATCGAATATTAATTTAATTTTTATTTTACGGAATGGGGTATAAAATTAAGGCTCAATCAATCGCAGTAATTTTTTATATCGCCTCAAAAGTCTCCCCCTATCTTGAACACCAAATTTAAACTTAAATGGCTTGAAGCTGAAAATCACGCGAATTTCTGTACCTTTCTAGACCCCGCTTGCCGATATTCTTTCCCCCCAAATCCGTATCACCTTCGCTGTAGAAGCTATCGGAAATGAATTTTGACGTTGCATTCCCAACCCGCCACCGTTCTCATTAACGTAATTGACGTTCGTTCCCTCTGTTGTGACAGGATTGATAGGATTCAGTTACAACGCGTCCTATCGAATGGATTTTTTTTATTCGTCCGGCGTACGTATTCAATGCTCGATCCTCAATGCCTTGTTGTTGTTTTTTTCAATTTGTTTTGATTTGATAGGTACAGAAAAGGGTTTGATTTCGATAATGAATGGTATTTGGTGATTTTGTTTATGTAGATATGTCAATTGTTGTTTGTTTTCAATGCTTTAGGCCGGATGTTTTTTCGATGAGACACTGATTAGAAGCGATTTGTTGTGTTTTATTCAACACAAAATACACAAAAGATTTTTTCAATAAAAACAATCCATTCATCCTTTTTAGGGTTCGATAAATTACTTTTAGATAAAACATTTAAGCAATTCATAAAAAAAATATATTTTATAAATTTTGGTTAAAAATAGTTTATTGCTGTATTACTGTTAAAAAATCCATTATGAATAACTGCTTAACGAAAGGAGGTCTTTTTGTTTGCAAATTAATATTCGAACTAAATTGATTAAATAATGCTAAACTATGTATAAATAGTTTCTTTATACCTCAATAATAACACTGTAGGTAAATTTCAAACTTTTGAAAAGACACATAAAAACGCCGGGACACGTAAACCTAATTTTTGGGTGTATAATTCAGTGGTGTAATCAGTTTTTTAAAGTTAGCTCGGTTTCTCAAGATATTAATTATTTAAGTTTTTTGTTTCACCATTTTGCTATATTTTTAAAGAAAAATATAGCATAGCCTGTTTTAAAATGTCTGTATTTATTTTTAATTCATAAATTTTTGTCTCTTAAATTAATAAAATTCGTGTTTAAGCCGATACTATTAATATTTTTTTTAATTTTATTAGATTTTTCGCATATTTCTTTTGTTGTAATCAAATTTGTTTTAGTAAATTTTATTGTCTGGTATTAGTGGGAAATATTCGAATTTAATAAAATTTGAGAATTTAATTTACTAGTAAATAGACTAAGTCTAAATATATTAAAAAAAACTTATTAATATTTTATACTACTAACTGACAAAAAAGTTTATTATTGATAAATATTAATTTTTTAGAATTAAATAAATTTTAATAGATTTTAAAATTGGAATTGGAAAAAAATGTTAATTATAAATAAATAAACTAAATAAACATATTTTAATAGGGATTATGGTGTCTTAAAATATATATATATATATATATATATATATATATACATATATAGCAAAATAACAAATAAAAAAATATTTAAACACAAAATTTCAAATATCTTGAGAAAACAACCTAATTTTAAAAAATGGATTACACCACTGAATTATACACCCAAAAATTAGGTTTATATGTCCCGGAGTTTTTTTGTGTCCTTTTAGCATTTCTCAAAATGTACTGATTACACCACTGGATTCTACGCCCAATAATTAAGTTTACGTGTTCCGGCGATTTTTTGTCTTTTTGATGTTACTACTGTGTAATTATTATTTATAGCTAAATATCATTTTTTATACCTTAATTATGATTAAATTATTTAATTGAGAAAATAATGTATTTTTTTACCTTAAATGAGGTATTTTTATTAAAAATAGTACAATAATCCTTTAAATTAAAGGATTTAACGATGGCAGGTAAAACCATGGTGTGCAATAGATAATTATCACCAAATGAAATAATGTATAAAACTTAAATATTAGTTAAAAAATCGTGGCTACTAAAAATGAAATTTAATTCAATAAGATAATTATTACCAAAAAAATGATATTTTTATAGAAAAATTATTGCAGAATCGTAGGTATATTACAAATATGAAAAAATGTTTTAGACAAAATCTACCTATTTTTAGTCGAATGATCCGAATCTACCCTACTGTATATATCAGGTGCTGTTCTGAGAGGTGATTTTTGGACTTTCTGTGAAAACTATTTTTTTTATATTCTTGTTAATTAGGTCATAACTAAAATTTTAAGAGCAAAATAAAAAAAATTTGACGGTTAATTTTGTTTTAATTGGATGTTTATTAAAAATATGTATGTATACATATACATATACAGTGTATACACTTTCAATTCTCCAATTAAAACTTGCGATTCTGAGAGAAAAAGACAATTCAAACGTCAAATAAATTTTTAATAGATCTAAGTTTCATGGCAACCTTTAAGGATATACGTATTAATTAAGGGAACATAAATGTATACGTCAAAGGTTAGATTAAAAGTTTGAACTTTTATTGCAACAACAGTAAAATATATAAAAAAAAATGTAAAAACCTTTTATTTAGTTATGCAAATATTAAATATTTAAATTAAATCGCTAGTTTTAATTGGATAATTGAAAGAGTGCATAATATTTTTAATAAACAGCCAATTAAAACAATTCAAACCGTCAGTTTTTTTTATTTTGCTCTTAAATTCTTAGTTATGACCTAATTAACAAGAATATAAAAAAAAATAGGTTTCACAAAAAGTCAAAAAATCACCTCTCAGAACAGCACCGTGATATGCATATAATTTTATATTATAAATTATTAACTTTTGTATAAGGCGAATTTGTGTTCTATTACTTTTGAATCACCCTGTATATATTATTATAAAAAACTATATTTTTTATTTTAAGATGTCATTTCTAAGCTCTTTAGTCTTGGTATTGGTATTAATTTGAATAGAGATATCGATACTTCTAAGAATGAAACCAAAAAAAGGGCTATTGAATATTTAAGTTTGAATTTTTGCCTCGATCGTGGATTAATAATAAGGAAGTTTAAAAAACTGCCTGCTAAGGCTGCAATATGATAATTCTCCCTTACTCACCGTAAAAAGTAAATAATGATTACTGTTGTAAGCGATATCACAGGCTCTCAAGTAATTTTTCAACGACGGCTGGGGGCGGGCCGGGCGGTTAACGTTTGTTGGCGGGCCGGGTAAAAATTTAAAGCGACATCAAAGAGAATATATTATCTGTCATTACTGCAGCAGTTTTAAGTTTACCCTTAAAAGAAAATTCGTCGCCTCAAAGAATCGAGACTCATTATTTTTACATTGCAGATTGCTTACTTTAAAAGCGACGCGGAGGCGGCGGAGGTGGGAGACGAGGTGGCGTTTTGCTTCGAGAAAAAAACATTGAGAGATCATTTTGCATTTTCTAGATTAAATAAGGATTGCAATAATGAGGTTTTTATTTTGATAGATCGTGCAATATCAGGGTTTGGGATTTTTATTTTTTTATGATGAGATTCGTTATTAAATATAATATGTATTAATTTTTGGATTAAAAAAAATATTTAAATTATTTATTAGAACCTTTACTAAAATCATTAATTAATAATTATAATTAAGAAACGAGAAAAATAAAATTAAGCACTAAGAAGATCAAAGAAAAGTATTGAAACAAAAAAATATTATTAATAATTATTTTTTTTATTTTAAATGCAAGCACTCTCAAATAAAATATACACTATGCTTAATTTAAGAATAAGTATTTTTTGATTAAAATGTTATAATTCTTGGCGATACAATATTTACTTTTGGATTAAATACGTATAAGGTATCTTTATGTAAGTTAAGCAATAATTGTTTCAAATATTGTCTATTATTTTTTAACTTTTGCTCGACTTTAAATAAAGGTTAGGATATAATGACCATGTTTATTTCAAAAGGTAACGAGTGGATTATGATATCCCTTTTTTCTAAGACAAATATTTATTTATTCGTCTACATCAATGTTGTCGCCTTCAAAATAGTCCCCATTGGATATTATGCACATGTGCCAGCTCTTCTTCCAATACTCGAAACACTTCTAAAACTCGATCTTTCGGATAGCCTTTAGTTCTTTCAGCGATGCGCTTTTAATGTCATCTATGCTTGCAAAACGGCGGCCCTTTAAGGTTCTCTTTATTTTTGGGAATAGGAAAAAGTCAGACAGAGGCATGTCTGGCGAATATGGAGGCTGGGGCATCATTACAGTATTGTTTTTGGCCAAAAATTTTGTTCAAAATTTAACAATTTTAGAACAATTTTGCTGCCACGCGTTTCATACCCAAAATTTAAATGTTAACATTCGAAAAAATTTCATGGGATGAGCCAATCGATATACCAACATCATCAGCGACTTCTCTGATGGTTTATAACCATTTCTTCCACTTTTTCCATGTTTTTATCGGTTGTTAATGTCATCTTCAACGTCTTCACGGTCATCTTGGAAACTCTTATACCACTTGTAAACTCTTGTTTTACTTATAGCAGACTCACTATAGGCCTTTGTTAACATTTCACAGAATTTATTTCATTTTTTATGCAAAATTGTATACAAATTCTTTGATCCATTTCTTTTAACGAACGAAAAATCGCCGAGCTCATAAAACACGTCTAACCTTAGCGGCTGCCACAGACAAAGTAAACAATGAAAACAGCTAAAGTTTTTATCATTCTTCGGGGGCATGTATACCTACATAATAAAGAAAATTTTATGACAACCGGACCCTCCGAACCCGCGAAATTTAACAATTCCCGTTATTTTCTGAACACACCTCGTATATGTATTTAATATAAAATATTAAACATTTTTTGGCTATATTGGCCTATTCAACCAAAATTTTTATTCGTACGTATAATCTAGAGGTAAAATATACATAATTGTTTTTATGTGATTCTTCGGCCAACCTAATATCACTCTAACATCTAAAATTCAATACATAATACTACACACATAAATATAATTATGTAATAATTATTACCTACACTTTCATTTGGTGGTTAATTCTATCAAATTTTACTAATTTAGCAGCTCTTTCATAATTCTAAACCAAATATTAGGTAATACAAGAAACAATCTTCCAAAATGTCCGACATGTTCGTGAGTGGGGGATATTTTTAAGAATATAATTATATTTATATCCAGTACAGTTTTATATATTTAAGAACAGAATATAAGGATAGGTTAATATTTAAAAGAAATTTAATGAATTTGTAGCCTAAGCAAAATATACTTAAATTAAGTGAATTTTTTTAAGAATAATGGTATTCTGACATTATAAAACATTTTGTTCCGTGTATCCAGAACAGTGAATCGCTACACTCTAAGAAAATATATTGTAATCCCTAACAATATAGATTTGTTATGCAAAATATGGTTCATTTAATTATAACTTATGGTTGTAATAACAATATAAGTAAAATTAGTTTTGTTATATGTACTTTAATCATTTTGTTATAAAAATTTAGTAAAGTTAGATATTTGATTAGGCTATTACAACCATCATGTACGGCTAAACTGTTAGTACTACACTAGATGGTTAAAATTATAAGATTATCTGGTTGCAATAACAATATAATGTTGTCACACAATATTAACAATATGTCGTTGTAGTTTTTACTATACAGAAAGTTTATACATATCATACGTATAGTATATTTAACCATATAGAGGGTTATAAGGAATTTGCATATGATTATTATAACTAAATAAATTATTGTTTTGTGCAACAACAAAAATATAGTTAAAGTGACAATAAAACTGTTACAATATAAACATGGTTAACATAACAGTATATATGTCTGTGCCTATATATATACTAATCAGAATGTTTAGTAAAAGTTACTATATATTTGATTAAGATAACCATTGTTTTTTCTCAGTGTAGAAGAGGACCAATATATCTCAAGATCTGACACCGCTAGACTTTTTCTAACAAGGTCACTCAAAATCTGTGGTCTACAAAACTTAGCCTCATTATATTGAAGATATGCGACAAGAATACTTTGAGAATATTTCACGACAAACATTTCCAAATGTTCAAAGGGAATTTGAGAATAGACTTACAAAATAATAAATAGTGTTTTCATTATTGTTGAACAATTTGTTTATTGATGCTTTTTTAGTTTACATATGTATCTTTGAAACGGTTTTAAGAAATGTTTGATTTAAACCAACTAAGTATTTTTTTAATAATAATTATCTTTTAGTACGTCAAACTGCATTAATGCAATAAGAGTTCTTGTACCCTCCAATTTATTTCATATTTCGACTTGAAATAATAAAACTTAAAATGGAATATACTTAGATGAAAAATTTTGTAGGTACAAACTTGTATTTTTCTATGGGGGTAAATTACAGTAATCACCAGAGAAAAAAGTTACGGCCATTAAAACCCCCCAAATTACTAGCTTACATAATAATAATGATTGCACCCGACCCCACATGTCGTCAAATAAAATGTCCACCCGATAAAGGTGCACAAACAAATTTACCAACCATAGGTGCAAAGGTATATACAGAGAACCAAACACATGTCTCTCGATTTTTCCCTTCACACATCACGCAAACAAACAGAAACGTGCGGAAGAATCCGATTGGCGTTCGCCGAGTCGTATCGCCGCTCTCATTGGTCCGCCTTTTAATTTGTATGGCAAACACTTGCGGAGGACAGTCACTCATTTCGAAATTGGTGGGTTTCGTTCGCGCTAACGAGTCGCGGTTCACTAGCCATCTGGTCCACCACCTTTCTTTCATATTCTAATCTCTGTACACCCCGCGGGATAATTTTTCGCAACCCGCTTCAGCCTGCTGCTGGTGACGTTTTTTCTCTAGGACGTCCATTAACGCAGTCGTTAAATCATTTTGCTATTCGGTCGTTAGATGCATTGTGCTTTATTTCGATTGAAAATCGATATTTTTATATAATCTGAGACTTTATTGCTTATAACACAACAGTGTAAAATAATGTATTACACTCAGAACATTTTTTAATAAATATATAACAAAAAAATAGTTTGTCTTGATAAAGTATCCCTATTTGTCCAACAATTGCTTTTGTTACGGAAAAAAGACAATTTTTATACAAACTACTTATCTATAGATAAGTAGTTTGTATAAAAATTGTCTTTTTTCCATATACAAATACTGCTGTCAGTAATAGCATTTGCATTAATTATAAAGAAAATTTAGGTTATGTTTATAAAAATAACACTCTTTCAGATGCAGAAAGGCATTGATAAATATAGTTATTATTATTTGTCTTAAAAAACAGTTCTATACCGTTTACAAAAACTATTTTCATTGTAACAATGGTCACATTTTCAACCTATAGTTGGGTGTTGGGTAGTTTTTTTTAATAATTGCAAGGCATTAAAACAAATTATTTATTATAACAAAAAAATTAACTCAAATTACTCATATGTACAAAATAAAAAAAAATATGAACTTCCTTTTTAAACAACAAGTCTGCTTCGTTTATAGAATAGACCTTAAATATTTCTTTTAGAAAACGTCGAAATTTTAATTTTCTTAGTGATCTTTTTGATATTTTTTTCATGCTAGATTTTACCAAACTTCACTCGCACAAGTAAAATCAATAAGATTATAACACAGACTGTGGATTATAAAGCGATGGCCCTTTCCCCCTCTTTTTAAAGGAAATAACAAAAATTTTGTTACCATTGCAAAACAATAAATATTAAAAGAAATTTTATACCCATAAAATATTTTTATTATTGTTCTAAACGTAAGCTATTAACAAAGATTTTCTAACTGAAATAAAATTAATTTGAATTACAACTATAGTAATTTAAAAAAGACAAATATGCCATAGTGAAATGAAGAAATGTTACTATAACAACTGCGCATTACTTTATGTAAGCGCAATTCACACACAGCTATAGATTTAACAAAAACATTTTAAGTTCGACAAAGATTTAATATATACAATGTGTTCTATAAGAGCTATGAGGGTATTTACTGAGGGAATGACCTTTATAAGAAATTCATGAACCTCTGAAAATAAAACAAAGTTTACTTTTAAAGACTATTTTTTTATTTAATTATCAAATATATTTTATGCCTGATTAGTAGAAACTATTATCTAGGAAACAAATTATTATAGTCTGCAGATGACATCATTATGCACAAGATTACTGTAATTATTATGTCACTTAATTAAATTGGCAAAACTAAAAAAAAATCCTTGCTTACTTAACCTAACTGGCATTTTACCAATGGAATAAAGTTCTCCTTTTAACCTATTCAGTCTCAAAGTTTTAACTTGGGCAAAATAAATGAAAAATATTCACTTTCTTGAAAACTAACTTAACTGAAAATCTAATAAAAAAATTTTTTCTTTTCCTCGTATTCAGTCTCAGTTAATAAAATTGCTCTAATTACATATTTTGAACTGATCTATTTCCTTAACGGAATAACGGATTAATGATGGGGGATTGATCTTTTGCAGAACATCTTTCCAAGCTTCCTGTTCATCCTTGATTATTGGCCATCTCCAAGATTTGGTTCCTCTTTTCATACACTTTACTAAAGCACTTTCCTCAGAAACTGAGATTATTTCTCCCGAGAAAACTTTTTCGTCATATTTGATAAAGACATAATCACCTATATCATAACTTGAACTATCTGTATAATGTACATAATTTGATTATTAATATCATTATTATTTAATTATTATTTAAAAAAATTAAAGAACTAATTTAGTTCTTTAATTTTTTTCTCTATTTTTCCAGTTTTTTTTTAGCCTTCTTTCTATGGAAAACTTTTTCGTCATATTTGATAAAGACATAATCACCTATATCATAACTTGAACTATCTGTATAATGTATATAATTTGATTATTAATATCATTATTATTTAATTATTATTTAAAAAAATTAAAGAACTAATTTAGTTCTTTAATTTTTTTCTCTATTTTTCCAGTTTTTTTTTTAGCCTTCTTTCTATGGAACTTAGGGTGAAAATAGGTTTTACTCTGCCTTTCTCTTTTTTTTTAACTAAACTGCGCACCACTCAATGTGTCGCGACCAAAAAGTTCGTCCTTTTTCAAAACGACATAACTTTTTTGTTTCTTGAACGATTTTATTTTGGTTTGTGATGTCTGCTAGCCCCATTCTCTGGAAATTCAGGCTATAGATATGAACCTCAAGGTTCTTCAAGTAAATTTCCTACAGGGTGATATGGAAATCGGTAAAAAATTTCAATAACTTCATCCAAGCCCCGTTTGTAAAAAAAATATTTTTTTCTCGTTTTTACTTTGAAATAATGAAGTATTATGTCTTACCTTAAAACGTTTTTCAAATTTTTCGAATTTGAATCTTAGCAACAAAAATATGATTTTTTTTCAAAAGAGTACATTTGATGCTTTTTTGAAGGGAATACACTCAGCCGTTTTAAGATAAAAAAGATAAGATGGTGAAAGATTGTTCCTTGAATAAATCTGAACAAGTGACAAGCAACAAACTTCCATTAATTTCAGAGGAACCTAAGCAAAGACCACTTTTTCAAAATGACATTTTGGAGAAAATTTTCGAAAACTAAACCTGAACCGATATTTACGTTCGTAACATGTTTGCTTTATAATTTTGACCTCCTAATATGATTCAGTTGTCAAATTTAAGTTTTAGATAAAACCAAAATCACCAAGAATCAAAATTCGAAAACAATTTCCGGCTGTTAAATGTCTCAATAACATGCCTTTGCCAATGCCATTTGGGGATTCATTTTTTGGGAGAAATAAGTGCAATTTGTTTGAGTGGTAAGGATAATGTTACATATATTACATTTATATTGCGCACTAGTGATAACTTATTACTGATAAGTACCTACCTAATTGGTAATAAAGTTAAATACAAAATTTGTTTGTTCATTTTTGAAAATTTTATGCGAAGATATAATCATAATAAAAACTACAACATTCAACAGAAAAATGTAACAAACAATAACAATAATTACTTTCAATATTTTGTTGGCCCTCCCCTAACCCGTAATAATTCGTTAATCCTCCTGGGCATTCCCTAGACCAAGTTCCTTAGAAATTCCTGGGGTGTGGCTTCCCATTCTTCCTGAATCGAATTTACCAATTCATCGTAATTATCGGTTCAGGTTTAGTTTTCGAAAATTTTCACCAAAATGTCATTTTGAAAAAGTGGTCTGTGCTTAGGTTCCTCTGAAAATAATGGAAGTTTGTTGCTTGTCGCTTGTTTAGATTTATTCAAGGAACAATCTTTCACCATCTTATCTTTTTTATCTTAAAAAGGCTGAGTGTATTGCCTACAAAAAAGCATCAAATGTACTCAATTGAAAAAAAAAACATATTTTTGTTGCTAAGATTCCAATTCGAAAAATTTGAAAAAGGTTTCAAGGTAAGACATAATACTTCATTATTTCAAAGTAAAAACGAGAAAAAAATATTTATTTTACAAACGGGCCTTGGATGAAGTTATTGAAATTTTTCACTGCTTTACATATCACCCTGTAGTTAATTTACTTAAAGAACCGTGAGCTTCATATCTATATCATAAATTGCCAGAGAATGGGGCTAGCAGAGATCACAAACCAAAATAAAATCGTTCAAGAAACAAAAAAGTTATGTCGTTTTGAAAAAGGGCGAAATTTTTGGTCGCGACACATTGAGTGGTGCGCAGTTTATTTAAGTTTTTCTTTTTCGCGAAGTATTTTATAACTTTCAGGATCGGATTTAATTCTTTTCCTATAGGAATATCATAGGAAACGTATACGTTTCCTATGATATTCCTTTTTTTATTTATCTTCTTCTTTGCTTATCTTTCTTTTTCTTGACATTATTTGACCCTAGAATAAGATGGCAGTGGTAAAATCAAAGGTTATTAAAGGTTATCATCATTCCCTCACTACAAATAAAAATGAGGGAATGACGGTGAGGGAATGACGAAATAAAAAATAACCAAACAAATTCTCGTGACATAACCATACTTAAAAAAAGATTTTGTTGTATTTTTAATCGATTATTCAAATATACATCACATTTGTTTGTTTCAGAATATAAAAGTAATTTAATTTGAAGCTATATTTTGAAAAATATATTTTTCAAATTATTACCCCTTTGGTTCTAATTAATTTATGTGTGTATAACATACTAATAATACATTGCAAGAACTTCGAATTATCTAAATTACATACATGATCCTAAATAGGGTGTAATAAATCAATACTGAACACAAATATTTCCACAAAATTATACAATACTCCAAACATAATTATATTCTAAATACTAATATTAGCAATACGTAGCTATACTTAAATAATATACATTATTAAAAAATCAATACACTGCACTGATTGTGTCTATAAAACGCAAAATCTCGACAAGAATAAGTCATAAGAAAGTAAAATGTCTAATAGAAAAGTGCAAATCGTCATAATGACAAATACCTTGCAAATGCTAAGAAATAGATTTTTGTGGCCATCAAAAGCTAACGAGCTGGATCCACCCAGAAAATTTTACTATGTTGCTGCTGTTATGGCTGGGATTTCCTTGATATCGTTTAATGGCAGCTTTTTTCATTTTATATCACAATTAACAAGTAGGTACTCAATCCACACAATAACAAAAAACAAACGTTTATTTTTCAGAAAAAAATTACGATAATGTTGACATGGACGCTGCGAGTATAATAAGTCTTACAGGGATTTACTTTAGCGTTTTTTTCTTCCTTGTGAAAATCAAAAGGCTAAGTTTAATCTACCAAAAAATGTCCGATTTTGCAACTTACGGTAAACCCCCAAATTTTGAGAAGGATAATGAGACCTTAAATTTCTACTCCAAATTGTTTTCCATGTATATGTTTTGTCTTATAGTAAGCGTTTCGTTGCCTGATTTGGGCGAATGTAAAAACGCCAAGGCTGAGAAAAGAGTATGCGGCATTTTTATAGAGCCTTATTTATTTTTTAATTATAAAAAAATACCAGGTAAAGTTATTATGAATGTAGGGCCGGATTTTGAGTTCTAAGGTCTTGGGGCCAATTTCTTGTAGAGCCCCCGACAATTTTTTATTTCACAAGCTGCATCGCAAAATTCCAAATCCGACCCTAAGAAATATATTAGATTAGAGAGTGCTTCGTCCTGATAAAGAACGTGCGTATCTGGGTCATTTTCAAGAAACACCCGCTTTCAGGAAAATGAAGATCAACATATTTTTTTTGCTTAAATTGACTTTTGGTTGGATTTTTATAAATGTTTAGAGTTTTGTTTACTTACATTTAAGACAGGCAGTGCACTTTTTAATTTTTTTTACGTTTTTTTTCAGAAAAATGTGTTTAGCTAGCTTTATATATCTCCACTGTGTTACCAATTTGAAATCCAAAATTTAATTCAATAAAAAAAGTTGTTGTTCACAAACTTTTATTTTATTTTTTATTAAAAATTGTATGCTTTTTTTTTAAATTTGTATGTTCGTTAAGTTACTTTTTAAAAGAAACCATTCCGATTCTTTGTTAAAAAAACAATACCATTAATATTTTCTTTTAGTCACTGTATTAGTGAATTAAACTCTAATTTATAAACACGTATTACCAAGTGATAGTGTATAAAAATCATTTTAATTATTTTTTTTAACAAAAACTAAAAAAATTAACGAAATAGACATTGGTATCACAACGGACAGGGGTATACAAAGGACTTAATCAGATAACGTAAAAAAGAAACTATATAGGGTGGTACGATTTTAGAGTAATGCATAAACAAAATCCCTTGTAGTGGTGCTCACTTGCAGAATAACAACTTAGATTTCTAAATTATAGACACTATAAGCTGGTGAAGGTCCCTTTTAGTACTTTTATAATGCGTGGAATTTTTCCTTGGATGTAATCTATATCATGAGTTGTAATTACAAATAATTTTAAATTGGTTAATCATAAACTACTTTTAATAAAAGCGACGGTAAATATCCACTTTGTTGTCGAAAAATTCTATTGCGTTACCCTAAATTCCATTGCGTTACCATAAGGTAACATAGTGGACTCGGTAACGCAGTGGACAAAGTTTTGTAAAACCATATTTATAAAATAATAATAAAACATTATAGTCATTAATTACTCTCATTGAGCTTTAGTGCCCTAAAATAAACATAAACATGAAAAATAGTATTTTTTCTTACCTTACTTTTATTATTTTTTTGAGTAACTTAGCGGACAAACAATTATTACATTCGCGTTACCCGCACCTGTTTCAACCGATTGAATAAATAAATTCAGCTGGGTAATGTGTACGTCCGAACATCATTTGTTGATTACGTGAGTACCAAAAAAGTTACCATATATATGTTTTTTTAAATATTCTATCGGTAACGCGACGGACGTAACGCAACGGAAAAAATGTCTGGGACATGAGTCAAATTTTAAAAAAGTAGATTAAAATTAATTATTTTATATATAAATTGTTTACTGTATTAACTAAGGATGTTATGGATTGCTATAAAGCAACACAAAGTTCTGGTTATTCAATATTTAAAAAAAACATGTATGTAAGTTTTATAAAACGCTAATGGGACATGCGAAAATGTGTGTTTCACAAGTTTCAAAATTAAAAAATAAATATTCTGAAATAACTAAACAAAAATTTTCTGAAAGAGTTTACTAAGGGCTTGTTAGGCTTTCACTTGGTTTTTAAATCAATATGATCCGATAATTTTTAACAAAGTTATTGGAATTCAAACTTACGCACAGCGGAAGGCGGGTGTTTTTTGAAAACGACCCATCTCCATCTGAGAAAGTCTGGAATAGTAGAAATGCTGTCACTTTCAAGCCTATGCACTAACATTCTTTATCAGAATGGCCGAATTTTTCCATCTCTTAAATCTAACATTAATCCACATATTTTTCATTAAAGCATACCATATTTATCTCTGGATTTTAAAAGTATTTGGTTTGTCAGTGGTCTATCAATCGGGAGCAACTTTGGCTTTTCTTGCAAAGGAAACCGTTGAACATATAATTTTGAGATTAAAACATGTTAAAGCCAGTTATTCGGACGCTCTGTCAGATAAACATTCTCCAGAAACCAACCGACGAAAACTTAACTATACCATTTCTTACCATAGTTTTGTTATAAGGTAACTTTGGTAATTTCGTTTGAAATTTGTTGATTATGTTTTTTTAGTTTGCATAAAGAATTTGATAAATGTTTCAGCGCATGCATGTTTGTCCATATGCTATTTACTGGGGCTATATTAGGATTTATGGGCTATACTTTAACTAAAGTAAATACTCTCGAGCCAAAACAAACAGATTTAGAGACGATTTTGGGCACATATAACTGTCAAAATTAAAATTCTTTCGCCCCAAATGTATTTTAAAAATTTAAAATTTAAAACCCATTCGTCTCTAGAATTGAGTTTTTATTTTATCGACATTAATGAATCCTTTTAGACGTTTTCTATGGACGCTTTGACTCTTTTTATCGGCTGGTTTATAGCACTTGCGTTAGTGGCCAGTGGTGGTCAAAGAATTATAGATGAAGTATACTGATTTCAACAAAAATTGTTTATTTTCTTATCAATATTTTTTAAGAGTGAATCATTGGCAGAGGCAATTTATGATACCCCATGGTATAACTTGGATGTTAAAATTCAGAAAGACCTGCTTTTTGTTTTGAAAAAAAGTCAACAGCCTTTGTATTTTCAAAGCGGTCCTGTTGGGATTTTCTCGTATGCCATGGGCATGGCAGTAAGTTCACATCGTATACGGAGATAATTTTTTAATAAAATTAGAGTTTATTTATGGCACACCGTTTTAACATTTATTAAATAACTAATTTTTTAATTTAAAATTTTATTTGTTTAAAATTTTCCTTACTAAAAATGTTACATTTAAAATATGTTTAACTATCATGTACGAGGTGTGTTCAGAAAATAACGGGAATTGTTAAATTTCGCGGCTTCGAAGGGTCCGGTTGTCATAAAAATTCCCGAAGTATGATAAAAACTTTAGCTATTTTCATTGTTTACTTTGTCTGTGGCAGCCGCTAAGGTTAGACGTGTTTTATGAGCTCGGCGATTTTTCGTTCGTTAAAAGAAATGGATCAAAGAATTCGTATCCAATTTTGCTTAAAAAATTAAATAAATTCTGTGAAATGTTAACAAAAGCCTATAGTGAGTCTGCTATAAGTAAAACAAGAGTTTACAAGATGGCCGTGAAGACGTTGAAGATGACGAACGCCCCGAACGCACAAGCACATTTACAACCGATAAAAACATGGAAAAAGTGGAAGAAATGGTTATAAACCATCAGAAAAGTCGCTGATGATGTTGGTATATCGATTGGCTCATTCCATGAAATTTTTTCGAATGTTTTGGGTATGAAACGCGTGGCAGCAAAATTTGTTCTAAAATTGTTAAATTTTGAACAAAATTTTTGGCCAAAAACAATACTGTAATGATGCCTCAGCCTCCATATTCGCCAGACATGCCTCAGTCTGACTTTTTCCTATTCCCAAAAATAAAGAGAACCTTAAAGGGCCGTCGTTTTGCAAGCATAGATGACATTAAAAGCGCATCGCTAAAAGAACCAAAGGCTATCCCAAAGATCGAGTTTTAGAAGTGTTTCGAGTATTGGAAGAAGAGCTGGCACATGTGCATAATATCCAATGGGGACTATTTTGAAGGCGACAACATTAATGTGGACGAATAAATAAATATTTGTTTCAAAAAACGAAAATTCCCGAACACACCTCGTATTGAAAGACAAAATTTAATACCAACAGTTCAATTCTGTATTACTTCCAACTAGGTATAATATTTTAATAAAAATGATTTCTTAAATATAATTTATTTGGGCAGAGTTTTGTGAATCTTAAATAAATAAGTATTTTATAAAATTATTTAGATTAAATTGGTAAAGTTAAATTTTTTATTTAAAATAAAAACACATATAAAATTTTTTCTACCAAAATAGTTTAAAAACTTAAAAAAATTAAACTAAAAACAATTGATAATCAAAAAATATTTTAAATATTAAATGAAAATGTAAAAGTTCAAGTTTAAATATTGGTTTTTTATAATTCTAATAATTCTTTTAATTATTGGTTTAAATTGTTAAAGAGTCATATAAATGATAGTCGATAAATGTTTAATACAAACATTCTAACATTACAATTAAATGTTAGTTTTAAATTTTAAAGTGGTAATTTCTGTATTAAAAATTTATCGACTATTATTTAAATGACGCTTGAGAAATTAAAACCAATAACTTTTATTTTCAACAAATTTAAATTGATACACTTTGACACAAACATATTTACATTACATTTAAATGTAAGTTTTACACAAAGTGTAAACGCGAGTCATTTAGATGATAGTGAATACATTTTTAATCCAAAAATTATCACTTTAAAATTTAAATATTAAAAAAGTATTATTTAAATTATTCTTTACAAATTTTGTAGGATAAAATATTTAAACAAATATTTTTAAAAATCAATATTTTTCTAGTTTAAAGTTTTACAGTTGTATTTTTTATTTAAAATATATTTTGACTATCAATTGTCTTGAGTTTAAAAAAGTTCTGTTAAAACATCATTAAAGTGCTTTTATCTTCAAATAAATAAATAAATCTTTTTATAATTTAATTATTTCCGTATTTAATCATACAAACTCTAAATTTATTATGTATTAGGTAATAAAGTCATCATATTCCTTCTTGACATTGCTTGCAAGTACATCCCATTAAATATAGTAATTAGATGTAATAATAAAAAAATGGGTTAGATATCTCACGTTTAGCTTAAATTATCATCTTTTCCACGTTATAACTTGCATCACGCTATACAATTAGCTTATGTAGCATAGCATTGCTTTGATAATATTGTTAAAATGCCTCGGATTGTTATTCTTGAGAATAGCTTGGATATACATAGAAATAGATTTATTTGGACCAAAGATGAAAGAGAATTTAATCCAGGAAAATTGTTTTATGCATCGTTCACAATGGTTAATTTTATGTCGGCCTGTGTAATATATGGAATCTGGAATGGATCTGATAAAATCACTAGAAGGTATGTTTATATTTATAATGGGAGAATTGTTTCGTTATACAGGGTGTTTCACGTTCGTGGTCGATCTGAAGTTTCTGGGGAACGAAAAAAGATATGGATTTGAAATTTTAAAAGCGTTTATAATACATTTAAATCTATTTTACTATAATATTTTAAACAACTTTTCTTTATAATATTTTATCGTATATCCCATATAAAGGCACTTTACCTACACAACAAATAGTTTTTTTTAATATTTCCAAGGCATACTTGATTTTTCAAAATTGAAATTATGTTGAAAATTAATCTTTTATTAAGCAGAGCTGAACCATTGAAAATGAAAATTAAATTCAATTTTTTTTGGATTTTACAAAAGTCGTTTCACCTATCCGGTGCACACTGTATATTTTCATAAAAAATATTACACTAAACTTATTTTATATGTTTTGATTTTGGGGGTAAGTTCAATACAATAAAATCTAATATAAATTATGCTAAATTCCTATTCTTGTGTAACTTTTTTGCAAAGTACAAATAGGGCTTTATTTTATAAATGAAAGTTATTTAAAAAATACACCTTTCAAAAACATTAGACGAAATAAAAAAGCTTTTTTATCTCAGTCCGCAAGGGGAAAAAACTATAAAATTAATCCCAGCGCATCCGCCATTTTTGAAACAAATTTAATTCGAGCATTAAATTGAAAATAGTGCTTGGTAAAAGTTCGCACAGTGGGCTACATTTAAAAAATGGTAGTGCTAATGCACAAAGTGGGAAAAATTTAAAAAATGGTGGAAAAAATTTGCACAGCAGCTGGTTACTAGCTGGTTTTTAAATAAAAAGGTCCAAAAATTGCTAATTTTTTAGATGCAGGGTTTTATGATCTGTTATTTTATTCCACAAATTATATCGCATACACAGTAAAAAATACATGTAAATGTACAAATTTATCGGTACAGTTAAACAATGAATTTTACGTTGTAAAAAGGAATCTAATTGGTGAAATTACTTAAAATATGTAAAAATACATAACATTTGTAAAAATACGATTCACGTGTGAAATATAACCAATCAAAGCAACTGTTTTTAATCACGTAATTACCACGCCACAACAAAAGTTGACGACTTGTTATACACATTAAATTTTATTTCGAGTTTGGGTCAGTCTGGAAATTTTTGTTAAAAGGTAGGTAAACTAATTATTTATTATTATGTTTTAGTGCATTTCTTTTAATGTTAATTGCAGAACTGTAAGACGATATGAATTTTACTTGAAATATCACAGAAACGTGGCAAAAGTATTGTTAAAATGTTTACGAAAAGATTGCACAATCATCTGCAAATCCTTTTCAGGGTTTATATTTAAAAAAATATTATCGATTTCAGGAAAATTAAGTTGTAATGTAAAAATAAATAAATATTTTAACAGCCATAGCTTTTTTGTTTTAAATGTTACCTTTACTTTCCTTTTTCCTTAAACATTTCGTTGGTGATTCCGCGTATACCGTTTAGGTACAAACTTGAGATTTGATTTTTGCATTTAATACCTACACCCTATGTTTTTTTTTTCATTTATTTATTTTAACAAAATTTTTTAATAAATATATTTATATTATTAGTTAGGTAGTACCTAAGCGGTATTGCAATATACATATAACTATAACTATTAGACCAGTGCAGAAGCCTTTAAAAATGGTAAAAAGAGAAAAAAAATTACAGTAGGATGAAACCCATTGGAAAAGGAGGGGAATATAATAAAAATTAAAGGAAAAATAAATTACGGGCGATCTGAGTTCGGGAAGTGGGATGGGGGGGTTTAAGGGTAAAAAATGGTTTATCTCGATTTCCGGCAAAACTACAAGTCCTATGGAAAAAAGTTAAATGTCAAAGTTGTAGGTTATAAAAAGATCTACAACTTTTGTATTTACAATTTTTTCACATAACCTCAAAATTTATGTGAAAAATTCAAAAAACCAAGTTTTTGGTTTTTTATTTTTATCTTTTACAAAAAAAAAAATTTTTCCACGAAATTTGGCAAAAACATACCTTTTTATGTCCCAAATACACTGTAATTTATTTGATTTGAAATATTTATTATTTCGCCTTATTTTGACTTAATATCAAAAAAGCACCCTAATTTTCAATCGAAAATTCTCGCGTCAAAATATCAGCTTTTTTCAAAAAGTCGGTGTGCTTTTTGTTTGTTGAAATCTCTACTTTCTGATGGTGTAAAAAAATATACATTACTATGGTAAATGTTCTCAGAAAATGCAAAAAATATTATAATGAATAACGAAAAAAACTCGAATTCGAAAATTTATTTTAATCATTATGTACAATTTCATCAAAAAAATGTGATTGTTGCAATTTTTTTTAGTTAAAAAGTTTATTTATTAAATTCTAATAACATTTATGTCAGAAAATCTCATAAAATATAAAAATACATGTAAATCATACTATTGAATTTAGATACTTCATTCTGATTACGTTATTCATTATAATATTTTTTGTATTTTCTGAGAACATTTACCATAGTAATGTATATTTTTTTTTACACCATCAGAAAGTAGAGAGTTCATCGAACAAAAAGCACACCGACTTTTTGAAAAAAGCTGATATTTTGACGCGAGAATTTTCGATTGAAAATTAGGGTGCTTTTTTGATATTAAGTCAAAATAAGGCGAAATAATAAATATTTCAAATCAAATAAATTATAGTGTATTTGGGACATAAAAAGGTAAGTTTTCACCAAATTTCGTGGACAAATTTTTTTTTTAAAAAGATAAAAATAAAAAACCAAAAACGTTAGCTTCACGAAAAAAAATTGAATTAAACCCTTCCCAGGACGATATGTAAATTTTCGACCTCAATTTTTGCCATAAAATAGCTAGCTTCAAAATACTTATCCGATATCAAAACTATGTAAAAGAAAGTTTTAGAGGGCTCAAATACCTTCAATTTAAGGGCTTGCTTCAGATCTTGTGTTGTAAAATCAAATTACCTTATTTTGGTGATTAGTTCACAATTATTGTACTAATGTAATGTACCCAAATTAATTTTTAGGACATTTTCTATGGTCTTCGCGTTTTGCTGTCCACGATACACAAAAATCGGTATGCAGATGCGCCGGTCCTGTTATCCTATAATTATTTAAACAATGCTTCAGTTCAACTGGCAGTTGTGTTTCCTTTGCCTAACACTGAGGTCGCCCTTCTTATATCCTTTTTCTATGTCAGAGACCTTGTCAAGATAAAAGGTATGCTCATTAGACTCATTAATTCGTGCACATTTGTTTAATTTAAGGTTAAAATAGAGAACAAAATCGTAGCATTTCGACTGTTTAACCTAGAGTTTGCAAATTTGATTCCGATTCGTTCAAAAAGAACAAATCATTTAAATAAATCGAACAAAGTTTGTAAAAGGATCAATTCTTTTTTTAATCATTTTTTTAAATGCAAACTGAAAGTGAACCAAACCATAAAATAAATATAAACTTTGGCAAAATTTTAGAAATCTGGGGTTATTGCTAGGGATATTTTGTCAAATATTAAAATAGTAGATATTGCAGACTGAGAGAAATAAATTTGTTAAATCAACAGTTTTTGACATGCTATGCCCTTTGATATTAAAACAATAAACATTTTGTTGACAAAAACTTAAATTTTACTTTCAATTAATATTTTGAGAATGTGAAATTTAAAATGTTATTTTAATAGTCCATTTTATTTAAATCAGTATATCAACACTAAACGTATACGTATACCTATATTGAATAAATATTGTTAACAAATTTGATTAAATCATTTTTCTATTAGTTAAATGGATACACACACAAAAATTAAACGAATATGTAAAATTATTGTAGTTATTGTATTAAAAGTACACTGAAAAAATTTATTTAAAAATTTTTACTACTACGTAATTGTAGTATAGGTTCAGTAAAAAATAAAAAGGCAAAATGTTTAATATACATTTACGATGCATAAAGAAAAACTAAGCATTTATCTAGTAATACTGCAACAAAAATGTAGCCTAAATTAGTATGAAATAATACATGCTTTAGTATTAATGGCGACCTAAAACCCTTAATATATAACAACAGAAAAAATGTGAAATATGTAACAGTTGTTATAGTAGGCTTAACTAAAACAGATCCTATTTAAAAGTATTACAAAATGCTGCCAAACTAATACCACATCGTTAATTTATAAACAACTCAGACAGATATTATAAGTAAATCAAGTAACAAGTTACTCTTCCGAATATGAATTCTTTTATCGGCACTAAACATTTGTGGTAAGTATTACTACAACGTTCTATTATATCTTAGAAATTTTGAAGTTGATAATACTAAAACAAAGCTTACCTATACTGTTCATCTCGCACAATCGCCATTGTTGTTAGTAAGCTTGCATAAAGACGCCTCAATGGACGATTTACTAATAAATTGGAAGTTACAAGATTTAATTTGTGTTTTTAAGGGTAAGTAAATACTGAATTATTTATGTATTATTAAGAATATATACCTAACATAACTTTAATTTACTTCATTCGAATATTACGCTTTTTGCTTTTGCTTGTAAAGGGGTACTTACTTCATTCTATTTAATAGTTTGATCAGTATCACCTTTGGGTTTATATTCGCTTGGAGCCTTTGCGTGGTGACAGGATATACATTTTTGCCCTTTACCATAGAAAAACTATTCTTTTCTATGCTTTTCCGTAAAAAACCTATTTGGGTATTTCTTCTTACAGCCTGTATGTTACAGGTATTATTATAATAAGATTCAATGTTCAATATTTGTTTTGAAGAGTTTTGACGTTATTTTTTAATATATTAGTAATATCCACAGAACAAGTGTTCTATGGTAATATCTATACAGTGAGGCTATGAGTTTGAAAACTTATAGCTAACCCTTTTGGGAATGACAAACACTTGTTTAATATTAAGTAAAATTTAACAAATAAGTAAATTATTTATTATATTTTTATTAAATGTTATATTGTTACACCTTCTTATATTATATATTGTATTATTGTTGGTTTAGGTTTTTATGTTTATCATAAAAGTTAAGGAGAAGATATCATTTATTTTATTCTAAGAATTTTATATATTTTTTTAATAAAAATTTGTTGAAAAACATGTTCTCTTTTATTCTATAACCTTTACTGCATACTTTTACATAACACCAAAAAATCTATAATCGATAACCTTTTAATTCAGTATTTATTCCGTTTGGATGAAGTGACCAGATTTTGTCTAAAAATAGGGGGACATTTTGTATGAATTTATCTTAATTACAAAATTAACACAATGATACAATGCAAATTGAAAATTTGACGTTACTTAAATATTGTTGATTGTATCATTTTTGTAATTAAGGTTAATTTACACAAAATGTCCCTCTATTTTTTGACAGAATTTGGTAACTTTACGTTTGGAAGTAGTACTGCTTACCAAATAAGAAAATTATTGGTTAAATACCGTAACATTAGTACATACTGGTTATACAAGTACTAAATATTACCCTGATAAGTTAATAAACAATAAATATTACTCTTTTTAATAGCATTTCGTTGTTATTAAATATATCTCACTTAAAGCATATTTCAAACGACTAAAGAATGTTCAGACTTACTATAATGCAGTAGTTACTATCAGAATTCGGTAATTCTATTTGATACCACAACGTTGTAGTACTGCTTAAGAAGCTATTAATGGTTAATATGTAACACGACATCTCATTTAACATTACTAAGACTTAAAAACATTTTTGTTGTGGTAATAAATACCACAAACATTTGCTGTCACCTATTTCAACCGTAACAATCTATACTTATTTAACAATTTTTCGGTATCGGCTAAGGATACATTTTTTCAGTGTATTAAAACTTTGCGACAAACTCGCTAGATATATATATATTAATTAATATTCTGCAAGCATTTCTCTTATCACCGCTTTTGTTTAATTTCGTTCAGGATCTCATGCCAGCATCGACAGACGCGTTTCGTTCTGTGGAACTCATCAGTGCCGAGTTGCTATAGGCTTCAGACCCAAACGAAAACTTTAATTCCTTTCCTTATATTGGAAAGGAATAGTTCAAAAGCGGTGAGAAGAGAATTTGCCTGCACAATGGTGCCATCTATCGTTTTGATACCATGTTTAAAGGCTTCTGCACTGGTCTAATATATGTATATATTACGTCGTTATGTTCTGCATGTTCTGCCCTTCTCTTTCTTATCCCATTGTCGCCATAGTGTCGTTTGGGTGCAATTTTACAGTGAAAAAATTTGGTGTGATTTTTTTAATATATTTTTTCTTTATACAAATAGGTATTTGTCAACCTAATTGATGTAGGTTTATTTAATTGTAATATTATTTTACCATAAAATGAACTTTATTGTAAGACAAGATAATTTTAAAAAATTATATTAGAAAAATTTATTTGAACACAAAACATGAACATGAACATAATAGAATTTTATAAATATAAACGCCAACATTTTAAAATACTTTATTCCAAAAGCAGGTCCTCGAATAAGGTTTTATAAAACCTTTATAAAGAAATAAGAGAAATACAAAAAAACTATTACGGTTAAGACTTAGTAGTATATACTTATTTAAGTAGTGTATACTTATAGTGTATACTTATTTAAGTAGTGTATACGAATTCAATTTAAACTTTTGTTTGTTGTTAAAACCAGGGTTTAAAAAAAATCATGATTATATAGAAATAATAAAAAAATTGCATTTTTTTTATTAAAATCAGTTTTTTTTATTTTAATTAAATTTTGGGTACAAAATTTAAAAAAAAAGTAAAAAAAATTGATTTGAATCTATTATGTTTTATTTTGTGTTCAAATTAATTTTTCCAATATAATTTTTTTTTAAATAAATTTGATATTTTATTCAACCTTTCCAGTTACATTTACATTATGTAAATTACATACTTTTATTTTTGGTGTAATTATGCAATATTTTAAATAAAAAAATCAAATTAAGTACCAATTCATTTTTTTTATTATAATATATATATTTATTATTTTACTACTAATTGTGCATTGATAAATAAATAAATTAATATTTTTAATAATTTGATTAAATATTACGATAATATCATTTTAATAATCCGTGTATTTGATTTTAATATTTTAAGTGGTTGGACCAAAAAAAGTTTAAAGGTTAAAATAAATTTCTGAAATTTCAATTTAATAATTTTAATTTTTTAAAACAACATTTATATTTTAACATTCATAAATGGTTCTTTTAACTCCTGTATTAAATGTGGAAAAACTGTTGATTGAAGGGTTAACCATTTATTGGTTAATTTAATCATTTTTTCTTTTAGTGCGTGCACGATTCAAGGTCGAATGAATCAATGAATCATTGACATAATCGGAGTAGAAACGATAAAGATGCAGGGACGGCGTAAAAAAATTCTTCTGCTATTTCTTGAGAAAATACTTTCTTTTTAAAACTTGCAAAAAACGAAAACAAAACTGAATACGACCATGTGGCATTTATAGTAATGTAGCGGCAATTTCGCCCGTACTCAGGTATCAACCAAGGCAAACACGAAAATTAAATATTTTAAGCTCACCATTAAATTCCAAATTTAAATAGTCTTATAATCCCAATAATCGTAAACCCGCAAATATGTTAACTACTCACTATTAAATTTCAACTTCCCCAACATTAAATTTAAATCACAACAATTGTTTAATAGATATCTTATGTAAATACTATTACCTGTAAATTTTAAGTTTATAGTTTGTAAACAAGCGTCCACTGTAGAACCTACCTGGCTTAAGCTTTGGTATTTTTGGGTATTACTGTTTCTGCATATAAAAACCAGACACACCATCATCAAAGACACAGTCTGCATCATACAACACAACAATCGACATCATAGAAGACAACAGCTACCATCTTATTGTAAATAGTTTATTTGTAAATAAATACAGTATTGCAATCAGCATCGTGTTACAATTACACCACAACTCCATAGTAATAGCTATTATTTGCAAGAATATAAAAGTAGCCGTTTGAAATGTAAAAACTAAGTGCGGATTACTCGGCGACCTTCGGCAAATTTCGGTCTTTTTGAATATCTTGTAATATTTCTACACTGAGAAAAATTAATTTGTTAAATCAAAAGTTTTAGAAATGCTATGCATTTTGATATTAAAACAATAAACATTTTGCTGACATAAACTTAAATTTTACTTTCAATTAATATTTTGAGAATGTCAAATTAAAAATGTTATATTAATAGTCCATTTTATTTAAATCAGTATATCAACACATAAACGTATATGGTTGAATGTATTGAGATGTCCCCCAAGTAAAAATGATTATTTTTATTTTTGGTTGTTTCACTGTTAGTCTAGAATGGGTTTTTTGGGAAGCCACCAGGTCTAGAAATAACATAACATAAGTGGTTCTGCACTAAAGCAAGAATTTTAAGAAATCAATCATTTTGAATATTAGAGCTTCAGGTTAGGATTTCGTATGTTTTTTTACAACATCCCTTTGTATATTTGAAATAAGTTATTGTATCTTTTGACACCTTAATATTTTTAAAAATACAATTGTATATACATAAAATATTTATAAAATAAATCTACTTACTGAGATATTACCCTTCACGGTGGATAGGTTTTTAGATAGAAAATTAATGAACTTAAACTTTTGAAAACTCTCATCTGCATATAGATTCTAACTGACCTTCAGAAATCACATGCATCTATAATGTCGTAAACAGAGGTTTTTGCTTATAAATAAATTTAAAGTGATTAAAGCGCCATCCGTTGCATAAAATTTAAAGCAAAAACAAATTCACGGAGGATAGAATCAATTTTTGTAACACCTACATAAATGGTTATAAAAATTATTTCTTTTAATTTTTAATAATATTTTAGGTACCTATATTTTATTCGATTGCTTTGGATGTGTTTAATTTACTTAGTGAACTGATATTTTTAGTATGCTTTTACTACCTCAGATATTTGAAAACATATAGGTTAACCTAGAAAGAGTAACAGTTACGGAGGATAGGTTTTAGACTTTTAAAACATTCTGAAAAATAATTAATTGCGGTTAATATACAACAATGGGCCTTACATTTTACAACTATAGTTTTAAGTAATAATTCATCCTAACAAAAATAACCTTTGTATATACACGGTGTATATACAAAGTTACCTGCTCACCATTGCTAACTTGGCAATTATTTTTAGCTAACATACATGATCCTGAGAGAGTGTAAAAATCAACAGTGAAAATAATTTTTTTTACAAAATTATACAATACTCCAAATATTTTTTAAATACCAAATAAGTCATAAGAAAGTAAAATGTGTAAAAGAAAAGGGGAAAATGCCATAATGACAAATATCATTCAAATGCTAAGAAATAGATTTTTGTGGCCATCAAACGAGATAAATCCTGAAAGAAAAGGCGAAATTGTCATAATGACAAATACCTTTCAAATGCTAAGAAATAGATTTTTGTGGCCATCAAAAGCTAAGGAGATGAATCCACCTAGAAAATTTTACGTTGTTGCTGCTTTTATGGTTGGGATTTCCTTGATATCGTTGAATGGCAGCTTTATCCATTTTATATCACAGTTATCAAGTAGGTACTATGTATTATTTTTGATTATCTAATTAGTAAGGCCACGATCTCACCTCAGTAAATTATTAGGAATATATTAATAAAAAGAACACTGTTTAAGGTTTCACTATTTTATGTCTTTTTAAAAAATTAACAATTGTTTACACGGTAGCATCTTCAGAATAATTATTGGCTACAAATAATAACTCTTAAATTACTCATTTTTGACTAACTCATTTTTAGATAATAAGATTCTAAAGTTATCGTCAGATTTGTGGTTCTCTTGTATTAAATGGTTAGCATAAGGAGATGTAAGGTTTATATAAGATATTTTGTGTCGCCGGATTTTGAGGATTTTGTTGTTTTTAATAAATTTACTAAGGTTGTTGTTAGTTAAATGCAGCATTACTCTTGATTTTATTAAAGAAATTAGATACATTGGAGATATTGGAAAACTTTATTGATAGCTATTTTTTGTTTTTTTGTGATTTAGGATTTTGTTAATTAATGGTGCATCATCGCCGTTGTTAACTGCTATTTGTTTAATTAAATTTAATTCGTAATTCTATAGATACATAGAGTTATATAAGGCTATTTTGTGTGAAAAAGGGTGAAGAGAACTTTTATGTATAACTATATCTGTGTATCTGGGTGTATCTGACTAATTTCAAAAAAAAACATAAATTAAATAGTGAAACTTTAAAACAGTGTTGTTTTTTTCATAAATTAATAATATGGAGTTTCATCAAGTAAAGGTCAAGATAATCAACAAATTATTAAGAAATATTATTATATTATACGCTAAAGAATCGTGCGCGGTTAAGCTGTGCAATTGAAACTATGCGAACAAAATTTGTCGGGTAAGACCACCAGATGGCGCTCGCTTTGCAAAAACTCGATGCTTCTTTATATGCAAAATGTTTTTGTTTTAATTTAAGTTCATTGAGAGTTAAAGATAGCAAATAGCAAATGTTGCCATGTTAAGTTATGTTATAAATTATACAAACGTTAATTTTTCAGAAAGAAATTATGATAATGTTGACATGGACGCTGCGAGTATAATAAGTCTTACAGGGATTTACTTTACCATTTTTTTCTTCGTTATGAATATCAAAAGACTGAGTTTAATCTACCAAAAATTGTCCGATTTTGAAACTTACGGTAAACCCCCAAATTTCGAGGAGGATCATAAGACCTTGAATTTCTACTCCAAGTTGTTTTCTATTTATATATTAGGCCTCATGGTTTTCGTTTCATTGCCTGAGAGGGGCGAATGTGAAAACGCCAAGGCTGAGAACAGAGTTTGCGGCATTATTATAGAGCCTTATTTGATTTTTGATTATAAAAAAATACCAGGTATAATTTTTATAAAGGTCAGGGCCGGACTTGAAGTTTCGAGGTCCTGGGGCCAATTTCTTGTGAAGTAAACTAGTATGGGAGGCCGCGACGGATGCTAAATCCGACCCTGAGAAATATATTAGATTAAAAAGTGTTTCGTCCTGATAAAGAAAGTGCGTACCTTAATTTTAAGTCAAGTCATAGTAGAAATTGAGTCACTTTCACAAAGTTTTTTATATTGCCAATTATTAATTATTATAATGGTATTAAAAACTTAATTTATATAAAAATGTATCCCATTTTCTTTATCAGAGTGGCCGAATTTTTCCATCTCTTAAATTTAACATCTTAATTCACATATTCCTAATTTAAGCATACAATATTTATATATGGATTTCTAAAATATTTGGTATCTCAGTGGTCTATCAATCAGGAGCGGTTTTGTCTTATCTTGCAGGGGAAACTGTTGAATATATAATTTTAAGATTAAGACATGTTAAAACCTGTTATTCAGATGCTTTATCAGATAAAGAGTCTACAGAATGCAACAGACGAAAACTTAATTTTGCCATTTCTTATCATAGTTTTGTTATAAGGTAACTTTGGTATTTTCGTTTTTAATTAATTGTTCATAAAGTTTTTTTTAGTGTACATGGTGAATTTGAAAAAGCTATCAGTGCATGCATGTTTGTCCATATGCTATTCACTGGGGCTATATTAGGATTTATTGGCTATACTTTAACTAAAGTAAATAATCTTGAGCCAAAACAAACAAATTTAGAGACGATTTTGGGCACATATAACTTATTTTTTCTATTGTCAAAATTAAAATTCTTTCTAGAAAGAAAATGTATTTTAAAAATTTAAAATTTAAAACCCATTCGTCTCTAGAGTTGAGTTTTTATTTGGCAGGAATTTTTTTCGACATTAATGAATAATTTTAGACGTTTTCTTTGGATGCTTTGGCCCTTTTTCTCGGCTGGTTTTTAGCACTTTTGATAGTGGCCAGAAGTGGTCAAAGAATTATAGATGAAGTAACTTATTTCAACAAAAATTGTGTATTTTCTTATCAATATTTTTTAAGAGTGAATCTTTAGCAGAGGCAATTTATGATAGTCCATGGTATAACTTGGATATTAAAATTCAGAAAGACGTGCTTTTTGTTTTGAAAAAAAGTCAACAGCCTTTGTATTTTAAGAGTGGTCCTCTTGGGATTTTTTCGAATGCCATGGGCATGGCAGTAAGTTCACAAAATTTAGTTTTAACAAAAAAAAAAGTATAAAAATCTTTTTATAATTCAATTATTTCCGTATTTACACTCATACAAACTCTAAATTTAATATGTCTTAGGTAATAAAGTCATCATATTCCTTCTTGACCTTGATGACAAGTACATCCAATTAAATATAATTACATGTAATAATAGAAAAATGGGTTAGATATGTCTTACATTTAGCATAAATTATATATCATCTTTTCCACGTTATAACTTGCATCACGCCATACAATTAGCTTATGTAGCATAGCATTGCTTTGATAATATTGTTAAAATGCCTCGGATTGTTATTCTTGAGAATAGCTTGGATATACTTAGAAATAGATTTATTTGGCCCAAAGATGGAAGAGAATTTAATCCGGGAAAATTGTTTTATGTTTCGTTCATAATAGTTAATTTTATGTCGGCCTGTGTAATAAATGGAAACTGGGTGCATCTAATAAAAGTACTAAAAGGTATGTTTATATTTATAATGGGAGAATCGTTTCGTTTCGTGGTCCACTGGAAGTTTCTGGTGAACGAACAAATATATTGATTTGAAATTTTAAAATTAAATTTAAATCAATTTTACTATAATATTTTAAACAAAATTACTAGAGGATGTCCTATAGCTAAACAATTGACAAGGAATCTTTTAAATAAAGTTTTAAGATTTCAAAAATTCCACCGCCATATTCGCAAACCAGAAGTGGCATTTGGTTTAAAATATTTTAGAAAAATATACTTAAATAAACGCTTTTAAAATTTCAAATCGATATCATTTTTCTTTCCCCGGAAACATCTAATGGACCTTGAATTTGAAATACCCTGTATAAAATATTAAAACCTGTTTCAGAAAAAAATTATACTAATTTAGACATGGACATAGCTGCCGTACTGAGTTTGGCCGGAATATTTTTTTTCAATTTCAGTTTTCTATTCTTCATAAAAGATTATGCAAAAATAATTCACAATCTCTCAGATTTTAAGCCCTATGGAAAACCCGTTAAGTTCGATGAAAAAACGAAAAAACTCAACTTTTACTCGAAAATACACGGGACCTACATGTTTTTTTGCATATTGATTATTGTTGTTTCTTCTAATATTAAGGTGGGGTGGTGTTCTTTAAGAAGTGTATACGATTGTGGCATTTTTATACAGCCTTATATGCTTTTTAATATTGATCATTATCCAGGTAAAAAACTTAATTAATAATATACCAAGGAAATACTTTAATTATTATTTTTTTAGGAAGAATATTCTTCTTCATTTTAAAATACATTGCTTTATGCATGACTTATCAGACTTCGGCAAATTTGTCATTTTGCATGAGCGAATTGGTGGAACACATAAATATAAGGCTAGATGATGTGATGGAGAAATTTAGGGAAGCATTAAATGAAAAAAACGAAAATCAAGAACGTGATTTGAAAAGGGCTATCCAATATCACAACTTTGTTATAGAGTAAGAACTGATCCACTCAGAATTGCTTTACTAATAGTTTTAAACTTTTGTAGGATTTCTAATGAATTTAACGTTTCGTCGAGGCAATGTTTATTCCTACACTTACTTTTAACCGGCATCATATTAGGTTTGATGGGATATCTGTCAATATACAAATTAAGTTTTGATTGTCTCGTGATTTTCATGGGATATTTTTCGTCCATGGCTTTGGTCAGTGGCGGAGGGCAAAGAATAATGCACAAGGTAAAAAAAATCAAAATATTTATTTTGATAAAAAATATTATACTTAACTTATTTTATAGAGTGTTTCTGTATCTATGGCTGTTTACAATACTTCTTGGTACACTTTAGACGTAAAAATACAAAAATTGTTGGTTTTGGTTATTGCAAGATGTCAAAAGCCTTTGCACGTTAGGGCTGGACCTTTTGGAATTATGAATTATGCTTTGATTTTGGGAGTAAGTTCAAAAAAATACAATCTGTTATAAAATATGGTAAATTCAATATTTTTAGGTTCTTAAAACTTCCTATTCTTGTATAACCTTTTTGCTAGCTACAAATAGGGCTTAATTGTTTTTTTAAATGCCCCCAATTTATTTAAAAAATACACATCTCAAGAACATTAATTTAAAATTGTCACCAAATTTTGCAAACGTATTTTAAAATAGATGAAATAAAAAACTTTAAAATTAATCCCTGCGCATCCGCCATTTTTGCAACAAATTTAATTCGCGCTTTCAATTTGAAAATAGTGCTTGGTAAAAATTCGCACAGTAGCATACATTTTAAAAATGGTAGGACAAATGCAGTAGTAGAAAAAAAATGGTAGAAAATTTGCACAGTAGACGTTGTAACTAGCTGTAACCGCTGGTTTGAAATAAAAAGGTCCTAAGAAGTTTATAAACTTAAATAAACTTAACCTTAAACAAAGAAAATATTCTTTTTATATATTTATATATATTCAAACTATGTGGTTTACCCTAATCGATTATTTGATTAATCGATTATTGACCAATCGATTATTTTATTATTCGAAATTTTTTTTATTTTAATTATTTTAAATTAAGTGTGTACGTACATCATTTTTACTTATACAATATTTAATTTCCATACCTAATTATCTAATCGCAATAATTATTATAATTAAAAGAATCAAATATGTTAATAGAAATAATATGACCAATTGAGGAGCATTTTTTAAACTAAACAAACTAAAAATAGTGATTTTTCATAAAACACATTTTTATTTCTTATGCCGGGTTTATAAAATGCTGCTAAAAATTTAACCTTATATTAGTATTAAAAAACAAGAAAATTAATAATTTAGTCGATGAATCAGTAATCGATTTATGAAATACTTGATTAATTCTTTAATAATCGATTAACCAAAAAATCGAATTATCAAAAAATATACTAATCGAAAAAATCGATTAATTTAGATAATCAATAATCGATTATGTATTTCGATAATTGCCCAGCCCTACTTAAGAACCCATGTCCAAAAATTGTTTATTTTTGAGATACAAGGTGTTAAAGTTTTTATATTTATTTAAGATTTATTTAACATAAAAAATAAATTATATATTATTATAAAGTTTCGTATGCTTTAAAATCCAACGAAAAAAATCATCAAGGTTTAAAAGCGAATTTTGAATTTTTATTAATAATATAAAAGTCTCTTTCTTATCACCATAACTTATATAACAAACCACCATTGTATTTTAATATAGACACCAACGTTTTAAATACCTTTCTAAGAAAAAAAACAATGTGCATTACGTGTCCATAACAGATTGACCACAAAAGCAAATATTTTCAAATTTAAATGAATTTCAAATAATAATAACAAAGTGAATTTACCAACAATTATTAAAAAAAAATTGTAATTATGTAAAGTTCATGTTTTTAGTACTGCAAACCCCCAATAAAAATGTACTTACAATTTTAAAATTTAATATTTATTTGAATGAATATTTGAATGACTAACGTGACGTCAAGAGCTAGATATGTGAAATTTAATAGATACACTATTGTCTTTAATAAGTAAGATATAGGTCATATCTTTAGCAAAAATTATATATAATTAACTTAAAGAAGTATAATATATTTAATATACCTAACAGTGTTAAATAAGTTAGATGTAGGATACTTTTGGCAAATTATATATCATCCTAAGTAGGTACTTACTTAATGGAAATGGAATAAATTATGGCCTCGCCCTCTATATAAACGGTTAGTTTGCTAATCAAAGCTTTTGTAATGTATACGTATAACCAGAAGGTTATAAAATGTCTAAAATTGTTATTTTTGAGAATAGCCTGAGTATTCTTAGACATAGATATGTTTGGCCTAAACGTGGAAGAGAATTTAATCCTGGAAAATGGTTCTATTTTTGTTTAATTTTTGTTTATTTTGTGTCCTTGTGTACGATGAATGGAAATTGGATACATCTGATAAAATCATTTAACGGTGGGTCCACAATTGTATGAAAAAAAAACATTGTTGAATCTTTTTTTGTAGAAAATAATTATGAAAATATAGAGATGGACGTGGGTAGCATACTAAGTATATTGGGCGTATTATTCTTCAACTTCAGCTTTGTAGCTTACATTAAAGAATATGCAAAAATAATTGAAAACCTCTCAGATTTCAAGCCCTATGGAAAACCCGGTAACTTTGATGAAGAAACAAAAAAACTAAACTTATATTCAAAAATACACGGACTTTATATTTTTGTCTGCATAGTGATTTTCGCCGGTTCATCCACCATTAAGTTTGGATGGTGTTCCACGAAAAGTTCTTACGAATGCGGAATTTTCATACAGCCGTATATGCCGTTTGATATTGATCATTACCCAGGTATGTTATTATTTTAGATAAATGGAGGTTTAAATTACGGTAAAAATTAACATTAATAAAGTACACACAACCAATCTTTTATGGAATCACTCAGTAATTACGAGAAACAGTATTTTACTTAAAAAAAATAATTGAAAATAAAAAGCACCTTATTCAAACCAATTTTATTACAAAAAACATAAAAAATCCTAAAACAAATTTTGTATTAAACAAATAACAAAAAATGTGAAATTCTCTTTTTTTCTTCAAATATTTTATGTATTTACATAATACAAAAATTAAACAATTTTAAGTAAAACAAATATTTCTGGTTTTAATTTTTGATTTTTTTTAATAAAAAAAAAGATTTGTATTTATCTTATATTAAATATTTGTTGGAAAAAATCTTGATCTTTTAGTTTAGAATCTATAGTGGTATCACAACCTAAAAATGCCGGAACGGAAATAAATATCGATTTGAAATTTAAAAGCGTTTATAATCCATTTAAGTTTTTTTTAATATTTTGAACAAAATTCCACTTCAGGTTTGACATCCAATATATTTTTACATTTTTAAATTCTACATAAAATTTTGAGTAAAATTACTGTACCATTTCCTATACCTAAAGTAAATAGTTTTCGAGTTCCCTATACCTAAAGTTAATAATTTTGTCGTACTGTGATATAATCAGTCCTCTAGAAAATTTGTTTTATTCAATTTTTCTTTATTTTTGTAATAAAATTGGTTCAGATAAAATGTACTACTCAAATATTCTTTACATGATATTAAAGGTATTTTCTAAAAACATATTTTTTAGGAAGGGCGGTTTTCTTTATTACAAAGCTCATGGCTTTATGTATGACATACCAAACCTCGCCTTCTTTGTCATTTTTTGTATTTGAGTTTGTGGAACACATAAATCTAAGGCTGGACGATGTTATGGAAAAATTTCGTGAAGCCTTAAAGGAAGGAAACAAAAATCAGGAAAACGAATTGAAAAAAGCCATCCAATATCACAACTTCGTTATAGAGTATTACAATATGTATATCGGCACAATCTAAGAAATTTTTGTTACACCAAAAAAAAACAATATCAATTTACTATTTTGATAAGTCCTCTCTAAAAATGAATTAATCAAAAATGGCTAAATGTCATAGCGAAAAACCAGTCACTAATATTTCTTGTCAATAGCAATTTGTATCCCAACATTTAGCAGTCAATTTCCATGTAAAATTGTCCCCTGAATCCGAAAATGTCGTCAAAAGTTCGAAAAGTAGAACAGTTTTTAAGATAT
Source organism: Brassicogethes aeneus (assembly GCA_921294245.1). Lineage (NCBI taxonomy): Eukaryota > Metazoa > Arthropoda > Insecta > Coleoptera > Nitidulidae > Brassicogethes > Brassicogethes aeneus. The sequence continues at coordinate 3,514,996 of OV121138.1, forward strand.
ATCTATTAGGGTGTCCCAAAAAAAATATATTTTTTTTCTTCTCGTCTCTTGTGAAAATATGTTGGTTTGTCATGTTTTAAGAGCCCTGTCAAAAGATCAGCACCATTAAAAAATTTTTAGGGGTCGCTCAAGATTTTTAAAAATTACCAAAATCGTCAAAAATTGGATTTTTTCTAATTTTAATTTTTTTTCTCGTTCCGATATTATTTTTTAATTTAAAAATAATAATGATTCTGAAAATTTCAAATCGATATTTTAATTTCTAAAGGTCGCTCAAGATTTTTTTAACTTTCAAAGTAGAGTATTTTGAATGTTTTCGAGCGACCTCTGAATATAAATATCAACGAACTTTTAGCGACCTTTAGAAATCAAAATATTGATTTGAAATTTACAGAATTTTTATTATTTTCAACATAAAAAATAATATCAAGACGAGAAAAAGAATTAAAATAAAACAAAAATTCAATTTTTGACGATTTTGAAATTTTTTAAAAATCTTGAGCGACCCCTACAAAATTTTTAATCGAGCTGATATTTTGAAAGGGCTCTTACAGCATGATAAACTAACATATTTTTACAAGAGACAAAAAAAAATATATTCTTTTTTTTTGGGACACCCTAATATCTATATAGTAAATTTGTTATATAATATGAAATTGACTATACCTCGAGAACTGCTCTACTTTCATAATTTTTTCATATTTTCAGATTCAGATTCGGGGGCCAATAAGAATTGGCTATTAAATGTTGTATATATACTTATAAGTGAAAAAGCAGCCACTAATAACTGTAGAAAGTAATCATTTTTTACTAATTCATTTTTAAAGAGTTAAAATGGGTATGAAAATGCAATATTTTGGGTCAAACTAGGTTTTAGTTTTCAATATAACTTCCTTTTAGCAAGATAAATTTATTCGAACCATTATGCTCTTCATTCCTTCAGAATATAATTATTTTTTTCAAAAAATGCATCTACACTCTCTAAAAATGAATTAGTCAAAAATGATAATTACCATAGTTATTAGTGGCTGCTTTTTTACCTGTATCATGGTATCTCAAAATTTAACAGCTAATTCTTATGTAAAATTGTCCTCTAAATCCGAAAATACCGTCAAAAATTATTAAAGTAGAGCAGTTTTTGAGATATAGTCGATTTTATATTAAATGGAAAATTGCCTTTATCTCAAAAACTGTTTTACTTTTTTAACTTTTGACGAAATTATATTTTTAGTTAATAATTATTATATACAGTATTTTTTTAGTTTGTTCAATGAATTTGACGTGGCATCAAAACAATGTATGTTTGTGCACTTGGTTTTAACAGGCATAATATTAGGTCTAATGGTTTACCTGTCGATATCAAAATTTACATTTGATATTATCGGAATATTCATGGGATACTTTTCATCTATGGCTTTAGTCAGTGTCGGCGGGCAAAGAATACAAGAAAAGGTATCAAAGTCAATTAAAAATGTTTTTTTATCATAACCTTTTTTTTAAGAGTGTGTCGGTGTCTACGGCAGTTTACAACACTTCTTGGTACAGTTTGGATGTAAAAATACAAAGGATGTTGATTTTGGTTATGGTCAGAAGTAGGAAGCCTTTGAACGTAAGGGCTGGACCTTTTGGTATTATGAATTATCCTTTGATTTTAGGAGTAAGTTCAAATAATACAATAAAATTTACAATACAATATATGGTTTCCTTTTAGGTACTTAAAACGTCGTATTCTTGTCTAACCTGTTTACTTACAACAAATGAGGCCTAATTGTAATTTTAGAAGCAATTTGTTTGCACATTACCTAATAATATATTATATTGTTACATTGTTGCAATGTTACACTGGTGCAAACTTTAATTTTAGATTTAGCATTAAAATTGTTAACCAAAAATAAAAGTATCAAAAATAACCTCATTAAAAGTTTTATTGAAATAATGTCATGATATCATTCCGTATAATCGCGAAATGGAAAATTGAAATTCAATTCGAAGGCAGGCTTTATTAATTACTGAAATAATAGTTTTTTGCAATGATACGCATAGCAGATATGATATTTAAACGGAGCAAGTCAGGAGCACAGTGACTCAGATTGAAATTACTGCTAAACAAAAGCCTAAACTCAGTATCATCAAAGCTGGGAAAGTTACTTCTCAAGAGTATCCAGTTACTTTTCTAAGATACTTAAAACAAAATAACTTTGAGTTAAAAATATCTTTAGTTACAAGATACTTTAAAAAATATCTAAGATACTTTTGAGTAACTAAGATACTTTTAAGTAACTAAGATACTTTTAAGTGACAAGATACTAAAGAAATTGAGTATTCGTCCAGTGTCAAATTGGTATTTGGATCGACGAATATTTAAATTGGGATATGCATATCGAAAACCTAGTGTCAAGATTAAATGGAGTATATTTTGCGATGCAAATACTTAAAAATTATGTCAATGTGGATAATATGAAAACGGTATATTTTGCGAACTTCCAAAGTTTGTTAAGATATGGTTTGATATTCTGGGGTAAAACATTTTCTGTTTTCAGAGTTCAAAAAAGATTGATACGCATCATACTCTCTAAAAATGAATTATACAAAAATGACTAATTACTACAGTTATTAGTGGCTGCTTTTTCACTTGTACCATGGTTAACAATGGGATACCATGATATCCCAAAATTTAACAGCAAATTCTTATGTAAAATTATCCCCTGAATCCAAATTATGAAAGTGAAGCAGTTTTTGAGGTATAGTCAATTCCATATTAAATGGAAAATTGACTATATATCAAAAACTGTTTTACTTTTTTAACTTTTGACGACATTTTCGGATTCATTCATTTTTGACTAATTCGTTTTTAGAGAGCATGCAACTTAAAATCATTAGAATCTTGCAGAACACACTCAAAAGCAACTATGTCTTGGCACTGGTTGGTTTATATATTTATCTACGCCAGTGAGATAAGAACTTCTTATCCCACTCATTTTGAGTGAGATAAGAAATTCATTAACGCACGTGTTTTTCTCTGCTTTTAACCAATCAAATAAAAAAGTCAAAATGTCAAAATGTCAAAATAACCCTAAATTAAGTCTTAGACAAAAATAATTACCGTTTATTTCTTCATTTAGAGGCGTAGATAAAAATTTGTACAATATACGTGTGATAACGCTTTTGCGATTGCAAATTTCGCATGCGTACTCTCTAAAAGTGAAACAGTGAAATTTTCACTATTTCCGTCAGTGAGTTATTAATCACTGTAAAATTAGTGTTTTTCAATATAAATTAGTGAAATTTGAACTTCTCCAAATTAGTGTTTTTTTATTATCACTACTTTTCCGGAACTCTCGACATAAAATAGTGAAATTTTAACTTTTTTGAACTTAGTTATCATAACTACTAAACCTATTTCACTAATTTGTACAGTGTAATTTCCACTAGCAAAGAAATCGCTACATGAAAAAGTGAGTATTCACTAATTGCTAGTGGTATACTTATCACTGCGGCAAATAGTTACTATGCACTGTCAATCAGTGAAAATCCACTGTTTCATTTTTAGAGAGTACGTTAATAAAGCTCTTATCCCACTTATATCGTAAATAACTAATATATGAATTAGTTTTGTTTTTGGTAAAAGTTTCACTGTTAGTCTAGAGTGGGGTTTTTGGGAAGCAACCAGGTCTAGTAATAACATAACATAAGTGGTTCTTGCATGCAAGAATTTTAAGAAATCATACATTTTGAATATTTCGTGTTTTTTTTAACAAAATAAAATTGTACATACATAAAATTTATAAAAAAAATCTACTTACTGAGATATTACACTTCACGGTGGATAGGTTTTTAAATAGCAAATTAATGAACTTAAACTTTTGAATTATAAAACAGCAACACTCTCATCTGCATATAAATTCTAACTGACCTTCAGGAATCACATGCATCTATAATGTCGTAAACAGAGGTTTTTGCTTATTTAAAATGATTAAAGCGCCATCCGTTGCATAAAATTTAAAGCAAAAACAGATTCACGGAGGATAGAATCAATTTTTGTACATAAATGGTTATAAAAATTATTTATTTTAATTTTTAATAATATTATATATTTTATTCGATTGCTTTGGATGTGTTTAATTTACTCAGTGATATTTTTAGTATGCTTTTACTACCTCAGATATTTTAAAATATATAGGTTAACCTAGAAAGAGTAACAGTCACGGAGGATAGGTTTTTAGACTTTTAAAACATTGTATTGTAAAAAATAATTAATTGCGGTTAAAAATCTGGAAACTGAGCTGTAATATCTACTTAATTATGAAAGATCAAAACACAATAAAAGTGTAGGTCTAACTCATTTAATTTTATTAAATTTTGTGAGATTCACCCATTTGTACCAAATTCTTCAAAAAGGAACTTTTTAACTATATTTGTAGCAAAGAGACAGGACAAACGAGGACCGGTAGAGTGGCCAGCGAGATCTCCAGATCTTAGCCCCCTCGATTATTTCCTATGGGGCTACTTTAAATCAAAGGTCTACAACAGACCACAAAAGAAGACTGATATTATATTATAAAAGCAAGACTAATATAAATAATAATTATTTATATATTATTATTATTAGAATAATAATATATAAAAAAATGCATTTGTTCACATATTTAGATTTGGAAATTGAATCACTGTAGGACGATGATGATGATGATGGATAACGAGACGAGCACGGCACAGTTGATTTGCATTATTTCCTCGATAAACTAGAAATTCCCGCGCGGATATTAAATTACGATCATTTGTTTCGGAAATGAACGGTATCCGTGACTTCGGCGCCGGTAGGCTCGTTACGTCAACGTTAAACCGCCAATTTCTCTCTCTCGATCCTCGAAAAATCACCGTCCCCCGAACGCTGTATCCATCGGTTTCCTTTCGTTCCTAGCGATCAGGTTGTTACTACAATTATTGTTATTATTTTTAACGCCTTCCCTGATTTGACTATCGAGACACGTGCGCTTTCCGAGAAACCGCTAACGACGCCAATTACGACGGGTTGCTCGATGCGACAGTCGACAATTAAACAATATCGAATCAAATGTCACAATAATGTCGTTTCCAAAGCGATTTATTTTGTTATTTTTGCATTATCTTTGATCTAGAAAAATCTTTGCTTTTTAGTGATTTTTTCTCAAAAAATTATAGAAAAATGAAAAGACGTTCAAAAACAGTTATATACATTGGTTATAAGTTATAATCACTGCAAAATAAAATCACTAAATCCATTGGTTATAACTTATAACCAATGGATTTAGTGATTTTATTTTGCAGTGATATCATAAATAAACAAAATCACTTATTTTTTATTATTTTTTTTATTTTGTACATAGGTAAGTTATACAGGGTGTCCGCAAAAAGGAGGTCAATCCGTTAACCATATGGGTAATTTTCAAGAAACACCCGCTTTCAGGAAAATGAATATCAAAATATTTGTTTTGCATAAATTGACTTTTGGTTGGATTTTTATAAATGTTTAGAGTTTTGTTTACTTACATTTAAGACAGGCAGTGCACTTTTTAATTTTTTTTACGTTTTTTTCAGAAAAATGTGTTTAGCTAGCTTTATATATCTCCACTGTGTTACCAATTTGAAATCCACAATTTAATTCAATAAAAAAAGTTGTTATAAAAATAATTTGAAATAAAATGTACTTAGTTCACAAACTTTTGACTCCAATTTTTTATTGTATTTTTTATTAAAAATTGTAGGTATGCTTTTTTTTTAAATATGTATGTATGTTCGTTTAAATAGAAACCATTCCGATTCTTTGTTAAAAAAAACAATACCATTAATATGTTCTTTTAGTCACTGTATTAGTGAATTAAACTTTAATTTATAAACATGTATTACCAAGTGATAGTGTATAAAAATCATTTTAAGTATTTTTTTTTAACAAAAACTAAAAAAAGTAACGAAATAGACATTGGTATCACAACGGACAGGGGTACACAAAGGACTTAATCAGATAACGTAAAAAAGAAACTATATAGAGTGGTACGATTTTAAAGTAATGCATAAACAAAATCCCTTGTAGTGGTGCTCACTTGCAGAATAACAACTTAGATTTCTAAATTGTAGACACCCTTTTTCTTTGACTATAAGCTGGTGAAGGTCCCTTTTGGTACTTTTTTATTGCGTGGAATTTTTCCTTGGATGTAATCTATATCATGAGTTGTAATTAAAAATAATTTTAAATTGGTTAATCAACTACTTTTAATAAAAGCGACGGTAAATATCCACTTTGTTGTAGAAAAATTCTATTGCGTTACCCTAAATTCCATTGCGTTACCATAAGAACATAGTGGACTCGGTAACGCAGTGGACAAAGTTTTGTAAAACCATATTTAAAAAATAATAATAATATATTATAGTCATTAATTACTCTCAATGAGCTTTAGTGCCCTAAAATAAACATAAACATGAAAAATAGTATTTTTTCTTACCTTATTTTTATTATTTTTTTGAGTAACTTAGCGGACAAACAATTATTACATTCGCGTTACCCGCACCTGTTTCAACCGATATCTTCTTCCTGATTGAATAAATAAATTCAGCTGGGTAATACGTACGTCCGAACATCATTTGTTGAGCACGTGAGTACCAAAAAAGTTGCCATATATATGTTTTTTTTAATATTCTATCGGTAACGCGACGGACGTAACGCAACGGAAAAAATGTCTGGGACACGAGTCAAATTTAAAAAAAGTAGATTAAAATTAATTATTTTATACATAAATTGTTTACTGTATTAACTAAGGATGTTATGGATTGCTATAAAGCAACACAAAGTTCTGGTTATTCAATATTTAAAAAAAACATGTATGTAAGTTCTATAAAACGCTAATGGGACATGCGAAAATGTGTGTTTCACAAGTTTCAAAATTAAAAAAAAATTATTCTGAAATAACTAAACAAAAATTTTTTTAAATCAATAAGATCCGATAATTTTTAACAAAGTTATTGGAATTCAAACTTACGGACAGCGGAAGGCGGGTGTTTTTTGAAAACGACCCATATATTCCTTGAGTTAAAACAATAAGACTTTTAAAATACCATTTTTTCAATTTAGAGCTTTATGTTCGATATACAGGGCGACAAAGTTTGAAATTTAAAACTGATTTTTTTAAATAATTCGAGTAATTGATAAGATATTAAGTTCAAATTCTGTACACTTCTTCAACATAAATAGTTACATCTTTTGAGAACAACAAAACAAAAAATAATTGTCAAATAATCAAAATATGGGGGTTATTGTAACAGTACTCACTGGCCCCCCCTATTTTTTAGTACGTGCGCCAGTGACTTCCAAACTTTATTTTTTCAAGTAATCATTTATTGGGTATTATTTTTTGTCTCTTATAAAATTTTGTTAAAATAATTTGTTTTAGAGATAATTTGTAAAGTAGTGGTCCTTGATTGATGCCTAGTCTATAGACTAGGCATCATATATGAATATAATTTACAAGTTTTAAAATATTGGATTTTATAAAATATATAATTATATATTCTTCGCTTTCTTAATAAAATCATCTAAAAAAAAACAAGTATTTTCTTTTAAAAATCACCCAAACTGAAGCACATTTTATATCAACATATCGTCGTCAACCTCACAAAGGGATTTATAATTTTAGAGATTTTTTATAATTTTACTGGAGTCTCCAGGTATGCTAAATTTATTGTATATACATATTTAATACAAATACAGTTCTGTCTTAATTATTAAGTATTAAACATAAAATTTGTTTAATACTTAATAATTAAGACAGAACTGTATTTGTATTAAATATGTATATACAATAAATTTAGCATACCTATAGTCGTCAATTTCACAATCCCATTTTTATAATTTTACCGAAGGTCATTTTGAAAATTACTGCAATATTCGGTTTAACAATATACTTCGATTAGCATATAAAATTACAGATATAAACCATAATTATTTTATAAGTTTATTTTATACTAAAGTATATTTTTAACATGCAGTAAGTTTTAATACCTATAGGTATTATACCTAAGGTAGGCTTTCTTGTAAAATTATAAAGAAAATACGTCCCTTTGTGAGATTGACAAGGATATGCCATATTTATTGCAAATATAAACATATTTTTAAAAAATACAGTTATATGCTAATTATTAATAATAAAATTTGTTAATTATAAATAAACTAGTTTATAAAAAATAACTCAAAATTAAAATTAAATATATTAATGTTAAAAATTACTTCCCGTGTTATTTATAATCAATTTATTTTATTTATAATCAATTTATTTTATTTATAATAAATAAGATGTTTGTCTCTTTAAATAACAATTTGTTTTTTAAAAATATCTGTTTGTTAATTTTTAATAAATTATTAACAAAATGGCATATTTATAATAAATAAGGGTTTGGTTGTTTTTAATGCAATTTTATTTCTCACAGATAAAGTATTTGTTTATAATAAATAAATATTTATTTACCACAAAAAAAGTATATTAAAGTAATACTAATAAATTTTTTGTTTTTAAAAAATAAATATTTATTTCGCCATACAAAAAAAAAATTATCGAATAAATCCTTTATTTATTGTTAAACAAGATCGTTAATTTTAAATATACTGTTCTTTCAGTGTATGTAACTTCTAAAATAACTTTTATTAGCTCTGCAGCACTGAGCCTTAAATTCACAACTAGTTAAAAGTGACTAATTCTTATTATGTTAATTTTAACATTATTTTTAAGCTCAAAAAGTGAAAAATATGCAACGTGAAAGATGACTTAGCGACGGCAATCTTTCGCCCCCACATAAAATAGCCCGGAGCCCGAAAATCATCGAAAGGGGGACAAAGTTATCTCCCGGTTGACAATTTCGGTGAAAATGCGACACACCACGGCCTCCTTCGACGGCGTCGGCCTCCTAATAACAACCGAGCAGTAGGCGACGGCGGAATTCTGCAGAAGTGTGGCAGTTATTTCGCGTGCGGTAAGATTGTACGTGCCGTGGCAACTGCGATTCGGTAATTTGCGACTAACAAGTCGCTAACAATGTAACAAAGTTAATATGAGAGGGGGGAAGACCCCCATAACGGTGACCCCCCCGGTGGGTTGTCACGAGACCGTTGCTACAGCATAGCTGGATCTAATGAGTCGTATTTGTGAAAGATGTTAATAATAAAATGAGATTTATTAAATGTCCATAATTGACATTGACATTTACGTTCATTTTTATTGCCTACATTGCAACTGGATAACTCAGATTCGTAAAATTACCAACCTCACGGTGCTGTTCTGAGAGGTGATTTTGGGACTTTCTGTGAAACCTAATTTTTTTTTATATTCTTGTTAATTAGGTCATAACTAAAATTTTAAGAGCAAAATAAAAAAAAATTGACGGTTAATTTTGTTTTAATTGGATGTTTATTAAAAATATGTATGCACACTTTCAATTCTCCATGGAGCATGCAATTAAAACTTGCGATTTTATTTAAATATTATCATAACTTTTTAAATCAGATTAGTTAATTTCCTAAAAAAAGGTCTATACATTTTTTATATCTTTTACTGTTTTGTTGTAATACACGTTTAAAGTTTTAATTTAAGGTTAAATGTATAGTATACATTTATTAAACAATAATTTTAAGGGTGCCACATTTTATTTAGGGCCGATTTATTCATTTTTGATTTATTTGACGAATAATTTCTTTGGATACTAGATATTGCCAAGACATGAAAGTTATCGGCCCGATAAACTTTACTAAAGATGAATATACCGGTCATTAGTTACATTTCATGAATTTCTTCGTAACTTTTACTACAATTTTTCATTTTTGTTTATAAAAAACACTTTAAAAAACTAAACAAAAATTATAGAATACGTATACTGAAAATGACAATTCAAACGTCAAATAAATTTTTAATAGATCTAAGTTTCATGGCAACCTTTAAGGATATATTAATTAAGGGAACATAAATGTATACGTCAAAGGTTAGATTAAAAGTTTGAACGTTTATTGCAACAAAACAGTAAAATATATAAAAAAAATTGTAAAAACCTTTTTTTTAGTTATGCAAATATTAAATATTTAAATTAAATCGCTAGTTTTAATTGGATAATTGAAAGAGTGCATAATATTTTTAATAAACAGCCAATTAAAACAATTCAAACCGTCAAATTTTTTTTATTTTGCTCTTAAAATTTTAGTTATGACCTAATTAACAAGAATATAAAAAAAAATTAGGTTTCAAAGAAAGTCCAAAAATCACCTCTCAGAACAGCACCGTGTTTTTTATGTAAATCAAAAATTATCACTTAAAAATAGACTAACAATCGATATAGAAGCAGTTTTTCACACTGAAAGAAAAGAAAATGTTTTATGGGCAAAATTGTTAACGCTTTATCAGTTCAATCTACTAACTGCACTACTACGTCGAAATCAGTATAAAATTTCTTATAATCTTTTAATTAATATTGGCGTCAAGAAACCATTTTGTATTTTTGTATTAAAATAAGAAAATAATTTTTACATTTAGTATTATTTTACAAGAAAGGCACTTTATTTTAACGATTGCATGACATTTCATAACTGTCAACTAACTTCAGCCCGTGACTAAAAACCTGTTGCCAACTTTAACCCGTGCCTAAAGCGCCATAAAGCCACAACTTTTAATGTGTATTTAAAAGGTCACATAGTGTCATGGAAACATGTACGATAATGGGAGTAGAAAAAATATATAAATATAAAAAATTTTATTTCGTATAAAAACAAGAATATATATTTTTCCAGTGCTGATTTCAGGAATTCTGATTTTTAACATGTCCATCAAGCATTCTAAAAGTATAATATATGTTCTGTGACAATTATTAAAAGTATAAAGTGGGTTTAGGTAGATCCGACATTTATCGAATATTTGATTGGTCCAAACGGGTTTTTAACAGCCTAGAAGGTAAAAAACGTTACGTAATTATAATTGTCTTTTTTGTCGAGTAAATATTTATTTATTAGATGCAAAGAGAGTACAAAATAAAAAAATATATATATAAAAACATAAAATAAAATTAGTTACCTAATCGAAATGTATTTCATTGATAATAATTTAAATTTTCTTATACTTTCTATGTGTATTCTTTTTTGGGCATTTTTTTTTAAGGGCTACAATAAAATAAAAAATAGCATTTATAGATTGAAAAAAAATTCAGCGCTTCTTAATATTTCAAAAACCGTCATAACTTCTTTATTTTTTAAAATTTTGAAAAATATCCACATTATTCTATATTTTCATCCAATGCTATAGGAAGGCCATATATAGGAAACAGTTTTTTGAAAATCAAAAGATGGTGGTGGTAACTTAAAATCTAGTGGCCGAAAAAAAAATGATCAAAATGTAGATAAATGAGTAAGTTTAAACTTAAATAAATACATGTGAAACTAACATTTTTTCAAAGTTTACAGGAATAACGGTTTTGTCAGGTTTTAATTTTTTTAAATTATTTTAAAAGCGGGGCGTTCTTTCAATTTTTAATAGATGTAATTTAACCGACCTTCTAGATCTATAAATAAAAAATAGAAGGATACTTGGTTCACCCTGAATAACTGTATATATATATATATATATATACAAGCTATCGAAAATTTGAGAATAACGAGTTTTTTGGCTTGGAGACAAAAAAAAACTCTATAACTCTGGTTCTATTTGAGCTACAAACTTCTTTTTAAAGCTAAAGGACTGAATTTTGATAAAAAAATATTTTTAATAAATATTATTAACAAATTCATATTGTTATTAACAATTTCATTTTTTAAATCAATTTTTAACCTCGTATTAAGTTTTTAGTATTTTTATCATATTCTCCGTCAAATTTTACATAAAAAACATATTTTCAAAATATGGTACCTTTATTATTACTATTGTTAAAACATTAATTCATATTACGCGACACATAAAAAACGGTTTTTTGCTAGTAAAAAGAAAACTATAGCTCGGATCAAAAAAAGTCAAATATAAAAGTTGTAGATAATAAAAAGATCTACAACTATTTTTCGACATATTCTCACTTTTCAAATTAATTGAAATTTTTATATATGCAGTACATAATATCTATATTATATATTACACTCTTAAAAATGGGTTGGTCATGAGAACTAATTTTTAGTGCTCATAACTTATTTGGTCCCAACTGACAAATTAGTTCTAAAAAAATTAGTTCTAAAAACTGATTAAAATTTTTGAACTGCATTAGTTGCTTGAAAAGAAAATTTAGTAGCGAGAACTAACAAAAAATGGTAGCAACTGATTTTTTGTCTTTCACAACTAACGTGCACTAAACGTATTATTTAGTTTCTCTAACTAAGCATTACCCCAGGTTAGAACTAATTTGTCAGTTGGGACCAAATAATTTGTCAGTTGGGACCAAATAATTTGTCAGTTGGGACCAAATAAGTTATGAGCACTAAAAATTAGTTCTCATGACCAACCCATTTTTAAGAGTGTATATCTATAGATTAAAAAAAATAAGATGTTTATAAAAATGTCACAAAAATCCCATCTACGCCGCTGACCTAACAACCCTCGTACAAAAAAATCAATAACAAAAGCTTGCCAACCCCGGATTCAAACCTTTTTCAAAGGCCACTGCGTTAAAAGGCGCTAGATCCCTGCAAAATAGACCGGAAATCGTCTTACAGGTTTCTTTAACAGAAACCGCCTCTGAAATTATACGAACTTTACCACAAACATCCGAGCATTTTTGTACTATTGCGTATGCGAAACTAGGGTATACCAGCGGTAATAAAACTGTTCCGATTAGAGAAAGATTAATTAATTTTATTTTGCGATGTTTAGATTTTATTCTAGTTTTACTATTTTACAACTTTGTTGCCATTAATTAAAATTAATAGGCGGCACACTTGATATCCCTAATAATTTCACACCGCATCATGAATTGCATAATTACGGCATCTCTGACGATTTATTTGCTGTTAGTCGTTCGGGGGGAGAGGGCGGTCGACGCCCGCCGCCCCCTCGGGGGCCGAGGGGGGGACCGAAGGCGTTTCGCGGAAAAAATTATTCGCGAATGGATCTGCAGAGGCCATAACATTTTAATTACTCCCCACACGCGGCACATCGATTTTAACGTTAATTATTCGGGAGTATCAACCATCTTTGAAATATCAACCCCCTTTTTTCTGCACGGCACGTAGGTGTAGTGGCGAGGAAAATAGGCGAGAGAGCAAAATCATAAAAAAAATAAAAAATTACGAAAATTTATAGTGTGTATCAGGCTGATACTACTGATAGGGAGACGAGGATCGATGTAATGGCCAGCACGATCCCCTGATCTGACGTCATTATACTTCTTCCAATGGGGATATGTCGAAAGTTTTTTATACACGGTAACGCCTCTCATGTTGAGTAACGTTAGAAAGTAATTTATATTTAAGATTAGGATGTTATTAATGCTATTAATTTTTTAGTGTAATCGAATAATTATCGTTCTTAAATGTTAATTTTTTAATATTTCCGACAATATTATTTAACTATTAAGAATATTATTTTATCTATCAAGAATATTTATATTTTTATAAAAGAACAAAATTTAAGCAATATTTTCATTAAAAAATTTTTAAATTCAGCCGATGAAAACTGGTTTTAGAAGACCCCTTAGAAAAAATTATTGGACGAAAAATAAAAAAAAATTATATTTGATTAATGGAATCTACGAGAAAAGTGCAAAATTTCAATAAGACCGGTGCATTAGTTTTAAAAAAAAATCGAGTATATGTATATTAGGGTGTTTAAAAATAAGGCAATATTTTTTTGTTCTTTAAATTAATGTGATATTCTCGTCACTTCGGTCAAAATTTGAGCTCTTAATATTAATTTTAAAAGGTCCATCACCGAATCTAAAATTTTCCCATTGATTTAACATGAAAAAATAGGTTTTTAAGATTTATTTCGCCTGCACACTATGTAGAACTTTTTTTTTTGATAAACAATTACTGGTCCTTTTTTAGCATTAAATTATCTACAAATTACCAGTCCAATTTGTAGATTCTACTATTTCTTTTTTATTAATGTTGAAACGTATAAATTGAATTTATTAAATTCTAAATGTAAAAAAATTATATTTTTACATTTAGCGGCTAGTAGTACTAATCGTAGAAGAAAAAGTTAATTAGCAATTTTGAAGATCTCTTAATGCTCTACAAATTTGTTTTAAACAATTTTTTTTATCACCTATACAGTTCAAAAGTTAGTGTCTAAAATCCTATTTTCATTATTCTGCATACCTAATATATTATTATAATATTCACTGTAGGAAAAAAAGTAAAGGGACAATTTTGCAGGAAACTCAAAGCATAATAAATAACGTACCAAGATTCTTCAATAGCTTAACTTTTATGGTATTCTTAATTTCATGATACAGAAAAAAATTTTAAACTTCGCTTCAAAACAGTTTTGAAATACTGAAAATAATTTAAAACCTTAAAAATTATTTTCAGTATTTCAAAACTGTTTTGAAGCGAAGTATAAAATTTTCTTTGCAGTCAAAAGCTGGATCATGAAATTAAGAATATCATAAAAGTTAAGCTATTGAAGAATCTTGGTACTTTATTTATTATGCTTTGAGTTTCCTGCAAAATTGTCCCTAAACTTTTTTTCCTACAGTGAATATTATAATAATATATTAGGTATGCAGAATAATGAAGCTATTTTAGCTTAAATTCAGAGATTAATTGAGTGTGTTGAAGAATCTTGGTACGTTATTTATAGTGCTTCGAATTTCCTGCAAAATTGTCCCTATAGGTTTATAAACTTTTTTCCTACAGTAAATATTATAATAATATAATCATGAAAATAGAATTTTAGACACTTATAACTTTTGAACTGTAGGTGATAAAAAAAAATTGTTTGAAACGAATTTGTAGAACATTAAAAGATCTTCAAAATTACTAATTGACTTTTTTTTCTACGATTAGTAGTTTATCCGCTAAATGTAAAAATACCAATTTTTTATAGAATTATACGTTTCAACGTTAATAAAAAAGAAACAGTTGAATCTACAGACTAGACTCTATAAGATTTTTTGTAGACAATTTAATGCTAAAAAAGGACCAGTGATTGTTTATATAAAAAAAAGTTGTACATAGTATGTAGGCGAAATAAATCTTAAAAAACTATTTTTCCATGTTAAATCAATGGGAAAACTTTAAATTCTTTTAAATTAAGAGCTCAAATTTTGACAGATTTTTTTTAGCATAAGTGACGAGAATTTAACAACCTTTTGAAAAATATTCTTGACATACTTAATAAATAAATAATAATACAAATTATAATAATAAATAATAAAACATGATAAAAAAAAGATTTTTTGAATTTCAAATTTCATGCTTTTTGACATTAAAAGTACTGAAATTTTATGATTTGTAAAATGAAATATTTAATAGATTTGATAAAAAAATGTTGGACAAATTTTGATTTGAAGTTAATCTTTGTTTTTTACCGGCAAGGTTCTTTTTTATTCAGACTTTGAAAGTTGGTACCTAACAGGGTTCTTTTGGTACCTAACAGGGTTCTTTTTTTTATTTTGACATTTTTTAAATATTTTGACGATTCAATATCAAAAATTATGACTAAACATAAAATTTTGTTTAACATTTATGGACAAGAGAAGTTTTGGAATAAAAACTACAAAATTGAGGTCAGCTTTCATATATTTAGCATACGCAAAACTACAGAAAAAAATTACAAAAACGTTGTTAAGAAGGTTCGGGCATGAGAAAATGTTGAAAAAATTAATTTTTAGTAGAGTTAAAAGACATTTACATAGTATTAGGAAAAATGACTGGTTTCCGAGTAAAAAATTATTAAAGTTGCTAAGACTACACGGGATGATATCGTTTATTATTGCTAAACTGTGTTGTCAATGTTGACAAACATTTATATGCCAATTCTACAGGTACGAGAAATACAATCATAGATTTTCTATTGTCATGTAGATACGCGAATAATTAATTATAATTAAATACAACTTCAAATGGAAAAAATATGATTTTATAAATTTAATTGTTACTGTTTTTATAAAAATATATTTAATAAAGAAACATTTCTCTAGTTTTTGTAGTATTTTTTTGATATTTCACAAAGTGTTTTTCTGGATTTTTAAAAACCCCAAAAATGTATTTTTTATTTGAAAATAATTTAAAACTGCCGAATAATAATTATAATAATTATTACATGGGATAAACAAACTAAACTATCTTGTTTCCATAAGTTGTATATATATTTTTTTATAAAGAAATAAGTAAGTACTTAAATCAGTTGTAAAAATTCGGAGAACACTCCCCCTAATAAGAAAAACACGTAATTGGTTTTTAAAAATTCATGGACGTCGACGACGTAATCGATGTTCCAATTAAAATGTTTTTATTTTGAATACTTGAGTAAGTTCAGTGGATTATTTCCCATTCAATTATGTTAAATTGTTTTTTTTTTGAGAAATAAAAGTATTGAACAAATTTATTATAAGTAAGATAATATACTATATTATTTTTTAGTAGGAATTGTATTTTTATTAAATTATTTATTAGAATAATTTTTTTTGAGAGTTAAAACCTTTTTACTGGTTATAAAATATTTTAGTTTAAAGTTTTTAAAATTATGTTTTAAATTTAAAATTCTATAGAGTTACTGTAGTAACCTAACCTAATGGCATTATTGAACTTCAAGGTTTGGCACGTTATTTGAGTTTCACGTTTCAAGTAAAAAATGCAAAACTTTCGATTTATTATTATTCCTTATATCATTGATTAAAAAACTCAACGCTTATATGCTTATATAGTTACGTTAGAGTTTGTATTTATTTTATCTAAGTGATCATGGTGAATTATTTTCATGTTTTGCCAACGGATGTACGTATGGTGCAGAATTAACTAATGATAACTTTACCTAATATAATTTATATTTAAGTTTGGACATTTTTGAGAAATCTAACAAATACAATAGTTCTACAAACATAACCTTAATATCGAAAATTTTTATATTTGAGTACCCTAAAAAAACTCCGATATCTGCATTTTAAAATAGTAGACAATATATATCTACGAATTCTACCGAATATACAGTATGTCCACGGATAGAGGGCTCAAGTGGACAAATGGACTTAAATTTTCATTTTTCGACCAAAAGTCATTCCTCATAGAAAGTTCTGCTTGTTTTAAAAAGTCCATTTCCATACTTTAAATTTGAAAATATTATACTGGGTGGACGAAAAACAAGAAATACTATCAAGAGTAAACTACCTTTATTTTTCGTTTTAGAGCAAAGTAAAAAAAAGATTTCAAATACTAGGTAATACCTAGTAGGTATCCAAAGACTAATTGACCAAAATATTAATGCTTTAAACTACTAGTAGTAGTAGCTACTTTAAAATACGGATATTTTATCTTGATATATTTTGAAGTTTGAAATATTTTTTAAAACGAAATTTTAAAATTAATATAGATATTAGATCTAAGACTGTGTCACTCTGACATTTTGTGTACAAAAGTTTAAATTAAAAATTCAATTTTAAAACTGTAAAAGAAAAAGAAAATTTGGAATACTGCGTTGAAATTTTACAATTAGGATAGGATTTGAAATCTTTTTTTATTTGTCCAAAACGAAAAATAAAGGTAGTTTACTCTTGATATTATTTCATGTTTTCTTGTTTTTCGACCCCCCTGTATAATATTTTCAATTTTAAAGTAGGTATGGCAATAGAACTTTTAATGATGAATGACTTTTGGTCAAAAAATGAAATTTGTAGCCCATTTGTCCTCTTGGGCCCTCTATCCGTAAACATAATGTATAATACCCGTTTTTGTTTTTTACCGTTGAGTGAAGACTTTCTTAATCAACGCTTTTAATAATGCATAACGCTGTTTAAATTTAGTTGTTTTATGATTTTTACTGAATTGAAATGTTTACAATGTACATAAATCATTGCTAAAATGTGTATTTATTGTAAAGGGTGATTAATTTAAAAGTACTTTTTTCAAAAATATAAAAATTACAAACCCCAAAAACCCCGTGATATTTAATAAAACTAAATGAGTTTGACCTACACTTTTATTGTGTTTTGATCTTTTATAATTAACTATGGTTTCGCGTAAAAATCGAACAAATTTTGGACATTTGTTTGCAAGTGATGCCAGAATTGAATATATTTTTTTAACCTTGTTTCTACATATAAATGGAGCATTTTTTTCAAAAAAAAAAAATTTATCCATTGACCACCGTGGGTTTTAGGCCTTAAGTCACTCTACTGTGTTAAAAATAGATAAATTTCGATATTTTGTAATAACATTTTTATTTAAAAACGTATCGATTTGAAATTAAGATAAAATGTAGACCTTATTAGTGGCAATAAATCCACGTATAATTTTTTTTAGATTTTACCATACAGGGGGCGCTGGGGACAATTTAATTTAAAATTTTACCATTATTTAAGGGTTAAAAAGTCGAAGAAGCAACGTTGTTTTATAATTTTGAGTATATCACGTTAAAGTACTGATAATTAACTATTATTTGATATATAAACTTTTATATGCAAATTATGTTTCTACGACATACGTCATTTTTAAGTTGGGCCTTCAAAGGGCATAATACTAACGTGTTTTACAAAGTATATATTCTTTTATCTAGTTTTATAAGATTATGTATTGTATATTACATATTATACATTATATATTACATATAATATATTATATATAACATACAATTCTTACATATTTATTTTAAAAAGTCACCATAGATGGAGCTAAAATTACTTTTATTTATGAATTTTAAATTTTTTCAACTTTACTAATTTTGATCATAGTATGCATCGTAGACTTTTCTCTATGGTAACCTACAATTGTAGCATGAAATATAATTTGACAGTTCAGTTTATAAGTTGCAAATGACTTTCAATTTATAAGTGTACTATAAACTCAAAACATTAATTTTTTTTTAAATTAATAAACTAAATAATAATTATAGACAGTGTCAGCAAGTTAGACATAATAACCTACTTATATCTACTTTAATTTTATTTTTTGCTGCACAACCAAGCTTCAATTTATTTTTTACTCGATAAGCAAGCTTTAATTTTCATTCCAAACTGAGGAAAGTAATATTTACCCAATAAATAAATTAGAATAAAGACTTTATTTTTTATGTTGCAATTGGCTATTTATTGTATATTTTTTATTAAGATGGTTTTTGCTTTTTTGTAATTGGTTATTTTGCGTTTTTTTATATTTATTATAATGCCATACAGGGTGTTTCTGAAGAAACGCAAACGATATAGATTTGATATTTTAATAGCATATACAATTTGTTATAGACTATACAATTATAATTGTATAGTCTATATCAAATTTTATAATAATTATTAATAGTTTTCAAGATATTATTATTTTTTTTTGTTAAAATTTTGCTAAATGCACGTTAATCAAAAATAGCATGTAATTTTTTTGTTATTAGGTTTGCTGACATGGGGTTAGAATTTTTGGAATATTAAAACATTGTTTAAATAATTTTTTAAAGGTTTTTCAACAAATAGCTTAAGAAAAAACACTTGAAATTAGGCAAAGTTTAAACAATAATAACGTTTTTATTATAAATGTAAAACCCTGTATGTTTAAAAAAAAATTAAAAAATCTTTCGATTGGTATTATAATAACTGTTTCTCAAAGTTAAAATTTCAGAGACATTTAACAATTTCTAATATTTTTAATACTATTTTGTATCAACAAACCTGTGAAATTATACATGTGGGTTAATGTGATAGTATTCATGGTTACCACCAAATCCATTGTTTAAAATTAATTAAAATATTTGATTGAAAAATTGTAACTCGAGAAATATTGACTTTGGGTATAGGATATCGTATATCCATTTTATTAAGAATTTTATGTAGAAATAAAAAATGTAAAAATGGATGAGGTTTACTGTTTACAATAACAAAGTTAAAGACATTTCCGGTAAAACAGGAAGTACTATTTTGTTCAAAATAATTTATAAAAATAGACTTAAATGGATTATAAACTCTTTTAAAATTTCAAATAGATTTTTTTCCCGTTCCCTAAAAACTTATAATGGACCACGAATGTGGAACACCCTGTATATAAAATAATTACGTATATTAGTGGCACACTAAAGTCTAAATCGAATAATTTACGCTATTAAAATTTTAAACCGATGACTTTCGCGATTCCCCAGAAACTTCTAACGGATTACTTACGTGAAACACCCTGTATATTAAACTCATTTATATGTTATGCTATACTTAATTATTAATAAAAGATACAACAATATTAGTATAAAAATGACAAAATGTACCAAACTAAACATTTATGAATACTGCTACTGCTAATTAAAAACTGATCCTGGCCACAGAAACATCATTTGCATAAAAAAGTTAATATATCAAATAATAGTCAAATATCAATACTTTAACGTGTTATACTCAAATTTATAAAACAATGTTGCTTCTTCGATTATTTACCCTTTAAAAATTGTTAAATTTTAAATTAAATTATCACCAGCGCCCCCTGTACGTTACAATCTAAACAAAATTTTTAAATGGAAGAATTGTCATTAGTAAGATCTACATTTTGTTCAAATTTCAAATCGATACGTTTTAAAATAAAAAAGTTATTTAAAAAAAAAATTTCTTCTTTTTTAACACAATGAAGAAAAAAATAAATATAAAAACAAAGTTGTCAATGGAGGAGATTTTTTTTTTGAAAAAAGTACTGCATTTACATGTAGAAATATGGTAAAAAAGTTTGAATCGATTTCTTGAACCCTTGCAAATCGACCGTTCGATCCTTTCGCGAAACCGTAGTTAAGTAGATATAACAGCTCAGGTTCCAGATTTTTAACCGCAATTAATTATTTTTTACAATGTTTTAAAAGTCTAAAACCTATCCTCCGTGACTGTTACTCTTTCTAGGTAAACCTATATGTTTTCAAATATCTGAGGTAGTAAAAGCGTACTAAAAATATCAGTTCACCAAGTAAATTAAACACATCCAAAGCAATCGAATCAAATATAAAATATTATTAAAAATTAAAAGAAATATTTTTTATAACCATTTATGTAGGTGTTACAAAAATTGATTCTATCCTCCGTGAATCTGTTTTTGCTTTAATTTTTATGCAACAGATGGCGCTTTAATCATTTTAAATAAGCAAAAACCTCTGTTTACGACATTATAGATGCATGTGATTCCTGAAGGTCAGTTAGAATTTATATGCAGATGAGAGTGTTGCTGTTTTATAATTCAAAAGTTTAAGTTCATTAATTTTTCATTTAAAAACCTATCCCCCGTGAAGTGTGATTTTTTTATAAATATTTTATGTACAATGGTTGCTTCCCAAAAACCCCATTCCAAAACAACCAAAAATAAAAAATAATCATTTTCACTTTTTAGGAATTTTATATTAACTTTCACTTTTTGTGTGATTGTTGTTTATATTTACACAAAAAAATTTATTTATTAATAAAACATGCACCATCGCAATGCATTGTTTTAATACCTAAGTCGCCATATTTCCCTTGAGCATGAAGCAGCGTGCGGTTGCATTCAAACGAAGCACTTTTCAAATCAACATATAAAAACAAAGAACTGTGGGCAGGGATTATTAAAATGCGCCCCCCGCGCGTCCCCCCCGCGCCGAACCGCACAGCATCTCTGATTGGAGCTCGTTACGTTTCCATCTTTCCCAATTTTTTACCCCTTTTTCCGCCAAACCCCATTGCAATGCGGTATGCACGCTGTAATACAGTAGGTACAACGCACTGTTTTCGTTTTTCTGTCTAATTGAAACATTGCACAAAAGACGCGTTTTTATTCATAATTCATATTTTTGCCCCTTTGCCCCCCCTTGCGGGCACGCTCCGAATAAACATTGTAATTCACAGAGAAATTAATAGAAGCAATTATCGCATAGAAATTGAGAATGTGGGATTTAAGTTTTTATATGGCATGTGTGAATGGGTGGTTGAATATGATAGTATTTAAAATGTTTATTTTAAAAACTTTATGTTTATATATAATTATATTATACCTAGGTAGGTAGGTAGACATTTTGAAATGTTTTAATTACAGTCACTTATAAGTGATTTTTAATTTTTAATTAATGGCATATTAATTAATATTAATTAATAAATTTAATTAAGTATCATAGTAGTATTTATTAATTGCTTAATATGGAATACCTACATTTAGGTATTTATTATAACATTTTTTTGTAAATTCTTGTCATCATTTAAATTTGTTTCCCTGGCATTTATTAAAATTAATCCCCATATTAAAACGCATTCCATAAACCTCATTTAATTTACTTAATTCCACGTATAATAATAACTAAGCATTTATAATTCTAAATTTAAATTTTAAGCACATTCAGCATCTTCCCGGCATTTAATAATTACATTAGGAAAACTGGACCCTAAAGCTTTAATAAATAATAACGGAATAAATCTTCAAGAAGTGCTTGAGTTTGTGTCATTTTAGCAAGAGGATTTAGAAGGCTTAGAAATGGTCAATGTTTCATCTACTTTGATTAATTTGGCCGTATCTGAATTTAAATTACTTTTTTAGATTAATAAATGTATAAAGTACGTAGGTATAAAGGACTGTATTAATTCTTAAAATTAGTTCAAGGCAGGGATAATAAAACGTTATAAACTTAACTTAAAAAGTAATCAAATAACCTTAAAAACCATATTTACCAATACAAAAATACTGCAAGATTTAACTGACAAACTTTAAGTAGGTACACAATAGCTGGCCATACACAGACGTTATTGCGCGCGGTTTATCGTGTTATCTGCAAAAACATATGGAAAATCATGTACGTGAGTGAGTATCGCCGCGCGAAATGATAGAACGGGAAGGGATTTCAGACGTGCTTTTCTCTGGAGTGTGGCGTGTCCACACGCCACATTCCGCGTCACGGTTTACCTTTGCTTGGCAAAATTTCACGTTGAAAATTTGTACATGATCACATGCAGTTTCAAACGACTCGATAATGACACTTTTTGCCCACTCACATACGATTTTTCCTTTGAAACTGATATACCACGGGCAATCACTTGCTAAATCATTTGAATACTTTATCAAGTGTATGGAACATGACGCTTTTTTTGCCATGCCGTTCTTTCGTGCATACTAACCGCTACATCCCAACACGCCACGATAAACCGCGCGAAATAACGTCTGTGTATGGCCAGCTAATAACTACTGAAGTTCAACACAGTTTTACACATTTTAACCTCGATTTGAACTATAAAACTCACTTTAAAACCAATGAAAAGTTTGATTATGTAGCGTGAAAACAACTCTCGTTTAACTGTCATTTTTATAAACAAAACCAGTTGCAAATATGACAGACTACTTAGGCAACTGGGCGTACACATAATAAATGAAACACATTGTGTTTAACACAATGTTTGTATAAATTCTCATAACGTCATAATAAAAGAACTTTTAATCATTTTTTTTAATAATTATTTTGTATTAGGTACCTATTTCTTTTTGAGATGCAAATCACTTTTCATGTATAAACACACATGCGCATTAGCTTAAAATAATGTTTTCTGTGTAGTTGGCTGTGTGAGTTTTTATTTTTAACTGTCAAATTAAAGTAAATCGCGTTTCAGTTACTTGTGGATGTTTTCTTAAACATAATTTGGACAAAAAACTAAGTTTGTGTGTATTAATGTGGATCTTTAGTCTGTATTGTGGTATAAATTTAAAAAAACACAAAAATATACCTATAAGGTAGGTAGGTAAGTAAGTTTTATTAATTAAAATACCTACCTAATTAAATTCAAGAATTTAGAGTCGAGACATTTTGAGACGCTTAACCCTTCTTTTGCTTGTAAGATACTTCATTACCTATACGAATTCTATTCCGAAAGGGGTTATATATCCCAATTGCATGTGTCAACGTTTTTTACTCGTTTAAAATTTGCATGAATTGCAGATTTTTAAGGGGCTTATTGAAATAATTTGACAAGGATTCTGTTTAAACATAATAAATTTTTGATTTCGGTATAAGGATAAACAATAATGGAAGGTTCATGGCGTTGACTTTCAGTCAACGGTAATGTTGACGTTGACATTATAGGTTATGTGGATGAATTTGCCTACACTGATTTAGAACTATATTCGATAGAACCACTTTTCGTATGTAATTTCAGGCAGTATTTTCATTATTGTACAGCGGTATATAATAATTTGACTTGTAACTGCGTACAAATCTATAAATGCGTAGGTATAAGTGTTATGATATGAAATTTTTCTACCGAACTATGAATTTAAATTTTACCACCTAAGTTTATAAATTCAGTATATTTGTTTTTGGCTATTATTGGACGTTAAAATAATGTTTAATTTCTTTTGTGTGTTTTTTAATTTTTATTATTTTGTATACGATAAATCCTGACAGTCTAAAAGGTGGAATGACAAACTTTTTGAAAGAAAAATAAATCGTTTTATCTCGTTTTCTATTGGTTTGACAAAAAAAGTTTTAAAACAAAAAATGTAGAGATTAAAATTTTTACTATATTTGTCCTTGGGCAAAACGTTCTATATTTAGTTCCTAAAAATATAGAGGTCGTTAAAGTTCACAAAAATTAGTTTTTTTATGGTTTGGCCCTCTAAAATTGATTAAAATTAAAAATATGTAAAAAAATATGAAAAGTTTTTATATCATTTGTTCAATCGTTTGAAATAGGTATGGTAAGTTTTTAAATCGTTCCCCAAATTGTGGTGACAATGTTTTTAGGAATAGTAAGAATGTTTTTCTATGGAAATACCTATGCTAAATATAAATGTTTATAAAAAAAATAATTTGAAAATAAAAAAAATAATTTTACCATTTTTGAAAACGAGGGGAAAGTTCCGGAGGCGATCGATCACATACATATCCAAAATCTATCAGTTCAAAATTTGTTCGATTCACCTTCGATTTTTCACAAAATACAATTAGATAAATAATCCTTATTTCAATAAAAAAAAATTATTCAAAC
This sequence comes from Brassicogethes aeneus, assembly GCA_921294245.1. Classification (NCBI taxonomy): domain Eukaryota; kingdom Metazoa; phylum Arthropoda; class Insecta; order Coleoptera; family Nitidulidae; genus Brassicogethes; species Brassicogethes aeneus. Next base: position 3,540,079 of record OV121138.1, read on the forward strand.
CATATATCGTGCACAAAACTAACTGAAAAAAAAAATACAAAAACGTTGTAAATGTGTTTTCTACGCATGTGGTTACTGTAGTGCCAACTTACAAACTTGAAATAACAAGAAAAATACTATGAAAGTATGACAGACAAAAACAACAACAAAAATAAAGTGTAGGTATGAATAATTAGATTTAAGGTTAATACAAATAATTAATTAATTATTTATTATTATTTATAACTATTTTAAACTGTAAATTATAAGTAAGTATATTTTAAGCAGTTAAAATTAATATTTTAATGTTAAGTTAATATAATATAAAATATCAAGTCTTATTACTTTTAACAATCAATACCCAACGAAATAGTATATGTGTGTACTATATAAAGGTATAAATCAAAAATACTATAGGTACAAGTTATTGAATGCTTATTGGTTATTTCCCAATCTATTCATTAGCAAAATTAAAAAAAAATCGCATTACGACAACAAAGACCCCCGCTAATTTCTCATTTCCTCAAACTTATACTTCTTTTCCGTTTGTTTATTTTTCAATCGAAGAAACCGAAATCGAACACAAAACACACGTCAATCTTTTCCATGACTGACAGGGCCTTCCTAATAAACTCTACGCATAACTTTCACTCTGCAGCGGGTTAGTATTGTGTTTGAAGGGAATTTGCCGAATTATCACCCCCCTCCCCCCGTCCTCTTTGCGAGGTTTTCTGCTGCCAGTGCAGAGTATTGAATTTCGTCTAGAAGTAGTTGAAATGTTTTAGTTTTAGGAGGTTTTATACATATGTAGTACTCATCGAGTGTTTCACAAACAAAAGAGGCGAATATTTTGGCTGTAAACCAGGCATTTTCATATTTTTCAATTGTTTTTAACCCACAATTTAAATACATTTTTCACACATTTATTGATTTATCAGATCAAAAATTATTAGAAACGAGCTATAATTTATTACGTGTTTTAATTTATAAATTAAAAATACAACATAATATTTTATTACAACTAATAAATTTATAAAATTGTTTTTGTTTCCGATGAGCCTCGTAATAATATTTTAATTAAATTTCATATGTAATAGGATCATGTTTCAAACGAATGTTAAAATTACTAATAAAATAACAAAATAATATATTACATATTATGTAGGTAGGTATATTGAATTAAAAACAGCATATTGTATTAATTACAAAATGGTAAATTTATAAAAGTTAGAAGTCGCCAATATTGGAGGAGATAGGCAAACTCCTTAATCCCGTATTACAGACTGAGATCAAGGTAATCAAATTTTTTTTTTTAACTTTTAACAATGTTTTGACTTCTTTGCAATTATGGATATACTGTAATAAAAATCAGATTTGTTAACATGGGTCTGTAGTTTGTTCATTTTCTTGTGTAAAATTTTAACATAATTTTTGGTAGAAACCAAGGGTTGGTAATTATTTTAACAAAGGAAAATATTTTACCGAAATTTTTGTAAAGGTAATTTTGCGAGCATTTTGTTAATTTCAGGTTACAGATTATTTTGTTAATGTTTAACTAATTATTTCGTTGAAAAAGTACACGTGATTTCAGGCAGTCAATCAAAATATTTCCCACTGACAATACGCATCAACTGACTTCAGCATCTGCAACTTATGTTTCTGCTTACTTTATTTTAATTCGTAACAACTGTCCAGAGTGTTTATAATATATTACCAGAAATCTGTTATTTTTGTTATTCGTATTCCTGAAATTGGGAGATACAGTAAAGAGGGTTAAAGTTACGAAATACATAAGTAAATGTTGTAGTTGTACTTATAATTATATTGTACCAAATTTCTTTATAATTAGATGTTTTCAGAATGGCGTGTTATTTAATTGTATGTATGTTATTTTTGTGTTAATGTATGTAGGTATGTGTTAATTTTTTTGTTTAAAAAATTTATTAATAAAGCAACATTTATTATCAAAATTCTTTTCATTTAAAGTCCCAATTTCCAATAAATACTTTTGTTACTGGGTCCACAAAAAGGTTTGTAAAAATTACAAGAATTATGGTTGATTTATTGATATATGATTTTGTTATTAAATCCACAAAATGTTTCTTATAAATACAAACTACTTATTCAATTCGTTAAGAGATTACAATTGGTTGTAAACTTAACATAAAATTATGTGGACCTAACATTTGGTTAAAATTAACAAATATTTTTGTGACAAACTTTTAGAAACTGTCTTTTGACTAATAAAAAACTATGAGTGATTCTGAAAGCGAAGAAAATAAAGACGTTGACTAATCGTTTCTCTATAATACCAAATAATTCGAAATATCGCTATGAAACGACTTATACAACATTCAAGAAGTGCACTTCTTCAAACTAAAGCAAGAGAAATAAATTAAAAGAAAACAGTCCTGATGGCATAATAATTGAGAAATTGTAGTTATTTTGAATAAACATATCTAAAGACAAATTGTGGTATAGTAGATTACTTACCGCTAGCGATCAGTAAACCGGTAAAATCGTTTAATCGGTCGTACTAAACATTACTTAATACACGTAGGTAAAAGTATCTAAAATAAGCAATAAAATCCTGAAACACATGATTAATTAAAAAACAGAACTCTGACGAAAATTTAATCAGGACAGTGTTAATTAAAAACCCTTGCTATAGCATACGAATGAAATCGATCGAACGGCAAACCTCGAGAAAAAAACAAAACAACGCAACAAAATCATCGATGGAATTGGTAATTAAAAAGGGCTGATTAAAAGAAGCACCGACAAAAAGTAAACTAAAGAAGAATTAATAATAAATTCGGGAAATAATTAATCGTTACGTTCGACGCGCGAAATTGAATAATTAAAACATGATTTTCTGTCTCTACGTAAAGTGCGGGAGGGCAATTAATACAAATCCAATTATGTTAATCGAAAGCATCTCTACTAATTAAGCGTGTCGAAGTTTTGACAGTAATTGTTTTGGTGCCGCGCCGTATTATGGGCTTTATGGGCAAGTTGTATAGAGGTGTTGTGTTTGGGACAATAGTCGTAAAGAAACGCCTTATTGTGTTGTCCGGTAGGGGATTTTGGTGCTTATGCGGGGTTAAGGAAGGCTTATAGTGGCGTGCGCGAGCGTTGCCAATGATAATACCGGTTTGTCGTCGGCGATTGGTCGGCGAACGTCGACGCCCACTGTGAAGGGTCCTTTTCAAAGCGAATATTAGGGAGTATCTCCGACGGTTTTTCGCTTCGAAATCATCAGTACTCTGGCACTTTTACCAACGAACGGTCTAAACAGCCACTTAGTCCCGAAATCGCACCAACAAACATAAAACGAGTCCCCAGTGTGATTTGTCCACCGATAGCGGACCGAAAAGTGTATTTTAGTTTGTTGTTAAGTGATGTTGTTTTTTACCGTCGGCTAACCACCTTCGAGGCGTCAATCGTGCGGCAAACATGAACAATGAGACTTTAGAGAGCACCATCCACGTAACAGCGCCGAGCATCCTCAACAAGCCGTCGCAAACGATGCCGCAACGGTCCCCGTTCGCCATCCAGGAGCTGCTGGGCCTCAGCGACTCGCACCACCGCTCCCCGACCGCCGCCGTCTCGGCCATCACGCCCAACGTCTATCCGCAGCGGCACCTGCAGGGGCCCACCTGCTTCCCGTCGGAGCACGGCTTCAATCACCACCACATGACGATGGCCGCCTCCAGGATGGCCTATTTCAACGCCCACGCGGCGGTGGCGGCCGCTTTTCTGCCGCACAACATCGCGGCGGCCGCCGGCATGAACGCCAACGGGGCTCATTCCCCGGCGGCGGTGCTGGGCCTGGCCGGACACCAGTCTGCTGGCGCAGGTAAGACCTAACACCTTAGGCCTAACACCTAAAACCTAGATTAAAAGAAAAAAATGTGTCCTTTTTCCTATTTCGTGTTAGAAAGTAGCTTATCTTAGGTGGTTGTTTTTGCCAAAATTACAAAAAGAGTGACTGGCTAAATGGACTACAGTCCAAAGCCAAAAAAAAAAAAGAAAAAAAATAATATCAATGATATATCATTGGTATTGTAAAAAATGGCTTAATCATTCATACAATATTAATTTGTTTATTAGATACTGATTTAGGTATCTTCTTTAAGTTCATGCATGATTTACCGGTTTAATTTATTTCTCTTGGTTTCTTCAAACCATGGTCCACTTCTTGAAAGTTGTATAAGTCTTTTCATAGCGATATTTCGAACTATTTGGTATTATAGGGAAACGATTAGTCAACTTCTTTATTTTCTTCGCTTTCAGAATCACTCATAGTTTTCTATTAGTCAAAAGACAATTTCTAAAAGCTTGTCACAAAAATATTTGTTAATTTTAACCAAATGTTAATCCAGGTCCACATAATTTTATGTTAAGTTGTTATCTGTTAACGAATTGAATAAGTAGTTTGTATTTATAAGAAACATTTTGTAGATTTAATAACAAAATTCTATGTCAATAAATCAACCATAATTCTTGTAATTTTCAAAAAGGACCTTATTTTTACAAACCTTTTTGTGGACCCAGTAACAAAAATATTTATTGGAAATTGGGAACATAAATGAAAAGAATTTTGATAATAAATGATGCTTTATTAAGCATGAACTTGAAAAAAACCTAAAATTAGGATCTAATAAAACTTCTTTAAATAATAATTTATTAAATGTTAAAAAAACAGACTTCGTTCCTCTGGTGAGATTTGTGTTTAAAAGTTCCAAATTCATACAAACATACTGGAATTTAGATGACTTGACTGCTAAAAAATTGTTAAATATTTAGTTTTTTTTTTCTTCTTAATGGCTATTAAGAAGAAAAAAAAATAATATATGCCTAGGCATTGATTGAGAAATTTTTTCTCAACGTTAAAAGTATGAACCTAAAAGTTTTAGATCAACCATATAGTTATATAATTTAAGGAAAAAAACTGAAACTCTTGTACCTAAAATTTGTTTAAAAAAGTTTACAAAAACTAGAACAATATGGTATAATATTGGAAAATATTCTGTTTTCGAAGTACCAAACAATTTGGTATTCAAAGTTCTTAAAAATATAAAATAGGCTTTAAAAAGTATCCTTATTTCCTACTCAATTTCATTAAAAAATCCTTTAATTCATTTTGGGTTTTTTTTATAGTAAATTTTGATATTTCTCAAGAAACACTAAATGTTGCAAACGGTTTGCAACAAAATGTTTTTTGTTTCTTCCAATTATTTTAAATCCAAAACGATATTTTTAAATTCCTAATATAAAAAGTCAATTTTTGTAGTCTTCTTCATTTTTTCGTAAACCCAATCCGAACTGAGAACTTTGTAAAATAATGAGTAAAATTAAAAATAAGTTCAAAGCGTTGCGAATGTTATTTTCGGCAAGAATTGTTTTTGCTAAACATCACCACTTTTCATTGTTAATTTTTTTATATTGGGCCTAGCTTTATCTATTTTAAACAATTAAATTGTATATAAAGTTTCACTATTCTGTGTTAAATAAAAAATGTTCAAACGAAACGGCGAAAAATTTAAGTGTCCAGACTTCTGTTTGGTTCTGGGTACAGATATATGTAATTAATATCAAAATTTACTATAAACTAATATGCTAAAATATATACTATTTATATATATTAGGGTGATTAAAAAAATAGTATTTTTTTTCTTCCGACAAAAAATTTGTTCTCAGGCACCTCAACAAAGCTCTTATTATAAATAGGGTAGATCCTCCACATATCAGAGTGCGTCCATTTTTTATTTAGTCCCTTATAAAATTGACCATATTTCATTATTTATCAATTGTTTAACTAAATCGTTATACATATTTTCGTAGGAAATTGAATGCTCTACAAAAAAGGTCTGATGTGTTTAGGCGATTACTCTAACCATTTAAAAGATATTCAGGACAAAGTTTGAAGAATTTATAAAAAAAAATGTTTTTAATAAAATTGTTACTCATTGCAAAATAATTAATATTAAGAGCTCAAATTTGGTGAATACTTTCTTGAGGTGCCAAAAAACCTAATTTCAATTACAATATTTTCATTAACAAAAGACATCTATTTTTTTATATAAAATTTTACTATTTTTCCTATATTTATATTACTACCATAAAATGATATATGGAAATATAGCAAATACCCTAAACTTACAATTTTGATAAAAAAAAACCTGATTCAAATTTTTTTATAAACAAGGTCATATAAACCACATAATTCCTATTATGTATCGATTTGTAAAAATTGCCCTTAACAGTGTCAATTAGTCTAATATCTCAACCAATTCAGATTTACTAAAACATATTCCATTTTGAACAACTGCATTTAAGATAGACACAAATGATTAAAAATGAAGCCACCGAAGCGTGCAGCGATAATTACGACGCGATGCTGGTTTAAGATAATGCCAACAAATTAATTATCCACTTAGGATTTCCTGTTTATTTAAACACCACAGCACATGTGTCTCCTGGTTCGAAATTTTGTTGTAATTGTGGCGCGAATTCGCCCAGTCATCTAACTACCTCGTCATTATCAAGTTTTGTTGTTTTTTAATTTTTGTTCGAGGGCTTCGTGGAATGGAAGTGGTACCTGTTAAAGGTACCATGAGAAAATATTAGTTGAGTTGATTAGACAGAGGGTTAAATTTGGAAAAGCTAATCCAGAGTATTCCGGCCCAAAACGTTGTCAGACTTTATTAGGTGGGTTAGAGCAGTTAAAATTACGATATCCAGACTACATAAACGCTATTAATTCCAGACACATGCACGTACAAAGTGGAGATACTGTCGGTTGTAAAATTGCCCTTTTCCTGATTTGCGACCCAGCTCCAGGCAACGCCAGCCGCCGAAATGAAATTCCGAATTAAGTAAAAGCACTATGCAAAATCGCAATTAAGCCTGGCAAGATGGCTTATTGTTGATGCAAAATGCCTCGCATTCCCCAAACCGTTATAATTATTATTCTTCCAGTATGTTGTGCTCCTCCTTGTACCACCGTAATTGTCTTGCATTTTAGCCGCTTGGTGGACACGTTTATGTGTGTTTTTTGGCTTGTAGACTATTTAATAGGTTTCTTGTTTCCATATTGGATAGAATCTTTCCTTTCGTTATTAAAAGTTTTTCTCATTCCTCACAGTTGATGAGTATACAGGCCTGGATATTTTTTACAAAATTCATCCACATAATCAAAAAGCAGATTTTTCTTGGTACACACTACAAATTTGCTTAAAACACTATTAAATCTGTAAAATCGTGTATTTCTGAAGACCCTGTATCTCCCACCAATATTGCAGAATTAACGTAAAATTTCCAGAGGAGACTAATGAAAACTAGCTCTTTCAAATGCTTCTAATATTTTTATAAAAACATTTAATTTTGAAGGTATTGAAACATAATATTAATTATTGAATTTTTCCTTGTATTATTAATTAAATTAATCAATGTGCATCGTTATTCCATTGTTATTGATCCGCGGTCGGGAGTAATAATAATTATAACATCGTTAGCATTTGGTTATTCAATAAGATATTTCGTATAAACTCGTCCATTATACCAAAGATAATGAGGATCAATGGCTCATTAAGATTCGTGCTACCGTTCATCTAAACTAATTGGTAATTTGAGGTGGATCCGTCCGATTGGCACCAGGTGGCGCGCCGGTCGCTTCATCCACCCTTTTCCAGGATCCATATGCATCCCTCTCGCTTTCTCCTTCGCACCCTTTCTTCCAGAGTTTGTCCAGTCTTTGTTCAGGACGATGTTGGGTCCCAATTAAGGGAGTTTTTGGATTTTCGAATCAAAAAATGATAATGGTTTTTAATTAAGGGTATTTTTGTTTGGGTTTTTTAATAAAAAATAAAAAAAAACATCAACAAATGATTTTTTAGTTTTTTTATTTTTATTATGATTTTTTTAATTTTGAATATTTTGTTGTGAACCACATCATGTGGTATATTTAAGGTATTAAAAAAAACAAAAGAATAATAATAATTGGCCTTATTTTTTACTTTATTTCGTAGTAATAAAAATAAAATTATTTTATTAATTGAATTTGTAAAATTGCTGTGAATTTCATAGTGTCAAATAAAATAAAATATGATTCTAAATCGTAAAGTTTGAATATAGAGCTTAATTTTAATTTTCCGCCGTGACAATTTTGGAGTTTTTTTTAGTTACATTGGCCACGGTTTGTTACTTACGAAAAACTTCCTCTTCTTTTTGCACCCAAAATCAGCTTAACAGTTACAGTCTGTAAGTTACAGAAAAATTTAAAATAACAGAGGTTGAGCGTCACGTTTTTCAAGACTACACACCTTTTTAATTTTTTTTTTAAATTTCCCAGGAAGGAAAACACTTTTCATGACCTTAAATATTCAAAATTATAAGCTTTTTTTAATAAAGTGTACTATTAAAAAAATATGAGGCGCCGTTTGTGCCATAATTATAAATAAAAAAATATGTTAATATAAAACAATATTTTAAAAATAAATAAAAACAATATTTTAAAAATACCTATATAAATGTAAATCAAAAATTTTATATAATAATATGCGTAAATATATTTTATCAATAAAATTTATATATATATGTATATATATAAATATGTATATATAAATATATATTATCACACAAAGTTATTTATATTTGCTTAACCGTTATCATTTATATTTTTAGAAGTTTATCCATATATATTTTTAGCATGTGCCATAATATACAGTTGGTTGCATACGCAGCGGGCGCTTACTAAAGAAGTTGGCGTCTTTTCACATTACGAGTGGCAGCACTGGAAGGACATTTCAACTGTCAAAGTTGTTCATGTTTAAACAAAAGTGATTTTAAAACACTGTTTTGCGTCATTTTGCGTTTTCGTGAAACTTAAAACCAGAATATCAACAATATGTCATTATCTCCGTAGAAACTCCAAGTTATTAAATAACAAAACAAAACATATGGTATATAATGCGTATACTAACTCTCACTTACTGTATCTACCTGCTTTCTGGGGCCAGGCAAGAAAAAAGGACATAAAAACCATTCAAACTACACAAAATAAAATTCTAAAACTTCTATTTAACAAATCACCCAGAACATGTACAAAAGAGCTTTATAATGAACTACAAATTTTAAACGTAAGTGAATTAATTAAAATGGACAGTGTCAAAATAATATATAAAATTAAAAATGGTCTGATTTGTACTGATGTAGAATTAACTAGAAATTGTGATATTTACAAATATTTTACAAGAAATAACTCGCAGTATTATATAGCAAATACAAATACAAGTTTTGGCAAAAGAAGAATAACCCAAACTGCCTTGAACACTGAGAGAACAGTTTATTAACAATTAACTAGATTTATCAATAACTAATAAATGCTTTATTCGATTATGGCGGAATAAACATTTATTTAGGACAAACAACGCATTGATTAAAATTGTTTAAATAAATCTTTTTATTAAAAAATAAAGAAAAATTTATAATAAATATGTTTTTTTGTTAATAAATAAATGCTTGTTTATAATAAATAAAGATTAATTTATAATAAATGTGTTTTATTTGTGATAAATAAATGCTTGTTTATAATAAATACTAAAATATTTAGAAGACATAAAACTTTATTTGTAAACCCTATACTTTAATTCACTATAAATGTATCCAGCAAGTCGTTGAATCCATTGCTTCCTAAAAATTTGCATAGCTCGTCCATGGTTTGCAGATCTTCCATGCATGTTTGGATTTTTTAATAATCGCATGCGATACACTGCAGATACACTAGCCGGCACACAGGAAAGAGCCGGTATTTTACACTGGCACTATAGGTACAATTTAAATTAATGCTATTACAAAAAGATTGCAAACGAAACACTGATGCATAGATACAAAATAAATACAAAATAAATAACAGTGCAAACAACAGAATCACTAAACTTAACAGTACACAGAACAGAATCAGTACACCATACGCACGCGGTATACACCATGCACTATTCGAGAAACGTCTATGCTGTTTTGGTGCGTTTTGACAGAAGTTTGAGTACAGTAAACAAGAAATAAATATTTATTCATTGTTAATATTGATTCCTACCTAAAAATAAATTCGAAATTTATAATAAATAACTTTTAAAGATCGCCTAAGCAAATAGGTATTTATTATTCCCAAATTTGCATTATTAATAATAAACATATGGGCAACAAACAAAGTATTTGTTTCTGCTAAATAAAATATATTACGCAGATTATTAATAGTTAAAAAGGTTTATTAACAATAAATTTACTTTATTTATTGTAAATAAATGCTATCCAAATAAAGATTTGTTAACTATAAACTACACTTTTTCTCTCAGTGAATTGGTTTAATGAACTTCCGAAACATATTAAGTTGCAACAAAACCTAAAAGCTTTTTCTTCACATGTTAAGGACTATTATATGAAATTAAGAAAGAGATTTGACTCATGTGTAAAATTATATAAACAGATGTTATACTCATAGTTTTGTTATATTTATATTTCTACTCATATTTTCTGTGATGTTAACTTAGGAATATTTACTCATAAATTTACCTAGTTTGTTTATAGTTTTTGTGATATATAAGTACCTACCTGATATGGAATCTTGTATTCTTTTAAGGTTAATAAATAAATAAATAAAAAAAAAAGGTTGTGGCGAGTTTTTTTATTAGGTTTCTAATATAAACTTTATAGCATAAATTTTATAATACAAAAGGTGCGGTCGTTGAGTTATAAATCTGATTTTGGGAATTACAAATTCTTATATGGAGGTTCAACAATATTTTGCACAATTAGTTGATGATGTAGGCCAAATGGAAGACCTAATAATGCAGAATAATATTGATATTCGACTTCTCGAAGAAGGTGCTGTTAAATTGGAGAATCACTGCTAAACTTTTGCTGTCTTTATGGGTATTTATCAAGCTATTGATGCTGAAATTCTTCATAATTTAAACAAAGCTTATGGAATAATTTGGAATTTATATTATACTGTTGACTGAACGTTTTATCCAAAGAACACCTTTGCCTTATATCTATGAATTGAACCAATGTATGTAACACGCCACAAACATACAGGTATCACGAGAACGCAAAAGTTTTGCGGCAAAACACAACACAAAACGCTTGTTGCACTTTTGTTTTAAAAATGTGACAGACTGTCACTGACAGTTGAACTGTTCTTCCAGTGCTGCCACTCGTAATGTGAAAGACGCTAACTTCATTCGTAAGCGCCCGCTGCGTATGCAACCCAGTATATATTATGGCACATGCTAAAATATATATGGATAAACTGCTAAAAATATAAATGATAACGGTTAAGGAAATATAAATAACTTTGTGTGATAAAATATATATAAATAAATTTTATTGATAAAATATATATATATATATCTCAATTTATAATTTTATTTCTTTAAGTAATATTTTATAATTTTTGATTTACATTTATATATTTTTAAAATATTGTTTTATATTTATTAATTTTTTATTTATAATTATGGCACAAACGGCGCCTCATAAAAAAATACTAAAAATAACTATAAATAAATATAACACCGTCCGCAACTGTCATATATTTTTTTGTATATTCCTTTATTATTTTATTTAACAAAATAAGCCGTTTTTCTATGCATAATAATTTATTTAAATAGTGTCAAGATATTATTTTCCTTTATTTTAGATCTTTTAAGTGTTTTTTTAGATTTTAGAAACTTTTTTTAAAACTAATTTAAATCATTGATTTAAATTTGGACTAATTTTGCTAAAGCCACTATGTTTTGAAGTTATTACATTTTATATCTGGAACTTTTTTTTATTGTTTGATTTTATACACGAATTTAATTTAGGCACAGGCAAGCTTGCGAGCGAGTTCTTAAATTAATGAGTGTATAGAAAAGTTTATAAACGAGGTGCATACTATACTTTTTCTACGACAAATACTTATTATTATCTTAAAATGATTTAAATCAAAAATTTGTATCCATCTATGAAACAATAGGGGAATCTGTGTATCACCGTCAAATGTCAATTTTTTATATTTTATAAACACAGATTATAAAGGTTATAAATCGAAATGTATTTCTTGAAAATTGACAGTTTTTCACAGTGAAAGTAAAGAAAATGTTTTATGAGTCCGTGCCCGAATTTAAGTTATAGTTTACTGCCGGCGAAATTAAAAGGTCAGTACAATGTTCATATAAACTTTTCAAATATTGGCGTTGAGAAACTATTTAATACTTTTGTATTTTTGTATCGAGATAATAAAATAATTTTCACATTTAGTATTATTTTACAAGAAAGGCACTTTATTTTAACGATTGTATGACATTTGACAACTGTTAACTAACTTAAAACTAACTTTAGCCCGTGACTAAAAACCTGTTGCTAACTTCAGCCCGTGACTAAAGCGCCATAAAGCCACAACTTCTTAATGTGTACTTATTTAAAAGGGCGTTTTAAAGGTGGGAGTAGAAAACACATATTTTCGTTGGTATATTTTTTAACTTTTTTTTATTGAACTTTGTTGAAGTTACAGAGGTTCAGTTAACAAAAATGTGTACAGATTTTTAACGAGAAAACCAGACAGCCAGAAAAAATATCCCCATGAGAAATGGTCAGTGGTGTTACACTTTTTTGTAAAATGTTTTTGTAACTAAACTATGTTCTTTTATATCTTACCAATATACACAAAAATTAAAAATAATATCCAAAGTTGCTGGGATCAAAAATGCTTGTCTTGGCCTAAGACTCCTTTAATTTTTTACCATTTATTTAAATAATTTAACTATGTTTGGCTTCTCTTTATTGTAATATTAAATTCCTTTGCAACAATAATCCTTTCAATTAATATTGTTAATATATATACTTACGTCATGTACGTGTGTAATACACGCTATTATTCAGCATTATAAATATTTAAAAGTTTTGTTAAAATAATCCTTGGCACGCCAATCATCGACGTCAATAGATTTTTGAAGATGTTTGTGTAGGTAATTGGTCGTGCAGATGGCCTAAAGAGTGTGTGATTAGTGTCTCGAAAACTGGCGTTAATTAAAAAATATGATGCGTTGAATTTTCGAGCCACCCTTGTAGCAGACAGAGCGTTCAGGTAAAGAACAACACCTAAAAGAATTAAACGATTTTCTGCGTATGAATAGCGGTCGGGTCCAGGAAACTGCGTCCCCCCTTTCTTCCCCTCCTGCCGGCAGAAACCGTACTTGACATGTGCGGGTTTTTTCACACGTTTTATGATCACCTGACCTAACGCATTGTACGAAAATGAAAAGACATTGGAAAAAAAAACAGGCATTCCGATCCGACACCGTTTTTCAAAGGGCTTGAAACAAAGACAATGAACTCCTCGCGTAGGTTTTTCGATAACTAACCCAGATATGGGGTCCCCCCGCACCAAAATACACAACACCAACGAACCATCCAAAAAGGCGATTGTTTTGAGGTTTTTCATCAAAAATATGCTTAAAAGTTTTCACCCATAATATAACAAGTGGTATGATTATCATCGATGATATTTTCGAATTGAAACCGAGCTGCAGATTTGAAATTGAAATGTGCTGTTTCGGTTTCAATGAGTAAATATCTTGGATTATTAATCATACCACGAGTTATATTTAGTGAGAAAATACAATGAATTTTAGGAATTAAAAAATTTGTCAGATTGACATTTAAAATTAAAATGTGCTTTAAAATATAAAAAGACTTTAATAAACCTTATTTATTCAAACTTACCTTAATTTCATTATCGTTTACACCAACCCATCGATCTTTTAGAGTTTATAATTTATTATTTTATTGATATATATCAAAAACAGAATTTAAATGACTACAAATGTTAAATCAAAAAAAGTGTCAAAATCCTTAGTACCGTGTAAACAAGATGATAAAAAAATTTTTAAAAAAATATTGCCGCTGAGATAAAATGCGTAACTATGGAATTCTGGCATTTTATTGGTTCTAATATTAATGAATTGTATTGTCCACGAAATGTATTAATTACCACGCTATTGCTGAGCTCTTCAGTCCCATAACATTGAATTATTTTTAAAATGTCAAAAATCCTCATTGTAACTCAATGACGTTTACCCAGCGGACGCGCTGATTAGGCAACATATACAGGGGATTCATTTAACTTATTTATTAGAAGTTTACTCTAAAAATAAATTAGTCAAAAATGTTAATAGTTATTAGTGGCTGCTTTTCACCATGAAATACCATGGTATCCCAAAATTTAACAGCCAATTCTTTTGTAAAATTGTCCCCTAAATCCGAAAATACCGTCAAAAATTATTAAAGTGGAGCAGTTTTTAAGATATAGTCAATTCCATATTAAATGGAAAATTGACTATATCTCAAAAACTGTTATACTTTTTTAACTTTATGCGGTATTTTCGGATTCAGGGGACAATTTTACATAAGGATTGGCTGTTAAATTTTGGGATACCATGGTACAAGTGAAAAAGCAGCCACTGTACTAATTTGTGATTTTTGACTAATTCATTTTTAGAGAGTATGGAGAACGGAAAAAGATATCTATTTGAAATTTGTATAGGATTTATAAGGCAATGTAAACTATTTTTTAAAATTATTTTCCATGCGTCATTACTTCTGGTTAAACCTGTAAGTAACTTGTAAGTAAAAAAAACAATTATCATGGCAAACTTACCTTTAAATTTTGTTAAACACACGCTATATAAAAGCACACTTAACCTTACAATTAGGAACCTTTAATCGATTTAACTATCATCAACCGACTAAACGCGGTTAGAAGACAAAGGGCCTGCAGGGTACCGATTTTAATCGAAAGAATGCGAAAATTAGCGAATTAAAACAATAGCATTTATATTAAAGTTGATTATGAATAAAAAAAATACTCAATTGTCTTAATTTGAATAAAACTTTTCTGTACTCAAATATTTAAGAAATATTTTTGAGTTAGATTAACACTTGTTTAGGAGTTATTTAAACTAATGTATTACATTGAAATTAATATAATTTTTTCGTAACATTTACTATATTATTATTCAAAACTACAATGTACAAAAAAATTATTATTTAACATTCTTATTTGTGTAGGACCTTTTACACATTAATGTTTGTTAAATTTTTTGAAATTTTAAGGTTTTAATTATTATAATTTTTGTATCAAGTAACATATATCATTATGTTATAAACACAATTTATGAAATTTTTACACTTTTTATTTAACACGCATTATTTTTAACACAAATTTTATAAATTTTTAACTATGTCGGTATAGGCAATGCTGCAGCATTTCAATAGAAAACATTATTTTGTGTCGAATGATGTGAAAATTGTATGGTAGAAATAAGAAAGTTATTGGTATTTAAAGTAACAAAAAGTCAACGTAAATACCAGACCCCCTGTATAAAAAATATAAATACTATTAATGGCTTTAGTGCTTCTTAGTTAACAGGTTCACCAAAAATTAACTTTTTAACATTACAATTAGTAGTAATACAGACATATTAGTAAGACCAGCCATCTGTCAAAAATTTTGAAAAAAATTAAATAACTCAAAAACTGATAAAAATGAAATAATATTTATATGGTTTCATGGAAAATAATTTGAAAAAATAGTTTAGATTGCATTATATTGCTAATACAAATTTCAAATCGATATATTTTTCCGTTAGGTGAATCACCCTGTATATACCTAGAGGGATACGGAACATTTACTGAAAATTTTTCAATAAAAAAAATTGCCATTGGGTATAAAAACGCCCTATACGATTTTGTATTAAACCAGCCACCGACAGTAAAATTATCAAAAGTCCCGTAAACATTTTTTAATTAGAAAGGCACTATTGCGTGAAGCAGTTCGCAAAGCATCTGCACATTGTGGCTACAATAAAAACTTGAATTTTTTTGCGAGTGCGTTATTTTTTAATTAAACTTTCCCATCTCTCACTTAACTTCTTTTAATCATGATCATTTTTAAATTACCAACAAACATATCAACACGAACATAATCCAATTTAAAAAATGATGCAGTCTACCGAAATAAGTCGAGTGGGGAAGAGTTGGCCGTGAATTTCCTTATCGCACGCCGGTAAACGGGCGAAAATCGCACGCAGAGCGAAAAACTTGGCACGTTTGTTCCTAATAAAGCGTCAACCCCTGCGAGGGGACACGTATTACTCTACAGCGATGTTCTTGGAACCAAAAAGTATTCACTGCAATTTTTAGTGTCATAAAATGTTTCCTTGTCAAAAATAAAATGCCTTTTAAACAGCATTTATACAATAATTAGTGTAATATTAATGGCATTATCTATGTTAGATACTTTTTCAGAGTTGGTGGTTTTTGTAGGTAACTGGAACGTCACTTTTCATTGTGGTGGAGTCGTGTATAAGATCGCTAAATTTGTCTGCGACTGGTATATATAAAACACATTTTCGTGGACCCTAAATGTACGAGAATCTTATGCTTATTAAAAAATCGATTCGACAAAAATTTAATTACGTTTTTAGGCGTTTTGGGGATTTTTTTTTTAATGCGATTTTTATAGATTTGAAGTTTTATAGAAAAATTTAAGAAAAAATTGGTTTTATTCACGTTTATTTCTTATTAAATATTTGTTATGTTTTGATATTTATAAACCATATATATATTCGACTAAAAATAGGTAGATTTTGTCTAAAACATTTTTTCATATTTGTAATAGATGGCGCTGTAATGAAAAAAAAAATTTTCTTCTGTATTCGATTCTTCAATAATTTATAAATAAAATACTTGGTTTTATTTTTTAAATTTATTTATTTTTTAAATTTTAATCAAAGCCTTTGGATATTCCCAAATCTCTAGATAATTCTCGTGTGCTTGCATGAGGATTAGCGGCCGTTGCTG
The DNA here is from genome assembly GCA_921294245.1 of Brassicogethes aeneus. NCBI lineage: Eukaryota > Metazoa > Arthropoda > Insecta > Coleoptera > Nitidulidae > Brassicogethes > Brassicogethes aeneus. The sequence continues at coordinate 3,556,966 of OV121138.1, forward strand.
CTAATACATTAATTTCATTATTTCCACCGGTGACTGTTGCTCGACGAACTCTTTTTTTCGGTTGAACACTTCCGTTTGTAGTAAACTGCTTGACTGTACGGTGAAATGAAGTACGTGGTCGATTTTTTTCCGGAAAACGCTGAGCTTAGATATTAACAGCATCGTCAAGATTCCTGCCTGCTTCTTCATAAATTAAAATCATTTCTATTTTTTCTTCCACTGTTAAAAAATTAATTATCAATAACTGCTTAACGAAAGGAGGTTTTTTTGTTTGCAAATTAATCCTCGAACTAAATTGATTAAATAATGCTAAACTATGTATGTTTCTTTATACCTCAATAATAATTATTATTTATAACTAAATATACTATTTTTTATACTTCAATTAGGAATAAATTAATTAATTGACAAAATAATGTTTTTTTTTACCTTAAATGAGGCATTTTTATTAAAAATAGTACAATAATCCTTTAAATTATAGGATTTAATGCTGGCAGGTAAAAAGCAATTGATAATTATCACCGAATGAAATAATGTATAAAACTTAAACCAAAGGTTTTCTCAGGTAATATGTTGAAACGTGTTAAAGAATGGACATGGAATCTTTCAAACAATGTTAACGAAAAAAATGAATAGGTCATAAGTAGTATAGTTATTTTACTCACAATGTTATGCAAATTTTAAAAATGTAAAAATATATGGGTTGTTCCATTTGAAAAAACAAAGTTGATGTCACTTCCGGTTAAACCGGAAGTTACATTTTGTTCAACATATTTTTATATAATGTATATTTTATTTTTTTGAGTTTTAACAAAATTATACAGGGTCCACCAAGTCCTTTTTATTTGAAGTTCAGTCAAATTGTACAAAAGTTTATTAATTACAATACAATTTTATAAAAATTAGGGAAAATTAGCTTTACTCAAATAACTTCAAAGAAACTGAAAAACTGTCAAAACAAAAAATCTTTATAACTTCGTTATCCCCGGGAATTTTGAAAAAAGTTTTACATGTAAACAAATATACACATTAATCCACATTTTTATCCAATTTTAGTTTTTTTTCTTCCGCGAGATTTTGAGTTACCAAACCCCCCGAAATTAGAACAAATCCTAAAAAAGTGGGAAAAACAAATATAAACAAGGTCTTTTACTGAAGGTAAATTTTTAAAGTTTTTTCTTACTTTTTTACTATCCTGAAAGTAACCCAAGTAACATTTTTTAAGAAAGGTAGTTTTAATAATGGTTTTAATATGGTTTTATTGTTGCACAAAAAAGAGACGCTGTTTTATTAAGGCAATATATTTTTCTAATGAGACTGCAGGATAAAATACTCTTAAAGAAATGTTTTATAGAATATTTTAAAACTATATGATAAAACTGTTTTGTTTTAAAATTGAGTTTGTTTTAATACGGTTTTATGTGCATTAATTAATATGCTATTTTAAACCTCTTTGGTTCTATAGTGCTCTTAAGGAGTAAATGGTTTTAAAGCAGCCATAAAAAAGGCATATATCCTGTGATTGTTTTTAAATTAAGTTTTATGAAGTGTTTTAGGATTACACTTTAAACCGTTTTACACTGAGAACCTTTTAGACAAATTTTTGGGCCCTTTAAAACTGTTGGTCTGTAAAGTTACTAAACTTATAACAATTTTAAGGGTATGTATATAAATTGGTACCTATAACTTTTTTAGCAAGGTAACCTTATTTTTTTGTTTTGTTGTTGGTTGGCATGCTTGTGCAATGTGCATGATGTCGATGTTGTTAGACAAAAATTAAAACAGTGGTAATTGGAATCACATTTAATAGTATATTATGTATCAAGTTTTATTAGGCACGAGCGAAGCTTGCGAGCGAGTGTTAAATAAAAACGAGGGTCTAGAGAAGTTTATAAAACGAGTTGCATACTACTTTATCTACGACAAACACAAGGAAGAATTTAAAGCCAATTTTTTCCGTAATTTATAATAAAGCTAACTTCAGCCCGTGCCTAAAATGCCCAAAAGTCACTATTGCCAACTTTATCCTGTGACTAAAACGCCATAAAGTCACATCAATTGTTTGAACAATTTTGAACGGCATTTTTGGAAAAACAAAACCTGCCGACACAAAATAAAACCCCCATTACATCATGCAATGCTGGTTGCCCATTTTGTAAGTTTTATGGAAGAAAATATTAAAGCCAAATTGTTTTAAAACATCTGTTTTTATTGCTATTAGGCATTCAAAATTTCAATGTTATCCTAAATATCGCCGTTTTATACCAAAAACGTTTAATAGGTTTTATAAAACATTAAATCTATACCAAAGTGTTTTAAAGCGGATATTATTAGGATAAATCTGCCTTAAAGAAGTATTTTTTGGCGTAAAGAGGAGTACCATACGACAAAAAAGTTATATGAAATGCAACTTGGTTTTATCCGGTTTTATTTACTAACCAGTGTTGCCCGATGAATTTCAGTAGTTTTCGACCAAAAATTACAAATTACCCGATTTTACCCACAAGAGTAAAAAAATAGTTTTCTTTTAAAAATTTTTGGCAAATTCGCCCTATTTAAAAAAAATACAATTTAAAAACTCTGCATAAGCCTATTTATCTCACAATAAAAAATATTGAGTAACACCTTTTTGAATTACGGACTTCAATTGCATGATGCACCAATCAAAATATTTTAATCGTAATTAACGTAATCATCAAAATTTTTAATAATCAGATTAACTTTTTGGCAATACTGCCGCAAGTATGACGAAATTTCCCGATTTTCTGGTAAAACACCCACAAGCGGCAACACTGCACTGGCAAAGAATTTTTCATGACGGGAACCATTTTAAATGTGGAAGTGTATAAGATACCAACGTTCATGAAGCCGAATATTAATTAATAAATATTAAAGTTTTACGTATTTATTCACAAGAAGTTTAACAAAATTACAATATTCGAACTTTCAAAATGTTTTTTCTTTTTTTTTATGACTCCATACCTATAGCATTATGATCCGCAATATTATCTATGTCCTTAGGTACGGTATCTTAACCACAATGCCATTTTCCTTAGAAACTCATAAAAATATCTCTGTATTTCCATTAATAACAGCTTAAAACTTAATAAACATCATCTTATTTCTATTATGTTATTGGCTATGCAAGTAAAAACACATTTTTTTGTATATGTAGGTATATTATATTTTAGGTTAATTTTCCTTATTTTCATTTCACTTAAGTTTTTATGTGGCCTGTTAAAAATTAAGAGCTATCTCAGTTACCTTTATCAAAAAACCGGTGTTCGTTGGAAATTATAAGCGTGAAACCCTGCACTAAAGCCAAATATATTTATCAATAACTCATTACGTATCGGAAAACATGGCGTTTGCATTTTTGCAGTTAGTGGGATCCATTTTTACTTCGGTAGACCCACTACCAATGTAAATATTATTAAAACTTTGTTAAAACAATATTAAAATAAATGGCAATAAAAATTTACTCCTTTAAAACTATATTAAATCAATGAGTCTTATTGTTGACTTTGTGAGGACATTTCGGTCTTATTTAAAAATATTAAGGGTTATGTTATTTAGTTTTATGGATGGTTTAAAAATACTCACCGGACTGTTTTGCTTAAAGCCAAATTGTTTTAACTAATTCTTAAAATTTACTCCTAAGAACCTTCATAGGATTCTCCCTTTTATACTTAAAAGAGACTTAAAGCAGTCCTATGACTATCTTGCGGATAATTAGGTTTTATCAATATCCAGAAAAAAGGGTTTTAAAGTTTTCCTGTATTACCTAATAAAACCTAAATTGTTACTTGGGAAGTAAATTCAGATTTGTAAATTAATTTTTAACCTGAGCCCCGACCACTTAAAAAAAATTAGAACAGATCCTAAAAAAGTGGGATAAACTCTTAATTAAAAAAAAATTCAAACGAGTTTTTTTACTATACTGAAGGTACTCCCAAAAAATCAGATTTGTAAACTAATTTTTAGCCTGAGCACCTACAGTTAATTTTTTTTATCTGGACTAGTGTTTTTTTGTTAGGTTTGTGGCTTATGCCAGTTTGACTATTTTTAGTATTTAAAAATGGTTCTTCTGCTAAAAAATTTAATTAAATACTTTGACACTGTCAAATTGACAATTATATTTATTATTGATAATTTACTTGTCAATTATAAATAAAAAGATAATTATTCCAAAAATAATAGCAACGAATTCGAATGTAAAAGCCCTTTTAAAGAAAAAGCTTCATTTTAATGAAATTATGCCGAATGCCACAATGGAAGAAAAAGTACATCGCCTTATGGACATTTTTGCAGTAAAAAAGTAACGAATTTGGTTTTATAAATAGGTATTACATCACACATTATTTTCACATTATTCACCATTGGACAACATTTACGTTCACAAAAAATTTTAATTTCTTTTATATAAATTCTTTTCAAAGCGAAGATTATTATCCGCTTGGAATACTTTCTCTTCTGGGCCGTATAGCAACCTATATTTAACTACATTTTTTATATGATTTTACTCATCCAAGCACCACCAAAGCCAAATTAATTGCATTTTTAACTACGAATTTCGACAACTCAACTTGACAACTGCACAATGTAACCTACAATAATTTATACATAACCACAATTAGATTTATACCTAGCTTAGTTTGTTTTAATCAATGCGACCAACTTGACAACTGTATTTACCAACCAAACCCCTAAATTTGCAAAGTTGTCGCAGTCCAGATAAAAAAATGAACTTTACCATTTTTTACTCTTCTAAATTTACTTAACGTCAATAATAAAAAAATGAGTATAAACTAGGACCAAAGCTGCAAAACCAACACAATTAAAATCAGGACACATTACTCTCTAAAAATTAATTAGTCAAAAATGACTAAATTAATAGTTATTTGTGGCTGCTTTTTCACTTGTACCATGGTATTCCATAGTTAACCATGCATGGTTAACTATGGAATACCATGCATGGTATCATGGTATCCCAAAATTTAATTCAATTTTATATATAATATGGAATTGACTATATCTCAAAAACTGATCCACTTTCATAATTTTTGACGGTATTTCAGGGGACAATTTTACATTAGAATTGGATGTTAAATTTTGTGATACCTTGGTATTCCATGGTTAACCATGGTACAAGTGAAAAAGCAGCCACTAATATATTAGTTATCACTATTAAATTAGTCATTTTTGACTAATTCATTTTTAGAGAGTAGCAAAAACCAGGACGGTTGGTCACCTTGTACATTAGACTGGGCCAAAAAAATTGAATATTTTTTTTTTGAAAAATATATCGAGAATGTCATTCAGAATGACAAACAAAATTTTAAGTTTTTCTTCGATTTTAATCGTGAATAACTTTTGAAGAATTAAATTTAGGCAAAAATGTTAAGAGACCTTTTTTGTAGAACATGAAATTTCCTTTCAGAATCCGACGTGAGCTTTCTTAAATATTCATTGGTTCATTAGTTACAAAATTTCAAAGTTAAAAGGGCAAATCGAAAAAATACATCGATATATTAAGCTCAATTACTCGGAAACGGCTCGTCTGACAAAAATTTTCAATCAGACCTTTTTTGTAGAGAATTTAATTTTATATCAAAGTAAGTGAAAAGAAATTTTTTGCACTTTAATGTTTTGACAGTTCTAACGTAAAACATCAAATTATGACTAAAAATCAAAAATAGCGATGATAGACCTCTTAAAATTAATATTAAGGGCTCAAATTTTTACCAAATTTTTTTTGTCATTCTGAATGACATTCTCGATATATTTTTCAAAAAAAAAATAGTCAATTTTTTTGGCCCAGTCTATTGTACATATATCTTTTTACTTATATTCAATGTACAAATTTTCGGACTTAATTTCTATATTTATTTGGTTTTATTTGGCAGTTTTATTTTTATTTTTGTTCATAAAATTATGAACAAAAATAAAACTGCCACTCGCACACCCCCACCTCGCCGACAAAAATAATTGAAACAAATTTTCCGGCAGTAAACATGCACAACCCTTCTGCTGCAAATCTGTCAAATATATCAGACCCGCTCTGGCAAACTCCGCAAGGCTGAAAATCGCCTCCCTCGGCAAGCGAATTTCGACTTTGCCGCCTCCCGGGCAAATCGACTGTTCCACGGCACTCGTTTGGTCTAATTAATTATCGAGTTTGAGTTAATTACAGCCGTAACGAACCCCCCGGCCTTAACGCCGCCCCCCCCCGCGCCGCCGCCCATGTTTTGTTTCCGTGTAATTTAATTTTCCACCGTGTATCCAATCCCTAATAATATTTTAAGCTACAATCACCGCATGCTGGTTCAAGTGAAATTGATTTTGGGCTTCGGTTGTTGTTTCGAAAAAACATTACAGGGAATTTGTTGGACTATACTGCCCTACTATGGAGAAAGGCAGTAACTGCAAAAATATGCAAAATGCGTTTTATTGTGCTATGATAAAGCTATGGACATTTTGTAACCGATTTCAACACAGAAATGCCGTCAAATATCTCATAAGTTAAAAAAATCAATTAAATATCGACTGCTTTTTATAAAAATGTAGTTTATGCTAATTTTCCACAAATTTCTTGTTTAGCAGTTACTGCCTTTCTCCATAGTAGGGCAGTATAGTTTTGATGTTAATGAGAATTCGGTTGATTTAGAAATTGAACAGGTCGCTAAATAATAACAATTTGAAATTACGACAATGGCATCGTCCTTTCAAAATCTATTTTGACGGTTAAAGAGCCAATTGGTCCGTTAATATTTACACTTTTTGCTCCGAATTATAATCGTTGCACTATGCTCCACACCTCAAAGTCCCACCACGTGACCACGTACGGAACGCAGTCTTTTGAAAATTTGGCATTTAAGGCTTTTCAGGTTATGTATCTGTCAAAGTATAGTCAACGAAAGAAATAGTATTGTGTTTAGGCGTTAAAAATGTATAAATCTTTATAACATTAGAATAACAATGGATGGTTTAAGAATTTAAGAATATAAATACTGCATTTAATGAAATTCTAATGTGTATGGTGCCAAATAAGTAATATTTTTGTGCATTTAATCGAAATATCTGGTTTTCTCCATAAAATAATTTTAACTAAACAGCATTTATTTAAAAAAATCTAGCTTCTCTATTATGGAATAAGAATATCTGTATCAAAGGTATACCTATAGGTTAATATATTATAACAAAAATATCTAATTTTGTAATTTTAAGGTCATAAAAATTTATTTTGACCAAAATAAATAAGTATTTTGGATTACTTAAAAGACTGTATAATATGGTATTTAAAAATGTGGTAGTTTTTCTTATCCAGCTTAAAGTGTACCTACATAAAGTTTTGTCAATACAAATAGTTAAAAAGCTTCGACTGAATTTGATCTACATCAAAAAATCATTATAACTTTAAAATTTTTAATAAATCACCTGTCATGGGAGTATTAAACATTTTTACATAGCAAGTTTCTTTAAAAATTGTTTGTTTTCTTATAATCTAACTTAAAGTAAGTATGCCGAGAGGTAAGCACAAGTTTTGTCGTTAGAAGTATAAAAGCTTCAATTTAATTTGAACTATATTCAACAGTTATTTAGTATACCTATATTTATTTATGACCATATTAACACACTCTTCCAAATCATCCACTTATTTATTTTGGTCAAAATAGATTTTTCTAACCTTAAAATACAAAATTAGATGATATTTTTTGTTCTAATATATTACCTACCTTTGATACAGATATTCTTATTTCATAATAGAGAAGTTATATTTTTTTAATAAATTCTGTTTAGTTAAAACTATTTTATGGAGAAATGTAGACCCAATGCATAAAAATATGACTTATATTGCACCTCACACTTTGGAATTTCATTAAATGCAGTATTTATATTCCTAAATTCTTAAACCAACCATTGTTATTGTGATACTATAAAGATTAATTAACATTTACCGCTTAAACATAAGCGGTAACACTATAAATATTATTTCTTTCATTGACTATACTTTGACAGATACATAACCTGAAAAGCCTTAAATGCCAAATTTTCAAAAGACTGCGTTCCGTACGTGGTCACGTGGTGGGACTTTGAGGTGTGGAGCATAGTACAATAACTGTTTAAAAAAATTAAAGAATTTATTAAACTCTGCTGTTTTAGGGCCGTCTTAAGATAATCAGCGCCTGTGGGCTACTAAAAATAATGCGCTCTTCTTTATAGGAGTTAGTGGGAAGGGTTATACAAGTTATACAAAAGTATCAGAACTAGAAAAAATTCATTTAATTTCGTATGTTTCATTTAGAACAGGTTATTTTTTTCTTGAAAAGATTTTGTATAAAAATAGTATATAATAATAACAAAAAATATAACATCAATAAAAATTTCCGCCCCGGGGCTATAGCCCATTTAGCCCTGTGGTTAGGGTGCATGGCCCTGGTTTTAGGTTTCCCGTCCTTATTATTGAGGAATTTTAGCGTTTTAGCGTTATTATTATTATTACCGTTTCAATTATTTACCATATTTCTAAACCATTTGGGAAAAACTACATACCTAAAGTCCATTCCATTTAAGAATGGACTATATGTCGCTGCAGAACGCGGTAAATTTAAATATAATGGCAGTTGTCGCTGATAGAAAATTATTATGTTAAAACAAATATGGACAAATCATAGTAACCCTGAATGTACTAAATACTTAATGAATAATATGACAAAAAAAATTTTTTCCTAAATTTATCAATTTTAAAATGATATTGTTTTAAAACATTTTTAATAAATTGCCTTTATAAAATTACCAAAAACAAAAACTTTTTCTCCATAAAACCATTGAACGGTTCTTGATTTAATTCTAGAGAAATTAAATAGCACAAGAAACAGAGAGCTCAAAACTGTATCGGGTGGAGAAAAGGGAGTGAGGAAGGAGGTCGGGAGACGAACTAATTAAATAAGTCGTTTTGCAGGTCCCTAATGAAGAAAACCGTGTGCGAGAATTGAGCCATTTTGAATTAAGGACGGCGTAAACTTAATTATGTCAAAAATGCAAAGAATTTCAGCTTCTTAATTAAATGTCAGTTTTAGCCGGGACATCATCCCACTTTGGCCGAGATGAATAAGTTTAATTAAATCCTTATGTTTTATTATGCGTGTCTCTGTCTTTCTTCCTCTCGCGCTCGCGTCCTTTCAAAATCGTAGCGCTAAAAATTTTCCTCCGCCCTTTGTGAAGTTTTTCTCTTTGTCTTTCCGTGTGTACGACGTGTGTGTTTCGAGTAATTGCGTACTTAGTTTAGCTTTCTAGCGACGCGTTAGTTTTTTCCTATTGATGGCAATTACGCCATTATTGCAAGTGTGATGTTTTTACTTAAAGAAACGTTTTATTTTTTCAACTCTTTCTCTCTCACACACAGACACTCTCACTCCAACTCTCTCATACTTGCTCTAAATACGAACGATTAAACCACAGCGCACAACTATTAACATTCATAACATTTTCCAGTTAAAGTGCCTATACAGAAATTTAATTGCATACTTTATTTATTGGGTTAGATCAAATTTTTTTATTCCAAATCACATCAATAGTACCAATTTACCTCGTCATTAATGTATTCGATTCTTGTCTTTTAGCTTTTCGTTGTTTTAGATTGTCATTATTTTACCTTTTAGCTTATTTCGTCATTTCAGCCATTAATTTGCTTTTCATCGATATTACATGGTGGTCACTTCCAGCTAAATAGCGTTCTTTAAGATTGTCATTTTAGATTCTCACTTTTTAGCCTGTTTTATCAGTTAAGCCTATCATCGTTTCAACTTATCACCAATTTTACATTGTGGTCCTATTAGCTTGTCTTGTCTTTTTTAAGAATTGGCATTTTAGCTTCTCATTATTTTAGCCTATTTGATCAGTTTAGCTTGTCATTTCAGCTTGTCACTAATTTGTATCCCACTATGACTTGTCGTAATTTTATATTGTGGTCCTTCTTATTTAGCTTGTTATCATATCGGCTTATCGTTCTTTAAGATTGTCATTAGCTTTTCATCATTTTATCCTGTTTTATCAGTTTAGCTTATCAGAAATTTTTCATTGCATTCCTTTCAGCTTGTCATTTAGCTTGTTATCATTTCGGCTTGTCGTTCTTTAAGATTGTCATTTTGGCTTCTTTAAGAATTGGCATTTTAGCTTCTCATTATTTTAGCCTATTTGATCAGTTTAGTTTGTCATTTGAGGTTGTCACAAATTTGCATCCCATTATGACTTGTCGTAATTTTATATTGTGGTCCTTCTTATTTAGCTTGTTATCATTTCGGCTTATCGTTCTTTAAGTTTGTCATTTTGGCTTTTCATCATTTTATCCTGTTTTTTTCAGTTTAGCTTATCAGCAATTTTTCATTGTGGTCCTTTAAGCTTGTCATTTAGCTTGTTATCATTTCGGATTGTCGTTCTTTAATATTGTCATTTTAGCTTCTTTGAGAAATAGCATTTTAGCTTTTCATTGTTTTAGCCTATTTGTTCAGTTTAGCTTGTCATTTCAGATTGTCACTAATTTGCATCCCATTAGGACTTGTGGTCCTTCTTATTTAGCTTGTTATCATTTCGGCTTATCGTTCTTTAAGATTGTTATTTTAGCTTTTCATCACTTTATCCTGTTTTGTCAGTTTAGCTTATCAACAAATTTTCATTGTGATCCTTTAAGCTTGTCATTTAGCTTGTCATCATTTCGGCTTGTCGTTCTTTAAGATTGTCATTTTAGCTTCTTTAAGAATTGACATTTTAGCTTTTCATTGTTTTAGCCTATTTGTTCAGTTTAGCTTGTCATTTCAGATTGTCGATAATTTGCATCCCATTATGACTTGTCGTAATTTTATATTGTGGTCCTTCTAATTGTCTAATTGTCATTAGCTTTTCATCATTTTATCCTGTTTTATCAGTTTAGCTTATCAGCAATTTTTCGTTGTGGTCCTATCAGCTTGTCATTTAGCTTGTTATCATTTCGGCTTGTCGTTCTTTAGTATTGGCATTTTAGCTTCTCATTATTTTAGCCTATTTGATCAGTTTAGCTTGTCATTTCAGGTTGTCACAAATTTGCATCCCATTATGACTTATCGTAATTTTATATTGTGTTCCTTCTTATTTAGCTTCTTATCACTTCGGCTTATCGTTCTTTACGATTGTTATTTTAGCTTTTCGTCATTTTATCCTGTTTTGTCAGTTTAGCTTATCAGCAATTTTTCATTGTGGTCCTTTAAGCTTGTCATTTAGCTTGTTATCATTTCGGCTTGTCGTTCTTTAAAATTGTCATTTTAGCTTCTTTAAGAAATGGCATTTTAACTTTTCATTGTTTTAGCCTATAGGCTAAAACAAATATATTTGTTCAGTTTAGCTTGTCATTTCAGATTGTCACCAATTTGCATCCCATTATGACTTGTCGTAATTTTATATTGTGGTCCTTCTTATTTAGCTTCTTATCACTTCGCCTTATCGTTCTTTAAGATTGTCATTTTAGCTTTTCATCATTTTATCCTGTTTTATCAGTTTAGTTTATCAGAAATTTTTCATTGCATTCCTTTCAGCTTGTCATTTAGCTTGTCATCATTTCGGCTTGTCGTTCTTTAAGATTGTCATTTTAGCTTCTTTAAGAATTGACATTTTAGCTTCTCATTATTTTAGCCCATTTTGAATTATCGTAATTTTACATTGTGATCCTATTAGCTTGTTATAATTTTGGCTTATCGATCTTTAACATTGTTAGTTAAGCTTATCGTCATTTTAGTTTGTTATCATTTAAGCTTTTCGTACTTTAAGATTGTGATTTTAGCTTTTCAATTTTACATATGTAGTATTGTGGTTCTTTTAGCTTATCATTTAGCTTGTTATCATTTTGGCTTGTCATTCTTTAAGATTGTCATTTTAGCTTCTCATCTTTTTAGCCTTTCATTAGTTTAGTTTATTGTCATTTCAGCTTGTCACCAACTGTGTCCCATTTTAAATTTTCGTAATTTTATATTGTATTCCTTTTAGCTTGTTATCATTTAAAAGCTGAATTCAGCTTGTCATTTTAGCTTTTTATCATGTCAGTCTTTTTGATCAGTTTAGATTGTCACCAATTTGCGTCCCATTTCGAATTGCCGTAATTTTACATTGTGGTCCTTTTAGCTTGTTACTCAGCTTGTTATCATTTCGGCTTATCAATCTTTAAGATTGTCATTTTAGCTTATTATGTAAATTAACGTCATTGTTATTAAAGCTAATTGCGAGTTTAACGTGTAATTGTTTTAGCTGGTCATAATTTTACATTGTCATCTTTTTTAGCTTCTCTTTTAAGCCTTGATGTTATTTTAGCTAACTGTCAATGATTAGTTAAATGTGTTTAGGTAAAATTATAATTCGTGCTAAACCAATAAAACCTTATCCTTTAAACTATTAACTTAATACCTAGATTGTGCGGACCGGCACTAATCTTTTACGTCAATAGCAAATCTCTACTACCTTAAAATGTTAACAGCTCAATATTTTGACTCGCGTTATTGTTGTTTGGACAAAGGACCTATAAAATCGTCGTTAAGAAATATAGGATTACACTTATCCGAACATAAAAAGGCTGAATATGGTCCATTATCCGTAAAAATCCCTCGTCTTAAACTTGCACAAAGGACCCGAGGCTCTTTTGCGGTCAAAATATTTTAAATCGATCCTCGAAGGGAAGAATTCGACACCAGATCCGAGATTATGGGAACCCGAACCAAGGAAATTAGTCGCTGCAAATGGGAGTGAGATTATGAAGAAATGATTCATTATGAAATAGTTTTTAGTTTCTAGTTTTTACATCCTAGTCTGTAAATACTAGCTGGGACCAATAACAAAATTCTATAACTGCTTACAGCATCTTTTAATAATTGCTATTGTAGTTGTTTTATGTATCGTTACAATTAAAACCTTGAAGATAAAATATTGTATGCCATTCGGCTGAGAAGTGTCTTTTGAGCTTCGCTCAATTAGAGGCCTTCGCTAACCCGTCGGGCTTTTCGACAACTAAATGGTGTCTGGTGTTTCATTAAATGTTATATAGTACATATTTTTTTATGCTTGATTTTACATTACAAAACAGGCACAGAAACATGGGAAGCGTCCCGTTTTGAAATGTAAATCGCCCTCCAACCACAAAGAATAAACGAATAGAACTATCAGGTTTCGCGTTTTCAAATTTTGGTCGATAAATCCAATAATACCAACTTCCGCGCTTCTACAATATATATATCAATACCCACATTAAGTGGCTGTCAAATGGCGCATCAACCACATACTTGTATGTATGTGCGCCACAAAGGTTTATTTTACTTGAGGTACCTGAGGAGATTTGTAAGGGAGATTATAGACATAGAATATTGTGTGAGTGAGAAATTTAAGTTTTTATCATTCATGAAGGCACTGTACTGTAAATTAGGTAAACTAGTTGATCATCCATCCATCATGTCATTCGAAATTCAATTCAATTATCTGGTAACATCTCAATACGTGTCTATAGTCCATTTAAAGTGTCAATAAAAGGATGGCCATTTATCCAACTCTTTTTAAATAAATAAGTTTGTCTGTCTGTTCAAAGAGTATAAGGGCAACAAAAAGGTGTGTTTAGGAGTCCTGTGACATCCAAGCCACTCGATTGGATTGAACCGAGCAACCTAAGTGCCTAGTTATTGTGCAGTTGAGTGTCGTTGGAAAAAAGGATAATGTATCAAGAGATGATGTTCTAGGAAATATCCAAATAAAGGCTTAAGGATGTCACTCTATTTTTACTGTTGTTCTAAAAGAATTTAGGATAAATAAGATATCTTTTACTTCTCTAAGTTCTTCTGAACTAATTTAAGGCATTCCAGAAATTCCTGTTGATCATCAAGGTTAACACGGTTTCTCTAACCGGATGTGCCTTTGTGCGATCCCGTGAACTGATGTTTTTGTTTTTACACCTCTCTTTGAAATACCTCCTCTTATAAGTTATCTTAATCTTTCGCCTTTTATATCGAAGGATAATGCCCATAAAAAGGCGTGGACACTTGAGCGACCTTAAAGAGGATGTTATTACAAGGCCGTGTATATATAATGAAGCTTTAAAGACATAGTTTAAAATAAACAAACTTTTTTCTTTGCAGGGTTGTCACAATTCAAAAGTTCCTTTAGTTCATCTGGACCTGGATCGTGTTTATCAGGTAACTATCAATATTTTTGTACCTTATTAACTCAGGTCTGTATTATCGAGGCCCGTTATGCAATTGTTCTTTTGTTTTCCGAAACGTCAGCGCCATTTTTGAACATGGCGTCCAAAGCACACGCTCGCTCCGACATCCTTCTCTACATCGCGCCAGTTTCGATGTTTTTTCTTCGTTTAATATTTTTCGCGTGATACCTACAAACACCCCTGTATTTATCGCGTTCGTATTTTGTTTTGGTGCGTCACCAGTGGCAATTAGGGAGGGTGAAAAACAACTGCCGCCGGCCAAGGACGAGGCGCTAAGAGTCCAAAGGCCTCGGCAAAATTAAAACCACCACCAAAAGTACATAATATTTGTAAATTCTTGCAGACTGTATCGATTAAAGCTAGACTGGCAGCTTTAATTGACACAAATTAAGCGAAAAAAGGCACAAAACCCCTGTTTAAGAAGCGCGATACAAAGAAGTCTGTGTATTGAATGAAGAGCAAGCCCAAAGAAAAAAGTTGAAAAGAGTGTAATATCCAATTTGCCGACCATTATATATTTTCAGGCGATTAGGCAACCATAACACGGTTTTCACGATAATTATGTAGCAGCAAAAGACGTTTTTTTCTTCTGGGCGACTGGAGAAAAGTTTCGCAAAAGGCCCGAGGCTCTTTTCCAATTACAATATTATAAGAATATTGGTGGAGTGAACGGAGCAGTATTGGTCAATTAAACCTTCTAATTGCTATTATTTCTCACCTTTAATTACATTATTTTTATTTAACTGTTTCGAGGCTGGGATTACTTTAAACAATAACGCATTGTTTAGTTGTCAACTTCTATCTGGGACATTCATAAGTGCTTACTTATTGTATCAGGATTTAGAAATCAGTAGAAAACTACTTGAATTAATTGCTAACAAACTTACAAGCATATATGCTTGTATACAAGTCTTGATTATGGAGGAGTATACAATAGGGTAATTTAAAAAATTCGAATATTTTTTTTACTTCCGACAATACATTTTTTTTTTCTCAGGCACTTCTAGAAAGTGCTCATCAAATTTGAGCTCTTAATATTGATAGGAAGATCCTCATCACAATTTTCCATTTTTTCTTTAATCCATTGTAAAAATGACCATATTTTCTTATGAATCAATCATTTAATCAAATCTTTATACATATTTTTGTAGGAAATTGAATGTTCTTCAAAAAAGGACTGATGTGTTTAAGCGATTACTTTAACCATTTAAAAGATATTTAAGATCAAAATATGAAGAATTTAACTCTTTAAAAAGTAATTATTGTTAAATGATGACATATTTTTGTAGGAAATTTAATTCTCTACAAAAAAGGTCTGATATGTTTAATTGATTACTCTAACCGTTGAGAAGATATTCCCAATAAACAATTTGTACTACGTATAGTAACGATAAATTATATAAAGGTTATATAAAAGTTGTCAAATTATATAAGAGTTTAACAAGGTTTTATAAAATCGCCATTTAGTTTACTAGTTTTATAATGGTCATATAAGGTTACTGTAAACTCTAGGCATATAAATAGGTTATATAATTGTATATATGTATGTGTATACAAACATTTTATATAACCGTTACCAGTAGGTTTATAAAGGAGTTTTATAAAGTTTCCGGTTACCTGTTTTATAAAACTATTGTGTCTTTAATTTTTTAAATAAAAATTTTGTGTTATTTATGTGCTTAATTGTTGGCTTATTATATTATTATATTTTAAAAGTGGATTAAATTGAATGTTTAGTGAAATAATTTTATTTCATTGCGTTAAAACCATTATTACTTCAGGCAAAAATGACGAACCTGACAACACTAACCTGAGCGGTTAGATGGATGCCTATCAAAAGTTTTATAACATCACTTGTAGTGACGACAGTTACTACAATGTATATAAGAGTTACAAAATTATATAATAACACTTAAAGTAACTTAGATGGTCCTATAAAACTGAACTAGTACCTTAGGTTATATAAAATTACCATGAGCAATATAAGAGGGCTCAAGGTTGATACATTCTTTTCAAACTGATTTTTTTTTACATAAAATAAATTTTAATCGAATTGTATTACAAAAACAACTTAATTGACCAAACCAAGGTAAAAAATTCACTACTTTAATGTAAGCAATAGAAATATATTAATGTATTAAAAAAATATTCATATATTTTTTAATAGTATACAAAATATTTAGGTTTTGGTATTTTGATGTCCCCTAGTATTGTGTACATATTTACAATAAAAATTACTTTGCACTTTAAATCGTATTGAGTAAAATAATAATTGATTAATATTTTCGCCATACTTGGCTTCTCAAATTATTTACGTAGTTATATAGTGGTTTCCATAATATTCCTGTTATCTCTAGTAATAAAACTTGGATTTTATAGCGTTACTAAAATAGGTACCGATAACCTTCATAAACTCCCCAAATAAGCTCTTTAAGAGGTATATAAGAGTAATATAAACCTTTCTGTAACCAAATTAAGAAATTTAGGTTTTATACTTACTGATACGAATATCTTCTCAACTGTTAAAGTAATCAATTAAAACATCAGTCATTTTTTGTAGAGAATTTAATTTTCTACAAAAATATGTATAAAGATTGATTAATAATGAAGTATGGTCTTTAAAAAAAGAATATTCGATTTTTTTAATCACCCTCGTAGTATACAAACGGGCCCAAGACAGAACCCTGCGGTATACAGTGCTTATGAGCAAAGTTCCTGTTGTATTGGATAATCGAGTTATAAAACATCATATTTATCATCCGAAAATTCAATTTAACCGATTAATAGACAGTTATTAACGACCAGTCGATAGGATCTGCATAATTCACGCACACCCAGACGAGTGCAAATAGGGTGCTCCACTTTATTAGAAAACTGGCCGGCATGCGGGCTTAATAAAGTGACAAATAGTAAATTGTAATATAAATAATTGTCAATTGTAGTGTAGCGTGCGAACGTATTAAATGGCGCATAAAATCGGGACTGTAGCAAGAGCCACCCCACAAAACAAACCGGCCTAATTTGATTAGGCTAATGCGATGTTTTTCAGATGCGCCGCCGAAAAAATTTAATGCTTTTTTCGTGGCTAATGGCCAAGAAAAAATTAATCGAAAATTTTATTTTGTTTTAGAGTATAAAACAGCGTAAAGGACTAGGGTTTTAAAATTTAAATTAAGAAATATTGGGTTTTGAAAATTTCTAGACACAATTTGATCGATTTTTTTCCTTTGTGATAGAACAGTGTAATATACTGCAAAAAAATTATATAAGTTTATAAATAACAAAAATAAACTTTATAGAAATAAAACTTAGAGGGTTAATCTGAAATAGGGAAGGAAGACAAGGAAGAAATGAAACATTGTCCTCCTCCTAACGCATCTTCCTGAACGTTTTATGACACATTGCTTTTGACTTTTTCAAACGTTATTTTTCAGAAATACTGTTAAATGTAAATATCTTTCGGCATTTGTTTGGAATTTCTACTATGCTTTAATACAAAATGAATATAAAAAAGTTAACTTCTAAAACAAGAGTTGTATGTAGCGTTTTGTAAAAGACACCAAAAGTGTACGCAAAAAAAACTTACCTTTAAAATATTTACAAAAAAATTCACACATTTTACACGTGCTCACTTGTTGTTGCCGAACTATGTATGCCCTCTAGAAATAACACGATAGTATTTCTATCTCGTGTCTCTATTTCGAAGCAGTCGGCATAGAAGACGACGTTAGGAAAAAGACAAGATTTTTGAATGTCAACTTTAATATTTTTTTCTGTTTAAACTACTTTGTAGAAAACTATTTTATTTTTATATACGAATAAAAGAATAAAAAAAAAATTGGATTTTATTGTTCTCAATATTTTTTTATTTAATTATTTTTTTCTTTATTTGATTGTTTTTACTTTATAAAACAATATACAAAACCGATGTACTAATTATATATTATTTTATATTTCGGGATCCAGAATTACTAAAACTTTAAATTGATATTAAAAAAAAACCAGAATCAATCTAAACATTCTGTAAACGCTATAATTCATGATTTTGATTGTAGAAACGGAAAATACTTTCAGAACCCCATCATCTTAATTTTTTTTCGAAAATTTTGCACAGTGTTTATACAAATTTTTAAATAAAATCGCATGTTTTAATTGGATAATTGAAAGAGTGGATAATATTTTTAATAAACAGCCAATTAAAAGAATACTAACCGTGATATATATTAAAATACTATGGTGGTTTGTTCTGCATTTGGTTGTAAAAGTTATACAACAAGAAAGAGTGAAAAGGATATGTGAACATGTACTATGAACTTCAATTACATCATTATATTTGAAAAGCCTGGAGACTTGTATTTATTGTTTTCGGGTTTTCGTTAGCTCCACTGTCAATTGGCTGGCAATTTAGCGTACGAACGTCTTTTGTAAGATGGAAAAGTGTGCGTGTAAATGTTAATGCGCATGTCGGATCAATATCAACATTCTTCTTATTGCTAATCTTGCCGTCTGTTTATTCAAAATGATGTCTATTCCAAACTTATTCGCCTCTTTTAATCTAAATAAAATTGAACTATTTTGATGTTTCATTGTATTACTGAACAGAAACCGACAAAGAATTAAGTTTCGTTGAAATATTTTGCGAAACAGGGTAATACCTAAAATTTTCATATCTCAGCGAACGACCTAATAACTCATTAAAAAAGATTAAAGCCCTCCTTCAGCATCTCTTGCATTATGAGGAGCATGGAAAAAACTAATTATATAATCTTCCTTAAAAGCGAAAGAAACTTCAAAAGAGAGAAATTGTTACTTGGGATGATGGCATGTCGAAATGAAGATGTGAATGCCTACTACTTTTTTAAGGGTGTTTTTTTTTTCGCTTTTCTCCGCTCGCATTCAACAAGGGAGACAACGAAACCAAGATATTTAGAGGGTGACTTTTAAGAAACCAAAATATCTCTCTATTACCGGGGCCGCAGAAAGGGGCGGACCGGTAATCAATACTGCCTTCTTTTAACAAGAAGAATTTACCACGGCCAAATCAATTTTTATGACTATTGCCTTTTTATAAGTACGTTTAAACACACCTTTAAATTGGATTTTATCAAACTTATTATTTGGAAAAATCTACTACTGATCTAGAGGTAATTCTACAAAAACTTTATGTGCATTTATAACTATACAAACAGCTAAATAAATTTTGTAAGCGATTAATAAAATAATATTATTTAATTTTAATGGCTATAAAAAATGTACCACCTAAGGTACCTTTTTTATTAAATTTTTAGCGTCTTATTGGGACGAAAACCTATACGATTTTTCAAAGTAATGAGATTATTTTTATTTACAGAATAAACTTTTTTTACTGTTAATAAAATTCTCATTTACTATAATTAAGCAGCAATGTTGAGCTTTTATAAAAAAATGTTCATCCAACAAAGTAATAGTTGTTATCACATTGTCATGGCAATAAGAAATACTTTATGTTTATATTAAAACTTTGTCGAACTTAAATGTTTTTGTTAAATCTATAGTTGTGTGTAAATTGCGCTTACATAAAGTAATGCGCAGTTGTTATAGTAAAATTTGTTCATTTTACTGGCATTTAAATTACTATCGTTTTAATTCAAATTAATTTTATTTAAGTTAGAAAATCTTTGTTAATAGCTTACCTTAACAAAAATATTTTATTGCTATAAAATGACTTTTTTAATATTTACTATTGTTTTGCAATGGTAACAAAATTTGTTGTTATTTCCCTTAAAAAGAGGGTGAAAGGGCCAGCGCTCTCCTTGGTGAACATAACTTTATAATCCACAGTCTCTCTTATAATCTTATTGATTTCACTTGTGGGGGTGAAGTGTGGTAAAATCTAGCATGATAAAAATATCAAAAAGATCAGTAAGAAAATTAAAATTTCGACGTTTTCTAAAAGAAACGTTTATTTTAGAAAACGTCGAAATTTTGTTTAAACATTTAAAGTCTATTTTATAAACGAAGCAGATTTGTTGTTTAAAAAGTTCATATTTTTTTTCATTTTGTACATCATATAATATGAGTTAATTTTTTTTTGTTATAATAAATAATTTGTTTTAATGCCTTGCAATTATTTAAAAAAAAAACTACCCAACACCCAACAGTAGGTTGAAAATGTGACCATTGTTACAATGAAAATAGTTTATTGAATTAACAATTAATTTGTTGTTAAATTTACATAAATTTTAGTGATGCCGCCGATACGAGAGATTCTCGCCTCTCGTCTCGTCTCGTCTCGACGAGACGAGACGAGAGGGAGATTTTCTCTCGAAAAAAGGCTCGAGACGAGACGAGAGAATGCCCTCTCTCGCTCGAGAATTTCTCGTTTCTCTCGATCTCTCTCGTTCTCTCGATTATAAAGAACAATTTTTTTTACATAAAAATTATAATTTTGCACATAAATGACGATATTTATTTGGACCAATGAGAACATTATTCGCATTTCATAATAAACAAAATTTGTTCCTGGTTAACGTTTTATTATTTTATAACACAACTTAACGTTAACCAAGAAAAAATTACTTATAAAATAGATAATAATAATAATTTTTAAAATTTACCCTGCATAAGCACATCTATGGCACTCCTTATACTATTAAAAAAAACCGTATGCTTAATAAGCATTGCTTATTTAATAAACTTATCAACAACATGTGGTTTTTGAGGGCCTGATTACAAATTTGATATCCATTTTTTTTTTAATAAAATGGCTGAATGGCGAAAATTCGTCGTTGGGCTTTAATGGTTTGGGTAAAATTTAGTGTTCAGATATTTATGGGGTCCCTGATTCAGAATTTGATATCCATTAAAAAAAAACAAAATTGCGGATTCAAAATGACGGACATGCGCAGTAGGTACAAGATGGTTGGATCTATGTGGAGTAGTTACATCATATATACGCAGTAGTTTTCAGATGGATGGATCAAATGATTTGATCCATTGAAAACTACTGCGCCGATACAGGCTGTTTCTTTTAACTTGAGACAGCTCAATAACCCGAGAAATACGCATTTCACGGAAAAATGTTTTAAATAAAAGGTTAATGTGACCAAAGGGGACATTATTTGGTGCTACCGCTAGCCACCCCCTACGCCTCCTTAAGGGTGAAACGGGGGGTAACTTTGAAGAGTCAAATGGGATAACCCTTTTTTTACAGATTTTGGTAGTACTTAAAAAAATTAATAACTTTTTTTAAAACTTTTTTCAATTTATCAACAGATGGCGCTGTAATTCAAAATTTAAGAAAAATGGGTTTCCCTGTAAAATGTATTATATGAAATGTTTGAAAAACAAAAATTAACATTAAATCAACAATAGCCGGCTCTGAAAACAATTTATAACAAATGTTCGAAATGTCGTCCATTTCGACACCAGCGTCCCTGGTCGGTAAACGTTTAGTGCGGTACCTTTGGCGAACGGCATTAAATGGTGAAAATTATCGGAATTTTCTAGAAAACGATCTGCCAGACTTCTTCCTGTGGGGTTACTTGAAAGAAAAAGTTTACGCTGCAATTCCTACAACTCGGGAGGACATGGTGGAGCCAGAATTCATTACCCGCATTCAAAAATGTGTCGAAATGAAAGGATGACATTTTCAACATTTGTTATAAATTGTTTTCAGAGCCGACTATTGTTGATTTAATGTTAATTTATGTTTTTCAAACGTTTCAAATAATACATTTTACAAGGAAACCCAATTTTCTTAAATTTTGAATTACAGCGCCATCTGTTGATAAATTGAAAAAAAAGTTTCAAATAAAAGTTATTCATTTTTTTATGTACTACCAAAATCTGTGAAAAAATCGGGTCATTCCATTTGACTTTCTAAAGTTACCCTCCGTTTCACCCTTAAGGAGGGGTAGGGGGTGGCTAGCGGTAGCACCAAATAATGTCCCCTTTGGTCACATTAACCTTTTATTAAAGACATTTTTCTGTGAAATGCGTATTTCACGAGATATTGAGCTGTCTCAAGTTAAAAGAAACATATTATAGGTGTATAATACTAGATGTAACTACTCCACATAGATCCAACCATTTGATTCAAATGCGCAACATTTTCGGCGTAAAAAGTCTTACTTTATTAGTGTGGTCTTGGCACACATTTTTTTTTATTTTCAGTTTAAATTTCTATATAAAAAAATATAAACGAATTTGTATTTCATTCCAAATAATTTTTGTATTCATACTTAGGTACTTTTACCACGAGAGAAACGAGACGAGACGAGAGAAAGGCACTCTCGAGCGAGAAAAGAGTATTCTCGACGAGACGAGAGACCCATTTTCTCTCGCTGCACGAGACGAGACGAGAGAAGGACTTTTCTCGTCTCGTCTCGTCTCGCGGCGTCACTAATAAATTTTATTAATTTTATAAAAAAGTTTTATTTTAAACGAAAAGGGATTTGTAAAATTTACAAAATTTCCATGAATAATTAGTGTTTCATTAATACTACAAAACGTTTTTGTAAACGGTATAGAACTGTTTTTTTGGACAAATAATAATAACTATATTTATCAATGGGTTTCTGCTTGCAAATTAGCTCTAATAAATAAATAAATAAATAAGTAATAATTTTTTTTTTAAATAATTTAAATAATAAAAATTGGAAAAAATATTGTTTTTTATGAAGAATCCTAAGAAAAGTTTTTTAATTTGTTTTGTAAAATAAGGCTTTTTTGATTTATTTGATCTCTTTAGAAAAATACCTATGATATGATATATAATATCTCCTGTATATTCTGCAATGAGTGGAGAATCTGAAAAATTCCTAATTTATTAAGTAGGTCGCGTATTTTTGCAGGAAATTACGCCTCTTCCACCAAAACTAAAATTAAAATTCAGCAGGATTGATTGACGTCTAGCCGAGTTTTATTAGGATGCACACAAGTGGCAGGATATTCGAGTCCTGCCAAACACGCCCGGGAACACGATACTGCATATTGCAGGAATAAAGTCATACGTTTTACTGCCGTTTGCGCGTTCTGCAGGAAAACGTCAACCAAGCGGGAATAAAACATTGTAAAATGAATAAAATAAATTCCTGCTGCGTTTTTTTTAGTTTGCAGGACGTGTTATTTAAGCCGACCACTTAGAATAATTCAATAAAGAGTTAGTAGTGTGGTGAATAGTTTAGGTTGTGTTTGAGGGTTGATTCGTTTTTGCTGAATGGAATATTTTTATTTCCCTTCTCCTGGACTGTTTTACTGTTGTGTTTTACAACCAATGCACACCGGCGTTAAGAATTTAGTCTTGCATGCATATTTTAAATTCGTCAGAATTGCTAGCAGGTTCGGTTTAAATTTAATATGCTTGAAACGGTGGGCAAAAGAATACAAAATCGCCCAAGCAGGGGAATTATTTTAAAATTTTTACGTTTGGGATGTTTTTTAAAACTATTTTTTTTTAATTTTCAATAATACAGGGTATTTCACATTTTCAACAAAATGCCACTTCCGGTTTAATCGAATCGAGTTATTAATCTTTTTTCGTTAAAATTTGACCAATCAGAAATACTTCATAACTTTTTTGTCGGTGGAATTTTTATTATCCTAAAGCACTATTTAAAAGATATTTTTTCGCGCATTCTGCAAGCCGTCAGGGACAGAGGACGCCCTGGTCGCTCCCCTCCCCAATTAATTATTTAGCACAATTGATAAAAAAGATGTTTGCGCGGGAAGGGTAGGTGCGTGTCGGTCCTGTAACATCTCCACAAAGAGCTTAATTAAAAGAGCGAAAGTTTATTTTAATTACTTATTAAGCGAGTTATAACGCAGCATAGATTTAATTAAGATTTCAATCGACAATTTGTTATTGTCTAGCTCGCGACGAAACGAAGTAATCAAATTAAATTTAATTAAGCAAAGTGGGCTGCTGTCGATTGTGTTTGATGCGGACCAATCAGGTGGCGAGGCACAACTTTTGCGAATTCTTCGTAACAAGTTAATTCGCATTCATTTATACGCACACACGTACGTTTTCTCGCTTCTTTTGAACGCGAGATTGTTCCCTTTAATTTCAAAAATGCTTTGCCACTTTATCACTTTAATTTAAAAAGTAGACACATTCAAACGAAATAGCAGTTCTATTATGTTCCTACAGGTGTTAGTTTTCATAAATTAGAAGAAATTATGAAAGCCGTGGAATTAGTGCCACAAAACAGATGGTTCGTTTTAGGAAAAAGGTGCGCTGTTTCAGAATGCAAGATCGAGTTTCTAGAACAACAATTTTAAATAAAGTTACTTTGGAGTAAGGGCAAACTTAATTGCCAGAAGTCGGCTAATAATAGAAATATCTTTCATTATCGTGTGTCAAAAGTTAAAGGAAATGAGACAGAGTACAATATTTAAAAGGTTACTTGATACTGAACATTACTGAATTGGCTTTTTCCAGAATTTGCAGACCGACATAAATGTCTGCTGGTGTAAGTTCCGGGCTATAAGTTGGATGCGTTACAATGGTCCTAGTCAAGAAGCTCTCCTAATTTTTAAGATGAACTGTGCCCCACACCTCAGTCCCACCACGTGACCACGTACGGAACGCAATCTTTTGAAAATTTGGCATTTAAGGCTTTTCAGGTTATGTATCTGTCAAAGTATAGTCAACGAAAGAAATAATATTATGTTTAGGCGTTAAAAATGTATACAAGATTTATATATAAATCTTTATAAGATTACAATAACAATGGATAGTTTAAGAATTTAAGAATATAAATACTGCATTTAATGAAATTCTAAAGTGTATGGTGCCAAATAAGTAATATTTTTGTGCATTTGGTCCAAATATCTAGTTCTCTCAACGAAACAGCATTTATTAAAAAAAATCTAACTTCTCTATTATGGAATAAGAATATCTATAGATATATTTTAAAGGAAGGTTAATATATTATAACAAAAATATCATCTAATTTTGTAATTTTAAGGTTAGAAAAATTTATTTTGACCAAAATAAATAAGTATTTTGGATTATTTAAAAATGTGGTAGTTTTTCTTATCCAGCAGTGTACCTACATAAAGTTTTGTAAACACAAATACTTAAAAAGCTTCGACTGAATTTGATCTACATCGAAAAATCATTATAACTTTATTATTTTAATAAATCATATGTCATGGGAGTATTAAATATTTTCACATTGCAAGTTTCTCTAAAAATTGTTTGTTTTCTTATAATCTAACTTAAAGTAGGTATGCCGAGATATGCACAAGTTTTGTCCTTAGAAGTATAAAACCTTCAATTTAATTTGAACCATATTCAACAATTATTTAGTATACCTTTATTTATTTATGACCATATTAACACACTCTTCCAAATAATCCACTTATTTATTTTGGTCAAAATAGATTTTTCTAACCTTAAAATACAAAATTAGATGATATTTTTTGTTCTAATACATTAACTTACCTTTAATACAGATATTCTTATTTCATAATAGAGAAGTTAGATTTTTTTTAATAAATCCTGTTTAGTTAAAACTATTTTATGGAGAAATGTAGACCCAATGCACAAAAATATCACTTATATTGCACCTTACACTTTGGAATTTCATTAAATGCAGTATTTATATTCCTAAATTCTTAAACCAACCATTCTTATTGTGATACTATAAAGATTTATTAACTTTTAACGCTTAAACATAAGCGGTAACACTATATATAAATATTATTTCTTTCATTGACTATACTTTGACAGATACATAACCTGAAAAGCCTTAAATGCCAAAATTTTCAAAAGACTGCGTTCCGTACGTGGTCACGTGGTGTGGAGCATAGAACATAATGAAATTCGGTACATTAAGTTTTCACTGTTAATCATGTGGCTTCCAAAAATCTTGTATACTGAATGGTTCAAATCTGTTTGGTGGTTCACGAAGACACTAAACAGCGACTTTTCAAAACCACTTTCCAGTGATAAAAAGAAAAATTGGCTTATCTTTTAAACCTTTCTGTAATAAAATGAATTCCAGCCACATTACCTGGCAAAACTAAATTTCTAACCCTTCCATTCCGCCTCATCCTGCCCAGATGTTATTTCCAATGTCCCATTGGTTAATGCACTTTAATTCGTAGGTAGAGGTTCTGAAAGGTGTTTGCCTGACAAAAGAAACGAAATTGTAGCCAAGTAACCCTTTTGGAAAAAGATCGGGGCGTTACCGTAAATAGATTGTGCTTCAGATAGGTTCTATGAGGGACCAAAACTGTTATTATTCCCATAATGGGTATACCTCCCATTTAATAAAGGTAACCCATCATTATAATGATGGGTTACCTTTATTAAATGGGAGGTATATTGACAGATGTTTACACAACAAATATATAAGGGAGAAATATTTTGTTTCATACACTTTTATTTAAAATATATAAAGTTTTAAAATAAATTAGCTGCAATATTGTGCCTCATTAAAGATGTTGTGACAAGCTTTCTATTTTCTGACATTGGCGCCAATCAACAAGCTTCTTAAATATCGAGTTACCCTAGACTAATATCCGTTTTGTATGTTTTGAAAGACAACACACCCAACTACTAAGTATAGATTAACTTGTTACATTTTTTCATCCTCTTCTTTACCAATATGAAGATCGAGTTTATACAAATAATGTATCTCGCCGTTGTTTATACATTATATTTGCTTATAAGCCCTGTTGGGGGGGTTTAAAAGACAAACACAAGAATGTCCGTTAGGCCCATGTAATAATGCTTAATGATCTTAAATTAGGTTTTATTAGGAGTGGAAATCATATGTCATACGTGTCCTGCCGCGGTCCATGGCCTTAATAATGCCAAACATCCGCTCAACTATTTAATAGAGGCGAGATAAGGGTGGCTAGTTTTGCGCCCGTTCGGTGACTTATGAAATACCATTGGGCCATTAGGACAATTTATAGACGACACAAGCAATGCGGCGCGATTGCCTTAACCCTTCTGCCCCACGGCAAACTTAATTTATGATTAGGCACGCTACGTGCAAGTGTTTGATGAGGTCAATGAATGAATTTAATGATGGATTATCCACGGACATTAGTCATAAGCATTCTTAGACTGAAGGGCAGATACGGAACTATGCAGCTTTGGTACAAGCTCGTCTAGATATGCAGTTGTAACTGAATCATCAGTGCCGGGTAGACCTGTAGCGCATACATTCAAACTAAAAGCCTTCGCTGCTCTTGTAGTAGCGAGTGGTTAGTTTTCGTCGACATCTACTTCTCTAGAAATTTAAATATTGCTCTGATCTGATAAGGGTGTTTAATTTTATACTAGTTTGGATAAGCTTTTTCGAAATGTTACTTTTTGCACGTTTCATCCTTATACACTGAAAGAAAAAATGGTTCAATTAACCAATAAACAGTTTTTGCACAATTAATACAAACAATGTTTCCTTGGAATTAAAAGAACCATGTTAAAATATAAATGTTGTATTAACAAATTATAATTATTAAATTAAAATTTCAGAAACCTTTAAACCTTTTTTTCTACTCCCACCTTTAAAACGCCCTTTATCGTACATGTTTCCATGACACTAAGTGACCTTTTAAATATACATTGACAAGTTGTGGCTTTATGGCGCTTTAGTCACGGGCTGAAGTTAGCAACAGGTTTTTAGTCACGGGCTGAAGTTAGTTTTAAGTTAGTTGACAGTTGTCAAATGTCATACAATCGTTAAAATAAAGTGCCTTTCTTGTAAAATAATACTAAATGTGAAAATTATTTTATTATAATAATTATAAGATATATCTCAATACAAAAATATAAAAGTATTAAATAGTTTCTCAACGCCAATATTTGAAAAGTTTATATGAACATTGTACTGACCTTTTAATTTCGCCGGCAGTAAACTATAACTTAAATTCGGGCAGGGACTCCACTGTTAAGTCCTCATAAAACATTTTCTTTACTTTCACTGTGAAAAACTGTCAATTTTTAAGAAATACATTTCGATTTATGACCTTTATAATCTGTGTTTATAAAATGTGACATTTGACGGTGACACACAGATTCCCCTATGGTTTCATAGATGGCGCTCTATACAAATTTTTGATTTAAATCATTTTAAGATAATAATAAGTATTTGTCGTAGAACAAGTATAGTATGCACCTCGTTTATAAACTTTTTTATACACTCATCAATTTAAGCACTCGCTTGCATGCTCGCTCGTGCCTAAATTAAATTCGTGTATAAAATGGCGTTTATCAAACTTGATACATAATATACTATTTTGGTCCAACCACTAAAAATATTAAAATAAAATTCACGGATTATTAAAATAATATTATCGTAATATTTAATCAAATTATTAAAAATATTAATTTAATTAGATAACTAGTAGTGAAATAATAGTAGTTTTAATCTTTAAAACTACTTGGATTAATAAATTTAAAGGTTAAAAAATGAATTGTTAATATCAAATAATTAAAATATTGATTCAAAAAATTTACGTAATAAAGAATGTTTTATTTAAAATATTCGATAATTAAACCAAATATAAAAGTATGTAAATATAACCAACTGGAAAGGTTGAATAAAAAACTTTGTTAAAAAAATACATTTTTGTTTGAAAACAAAACAAAACATAATAGATTTAAATTATTTTTTTTTTAATTTTTGTATCCAAAATTTAATCAAAATCAAAAAAATACGATTTTTTTTTTCAAAAAAATCATGATTGTTTGTAAACTCTGGTTTTAACAACAAACAAAAGTTTAATTGAATACTTATACACTACTTAACCGTTATAGTTTTTTTGTATTTCTCTTATTTCTTTAAAAACCTTATTTATTGGTTTAATATCAAAAGGCATTTCTAAAACTTTTGATTTAACCAATTCATTTATCTGAGTGTATACACTATATATGGGTTTTAATTGATTAACTGGTCGTTGAATGTGGAAAATTCAATTTGTCCCTGACACATTGTGGCACCCGCTAATCCAAATTTTATAATTGATTCGGCCCTGTGAGTGGTATGCGTCCCGTAGGACCCGGCAGTATCAATGAATTTTCATTTTAATCCGGAAAAATGCCCTTTGGTAGTCCTTCTCTTTCTGGCGAAAAATGTAGTAAAAAGGATCAAATTAATAGATTATCCGGGACATCTGTACAAGTGGTGTGTTTATAGCTTGTTGCCCCTGTCCCGCGGGACAGCGTTCACGCGCGATTAGGGACGCTTAGGGAACGCTTACACACTGTTACCAACGTTGCAACTGCGAAATTAACGCCACGTCGACGGGCTAGTGCACGATGCGCCGAATTAACTCCACAAATGTTTGATTTAATCTCGCCCAAGTGCTGAATTAATTCGACGAGATCATTCTTTTCAATTGGTTATTATTATTATTGAAACAGCTTAATCAGTTTTCTTGTACTTTCGTTATCCTGCACTTAAGTGTAAGAAGGGATAAAATCTGCATAACCTTTTTATTTAAATTAATTCATAATGTTATAGACTGTAGTGACTTACTGGGACAGTTAAATTTTTATGTACCAAGACTTAATAATAGGCAAACATTAGTATTTAAGTGTCCAAGGGCACGTACCAACATGTTAGTAAGGTCGCCGATATATAAAATGTCCCTAACTTTTAATAAAGTAGCAAGTCTTTGTGATATTAATTTTTCTAGTCTGAGGAGTATACTACAATGTTTTTAACCATTTAATTATTATATTTATCAATCATTTTCTTTTTTTATTATATATTTGCGGTTTTTTTTATCCGTTGTCTACTTTTTTTAAACACCA
Source organism: Brassicogethes aeneus (assembly GCA_921294245.1). NCBI lineage: Eukaryota > Metazoa > Arthropoda > Insecta > Coleoptera > Nitidulidae > Brassicogethes > Brassicogethes aeneus. The sequence continues at coordinate 3,586,953 of OV121138.1, forward strand.
CTTTATATATTTAAGTATATTTATTTTATTATTTATTTTATGTATATTACTAATTGTTTTTGTATCTACTGTAATTTTGTTATTTGAATGTCCTTTATTGTGAAAACTGTTGGGCAATAAATAAATTATTATTATTATGAAATATGCAGTACTTCATCTACATATTTATTAAAAAGCTTTGTGCTAAATACATTAGCAGTCCTAATGTTTTATTTCATATTTTATACACCACCAAGGAGACAGATCCGGTGATCAAGCTGGCCAGCGAATTGTACCACCATTTGATATCAGGATCAGGATGATCTTTAGGGTCTTGAGGGACTAAGCCCGCGGTCCGTTCCTACCCCTAACCCGCACAAGCCATTCAGTTAGCTTCTGGGACTCTGTTGCCATTTAAAAAAATATGTTATACCTACGTTAAATTTACGTAATGTCTGGTTGATTTATTTAAGTAATATTATAACAACGTTAAATTAACGTTATTTTGTAATAAGTAAAGAATTCAATTATGGTAAAATTAACGTTATGTTAGTTAAATTTAAATTCTTGCTTAATGTACCTTTTGGTTATAAGGAAGGTAGTTTTTGGTTAATGTTACCATTTTTTAACTACATTTTGACTCTTAAGTCATCTTAAATTATAATTAACCGGTTAAGTTTATTTTAACTCTATATAGGTAATTATAATTTACCAAATATGGTTATGTATATATATATATAAAAAAAGAATATTTTTTTTCTCTCGTCTCTTGTGAAAATATGTTGGTTTGTCATGTTTTAAGAGCCCTGTCAAAAGATCAGCTCCATTAAAAAAATTTTAGGGGTCGCTCAAGGTTTTTAAAAATTTCCAAAATGGTCAAAAATTGGATTTTTTTTATTTTAATTTTTTTTCTCGTTCCAAAATTATTTTTTAATTTAAAAATAATAATGATTCTGAAAATTTCAAATCGATATTTTGATTTCTAAAGGTCGCTCAAGATTTTTTTAACTTTCAAAGTAGAGTATTTTGAATGTTTTTGAGCGACCTCTGAATATAAATGTCAACAAACTTTCAGTGACCTTTAGAAATCAAAATATTGATTTGAAATTTACAAAATTTTTATTATTTTCAACCAAAAAAATAATATCGAGACGAGAAAAAAAATTAAAATAAAACAAAAATTCAATTTTTGACGATTTTGAAAATTTTAAAAAATCTTGAGCGACCCCTAAATTTTTTTTAATCGAGCTGATATTTTGACAGGGCTCTTACAGCATGATAAACTAACATATTTTTACAAGAGACGAGTAAAAAAAATATTATTTTTTTTTGGGCCACCCTAATATATATATGGGCAGATCCATTACTTTTCGACAAAAGTGTGCGGGGGTAAATCACCGATTTGGCTGCCGATTTTTTTCTCGAAAGTAGGTCATATAAGGAGACGATCCTGAAAATTTGAGCTCGATATAGGTAATTCCGGCTGCAAGAAAATTTTTTGAAATATAAAAAAAGTCGATTTTTTAGTAATTTTCAAAAATTCGTATCTCAGCTCCTATTTAACTTAGAGATTTGATCAAGACGGCATTTTTCTCTATTATCCCTCTATTTTCAAGAAAAAAATACTTTTTAAGTTTAAACTCAAATCCGGCTAAGCTGTACGCCTCCAAATAAAACACTGCTTAAGATAAATTTTGCCAATTTTTAAAGTGCTTTCAAATCTACAGTTTTTGAAGCAGTGGAATAAATGACAGATGATATTTTTCGTTAAGGTATACTCTGTTGGAATTTACCCATTTTTTACTTGATTGCTTCGATTTTTCTAATATATGGCCACTCAAAGACAATTGATTTTTGAAAAATCAATGTTTTCAGATACCTACAACTTTTTTCTATCGATCCGAAATCCTTTGAAAATTTCAGGGATTATACTTTATTCTATTCCCAAACAAACCATCGAAACTTTTCCTTGGGTATTGAAGTGGTTTCCGAGCTATGAATTTTTAAAAATGTCAAATTTTCAATATAATATGACATTTTTTGTAGTTTTATTATCAGTTAAATGAATTATTAGTAATACTTTAGTCAATAATCTATTAGACCTTGTTCATTTTTCTCGAAAGTAGGTCATATAAGGAGACGATCCTGAAAATTTGAGCTCGATATGGGTAATTCCGGCTGCAAGAGAATTTTTCTGAAATATAAAAAAAGACGATTTTTTAGTCATTTTCAAAAATTCATATCTCAGCTCCTATTTAACTTAGAGATTTGATCAAGATGGCATTTTTCTCTGTTATTTCTTTATTTTCAAGAAAAAAATTGGTTTTAAGTTTAAACTCAAGCTGCAAGCCTCCAAATAAAACACTGCTTAAGATAATTTTTGTCAATTTTTAAAATGCTCTCAAATCTACAGTTTTTGAAGCAGTGGGATAAATGACAGATGATATTTTTCGTTAAGGTATACTCTGTTTGAATTTACCCATTTTTTACTTGATTGCTTCGATTTCTCTCTGTATGGCCACTCAAAAACAACTGATTTTTAAAAAATCGCTTTTTTCAGATACCTACAACTTTTTTCTATCGATCCGAAATCCTTTGATAATTTCAGGGATTATACTTTATTCTATCCCCAAACAACCCATCAAAACTTTTGCTTGGGTATTGAAGTGGTTTTCGAGCTATGAATTTTTAAAAATGTCAAATTTTCAATATAATATGACATTTTTAGTAGTTTTATTATCAGTTAATTGAATTATTAGTAATACTTTAGTCAATAATCCATTAGACCTTGTTCATAATGTGCAGCCAGCCTATAATGATAATTAATTTAATGCTTACCGACAGATATCAATTAATTTATTACGAATAATTCATTTAACTGATAATAAAACTACCAAAAATGTCATATTATATTAAAAATTTGACATTTTTAAAAATTCATAGCTCGGAAACCACTTCAATACCCAAGTAAAAGTTTTGATGGGTTGTTTGGGGATAGAATAAAGTATAATCCCTGAAATTATCAAAGGATTTCGGATCGATAGAAAAAAGTTGTAGGTATCTGAAAACAGCGATTTTTCAAAAATCAATTGTCTTTGAGTGGCCATACATTAAAGAAATCGAAGCAATCAAGTAAAAAATGGGTAAATTCCAACAGAGTATACCTTAACGAAAAATATCATCTGTCATTTATTCCACTGCTTCAAAAACTGTAGATTTGAGAGCACTTTAAAAATTGGCAAAATTTATCTTAAGCAGTGTTTTATTTGGAGGCTTACAGCTTAGCCGGATTTGAGTTTAAACTTAAAACCTATTTTTTTCTTGAAAATAGAGGGATAACAGAGAAAAATGCCGTCTTGATCAAATCTCTAAGTTAAATAAGAGCTGAGATACGAATTTTTGAAAATGACTTAAAAATCGACTTTTTTTATATTTCAAAAAATTCTCTTGCAACCGGAATTGCCTATATCGAGCTCAAATTTTCAGGATCGTCTCCTTATATGAACTACTTTCGGGAAAAAAATCGGCAGCCAAATCGGTGATTTACCCCCGCACACTTTTGTCGAAAAGTAATGGATCTGCCCATATGTACATATATGACTTACAGATCCTTAAAATAAAATACTCATATATGGATGTATATAAATATAAAAATTGATATATTGATAGTTCTATGGGGTATTTCAGCGAAAACACCTTGACAAAAAATTAGATGTGTTATTTAACAAAACAAAAACTATACCTATCTGAAGTCAAATAATTTAATTGCGACATAATTTATAACCTTAAAATATTCGTTCATTGTAATGCTAAGAAGCTAACTTTAAGAATAAAAACGGAAGAGTTTAAATACTCGATAAAAAGTTCAAATGTCGCACCCGTTACATTATGATAGTATGCATTATTTGAGTAGACGTCTAACTCTCAGCAGAGCAGCCCAGCAGATAAGACCTGAAGATGGTACATGAGATTGTACCAAATAGTCAAATAGTTTAATTGCGACGTAATAGTTTAATTGCGACGTAATTTATAACCTTAAAATAATAGTACATTGTAATGCTAAGAAGCCAACTTTAAGAATAAACACGGAAGAGATTTAATACTCGATAAAAAGTTTAAATGTCGCACCCGTTACATTATGATAGTATGCATCATTTGAGTAGACGTCTAACTCTCAGCAGAGCAGCCCAGCAGATAAGACCTGAAGATGGTACATGAGATTGTACCAAAACGTCGTCAGACATACGGTTCTTTTATAAGAACTAAAAACTGACAACACGGAGCAGATCCCGAAAACCCATGAATGCATATATATATATATATATATATATATATATATATATATATAAATCTGTCGATCTAATTTCTTAACCCAATCAAAAAAACCAATTTGCCATCCCAGAATAAAAAAATATCGGAATGCAGCCAAGTTTAAAATTACCCATATGTCGTAATCCCGTAAAAAAACGAAATAACTAATAAAGGGGAGCGCAGACGCGGGCCAATAGAATCGCGCGCTTTAAAATTCAATTACGCGGGCGTCGAGGGCCCCCCGTTCGGAGGTGGGTGGGGGCGAGATCGACCCCTATCCCCCAGGGGGTTAAAGTCTTGTTGATGTCGTTATGAGGGGTTTTGATGGACGATAAGAAGTCGGCTTAATTAATTTTATTAATAAAATTAAATGGGTATTTAAATTGATTTTTAGAATTATGAATATTTTGATTATAATGAAAAATAAAAAAACTGTATTTAATAAAACTAAAATTCCAATAGGTTTCCGGACGATATCCAGAGAAAATTAAATTAAGTTTTTGCGTGGTATTTGGGAAATTAAGCCAGTGAATCAGGAAAATCTTGTCGGAAAAGCTTCCGCCCCGGAGGAAAGACAATCGCCGAAAATATAAGTAGTAAATTTCGTGGCGTAATATTGGTAATGCGGCCATAACATCCAATCAGCGGGGATTTATGGCCCAGGGCCTGCTACTAAATTTCGCGGCGGGCGGTTTTCCAAATCCAATTGTGTCAACATAGTAGATTGTTCGTTTTCTCTTTGTGCACTCGTTGCGGTGGCAGCCCTGTATGAGTGTCCGTAGAGATTTTGTCCGAGATAAGTTTAAGGCTTTCCTCCCACTTTAGCTCGAGAGAAGAAGTAATGACTCGTATTAAACTGCCGCATATTATGTGGATGGAAAGTCGTTCTTTTTTGGCTAATGGATATTTATTTCCTTCCTTGCCTTATTGCTCTTTGAATCTAAACGCTGGGGTAAAATACAATTTGAAACCAATCCTTAATTAAAACATAATCGTTTTCAATTGAATGTCTTAGTTGTTCACAGTTTAATCCCTCCTAAAAAAATGCAAAGCTATTATCTTACCTTGACATCTTATTCTAAATATGTTTTTTATATAAAATAAAAACAGAAGTGGGCCTAGGATAGTACCTTGTGGTACACCATAAGTTGTGGTTTTCAATTGAATGTCTTAGTTGTTCCCAGTTTGATCTCTCATAAAAAATGGTAGTATCATCTGCAAAGCCATTATCTTACCTTAACATCTTAGGTCGATTATATAAAATAAAAACAAAAGTGGGTCTAGGATAGTACCTTGTGGCACGCCATGAGTTTTCGCTTTCAATTGAATGTCTTAGTTGTTCCCAGTTTGATCCCTATTAAAAAATGGTAGGTACATAGAAAAAAATAATCTCTTAAAAGAAATAAAAATCACTTTGATTACTTGAGGGGAGAGATTTATCTATTTTAAGGATATTACAATATTAGCTTAAATCAAGAGCAAGCGATTTCTTGGTACAAGAACCAAAAATATTTCTCTTTTGAATGAAGAAAACGTTTTTAGCGCAAAAAATGGGATTTTAACAAGAAAATTGCATCTCTTAATTGGAAAGCTTCGGAACTTTTTAAGAAAGAAAATTTGTCTTGCTACAAAAACATATACTATTGACCTAACCACATTTTATTTTGATTTTAGAGCAAATATCTCTTGGTAAACAAATAAATTAAATTTCATTTATTTAAAAAGAGTTTAAATGATTCCAATTCCACTATGAAAGTACATACAACACGCCACAACACAACACAACCGGCAAAATGTATATTAGAAATCGTACCTATAATAGAATTATAATATTATATCACTACCCCTAGAAAATGGCGAATTGCAAGTTGCAATGATGCAAAAAGTACTAAACACGTGTTTATCCCCTCCCATGTATCAGAAGCTATCAGATTTTGTTGTAAAATTGACATTCTATTGGGATAATTGTAATGTACCAATCTTAACTGAATTGCTTAAATATAAATAATTTTTTTTTGATTTTGTATTTGTTTTCAAGAGAACTAAACTTCTTCCACTAAGAACTTCTTTCTTTAAGCAATAAATACTCTTTTATGCTAAAATATTTTTCTAGCCGCCAATAATTTGTTATCAAAACAGTTGACTACTTTAGTTTAAGGGCACCTTTTTTCCAGTGTAGTATCATCTGCAAAGCTATTATCTTACCTTGCCATCCTATTCTAAAAAGGTTGTTTATATACAATAAAAACAAGAGTGGGCTTAGTATAGTACTTTCGGCACGCCATAACTTGTCGTTTGCAGGGTACTCATATAGTTAATTTTAACATAGAAATTAGCATGTTATGGTAACTAGCTAGCTATTAATTTTAGAGATGTACCTCTAATCCCAATGTCTGATAATTTACTTTACTAAAAGTTTCTAATTGCAAACGGTGTCAAAGGCTTTTGCTAGGTCAAGGTAAAATCGGAAAATCCGCTAATTTTAGAATATTAGACGTTGTAACTAGTTTATTTATTAAAATAACAATGCTTTAACAATTACAATAGCTTATTATTCAGGTGATTATTGTAAGCAGGAAAAACAATCCAAACTAATTATGATGTTATTAATTATAAAACCAGACCTTTTGTTGCCAGCCGTTTGCAGCTACATGGCTGCCTCTAATTAAATCTAATTAAAGAACTTTGGTATTCCAAACGCGAAGGAACAAAGAACAAGGTAAAAAAACACAATCGGAATTTTATTTATTCACTGGCCTTTGACATGTCATCAAAGTCCTTAGAGAGAGGGTCCCAAATTAACGGATATACTAACGCACTTTGGATCAAAGAGCGCAGAAATCTTTAATTCGTATCTCGTTACGTCGTCGAGCAAAGCAAAGCGAAATCATCAGAATGGGGCTGTAAACAAAACGGCTCCGTGAATGGGTTCGAGGTGCGAAAGCCCCACCTATTTTCATGCACGGACGTGTGAGCATCACAGTGAGGTGTTAAAAACCCATCATGGTCTCTTTTCCTGCCATTGTTTGCATTGCACACGCATTCACGTTCTTACTCCTTTTTTTGCACACCCGCTGCGTATTTTACTCCTTTGTGCATGCATTTCCATCTTCTTTGCTTCGGCTGCTGATGCTGCCACTGCCTAATGGCCTCGGTTCCATTCGTCGGAAGTCGTGGTCGTCTAGGTAACCCAGGAAGCTCTCTGGATTAGGGTTTCCAAAGCAGACTGGATGACTAATTAATCGGCAACAGGCAAAATGCTTGTTTAACTTGTGGATGTTTGCCTATCGTCGACCAACTTTTACACAAAATAACAGTTTTCATGCTCTGTTTTTGGGCCCATGGAAGGATATTCATATATCCCTTTATAGGGCAGAATCCATTAATTGTTATTTTTTTTTGGATGTCTTAAGTTATTTTAATGATTATTTTGAAAATCCAACTGTTTTTTTTTAATTTATCATGGTGGATAAAATGGAAACCACTGTCCATAAGATGATAGATGGGCGGTGGTCTAAATGCAAACCACATATTTAATTTAATCTTTTTTTTTGCGTTTCTGAAAGGATTTTAGTTTTTTTTTCAGGACCAGGTAAAATAATTAAATCAAATACTTATTTCCAAATTGTTCACTGTCATTATTCTTATCTGGAAACGGTTTTAGTAAATTTCAATTTCTCAAAGTTTCTTCATTTTTTGATTCTACCTACTCTTGTGTTTGTGAGTAAGTTACAGTGGCATTTCTGTGATGCATCTTTTTATTTTTATTTTCACTGGTCAATTTTCAAAAATGACCTACTACTGGTAGTTTTCTCTGAATCTGATGAATAATCGCGATACTGAGTCATCTGAAAGAACATCTGCATCAGAGTCACTTTCACCCCCAAAACTATTCAAAATTTGTTTTCTGAAATGTATACTGGATGTTCGCTCACTACCATTACGTAGGCTGGATCGTGCTGAAGTATTGGCAGAAGTTACTTATAAATATGAAGATGTACTTGGTGAATTTAGACGAAAAGTACTTGGGGACTCTTGATGGGCTATCGCTCTCAATCTCCGAATCCATAGCCTGATCTTCGGTTATACCAACAACTAGATAAAATAGTTTACTTGAATGCAAATTTTCAAAAAACCAATAAATACTGGACATGGATTCAATAGTCTCACGGTATGTGAGCTTGATAGAGGTTATGTTCCAAAACGATCTAAATATTTCGTTAGCGCTCACCTATTTTCCAAGTACTATTATTACAAGTTGTAAAGCATTCAATTACCTTTTGAATTATGTGTGTTGTCAGGTAAAACAAACATGCTTATGCTCGCTAGCAGCAACAATTACTGCAAATGCTACTTTTTCGCAATTTTGTGGGAACAGGCAATGGTTAACATAGAGACCACATTGGTTCTATAACAATTGCCAAATTAAAATTGTGACCAATATGATAGCCACTGCACATTATGATTTTATTTATTTGTACATTTCTAAGTAAGCTGTAATGGATGTGGTTAACATAGAGACCATTAACCTATAAAGGGATATCCATAATACCCACATTTGTAGAAGATATTATAATATTTGAAGGTTCAAGTGGATATTGATTAAGATGTAATCCTGTTATTGGATACAAATAAATATATATTACATCATAAAATAGTTTTTATAATATTTTGTGGCAATTTTTATTAATTACCCGTGCTGTTGAAAATTGCGAAACACAATTTTCCCGAATTAATGTCAAAAGGTCCCGAAATTTCGTTAGCGCCATCTTTAATTCGTTTACCTATCGCACCCCCTTGTCAAGCGTCGGTGCCAATTTGCCAATTTTTCGATTGCTCTATAAACGCATTAAAAATAAACAAGTGATGTTACGATGGCGCAGTCGAGAGAGGTTTGTTTGGAGGTCTAATTTTGAGCTAGGATGTTAAAACTAAATTAATACTTCAAAACAATTTTCTAGAAATAATTTCTCAAAACATTCTTCTTCTTCTTTCAGGCCAGCTAGATAATTCCAAAGACTTCTCAGTGACGGACGGTTTGGGTGGTTTCAACAAAAAGAAGAAGAAGAAGCGACGTCATAGGTAACTATTTATTTCGGCTATTGACGTTACATATCAACACATGTCAAACGTTCTGTTGTTGCAATACGTAATATTATAACCGGTGTCTGTAGATAATGAAATTGAGATTGGAGTAGGTACCAGCTGAAGGATGGTACAGTACAATGGTGTTAAGATTTAATAAAAATGTTTTTTAATTTTTTAATTGTACCGCTATGGTTTGGATACAATGGACGTCAGGTTTTGTTTGTTTTTTATTTAAACGATTGCCCAACCAGGTACAGTAGTACTGTATGTGATGATAATAATTATATTATATTAAGTATGAGTACCTATATGCTGAATTAAACTGTCTTGGACTATCTTCATCTTTGATTCTTTTATAACACAACGTTTCAATCAACTATCTGTGATCGTTTTCAAGTGTAGAATGATCAAAACGATCACAGATAGTTGATTGAAACGTTGTGTTATAAAAGAATCAAAGATGAAGACAGTTTAATTCAAAATCATACTTCATCTACCAACCTCAAATCTATACCTATATGCTGTTTAAAATAGTTGTACCTTGTGTAAGAATCATGATGATTTATCTTACGAACAAATTCATTCACCTATTTTTTTCACAATACTCGCGCGTAAAAAAATTAAACTCCTCATTCAGTTAGCACCAAGACACCTGCGTAGTTCGTTTAATAGCATCCACCTAATAATAATGCAATAGTGTTGGTCCGGGTTAGTTTATAAGTTGCGCACTGTGCCTTACATGTTTAACTACCCTTGGTGGGTGTGTGGCAGGACGATTTTCACCAGCTACCAGCTGGAGGAGCTAGAAAAAGCTTTCAAAGACGCGCACTACCCCGACGTCTACGCCAGGGAGATGCTCAGCCTGAAGACCGACCTGCCCGAGGATAGGATACAGGTGAGTCAATCGAAAAATAATTAAGTTATGTAGTTTTAAGTGCGAATAGAATGCATGCATCAAAATTTTAATGTGTTTTGATGCTAACTTGGTAAAAAGTCTAGGTTACCTAAAGTGTATTCAAATCCAAGCTGGACTAAACTAAAACGCATGATGATAACTCGTTCTTATTGGTCGATTCTGATTGGGTGACTCGGATTGTGAGTTCTTATTGGTCGATTCGGAGGATTGTGTTTACATTTAGTCCAGCTTGGATTTGAATAGACTTTATATTGGAAATTTAGTTTGTTTTATACCTACTTCAATTATTTTCCATAGAAACTGCATTTAATAAAATCTTTCGAAGATATGTCCTTGATGCAACAAATTAAACATTGGGTATCTCTTTACTGTCTCAAGCATTTTTTTGGGTTTAGTTTTATCAAAATACCGAAATTTATAAATAAAAAAAAACTGAATTATCTAAACATCCTAAATATAAATTGTATCTATTAGATTCACTAAATACACATTTTAGTAATGATTAACGTGAAAAGTGTTAACATTTCAATTCAGTAAAAAACGTCAAACAAATAAGTCGTCTAAATTTAAACAGCATTCAGCATTATCAAAAGCATTGATTAAGAATTCTTTAAAGTCCCCACTCAACGGTAAAATACCATTATATTATGTATTATATATAATATTATGTTGTCATGAATTCGTAGGTATATTTTGTTGTTTAAAATGCAGTTGTCTGCGTTTTTTAGAGAACTCAAATATAAAAATGGTTGATTTTAAGGTTATGTTTGTGCAAAAATTATTTTTTACTAATATTTTAAAAATGTCCAAAATATAAATTATATTAGGTAAAGTTATCATTAGTTAATTCTGCACCAACAAATGTACTTACCGAATTGGATCCTTTGACAAAACATGAAAATGCAACAATTTAGTTGTTGAATTTTCCCTTAGATAAAATATACACTCTAACGTAACTATATAAGCATTTAAGCGTTGAGTTTCTTAATCAATGATATAAAGAATAATCAATCGAAATCGAGTACTAAACCAGTTTTTTAGTTTTTTCCTTGCAACGTAAAACAAATAACGTGCGCGATTTATCTGTGCAATTGAATGAAATTTCTCGAGTAAGACTTCTGCCTTCCTCCCTTTTGTGAAAAAACGACCTATTTATATAAAAATGATGTGCAGTAACTGTACCACAGTTCGTACTCTCTAAAAATGAATTAGTCATAAATGACTAATTTAATAGTTATTAGTGGCTGCTTTCTCACTTGTACCATGGTTAACCATTGGAATACCATGGTATCCCAAAATTTAACAGCCAATTCTTATGTAAAATTGTCCCCTGAATCCGAAAATACTGTCAAAAATTATGAAAGTGGAGCAGTTTTTAAAATATAGTCAATTCCATATTAAATGGAAAATTGACCATATCTCAAAAACTGCTTTACTTTTTTAACCTTTGATGGTATTTTCGAATTCAGGGGACAATTTTACATACGAATTGGCTGTTAAATTTTAGGTTTCCATGGTATTCCATGGTAACCATGGTAAAAGTGAAAAAGCAGCCACTAATAACTATTAAATTAGTCATTTTTGACTAATTAATTTTTAGAGAGTATGCTTTAAATGTAGGTATTGTTGACAAAATCGGCATTTTTTCTCAAAAAAACAGGTCGATTTTATTTTTTAATTACGCACATTTTAATGTACAATTTTCATATTTGTAGAATCCGGGATTCTGAATCCCTGACGTAATCGGCCATTTTTTTAAATTGTACCCCCCTCTTTTTTTGAGATTCGAATAGATTATGAAATTGTGATTTCAGAATATGCACATTTATACCTTTTGGGAGATTATAGTTTTTTCTATTTGTATATTAGTCCTTCGGAGGGGACTTTAAGCCCGTGGTCCGTTCCTACCCCTAACCCGCTCAAGCCATTCGGCTGGCTCCTGGGAGTAAGGGTGGAACTAAAAGAGCACTTTTGTATATAAACTTTTTTGTATATAAACTTTAATGGGGTTTTGATAAAATTAAAAAGTGTTTATAGAAGAAATGTTCATAAACTTTCTTAAAATATTTCATTTCAAGGTCGATCTTTTTCGATTTATTATGTTTTATTTTATATGTATTTCTTTGTTGGCATATAATTTAAAAGAAATATTCACTTCCACATGTATAAACTTTTAGTTGAGCGTTCAGTGTCTCTTAAACGTTCTCCAAGTATTTTAATATGGGGCCATTTAACGGAAGCACAGAGAATTGAAGTTTTAATTATCATAGGATGTGACAATAAAACTAGAACACAAAAAGAAGTTTGCAATTTATTTAATGTAAAGTATACAGCTCGACATATTAATCGCTGAACGGAAATTCAGAGAGATGGGACATGTCAAAGATATTCCAAAACCTGGCCCTCCGAGTATTAGTGAAGAAACTAAAATTGACAATTTGTTACGTGTGGAAGAAGATCCTCACAGTGCTTCTAGCCTAGTCGCAGCTGAAAGTTAAGTCAGCCAGTACTGGAGCAGAGAAAATCCTCATTGGGTAGTAGAGGCAAATTCCCAATACCGGCAAAAAGTGGATGTCTGGACAGGAATGGTGGAAAATCGAATCATAGGACCTTTCTTCCTGGACAAACGTATTTGGAATTTTTGCAAAACCCTTCTTCCCACATTAGCAATCCCAATCGGGACTCCCGATCTACCAAGTGACACATGTTTTCCTGAGAGGTGGATTCGCAGACGAGGACCCATGAGTGGCCAGCGAGATCTCCAGATCTCTACCCTCTCGATTATTTCTTATGGGGCTACCTTAAATCAAAGGTCTACATCAACAGACCACAAAATTTAGAAGACTTGAAAAATCAAATTCGTTTTCGGATATGCTTGCTTACTGTCAAGAAAAAAGGCCCATTTTTATGTATACTTATGTAACAAACAAACAAAGAAATCACAGTAAAACAATAAAAGAACAGCTAACCACTACTGGCTTTATATACCCTGATGCGCCATCTTTAACCTCCCCCACAAAAATATAATCATAATACTTTATGGTCGAAAAATACTCAATCCTTGCATTAAATCATCATACAACGAACGTTTCCCCATCATCGCACGCACACACCTCCGTTCTAGCCGCTTTACGCATCGTCGGTCCGCTTCTTTTAAATGCGTGCTTCGGCTCGAAGCCGCTAGAGGCGCTTCGATCGCGCGCACCGCCATTGGCTGCGGCAGCGACGCCTCGCAATGGCTGCCCGCGATGAATGAACGCATGCAGCCGTAGTAGACAAAAGCGTGGAAGGCCGGGCAAATGCTCTCTCTCCGGGTATTTCAACTGACTGGCGTGTAATGTGGTTGCGGCCAGCTTACCTCCGGCTATTGGCAATTATCAACTATTTATACTGAGAGTTTCCAGTCTCTAAATTGTACAAAAAATAGGTTTTAACTTGCCAATCATTGTAAAAATATAACTTTAATAGTATTTCCAAATATTATTTCCTGATCAGAAATGTGTTTTAGTATCTCTTTGCAGTGTTGACAATGAAATATTTAATATATAAAAAAAATTAATGTACTATAGTATACAATAAACCTAAATTTTCTAATTATGTTACTATAATACAACAGTTTATACCAAAGCGTTTTTAAACAATGCAATTACCCATTGTCCCTAATTGATCCAAATCATATTACGCATTCAAGGGTATCACTGTGCCTTGCGGGGCAATTATTTTCCCATCCGAAGGGTTTCCTTTCCAATTATCACTTTGCTCTTCCTTTACCGAGAAGAAAACCGAAACGAACCAATCGCGAGGATTTTAGCTTAATGGTGGCTGCTTTTAACAATGCACAGTGAAGGTAGATTTTGCATTTTGCCGCTACCCTTCTTATCAAGTCTCTGTATAGGATTTGAATGCAAATTAATGGTTAAAAGTTGAAGTGATTCTTTGATAGAAGCTAAATTTTTTTAGATTTTAAGTAGTTCATGAAAAATTTAGAGTAAGCTAAATTTTAAGATTAAAAGCATTAACTCTTAGATCTACAGTCATCCATCTGTCTTTACTCGTTGTTTTTTCTGTATTATTATATAACCAAATCTCCTAATAATTTGGAAACACAGTGGCCAAAGGTTTTGCATTTTGCTGTTACCCTTCGATTCAAGTCTCTATACAAGATTTGAATGCAAATTAGTGAAACACAGTGACAAATTTAGATGAAGGTAAATTAATAAAAAGCAAGAACTATTAGTTCTACAATCATCTCTAGAATTTTCTATCTTTATCTGTTGTTTTTTTCTGTTTTATTATATAAGCAAATCTCGGATCCTAAAGAAGTTTATGAAAAATTTAGATGAAGGTAAATTGATAAAAAAACATGAACTCTTAGATCTAAAGTCATCCCTAGAATTTGCTGTCTTTATCTGTTGTTTTTTTCTGTATGATTGTATAACCAAATCTCCTAATAATTTGGAAACACAGTGGCAAAAGGTTTTGCATTTTGCTTCTACTTTTCGTATCAAGCTCTGTACAAGATTTAAATGCAAATTAGTAATTAAAAGTTGTTGGGGCTTTGATAGAAGCTGCAAATTTGGTTAAGATGATTTTTGTTTACAAGAAGTTTATGAAAATTTAGATGAAGCTAAATAAATAAAAAGCATGAACTCTTAGATCTACAGTCATCCCTAGAATTTGCTGTCTTTATATGTTGTTTTTTTCTGTATTCTTATATAACCAAATCTCCTTATAATTTGAAAACACAGTGGCAAAAGGTTTTGCATTTTGCTGTTATCCTTCGTATCAAGTCTCTGTACAAGATTTGAATGCAAATTAATAGTTAAAAAGTTGTTGTGGTGCTTTGATAGAATCTTCAAATTTAGTTAAGATGATTTTTGTTTACAAGGAGTTTATGAAAAATTTAGATAAATCTAAATTAATAAAAAGCATGAACTCTTAGATCTACAGTCATCCCTAGAATTTGCTGTCTTTAAATGTTGTTTTTTTCTGTATTATTATATAAGCAAATCTCCTAATTATTTGGAAACACAGTGGCAAAAGGTTTTACATTTTGCTGTTATCCTTCGTTTCAAGTCTCTGTACAAGATTTGAATGCAAATTAATAGTTAAAAAGTTGTTGTGGTGCTTTGATAGAATCTGCAAATTTAGTTAAGATGATTTTTGTTTACAAGGAGTTTATGAAAAATTTAGATGAAGCCAAATTAATAAAAAGCACGAACTCTTAGATCTACAGTCATCCCTAGAATTTTCTGTCTTTATCTGTTGTTTTTTTCTGTATTATTATATAACCAAATCTCCTAATAATTTGGAAACACAGTGGCCAAAGGTTTTGCATTTTGCTGTTACCCTTCGATTCAAGTCTCTATACAAGATTTGAATGAAAATTAGTGAAACACAGTGACAAATTTAGATGAAGGTAAATTAATAAAAAGCAAGAACTATTAGTTCTACAATCATCTCTAGAATTTTCTATCTTTATCTGTTGTTTTTTTCTGTTTTATTATATAAGCAAATCTCGGATCCTAAAGAAGTTTATGAAAAATTTAGATGAAGGTAAATTGATAAAAAAATATGAACTCTTAGATCTAAAGTCATCCCTAGAATTATCTGTTGTTTTTTTCTGTATGATTGTATAACCAAATCTCCTAATAATTTGAAAACACAGTGGCAAAAGGTTTTGAATTTTGCTTCTACTTTTGTACAAGATTTAAATGCAAATTAGTAATTAAAAGTTGTTGGTGCTTTGATAGAAGCTGCAAATTTGGTTAAGATGATTTTTGTTTACAAGAAGTTTATGAAAATTTAGATGAAGCTAAATAAATAAAAAGCATGAACTCTTAGATCTACAGTCATCCCTAGAATTTGCTGTCTTTAAATGTTGTTTTTTTCTGTATTCTTATATAACCAAATCTCCTTATAATTTGAAAACACAGTGGCAAAAGGTTTTGCATTTTGCTGTTATCCTTCGTTTCAAGTCTCTGTACAAGATTTAAATGCAAATTAATAGTTAAAAAGTTGTTGAGGTGCTTTGATAGAATCTTCAAATTTAGTTAAGATGATTTTTGTTTACAAGGAGTTTATGAAAAATTTAGATAAATCTAAATTAATAAAAAGCATGAACTCTTAGATCTACAGTCATCCCTAGAATTTGCTGTCTTTATCTGTTGTTTTTTTCTGTATTATTATATAACCAAATCTCCTAAGAATTTGGAAACACAGTGGCAAAAGGTTTTGCATTTTGCTGTTATCCTTCGTTTCAAGTCTCTGTACAAGTTTTGAATGCAAATTAATAGTTAAAAAGTTGTTGTGGTGCTTTGATAGAATCTTCAAATTTAGTTAAGATGATTTTTGTTTACAAGGAGTTTATGAAAAATTTAGATAAATCTAAATTAATAAAAAGCATGAACTCTTAGATCTACAGTCATCCCTAGAATTTGTTGTCTTTATCTGTTGTTTTTTTCTGTATTATTATATAACCAAATCTCCTAATAATTTAAAAGTACAGTGGCAAAAGGTTTCGGATTTTGCTGTTACATTTCGATTCAAGTTTCTGTACAAGATTTGAATGCAAATTAGTAATTAAAAGTTGTTTTGGTGCTTTGATAGAAGCTGCAAATTTAGTTAAGGTAATATTTGTTACCAAGGAGTTTATGAAAAATTTAGATGAAGCTAAATTATAAAAAGCATGAACTCTTAGATCTACAGTAATCCCTAGAGTTTGCTGTCTTCATCTGTTGTTTTTTCTGTATTCGTATATAATCAAATCTAATAAATTGGAAACCTTGTTTGTAAAATCTTTTCAACGACAACAATTGTAAAGAATTATTAACATTCAATCACGTCGCTCTTTTGCAGGCGTCAGCCTCGAGCCAAAACCAATTTCATCGAAAATTATTCCATTATTAACTGTTACGTTCTCCGAAATGTATTTGGTTTATTTCGAATCGACATGTCAAAAACATTCTCTCACTATACGGAACTCGAATCTCGACACGACAACAACAACGCGACGGGTCGCGTGTTCGAACACTTTTTTTTTTTGCCGCTGCACAGGTCTCGCATTGATTCGCCGGCGGCGGCGGCGGTGGCGGCAATTTGGCGGCCATAAACCGTCGCAGTATGCCGTCCATACATCCCGAAATTGACGATCGACGTTGCACAATGCCCTGTTTGTTAAACGCGCACCCAGCAACTCCGAAAAGGAAAATAGAGATAACCTGACATGGGATTTTGCATCCAATAGCCGCAGATATGAAGGTTAAATGTGGGGGGTTATACAAGGAAATAAGGAAGACCAAGATCTACCAGAAGCTATTGCAAGATCAGATCTTGATGATCAAAGTTTTGGAGATGAATCTACTCTCGAGTTAAAAATAAAATACAAGGCTTTCAGTAAAGTTTTAAGTTCTGACGTGTTTATTGGAAACATTGTAATGATGAAGCGAAAGATTAAAGTAGAAGCCGTTGTGAACGAGATCTTTGTTTGTTTTTAACTTAATCATAATTTAATTGAAGGGAATCTTGCAAACCGTTTAGGCCCAAACGAACCAACTATGAACTTTGGGAGAACGCTGAAAGGCTCATTTCCAATTTTTCCTTGATACAAAGAAGCCGTCAGGTCGAGTCAAGTCAACTCTCGAACAGAAGAAACGAATTCGCGCCCGTCATCTCGTCTTAATTAAATTAAACTCGTAAAGATGGCTCGACTGTTCCCAGTCGTCGGCAAGAATTTTACTAACGAAGTAATTAAGCCCCTAATAGAAGAAGCACGAATAAGGAGCCGCGCGGGGGGAGGGTGACGGGGGGGAAGGGGGAGGAGGAATCGAGAGAGGGCGTGCTTCATGAAGTTGTACAACTTTTGTTCTGACAACCGGTTGCCTAACTACTGACTAATGACGAAACTTGAACGGCATAACGGTTGCCTTTAATGAACCGACCCTTTATTTTTGGCGCAAATTGGTTGTTTTCCGAGCTAATAAATTTGGACTTTGATTCAGTCTAACTAAATAAGTACATTTTATCGCAATCAATTTTAGATTAAGCGGAGCGTCGGCAGTTTGGACCAGAGAGTGTCATTGGTAGGGCGTTTTTGGATTCAGCGGACAATTTTACAAAGCTAAATGTCCCTGATAAAAATTATTAATGTTTGACTATTTCATTTTAAGAGATAGTATTAACCTAAAATAAGTCTCTGGCCTCCACTGGCCATTATCAAGATTTGCCTTATCCTCGCCCAGTTCAAGACTTGATACAGCAATCCATTTGCATGCCCAATATTTTTTAACCAATTTCAGTTTTGCTTCCCCTTCATCCAAATCAATTATTTTCCATTAGACATAGACTTTTAGGCACAGTGGCGTTTGCTACAAACCAGTTACACATGTATCGGTTTTTGTGCAGAGTGAAGAGAGGGGCCCAGGAACAGATATTCGGAATAACGTTTGGGGGAAAATTAGACACCGACGTTCTGTTTAGTGTGTGTGTAGAGTGTGTTTTGAGGGATTTAACCCCTCCGGGAGCTGACTAGTCATTAGGGCATTACTTCGAAATTAATTTACAACAGTTAACAGTTTGTCGGGTAATGAATAGAATATATGGAGTTATTGCGCCAGAGCGATTTAGAACCTTTCTGCTACCCCCAACTAAATGAAACAGTTTACAGAAACAAATACATGAACTTGTTTTAAATAAAATCTGTACACAGTTTGAAAAAGTAAATTTTTGGTAAGATAATTTTTTTTTAATCATTATCAAGTTTATTGCAATGCTGCTTACATTATTTTTCCACATGTATTTGTATGAGGACTGCTCTCTACAGCAATTTGTATCCTGGACATTTAACAGACAATTCTTATGTAAAATTGTCCTGTGAATCCGAAAAGACCGTCAAAAATTATGAAAGACGATAGTTTTTGAGATATAGTCAATTCAATACTCAATATATTTCGAAATTTTTGGGTTCAGCGGACAATTTAACATATAAATTGACTGCTAAATGCCCGGAATTATTAGTGGCTGCTTTTTCGCAATGACAGTTAGTCATTTTTGACCAATAATTATTCATTTTTAGAGAGTGGTCGTCTTCACCGTTGTCGCTATCCGGCACTGATGAGGTCCAATGGGACACGCCTTAAGAGATAGGCCACTTCTTACAATTTGGGCACTACACTATTTTGTTGACAAAAAATTATTTTTCAATCATATATATTAATCTTGTCCACTTCTATTCATGCGTTTAGCCGAAAATACTCACCCTTCTAAGTGCAGAAAGCCCTAAACTGGTACAAAGACCCCAAAACACAAAATATAATTGACTAATGCCCTTATGCCAGACTCAACTTTAGATTAACCGGTCCTTAACTATTTCTCGAACGCCTAGGCTAAGTTACAGTGATTTAAAACAACAAAATAGTTATTTATGTATCAAGGCAGTAAAGTCGTATTTTTTTATCACGAATGTGGAAATTATTTGCCGAGGCAAATAACCACGTGACTGATAAAAAAATGACTTTAATGCCGAGGTGCATATTAAATTTTATCCGAAATCACATTTAATAATACTAATAAATGATGATTAAATCAAATGTCATTTGAATGTAGGAAGTGTCTAAGTATACCGTTTGTTGCGACGGTTATGATATATTTATATGTATAATCTAATTAATAAAATTAACTTATAATTTTTATTAAACAACATTTTATGAAAGGGTCCTCCGCGACAGTGCTTTTTTTTAAATATGATTTGGTTGCTGCTGAGTAGCAGTTGACACATCTTAAAATGTATAATGGGTTGCATACAATACCCGTATTAAATCGGCAGTAAAGTTCTTCTTTATTGCCGATTTTGTTTACTTTACTGCCGTTAAAAACGTTTTTAAATGACAAAACATATTGTTAAATTCAACTTATTTTATTTTGGTTACTGTGCGTCATCCTGCAGGATTACCGTGGAATGCGTGTCCTGCCCGGGGCCGGCGAAAGGGTTTCTGCAGGCGGCAGGACACAGCACGTAATCCTTCGCCCGGTTTTGTTCTTAAGCCGATCAGCACCACAGCAGGAAAGTCATTCGACCTGGAGCGATATAAATCGTCCCTGCACCGAATATCTGCAGGATTATCTTTTGTGCGATTAAATCTTGCAGAACACATTAACTGCGAGCGTAATTGGAAAATAATTTTGTTAGCATAGATTGGCTTCTGCCAAAGAAAAGTGTATGTTTGTCTCTATAATAGACTGGGCCAAAAGAAATTGACTATTTTTTTTTTGAAAAATATATCGAGAATGTCATTCAGAATGACAAACAAAATATTTCGTGAAAATTTGACCCCTTAATATTAATTTTAAGAGGTTTATCATCGCTATTAACATTTTTGCCTAAATTTAATTTTTCAAAAGTTATTCACGATTAAAATCGAAGAAAAACTTAAAATTTTAATTTTTTCTTCGTGAATAACTTTTGAAGAATTAAATTTAGGCAAAAATGTTAAGAGACCTTTTTTGTAGAACATTAAATTTCCTTTAAGAATCCGACGTGAGCTTTTTTAAATAATCATTGATTCATTAGTTACAAAATTTCAAAGTGAAAAGGGCAAATCGAAAAAACACATCGATTTATTAAGCTCAATTACTCGGAAACGGCTCGTCTGACGAAAATTTTCAATCAGACCTTTTTTGTAGAAAATTTAATTTTATATAAAAATATGTAAAAAGGAATTTTTTTCACTTTAATGTTTTGACAGTTCTAACGTAAAACATCATATTATGACTAAAAATCAAAAGTAGCGATGATAGACCTCTTAAAATTAATATTAAGGGCTCAAATTTTCACCAAAATTTTTTTTGTCATTCTGAATGACATTCTCGATATATTTAAAAAAAAAATAGTCAATTTTTTTGGCCCAGTCTACTATATACACTCACACTTTGTCATCATAAGGCTACGTTTTGGATTCAAATTTTAAAGTGAGCATTTAACAATCTTCTTTGAAAAAAAAAATTAAAATATTAATCATTTAATGCATCGCAGTATCTATTAGATCGAAGGTGGTTTGTTGGCGGGTATTGAATTTCGTTCGATTGTGAGTGAATTTTTTGTGCAATTTATTGAAGAGTTCGATATAAAAAACGACTGCCACAAGATGCTCGTTCGCTACAATGGCTATTGTTGTCTTGAAGATCTCTTGTGGAGAATATTCGACCCGTGTCTTTTTAACGAAAATAAAATACTCCTCCTTTTGCTCGAGTTTAAACAGTCTGAATGTATTGTGATATTGTATTGTGTAGAGATAGGGATGACATTAATAGGATTTTAATTTGGGCATCCGGTTAAAGGGGCAATTGATGGGAGATGGGAGAACGGCGAAATATTCAAATCTGCAAATTTCAATATTTATGAATGGGACCGGGACGGATGATGGGACATTCCACGGGGTGGCACTTGGAACTAATAAAGTCAAAAATTCCACAGCGCATTGATCACGGCACCCTAATTTCTAGCCGAAGCCAGTGCCGTAACCACTAACTTATCTATCGATAAATTAGGGAATTTAATTCAAGTAAAAAGAATTGTTAAATATTCAGGCAAAAAAACATAAAAAATAAATGTTTTTTAAATAAAAACTCACAAATAACATTACATTTTAGAAAATATAAACAAACAAAATCGGCGTGCATAAGATAGGATTTAAAAAATGTAGGTTATGTACTATGCTCCACACCTCAAAGTCCCACCACGTGACCACGTACGGAACGCAGTCTTTTGAAAATTTGGCATTTAAGGCTTTCCAGGTTATGTATCTGTCAAAGTATAGTCAACGACTATCTGGTTTTCTCCATAAAATAATTTTAAATAAACATCATTTATATAAAAAAATCTAGCTTCTCTATTATGGAATAAGAATATCTGTTTTAAAGGTAGGTTAATATATTATAACAAAAATATCATCTAATTTTGTAATTTTAAGGTTAGAAAAATTAATTTTGACCAAAATAAATAAGTATTTTGGATTATTTAAAAGACTGTATAATATGGTATTTAAAAATGTGGTAGTTTTTCTTATCCAGCTTAAAGTGTACCTACATAAAGTTTTATCAATACAAATAGTTAAAAAGCTTCGACTGAATTTGATCTACATAAAAAAATCATTATAACTTTAAAAATTAGTATTAAATATTTTCACATTGCAAGTTTCTTTAAAAATTGTTTGTTTTCTTATAATCTAACTTAAAGTAAGTATGCCGAGAGGTATGCACAAGTTTTGTCGTTAGAAGTATAAAAGCTTCAATATAATTTGAACTATATTCAACAATTATTTAGTATACCTATATTTATTTTTGACCATATTAACACACTCTTTCAAATAATCCATTTATATATTTTGGTCAAAATAGATTTTTCTAACCTTAAAATACAAAATTAGATGAAATTTTTTGTTCTAATACATTAACCTACCTTTGATACAGATATTCTTATTTCATAATAGAAAAGTTAGATTTTTTTTAATAAATGCTGTTTAGTAAAACTTTTTTATGGAGAAATGTAGACCCAATACACAAAAATATCACTTATATTGCACCTTACACTTTGGAATTTCATGAAATGCAGTATTTATATTCCTAAATTCTTAAACCAACCATTGTTATTGTATAAAGATT
Organism: Brassicogethes aeneus; assembly: GCA_921294245.1. Lineage (NCBI taxonomy): Eukaryota > Metazoa > Arthropoda > Insecta > Coleoptera > Nitidulidae > Brassicogethes > Brassicogethes aeneus. The sequence continues at coordinate 3,609,904 of OV121138.1, forward strand.
TATTAACTTTTAACGCTTAAACATAAGCGGTAACACTATAAATAATATTTCTCTCATTGACTTTACTTTGACAGATACATAACCTGAAAAGCCTTAAATGCCAAATTTTCAAAAGACTGCGTTCCGTTCGTGGTCACGTGGTGAGACTTTGAGGTGTGGAGCACCTGAATGTTATAGATAATATTTCCATATCAAAATAGGATCCAAGTTTTACTATTTATTCCTGTTGACGTGCCGGCACTGCAGGAGACAATCCGGCAGGAATTCGGGTGTCGGTAGACGGCAGTGCCGACTTAATTGACTAATTCCTGGCATAATGGGTAATTGCTATTCCGCTGATGTATGACTATCCTGCGGCTGCCACCGTCACTGCTGCTGCTGCTGTGTCTCTCCTGCTACGGCTATTCAACAACACGTTTCCACTCATTGGTGTCCATTAAATATCCTTTATTAACCGACTGCATTATTGCCAACCGTTTAATCCATCTGCGAATAAGGATTCAACGTATTGCAGGAATTCGCTGCTTTTACAAGTCTTTTTTTTTAAGGAAAATGCTGCTGGGTCTTTCCCTCTCAAATCGACCAGGCAACGAAAATTTTTTTACAGTTTCTCTACCGAAATCGATGAGTATTTTTTCTTTTTGCTTAAATTTGTTTTGTGTACAATTTTTTTTTAATTCAAATTTTAATTAAGTTTTTTTAATTTTTTGTTTTAGAAATTGAACTATCTATTATAGTACAACAAATTTAGTGAGTTTGTAACTTTGTTGCTATTAATGATACAGAAAACTTGCTGAAGACATTTACGACTGAAATTTGACTCAATAGAATTTTTTGCATAAAAAGATCTTTTCATTCATTTTATCTAAAAAAAATTCTTCACAGCTTGCAGGAGAGAATACCGTTAAAGTTAAAGTTTTTTTCTATAATATTGAGATGGGAAAAATTAAAGTTCGATGTAGGACCTCTTAAAATTAAAATTCCGAGCTCCCCTTCTTACAGGATTTTTGTTTGGGCATATCCTATGATTTTTTGGGCTAAGAGTGAAAAAAATATATATCGACTTTTTTTGGATATATACAGTGGACTGGGCCAAAAAAATCAACTATTTTTTTTTAAAAGTATATCGAAAATATGGTTTGGGGTGACAAAAAAAAGTTATTGTGAAAGTTTGAGTCCATAATATTAATATTAAGAGGTCTATCATCGCAATTTTAATTTTTTTCCTCAGCAAGTTTTTGTCTCAGAACTCCCAAACCATTGAGTTTAACAAAATTAACTCAAAAATATTTTTTTAAGAAAATTTTCTGTCAGATGAATCATTTCCTTAAAATCATGCCATAAAAATTGGTATAGTTTTACATTTTGATCTTTTAAATTGGAATTTTGTAATTCATGTAAAAATCAGTATCCATAAAAAACAGATAAATTTTCTTATGGGAAATTAAATGCTTTACAAAAAAAGCCTCTCAAAATTTTTGGCTAAATTCACTCAATCAAAAGTCATTCAATGTTAAAATTTCGTTTTGACTTCAAATTTAACCTTGAATAACTTTTGATTGAGGGAATTTAGTCAAAAATGATAAAAGACTTTTTTTGTAGAGAGTTTGATTTCCCATAAGAATATTTATCGGTTTTTTTCCGGGTACTGATTTTTACATGAATTCCAAAGTTAAAAGATGAAATTGTAAAACTAAATAAATTTTTAAGGCATGATTGTAAGAAAACGGTTCATCTGACGGGAAATTCCAAACAAACTTTTTTTGTAGAGCATTCAATTTTCTTCAAAATATTTTCCTAACCCAAATTTGTTAAATTCAATGGTTTGGTAGTTCTGAGACAAAAACTCGCTCAGGAAAAAAAAATCTAAAATTGCGATGATAGACCTCTTAATATTAATATTATGGACTCAAACTTTCACCATAATTTTTTTTTGTCACCCCAAACAATATTTTCGATATACTTTACAAAAAAAATAGTCGATTTTTTTGGCCCAGTCTAATATACAGTGTGACCCATTTATTTGCTATAGTATACCCATATAAAATCTTTATTTATTGTGCGATTTTAACCGGATTTGTTTTAAAGTGTAGATCTTGATAAACTGTATTTTTTAATAGTAACATGGTACTATTACTATAAGTTTAATTTTATTTCAATGTTTTTTGACAGAATAATTTTTGTAGTTATTATTGTGCATTTTTCTCCTTAAATTTTTTTAATAACATTTAGTAAAAACATTGCGAGTTGTTGATAGTTGGTTTAACGCTTTTCGCTTTTCACAGTGGCAGTGACATTTCTTTATGCAGTGTTATTTAAAATCTTAAAATGAGTTGTGAAAACGAATTATTCTGTTCTTTGAAACAAACTGGACTTACAAAGAGAAAAAATATTTAAAAAAAATGGGAACCAAAAATAAAGCAACATGCAGTATGTTGCAGAAATCACGGATAAGAAAACCATAAAATAACTTTAAATAAAAACGATGGTAGTCATCAAATAAATCAAATCAAATATCCCTAGATAATCACGTAATCACGTGTTCGTAATCCAGTGTTGCCGGATCTTCTAGACGAAAATGACAGATTGATAATTTTGGTTGGACACAGTGTATTGCAATTTTTCTCGTATGCACTTATACCTGTAGAATTGGCATATAAGTTTGTCTTAACATTCCCAACACAGTTTAGCAATAACAAACGATAAAATCCCGTGTGGTCTTAGCAACTTTCATAACTATTTACTCGGAAACCAGATGGTCATTTTTCTAAAACTTTGTACATTTCTGAAGTAGACTCTACTTCAACCTAGAATGTTTTCGACATTATCTCATATCGTGCCCCAACCTCCTTAGGTAAACAAAACAGCTTTGATTCGTCAATTTGTCATTAATCCCTTAAAAACATTTCGTGCGTGTTTTTTAATGACACCGCAAAGTAATTGGACGTTGCTCGTCCACGTGCCCGTATTGCTACGGCCGAAGAGCGACTCGTTAGCGCGCCTCGGCAACGCAGGCGTGCTGGCAACAGTGTTGCGGGGTTGTCGCCACGTGCCGCGACACGTGGCTCTTCTTTGTTCGAGGTGGCGATAGCGAGAGAGAGAATCCCCGGGCCCAGATAGCGTTATAATAACATCAACCCAAACCAGTTTCGCTCTCTTTCGCGCCGTTTTGCCCCTAATGGCTGTAATATTCATTGCGGAAGGACAATGAGGATATCGGTCGGTGATTTATCAGATGTAATTCGATTTTCAAGGATGTTGGGCGGGTGTAATAAATATGGATTAAATAGGGACATTCTTTGTGGTTTAATATCCAAAAATAAGGAAATAATCAAATTTAGATTTGCAAGAAGCTAGTTTATAATAAACAAGTCTTCTTAACAAGCGGTTTTAACCCCACTTTTTCCAATCTGACATCTGTCAAATAGTTTTAACCTCACTTTTTCCCAATTTTAACATAAAGCTAACTCTAGCCCGTTCATTAAGTAACTTAATACACTGTTTCAAACTTCAGTCAGTGCAACACAGTATAGTCGATTCCATTTAAGAATGAAGTAGATGTCGCTGCAAAACGAGACAGGTTTACACAGGAGAACGTGCTAAATTTAAATATAATGGAAGTTGTCTTTGATAGAATATTATTATGGGACAACAAATCATAGCAATCCTGAATGTACTTTATTATGGAAAAGAACCACGTGAAGGTCAACAATATCGGTACAATTTCTCACCGTAATATCCATAATGACTACATCCACATAAATCACCAAGTTCAATTAACTAAACCCACAGAATAAACCACTTACAAAAGAATCATAAAATAGACAACTCATAGAAAAAGAATAAAAAAAATATTGCGTAAATAACCACAGAATTGTTCTTTAAACAGTTCAGAATTTTATAACCAAATAGTGTTAATTTAAATTAGGATAGAAATATAATTTCGATTAAATCGATATATTATAAGAAAAATAATACCATTTATTATTGATTTTTGAAAAACTTGTGAAGTATAATTTATCTAAAATTCCGCAACAGTGTTGCCACAACACCTGCTTATTTCCTTGGGTGTAGGCGTACCTGCCTCGCGTATGCTAATACGAGGGAAGGAGACAACTATGATATCGCATTGTAATAGAACGAGACAACAAGGCTAACGCCAATCGTGAGTCTAAATTAGTTCAGGCATGCTTCTGAGCCAATCATCTAGCAATAAATATTAGTTTAAATTGCGGTCGTTTCAAATTCAAATAATTTAAATGTGGCTGGGTATTCCACGTATAAAATCAAAAAATATTATTGAATATTTCACAATTCATGTGATCCAAATATTAAAAATTTATAGTATATTATATAAAGTAAAATATTTAAATTATACTTAATTTTTTAATTCTCTATGATGAGGCACTGCCTCACCTGCCTCCCCTGACGGGCCGCTACTGATTCCTTTCTAATTTTGGGTAAAACATTCTTAAGTACTTTTGAAATAACAGTTTTTTTGGATGTTAATGTTACACTTTTTGATTTTCCTTTATTTTAAAAAGTATTATTATTAAAGTATCGTCCTATATATTGCTCAGATTTATTTTTTAGGACAGAGGGTTGGTTTCCACATTGTCCACATTGTTCATATTGACCTTATTGTCTCTCAAAAATTTAAAAATATTTTTCTTTGGTTATGTTAATGGATTTTAATGTAATCGACTTACCTGTTGTTCAGTAACAAATTATTAACAAAGGTTAATTCGTTAATTAAAGCCAATAAATCAAAGGACAAACAATAAATTGACAAAATAAAAACTTTCTATGATAACAGCTGATGCTACTGCCGCCATTTAAAACAAATTGAATGCTACGTTGCCAATGTGCGATGAATAAAACCTTCTGAAAAGAAATATTCTTTCTATAATTAAAATATTTTCGACAAATTGGCAAACAAAGCTAATATAATATAACAAGTCTTACTGGTTTGTTGTATAATATTATTATGTCAGTTTGTAAATTTGTTTTTAGAAGCTATGGCAACTCTGTATAAGAAAATATTCAGTGTATGAGAGCTAATTAATATCAAATATACAACGTATTAGACAAAGAGGTGCCTGTGTAAATAAAACCATCATTTTAAGCGTCTAAAATATATCCCATTCAACTCAGCGCTTTATTCTTAGATGAAATACAGTGTAGAGTGGCGATTTATTTTTAATTTGAGTTAATTTTGTAGTGAATTTGTAAAATTGACTTTAAATTGCAATAATCCCAATTAATGTCTACTATTTCCACTAACATTCAGAAAATCATGCTTTTCAATTGGCCTGAGCTTATTAACGAAATAACAGTAACTAAACCGGAATTCGGGTGAACAAAATTGGTGGTTAATTTGGGCAAAAAACAATTCACGAAATAACCCGATATTAAATTTTACTAAAATCATCTTGGCAGTGCCCACGCAGTTCAGCCGATGTCTTTTTTTCCAATGACCGCATTCAGCTGTCATTCATTTCGAGCACCTTTGGATTAGTGCCCCACGTCTTGATACTTGTTAGCCACTTGTGAGGGTTCGAGAATGTTATTTTTAGCCTGATCGTCTGTTAATTTTACTTTTGAGAATCATCGACATTTTTCATCTATCAATATCAATACGTGCTAAGATTCGTGAAACCGTACCCTCTAAAAACGAATCAGCAGAACTTTTATTGAGGTCATAAAAGCTTGTTTCTCGAAACACTCGAGCTTTATTATCAGATTATAGCGATATATTATTATGAAATTATGCAAATAGGCTCCCGTCTGACTCTAATAAACACCCCTTCAAGCGTGGAAAGAACAAATTATATCGCTTAGGGTATTTACATAATTACATTAAATCGCGTGAATGTTTTCAACTGGTGCTGAGCATTCATTTAATTCGATAAACTTTTCGATGAATTATGATAGCAATGCTTATGGAACCGTTGGATGATTTGCTAGAAACAGTTTGAAAATTTCTTTAATAGATTTAAAAACTTGATAATAGGATAATAGAGAATTGGAGACCTAAAATAACAAATATCACTTTCAAAACGAAAAACCTATACAGTAATTAAACCGTTTAAATAACAATAATTATTGAATATCCTCTACTAATCAGTTCAACAAATAAGACGTTTAACCAAACAAATCTTTTGATCTCGTCAAAAATATGTTAATTGGACACGGCAAGCCATCTTCAACACCTCTCTACCCACACAATGGTCATTCAAAATCGCTCCACACTCTCCATTGAAAACAGGTGTCATGCGTTTCCTGTCCATGCTCGAACCGAAAAAGAAACGACAAAATAGAAGACCAAGAACGAAGAATCATACGGCCATTATGTTATTATAACGAAAATACCATAATACGAAAAATAAAACGAACGCTAATTGGATGTTGTCCGAGGTATAATAATAAGAAGTGGAAGGCTTGGACAGGCTGACAGCCAGTTTTGTGTTTTCGAAAAGCATCGAGTCATCGGTTTTTTCTTCTCTCCCTCTGGTCGTCGCGCTGCAATTGTTTTTCCTTCTCTTTTTTTTTCGACTCTTCTATCAGATGTAGCTTTGTTGTTGGAATCCAGTTAACAACTGTTTAATTGAAGGAAGTCGTTGTACAATCGCAAACAAAGGTTTTGTGGTCAAATAATGTAATTATTTTATGTTAAAGAGTTATAAAGAAATGTATTTTAGACTGTCAGAAGAAGAAAATAAGGTATTTACGAACAAAATCTATGGATAAATCACAAGGTTATGACAGTTTTTAAAATTTTACCTTATTACACATTAAAAAAATATTTGTGAATTTTAACCAAATATTAACCAGATTTTATGTTAATCCACTGTTTAAGGCTATTCGATTTTTGTCGCCGGGTCGGGCCATACGCCCAGTTTAGGCTAGTGGAGAGCGGGACTAGGAGGGTAAAAGTTGTAAGTTGTAAGATACTGATAAGTATAAAAAACTATCTATAGATAGTTTTTTATTATAACAGAAATTTTGTAGATTTATTAATTAACAAATTGCTATGTCAATAATTCAACTATAATTTTTGTAATTTTCAAAAAGGACCTTATTTTTACAAACCCCAGTATTTGTTGGAAATTGGGAACTTAAATGAAAAGAATTTTGATAAGAAATGTGGCTTTATTAATCAATTTCCTAAAGAAAAACTTACCACAAACCTACTGAAATGAACACAAAAATAACACACACAATTCTGAAATCATCAAATTTTAAAGAAATTTGGTACAATATAGTTATAAACAACATTTCGTAACTTTATCAATAATCAAAAAATCTCAGTAAAAATAGTTTATTGATCGACGACAATGAAGAAATCTACATTAACTCATAGGAGCCCCTGTATATTTTGTAACATAATAAAAAACCTCATTCAATCTAATTCAATTATTTTTTTAATTAGGCTAAAACTCGTAAATAATCACCGCGGTCTAAATAACAAAATAATGAGCATTTTAGTCGAGTTTACCCAATTTCCTGTTTTTAATGACACGGACTGGTACAAAACCATTTAATAACACGAATATAACAATAACAATAATGTGATTTTCATAATTCCAGTGTCACTTTTACTGACATTGAGTTATTAGTTAAATTGATTTTGGTTAATTATTGAGCAATCACTGAATAACCTATATGTATCTACTATAGATATATAACAAAGGAAAACATTGTATTGATTATATAAAATTTGTTGGGCTCGATTTTAATAACACTCTTTAACAAGGTGAAATTGTTTCAAAATATTTTTTAATCATTATAAGCTAAAGAGGGATTTTAAGAATTGTCTACAATACGAAATGCACGTCATTTTTAAATAAATACACAAAATTTTGTTCGCAAAGTTTCATTTGCACAGCAAAATCGCGCACGATATTTGTGTTGCAAGTAAAAACTAAATAACTTTGGTTTAGTACTCGATTTCTATTTATTATTTCTTATATCATTGATTGAGAAACTCAACGCTTATGTGCTTATACATATAGTTACGCTCGTGTGTTTTTAATTGTAAACTTAAGAACTAAATCGTTGCATTTTCATGTTTTGCCAAAGAATTCAATTCGGTACGTATATTTGTTGGTGCAGAATTAACTAATGATAACTTTACCTAATATAATTTATATTTAAAAAAAAAATAAAAAAAAAATAAAATGCGTGTATAAAACAATTTATTAATATCCACATTTCCCATGAATCCTTGGAGGATAATGCATCATCCTTTATTCCAACACACAAGAAAAAAACGAATTGATTAGGCGACCCACCCCAAATTGTCCGTCGTATTAGTTAGAATGTATCTCGGGGGTGCGTTTTGAAAAATTAGCGAGCGATATGGGGTCAAATTATATAAATATTAACAAGGGTTGTATCATGAGAATATGCCTCGTTTATCTCGCAAACAGGACCTCATGCTGAGAGGAACGTGCTCTGCTTGTATCATGTTAAGTTGAGTTTTTTGGTGGTGTTAGGTAAAGCCCAAAATGTACTCGTACACAGTAAAAAAATATTAACTAGATTTTCCAGGTCCACATAACTTTATGTTAAGTTTTCAACCAACTGTAATCTGTTGACTAATTGAATAGGGTAAAGTAGACTTATAGTTATTGGACAATTAACATTAATACTGTAAAAACAAGAGTTCTATAAATAGTCAAATCATTAGATGACGCTGTATATACAATTATAACTATCTCAGTCGGTAATAATATAGAACTACTTTATTTTGGGTCCAATATAGGAAAAAAAAGTTCGCACGTTACTTTGGTGGTAAGATTTTTGTTTTTTGTTAAGAACAGGGCTGTGTTTAAATTACAATAAAAAATATTTCTAAAAAGTGTACAAATCAGTGTGTGGTATAAATGTGTTCCTCATGGTTTAAACATTGTCACTTTAATGCGTTTTAATTTTTATTCTGAAAACAAACAGTAAAATTTGTGTTCAATTACTGGTTGGTAAAAAATGTAAATTTCTATTATTGAACATATGTCCAATATCATACTCTATTTGTATCCTGGACATTTACCAGCCAATTCTTATGTAAAATTGTCCCCTGAATCCGAAAAGTTAAGCAGTTTTTGAGATATAGTCAATTCCATATTATATGTAAAACTGATTATATTTTAAAAACTGTTCTTCTTTTATAACTTTTGACGACATTTTCGGATTCAGCAAATAATATTTCATAGGAATTGACTGCTAAATGTCCTGGATACAAATTGCTGTTGACAAGAATTATTAGTGGCTGCTTTTTCGCTATGACATTTGTGACTAATTAATTTTTAGAAAGTAAGTAATATAATGATTTCTTCGTCACAGGACATCTTGCAGAATAACAGTGATTTAAATACAGTGCATGATAGAGAACATAAAAAACTAATGGCAACAAAATTAATAAATTCGGGAAATACTTTTAATATACCACCCGAAAAAATATTAGATAAATATAAATCATCCTGTTCCGCCTAAACATTATAAATGCTTCACAAACTAGAGATACCACACTTAATGATATTTGCAACAAGCTATTTCAGAAGTCAGGCCAAGGAATTAGTAGTTACCTTCAGAATCCAGAAAAGGGATGAGGAATCCGAGAAAAAAATATATTGAATTAAATGATATTTACAAAAAAGGAATTAAAAAAATTACCTAAAAATTGTATATCCAATAACTATGGTCCATGTGTCCAATTACTATATAAAATGTCCAATTACTATACTTTTTTGCATGTTTTGATTGACTGCCTGAAATCACGTGTACTTTTTCAACGAAATAATTTATAGTTGTAACAGAATTGCAAAAAAAATCTTTTCAATACCAAAAATGGGTTGTTATAAAAATTAATAAATATATAGAGAGAGTATAAATCTTTGACAGAATTGTTGTGAACAGATCGATCAACTTACTCGAGTAAATCTCATCATTTTGCAAAGATGAAATATCAACGTCAGCTCCCCGGGAAACTTCATAAATTCGATTATTTCGGCGTTGCGCGCCATCTTTCTGGCACCAGCGTTCCCATTACCCTCAATCATTGTTCATTTATAACATGTTTATGGTCTCCTTTTCCGAGCAATTTCATCCGCTCAACTTTTTAACAAGCTGAAATATGGCTCTAGCGCTAGAACTTTGGCTGTTTGACTTTCCACCAACGTTTTCATTCACTCAATTTACCAGTTAATTTTGCAAGTTTTATGATTTTGTTTTTAGAAGGGGAATTTTATGCTACAGGGTATCTCGAATTAAGAACATGTATAGGATGAGTATGCAATTTACTAATATGGGTTTTTTTCTAACGTCAAATAAAACTAAAAGGCGATGCAAAATATATCCTTGTAGGTATAACCCAACTGGTTAAATTAACGTTAAATTTACGTATATTGAACGTTTTTATTTTAAACATTAAATATTAAAATTAAATTATATATTGAATATTAAACAATAAATATTGAACATTGAAGAAATTGAAAGTTTTGTTTTGTTGTAATAAGCATAGGTTTAAAAAAATTCTGGCTCCTTTGTTTTCTTATTCCGTTTCTCGTATGAGAAACCAAATGTAATCACCCATCATGGCTGCATCCCAGAAGCCGTGATACCGCCGCTCCATAGCCTTCATTTGCTGGTGAAAACGTTCTCCGTGCTCATCACTTACGTCGCCCAGATTGTTCGGGTTATTTACGCACTTCTTTTACTCATTTTACACTATTTATTAACTAAATAAAACCATGATTAAAATACCTTGTTGAAATATCAAAAAGTATCAGTAAAATATCACTATGCCAACACGAGAAACAAAAGAATTCACGTTTGCGGAGTCATGTCAAATTTAAATTTTGAATAATGTTTTCGGTGAAAAAAGTACGTAAAAAACTCAAAAAATTCCAATCATGCATTTTATTTAGGGTTTAATTAAAGAATGAAACATATTACAAAATAAAAGAAAAAAATAAAATTAAAATCGTCAAAAAGCTGAATTTTGGTTTTCCACTAAAAAATTTATAACATTTTTCCATGTATTAAACATTAGCTTGTTTTTTTTTGTAAAAATGTCAGCTTCACGAAAAAAAATCAAACTGGAGTTATCTGTTTGATTTAAACCCTTCCCAGGACGATATGTGAATTTTCGATCTCAATTTTTGCCATAAAAACGAATTTTTTAAGTTATTAAAATCGCTAGCGTCAAAATACTTATCCGATATTAAAAGTATGTAAAAGAAAGTTTTAGAGGGCTCAAATACCTTCAATTTAAGGGCTTGTTTGGCCAAATCGATCAATTATATTTCATGCTATACTCAAAAACGTCAAAACATCTCCGAAAATTGAAAAAAAAAACAATTTAAAATTCATATTTCAAAAACGCTTCCATAAAAAAAATTGAGTGTTTTTGGGTCAATTATTGGTTTATTTAAATTACCTTACTTTTGGAATAAAACAAATTATTAAAATAAATTGTATTTCCTATTTTTAGAATGGACAAAAAGTTATATAACATTATCTAACTTTTAAAATAACCTACTTTTTAACATATAAGTAATATTACTAACCAGTTAAATATTTGTTTATTTATAGTAAATTCAAACTCTTGAAATAACTATAATTTATCTATCTATAGATAGATAAATACCTATAGGTAAATTTAGGTTATTTAGGTTATAGGTAAATTTAGGTTATTTCAAGAGTTTAAATTGACTATAAATAAACCAAATATTTAACTAGTTAGTAATATTACCAATATATTTATTTTATTAGTTAAATTATACTAAAAAATAACCTTTGAATTTACTTTAAGGTTATAGCAACCGGTTGGTAAATTTAATGAGTTATTTTTTAGTGCATAGTACCTTACAAAAATGTTAATGATTGAATACTACTAATTGGTTAAAAAACTAGTTTAAAATAACTTTATTTTACTTAGTTTTTGGTTAATTTACTTAGAATGTTAGTTATTTTATCAGTTGTGCTACTTGTTCATTAATGATAAATTAATATATTGTAAACGAAACTGTGTGGTAAATATTGACAAATTTTGGTGTGAAAACAGCACTTGTGCCTGTCATGGAGAGACTGAGAAGCGTTAACGCATATAAAGAAGAAGTAGCTGTTACTAATAGACACTTAGCCTTTAGGGGATATTGGTTGTCAAATATTGTGTTACAATCGCTGAGCTAACAATATGTAAACTAATACTTTTACTTTGATAGAGCGGAGCGACAGAGTATAGGTACCCATCTAATATTGTGGTGGAGAGTTTTGCCTTCAAAGAGCCTCTATCATCAATTTTCGAGTCTATTGTTTAACGATTATTAAATTATTATATCAAGTTTTACTAAGATTGATTAATTGGTAGTATATCCTTTTTAATTAAAATTTTAATGTTTTTTTATTGGTAATGTTTTAAGTTTTTTTTACGACCATTTTAATTTTTATTATTTTCAAATACAAAACAAAATAACTAATTTTTTTTCACACAGAAATGTCACATTACATTCGAGTTTTGCCTTGCTAATAAAAAGATTCATTTTCTAAGCAACGATGCCATTACAAAATGTGACTTTTACATAGTGGTCGTAGAAAAAATTATTTTTGTTGTTTAACATTTTTCAAAACTTAATGAAAATTGTTGCTAGGCAACCAGCGTACCGGTATCTAGTCGGGCTAGTTGCCTATTTAAGCAACATGACTTAAGCCTTGACTCGCCCACCCATTAAAACTGATAATTATAATTATATTGTGAGACAAAATAAAAATAAATCATTTAAAATTAATGTTAAATTTACCAGACAGTTAGTTATTTGTACGTTAAAAATGTTTTTTTTATTAAATTTAATTAAAAACTTTTAATAAAACCGTTCAGTGAACAGTTTTTTAACCCTCTCCATTAAAACACTAATGAACACCAAGCAATGTAGCTTCGTCAATGTGAAAATATATAAACACTCGACATTTTTAAATAAATGGGGAGCTTTCCCGTTTTGATACGCCCGAACACCTTCAAAGAATCCATTGGTCGGTTAGGTTTACAAAAAATGTGTTGAATCGAAGTTAACCTGGACTGTTTGTAAGAACCAAAGAAACGCGAAATATAATATACAAAGTAAAAAATATTTATTAATTTTAACCAAATATTACCCAGATTTTATAACAAATCTGTTTTTATAACAGTGTACCATTTAACCTAACTATCTAAATGCAAATAGTTTTGCCTCGGTTCAAAAATTAAATGTTAAAATAAATATACTTCAGCCATCTGCAGATGCCTTGCTTATTTTGTTTTCATAGGAACCGTTTTTAAATGTTTGATAGTTTGTTGCAAATACGATATTTGAAATATCATTAAGTGTGGTATCTCTATAGTTTGTGAAGCATTTATAATGTTTAGGCCGGAACAGGATGACTTATATACATCTAATATTTTTTCGGGTGGTATGTTAAAAGTATTTTCCGAATTTATTAATTTTGTTGCCATTTTTATGTTCTCTATCATGCACTGTATTTAAATCACTGTTATTCTGCAAGATGTCCTGTGACGAAGAAATCACTATATTACTTACTCTCTAAAAATTAATTAGTCAAAAATGTCATAGCGAAAAAGCAGCCACTAATAATTCTCGTCAACAGCAATTTGTATCCAGGACATTTAGCAGTCAATTCCTATGAAATATTATTCGCTGAATCCGAAAATGTCGTCAAAAGTTATAAAAGTAGAACAGTTTTTTGAAATATTATCAATTCTACATATATCTCAAAAATTGCTTAACTTTTATAGTTTTTGACTGTCTTTTCGGATTCAGGGGACAATTTTACATAGGAATTGGCTGGTAAATGTCCGGGATATAAATAGACATATGTCCAATAATATAAATTTACATTTTTTAGGAACCAGTAATTGGACACTGGCCATTTTAATGTTTGTTTTCAGAATTAAAATTAAAACGCATTAAAGTGACAATGTTTAAACCATGAGGAACACATTTATACCACACACTGATCTGAACACTTTTTAGAAGTATTTTTTATTGTAATTTAAACACAGCCCTGCTCTTAACCAAAAAACAAAAATCTTACCACCAAAGTAACGTGCGAACTTTTTTGTCCTATATTGGGCCCAAAATAAAGTAGTTCTATATTATTACCGACTGAGATAGTTATAATTGTATACAGCGTCATCTAATGATTTGACTTTAAGGTAACTATTTATAGAACTCGAAGTGTTTTTACAGTATTAATGTTAATTGTCCAATAACTAGTGTCCGATAACTGTCTACTTTACCCTATACCATATTTATATTTATTTTATCGCGAATTCAAATTCAAATTAAAAAATTTTTATTGTGTAAAATTATTATATACATTAACAACTGTTATATATAAAATCTACATAATAAAAATAAAAGCAGTCGAATTAATCAATGCCTCTTGAAAAAAATATGCAATCGATCCTTAACATTTTAGGAATTTTTGAAAACTCGTCATTTTAATGAAATCTGACCCCATTTAATGGAAAGCCAGTGCTCATTATTTTTTACAAAATGGCGAATGCGCCGGGAACAAAAAGTGAAATCTTTATAAAAAAACCATTATTATTACAATTATAATTGAATCGGTGAGATTAAGAACAGTACAAGTCCAAAATTTAGTTATTTTATAAAATCATTTTTTTTTTAGTATAAAATGCATTTTTTGAGAATATTTTAACTATTTTATGAAATATAATACCATATTTTGCACAATAGTTGAACATTCTCACAAAAAAGCATTTTACTACATATAAAAATAATTTTATAAAATAATTTGTCAAAATTTTAAATTATGGACTTGAACTGTTCTTGAACTCACCTATTTAATTGTTATCCTTAATATAAATATACAAATAAATATTTAAAACATCACTATAAAATATCGTGAACAAAATTTTAATATGTAAAAAATGGGGCACTTCTTAAGGTGTTTCTGGAGTTCTGTGTTGTGTTGACAAAAATTTATATGCCAATTCTAAAAAAAAATTATCGATTTCTTATTGTCATATTATAAGATATGCGTTAGGTAATTAAATACATTTCCCATACAGCCAATGCAAATCTCCTAACGTGATATTGAAATATTAATGAATTATTTTTCCTGTATGCACTAATGCCTGTAGAAGTGCCATATAAATATTGGTCAACATTCACCGCACAGTTTGGCAATAATAAACTGTGACTGTGTCCAACCAAAATTATCAATCTGTCATTTGGTTTGATTTATTTGGTAACTAACATAATTTCGGTTGTAAAGTAAATTAAAAAAAAACAATTGTATTGTTATTTATCATAAATTATTTTTTTTATAATTAGACAATAATTATTAATCCTTGTACCTTTGTGCCTTTTATGGTTTTCTTATCATTGTATTCCGCTTTTCTCGAGACTTATTTTTGGTTTCCATGTATACCTTATTTAGTATATTTTTTAATCCTTTCGTTTTTACAACTCATTTTAAGATTTTAAATAAAAGCGAAAAGCATTACCATAGAAACCAGTTAACAGTTTTTTTTTGTAAATTTTTAAACCCTTCATCTGTTTGTTTTTTCTAGTTGTTTTTAGTATATGATTTTGTTTCGTCACCAAAAGGCAGATATCATGAGCGAATTCTAGATCTTCACATAGGATTTCGGTTTTCTTATCTTCTGTTCTTTTCGTAACCCTTCAGAAAGTTTTCCTTCATGTTCAATCTTTGCTCCCAAACGATTTTAACACAATATTTTTATATATATTTTTAATTGGTATGTTAGTAAAATACAAATTTAACAATCTATTAAAAAAAACCAAGCCCTGCTTCTCTGTAAAACGATCAAATTGCAAAATTGCAAACGTGATGAAACTGAAAACAGTCCTTCACGGACTGTCGAAACAAAATTAAAATTACAATCAGTGGCACACGCGGCCCGCCAAATCGCATTGTGCGTTAATAAAATAAATGTCAATAGCAGAGGAGAGCGGCGGTTGAGTTTCCAGATAGAAAGGAGGCGTTAGTTCGGCAACATTGTGCCCCGTTCAAAAGGTGTAATTCCGATGACAATCGGGGCCGATTAGCTCCCGCAGCGACCGGTTACAGATTTAATTAACAAATTAAATTAGAAATTAACTCGGTAACGGGGACAAAAGCAACGGCAAATCGGATTTTGCGCCCCGAATTCGAAGCGTACCCGCCCCTACACGACAAGTGCGTTCGATAGACGGTCACTGTTATTATTGAGTGGAAATTTACCAAATGAGCCTAGGAATTTTAACTTCCAAAGAAAATTAAAACTAGGCATTGGAAACTAATCTACCTATGAATCTCAAATCTTCAACATTATCATTTTCTCGTAAACTATAGTTATAATATAATATATATTTATAAAAAATTGATGAAAATTTTAGAGGGTGTTGAGAAATCAATGCATTGAGCAATAACCTTTTCATTATCGTGCCATTTGTTATTGTTGCTTATTTATTTCTTAATTTACGTTATTTTGTAATAAGTGGGGAATTCAATTATGTTGCTTACATTTAAAGTCTTGGTTGATGTACCTTTTGGTTAAAAATAAGGTAATATTTTGTAGTTTTTGGTTTATTTTACCCGTTTTACTCTTAAGTCAACTTAAACTATAATTAACTCTATATAATTATAATTTGCCAAATATGGTTATGTTACAGAGCAGGCCAAGTACTCGAGTACTTTTACTCGTATTTCAATTACGAGTACTTTCTTCTTTCATTTGAAATAATTATTAATCGTACTTACAAACCAAATTCAATGTTTTAAAGTCTGTTTTAAATTATTTTGTATAAACTTTTTTTTGTATAGTATGATATAATCTGAGGACCCTACAAATTAACCAAAACTGTGGTTAATTTACCAAAAAGTTATTAAATGTTAAACTAAACCAAAATATGTCTACAAAAATATCCATTTTCAAAGGTTAAAATTAGAAGTTAATATAACGTTATGTTACTTCTAA
Organism: Brassicogethes aeneus; assembly: GCA_921294245.1. Lineage (NCBI taxonomy): Eukaryota > Metazoa > Arthropoda > Insecta > Coleoptera > Nitidulidae > Brassicogethes > Brassicogethes aeneus. The sequence continues at coordinate 3,626,912 of OV121138.1, forward strand.
AATAAACTACTTTATGAGGGATATTTAGGTTAGAGTTTAAATTGACTATAAAGAAACCAAATATTTAACTAGGTACTTTGTAATCTTACCAAAGGTTTCTTTTATAAGTTAAATTATACTAAAAAATAACCTTTGAATTTATGTACCTTATAAGTAATATTACACGGAAAAAAATAATCGGTAGAGGCTACCGATTGGCAATCGGTAGCAGCTACCGATTGCCAGTCGGTAGACTCTACCGAAAAATCGGTAGACTCTACCGAAAAAATCGGTAGTCTCTACCGAAAAAAAATCGGTTCCCTCAACCGATTTTTATCGGTAGTAGCTACCGATTATTTTTCGGTAGAGTCTACCGATTTTTTCGGTAGAGTCTACTGATTTTTTCGGTAGCCGTAACCGAGAAAATCCGCATCGATGCGCTGTTAGAAAATTTAAAAAAATATATTAAATATCAGAAAGGTTTGATTGTTTTAGTTGAGATTGATGATAATAACGATCCAGTCTTCGGAAAAATTATTGAAATAGTCAGTGTAAATAATTGTATATATTTTCTCATGTTCTCGATTAAAACATTGTATTTTGATTAACACTATCATGCTTATTGCGTTGAAATTGATTATAAATCAAGTATGACAAAGAATAAGAGCAAATTACCAAATTTAGAACCTTGTTTATTAATACAAAAAAAATCTCTACTTTGTAGCCACCAGACATTTAATTTAATATTTATTTAGAATTGTAAAAAATTTAATAAAAATTACTCCTCATTTTTAATATTTTTGTATTTCAAATTTATTTATACCTCAAAAAAAAATACTATTTTCTATTTAATAAAAAGCGAGTATTTAACTTCTCGCTAAAAAAATACAAAAATTTTCAAAAATTGGTAATCCATTTTTTCGGTAGCCTGCACCGAAAAAATCGGTAGACTCTACCGAAAATAATCGGTAGCTGCTACCGATAAAAATCGGTTGAGGGAACCGATTTTTTTTCGGTAGAGACTACCGATTTTATCGGTAGAGTCTACCGACTTTTTCGGTAGAGTCTACCGATTGACAATCGGTAGCTGCTACCGATTGCCAATCGGTAGCCTCTACCGATTATTTTTTTCCGTGTACCAACTAGTTAAATATTTGGTTTATTTATGGTCAATTTAAACTCTAAAAATAACCTTATTTTATTTCAAGAGTTTAAATTTCTTTTATTAGTTAAATTATACTAAAAAAATAACCTTTCTACAAATTTACCAAAGCTGTGGTTAATTTACCAAAAAGTTATATTAAATGTTAAACTAAACCAAAATATGTCTAAAAAATAACCATTTTCAAAGGTTAAAATTAGAAGTTAATATAACGTTATGTTACTTCTAAAATAAACTACTTTTTGAGGGATATTTAGGAGAGTTTAAATTGACTATAAAGAAACCAAATATTTAACCTTTGAATTTACCTTATAAGTAATATTACCAACTAGTTAAATATTTGGTTTATTTATAGTCAATTTAAACTCTAAAAATAACCTTAACTTACCTACAGGGAAATTTATTTTATTTCATGAGTTTAAATTGACTAAAAAGAAACCAAATATTTAACTAGTTAGTAATATTACCAAAAGGTTTATTTTATTACTTAAATTATACTAAAAAATGACCTTTGAATTTTCCTTAAGGTTATAGCAACCGGTTGGTTATTTTTTAGTTCATAGTAACCTTTAAAAAATGTTAATGGTTAAATACAACTAATTGGTTTAAAAACAAGTTTAAAAAAACGTTATTTTACTTAGATTTTGGTTAATTTACTTAGAATTCTAGTTATTTAACCACTTATGCTACTTGGATGAAATTGCATAAAAGTGACTAAAATTCATTTAAAAAAAACTAATAAAGATATCATTATGAAATTTGAACACCACATTTTTGTGACATTAATCTTGATCCTGTATACAGGAAATTTGTATACAAATTTTAATTTAATTGGTTCACTGGCGGCGATTTTATACCGGTTTAAATATAAAACATTTGTAAAAGCAGAAATTCTGTTTGTAGAACAGGACAAAATCGACTTATTTTGCAAATTTGTTTCTACTTTTAATGTTAAAGGTCGTCGACTAACAAACATTTTTTCTTTTTCTAGGTGTGGTTTCAAAATAGGAGGGCCAAGTGGAGAAAAACGGAAAAATGCTGGGGCAGGAGTACCATCATGGCTGAATACGGTTTATATGGTGCAATGGTACGGCATTCCTTACCATTACCAGATACCATACTAAAAAGTGCCAAAGAAAATGAATGCGTCGCACCATGGCTTCTAGGTAATGATTGTATGTCTTTTTTTAAACAAATAGAGAATCAAAAAAAAATATAAATCCTTAAAACATTTTTTTTTCATTTTCTATACAATCGGTTGATAGTTTATGACATCACACATGATTTATGGAGATTGCATTTTGTTTACTTCAACTTTTGCCCGCTAATAGATATCAAATCTTGGCGCTAATAGCAATAAATCCACGTCCTATCCAAGCTTCCGTTAGATCAAGCTAGGTGGCGCACCAGTACAGCCATAAATTTCGCACTGTGGCCAAAACTTAAAAGTTGGATGGACAAAATTCGAGATTTTTTTAATAAGTTTTTCTTGGAAAGTGATTGTTGTGCTTCTCCGTATACTTTATAAAAAGTTCGTATTTCGAAAAACAATGTAGATTGTCAAATTTTGATGTGTTAAACTGTGATAATAAATAGTCCCAATTGCATACTTCTTTCTCATATATTATTAAGATATATTGTATAATTTTGGTCTTAAGCCTCTATCTCAGTGGGGGCCTTTAAATTTGCACTAAATATAGGGGTGATTCTACAAAAGTTGGGCAACTTGATGTCATCAGTCAATATAGTAGGTATTTTAATATTTTTTGTAAATATTTTAATGTATATTTTCAAAAGCACGTTTGTAGAAAAACATAATAAATATTCAAAACATCAGTACCTTGCCGTGTCCCAACTCCTGAATCAAATCAATTTATCTTAAATTTTTCAATTTCACTACAAAATATAAAACATTAAATAATGTATTTTTATATTTTATCATAGATTCGAATAATAGCAATTTTTAAAAAATTGATAATCTTTGTACTCACTTTTACCCGTCAGTTCTGTGTCCAATGTTAAAATTCAAAATTTCTCCGAAATATTGAAGTTTAAACGTCAAGTACTCGTTTTAACTCAAGTGTTGGTAAAACATTACCTACAGAGCCCGCCCTTTGCACGACAGTTATTTTGAAAACAATGCAAGCGGCGAAGTTGTGTTGAATGCACGTATAGTTCCAGTCAAAATTTCAGTACTGTGATGAGTAGTTATTTTCTTACGTATATATATTATATTGTAATTTATATAAGGCTATATTCTCAAATTTGTATCCCATTCATCAGTACCGTGTCGTCAGTTCCATGTTCGATGTTTCGTTTATCCTTTTTTCGCAAACTTCAATTTAAATTCTGCTTGCGCAGAACTTGTTTATTTAATGTCATTATAAACTCATATAAATTTGGTGTGGGTCCCATTTCTAATAATTGAGATATCGGTATACCCAAAATCCACCAGCCGCCACTGATGTGTGGTATTATTTGATTTTAAGATATTTAGTGTATAATATGCATAAAGTTGCAATAAATCTTATATTTTCCAATAAATTATGTTTTTAGTTAGTACCCTGGTATACTCGTCACTTCCCTTGCATTCAAATTTAGAAAACACAGATATTTCAGAAACTGTTTATTATATTATTTATGTTCTCATAACAAAATGCTGTTTAATTTTCTCCGAAAACTATATAAACAAAATGAGGTCAAAAGTTGCCCAACTTTTGTAGAATCACCCATAAAGCAAATAGCCTTGAAAAACACTCTATAATTTCATCAATTTTTCTTTCGTCTTCGAAGACTATTTTCCGCCAAAAACTTGGTTTTCGTCGACTGTGCGGGCAGTGGAAAGCGTTTCATGGCACGCTACGGAGTCTAGGCGGCGTTTGCTTCGTAGCCGATTTTCGTTTTCGTAGGCCGGCGTAGCTGACGCGCCGCGTGCATCGTCATCCGAGTTTCCGTCCTTATTTAACGACGTTTCCGTCCTTGCGCTAGCGAACGCGAAGCAAGCTTTGCAGTAGCGGCAGCTCTCGACTGTTTTCTTGGCTCGCCTCGTTTGTTTTGCGTAGCAGCAGCGGTCTTAGTAGGCGACTTTCACGTTTATGATACCCTGATTGCTAAAGGGTACAGTTAGTTCACTGATAGAAATAGAGAATGTTCTGAATACATACATAACTTTATTTTATATTATGTATATAAATATTATAATATATACAATAAATACCGCTAAATTAACTTTATCTACCTATTAAAATAATATTGTTTTATACATATAGAAAACTAAGAAATTGAATAAAGGCGTAGCATTTTTGACCGCATATATATAAATACAGGTTGTCTTAGGATTCCATCAAAAAATGTCAAGGGGTGATTCTAAATATGAGGTCAAAACTTCACCTATAGGTGTTATTTTAAATGCTCTTTTTGGAAAGTAAAGGATAAAACGGTTCTGTGTATTTATAGCAGCGTATTTGTAGCCAACTATTGCGATAACAATAATTATAATCGTTGTATTTAATTTGTCAAGTTTGTTTTTGATCAGAATAAAAAGTTTATAGGGCAGAGAATAGTTTTACAGTAGGTATGAACGGTATTTTTACAAATCCAAAAGACCAATTCTTTTTATAAGACAAAATTTTGTGTTTTTAGACCTTTTTACAAAATTACGGATTAAAATAATTATTTGTTCTTAAAAGTAAAGCCATAAAAACCATGTAAACAAAAAATACAATTCAGAAACAAAAAACTGCTTTACTATAATAAATATAATTTTTGACACCTGCGGTGAGTGCCATGTTGCCAATTTTTATTTGATTATGTTGAAATTTGAACACAACAAATTTAATACATGAGGCTAAATTTTTTTTTAAATTTCATTAAAATTGGACAAAAATTGTCCATGTTACAGCACTTTGAAATTGAAAATTGCCAAATTTGGCCAAAAAAACGATTTTATTTCGTTAAAAACGTAATTTTTGTTTAGTATAATTAAGAAAATATACGAATTTTAACCGAAAAACTATTAATTTTGTCGAAAATACGATTTTCAAAAAAAGAAAACAATTTATGATGTCATTTAATTTAAATTTAAAGGGTAAAGGTTAATCGTATTTGTAAATAATATTATTATGATAATAATTTTTCAGCGAACTTTACGAAAGAGGTGTTTTAAAAAAATTGTCAACATAATATTATGATGTTTAACTTTCGTAAGAATAATATAATTAAAAATAACATAAGTTTCTTTTGTTCTGCTCAGTTATCTGTTCTTTGTGAGTACATTTTATAGGTTTGAAATGTTTTTAAAGGAATACACAATCAAAATTTCAATGTTTTAGTAAAGTTTTTATAAAACCTTTTTTGTTTTAACCTTTTTATATGTTATTAATCCAACTGATTTTCTAAGCAAAATTATCAATCTGTCATTTTCGTCTAGAAGACCAGGCAACACTGTATTACGAACACATGATTGTCTAGGGATATTTGGTTTGATTTATTTGGTGACCAACATAATTTTGTTTTTAAAGTAAATTATTAAAAAAACACAATTATAATAATTTTTTCATTCGTTTCACAGAACATAATAAACATAAGATTTTAAATAACACTGCATATAGAAATGTCACTGCCACTGTCAAAAACGAAAAATCTCGCAATGTTGTTGGCCATTTGGAAAAGTTTGGTGCTTTTGTCAAATATATACTTAAAATTATTTAGCATTTAAAAATATAATCATCCATTATCACCCCACCCTTCTATTAACAAACTAAAATTTGCTTTAATAGACATATTTTGATGCTCTCTTCCTATGCAAAGGGCCACCGTTTTGTTATTTTTTAAACGGAGACCATGCATTTTTGAATATATTAAAGGAATAGTATAATTGTACGTAATCTGCATACAAATGAATTGAGCAATTGGAAATGCAGTCCGTCATATCAAAAACATAAATCAAAAACAGGAAGGGGCCCAAAATGCTACCTTGTGGAACACCCGAAGTTGTATTTTTTAAAAACGAGGTAGTTATAGTATCGAAAATATTTAATATTAGATTATTCATAACCAGCCTATCGGTTTTTGTGTATCGTGATAGTGACAAAACCTTATTTGAAAGATCTAAAGACTGTAAATGTCAAAGTTGACAAAAGTTAGTTTTCTTCTATATTTTGATACATTAATAATATTTTTACTATTTTAGATAGTCAAAAAATAAAAAAAACTAACTTTTGTCAACTTTGGCGCCCTCTATCCCAAATACTGAAAGTTTTGCCTGAAAAAAATATGTACAAAATTTCAAGCTTCAAATTCTTAAAACTTAAAACTTTTTTGTCCAAGCAATAGGAAAGCTTTTACAGCGTCAGGAACAAATTCAGCCAATTGCAACAAAAATATATTTTCTAAATGGACTAAAACTTTTTCGACAAAAGTGACTGGTACATAAATTGGTGGGCAAAAGTTTGCGAGTAAAATTTTATTTACCCACAAACTTTTTGCAGTGGTAAAATTAAGTACCATGAACATCTTATAGCTAAATATTGTAAAATAATATTTGTAATACTATAAACATCTAACATGTAGTATAAAATTTGTTTATAAACTTTTTATTTTTTAAATGTACAGCATTTTACACAAACAACTAATAAAAAAATTACATATTTACAAAAACAAGCGTAATTAAATTTAAATAGAAAACAAATTTAGTTTGAGTAGTACGAAAAATGCTTATAACAAATACGTTAAGGGAGAAAATCGTATTATTGAAAAAAATTGTTCGTTTTCTAAATCACATAAACATTATTTTGGTGTCTAACTCTTGTATCCTATATAAACAATTTCACAAGGACCCTAAGTACGAAACTTATTTGCACATTCAAAATAAATACTTCTGGACAAATTATTATTATTATTATTTATATAAAGTTCGTAAATTTTCTTTGCTAAGAATATTACAATTCAAAAATAAACCATCGAAATTTTGGTCGTTAAGTTTTTGGAATCTAACAAATCTAAAAAATATCATTTTTGAAAAAATATAGGTACCATTTTATAATCAAAAAATGAAATTTGCAGATTTTATTTAAAATTACTCTTTTCCTGAAAAGTTTTAAGTCCAAAATTTAAATTGTTTACCGGTAATTTTAAAAATCAATATTTAACTATTTTATAAAATATAATAACCATGTTTTCTACAATATTTGAAACATTCTCAAAAAATGCATTTTAAAATATAAAAATAATGTCAACATTTTTAAATTTTGAACTTGTACTGTTCTTGAACTAACCGATTCAAATAGAACATCCTTTAGCTAAAATTTGGACTTTGATGAATTAATTCATAACTTTTTCTAGAAAAAAAATTGTTGAGAATTTTTTTTTATGGATAACTTATTTACAGTCAATAGAATTGTAAAATTCTATTGACTGGTAATTACCCCCCCCAAGATAGAAGACCTAAGAAAAAAATTGCTACTACTCTTTGACAAAACTAAAGTCTAGTTAAATATTGATAAGGTTTTGGATCGTTTTGCAAAAATTAAAAAAAGACATTATAATTTTATAATTTGAATTTTATATTTAAAAAGATTACATGCATTCAGAAAATTGTTTAATAAATATAACAAAAAAAGTAGTAATAAAGTAAAGATCCCTATTCGTCCAACAATTGCTTTTGTTACGGCAAAAAGATCATTTTTATAAAAATTATTTATCTACAAACGCTGCTTTCAGTAATGGCATTTGAATTAATTATGTTTATAAAAATATCACTCTTCCAGATGCAGAAACGCATTGATAAATATAGTTATTATTATTTGTCCAAAAAAACAGTTCTATACCGTTTTCAAAAACGTTTTGTAGTATTAATGAAACCCTAATGGTATTATTCATAGAAATTTTGTAAGTTGTACAAATCCCCAAATAAAACTTTTTTAAAATATTAATAATTTTATGTAAATGTAACAACAAATTAATTGTTAATTCAATAAACTATTTTCATTGTAACAATGGTCACATTTTCAACCCACTGTTGGGTGTTGGGTAGTTTTTTTTTAAATATTTGCAAGGCATTAAAACAAATTATTTATTATAAAAATATAAATTACTCATATTGATGATACGCAATCACTTTTTAAACAACAAGTCTGCTTTCTTTATAGAATATATCTTAAATGTTTCTTTTAGAAAACGTCGTAATTTTAATTTTCTTAGTAATCTTTTTGATATATTTATCATGCTAAATTTTATCATACTTCACTCGCACAAGTGAAATCAATAAGATTATAACACAGACTGTGGATTATAAAGTTATGTTCACCAAGGAGAGCACTGGCCCTTTCCCCCTCTTTTTACGGGAAATAACAAAAATTTTGTTACCATTGCAAAACAATAGTAAATATTAAAAAAGTCTTTTTATAACAGTATTGTTCTTAACGTATACGTTATACGTTATAGCTTATAACCCCAGTAGCACAAAATATTGGTCCTATGGGGCGCATATATGCCCAATATTTTATCTGGGACCAATATTGGATTTATTTAGCCGATGTTGGCCCTATATTGGCATAAAATGGTTATTTAATATATCTTGCCAATGTTTATCCAATGTTGGTCCTATATTGGCATATCATTTTACGCCAATATATCATTAAACATATTTATCCAAAATCGGTCCATATTGGCATATCATTTTAAGCCAATATATCAATAAAAATATTTATCCAAGGTTGGTCCTATATTGGCATATCATTTTACGCCAATATATCATTAAAATATTTATTCAAGGTTGGCCCTATATTGGCGTAACATGATTATCCAATATATCATAGTATCAATGTTGGGTTTCAATATTGGACCAAGCTAGAAAAAATCTGACGAAAGATATGTTGGCCCAATATATAAAACGAATATTGGGCCAATATCTTTGTGCTACTGGGGAAGCTATTAACAAAGATTTTCTAACTGAAATAAAATTAATTTGAATTACAACGATAGTAATTTAAAAAAGACAAATATGGCATAGTATAATAAAAAAATTGTACCAGAACAATTGCGCATTACTTTATGTAAGCGCAATTCAGACACAACTATAGATTTAACGAAAACATTTTAAGTTCGACAAAGATTTAATATAAACATAAAGTATTTCTTATTGCCATGACAGGTGGTACATTTTTTTATATCCATTACGATTTTTTTTTCTGAGTGTACTTACTTAAAACATAATACGTATATGTTTATGTTTATGAGATATTTAGTTTTGGTACCTTATAATATAAAAGCAAATTAACAATAAGGAGTTTTGCAAAAATATTTTCCTTATATGCCCAGATAGCAAAAAGAAGTACTGGAAACGTCCCGAGTATATTTTGTATCAGACATTAGTAAGTCCCGAGTACGTCCGAATCAGGTCCTGAACCTTTCCCAGGACGTCCCATGGACATCCGATGTTACCAAATACTTTATTGGGGATTATTGGGCAAGCTCTACAGAATTGAAGAGTGGTATTCCCAAAGGGTGTGACAAAAATAAAATTGTGAGTTATCAATGAAAAACAAATATTTTGAACATGTTGGAATATTTTTTAAGTCATTCTACATGACACAAACTATTTTTAAATGATAATATATTATTTAGCCAACTTGACACTTAGACCCTTTGGAAATACCATGCTTTAATTTCTAAAAAAAAATAAAATTACGTCCTTGGGACGTACCGAGTAAATCCGCTTTAATTTTCCCAAATAAGTAAGAGACTGGACGTACCCAAAACTTCCGATATAGGTCTGGGACGTTCGGACCTATGTGGAACCCGAAATGGACGTCCTGGGTACGTCTTGTGCTATCTGTAACCCCCCAAAAAAAAGAAAAAATTATCGACGCTCTTGGTTGTCATAAACTATCAACCCCATCGGCACCGTACCCCCCAATAACCCCATAATTTCAACTATACATTTGCAGGAATGCACCGAAAATCCATAGAGGCGGCCGAGCATCTGAAGGACACCGACGGCAACTCGGACCACGAGGAGACGACCTCGATGCGTACGGACGCGAGCGACACGAGCGCCTCCAGCAGCCAGCCCCCGAACAACAACAACCCCAACCCCGCTGCTGGCGGCGACAAGGAGCAGCAGCCGGCGGCCGCGATGGCGAACGGCGGCGGCGGCGGCGGCAACCCCGCCCAGTACCCCGCGGAGGACCCCGAGGCGTTCCGGAACAACTCCATAGCCTGCTTGAGGGCCAAGGCGCAGGAGCACAGCGCCAAGCTGCTCAACCACAACTTGATGCTGCACGTGAGGCCCATGACGCAGAACTGCGACGCGAACGCGAACAACCTGCACCATCCGGCGGAGGTAAGTCCCGACGCGCAGTCCGCATCGATGTTTTGACAGGACAATTCCTAACTTCGCGGGGCTATCGCTTCCGGGTTTTTCAGTTTTTGATGCACAAAATTAAGGGTCTATTCGAAGCAACGAAATTCCGTTCGGGTTTTTTTCGTCTCCACATCGAAAATAGTCTTTTTGGGGCTCGTTTTCCGTTTTTTGGAATCTAACAAAATCTTTATTTTTATTCGACAAAACCTTTACATATAGTCGCGGCCAAATCTACAAGGGTGCAAGTCATCAACTGCATATGACGTCAGCGTTAAGGTCTATTCATACGTGCCCAGGCCAGTGATGTAACCGATACATTTTTTCCAGATACATATCTAAGTTACTTCCAGATGCTATCTGTTAAATGACAAAGAAAAAAATTGTTTGGAGCTTATAACGCAATAGATATTTATGAAACAAGCTTGTAAACTATAAAATAGATGTCCAATGGACATTTATATACCCAAAGGTTATTCAATGGATTTCCTTGATATCCATAGAGTATATCCATTGGATACCCATTGGATGTAAAATGTACAATGTAAAAATTAGTGAATGGTTTTATTTTCATAATTTGATAAAAAAACGTTTTTAAACAGGAAAATTGTTACAGTTCTTAGTAAACAATACGTAAATGATTGATATTTTTTTATCACATCAGAATTACGCCTTAAAAAACAAATTTAACGGCAGTAATTTAACCATTCAAAGTTGGTAATCGCATTGATGACGTGCACCCATACGACTATACACCATTTTTTATTTTCTAGAAAACACTATATATTATAATAATCAAAAATTATTGTCTTATGTGCTATTATCATATATTATAATACAGAATGGGGATGTTATTTTAAGTAAGTTTTTTTTTAATTTAATATCTACAATTTTTAAATCCGGACATAAATAACGAAGAATACTCTCTAAAGGTGAAACAGTGAAATTTTCACTATTTCCGTCAGTGAGTTATTATTCACTGTAAAATTAGTGTTTTTCAATATAAATTAGTGAAATTTTAACTTCTCCAAATTAGTGTTTTTTATTATCACTACTTTTCCGAAACTCTCGACATAAAAGGTGAAATTTTATTTTTTTTGAACTAAACCTATTTTACTAATTTGTACAGTGTAATTTCCACTAAATAAAATAGTGCAAAGAAATCGCTACATGAAAAAGTGAGTATTCACTAATTGCTAGTGGTATACTTATCACTGCGGCAAATAGTTAATATGCACTGTCAATCAGTGAAAATCCACTGTTTCATTTTTGGAGAGTAGAAACACCCTGTATAGTACATACATTCAATCTTTATTTTGACATCGAAAAAATTCTGGACTGGATGAATTTTGGATGAGGTATTTCTGACGGTCTAGAAGGTGGAATGCCGAATTCCTGTGTCCCCCCTTTTTGAAGGAAAAAAAATCGTTTTATCTCGTTTCCTATTGGTCGAACCAAAAAACTTTTGAAACAAAAGGTAGAGGGCGCCAAGATTAACAAAAATGAGTTTTGACCCTCTTAAATTGATTAAAACTAAAAATGTGAAACAAAAAAGTTGTATATCTCAAAAATATTAAAATATATAAAAGAAATGCTTGTTAAAGGTCTACATTTTTTGTTTTTCACTTTTTTTGTCCAACCAATATTAAACAAGATAAAAAAATTCAAACTTAAAAAGGGGGGATCACATGAATTTGTCATTTTACCTTTTATCTACAGATTTCGACGGTAGTTTTCGAGCTTAAATATTAAAAAAAAAAAAACTTGGCAACGCTGTGATAAGCTGAAATCAAAAGTTTCTGAAAGATTGTTTAAAAAATATTAAACATTTTTTTCTTAAAAAAAATTTTAGCTTACTTTTAAGTATACCTATATAAAATATTCAAAAAAATCTAAATAACTATAACTCCTAGAATTTGAGATACCACCACCATCTTTTGTTTTTCCTTTGGTTGCCATATTTGAACTTTACATGGGTAGATAAGAACATAAAAAATCCAACGATGTATCAAACTACATAAGTTATGTCGGCCATTATAAAAAAACAAAAAAAAAAGATGCTGATGGTAACTCAAAACATTGTAGCGAAAAAATTGGATGAAAATGTAGATTAAGTTGTAAGTTTACAACAAAAACTTACATTTTTAAAAATTCACAGATATAACAAAGCTTTAACGATTTTTGTTTTGAAAGGTTTTTAGTTTATTTCAAATATTTTTAAAATTTTAAAAAATTTTAATATTTTAAAAAATTTTAATATTTTAAAAACTAGTGGCAATATGAAAAAATCCCAAAATACGTTTTGACACCCTGTATATAATACTAAACTAATGTGTTTGTTTTATTATTTTTCCCATAAATTTTTAATAAAAATGTTTTAAAAGTTTTTAACCATTTTTAAAATTCTTAAAACGGTTTTAAGAATTTTATTTAATAAGAATTTAATAAAACCACATACCTATCGTAGAATTAGAAAAAAGGTTTATATATTTATATATAGTATTTTTTTAAGTAAAAAATAAACGATTATTTTAACATTAATTTTTTAATAGAAAAATGTTAGCTAATCTATTTTATTTGTACTGTTTCCATAACAACCGCTATTAATTGTGGATTTCAACGTTGACAAGGTTTACTTAAAAATTACTTTTCAGGAAGAATTAACATCTGCATTATATATTATATTATCAAATGGTATATTTTTTCCAAAATTATCTTTTTTGGATTTGTTAGATTCCAAAAACATAACGACCAAAATTTCGATGGTTTATTTTTGTAGTGCAATATTCTTAGTAAAGAAAATTTACGAACTTTATATAAATATAAATAATAGTAATAATAATAATTTGTACAGAAGTATTTATTTTGAATGTGCAAATAAGTTTCGTACTTAGGGTCCTTGTGAAATTGTTTATATAGGATACAAGAGTTACACACCAAAATAATGTTTATGTGATTTAGGGAACGAACAATTTTTTTCAATAATACGATTTTCTCCCTTAACCTATTTGTTATAAGCATTTTTCGTACTACCCAAACTAAATTTGTATTCTATTTAAATTTAATTACGCTTGTTTTTGTAAATATGTAATTTTTTTATTAGTTGTTTGTGTAAAATGCTGTACATTTCAAAAATAAAAAGTTTATAAACAAATTTCATACTACATGTTAGATGTTTATAGTATTACAAATATTATTTTACAATATCTAGCTATAAGATGTTCATGGTACTTAATTTTACCACTGCAAAAAGTTTGTGGGTATATAATAAAATTTTACTCGCAAACTTTTGCCCACCAATTTATGTACCAGTCACTTTTGTCAAAAAAGTTTTAGTCCATTTCGAAAATATACTTTTGTTGAAATTGGCTGGATATTGCTTGGGTAAAAAAAGTTTTAAGACAAAACATGTGGAGCTTGAAATTTTTAACATATTTTTTTAGGCAAAACTTTCTGTATTTGGTCCTTTAAAAGATAGAGTTGACAAAAATTAGTTTTTTTATCTAAAATTGTTTAAAGTTGTAGATCCAAAAAATTTTAATAATGTTTAAAAATATAGAAAAAAACTAACTTTTGTCAACTTTGACGCCCTCTTTTGAGGAACTAAGTACAGAAATTTTTGCCTATAACAATAATTAACAATTAATTAATTAATTAATAATTAACAATTATTGTTGAAAATTTAAAGATCTACATTTTTTGTTTTAAAACTTTTTTGTTTGACCAATAGGAAACGGGAACTTGACATTTTTTTTTACCCCTTAAACTACTACATAATCACAATAATTCTGGTTTGCCTCATACATGGTGTTTTTAAATTTCATCCAAAAAATTTAAGGGGTGATACAAGTTTTAGCTCAATTGATTTTTTTAATCCCTCACACCAGAAAATCCCCTAAAAGTACTTTTAATCTGGAAATGTCAAATTTAGGGAATTAAAAAAAATATATTTAACACAAAGTGACTGGTCGACTTGCCATATCACATAACCAAAAAACCAAAACTTGTTCCTGTTTTTTTCAAAATCATATTTCTATAACTCTATAGACATATGCTCAAAATGATGTTCATCCTTTTTCTGGTGTTTTTGGTTGTTTGGGGTTGGTAAGAGCAAACACTGGTATCAAAAATGAACTTGTTTTAGGTATTTTGAAAATTGTCAAATTTTGTCAAATGCACTTTCTCTTGTTTAACATGCAATAAATAAAACAAAAGAAATTTAAATATCCTTGATGAATGTACATAATAAAATATTTCTGGCCTAACTTTAAATCAAAAAAAGTTGTGTGATATTAAATATTAAAGAATATACCTACAAAATATTTTTTTTTCGAACATTCTATAACCAACTAAAAAGTTCATTTTTGGCACCAGTGTGTCAAACTTTAGTCTTTAAGTACAAGTGCAAACAAAATGTTACATAATTTTAGTGCTAGGCTCTTAGACGTATCCGACTGTAGACGAAATGAAAATAAAAAACAATTAAAAAATCTCGTATTGTACTTATTGTATTACTACTGCAGCAATTTTCTGTATTGCAACCGATACCATGTAACACAGTGTATAAAAATTCATTCAAAAAGAAATAAAGTATATAACTGGTCATCTGTGTTTTCTTTATGTCTCCCATCAGAACCCTAGTGTCTATCTACTAGCAAATGGTCCAAGGATCTAGAGATAAGAACAAACCTTAGACCAGTTTTAGTTTAAACGAAAGCTTTAAATAATTATCTAGTTAAGGAGTTATATAAGGTAAGTTTTTTAATTGAGATTATCAAAAAGTATTTAAGAAATAAAATTATAATATAGTTATTTGTTTTACGAGTGTTGAAAAGCGACTTTTTCATGCGAGTGTTTTAGTTGCTCACAAGGCCGTTAGGCCGAGTGTGCATTAACACGAGCTTGAAGAAAGCTTTTCTCACAAGTGAAACAATGTTTTTTTCTACGACCCTTTTATTTTTTATTATTGTCAAATACAAAAAAAATAACCTTCACACAGAAATGCCAATGAAAAGATTCATTTGCTATTACGAAATGTGACTTTTACATAGTGGTCGTAGAAATTTTTTTTAGCATAATATAGTATATTATAGCATATTATAGTATATTACTTAAAATATGCATAAAAAAAAAACAAAAAATCCAATATCAGAAATTTAAAAATAATACAACGAATTAAGTTCCACGAAATCAAGAAGAAAAGCCATAAATAGTTATAACTATTTATGGCTTTTCTTCTTGATTTCGTGGAACTTAATTCGTTGTATTATTTTTAAATTTCTGATATTGGATTTTTTGTTTTTTTTTTATGCATATTTTAAGTAATATACTATAATATGCTATAATATACTATATTATGCTAAAAAAAATTTCTACGACCACTATGTAAAAGTCACATTTCGTAATAGCAAATGAATCTTTTCATTGGCATTTCTGTGTGAAGGTTATTTTTTTTGTATTTGACAATAATAAAAAATAAAAGGGTCGTAGAAAAAAACATTGTTTCACTTGTGAGAAAAGCTTTCTTCAAGCTCGTGTTAATGCACACTCGGCCTAACGGCCTTGTGAGCAACTAAAACACTCGCATGAAAAAGTCGCTTTTCATAATTATAATTATGTCATAAGGCCACTTCTCAACATTAATTATAAAAATAACAATTATTAAAAGTATTAAGTCAGTTTTTACAGACTAGGACGTATAAAAACTTTATCTGATTGGTCTAAATTATTTTTACAGCCTAGGATTTATTTCAAACTTTGACCTACGAAAAAAACATAAAAAACCTTTTTTGTGGAGCTATTTTTTCATGTCATTAAAATGTAATTTAGGGTTAAACATCGATTTTTGTAAAATTGTTTTTAAACTGCAAACAAAAAAATTAGATGATGCCCAAGAAAAAAAAGTGAAGTTAAACCCGTCTGACAGATGTCAGATTGGTTAAAAGTAAGGTTAAAACCACTTGACTGTATAACTGTTGTTGGATAAAATGTCAAATAAAATTGACTAAATTTTTGTTTAACGGCATTTTCTACTAGAACAATTCATCCTGCGTCTATCCCCGGTACTCAAAAAACCGTATATATATAGATGTCAGATGGGGAAAAACAAATGTCAAATAAAATTGGCTTTAAATTATGCACGAGCATAGCTTGGAGATCGAGTTTTTAATAAACGACGGCCACATAAAAAATATATATACAATATTGTAATGAATAAAATATGTGCTCTGATTTTTTCTTGTGAAATCAAAGTAGGTATTAATTTATTACATTTTTACATTATAATCAGTAATTAAGATAAATATTGTAATTGTAATTATTGTATTTGAAAAATTCATATTCCTTGAATAAAGTTTGTAAATAATGAATTTTTATATATAGGTAATATAAAATCAAAAACAAATAGTAAATTAATTTTTGGAATATTTACAAAAAAAGTAGTTAGTTATTCTAAAAACTTGGCAATATTCGTAAAATAAATGAAATCCTATTTTTATAAATCACAGTTGCAATACATTTTTTACTTTACAAACACATTTTTTCTTTAAAAACAATTTTTTTGTATGAGGGGTTGCAGGAGACTTCAACGATAAAAGAAACAAAAAGTCCTTAGCCTCGTATGATTCTAACCCAACCAAAATAAATAAATAAAAACTAAATCTAATTAAAATTGCATTAACAAAGAATTTTCAATTAACATTCCAGAAGTTCTATTTTTTTTCATCGTTACACTTCTTTATGCGTGAATTAAAAGTAATCCCACAAAATAATAAAATAAATTAAAATTTTAATTATGTACTATAAGCCGTCGTTATCAGTCGCCAAGTGACGTAGGTAACAAAAATTGTTAATAACAAAAAATTGTTCAGTGGTTAATCACCCAACAGCCATTTTGCTGGGCCCCAACATAAAACAATATCTACATATACTTAATAATAACACAATAAAAAATGTACCTTATAGGACAATTTTCATTTGAACAATAAAGACAATAAAGTAGAAAGATGAAGGTAAAAATTCAGTACATTTTATTAAAATCGTGTGCAGGAGTTAAAATAAGCTCCGCGATGCAGGAACGCTTTGTTTTGCAGCAAAAAAACAACGGAAACGCTCAAGAACGAAGGATATTTTTGTAACAATCTCTGTGACACGTCACAGTCGTCGTAGCTCGTAGGATTGCAAGAAAGTTGAAGGCTACGAATCCCAAAAACAATCAAGGTCGCAAAAGTGGCGTGCGGCAGTTTTTGTAGGGTTTTTCGCTCGAATTTGGGGGATTTTTGGTTGTTTTTGACGAAAAATGTTGTTAATCGTCGCGCCTGGCGGCCGAGCCGTGAATTAGAGGCATTCCTGACCGAAAGAACACGTCCCTATCTCGCTGAACATGACAAGCTAAAATAATTCTAATAGTTGCTGTGTCCGACATAATTATAGCATTTGTTTTGCGCGATTCCGGCGTTATTGTCGCGATTTTTTCGAACATAACCGCGTATTCCGGTCGGGGGTGCTTAATAGTCGACGAATCGTCGCAAAATTCGCCTTAAAAACTCGAAAATCGTTGGATTTTATGTAATTTACTAGTCGGCCTATTGCAAACATGTGTTTCGTGTCGCGATCGTGCGCGGTCGGCGTCACTCGGTTCCGTGATTGAATAAGTATCTCTGGTACGTGCTTTCGGTAAAATAAAATAACCAAAGGCGACGCATTTTATCATAGGTGGCGTTGTGCTAGAAGATTCAGGGTAAGTAACAAACCCTTGTCGATGTTTTTTTCGTTATTACGGCTTGTTCGACGTGCAATCGGTGCACTTTTTTCGTTGTTTGTGTGCGACAGTGCCAGTGCCCAGCGAAAATGGCCTGAAAGTGAGTTATTTCGCCCGTCTTACCGTTATTAAACAGTGTTTTTCAATTGTTTAACAGGTCATTGCTTTGTTTATGAGTTGTCGTTTCAGCCTCTAACCGCGACGCCTCTTATCGCAGCCTGCTACTATTCTTACACGCATACGATTCTGTGGCTGTGTTCTGTCAAAATTTACGTGGTGCTCCGGCCTATCTACAGGAGGCTCCGGTCGAGGTGGGGAGCCCCATTTAACGTCATGCGGGCAGCTACGATCAACAACACGCTGCCGTAGACCGAAATTCTTTCGCCACCGCGTAGCACTTTTATTTCGAGACGGCTCAGGGGTGATTTTATCACGCCTCGACGCGATTTACTCAGCGTTTCATAACCTCAATCTCGGAGGTCCCGTCGATTCCGTGAGTTTTAGCAACAATTCCGGTTTTTATTTAATCGATAGTTTTACGTAACTGAATCGGGGCGAGTTTTAGGTTAAATAGTTCGATTTTATTTGTATTTTGACGACAGTACAGTCGTTCCAAATAATCAGCAGCTGTGGCATAGGGGTGTTATTTATTGCTGTCATTTATTTTGGTGCTGTCAAAATCCTGATTTTACTTCTTTGAAAAATCCGATTTTTCTACGAAGTTACGGTTTATACCGAGTCTTTTTTACGATGTGAGCTTTAAATATATTAATTCTAGAAATTTCTGGTTTCAACAAATTTAATATTCCTACAAACGTTTATTTTAATTTATATATAATAATATAATATTGTTTTTATCAACAATAGGGTTGTGATGGGGACAAATTTAACATTTTTTTTTAAATAATACACTGTGTTTGTTTCTCAGTTGCAAACAAAATAAAAAGGGGTTAAATTTAAATAATAACATCTAGCATTTTTTATTTTTAGTGTTTTGATGTTTTTAGTGCCTTATTTTTTAAAAACTGCCCTATTAGGTATTTGGCCAGTTTTAAAATACAAAATGTACAAAAATTTCATTAAATTCACACTAAAGCCATTTTTT
This sequence comes from Brassicogethes aeneus, assembly GCA_921294245.1. Taxonomy (NCBI): domain Eukaryota; kingdom Metazoa; phylum Arthropoda; class Insecta; order Coleoptera; family Nitidulidae; genus Brassicogethes; species Brassicogethes aeneus. The sequence continues at coordinate 3,646,278 of OV121138.1, forward strand.
TTTAAATTTTTTAATATACCAGGTGTCACATCTAAGACAAATCAAATTTTCAAGCCATTTATATAAATTTACAATTTTACAAATATAATAAATGAAACGCGTACATTGGACTTTGGGCTAGGGGCTAAGATGTATTTTATTTCCATTAAATATTATTTCTTATGAGTAAGCTCTTCAGTAAACTATGACTAATCATATTTCTCGTAATTAAAAATCAAATTTGTTTAAAAAATAAAATGAAATTTGTATCGCAAATTTAATTAATGGAGTTTAAATATCAAAGATTGCAACATTTAACTAATAAATAAAATTTAATTCAGTTGCTAAACCTCAGTACTTACTTGTACCTGTAAATGCAAATTATTAAACTTTTAGTGACGCGTTAATACGGCAAATAAATAAATTTACCTAGATAGTAGACGTAGAAACTATTACCTTAATTGATTTATAATGTTGTGCAAATAATTTATTTTCAGCATTTAATTATTTTAATTTTAATTATTATGATAGGTATGTTTTTGCTGAAAATAAACCATGTTAAACTTATCTTTGTATGTCTTGGAGCTTATCTTTGTGTAATTGCAAAATAAGAGAAGCACAATATATGTATGTATTCAATACCTAACAATTGTTTTTAGTTGATTTGAGCTCAATTAGTCATATCATTAATTATTTTTTTTTAGAAAATCGAAAATATAATAACCGTTTCAGTACTATTATGAAGCATCGAAATTAGGGATTTTTTATTTGAGACTGTTGGCAACCCTTTTAATTTTCATGTCAACGGTACTGTTAAAAACTCGTTTTTCTGGTTTTGTTTATCAAAATTATATTATTAAATGTGAATTAAATCATTAGAAGAAAATGTTAACTGTGTCTGGGTCTTAAAAGCATTGAAATAGACAAAACAAAATTTGACGTTTTATTTTGACTGATATCAAATATTTAATTTTGACATTTTGCTTCACGTTACTTGTGCCAACCTAGTAAAATAAATTAAACAACTTTTTAAGTTTTATTTAATTTTATTGATCGAAATAGGCAAAATAGTATTAAAAACTCGTGTTACAAGGACTTATTGTGATCTTAATGCTGATTTTAATAAAAATTATCGTACATGTTTCCAAGACACACCTTTTAAATACACATTGACATGTTGTGGCTTTATAGCACTTTAGTCAAGGGCTGAAGTTAGCAACAAGTTTTTAGTCACGGGCTGAAGTTAGTTTTAAGTTGGTTGACACTTGTCAAATGTCATACAATCATTAAAATAAACTGATTTTCTTGTAAAATAATACTAAATGTGAACATTATTTTATTATCTCAATAAATAGTTGAAAAGATTATATGAACATTTGTAATAAACTTTTGATTTCGCAGTAGTAATGCAGTTAACTGGATTTAACTACAGTGCCCATAAAACAATTTTTTTTACTGTAAAAAAACTGCTTCTATATTGATTGTTAGTTAGTCTATTTTCAGGGATAATTTATAATTTATACAGAAAAATTTGAGATTTTAACGCCGGTAGATACCAAAGTTGGAAATTCTAACGGGAATTCCAATAAATACAACTGTCACTTTTTGTACCTTTATCATTTCCCGTGTAAGAATTTGTAATACTTTGTGATAATATTTTGCAATTATAGTAATAAAAATTAAAGGAAAAAATATTTTCTGAGCATAATCATATTTCGAAGTTTTTTTAATATTTTAAAGTATTAATAATTGTTAATTTAATTAAATTATACCAATATTGGCATATGTTAATAGTGAAAATTATCATTTTTTTAGATAATATTAAATATTTGTCGTAGAAAAAGTATAGTATGCTACTCGTTTATAAATTAAATTCATGACTAAAATGGTGTTTATTAAACTTGATACATAATATACTATTGTTATAAGGGTTGTATTTTTGTACTTAAAAAAACTTTTGAAATGTTTTAATTCTTTGGCGTAAAAAAAATCCACATGCAAATAATTTATCGAAACTTGTAGGAAAAATTAGAATATGTTTTAAAAAAGTTTTTAAATACAATTAATAAAGTTTTGATCAAAAATTTGGAAAATTTTGTCTTACCGTTCTCTACCAGCCCTTCTGGGAAAAACTGAAACTAGATGCACCTGTCAATAGGGTTGCAACTTTTCATGAAAAGTTGAAATTTTTGAAAAGTTGGGTTTTATTTTTCGGAAAAGTTCGGAAAAGATGGAAAAGTTGAGTTTTTTGTAATGTAAACGTATAAAACATAAATAATGCTTGTCAATATCAAAAAAAAATAACAAACAAAATAAAATGAACAGACAACATAATCACAACAAAAATAAACTAGGTTTGAGTTAAAAAAATCATATTTTTTAAGTAAAAAAAATAGAAATTTATACACACCCTAAAAAACTCATACGAAATAAAAAATAATTACAAAAAAATATGAAGCAAAAATTATTAACTTTATTGTTGTTAAAAATTATGGAAATTTACAAGTAAAAATTTAAAAAGAAAAACAATCTTTATTTAATAGAAAATGCTGTTAGCAGACACCATTTTTGATAAAGTTTGACAGAATGTTATTCCAAAAAACAATGATTTTAGCACGTTTTAGTAAAAACACTTCAAATCTAGCGATTTTTATCGAATTTTGACCAAATTATCTACCAAAAAAATGTATGTTAGTGGAAACACTGGTTACAAGTCAACTCATTGTTCATTGGCTCCTACCTAATAACTTTTCCAAACAAAACTTAAGCCTTTTTCTCTCTTTCCAGAGTAACATCAATCTTACCAAATGCTATGGCAACCAGGGAAAAGAAAACGCCAATCAACAGCAAGAAACAGACGCTAAACAAGCAGCAGGAAATGCCATGCGACACCTCGACGGAAAATGAGAAAAAAACGGCGAAATCCGGGCCTGCGAAGGTGCCCATCGCTAAGAAGCTGGCGGGGAAGGCGGCGCCCAAACGGGTGGTGAAAAAGCCGGGCATCCGCATCAAAATGAAAGCGAAAGCGAAACAGACTGCGCCTTTGAACAGAAAGTTGACGAAGAAGTTACTTAAAAGTGCGAAGAGTATCGAGGGCGCCAAAAAACTACTTAACGGGGCGACGGAGGTGAAGAAACCGGGAAGGAAGAAGGCTGTGGAAACGGCCACCACTGAAGGACCAAAGAAGAAACTGACTAAGAAGGCGTTGAAGAACGCCGGGTTGGGATTAAAGAAAAGCGAGGCCGACGATACGGCTTCGAATATAAGCGACAAAACCGATATTTCAGCCACTGAAAGGCCTGCATCCAGAGCACGCGGCAAAAAAACAAAACCTGACTTGGCCGAAACTGAAGATATCGATATATCTTTTCTGGAGAAAGAAGTCAAAAAGGAAGTGGACTGCGTGTCGGATTCTGGCAAGAGCGACTCTTCGAAACCAAAAAGATTGACTAAAAAGCAAAAGTTAGAATTAGCCCAGAAGGACGTGAAAAAAGAAGACTTAACAATCAATTCATCTGTAATAGACATGCTAGATTTAAGCGTTACAAAAACTAGTACCAAAGCCGTGCAGCAACGTCGACATAGTATTGAAAAATTCCCTATTGGACCCATAGAAACTTTAGAGCAATCGCAAGGGATTTTCGCTCAGCTTCCTAGAAGTATGAGCCCTAGAGCTAGACGTAACACGAAAATAAGACAGAGCATAGACGGTCTTAAGCGATCCAGCCCCTACACGACCCGATCCGACTCCCCTGCTAGAATGCTTCGCAACGGAAAGCAAAGAAAACTCAAAGACCTCAACTTAATGGAAGGTCTAGACTCCGACAGAAAAGACAGGAAACGCCGACGACTGTGCTCCGACCTATCCGGTAGCGAAATGTCGGTCTCAAAACTGTCGGGCTACGAGTCGGATAGCAGCTTCAGCGATTTAGCTTCCCTGACGGGAACTGAAGCAGGAGATATCAAAGACGTCGACATCAAACCTAATATTACCGAAGAACCTGCTGTCGTTAAAAGAAGCCTTTCTTCTGAGGTGGCCGCTCAAGACGCGATCAGTGATTCCGATAATATTTTTAACGAAAGCAATTCGGTCGATATTAACTTGAACGATAAAAAAATTAAATTGGAAGTTAAGGAAGAAAACGTGGCTTCAAAACCAAGCATTAAACTACCCGAAAAAACATTTCTTCTCGATATAATGAAGCAAACATTCAACAACGAAGTTGACAAGGCTAAAAATGAAGTAAAACAACAACCAAAAGATATTATAGAATTAGATTCCACCGATAAAGAAAATTTTGAAGAAACAGTCAATACTAAAGATCCCAACGAGAATGAACAAATGCCTCAAGAACAACAAACAGTTGAGGAAGAAACCACGGAGGAAAAACCTGAAGAAAACATTGCTGTAGACAATGAAGAAAAAGTGCAAACTGAAGAACCTGAAGTTCATTATGTAGATGATGAAATGGAGCAGCTTACCGCTGAACTAACCCAAATGATAAACGGGAATAATAAAGTTGAAAATAAAGCAGACAATGAAGAAAAAGGTGTCGAAAATGAAGAAAAAGGCGTCGAAGAACCCGAGGATAAGGAAGAAGTAGAGGAAGATTTAGAAGAAAATGAAGAGATCGATGAAGAACATACAGAAATCGATGAAGAACATAAAGAAATCGATGAAGAACATAAAGAAATCGATGAAGAAAATAAGGAAATTGTAGAAGAAAATGAAAATAACGATGAAGAAAACAAAGAAATCGATGAAGAAAACAAAGAACATGCGGAAATCGAAGAAGAAAATACGGAAATTGTAGAGGAAATTAAAGATATCGATGAAGAAAGTAAAGAGGAAAATAAAGAGATCGATGAAGACAATAAAGAAATCGATGAACACACTACAGAAATTACTGAAGAAAATCAAGAAATTGTTGAAGAAAAAGAAGTGGAAGAATCTCCTGAAATTCCAGAAGAAGAAGAAACACCTACCCTTCCTGAAGAAGAAAAGGAAGAAACCACACTACAAAATCCCGAAGAAATGGAAACTGAAGACGTACCTCCACCTGTATTGGAGGCAGTCAACAATGTAGAAACAAATAAAATCGAAGTACACGAGGAAGAATCTGAAGAACAAGAAATTCAACCCAAAGAAACTGAAGAAACAATGCCGGTTCTTGAAGCTAACGTTTCTGAAGACTTGGATAATAACAAGGAAAATAACGAGGTACCAAGAGCGACACCTCCGCCGAAAATTGAAGAATCAGCGGAAGAAAAGGCGTTGAAAGAGAACATTCTGCAGGCTTTAGGTCTGCAGAGCCTGCAGGCTGCTGAAGAGGCTAAGAGTAAGGAAAAGGCGCCCAAGACTGATGGTGGTTACACTGGGACTCTAAAGACTGTGATTAAGATAAATAGGGAGAAGAAGAAGGGAAGAAACTCGTTGAAGATGACGCTGCAGAAGAATAAGGGTAAAGGTGACGCTGAATCCAGTGGTGTGGAGGATGGTTACAAAATAATGAAGGAGGTGAGTTTTTTTTTAAATTTTTTGAAACGATTTTAAATTATTGTTTTTTCAGAGTTCTTCAAGTTGGAAACACGGGCATAATTCTTCAGATACAGCTGGTGCGCGTCATAAATCTCACTATTTTAACAGATCTAACCCGGGTAAATTACTTGGTTAAGGGCTTGACTTCGTTTTATTTCTTGAGCACTATTTACACCCTTTATTTTTAATCATACTACACATTTTAGAAAACACTTATTATTGGTTTTGGCAAATCTTCAGTAGTTTTTATTGTATAGTAGTTAATCTGGTTTCATTCTTAGTTAACTCTTCATACCATTATATCAAGTAGAAATACTAACAAATTATTATTTTTTAAGATGGTAGCAGTGAACACACTTCCGACGGTGAAAGTAACAATCAAGATGGTACCGCTAAAGCATTGGTTATACCTGAAAAAGCGAGTTCTTTTAGTATACACCCTGGTAGGTTGTGTAAGGACGAATGTTCGTACTGTTTCGGCAAATTTGGTTTATTTGATACGCCGTGTCATATAGCACAAATGAAGAACGTGGATAGACAAGACAAGATCTTGGCAGGTTAGTCAACATCCTAAAGAAGCATTACAAATTATGAATTTGATACATTTTTAGCTGAAAAACATTTAACAAGAGACTCGTGCCTCTGTGATGCCTGTTATAGACACGTAGATAGAAAATCTAATACACCTTCATATACAAATAAGTCTACAAAGAGAAGCTCTCTTGTAGCACCAGGTCCAAGGCAGAATCATTGCCATGTGCTTGGTTGCGAGAAAGTCTCCAATAATATTTTGCGGAGAAAGTGGATAATCAAAATGAGAAAAAGCATATGCCAAGTGGTATGTATATCAACCCCAAAAACGCTAAAATCTGATAACATTGCATATTTAGATAAACATTGATCTGGACAATCCAGGGCTCCATTCAATCCCAATTTGCGATGAACACTACTCAGCTTTGGAACATTTAATGGTGTGTGCAATGTGTAAAAGACGACTGGCTAGAAATCATATACACTACCTGGGACCAGAAAGTGCAAATCTTAATAACGCCTTAAACACAGAAGGTATACCTTTATCCCTGTGCGAAAAACCAGTTGTTTGCAAATTGTGCAAATGTTTTGCCGCTGTTATACTTAAGGAGCCCGATGATAGACCCGAGAACAGTATGAATTTCTTCAAGGAATACAAGAAAAGGTAAGCTAAAGTCTTTCTTTATCTAAATGCAGTACTTTTAAAAAAAATCTCGTCCATTGACACTGTTAAAAATGAAGAAATTTCATTTTTTTAATAACTTTTTTATTTCAAAACGTATCGATTAGAAATTTGGACAAAATGTAAATCTTACTAATGACAATTAATCCATACAAAAATTTTGTTTAGATTTTAACTTGTGATAATTTAATTTAAAATTCAACAATTTTTAAAGGTTTAAGTAATCAAAGAAACAACTTTGTTTTATAAATTTGAGTATAACACGTTGAATTATTGATATTTGACTATTATTTGATATATTAACTTTTTTATGCAAATGATGTTTCTGTGGCCAGGATCAGTTTTGAATTGGCAGTAGCAGTATTCATAAATGTTTAGTTTAGAACATTTTGTCATTTTTATACAAATATTGTTGTATTTTTTATTAATAATTAAGTATAGCGTAACACATAAATGACGTTTAATATACAGGGTGTTTCACGTACGTAGTCCGTTCGAATTTTTAGAGAATCGCAAAAGACATCGATTTAAAATTTTAATAGCGTAAATTATTCGATTTAGACTTTTTTCCTAAATTATTTTGAACAAAATAATACTTCCTGTTTTACCGGAAATGTCTTTAACTTTGTTATTTTAAACAGGACACCTCATATATTTTAACATTTTTGAATTCTACATAAAATTCTGAGTAAAATGGCTATACCATATCCTATATCTAAAGTCAATATTTTTGGATTAATTTTCAATCAAATATTTTAATTAATTTTAAACAATGACAGATTAAGGTTACTGGTTACTGTCACATTAACCCACATGTAGAATTTCACAGGTTTGTTGATACAAAATAGTATTGAAAATATTAGAAATTGTTAAATGTCCCTGAGATTTTAACTTTAGGAAACAGTTATTATAATAACAATCGAAAGATTCTTTAATTTTCTATTTGATTATGTTAAAACATACAGGGTTTTACATTTATAATAAAAACGTTACTATTGTTTGAAGTTTGCCTAATTTTAAATGGTTTTTCTCAAGCTATTTGTTGAAAAAAAATATTTAAACGTTTTAATATTACAAAAATTCCAACCCTATGTCAGCAAACCTAATAACAAAAAAAATAGAGGCTATTTTTGATTGACGTGCATTTAGCAAAATTTTGACAAAAAATTAATATCTTGAAAACTATTGACTTTAGGTATAGTCTAAATAAAATTGTATACGCTATTAAAATTTCAAATCCATATCGTTTGCGTTTCTCCAGACACCCTGTATAGCATTATATTAAATATAAAAAAATGCAAAATAACTAATTACAAAAAAGCGAAAAACAACTGAAAAAAATATACATATATCTAAATAGGTGATCGCAACACAAAAAATAAAGTCTCTATTCTAATTTATTTATTGGGTAAATTTTACTTTCCTTAGTTTGGAATTAAAATTGAAGCTTGCTTATGGAGTAAAAAATAAATTGAAGCTTGGTTGTGGAGAAAAAAATAAAATTAAAGAAGGTTATAATTTCTAACTTGCTGACACTGTCTATAATTATTTAGTTTATTCATTTTAATAAATTAATGTATAAACTGAACTGTCATATTATCTTTCATGCTTCCAATAGTAGGTTACCATAGAGAAAAGTCTATGATGCCTACTATGATCAAAATTAGTAAGCTTGACAAAATTTTAAGTTTATAAATACAATTAATTTTAGCTCCATCTATGGCGATTTTCTTAAATAAATATGTAATATATAATACATTATCTTATAAAACTAGATAAAAGAATATATACTTTGTACAACATGTTAGTAATATGAAGGCCTAACTTAAAAATAATGTCTATCATGGAAACATAATTTGCATGTAGAAGTTTATAAAACAAATTTGCTTCTTCGATTTTTTAACCCTTAAAAATGGTAAATGCCCCCTGTATGTTAAAATCTAAAAAAAAATAATACGTGGATTTATTGCCATTAATAAGATCTAAAGTCTATTCAAATCCAAGCTGGACTAAATGTAAACACAATCCTCCGAATCGACAAATAAGAACTCAAAATCCGAGTCACACCATCAGAATCGACCAATAAGAACGAGTTATCATGCGTCTGGGCGTTTTTGTTTAGTCCAGCTTGGATTTGAATACACTTTACGTTTTAACTTAATTTTAAATCGATACGTTTTTATATAAAATGTTATTACTGTCCGTTCAGGCTAAGTTGAGCGGTCTAAGGAATGTCACCCTGTCCATCATCTCTATGTTCAGGCACAATTAAATACATTTATTTTGGTAGCCGCTCTGTACGAACAAACGGCAAGTCGCGGCATTGATAAATCATCTTCTTGTTACCGAAATCTCGCGACGTTTCGATATTTAATTTTATCAACGGCAACATTGTCCCCCGCCAAAGCGCTCAACTTAGCCTGAACGGACTGTACTAAATATTGAAATTTATATATTTTTAACACAGTAGAGTGACTTAAGGCCTGAAAACCACAGCGGTCAAAGGAAAAAAACCATTTATATGTAGAAACAAGATTAAAAAAATTTATTCAATTCTGGCATCACTTGCAAACCAATGTCCAAAATTTGTTCGATTTTTACGCAAAACCATAGTCAAGTATAAAATCTTGCTGGTCACATTTACGACTTACGACAATTTTTTATGTTAGGTTGCTTCATTTCAACGACATCGAACCGCTGGAAGAATCGGCAGCCGAAGAGCCAATCCTGGTACCGGCGCGATCTGACAAGGAATCCAAGTTGAAGAAAAGGAAGAAGGCCGATACTTCGGAAGAAGAATCCAGCCAGCACGAAGATCAAAATAACGCGGAGAACGATTTCAACTGCGTCGACTACAACACTTTGATCCCGGCCATTGCGATGGACTGTGATAGTGATAGTGACGGGAAAAAGGACGCCGAGGTGAAGAAAGTCATGCAGAGGATGGAGTCCGTGAAGGAAGCAGTGGAAGTTTCGAAGAATCTGAAGTTGAAGAGTTCGAAGAACGATGTCGCCGTCAGCAAATTGGGGGCGAACCCTTCCATATCGGTGAGGCAGTTGTTCCCCGGGGAGGAGGATTTGCCGCTCAACGCGAGCATAGAGTTCAATAACATCAAAGAGAAAACTCCGGAAGGTTGGTCGAAATGTTCCAGCGTTATACAGTACGATAGCGATACTAAGAAGCTGTGGAATGAGTTGCAGAAGCCTTACGGGAACCAAAGCAGTTTCTTGAGGCACTTAATTCTCCTGGAGAAGTACTTCAGAAACGGCGAGTTGGTTTTATCTTCGAAGGCTAGCCATCACGCTGTAAATTACAGCGAATCAGTTCAGAATAGATTGCGGGCCTACGATAACCTCCCGTCTCACAGCAACAATCAACCTTTCACGATGATGCAGTTCAATAAGCAACAAAAGAGCCAAAGTGGGATCATAACGAGCAAAAAAGAGGTGCTGCCGCCGGTGACGATCACGAAAACCACTCCGATGACGTCGCAGCTAAACAGCCCGCCTCTAATCCCGCCCAGTGCGATTTTGAACCCCGTAAAACGCCCGACCGCGCCCCCTGGTTTAATCTCGCTCAACGCGAACATACGTCCGCAGGGCCCGAGTAACAAAATGCCTCAATCGCAGAAAATTAAGTTCCCCATCACGAAAAACTGGCGGCCGAACTTGATACCGATCGATCCCACCAAGAAGCAGGAGAGGAAGCAGGGTTTGGTTCAGGTCATATCGGGCGGCAAACCCTACCACATAACCTTCGAGGATTACAAAAAAATGTGCGCTATCAAGAGGAGTTTCGAGCAGAGGGAGAAGAACAAGCGCCTGCAGGAGCCGCCCCAAAAACCCATCCTGGTGACGCATAACTCGGTGTTAAAGAGCATAGTGCCAAGAAAGGGTCTAATAATATCGAAAACCACTGCCACGGTGGTGAAAAGCGAGCCAACAGACTTGGAGAAGCTCGACAAGCATGTGGAGAACATTGGCGGTGGTAAACCTCCGAGCGAGAAGTCTCTGTTGCTGCCAAAAATACCAAAGTCCCTGACGGTGATCCCGCAAACTGTAGCGAAGAAAAATTCGCGCCCCGGGAGCCCCGTGATGATAATCACGCAGAAAAACACTTCAATCAACCGATCATGATTGTACATGATCAAAATAAGTGCCTATACACGTGTGAATCAAACACTATCTTCGTGTAGTAAGAGAGAAAAATAATTGATGATGAAACACAATTAATTAGATAATGATGATGATATTTTTTTAAAAAGAGATATAAAAATAGTATAATGTACAGACAGAAAACATTTTATATATATATTGTATATTTCCTAACCGTTCGGCAATAAGATTTTTCTATTTTGGATTGTTCTTTAATCTGAAAAATTGTTCTTATTATTATTATTATTAAATATTTCGGAGTCTACGTTGACGTTAAAAGTTAGTGTTTTTAAGTACTTATTTACCATTTCACCATGTCTATATAATATTGTTAAAAACCAAACATTTTACATATCTGACGTTTTGAATTTTCAGTAGGTTTGCTAAAAATTCCTTTTGAGTGTATGTAGGTAACAACTGATTACTTATTGTAGGTGCTTTTCAAACGTTGAATCGTTAGCAGACCTTTTCATTGTATATTTTACATTATGGTACAACTCCCCGAAGCTTCCTTTGAAACGGAATACCTAAACTAACATTTAACAATATTTAAGTAATTTATTTTTTTTAAATAGTATGCTCATGTTGTAACCCATTAATTAAGGTATTTTTAATTTATTTAGTGTTTTTTTACGTCTCATCGGATGTACTGTTTTTATGAAGAGAAAAAAGTTGATAGAATATGCAGGACTTTCACCTTTTTTTTTTTATTAATAGTGGAAAAAGGTGCGAGTTTGTGTAGGCATGTGAGAATGAAAAAAGGCTGAGTTATTGTTATTCTTTCTTATTATTATTATTATATTTAATGATTATTGCCCAAAGCTAAATTCGATTTTTTTGTAAATACTGTAATTGACCTATGGGCTTGATAAGTTAAAAATAAAAATTATTTACAATATAAAACAACTTATTTAGTTCCTCTTCTTAACTCCAAAAAATGTATATTAAAGGTAAGTAAGTGGTCTAAAATTAATTAATGAGATAAGGAAGAAATTCAATACTTACCTACATAGGTACCAAAATTTTCTTAAAAGAAGAAACAATGCAGTCTGTTAAAACGAATTATCCCAGGATTTAAAAAAAAATGCAAAACAATTTTGTAGGTTCAATATAAGTTTTTTAACGTTTTTTTAACATTATTGTCTCTCCATTTGAAGAATCTAACGGTCGTTTATGTTTACTGGGTTGCCTATGTTTATAATTCAAATCAAATCTAAAAATAATATACAGGGTGTCCCATAACTCGCGCCATAGAGAAAAAGGAGGCGTAGTGTTTGTTTTGTTAAGTTTTATTCGAACTGTTTAAATAAGTGTTTGAAGTTTTTTTGTTTTTTTAGGTACATTCATGTTTCTTATTTTACATTTATAGCCACTTTAAGTAACTTTACTATTTTAGTACCAAAAATAGCATGGACTATATATTATAGTGACAAAACAATGCCACTAAAATAGTTCGCAGTAATGCGAATATTCGTATTTCGCATCTATATGAAACCGACCTTATAAGATAATTTTAATTTTCTAGTATGTGTTCCGCACAACTAGTTAAAGCTTTTGGCTAGAGATGTAAAAAACGTATTTGTTTTCAGATGTGAAAAAAAACATGAAAAAAACCGCTACATATTCTGTCAATAAAAAACATCAATCTTAAAAAATTGAGTATTTTATTAACATGAAATTTTGAACAAAATGGATATTAATAATAAAGTGAAATTTAGAATATATCACATTTTTTATTATTGAAAATTTTGACCTTGGAAGTAAAAAAATTGATTTCTTATTACATTTACTAAATGTTATTTAGTGGCTAAATTTTAGTCTATAAACTGGACTAAAAACATAAAAAATTAGGCAAATGGAACTTATCTTTATCTTGAAAAAAAAACCTAAAATATGAAGAAAAAAAACATTTGAAAAAAAAACAATTAAAAAAACCTGAAAAAAATCATACAAAAATAAAACAAGTATTCCTATTAAATAAATTTATTAAATATAAAAAACCTAAATACATACAGTAAAAATATGCTAGGACATTACAAAGAAACAAATCTTTGGCATTATTGGCAAAAATATATTAATATCATATCTTAAAGAAACATTTATATACAAAAAATAAATGATTATTTACAATTAATAATACTTCCAAACATAATATACCACTAAAAAGTAATAAATACGCATAAAAAATACACCGAATTATTTTTAAATAGAGCCGCCATACAAGTGTACTATAGAGCCGCGGAGTTAGGTTTGCACAACCAAAAGTGCATTACCTTGGTCCGCGGCTGTACATGCAGTCTTAAAAAAATCAAACTATGCACAGGGTGTTGTCCTTGCAAACCGAAATTTGGGCTTCGTTCATGATCCTGAGCCTTGGGCCCAGGGGAAGTCCCATTTTTTGGAGCCTTTCCTCGCTCAAGTAAGGTAGCTCCACCATCCCGATACGCTCGTTCTCGAAGAGATTCGCGTATTTCTAAAAAAATGTATTTGTTTAGCTTTGAGAAATTCCAATTTTAAAATTCTTTTGCATATTACAGGGTGTTTTTTCTGCTTTAACAGAATGAGTAGAGGTGCGTCAAACAAGAAAGAATGTCAGAAAACTTAACCTAAAACCAAAACACTGACAATATATTCTTTTTCTATGCTGACAATGACAGTCACAAGTGACCATGGTGTTCTTTGGTTGTGACTCACAACCAAAGAACACCATGGTCACAACCATACAGTTAAGGTAAATTCACACTACGATAGTTCATAGCAAAAATGTGTTTTTTATAATATTTATTCAATTTTTAATTTTAGTATTCAAAAATGCAATGTTTTTATTAATTAACCTCAACAATAAAAACAATGTGGGGGCTCATAATATGATCAAATTAGGTGCTGAATATATTTTCAGCACCTAATTTGAATAAAAATAAAATAAAAACGTTGTAATCATCAATTTGTTGATATTTGAATAGGTAAATTAAAAATTAAATAAAACTTATAAAAAACACATTTTTGTAGAAATTTGATAGTAGTGTGAATTGACCTTAATTGTGTACATGGTGTTCTTTAATAGCACTGTTTTTTGGTGTCAGTGATTTTGTTTTTTGGTAAAGTTTTCTGACATTCTATTTAGTTTGTCGCACTTCTACTTACTTATTTTGTTAAATTTAAGTAACTAATTAAAGGTAAATCAGATTGAAAAACGTCAAAAGACTTTTCGTCTTCTTCTTGGCTCTACTATACGCCCTTAAAATATTTTACCTTTTTTTACATCCTGTATATTGATATCTTTTCAACATTCAGAAATGTGAAATGAGTGGAAGGGATGGAATTTTCCAGGAATGAATCAGATTACTGTATGTTTTGATATGAAAAAGTTTTTTAATAATAAAATTAATAAAAAATAAAAAATCTAAATAAAAACTGTACTTTTCTAAATAAAAACTGTACTTTTCGACAATTCTATTTTATCTATTCAATTTTTTCCTACAGATTTTAGAAAGATTTCGGCAAAAAAATGGTGTGAAAAGATGAATATTTTGGAAAATCGTGTTTAAACATTGTATTTCAGCAAATAAGCAAACTTAAAGTTCAGTACATTTTACAACATTTTTGCCTGAAGAAGTAGGAAGAAATTTTAAATATTATCAAAAAATTTAAAAAAAAAATTAATTTTACGAATATTTGGTCCCAAATATTGGGTTTGTTTGTTCAGTAACTAAATTTGTACCAAAAATCTTGACGACATAAATCAAATATATGCGAAAAAATTGATTTAAAAGTTTAAATTGGAATATATGAAAATACAAACTGCCATAAAAAAAATCGAGCTTTTACAGCCCAGTTTTGCTATTGTATAGGTATATTTGGTATTTGAGGTTGCACAGTGTTATTGGGAAATAAGATAAAAATAATTTATTTCTCACCTCATATCCTAATTTTCTTAAGAACAGCCTAAGTAGTGGCGGCTCATCTCCAAAAAACTTCGTCAACTTCTTGACCCTGGCGGGATTGGCCAGCGTCGGAAGATCCTTGGAGCTGTTGACAGCTCTGCTGGACTGCGATCGGACGTTTAAGATGTTGGTCTGCGTCCTGAGGGCCGAAATCTCGCCCCTGATGTTCTCCATTTCCTGCATCATCAAATGCTGCGTCCTCATCTCGGACGAGAGGTGCGCCACCGAGCGAGCCAAGGTCACCACGTGCGATTCGAGCCGTTGAAACCGCTTATTTATCCCTCTTATGTCGCGGACTTTCTTCCTGTCCTCGCCGGCCCTCCTCTTGTCCCTTATGGGCCTGCTGCTCACCGAGCTCGACGGTAACGACGACATGCTGCCGTATCTGCGCTTCGAGAATCTCGGATCCGACGGTTGGTACCTTCCGGTTTGCTTTTTGACGCCCAGAAGCTTCAGGACCTCGGAATACATGCTTTCCAGGCCTTCCAGTTGCTTCCTTATGGTTCTGGCGTCTTGCGTGCTCAAATCGCCGTCCGAATCGCTTTGGCCGTCCAACATGGACTCCAAATCTAGAGACCTCGTCGTGGTCGATGTCAAATCGGTTGTGTCCAGACCGAATACTAAAAAACCGCATTGAAACACAACTAGTAGTAAATTTTTTCTGACCTATACTTTTTATGGTTTTATTCAAGGCGTTTTGTAATTTTAAGCATTTCTGTGAAAATCTCCTAATTACGTCACTAGGCTATTGACGTTGCCAGCTTTTTCTATGGTTGCCAGTGTGTTTAGTTTAAGATTCTTACAATAGATGGCGCCACGTTATATTATTTTAGTTTTAAAACCACTTGATCTATAATTTTAGTTGAGAAGAATTGATTTTTTGACGTTTCTTTTTTTCGGGTTATGATTTTTTTAAATTTAGATTATTGAAAATCAATGTTATTGTTATGTTATTTGTAATTAATATTAGATAAGTGATTTATTAATAACGGACTCCAAAGCAGAGAAATCTTGTGGAATGGTTGGTTACATTGAACATTGGAGCTTTTAAACAAATAAAGTATGTACCTATAATTATAATCATATTTTGTCGTAAATGCATTTCATTAGTATAATGCCTAGTTCTTTATATTCTTTTAGATATATCTTGGACTCTAAAATATCAAACAGTAATATGATACCTCGTAATAAGGCAAGAATTTGGTGACCATCTTTCACTCAACTGACAGTGACAGTATTTGTACATAACCTCTTCGGGTATTTTCTGACATAACCGAATGAAATCATTAACAAGACAACTTGACAACGGGGTAATTTTCAACCAATAGAAATCTTAGAATGTTGGTCACATGGCGAGGTTTGTGACGTCATAAAAATTTATATTTTTTGTAAATATCTCGAAAACGGTAAACTCAATTGAAATTCCGATTTCACAGAAATGTTTAAAATTACAAAACGCCTTGAATAAAACCATAAAAAGTATAGGTCAGAAAAAATTTAACTACCCCATTAACTTACTTTGTTTGCTCCTCAAAATAGCACTGTGATCGACCTTTTTATTGGACCTGTGCTTATTGGAAGAACCGTTCCATCGCGCCACCAAATCCCTGGTGTGGTTTTTAGATTTGTACCCGTCATAGTCAGGTTTACTACCATACGGTAAACTAAAACAAAGCCATGTTAATGGACTCACTGCCAAAAAAACACTATAGGGTGTTATGTAATTAATGTTATATATTAAAATGGGTTGTTCCTTAGGGTCCATAAAGAAGCACCTGAAACTTTTTTTTTCTAAATTCCAAAGTCTAAAAATAATTTATAATAACCTTTATCCTACCAAAAAGTACGCCACTGATCGACTAGGAACTTTAGGTTAATCTGGTGGATTTATTTTGTTATGGTTGGTGACAGTGTTTCCAAAATCTCTCAAAAAAGTTGACAAACATTGTTTAAATTTAGCTTAATTACAAAAATGACAAAATTAACAATGCAAATTGTCAATTTGGCGTTTTTATTAATTGTTGGTTATTTCATTTTTGTACTGAAGGTAAATTCAAACAAAATCTGCCAACTTTTATGACAGAATCTAGTGCATTTCTTTTAAATTTTAGGTTATGTTTTCAAATTGTAAATATCTTAACTAAGGGAAGTGCTTTTGGATTTATTTACACAAATTAAATGTTTAAAGTTTAACCTGTGAACTGGTCCCAATTTCATCTGAGTAAACAGAGAAAAAACTGATTAAAAAATTAATTTTGTGGTTATGGATTTCAAATTTCAAAGGTACTAAATTTTCTAATCATTGCTTAAGCTAATAGCTGGATCAGTAAATAAATACAGAAGGGTATTAGAGCTTTAAGGGCATAAAACTTTTGTATTTATTGAGTTTTTATTTATTTTTTGCAAGAAAAATTTTTAGTAACAATTTTTTACATCTGGCAACGCATAGCTACTTTGTTGGTTGGTATCTATGTACTCACAAAATACAGGTGTGGAGAGATAAACAAGTGTGTAACCAGTGGCGTATCACAAAAAATATAAAAAACTTCTAATGCATATTTTTTCTTTATCTTTGGAAAAATGTTTTTTTAAATATTTTTCCTTTATTCCTTATGTCAAAATGTATTCAGTATTTTAATATATAACATTAATTACATAACACCCTGTATACGGTCATACCTGCTATGTTTATATCTATTGGAGTTTCTTGGCGTCATATTGGGGGAGGATTGTTCCCCAGGCGATAGAGGAGGCAATGGAGGAGTCATGGAGGAAATGCTCTCGCTTATAGTGGAATTCGCCATACCTCCATTACCGTGTAAGGAGAGCTCGTGCAGTTTTGGTTCGAGAATGTGTCTGAGCTCATTTTCGACGATGTCTACCCATTCTGTGTCGTGGTCTTTAAAGATAATAACATAGTAAGAAATCTAGATTGTTATTGAAGTTTAACTTCTTTTGGCGCCCACAGCCAAAGAAAATTCGACAGTATTAATTTGAGACGAGTGACGTGACAAAAAATTGATATAAACTTATATGGAGAAGAAGCTTGTGTCTTTGGGGAGTAAGAAATTAGTGGCTGTGCCTTAGGGAGAGGGAGATAGAAATAAATAAATCCAATATGGCGGCCACTCTAAGATGGCGGATTTCCTATTTCTTCACAACCTTCTTGAAAGGTTGATTTGACGTTACAACTTCTCAGAATTTTTCAAAATTTCCGGAATTATCAAATTTTTTGAATTTGTATTTTTTTTAATAATTTTATATAATTTTAAATTTCCCAAATTTCCAGAATAATTTAGGAGATTTTGATAAATTCAAAAATTTTGAAAATCATCAATTTTTTTGAATTTGTCAAAATCTCCTAAATTTTTAAAATATACAAAATTTTCAAATTGTCAAAACATCCTATATTTTCAAAATATCCAAAATACCTAATTTAAATTGGTAATTTTAAACATAAATTTATAAAATTTCAATAAAAATTTTAAATATCCAAAATTTTGATGATAATTAAAATCTTCGAGTTTGTCCGTCTCTTTAATTTTCAAAATTTACAAAATTGTAAATATTTTTCAAATTCTATTTTTTTATTATTTTCTGTTTTTGAAATTATCAAAATTTTTTTCAGTATATAAAACCAGAATTATGAAAATATTCGAATTCATCAAAATCCCCTAAATATCCAAAATTTCGATAATAATCAAAATTTTCAATTTCCAAAATTTCCGGAATTATCAAAATTTTCGAAGTTAAAATTTACAAAATTTATATAATTTTTAATTTCCAGAATTGCCAGAATAATTTAGGAGATTTTAACATATTCAGAGATTTTAATTTGTAAAATCTAAATTTTTAAAATGATTATTTCCCTCATTATAATATGAACCAATCAAAAGCCTTGAATTTTCGAATAAATTTCGTTTAAATAAGCAATTAAAACTATTTAACAGCATTTAAATTTTAGCCTCCATATTGGATTTTTGTTTACGATTTTATGGTGTTATTTACAAGTTTTAACAAACATTTTTTAAAAAACAATAAAAAATAAGTTATCTAGTTTACGAAATATCAATTATTACTTATTACATACCTTAAATTAATGGAATTTTCTTTAAAAAAATATTTATAAATTTTGACACATACATACGTCAGATTTTATGAATTGTCAAATAGTTTCCTTTAATTCGAGAAATAATCTAGATGTATATCACTCAACCTATAAATTTAATCTGTCAAACTATGCTCAGTAAGCTTTTTATTTGATTTTTCTTTTTGGAAAATAGTTTCATGCAAAATAATTAAAAATAAAACCCCTCGACCGCTACGCGGTCTCGTGATTTTATTAAATTATTTTGCATTCAACATTTTCCAACAAAAACCAAACAAAAAACTACTGAGCCTAGTTTAACCGATTAAATTCATAGTTCTCGTGATTTACAAAATTTTCAAATTTTTCGATTGTCAAAATTTTTAAAATAACGAAAATATTAATACCTAATTTAAAATTAATTTAAATTTGTAATTTTGAAAATTTATAAAATTTCCATTTTTTTTTTCATTTCAAAATTTATAAAAATTTTAAAATCAAAATTTTCGAGTTTGTCAAAATCTCCTTAATCTTAAAATTTTCAAAATTTTCAAACTCCAGTTTTTCTTTAATTTTCCGTTTTTGAAATTTTCAAAATTTTTTAGTATATACAGGGTGTTTCTTTTAACTTGAGACAGCTCAATATCTCGAGAAATAAGCATTTCACGGAAAAATGTTTTAAATAAAAGGTTAATGTGACTAAAGGGGACATTATTTGGTGCTACCGCTAGCCACCCCCTACCCCTCCTTAAGGGTGAAACGGGGGGTAACTTTGGAAAGTCAAATGGAATGACCCGATTTTTTTCACAGAGTTTGGTAGTACATAAAAAAATAAATAAGTTTTATTTAAAACTTTTTTCAATTTATCAACAGATGGCGCTGTAATTCAAAATTTAAGAAAAATGAGTTTCCTTGTAAAATGTATTATTTGAAACGTTTGAAAAACAAAAATTAACATTAACAACAATAGTCGGCTATGAAAACAATTTATAACAAATGTTCTAAATGTCGTCATTCCATTTCAACACATTTTTGAATGCGGGTAATGAATTCTGGCACACAACGCGCCAACATATCGGGCGGTATCGCCGCACAGGCGTTCCTGATCCGTTCCACCATGTTCTCTTAAGTTGTAGGAATTGCAGCGTAAACTTTTTCTTTCAAGTAACCCCACTGGAAGAAGTCTGGTGGCGAAAGATCAGGTGATCGAGCAGGCCAAATTACTGGACCACGTCTACCGATCCACCGCGGTGCACCGGCCATTGAACTCCCGATCCAACACCTCTCGAGCAATTGTCGAATAATGTGCAGGACAACCATCTTGCTGGTACCACATGTTTTGGAGCCGTGCTAGTGGTACATCCTCCAAAAGGTCCGTCAGATCGTTTTCTAGAAATTTCCGGTACTTTTCGCCATTTAATGCACCGTCAATAAAGAAGGGTCCGATTAATCGTTCGCTGAAGGTACCTACCGCACCAAACGTTTACCGACCAGGGACTCTGGTGCTCCACTTGGTGTCGAAATGGAAGGACGACATTTCGAACATTTGTTATAAATTGTTTTCAGAGCCGACTATTGTTGATTTAATGTTAATTTTTGTTTTTCAAACATTTCAAATAATACATTTTACAAGGAAACCCCTTTTTCTTAAATTTTGAATTACAGCGCCATCTGTTGATATATTGAAAAAAACTTTCAAATAAAAGTTATTCATTTTTTTATGTACTACCAAACTCTGTGAAAAAAATCGGGTCATTCCATTTGACTTTCCAAAGTTACCCCCCGTTTCACCCTTAAAGAGGGGTAGGGGGTGGCTAGCGGTAGCACCAAATAATGTCCCCTTTGGTCACATTAACCTTTTATTTAAGACATTTTTCCGTGAAATGCGTATTTCTCGAGATATTGAGCTGTCTCAAGTTAAAAGAAACACCCTGTATATATAAAACCAGAATTATCTAAATTTTCAAAATTTCCGAAATTTACAATTTTTTTTTAAATTCAGATTTTTTTTTTAATATTAAATTTTAGAATTTTTAATATTTTCGAATTTGTCAAAATATAATTTTTTTTAAATATCTATACATCTATATATCTTTTTTTTAAATATAATACCTAATTTAAAAAAACTAATTGAAATTAGTGACTTTAAAAATTTATAAAATTTCCAATTTTTTTAAAATTTCAATTTTTTTTGACATCTTAAATTTTTAAAATATCCAAAATTTTGATAATAATCAAAAATTTTGAATTTGTCAAAATCTCCTTAATTTTCGAAATGATTGAAATTGCTAAAACTTTTTTTAATTTTCAGTTTTTAAAATTTCCAATTTTTTTAAGTATATAAAACTTCCAGAATTATCAAAATTTTCGAATTTGCCAAAATCTACTAAATTTTCAAAATTTCCGGAATTTATAAAAATTTGAAATTTTTTGTAATTCTTTTTTTTTAAATTTTTAAAATTTTCGAATTTGTCAAATTATCGAAAATATTGGTACCTAATTTTCAAAATAATTAAAAATTGCAATTTTTTGTAAAAATATCATTTTTTTATATTCGAAATTTTTTATTTCGAAAATTTTAATTATTTCAAAAATTTCAAAAATGTTTAAAATTTTCAATATCCCCTTTTTTTAATTCTTAAAGTCATCAAAATTTTGACAATTTCAAAATTTAAAAAATTCACAATTTTTTTAAAATCATTTACTTATACTTTTTATCCTACTTACTATTCACATGGTGATCTCTGAAGTTGGTTAAATGGTTGTGGTTCTCTATTTGCTCGTTAAGATCGACCCCAGGTCTTCTACCGCTACTGTAAGCAGCCGAACCCCTCCCAGAATCCACATTCGAAGACGATTGCCCGCCAGTTTTATCGTAATCAGAGCTGGTGGCGGAACTAGGATTATTTTTCTTCGATATCCTCCCGTCGTCTTCACCCTTGATTCTGTGCGCAACGTTGTAAACCCCCTCGATCTTCCCAATCTCACCCTCCAACTTCTTCCTCGGCGTACCTTGCAGAGTCTCAGTGACGTCACTCTCTGTCCTCTTCAAAAACCCCCCATCGTCGCTGTCCTTCTCGTTGTGGTCATTCCTACCGCCCTCCATTATATTCCCGTGCGACCCCCTGCGCCCCCCCTGGTTGGACGACGCGGCCGCCTGCGGTTGCGGTCTGTGGTCGTGCACCTCGGGTTTTTCGTCCTCGAACGCCAGCTGCGGCTGCGAAGCTGTCCGTCTAGCTTCGAAGCTCATTTGGCGCTGAGTATCTCTCTCCACCTGCTGAGCGCTTCTACCCGGAGAAATGGGCTGTCTTCTCTCGTCTTTCGCCTGCACTGGGCTCTGCATCTGGTAGTTTCCAGCGGGAGGAAATCTCCTCTGCGGAGCTTGACCCCCGTAACCTTGATAGTACACTTCGTCCTGCCTCGGGGTCAGAATCTCCTGCGACCGCGCCTGCGAAAGTTGATACTGAGTTTTGATCTGACTTTGCTGGTACTGTTGCTGCGCTTGCTGAGCCAGCATGTGCTGCTGGATGAAGTGCTGGTTGTATTGGTGCTGCATCGTCATGTTCTGCTTGTTGTACTGCGATTGTTCAGGTTTTTTATCGTCCTCAACAAGATTTCCCTGACTCTTTCTCAACTCTTCCGTGACGTTATTCAAGCCCGCTTCCTCTATTTTATCGTCGTTCTCCTTATTATTGCTCTTGAATTTACTCGAAATCATGTCTTTGATGGTGTGGTATGTTTTCGTCATCGATTTCTTCTGATCCTTGTCTTTCGAGTTTGTTTCTATTTGCACCGTTACTGATTGAGTATTATTATTGCTAAACTCCTCGTTAACACCTCTTGGTGCAGGTTTACTTGGATCATACCACGATGACCTTGGTACAGCCCCTGTGGACTGCCCATTATAATACTCTTGCGGTGGATGATACGTGGCTCTGAATATGGGCGCGTTGGAGTCCGCGCTTTGCTGTATCGTCTGTATCAAACCAGAGTGAGTCTGTAAAAGGAAAATTAAGCCAAAATTACCACAACTAATCGCAACATACAGCCTCTAAAGCGAATTCTACCATCATACAACACAACGGTTCACCTGCAGGCGAGGTTTATTACTAAAATATAAAACGACCTGTTCTCATCGGGACACTAACACATTCAAAGAAGAACAACAACAATAATTCCCTGCCCGATAATAATCTTTTCCGTAGAAATACAGCAAACCAGCCGAGTCCTGAACACGATGCCGTTATTAACACGAAGAATAAACGTTTGGTTCCACGCTTTTCGAATGTTATAATGTGCTTTACACAGGATATACGTGTCGCATTTTAATTAGGGGCATTTATTGTTATTTGAAGAATGAATAATGATTTTTTAGAAGAAATTTACAGCTAATAAAAATATCGAAAGTGTCATTTCAATTTTTACTACCATCTCGAGTCGTTAAAGTTTATTAAGGAAAAATAAATTCGGTGAGAAAAATCAATGCGATGTTGCCGCATCCTGCCAAAATACCACAAAAAAGTAAACCATGCCGCCAAAGTTGCCATGTTTACAAAGATGCTAAGAAAAAATACGTTGTCAAAAATGCAATATTATGAAATTTATAAAATGACATTTAAAAATGCGACATTGCCAAATTTTCAAATTACAACGTTGCGAAATTGCATTTTTTAACTTCCGACCATCTCCACATGTTGCCACATCTCTCCAAAAATGACAAAAAAGCAAATCAAGTTGCCAAAGTTCAAAAAATGGAAATAATAGAAAAAGCAAGTTTAAAAAATATGCAAAATTTGTCCCATGCTATGTTGTCAAAAATGCAATATATTATGAAATTTACAAAATGCGACGTTGCCAAATTTCCAAAATGCGACGCTGCCAAATTGACTAAAAATGCGACGACTCTTTTTACTTGGATTTTTTTTTCGAAATTTATTACTCCAGTGGAGACTCTTCACATGTAGCCAAATCTCTCCAAAAATGAAGATGATAGAAAAAAGCAAGCTTAAAAAATATGCAAAATTTGTCCCATGTCACGTTGTGAAAAATGCAATATTATGAAATTTACAATAATATTATGCGACACCAAATTTAAAAAAATGCGACGTTGCCAAATCGACAAAAAATGCGACCGTAACAAATTTTCAAAATGCGGCGTTGCCAAATTTTCAAGATGCAGCGTTGCCAAATTTACAAAATGCGGCGTTGCCAAATTTACAAAATGCGGCGTTGCCAAATTTACAAAATGCGGTGTTGCCAACATGCAATAATTTTTTTTTGAAATTTACCTCGTCCGGCATGATCTGGTGGCTTTGCATTTGTCCCTGCGTCCAGGCGGCCATTTGTTTGGGCGGCGCGTCCGGTGCGATGGCGGCCTTGGTGCGTTTCTTGTAGTCGTGCAGAATGGGTATTTTCGAGTTTTTATCGGTGCTCGATAGAATCACTTCCCGTTCGATCTGAAAGGCATATTTTTTTTGGAGATTGGTTGTTTTTTTAGCGTGTTCGGTTGTTATTTTGTTATCGCTCGGAACAATCTTGAGAAATTGCTAATTTTTACTACGGTGAGAATGTTCTCATTGTTTGTAGGTTTTACGCGGAAAACAGCTAAAAAATCTTTTTTTAGAAAGGTTACAATTTTAATTATAATAATTTACTTCGTTATTTGTGTTTTCGTTGTTGTTAAGTACTTAATGATGTTAAGTATGGTCGTAATTTATAAACAACAGTTAAAATATTGTTTTTTTTCTATATAGTGTTTGAAATAATAAATATTTTTTTATTAATATCCAGCAAACAAATTATTTTTTTCCGTGGTGATAATAATTAAATATGTATATCCAAATGAAGAAAAAATATCTTTAAACAAATTAATGGAGAAAATAGTATATTACACTCATTTTGTAAGATATATTAACATAATTATAATACTTAGTAGTTATTTTATTTTTACAACAGTACTTAATGACGATATAAATTTATATAAACAGTTAAAACATTGCCTTGATATTGATATGCAAAAAACAAACAACTCTATAAAGTGTTAAAATAAAGTGCCTACCTACATATGTCTTAATAAACCAGATCTTGGTCGGAGTCTTTTTTTAACAAATCCTGCTAATCCTTATTTATTAAATTAGTAATAATAATGAAGTTAAAGGGGCAACGATATATTTATTACGAGTCAAAGCCGTAAATAATATTATAGGTGCGTATGTAATAGAGGCTTTAATTAACTCCGGCTGTTTACGTCATTATAAACAATTTAAAGTGTTAATAAAACCTATTTGGTTGCTGCTGCTGCAGTTGCAAACAGTATGGTGGCTTTTTAGAGTAGATCGTAACATAACCAACAATTAGATATTCCATTATGATTTTTAATTATCATTTATTATTTTGTAACGAGGATGGATGGTCAGACACTGAATGAACTGTTTGACAGCTAATTCAAAATTTTTCACGTAAACTAAAATGGCATTTAGCCATTACCGAGAAACCCATTGTTAATTAATATTTTTGATACAACTGTTATAATTCTTGGCGATACAATATTTACTTTTGGATTAAATACGTATAAGGTATCTTTCTGTAATAGATAATCCACTCTTTACCTTTTAAAATAAACATGGTCATTATATCCTAACCTTTATTTAAAGTCGAGCAAAAGTTAAAAAAAGAATAGACAATATTTGAAACATTTTTCTGCCGTGTTAAAGCTCTATTTTTAAACGTTGTATCTCAAAAACTTCACAAACTATTGGAGGCCCAAGTCTAAAGCCTTACTTACGGGAAATTTGCTGGAATGCGTGTGCAGGCCCTGAGGGGTGGCGGGGCTGGAGCTAGAGATGGGGGCTTCCAAACCGGCGGCGGCACCAGGAATGCTTGGCTCGTTGTACAGCGGATACGGGGGCATCCTGTAAGGAGGCGGCGTTAGTGACACTTGCTGTGGGGCGGCTGACTGACCCTGTTGCTGCGGTAGTGGTTTTGGCGGCGGCACCGGCTTGTAAGGCCCATAACCATCCACCTCAACTAAAAAAAAATTGCGTAAGAACGTTTTTTTCGGTGTTCGTTTTTGTTTTACCGAAGGTGTTGGTTTTGATAACTTTGGCAACATCGCAACTAGGTTTTAAGGTTGCTTCAGGGGATGATAGAGGGTTTAATGACGTTTGCGATCGTCTAAGCCTTTCACCTTGCTTTACTTGCCTTACGGTTCTGCCCGAAGCCATTACATGGTGGCTTACAGAGGGTGTCCAAACAAGAACTTGGGATTTTTAAATTAGAAAAATATTTATTGAAAGAAATTCTTTAAAAATTGTCGTTTTATATTAGGGTGTTTAAAGAAAAGCGAATTGTTTTTTTTCTTGCAAATAGACTCAAAAGAGTTCGATTTTCCATAAGAATAACATGGGAAATTTTGTTGTTGTTCCTTCAGATTTTTGTAACTCATCAACCAAAGGTCATACCGAAAATGTGTTCGGATATTTTTATAGAGAATTAAACGCTCTACAAAAAAGGTACCCAATGATTTTTTGCTAAACCAATTGGTTAAAAAGTTATTAAAGATCAAAGTTCAACTCACTATCAATTTTACCGATTTTTCGGTATTGCAGCAAAACTACTGTTTTATTAAAAAATTGAGCACGAAATTTTATTGCCAAACATCAAGAGTCGTTAAAATTTTTTTTCATTTTAACAGAACACTTTACTAAAATAATATCATTTTTATTATGAAAAAAATTAAATATTTTGCTGCACCAATTTTTTTTATTAATTGATTTTGAATACAAGTTGAACAGTTTTTTATATTATTTTACCGATAAAAATATTTGTTTTTACACACAGTTGATAACACAATGTTCAAAAATTGAAAAAGTACATACATTTTACATATTTAATAAATAATAAATAATTATTTATGTTCTGTGCGCATTTAGATTTTAATTACAAAGCACAAGCATGAATATTAAATTAATTAGCCTGGTGGAAAAGTTTCCTTAATCGTATACAATATTTCTGAAAATAGAATTAAATAATTTAAAAACCAAATACTTTCCAATAAACGAGGTGCATACTATACTTTTTCTACGACAAATACTTATTATTATCTTAAAATGATTTAAATCAAAAATTTGTATAGAGCGCCATCTATGAAACAATAGGGGAATCTGTGTGTCACCGTCAAATGCCAAATTTTTATAATTATTAACACAATTATAAAGGTTATATATCGAAATGTATTTCTTGAAAACTGACAGTTTTTCACAGTGAAAGTAAAGAAAATGTTTTATGAGCACTTTGCAGTGGAGTCCGTGCCCGAATTTAAGTTATAGTTTACTGCCGGCGAAATTAAAAGATCAGTCTAATGTTCATATAAACTTTTCAAATATTGGCGTTGAGAAACTATTTAATACTTTTGTATTGAGATAATAAAATAATTTTCACATTTAGTATTATTTTACAAGAAAGGCACTTTATTTTAACGATTGTATGTCATTCGACAACTGTCAACTAACTTAAAACTAACTTCAGCCCGTGACTAAAAACCTGTTGCTAACTTCAGCCCGTGACTAAAGCGCCATAAGGCCACAACTTGTCGATGTTCATTTAAAAGGTCACTTAGTGTCTTGGAAATATGTATGATAAAGGGCGTTTTAAAGGTGGGAGTAAAAAAATATGTTTTTATAGTTTGTTCATACGTTCCGTACATTTCATGACAGATGTCAAAATATCGGTAATACAGCTATGCTGAATTATCGGCATCTTCAAATTTTAAACTTGACTTTAAACTGGACCTATACATTGTACAGAATATAGCACATACAGATTGCAGAGTAGAGAATAAGGTTAATGCCATTATAAACCAGCCATAACGCCATCTAGTGACAAAAACATTGTGTTACCAACTGAATGTAAAAACAAATATTTTTATCGGTAAAATAATAAAAAAATTGCTCAACTTATGTATGGTATATTCAAAATCAACTAATAAAAGATTTTGGTGGCATATCGAGTCATTAAATAATTACTGAAATTTCAGACAGCAAAGTTGAATGTTTTCATAACAAGAAAGAAATAGAAAAAAATATATTATCAAATTATTTTAGTAAAGTGTTCTGTTTGAAACCTTTTCTGTAGAGCGTTTAATTCTCTACAAAAATAACTTATGGAAAATCGAAAAGTGCGATATTAAAATTAAGAGCTCATATTTTACAGGCTCATTTTTATACCTAAACGAAATTTTTGAGCATGTTTGCAAAAAAAATAATTTGCTTTTTTTTAAACACGCTATTTTATACAGAAACAGATCCATTCACTTTTAGAGTATTTGTTCCAGGAAAGATAGTCTGTATCATTAAAATAAAAATTGTTTTGAGTTAAATTTCAAAATTTACTCTCTTAAAATGAATTAGTCATATTTGACTAATTGTCATAGCGAAAAAGCAGTCACTAATAAATAGTAAAATTCTACTGAATGAAATATAAATTAGTATATTAAAATTTAAAAAAGTTTTGACCCAGTCGGGGATTGAACTTAGGTCTGTCACTTGTCAAGCTGTGGTCATAACCAATGTGGCTATCAGTCGCTCTTATAAAAACAATTTTATTTGTCAATAAATATTGTTGATAATATTTTAATATTTTATTAGTAAAAAATGCTGGTACTAATTCAAATAGTAGAATTTTGACTATTTCATTTTAAGAGAGTACACACTTCAAATTTTAAAGAATTTCAATTTATTAATGTGTTCTTATTGAGACACCCTTACCTTAATTTTGCCGCTTCCATATTTATACATTGTTATAATTGGTCCAGAAGTGGAACCTTGCGGTGCGCTTTATTTTATTAAAATTGAGAAATTTAATGAAACCGGATAAGTTTTTCGAACGTTAGAACGTCTTACGTAATAAATTAGTTGCACTCTGTTACTTTTTAAATTCGATACCGCATAAAAACCTTAATCAAGTCCATTCTCCCCTATTTTGATTACATTTTTCCCTTGTTCAATGCATCCTAATGAGGCTTTTATGTAATCCAACGTGAATTATGTTGTTAACTTGAAACGACACGGGGCAAAATTACGCACAAATCACTTGTTACCGTAAAAACCGTGCTGGAGGTACTAAATTAACAAACTCGGACTGCCACTCTTCAACCACCTCACTTTCACAGACAAATATGTCGAAATGTGTGTAAAACAATACGCGTGCCGTTTCAATTTCAC
The DNA here is from genome assembly GCA_921294245.1 of Brassicogethes aeneus. Taxonomy (NCBI): domain Eukaryota; kingdom Metazoa; phylum Arthropoda; class Insecta; order Coleoptera; family Nitidulidae; genus Brassicogethes; species Brassicogethes aeneus. The sequence continues at coordinate 3,675,415 of OV121138.1, forward strand.
ATGTTGGTTGTTACGTCTTACGGACGACTTTTAGACTAAAAGTTTTAGTTTGGTACTGCTCGAGTATTGTTCAAGTTGGTACACTGCTGCGCTAGGAGGGACTAAGGAAGATCCAAGATAGCGCCGAATTACTATGGAAACGGAAGCTTATTGGTGCGAAAAGTCATGGTTCAGGTGACTCACGAACAATAGGAAGCACTTTGTTTTAGTCGCAATGCGATTATTAACAATCACAGGTGGATTTATTGGCGCACATTAGTACTTACTGTTTTAGACAGGTTAATTTTTAAAACGGTTTTTTAGTAGGTATATTTTTTTGTATTTAGGTACTTTTTTAAGTCTATTAAATATCATCCCAAATACAGAGCTTGATTCTATAGGTATACCTACCTACCACTATAGTGGTTATACATATATAGTGATTATATATAATTATTAAGCAGTATCTACCCAAGTAGCACAACTGGTTAAATTAAAGTCAAATTTACGTTATGCCTGGTTAATTTATTTAAGTAATATTTTACTCCAAAGTTAAATTAATCTTAAATTATCCTTTATTTTATAATAAGTGGGGAATTCAATTATGGCAAAATAAACGTTATATTAGTTAAATTTAACTTCTTGGTTAATTTACCTTTTGGTTAAAAACGACCTTAGTAAAAAATCGTTAGTTTTTGAGATATAGTCATTTTTATGAATTCTGTAAAACTTTACACCTTAGATCAGTTTTTCAAGTGCCACAGCTACAAAATCTACTATTAATTTAATTTTGAATTCTAATTAATAGCAGTCCTATTCAGGGTTATGCAAAATAAAATATAATCTAAAAATATAGAATGTATAGTTGTGGCACTCGAAAAACTGATTTTATGAGTTAAGTTTCACAAAATTCATAAAAATGCCAATACCTTAAAAACTATTGATTTTTTACTAAGGTCATGTTTTGTGTTATGATTAGTCATGAGCTGACCTATTAGTCCTTCAAAGGATATCGTTGACTTTTGGGACAACCTGTATATATATATATATATATATATCAATTGATATCTTAAAGACTTTATTTACCTATCGGTAATTTATAACTCTTTGATTTTGTTTAAATTCGGTTAATGTAACACAATATAGTTAATAATTACCAAAAATAGTTAATTAAACTAACTTGTTATTTTTAAAATAACTAACCTAAAAAAAAGTCCCACCGATTTTTATAAAACGCATCTGTTCTGTTATAAAACCTATAGATGCTTACCAAATTAATTAGATGAATTCTTCTATATAGTAAGTTGAAGAAAGTTTATGTTTTTTAAATTATTTCTTTTAGGCTTCATTATCACACAAAACTAACAACCTAAATGTTTATATATAAAGTGGTTTTGAGGCTAATTTTTTATGCAAATGCAATGAAAACTGCAAAACCATCACTTTTTTAGTCAGTTTATTAATTTACGTTAATTTACCAGCGAGTTAAAATATAGTTGGTAAAATATAACTTGTTGGTTAAAAAATATATCCAAATTAACCAGAGTAAACAAAAATATGTCTAAAAAAATAGTCTTAACCATTTTCAAAGGTTAAATTAGAAGTAATAAAACGTTATGTAACTTCTAAAATAACCTACGTGAACCTAAAAGTAATATTACTAACTAAATAAATATTTGGTTTATTTATAGTAAATTTAAACTAGTAGTAATTACTGTATGTCTAAATGATATATTTAGTGTCTCCAAAAGTAGTATTGAGTCATGTGGGTCGATTAATCAATTTTATTTGATAAGAATTTGAATAACTCACATTTATTATATAAAACATTGATTAATTGATGTGAGATGTGGGCAATTGATTAATGTGTCGAATTTGAATATAATTAGAAATTATATTGGAAACATTATTTACAAGTTAAATGTTTTATTTGTTAAATTCTGATGTAGCACAAGCTTAAAATTGAATGTAAAAAAACAACGTAGTGAATAAAGATTAACATTATTCTTACAACTTTTAAATTATTCTCTAGACAGTTAGGACAGTTAAATTGCATAATTACAAAGTTATTTAATTTAAATGAATAGTAGAAATACATATCTATAAAAGTTAACCTGGATTATAAAAAATGCTTGGGAAAATTGAACAATAACTTATAGAATATCAAACTATTTCACACTCTTTCTTATTGTTTTAATATTCAAGTGGCAATTAAAACTTTCATATTCTTTTAATATAAATTTATAACCTAAATATGATATGTGGATATCTAATTAGACAGCACTTTTGCTACCAGTTTAATACTAAAAAAGAGGTCTAACATACATTTTTATTGCAATATGTCATGTTAACTAATTACTTGATAAATTCTTTGCAATAGCGGTTGCAATAAATTAATTTAAAACTATTCAGGTTAGAAAACCAAAAAGAAATTCTCAAAAAAAATAAAAAAAATATTCACAGGATGCTTTGGCACGTTTCGTATGCAAATCACGGCCAACTTAATGATTAAATTAACGACAACTATCGCCAACATTTTTTCAGCGCGATTGCGTAAACAATTTTCGCATAACAGTAAGCAGATTTCCATCATTTAAATTGTTTTTACTGTTAGATGCCTTCTAATAAATATTAAACGCCAAGCGGCCAATTAAATCCCGCTTACAATCGCTTTTATATTAATATGTAATATATAGAAAAAGTATGGGAATTTTTTAGTTTGTTTTTTTAAATAGAAGTGACATAAGTAATATGGCCTAATACGCCTTTGTTGTGAAAAATACATGTGTGAGTTTTGCAATTCAACAGATTTTTCTTTGGATTCTCTGTTACGGAATAAATATTATTTACGTTTTATTACAAAATGTGTTTTTTTGAAATAAATAAGTATATACATGAAAAAAAAATCTAGAAAATAAAAATAAAAAAAATATTTTTTCTTTATTTTGTTTGAAATTGATTTAAAATACTTTTAAACATAAAATTTTATTATGTTTATTATTGGTTTGTTAAAATTACCATATTTTTAGAATAAAAAAAATTATTAAATTTAATGTCATTTTCTTTTTTTAGAATGGACAGCAAACAATATTAGGATGATACCTTTACTTATTGGTTATATAGCCAATATAAATTAACCTGCAATTTTATTTAAACCTTGTGGTTAATGTATTGGTAATTTATAACTCTTTGCACGGTGCTGTTCTGAGAGGTGATTTTTGGACTTTCTGTGAAACCTAATTTTTTTTATATTCTTGTTAATTAGGTCATAACTAAAATTTTAACAGCAAAATAAAAAAAATTTGACGGTTTGAATTGTTTTAATTGGCTGATTATTAAAAAAATTATGCACTCTTTCAATTATCCAATTAAAACTAGCGGTTTAATTTAAATATTTAATATTTGCATAACTAAAAAAAAGGTTTTTACAATTTTTTTATATATTTTACCGTTTTGTTGCAATAAACGTTCAAACTTTTAATCTAACCTTTGACGTATACATTTATGTTTCCTTAATTAATATATCCTTAAAGGTTGCCATGAAACTTAGATCTATTAAAAATTTATTTGATGTTTGAATTGTCATTTTCAGTATACGTATTCTATAATTTTTGTTTAGTTTTTTAAAGAGTTTTTTATAAACAAAAATGAAAAATTGTAATTAGTAAAGTTTATCGGGCCGATAACTTTCATGTCTTGGCAATATCTAGTATCCAAAGAAATTATTCGTCAAATAAATCAAAAATGAATAAATCGGCCCTAAATAAAATGTGGCACCCTTAGAATTATTGTTTAATAAATGTATACTATACATTTAACCTTAAATTAAAACTTTAAACGTGTATTACAACAAAAAAGTAAAAGATATAAAAAATGTATAGACCTTTTTTTAGGAAATTAACTAATCTTTAATCATATTTAAAAAGTTATGATAATATTTAAATAAAATCGCAAGTTTTAATTGGAGAATTAAAAGTGTGCATACATATTTTTAATAAACATCCAATTAAAACAAAATTAACCGTCAAATTTTTTTTATTTTGCTCTTAAAATTTTAGTTATGACCTAATTAACAAGAATATAAAAAAAATTAGGTCTCACAGAAAGTCCAAAAATCACCTCTCAGAACAGCACCGTGTTAACGCAGTATAGTTAACAATTACCAAAATTAGTTAAATTAAACTTACTTGTTATTTTAAAAAGAATTAACCTAAAAAACAATCCCGCCGGTTTTACATTTAGATTTTAGTTACAGCCCTGCTTTATTTTTATAAAACGCATATGTTCTGTGATAAAACCTGTAGATTATTTACAACTTTGTTGATGAAAGTCTATATTTTTTAGGCTCCACTATCACACAAAACAAAATGTAAAATATACTTGGTAAAATATAACTTGTTTAAAAAAATGTTTAATAAATAATTTTCAAAGGTTAAAGTTAATATAACGTTATGTACCTAACTTCTAAAATAACCTTTTTTTTAACTTATAAGGAATATTACCAACTGGTTAAATATTTGGTTTATTTATAGTCAATTTAAACTCTTAATTTATTAATATAATTTAGGTTATTTCAATAGAAAAAATTGAACCTACACCTCGCCAAAGTTTTTTGTTTTGAATGCGTTCCACCAACTTCAAATACCGACAGACAGCTGTTTCGACCTTTATTGGGTTTCATCAGTGTCGCCCAGTGTTGTCCGACACTGATGAGACCCAATAAAGGTCGAAACAGCTGTCTGTCGGTATTTGCAGTTGGTGGAACGCATTCAAAACAAAAAACTTTGGCGAGGTGTAGGTTCAATTTTTTCTTATGAATATTACCAGTGATGGGTCCAAGAAAGTTTCTTAAAGAAACTAAGAAAATTGAATGTTATTTCAATAGTTTAAATTGACTATAAATAAACTAAATATTTAAGTAGTTAGTAATATTACCTTTACATTTACCTTATGGTTAGTAAATTTAAAGGGCTGTTTTTAAGTTCATATATATAGTAGGTAACCTTACAAAATTGTTAATGGTTGAATCAACTAATTGGTTAAAAAAACAAGTTTAAAAAAACGTTATTTTACTTAGATTTTGGTTTGTCAAGTTTTAAACAAAAATATATAATAAAATTATTTTTTACCGTTTTTATGAATATTTTTATAAATATTCTAAAAACCTGTTTTAACCAAAATAATAAAATCATTTCTTTATCTAACAATATTCATTTCAAAGTTTTGATACTTTTATTTTTATAATTAATTAATTAAAATTATTGATTTTCTATAATATTAAAATATATGTCCTTATTAATATTCTGTATCTACTAATATAATGAATATGCATAAGATTTAAATTTTGCAAGTATTTCAATTAATTATTTATAATTAATTTCTATTAATACAACTAATTCAGCGATGTCAATCGTTTATTTCCAAGATAAATTGCAATTGATCTATTTTGCGTTCATAATGACTTCATTATAACACCGCTTTATCCCACCCAAAATTTTGATTTTATAGGTTGGCTAAAATTTAAACAGCATAATATTTTGCATATTGGTTATAATATTTATGATTTTTCTAGTTCTTACGAGACTTTTCTGGCAATAAATTTTGTTTAACACCAAAGAAATTCCTTTTTTTTTTCTTTAACATTAACAGCCGCTTATTGTAAATAAGTAAATTAAGGATGGCATGGCAAATCGATTTTGACATTAACTGTCAAACATTGGTTTGACAGTTAATGTCATTGGACTGTGATACCAACTATCTAAAGTAAAACTCGACCAAATGAAATTTAAGGTATAAAATTATTTTTTTTTTAGAATTTTTGCAAAATAGATAAAATAGCGTAAAGAACTCATGTCATAAGACCTTTTGTCGCACTCGTCCATTACACATTATAAATTGTCCTCGTGCGATAAAATGTCGTCTTATGACATTAGTTCTTTAATATACTATTGTAATACAAATAAAAACTGTGGGTGAGGTATACCTCAGAAATTACATCAGGGTTGTATTAGAAATATTCTAACCCAAAAGTGGATACGTCTCCAGAAAACTCTTTATACTTGTACAGTAGAAAGACGTGATAAACCTAATTGGTTCTTTATTAAGGACGGCGCAAATTGTAAAATAAAAACCCGAAGGAAATGACAAAAGTATACCCTAATGCTACACGCATAAAATAAGAGACAGTGAGCGGGCCTAAGAAAGAAACACAGTAAAAGTGGATATGATTATTGAGATCGTCAAAGCGTGTCTCCTTTTTATTTTACTCATGATGCTTCCTGAATACGGTTTTACCCAAACAGCGTTATACGAGGTGTGTTCAGAAAATATCGGGAATTTTCGTTTTTTGAAACAAATATTTATTTATTCGTCTACATTAATGTTGTCGCCTTCAAAATAGTCCCCATTGGATATTATGCACATGTGCCAGCTATTCTTCCAATACTCGAAACACTTCTAAAACTCGATCTTTGAGATAGCCTTTAGTTTTTTCAGCGATGCGCTTTTAATGTCATCTATGCTTGCAAAACGACGGCCCTTTAAGGTTCTCTTTATTTTTGGGAATAGGAAAAAGTCAGACAAAGGCATGTCTGGCGAATATGGAGGCTGGAGCATCATTACAGTATTGTTTTTGGCCAAAAATTTTGTTCAAAATTTAACAATTTTGGAACAAATTTTGCTGCCACGCGTTTCATACCCAAAACATTTGAAAAAATTTCATGGGATGAGCCAATCGATATACCAACATCATTAGCGACTTCTCAGTTGGGTTATAACCATTTCTTCCACTTTTTCAATGTTTTTATCGGTTGTTAATGTGCTTGTGCGTTCGGGGCGTTCGTCATCTTCAACGTCTTCACGGCCATCTTGGAAACTCTTATACCACTTGTAAACTCTTGTTTTACTTATAGCAGACTCACTATAGGCCTTTGTTAACATTTCACAGACATTATTTAATTTTTTAAGCAAAATTGGATACAAATTCTTTGATCCATTTCTTTTAACGAACGAAAAATCGCCGAGCTCATAAAACACGTCTAACCTTAGCGGCTGCCACAGACAAAGTAAACAATGAAAACAGCTAAAATTTTTATCATACTCCGGGATCATGTATACCAACATAATAAAGAAAATTTTATGACAACCGTACCCTCCGAACCCGTGAAATTTAACAATTACCGTTATATTCTGAACACACCTCGTATGATATTTGTCCCTTGATATAGAAGTAGTTTTTTACAATAAAAATGAAGGGGGAGTTCTTATCGGTACACTACTCGAAATTATTAATGCTTTGTCGGCAAATACTAGTTTGCTTGAATCAATCAATCACTTTTTAAAAATGGGCGTCAAGAAACTATTTAAAAATTTTGTAGTTTTGTATTGAGATAATAAAATATTTTCCACATTTAGTAATATCTTACAAAGCCTTCAGCCCGTGACTAAAACGCCATAGTCACAGTTAATGTGCATTTAAAAGATCACCTAATGTCATGGAAACATGTACCAGGTACATTGTACCTACGAGTGAAAATAATTTTTTTTAAACACGCAAGGCAATTAATTAGAGCTAATTTGTACACATATACCCTACAATTGAATAATAACTTCTAATAATCCTTACCTATAACTAAAAATGCAAATTTATACTTCTTTAAGTACATGAAATAGTTGTTGTTTTTAATTATACCGTTCTGTAACCAGTATTGTAGTACTTTGCAACAGTTAGGACGTGGTGAGAAAAATTTCGAAATTAACAAAGAAACTTTGTTCGTATTAATTCATTACTTTTAATTGCATATCAACTGTTTCTGGAATATAGTAACGTATAGAAAGTTTTTGTTTATGATTAAAACGATGCTTAATTAAAATAGGTATATAGTCTCGGAATTATACCCTAAGGCAAGCTAGGTATAATATAATAATTTTTGTAGAATATGTTTTTTTATTTTAGTGTGGTTTGCCACCTGCAGAAATGTGCAGTGGCCTATTTTTTCTATAACGGTTATTATGAACATTCGCACTTAATATTAATGTCCTTTTTCTTGGTAATCATAAAGCCAACTGTACATGAAAATTATTAATAAAGATACGAGAGTATCTCACTGTATAAAGGGTGTTTCAAATATGTGGTCTGCGGAACGAAAAAAGATATCGATTTGATGTAAAAGCGTTTACAATCCATTTAAATCTATTTTTCAATAATATATGGCATTTTGTTTAATATTTTTTTAATATTAATATTAATATTTATGTATCAAGGCAGTAAAGTCGTATTTTATATCATGAATGTGGAAATTATTTGCCGAGGCGAAAGCCTTTAATGCCGAGGTGCATATTAAATTTTATCCAAATCACATTTAATAATACAGTTCATTTTTTTTTATCTGGACTCGTTTTTTTGTTAGGTTGACAGTTTGACAGTATTTTTAGTATTTAAAAATTGACAATAATATTTAATAAATAATAGCAACGAATTCGAATGTAAAAGCCCTTTTGAGGACAATGGAAGAAAAAGTGCATCGCCTTATGGACATTTTTGGAGTAAAAAGTAACGAATTTGGTTTTATAAATATAACATCACACATTATTCACCATTTACGTTTCCAAAAAATTTTAATTTCTTTTATATAAATTCTTTTCAAAGCGAAGATTATTATCCGCTAGGAATACTTTCTCTTCTGGGCCGTAAAGCAACCTATATTTAACTACTTTTTTATATGATTTTACTCATCCAAGCACCACCAAAGCCAAATTAATTGCATTTTTAACTACGAATTTCGACAACTCAACTTGACAACTGCGCAATTTAGCCTACAATAGTTTATACATAACCACAATTAGATTTATAACTAGCTTAGTTTGTTTTAATCAATGCGACCAACTTGACAACTGTATTTACCAAACAAAACCCTAAATTTGCAACGTTGCAACAATCCAAATAAAAAAAAATGAAATGAAATTTATTTTATGAAATATAATAATAAAAAGAATGCGCAACTATAAAAATTTAATAAACCAACAATATTTTAATTAACAATTTTTATTACTAAGTCCAATTCGCGCCATTTCTTTGTCGTATGTTGTTGTTGCCCCAGCCTCCATATTCGCCAGACATAGCCCCGTATGACTTTTTGTTAGTACCAGAGTACTATAAGTGTTTTGAGGACTCATATTGAATAAGCTGCAGCTTAGACAACGTTTTAGCATAAAAAGTAAAAATAGCGTAAATGTGTATTATAAAATGTACAGCCCTCATTTAGTTTCCCACACTATATACTTTTAGAGAGCAAATATTGATTTAACAAGTTCTTTTCGACTAAATTGTGAGAAAACAAACTCGTTCTCTAAAAGACGTCGTTCAAGGCGTTATAAGAGAACTTGCCGTATATGTTTATGAAACACAATTAATTTTGATGTATAACGTAATGGGATACGTCATTAGACATTTGATACCATTATAAATGCATTGCGGATTAATCCTAACGTATACCTATGTGTACAGGTGGGTAATGTTAAGGCCGTTTTAATGCCTCTGCAGATTATTTCGAGAAATTCAAACGTTTCGCCTAAATGCACTTGATAATTATTATTGTGTTATGCATTAAAGGAATCCAGTAATGCACCGGCTCGGGGCTAATTTTAAGTGCCGTTTCACATACAAATTCTAAAATAAGACCCCGCTTTTTTTAGTTTAGTATAACTTGTTAATTTAATTTACCAAAAAGTTATATCAAAAGTTAAACTAAACCAAAATAGGTCTAAAAAATAACTAGTCTTAACGATTTTCAAAGGTTAAAATTAGAAGTTAATATAACGTTATGTAACTTCTTAAATAACCCACTTTTTAACTTATAAGTAATATTACTAACTAGTTAAATATTTTGTTTATTTATAGTCAATTTAAACTCTTGAAATAACCAAGTTACCTTTAGGTATTATATTATTATGTATTATATATTTAACTAGTTAGTAATTTTACCAGTAGGTTTCTCTAACTAGTTAAATTAAACTAAAAAATAACCTATGAATTTACCTTAAGGTTATACCAACTGGTTGGTAAATTTAAAGAGTTATTTTTAGTTTATAGTAACCTTAAAAAATGTTAATGGTTGAATACAACTAATTGGTTAAAAAAACGTTACTTATTTTACTTAGATTTTGGTTAATTCACTTAAAATGCTAGTTATTAAACCAGTAGGTTCTATCTTAATTAAAATATAAAATTATTAATAGTTTTTTGATTTAAATTAAACCTTAAAAAGTTTTCAGATCAATAGGAATTATTTACAGTAATAAAGTGGTTTTAATATAGTAAAAATACGACCTAGGAGTAAAATTTACTTTAGAGTCAAAATATTTACGTTAAATTTGCCTTAAAAAATCCCTTAAAATAAAATAATTTGGAAGTAATTTTCTTTGGTAAAAATTACGTTAAATAAACATCATTGAAATTCTTTAAGGTTAAGTGAATGTAATATTTAGTTAAATAAAGTTAACATTTGCAATGCTCGATTATTTTATGGTAAAAATTTAAAACCTTTCTTAACACATTTGTGGAAATGTTGGGGGCAAATCCCAAAATTTGAACATTTCATACAGTGTTGAATGTACTCGATGTTTTCAATTAAGTCGGGCGCCAAAATGTATACCCCAATTTGAATACCCAATTCAACCAAAAAAGCATGTTGCTCATTGTAATTATATTCCTTCCAGAGCTTCATCATTGATATTTAACTATAGCAGCATCTCTGATTAAGATCTAAAAAAGGCAAAGACTACCAGTCGTCGGCCACGTAAGGAAAAAACTACGCAATTTGCAGGCTTGCGACAACGAGCAAACACACAGAAATTTTCAACGAGAACTTGGCTACATTCCGCTCTGTGTGCTTGCCACGCAGCGTCCGTCAATTTTTTTCCCACTAGGAATTTTCTAACCGCAGAATAACCGAGATAATTGAGTGAGAAAAAAGACGATATCCTATATGGAAAATTGTTCGTTACAATTTAAAGCCACCACGGCAAAAAAACTGTGCACCATAGAAATATATGGTGGAGGTGCAAGAAGAATGTTTTTTAATTGGAAATATCTCAAAAACCACAAGAGTTAGAATGTTTAAATTTTGGAAAATACTAGAATTTTAAATTCTTACAACAATTAGTTACTGCAAATGTAAAGCTTACATACATTTTAGTCTCTAAGGTAAACAAATTTAAATCGTGAATATACATAAAACAATTTTTGATATACAGCTGCAAATACTTGCTTAGGGCCCCATGATATTTGTCACTGAGTGTACGCTATTCTTGACATGACAGGTGTTCTGTGAAGATAAAACTAGTTTATAAGAAAAGCAATAAAAATGTTTTTAACGATTTCTTATCAAATTTGTTACTAATTTAGAATGTGGTCTTATATTGTTAAAATCGTGTTGGTGCTATTTTTGCATAGTCCCACCTATCTAGAAGTTAACCCATTCTAAAGCCAGATACATCCATAGGTTACTGACCTACACCAAACAAACAACATCTCAACAATTTGTACCCAATGATAAACTTACAATAAAGACAGTTACCTTTAAAACTATCACCATGGATACTTCTAAGCAACAAAACAACAAAATAGGCCAATATTAACAAAAGAAACTCACCGGTAGCGTTTTGGCTGAAATTATAATCCAGTTTTCGAAATTTCCAAATCAAAGTCCCCAAGTATCAAAACACAAACTGGTCAGCACTAAAAATCGAGCAAAAACGGTTTAAAACAACGAAAACCGCATGTTTTCGACGAAACAAAAGAAAAGCACTTGTGTAGTGTGGCACCTGGCGTAACTATACGCGCAGGTAACTCTGATGGAACGAACGCCCGAACGCCGTATTCGGCTGTTTTCGGCCCGGTTCGGTCGTGAAATGGTACCCTGCGGTACGTAATAGGTGGAGTGAAGAATGAAGAATGTCTTGAGGATGATGAAAGTGTTTTTTTCAGCTGCTGGCGTCGCAGAGAAAACAAAAATTGTGCGGCGCGGGTAATTGAATTAGACCTCGGTTAGGTGATTCGTGTTTAAATAGTCCAGCTAGGGTATTTGTTTTTTTTTTAGATAAAGGTGTAATTTTTTTAAAACACTAAGCAATTAAATGTTCGAATTGCTCTTAATTGGTTTCTTGACAGTAAGCACTAAATTGTGTGGTCTGTTGACCTTTGATTTATGGTAGCCCCATACAAAATAATCGAGGGTGAGATCTGAAGATCTTGCTGGCCACTCTATGGGTCCTCGTCTGCTAATCCACCTCTCAGGAAAACGGACAAACGCGCCCCGCCCTGTTCAAATCAAATGGTATCATTTGGTAGATGGGGACCTCCATTCTCATTGAGAAATATTTTTGCTTATGTTGAAGAAGAGAGTTTTGCAAAAATTAAAAATACGTTTGTCCTGTCATATTCTTGCCAAAGAAGAAATAACCTATGATCGATTTTACTATTTACATTCTACTACCCGATGAGGATAAATAACAAATAAGTAACATTTTAAAACGTTCATAACTAAATAAATTCTGATGTGGGTAACCTACATTTATTTAAGACCTTTTACAAGAAGGCATCATGGTAGGTATAATCTACCGGTGAGCAACACCCATCATCAATTTAGAAGATTCCAATTAATAATAATAATAATAATATCTAGCACGCACTCTGGTGCACACTATTTCTCGGAACGAGGGATTTTTACCTTGCGGCTTGGGCTGCGGAGGCAGGGGGCTGAAGATAATCGCAGTCCGCGGCGGCAGGGGCGGCGCTGGACCCCCTCCCGCTCCTCCCCCACCAGCACCGTGGGTACCTTGGTTCGGCAGCCTCTTCTGGAACCCACAAAACTCAATTAGCATCCATTATATATACGAGGTGTGTTCAGAAAATATCGGAAATTTTCGTTTTTTGAAACAAATGTTTATTTATTCGTCTACATTAATGTCGTCGCCTTCAAAATAGTCCCCATTGGATATTATGCACATGTGCCAGCTCTTCTTCCAAAACTCGATCTTTGGGATAGCCTTTAGTTCTTTCAGCGATGCGCTTTTAATGTCATCTATGCTTGCAAAACGACGTCCCTTTAAGGTTCTCTTTATTTTTGGGAATAGGAAAAAGTCAGACAGAGGCATGTCTAGCGAATATGGAGGCTGGAGCATCATTTCAGTATTGTTTTTGGCCGAAAATTTTGTTCAAAATTTAACAATTTTGAAACAAATTTTGCTGTCACGCGTTTCATACCCAAAACATTTGAAAAAATTTCATGGGATGAGCCAATCCATATACCAACATCATCAGCGACTTCTCATATTTATTTAAATCAACCGTGGGAAGGTTAATATAAACAAAGATTAGTTGGACGGTACTAAACCAGATAGTCATTTTATTTTTCTAAATTGGTTAAATTGTATGGTTCAGTTTACTAAATATGTTGTTTTGTAAAATAAGAGTTACTTCAACCTTAAGCACTCTGTTAAAATGATTAAAACATTTGCCGTGCATTCCTGGTTGCATAGTATGTACCGATCGCGGCAAAGGCGGTGTGGATCGCGTGATGTTCTTAAATCTCGCTTCTGTTGACTTACATGAAGAGTATATAAGGTGAGGTACTTCTTTGCTTTGGTGTGACACTACAAGTTGTTCGATACTAAAGAGACCTTGAATAGGTGGAAACAGCTGTCAATACTTGAAGTATTTTATTAAGTTGGTGGAACGCACTAAAACATTATCTCTAGCGAGGTGAAGGTTTAATTATCTGGAATAATACCTCTGGTATTATACTAGTAATGCGTCAAGGAACTTCCTGTTTTTTGAAGAATATAAGAAAATGGCTTAAAAAATGTTTCTACTCCAAACATTTCAAGATCTTATTTTTATTGTTAGGTATATAAATGCGCCAAACGATATGGGTAAGTTATACCAAGCCGTTAACCTAGTTAGGGTAACAAATTATATTTAGTCAATTCAACCAAATGTATTTAGTACATTGGACTGGTAGGTAAAGGTCACTTGAACTATATAAATGTTTGTTTCAACCAAATATATAGTTGTAAAATATAACCAAATGCGGTTGTTAAAATAACTAAATGTTTGGTTGGCTCTATTGAAACAACATATTTAGTTAAATGAAACAAATAATAGTTGGGCTAACTAAACCTTTTTTTCTGTGTGATGGTTTATAACCATTTCTTCCACTTTTTCCATGTTTTTATCGGTTGTTAATGTGCTTGTGCGTTCGGGGCGTTCGTCATCTTCAACGTCTTCACGGCCATCTTGGAAACTCTTATACCACTTGTAAACTCTTGTTTTACATAGCAGACTCACTATAGGCCTTTGTTAACATTTCACAGAATTTATTTCATTTTTTAAGCAAAATTGGATACAAATTCTTTGATCCATTTCTTTTAACGAACGAAAAATCGCCGAGCTCATAAAACACGTCTGACCTTAGCGGCTGCCACAGACAAAGTAAACAATGAAAACAGCTAAAGTTTTTATCATACTTCGGGGGCATGTATACCAACATAATAAATAAAATTTTATGACAACCGGACTCTCCGAAGCCGCGAAATTTAACAATTCCCTTTATTTTCTGAACACACCTCGTACACTGATGGACAAAATTATTAATAATACTTAAGAAGTAAACCGAACAAAAAAAAATTGATTTTTTTAGGTGCTGCCTTAATTTTGTCTCTTAGTTATCTTTGTTGTACGTTTTGATTCAAAACTGACTATATACAATGTGTCTACTTAAGTAACTGTAGTTAGATGTAATCTAAGATGCACTGACAAACAACTGATTTCTTGATAGCAAGAAATGTTTTACATTGAATGTCAAAACATCAGAATTTGCTTATTACTTTCTGAATGGAGCGGAAAGGTTATCATGTTTGTAATAAATAAAAAATAAATAAAAAATATACTCTTGCACCAAATTCATATTTTTTGTCAAACCTCTTATATAACTGAAAAAAAACTGATATCAAATTCTAGAAGGCGTAGAAGGGCCAACAAAAATTTTACAAATTTTAGCCAAAACTAACTTTGATTTTTGCAATTTCTATTCTATAATTGTAACTTGAACCTACAATTGTAACTTGAACTTACAATTGTAACTTGAACTTACAATTGTAACTTGAACTTACAATTGTAACTTGAACCTACAATTGTAACTTGAACCTACAATTGTAAGTTCAAGTTACAATTGTAAGTTCAAGTTACAATTGTAAGTTCAAGTTACAATTGTAGGTTCAATAGACTGGGCCAAAAAAATCAACTATTTTTTTTTTGAAAAGTATATCGAAAATATGGTTTGGGGTGACAAAAAAAAAATATTGTGAAAGTTTGAGTCCATAATATTAATATTAAGATTTTTTTTTCCTGAGCAAGTTTTTGTCTCAGAACTCCCAAATCATTGAGTTTAACAAAATTGGCTTAAGAATATTTTTTGAAGAAAATTGAATGTTCTACAAAAAAGGTTTTATTGGAATTTCCCGTCAGATGAACCGTTTTTTTACAATTATGCCTTAAAAATTGGTTTAGTTTTACAATTTCTTTTAACTTTGGAATATTGCAGTGGCGGCTGGTGGATTTTGGGTATACCAATATTTCAGTTATTAGACATGGGACCCACACCAAATTTATAATAGTTTATAATGACATTAAATAGACAAGTTCGGCTCAAACAGAATTTAAATTGAAGTTTGAGAAAAAAAGTTAGTTTTTCCTGTCGCCTCACCCGCCTCCAGGCCCCCCTATTTAAGATAATTCAAATTAAAGTGGTGCAATTTATTATCTACTATAATTTAGAGCATTTAATTTTCTTAAAATAATATTTTCGAGCCAATTTTGTTAAACTCAATGGTTTGGGAGTTCTGAGACAAAAACTTGCTGAGGAAAAAAAATTAAAATTGCGATGATAGACCTCTTAATATACCTACCATATTTTCGATATACTTAAAAAAAATAGTTGATTTTTTTGGCCCAGTCTAAGGTTCAAGATAAAATTGTAAGTTCAAGTTACAATTGTAGGTTCAAGTTACAATTAATTGTAAGTTCAAGTTACAATTGTAGGTTCAAGTTACAATTGTAAGTTCAAGTTACAATTGTAGGTTCAAGTTACAATTGTAGGTTCAAGTTACAATTGTAAGTTCAAGTTACAATTGTAGGTTCAAGTTACAATTGTAAGTTCAAGTTACAATTGTAGGTTCAAGTTACAATTATAGAATAGAAATTGCAAAAATCAAAGTTAGTTTTGGCTAAAATTTGTAAAATTTTTGTTGGCCCTTCTACGCCTTCGTAAAATTCTGATGATTGTATTTTAGATTTTAGAACATTCAGAACTTTTTATGAGGAATAACTTTTTTCTTAAAATTAATAGTAAAAAAGTTTCCCATATATTGCCAACTTAACACTGTATAGTGTAGTACACTGTATAATGATGGTTTTACTTACCTCATATAAGACATCCTCAAGGTTGTTTTGCGGTGCTCGGTCTACATTAATGTTTTTGGTTTGCATTTTTTAGGTCCTGAAATTAATGAAAATATTTATAATAGTATTTTTAGTCTATACCTGTATTAAATATGTTTTCATGACACTAAGTGACCTTTTAAATACTCTCTAAAAATGAATTAGTCAAAAATGACTAATTTAATAGTTATTAGTGGCTGCTTTTTCACTTGTACCATGGTTAACCATGAAATTTAACAGCCAATTCTTATGTAAAATTGTCCCCTGAATCCGAAAATGTCATTAAAAGTTAAAAAAGTACAACAGTTTTTCAGATATAGTCAATTTTCTATTTAATAGGGAATTAACTATATCTTAAAAACTGCTCCACTTTCATAATTTTTGGATTTTTCGGATTCAGGGGACAATTTTACATTCGAATTGGCTTTTAAATTTTGGGATACCGTGATATTCCATGGTTAACCATGGTACAAGTGAAAAAGCAGCCACTAATAACTATTAAATTAGTCATTTTTGACTAATGCATTTTTAGAGAGTACACATTGACAAGCTGTGGCATTATGGCGCTTTAGTCACGAGCTTAAGTTAGTTTTAACTTAGTTGACAGTTGTCAAATGTCATCCAATCGTTAAATTAAATATACACTTTGTTTTTTTAAATAATTTAATTATATTGAAAAATATAGGTACACAAATTTTAAAAACTGTTATTTTAATAAAGTAAATTTTAAAATTTAACTGTTGCAGTTCTAGTCCAGATTTTTTTACCCTGTGTTTTTTATTTTAGAAATAAAAATATTGTTTCAGAGCTTACTTTTAATTATTTGTCAAATAAATATTACAAATGATAAAAACAATTTAAACCAAAAATATAAAAAAATAGTTTCATACACTGTGCCTATTTTTGCTTTCGAGATCAAACAATTGTTTTACCTACAGGGTGTATTTTTTATTTTCTTATAAAATGCCTTTTAAATTTGTATTACTAGCAAAAACTGTTAATAATATTATAATATGTATATTCAATTTAAAATACCCATGTTGTTGCCCTTTTGCCCCTCCATTTCATTTTCTTTTATGTTTAATAGTACCTACCTATATTTCTGAGCCCAAAAATAAATAGAGTGTAAATTTCCTCAGAAATAAAAGTCCCCTGTACCTTGTTAAGCCCTTTACCCAAAACCTACTGTTTCTATTTAAAGAGCAAGCACATAATTTAAAAGTTTAAAAGAAAAAATAGGTTGAACATGGTCTAAAATTTAAAATTCTTTAAACGTATTTAAAAAATAATGCTTTTTATTTATTAAATAGTATTTTTTAATTATCTAGGTATTATATTGAATTTATTTTCTCATATATATTTACAAACAAAAATACTGTCTATTAGAAAATTACTACGTTGCCATGTCGTGCAAAAACCTATATCAACTGATAAACTTCATTTTATTTTATCTGGACTGCGGCAACGTTGCAAATTTAGGGTTTTGGTTGGTAAATACAGTTGTCAAGTTGGTCGCATTGATTAAAACAAACTAAACTAGTTATAAATCTAATTGTGGTTATGTATAAATTATTGTAGGTTACATTGTGCAGTTGTCAAGTTGAGTTGTCGAAATTCGTAGTTAAAAATGCAATTAATTTTGCTTTGGTGGTGCTTGGATGAGTAAAATCATATAAAAAAGTAGTTAAATATAGGTTGCTTTACGGCCCAGAAGAAAAAGTATTTCTAGCGGATAATAATCTTCGCTTTAAAAAGAATTTATATAAAAGAAATTAAAATTTTTTGTGAACGTAAATGTTGTCCAATGGTAAATAATGTGAAAATAATGTGTGATGTAATATTTATAAAACCAAATTCGTTACTTTTTTTACTCCAAAAATTTCCATAAGGCGATGTACTTTTTCTTCCATTGTGGCATTTGGCATAATTTCATCAAAATGAAGTTTTGCCCTCAAAAGGGCTTTTACATTCGAATTCGTTGCTATTATTTTTGGCATAATTATCTTTTTATTTATAATTGATAAGTAAATTATCAATAATAAATATTATTGTCAATTTGACAGTGTCAAAGTATTTAATTAAATTCTTTAGGAGAAGTACCATTTTTAAATACTAAAAGTAAAGTCAAACTGGCATAAGCCACCAACCTAACAAAAAAACACGAGTCCAGATTAAAAAAAAAATTAACTGTATGCTAAATCAGTTAATGTGAGTACATTAGATGCAAAACTCTGTATTTGCAGGATAAGTGATTTTAAGAAAAACACGAAAAACCGCTAATAAGGTCATATTTGAAAAAAAAAATACAAAAATCGTATAGACGTGCTTTTGCATCATTTCTTATTCAAAAAAGTAAAAAAAGTAATTTAAAATTAAGTAGTTTAGTAAATAATTGAAATCAAAAGATTTAAAAACATAGTTTTGCATCTTCCTCGTTCAAAGACCAAGTTTTGCAAGTGAAAAGTGCAAATACCAAAAAAATAACAATTAATCAGGTGATTGTTATGCCGTCAGTTAATGCGTATACTAGCGACGTGATTGTTGATTGGTCAAATACCGAGTTTTGCATCCGACAGAAAGAAACAAATACCCAGTTTTGCAGCTGCGGTAAGTTTATAAATGTATTTTATTCTACAAATATTAACTTATGCATCTGGTTTACTTAGGTATACTGTGGGCAGTGCAGTTATGAACATAAATAAGATAAAATATATATTTTTTAAAAATGTGCAAAAACCGAGTTTTGCATCTAATGTACTCATGTATAAATAAATTTTTATTTAAACACAGCAGTTTAACTAATAACTCGTTTCCATTGTCAAATGTCAAACATTCAATTAAAACCCCACATAGAGAGGCAGGCAAGGGCACTTTGTCATATCGCAGTATGTTTGATGACGAGACATTGCGGTTAGTTTATATTTGCAATTAACAATATTGCTTAATTAAGAACACATATTGACAATCAAGGGACATACATTATGTTCGACGTTTGTACGGTTCGGTGTGGCGCGAGTACAGGGTGAATGACAAATAAGAATAAGAAATGCAAAATTTCTTGCCTGAATGTTAAAATTGAAAAAAAAAATCTGATAATATTAATAATTCATATTTATCAACATATTTTTTTCAATTTTAACATTCAGACAAGAAATTTTGCATTTCTTATATTTGCCATATTATAAAAAATACAATGGTGGTTTGTTTTGCATTTGGTTGTAAAAGTTATATAAGTTTACAACCAAATGCAGAACAAACCACCATTGTATTTTTATAATAAAACCGACGTTTAAAAACTTAATTCAATTTTCGTCCGTTACACTATGGACCACCCTGTAGCTGTTGGCAGGGTCACGTGTGTTTGTAAAATCAAATGACCCAATTCGCAGAACACTGTTTATGGATGTGTTTGACTAGTTGGCCGACATAAAATGTGTTTAACAATACAGTTCGGTGTGTGCTTGTGTATATATGAGCCACCCATTGAAGATTTTTCGCCACTAAATCATTACGAAGCCCACGAGAACTTTCTCCAAACGAGATATGCGCAAGAATCGTATTGTTTTTTTGATTTATGATGTCGATTATTTTATTTATACAGGGTGTCCAACGATTATGCGGCAAGACTTCGCTAGCAGATGTGGATATCATGTACTGAAGTTTCAAACTGAAAATTGTTTAATAAATATAACAAAAAAAGTAGTTTGTCTTAATAAAGTAAAGATTCCTATTCGTTCAACAATTGCTTTTGTTACGGCAAAAAGATCATTTTTATAAAAATTATTTATCTACAAACTGTGCTTTCAGTAATAGCATTTGCATTAATTATAAAGTAAATTTAATTTATGTTAAATAACACTCTTCCAGATGCAGAAAGGCATTGATAAATATAGTTATTAGTATTTGTCAAAAAAAAAAAGTTCTATACCGTTTACAAAAACGTTTTGTAGTATTAATGAAACCCTAATGGTATTATTCATAGAAATTTTGTAAATTTTACAAATCCCTTTTCGTTTAAAATAATTTTTTTTATAATATCAATAAAATTTATGTAAATTTAACAACAAATTCATTATTAATTCAATAAACTATTCAATAGTCACATTTTCAACCTACTGTTGGGTATTGGGTAGTTTTTTTAAAATAATTGCAATGCATTAACACAAATGATTTATTATAACAAAAAAAAAACTCATATTATATGTACAAAATAAAAAAATATGAACTCACTTTTTAAAAAATAAGTCTGCTTCGTTTATAGTTTATAGACAAATATGCCGCGGCATGCGGCATGCCGTAGTAAAATGAACAAATTTTATTATTACAAACTACTTACTCAGTTAGTTAACAGAATCTGGTTAATATTTGGTTAAAATTAACAAATATTTTTTTACTTTGTAAAACTAAATTTTCGTCCATTGACTTTTTTAATATTACAAATTTTACACCAAATTATGGTATTTTATTTAATTAAGCAAGGCAATATTTTTCATTAGCCAATTTATAATGTTTGTTAAAGTGTTAAAACAAATAATGTAAAGCTTTACATTTTTAACATATTTGTTTTACGCCCTCTATATATTTAAAAACTAAGTACAGAGTTTTGCCTGTAAACAAAAATGTTAAAATTTTCAAACACCAATAGGAAATGAGATATTTTGAGAGACGTTATAAAGTGATAGGAGTATTTTTCATCAACTAATTGCTGAAGCGGATACAGCCGCTCACAAGTTAAATATTTATTCAAATTATACTATATATACGTTTATTAAATTCGATGCCACAAGAGTCATTTTTAATTATTTTTCTGAAAGTCACTTTATCACTTTTAATTATTTAATGATGGTAGTGGCTGTAATTATATTTCACAGTGGTAATACTTCAACAAGTACATACTTATTATCGAAAATTTATATGTGTTTTAGTAAGACCACACATTACTTAAAAGTATTATTAATTACATTTGAGAGTTATTTATTAACATCGATCCGACTTGCACAGGTCAACGAAGTAAAAAACATAATTTTGACCGAATCCAATAATTTTGGCCGAAAATCGTTAAAACGTTATTGGCAAACAGAAACAAAATGATGTGGGCCAGTGTTGTTCAACGTTCTCTCGGCCATGTAACATAAATTAGTGAACGCCTTAATTTAATTATGTAAAGCTACAAAATTGCTGTTAAATTATCTTCAAAACATTAAGAACGCGTCGTTAATGACAGGCTAAAATTTCGGGCCGCGTACACGCTAAAATTAAATTGTAATGAAAGCCAATCGTGAGAAATTTTAATATAATATTATGAAGTATTTCACGATATTATAATTAATTTTACATTATATCTCTTCGAACATACTATCTTACTTTTCATGTAAACTTAGAGAAAAGAAAGTAAGATTTTATTTATTATTATATTAAAGATTGAGAAAGACACATTGTATATTTAGTTTAAAACAAAACAAAACAAAAAAATGTTAAAAGTCTCGAAATACTTTGATAGAAATTAAAATATTTACTATATAATTATTTTGTATCAAAGCTATAAACATAAAATTATAATCGAATTAGTATATTTTTAATCTTGCTCTTACAAATAATTATTTTTTTATATTATCACGTTTGAAATAAATCTTACAACTTAATTAAATTTTTAATTAAACGCTGGTCCAAGGTGCACAATCGAAGTTAAAAATACATCTTGAGGAAAAAAATCGATACAATTAACCGATACACGAGGGCCTGGTTCTTAAGATCGTTCACCTAATTTTCAAGCACCCGTCTCCAATATATTTTATTGGATGCTGTGCAGCACGCAGTGGCGGCTCGTCAGGGTGGGCCTACCTATTACAAGTGTACTTTTACTGCAGTTCTACACAATAAAAAGTAGTATTAATGAAACCCTAATGGTATTAGGGTCTATTCATAGAAATTTTGTAAATTTTACAAATCCCTTTTCGTTAAAATAAAACTTTTTTATAATATTAATAAAATGTATGTAAATTTAACAACAACGTTATTGTTAAATTAATAAACTATTTTCATTGTAACAATGGTCACATTTTCAACCTACTGTTGGGTGTTGGGTAGTTTTTTTAATAATTGCAAGGCATTAAAACAAATTATTTATTATAACAAAAAAATTTACTCATATTATGTGATGTAAAAAATTAAAAAAAAAACTCACTTTTTAAACAACAAGTCTGCTTCGTTTATAGAATAGACCTTAATTATTTCTTTTACAAAACATCGAAATTTTAATTTTCTTGGTGATCTTTTTGATATTTTTATCATGCTAGATTTTACCACACTTCACTCGCACAAGTGAAATCAATAAGATTATAACACAGACTGTGGATTATAAAGTTATGTTTACCAAGGAGCACTGGCCCTTTCCCCCTCTTTTTAAGGGACAAAACAAAAATTTTGTTACCATTGCAAAACAATAGTAAATGTCTTAATAATTGAAAACGCCTTTTTTATGAAGACACAAAACTGAAAAAAAAACAGATATTGGGCAGTCATCCAACGCCAAAAATTGAATCAATTTTTAATCATAAGAGGCAGGGTTAGCAATATTCGATTGCTCTGGTTTAAGTTCCAGATATACATATATACATTAAAGTTTTAAAAAACAAATTTATGCTTTTTCTTTTTTTTTTGTTTTTAGGTTATTTTTTTTATTATAATGGTTTAGTAGGGCTATCGGCCTCGCCCTCCTATACACCCACGAGCCGCCACTGGCAGCACGAACGTTCAATTTTAATCTACATCTACATGTTTATGCCTTTTTGGTTTGTGTTTAATTGTGGGGTTAAATGGGACAGTTTTTTATTACACTTTAATTTAATTGGGAGGTTTGATCTGTTTGACAGTTGTAAGATAATCAGGTAGTTGCCTACTACCATACAATCTAACTTAGATTGTATGGTAGAAGGCAACTACCTGATTGGTCCAAATAATTTCATCATCTAAACCGGTGATAAAAAGAATTTTTTGTAACATCTTACGTAAATCCACATAAAAATAAATATTATAGAACGACCATAAGAGTAAAAAAAAATTGACTAAAGTCTTGCGTATTTTTAACTTACAGAAGTTAACTATGTGTAGACATAAATTGAATTAAAAACATCTTGTCAATTGACGGCGGACTGACTGTATAAAAGCTCTGGTTCTCGCATGCAAATTTGCAAATTGGATTTTTGGTCGTTTTTTTGCTGTTGGGTTGGCATTCAGCAAACTCAGGAAGTGATACCTGTTCGCATCCTGTTTGGCGTTCGGCGTAGAGATGTTTTTCTAAATGGTCTCTGGCGATAGCCTTTTATAACTTTACTGCGTATTTTCTCAGCCAGGGAGGAAGTAAACAAGAGCAAAGTTTATCTCCGTTATAATGTTGTAAGCGAACCATTGTTCGGGGTACGCGTTCACATTCCTTAATTTATGCGTGATTAAGAAAATTTTTATAAAAATTTAGAAGCATAGAAAATCGTTTTAATTACATTAAAAAATTTCAACGATTTTTTAATTAACGGATTTTCCGATCATATATTTCAGTTACAAAGAGTTTAGTCCAATTTAAATAATAATTAATTAAACTTAATATAAAAATAGGTAGACTTTGTCTAAAACATTTTTTCATATTTGCAATAGATGGCGCTGTAATGAAAAAAATCAATTTTTTTCGATTTTTCTTCTGTATACGATTCCAATAATTATCTTATTAAATTAAATCTGATTTTTTTAAGTACCCAAGATTTTTTAACTAATATTAAAGTTTTCTTTGGTTGAAGTGTTATACATTATTTCATTCGGTGATAATTATCAATTGCGCACCATGGTCACTTTTTACCTGCCAGCATTAAATCCTTTAATTTAAAGGTTTATTGTACTATTTTTAATAAAAATACCTCATTTAAGGTAAAAAAAAAATTATTTAGTTATAAATAATAATTATTATTGAGGTATAAAGAAACTATTTATAGTTCAGCATTATTTAGTTCGAAGATTAATTTGCAAACAAAAAGACCTCCTTTCGTTAAGCAGTTATTCATAATGGATTTTTTAACAGTGGAAGAAAAAATAGAATGGTTTTGATTTATGGAGAAGCAGGCAGGAATCTTGATGATGCTGTTAATATCTACGCTCAGCGTTTTCCGGATAAAATTCGATCACGTACTTCATTTCACCGTACAGCCAAGCGGTTTACTACAAACGGGAGTGTTCAACCGAAAAAAAGAGTTCGTCGAGCAACAGTCACAGGTGGAAATAATGAAATTAATGTATTAGCAGCAACGGCCGCTAATCCTCATGCAAGCACACGACAATTATCTAGAGATTTGGGAATATCCCAGAGCAGTGTTAGCAGAATATTAAAACGAAATAAATAGTAAATTTAAAAAATAAAACCAAGTATTGTATTCAAAAATTATTGGAGAATCTTATACAGAAGAAAAATCCCTGTATATAACAGCATTTTATTCAAACAATTTAAAATTGATTTACAGTAAGTGTCGTAACAATTTTTAATGTTGAGCGAGTCTATAGTTATAACTGAACTTGAAAACAAAAGATTTTTAACCGTTTCTTCTCTCAATTGCTCGCATACAGTATGCATATGGCGTTTGTTGATAAAAAAAAATTATTTTGATCGCGTAAAAAGAATTTAAATCTCACATGGATTTGTGTTAGCATCTAACATATGTTGGGAATCGTAATCCGTAATTTATTATGGTTAACGTAATCCTAGTTGATAGTAAAAAATGTAATGTAAATCATAAATAATTATATTATTATACATTAATGCCTTGGGTATGAATCATATAAAAAAAATTTAAAATTACTAAAATAACTATTTATACTAAATTATGTGTAAAGAAGCATAAAATAAAATAGACCATTGTAATTAAATTAATTTCAATCAGTTTAGAGTTTTCTTTATCCTCGATAATTAATTTCTTGAGTCTTAATTTACATAATTAAAATGAACTTTTCCAATGCAGGAAAAAAAGAAAGAAAAAAACAAAACAATCCTTAATTGATTAATCTGGCGCGGCTTTCTTCGATTGTATTGTAATTTAAAACTGGGGAATAAAAAGCATTGTTTTATTTTTCACTTATTTTGCAATTTATTTATACATTAACTCTAGATTGGATGAAAAAAATTGTCATTAAAGGTTTTTAACGAGATAAAAAAATATTACTGCCCACGCCTTTGTTGCGTAAATATAAATATTATAAAGGGTGTTTCACAATCGTGGTCCATTAGACGTTTCTGGGGAACGGTAAAAGATATTTTAAACAAAATGCAACTTATTTCAAATAGACACCCCAAATATTTTTTACATAAATTAGTACTAAAAATTGTTCATTCAAATATTGTTGGTTTATTAATTTGTTACACTCAAAAATAATGAAACTTATATTATAATATTATTTAACTTAAATTTAAAATTGTAATGGCTGTAAAAAAATGTACCACCTATAGGTACCTTATTTTTTATTAAATTTTCAGTGCCTTATTGGGACAAAAACCTAAGATTTGTCAAAGTAATGAGATTATTTTTATTTACAGAATAAACTTTTTTTACTGTTAATAAAATTCTCATTTACTATAATGAAGCAGCAATGTTGAGCTTTTATAAAAAAAAAATGTTCATCCAACAAAGTAATAGTTGTTATCATATTGTCATGGTAATAAGAAATACTTTATGTTTATACTAAATCTTTGTCATACTTAAAATGGTTTTGTTAAATCTATTTTTGTTAAATCTATAATTGTGCGCTAACATAAAGTAATGCGCAGTTGTTATAGTAAAATTTCTTCATTTTATTATGTCATATTTGTCTTTTTTAAATTACTATCGTTGTAATTCAAAATAATTTTATTACAGTTAGAAAATCTTTGTTAATAGCTTACGTTAAGAACAATAACAAAAATATTTTATTGCTATAAGAAGACTTTTTTAATATTTACTATTGTTTTGCAATGGTATCAAAATTGTTGTTATTTCCATTAAAAAGAGGGGGAAAGGGCCAGCGCTCTCCTTGGTGAACATAACTTTATAATCCAAAGTCTGTGTTATAATCTTGATTAATTTCAATTGTGCGAGTGAAGTGTGGTAAAATTTAGCATGATAAAAATATGAAAAAGATCACAAAGAAAATTAAAATTTCGACTTTTTCTAAAAGAAACATTTAAGGTCTATTCTATAAACGAAGCATACTTGTTGTTTAAAAAGTGAGTTCATATTTTTATATTTTCTACATCATATAATATGAGTTAATTTTTTTGTTATAATAAATAATTTGTTTTAATGCCTTGCAATTATTTAAAAAAAACTACCCAATACCCAACAGTAGGTTGAAAATGTGACCATTGTTACAATGAAAATAGTTTATTGAATTAACAATTAATTTGTTGTTAAATTTACATAATTTTTATTAATATTATAAAAAAAGTTTTATTGTAAACAAAAAGGAATTTGTAAATTTTATAAAATTTTTATAAATAATACCATTAGGGTTTCATTAATACTATAGTATTAATATAGTATATATAGTATCGATTTTGTAAACGGTATAGAACTGTTTTTTTGGACAAATAATAACTATATTTATCTATGCCTTTCTGCATAGCAATTGTTGGACGAATAGGGATCTTTACTTTTTTAAGACAAACTACTTTTTTTGTTATATTTATTTAAAAAATTGTACAGTGTACAAGTGTAAGTGTACAGTTACGCATTATTTGTGTTAATAAAATATTTATTTCATCAAATAAATTTTATATATTCTCCAATAAGCTAGCGCCTTTAAACAACGTTTTAAAATTCCAAAAATTCCCCCATCATATCCGCAAAACCTAATTACAAAAAAGTTATAGGCTATTTATGATTGACGCGTATTTGTCAAATTTTAGCGATAAAAAATGAATAACTCGAAACAATTTACTTTCGGTATATGTCATGGTAAACGCTATTAAAATTTTAAATCGATAACTTTTTTCGTTCCGTTCTACAAAATGAAAATTAGTGGTTTTTATTTAATAAGAATTCTTATAAAATTTAATATTTTTGGTTAAATTTCATATATATTTTTTCATATCTCATTTATAATAAATTTTGTATAAGTTTGTTCTACAAAATCAAATTTACCATACATTTTCAAACATAAACATGCAAAGTAAATATTTTCAAAATATCGCAATAAGCTCTTTTAATGTGTTGACATGGGTTATTTTAAGACCCCTTTTCCCTGAAAAGCGTCTGTTTCCGGTGTTAAAAAAATACGTTGCACATGCGTTACTTAAACTTTAACCGCTCACCTTCTCGTGCACAATCAAAAATAATTTTTTACTAATCCGAATCCATCACCAACACATCACTTAAAGTCTCTTTCACAACAATAACACCGACCAAGAAACATCTAGCGAGCTGAGCCTGATCGCGTGCACATGGCCAACTCTGTTTATTTATTGTTACGTTCTCTCGGCTGTAGAGACGCAGTTGCCTCTGATGGTGCCAAGAGGAAGACTACGCTGACTGCCTTGCGGTCGCATCAGAGCCCGCTGCAGGCTTAAGACCCTTAAGTGTTTTAGTTTCCCATTCATTGCTCGATGGGAGGAACCTGCATGTAATAAGATCGAGGGATGGTGCTTTTACAGGTGTACCGGGGGTGATAAAAAAGTTGTTTATTTGTATTTTTGGATATACGGGGTGCCCCTGCAATATTTAATTATCTCACTATGATTTTCTTTGATTATTGACGTTTTAGGGTATACTTCGAGTTCTAATTGATTTAATTTAATCAAAGGTACTTGAGCCCTCTACAACTTTCTCTTGTATAGTTTTGGTATCGGCTCAGTAGTTCGATACTGGCGATTTTATGAAGTTGAAAAAGTCCTTTTCGAGGTCGAAAATTTACATATCTTTCCGGGAAAGATAGAAATGACAAAGATAAGTCCAGTTTGATTTATTTTACGTATAGATTATACTTAAAGGAAAAAAATAAGCTGCTGTTGATAAAAATCCATGGATAAATGGCGAAGTTATGAATTTTTCAGTGGAAGAGCAAAATTCAGTTTTTTGAGAATTTTTACGTTTTTTCTTCATTTTATTGAATTATATAAAATTTTATAATAAAACAAAATTATATATTGAATATTGAACAATAAATATTGAACATTGAAGATATTGAAAGTTTTATTTTATTTTAATAAGCATAGGTTTAAAAAAATTCTGGCTCCTTCTTTGTTTTTTGTTGCCTTTATATTCCGTTTCTCGTATGAGGGACCAAATGTAATCACCCATCATGGCTGCATCTCAGAAGCCGTGATACCGCCGCTCCATAGCCTTCATTTGCTGTTGAAAAAGTTCTCCGTGCTCATAACTTACGTCGTCCAGATTGTGCGGGTTATTTACGCACTTGAACTCTCTACTTCTTTTACTCATTTTACACGTTTTATTAACTAAATAAAACCATGATAAGAATACATTGTTGAAATATACAAAAAATAGCAGTGAAATGTCACTATGCCAACACGAGAAACAAACGTAAAAAACTCTTTACTTTTTACTTAGGTTTTCATTAAAGAATTAACATGTTACAAAATAAAAGAACAAAATAAAATAAAAATCGTCAAAAAGCTGAATTTTGGTCTTCGCTATTTTTCCATGTATTTTTATCAACATTAGCTTGTTCTTTTGTAAAAATGTCAGCTTCACGAAAGAAAAATCAAACTGGAGTTATCTGTTCGATTTAAACCCTTCCCAGGACGATATGTAAATTTTCGACCTCAATTTTTGCCATAAAACCGATTTTTTTAAGCTATTAAAATCCAAAATACTTATACGATATCGAAAGTATTTAAAAGAAAGTTTTAAAGGGCTCAAATACCTTCAATTTAAGGGCTTGTTTGACCAAATCAATCAATTAGATTTTAAGCTATACTCAAAAACGTCAAAACAACTTCAAAAATTGAAAAAAAAACAATTGAAAATTCATATTTTAAAAACGCTTCCAAAAAAAATTTAGTTTGAACTAGTGTTATTAATAGTTGACAAAATATAAACGATCGTTTCTTGGAGAATCGTTGGGTATAATTTTCACCACAAAAAATTTAGCAAAGGGGATAATATCTCCGGGATATAACAGCACTTATTTAATTTTAGTCGAATTTTAAATTAAAAGCAATTTTACGTTTATGAAGACTGAAGACTAGGGGTGTGCGAATAGCGTTCGAATCGAATCGAATCGAATAGTACTATTCGATTCGAAATTCGAATCGAATAATTCGAATTTACGAATTATTCGAAAAATTCGAATTATTCGAAAATTTTCGAATAATTCGAAAATTTTTCGAATAATTCAAAAATTTACGAATGATCCGTGAATGGATGAATAATTTAAAAATTTTCGAACCCATCGTCAATTTTTTTGATATTTTTCGAATTTTGAGATGTTCAAAGTTTGAACATCTCAAAATTCGAAAAATATCAAAAAAATTGACGATGGGTTCGAAAATTTTTAAATTATTCATCCATTCACGGATCATTCGTAAATTTTTGAATTATTCGAAAAAATTTCGAATTATTCGAAAATTTTCGAATAATTCGTGGATTTTTCGAATGATTCGAAACTTTCGAATAATTCGCTAATTCGAATTATTCGATTCGAATTTCGAATCGAATAATAATATTCGATTCGATACGAATTATTCGTAAATTCGAATTATTCGCACACCCCTACTGAAGACCCGTTGAGTGTTATGTCAAAATGTTTCCTAAACCATGCACTTTTTAATGACATTTTCTGTTCTTGCGGAAATTTGCCGATTTAAGGTAAAGCGGGACGTTAAAGATAAAACTGTTTTTGGTGGATTTTCAACTTTCAAGAATATTTTATGGCTATGAAAACAAAATAATACAGGTTGGATATTATTTTAAATCATTAATTTGTTTACATGCAATATAAAAAAACAAGAAGGTAATTATTGTTCCATGGAAAATTGCAAAATTAATTTATTTTCAAATAGGTAAAATATTAAATATACCCCTGTAAAGGGTTGTTGAAAATAAAAAGTTATGGAAAAGTTTGATCCCGAATATTTGTCAGGAAAAATATGCAACGTTGACGTCACAAAAAACGATATAAGAGAGAGGGGATCATATTCGCTTGTGTGTTTTTGGCGTAAAGAATAGGTGACTGTGCATAAGTAGGAGAGACATGGAAATACGACGCGTAACTATAGTTTTAATGACAGTTTTTATAATTTCTCAGGGTATTTTAAAATTTACTACATTTTATTACTAAATTCCAAATAATACGATTTTAAAAAATTGCTCAAAAGTATGAAATTGAAAATGTTTTACTTTTATTTAATATTTTCAACAATTTTTATACATTATTTTTTTACTTAATGTCTTGTGTTAGATCTTATAAGTTAAGTTTTGTTATATCATTATTGGAATATCCACTGAGCCAGATGTCTTAATACAAAACAAAAACAAAACAACTGCAATGAGCGAACTTTTCTTTGTTTTCATTACAGTTAACATAAGGCAGAAGAATAATTTCCAACAAACAAAATTACTTTTATTATTATTATTATTAAAAAACGATACCTTTACAGGATGCGATATGTTTTTCAATAAATTTGATGAAGGTAGTACCTAGGTACGTACCGCAATATTGAGAGTACTTATTCAAAAACAACGATACTGTAGCGTCGATTTTTTTTTGTAAAAAAAATCGATTGGTTCGGTCACGCTACCTCACTTAAAAAGTAATTTTTCTCGGGCTATCGAAGGTCGAAATCATCAGTTACAAGCCAATGCATCTGTCAGACAGATTCGATTTTTAGCTCGTCTTTCAGTGTGCGGTCGCACAGTGATCCAGACTTTATTTCTTTACTGAGAGAAATATTCTAATTAAATAATAATAATGAACATATCAGCTAATAAAGTATTAATTACAAAGTTTTAGAAAGATTGACCGTCTGGTTTACGAGTAAAGAATTATTAAAGTGTTGGTGTTACCCCGTGATATTTAATAAAACTAAATGAGTTTGACCTACACTTTTTGTGTTTTGATCTTTCATAATTAAGCTCAGGTTCCGCAATTAATTATTTTTTAGAATGTTTTAAAAGTCTAAAATCTATCCTCCGTGACTGTTACTTTTTCTAGGTTAACCTATATGTTTTCACATATCTGAGGTAGTAAAAGCATAATAAAAATATCAGTTCACTAAGTAAATCAAATATTAAATATTATTAAAAATTAAAAGAAATAATTTTTATAACCATTTATGTAGGTGTTACAAAAATTGATTCTATCCTCCGTGAATCTGTTTATGGTTTAAATTTTATGCAACGGATGGCGCTTTATTCATTTTAAATAAGCAAAAACCTCTGTTTACGACATTATAGATGCATGTGATTCCTGAAGGTAAGTTAGAATTCATATGCAGATGAGATTGTTGCTGTTTTATAATTTAAAAGTTTAACTTCATTAATTTGCTATTTAAAATCCTATCCACCGTGAAGTGTAATATCTCAGTAAGTAGATTTTTTTATAAATATTTTATGTATGTACAATTGTAAGATTGTAAAAAATATTATGGTGTCAAAAGATACAATAACTTATTTCAAATATACAAAGGGATGTTTAAAAAAAACATAGGAAATCCTAACCTCCGTGAAGCTATCTAATATTCAAAATGTAAGATTTCTTAAAATTCTTGCATAAGTGCAGAACCACTTATGTCATGTTATTACTAGACCTGGTGGCTTCCCAAAAACCCCATTCTAGACTAACAGTGAAACAACCAAAAATAAAAAATAATCATTTTCACTTGGGGAAATCTCAATATATTCACCCATATGTCTTTCGAGTCCAAACAAAATTATCAATCTGTCATTTTCGTCTAGGAGATACGACAACATTGGATTAGGAACACGTGATTATCTAGGGGTATTTAGTTTGATTAATTTGGTGACTACCATAATTTTTATTTTTAGTAAATTATTAGAAAAAAAACACAATTGTTTTGTTATTTATTATAAGTTAATATTTTTTTTTGTAGTCAACTTCATTCGTTTCACAAAACACAATATTTCATTTTGAGATTTTAAATAGCACTGCATAAAGAAATGTCACTGCAACTGTCGAAAGCTTAAATTGTCAAATGGGGAGCTAATATTTATTTCTTACATTAAATTTTAATTTTATGCAGATTATTTTTTAAATTGAATCACTGTAAGCCGAACTAATCACTGCCTTTTCAGCGGAATTCGAAAAAACACGTAATGAACGGTTGGCGTTTAGCTTAGAACCAAATTTGCATTTTGCAAAAATCCATCATTGCTGTGATTAAAACGACTCACATGATTACGTTGATCACTGTAAATACAGTGTAAGTACAATACGCAAAAACGACTTATTTCGATATTGATCTTGGCGCGGAATTATTGAAAATTTAACGTTTTTGAATAATTTATTTTCTACATGGAAATTTTATTACCAACGTTAAATTTTGATGATCCCAAGATTTTATCGATGCGTATTTTAATCCTCCTTCCCAAGTTCAAGTGTTTTTTGCCATGTTGCCGGATTTCACATTTAAATCAATTTTATTTTATAAATTTACAATCCAATTCCAAATATTTCATACTTGTTTTATTTTTTTACATTACAAGTTCGGTCACATATCTTTTATAATTTTAAGAAACTTAATTCAGTGGCGGCTCGTGGGTGTAAAGGAGAGTGAAAGTAAATTTTTATAAAAATAACACTTTTCCAGATGCAGAAACGCATTGATAAATATAGTTAGTAAAATTATTTGTCAAAAAAAGTTTTATACCGTTTACAAAAACGTTTTGTGGTATTAATGAAACCTAATGGTATTATTCATAGAAACTTTTTAAATTTTACAAACCCCTTTTCGTTTAAAATAAAACTTTTTTTATAATATTAATAAAATTTATGTAAATTTTAATTCAATAAACTATTTTCATTGCAACAATGGTCACATTCCACTGTTGGGTGTTGGGTAGTTTTTTTTTTTAAATAATTGCAAGGCATTAAAACAAATTATTTATTATAACAAAAAAAATAACTCATATTACGAGGGTGGATCAATAAGTACCCGTGTTTGAAGACAGGTGGCGTTGCTGAGGGAAGTTGGCTTTACCATCGTGTACTGTCATCTGTCACACGACACCATACTAAATTTCAAACTGATTCATAGATTGGTTTTTATTTGGCAGCCACTTGTACCATACGTGTGTCGCATTAATCGATAAAATGGAAAAAGAACAGTATCGATCCGTAATTCGCTTTTTATTTTTGGATGGAAAAACATGCGAAGAAATAAAAGTGAAGTTGGATGCTGTCTATGGGGACCCTTCACCATCTATGACAACCGTAAGATATTGGTTCAACGAATTTAAACGTGGTCGTACATCTGTTTTTGATGAGGAGCGACCAGGCCGCCCGGCAGACGTTGTTACCGAGGAAATCGTTAAAAAGGTCCAAGACATGATTGTCGCAGATCGCCGAACGAAAGTGCGAGAAGTAGCAGAGGCCGTAGGCGTATCATACGGAACGGCAATTAATATTTTGCATGATAAGTTACACATGAGAAAGGTATCTGCCCGATGGGTGCCGCGATTGCTTACGGTGGACAACAAGCGGATACGGCTGTCAATGTCGAAGCAGTGTTTGGACCTCTTTAATCGAAATTCGCAGGAGTTTTTGCGTCGAGTCGTCACCGTTGATGAAACCTGGATACATTATTATACGCCAGAGACTAAACGACAGTCGAAGCAATGGATTTTTCGGGATGAATCTGCTCCGAAGAAAGCAAAGACGGTCCCATCGGCCGGAAAGATCATGGCCACTATTTTTTGGGATTCCAAGGGAATAATCCTCATGGACTTTTTGCAGAAAGGAAGTACGATCACAGGGCAGTACTATAGTGAATTATTGGACCGATTCGATAAAAAATTGAAGGAGACACGGCCTCATTTGGCTAAGAAAAAAGTGCTGTTTCACCACGATAACGCACCAGCACATTCATCGAGAATTGTCGCGGTCAAATTGCAAGAACTGCACTACGAATTGCTGCCGCACCCACCGTACTCGCCAGACTTGGCTCCATGCGACTTTTTTCTATTCCCCAACATGAAAACGTGGCTCGGGGGAAAAAAAATCAGCTCTAACGAGGAGGTTATCGTCGAGACTGGAGCGTATTTTGCTGAGTTTGAGAAATCGTATTTTTTGGAGGGGTTAAAAAAATGGCAGAAACGTTGGGAAAAGTGTATAGCACTTAAAGGAGATTACGTTGAAAAATAGAAATAAATTTTTTTGAAAAACTTGTCTCTTCCTTTCTAACACGGGTACTTATTGATCCACCCTCGTATATGATGTACAAAATAAAAAATATGAACTCACTTTTTAAACAACAAGTCTGCTTCGTTTATAGAATAGACCTTAAATATTTCTTTTGGAAAACGTCGAAATTTTAATTTTCTTAGTGATCTTTTTGATATTTTTATCATGCTAGATTTTACGACACTTCACTCGCACAAGTGAAATCAATAAGATTATATGCTAACACAGACTGTGGATTATAAAGTTATGTTCACCAAGGAGAGCGCTGGCCCTTTCCCCCTTTTTTTAAGGGAAAGAACAAAAATTTTGTTACCATTGCAACAAATTTTACTATAACAACTGCGCATTACTTTATGTAAGCTCAATTCACACACAACTATAGATTTAACAAAAACATTTTAAGTTCGACAAAGACTTAATATAAACATAAACTATTTCTTATTGCCATGACAATATGATAACAACTATTACTTTGTTGGATGAACATTTTTTTTATAAAAGCTCAACATTGCTGCTTCATTATAGTAATTAAGAATTTTATTAACAGTAAAAAAAGTTTATTCTGTAAATAAAAATAATCTCATTACTTTGACAAATCGCAGGTTTTTGTCCCAATAAGACACTGAAAATTAATTATAAAAGGTACATTTTTGTATAGCCATTACAATTTTAAATTTAAGTTCAATAATATTATTTTATTAATCGCCTATAAAATTAGTTTCATTATCAGTGCATTCATTTTGAAGGTGGATCGACGCCACTGACTTAATTTCAAAAAGGGTGTACTGGACACCTGATGCGTACAGGAAGCGCAGGGTTCTCGTCATTGTTTTTGCGGTCCGGTAGGTACTATTAGTAGTATGTGTGGTAAGTGGATATTGAATGGGAACCCGAAGCCGCTGTTGAAATGAAATTTTAGATAATAGCTGTTGTGGTGGTGTTAATTTTCACCGGGTACTTACGTTCTAAGTTACGAATCTATGAGAAAAGTATGCAACTATTAATACGCGTACACTGAAAAAAATAAGCTGTTGAAACAAGAAAAAAAATATTAATTCAACTCTTTATGCACTTTAAATACAAGCAATGGTTTTTGCACGTTTACTTAACCATCTAAAAATGTTAAAATATTTGTTCTAATGTGCTAATTTGGTTAATTAAACATTCTTGATATGTCGAAGTAATATTTCGAAAATGGTTGTGCTAACATTTTTAAGATGTTAAGGTAAATTTCATGAAATGTCCAGGTAACCTTTTTAGCACTTAAAACCAATAAAATGTTAAATTAAAATAATTTACGCTAATATTCGGTTAATTAAATTATGGAATTAATATAAAGAGAAATAATTGAACCTTCCCTCGCCAGAGTTTTTGTTTTGAGTGCGTTCCACCTACTTCAAATACCTACCGACAGACAGCTGATTCGACCTACATTGGGTGTCTTATCACTGATGTCGGGCAATTTGGTGTGGTGGAAGTTACACTGTGGAACACACCGAAAACAAACAGCTACCTGAGCTTATATACTCCTATCGTAAGCCAACTGAGGCGAGATGTATGTACGTCTAATGACGAATTTTAAAGTAACATTTACAATTTGTTAAATTAACAAATTTAATGTTTTGGATTTAAAGAGCAACTAAACGTTAATTTAATAGTTTTTTTAGGTAATCCTAAAAATTTCAGTATTTGATTCAACCAATTCCAGCTATTAAATCAAAATAGGATAAACATTTTATTTCAAAAAATTAGTTTGTTAAATCAATATTTTAACTGTCAAATGAACAAATAAACTTTGACAAACTCCGACTATTGCTTTAACTCCAAAATATAAATTAATCCAATAGGTTTTTTGATGAAACAACATTTTCAAAAATGACATTTAGGCAAACGTTAACTCAACTACATTATTTTTTTCGGTGTATAATTAAAAATGATAATTGGCCATTATAAAAAAGGTAACTCCATTGATATGAATATAAAATGCATTAAACCTATTACAACACTTTCACGAATTCGAAAACATTGTTTGTAGATAAAAGTCCATTTTTAATGCTGTTGTTTATTTGTTAGTAAGTAGGTACTATCTATGGGTGAACACTGTACAATAGGTAAGACGCTTGTTTTTAATATTAAATGAATATTCATTTAATACTATGCCTAAATAATAAAAGGAAGGAATGCTTCGGAATACAAATTATTTTAATTGTCATAGCTGATGTTAATCTTCCAAACCAGGTATTACACCTATTGTTGCCAATCTATTTACCTTTAAAATTAAACACGATAGTCATATCGAAAATCAGTAAGCAGATAGTTTGTCAAGTACAAGGTGTATGTGAGTATGTGTTAACTTAAAAACATGTAAGTTTATTTTAAGCTAAATTAAGTAATTAAACCGAAGGTCAATGTTGTGTGCGGTTTTAATTTTAAATGCCAAGCTATTTTAAAATATAAAAATTTGTGATGCGGTTTTCTTTGTAATAATTTGTGTATGTGGGAAAATGTAGGTGAAATTCGAAAAAGAAAATAATGGTAGTGGTAGTCAAACAATAAATTAGGAGATCTCTGCTCAGTACCTACAATTTTAACAGTATTTAACGAGGAAATTGTGGATTATTGTTACATAAATTTATCATAGTTTCACAAAATTGCAGTCTACGGTGCGGATCATCTTCATTAAGTTTCTGCACTAGTCTAATTTTGAATGGATGGTACTTTTCGTTCTGCACATGTGAGGATCTTTTGACGTTTTTGAGTATAGCTTCAAATCTAATTGATCGATTTGGTCAAACAAGCCCTTAAATTGAAGGTATTTGAGCCGTCTAAAACTTTCTTTTACAAACTTTTGATATCGGATAAGTATTTTGACGCTAGCGATTTTAATAACTTAAAAAATTCGTTTTTATGGCAAAAATTGAGGTCGAACATTTACATATCGTTCTGGGAAGGGTTTAAATCAAACAGATAACTCCAGTTTGAATTTTTTTTCGCGAAGCTGACATTTTTACAAAATAAACAAGCTAATGTTGATAAAAATACATGAAAAAATGGCGAAGTTATGAATTTTTTAGTAGAAGACCAAAATTCAGCTTTTTGACGATTTTTATTTTATTTTGTAATATGTTTATTCTCTAATGAAAACCTAAGTAAAGTGAATGATTCGTTTAAGTTTTTTACGTACTTTTTTCACCGAAAACATTATTCAAAATTTAAATTTCACATGACTCCGCAAACGTGAATTCTTTTGGCATTGTGACATTTTACTGCTATTTTTGGATATTTCAACAAGGAATTATTATCATGGTTTTATTTAGTTAATTAGAAGTGTAAAATGAGTAAAAGAAGTAGAGAGTTCGAGTGCGTAAATAACCCGGACAATCTGGGCGACGTAAGTGATGAGCACGGAGAACGTTTTCACCAGCAAATGAAGGCTATGGAGCGGCGGTATCACGGCTTCTGGGATGCAGCCATGATGGGTGATTACATTTGGTCCCTCATACGAGAAACGGAATACGAAAACAACAAAAACAAAGAAGGAGACAGAATTTTTTTAAACCTATGCTTATTAAAACAAAATAAAACTTTCAATATCTTCAATGTTCAATATTTATTGTTCAATATTCAATATAAAATTTAATTTCAATATTTAATTCAATAAAATGAAGAAAAACGTAAAAATTCTCGAAAAACTGAATTTTGCTCTTCCACTGAAAAATTCATAACTTCATACTTTACATTAAATAAATTGCAATCTTCTTGTTGTAGAATAACAAAAAAACAATAATAAACTGAAAAAGTTTGACCTTGAAATTAAATATTTTGAGAAAGTTTATGCATAACATTTCTTCTATAATTACTTTTTAATTTGATCAAAACCTCATTAAAAAGTCTTTTATAAAATATAACATCAAAACATTATTAAAAACTATAAACTTTCCACTTTTAATAATTAATATCTCCAAAACTATCAACCCGAAAGGTATAAATGTAAAAATGGCTGAAACACACAATTTCATAATTTATTCGAAACTCCAAAAAAAAGAGGAGGTCCAATTTTAAAAAATGGTCGATTACGTCAAAGATTCTACAAAAATGGCGAAAATTATGAAAATTGTACAAAATGTGCATAATTAAAAAACAAAATCGACCTGTTTTTTGAGGAAAAAAAAACGAACTTTTCAATGAATTTGTTCCATATTTTGCCGGTCAATGATGATAATCTAAATGGGTCAAAGCAGCTAATCCAAAACAAAATATATTTTAATATAGAGACCTTGTTCAAAGAATTACAAGAAATATGTGGTGCTTATATCTGGAACTTATACGCGTATGCGAGTTCCATCCAAAGGAATGCGAGGATTATTAGATTACGTCTCCAGAAAAGCATTTATTATCTTATATCGCCCTGTGTCTATAGACCCGTGCGAGTGTTATAGCATTATTATGTGTGTTTAAAATAAACATGTTTAACTGTCGAAAACAAGGTGTTTTTTTCAAGGTAAAAAAGGAATCCTCTGCTGTAGAGCCGTCGGGTGCTCACGGGCCGCGCTGGCCGTTTGTTCACTATATAAACGAATCAATATTTTATACAGACAGCACTAGAGCACCTTCTCTCGCTGTTCCACTGGATATCTTATGAGCCGCACATTAACACAAAATAAAAAATCTTGGATTTTTAATACACTTCAACACTTAAAACGCTTTTGCATTTTTAATGTACATTACACATTACAGTGTGCACTTTTTACCCGTCTTTACTTTTAACACACTTTTACACTTTTTATAAAGTTTTACACTTTATAAAATGCGTATACGCATTTTAAGTACACTTCTATACTTTTAGTATATAGATTCATAAAATACTTTCCCCTATAGTTGGTTGCATTTTTTATTTTATACTTTTACACTTTTTAGCATGCCTTTGACACCGGTAGGTTCATTATTAAACATATATATTATTAAATAAATATAATACATTTTTTTTTAATACCTACCTATATTTATACATTACACCAAAAAATTATTTTTTTTTATAAGTTAACGCTTTTGACCAACATTGTTAAATGTTTCTTATTTTTTTTATTTTTACTGTTTATATGACGATATACTTTTACATTCTAAACAAACTTTTAGTAATTCTTTAAACCTAATTTTTTTTTACATTTTTAATACACTTTTATGTTTATAATTAATTTGCTTTTATATTTCTAATCCTACACTTTTGCACTTTTAACATTTGTACACTTTTTAACACTCTTATACATTTTAAAACTTTTCATACATTTTAAGTCTTTTTGAATACATTTTTACACTTTTAATACCATTTTACAATTTTTATATTATTCCAAAAAATATACACTTTTAATACATTATTACATTTTTAATACACTTTACACTTAAATAAACTTGCACACTTTTGTTTACGTGTTTTACACTTTTAATACGCTTTTGCATTTTTTACATTATACAAAAAATAGACTTTTTATAAATAAACACTTTTAATACTTTTTAAATACACCTTTACACTTTTAACACTCTTTTACATTTTCATACATTTTAACACTTTTCATACATACAAGTATTTTTTAGGTAGATTTTTACTGACACAACATTTTGAATACATTTTTACACTTTTAATACGCTTTTGCATTTTTTATATTATACCAAACATAGTCTTTTTATAAATAAACACTTTTAATGCATTTTTACAAGTTTAATACAATTTTACACTTAAAT
This sequence comes from Brassicogethes aeneus, assembly GCA_921294245.1. Classification (NCBI taxonomy): domain Eukaryota; kingdom Metazoa; phylum Arthropoda; class Insecta; order Coleoptera; family Nitidulidae; genus Brassicogethes; species Brassicogethes aeneus. Next base: position 3,716,021 of record OV121138.1, read on the forward strand.
ATACTTGTACACTTTTTACACTTTCCTTTACGTGTTTTTTACACTTTTAACACTCTTTTACATTTTCATACATTTTAACACTTTTCATACATTTTAAGTCTTTTAAGGTCGCTTTAACATTTGTTATATTACACCAAAATACACTTTTTATAAATGAACACTTTCAATACACTTTTACACTTAAATAAACGTGTACACTTAACATTATTTTGCATTTTCATACATTTTAACACTTTTCATACATTTTAAGTCTTCTTAAGGTCGCTTTTTACTCTTTATATTATACCAAAAAATATACGATTTATAAAGAAACAGTGTTTATTAAACACTTTTAATACATTTTTACACTTTCAATACCCTTAAATAAACTTGTATACTCTTTACACTTTCGTTTACGTGTTTTTTTTACATTTTCAACAATATTTTACATTTTCATAAATTTTAACACTTTTCATACATTTTAAGTCTTTTTAAGGTTGCTTTTTGCTGACCCATTCTTTTATGTTTTACATTTTGAATACATTTTTACACTTTTTAATACGCTTTTATTTTTTTATATTAGACCAAAAAATAGACTTTTAATAATGGCTGAATAAACACTTTTTATACATTTTTGCGTTTTTAATACACTTTTACACTTAAATAAATTTGTACACTCCTGTAGACTTTCGTTTACGTGTATTTTATATACGTTTACACTTTTAATATGTATTTAACAGGCGTATTTAATATACTTTTCACTTATCATACATTTTCAATACACTTCTTTACTTTTTAAAAACTTTAACACATCATAAAATTGTACTCTTTATGCACATTTTTGTACACTTTTAAAATTTTAGAATTTTAGTTTGTTTTAACACTTTTAAAACACGTCTACACTTTAATAGTGTATACTATACATTTTTAAAATGCTTTTGTAAGAGTATACACGTTTTTACAAGTGTAAAAGTGTACCTAGGTAGGCCTACTCAAAATATTTGAAAATGCCCGTCTTCATAGGATGCTTAGATGTTTACATATTTTACTTTTTTGGGCATTTAATTTGATTTTACACTTTTAATGCCCTTTTACACTTTTTATATATTTAAATAGTTTTTACATTTTTAAAACACGTTTATTGTTTTGTTTATTTTACACTTTTAACACACTTCTTACACTTGTTTATTAGACTTTTCATAAATTTTTACACTTTTACACGTTTAATAAACTTTTGCATTTTTAATACACTTTAACACTTTTTAAAGATCATTTGCACTTTTCATACTGTTTACACTTTTTATGCATGATTATGGCATTAAAAAGTGTAAATTTTATTACACAGCCATCTTAGGAAAAGTTAATGTTCTGTCCTACCGTGAAACGCGGAGCGCCGAAAACCGCACACGGCGCACGCGTTTCAGCGCCCGAAATTCTCGCTGCTGAAAATCGCCGCGTTTCAGTAGTTCAGTTCTTCAGGCGGGTCCTTGCAGAGGACGAACGTACGGTCGCATCGCTCCGCGAAAAAATCGACCCTGTTTGTTTCGTTGCACGTTCCGCTGCAGTTAAAACTTTCTTTCAGGATCACGTCGAGAGAGTTGTGTGTGGCATGCGTCTTAGAGAGGATTAGCCGCTGAAAAGCCGAAACCCTGAAAACTTTGACTGAAAGTGAGTTTTCAATGGAAACGACACACTTTGTTTTTGTTGCTAATTAAGACACTTACTATCGATTTTAAGAAGCTAATTAAAATCCTTTTTGATGTAGCATCAAAGGACCTTATTATATTACCACGTTCTTTGATTATCACTCCACGGTGTAGCACAATCCAGTAACAGGTTATTAACATTTAATAACATACCTATTGATTGTTTACCTTTTCGTAGTTAATTATAATCGGGAACACTTCAAAGTGAGAAAATGGCTCCCTGAGCAAAATTGCCTGAAATTATATGACCTGATCCTTGACCTTCTTGCTGCCTACAGACGCGTCTCCTTCTCTTATTTGCAAAAAGGACTCTTGGCGACACAAGCTAAATAAATAACGCAGATGGATATTGCGAAGAGCACAAAAATTTATGGGAAATTTGATGTAATAATAACAAAATGGCAAAGTTTTCTTATTTGAGGATCTTTGTTTTGAAACAGTTGAAATAAAGTATAGAGGGTGTACTAAAATTCTTGACCAACATTTACTAATATGATGTATGAAAGAAAATTGAAAGAAAAAAATCTTCATCCTACGCGAAATAAAATATTAACAATGCAAATATTAAAAATAAAAAAAATCCTATATTTAATTATATTTTTTTTTAAATGCAATTGTCTGTTCAGCAAACTTTTTATTATTTCCTTAATATTCAACTATTTTAGCAGCAATAATACGATTTTAAAAATTTTGCGTTTATTTCATAGATTAACGTACGTATTTTAACAAAATAATTACCTACATTTCATAAAAATGGAAAACTACTATTTCAATATTATAATGTACATATGGGGCATTCCAAATCTACCACTTTTACACCGACCCCTTTCGAGTTGGCTGAAACTTTTTTGTCTTTTTCTACCCTATCAAAAACATTTTTCAGAATTTTTTTAACAAAAAGTACAAATAAATAATTTTTTAATTTTTTTTAATTACATTTAAAAACAAAGAAAATTATGAAAAAAAATTATTTAGACAAACAACAGGCTTTTAAAAAATGTTTTCTACTCCCACCTTTAAAACGCCCTTTATCGTACATGTTTCCATGACACTATGTGGCCTTTTAAATGGCTTTATGGCGCTTTAGTCACAGGCTGAATTTAGCAACAGGTTTTTAGTCACGGGCTGAAGTTAGTTTTAAGTTAGTTGACAGTTGTCAAATGTCATACAATCGTTAAACAAAGTGCCTTTCTTGTGAAATAATACTAAATGTGAAAATTATTTTATTATCTTAATACGAAAATAAAAAAGTATTAAATAGTTTCTCAACGCCAATATTTGAAAAGTTTATATGAACATTGTACTGACCTTTTAATTTCGCCGGCAGTAAACTATAACTTAAATTCGGGCACGGACTCCACTGTAAAGTGCTCATAAAACGTTTTCTTTACTTTCACTGTAAAAAACTGTAAATTTTTAAGAAATATAACCTTTATAATATAAAAATTTGACTTTTTACGGTGACACACAGATTCCCCTATTGCTTCATAGATGGCGCTCTATACAAATTTTTTATTTAAATCATTTTAAGATAATAATAAGTATTTGTCGTAGAAAAAGTATAGTATGCACCTCGTTTATAAACTTTTCTATACACTCGCTCGCAAGCTCACTCGTGCCTAAATTAAATTCGTATATAAAATGGCGTTTATCAAACTTGATACATAATATACCATTAAGTGGGTAGTTTGTAATGAAAAAACATAGTTTATTAAATAATTTTTTCTACTTCTTTAAATTATTTTATTTTCTCAATACCAAAAACAAAAGTATTAAATAGTTTCTTGGCGCCAATATTTTAAAAGATTATTTGAACGTTTGGACTGACCTTTTATTTTCGCCGTAATAGTGCAGTTAACTACCCAAGTAGCACAACTAGTTAAATAACTAGCATTCTAAGTAAATTAACCAAAATCTTAGTAAAATAACGTTTTTTTAAACTTGTTTTTTAACCAATTAATTGTATTTATCCATTAACATTTTTTTAAGGTTACTATGAACTAAAAAATAACCCTTTAAATTTACCAACCGGTTGCTATAACCTTAAGGTAAATTTAAAGGTTATTTTTTAGTATAATTTATCTAATAAAAGAAACCTATTGGTAATGTTACTAACTAGTTAATTATTTGGTTTATTTATAGTCAATTGAAACTCTTGAAATAACCTAAATTTACCTTTAAGTAAATTAAAGTTTTTTAAAGAGTTTAAATTGACTATAAATAAACCAAATATTTAACTAGTTGGTAATATTACTTATAAGATAAAAGGTAGGTTATTTTAGAAGTTAGATATTGTTATATTAACTGCTTATTTTAACCATTTAAAATAGTTAAGAGTAGTTATTTTTTTAGACATATTTTGGTTTAGTTTAACTTTTGATATAACTTTTTGGTAAATTAACCACAGCATTGGTTAATTTGGATATATTTTTTTAACCAACAAGTTATATTTTACCAAATATATATTAACTTGCTGGTAAATTAACGTTAATTAATAAAATTAAAAAAGTGATGGTTTTGCAGTTCTCAATGTTACCTGCATAGAAAAATTAGTCTTTATAAAGCTTTATATATAAACCTATAGGTTGTGAGTGTTGTGTGATAATGGAGCCTAAAAGAAATAATTTAAAAAAATATAGACTTTCTTCATTATTTACCTGCAAATTTTAAAACAATCCCCTCACATTTAATTAATTTGGTAAGCATCTATTGGTTTTATTAAAGAACAGATGCGTTTTAATAAAGCAGTGCTGCAACTAAAATCAGAATGTAAGATCGGCGTGAATTTTTTTAGGTTAGTTATTTTAAAAATAACAAGTTATTTAAATTTAACTAATTTTGGTAATTAATAACTATAATGTGTTACATTAACCAAATTTAAACCTAAACCAAAGAGTTATAAATTACCGATAGGTAAATAAAGTAGTTAAATTAAACACAATAAAATAACCAAATGGTTTAAATAAACTTGCAGGTTAATTTATATTGGTTATATAACCAATAAGTAAAAGCATACTAAAATCGCCATATTGTTTGCTGTCCATTTTAACAAAAGCAAATGCCAATAATTTTAATAATTTGTTTTATTGCAAAAATAAGGTAATTTAAACAAACCAATAATAAAACATAATATTATTTTATGTTTAAAAGTATTTTAAATTAATTTCAAACAAAATAAAGAAAAATTGAGCAAAAAATATTTTTTTTTTAATTTTTATTTTCTTTATTTCTTATTTTTTTCAAAGCGCATTTAAAATATGAAAGTATCATGTACTACTTCATCAAAAAAAAAAAATGCCCAACTGGTTTTTCCCTTTGAACTTTCTCTTTAATACATCAATTAATATATACATAAGTATATGAATATTAATATTTAGGGGCGACATTTTATTTTAAGGATCTGTTAGTCATATCTATAGATATACATAACCATATTTAATAATTATTTAGTTAAAATAAACTTAAACCAGTTCATTATAGTTTAAGTGAACTTAAGAGTTAAAAAGTAGTTAAAAAAGGGTAAAATAAACCAAAAACTACCAAATATTAACTTCTTGTTAACCAAAAGGTATATTAACCAAGAAGTTACATTTAACTAACATAACGTTAATTTTACCATAATTGAATTCCCCACTTATTACAAAATAACGTTAATTTAAGGTTAATTTAACGTTGTAGTACAATATTACTTAAATGAATTAACCATACATAACGTAAATTTAACGTTAATTTAACCAGTTGTGCTACTTGGGTAGATTTAACTGATAAAGTGTTAAACATTTTGCGGACAGTGTCCATAAAACATTCTTTACTGAAAAACTGCTTCTATATCGATTGTTAGTCTATTTTCAAGGGATAAATTTTGATTAACACAGAAAAATTTGAGATTTTAACGCCGGTAGATTCCCAAGTTAAAAATTCCAATAAACTCACTTTTTGTACCTTTAACATTTCCCGTGTAAGAATTTTTAATACTTTTTGAAAAAATCAAAGGATAACATATTTTCTTAACATAATCATATTTTAAATAAACTTTTCTAGGCACTTATTTCATTAAGCACTCGCCCGCAAGCTCGCTCGTGCCTAAATTATATTTGTGACTAAAATGGAGTTTATCACATATACTAATATATATAGATATATATATAATATACTAATATATTCTATACTATTATACTAATAATATACTAATATATTATATACTATTATTTATTGTAATGTTTTTAAATGTAGTTTTTAAAATTTATATAAAAAACTTATTCAGAACTATCTTTTTCTTACTTTTTCGAAAAAAATTAAAAAATTTTCAATGATTGCCACTTTCAATTTATTTTTTTTCAAACGTTAAATGAGAAGCTGACAATAAATGCCACCCTGAAAATTTCAGAGAATTTTCAGAAAATGTCAGAGTTTGTAATAAAAAATAAAAACATAAAAATTTTATTCATTGAGAAATTTAAAAAAAAAACGTCCCGAATTTTTGAAAAAGTTATGGGTGATTCTACAAAAGTTGGGCAACTTTTGACCTCATTTTGTTTATATAGTTTTCAGAGAAAATTAAACAGTATTTTGTTATGAGAACATAGATAATATAATAAATATACTGTTCCAGACCGGGCCAGTCACTTTTTCAAACAGTTTCTGAAATATCTGTATTTTCTAAATTTGAATGCAAGGGAAGTGTCGAGTATACCAGGGTACTAATTAAATACATAATTTATTGTAAAATATAAGATAAATTGCAACTTTGAGGATATTATACTTTAAATATCTTAAAATCAAATAATACCACACATCAGTGGCGGCTGGTGGATTTTGGGTATACCGATATCTCAATTATTAGATATGGGACCCACACCAAATTTATATGAGTTTATAATAACATTAAATAAACAAGTTTTGCGCAAGCAGAATTAAAATTGAAGTTTGCGAAAAAAAGATAACCGAAACATCGAACATGGAACTGACGACGCGGTACTGATGAATGGAATACAAATTTGATATTATAATTCGGAATTAAGTATTTTACTGATATTTTTTATTAGTGGATGCTACTTATCAACAAATCACATATAGCCTTATATAAATTACAATGAAATATATATACGTAAATAACTACTCACCACAGTACTGAAATTTTGACTGGAACTATACGTGAATTCACCACAACTTCGCCGCTTGCATGGTTTTCAAGATGACTGTCGTGCAAAGGGCGGGCTCTGTAGGTAATTGAGTTACAACGAGGACGTTTAAACTTCAATATTTCGCAGGAATTTTGAATTTTAACATTGGACACAGAACTGACGGGTAAAAGTGAGTACAAAGATTATCAATTTTTTAAAAATTGCTATTATTCGAATCTATGATAAAATATGAATACATTATTTAATGTTTTATAGTTTGTAGTGAAATTGAAAAATTTATGATAAATTGAATATATTTTAAAATAAAATCACTCAAATATTTTATTCAGGAGTTGTGACACGCCAAGGTACTGATATTTTGAATATTTATTATGTTTTTCTACAAACGTGCCTTTGAAAAAATACATAATATTTACAAAAAATATTAAAATACCTACTCTATTGACTGATGACATCAAGTTGTCCAACTTTTGTTGAATCACCCTTATAGAAAAAAACTTTTTTTCGGTTTGGTTAAAAATTCTGAAAAATGCTTATCATAAATTACGTATTGTAAATAAACATAAAAACGTAAAAATTACGAGTGAAATATCCTCCCTATACGACTTGTATATAATTTGGTTTTTGCATCTTCATGGATAAATTTAATTTCAATTTTGTCTCTACTTCTACAGTCAAATATTTTATTTGCAGCGTTTTGTATTTATGGGGATATGGCTCTATAAAAACGTCATTTCAGATCATATCTCATCCTAAATTTTATACGAACTGAGGTACATAAAAACAATTTTTATTTATTACTTATATACAAACTAAATGCGAGTATACAGGAAAGTTCAATTTAAAGAACGATATTTTTTATTTCATCTCACTAAAATAATAAAGTAAGCTAAAATAACATTTGTTAAATTAAAATAATCATTTTTTCTTTTGGGTTGGAATATCTAAAAATTCATTTCTTCAAATTCGGATTCAGCAGGTCAAAAATTTAAAAAAAAAGTTAAAAATGGAAATAATTTTCCACACATATTTTCCTGATCTAAAATTCATTTCCAGTTGCTTTTGTAAGTTAAAGTCCATTTAAAAAGGAATTACTTGCGGGTCCCTTTTATAATTAACTTAAAAACTTAAAAAAAGTAAATTCGGAAAGTTTTCCCACCTTCGTGGAGATTCTATCAGAATAAGGGATAAAAGTTTTTTATTTAATTTTAGGAAAATTTCTATTTGATGAGTGTATTATGCCTGCATAAAACCGGAAGTAATGGCTTTTTGAAATTTAATTTTAAAATGTAATTTTCGCTAATAGATTCAATAAATATGCTGCATGAAAACTTTATTGCCCATATAATATTTATTTAAATGAAGCTGTATTAAATTCTAAAATTTAATATTTATTTATTATACTTTTATATGGTTATAATAAAATAAAACTATGGCTTGACAAAAAGTAATTTTAAAATAAAAAGGAGTTTACTTGAACCAATGAAATGAAATGAAAAAATTATCAAAACAAATTTTATATAAAACAAATAACAAAAAAATTGAATTTTACTGAGAATAAACTTTACGGTTACTGCTGTTTATTTTCTAATCACTTTTTTTACCACGTGATTCCATATAAGTTTGGTTGTGTGTATTATTACTTCAACATAAAAATATATACCTACCTTTTAAAAAAACCTTGTTATTTATTTCTATACGAATTGAAGTGTATTAAGTATGTATGCCTTCACCAGTATTTTTTTACTTTACACAATTTTACTTTGTTAAATCCTGTGTGAATGTGTGTCCCAAAAAAATAATTAAAGCTATTTTTAACAAAATTTGTACTTTCAAAACATTTCTCTGAATATTATTCTTGTTTTAAATAACTTTAAATCCTATAGAATATGGGTGATTCTACAAAAGTTGGACAACTTGATGTCATCAGTCAATAGAGTGGGTATTTTAATATTTTTTGTAAATATTTTAGTATATTACAAAAGATCCAGGTTTTTTTAACTTGTCCACCCAATTTTAATGTATTTTTTCAAAAGCACGTTTGTAAAAAAAACATAATAAATATTCAAAACATCAGTACCTTGGCGTGTCACAACTCCTGAATCAAATATTTTAGTGATTTTATTTTAAAATATATTTATTCAATTTATCTTAAATTTTTCAATTTTACTACAATCTATAAAACATTAAATAATGTATTCTTCATATTTTATCATAGATTCAAATAATAGCAATTTTTAAAAAATTGTTAATCTTTGTACTCACTTTTACCCGTCAGTTCTGTGTCCAATGTTAAAATTCAAAATTCCTGCGAAATATTGAAGTTTAAACGTCAAGTCCTCGTTTTAACTCAAGTGTTGGTAAAAAATTACCTACAGAGCCCGCCCTTTGCACGACAGTCATCTTGAAAACAATGCAAGCGGCAAAGTTGTGGTGAATGCACGTATAGTTCCAGTCAAAATTTCTTATGTATATATATTTCATTGTAATTTATATAAGGCTATATGTGATTTGTTAATAAGTACCATCGACTAATAAAAAATATCAGTAAAATACTTGATTCCGAATTATAATCTCAAATTTGTATCCAATTCATCAGTACCGTGTCGTCAGTTCCATGTTCGATGTTTCGGTTATCTTTTTTTCGCAAACTTCTATTTAAATACTGCTTGCGCAGAACTTGTTTATTTAATGTCATTATAAACTTATATAGATTTGGTGTGGGTCCCACATCTAATATTTGAGATATCGGTATACCCAAAATCCACCAGCCGCCACTAATGTGTGGTATTATTTGATTTTAAGATAGTTAATGTATAATATGCTTAAAGTTGCAATATATCTTATATTTTCCAATAAATTATGTATTTAATTGGTACCCTGGTATACGTGTCACTTCCCTTGCATTCAAATTTAGAAAACACAGATATTTCAGAAACTGTTTGAAAAAGTGACTGGCCCGGTCTGGAACAGTATATTTATTATATTATCTATGTTCTCATAACAAAATACTGTTTAATTTTCTCCGAAAACTATTTAAACAAAATGAGGTCAAAAGTTGCCCAACTTTTGTAGAATCACCCATAAATGTAATATTCGTAAGTAATATCATAAGGGCATTTAATTTTTCCGAAAAGAATCGAAAAAACACGTTGCTAAGTAATATTTTAACAAAAAGCATGAGTGCTGGTGGCAACAAAAATCCGAGTCGAAGAGGAGGATTTTTGCACCTGCACGAATGCATTTTGTTAAAAAATATTACTTACCATTGTGTTTTTTCGATTTTTTTCACAGGAAAAATTTGATGCCCGAATGGTATTTGACAAGACTATTTCATGAGTAACAGTTAACAATTAAAATATAAATTGCAATTTTTGGTGACAACAGCTGTCAAGTTTTGCCGCGGGTAAACTCGAATAAACTGCTGACAGGTGCTGTCACACAGTTTTTTCACCTAGAAACCGTTTGTAATTCAAAATTGCGCGTTTGTGATTGGTGGAAATTAAGACGAGGGAAATAGTCAAATTTAAACAATTCATCCCGGCGCATTCGCCATTTTTGACAACTTTATCATAATCACTGTCAAATTTTAGCCGTTATAAATTTCGCGTTTAGATTTAAAGCAAATTAGTTAATTCCGATGAAAAGCCTGAGTAACTAAAGCACTACATAAATCTATTAGTGTCAAGTGCTTTGCAAGTTTGCTCGAAATTGTTAAAATACGTTTTCCGTTTAAGCAATGTCGATTTACTCGTAAATACGACGAATCCTAGTCCACTATTAATCAATATTAAAACTAATTTTAGAACCTTTCCCCATTATATGTTTTTATGTGATTTTAATGTCATTTTGTAAAACATAAATTGTTCGTCTGGGAGTCTGGACCTTGTTGAAAAGTGGTTTTCAAAACACACCGTATTTGATTTTAATAAGAAATTTATTCAATGCCTGATAAGTAAAGTGTGGGAAGAGAAATTATATGGATTTTGCCTTAATTAAAAAAAAGGGAATCTCTGGGGTTTAATAAAATTTTCCCGCTTGTAGTGTCAGAAAAATCAAATTAAAATGCATAACTGGAGGATTTATACGAGAAAATAATCAAAACATTAAACATGGTATGCTTTTAGAATGTTTAAAAAATCCTATAAACAAAAAATTCGGGGCCAAGTCCGGCAAATATGGATGCTTTATAAACACAAAAATCCCAAACTAAAATTAACTTTTGTTCCAGATAACTCACCATTTTTCCTTCAGATGTGGCACCAAATCTAACACACCCCAGTCTATAGTGCACAAAAATAAATGTTAATCTAGTTAAGTGTACCTAAAAATAGTGGCCAAAAAGAACAAAACCGGTTCGATAAAAAAAATATAATTTTTTTAAATACAATCGAGGAACAATGGGCTGTGAGTTGGGCAAGCTGGCTTCGAGTAGAACGAACCAAAACAATGGGGCGGCCATGGCGGACCCCGCCCCCCCTGCCAAAGTCGATTCGCGGCTGCCCCTGACCGCCAAACAGAAATACAACATGCTCGCGTCGTGGAAAGGCATCAGCAGAGCCATGGAGCCCACTGGAGTCAACATGTTCTTAAGGTGAGTCAAAAGAATGTTCCATAGTTTAAAAAATTATTGCATTTTCCCCTACGTGGTATATTTTAGTTTGACAAGAGTATGAACCATTTTTTTCATATTTAAACGTTTTTATTTAGTTGCTGCTGAGGAGCAGTAGGCACATCTTAAAATGTATAATGGGTTGCATATAGGGTTGGGAAAATTTAACTTTTTGCTTGTACTTGAAATTTCACTTGAAATTTTCATGAAATTTATGAAAATTTCATAAATTTCTGAAATTTCATGAAATTTATAAAATTTATTGAAACTTTCAATAAATTTCAATCACTTTAAGTGTAATATATTAATATTAAAATAAGCCCACTCGGGGACCATGGCAAATTGCCTTTCTTACCTCCTACCCCTCTGTGGGCCCCTGCACCAATAATATAAATAGTAAATACCTATGTTTACCACAAATTTCTTGAGATTTCCTTTTAAAATATTTGTAAAATCACTAAAACTAAAAGAGATATAGCACTTTTTGGTAAGCTAATGAGATTGTGCCACTTTCATTGTTTTATATTTATATATATATTTATTATTTTTAAATATTTTACTGAAATTTTACAAAAATTGAAGAAAATTCATCAAAATTTTATGAGCCAAAGGCATTTTTTATTCGTTTTCCGATGCAATTATAGCAAAAGTAAAAGTTTAAATTAATCATGACTTTAAATTTTAAAGTCTGATTTAATTTACAAATTAAATTGGTAACTGAATTAAATTATTTAAATTAATGTATGCATATAAGTAACAATAATTACTTATACTCGTAGTGTATTCAAATCCAAGCCGAACTAAACAAAAACGCCCAGACGCTTGATAACTCGTTCTTATTGGTCGATTCGGAATCTGTTGTAAATTATTATTAAAAGTCCCAGGGGAGGCCGCATGTGAAATTTATGCGAAATTTTCAGTAAATTGCGAAACTTTCAATGAAATTTCTGAAACTTTCACAGGCAATGTTGAAACTTTCGGATTGAAAATTTCATTTGAAATTTTTAAAAAATTCACTTTTCCAACTAAATGAAATATTTCAAGTTTGAAACTTTCAAAGTTGAAATTTGCCGATTTCGGATAAACGTTTTTTACCGCATATATTTTTGTACAAATTAAGACGAATGAAACTAAGGGAGAAAGAAAGAAAGATCGACACCTGAAATTATTTTTTATCGCCCCAATTTTGCCGCATCAAACGATCCTGCAGAAGGGGGTACAGAGAAAAACACCCCAAATTCCGTATCAAATAACGCGGAAGCTTTCGGTTGTAAATAAAAATGTCTGCGGTATCAAAGAAAAAACAATCTGTGAGTTACCAACCTTATTTAATATTCCAAACGAAGCATATTTAATGTTTGAAATAAATTAAATAAATAGGGATTAATTATGGAAATGTTAATTGAACAGTAAAAATATAGCTGGATGAATCCAAAATTAATTACTTCAAATGAGTTTCTTAAAATAAATATTTAAATTAACCCTCTCAATTAGTTTTTCCTCCTTTAATATTTTCTTTAATAATTTCCTTTAATTCCCTCAAGGGCGAGATATTTAGAAAAATCACCGTCAAATAAAATAAGAAATTCATTTATGTTCGATTCACAATATAGAGGGAAAATAATTAATTGCCATGTCATTTACAACTGTCCAGTGTAATCAAAGTAACGAAGTTGATTAGTGCTGTAACCGATTCGGAATAATGAATCATGACAAATCTAATTTGCGTTTCACAAAAAATATACTATAGAATTGCACAATACTTGACGACAATGCGCAGTTCAAAATAGGATCTGATGGCCCTAAAGACCATACACTATAATTGAAAAAACCCATTATTTATTTAGTTTCTCCTTGTAACTTTTATTGGTTTTTCAAGAGGCCAGTGAGATTGACAGAGCGTAAAGTAGTTTATTTAGTAGTTAAATACCACAATTTCCAAAAACTTTATATAGTCGATCTCTCAGGATACATAAGGAAGTTGGAAACGCAAGGAAATTTAAAGGTAATACGATCTAGATGTCTCGAGTTACTATTTTCCTCTTTCCATCGCATGATGAATTGGAAATAACATGGATAACATATTACTTTACGTTCGAACCTTCGTTTCTATTTAAAGAGATACGAAATAATTGCCTTTATACCAGGAGATTGATTGGACACAAAATTTCTAAAGAATGCAAATGCCATTTTTCTAAAAAAACCTAATTTTCTCCGATTGACACTTTCCAAGCAAGTAGCAGAACTGGTTAAATTAACGTTAAATTTACGTTATGCCTGGTTAATTCATTTAAGTAATATTGTACTACAACGTTAAATTAACGTTATTTTGTAATGTGAGGAATTCAATTATGGTAAAATTAACGTTATGTTATTTAAATTAAGCTTCTTGGTTAATATACCTATTGGTTAAAAAGAAGTTAACGCATATATTTGATTGAATGCAGATCCAAAATTCTTAATAATTTGACAAATGAAGAATGTCTATATTTTTTAAAATTATTTATCTTAGGCTTCATTATAACAGAAAACTCACAACCTATAGGTTTATATATGTTTTGGGACTAATTTTTATATACAGGTAACAATAGAAATTGCAAAACCATCACTTTTTCAACCAGTTTATTAATTAACATTAATTTACCAGCTAGTTAAAATTGTTAAAAAATATATCCAAATTAACCAAAGCTGTTGTTAATTTACCAAAAAGTTATATCAAAGGTTAAGGTAAACCAAAATGAGTCTAAAAAAATAACAAATAACTGTCTTAACCATTTTCAAAGGTTAAAATTAGAAGTTAATATAACGTTAAGTAACTTTTAAAATAACCTAGTTTTTAACTTATAAGTAGGTAATATTACTAACTAGTTAAATATTTGGTTTATTTAAAGTCAATTTAAACTCTTGAAATAACCTTAATTTATAGTAATATTACCAATAGGTTTCTATTATTAGTTAAATTATACAAAAAAGGTTATAGCAACCGGTTGGTAAATTTTAAAAAATGTTAATGGTTGAAACAACTAATTGGTTAAATTGTATTATTATTGTACTGATAAAGTATAGTTCAACTTTGGAAAACATCTCATTGTTAACATTTGGGAATAACGTTGACCTTTTGTAAGCGAAACACGGAGGGTGTAAATCACCTCAACTATTTCCGAAAATAACAAAAGGGGCCGTTTTCGTTTTTTTTATTAAAAGTCATAATAACAATAATAACAACATCTAATATTATCAAGAGCGCATTATTTAGGTCAGCAGTCCCTCTTTTATTATACGCGTCGGGGCCCCAAGCTCGGCTCCGATCGATTTTTACGAACATTTCCGAAGTTGCGTATGGGTCATTCCATACGACATTTTTTTATGTTCGTGGATTTTTTTATATCGATTTTGGGGTTGTGTAACCTTTACAACTCAACATATTTTTTAGGATTCCAAAGTAAAGTATTTAGATCGAAATTTAAACATTGTAGGTATTAGTATTTTTATTTATATTTTTATTATTATTTAATGATTTTGCATTTTTGTACTGTGATTAAAAGATTAAATAATTTTCACATTCAGTATTATTTTACAAAAGGGAAACAAGGTAATAAAATGTGATACATTACAAGTATATTTTATTGTATTATAGTATACTAATTTTCTAATATTCATTATTTTTAATTTTAATTTAATTTTAATATTCATTATTTTTAGCAATCAATACCCAACGAAATGTCAAAGTAATCAGCGCTTAAGTTTTAGGTAACTTTTTTAAAAGTTATATAAAAAAGTGCTTTATTCAAAAATTCCCTTGAAATGACCCATATTAAAGGATGATTTATGTACCGTCACACTCGATTCCATGCCCTTTCCTCCCGTTCGGAGAAATTTCCGATTGGAATCCGTTTGTTCGGAGAAAATCGCTTGGAGAATGTCTCAATATAAAGCTCGAAAGATTTGATAAATAGTTTATAGAAAAAAAAGCACTAAAGTTTGAGTGCAATTATTAACTCGTTCCCAGCGCTCGAACAACACAATTTGTTACGTTTCTAAAAATAAACGCCACACACACAACCCACTTTTTCTGCACAGATTTCCATAAGGCCTTCATACATAAATTCTCCACTCACCCCGGCGACCCAAAAAATTTATTTGTCAAATTACGTAATACACTAAAATTGACCCAAATATAAGTTTTTTCATTGGAAATGCGAAGATGGACAAATATTTTAAAAACTGGCAACACTGTACTACAACAACACTAGATCTTTAAAATTGAATGTAGAAAATTTGCACTGTTCAAATTGTGTTGTTTCTTCACCTTTGAACTTCTGATTTTAATCATAATATTATGATAATAATAATTATAATAGTATTACTAACATTTGAGATTACTGTATGGAGTCCGGGAGTTGTTATTTTGATATTAATGGGTTTATCGCCTTACGCGTAAGTTGATGACAGATTTATTGTCCTACTCAGCTTTCGTGTAAATTACCGTAAGGTGGGGCGGTTTTCTTTTTTTTTGCTAAATTTCTTTATTTTTGGTGTCTTACTAATGTTACTATTGTTACTGATGCACTTTGTTTACTTTATGTTTTTTTCTAGAGTTTAAGCAAAGTGCCTAATTTAAGTTTTAAGGTAACTGTCGTGTCCAATATTGCAAATTATGTGTTAGGTCATGCATATGTTTAAGGTTATTTATCCGATTTTGCAGATGGCCCTTTCCGCCCTTGGTTGTCATCTTTTAACACTTATCACTTCACACTTTCTTCTACTTACTATAGATGTTACACTATATTTTATTTGCACTTAAAAAGTAATTATTTATGGGATTTAAGCTTTTATGTTTTAAGAGACGTCTTGCTATTTCGAGTGTTAGTACGTGACTGCTCTGTATAATGAAAAACATATTCAGAGTAAATTTTCAGTTTTTGTTAAATTTGACAGGCGACCTTTTCAGAGGGACAAGTTGATTTATTTAAAAGGTGAACTCCTAAAACTCTTTAAAAAAAGCATCGTCAAAGTTTGTGTGTGTTTTTAGTATTCAGCATAAACTTTTTATCGCTCATTCAGGTCGCGTCAATCGTGTTAAGCAAAATAGTAAAACTTTTTTGCTTTCGTTGGCGACAGCAGAAAAGAGAGTTAAATAAAACTCTGTTTTATTTTTTTTAATTTGGATAAAACGGCGCGACACACAGTACTTTGACTTGAAAACTTCCTGGGCCATTTTAAAAATATTTTGAACCAAAATTTACGTAGTGGAGCCTTCCACTGGAAGGGATACACTATATATGAGAGATCTTGGAATCAAAAACAATTTATTTTATAAAAAAACAAATATAGGAAAACTTAAGCAACGCGAATTTAAATTTGATCACTGTACGACGAGTCAACGTAAAACTTGCATGTAAAAGCACGGGCGTGCGAGTGATTCTTGGCGATTGTGTTTTGTTTTATTTTGTTTTTTGCGATATTGTTCGTGTCGTCGGTGTGGTTTTTAAAGTTTAAGTTTTTAATCAAACACCCCCGTATTTTATTTTAATCCCCTGCTCGCAGGGGGAATCCATTTAAAAGTTGAAATTAATTTCGAAGTTTTAATCTGTTCCTAAGTGGGATTTTAGTGGTTTTATTGACGATTTTTAAGCCCACAAACAAACGCAAACAATGAAAGGTTTTTTGTTTGTTTTATGAAGTCTACAATCCATGGTTAATTGTTCAAAACGTATCGACCATTATTTTCTCATTTTTATCCGGTTTACAAAAATTAT
Source organism: Brassicogethes aeneus (assembly GCA_921294245.1). Classification (NCBI taxonomy): domain Eukaryota; kingdom Metazoa; phylum Arthropoda; class Insecta; order Coleoptera; family Nitidulidae; genus Brassicogethes; species Brassicogethes aeneus. The sequence continues at coordinate 3,733,221 of OV121138.1, forward strand.
TTTGATCATTTTCTTTTTAATTTCCATAATGTTAAAAAATTCTTCATAACCAGGAAATGCCTAATAAACGAGCCTTATTTTATCACGTAGCTACTGTATAAAATAAAACGACCTTATAAATTTACTAGCGTGTCAAAACAATAAACAAAATAAAAAAATAAATAAGAGAGCGGAAAATATATTACGAGAAACTGTAAAGATTTATTGTACTGAAATAGCGTTTTTAAAATAAAGTTTTGCTTCACAAGCCTTTTTGATAAATGACATTTTTTGCGTTTTAAGGTTGTAAATTTTATTCATTTCAAATGTTAGACAACGGAAGTATATATAGTATAAAATGTAAAGCTTTACTCAGGAAGACTAATTATAGGAGACATAATAGTAATAGTAAGGCTTAAAGAAAATATAAATGCAATTAATGAAACTTTTATTAAAAAAAAACATCACGTTGACCATTTTCAACATGGTCATAGAATTTAAATTTTAATACATCAATCGAAGCAGTCATTAGGTAGTAATAATATTCCGTTGGAATATTTTTTTAAGTTTACTTTTATAATTTTTGCCAAATTTAAAAGTTGGACCTTCAGTATTTTATCATTAACAGGAACTCCTCCTTTTTTCTTTATGCTGCTGATGGACTTTATTTTTTAGGACACACTGTCCACATTGTTCATATTGTCTCTTAAAAATTTAAAAATATATTTATTTGGTTATGTTGATTTTAGTGTAATCGACTTACCTGTTATTCAGTAACAAATTATTAACAAAGGTTAATGCGTTAAAAAAACAATAAATCAACAACATAAAAACAACAATAAATTAACAACATAAAAACTTTCTATGATAACAGCTGATGCTACAGCCGCCATTTAAAACAAATTGAATGCTACGTTACGAATGTGCTATGAATCAAACCTATAATTAAAATATAATATAATTATTTTAATAATATAACAAGTTTTGCTGGTTTGTTATATATTATTATGTCAGTTTGTAAATTGTTTTTAAAAACCATGGCATCACTGTATAAAAAATATTCAGTGTATGAGAGCTACGTTATATCATAGATAACGTTATATAAAATATTCAACGTATTAGACAGAGATGTCTTCAAATTTGGGTTTGTGTAAATAAAACCACAATTTTAAGGGTCGTGATTGGTCTAAAATAAATCCTATTTAACTCAACGCTTTATTCTTAAATGGAATATACCATAGCAACTTACCCCTCCTGTTTATATTCTTTTTGGGTTAACTAAACACAAATGACAGGCAAATGCCAAATATTTTTTTTCAACATGGTCGCCATAAGGTGTAGTAGTAAAGTAAAACCCTTAACTTAAAAATGCTATAGGTATATGTTACGGCTAATGTGCAAACTTGGATAGTTTATAAACTAGCTGGATAGTTTATAAACTAGCCAAACTGTCAGCTATTTTAATTGAAAACATATTTTTAACTAAATTAGCGGCTAGTTTACAAAATAATCAAGGATCTTGGCTAATTTACTTGAAATTATCAGGGACACTATAATAGCTGGATAGTTTGTATACTATCCAATTCAGTTTGGCTAATATTACATGAAAACCAAAATTACTAGTAACACAAAATAGCCAAGCTTTAGCTAGTTTGTAAACTAACCAACCAATTCTCTGGCCAATTTATTAAAAAAGTGAGGTTACGGCATTGTTTTCCGTTTTGCCGGCTTAACCGGATTTGTTTTGTGCGTTTTTAAAATGAATCATAGGCAAAATTTTAACGCTTCCTTGTTAGAAAACTCAACAACACAACCCTACCGACCACGCCCCAACTAAAATGGGCAAAAATGAGAGGATTAGTTGGTTAGTTTACACACTAGCTAAAGCTTGGCTATTTTGTGTTACTAGTTTGGTTTCCATATTAGCCAAATTAAATTGGATAGTATACAAACTATCCAGCTATTTTAGTTTCCCTAATAATTTCAAGTAAATTAGCCAAGATCCTTGGTTATTTTGTAAACTAGCCGCTAATTTAGTTGAAAATACATTTTCAATTAAAATAGCTGATAGTTTGGCTAGTTTATAAACTATCCAGCTAGTTTATAAACTATCCAAGTTTGCACATTAGCCGTAACATATATAATAAATAAAGTTGAAGGTCGTGAATGTCACTCCTTTAACATCCCCAACAGATAAACAAAATTGAATTTTGCACCAGTGGCGGCTCGTCGGGGTAGGCAAGGTAGGCGCCGCCTACCCTGGAAATATGGATGTAAAATAATAAATATAAGTAATTTAACATTAATAAAATTACCAAATTTAATTTTTTTTCCATTCATAAATCTTATTTATCGCAAATAAAACCTTTTATTGAATTATTGCGTGATGCGACATGACGAAAGTAGCTAGTTCACACCTTTATCTATGCTCTAAATCAGCATCTAAAACAAGCAAAGGCGGCTATCCCAAGCGCCTATTTATTTGATTCTTTCACGTCAACCAAGTGAAGAACGCTATACCGCTGACCAATAGAAACGCCGTTGACGTATGGTAAAATTGCGATGGATAGGCGACACGATTGTTCGCCTTCGGCTAATCCGAAAGCCGATTCGGCTTCCGACTTGTTTTTGCCAGAAAGTTATTTTTTTAAGCCGGTAATCGATAAAATGATTGATCTCAATTCAAGAGGTTCAGAATATAATATGAATTTAATATTAGAAGTCCTGTAAATAACATCATTTGCAAGAATATATTAATATACCTAATAAATAATTAATTTAAAATAGTGACATCTGTTGAGATAAATTCGAACGATAAAGCAGATTTCTTTTACATTTTAGTTCTGTCAATTAGATGTTTTTGAGTTAAACAATTGTTTTAAGCCAAATTCACTTTATTTTTGTGACTGTGTCAGGAAATTATTTACCCGCTAAGTATTACTGTATCATTATTTATTATGTTAGTATTAGAATTAGGTACCTACTACCTAATAGGTAGGTAGTATTAGCGTTGATTATTAGCCTTGTTTAATAAACAAGGGTATTATTTTGCAATAATGGAGGGCCCATTTCATGACATTATTTGCTCATTACTTGAAAATCCATTTTCTCGCCTTGATGAAAACGATCGAAAAGATGATATGATTAATGATCGCCCTATTCCACATCTAAGGGCCGGTTTTTCAATCGTTGGTTAAGTTTAACTTACGGTTAACTTTCTTAGATACTATTGTGTTAACAATAGTATCTAAGGAAATTAACCGTAAGTTAAAGTTAACCAACGATTGAAAAACCGGCCCTAAATCTTTTAAAACCTAATAAAAACATGGTTCAACTTTTTCTCGATCGTTTAAAAAGCAATGGTATGAGAATCATCGATGGTTATGTGGTAGTTTTTTTAAACAGAGTTTGTTTTGTTGGCCGTCGCCTACCCCAGCGCGGAAGGCACGAGCCGCCACTGTTTTGCACGCACAATTCAAATTTGAATTTATGTTAAATAAAAGTCAGTATTCGAATATTGTAAGTACCTACCTACCGCATCAAAATTCGGTATTCAACAAAATGGAAATAATTTCCGAGCAGAATTAAACCAGCCGGAATAGATTTCATTCTATTTTATCTTCTGACATTAAACAACTTTAAAATATGCAACGATCAAACATAAATCGATGAAACAATGAGAAATAAATTAAGTTTTCTCATAATTTCCCATTTCCTTTGTATTCATAATGTTATTTTAGTTTAGCTATTTGCATTTTTTGATTGAATTTTGTTTACCAAGCATAGGCTGCCTATTCAGACTAAGTTTTTTCATCTTTATTATCTCATGAATTCATCAAATTCTAAATATTGTTTAGAAATGTCGTACGAAAATTTTCTATAATTTAATAATACATTAAACTAAAATCAGGTTTTAAATGTCATATTTTATTTTTGAAAATCATTTAATTATCTACTAATTGGAGTAGATAAAGTATAGCATTACACTCGAGATTATGCGCATTATCTCTCTTATGTATATTAATAAACTATTAAACGATTAGATTAAAAACAACCATCCCGTTGAAAAAAGAAACGATTTTTGCTATTAATTTTTCCTTAAAAATGACTGAAAATAAATAAATAAATTCTTTCGGTACGATATTATAATATAAATGGTATATTGGTAGCTATAATATGGGGTCAACTTTTACCATTGCAATGAAATATACCTATGCCAAAATAAAAAATCCGAACATAACCATATTCTATGACATTTATAATCTTTTTACCCACTTGTAAAACCAATTAGGTTGGGTTGACTTTTAATATCTCGAGAAATCTCCTCCTAATTGCAGGTTGTTCTGGAACACCCTGTATAGTTGACATTTTCTATACAGTATAAACACTAATAAAACACCTACACTGATATTTTTGTTTCCCTCTGCACAACCAAAAATAAACAAACTTTGGGTCACGAACTTGGGTCATGGCCGTAAAAAAACACCCCTAATAAGCCGACTGGCTGGTTTTTTATTTATACACAATTACCAGGAATCCTTAATAAAATATTGAGAAGCACGCGTCGCATTGCAAGCAAACAAGCAATACAAATATCAAAAAAGTTAACAATAAACTTACCAAGCTTTATAAATCCTATGATTTCTCGTAATACGAACACTTTAGCAGTCATTTGCGGTGACTTTTACATTAAACAGTGCGTTTTTGTCTACTTAGTTATAAACACCACAAAAAATATGACAGCTTAAAAGTTATTCTACCGGCGACATTTTGAATTTGAACGTTTTTTGTTTGCAGCGCATGCTCATTTATTTGTTTTAAAGCCCTATCGTCGAATTTATCAACTAGAATTGGTTGACAGGTGTAAACAATAAAATAAAGTTTGAGTTTAAAGTTTCAAGCAATAATTTTACAATTTGTAGGGTAAGTTTGGATTAATATTTATTTTAATAGCAATTTTAAATGTTTTTCAACGAAATATCCTTTACAAATGGGAGTTAAAACAGCATGATGACGTTTAAAAGCATAGGTACTTACCTACTTCGTTACATATTAATTACAATTATTATATACTTAACAGTGATGATGTTTGAAATATTTTTAATGATGTTTCTTTCAGCCGCTAAAACTGCAATTTGTAGCAAAATATAATGCAGTGAATCTTGTATTATCAATTTAAATTGTCAAGTTTATTTTATACCTCTCGCTGTTCTTTATGTCATGATGATACGTACTTATACAAGGTATTAATTCAATTATTAGGCTAAATATTGACTTTCCAGGAAGTGTTGTGATGAATACAGTTGCTTTAAAAAAACACAGTAATTTATTCAAATTTATATTAGACATTTTTAAACTCTTTGCGGGCGGTAAGCAGACACGGGCGGGCACTGTGAGGGCGGTACACATCTCTGATTAAGCGTGTCTCGGATTAAACCAGGTCCACAAAAGCATCCTCTAACGCACTCCAGAGTGCAGGCACGAGGTTCCGGGCGATTGCAAGTCCGGGGACAACTGGAACCGCAATCGTTCCACACTTCGTTCGCACCGCACGCGTAGGGTTTGGCCAGGGTATACCCTAAAACATGTTTTTTATTATACAGGGTGTCCCATAATTAACGTGCAATACTTTAACAAGAGATTGTACGTACAAAAATAAGAAAAAAATGCCTATAAACATATGTCGAGAAGTTCTTCCCAAGGGAGCTACAGCCCCTGAAAGAGGAGCCCCTGAAGATGGTTTTTATTTAATATCTCCAAAACCGTTCAAGATAGAAACGTGAAATTTTGGGAATTTCTCGAACTATGTTTATGGAAACTTTTTTACCTATTAAATAAACATTAAAATACAATTTTTTATTAATTTTAAATATGAAAGTAATGGTTTTCAAAACTTTTTTATTCCTAAATTTATAATTGGAATGAGACATATTTCAGTAGACGGGGCCAAAAAAATCAACTTTTTTTTTAAAAGTATATCGAAAATATGGTTTGGGGTGACAAAAAAATAATTGTGAAAGTTTGAGTCCATAATATTAATATTTTTTTTTCCTTAGCAAGTTCTTGTCTCAGAACTCCCAAACCATTGAGTTTAACAAAATTGTCATAGAAAAATGTTTTTAAGAAAATTAAATGCTCTACAAAAAAGGTTGAAATAAAATTTTCCGTCAGATGAACCGTTTCCTTAAAATCATGCCTTAAAAATTGGTATAGTTTTACATTTTGATCTTTTAACTTTGGAATTTTGTAATTCATGTAAATATCAGTACCCAGAAAAATCCGATGAATATTCTTATGGGAAATCAAATGCTTTACAAAAAAAGTTTCTTAACATTTTTGGCTAAAAGCTATTCAAGGTTAAAGTTGAAGTCAAAACGAAATTCTTGTTTTTTCCTCTGCAGATTTATTTTTTTTATGGATGATAATTTGATTTTTTTCTTTATAAATGTGTATTATATAACTAATTAGCAATTTCAAATAAAAAAACAACATGATTGTTATTATTTAAACGATTAAATAGGTAACAGTGAAAATAATATTTACTAAAGAAAATAGCTTCTTAAAGCGAAAAAATGTGTTATTTTTTTTAATTTTCAGTAATTTTATCAATAACAAAGATTATAATCGATAAAAGAATTCAAGTTTTTAACTGACACCCAAAAAAAAATCTAGAGCGGAAAAAACAAGAATTTGGTTTTGACTTCAAATTTAACCTTGAATAACTTTTGATGGAGTGAATTTAGCCAAAAATGTTAAAAAAATAATTCAATTGTTATAAGTCGCGAAACTTCAGTAGTAGAAGTATAAAATATGCAACAAAATAGTTGAAAAATTAATCATAAAATTATAATTAAATCAGTTCGCTCTCTTGATATTTACCAAAGCGAAATAAAACGAAATAATAATTAATTTTACCTGCCAAACACATCAAGAAAACAGCAAAAGTAAAACTGAAATTCATTGTTTTAATCTACGATTTGTTTTACTTTGCAGTGAAAGGCCTTTTATACAAAAACATACAAAGCGATTATTTTAAATTGGGTGATATCGTTAAATTTAAATATTATTCCGTTTCGAGGAAATTTCTTCCGCTTTGTTGTATCGCTCGATGTAGCATAATGCATTTTTTATGCAATTTTTACAAAACGCCGCGTTAAAATCGCAGCGGGCTCAGTAAATGCCGGTAATAAATCAAATGTTTCGTTGTGTCACGAAAGATAAACAAATTTATTAGGCGGGAACAGCAAGGAGATTTTGCTGTCTTTTTAGCCCAAATAAGCACGTAACGATTGACAACTAAAGCATTTGTTTCTGTCAATAAAATTGACACCGACATCTAAATATAAGTATTTATAGTGCGTCAATGTGTGAGCATGAAAATGTTTTAAAACTAATTTTGAGAAAACTCTCTGAGAGCATTCATAAAAGGTGCATTTATCCTATATTTATACAGGGTGTTTCACATTCGTTGTCCATTAGAAAAAATAATTTTTCTAAAATATGCCACTTCCTGTTTAACCGGATGTATATATATTTTTACATTTTTAAATTCTGTATAAAATTCTGAGTAAAATTAATATACCATGTCCTTTACCTAAAGTGAAGTGAAGTTATTCATTTTTTTCTTTAAAATTTTATAAATGCGCGTCAATCATAAATAGCATATGGTATGTTTTTACATATTTTAATAAGTAGTAAATTTAATATAATAATATAATATATGGGTGAATATATGTCCCCCAAGTGAAAATGATTATTTTTTATTTTTGGTTGTTTCACTGTTAGTCTAGAATGGGGTTTTTGGGAAGCCACCAGGTCTAGTAATAACATAACATAAGTGGTTCTGCACTAAAGCAAGAATTTTAAGAAATCGTACATTTTGAATATTAGACCTTCACGGAGGTTAGGATTTCGTTTTAGTTTTTTTTTAAACATCCCTTTGTATATTTGAAATAAGTTATTGTATCTTTTGACACCTTAATATTTTTTAAAAATACATAAAATATTTATAAAAAAATCCACTTACTGAGATATTATACTTCACGGTGGATAGGTTTTTAAATAGCAAATTAATGAACTTAAACTTTTGAATTATAAAACAGCAACACTTTCATCTGCATATAAATTCTAACTGACCTTCAGGAATCACATGCATCTATAATGTCGTAAACAGAGGTTTTTGCTTATTTAAAATGATTAAAGCGCCATCCGTTGCATAAAATTTAAAGCAAAAACAGATTCACGGAGGAGAGATCAATTTTTATGGTTAAGTATAAAAATTATTTCATTTAATTTTTAATAATATTTTATATTTGATTTGATTGCTTCAGATGTGTTTAATTTACTGATATTTTTAGTATGCTTTTACCACCTTAGATATTTGAAAACATATAGGTTAACCTAGAAAGAGTAACAGTCACAAAGGATAGGCTTTTAAAACATTGTAAAAAATAATTAATTGCGGTTAAAAATCTGGAACCCCTATACATATATATAATATAATAAATAAATAGTAATTTGATTAGGTACACCGAGAGAAATAGTCTGGGTAGGTATAGTTAAAAAATGATTTGTTTTAATATATTTGGTAAAATATAATAAATAATTCTTCTATATACCAAATCAGCACTTCTTAGTAACTATATTCAGAATTACTTAAGTTTATTTTGAAAAAATGATTTGGTTCACTGTATTTGGTTATAAAAAACAAATATAGTTTAATAATAACAAACCATTTTCAAATAGAGTTTGTATGAATAAATCAGTTGTTGCTTGCTTATAAAAAACAAATGCAGGATAAAACACGTTGATTATTCGCCGTAGATGCTTTAGTTCGGCCATTGTGTTAGTTTGTGCAAAGGGAGTGGACGCGTCCGGACGTGCTGTATAGTTTATACCTAAATTAGGTAAATATGGATACATTTTTGATTGAAAATTCTTTATTGATTAATACAATAAACATTAATGGCTTGGTTTTTAAACGCAGATGTTACATAGTAACTGGAATAAGAAAAACATTAGAGGAACCCAGATTTGGCAAAATCGAATATATTGTGTATGAAAATGATAATCTGATATTCTTTGTTTGTGAAAAAGTTAAAATTTATGGCTTTAACAGCCATTTTGACGCATTTAAAATATGTAATAATATTCGAAGTAAAATTTTTTTATCTAAAAAATATGAGAACGACTGTTTTCCCCTAGTCGCACATTTGGGAGGTAATGGCAGCCTTTTTATTTCATTTACAAATTTAGAAAAATAATATTTTTCTAAATTTGTAAATGAAATAAAAAGGCTGCCATCACCTCCCAAAATTTAATTTGTTATGTTTTTTAAGTTTAAGAATTTTAAATTAAGATGTTTAGTTTACTTAAGTTTAAGATGTTTAGTTTACTTTACCAAAAAAAAAAAGTTTTTGTTTGCAAACATGTTTTTTAAGGAAAATGTTTTTTATTTTTTATTAAAATAAAATGTATTGTTATCAATGGCCGAGTGTTATTTAATATAGAAAACCCTAATTTTTATAAAAACGCTAAATTATAAAAATACATGTTTTGTTTTAATAATACAGGGTGTTTCAGACTTGTGGTGCCAAAAGCTCGGAGGAGATTCCTCTCATCAAAATATGAAAAAAAAGTTCCTATGAACAAGTGACCGAAAATGCTTCGTTACCGAGATACAGGGTGTTTTATTTAAAAAAAAAAGTTTAAATTTGATACTTTTTTGTTACAAAAATAATCAAAATAATGTTAAAAAGGTGTTTTTAAGCTATAAATAAAAAACTCAATTAAAAAAAAACAAACACCCTGTATCTCGGAAACGAATCATTTTCGGACACATGTTCATAAAAACTTTTTTTCATACTTGAGAGGAATCTCCCCTGAACTTTTGGCACCACAAGTCTAAAATACCCTGTATATTACTTATTTTTTAAAACAAAACGATTTGTTAACAAAAAAAGATCATTTGTTTTTTATAAATAAATATATTTTTTTTAAATAAAAATTTGATTCTTATAAATAAATAACTTATTTATTACGACTAATTGGTTTGGTTTTAATAACCAAAAACAAATTATTAAGTAAATATGACCAAATGTCTTGAAGCTAATCATTTGTTTTTAATAACGTAGCCGTTTGTAAGTCAAATACTGAATAAAGCATTTGGTTATAAAAATGCAGATTTGGTAATAAAAACCATTTTTTTCTCTCAGTGTATGTAAAAACATACCAAAATATAATATTATAATAATATCATATATAATGATATTTTGGAAAAATAGATTTAAGTAAATGGATTATAAACGCTTTAAAAATATTAAATCTATATTCCGTTCCCCAGAAACGTATGGCACACATTTGTTAAAATGGCCCCCGCAATACCCTGATTTGAATACCACAGAAAACTTATGGGTAATGGCAGGATAAAGATATTAAATACAATAAATAAAGGATTTATTAAACGTAATTACATAATTTTAAAAATTTTGTTAATTTAAAAAAAATTTAATCTGTTTAATTTTAAAAATCTTTGAATATTTAGGTTTTATTTGAATTTCGAAAACCTTAAGTTTTGCAAATTTTGAAAAGCATTTAAGATTTTTAAAATCTTGTGAATTTGGAAAATTTGAAATTATGGAAATTTTAATATTTTTAAATGTATGCTAATGTGCTAATTTGTCCTACAATTTTTTAAATCAAGAAAATGTGATTATTTCAAAATGGCCCCCGCTATAGCCCGATTTGAATACCATTGAAAACGCATGGAAAATATTAAAAGAGAGATATATATATATAATTAATATAGGTTTGATTAAAAACATGATAACATTGTATTAAAATTTTGAAATTTTGTTCCTGGTATATGAAATACGGCCATATTCTCTAAGTCAGTTAATGGTTATTACTATCACTTTGTCAGACGTGAATCCATTTAATAAATTAACTAATTGCTAGGAGATGAGTTATTAATTCGTTATTGGTATTTGGGAACCATTAATACGACTCGAAACACAACTCCCTGGGGCGGTATTACGCACACATTCTTACTTTACGATAGTTGCCAAGTTTCAAACTCCCCGATTATTATGGATTATCCCCCCGTTTAGCCAGTGGCGGCTCGTGATTGTAAACTAAATTATAAATATAAAAAAATAAACTAAAATAAACAAAACAAAGAAAATATCAAAGCAATCTTAACCCAAATTGCGAAACTCAAAAATTCGTTTTTTAAAACTTTAAGATATTTACATGGATGAATAAAAATACCCACCCTCTGAACTCGTTACTGTAACATTTGTTAAAATGATTTATTTAAAAAAATCTGAAACGGCTTTAATGACAGTTAATAAAAATTTAATTAAAGAGGTATCCGTTTGTAAAAAATATCTGGCTCATAAATACTGCGAATAAAAAAGAAAATTTGAAGCGATTTTTACCTCATCTAGCACAAGGATATTTCCATTTCAATTCTCAGAGCCGGGGAAAAATGGTAATTTTTACGCCTCATTTATTTTATCTTCTTTCGTTATAATAAGTGGTATTTGATGATAATTCTGCTCGGGAATTATAAGAACAAAGAGGTTTTATTAAAAAATATTTAAATTGGGCAGTTAAAATATTTCTGCAGAATCAGAATTTAATTTCCATTTACGCTGTCGAGGTATTTAGAAATATGTATCAAGATGATAAACGCTATTTTAGTCACGAGTGTTTAATTAAACGAGTTGCATAATAGTATAATATGTATCAAGTTTGATAAACGCCATTTTTCTACTTATTATTATCTTAAAATGATTTAAATCAAAAATTTGTATAGGGCGCCATCTATGAAACAATAGGGGAATCTGTGAGTCACCGTCAAATGTCAAATTTTTGTATTTTATAAACACAATTATAAAGGTTATAAATCGAAATGTATTTGTTGAAAATTGACAGTTTTCACAGTGAAAGTAAAGAAAATGTTTTATGAGCACTTTACAGTGGAGTCCGTCCCCGAATTTAAGTTATAGTTTACTGCCGGCGAAATTAAAAGGTCAGTACAATGTTCATAAAAACTTTTCAAATATTGGCGTTAAGAAACTATTTAATACTTTTGTATTGAGATAATAAAATAATTTTCACATTTAGTAATATTTTACAAGAAAGGCACTTTATTTTAACGATTGTATGACATTTGACAACTGTCAACTAACTTAAAACTAACTTCAGCCCGTGACTAAAGCGCCATAAAGCCACAACTTCTCAATGTGTATTTAAAAGGTCAATTAGTGTCATGGAAACATGTAAACAAATAAATCTGGTTAAACCGTGGTCAAATGTTCCATGATTGTTGATAACAAAAAACTTAAAACGACAGTTTTAATTAAAAATATATCGCGATAAATTACCACCCAACTTTTTTAATCAACCTCAAGACCGAGCAGAAATTTTCCGGTTCAATTGACATCAAAAACTTCCGTGAACTTTTCGCAAAACTTCATAATAGTTCTAGATCATCTATTATTAGTTAATTTTATTTCATCAATTTGGACACCGAAAATCAATTATCCTATAAATAAACTTCGTGAAAGTTTGAAATCCTGATTTAAGATTTATCTCAAAAAGTATAACCTATACTGCTCTAAAAATCATATTTGTTGACATGAGTTTGTAGTTCAGCCCGCCTAAGCTACTTATAAAACCTTTTAATATAAAACTAATTAACATTTCGAAATAATACAATGTGCCACTAAAATATGTTCTATTATAAATACTATATTTTGTTTTTGTTATGTAAATATCGAACTGAATTGAAGTGAAATGTGGCAGCAATGGAAGATAAGTCCCGCCCACAATCGTCTGTGACTTTCTGTCGCTAGACGCAAGTTCAACAACAGACTACCAACACAACAACCCAAGAAAAACTATCACTACCAACATTAAAAAAAATCGTAACCACACAAAAATTTTTCCAAAGTGTGCAGCCAATTTCAAATTTAGATCACACAGCACTAAAGTTCTTTTTTTTATCTGGACTGCGGCAACGTTGCAAATTTAGGATTTTGGTTGGTAAATACAGTTGTCAAGTTGGTCGCATTGATTAAAACAAACTAAGCTAGTTGTAAATCTAATTGTGGTTATGTATAAATTATTGTAGGTTACATTGTGCAGTTGTCAAGTTTAGTTGTCGAAATTCGTAATTAAAAATGCAATTAATTTGGCTTTGGTGGTGCTTGGATGAGTAAAATCATATAAAAAGTAGTTAAATATAGGTTGCTTTACGGCCCAGAAGAGAAAGTATTCCTAGCGGATGATAATATTCGCTTTGAAAAGAATTTATATAGGTACCTAAAAGAAATTAAAATTTTTTGTGAACGTATATGGTGAATAATGTGAAAATAATGTGTGATGTAATATTTATAAAACCAAATTCGTAACTTTTTTACTGCAAAAATGTCCATAAGGCGATGTACTTTTTCTTCCATTGTGGCATTTCATCAAAACGAAGTTTTGCCCTCAAAAGGGCTTTTACATTCAAATTCGTTGCTATTATATTTGGCATAATTATCTTTTTATTTATAATTGACAAGTAAATTATCAATAATAAATATTATTTTCAATTTGACAGTGTCAAAGTATTTAATTAAATTCTTTAGCAGAAGTACCATTTTTAAATACTAAAAATACTAAGTCAAACTGGCATAAAAAACAACGATAACGATCGATTTTAATCGAATAAAAATTCGGCACAGGTAAATATTTTAGCAAAATCGATGTGACCCACTGTTTACGATGACATAAAGTGTAACCATGGTAACCTCATCATCCCAAACAGCTGCGAAGCTAAACGCTGCCAGGGCCATAGCCGCCTTGCCTGCTAATTAATCCTGCCGGTTTTTTTAAATTCTGATGAGAATGAAAAACGGTTTGTCTGTAGTTTTTTGTTTGTCAATTTGGAAAGTTTGAACTTGGAGGTTCGGGCACGATAGGTATTAGTTAACACGAGAAAATGATGAAACATTTTTAGGTTCTAGTATAGGTACTATATATTTAGGTTCTATTATACTACTTTACAAAGTTTTAGAAAGATTACTAAAAAAAGTTGCCAAGACTGCACAGGATGTTATCGTTTATTATTGCTTAACTGTGTTTTTAGTGTTGACAAAAAATTATATGCCACTTCTACAGGTATACGAGTAAGTGCATTCGAGAAATAAAATCAAAGTAAATTATTAAAACAAAACACAATTTTATAAAGTTATATATTATAAGTTATTACTTTTTTTAAATAATTAGACAATCCTTCTATCTTCTATTTGTCTTATGCTCTTATCTTTAGACTTTTGCTGCATTCAACATAACCAAACCTTTTTTAATAATTTTTTCGTTGTAGCCGACTTCATTCGATTCATAAAACATAATATTTCGTTTTCACAACTCATTTTAAGATTTTAAATAACACGGCATATATAACTGTCACTGCCACTGGGCCATTCCACGCGTAACGGATAGGACAGTTGCCGTGTTTTTATTTACAAAATAATATTGTTCTATTATATTACCAATGTCAAATTTTTATAAATAGTTCTAAACTAAAGCTGTTTAACAAGGTTTTTATTTGGCAAAATTAGGTATCGTGGTTGACTGTTTAATTCCTTAAAAACTAATAATTTAAAGCGTAACGGACGGGACTTTGTTATAGTAAAGTATAATTTAATTAAATTCGTGTATAAAATGGCGTTTATCAAACTTGATACATAATATACTATTAATAAATATAACAAAAAAGGTAGTTTGTCTTAATAAAGTAAAGATCTCTATTCGTCCAACAATTGCTTTTGTTACGGCAAAAAGATCATTTTTATAAAAATTATATATCTACAAACGCTGCTTTTAGTAATAGCATAGATAAATATAGTTATTATTATTTGTCCAAAAAAACAGTTCTATAATGTTTACAAAAACGTTTTGTAGTATTAATGAAACCCTAATGGTATTATTCATGGAAATTTTGTAAATTTTACAAATCCCTTTCCGTTTAATATAAAACTTTTTTTACAATATTAAAAAAATTATTTGTAAATTTAACAACAAATTAATTTTTAATTCAATAAACTATTTTCATTGTAACAATGGTCACATTTTCAACCTACTGTTTTTTTAAATAATTGCAAGGCATTAAAACAAATTATTTATTATAACAAAAAAATTAACTCATATTATATGATGTACAAAATAAAAAATATGAACTTTTTAAACAACAAGTCTGCTTCGTTTATAGAATAGACCTTGAATATTTCTTTTAGAAAACGTGGAAATTTTAATTTTTTTAGTGATCTTTTTGATATTTTTATCATACTAGATTTTACCACACTTCACTCGCACAAGTGAAATCAATAAGATTATAACACAGACTGTGGATTATAAAGTTATGTTCACCAAGGAGATCGCTGGCACTTTCCCCCTCTTTTTAAGGGAAATAACAAAAAATTTGTTACCATTGCAAAACAATAGTAAATATTAAAAAAGTATTTTTATAGCAATAAAATATTTTTGTTATTGTTCTTAACGTAATGTATTAACAAAGATTTTTTAACTAAAATAAAATTAATTTGAATTATTATTTTATTAATCGCTTTCAAAATTAGTTTCATTATCAGTGCCTGTACATTTTTCTTAGTGTAGTAAAGTTAAAATTTGGTATGAATTATTCCATAATCGACTATAATATTGTTTCAAAATATTAAGCTTTTAGCTTGTCAGGTTTGCGTGATGTTACCCTACGTTGTTGACCAACTCTTTTCCGTTATGCAAACAAACTATACAAGTACCCATATCGATTTAGTTATGCCGAGTAAACGATCTTTACGTGTTGATAATTGATAATAATTAACCCCAAGATAATAAATTACTGATTAATTTAAAAACCATAACATTTGTTGGCGTGATAGTTTCTAAAGGGCCTTCGTTGTTAGCGAGGTGTTGCCTGAAATTTTAATATCGCTAATGCACAAAAGGTGTCGCTACTTACTTCTGTTAATGGTTTATAAATACGAGAAAACAATGTAAAGCAATAAATAAATGGTGAAATTTAAAAATACAATATACACTAATGGACAAATATAGAGAAACTTTTTAAAAATTTATAATATGTTTTAATTATAAAGTGAATAAAATTATTTATATAATATTTGATATACATAAATTTAGGTTGTTATGTCTGTTAATTAAACAGTTTAAATAAGTACACCATACAAGTTTTATACATTTTTTTTTTTAAGTGGACAAATGTAGAGAAACTTTCTTAAAAATAATTATAAAATTATTATAAGTTGAATATAATTAAAACAATTAATAATGTGTAGAAAACCCATTGTTGGTTATTACTTCCTGGCATCTTTTAGGCATTGATCCTAATAATTTTTGAATTGTTTGATTTTCCATATTTCTCCAGCATTCTTTTAGTCTTTCGATCAATTCTTGCTTGTTATGAATTTCTTTTTTGTGAACTTGCCTGTACAGTTCCTCCCAGAAGTTCTCAATGGGATTTAAATCCGGACTTTGAGGTGGAAACTCCATAACCTTTATTTTTTCTCTGGTAAACCATTCATTTACGATCCCGGCCTTGTGCTTCGGATCATTATCCTGTTGGAAGATCCATGTTAATGGTAAATTTTCCTCGGCAAATGGCAACAAAACATTTTTTAGTATATCCAGATACACAAAACGATCCATTATACCTTCAATTACCATACCATATCCTGAAAAGCAGCCCCACACCATAACAGATCCACCTCCATGCTTAACCGTTGGTTTTAGTGAATGCTGGGTTAAATCTCTGACCCACAGGACGATGTACCCAAGCCCGACCATCAGATCCAAACAAGTTAAACTTTGATTCGTCCGTAAACAGTCCTTTTTTCCAATCATTGTAAGTCCAGTTTAAATGGGTTCTGGCAAATTCGAGTCGGGCTCTCTGGTTCTTTACACTAATTAATGGTTTCTTAGCTGATCTTCTGCTAAATAGTCCAACCTCTCGTAATCTTCGTTGTACAGTTTTATAACTAACCGTTGCTTCAGGAATATTCTTTAAAATTTCATTACTTGTCCAGGTAGGATTACGCTGGGCCAACCTTTTGAATCTTTTGTCCATACGCCTAGTAGTTTTTTGTGCTCTTCCCGGTTTTTTAATGGATTTTAAAGAATGGCGAGCTCTATAGTTTTTAATTGTTTTAGAAATTACACTTTTATTCAGATAAAAGTTACTTGAAATGACCACTTGCTTTATTCCACTTTCGTAAGCTTCAATAATTTTCTTTTTTAAATCTTCTGACAAATAAACTCCTCGAGGCATTTTATGTATTAATACTTTGCAAAATACTTTTTCGAAGATCGATTAATAACTGAATTCATATGAAATATTTGATATATAAAAAAAGTTTCTCTACTTCTGTCCATCAAAAAATGAAAGAATGTCGAAAAAAATAAGAGTAACAGTCGCAGGTAAATAATTTTTTTACACAGGATGTCTATTCATAATATTATGTATACAGTGAGGGTTGCGCTCATTTAATTCGTTTATTAAAGAAAATATGAGGATAATTTAAAAGTTTCTCTACATTTGTCCATTAGTGTATATATTATGTAAAAACATTCAAGTAGTTTGTTGAGATATGTTAAATAATTGACATGGAATCTTTTAAACAAAGTTTTAAGATTCCAAAAATTCCATCTCCATATATGGGATATATCCCCAAACCTAATAACAAAAAATGTATAGGCTATTTTTCATTGACGCGAATTTGTCCAAAACCCAAATAAAGTTCCAAGTTAAATCCACCATGCAAAGTATTAAATAATAAATACACCATGGAGTTGAAATTGTGTTGCTTACTTAAATATTAATTTTAATCAATATATAATAAAGAATGTAATGGTTATTTAAATATTAATAAGTAATATAAATGCAATTATTATTTATTAAAATTATACTTTCATATATTGGAATAACCTAATTTAACTTAAATTTAAATTACAAATAAATAGGTTGTGCATTATTTATACTTATAATCCATAACGTCTAAATTTAGTTCTTTAATAAAATCATTCCACTAAAGCATGTTTATTATATCCATTAAATGCAATTATTGGAAATAAATCTTTTATATCTACAATAGATATTTTTATAATGATAATAAATTCTCAACCGTACTCTTTAATTTAGCATTATCTAATGCTCGAAATCATTTAGGGAATACTTAAACTAAATCCTCGTTTTATTTGATGAAAATGGAGTCTAAGAATAGCCCAGGATGTAAGATAACAACTTTAATAATATATTAAGGATTAAGGATAAAAGTCTTGGTGTTTTTAAGGTCAGTCACGAAACATCCTTCTTTTAATGGTTTCCAAAGGAATGTTTAAATTATAAGGCTATAAATATTACGCAATAACATCAGAAGTGGGACAACGCACTTCAATTTAATTAAATTACTTAAAGTCATGATACCGTTTTTGGCGCATCCTTGATTAAAAATATATTCAATAGTTTATGCCTTAAATTCAAAAAACATCTGTAGATTGTTAAAGAAAAAAACTACTTTCAAGCTACAAAGTAAAAGGTTTATGTAATTGAGTCTGAACCATCTTGGAGAGCCATGATTACCGACGAAAATTTCCCGAGGGAGGCCCTGAATACCAGACTCACATATTCAAGCGCGTAGCTAACGATTTAGCCCTTTTTTCTATCCTGCATTCCTTGCCTTTTTGTCTGTATCTTTGAAAATAGTTGGATTTATTCGAAGACTTTATATAATATTGTTTTAAAATTTAAATTTACCAGGATTTGTGTTGCTAATTAGTTTAAGAAATATTGTTCTACAACGTTAAATTGACATTATTTTGTAATAAGTTGGGAATTTAATTATGGTAAAATTAACGTTATGCTAGTTAAATTTAACTTCTTGGTTAAATAGAAGTTAATATTTGGTATTAACTACTTTTTAACTCTTTTAACTTAAGTCAACTTCCATATTTTAAATGCGCTTTAAAAAAAATAATAAATAAAAAATAAATGAAAAATATTTTTTCTTTATTTTGTATGAAATTAATTTAAAATACTTTTAAACATAAAATAATATTGGTTGGCTTAAATTACCTTATTTTTGAAACAAAAGAAATTATTTAAATTAATGGCATTTTCTTCTGTTTAAGATAATCGATTGAAACTTTTTTTCTACATCTAAATGCAGTACTTTTTTCAAAAAAAAAATCATGTCCATTTTTTTAATAACTTTTTGATTTCAAAACGTATCGATTAGAAATTTGGACAAAATGTAGATCTTACTAATGATAATTAATCCATGAAAAAATGTTGTTTAGATTTTAACGTAAAGGTGGCGCTGGTGATAATTTAAAAAAATTTAACAATTTTTAAAGGGTACATACATGGGCGCCGCTACATAGGGGCAGGGGGGGGCCCGGGCCCCCCCCTGGGAATTCATACCCAGAAATTCCGGTACTCCATAAATTGACGGTAAGTGCTGATCGTTATCATTTGTTCATTATATTTTAATTTAACATAATTTGTATAGCGTATACATAAGACGGTTGTACTACTAAAGGAGATTCCTCGGCGATACAATATTTTTATATTTATATATTTACTAAAAAACTGTGATGTATTTTTTGCAATATGTACCAATATAAATAAATAGGTAAATATACATATAAAGATGATATTTTATTTGACTTAAGTTTAATGTGAACTTCTACAGTACAACTTGATTATAAATAACATCTATCAAAATTGTAAAAAACTTTAAGGGCCCCCCCTAGACGAATTCCTTCCGGCGCCCATGGGTACATATTCGAAGAAGCAACTTTGTTTTATAAATTTAAGAATAACACGTTAAGGTATTGATATTTGTCTATTATTTGATATATTAACTTTTTTATGCAAATGATTTTTCTGTGGCCACGATCAGTTTTGAATTAGCAGTAGCAGTATTCATAAATGTTTAGTTTAGTACATTTTGTCATTTTTATACAAATATGGTTGTATCTTTTATTAATAATTAAGTATATATACTATATATGCTATAGCATAACACATAAATGACGTTTAATATACAGGGTAGTCAGTTACAAGTTTCTAGGGAATCGCAAATAACATCGATTTAAAGTTTTAATAACTAAATTATTTTGAACAAAATAACCGGAAATGTCTTTAACTTTGTTATTTTAAACAGGACACCTCATATATTTTTACATTTTTGAATTCTTCATAAAATTCTGAGTAAAATGGCTATAGAGCCATTCCACGCGTGACGGATGGGATAGTTGCCGTGTTTTTATTTACAAAATAATGTTGTTCTATTGTATTGCCAATGTCAAATTTTTATAAATGGTTCTAAACTGGAGCTGTTTAACAAGGTTTTTATTTGGCAAAGTCCCGACCGTTACGCTTTAAATTATTAGTTTTTAAGGAATTGGACAGTCAATCACGATACCTAATTTTGCCAAATAAAAACCTTGTTAAACAGCTTTTGTTTAGAGCTATTTATAAAAATTTGACATTGGTAATATGGTGGAACAATATTATTTTGTAAATAAAAACACGGCGGCTGTCCTATCCGTTAAGCGTGGAATGGCCCTATACCAAATCCTACACCTAAAGTCAATATTTTTTGGAGTTATTAATTTTTCAATAAAATATTTTAATTAATTTTGACAAATGACAGATTAAGTGGTAACCATGGATACTGTCACATTAACCCACATGTAGAATTTCACAGGTTTGTTGATACAAAATAGTATTGAAAATATTAGAAATTGTTAAATGTCTCTGAGATTTTAACTTTAGGAAACCAATCGAAAGATTCTTTAATTTTCTATTTGATTATGTTAAAACATACAGGGTTTTACATTTATAATAAAACCTTTATTATTGTTTGAAGTTTGCCTAATTTCAAATGGTTTTTCTCAAGCTATTAGTTAAAAAATTAAATTATTTAAACAATGTTTTAAAATTCCAAATATTCCAACCCCATGTCAGCGAACCTAATAACAAAAAAGTTAGAGGCTATTTTTAATTAACGTACATTTAGAAAAATTTTAACGAAAAAAAAATAATATCTTGAAAACTATCGACTTTAGGTATAGTCTAAATCAAATTGTATACGCTATTAAAATCAAATCCATACCGTTTGCGTTTCCCCGAAACACTCTGTATAGCATAATATTAAGTATAAAAAAATGCAAAATAACTAATTACAAAAAAGCGAAAAACAACTGAATAAAAAATATACGATCGCAACATAAAAAATAAAGTCTTTATTCTAATTTATTTATTGGGTAAATATTACTTTCCCCAGTTTGGAATTAAAAATTGAAGCTTGCTTATCGAGTAAAAAATAAATTGAAGCTTGGTTGAGGAGCAAAAAATAAAATTAAAGTATAATTTCTAACTTGCTATTTGTTTGTAAATATTTTAAGATTAAAATCCTAGCCTAATTTGTCTGTAGTAATAAAGATTTTACATTAGGAAAATTTTCTTCAAGCAACTCAACTTCCGAATTACATTCAATTAAAGATACAAAGCAACTCAACTTCCGAATTACATTCAATTAAAGATACAAAACCTCTTCAGAATATTATGTTTATTGACATAAATAAGTGATGATTCTTGAAAACCAGGGGAGAAATCTGGTAAACATACGCTTGAGAACGTTTCAGTAGAATTTCCGTGAAATTCTGAATTTCACGCAAACAAAGATAAACCAAGCTTGGAATATCTGATTGGATGCCAAATCGTGATTATTTAACTCGAGAAACTAAACAGTTTTTGCGCCAAGATAGGCAACTACATTACACGGTTGCCTATCTTAAATTTACTCTAATAATAATAAAGTTCTCTTTTTGATTGGATCACTGGACGATATTAGGGACAAAAGAAGTCACATATTTATATCCCCAGGAATTAAAAAGGAATCCAATTTGTATAAGCTAATCAAGTGTTTCATTTGGAGAGAAAGAACTGCGGATATAAAGGAAATTAAGGAGCACGAAACGAAAAAAGCGAATTTAGTGGTATTGTGTTGATTGATGATGTTAAAAAGAGGAATGGAGAAAAGGTCCAATAGTATCTTCGGGTTAATTAGGAAAGTATAGAGACACGTTCTCTTATTGTTCTCAGTAATTTAACAAATCAGCTATTTATTTGAAAACAAGTTCTTTTCTTCTTTTAATAATTAAGATAAATCATTTTATTTTTACAATTGTTTCTTATTTTTATGGATTAATTCTTTGTATTTTTTTAAGACATAATAATAAGACTTATTCGGCAGTATCATAACTCTCATCTCACAACACTTTTCACAAAAATCTAATTTTTACCACATTTCACTCATTAAAAATGCATATTTTACTGCAAACCAAAAAATGAAAGTGTGTGAAACTTTTGACCCTCAACCTTTGCTTTAAAAAGTGACAAAAAAACAACGTAGCGTAGGTATCGTAAACAAAACGTAAACAAGTGTAGCGTGGGTTGCCTATAATTGAATCTCGGTCGGGTTTAATGAATTCAAACAACCGCCACTTGTTCTATAAGCGATTACATTTAATGATTGCCACTTCATGTGCCTGCGTTTAGCAACACAATAATTGTTTTGACAGGTTTATGAAACGTTGTATTAACATGAACCCCCCGAACCTAATTAAAACTTTAATTCTTTTAAGATGTCTTGGGTGTTTTTTTTAGAAGTTGCTCTCTAGAAATGAATTAGTCAAAATGACTAATTTAATAGTTATTAGTGGCTGTTTTTTCACTTGTACCATGGTTAACAATGGTATCCCAAAATTTAACAGCAAATTCCTATGTAAAATACTTGTATCAAAGTCATACAAAATTTCTTTTTTGTAGGTTATTCGAAGAACACGGAGAACTCCTAAGTTTATTCGAAAAATTCAAAGAGTTAAAGACTAAAGAACAACAGGCGACTAGTTTGGAGTTGGCAGAGCACGCTAGCAACGTGATGAACACTCTGGACGAGGGTATAAAAGGTCTAGACAATTTGGATACGTTTTTCGACTATTTGCATCAGATTGGCGCGTCGCACAGAAAAATACCCGGGTTTCAGGCCGAATATTTCTGGGTGAGAATTGATTTTGTGATTATCGGTTTCAAGTTTGTTGGGTTTAAGGGCTTTAAAGAAATCTGGGGTAAAGTGATCATTATTATTTGATTTTGCACTGTCAGGGAAAGTCGTATAAATCATAGACGGCTTTGGATGTTTACAAATTGCTTAGCAACGACTTGGTTGCCATGGCAACAGTTTATTCTTCAGTGTTGCCACCCCTATTACTTTAGTAATAAATCTGCGAAAATATATTACCCTATTACGAAACGATGTAAATCTATTACTTTTTTCTTTTCTAATAGAATTTTTTTTTTTTTAATCTTAAACTAAAGTCTTTTTTCGTGTTTCAGCGGATAGAAAAGCCGTTTTTGGAGGCCGTGGAGCAGACTTTGGGAGATCGGTATACGGAAAACGTGGAGAATATATACAAAATAACGATAAAATTTATAATTGAGACCCTAGTGACTGGATACAACAATGCCAACCCAACCACATGAAAACCAGCCGTCTGGGTCGTTTTAGCAACAATAAATGTTGTTGTGCAAATTATCTATCTGTAATTGTGTCACCGAACCTGAAAAATATATTTGTACAGTTTTTTGATTGATTGACTAATTGTATAAAAAAGAGTGTTCATGTGTGTTTTTAGGTTATAATTTTATTGCTTCCACGATATTTTTTACAGTAAAAGAAAATCCTTGAACAGGAAAGGAGGTAAGAAATTTGGCAGAAAATTCAACTTTATTAATAGTGGTCTTCCTTTTTTATTTTTTTAAATGGTGTTTTTTCCTGTTAAATGCAGATGAATTGTTTTATAATACTTAAATACTTAGTGAGCCCGTAAAATACCCTGGATTTAGAAATTGGACATTTTAGTATTTATTATACAGGGCGTCACCAAATCAGTTGTTTTTTAATCATTAAAATGTTAAATAAAGTAAAAAATTTGGGCCGCCACTGGTTGTTCCTGACCTAGGGTAAAGTAGACAGTCATCGGACACTTTATAGTTATTGGACAATTAACAATAATACTGTAAAAACAAGACTTCTATAAATAGTTACCTTAAAGTCAACTCATTAGATGACGCTGTATACAATTACAACTATCTCAGTCGGTAATAATATAGAACTACTTTATTTTGCGTCCAATATAGGACAAAAAAGTTCGTACGTTACTTTGGTGGTAAGATTTTTGTTTTTTTGTTAAATTACAATAAAAAATATTTCTAAAAAGTGTACAGATCAGTGTGTGGTATAAATGTGTTCCTGGTGGTTTAAACATTGTCACTTTAATGCGTTTTAGTTTTAATTCTGAAAACAAACAGTAAAATAGCCAGTGTCCAATTACTGTTTGGTAAAAAAAGTAAATTTCTATTATTGGACATATGTCCAATATCATACTCTATTTATATCCCGGACATTTACCAGCCAATTCTTATGTAAAATTGTCCCCTGAATCCGAAAAGACCGTCAAAAACTATAAAAGTTAAGCAGTTTTTGAGATATAGTCAATTCCATATTATATGTAAAATTAATTATATTTCACTGTTCTACTTTTATAACTTTTATCGGCATTTTCGGATACAGCGAATAATATTTCATAGGAATTGACTGCTAAATGCCCTGGATACAAATTGCTGTTGACGAAAATTATTAGTGGCTGCTTTTTCGCTATGACATTTTTGACTAATTAGAGATTAAGTAATATAGTGATTTCTTCGTCACAGGACATCTTGCAAAATAACAGTGATTTAAATACATTGCATGATAGAGAACATAAAAAACTAATGGCAACAAAATTAATAAATTCGGAAAATACTTTTAACATGCCACCCGAAAAAATATTAGATATATATATAAATCATCCTGTTCCGGCCTAAACATTATAAATGCCTCACAAACTAGAGATACCACAATGATATTTGCAACAAACTATTTCAGAAGTCAGACCAAGGAATCAGTAGTTACCCTCAGAATCCAAAAAAGGGATGAGGAATCCGAGAAAGAAATATATGAACTATATGATATTTACAAAAACGAAATAAAAAAAATTAAAACAGCAATTTATCTTTAAAAAATATTTAACAATTTATGGTATTTGATGTAAAGTTTTTATGTTTATATAAAAATTGTATGTCCAATAACTATGGCCCAATGTCCAATTACTATACTTTTTTATATGTTTTTATAAAACTATTATTAAAAATTCAAATATTCTTATTTTTAAGTAAACGTAAATAGAGTTTAAACAAACAAACTATCCTTTTTATATATTTATAAGAAAAAAACTAAAATCTTTAAAACAACGGCATATATAAATTTTAAATAAATAATATTCCTTAAGTGTCCAATAACTATGTGTATGATAAATAATATAATTGTTTTTAGAGGTATATTCAACTTTAAAAGATCTTTCAAATGACTAGAATTCCGCGTTTATAAAATAAAATTGTTGAAAATTGTACTTATACAAAGCGATTTTATTGGTTCAGAGTAGTTCACTTTACCCCACATCTCAAAAAATGTGATCTTTTGACGCCATTACGAAAGATTTTCAAAACATTTTTATATTAAAATATTAAAAATTTTAATTTCTTAATCAAGCGTATATACGTGCTCACTGTATTTATATAACGTTTAAAAATATATCGATACAGTACCGGACAAAATATTTGGGTCAAAGTTTATTACAGATATTTTAAAATCATGTAAATATTGTTTGTAAGATAATCAAGATTAGGTATACAAAATTGTGATCTAGAAAATAAATTTATTTCCTTCAAATTGAAATTTCTTCGATTATCTTATAAAAATATTCCAAACAATCAGTGTGGTGTTAATTTTGTAAAAAATCTAAATGTTTTTTAAGAAAAATAAAATATGTTTTTGGTAAGCCAGTCAATTTAATGTCAATTTTGTAGTGCTATTTTTATTGAATTTATCGATTGGCCATTTTATACTAAGGAAAATATATTTACAATTTTATTTAGCATGAAAAGAACAATGTTAAATAGTCTTGAGTTACGGGTATGTATTGTTTACTATTTATTACTTGTACATTCCAAATGCTGCTTTATTCAAATTAATTAAAAATGGAATAAAGGTTCATTCAATATTGTATATATAAATTATATAAAGCTGTTCTTATTTTTTTTTAGTACAATCAATAGCATTATATATTAGACTGGGCCAAAAAAATCGATTATTTTTTTTTGTAAAGTATTTCGAAAATATTGTTTGGGTTGGGTTATAATAATAATAATAACACATTAATGTGTAGAATTTTTTCGCTTTAAAAGGATATGTTCTTTAGAAAATATTATTTTCACTGTTACCTATTTAATCGTTTAAATAATAACAATCATGTTGTTTTTTTATTATGAAATTGTTAATTAGTTATATGTATAGTTCACATTTATAAAGAAAAAAATCAAATTATCATCCATAAAAAAATAAATCTACAGAGGAAAAAACAAGAATTTCGTTTTGAATTCAACTTTAACCTTAAATAACTTTTGATTGAGTGAATTTAGCCAAAAATGTTAAGAGGCTTTTTTGTAAAGCATTTGATTTCCCATAAGAATATTTATCGGTTTTTTATGGGTACTGATTTTTACATGAATTACAAAATTCCAAAAGATCAAAATGTAAAACTATACCAATTTTTAAGGCATGATTTTAAGGAAACGGCTGATCTGACGGAAAATTTTATTTTAACCTTTTTTGTAGAGCATTTAAGTTTCTTAAAAAAATATTTCTGAGTCAATTTTGTTAAACTCAATGGTTTGGGAGTTCTGAGACAAAAACTTGCTGAGGAAAAAAAAATAAAATTGGGATGATAGACCTCTTAATATTATTTTTTTTTGTCACCCCAAACCATATTTTTGATGTACTATTAAAAAAAAATAGTTGATTTTTTTGGCCCAGTCTAATTATACATGCTAATACTAAATGGACTCAATTCTTGATGATAAGGAAATTTTGCGAATCAATTATTCGAACTATTCAAATATCCAAATTATTTGTATGGTTCAAAGATTAGAAAATTTAAATTATACTTAAAAACAAACTTTAACAATTAAATTTAAATTAACAGAAGCGTTTTGAATGACCCTTTAATGTAATTTGAATAATGCTGTCACATATTTTTATTTATTAAAAAATGACTGTGTTAACAATAATGTTTATAATTTAACTTAAAATAAAAGATTTGTATCTACATAGTTGTAATATTTTAAAAAATACAAAGAATCCTTAAAACTCAGCAACAACACGTTGTAATCTGTATAAAATGTGTTAGATTTTTAATTTTTTAATGTAAATTATGTAATTAATTAATAAAAAAAAATAAATGGCAACAAAAAATGGGAAAGCACGGTGACGAGAACGGTTTTGATTCATTAAATAACAATTGAAATATTGTATATAAAATGTATTATATTTTTATACAATAAAATTTTATACATTAAGTAATGTAAAACTTTAAAAAGCCGTGCTTTTAAAACCCAATGTTTTGATAAAGTAAAACAATGTTGGTGCAAAATTGTTAAATTTGTTTGTAGACACGGAGGAAATAAAAAAGAACAAACTTTATTTAAATCCGATATAAAAGCAGTTTTTCACAGTCAATGATTTAGTAGAAATTTACCAAATTATTATTTGTTTTCTCCGTGTATAGACAGGGTATAAAATATACAACACAATTAGTGCCAATTACATAATTAACTAAATTAGGTACGTAAAATTTGTGTGCCGACATTTTTTTATTTTTATTGTAGACCAGCTTGTGCAAGCTAAATTAGTTAAAATAATTGGAAAGCCTTATTAATTTATCAAAGCTTATCATTGTTAAACAATAATTTTCCCTTAATTGTACATAGTTTTTGTAATTTTAACCTTTCTGATTTTTTATTAAGGAAATGTAAATTGTTAAATTATTTGTGTATAGCGAAAATGCGTTTTGACGCATTATAAAAAACAATTTAGGTTTAAAACGTATCATATAAACATAAATACATGTTGTGTGTATTACAATACCATTGTTATTTATATAAAAATAAATAAAATAGCAAAAATAGTGCCAGTATGATTTATTTGTCCTCTACTGTACATTTTAATTTAAACATACACTAAAAACTACAGTTAAAAATTTATAAAATTTGTGATGTGCATTGTAGTATAATAATATGGTTAATGTTACGAGAAAATTATGTTAATTTCAATATAATATATTGGTTTAAATAACTCCTAAACAAGTGTTAATCTAACTTTGTTAAATATTTGAATACAGAACATTTTTAATCAAATTAAAACAATATAGTATTTTTTTATTCAATTCCACTTAAATATAAATGTTATTCTTCTAGTTCACTAATTTTCGTCTTCTTTCGATTAAAATCGGTACCCTGCAAGGCCCTGTGTCTTCTAACCGCGTTTAGTCGGTTGATGATAGTTAATTAGATTAGAGGTTCCTAATTGTAAGGGTAATTGTGCTTTTATATAGCGTGTGTTTAACAAAATATAAAGGTAAGTTTGCTATGATAATGTTTTTTTTACTTACATAACGTTTGTATCCCCAAAATTGTTTGAAGACAAAAAAGGACTGTGCAATTTTAGTGAATTTCAATGCTTCATTGCTGGCCTTATTTTAAAATTATGTTGTAGTATAATAAATCATTATTATTACATAAGTATACTTACATGTTTTACCCAATATTTTTATATTAATTTAAATATTTTATTAAAATAAATAAAAATAAAAAATTTGTAAAAATTAATCCAAAAATATTGTTAAAATAATATAACAATAAATAAAATAATTAAATGAAGAAATACTATTTGTGTAAAATCAATAGAAAGTTATATGGTCAAGTAACACTTTTTTGTGTAATATAAATATAATATAAGTTATACATATTTTAAATCATATTTATTTTCTTTTACACATTATGTTGTGTTAAAAATTAATAAAAATAAAAAAATCAAAAAAATTTGAGTGGACTTTCTGGGACACAAGAAGTATGTTAAATATACATACATATACATTTTTTACTTTGTAGCTAGCAATAATTCATTGGGAATTTAAATCAGCTGTTAGTGTTGCTGTTCTTAGACAGTGTTGCCAGATTTATATTAAAGTGCTAAATGCAAAAATAACTAAATTAATAAACAGACTGCATAAAAGTTATATAGGAATAAGCAGCCTTAAAAACCTGAAAAATTCAAGAAAATGCTTTTTTATATTTCAAATAACGTTATGTGATATATTTACCGAAATCAAAGACATTAAAGACATGGGTTTAAAGGGTCCAATGCTTAGATAGGAATTTTTCTGGCTTCTAGTGATAATTATTAACAAAGCTTTTTTGGTTTTAGGATCATAGTTGTACCAATTTAGATCTAGGTAGATCGTGGATCCCAAATTGATACTCTGAAATTAAATTTAATCAAGAATTTTATTTAAAACATTTTTTGCATAATGAGTCATTTAAAATAAAAATTAAATGAATCGAAGGAGGAAATCAATCAGTACTAAAATTGGTCCTCATACTCTCCTCCTTATAGGGGGGACAGGGGGTAAATTTAAAATTTATTCATTTAATTTTTATTTTAAATTTTTTTTGTAAAATGCGTACTAATCAGTTAACTGAGATTTCTTATGACTCAACCTGTATATTTAAAACTTACCTCATCCAAAACCCCCTGTGCAAAATAGTACGTTATGAACTGGGCAGTGGCGGTTGCAATTACAAATAGAATATTCAATGGCTAAAATAAAAAAATTGATGTTTAAAAAATTGTTAATTGTTCGAGGAAAATATGGTTTTACCTCTTTTGTAGAGAAGAATAAACATACCCCAGAAGCATATTGCAGCGATGCCAATATAAAATCCAATAAAATAATTATGCTGCATTCTTTGTTAACTGAATCTATGAAACTGCAGGGCAAAATAATTATTATAAAGGGTGTTACGTAAGTCTGTTCAATAAATTTTTTTAATTGTTTTTTTTTGTAAAACTCCTTTGCCCAATTCTGTTGTAATTTGGCAGTGTTATTTGTAATATTAAGGCGCTATTTTTGCCAAAAATGTACGCCTCTGAGTTTTTATAATTTTTTTTCTATAAATAGTCAAATCATTAGATGACGCTGTATACAATTATAACTATCTCAGTCGGTAATAATATAGAACTACTTTATTTTGGATCCAATATTGGACAAAAAAGTTCGCACGTTACTTTGGTGGTTATTTTGTTAAGAGCAGGGCTGTGTTTAAATTAGAATAAAAAATATTTCTAAAAAGTGTAAAGATCGATGTGTAGTATAAATGTGTTGAAAACAAACAGTCCACTCAAGTCCAATTACTGGTTGGTAAAAAATGTAAATTTCTATTATTGGACAATCCAATATCATACTCCATTTGTATCCCGGACATTTACCAGCCAATTCTTATGTAAAATTGTCCACTGAATCCGAAAAGACCGCCAAAAACTATAAAGTTAAGCAGTTTTTGAGATATAGTCAATTCCATATTATATGTAAAATTGATTCTACTTTTGACGACATATTAGGATTCAGCGAATAATATTTCATAGGAATTGACTGCTAAATGTCCTGGATACAAATTGCTGTTGACGAGCATTATTAGTGGCTGCTTTTTGACATTTTTGACTTATTCATTTTTAGAAAGTAAGTAATATAGTGATTTCTTCGTCACAGGACATCTTGCAGAATAACAGTGATTTAAATACAGTGCATGATAGAGAACATAAAAGACTAATGGCAACAAAATTAATAATTAAAATTAAAATACTTTTAATATACCACCCGAAAAAATATTAGATATATATAAATCATCCTGTTCCGGCCTAAACATAAATGCTTCACAAACTAGAGATTCCACACTAAATGATATTTGCAACAAACTATTTCAGAAGTCAGACCAAGGAATTAGTAGTTACCTTCAGAATCCAGAAAAGGGATGAGGAATCCGAGAAAGAAATATATGAATTATATGATATTTACAAAAACGAAATAAAAAATATTACCTAAAACAGCAATTTATATTTAAAAAATATTTAACAATTTTTGTTATTTAATGTAAAGTTGTTATGTTTATAAAAAAATTGTATGTCCAATAACTATGGTCCATGTGTTTAATTACTATATAAAATGTCCAATTACTATACTTTTTTGCATGTTTTTAGAAAACTTTTATTAAAAATTCAAATATTCTTATTTTTAAGTAAACGTTAATAAAGTTTAAACAAACAAACTATCCTTTTTATATATTTATTCCTTAAGTGTCCAATAACTATGTGGTTTACTATTAAAATATCAAAATTGATCACAGATCTTTTTTCTCAATTATAATTATAATAATAATTATAATTATTTAAAAAATATGGCGAATGCGCCGGGATTAATTACTTAATTCCCTAAAATAATATAATTTTAACAAAAAGAATGAAAAAAACACAAATGCCGTTTAAAGTTTAATATAAAATAAAAAAAATATTATGGGGTGATAAAAATATTCAAAATTACGAAAAATTATAAAAAAAACTTTTTGTAAAATAAAGTTACAAAGGAATTTTGTTAAACCTGTCATAGTTTAATGTATTTCAAAAGTAATACAACAAATTTTGTTTTTTCATATTTTTCGCCATTTTTGTAGAATCTCTAACGTAATCGGCATTTTTTTAAATTGTACTTCCCTCTTTTTTTAAACATTCGAATTGATTATGAAGTTGTACTTCCAGCAATATGCACATATTATACATATTATACATATGTATATTATTGGGCTGATAGTTTTGGAGATATTAATTATTAAAATTAAATTTTTTTCCATATCTATTTTTGCCGGTCATTAAAGCTTTTTGCAAAAATGGCGCATGCACCGGGATTTTTAAATATAATTTTAATCATGTGCATTCGTGGATTAAATAAAACATTTAAAACTTGAGGATATACAAACAACATTTTATTTTAAATTTTATATATTTCTTATGGTTTCTTTACTATTTTTAAACCACAAAACAAAATTATCAAACATATTTTCGACGATTATACAAAACTACGTAAAATAATTATAAGAAATTTGGATATCTTTTTATACGTATACAAAGATACTTTTTTAGTTTTTAGTCAAATTTTCAAAAATATTATAATATAGTATAATTTTTTTTAAATATGTATTCTATTATGTCGCATTTTTAAGAATGTTTTGATCCTTTGATACTTCTTAAAAAACTTAATTTGGAAGTTTTTAAGCTTGGTCCCATCGTGGGCCAACAATTTTTTCGTAAAACGCATAATAAAGAAGTTTTCCCATTGCCAACCCGATCCATGGACACACTGTATATGATATTATGGTTTTCATGAACACAAAATATTTAAAAAAATATTACCTACCTTAAAATGAACAAATGCTTTTTAACAATCTCCTTAATAATAAAATATCTGGCATCCTCAATACTCAACTTATATTCAACCCTATAAGTTTCAGTGTAAACTTCCAAATTAGTCAAGAAATATTGCAAAATCTTAAAAACCATAACGATATAAATATTAAGGGCAATCATAGCCAACTTAACGTAAATTAAAAGCCAATCCGCCATCAAAAAAATTATGTTATTTACCAGAACAAAGTAGATATATTTTTCTGTGTCGAAAAAATACCTCTGGTTGAAAACAGGGGTTGGTTTACCATTTAGAAAGCCACAGTTTAATACAAAGTGTAAGACTGTGTACAAAAAACTCACAACAATTAGAAATTTGCTGATTAAGTTGTGTTGCACTTCGTATTTATTTAATATGTTTATTAAATCTGGATTTTTGCTGCTTTGTATTTTAATTTTGGTTTCATGCATTGTCCTGAAAAACCCTCTACTTATTCTTGAACTTAGTATAAAGCTACTAATCATTATAACTACAAAAAACGTCACAAAACTCATATTATCCATTTTTTCGTTGGTCGTTTTTGTATCCAAAATACCAAGTGCCAAAGTAAAGCAGTTCATCATATAATACACCCTGTATACTACGGAGTAAATCTTCATCAATTTTTTATGACTTTTTTTCTTCAAATCATCCGAATTCACGATACCCATGTAGAAAGATATTTTGTTCAAAATCGGAAACATTTTTGGAGTGATAAATATTGCTGCCAATATTTGATTTATATACTTAGATTAGGATTTAATTTTTAATGGTGTTGTCATTAAGGTTTAATTGTTTAATATGCAGTTTAGTATTATTATCACAGCATAAACATTAGCTGTGTTATTATCTTAATATTAAGTAAATGTTTATTTGGTGGTACATGTAATTATGTTTTAAAGTGATGGTAAATTGAATAAGTACTATAAATTTAATTTGATTTAAAGAAAATTATATTATTAATAATTCATGATTACTGTAGAAAAATTAAACAATATATTTAATAGTTCACGTAAACGTTACAGAAAACAGATACTAGGTATACAGGGTGTCCAGTTTAGAAAAAGATTGAGCAAGTAAAAATAAGACGAAAATCTAAATAAATATTTTTCCTAATTACTTATGTTTTCAAGATACAGGATGATAAAGTGTTATATCATATCAGTTTTTTTAATATAACTTCTACTATGGTAGTCTTGGAAAGGTGATATGTTGCGAACAGTCACTTACTACCAAAACACATATTCACACATAATTACAATTCTTTGAGTGAACACAGTGTCGTAGAAACAGGGGTTGCTTTAAGCTTATTGTCCCATACAAACTTTGAGGTTAGGATTTGTAACATTTGATGCAATTTTTCGATTACACAGTTCGGCTACCATTAAAAAGGTGTACCTCTCAAACTTCGATAAAATAAACCGTTTCCGAGATATTCGAGATTACAATAATTGTTATATCGCATTATTTAAAAGGATTAAAAGGTATATGATAACAAATATTATTTTTAAATTAAAAAAACTAAAAAGGGCATTTCATGAGCCTCGGGACTTTTTGCCCTGACCGTCACATTAAAAAAAATTGTAGTTTTTTCAAATTAAAAAATTTGTTATCATATACCTTTTAGTCCTTTAATGCGATATAACAATTATTGTAATCTCGAATATCTCGGAAACGGTTTATTTTATCGAAGTTTGAGAAGTACACCTTTTTTAAAGACGAACTGAGTAATCGAAAAATTGCATCAAATAGTATAAAACCTAACCTCAAAGTTTGTATAGGACAATAACCTTAAGCAACCCCTGTTTTTACGACACTGTGTTCACTCGAACAATAGTAATTATGTGTGAATATGTGTTTTGGTAGTAAGTGACTGCTCGCAAAATATCACCTTTCCAAGTCTACCATAGTAGAAGTTATATTAAAAAAACTGATATGATAAGTAACACTTTATCACCCTGTATCTTTTAAACATACGTAATTAGGAAAAATATTTATATAGATTTTCGTCTTATTTTGAATTGTTTTTCTCGAAAACGGTTGTCTCCATGAGTTTGTAACAGGAGATCCTTTTTAACAAAAAATTATCTGGAGAATTGTTTTTCAAGATCGAGAATTAAAAAAACCTGAAATAATTTTCGTACATCATTTTATAGCAACTTTTTCTTCACCCCCGAAATATATTAACGATATTTTTGGACACACTGTATGATTTTCGCAGATTTTTCAAACCATTTATATTTCAAAATCGTCAAACATTACTTTTTATTACTTAGATAACCTTATCTAATCTAGTAACTAGACAAACGTACACATAGTTGCCTATACTAATCCATCTAAGAAAATAAAAATTCATGCACACACATCTAGATTCTAGATACCACACCACACACCACAGCACTCTCTCTTTTTGAAGTCGGCCAGCCCAATGTCACTATAGTCAGTTCCATCAGAGACTCAAGGCAAGGCTAACCAGATTTGAAATGTTTAATAATTAATACCGTATAGTAGACTCGAATATTATGGCTAAAAGTTTTGGTGATTGTTTTTGTGTTAGTTACTATGGATTAGTTTGTGTTTTGTTTGGCGTAGGTAGGCTGATTGTTACATAGTTATTAGTTTTGTGTTTTGATAGGTGTTTTGCCGAGATTTTTTAGCAAGACTGTGGAAATACCAGTGTTTTATACATTGTTTGTTTAGAGTAAAATTAGGTATTTAAGAATTAATAAGTATATTTGTATTGACCACTTCCCGGATACTTAATTTTTTAACAAAACTTGATATTATATCTTATGGTTAACAGTTACAAATTCTTGGTTTTATATTTGTAAAACCAAATTGTGAAATTCTTACCATGAATAAAGATCATGACTTGTGTACAGATTATTTCGTACGATGGTAATCCTATGAGTCATATGGTTTGCCGGATTTTAACGCAAAAAAATAGTACCATACATAATAATATTGCCTTAATGATTACAGAGCAATTTTCGCCTATTTAAATAATTGACGTCGAGTCCTAAACTGATTGTTTCCTATTTATATTGTTTATCCCATTAAATAGCATATGTACTCGTCATAAATTAAGACATTAAATTCATAACCTTCAACAATCTTATGTTTACAAAAGTATTTTTTAACTGACAATGGTTTTGTTTTAATGCATACACTGCGTGAAAAAATACACCCAATTTGAATCCATATTTTCCCACATGGTAATCATTTATACTATAAATAGAACATTTAAGATAATTAATTCAAAGATACTGTAAAAATTATAAATATTGTCATTTTTTAATCAAGTTATTGGTTTTCGTTATTAGCATAATTGTTAATTTTACCGCACCTTTTATTGAACAATTTGATTGCGCAAAGAATCGATATTTAATTAAATGAAAGCAAAGATGAGCTTAAAAAATCTTGGTTAGGAAAGAATTATTAAAATATCAAAACTTTGTCATTTTAATTTTTTGGGAATATTTATTTGTTAAAAAATAATAAACAACAAATTTATAATGGCGAATAACAAACGAAGTAATGATGATTTAAATATTTAATTTTTGACAGCTAGCTGCAGATGACTTGTTTATTTTGTTTTTATAACACCTGTTTTTACATGTTTTATACAAGGGCTAAGTTTAATGCATAATAACTGGAAAACTGTAATAATAATAATACTACTTAACAAATACCCAAATTCATCAAAATTATAATTTTATTATAATATAATAATTACTAACAAATAAAAATTAAAAGAAGATATACATAAATAATTGGACCTTCAAAAAAGATAATAATTTATTTATAAAATATTATAAAACACCCAATAGTATGTATTATCTTTATTTTTGAAAAATTAATAAAAAATATTGGAAGAAATATTTATAAAATGATAACAAAAATTTAAAATTATATATAAACTTATAAGTTTACTATAATAAACAGGTCTACAAATGCTGATCTACAATGCTGGTCTACAAATGCTGATCTATGCAAACATAAAAATCAAAGTGCATATTTTAAAAAAAGAAAATTTACTTCTCTTTAAAAACTAATCTAATAGCGAAAAAAGATATTTGAGCTTAAAATTAAGTAAAATAGTTAGCTATGACCAATTTGGAAATTGTATTGTAATAATTAAATAATGCTTAAATATACATTTAAATTTATCTTTTTTAATTTCCATTTTAACGACAGAATAACAAGATTAGAATCCATTGCATTATGATTCTCCGACAAAGTATTTAATTAAAAAAATATTTACGCGAATTATATAGCTGCCACTGTTATCTATTAAATTTTTTAAGTAACTTTCAAGCTATCCCTTATCTATGGGTTCTTCTTTAACCGGGCTTGGGACCGGCAAGGTAAAAATACCTGCCTAAAATTTCCTAAAACAGATAAAGTATTTAAATAAACAAAAACTCTATAAACACAAATTTATTAGTTGTATACATACTTTAATACGTATAAGATTCACTCAAGAAGTCCCTTCATATTTAGTTAAAAAATCGAAAGATAGATTCGTTAAAAAATGCAGTGCCTCATCATAGAGAATTAAAAAATTAAGTATAATTTAAATATTTTACTTTCTATATTATACTATAAATTTTTAATATTTGGATTACATGAATTGTGAAATAGTCCTTCTTTAGGTCTGTTTTGGTTATAAAATTCTGAACTGTTTAAAGAACAAATCTGTGGTTATTTACGCAATATTTTGTTTATTCTTTTTCCATGAGTTTGTCTATTTTATGATTCTTTTGTAAGTGGTTTATTCTGTGGGTTTAGTTAATTGAACTTGGTGATTTATGTGAATTTAGCCATTATGGATATTACGGTGAGAAATTGTACCGATATTGTTGACTTTTTTTACTTAGTTTTAAGTATAGGTTGTGAACTGCGACGTCATTTTTTTTAAGTGGGGTTTAAAAAAATTTCTTCGCCTTTAAATGGGGGCGAAACCCTGCCTCTGCCTCACCAAAATGAAATGTCACGGGCCGCCACTGGATCCCGTTATTATAATTATTTCTTATTAACAAAAACACCCAAAAAACATAATACGTTAAAAATTTATTAATTTTATTTGTGGTGTAATATTTTATTGGAAAAATAATCTAATTTAGATTATACAGGGATTCCCTAAAATGGCGCAATATTTTTAGTTATTAGGGTTCAAGAATTTTATTTTTGCTATTCTCCATTTATTTATTAGTATTTAAGGAACGCCAAAACGTATTTTATTCCGTAGTTTTTATTAATTTTTAATTTAATTTTATATATCGAATGAAATAGAAAACAATTGACGATTAAAAATAAATAGTTACGATATGTTAAAAATTTTAGATATAAAACAAAAAATTTTAAAAACTTTAGTTTTTTAAAATACGATTATAATTTTAATTAAATAGATCTGCAACTGCTTTTGCTATTCTCCAAATTTTTAAAAGCTAACTAAAAGGGCAAATGGGTAGGGTAGGGTCTTGGATTTTAAAAATATTTTAATTATCATTAGACTACCTAAATTAGCACACAATTTATTTCTCTCCCCCTCTTAAATCTATGTTTTTGAGGGGAGTTTATAAGCACATAGGTTATCAAATTAAAAATTAAATTACAACCCTATAATAAATTTCGAAAGTTTTACTTTTCGCGTATAGGTTAAAAAAATTGGCAATTTGTTGCTAATTGTACTTTTCTGTAGTTTTTGGATTCCACACTTTAAAAATTTACAATAAATATCTGTTCAACCATAGAAATGCAAAAAAAATAATTTTATTTTTTGGATCAAAGTCTGATTTAAACTTTTATAAACGATTTATAAATATAAATATGTGTAATAGAATTTGTTTTTAATTTGTTAATATTTAAAAAAAAATATTATTAATGTTTGCCTTTGAAATGAAAAAAGTGGTTTAAGCTTTGCCTATTTCTATGGTCTAATACCAATAATTATAATTATCAATAATATTAAACAAACTATTATATATATTTTTTTAGTTAATTGTGTACAAATATTAAGTAAAAATGAAAGCATTCTACAAGAAAGTGAAACAATATTCGACCCAAACGAAAATGTCGCCCTTTACTGTGCCGGAACCTTTCCGGTTTCATGGAAATTACCGGAAAGTGCATTTCCGGAAAAGGTAAATATATTTTTATATTTTATATATCTACAATTTATTAAACAAATCAAAAACTTTTAGGAATACACCATAAAAACGCTAACAAACGTGACCCTCCCAAACTATGAGCATGTCATTAAGTTGGAAATACAAAATATTTCCTATACAGATGTGGGCGAGTACATTTGTAAAGATAACACGTGGACCAATGGAGATATGAAATCTGTATACATATATGTTAATGGTAAAAACACACTCTAAAATAAGACACATTGCTTCAACAGTTTTATCTGTAGACCTACCTAAAACTATATAATTTTCAGATGAAGAAAAACTATCTGTAAACAAGGAAGACTTTCACCACATAAATGTAATTTTAACCAACGAAAAATCAAAGGTTACATTTCCCTGTAAACCAAGTCATCCTGACGTAGTCGTTGAATTGTACGAATATTCCCCTGGAGATGTAAAACACAAAATAATTATTTATAACGTCAACGTTTAAAATTTTTTTTTTAGATAAATGCAGATTATGACCCTAAGAAGGGCTTCACCTACATGGTGGATGCAATACAAGCCCAGGGAAGTTACACTTGCAAATATACAAGAGGATCAAACGAGATTGAAGAGTTTTATACTATGGCTACTATAAGTAAGTAGAATGAATCTGAACATTTTGTTTTTGCACCATCCCTTATAGCAAAATTTGATTCTAAGAAGATATGACCCGGAATAATGGAATATTCTTAGAACCTTCCCTTATTGCTAAGAATGTTCTTAGGGACTTTTAAAACATTCAATAGATACCCTTTTAATGATGCAATTAGATTCTTGAAAGCTTTTTAAAACCTTCCTAAAAAGCATCCTAAGAACATTTTAAGAATACGTTTTTGGAATGTTCTTAAAAGGTTTCTTATGGAGCTTCTAGGAAGCTTTTGAGAATATTTCCAAATATGTATCAGATACCCACGTTCTAATATGTTGTATTCTACATTCATAAAATTCTTCAGGAGAGGACTAATACGCTTCACTGTCATAATATGACAGTAAAATGTATTTTGCGACATATTAATATATATTTATTTAAAAATATTAAATAAACAATTTGACCCCTAAACCATAAGTTGTATGACATTATTTGAGTACATTAGATGCAAAACTCGGTTTTTGCACATTTTTAAAAAATATATATTTTATCTTATTTATGTTCATAACTACACTGCCCACAGCATACCTAAGTAAACCAGATGCATAAGTTAATATTTGTAGAATAAAATACATTTATAAACTTACCGCAGCTGCAAAACTGGGTATTTGTTTCTTCCTGTCGGATGCAAAACTCGGTATTTGAAAAATCACCAATCACGTCGCTAGTATACGCATTAACTGACGGCATAACAATCACCTGATTAATTGTTATTTTTTTGGTATTTGCACTTTTCACTTGCAAAACTTGGTCTTTGAACGAGGAAGATGCAAAACTATGTTTTTAAATCTTTTGATTTCAATTATTTACTAAACTACTTAATTTTAAAGGACTTTTTTTTACTTTTTGAATAAGAAATGATGCAAAAGCACGTCTATACGATTTTTGTATTTTTTTTTTCAAATATGACCTTATGAGCGGTTTTTCGTGTTTTTCTTAAAATCACTTATCCTGCAAATACAGAGTTGTGCATCTAATGTACTCATTTCATAAAAAGTAAAATTGGAAAATTTTGTGAGATAAGTCAGATTAGATTGAAGTTGAAGATAGTTAGGATTATTATACACAAAAATGTTAATTCAGAAATAAAAAATCGGTATACGAATTAATAAATATTTATTTTTAACATAAAATAAAATACCTATAGTAAAAGTATTTTTGTTATCGAATATTGTTTTAATTTGACAAAAAACTATAAAAAAATATTTTGTATTGTGTTTTTTACTTAGTATTTAATAATAATTAATAATTAAATAGGTAGTTAAGTATAGGTATATACCTTTATACGTAGTTTATGGTATATTTTACTATTATATAGGTAACTGAACTAAATATGCTTAATAGGAATATTCCTAAATAGCAATTACTTTCTTAACATTCTAAGCATATGTTTAGAGTAGACTAATTTTTACCACTAAAACTTTGCACTTTCTAAGAACCTGCCCATAGGCCAGTAAGAATATTCTTAGGATCATCCTATATGTCTTTTAAGCATGTTCTTTAGAAGAAATATAGCATGATCCTAAGAATATTCTCACTGGAAGGTTTAAAAAACATTCTTAGAATAAAGTGTGCTATCAGGGATAATATTTGAAGTTATACTGGAATTTTTATTATTAGGTTCAGACGTCAAAATACCAAGAATTTTCGAGGTAAACCAAGCCCATAACATCATTGGAAACTCCTTATCAGTGGTATGCAACTCATCTTCAAAAGATGTAAATATAACTTGGATTACACCGAATAGGAGATTTGATGAGGTAATATTCATATCAAATTTTTTCACCACTAACGATTCTAATTTTAGACCAGAATGACTAGGATTAAATATAATGATAGGGACTATCTTATATTAAGGTTAGACATAAACCCTACTGTGTCTGAAGATAATGGTACCTATATTTGCAATGTTGCCAATGAGTATGATTCGAAAAATAATAGTTTGGATGTTAAATTACGCGGTAAGGAGTCTTCTTTTATTTATCTTCAAAAAAAATTACAATATTTTATTTATTTGCAGGGCCCAATGAACATTTCTTAACCCTGACTCAAGAATACCTAAAACAAAATGATAATAATAATGTTCTCCAATGGAAAGTCAGGGTTGGTGGACACCCCCATCCACGTGTATACTGGTAAGGACACCAACAAAAAATAGTTACATATTTTATCACACTTTGTTGCTATTTATTAACTTATTTATTTCGTTTCGCCCATTGGCAATTATTCCTTAAGGAAAAATATTTAACACAGCTTAATTAGTTAATAAAATGAAAAAATCGCAATCATGTCGTATATAGCTTTTTTAAAGCATAAAATAATTTTAACAAACTATACATTATAATGTTATAAACTATACATTATAATGTTCGACATCATTTAGGTTCAACGACAAACATCAAGCTCTCCCTGCGAAATACCACACCTCATTCTCCGATAACGATCTCTTCGCCTACTTGGACATAAGAGACC
Organism: Brassicogethes aeneus; assembly: GCA_921294245.1. Classification (NCBI taxonomy): domain Eukaryota; kingdom Metazoa; phylum Arthropoda; class Insecta; order Coleoptera; family Nitidulidae; genus Brassicogethes; species Brassicogethes aeneus. Next base: position 3,775,065 of record OV121138.1, read on the forward strand.
TGAACTACCTGGACTACGGTAACGTAACCATCGAAGCAGCGAATAAATACGACACAAAATCCCTCACTCTATTCGTTAATGTTACCGACAAACCCGAAGTCAAATTGAACAAGAAAGATTTTTACTACGTCAACTCAGATTGTACGATTGAATGTTTAGTTACATCAAATCCGCCACCTAGGATAAGTTGGCTTGTTAAGAGATGTGGGACTTGTAAATACGAGAGAGTTAATGGAACCACGAAGAACTTTAGGAATATAAAATATAGTTCTACTATAACAATACAAAGTTTTGAATCTGGAATAGTGAAATGTATTGCTAGCAACAGTGTTGGTACTATGGAACATGAAGCACCCTTTTTCGTATCTGGTTTGTCTACATATTAAATTATTAAATTTATTATTACATAATTATTTCTGATTGTAGATATTGAAAACGGTTTTAACATATTCGATTTCGACATGGAAATGAACGTTTTTAAATCGCTAGCGGAAATAGCTTTAGGGGAAACCCTCACAATGACTTGTGGCGTTTCTAACACAAACAATTCCGAAGTGGACTGGTTCTGGAATGGCAACCTACTTGAAAATAATGAAAGTAAGGTCCACTTTTTAAGACCTGTGTTGTAATGGTAAAAAATTCATTATTATTCCAGATATTGCTATAGTTCGTAATGGTACAAAGTTTAGCAATCTAGCTAAACTGGTTGTTAACGATATCGACTACAAGAACAGTGGAAATTACAGCTGCAAAACAAGGGACAATAAGCTGTACAAAAGCGTTAAAGTTCAAGTTTTAAGTAAGTTTTATAAAAATCACAAAACATTTTTTACTTGCATCTTTTTAGAACCCAGTGCGCCGCATTTCAGGAAACCAACGGACGAAACAATCAAAATTCTTATACCACAACCAATCAACATATCTTGTGATGTCCAGGGTTTACCAAGACCGTACATAACATGGCTGAAAAACTCCAAGCCCCTGCAGATGAAAAAAGACCACGTCATTCTGGAAAATGAAGGGCTGACTCTGCGTTTAATCAATACGGATGTGAGTGATGAAGCAAGTTACACCTGCGTTGCGAACAATAAGGTTGGAAAGTCCATGCAAACAACAATAATACAGATTAAAAGTGTGGTATTTGATTTGCAATGTTGCATGGTGTATTAAATATTTTTTTTAGATAAACCTGGAAGTCCCATGTATCTATACTTCATCATCGCCATAATTTTGGTTGCTGCGGTAGTACTGGCAGCTTTCCTCTTATATCACATCAGAAAAGAAAAGGTAATTAACAATCTAACAGTATTCTTCTTCGTCTTCTTTCTTGGTGGCAAAAAGCCTTAATGGTATCGGTTTCAATGTCCATCCACCCACAGACATGTGAACTTTCCAATCTTGAATTATCCACTAATTCTCGTGTACAAATCACAAAATACCTCGCTAAAAGGTCAAAGCTTGCGATATTGTCCAAAGATACAGGAATATTTCTATTTCCGAAATCCAATTTTGTCCCTACTGGGTCAAAGTCAGCTATTTTTCACACTTTTTCATCGAGCGATACTCACAATAACAGTATTCATTCATCATAACATTCCTAATTTCAGAAACTGCAAGAAGAGTTGAAACTGGCAGGTTTGGCCAACTTCGAAAAAGGCCAGACCGAAATAATAAACCCTGAGCTAGGTGTTGATGAGCAAGCCGATTTGCTGCCGTACGACAAAAAATGGGAATTTCCCATAGAAAACCTCACCTTGGGTAAACAGTTGGGATCTGGTGCTTTCGGGGTGGTTCTTAAAGCGGAAGCGAAAAATATCATGATGCATGAAGATAAGACTACAGTTGCCGTTAAAATGGTCAAGAAAAATGCTGATAACGCCCTCATAAAGGCTTTAGCGTCCGAGTTGAAGATTATGGTGCATTTGGGACAGCATTTGAACGTCGTCAACCTGCTAGGTGCTGTTACGAAGAACGTGGCAAAAAGTATGTCTTCTTTACGCATCTTGAACCACACTTAACATGTTTTTCTAGGGGAACTCATGGTGATGGTGGAATACTGCAAGTTTGGCAACCTCCAAAACTACTTGCTCAAGCACAGGAACAACTTTGTGAACCAACTAGATCACCACGGCTCTATAGATTACTCCGTTGGTTCGGATATTTTAGACGGAAGTAAAAATAGACAGTAAGTACAATGATTTGTTTGTGTGATTAACCATTTAACTTTCCTCTGTAATACTAACTGAACTACTAATTATTGCATGGGTTGGGGTAGTAATAGGCGAACAAGGTATGCAGAACTAATTTTTAATGATAGAAGTTCGAACAGCAACCCAAGGGTGTCGAAAAGTATGGCGGATTATAGAGGCAATGATTCGAGTTATGGAGAGTGTCAAACTGGAGCCACTGAAATGACCACCATATCCAACTCTGAAGGTATGGCAAATACGTTTTGGTTTACATTTTTTTAAATGTCGACTTGTTAGGTTATGTATCGAGAGCTTACTCAAGAGCCAGCAGTGTACAACCAGGCTGGAGGTCAAACTACAAGGGAGACTATAATGACAGAGGAAAACCTGTTTGCACTAGGGACCTTATATCGTATTGTTTCCAAATCACCAGAGGAATGGGTTATTTGGCATCCAGAAAGGTGAACCAACGTAAATAAAACACAGGAATAATTATATTTAATATTTTTATAGGTTTTACATGGTGATCTGGCAGCTAGAAACGTTTTATTAGCGGAAAATAATGTGGTGAAAATATGTGATTTTGGACTGGCCAAAAGCATGTACAACAACGAAAACTACAAAAAGAAAAGTGATGTAATAATATTCATACAACGCCATACAATCAAAAGACTTAATGGATACTTTTAGGGACCTCTACCGTTGAAATGGATGGCTATAGAATCCATAATGGACAAAATCTTTTCCACGCAATCAGACGTTTGGTCTTTTGGTGTAACCGCATGGGAAATCTTTAGCTTGTCTAGAACTCCTTATCCAGGAATGGACGCGGATGAAAGATTGTTCTACAAACTCCTTAATGGTTATAGAATGGAAAAACCCGAATATGCATCTAAAGAAATGTAATTAATTTATTCAAAATTGTTGTAATTCTAATGTATGTCTTATATTGTAGATATGAAATTATGATGGATTGCTGGGCTCCAAGAGCTATTGAAAGACCTTCGTTTGAGCAGTTAGAGCAAAGATTTGGTGATATTTTAGAGGAAACAACCAAAATGGTAACAAGTTCGCATTCTTTCATCAATTTTGTACCAATTAACAATCCCATTTTAGCAATACATTGCATTAAACGACCCTTACATGCAGATGAACACCAACCAATTCCAAGAAGGTCAAAGTGATTATTTAGCCATGATGAATTCACCCACTTTCGAAAACTTATCGTCACCAAATGTCTTCAACCAATCCGAAGGTGGTGATGGATACCTGACACCGACAAAAATCAAAGACGTAATTTTTGATTTTAACGTAAACAGACCCAACGAGGCAAGCGGTTTGGAGCTACAACCAATGCTACATCCTCATATGGAGTCTGATAGTGAGACGCCAGCGCAAAGTCCAAACCCAAACAGTGTTACCAATCCATCATACAATAATCTACCAGTCGTTAGTTATGGGTCTGAACAAAATAAAAACAAGGACTGGGTTGAGAAACCCTATGTAAATCATAGTGTTATTGTTTAAAGACTTTACAGGGTTCGGTACGAGGACCAAGCGAATTTTAATATGATACAAACAATATATTTGTTACTCAAACATCATCCTGAAGATTTTTTAGATCAATAAGCTTTCTTGATCTTTTTTTTCAGCATCTTTATTTCATTCATTAATACATTTTAACACTACCTTGCCGGACCTTCAAAATATCAAACGTATTGTGCCATGTACATATTATTGTTATATAGTGTTAGCCAAAGAAATTTTGTACTTAATTGTAATATTTATTAATATAAAATTGTTACAAAGAAACTGTCTTTTATTGGTACGTAACCCCGTGACCTCAGATAAGAGCTGTATACGAGATAAGTATAACACTTTCGTTTAGTAGTGATTGAGAAAATGTTAAAGCTAGTGGTCCTCTTGGTTTTAATAGCTTTGGCTAATTCGTGCCCTAGAGAACCGACGATATACCAATCAAAAACCAATAAATTACCTGGGGATAATGGGTACAACATCAAAATCAACGAAAATCCCGACAAATATGTACCAGGGAAATTATATACACGTAAGAATAATCTTAATAAGTGAAAATTCAAAAACCAAGCATGTTTTTTAGTGTACTTAATGGGTTCAAGAACGTTCCAAAAAGTGCAAAGGTTCACGAGGTTTGTGATTAATGTGGAATCGACGAATAATCCAAACAATATATCGCCACAAAATGTGGGAAGTTTTCAGCTGTATGGCGATAATTTATCCAAGTTTAAGGAGGAGTGCGTTAATACTATTTATGAAGCCAACGTATTGCCAAAAACAGAGGTTTTCTTTATGTGGTCAGCTCCACCACCAGGAAGTGGATGTGTCACATTTAGGTAAATTATGCGTCATCAATACAAATGATTCAAAACTGTTTGATGATGGATCGACCATTTTTTTTAACGAAATTTCGTAAAAAAAATCGTTGAAACGAGCAAAACCATTAACGTAGTTATTTTTGATACAGTTTCATCACCATAAACTTCAGCATTTTTAGCCTTACATGAGGTATTCAACTAACTAGTTAATAATAATTTTAGAGCCATGGTTTTTGAAGATTCAAACAATTGGTACTCGGACGATGGTGCTTTGAGCAAAACATTCTGTGAACAAACAGAAAAAGATTTGAAATTCGATGAAAACGACTGCTGTGCCTGTGATGAGGCTAAATATAGTGTATGTTAACATACACATACACACGTAATACAAAATAATAATCATAATTATTTTATAGATGGTTTTTGAAGGCTTATGGTCGAATATAACCCATCCGAAAGATTTCCCATTGTCACTATGGTTGACGCACTTCTCCGATATAATCGGAGCTTCTCACGAGAGGAACTTCACCTTTTGGGGCGAGGAGCAGATAGCCTCAGAAGGTTTTAGAAGCCTTGCTGAGTGGGGGTCTGTCAGACTTATGGAAACAGAATTAAAAGCGAAAGCAAAATTTTTGCGCACCATTATCAAAGCCCCTGGTTTATGGTACCCAAATGTTAATACTAATACCTCAACGAGTTTCAAAGTTGATAGAAGGCATCACTTGATTTCTTTAGCTTCAATGTTCGGACCCACCCCGGACTGGGTAGTCGGTGTTAGTGGTTTAAACTTATGCGAGAGATCCTGCACTTGGAAAGAAAATCTAGTTGTGGATCTGTTCCCTTACGACGCTGGTACTGACAGTGGGATAACCTATATGGTAAGTAAAAATTACAATGTACACTTCTTGGACAGAAACTATGGTGCTTGTAGACCATGGTTTCTGACCTGGGTTTACACGTGTATTAATTAAGTATTAATTAAACCTCTAAATCATGAAACATTTAGTCTCCAAACGCAGAAACTAACCCAAAAGAAAGGATGTATAGAATCACCACGACCTATCCGGAAGACCCCAGGGCTCCGTTCTACGACCCAACCAAGAAAGAAATGCTACCTTTAGCAAAACTGTACTTGAGACGAGAAAAAGTTATTCCAAAAAATTGCGATGATAACTTTTTGAATGCTATTTTGGATGTCAGTGACAATACTGAGGACACATCAAGAGGTAAAGTAAACCGTTCGGTATAATTAATGTTTTCTCTAAAAATGAATTAGTCAAAAATGACTAGTTTTCGAAGTGAAAAAGCAGTCACTAATAACTGTACACATTTAACAGCCAATTCTTATTTAAGATTGTCCCCTGAATCCGAAAAGATTGTCAAAAATTATGAAAGTTTTTGGGATATATGTTAGTATTGTAGCTTAAAATAAAAATGATACTTTATGCGACCTCTATTAGTAGTCATAGTAACTTTAGTGTACTCTGTCAACAATTTGTCTAAATAAAATTAGTTAGTTCCTTCTGACAGTTGAACAAGTCGGTTCTTTCATTTTTACGCTCCCGCGTACTTTTAATAGGTTATGGGCCCAAATTATATGAAAAATTGACTATACCTCAAAAGGTATCTACTTTTAAAACTTTTGACGACATTTTCGGATTCAATTGCAGTTGACGAGAATTATTAGTGGCTGCTTTTTCGCTTTTGACCAATTCATTTTTAGAGAGTAAATACAAATTTACCAATTAAATTTTAGCTGAGTGTGCAGTAACCGAATATTCCGATTGGACAGAGTGTTCAGTAACATGCGGCAAAGGCATTAGAATGAGACAAAGAGAGTATAGAATGCCGCAAAAAGCACAGATGTTTGAGTGCAAGAGACAACTAGTTTCAAAGGAAATGTGTGTCGCCAAAGTACCAGAATGTTCAGGGTAAATACTAGCAAAACAAAAACACATAATAATAGCTAAAAAATACATTGCAGTGGGGAAAATGATAGATCCGACGAGATAGACGACAAAATCGAAGACTTGCCTGAAGACGGAATCTGCTCTACAACCCCATGGGGACCATGGTCGGAATGCTCGGAATCCTGCGGTATAGGCTTCAAAATGCGCACTAGATTGTTCCTCGATAAAATGGGCATGAAGAAATGCCCGCACATCATCACAGTAGAAAAGGAGAAATGCATGGGTCCCACTTGTACTGCCAAGCAACAACAAGAAGCGGAAGTGGCAGATCCGATGTGTCCAACCACTTCGTGGAGCGATTGGTCGCCCTGCAGCGCCTCTTGCGGGAACGGCGTGAAGTTCAGGACGAGGTTGTTGCTCGTGGATCCCAATTTGCAGCAGAAATGCAGCGCTAGGATCGAGTTGATGCAACAAACGCCTTGCTCTGTTTCGTCAGATTGTACCTTTGATATGGCTACAGCCAAAGGTGTAAAATTAATTCTAAGAGTACCAACCCTTCACTAAAGATTCTTTTAATATTTTTTAGTGGTATGCATGCAACCCAGTGATTTCGGACTTTGCCAGGGTTACTTTAGCAGATGGTATTTTGACACCACAAAACTAAAATGCCTTCCTTTCGTCTATGGAGGGTGCCGTGGTAACAGAAACAACTTTTTGACAGTCGACGAATGTAACAACCAATGTGGAGTGGTACGAGGTAAGAATACAATAAAGGCAAACAGTAGTGAGATAAGAAACTAAACAAACTGGTCTGTTCAGATGCCCTTAGAGGTCTGCCGTCGTCTCCAGCTTCACAAGCCGCAGCTGAAGCATTGCCAGCTGTTGATTGCATGGTGTCAGAGTGGAGTCCATGGAGTCCTTGCAGCGCGTCCTGCGGAATCAGCTACAGCAGGAGGTTCAGGATGATTAAGAGGCCCGCTCAAAATGGCGGAAAAGCTTGTCCCAAAGTTTTGGAGAAGAAACATAGATGCAATGGACCACCGTGTTTATAGATAAACTATACTCTTGATAGTTTGGTTTATATACAAAAACATTAGCCAAACAGAGGTGAGATGTAATCTGTTAATAAATGAATAAATACATACCTTTTCCTGTATTTTTTCTGAAAGGTTCAAGGTATAGAAAAACTTCCCATTAATAAAGAAAACTAAGTATTTTATTTGATAACCTTATAAATTACAACAAAACGGTACTTATGTACATAAAAATTATATGGCGAAGTTTGTACTATGATTTCTTACCCATGTTGCTTCTATAATGTATATCACATGTATAGGTAACATAAAATATAAAATAGATCATTATAAAAGCTTACAAAACAGTAAATCACATTTTAATGCCTAATTTAAATAATATATACAGTAAACTTATGTTATAATATGTGTTTGAACTGACAATCTTTGTCTCTACAATTCCCATCTACTTCGTATGGACAGATTATGGCGAGTGGGTCAAAAGTTTCGACTCTGAAAAATAAGTGAGTTAGGGGTAAATACTTAGACTAAAGAGTGGGGAGACAGAGCTTTAGTTTTTATGATTTCAAATAATAAAATATGTTTGCTCCATCTCCTCTCTCTTAAATCCAAGGTCCAAAAAACCTAAAACGAACCTTTTGGAATCTAAAGGTGATATATACTTGGCCAGAGTGGTCTCCACAATTGGCAATTTTTTTATTTCTAATATTTTGTGAATATCGTTGGGATCGCCAAAATTAATCGTTTCTTCCACCATTGAAACCGGACTTTTTACGGCCGGCAGCGGTATTTCCGGTATTTCTACGACTAACGGTGTCTTAGGTCTGGGAGGAAGAAGAATAGTTGGGTTGGGTGGTAATTTTTTGATTTTGCTAAAAATTAGTTTAGTTTGTTTTTGGAAGAAATATTAAAGTATTAGTTGTTGATTGTTAACAAAGTCAAAGATTTGTCAAAAGACACTGTTCTGCTTTTGAAAAATTTAAACCTTTCTGAGCACCCTGTACATTTGATTAAAGTTTTTTTTATGGGAATATCGTTTTTTTATACAAGCAGAACTTTATGAAGGTTGAAGTTTTTTCGTAAAACGCATAATAAAAAGTTTTTACTATGGGCAACCCAATCCGGAACAAACAGAAAAAAATTGGACTACAAGGTTTGTCAACAATACATTTAAAGCATAAGAAATACACATAATTTTTAAGTAAAGCTTCAAATTGCTTTTTTACGGCTCAAATACGACCATTTTTAACAAAGATACAGCTATCCGAAGAATCGCAAAACAATTTTTTTTATCTTTCAATTTTTTGTATTGGTGTAGAAGTTTTACATTTACTGGTTTCTAATGTGGAAACTACCAAATAATAAGAAATCAGATTTTTTAGTCTCAGTCAAAATTTTTTATAATGAAAAATTTAATATATTCTACATTTCACTTTATTATTAATATATATTTTACTCAAAATATCATTTTGAAAAAAAAGCCGTTTTTTTTCTAGGTTTTTTTTCATGTTTTTTTACATCAATGCTTTTAATAATTCTTAATGCTCTTTGCATTTAGACGACTCATTTGTTATATGACTTTTACTGAATTTAAATGTTTACAGTTATCATTAATAAATAGTTATTTATGTATCAAGGCAGTAAAGTCGTATTTTTTATCACGAATGTGGAAATTTTTAAATGTGGAAACATTTAATAAAACTAATAATTAATATTGATAATTAAATCAAATGTAATTTGATGATGAAATCAAATGTCATTCGAATGATATTATTTTTATTAAAGAACATTTTATGAAAGGGTCCAATTGACCTACGCGATGGTGCTTTTAAAAAAATATTATTTAGTTGCTGCTGAGGAGCAGTAGACACATCTTAAAATGTATAATGCGTTGCATATAATACTCATATTAAATCAGCAGTAAAGTCCTACTTTACTGCCGATTTCTTTTACTTTACTGCCGATTGTGGACTACTTTACTGCCGATTTCGGATAAATGTTATTTATTATATCAATTGTACAATTTATATTTGGGCCTGTATGCAATTTATTTCTTCATTCGGATTCCCACTGTTTATTGGTAAATATTTTTAACATTTTCCGGTTTATTCTCAAAAACACTGGTTTGTAACATAGGTACGCGTTTGACAGCTGCTTATTAAAAGTTATACTTTTGGTACTATGGTGGCGCTACTAGCGATGCTTCTTTAGAGTTAAAACTTCTTGATCTTTTTTTGTGTACTCGGTTGCATATAAAATTACCGTTAAGTGCGTTGCTTTAAATATGAAAGTTGTTGTAAAAAATGTGTCAAAAATTGCTTACAAAAACAAAATGGTATCAAATGTACTTAGTACTTTAAAATATTCTTAGAAAAAAAAAATCAAATTTGCAGAACAGTGAAATCATCAAAACCGAGTAAAACCAAAGCAAAAAAACCTCAAACCTTGAATCAAATTTTTGCTTTTTGCCGACCAGGTCTTGCACGTTGAGGCAAACAATCTGCTGCGACTGTTCCAGCTTCCTTTTCGCCGCGTTCAGCTCCAACATCAGCTCCTTGACGCGTTTCTCGTGCTTTTTCCGTTCGTTAATGGCCGCGAAAATTTTCGCCACCGCCGGCTTCAGCTGCGCGTAACTCTCCTGTATCTGTAATCTGGGTTGCATACGCTATGTTGTAAGATTTGTCTCGGGGATTCACCCGAATCCAAAACAAGGTTTTGTCTATGTTTTCTCGCATTTATTTGTTAGTTATGAGATTTGTATACATTTTTTAGCGGTACATGCATTTTTTACGTTATTAATAATTAGAAGTAATTATATTTGAGAGAAAAGATTTTTAAGCTAAAATGATTTATCTGACAAAAATTTTAAATTTTGTAAAAAACTTTGTGGTTTGTAATAGAAACTTCTATAGGAGGCATAAATAAAATTGGATACTCTATAAAATGCTCCATTTAAAAATTTAAAAAAAATAATATTACAACTTCTAAAAATTAATTTAATTATTAAATACCTTCCATTCTTTTCGACCTGCATCTCCTTGTAAACTCCTTTGAAGACATTAAGATCCTTTTTATAATCCCAAACTCTATTGTCACTTTTAGGTGTATTGACTTTATTTACAACTTTATTTGGAACAACTTTTTCAGCAGTCAAATTATTTTTACCAACTCTATTTGGAGTGGTTTCGAGTAATTTTTTCTTTACTGCAGGTTTAATTTTATTATTTGCTATCGCCAGTTTTTGCAGTAATTCTTGGTACTCGATTTGTTTATCTTTTGGTAGTAATTTTACAGCTGACTTAGCAGTGCCATTATTTGGCTTATTTTTTAAAACTGGGGTGCTAACTTTGGCGCTTTTGGCCTCGACTTGAGCTCTTTGCTCTTTCAAAAATTTATCTACAGTACTTTGGATGTCATTTATGTTTGTGGTTTCTTCCTCTGTATCTGAGTCGTTGTTGATGTTTATTATAAGTGGTTTAACAATTGGCATTGTTGGTAGAGGTTTTGTAGTTATTTTTCTCACAACTTTGTAGTTATTTATAGATTTGATTGGTTTTGGGGCATTCTCAGTCTTTTTCTCAATTTTCACTACTTTTTCTACGGGTTTAGCGATTTTTTGTGACATAGAAGCCAACAAATTCGCCCGAAGGATATCTTCATCGTCTTCCTGAGTTAAATTTGTATCTTCCACGTTTTTATCGTTATTTTCCTTGTTGGTTTCGGAAACAGCAGAATTATCCGATATATTGCCTTCATCTTTGAGTTTTTTCTTTTTCTTGTGGTTGTATTTGTTTAAAATCGCTGTTCGTAACGCCTCACTCCTTAAAACCATCAACTCATTATCTATTTTTTCTGGATTGTCATTGATTTTGATGGCCTCTTCCGACTTATCTACACCCCCCAAATTCTGCATTATTTTCAGCCTCGTTTTCAAGCTGTTAACGTGCCACTCTTCCTTCTCTATGCACACCGTAGCCTTCAGTTGCTTCTTGAGCACCTTGTGGTCGAGCACAAATCTATCACTGTCCGAATCGTCGCTGATGGACTTTTTCCTGGACTTTTTCCGCCTCTTCGACGATTCGGATTTCCTGCGACGTTTCACTACCCGCATCTCCCCGTCGCTGATGCTGCTTAAAGAAAGACCCCGTAAATGTCGCTTAGATGTTGTCAACTTACCATTCTGGATGGGTAAAGTTAGCGAATTGTCGGATATGTCTTCGAAATCGTCGTCGACGATTTCGCCCTCTTCCCGTTCGTCCGAACCGAGCGTCACGTCGATCGTTTCCATTTTATCGCGATAAAGTGAAACTTTCTCGCCCTTTTCGTAAGAAATAAGTCAACTGTCATAAGAGGTGCCAACTGAAATTAAACAAAGAACATCACACGAGTTTACCGAATTCACCTAATTTCAGTAGTTACTGAGAATATTAGTGGTTAAATTTGTTTAAAATGACTTAAAATGCACAGAAATATTTAAGAATTTCGCAAATAATAACGATTTATAAAATAAAACACATGTTAACAGTATCTTTTAGGTTCTTATGTTGGCAACACATTAATATTGATTATTTAGGGATTGCCAACAGATACGAAAATAACAAAGAAAAGCACTAAATTTTGCATTTTGTTAAATCGTTTTAAACATATTACCGCCCAATTATAATAAAATTATTATTTCATACATAAATATAATAAGAATATTTAAAAGATAACAATATTAATTTTAAAAAATCCTACATTTAGTTTAAAATAAAATCAATATCTTATTAAAAATTATAGGTAGGTACCTAAATTCTAAAAAATATTATTTAATATTAATAATCTTTAATATATTCCAATATTTATAAAATTATTTGAGTGACATTGCAGTAATTTAAAATTACTAATTTTACGTTGGCAACATTAATTTCTTAAATTCATAAAAACTTCACGTTCAAATCGTTTTCTTAACATTATCAAAGTAATTTTCAGGTGTTTCACTACCTTTCCACGTTGATTTAACAAAGCGCAATTAATTATCACCGAAAGCATATTATCGCCAGCGAGAGTTATCGATTTTTCTTAACCCAATTTCTATCGACAAAACATCGGAATTTCTTGCATTTTCCAGAACTTTCTGACCATGGCCGATGCGATTGATATTTCGCCGAATCAAGACGGCGGTGTGCTGAAGAAAATATTGAAACAAGGCACCAGCGATGAGTGCCCCCCGAATGGGTGCAAAGTAAAAGTTCACTACACTGGAACTCTCACCGATGGCACTAAATTCGATAGCAGTAGGGACAGAAATCAACCCTTTGAGTTTGACTTGGGAAAAGGTACATGATACTAATGTTTTCTTCAATTTATTCTGATTTTTTTGGTTTATAGGCAGTGTCATTAAGGCATGGGATATTGGTGTTGCTTCTATGAAAAAAGGTGAACAAGCCATTTTGACTTGTGCACCTGCCTATGCTTATGGTGAGGCTGGTAGTCCACCAACTATTCCACCAGAGTCAACACTGCTTTTTGATGTAAGTGTACTGGTGTAACAAAAATTTTAAATGTGTTTTTATGGTTTTTTTTATTGTCTAGGTTGAGGTTATTGACTGGAAAGGTGAGGATTTATCACCCAACAGCGATGGGGGTATTGAAAGGGTGCAAACTTTGACCCCTGGGGCTGGTTTTACTTCTCCAAATGATGGGGCCATTGTTGAAGGTAAGAATTTTTTTAATTTGTTTTTTTTTTACTTATACCTATCTATTAATTATTTAAACATTTGATTTGCTATAAATTTTAAAAATTATAAAAATCGGTTTTATTTGATTTTATTTTTAATAAAAAAGTGTAATTGAGGTTATCTATCTGTCAGGTTAACGATAATTTCGTCGTTTCTTCTACACATATTTTGTATTATTTTTAAAAATCTTAGATTTATATTAAAAAAGTTTTTATAATACAAAATATGACTTTTTTCTTAATTAAAGATAATTTAACAAAAAAGAATTTGTCAAAATCACATCTGACAGTTGTCAGACGAATTTAACCTCACTTTTTACCAATTTATAATAAAGTTAAGTTCAGCCCATGGCTAAAAAGCCTGAAAAGCCATCCCGTGATTAAAACGCCATAAAGTAGCAACTTGTCAATGTGGAAGTATATAATACTATATAAGAGGTAGGTAATGCGTATTATCTAGAGTACATTAATGTAATTTCTCTACTCCAATTAAATTATTTTCAAAAATAAATAAAATCTGACATCTGTTAGGCATTCCTAACCTCACTTTCTTTCAATTCAAAAGCTGATTGGGCCAAATCGCAGTAAATAATGAAATCGGCCAATCGCTGACGTTCATTATTTCCCTTGGGGTTATAATAGTTACCAACATACACCAAAAAAGCCCAAATAATGTCAACATTAGTCAATTAGTTATTTTTTTTATAATAAACAAGTTAATAAATTAATTTTTATGAAACTTTGGTTTCCTGTTTTCGTATTTTATTTTGTGGTTAAAACTCCCTACCTACTTGTTTTGTGATTATTTATTTATTTACATTGCGGTTTTAATTACTATCTTGAATGAAATTTTTTTAGAACAAAATTCTATTGATAAAGTTTAAAATAAGCTTTATTTTAATTTTTTTACTTAAGTTTTTTTTTAAATTTAAACCAGAATTTATATGATATGTTATTATTTTAAATAAATGAGTTTTTTTAGGTAAATTATTACTTTTACATTTAAAAATAAGTCAAAACATGCCTTTACAACTTTTTACTTAAAAAATGACAACTTTGGTAATATTTTTAACAAATATTGGAAATATTCCTCAACACCAAAACATAGAATTAGAATTTAAGCACTTTGAGTTTTGTTTTGGTTTTAGATTTGGGGAATATTTCTAACATTTGTTTTACAGGGATTTTGTTTTAACCAAAATGCAGAGCTTGACAAAAGTCCATAATCAGGGTTGGGTATCTACCTACATTTTTGTTTTCGACATGTAGAAAACCTTTTTCGACGTTTTCGACGGTAGAAAACGTAAAAAAGTAGAATACTGTCAAATATCAAAAAATGTGAGGTTATGCAAGTTTGTTGTTTATTATGATTTGTTAAATGTTGTGAAAAATCAGACACCTACCATAAATTTGAAGTTATTTGGAGTTTTTTAACATTATTATGGTGGGAAAAAAAGGGCCACGTTTGGTTGGGAGACCCCAACATAATTTTTGGCATGAGGGCAAATTTTTATCAATTATAGAGAAGTGGAAGGAGAAGGTCGAATAAGGTAATTTACGTAGGCAGTAAACCCTATAGGTTTACAAGTTTTCTACCCTTTTCTACCAAGGTAAATTACCTAAGGTTTTCTACTGACCCAACCCTGTCCATAATCAGGGTTGGGTCAGTAGAAAACCTTAGGTAATTTACCTTGGTAGAAAAGGGTAGAAAACTTGTTTTCGACTTGCGTCGAAAACCTATAGGGTTTTCTACCAACGTAAATTACCTTTTTCGACCTTCTCCTTCCACTTCTCTATAATTGATAAAAATTTGCCGTCATGCCAACAATTATGTTGGGGTCTCCCAACCAAACGTGGCTCTTTTTTTCCCACCATAATAATGTTAAAAAACTCCAAATAACTTCAAATTTATGGTAGGTGTCTGATTTTTCACAACATTTAACAAATCATAATAAACAACAAACTTGCATAACCTCACATTTTTTGATATTTGACAGTATTCTACTTTTTTACGTTTTCTACCGTCGAAAAAGGTTTTCTACATGTCGAAAACAAAAATGTAGGTAGATACCCAACCCTGTCCATAATGGATATTTATTAATAGAACGTTACAAATATGACAGATGATTTTTATAGAACTTGATTCAAAAGAAAACATTAAACTAAAACAACCAAAAAGTAAACCATTTTTTAATTTTATTGACACTTCACCATATAACTGCCAACTGTAACGCAAAAATTTAAAAGTTTCTTAATATTTTCCTACTTATGGCGCCTTTTCACTTTTTAATCGTAAATGTTTTAAATGTAAAAGAAAATTAAAGAAGGTTTTTTTAAAATTATGGAATATATAATTTTTTATAATTTTAATTATGTCTGACAATATTTAATAATTAAATAAAATGACGTCTAGAATAAATTTAATTCAAATTTAATGGAAACAGATAGGAAAAATAGCGAAATATTATTATGTGTAGGCAAAATAACTATTTTTTATGATATACACTGCGCGTCACAATTAACGCATAAAAAGTAAAAAAATTCTCTAAAACGCCTTTACCAATTTTTATGAAATTTTGTATAAGAATACTTCAACTTATATCTCAGTTTACGTTTTCGAGGGTTTTTTGAGAAAATATTTTTAAAGTCCTTTTATTTAATATTTAAAAAAACGCTCGAAAAATATCTTTTATAGGGAATTTTTTAAGTAAATTAAAAATATGCTGTTAATGACTGTATTTTTGCTAGTATACCCTGAAAATAATACTAAATGTGGGAAATTATTTTATTATCTCAATACAAAAGTATTAAATAGTTTCTCAACCCCAATATTTCAAAAGTTTATATGAACATTGTATTGACCTTTTAATTTCGCCGGCAGTAAACTATAACTTAAATTCGGGCACGGACTCCACTGTAAAGTCCTCATAAAACATTTTCTTTACTTTCACTGTGAAAAACTGTCAATTTTCAAGAAATACATTTCGATTTATAACCTTTGTAATTGTGTTTATAAGTGCAAAATGTGACATTTGACGGTGACACACAGATTTCCCTATTGTTTCATAGATGGCGCTCTACAAATTTTTGATTTAAATCATTTTAAGATAATAATAAGTATTTGTCGTAGAAAAAGTATAGTGTGCACCTCGTTTATAAACTTTTCTATGGCGTTTATCAAACTTGATACATAATATACTATTATACACTCC
Source organism: Brassicogethes aeneus (assembly GCA_921294245.1). Classification (NCBI taxonomy): domain Eukaryota; kingdom Metazoa; phylum Arthropoda; class Insecta; order Coleoptera; family Nitidulidae; genus Brassicogethes; species Brassicogethes aeneus. The sequence continues at coordinate 3,791,483 of OV121138.1, forward strand.
GCCAAGAAAGTATCGCATCACCATTATTTCTTAATATAACAAATATATCAATGATATATAAATGTTTATAAGGATGTTTTTAAATATTTTCTAGTTATTTTATTTGTAAAATCATAAAAAAATACAACATCAACGAAAAGCAATGGTTTTATTCAATTTAATTCACAAATAATGAAAAATGCAAAAAACAATGTTAATTAAAAATAAATTTAATGACATATAAAATAAATTTAGTAACGCGTATTGCCCCCTCTAGCTCTTATTACTTCACGACAACGTTGTGGCATGCTTCCAATTAATGTCCTTAAATAATCCTGATTCAAATTGTCCCATTCTGCAGTTAATAGCCGTTGCAGGTCCTGAAGATTAGCTGGCAGCACGTTTCCAGCTCTTACCCTTCTATAAAGATAGTCCCAAACATGTTCTATTGGGTTTAAATCTGGACTGCTGGCCATCCTAAAACTGGGATATTTACCTCCTGAAGGTACTCGGTTACTATCCTTGCGACGTGGGGGCGTGCATTGTCATGCATTAAGACGAAATCGTCACCAACAAATGGGGCGTAGGGGACAACATGTTGATCCAAAATGTCTCTAATGTACCTGTCAGCAGTTAAGGATCCTCCATCTAGCACCACCAATTCCGTAAAACCACTTAAAGATATTCCTCCCCAAACCATAATAGACCCTCCTCCAAAATTTGCCGAAGGTCTTATGTTGCATTGAGAATAGCGCTCGCCGTCTCGTCTATAAACAGGTATTCTTCGGTCTGATGTGTATAAACTAAATCTTGACTCATCTGTAAAGAGTACGTTACCCCAGTTTTCAATATTCCAATTAACATGTTCTCTAGCAAATGTTAATCGTGCTACACGGTGTTCCCTGGTGAGTTGAGGTGCAATGACAGCTACTCTGGCTCCAATTCCAGACTGCCTTAAGATGTTTCTCACAGTTTCTGAAGATATACGTACATTCCGAGTCTCAGCCAAGTCATGCTGAAGTTGACTTGCAGTTACATGTCTTCGACGCAGAGCCTGAAGAGTCAAAAATCTATTGTCTGCAGGCGTAGTTGCTGTCGGCCGGCCTGATACTGCTCGTCTGTTATATCCTCTAGTCTCTCGGAATCTAACAAGTACTCGGGATACTGTCGATTGGTTTACACCTACTAAATTAGCCACGTATCTCTGACTTCGTCCATCTTCAACAAGAGAAACTATTCTAATTACTTGTTCCCTAGTTAAATTTAAATTTATGTTTGAACGGCCTTTCATATTCAATATTCTTTGCAAAATTTGTAATTAAACACAAATTGTGTGCACTTAAACAAAGCAAAATATAAAATAATATAATTAATTAAATCCAATTAAATCTGACAAAAAAGTTTTTTCGCAGTTTTTTCTGAAACAATACATTGTTTTTGTATTTTCGTTTGTCAACATTTATTGCATTGTATAAATAAATTAAATTTAATGGTAATATTTTTAGTTTTATAGGTGATGCGATACTTTCTTGGCGGAGTGTATATATAATAAAATATATATACTTCTTTGACATGTAAAATTCTATTCTATAATTTTGAAGGTATTATTTTCCAGTGCATATTAATATTTAACTTAATATTTCTTATCCAATTAAAAAGTGAAACGGCTTGCCATAGCTACTTGAACAAAAACAAAACGTTTTAAAATGCTTAAAACAAAGAAACGTTTCCAATGTTCAAACCATTGCATTTTTATGAAAATATTGTATTTTTTGTAAAAAATGTTGACCTAACCATAAAAACTTGTGTGCAGTCCATCTGGTGGGCAAGCACGAAGACCGCGTGTTCGAAGATCGCGACGTGTCGTTCACGATCGGCGAAGGTTCGGAGATGGGCGTGGCGAAAGGCGTCGAGCTCGCCCTCCAGAAGTTCACCAAAGGCGAAACGTCCAAGTTGAAGCTGAAGCCGTCGTACGCGTTCGGCAGCGAGGGAAGCGAAGCGCTCGGCGTGCCGCCGAAAGCGAGCGTCGAGTACACCGTCTCGCTGAAGAGCTTCGAGAAGGCGAAGGAGAGCTGGGCGCTGGACGCGCGGGAGCGACTCGAACAGGCCGAGTTGTTCAAAGAGAAGGGGACCAAGTACTTTAAGAGCGCCAAGTACGCGCTGGCCGTGAGACTGTACAGGAAGGTGCTGGCCTTCCTGGAGACCGACAAGGACTTCAAGGACGAGCTGGCCGAGAAGCGCAGGAACTTGGTGCTCGCCGCGCATCTGAACGTTTCGCTGGCTGCGCTGAAGACGCTCGACTTTTTCGAAGCCAAATCCGCGGCAAATCAAGCGCTCGAAATCGATCCCAACAACGAGAAGGCTTTGTTCAGGAGGGGACAGGCTTTTGTCGGTAAGTTTCATCTCGCTACGGTTTACTTTCTCTTGGTGTTTATAAGGGGAGGTGCAATTTTTTCTCTGCACCTGTTTTGACAATAAAAAACTACATTCGCGGTAAGTTTCATCTCGCTACTGTTAACATTCTTTTTGTGTTTATAAGGGAAGGTGCAATTTTTTCTCTGCACTTGTTTTGACAATCAAAAACTACATTTGTGGTAAGTTTCATCTCGCTACTGTTAACATTCTTTTGGTGTTAATAAGGGGAGGTGCAATTTTTTTCTTTGTACTCATTTTTGCAATTAAGAATAGTACAGTTAGGAACAAAACATTTTACATGTGAAGCAAGTTTCATCTCACTATTGTTTACATGCTTTTGGTATTAATAAGCAGAGTTGTAAAAACGCATTTTTTTAAATCCAATGATATTTCATTGCTCATTTTTATCATAATGAGTAATGAAATTAATTTACATTTTTTTGTTTAATGGAGAATTACTTGGACATTTCTCATTTTCAATTTTTAATAATGTAAGAGTTTACATTAAATTTTTTATTTTAGTCATTTTTTTTAATGGGGAGAAATGAGTATTTCATTGCTCATTTTTAACACGTACGGAAATTATTTTTTCTTGTAGATATCATTTGTATTTTATTTTTCGCACGATTTGCATTGGATATCATAATAATATACAAAATATTTGTAACGAAAATAGGTTGTAGCTATGGAACTAAGGAAATATTTTTTCTAAATATATTGCGTTTTAAATGCCAAAAGGGCGTACTACAGCAGTTAAATAGGGTTTTGTGCCAAAAGGGCGGATAAAAAAAGCCATTCAACTTAAAACCGTTCAAAACGTCAAGATCTGTAAAAATAAATTTGACTTACTACGCCCTTTTGGCTTAAAAAAAATTTTTTTTGTCATAATTTGAATTTTTATGAAAAATTGAATTTTTCTTCAATTTGACTTTTTTTATTTTTTTGAAAATAAAATTTTTTTTTTATTCGATTTTTTCGGAAATTTTAATCATTTTAAAAATTTGAATTTTTTTCATATTGACAAAAAAAGTTTTCAAAATTTGATTTTATTTATGCTGACAAAAAAAAATTACACATTTTTTTTAATGAGTAATGTAAGATGTTCCATACCATATTGCAAACTTTTTATTGAGTAATGGATTAGAATTACATTTCCATTAAAAAAAAATGACAAATGCATTATTTTTTACATTAGGATTTTTGCAACACTGTTAATGTTATGTGCAATTTTTTCTCTGCACTTGTTTTGACAATCAAAAACTACATTCGCGTTAAGATTCATCTCGCTACTGTTAACATTGTTTTTGTGTTTATAAGGGGAGGTGCAATTTTTTCTCTGCACTTATTTTGACTATCAAGAATAGTTCAATTAAGAACAAAGAATTTTACATTCACAGCATGTTTCATCTCACTATTGTTTACATTCTTTTGGTGTTGATAAGAAGAGGTACAATTTTTTCGATGCACTTGTTTTGACAACCAAAAACTACATTCGCGGTAAGTTTCATCTCGCTACTGTTAACATTCTTTTCGTGTTTATAAGGGAAAGTGCACTTATTCTGATAATTCTACTTTTTTTAAGATTAAATCATTTTGGGGGTAAAAAGTTATTTTTGATGGTTTTAATAGCAATATTAAAATTAACTTTAATAATTAATTTTAAGGTCTTACTGAAGCTGAATTAGCTGCAAAAGATTTTGCGCGTTGTTTGGAGATAGATCCGAACAATAAGGCTGCGCAAGCGCAGCAAGCAGCTTGCGCAAAAATTTTAAGGCAACAATTGCAGAAGGAAAAGAAAATTTACGCAAACATGTTCGATAGATTCGCCAAAATGGACACACAGGTGAATTCCTAATTATTTTTTTTACATAACTATATTGTTAGAGTAGTTTTTTATGTTGTATTTTGGTTTTATAACTATTAATAAAGTAAAGGTTTAAAAATTGTGTTTTATTTTCTGATGTGGTTTTAGAGGGAAGAAAATGAGAGCAGCAAGGCACCGAATGTTTTATCTTCCGTGGGAGAGTGGGGGCAAGAGGATCGCGAAAGGGAGCCTAGCGAATTCGAAAAAGAAAACCCCAATATATTGCTATTAAATGGCAGTGGAGAGTTTAAAGATATGTAACTTAAGTACTTGAGCTTTAATCAATTAAACAGCATTTAATACAAAAACTTTATTATTAACAACGATTAATTGGCGGAAACCTTCCAAAAACACAACTTCCTATCATCTCCAACACAAACTAGAGGATATCTATAATGCCAGCTCACATTCGTAGGCAATGTCAGGTTTGCTGCCAATTTCGTGGCCTGAGATTTAACGTGAACAACTTTAAGAGTCCCCTCGAGACTATTAGTGGCTGCTAACAATTCCGCCTGCGGACTAAACTTTATACTGCCCCCGTTTTCCGGAAAAAGAACACTTGTCCAAACAGGAAAACTAAAATGGACTCTAAGTAATTTTTCACACCATTAAACACAATTTCTTACCATGGTTTGCTCAAATCCCAAACTAGCAGCTCTCCTAGATGCAACGAGGATACCATTTGCTCATTTACGGGGGCCCAATGAGCCCCTATTAAAGGTTTACCGTAATCCAACGAAATAACAGGCATTTCACTTTCGACGTTGTAAAATCGTATTATTCCGATTTTTTCGCCTACTAGTAACTTATTGCAATCATCTCTGTGCCACACAGCACTCATACCTTTAAAAAAAAAAAATCAGCTAAAATAAATTAAGGAGAGACTATGTACCTGGAGATGTTAAATTAAATGTATTCTTCAACTTAAAATCATCCACGGACCATATTTTAGCCGTATTATCGTCACTCACGGACGCTAAATATGTATTTTCTGGATCAAAACTCACATCGTTTATGTAACTTGTATGACCAGCTAAAATCTATATAAACCACAATATTTCCCCGCCTAATTACGCCCAAATCAACCCACCTTGCAAGTATTACTCTCATTCATATCGCTCGTGTAAATCCTCAGCTTAAAATCGCTCCCCCCAACACAAAACATCAAAATATTAGGGACGATGTTCAAATTTGTCTCCGGAGAAATACTCAATGTAGAACATCTACATTGATGCTTAAACTCCGACATGACATTCAAAGACGGCACATCCTACAAAATAAACACGCCAAATCTTTTGAAACACCTTTAAAATTAACTTACCTCCAAGTTTAAAAATGCCAGCACGATTTTATTCTCGAACGCTATTAAAATCAAGTCCTGCGACCATTCGAACTGCGAGAAATGCACCGAAAGAATTTGCCCATGTTCAGAGAAGTCCTCCGTGTAGTTGGGCTCGCTGAAGTTCTTCCGCATCGAGCTTAAAACGTCCATTTTTGCCGGGTTTTAATGTTTATAACCTAAAAATGTCAACTTTTGAAAGTTTTCATGTAGCGCCACCTATTATAAATACTATGAATGATTAGGTTGAAAAATCGTTGATAGAAGGCGCGCGGTACCGACGAATTGTCTGTTTTACCGGCTTAGTTATTTTTAGACATTTGTCATGTGTCAATTATTAAAAACAATGGTTTTTACCGATATTTAGTAGTTATTTAAGATTTATTTATAGAATTACTTAATTAAATTAAAAACACTATAGCAATAAACTTTTATATTTAGTGAAAATGGCTGCTGATATATTAGGGGCCGAATGGTAAGGTTAGGATACTGTGGAAGCATTTTTTTTAAATATTAACTTTACAGGCATTTGTCACCTGCAGGGATAAACCTAATTACTGATAATGGCAACATAAAAGACCGATCTCAAATACTGAAAAAAGCCTTGGATGTATGTAAAAAATAACCTAAAAAAATTAAACTGTTAACAAAATGTATTTTTAGACTGATTTGAAGGAAATAGGTGGCTCAGTGCTGAGCAAAGAACTAACAAAGGACAAAACGTCGAAAATGGTGTTGCAAATACAAAAAATACGTAATATATCGGCGCCAAAAGCCAATGAAGAGTCGCAAGCTGCCCCGAGAATGTTGAAATTAATTCTAACCGATGGAGAAACCAGTGTTCAAGCTATAGAATTATCGACGATACAACAAATAAGCAGGGAAAAAACCGCCCCCGGTACTAAAGTGTTGGTGAACGGGGCCAAAATTTCCTCGGGGTTTTTGTTGTTCAATAACAGTTGTGTTAGTGTTCTGGGGGGGAAAGTTCCGCATTTAATAGAGAGGTGGGAGTTGGCCAAAAGTGTTCAAAAAAGCAATCGGCAGCAAGGTACCACCGATGGCCCCCCTCCATGGGTAAACTTTGGCTGCAAAATCCAAGCGGGCGACAAAAACGACGCCTTCAAATCCTTGCAACCCAAAACTAAAGACCCCAACAAAGACGACACGGAGTTTGAGCAGCAAAGACAAAAAGCCCTTGCAGAGGCAAGCAGCGGGGCTGTCAAGAAAGTTTTTGGTGGCCGTGTCAAAGAACAAGTGCAACCTGTGGTTAATAGGAATTTAAATAATAACACTAATAATAACAGGAGGAATGAAAGGAGGGGTTTTAAAGGGAGGAATCTTGAACCTAGAGAGGTCGATGATGTGCCCCAAAAACCTCTAGAGAAAGTTTCCCTATTCGATTTCCTCGAAACTAAGCTGCCAGTTGCTGAAAGCGCCCCCAAAGGAATTGAAAAACCAGTACAACAATTTAATTATCAAAAAAGTAACTATGAACGTAAAAGCGACTATAAGAACGCGCCTAGGACTAGTAATAGCTATAGTAACGCACCAAGTAACGGTTACAATAATTTTCCTAAACCCCATGAGCCTTATAGCAACAAAAAAGAGTACCAGTACAATAATGGTTACAATAATTACACTAAACCAAATGAGCCTTATCACAAAAAAGACTTTGGTAACAAAGACTATGGTAACAAAGACTTTGGTAACAAAGACTATGGTAACAAAGACTTTGGTAACAAAGACTATGGTAACAAAGACTTTGGTAACAAAGACTATGGTAACAAAGACTTTGGTAACAAAGACTATGGTAACAAAGACTTTGGTAACAAAGACTATGGTAACAAAGACTTTGGTAACAAAGACTATGGTAACAAAGACTTTGGAGGCAAAGATTATGCAAACAATCAAAAGCGCGAACACAAACAACCAAAACCAGAATCTCATCAGCAGCAAAACCACTTTAACCCAAAGCCCCAGCAGGAGCAAAAAATTGAAAAAAACTTGAACGATATAGCGGGAAATATGTCGAGATTATCGCTGGGAAATAGCAATTTCGCCAGCAAAATTATAAGGCAGCAACTGAATATTGCGCCTAATAAAAAACCCGAAGAAAATTTAGTTGCAAATAATCAGGAATCTGGGGAATTACTCGCAGTTGGTAACGAGTGTTTGGCGAAATATTGGGAAGACGGAAAAGTAAGTTATTCAATCATTCTATGCGTTAAAATTGCCCGAGCGTTTTATTATCTACCGGATGCCAAATACGTTGTTATAAATCCAATTTTACGTGATTTTAATAAAATAAATTTAAAGACCAATACTTAATTGTCTGTTAATATGTTTAAATATAAAAAAAGAAAAATGCAGTTATTTTTTTTAGTTTTATAACGCCGTAATTACAGCAATAACACCAAAGACCTATGTGGTCAAGTTCAGAGGTTATGATAATATAGAAGAAATTCTGAAAAAGGATTGTCAAGCAATAAACAAAAATAATAGGAGGAATGATAGAAATGAAAAATACTCAGGGGGTAATTTTTGTACAATTTTTTTATAGTATATTTATTTTTCTAACGTTTTTTTTCAATTTCAGGTTCCATGGAATTTCATAGAGGTCGCAAAATTTATAGCAAAAATTAACTTATTTTTATTTAATATTTATTAAATTTACCATTGCTTTATTTTATACTAATAAGGGAAATAAAAACTGATATTACTAAAATGCCTTTTATTTCTATGGTTTAAAATTATTTATGACCGTATTTTATAAAATTTATTATATATTTTAACTATTTTTAACTACATACGTATAATCATATTGATGTTTAAACAAAAAAATCGTTAATAAATTTCTGCGCATTTAGAATCTTTCATCAATTAATAGCAATTAAAATAGCTCTTTGAAAAAATCTGTTGTATGTTGCAATCAGGAACTTGAAAAGATACTTAAATTCATCATTAATTATAATTATGTATGGTTTGTGTTTGGATATTATAATTTTACCTACCTTGTTTAAAATATGGTTTATTTTCAATAAGTTTTAAATAAATTATTTGATGCGTGCGTGCAAAAGACGCAAATTTATTAATAAATTAAACAATATTTTTGTCAATGCGTGTATTTTTAGAAATTCTCAGGGAACATTTTTGTATTCTAAAGCCCTGCTTTTTAACGCAGGCTTAAAACAGTGCATTTTTAACTCGCCATCTAGTACGTAGCGTTAAAAGTACAAATTACACTTAAAAATGGTGGGAATAATTCGCACAGTGAGATAAGTTTAACAATGGTAGAAGAAATTCGCACAGTGGGATGAATTTATAAGTGATGGAACAAATTCGCACAGTAGGAAAAATGTTAAAATGGGAGGACAAATTCGCACAGTAAAATAAATTTTAAGAATTTCTAGTTTTAATATTTTTTAAAATGATCAAAATATTAAAAATTTCATAAATTTTCAAAAATAATTAAAAATTCTATAAATCCCAGAATTTTAAAATTAAAAAAAAACAAATTTTTTTTAATTTCAAAATATTAAAATTTAAAAAAAAATCACAACTATAAAAAATTTCAAAAAGATCAGAAGTTATCGTGAATGTGATTGTTTGGTTTATATACCAAACAATCACATTCACGATAACTTTTGATCTTTTTGAAATTTTTTATAGTTGTGATTTTTTTTTAAATTTTGTGTGGGATGAATTTAAAAATGGGAGGACAAATTCGCACAGTAGGAAAAATTTAAAAATGGAAGAACAAATTTAAATTTAAAGTTTTAAAAATTGTAAAAGACAAATTCGCACGGGGAGATGCATTTTAAAAGTGTAGAATAAATTCGCACAGTGAGATGAATTAAAAAATGGAAGGACAAATTCGCACAGTGGGATAAAGTTTTAAAAATCCAAAAAATTATCAAACTTTAAAAATTTTGAAAAAATTAAATTCTTTTAAAAATAATCAAAATTTTTAAAGTTATCGTGAATGTGATTGTTGGGTTTATGGCACAAAAAAACCGCGGGTTTTTAAAATATTATAATTACATAATATTTTTAAATAAAATTGGAATGAATTTAAAAATGGTAGGACAAATTCGCACAGTAGGATAAAGTTTCTAAAAATTTAAAAATTCTAGTTTTAAAAATTTAAAAAATTATAAAAATTCCAATTTTTCTTTTAAATTAAAAAATTCCCAAAATAATCGTAAATGTGATTACATATTGTGATTGTTGGGTTCATGGCACAAAAAATGCCTGTATAAAATTAATAATTTTAAAAATATTAGCAATTTTTAAAGAAAACGTCATGGGCATGTTTTTAGACATTTTAGGATATTTTTTTAAGTATATAAGGTTTAAATAAAAAGTAATATATAGAAATGAAAAAAATCTATACCTACAAACATTATCGTGTACAATTAACAGTTTTTACTTAAAAGAATTAAAAACAAATTATCGACGTTTTACTACGGCTTTCTTGTTTATTACTGTGTTATGTTATGTTATGTGAGTTCGCTCCTAATCTATTTTAATTAAATTAAAATTATCAGCGACCATTACAAGGAGGAGGGGGGGGGAGACACACAGGACTTGGACGTTCGCTCGAAGCGAAATCGAACTCGACGTTCATAAATAATTATTTTCGAATCGCGATGCCCGACATAGAGAGCGCGGATATTTCGCTTATTAACGCGAACGGCTTTTCGTTGCCAAGATTGCACGCAAGAAAAGCCTCGCAAGTTTCCATGTCCAGCGTTTCCAGCACCTTTTCCGACTCCAGCGACGATCTGATGCCGCTTTCCAGAAGGGGGGTCGCAGGATAATGCCTTCATCAAGACCGATATTGCGGTGAGTCAAGTTTTTGAGAAAGGATACCAAACATTGTTTTAGCAAATTTTAGTGTTTTGTTTTATTCTTAAAATTTTATATAGGGTGAGTTTTAAGTTGACGCGTTCCTTTTAACAGTGTGTAGAAATCAGCTAGACAAATAAATATTTTAAGTAACTTTTTTATCAAAACTCAAAAATAAAAAAGTTATAGCCCATCAAAGTTTAATTAAATTTTAAGCCGGTCCTGGCTATTGTTAACGAAAAACATAACCATAAAAATATCAAAATTAACAATGCAAAATGTCATATTTGACAACAAACATAACCATTTAAATCAAATTGACATTTTGCAATAAAAAATGTCATTAAGTTGCAGAATTTGCATTTTGACGACACTCTCCATAAATTAGTAACATTTCCACTAATTCATTATTGCTATAATTATGAACCATTTTTAACAATAATTGAGGCACAAAAAAAGACATTTTTCATAGCTAAATGTCATTTTGATTTAAAAGGTTATGTTTGTTGTCATAGATGACATTTTGCATTGTTTATTTTGTTATTTTTATTTTTATGGTTATGTTTTTTGTTAACAATAGCCAGGACCGGCTCAAAATTTAATTAAACTTGGAAGGCCTATAACTCTCTTATTTTTGAGTTTTGATAAAAAAGTTACTTAAAATATTTATTTGTTTATCTGATTTCTACACGCTGTTAAAAAGAACGCGTCAACTTAAAAGTCACCCTGTATAAAGAGTTTAGGTTGATGCAATTTTTTACTTGTCCAGGTTTTTAAAAACAAGACTTTGGATGATAATTTTTAAAATTGTCGTATTCTTGTTTGCATACCCATATAAAATTTTATAGTACTTAATTATTTTAATTTTGAGGAAAGATGTGATAATTTGTTCTGGCGGTACATTGCAGGAAAAGGGGTAAGGCACCTCCCCTTTTCTACTTAATGCATAAATAGCGATAGGTACCAACTTCCAAAAACAAAATTTACTTTGTCATTTTATTACATATGATTTCTTAAGCAGCCAATCTTCAAACTGATTTTATAATTATTTTTTATTGTAATACTAAAGGCACTATACCTACACTATATTGTAAGTTACAATTTGTAACACAGGAACGTAAAAAATAGGATTTAAAAGCGACAGTTGTTGATGTTGGTTTCCATGGTAACGCTTTTGCTTTTGACAGTTGCTTTGACATTTCTTAATGCAGTGTTATTTAAAACCTTAAAATGACTTGTAAAAACGAATAATTACAGTTCATTCTTTTTATCTGGACTCGTGTTTTTTGTTGGGTTGGTGGCTTATGCCAGTTTGACTTAGTATTTTTATTATTTAAAAATGGTACTTCTGTTAATGAATTTAATTAAATACTTTGACACTGTCAAATTGACAATAATATTTATTATTGATAATTTACTTGTTAATTATAAATAAAAAGATAATTATGCCAAATGCCACAATGGAAGAAAAAGTACATCGCCTTATGGACATTTTTGGAGTAAAAAAGTAACGAATTTGGTTTTATAAATATTACATCACACATTATTTTCACATTATTCACCATTGGACAACATTTACGTTCACAAAAAATTTTAATTTCTTTTATATAAATTCTTTTCAAAGCGAAGATTATCATCCGCTAGGAATACTTTCTCTTTTGGGCCGTAAAGCAACCTATATTTAACTACTTTTTTTATATGATTTTACTCATCCAAGCACCACCAAAGCCAAATTAATTGCATTTTTAACTACGAATCCTAGGCTACGAATTTCGACAACTCAACTTGACAACTGCACAATGTAACCTACAATAATTTATACATAACCACAATTAGATTTATAACTAGCTTAGTTGGTTTTAATCAGTGCGACCAACTTGACAACTGTATTTACCAACCAAAACCCTGAATTTGCAACGTTGTCGCAGTCCAGATAAAAAAAAGAACTTTATGTTGTTTTTAAAACGAACTAATATTTTGTTTAATAAATCTTTAAAATTTTAAACCTATAAATTATGATATTTATAGATGTAAAGTGTAAGCATACATACATATATATATAATATATATTTGAAAATAATTTTTTCACTTAAAGCAGGTTCAAGGGTAAATATAAATAAAAACAAACTTTTTCAAATGCACCAATTTGTCAAGTAAAAACTATTTAATTTCTGTAAACAAATACATTTATATTTTTTATTACAATAATATCCAATAACAAGTAATACAATATTAACGATACTTGTTTAATAATATTTCTTTTAATAACACAACATTTCCATTTTGGAAACATTTCGAACAACAATTGATTGATTATTAAATTTCGGCACGCCAAAAATGGTTAAAATATTTCGATAACCTTACGTTTTTATTTAATTGTTGCCTTACCATGTTTGGTGGTGTTTATAAACAATTATTTCAGTTTAAATACCCTTTGTGAATTCATACAAATTAAGTTAGTTGTATTGGTTCCAACATAATAATATTTATTTCGATAAAATCTGCGAAATATCGCTTTCTCAGATCAAAGTATGTGTATTAATAACAAAATCCCAGAAATATTAAATTAGACTTTCCAAAATCAATACAGTATTTAAATTTAAGAATTAAATACAAAATTCGTTTATCAAAACTGTTGAAGTAATTAAAATAAATAAGGTCATATTTTTAAAATTACTTTTGATAAACATATAAATAAGAATTTGTTTACACAACGTCTGCACATGCGCGTTTAAATTAATTCGAAAAAGGGTCATTTCATATAGAATCTCTCAATATTTTTTTAATTATAGTTTAAGTAATAACACTATTTTACAAAATCGAAAAAAAATTCTGCCCACCATATCCCATTAGAATTTTCCCATGTATTTTGAATTGTTTTTTTTTCAATTTTCGGAGGTATTTTGACGATTTTAATAACTTAACAAATTGAGGTCGAAAATTTACATATCGTCCTGGGGAGGGTTTAAATCAAACAGATAACTCCAGTTTGAATTTTTTTCGTGAAGCTGACATTTTTACAAAAAAAACAAGCTAATGTTGATAAAATTACATGGAAAAATGGCGAAGTTATGAATTTTTTAGTGGAAGACCAAAATTCAGCTTTTTTACGATTTTTATTTTATTTCTTTCTTTTATTTTGTGATATGTTTATTCTTTAATGAAAACCTAAGTAAAGTGCATGATTCGAATTTTTTGAGTTTTTTACGTACTTTTTTCACCGAAAACATTATTCAAAATTTAAATTTGACATGACTCCGCAAACGTGAATTCAAGTTTGATAAACGCCATTTTAATTAAATGAGTGTCTAGAAAAGTTTCTACGACAAATACTTATTATCTAAAAATGATTTAAATTAAATTTTTTAAATGTTAATCGAAATGTATCCCTTGAAAATGGACTAACCAACGTTTAAATCCGATATAGAATCAGTTTATTACAGTAAAAGTGAAAAAAATGTTTTATGTTTTAAATCTAGTTTAAAAGGTGCATTTAAAATTTTCAAATATTGCCGTTGAGAAACTAATTAATACTTTTGTATTTTTTTATTGGGATAATAAAATAATTTCCACATTTATTATTTATTATTATTATTATTTATTATTATTTAGTATTATTTTACAAGAAAGGCACTTTATTTTAATGATTGTATGACATTGGACAACTGTCAACCAACTTAAAACTAACTTAACACTGACAACTTTTCAATGTGTATTTAAAAAGTCACTTACTGTCGTGGAAACTTGTACGATAATGGGCTTTGTAAAGGTGAGTGTAGAAAAAAACCCTCTAATAGACTATAATAAAAATAAAAAAAACATGCCTTATAATTTATTATCATAATAACACTCACCTTATATACCAACTGTACTATAAGGTTTATTTAGTTAAACTGCGGACAATTGTAATCTTTATTTGGTTTTGGGTTTGCATAGTTTTATTAAGGTTATGATAAGATTTTTTGTTAAAAAACATTATTTCTGTGTGATTGCTTTGAGATGTTATGATCGGGTATTTTTGTAGTTTAATTAAATTTCCTATAAATGTAAGTTCACCAACAGTTGCCGTCTTGGTCTAGGTACCTAAAGATATTATATACATACTATACAGGGTGTCCCAGAACTAGCGCCACAGAAAAGGTAATAGGCAATCCCAATACATGGCCATAGTGAATTCTTTAAATTGCTATAGGATACTTGGCATGCATTGTTAATATTATAATAGGTAAAATATTTGGTCGACTAGAATCCACTTCATTATGACACTGCTATCAATTTTTATTCCTGTCATTATTTATCATTTTAAGCCCTTTTCTCTATGGCGCGAGTTCTATGTATAGTTGAGTTGATTAGTATATTTACTTAATCTGTAGTCTATGTTTATGTCCACTGCCACTAAGTAATAAAACTGTTATTTTTTGAAATATACTCCCTAAATGCTCAATATCTTTTTATTATTTAGAAAACAAATTAAATTATTTTTTTATTTCTTTTTTGCTTTTAGAATTTAACATTAAGAAGATGTAGATCGATGTCCGACAGTACGAAAAAAACAATAACCGAAGAAAATATCGATTTATTTCCGAATTTACCAGAAGCACTTTTGGAGGAAATGGGGTTAAGAGGTAACTCAACTAGGTATGAATTATAACATAAAAAATAAAATTAATACAGGATAATAAAAAATATTAATTTTTTTTCTATAGTAATTAGTTTATCCACAATTATTAAAAAATCTTAAATGATGCTAAGAAATAATTTTGTAGATTAAATGTACTACAAAAAATTTTCTGCCTCTAAAAGTATTTGTAACAATTTTATTATTCCGGTAAAAACTTTCTTAAAAAGCCATGCAGCTATTCGTAAACACCGTCTAATCTTATTTGATCGCTTATTGCCATTGGTTGTTTAAACTTGTTTTGTGACGTTCCTATAAAATTGTTACGTAAAAAAGCGAAATTTTAGCGAAAGAAATTAATGCATGTTTTTTATGAATGAAAATAATGACCATTTCACGAAAACGGATATGTTGTAATAATGTTTTGTTTTTATACATACAGTTGTATACAAAACTAAATGTACAAATTATTTATTTTTGTCCCTTTTTTTAAAACTTATTGTGCTAAGGTTAAGGTTAGTTTTCCAGCCTCATTGTTATACAAAACTATTGAAAATTATTTTAAAAATATGCACACATAAAAAAATAAAATCTACAATCTAATTTTATTTTTTTTTGTTTACAATTTATCTGAAAAATCAGTGAAATAAATATTTGTGTAACTCCTCAATTAATAACAACTTTTAATAATAGATTAAGACGAATCTAAGGTCAAAAATAAATATTATTATTATAATAATGTATCCAATAATTAAATTTATAAATATCGGAAAAAATAATAAGCGAAATCCTGCCATGTCAACGTTGTTAAGAAAATTTCGCTTAATTTATGGCAATTAATCTAATTACATTACATGCTGCATTCATTACAAAGCACTTTGTTCATATAGTTTTTGTAATCAAGAAAAAAATGCCACATGTGATACATAATAAATAAAATTATAAATGACTATGTATATTAGGGTGTTCGTTATTTCCCCTTTGGATTTTTGCACTTGTTAAAAAAATATTTCTCTTCTAAACTTTGACCTCCGGTATCATTTAAATAGATAGTATTACGAAAAAACGTAGGGACATTTTTTGCAAAGCATAACATTTTCAACAAAAATAGGTCTTGCATATTTTTTCATGTCTATTTATTAGCGAGATATAAATGTTTTCTTATTTAGTTTTTTTTTTAATGTTTTTAAAATGTAAAGAAATAATTTAGATGATGCCCAAGTGAAAGGGGCACCCTAATATATATGTATAAATAAAAAATAAACAAATTAAAAATTACATAACTATTTTAATAATTTATAACGGATATCCCGTAAAAATTGATAAAAGAAACCAATATCAATAGAAAACATCAATTTTTGCATAAATTATTAAAAAGTCTGACCAAAGTCACACAATGTAAAAAATTAAATTGTTTAAATAATGCTATACCAAATAAGTTGTCATTCCTTAAGACAGTTTTTTCTCATTATTTTTGCATTAGTGTAGTTTTTTTAATAAAAAAATCAATAAAATTGTAAACATTGCAAAATATGCACAGTGGGCAATAATCTACACAATTAAAATTTGTTTTATCATTGATTACTTTGTTGATAATTGTTTTTTGTTTTGCATGCTCATGTAGCTAATTTTTCAAGTGTTCCACAAAATACACTGCTCATAAAGTTAATTTTTTTTATCTGGACTGCGGCAACGTTGCAAATTTAGGGTTTTGGTTGGTAAATACAGTTGTCAAGTTGGTCGCATTGATTAAAACAAACTAAGCTAGTTATAAATCTAATTGTGGTTATGTATAAATTATTGTAGGTTACGTTGTGCAGTTGTCAAGTTGAGTTGTCGAAATTCGTAGTTAAAAATGCAATTAATTTGGCTTTGGTGGTGCTTGGATGAGTAAAATCATATAAAAAAAAGTAGTTAAATATAGGTTGCTTTACGGCCCAGAAGAGAAAGTATTCCTAGCGGATAATAATCTTCGCTTTGAAAAGAATTTATATAAAAGAAATTAAAATTTTTTGTGAACGTAAATGTTGTCCAATGGTGAATAATGTGTGATGTAATATTTATAAAACCAAATTCGTTACTTTTTACTCCAAAAATGTCCATAAGGCGATGCACTTTTTCTTCCATTGTGGCATTTGGCATAATTTCATCAAAATGAATTTTGCCCTCAAAAGGGCTTTTACATTCGAATTCTTGTCTATTATTTTTGGCATAATTATCTTTTTATTTATAATCGACAAGTAAATTATCAATAATAAATATTGTCAATTTGACAGTGTCAAAGTATTTAATTAAATTCCTTAAATACGAGTCCAGATAAAAAAAATGAACTGTACCTTTCTTTTTTTTTTGCTTGGATGAATAATATTATTTTTTTGGAGGTAAAAACAATGATGATATATAGGATAGGTCAGTAATATCCAGTGGCTCCCTGATTTTGTCAAAAAAAATTCTTAATTTTTATATTAAAAAACAGTATCTCTAATGTAAAAGTGATAGAGGAAAAAGCCCCAAAATGATGACAATTAATTTGGTGACCCTGTATTTCCAAGAATAACTACTGTCACAGTAGAAATTTGGCCAAAAATAAATATTTTATTTGGCCAAATTAAAGTTAAATTAATGAAAAACATTTTAGCAGTTTTTCCGAGGAGGAGCAAGAACAGAAATTCACGAGGCTTTCGCTGGCCTTTAGTATAGACTCGACTTCGATAAACGACAGATTTGAAAGGCAAAAAAGGCAGAGAGATCAGACAGAGCACAATTTGATGGTGGAGTTGGAAAAATTGACGCACAAAATCAACAAGATGAAGTATTTGTGCGTAGATTTCGAGACTACGGAGCTATTGACCGCGCTTTTGACCCAAGTAAGTTTACACGAATTATAACACAGTACGACGGTATTTGATTTTTTCCCTCCCATGAAAAGTTCCTATAGATTTTGAAAATAGACTTTAAACTTAAGTGCCATTCAATAAAATGTTATCCTCGGTATTCGGCACATAATATAACAGCTTCGATAACAGATTTTAAGAAAAATTTATTCACTGAATAAAATTATTTATTTATTTTAAAATTATTTTAATTATATACAGGGTGTTGCACATTTACGAAATACGGGTGTTTTACGTTCGTGGTCCAAAAGTTTCTGATGAACGGCAAAAGATATATATCGATATCGATTTGAAATTTGTAAAGCGTTTATTAATCAATTAAGCCTATTTTAATAAAATATTTTAAACAATATATTTTGTTTATTTTTATTTATTTATTTATTTTACACTATAGTATAGCTAGCAAAACAGTTCTTCAGAATTGGTACCGCCAAGTCTATGTTAATTTGAGTTAATTCTTCCAATATTCTATTCCATTATTTAATCCTTTTTTTAATTAGCATTTATACCTTTCCATTTTAAAAAAACTTTACTTCCAAATATCTTCATTTTATTTTTTAGACCATAAATTTTAATTAATATTTCTGACATCGATGACATAGAACACCCCATATATTTTTACATTTTGAAATTCTACATACAATTTTATACCTAAAGTGAATAGTTATTACTTTTTTTCGTTAAAATTTGACAAATGCACGTCAATCAAAAATAGCCTATAACTTTTTTGCTATTAGGTTTGCCGAAATGAGGCTGTAATTTTTGGAATCTTAAAATATTGTTTAAAATATTCCATGTCAATTCTTTAACATTTTTTTAACAAGAAAACCCAGGGAAAATTAGGCTAACTTGAAACGTTAATAACTTTTTTATTTTAAATGAAACACCCTGTATGTTTTTACATATATTATAATATAATATAATATAATATAATATAATATTATTATATGATATTATCACGAGAACTATGAATTTAATCGGTTAAACTAGGCTCAGTAGTTTTTTGTTTGGTTTTTCTTGGAAAATGTTGAATGCAAAATAATTTAATAAAATCACGAGACCGCGTAGCGGTCGAGGGGTTTTATTTTTAATTATTTTGCATGAAACTATTTTCCAAAAAGAAAAATCAAATAAAAAACTTACTGAGCATAGTTTTACAGATTAAATTTATACGTTGAGTGATATACGTCTAGATTATTTCTCGAATTAAAGGAAACTATTTGACAATTCATAAAATCTGACGTATGTGTCAAAATTTATAAATATTTTTTTAAAGAAAATTCCATTAATTTAAGGTATGTAATAAGTAATAATTGATATTTCGTAAACTAGATAACTTATTTTTTATTGTTTTTTAAAAAATGTTTGTTAAAACTTGTAAATAGCACCATAAAATCGTAAACAAAAATCCAATATGGAGGCTAAAATTTAATCGCTGTTAAATAGTTCTAGTGATTTAATCGCTTATTTAAACGAAATTTATTCGAAAATTTAAGGCATTTCGATTGATGTAATTGTTAAATATCTCTGAAATTATGTATATGAAATGGTATAGTAATTTTACTAAGAATTTTAAGTAGAATTTAAAAATGTAAAAATATATGGGGTGTTATATTTGAAATAACAAAGTTCCGGTCAAACCGCAAGTGAAATTTTGTTCAAAATATTTAAAAAAAATAGATCGCTTTTAAATTTCAAATCGATATTTTTTTCCGTTCCCCAGAAACTTCCAATGGACCACGAATGTAAAACACTAAAAATTAAGGTTTTTTTAGATTCTAAAACAATCTATAATCGCCAAACTAAAAGATCAAGATTTGTTTCCAACATATATTTAATATAAGATAAATACAAATCTCTTGTTTTATTAAAAAAAATCAAAAACTAAAACCAGACATATTTTTTTTATTTAAAAAAATTAAAATTGTTATTTTCTTTGAGTATAATTTTTGTATTATTTAAAA
Organism: Brassicogethes aeneus; assembly: GCA_921294245.1. Taxonomy (NCBI): domain Eukaryota; kingdom Metazoa; phylum Arthropoda; class Insecta; order Coleoptera; family Nitidulidae; genus Brassicogethes; species Brassicogethes aeneus. The sequence continues at coordinate 3,811,404 of OV121138.1, forward strand.
ACATAAAATATTCGAAGAAAAAAATAGAGAATTAAAAATCTGTTTAGTTTAAAATAATAAGAATGGCTGTGTAGAAAATTTAAATGACGTGATTTCGTGAAACGGAGAGTTTTTAACCTTTATTTTTAAAATCTATTAAAATTTTTCATGGGAGGAAAATCGTGTTGAACTGTGTTGCAGTGTTATACAGGGTGTCCCAGAACTCGCGCCACTAGAAGAAACGCGTAATTTTTAAGTTAATTAGTAAATCTGTACTCAAGTGAACTGGCTTAATGACCATTGTGCCTCTAACTATTGGAAATACGAAAAAAAAACTGTCAATCTGTCAAAAGTTTTGCCACGTTGTGATTTGAGATTATTTATCGTAGTATTGGTGGATTGCCAGTGGCAATCCACCAATACTCCGAAATTTTCCACAGTCCCGAAAAAAATGATAATTATCACGTTATAAGGGTGTTTTCTTCTTACTTTGCCACTGTAACACCCGAAACGAAAAATCATGTAATTGTTTTATTATTATACCTTACAGATTGATTAGTGATTAGTAAAAGTAACGTTATGGTGGTAATGATTTAAAATACTAACTAATATCTGAGCATGGGACTAATTTGATATGTGTTTTTCTTGATTAAAAACTGTAACACCCGAAACGTTTCGGGTGTTACAACTTTTTTCATATATCGATATATGTGTGTGTATTGCTTGAAGAATGCAATAAGTATTATTTTTAAGGCTCTTTTGTTACTGCCCTATTTGTTACCAACTATGTATGTACTACCTAGGTACTAAAAAAACACCGAATTTGTCCATATAAAGTGTTTAATTTTTGTATTTGTAAAACCCGAAACAGAACCATGGTAACACACGAAACAAAGTAAAATTTTATAAAAAATTATTCAAAAGTTATTTGTGACAGTGATTATGTGGTAGATGGTTAGTAAATATTATAATTTTGGAGGCCTGTAATTTTTAGGAATGTTTCCCTAAGAAAATTCGCTGAATTTCAAATAAATGTAGGATATAGAGGCAGAAACGTGAAACACCCGAAACGCACACTTTTTGACTTATAAAATCGTTATCCTATATGCTAAACTGCACTAATTTTACAATTTAGATCAAATAACTAAAAACGAAGATAATAGGGCACTTTAATTGATAAAATGTTATTTCAAAATACAAAAACATAAGCTTTGGTTGAACAAATGTAACACCCGAAACGATGGAATACCCTTTGCGTTTCTTTTTTCTGTGGAGCAAGTTCTGGGAAACCCTATACTATATAAGCGATTTAAAAAAAAATTTTAAGGTAGACATTGTCACAAAAGCAACATACTTGGCGAGCATATCTGCCGAACGTTACGGAGCAGTCCAATACGAAAACCGATTATCCGAGTCGGTAAACCTAATGATAGCCCACGTTAACACCCTAAAGCAACACAGGGACGCCGCCAGAAGACAACTGCAATACACCAAGTAAAAAAAACAATACGTTGAAAACAAAAATTTCTTATTTTTGTTGTAGAAGAGTCATACAGGAAACAAACTACGAGGCCGAAAACAACAACAACAACAACAACGATGAAAAAGTCAAATCGGCCCCTAAAAACAACATTTTGGTCGTGAAAAATACCGTAATAAGACGTGCCAGCATAGCAAACATATCTCAAGCAACAGACAAATTAATGGAAAACAAAAAAATGAAAAGGAGAAAGTCGGATTTGTACCTAGGAACTGCCCCAGCGCCAAACAGACCCAGCAGATTAACAGAGTAACAAATTGGCATTTCTACTTACTATTATTCATTCATAACATTTTTAATTTGCAGGCTAGGTGGAGATTTAGTCAAAATATCCGAAGGTGAACCGATTTCTGACAAAAACACTGATGAACAACTTTTAAATGATGACGATCCCACTTCTGATGATATAATTTGTTTCCAAGTCAAAGAACCTGCACCTACAAATTTAAGGTACGTTTTTTTTATAATTTAATAAATATATAATTAACACAGTGTATATTTTTTATTTCAGGCAAAAAATTCTCTACAAAATAAAAAACCTACAGCTAAATATGGAGAGAAAATACACCCAATGGATAAACTACAGTTCCACAGATAATTATTATTTTGCCGCACTCATATGCTTTACTTTCAGTCTAATTATTTTATTAAGCGTTTGGATCGAAATTGAAATGACCAGAACATTGTACAATACTTAAAATAAAATAAATATTTATTTAGTTAATTTATTTATGTATAACAATTCCAAGTTATTTAAAATGGTTAAGTACATGAAAACAGTTCCAAGAACCTAAAAAACAAAACAGATAATTATTAAATTATTTTTTATCCACCATCTACATTTAAAAAAGTCAGGTTTAAACCGTTTGACAGATGTCAGATTGAAAAAAAGTGAGGTTAATTCTGACATGTATCAGATTGGTAAAAAGTGAGGTTAAAAACGCTAAAAATGTCAAATAAAATTTGTGTTCATCCTATATATCAGTAGGGTACAAGTTTCAGAGAGGTATAATAATAGTATATTATTATACGATAAATAATGCGCATAATCTCGATTGTAATAATATACATTATCTACTCCAATAAGTAAATAATTTTCAAAAATAAATAAAATCTGACATCTGTCAAATGGTTATTAACCATTGGTTAACCTTACATTTTACCAATTTTAAATGTTATTATAGTTGCCTTCTCCCAATTTTAAACCCGATTAATTCAAATAACAGTGAATATTGAAATCGGCCAATTACTAACCCCTAACAACGTAAATAATGAGTTCATTATTCCCGTTGTTAGGCTGGAAATTTATGTTTATCATTATTCACGGAAAAAACAATATTATGCAATAGGAGTAGATAATAGTATATTATGTATGAAGTTTTATAATCGCCATTTTAGTTACGAGTAAGCTTGCGAGCGAGTGTTTAATGAAAACGAATGTCTAGGGAAGTTAATAATACTTTATCTATGACGAACACAGAAAATTTTATTTGTTAAAAATTTGAGATCTGTCAAATGTCAACGGATTTAACATCTAAAATGGCTAAAAGCAACTGTTGCCAACTTCAGCCCGTGACTAAAACGCCATAAAGTCACTATCGCAGATTATCAATGGGGAAGTAAAATATAAAATATAGGTACCAATAAAATTGACTTACACTAAAAAATAGTTCACAATTCATATAAAACATACTTTTTGCAGAAAATTTTACACCACTTTCAAGTAAATGTATATTATACAAACACATCTAAAAAAATGATTTTTAATAAAGATACAATTTCCAAAATTTTAAATTAAACGTTTATTAATTTACAACTTTACGAGGTGTGTTCAGAAAATATCGGAAATTTTCGTTTTTTGAAACAAATATTTATTTATTCGTCTACATTAATGTTTTCGCCTTCAAAATAGTCCCCATTGGATATTATGCACATGTGCCAGCTCTTCTTCCAATACTCGAAACACTTCTAAAACTCGATCTTTGGGATAGCCTTTAGTTCTTTCAGCGATGCGCTTTTAATGTCATCTATGCTTGCCAAACGACGGCCCTTTAAGGTTCTTTTTATTTTTGGGAATAGGAAAAAGTCAGACAGAGGCATGCCTGGCGAATATGAAGGCTGGGGCATCATTACAGTATTGTTTTTGGCCAAAAATTTTGTTCAAAATTTAAAAATTTAAGAACAAATTTTGCTGCCACGCGTTTCATACCCAAACATTCGAAAAAATTTCATGGGATGAGCCAATCGATATACCAACATCATCAGCGACTTCTCTGATGGTGTATAACCATTTCTTCCACTTTTTCCATGTTTTTATCGGTTGTTAATGCGCTTGTGCGTTCGGGGCGTTCGTCATCTTCAACGTCTTCACGGCCATCTTGGAAACTCTTATACCACTTGTTAACTCTTGTTTTACTTATAGCAGACTCACTATAGGCCTTTGTTAACATTTCACAGAATTTATTTCATTTTTTAAGCAAAATTGGATACAAATTCTTTAATCCATTTCTTTTAACGAACGAAAAATCGCCGAGATCATAAAACACGTCCAACCTTAGCGGCTGCCACAGACAAAGTAAAGAATGAAAACAGCTAAAGTTTTTATCATACTTCGGGGGCATGTATACCAACATAATAAATAAAATTTTATGACAACCGGACCTTCCGAAGCCGCGAAATTTAACAATTCCCGTTATTTTCTGAACACACCTCGTATTGTTTATTTTTCTGTTACCTTTCTTGTAAAAACATTTCTTTTCTCGATTTTTTTGCCATTATAATTCTCGTTTATACAACAAACGAAATTTTCGCTGGTATTTTTAACATTTTGGCAAGTCATACAGAACGTTCCCAGATGTAAAACTTGCAAAAAACTCCAAGTGAAACTTAAATAATAAGAAACCAGGATATGGTCACTTTTGCCTTTGTAAATACTTAAGTATATAAATTTATAGGAGTTGTATATTAACCATGTAAAGCTATTTACAGTAATAATAAGAAAGAATATCTCGTTTGACTGGTTGATTTTTCTTGCTAAGGTCGTGGTTTTGTGGTATAAAATTATAAGAGTTTGCAATTCTTGAAGTTTGCATGTTTTGGCCTTTTTGTTTAGGGTTTGTAGCAGGATTTTTAGGTGTAATAAAGTGTGCATTTTTTGGAATATAATTTTCAAAACCAATATTTCACTCACTGAAAATCCCAATGAGTCCTGCCATATGCCCCTTCTATAATCCTGTTGTAATAATACAGAACATATAAAACATACAAACATTATTTCGTAGAAATATACTTTTTGTTCCACCATTTTTTTATAAAAACTCGACGTCATTTTAAGATCCCTCCAGATAGTTACAACTGCTTGCAAATTTTTGACATTATGTTTTTTATTTTTAAACGTTAAATAATAGTTCAACAAAATAAAGGTGTGGAGGCAAAACGAACAAAACACGTAAATATATCGTATAATAATTCTCGAGGTAAAATAATTTATCAGCTTGGGAATGGTGGGAAACAAAAACAAACACTCGAAAAACACAATCCTCAAGAAAATAAAAACCTTCGATTTTACTTCCTTGTAGCAAATTTCGTCGTTTTCCTTCTCAATCAAAAACGGACTTATCCCGAAAAATCTATCGATGCAGTGCGATAATTTAAACCAAACGCTGCTCTTTGGACTGAAAAATTTCATGATTCACCGTGCCATTAAACTATCGCAATTGGAAATTAAATTTTACGTGTAAAGGATTTAATTAAATATAAATTAATCACTTATGTTATGCAACGCGATAAAACATAGATGTATGAAATTAATGACATTGTTTTAATTAAATTAATGATTTGACAAATACAATAATTCCTTTGTGCGTGGAAAAGGATTAAGATTTATATACAGGGTATTCCAATGATGACAAATCAACTCTAGTTATTTCAATTTATATTTAACATACTTAAGTATAGATATAAATTAAAATAACTAGAGTTGATTTGTCATCATTGGAAGACCCTGTATATAAAACTTAATGTAAACAAATCAACTTTCAATAGAGGTAATTTGGGTTAAATTTAACCGGACACTCTGTATAGACTTTATTGATTTATAATATTTAAAGAGGTTGTTTATTAAATTGCGCCCTAACACCAACCACGCGTCAAAATATCAAAACTTTAATCCATTATTATAATAGCTGTGCAAATTATAACTTATTTTTGAAACCCCATTCAAAGATTGTTTACTATCCTTTTATATAAATAAATAGTAAAGTTTTAAAAACTTGAAAACTGCTAATTTATTTTTGATAATAGTAGGATTACACAGAATGAATTAAATGCATCAAAGAAAACGATTTTATTAAAAAAAACAACCTATATTCGAAAAAATTTGTCTTAGCTAGGTAATAAAAAATAAATAAACAAAATGGGCAATAAATTATTTTCAATGATTTTGTTTACCTTAAATTTGCAATTTTTTCTCAAAAATGCATTTTAAGAGAGAAATAAAAACGTCCATCGTTTGATCATCTTCTAAAACAACATCAAAAGTATCCAAATAGTGTGGAAGGGCTTCTTCTTTCTAAAATAAATAATTATATTAGCAAAATAAAATGTTATGTAAGGGTAAAAGTCTAAAAACGTGTTTCTATGGTACGCCGTTTTAGCATTTATTAGATAAAAGTTTAAAGATTAAAGTTTAGAACTTAAATTATGTTTTAACAGAAATTTATAAAGTTAACTTAAAACAATTGATAGTCAAAAAATATTTTAAATATAAAATGCAACAGTAAAGATTTATGTTTAAAAATATTGATTTTTTAAAGTTTTGGTTGTAATATTTTATTCTACAAAATTATTAGTTTAAATTTTTAAAGAGTCATTTAAATTATAGTTGATTGAATTTTTGAATTTTTAATACAAAAATTCTCACATTATATTAAATGTAAGTTTTAAATTTATCGACTATTAAATGACTCTTTACAAATTTAAACCAAAATTTTCTATTTTTAACAATTTTAAAGTGATATATTTTTAAGGCAAAATTTATAACTTTACATTTAAATGTAAGTCGATAATTTTAAAATTACAAAGTGTAAACGTAGCTTTAGTAGAAGGCACAAGAGTCTGGGATCGGAGCCACGATGCAGCCAGTTTGATCCGTTGATGTTTTTTAATTGTCGAATTAATTAATTAAATTTATGTAATAAAGAAACATTTCATTACAATAATTTGTAAAACGCGTCAAATATTTATGGAGCAAGCACGATTTGGCAACACTGCGGATAAAATCGTGGCTCCGATCCCAGACTCTTGTGCCTTGTACTAAAGCTACGTTTACACTTTGTAATTTAAAAATAATTGACTTACATTTAAATGTAAAGTTATAAATTTTGTCTTAAAAATGTATCAATTTAAAATTGTTAAAAATAAAAGTTATTGGTTTAAATTTGTAAAGAGTCATTTAAATGGTAGTCGATAAATTTTTAATGCAAAAATTACCACTTTAAAATTTAAAACTATCATTTAAATGACTCTTTACAAATTCAAACCAATAATTTTGAAGAATAAAATATTAAAATTCCATTTTTAAAAATTAATATTTTTAAACTTAAACTTTTACAGTTGCATTTTATATTTAAAATATTTTTCGATTATCAATAGTTTTCAGTTTACAAAAATTTTACTTTTTAAACTATTTTGGTAGAAAATGTTTTATATGTTTTTTTTTATTTTAAATGGCTTGATACTATTTTTTAATACTAAAAGATTTAACTTTACCAAATTAATCTCAATAATTTTATAAAATATTTATTTAAGTTAACACAATGCCACCCAAATAAATTATACTTGGAAAATTATTTTTATTAACAAATGAAATTTAGAAATTTTTGCAATAATTTATAGAAAATAATATTGTTTAATACAGAAGTGAACTGTTGGTTAGTAAATTTTGTCTTTCAATACATGATAGTTGAAAATATTATAAATTTATAAATGTAAACCTAAAATTTTTAGTTAGGAAAATTTTAAACCAATAAAATTTTAAATTAAAAAATTATTTAATAAATGTTAAAACGGCGTGCCATATGTTTCTCATTCCAGCAAAATGTTTATTATTATTTTATCCTATTTTAATTATGTTATAACGGGAAAAAATTGCGTAATTACAACACTATTAAAATTAAATTTGAAAATTGAAAGAAATATTTGAGACTTATACCAATCGTTACCTATAACCTTGTAATTCCTCGGAATTTAAAAAAGTAAATTTTACATGTAAACAAGTTTTCATCAAGCCATGTAAAATTCCAATATGGCGGCCACAGGAAAAACAAAAGATGGTGGTGGTATCTCAAAATCCAGTAGGCGAAAAAAATCGCAAATTGGATGAAAATGTAGATAAATGAGTATGTTTACAAGTAAAACTTACTTTTTTTTCAAAATTCCCGGGAATAACGAAGTTATAACGATTTTTGGTTTTGTCAGGTTTTCAGTTCTTTTAAATTATTCGGGGAACCACCTATTTTTTGTGCAATTTTTAAATGCCATTTTAATGGCAAATTGTAAATTTTTATATTTTTAACAAGTTAATAAACATTTTTATTCTTTAATTAAATGTCAAATAAAAATCATTTCACTGGAATTACCCCAAGCTTTAATTTTTTCAAGCAAGTCATACACATTCAAGAAGTCTACCAATAACAAAAAACAATACCCTTTCATATAGAAATCCGATTTTTAAAACGTTATTCACATGCGTGATGCCTTCGGCCATTTTAGCGTCTCCTATGGAATCTCCGAGCAAAATAACGTTAGTCCTATCGATAATACAGTTGTAAAATTCAGTATTCTTGATGGCGTACTCGTTTTTATTGAAGACGTGTATAGCAGGGGCTGTAAAACCCTCTATAACCCCTTCAGAATTGTACTTTAGGAAATTAGAAACAATCTAAAATATCTTAAATTAAATTATTGTTGTGTAATGTTTAATATTATTTAATACCTTTACGTTAGGTAAAAGAACATCTTTTTGATTTAAAACAAGTTTAACAATATCACCCAAACCAGCTGAAAAAACTAAAACAGGTACTTCTTCTTGGTGAAGCATATCAAAAGCAATATTTGTACCATCTCTTTAAAAAAATATATATTAATAATGGAACAGTGATTAATATTGAATATTTTACCTTAATGAGGGACCAAGTTGTTTGCACACAACCTCCATTTCCTTTGGGGACACAACCAAACCTCTAAAAACATAATAAATAGTTTGTTTAAAAATTGAAGCTATGTAGTGTGGCCTTACCTTAATGCATTTTCGGATTGACCCCACCACTCCTCCATTAATTGGTACTTCTCCTTAAGGGGTATATGAGGATCCATTTCCATTGGATAGTATTTCTTGTTCAAACCATCCACAGTCTTGACAAACTCATCTGTCAGCGAAGGGCACTTTTCGAAGATACCTACAAAAAACAAAACTGAACAAAACAGTTTTTATGCAGATTATCCGCATACCGAAGCTGCTCAGGTGGGTTTTGCCGTTGTCATGTTGTTTTGTTATTGTTTTGTCAAAATCAGAGAGCACTTGCAATTTAGAGGGCCCGTCTTCGATTATCTGTTTGAGAATTTCGTTGAATTTGTCCGGATTATTGATGTGAACGTGCTTCTTGTTTAGCTGGGGAATTTTGCCGATCAAGTCCATTTTGTTTGTGCAATATTTGCAAGAAAATAGTCCGGGGTAACCTAAAAATTTTGACATTCACATAGAGATCCATAGTTTTCAGTACAGCCAACGGAATATTTTTGGGACCCCAGGGTGTTTTGAATCATCAACATCGCTAAAACAACGAACGTTGTTTAATAAAACAAAGTTATATTCTTGTGTGTTATGAGATTGTAAATTTTATATATTTTCTATCTAGACTCCTTGGACTTTATGAGAAAATTGTTTTTTGAAGGGATTTATGTTGGTTAACTTGTTGATTAAAATGTCAAATGGCGGTGTATTCAAAATAAATATTGTTTTTTGTATTGAATTTTAGCGTTATTTTTATACTGTAATTGTAAGTACTCAGGCCCGGTTTTTCAATCTCAGATAAACTTAAGATTACCTTATGTTATGTCAAAAAAAAGTTTTTTAATTTAACCGTAAAGCGGTATTCGCACAGTGGGATAAATCTAAAAAATGTCAGGACAAATTTGCACAGTGGCATACATTACACAAAATAAGTTAAAAATTTGTCTTAATAAAAAATAAATAAACAATATGTTCAACAAATAATTTTTAATGATTGCCGTAAAAAAATAAGTACAATTTGGTTTACAATTAATTTATTTTTTCTTGAAAATGCATTTTAATAGAGAAATAAAGACCTCCATTGTTTGATCATCTTCTAAAACAACATCATAAGCATCCAAATAGTTTGGAAGGGCTTCTTCTTTCTAAAATAAATAAATAAATAAGCAAAATAAAATGTTATGTAAGCTAAAAACGTGTTTCTTATAAAGAGTTATTCCTGCAATATATTTAAACAATACCCTTTCATATAGAAATCCGATTTTTAAAACGTTTTTCACATGTGGGATGCCTTCAGCCATTTTAGCATCTCCTATGGAATCACCAAGCAAAATAACATTAGTTTTATCGATAATACAGTTGTAAAATTCAGCATTCTCAATGATGTACTCGTTTTTATTATAAATGTGTATAGGAGGAGCTGTAAAGCCCTCTATAACACCTTCAGAATTAAACTTTAAAAAATTAGAAACAATCTAAAATATCTTAAATTAAATTATTGTTGTGTAATTTTAAATATGTTCTAATACCTTTATGTTAGGTAAAAGTACTTCTTTTTGATTTAAAACGAGTTTAACAATGTCTCCCAGACCAGCTGAGAAAACTAAAACAGGAACTTCTTCTTTGTAAAGCATATCAAAAGCAATATTCATACCTTCCCTTCAAAAAAATATTGTATTTATAATTAAACAGTGAACAATATTAAATAGTTACCTTAGAGTGGGTCCAAGTTGCTTACACACAACCTCCAATTCCTTTGGGCTCACAATTAAACCTCTAAAAACATAATAAATACAATGTGTTTTCAAATTGGAGCCATTGTAACCTTACTTAAATGCATTTTCGTTTAGATCCCACCACTCCTCCATTAATTGGTACTTCTCCTTAAGGGGTATATGGAGATCCATTTCCATTGGATAGTATTTCTTGTATAAACCATCTAGAGTCTTGCCAAGCTCATCTGTCAACGAAGGGCAATTTTTAATAATACCTACAAAAAACAAAACTAAACAAAACAATTTTTATGCAGATTATCTAAAGTTCATTTTTTTTATCTGGACTGCGGCAACGTTGCAAATTTAGGGTTTTGGTTGGTAAATACAGTTGTCAAGTTGGTCGCATTGATTAAAACAAACTAGTTATAAATCTAATTGTGCACATGGTTATGTATAAATTATTGTAGGTTACATTGTGCAGTTGTCAAGTTGAGTTGTCGAAATTCGTAGTTAAAAATGCAAATAATTTGGTTTTGGTGGTGCTTGGATAAGTAAAATCATATAAAAAAGTGCTTTACGGCCCAGAAAAGAAAGTATTCCTAGCGGATAATAATCTTCGCTTTGAAAAGAATTTATATAAAAGAAATTAAATTTTTTTGTGAACGTAAATGTTGTCCAATGGAAAATAATGTGTGATGTAATATTTATAAACCCAAATTCGTTACTTTTTTACTCCAAAAATGTCCATAAGGCGATGTACTTTTTCTTCCATTGTGGCATTTGGCATAATTTCATCAAAATGAAGTTTTGCCCTCAAAAGGGCTTTTACATTCGAATTCGCTGCTATTATTTTTGGCATAATTATCTTTTTATTTATAATTGACAAGTAAATTATCAAAAATAAATATTATTGTCAAAGTATTTAATTAAATTCTTTAGCAGAAGTACCATTTTTAAATACTAAAAATACCAAGTTAAACTGGCAGAAGCCACCAAACACGAGATAAAAAATAAAATTAACTGTACATACCGTAGCCGTTTAGGTGAGGTTTGCCTTTGTGATGTTGTTTTGTTATTGTTTTGCCAAAATCAGAGAGCACTTGCAATTTGGAGGGGCCGTCTTCGATTAGCTGTTGCAGAATTTTGTTGAATTTGTCCGGGTTATTGATGTGAACGTGTTTCTTGTTTAGCTGGGGAATTTTGCCTATCAAGTCCATTTTGTTTGTGCAGTATTTGCAGGAAAATAGTCCGGGGTAGCCTAAAAATTTTGACATTCACATAAAGATGTTTATAGTTTGTCTCTCTATAAACAATCTATGTTTCTTGGGATCAATAAAGTATTATTATTATATTATATTAGGTGTTTTCGCGGTGCTAATCCCGAACTAGCTCGGACATCCTAGGCAGGGCCGGCCCGACCTTTTTTGCCGCCCCGGGCGAAGATATTTTTGCCACCCCCATTTTATTCAGCAGGAATAGGAAAAAAGTAGTTTAACGTAATTATTTTTTTCAAATTTAAAAAATAAAATTATGTTTAATATAATTTTAATTCAATTAAAATTATTTGTAGTATAATTTTAATTCAATTAAAATGAAGTATAGTATAATTTTAATTTTGAAAATTAAAATTATGTGTGAATAATTTTGATTCTGGAATTAAAATTATATGCGCATAGTTCTAATTCACATAATAAAAATTATACTATACATCATCTTAATTGAATTAAAATTATGTACACATTATTTTAATACGCCCATTTAAAATTATACTCTACATAATTTTAAATCACGAATTAAAATTATACTCTACATAATTTTAATTCCAGAAATTAAAATGATGTTATACACCATTTTAATTCAAGCAATAAAAATTATATTCTACATCGTTTTAAATTTAGTTGAATTAACATTATTATATGAACAACATTGCAACTTATATTATAATATAAATTTATAAATAAAAATTAAAATATATTTGTACCTTTTAAAAAATAATTCATTGAATTAAAATTCAACATCAACACCTTTGCAATATGGAGTTATTTCTTGTAACATTTTATTTTCATACATTTATAATAATTTTTGACGATGAATTCAACATGTGCAAGGTATGTACCTATACAATATATTGTTTTAGAAAAATTAATCTAATTGTAATAAGGTATCATAAAAATTGAACCAAATTATTTAAAGATTAAAAAAATATGTAGACGAATTAAAAATAAATTAAAATTAATTTCACAAAGTTGGCAAGCCCTTTTACTATTTAATGTATTTTAAATTATATTTGTGTACAACTAAATTTTAAATAATCCATTATTTATCAAACATAATGAAAATTGTAACCATTTTAAATACGGTAAATTTTATATCCCTAGCCCAATTCTTTTTTTAATTGTATAAAAATTGTACATTAAATAGTAAAACGGCTTGCCATAAAACGTAATAGTGAGGGATAAATATACTCATATAGCAATAATCATACAATAATAATATTAACAATTTAAAAATTCACAATATTACGTTTAGTTAATTTGACTACAGATTTAGATAGATTAAATATTTATAACTAACCTTGTAGAATACACTAACAGCACCTTTAACAATGATTTTAGAACAATAACTTGATTTTACAATTTTACCAAAGAAAACGATCTCTAGACGAATTAAAAATAAATTAAAATTAATTTCACAAAGTTGGCAAGCCCTTTTACTATTTAATGTATTTTAAATTATATTTGTGTACAACTAAATTTTAAATAATCCATTATTTATCCAACATAATGAAAATTGTAACCATTTTAAATACGGTAAATTTTATATCCCTAGCCCAGTTCTTTTTTTAATTGTATAAAAATTGTACATTAAATAGTAAAACGGCTTGCCATAAAACGTAATAGTGAGGGATAAATATACTCATATAGCAATAATCATACAATAATAATATTAACAATTTAAAAATTCACAATATTACGTTTAGTTAATTTGTCTACAGATTTAGATAGATTAAATATTTAGAACTAACCTTGTAGAATACACTAACAGCACCTTTAACAATGATTTTAGAACAATAACTTGATTTTACAATTGCACTGAACCAAAAATCGACGTATATCCAATAAAAAAAAACGTTGTTTCAATAAATTTTTTATTAAAATTTGTCCAACGTAACTAATTATTGATATAATAAAGCACATTTAATAAAATAATTACTTCATTCATTGGCTAACATTTATTTCGTTGATTTATAAATCCCGTTTAATGGTTAATATAACTTTTTCATTGTTAATATAATTGGATGTAATTGGTACAACGAACAATGTTGGTCTACAGAACTTGAAGTTTTATTATGGTACCAAATATATTTATTGATTCAGTGTATCATATACATTACTTAACTACTGACTTTATTGATATTATTGTGATAGTCATTAATTTTTTTTATTAATATGATAAAAGTATTTATAAATTCAACGTAGGAAGTAATCAAATATATTTATTGATTTAGTGTATCATATACATTACTTAACTACTAACTTTATTGATATTATTATGATGTTTATTAATTTTTTTATTAATATGATAAACGTAGTTATTAATTCAACGTAGGAAGTAATCGACTTATAATCGAAATTATTAATATTATGAATTAGTTTAACGAATTATTTTTTGATAATAATTATTTTATTTGTTAAATAATAAATCTATTACATTTAATAAATTAACATATTTAATTAATTATAGGTGCAAATCAATTCCCTTTTTAGTTGGTAAAATAATTTACTTTAAAAATTATGTGCAATTTTTGTATAGCAATATACTTACCGGGGGTGAAGCGCAAGTATATACATGTTGCGCATAGACCTATAGGTCTATGCGCAACATGTGACAATGCACTTAATTTACACTTTTCTGTAATATGGAAGCTAGGTTATTAGATAAAGGACAAAATCTATAATGGAAATGAACGTAGTTTATTTTTCTTTTTATAAATTATACATTATACAAATAAACTTCTAAAAAAAACAAAATCAAATATAAATTGCACATTCATTCATTCATTCATAACTTAAAAATACATTTATACGGAAATACATTTGTGTTTAATTAAATTTAAAAATTTTCGTCTAAATTAACATTAGTCTTAAGAGCTTCCGCCAAAATATGCACTCTCGAAAATGACTCTTTAGTTTTCATTTCAAAAAAAAAACTGTCGATAAAATTCCAAAACATTAAACATTCCGATGCGAAATCTAAGTTAAACACATATGTTATTTTGTAGCAAATATCAACTGCTCGCAAAAAGTTCACAAAAGAATATTTAATTTCGTCAAAATATACGTATATCTCCTGAATATTTAAAATATCCTCCCCAATACATAAAATAAATGGTTGAATGCTTTTCTTAAAGGACTTTCTATGTGCCAGATGGTCTTCTATTTCTTGTGGACACTTCCCAATAAACAAAAATGACTCCTGCGAATCTTTAATTGTGTACTTTGTTGTGGATTTTTTCCCACTAATTGGATCATTTTTAATTACTTTATGGGTAGGAATCAAATAACCATGAATTGCCCATAAAATTAATGCATCTCGACTATCTATATGAATAATTACTATTAGTTTCACCTAAAAGTTGCTTTAAATTTACTTACTTTCGGTAAGTTTTCCCTTTTTAATTTCTTCCAGGAAGCCTTTTATTCCTTTATCTTTAATATGTCCCTCGCCAGACAGAAACGAAATAATTGTACTATGGAAAATTTTCCATTTATCCAAAAGAGCATTTCCAGTGTCAAATAGGATACTAAAATCCATATCAATCTAAAAATTAATAGGTATGTAGTAAATATTATTATTAAACTATTAGATAAATAACTAAAAATATTAATCCTACCAGTCGAAAACCTGAGGGTTTTTGATAAAAGGGCCATTTTTCTAAAACGGCTGCAGAAGATTCAAGTTCTTTTATTTGAGCCAAACGATATTGGCTACAAGCCCTCCAGCACCTGTCAAACTCTTCTGATGATAGGTTGTCATATGTTAAAACCCTTTTGCAACTTTCTGCATCACTTTCAGGCACTGAAAAAAAGAACAATTTAAGTAATTTAATTAAAAGATTTAGATTTTAGAGAAAACTTACCAAAAACCTTTTCATATCGAGGTTTTTTTTCATCTTTTTTCTTGGTTTTTGGAATTACATGATGCGAGACTACATTTTTAAATGATGACCGTAAATTGCAAAATTTGTTGTAAAGCTTACCACGCTTACCCGTTCGGTAATATTCCTGAAATTAATTAAGTTACATGTAACAAGTATTGAGTTTACAATGTAAAAAATCTTACTAATTTCTCATTGGGAAATCGCTCCAAAATTTCTTGTTCAAGTTGGAAGCTTGTTTTTAGGGACATGTGCTCATCTTTTTCGTCAAAAAACTGGGCAATAGTATTTATCAATAAAGCCCTTTGCTCATCTTGAAATTTGCCAAATTTATTATAGAAGGCTACAATCATTATTCCTTTTGGAGTTTCATTTAAAACAGTTGAAAGCATTATTCCGTTGCCTTTATCTGCAGTGGGCGATCTTTTGCCGTAGGGATCAAATCGTGATGACGAGGAGGCAATGGAGGAAGTTGGCGATGATGGCTTACTTGAAGAAAATGAAGTTTCTATATTTTGTGTGAAAGTAGTACCATCAAGAAGTGGAATTCCAATTGATTTTCTCCATTCCTCTAAGTTGTGTTCAAAGGTTATTTGTGTGCCAAGATCAAACTCTTTTAAAAGTTTTTCTAGATGACAACGTTTAATAACTTTTAAAACACAAACAAACACATTTTGAGCTAAAATATTTTATAGCTTAACAAAAAAGAATGCTTTAAAAACTTTAAATCAAATTACCTATGAAGTGATCCAGTAGCAATTCTTGTTTCCAGCTACCAAGGAGTAGTATTAGTTCTTCCCTCTGATTATCTGATTGAGGCAAATCGAGGGGCAAGTTCTCATTTCTGGAAAACAAGTTCGTGTATTCTATCCCATCGGCTTCATTTTGAGTAGATACATTGGTAGGCACCAGAGCTAATGGCGGACTTGGATAGTTTTGAACAGCTGAATTATGAACATAGTCTACCAATACTGATAATGGATTAAATTGATATATCGAGGAATTGGTCCCTTCTTCAACACTGTCGTTTTGCATATTTTCTAGTATAATGAGCCTTTTATTTCATTCCACAGATTAGTTAGATCCCTTAATCTATTGATAATTGAATATAATATTAACAGTTACATGACTGACAGGTAATGGATAACAATAAGGTTGAAAAATAAATAAAATAAAAATGTTTTGCTTTATATATTAAAAAATACCTGTAATAATTTTTACTCTAACTAAATAATAGGTAATAAGTTAACCCTTTATACAATGGTTACTAGTTCAAACAGTGAAAAAAAACAAATTTGCCATTTCCTTTTTATTTTTCATGCACACTAGGCAAATTATAATTATTTTAAATTATTTTAAAGTAAAATATTTTCTAATTAAGGTTTTTTTAGTGGTTTTTAATTTTGTGATGGTCGATAATTACACTATGATAGCTGAATTTTGGAGCAGAAGGGGACGTACCTAGTTTACCTAATTTTGGTTTGCTGAATCCAGTCTTGCCATTAGTTTTCAAGAGTTAGCTTAATTTTTTGAGATATTTAAAAAAAAGTACACAAAATATCATTTATTTTTAATATGTTCGCTGAAACTTCTTTAGATTTCTACTATAATATTAAAAGACTTTTGTAAAAAGCTTTTTGGTCAAAACTATATATATTTCAGTGTAATTAATAGAGTTGTAGTATACTACAACTCGATTAATTACACTGAAATGTTATAGAATATTTTAAGGGTAATTACCCTTAAAATATTCTATAAGTAGTAGTTTTGATCAATTAATTTCCAAACCGTCCTTAAGGACGGTTTGGAAATTAATTGAAGAATAATATTTTCATACCACTCTAAATTTTTAATTCGCATATATACAATTTTATAAAATAAAAAGAATTTTTGTATTTTTGTTTATTTTAACCGATTTAACTCGATTTTAACTTTAAATATTAGAATTATTAAATGTCGATATGCCATACGTTGCCATACTCATACTCATACATTTATTTTTATTATAAAATATTAGAATTATTAAATGTAATCTGATTTCGTTGATTATAATTATAAAATTGTAATAAATTATTATAAAATTATAATAAAAAAACATATTACATAAAAATAAAAAAAAAGGAAAATTGTCAAAAATTGTAATTATCGTCAGCTATAAAAATGGGGCCTTAGTAGTCGAGTGGTAATATATTTTTCTAAATAGTCTTTTTTGAAGTCTACAACAGAGATCCGATGAGATTTTTAACCAACATATAATAAATAATAAAATTCTAAAGAAATGTTCGATATTTTGTTTTTGAAATATCTCGAAAAGTTTACCTAACTTTTAAAAACTAATAGCACCACTCGATTCAGCATACCAACATTTAGTAAGACCTAAAGATTTTCGCTCTGCTCCAAAAAAAAAAAGTTTCTAAAACTATCACTGTTTTATTAACCATCACAAAAAAATAAAAACCACTAAAAAACCTTAATTAAACAATATTTTATTTTAAAATAAACCCAAATCAATATTGGGTCTGTTCTAGAAACCATTTCCAAAGGTACGGAATCGTACGGAGTTTGCGCATATTCAAAAAAATCTATCCGTATTTCAATATGCGCACTCCGTACAATTCTGTTTCGTTGGAAATGGTTTTAGAACAGACCTATTATTTAAGCAATATTTTATTTAATTTTAATAAAAATAAATTTGTACTATAAATGGTTAAATAAGGGATTAGTCATAAGAAATGACTTTGTAATATTCCTTTGTTCGGATCATTGATTTGCCTTTAGCAGTTTTTATTAAAGTAAGAGGCGGTCCAACAATATCATCAAGTGAAATTATAAAAAATTCCCCAAGAAGTTCTGGGTCAATTTCATAAGCTACAAAATGTTCTCTGTACTGCACTTTTTGTAGTTTTTGACAGAAAAAAACTCCATTATTGTTTTTAAATATGATTATATTTAATATTACAAAAAATTCTATGTCATTTTTAAATGTTTCTATGTAATTTCCACATCTATATTTAAATCCTATGTGTTGTATGGTAGAATAAAAAAATATGTCACCGGCATCTACTTTTAGTTTTTCTAAAACAATATTTTTATAATTGCTTGACACTTGGTGTTTAGAATTAAATGTAATATCGTTACTTATATTATTAGGATTATTTAACTGATATGCAAATTTTAACTGATATTTTTTAGACAAAGTCAGACAAATGTTTTTACGGGATGTGATACAATTGGAATAAATTTTAAACTGCCTATGCTTTGCCTCATACCTAAAACACCAGAACTTTCTTAAAGGACCTGATTGACGAATGACTCTTCCATAATGAGTTAGATTGTGAAACTTGGGCTTAAGCGTATCCTTAAATAACAAAACGTAATCACTGTTGTGGCTCTTAATTTTATTTTCTAATATAATAATATTTGGTTCGTCAATCTCAAAACAAATTATAATGTCTATAATTTCAATAAAATTAATTAGAAATTTCCACACAGGATCGTCAGATGGAACTAAATCTCCAATCATAAGGGGAAAATAAATAATAAAAGTCATCATTTCTCTGGCTGACATTTTCAACTTTTTATTGTTTAGATGTTTTGTAGTAATTTCACCAGATAAATTATCAATTTCAGTGGGTCCATAAGCAAAGTTTTTTTTTCGTGAATTTAAAGTAGTTAAGTCAAAATATTTCATCTTTATAGTAAAATAATTTAATGCATGACATAGATTGTAATGACAGACACCTTCAAAAATATCATGCATTACGTCAACATAATAGTTCTCTACTACATGAAAGGATGGAATTGAATTGAGTAAGGAATTACTGACAATACCTGTTTGTTTTTCGTCATTAATTTTTAAGTCCGATTCATAATTTGCAATTGTTCTCAGTAATTCTGAATTTTCGATGCTTAACTCCTGAGTATCTGATTTTTTAACTTTACACAGTCTACAAAAAAAATTACTGGAAAATGACTTTCTAAAATCAAGAAAAGAATTTAAGCCCAAATTATCACCCAGAACTAAACCTAAAACAAAATGAACATGTAAAGTAGACAGTTCATCAATTTTTATGTCTATTCCATCTGTTTCTAAAGATTTTAATTCGTTTATTAGAAACTGAAAGCATTTTACGTTTCCGTAAGTTTTTAAATGTCGATTTTATTGCGGCCATATAAAATACATTATCTAACTTGGATTCTTCTACTGGAAAACATGGAAATGTATAATAAACATTACAAAGAGAATGAACTTTCGAATGTGAGCCAAGTGGGTTATTGATTTCAAAATCGTCGTTATACAAAAAATATGGCAGGACAATTTTATTGGGGTACAATGCTTTTTTTTGCTTCCATAACCTTCCCTGTACAAAGTTCTTCAATTTTGGGCTTTTTTCTAGAAATTCCAAATGTTTTAATGTACGAATTAATAGACCTTCTTTCTCAAATATTTTTTGAAACTGAAATTTTATAGGCATAAGAGTACCTTTAATTTTTTTTTCGTCATAAACTGACATACCAGCGCGATGTGCTAAACCAATTTCTTCATTAACTGTAAATTCTTGTACATTTTGAGTAAACCCTTCAGATACTAACCACTTATATAATAAATGGTCAGTATTTAGAAATTTAAATGGATTTCTACAATTGGCTAAAAGGCTACAAAAATCATTGTATATCGAATCGTATTGTTTAAAATGAGACTCCGCAAATGCCATAAACAAATCCAATATAGGATTAATTAGAAATATGTTACTGTATTGTTGTATTTGAAAAACGTCCTTTCTACAAAAATTATTGTTATTATGGAGCGAAAGTACAAAACCTGCAACAGATTTTGCAATTTTTTTTAACGGTGATACTTCAGGCTGAATTTTCGGTAATGATTCATCCTTAGATTTAATAATAGTTTCTGAGGCCTGCGTCGCAGTCTCAGAGCGCTTATTATTATTTAATGCTGTCCCTAGTTCTAAATTACTTTCATAATTTTTATTCATATGATCGTCATAGTTATTATGTTTTCGATTCATGTGCTTTTTAAAGCTGCCTAAGTTTTGAAAAACTTGATGACAGTTATCTTCAAAACATCTAAATATACCCGATGTTTTTAAATCATGTACGCGTTTAAAATGATGTGAAAGTATTTGAAAGGAATGAAAGGTTTTTTTACAGATAAAGCATAACATTATACTGATTATAAGTGTATAACTAATATTTTTGCATCATTATCCTTTAACAAAAACACAATTTTTTTTTAATGCAACTAACTAACCCGTTTTAGAATAGATAGAATTAATATGATGGTAATGTGATCTGAAATTAAAATATCGTAGCGTCTCGTACAGAGGTGAGTCAAGCCACGTCAAGGGACCAGAAAATTTCAAGAAATCATTAATTTTGAAAAAAATGCATTATTGTATAGCAGGCATGACGCATATGTCCCAGTGACCACTGTGTGTAATTGAATGAAATTTTATACACTTTTGTTGTAATGTTTAGACTATACAATGAGATTTTAATTAATGTTAATTTGTTTACGCTGAAATAGTATATTATGTATTAATTTTAATAAACGCCATTTTAGTCACGAATTTTAATTATGCGAGTGTTTAATGAAAATAATTGTCTAGAGAAGTTAATAAACGAGTTGCATACTTTTTCTACGACGAACATCATTATTATAAAAAATAACTTTTTAATGTTTAATTTAAATGTTTCCATAGGACATCTATAGAATTTTAGAGTAACTAAAATTAGGAATCTGTATTATCTTTTTAAAACAGATATTAATTAATTGTTGATTCAAAAATTGTACAAGCAGCCGCATCTGCAATAATTATTTTACAGCCGGAGAAATCCAAACATCAGTACGTGAGTTTGAACGTACCTACGTACCTACTTATAAATTTGTTCAAGATTGGCGCCAAGAAAGGGATGAAACCGAAAACTTTAATAACATTAAGAAAAAAACAAATGCCTACTATACAATAATGTAGGTACTTTACTTCAAAATCGGTGATTTCTTAAAATTTTCTGGTTCCACTTGACGTGGCTTGACTCAGGTCCTTAAAGATAATTACTTACCTAACCTCACACCAGTACCTAGGTCGTTGTTTTGGTATGTGAAAGCACAACACAAACACAATCACTTATATTATTTAGTTCAGCTGGAATCAGTATCTTAATTCAACATTTAACAGCACTAATTGTATTAACGTTAAAAGTTATAGAAAAATCGAGATCAAATCAACCGAGCGACCTGCCTTTGCGCGATTACGTTTAGATACTGATTGTCCCGCCGAAATTCAAGAATTTGGGTGGTAACCTAGTCAAGTATTCGTTGTCCCAACGAACGCGTTCGTTAAGCCAATTAACAATGTTATTGTTTAATTAATTCGTTTAATTAGACTATGTATGCGTTTTATTACAACTACGAATGCTGTTATTGATCAATAAACAATGTTATTGTTTAATTAATGCGTTTAATTAGACTATGTATGCATATTATCAGCAATACGAATTCTGTTATTGATTAATTAACATAGTTATTGGTTAATCAATGAAACATTTATATTACGTACGGAATTTATTAATACTTTACCTTACTAAGATAATTAAAAATGTTTATTAATATAACGTTTCTTACAACCGCAGTATTGGTTGGGTTAATAAAAGTTTGATGGTACCAACAAACAGTTGCATTGAATACCGAAACACGTTTAATTAATTTTTAATAAACACCGATTCGTAATATCAATAAAAAGTATGAAACTTCCTTAATAATGCAGCAATTTTTTTTCATAATATCAATTAAAAAAACATTGTCTCAATAAAAAACCATTTAATTAATGCTGTTTATTAATACTACTACCGATATTTTTTTCAGTGTGTACCAAAGAAAACGATCTGTACGGTACCAAGTTTAAAACGCTTTTGCCTGTTTTCTTCTTTTCCAAAACCTTTTATTTTAAATGTGGGAACAAACCCATGATAAATGGAAAAAACCTATTATAATAGGTTTATAAAAAATGTGTTTGTGTCAAAATATGAAATATTTTAACGTTTAGGTTTGATTCTGTGGTAACGCCATATCAATGGAAATATGCTTTCCATTGTTTTATGAAAATAAATAGCGAGGAATTTCTTTTGAAAAAGTTCTTAAAATATTATTTTTGACACATATAATAACAGCCCAAATAAATTATTATCTACAACAGCCATAATTGAGAGATACGAAATACCTACATGGTAAATTCTGGATTTAAATTCTATAAATAAGAAATTTGAATTTAAAGAACGCAATTTCTCAAAAATTGATACATTAAATTCGATTTTAGTGCAAATTTGGAATGTCAGGACATCTCTTACAGTTCATTTGTTCGCTAGTCATTTGGGGGCCTTAACTGTAAGGTTCGAAGTTAGTTTTCGGGACCATTGGAGCACAAAATATGGCTGGATTTCGGGCATTTTTTATGCGAGCAACTCCTTTTATAACTTACAACTCCAGCCGAAAATTTATTGGGGATTTGGGTAATATATCAAGAATGCAAAATAGTTTCGATGACTGGATAAATAACTGTCTTAAAAAATACGAAAAAACTACTTTCAATAATTTTTAAACCAATAAACATTTTTTAGTCAACCACTTTATACGGAATTTAAACAAGTCCCAGTTGCGAAAAACTAATAAAGAAAACATGAAAACTTTTAAGTTGAACATAACTTTGCCTTTAAAAATCCATCCATTTTGCTAAAGGACACCCGAGGCGAGATATCGACAAAAATAATTGTCAATAACAATTTCTGGATTTTATTAAATCGCCGAGCAGCGTTAACAATATTATGACGCAGATAAAATCTCATTATCTCTCTAGTGGATCAAATAATGAGATCATTACGGTGTCCAGTATTACCGAAATCGATTAAATTTGGGTGAATCCAGTTAAATGGTGTCAATTTATATTTAATTGATGTTTGTGAGGCCAAACGTAAGTGCGGTAATAAGCTTTATATATAACCTGTTTAGCAATACTTACGTTATATGTATTGCTTACAAACTACCCAATTAACCCAACAAATTAAAATTATTTAATGAAACGATATTTTATAAAGGGCGTACTAATAAACCTTAAAAGTAGCACGTTATGCCTGGTTCATAATTTATTTAAGTAATATTGTATTACAATGTTAATAAATTAACCTTAAATTAACGTTATTTTTTTAATAAGTTGGGAATTCAATTATGGTAAAATTAACGTTATGTTAGTTAAATTTAACGTCTTGGTTAATGTACCTTTTGGTTAAAAATAAGGTAATATTTGGTAATTATTGGTTTATTTTACCTTTTTTAACTACTGTTTATTACCTTAAACTATAATTACCAAATATCGTTAATGGTTAATATTAAAAGCGTATAAAATAAAATTAAATACAAAATAAATATTGAATGTTCGGTAAATTTAACAAAAAATTTAAAAAAACAGTATAAATGAATTTTGACCTTATCAAAATTTACCAATGGGACATTTATTTTCTGACGAATTAGTAGGTATATACACTCACAGGCAAAATAATCGATCCACACAAATTTTCGATGAATTTCAATCAATTTTTTATTTGATGTCGGATTTAAACGAATATTAAAGAATATTGTAGATAAATTAATGGACAATCGCTCACATTTTAAAAAATTACCAAAAAATAGACGTACGTTTATAATATACAGGTTTAAACAAAAAGATGTTTTTACCATGAGTTTAAAACACTCTGTAGAGTGGCAAAACCGTATATTGTTCTAAATTAAGTTTTATTTATCAAGTCGCATCTATTCTTAACAGTTTTGTTTTTGGTTCACCTCGATATATTTATTTTTGTGGAAAATATGGATTTTTAAAAAAAACATTGCAATTTCCAATATTTTTCTGTATGAAGAACTAAGGTTGCTATGGTCCATCCATATGCTATGGCGAATGACAGTGACAGTTTTGTTGAATCATCCCATACTTGGACATGTCATACACGGCTTTTAAAAGCTATCAAATTGTTTTTTGCAAATTAATGTTTAAATTTTGAGGCGTCTTCTTACATTAAAAAATGGATATGTACCTGACTGATGTTGCCAAAGCCATTAATTTAATCCAGGATGGACGGTCACAGTATTACGTGGCAAGTGTTTTAAACGTCACAAAAAGTAAAGTACAAAGGCCAACATCAGTTGGAGACATTTTTAAAAATAAGAAGACACCTCAAAATTAACACATTAATGTAGAAAAAACAATTTGATAGCTTTTGAAAGCTGTATATGACATGTCCAAGTATGGGATGATTCAACAAAACTGTCACTGTCATCCTCCGTAGGCTATGGATAGACCATATAGCTAGTGATGTGAAGGAGGGAACGTTCTCGATTGTGCTCGGAGAAGCTTCGCGAAGATTCGCGAAGCTTCAAATGAATTTGCGCGCACTTTCATGGCCTAGCATTTTGGAGCACAATCGAGAAACTTCCCTTGAATATGCTCGAAAATTCTCGCAAAATACTCGATCGGCGTATGAAAGCCGGGTAAGGCTATGCAGTATTTCACTATACAAAAAAATAAAAATCTTTATAAGTGTAAGTTTTGTCATTCGCAATATACGAAACATGCCACAAGGATGACCACTCATTTATTGAAATGTAACAGATTCCCAGAATAAATAAAAAAATATTTGACGTCGTCAATTAATGATTTTGTTGATGAAATTGGCGGGAATCTTGTGGAAGTTGTAGGTAAGTTATAATTATATTTTATTTATTTATTTTTTTACTCAGGGTCAAGGCTGAGATGATTTTTATCAGTTAACTAAAATCAATTACTAAAATCATGGTTTTAATAAAAAAAATATGTTGGAAATTAACCAAAAATTAAAAAGCAAAGTTATCAAGATACTTTTATTAAAAAATAATAATTAGACATCAGATCAAATAAAGTAATTGGGATTGTGACAGATAATGCCGCCGCAATGGTTAAATCCCGAAAGATAGTTGCAGAGCAACTAAAAATTATTGAATATGAATGCATTTCCCACTGCCTTCCGTCAAACTATAAATCCGGCTTTAAGCCGGATTTATAGTTTGACGGAACGGAACGGAACGTAGACGTAGACGCACTGGATACGTAAAAAACGGACTGTAAAAAAGTATTCAATTTATAAATCGACGGAACGGACTTTTTTCGCATGCGTCGTCTTGCCTGTATTTAATCTACAAATCATTGTGTTTGTGTTTGTTGTTTAATTGTGTTTAATTCTGTTTCGTCTTCCGTGTCACAATGGATTATGAAATACATGAAGGTATACTTTTTGGTGCTGTGGGTCTACTGTTGTGTGCAGCAGCATTGAAAAATTGTCGACAAACTGGAAAAACAATAATTAGGCGACCAAGACGTTATAAAACAAGACCCATTAACCGTAACAGAAAAGTGGAGAATGCCTACAATTATTTAAAAAAAATTAAAATAGTTGATCCAGATTAGTTCTTTAAGTATACGAGAATGACTGTTCCAGTATTTAATAAGTTATTAGATGTCCATTTTTTAGCACAAACACAAATTTATAAACCTCAGATCACAAAAAAACAACTATCAAATGTCATTTATAATAGGTTCATTCCAACCAGCAGTAATATTACCGTAATATTATCGTCCGTAACAGCGCTAATGCGACTGCGCGAACAAAAATAGTAATATTGTAATAATTATTAATAGTCGTTATTTTAAAATGTAGGTGGGGTTATGTTTACTGGTTTCCTATTGGCCAGACGTAAGAAACGCACTGTAAAAGATAAATGTTGACCAACTCTTCCGTTTCAGTCCGTTTTGCTTACGTTACGTCATACGCTTACGTTCATTTATAAACAAGAGTACATACATTCTAAAGTTGATCTTTTTGCAGTGCGTCTACGTCTACGTTCCGTTCCGTTCCGTCAAACTATAAATCCGGCTTAATAGTTTGAAAGATATCCAACTCAACGAATTATTGAAGAGGAGACAAGTGATAACGAAGTCTTCATGACACGTCTGATGGTTCTGAAGACTTTGAGGATCTATTAGAAAATGAATATGTATTGGATTAGATTCTAAGCTCTTGAATAAAAATATTTTGTTTTGTTTACCGGTTTAATAATATATATTATATACCGCAGTTTGGGTACATTTTTAGTTATACACTGAGAAAAATTGGGACAAATAAACTGTGTAGCTAATACTTTTTATTAATAGTGAATTTATTGTTTATTAACTCTAAATAGTCGAAATAATAATCTTTAGTAAATTTACTAAAGTTAATTTATCGTTATTATTTCGACTATTTAGAGGTACATAAGAAACAATATATTCATTATTAATAAAAAGTATTAGCTACACAGTTTATTTGTCCCATTTTTTTCTCAGTGTAGGTATTATTTTTTCAAAGTGATATTTTTGTTATTTATATGTTTTTATGTATCTGTTCGATTAAACCATTTAAATTTAAAGTTTTTTTATAAAGAAAAGATTTTAATGCCCAGAAAAAAGGTAGGTAATCTTCTCGAGAATATTGAGAAAATTGAGAATTTTCTCGAGAATATTGAGAAAATTAAGAATCTTTTCGAGAATATTGAGAAAATTGAGATACTTCTCGAGAATATTGAGAAAATTGAGAATCTTCTCGAGAATATTAAGAAAAATAAGAATCTTTTTGAGAATATTGAGAAAAAACGTGCAATGTCCTAATTCGACTTTGCTGTTAATAAATTCTCGGGAATTTATCGTTTTTGCTCGTTTGTGCTCGTTTATGCTCGTTTATTCTCGTTTATGCTCAATTTGCGTTCTCCAAAAATAAATGCTCGAGCATTTTACATCTCTACATATAGCTATAGCAACCTTAGTTCTTCATACAGGAAAAATATTGGAAATTGCAATGTTTAAAAAAAAATAGATGTGACTTGATAAATAAAACTTAATTTAAAACAATATACGGTTTTGCCACTCTACAGAGTGTCTTAAACTCATGGTAAAAAAACATGTTTTTGTTTAAACCTGTATATTATAAACGTACGTGTATTTTTTAGTAATTTTTAAAATGTGAGCGATTCTCCATTAATGTCTCTACAATATTCTTTAATATTTGTTTAAATCCGAAATCAAATAAAAAAGTTATTTGCGATTGAAATTCATCGAAAATTTGTGTGGATCGATTATTTTGCCTGTGAGTGTATTATATAGTCATAGTAGTACATAATACTTTCATATTTTAAATAAGCTTATATAAGCTGCATATAGTAACTCCGCTACGCGTCGGCCTTCAAACCTTGAGCTTAGCACAAAAAGCCTACTATAAACCTAATGACATAAATAACTATTTACACTAAATAAATATCTTCTTGCAGATATGGAAATAAATAATTTATTTGAGCCAAGCCAAATATAGTCAAATCCAGAGATTACTTTTCTCTGTGTAGAAAAATATTTCGTTTATTTAGTCAATTTAAACTCTTGAAATAACCTTAGTTTACCTATAGGTAAAAAAATGTTAAAGGTTGAAGACTTTGGTTAATTTATTATTAAAAGTATACTTAAAATTTTAGTTATTTAACCAGTTGTGCTACTTGGGTATGTTCTAGAATCTAAAGAAATGCTGCTATTTTATTTAGGGCACTATTCACTTTCCTTTATGTATGTACAATGTTAAACTCTTGAATGTTTTTCAATTTTGAAAGGCAGTGTGGCCCATCGCAGGATGGAGCACGAAGAACAGAGAGCTCGTTAGGTTTGAGGCGAACTTAAGACTGCGAAATGGTAAGTGCCTTCTTGGGTCAAAGAGGATTACTATTTATCGAGAGAGCTGGTTGGGATTTCCACGGAAAATGCCACGTGCACACGTGGCTAATTCCGCAGGCTCCCACGACGGATAAAACTACGGCTGCGAACGCACGCAGCCGCCATGTTTATTTATCGCTGTCGCTGTGTCGCAGGGATTTCGCTCAAAAACTATGTCGACATTGATACTCTTATATAGCCGAGGATTATGCTAATAGCAGCGAGATGTATGGGGGGTTGATGTAGTAATGCACTTTTTGTCGTATTCTGTCAAAGAAGACTTTTATTTTGATATTTGACATTTGACATTGACGCGCGCGCCATCTGGTGAACTTCGATAGCATTGTGTGAATTTAAGAATTGTCAACAATACATTTAAAGCACAGATTATACATCATTTTTTAATAAATAGGTAGTTTTTTCACAAAAGAGAGAAAGGCAGAAGTCTTACTCACACAAATTTTGTTCAATTGCACAGCTAAATCGCGCAAGTTATTTTTTAGTACTCGATTTCGATTGATTATTCCTGATTAAGAAACTCAACGCTTAAATGCTTATATAGTTACGTTAGTGTGTGTATTTTATCTAAGGGATCATGGTGAATTATTGTGTTTTTAATTGTAAATAAAATTCAAAAACTAAATCGTTGCATTTTCATGTTTTGCCAAAGGATCCAATTCGGTAAGCACATTTGTTGGTGCAGAATTAACTAATGATAACTTTA
This sequence comes from Brassicogethes aeneus, assembly GCA_921294245.1. Taxonomy (NCBI): domain Eukaryota; kingdom Metazoa; phylum Arthropoda; class Insecta; order Coleoptera; family Nitidulidae; genus Brassicogethes; species Brassicogethes aeneus. The sequence continues at coordinate 3,840,641 of OV121138.1, forward strand.
TCAAATATAATTTATATTTAAGTTTGGACATTTTTAAGAAATTAGTAAAAAATAATGTTTGCACAAACATAACCTTAAAATCAACCATTTTTATATTTGAGTTCTCTAAAAAACGCCGACAACTGCATTTTAAAGAATAAAATATACCTCCGAATTCATGGCAACATAATATTATATATAATACATACTATAATATATATATATATTTTACCGTTGAGTGGAGACCATCTTAATCAAAACTTTATAAATAATGCTAAATGCTGTTTAAATTTTGACGACTTATTTGTTTGACGATTTTTACTGAATTGAAATGTTTACACTTTTCACGTTAATCACTACTAAAATGTGTATTAATTGTATCTAATAGGTACAATTTATATTTACAGAAACTGTATGCAATTTATTTCTTCATTCAGATTAACAGTGTTTATTGGTGACTATACCACAGTTTTCTATAAAGATAACACATGGTTATCCTTAAAAAATCAAATAGAGAATGATTTCATATAAATAATAATAATAATAATAATAATAATAATAATAGGCTTTATTTCAGAGGACATATACATGTGTAGAAAACGTCAAGGTACATTTGAAAATAGACAAACATAAATAGAATTAAAAATAGGTACATATACATAATAATAGTAATAATTTACAGGAACTAAATCTACATTAAAAGAAATTCACTTATACCATAATAACATTTGGACAACAAATATGACTTTAAAAGCGTTTTAAAAATGTTAATTGACTTAGCATTTTGAATGTCTAAGGGGAGTCTATTAAATATATGTATGCCTAAACTGTTCGGGGACTTTTTACCTAAATTTAGACGATTACATTGCGTTCTTAGTTCATTTTTCTTTAATAAATTGATAAATTTATCAAGGAATGATTTGATCATAACATGCTGACAATAAATATGGAAAAAACAAATTTCATAGCCTTTGGTTCCTACTCCAAAAGCTTACCACATTTCAAACCTCTAACCATTAAAAAGTCCAAGGAAAACTTTGTATTGGATTTGACTGAATCAGCCAAATTCTTGGGCATTACTCTAGATCCACACTTGAGATGGGATCTACATGTGCAACAAATTTCAAAAAAGATAAGATGCATCATTCCCTTTTTTAAATTTCTAAAACCAATCCTGTCAATTCCTCAACTAAATATTATTTATGATACACTTGTGGAATCGCACATAAGACACGGCATCTTAGGTTGGGGTGGTGTACTATATAACCATCTAAAGGATCTGGAAATAACTCAAAATGTCAAAATAATTTACCCTACAAATGAACTCTTTCTCATATCTGGTAAAATGGACTGTAGACAACTTTTCCACCTTAATCTTTTATTTATACACACGCTACAAAAAAGTACCTCTAAAATCAGTCTATACCAGACATAAAAATGGCTTACCTGTTCCAAAAATGAATAAAACCATTGGGCAGAGAAGTATAATTTATCTAGGTCCAAAGATATACAATGAACTACCAAAAAATATAAAAAATAATTTACTTCCTAAATCTTAAAAAAAATGTCCTAGAGAATTTTCAAATAAGCAAATAGATCTAAAGAACTTTTAATTTTTATCCTAATTTTAAATTTATACGATTTTAACCACTTACCTGAATTGATTTAAATACAGAAATATATACAGATTTGAGGCACCTTAATTTTAATTTTAAGATTAGTTAATTAGGTGTATTGTGGTATTGTCAGAAACTTGTGATTGTTTATATATAAACGCCTAATTTCAATTCTAAGAGGTTCCTCAACGCCACTCTGTATATAATGTAAATTAAGTACATTTTCCGCAAAATAAACAGCCCAAAACAAAGAAGAGCTCTTTTCATTAACAGATTTCTTCGAGCGAACATCCGCTCCCGAAATGCATCTGCGATCGCCTAAAAGGTCAAATATTTGAATCCTGGCGGAATCGAGGGGTCGACGGCGCGGCGGAGGCGGCATCACGCACGGCCGCCCGCCAAATAACAAAAGACGAACGGAGTGGCCGCCACTGCCCCCAGCGGCCGTCTCCAGAATACCAATGGGCAAGCCTAGCTATAAGTAGTCTATAGACTGTATGAGAATGTTTAAAGCCATTTTTATTTACAGGGTGTTTCGGAGTATTTGTGTCATTTGCAGTAGAGAGATTATGGGTCGTTTTCAAAAAACACCCGCCTTCCGCTGTCCGTAAGTTTGAATTCCAATAACTTTGTTAAAAATTATCGGATCTTATTTAAAAACCAAGTGAAAGCCTAACAAGCCCTTAGTAAAATCTTTCAGAAAATGTTTGTTTAGTTATTTCAGAATAATTTTTTTTTTAATTTTGAAACTTGTGAAACACACATTTTCGCATGGCCCATTAGCGTTTTATAAAACTTAAATACATGTTTTTTTTTAAATATTAAATAACCAGAATTTGTGTTGCTTTATAGCAATCCATAACATCCTTAGTTAATACAGTAAACAATTTATATATAAATTAATTAATTTTAATCTACTTTTTTTAAATTTGACTCATGTCCCAGACATTTTTTCCGTTGCGTTACGACCGTCGCGTTACCGATGGAATATTTAAAAAAACATATATATGGCAACTTTTTTGGCACTCACGTGATTAACAAATGATGTTTGGACGTACACATTACCCAGCTGAATTTATTTATTCAATCAGAAGATATCGGTTGAAACAGGTGCGGGTAACGCGAATGTAATAATTTATTGTCCGCTAAGTTACTCAAAAAAAAATAATAAAAATAAGGTAAGAAAAAATACTATTTTTCATGTTTATGTTTATTTTAGGGCACTAAAGCTCATTGAGAGTAATTAATGACTGTAATGTCTTATTAATATTTTTTAAATATGGTTTCACAAAACTTTTTCCACTGCGTTACCGAGTCCACTACGTTAACTTATGGTAACGCAATGGAATTTAGGGTAACGCAATAGAATTTTTCGACAACAAAGTGGATATTTACCGTCGCTTTTATTAAAAGTAGTTTATGATTAACCAATTTAAAATTATTTGTAATTACAACTTATGATATAGATTACATCCAAAGAAAAATTCCACGCAATATAAAAGTACTAAAAGGGACCTTCACCAGCTTATAGTCAAAGAAAAAGGGTGTATACAATTTAGAAATCTAAGTTGTTATTCTGCAAGTGAGCACCACTACAAGGGATTTTGTTTATGCATAACTCTAAAATCATACCACCCTATATAGTTTCTTTTTTACGTTATCTGATTAAGTCCTTTGTGTACCCCAGTCCGTTGTGATACCAATGTCTATTTCGTTACTTTTTTTAGTTTTTGTTAAAAAAAATCCTTAAAATGATTTTACTATCACTTGGTAATACCTGTTTATAAATTAGAGTTTAACTCACTAATACAGTGACTAAAAGAAAATATTAATGGTATTGTTTTTTTAACAAAGAATCGGAATGGTTTCTTTTAAACTAACATAAATATTTAAAAAAGCATACAATTTTTAATAAAAAATAAAATAAAAACAAAAGTTTGTGAACTAAGTACATTTTATTTCAAATTATTTTTATAACAACTTTTTTTATTGAATTAAATTTTGGATTTCAAATTGGTAACACAGTGGAGATATATAATGCTAGCTAAACACATTTTTTTGAAAAAAACGTAAAAAAAATTAAAAAGTGCACTGCCTGTCTTAAATGTAAGTAAACAAAACTCTAAACATTTATGGGTAAAAATCAAAAAATGTTTAGGTAGGCGTCTTTGGCTAATTAAAAATTAGAAAAAGAAGTGAAGTGTCTCAAAACTTATTAGTATTATTTCTGCATGTTAATTATACGAGATTTATATTAAATATTTACCCAGATTTAAAAACATCGATTAAAAAGAAAAACAAAGAGCTATTTTGTCTCGTCGGTAACGCGTCCCTTATTACGTTTTACAATTTTACGCTAGATTTTTCAATCAAATCATTTTTAAAAACAGGACAAATGTAAATCACTTTAAAGAAACTAACACCAAGTATTAAATAAATTACATTTTATTTAAAAACAATGTGGTTTTAAAGATCCAGCCTTTGGGTAACAGACTGTCTGCTTTGATCGCATCCTGTCGGTAACGATAACTGTAATTTCGCCTAAAATCCGCCAGGATACGTAATACCTGTCATTTGTTGGTTAGTGTGCTAGAGTTAGTGTTTATGTGTCATTCAAACCAGGTAAGTTTTTCTGTTTATGCATTAAAAAAATATATTTAGGCTTGTTTGCATAAAAACGCTACCGTATTTTTTTACGGTCTAATCGGTAACTGTTCTAGCGGTAAAATTTTGATATCGATATGAGATTTGTTACATTTTTCTGATGTATAACACCAATATTTGCAATTTTGATTATAATGGTATTTACTATAAGTATTTTTTTAAACATATATTTTGATTATTATTCCATTTACAGAACCTTTATTCCCGACAAACTATACTGTTACCGACTAGACATAATTGAGATCAGAAGACAACAATTATCAACATAACAAAAAACTACCTTTCCTTGATCTCAAAGATAAGCTTTATTATGTTGCGAAATCTTTATTTTAGAATATTAAAAAGTTTAATGGACAAAAAGCAACATTTTAGTTTTTTAATTGTTGTAGGTCGTTTTCCAAAGATTTTTTGATTTTCACCCTTATAAAAATCTAACCAAAAATCAATTTAAGCAAAAAAAAATTTCCTGAAAGCAGGTGTTTCTTAAAAATGACCCTTATAACAAAAAGGATGCCTTATTATTGTGTTTTAAATAAATTCTTTTATTCGTAAAATAACATTACAATGTACTTGATTGTGGGTGCGATTCTTTACAATAAAACACTTACAAGTTGTTGGATTTTTATTCTATATTTTTTACTTGGTTCATTAGTGTTAAAATTAACAGTTTCTTGGAGAGTATTCCTTAGAGCATTGTCGTCATCCTTACTGCTTCCTTATTATTCTATCCTTGGCCAGTTTAACTCGGTTAACTATTACTTGAGTTGGCTCAAGATATTTTCTTATTTTTACTGCACCACCATTTAATTAAAAAACACCAGGTTAACTGAATTGTGGGTGCAAATTACTATTAAAATTGTATTGCCTTATAAAGCAAAGTAATGTTATAACACCGGTGATATAACATAGGCCGTGTTTATTCCAAACTTATAAACACAAATGGTGCATATATAACGGCGAGGTGAAAGCTTGCTTGCGATGATTTTTTGATTGGACAAATTCACTTTGACTGGCCGCCCAATTAAATCGGTAAAATATTGGGCGATGGCAATTACATCATGCGCTGGAAATTAAAGTCATATTCAATTGTGTACATGCGAGCATAAACAGAATTTCTGCACTATCAACTGTAAATTGTTTTGTTACATATGTGGGCACTCGCAAATGTCATTTGTTTCGTTGACAAACGAAACAAAACAAATGAGAAAATTGAGGAAATTTGATTGAACGAAGTTTTTTTTTATTGTTGCGGGGTATTCATGTTGTCTTTTTGTTTCAAGAATGTAAATACCGAGTATGAACCTCGTACAATCTAAAAACATGGTTTTAAAAATTTGAAATCTTAAAATATAATCAGGGGTTTGCATTCACCAAAAAAATATTTTTATTTAATAAATATATATTATATCTTTTAAAATAATGTCCAAACTTTAGTATTATTATAACGTGCAAACCCCAAATTTTGTTCTAATCAAAGTAATTAGCGAAAAGCCTCTTATGGATTTAAGAAATGACAAATTTAAGTTTTTTTTAAGAAAGATTTAACTTTAATTTAACAATTAATCTTCAATAGGATAGAAACAGTAATGAATGCCAAATGGACTAGATCGCTAAGAGAATGCATTTTCATCAAGGATACAACATTTTAAAAAAATGTACCAAAGACTTCTTGGATGCTCATTTCTTTCTGAGAAAGATAGAAATCGAAAAGATAAGTCCAGTTTGATTTATTTTGCATATAGATTATACTTTAAGAAAAAAAATAAGCTGCTGTTGATAAAAATCCATAAATAAATGGCGAAGTTATGAATTTTTCAGTGGAAGACCAAAATTTAGTTTTTCGAGAATTTTTATGTTTTTTCTTCTTTTAAAAAAATTCTGGTTCCTTATTTGTTTCTTGTTGCTTTTGTATTCCGTTTCTCGTATGAGGGACCAAATGTAATCACCCATCATGACTGCATCCCAGAAGCCGTGATACCGCCGCTCCATAGCCTACATTTTCTGGTGAAAACGTTCTCCGTGCTCATCACTTACGTCGCCCAGATTGTCCGGGTTATTTACGCACTCGAACTAGTTCTTTTACTTATTTTACGTTTTTTATTAACTAAATAAAACCATGATAAAAATACCTTGTTGGAATATCACTATGCCAAGTCATGTAAAATTTAAATTTTGAATAATATTTTCAGTGAAAAAAGTACGTAAAAAACTCAAAAAATTCCAGTTATGCACTTTACTTAGGTTTTTATTCAAGAATAAACATATTACAAAATAAAAAAAAAAATCGTCAAACAACTGAATTTTGGTCTTCCACAAAAAAATTCATAACTTCGCTATTTTTCCATGTATCAACATTAGCTTGTTTTTTGAAAAAATGTCCGCTTTATGATAAAAAATTCAGGGCGATATGTAAATTTTCGAACTCAATTTTTGCTATAAAAACGAATTTTTTAAGTTACTAAAATCGCTAGCGTCAAAATTCTTATCCGATATCAAAAGTATGTAAAAGAAAGTTTTAGAGGCCTTCAATTTAAGGGCTTGTTTGACCAAATCGATCAATTGGATTTCAAGCTCTACTCAAAAACGTCAAAACACCCGAAAATTGAAAATTCATATTTCAAAAACGCTTCCATAAAAAAAATGAGTGTGATTATAATGGGTTATGGTGGGCAGAATTTTTTTCGATTTTGTAAACTAATGTAATTAAATGTATCTCTTCTTGTTGTTAAGTGACTTCCAAAGAACAAAAAATCAAAAAAACTTATTCGTCAAAGCGTTTCGCTAATTTTTCGAGCAGTTCATTATAGTGTTATAGTTAACTGTTAAAAATGTGGCAAAACTCATTGGAGATATTTTTCCTATAGTCACGTATAAAGGTCTGTTCATTCTTGACAATGTAAATATTATAAGTTTTTTGTATTCCGTGCTACTGGACAACCAGTCGTTTTCATATACTGCATAATGTATACCAGAGCTCTAAAAACAAAGAAATATACATAAAAAACCTTACATACCACCTTTCTTTAGTTCTAATAAATTGTATTGTATAGTGGTATGTTTTTTTAATTTAATTAAAAAATAATCTTACAGCTAAAGTTAACTCATTTCCATGCCAGCAGTATATCAAAAGTTGAAAAAGAGTTGCTAGTAAGTAAGATACATTCATTGCTATATCCTCATCTCCAATCTAAAATCATTCTATATAACTCCCGAAAACCCTAAAAACGTATCTTCAAACTCACAGAACTTAAATACAGAGAAAAACAAATCTCCAGAAGCGATATCATAGTTTGCACCAGGGCCTGCTTGTTGTAAACGTATTCGACTTTTTCGCTGGCTTCTATGATCGCCTGTAGATGTTTGATGCATCTCTTCATTTCTTCCATGGTTTCTTTCTGCAATTCCTCGGGATCGTGGAGGTAATTTTGGTTCGAGAGGTTCAGGCGCATCAGACATCTCGGCCGAATGGTTCTGAATGCGCCCTGCAGGATTTTTATATGGGCTGTTATGCAGCTGCACATCGTAGTGAAAATGACGTCGAAACCTGAAAAAATGCTGGTAGAAGTATGGGAGTCAGTCGTTGTTGAGGAATTTCAAAATGGTTAGTATGCAACGATGTCATATCAGAAGTCAATAGGAAGCGAAAAAGTGGGCAGAACTTCCGCAATGGCAGAGATTTATTTACACAATCTTATATCAACATATCATTAAATCTTACCTAATGTGATCCAACCAAGACTAATAAGCCCAATCACAGAGAAATTCAAGACAACCACCATCTTCCAAACAGTCCCAAAATCATGGACAACCGAGTAAGTGGTGAAAATTTTGTAATGCTCTCCAATCCAAATGGAAACAGCAATGATATACATCAAAGTATAGAACAATTTGATCCAGTTGTGGCAGGTTTTCAACTGATTCTTTACAATTTTCGTGCAATCGAATCCTGGGTAGTCCTCGTAGCTGAAATCGTAGCTCTTCAAAATCCTGAATATTTCGTAGAACTGCTTTCGCATGAAAATAAAGGCGACCAACTTTGCAGTACCCGCCACGTGATTCAAGTGGTCTCTGGAGTGTTTGATAAGCTCTGTTAGCTCCCTTGATTGAGCGACGCTCTTTATTTCGAAATACGTCATGTATATTGCACAGGATATGACGATGGGGCAGTGTATCGCCCAGTATATTTTGTGTTTCGACTTTTGATAGTGTTTGAACCACAAACCTGATAAATAAACGTTTTTCATTGTTAGATCGAAGTAGTTTTTGAACAATGCCGACGACATTTTGCTGCAATCTGATGAAATTTCCTGCAATTTTACTTTATATACTCGCACCTAGAAAAGCTTGAATAATTTATATATATATGGCGCATGTAAGGAAAATTAAGATAATTATTTGTGAATTAACCTTGTGGTTTATGAAATTTTAAGACTCACCTCTGGGTATCACGTAGTACACTGGCATGTTCCACTTAAAACTTTATTTAATATTTATCAGGATTTAGAATTTACTGCTAATTATATATCATTTTTAAAAGTTTTTGATTTTTGAAAGGTGGAATTTTTAAAACATCTTTGTAGGTAATAATATAATAAATAATGTACATTGTTTTAAGGTGGTAAATCCCAAAATTAAAGAAACTATAATAAAAACTATTACAGAAGGTAATAAATAGCGGGGTAAATAGAAACTAAAGGGTCCTTTTTTATATTATATCTACTTATTATACTCCGTTTTGTTCAATATAATAACTTTATCACCGTCAAATTTATGTCCTTTAAAGTATTTAGTAATGATACAAATTAAACCGAAAATATAAATCAAATGCATGAAACCACTAACATGAACACGTGTTACCTATCTCGTAGAATCAGGAGCAATGATTAATTAAATTTACTGTTAATTAAACATTTAATCTCGCTGCACTACTACTACTATATTACATCTGAAGTTAATCCAGTCTCCTTAAAATTAAATTCGTAGTTTTTTTTCATAAAATCTTGTTTAACGCCATTTGGAACTTTACTAAGCAAAATCAATTGGTTTAAGTGTTTTTAGCAACTACCTAGATATTAGTAAAATTGTAAAATTTTAAATTTAACCCTATAAAAAAATTATTTATAATTCAAGTGTTGGCAAAATAATCGATCTACACAAATTTTCGATGAATTTCAATCGCAAACAACTTTTTTATTTGATTTCGAAATTAAACAAATATTAAAGAATATTATAGATACAATAATGGAGAATCGCTCACATTTTAAAAATTACTAAAAATACACGTACGTTTATAATAAATAGGTTTAAACAAAAAGATGTTTTTTACCATAAGTTTAAGACACTCTGTAGAGTGGCAAAACCGTATATTGTTTTAAATTAAGTCACATCTATTTTTAACAGTTTTGTTTTTGGTTCACCTTAATATATTTATTTTTGTGGAAAATATGGATTTTTTTAAAAAAACATTGCAATTTCCCATAATTTCCTGTATGAAGAACTAAGGTTGCTATGATCCATCCATAGCCTATGGAGGATGACAGTGACAGTTTTGTTGAATCATCCCATACTTGGACATGTCATATACATCTTTCAAAAACTATCAAATTGTTTTTTGTAAATTAATGTGTTAATTTTGAGGTGTCTTCTTACTTTTTAAAATGTCTCCGACTGATGTTGCCCTTTGTACTTAACTTCTTGTGACGTTTAAAACACTTGCCACGTAATACTGTGACCGTCCATCTTGGATTAAATTAATGGCTCTGGCAACATCAGTCGGAGACATATCCACTTTTTAAAGTAAGTAGACACCTCAAAATTTAAACATTAATTTGCAAAAACAATTTGATAGCTTTTAAAAGCCGTGTATGACATGTCCAAGTATGGGATGATTCAACAAAACTGTCAATGTCATTCTCCATAGGCTATGGATGGACCATAGCAACCTTAGTTCTTCATACAGGAAAAATATTGGAAATTGCAATGTTTTTTTTAAAAAAATCCACATTTTCCACAAAAATAAATATATCAAGGTGAACCAAAAACAAAACTCTGGACCATAGCAACCTTAGTTCTTCATGCAGAAAAATATTGGAAATTGCAATGTTTTTTTTAAAAATCCATATTTTCCACAAAAATAAATATATCGAGGTGATCCAAAAACAAAACTGTTAAGAATAGATGTGACTATAAATAAAACTTAATTTAGAACAATATACGGTTTTGCCACTCTACAGAGTGTCTTAAACTTATGGTAAAAAAACATCTTTTTGTTTAAACCTGTATATTATAAACGTACGTCTATTTTTTAGTAATTTTTTAAAATGTGAGCTATTGTCCATTAATTTATCTACAATATTCTTTAATATTCGTTTAAATCCGACATAAAATAATCAAGTTATTTGCGATGGAAATTCATCGAAAATTTGTTAGTAAATTTGTGACCCAGGGGACCATTTTTTTTTCTTTTTTCTTTTTAGGGGCCTATTTAAAAAAATCCAACTGCCCACTTTAAGGTGTTAAATAACAACCCTAAATAAACAAAATTTGGAAAAAACAGGTTTATAGATTAAATTTTTGTTATTACTTTTTCTTATTTAAATTTACAAGAACACTTAGAACGCCTGAAAATAGTTGAATGAAAATGTTAAACTTTTCCGCCATTTTATTCTTTAGTTTGACTCTAATCCAATCTCCAAATAAAACTATTAGCATCAGCCTGAAATGATCTTAGACACGAATATAAGCAAGATTATTATTATTATTTTTATTAACCGAAATCCAATTATTTGATAATAGTTATTAGATTTGATAGTTACTGTTTACTTACGAGCGCTATTTGTCCAAGGTCAATTAAAAATCCGCACACTAAATATAAAGTAAAATTGATCCCGGTGCATCCGCCATTTTTGACAAGTTCAATTATTTTTATTATAATAATCTCATTTCAAAATTGTAACCGATAAAGAGATTTAAAAAAACTACTTGAAATATATATTTTTCTCTACACTGTGAAAAAATGTTAAACTAATTGGTTGAAGTTGTTGAAACGATTCAAGCGAAGATTAAACACGATTAAAACAAACAACGTAAAAGTGAAATAATATCATTGCATTATCCGTATCGTCTTTTATTTGAGTAGTGGTTCCAACGTAACACTGAGCCGAGCGTATCTAAATCTAATCTTTGAATGGGGCATGCACACTGTCTCTCGTAGTCGTGGCGCTGCTCCACGAGCGTGCAAAACAAACACGGAAAATATAACAAGCCAAATTAAACACAAGACGGGTAATATCTAAATTAAATTATCGCAGCAGGTACGCGAACGCGAAAACCTTTGCCAAGAGTTTAAATCAGGATATGTGTATGTACAAGTTGTTAATTTAGGTTATGTTATTGCAACAATATTTTTGTTAAATTAGATTCACCCAACTAATTTTCTTAAGAATTAGTACATTGGCGAAATTTTGGGAATCTTAAAACATCGTTTTTTGAATTCTGTAACATTTTTTAACCAATTACCTGAGCAAATTAGGCTAACTTAAAACGTTAAAAACTTTTTTACTTTAAATGTAACACACCGTATGCTAAAAATACTAAAAATCACTGCAACACTGCACAGAGTTTAACAGCGGACATTTTTTTGTTTACAATTCTTGTGCTTTGGGTTTGTACTGTTTAATAATTGTTTTAAACGTTGTGTTTCTTACAGAGGCCTTTGTAAGCCTCAAATAAGGGCTTTAAGAACTAAGGACAGCCATTTTACTACTATTTTATAAAAAATATACCTGATTTTATCAGGTCTGTCAAATGTCAATTTGAAGGTTAATTTGTGGGTTATAAATTAACCTTAATATTGACATTTGACAGTTTGATGACAGTCCTGATAGAATAAGGTTTATTTTTTACAAAAGAGGAATAAAATGGTTGTTTTTAGCACTTTAAGGCCTATTTTAAGGCTTACAAGTGCATCTGTAAGAAACACAACGATTAAAATTAATATTAATTTGTATAAACAGCACAAACCTAAAGCAAAAAAATGGTAAACAACAAAAATGGCCGCCGTTAAACTCTGTGCAGTGTTGCAGTGATTTTTTGTATTTTTAGTACGATATAGAACAGACCTTGTTGTGTGGATTTTGATGTTTGGTTTGATTGATTGTTTGATGTGTGGATTGTGCCAACGTGTTCGTAATCCAGTGTTGTCGGATCTTCTAGAGGAAAATGACAGATTAATAATTTTGGTTGGACACAGTCGGCATTATTGGAAAACTGTAAAACTTTCTAACTACTCTTCTCTCTTAAAATAAAATAGTCAAAATTGTACTATTTGAATTAGTACCAGCATTTTTTACTAATAAAATAGTCGTTTTTACTTTTATACAGGATGTCTCACCAGCGATGGTACCTTAGACGTTTACGGAGAACGGCTGAGGATATCAATTTGAAATTTTTATAGCAATTATTGTACAATTTAATCTACCTTTTAAAATTATTTTAAATAAAATTCCTCTTTCGGTTTAACCGGAAGCGACATCAACTTTGTTATTTCCAATGGAACACCCTGTAATTTTTTTAATTTTTAAATTCCTCATGAAATTCTTAATGAAATTGCTGTACCATTCCCTATACCTAAACTTAATAGTTTTCGAGTTAATAATTTTTTCCGTAAAATTTTGACAGTTGCACCTTCATTAAAAATTGCTTATAACTTTTTTGATATTCGGTTTGCTGGTATGCTGTAAGGATTGTTGGAATCTTAAAACATTGTTTTAAAGATTCCATGTCTGAAATTTTCATATTTATGATCAAAAACTAGAGAAAAATCGTGGTAAATTTGGTTAACTTCAAACATTAATAATTTGTTTATTTTCAATGGAACGGTATGCATGTTCTTACATAATTAAATAGGAAAATGAATTACATTTCGATTGGTATAACCATTTCCTATACCTAAATAGTAAGGTTTCGGAAATACAAGCAAATTTCTGTAAAAATCCAATATTTTGACATATTTATCTCAGATACCGATGATCGCTGGTGAGACACCCTGTATAGTTATTTTTTACTACGTAAATAGTTAAAGTTCGACTAATTTAAGATTTGACTATTTCTGAGAGTTAAAAGTAACTAATTTCTTTGATCGTTTGCGGCCAACAACAAAGTATTATTTGACTCAAAAGCATATACCTAGGCTCCATGGTTAAATGGTTCATAAAATCAAATAAAGATGCAATAATAATTTTAGCTCAAAACAGAAACACAAATAATATATTCAACTTTAAAATATTATCCACAATATTTATTGACAAATAAAATTGATTTTTGTAAGAGTGACTGATAGCCACACTGGTAATGACAACAGCTTGACAAGTGACAGACCTGAGTTCAATCCCCGACTAGATCAAAACTTTTTTAAATTTAAATCTACTAATTTGATTATTTCATTCAGTAGAATTTGACTAATTCATTTTAAGAGAGTACTGCAATCTAGAATTTTTTCAACATTTTCTCATATCGTGCCCGAACCTTCTTAATAAATTAAATATTTGACATACATTGTTCAAACTATATTATAATTGTAAACATACAGAAAAGTTTTGCCAATCATTCTTAAATACCCATCCTCTTCTTGGCTATTAATTACCATAACCGTACCAAATGAGACCTAATGATCTTTTCCACTAATAAATACATTAAGAACATTGTCATGAAGCTTTCAAGAGTGGAAGAGAAAGATTTTGAAAGCAAGCACTCGAGTGGTCGACCCTCGAGAGGCGCAGTGACGGGGCAAAATCAATTGAAAGACGAGTTCTTTTGATGGCAAATTAGGCAAAATATGGCATCATTATTCTATCGAGTGTAATCTGCCCATTGTAGCATGGCGAATCCGGCCACAATAGAAATGCCCGTCGTCATTTTTATTCGGATGTAATTTTGACAGCCATTTGCGGTCAACTTTCAGACAGGCCAGACAGAGTGCTACGGGTGGGTTGGGGAGTATACGCTGCCGAGCGTGAAACGTAAAATGCACGTTATCTTTCAGAAAAACGATGGAAATTCTCGGAATATAAATTAGGTAGGTACTTGAGCGCCTTTTAACACAATTCGTTGTGTTTAGTTTCAAAATTTTTTGTCTGATATTTTATAAGTCTTAATTTGTTTATATTCTTTAAAATACATGTATTATTTTTTTTTTTTAAATTAAATTATATTATAATATATATAATGTATATTATTTTGACGAGTCTGTAGGGTTATCTTTGACAATATGGTCACAATATTCAATAATATTAAAATATTTAAATGTAATTAAAACCAAGGCAATAGGTGCTGATGAAATAACTATGGATATGTTAACGGTGAAATTTTACCTTATATCACCAATATAATAAATTCATGAATGTTTAATACATACTGTTTTTTCAGAAAAATGGAAAGTTCTGCCACTGCTCAAAAAGCCAAATATTACTAGCTTCAATGAGCTACGTCCTATCTCTATCTTGCCTGTGTTATCCAAAGTTCTCGAAAAAATCATGAATTTTCAAATAAGATCGTACATTTCGAAAAATAATATACTACCCGCCACTCAATCTGGATTTAGAAAGGGTTATAGTTGTACCACAACACTTTTAGATTTAACAGATGATATTCTAAAAGATATAGATGGGTCATCTTCAAGAAACACCCGCTTTCAGGAAAATGAAGATGAAATTTTTGTTTTGCTTAAATTGACTTTTGTTTGGATTTTTATAAATGTTTACTTACATTTAAGACAGGCAGTGCACTTTTTAATTTTTTTTACGTTTTTTTTCAGAAAAATGTGTTTACCTAGCTTTATATGTCTCCACTGTGTTACCAATTTGAAATCCAAAATTTAATTCAATAAAAAGTTGTTATGAAAATAATTTGAAATAAAATGTACTTAGTTCACAAACTTTTGACTCCAATTTTATTTTTTATTAAAAATTGTATGCCTTTTTTAAATATTTATATTAGTTAAGTTACTTTTTAAAAGACACCATTCCGATTCTTTGTTAAAAAAACAATGCCATTAATATTTTCTTTTAGTCACTGTATTAGTGAGTTAAACTTTTATAAATAGGTATTACCAAGTGATAGTAAAATCATTTTAAGGATTTTTTTAACAAAAACTAAAAAAAGTAACGAAATAGACATTGGTATCACAACGGACTGGGGTACACAAAGGACTTAATCAGATAACGTAAAAAAGAAACTATATAGGGTGGTACGATTTTAGAGTAATGCATAAACAAAATCCCTTGTAGTGGTGCTCACTTGCAGAATAACAACTTAGATTTCTAAATTATAGACACCCTTTTTCTTTGACTGTAAGCTGGTGTCTTTTAGTACTTGTATATTGCGTGGAATTTTCCCTTGGATGTAATCTATATCATGAGTTATAATCACAAATAATTTTAAATTGGTTTATCATAAACTAATTTTAATAAAAGCGACGGTAAATATCCACTTTGTTGTCGAAAAATTCTATTGCGTTACCCTAAATTCCATTTCGTTACCATAAGGTAACGTAATGGACTCGGTAACGCAATGGACAAAGTTTGGTGAAACCATATTTAAAAATAATAATAAAACAATACAGTCATTAATTACTCTTAATGTGCTTTAGTGCCCTAAAATAAACATAAACATGAAAACTAGTATTTTTTCTTACCTTATTTTTATTAATTTTTTGAGTAACTTAGCGGACAAACAATTATTACATTCGCGTTACCCGCACCTGTTTCAACCGATATCTTCTTCCTGATTGAATAAATAAATTCAGCTGGGTAATGTGTACGTCCGAACATCATTTGTTTATCACGTGAGTGCCCAAAAAGTTGCCATATATATGTTTTTTAAATATTCTATCGGTAACGCGACGGACGTAACGCAACGGAAAAAATGTCTGGGACATGAGTCAAATTTAAAAAAAGTAGATTAAAATTAATTAATTTATATATAAATTGTTTACTGTATTAACTATGGATGTTATGGATTGCTATAAAGCAACACAAAGTTCTGGTTATTCAATATTTAAAAAAAAAAAATTTATGTAAGTTTTATAAAATGCTAATAGGACATGCGAAAATGTATGTTTCACAAGTTTCAAAATTAAAAAAAAATTATTCTGAAATAACTAAACAAACATTCTCTGAAATAGTTTACTAAGGGCTTGTTAGGCTTTCACTTGGTTGTTAAATCAATAAGATAATTTTTAACAAAGTTATTGGAATTCAAACTTACGGACAGCGGAAGGCGGGTGTTTTTTGAAAACGACCCATTTAGAAAAAATAAACTCGAAATTGAAAATATAGCCAAGGATCTTGGTGCCTCGTCATATTTAAATTTGAAAATATTATACCCTCACCGTCTTGTAATGTTATTATTATTTGTTGTCCATACAAACAATAAATAAAATTGTAGTAATAATGTGGCCTTAATTTAATTAATTTTTGCACTTTTGGTATTGTCTTCGAGCGGCAGTAAAGGTACCTTTATAAAGAAAGATTAATATTCGCAGGAATTTACTGCATTCGGCGGTGCAAGTGGTTGTTATTACCTAGCCGCCCTTCCAGCGAAGAAGATAAGGTGCCTGTTTAAATTTTCCTTGTAAAAGTTGTGTCTAATAAGAAAATGGGGTAGAGATGGCAGGTTGAAGTGGCAAAAAAAGCGACATAATATATTCAAACAGAACGTAAATTTTCCAATTTGTTCTTACTTTTTTCCCGTATTTACATATTTCCCACTATCTTCTACCTGTTATCGTATCATGAAATGGAAATGCAATTTTCTGCCAGGCATAATTTCGCACGTAAAATTCCAAATATCTTACTATATACACACACACACGAATTTTTACGTATATGTTTTCGGCAATTATTTATATATTCACCGCCTATTCGTATAAGTAGACTCGAAATTTTATATCCAATTATTCGCCTCTTCATCGTTTAATCCCACATAATTTTTAATCAATAAAAGTTCGCAATTCAATATTAATTAGTGGTCAAACCAAAAACGCCTTTCGGTATTTTATTTATAAAAAACAACCCGCTTGTAAGGACTATACAGTAAAAAAATATTTGTTAATTTTAACTAACATTTTGTAGATTTAATAACAAAATTCTATGGTCTCTAGAAACGTTGATTTATTTATATCAAATGATTTAGCATATCAGTGGATATAGGTTTTTGCACGGCATGGCAGTATTTTTCTTTAAAAACTGTTGTTTTATAAAATAAATTGGGTAATTATCTTTCAACGTTTATATTTTCCATAAAAAAGTCGATTTCTATACATTGACATTTTAAATTAGACAAAAAACAATTAAAATTTTATTTGACATTTGTGACATTTGCTTTTAATAAAATCATCTAAAATGTAAATCGGTTGATATTATTTATATCAGTCGTTAACGACTGATTTAAACTATGAATAAAAATAGACAGTATTTTTGTTTGTAAATACATATGGGTGATTCTACAAAAGTTGACAACTTGATGTCATCAGTCAATAGAGTAGGTATTTTAATATTTTTTGTAAATATTTTAGTAGGTATATTACAAAAGATTCAGGTTTTTTTAACTTGTCAACCCAATTTTAATGTATTTTTTCAAAAGCACGCTTGTAGGTAGGTAGAGTAGGTATTTTAATATTTTTTGTAAATATTTTAGTACCTATATTACAAAAGATTCAGGTTTTTTTAACTTGTCAACCAAATTTTAATGTATTTTTTCAAAAGCACGCTTGTAGAAAAACATAATAAATATTCAAAACGTCAGTACCTTGGCGTGTCACAACTCCTGAATCAAATATTTGAGTAATTTTATTTTAAAATATATTCAATTTATCTTAAATTTTTCAATTTCACTACAAACTATAAAACATTAAATAATGTATTTTTCATATTTTATCATAGATTCGAATAATAGCAATTTTAAAAAAATTGATAATCTTTGTACTCACTTTTACCCGTTAGTTCTGTGTCCAATGTTAAAATTCAAAATTCCTGCGAAATATTGAAGTTTAAACGTCAAGTGTTGGTAAAAAATTACCTACAGAGCCCGCCCTTTGCACGACAGTCATCTTGAAAACAATGCAAGCGGCGAAGTTGTGGTGAATGCACGAAAAGTTCCAGTCAAAATTGGGGAGTAGTTATTTTCTTACGTATATATATTTCGTTGTAATTTATATAAGGCTATATGTGATTTTTTGATAAGTGACATCCACTAATAAAAAATATCAGTAAAATACTTAATTCCGAATTATAACCTCATATTTGTATCCCATTCATCAGTACAGTTTCATCAGTTCCATGTTCGATGTTTCGGTTATCTTTTTTTCGCAAACTTCAATTTAAATTCTGCTTGCGCAGAACTTGTTTATTTAATGTCATGTCACAGATATTTTGGAAACTGTTTGAAAAAGTGACTGGCCCGGTCTGGAACAATATATTTATTATATTATCTATGTTCTCATAACAAAATACTGTTTAATTTTCTACGAAAACTATATAAACCAAATGAGGTCAAAAGTTGCCCAACTTTTGTAGAATCACCCATGTATATAATATCTTTAAAAAAATGTTATAGGTATGTTTACCTGAATTTATTTTTTCATATATGTAAATATATTATATACGGGCGTTTCTCTGTAAACTGGGCAACTCATTGTCTCAAGCTAATATTGTTTAGAAAAATAACAGATCATAAATATTTCGTAGCTAACTTCAAAAGATAATAACCTAATCTACCTATGCTCGACGTTCAAAATCCAATAAATTAAACTTTAATGTATCAAAATCGTTTTTATAGTCCTTAAAAACCAGTCCCCTGACGTGTCACCAAAGCAAAATGGTCACTTCAGACTAAATTAATTAAAGACAGTAACTATTGGAATCAACCTAATTGTTTAATTATTCAACCAATATTGTTTGCTTGTTACTGTGACTTATTTGTTTTTTATAATTATTATTTTGTAATTCTAAAAAAGTCATCTAAACTTTGTCTCCGGATTTTATAAACAGTCCCCTGTATAGATTTTTCAGAAAATGCTCAATGTTTTCCAAAGTAATAGGACTATTTTTGGTTCATCTGCCGTATACTAATAAATAGACCGATATTTATTCCTCGAATAACATTTATTAAATACAACAAAAATATAACAAAAAAACTTGCCTA
The DNA here is from genome assembly GCA_921294245.1 of Brassicogethes aeneus. Lineage (NCBI taxonomy): Eukaryota > Metazoa > Arthropoda > Insecta > Coleoptera > Nitidulidae > Brassicogethes > Brassicogethes aeneus. The sequence goes on from OV121138.1 coordinate 3,860,101, forward strand.
GACAATTTCTTACTTCAAGTTGCCCAGTTTACAGAGAAACGTCCATACACATATGAGGAGTGATTTTTCAAAAGGCCTTATTTCCATTTTTACTTTAATGTAATTTTTTGACAAATCCCAAAGGTATGGTTAAAAGGCATATATTAACGGCGAAATATGACAGCAGGTCTGAAGTATTATTAAATATTCATCAGATTTTTTTTAAATAATCTATATTGCCCTAACCTATACAGGTTATAGTCATTTTTTTGAAAAATTGTTGCAAATGGAAATACGACCTTTTGAAAAATCACTCGTCATATATAAAAAAATAAATGAATTTATTTATTTAAGATAAAATTACTACCAGCAACCAATTTTTGAGTATAGCTCCCTCCTTTTGATTTAAAAAGTTTATTCTGAAGCCATAATAATTATTTATGTATATCAAGCATTAACTAACATATTTTATCCTCTAGAGTTTGTTTGTGACAATTGTAACAATTTTCGATGAAAAAAGTGGGATAATGGGGTGGGGGGTAAATGGTGGGGGCAAAAAATTTAAAATTATAATTATATGATTATTTTTTAATAAAACTCAAGTATTAATATCACCCTCAATTTTTTGATCTAGCAGGAAATCCCGTGTAAACTGACAATAAACCGCATATAAGCGAGGAACTCGTATTATCCTCTATTTTCCTGCTGAATTGAATTCGGCCGCCTATAACCCGGATACCATTAGGAACTGTTAATCGAAATACACACCTGCGTCCTGCCGACGCCGCCTCTCCTGCTGCCGGCATTACAGATGTAAAGTGATACCGCAACGATTGCAGGGCATTCCAGTCGAACGTGACGGCGGCAGGAATGTCCTGCAACAAGGCGTCCTGCAAGGTGGAGGAAAGTTATTAGCGGAAAATTGGCGGCGGCCTGGAATTGTTCGGATCCTTCGCTTCGGTCTGCAGGAAACAAAAGGAGCAAACATCGTTGTGATGCTGTCCTGCTGGAACTTGTATAAGCATAAGTAATTGCTATAACAAAAATATAAAACTCTCTAAGCTGTCTTAAAGTTAACTAGAACTGCAACTCACACAGTAAAAAAAAATTTGTTAATTTTATCCAAATATTAACCAGATTTTATGTTGGTTTACAACTGTTATCTAATTGAATAGGTAAGTTTGAATTCCAATAACTTTGTTAAAAATTATCGGATCTTATTGGTTTAAAAACCAAGTGAAAGCCTAACAAGCTCTTAGTAAACTCTTTCAGAAAATGTTTGTTTAGTTATTTCAGAATAATTTTTATTTAATTTTGAAACTTGTGAAACGCACATTTTCGCATGTCCCATTAGCGTTTTATAAAACTTACATACATGTTTTTTTTTTAATATTGAATAACCAGAACTTTGTGTTGCTTTATAGCAATCCATAACATCCTTAGTTAATACAGTAAACAATTTATATATAAAATAATTATTTTTAATCTACTTTTTTTTAAATTTGACTCATGTCCCAGACATTTTTTCCGTTGCGTTACGTCCGTCGCGTTACCGATAGAATATTAAAAAAACATATATATGGCAACTTTTTTGGCACTCACGTGATCAACAAATGATGTTCGGACGTACACATTACCCAGCTGAATTTATTTATTCAATCAGGAAGAAGATATCGGTTGAAACAGGTGCGGGTAACGCGAATGTAATAATTGTTTGTCCGCTTAGTTACTCAAAAAAATAATAAAAATAAGGTAAGAAAAAATACTATTTTTCATGTTTATGTTTATTTTAGGGCACTAAAGCTCATTGAGAGTAATTAATGACTAATATTTTATTATTATTTTTTAAATATGGTTTCACAAAACTTTTTCCACTGCGTTACCGAGTCCACTACGTTACCTTATGGTAACACAATGGAATTTAGGGTAACGCAATAGAATTTTTTGACAACAAAGTGGATATTTACCGTCGCTTTTATTAAAAGTAGTTTATGATAAACCAATTTAAAATTATTTGTGATTACAACTCATGATATAGATTACATCCAAGGGAAAATTCCACGCAATATACAAGTACAAAAAGGGACCTTCACCAGCTTATAGTCAAAGAAAAAGGGTGCCTCCAATTTAGAAATTGTTATTCTGCAAGTGAGCACCACTATAGTGGTATACAAGGGATTTTGTTTATGCATTACTCTAAAATCGTACCACCCTATATAGTTTCTTTTTTACGTTATCTGATTAAGTCCTTTATGTACCCCAGTCCGTTGTGATACCAATGTCTATTTCGTTACTTTTTTTAGTTTTTGTTACTTAAAATGATTTTTAAACACTATCACTTGGTAATACGTTTATAAATTAAAGTTTAACTTACTAATACAGTGAATAAAAGAAAATATCAAAAGTATTGTTTTTTTAACAAAGAATCGGAATGGTTTCTTTTAAAAAGTAACTTAACGAACATACATATTTAAAAAAAGCATACAATGTTTAATAAAAAATAAAATAAAAAATTGAAGTCAAAAGTTTGTGAACTAAGTACATTTTATTTCAAATTATTTTTATAACAACTTTTTTTATTGAATTAAATTTTGGATTTCAAATTGGTAACACAGTGGAGATATATAAAGCTAGCTAAACACATTTTTCTGAAAAAAACATAAAAAAAGTGCACTGCCTGTCTTAAATGTAAGTAAACAAAACTAAACATTTATAAAAATCCAACCAAAAGTCAATTTAAGCAAAAAAACATTTTGACCTTCATTTTCCTAAAAGCGGGTGTTTCTTGAAAATGACCCAATTATAAAAAACATTTTGTAGATTTAATAACAAAATCCTGTCAATAACTCAGCCATAATTCTTTTAATTTTCAAAAAGTTGTTACGAACACGTTACGAATTAGAATAAAGTAAGCAGAAACATAAGTTGCAGACGCTGAAGTCAGTTGAACTTGTTGATGCGTATTGTCAGTGGGAAATGTTTTAATTGACTGACTGAAATCATACAAATTATACAAAATTGCATATTACCTTTACAAAACTTTTGGTAAAATATTTCCTTTGCTAAAATAATTACACACAGGTTTTCTACAAAAAATTATGTTAAAATTTTACAAAATAATATTAACAAACTACAAACTCATGTTAACAAATTTGTTTAACAGTGTATATCATTTGGAAATGATATAAAACAGTTTAGATGATTTTATGACATTTTGGTAGGTAACTTTAGTATTTCATGAAATTAGCGACATTTTTGTCATTTATTTCTGTATTTGTTAAAATTTAATAAATGCTAGAAATTATGAAACTTCTGAAATTACAACATTTTTAATTAAATCAACTTTTCAGCGCACATTTCCACTAATAAATTTAAATTTGTCCTTTCGGCACAGCCGAACTATGCATAACATTAATTAATAGTAAAATTGTTTACGGATGTATAAACCTCAACTATTTCCGAATTAAAACACTTGAAGCACTCACCGAAAATTGTAATTTTGCTAATATCTTGAGCATACTAAGTTCGAATTAATAAAGTCCTTCACGTTAAAGTTGACGGTATCTTAAGGACCATAGGAAAGGGAACCAACCAACCAATTTATATACCTATAGATTGATTTGTATACATAGATATAGATGCATTTCATTAGAAACCGAACTACTAATTGGAAATTATTAGGAAATTATAAATGTGCATATATACTGTAAAAACAAGAGTTCTATAAATAGTTCCATTATAACTATCTCAGTCCGTAATAATATAGAACTACTTTATTTTGGGTCCAATATAGGACAAAAAAGTTTGCAAGTTACTTTGGTAGTAAGATTTTTGTTTTTTTTGTAACGAGCAGGGCTGTGTTTAAATTACAATAAAAAATATTTTTAAAATGTGTTCCTCATGGTTTAAACATTTTCAATTTAATTTTAATTCTGAAAACAAACAGTAAAATCGCCAGTGTCCAATTACTGGTTGGTAAAAAATTTAAATTTCTATTATTGGACATATGTCCAATATCATTCTCTATTTGTATGCCGAACATTTACCAGCCAATTCTTATGTAAAATTGTCCCCTGAATCCGAAAAGACCGTCAAAAACTATAAAAGTTCAGCAGTTTTTGAGATATAGCCAATTCCATATTATATGTAAAATTGATTATATTTTAAAAACTGTTCTTCTTTTATAACTTTTGACGACATTTTCGGATTTAGCGTATAATTTTTCATAGGCTAAATGCCCTGTATACAAATTGCTGTTGACGAGAATTTTTAGTGGCTGCTTTTTCTCTATGACATTTTTGACTAATTCATTTTTAGAGAGTAGTGTAGTGATTTCTTCGTCACAGGACATCTTGCATAATAACTGATTTAAATACAGTGCATGATAGAGAACATAAAAAACTAATGGCAACAAAATTAATAAATTCGGAAAATACTTTTAACATACCACCCGAAAAAATATTAGATATATATAAATCATCCTGTTCCGGCCTAAACATTATAAATGCTTCACAAACTAGAGATACCACACTTAATGATATTTCCTACAAACTATTTCAGAAGTCAGACCAAGGTTAGTAGTTACCTTCAGAATCCAGAAAAGGGATGAGGAATCCGAGAAAGAAATATATGAATTATATGATATTTACAAAAACGAAATAAAAAAAATTACCTAAAACAGCAATTTGTCTTTAGAAAATATTTAACAATTTATGATATTTGATGTAAAGTTGTTATGTTTATATAAAAATTGTATGTCCAATAACTATGGTCCATGTGTCCAATTACTATACTTTTTTGCATGTTTTTATAAAAATATTATTAAAAATTCAAATATTCCTATTTTTAAGTAAACGTAAATAAAGTTTACACAAAAAAACTATTCATATGCATATATAAATTTTAAATAAATAATATTCCTTAAGTGTCCAATAACTATGTGGTTTACCTTAGGGTTTTAAAGTGTAGGAAAAAACCGGAAAAATTGGGAAAAAACCTGTTTTTTCCCAGGCCTTGGAAAAATTGGCTTTTTTGGGATAAATTGATTTTTTTTGGAAATATACTCATTTGAAAAAAAGTAGAAATTAATAACTTAGCATTATTTTAATTAAAAAAAATCAAACAAATTTAACTTAACATTGAATTAAATTAAATTGATTTAAGAAAATAAATGTAAACGTTAAATATACTCTTGGTTGGGTCTTTTTTGCAAAAAGAAGTCAATTAAAAATATTGAACTACAAAATAATTAATGATTTATAAAGTTAAATTACAAAATTATAATTTTATAAATCAAAGTATGAAATAAATATGTTGAATTTGTTTTTTGCGGCCCGGTAGAATATTCTTAAACAGCGTCGGAAATTAATTTTTTTCTTGATATCAGTGTACGGATATTATCCTTAAAAATTTGGGAATTTTTAGAAAAATTGACTTTTGCATTTTTTTGTTTTACCCTTTGAATAAAATTTAAAAATGAAAAAGTCAATTTTTCTGAAAATTTCCCAATTTTTCCGTTCTTTTCCGCCGGCTCAATTTTTCCGGAAATTTTAAAACCCTACTTTACCTAGTGGATTTTTAAAAATGACCGATCAATGAATTTGCTTAAGCAACTTGAATATTTTGCTCATCTTTTGCGAGTTTAAAGAAAAACTTCACCCCTTGTAGAATGCGCTTGGTGCGGCAATGGCAATGGAGTAAAAAAGGGCAAAACGGACGTATTTTCGACGGTAGCGCAAAAGGCAATTAGCAGGCGTGCAGTGAAAAACCCAACAGGTCGAAATAATTTTATTACGCGTTTTCCTGCAAAACACTAATTTTATTAAAACGGGCTCTAATATTGACAATTTAATGAAAATTTCGTTGCTTTGTAGCGCGCCGGGAGGTAAAAAATCGCGCGGGCTTTGTGTTCCCGCCCGCGAATATGGAAATTTCCGAGATCAAAGAGCGCCCCGTAATTGCGCACGATTCATTCATATCTAATAAAACTAATAAATTCAATTGGTCCGAATGAAATAAGCCACTCGAATATCCATGCCATCCAATTCCAATTTACCGACCCGAGAGCCCCCCTCCCCCAACTCTTCCCCTCCCGCGTAATTACAGTTTTACTTTCAACGACTTTTCGGCTCGACAAGGTATCATCCACTTTCGACCGAAGGATCACAATATTTAATTACCAATTTAAGCTAATTGTTAAGCAAAGAATTCAATACATTTAAATACTACACAATCATTACACTGAGCAACATTAAACCTGTTTGTTTATACACAGTTTTAACAAATATAGTATTAACCACTTTTTTGCTTAGAACATAAATTATGGTGTTAAAGGCAGAAAGCTTTGCAAAAGAGGTAAAAAGGGACATTTAGGTAAAGAAACTACAAGTTTTTCGTTCTTTGCCTAAAAATCTGGTGTCCAGATGATGCAAGAAACGAGGGTACAGGTACACGAAGCGAGTAAAGGGAAGCCAGAAAACAGAAAGTTTTGAGTGTTAGCGAACGCATCGCTTCTTGTAAATTTTTGCTGAAACGAAATGTATTGTAAAGTTCTGTTAAAAGTGTTTGTGTATTCTACAAGGTTAACTAGTTCTTAAGCCAGAAAACAGGCACACAGTTTTGAGTGTTAGCGAACGCATCGCTTCTTGTAAATTTTTGCTAAAACGAAACACATTTTCTTTTAGCTAATTTTACAAAATGTTCTTGGGTTTTATGTTTACTGTTTATTCTAAAAAATTTAGATTTCATTATTTTATTGTTTAACACTGTACTTTTAACTTAAATGTTTAGACCTTACCCGTAGCTCAAAATATTGGTCCTATATGGGGCGCGTCTATGCCCAATATTTTACCTGGGGCCAATATACAATGATAATTTAATATATCTTGCCAATGTTTATCCAAGGTTGGTCCTATATTGGCATATTATTGTCTATACTAGTGGCGCAGGAACGGTTTTAAGTTGGGGGGTGGCGCAACCGACTATCATCCTTATTGTTTAGCACTAAATGGGTGAAAATAATAAAGGCCATTCTTGCATATTACCGTAAGAATAACAAGGGTAATATGCGATTTCTTGTCTTATTAGCAATAAAATTCGTTATTACGTTAATAAAGCTCGCTGATCATTTTAGCACACAATACAAACGATTTTAGCATTTTATCGTAATTAAGAATAACATTGACGGTACACGACTTGTCTTATTGGTAGATTTTTTCAAAGAATTTGGAGGGTACATTTTATATCAAGTAACCCCCCTCTCCTCCTTATCGTTTAGGTGGGCATTGCCACGCCCTAAGTACCTACTATAAACATTTCCTGAAAACGTTTGTCGACACGATCGTGACATATCACTTTTAGAAATCTTACTACGTAGTGAGTACTAGGTGGCTATCTTTTTTTTCTTTCATTTTCTCCCTCAACTTTCCTAGAATATAATGTCAAACAACTTCGGGCCAATCTTGGGTTTCAATATTGACCCATAATAAAAAAAATCTGACGAAAGATATATTGGCCCAATATTATAACGAACGTGTCATGCAGTAGATATTACAATGCTCCACACCGTGAGGGACAACTGGTCACCTAGGTTCTCTAGTCGACATCGCAACTTTTATCCCGACCTTCATCCTTAGGCGAGATGTTTCCAGAGTAGACGTCGTTCCCCATGTCAACGTTAAATGTAAACTTTAACGTTGACAGACTAACGGTTAACTGCGCTCAGAGCTGTCAAAGATACTTTTAAAAAGTATCTAGATACAAGATAAGTTACTTTTTGAAAAAGTATCCGAAGTTACTTTGGGTATCTAGTTACTCTTTAAAAAAAGGAACTTAAATACTTATCTTAAGTTACTTAATAAGATACTTTTTTAGTTACTTTGTATATTATGTAATAAGTTTCGTATAAACTGCCCAACAAAAATTCGTTCCAACCCCACCCTGATTTTTCAAATAATTTTAAGCTTACTTTTTTAACAATTTTTTTCAATAAAATCTAGTTGATTAAAACCATTGAAGGGTCTAATGCAAAAAGTGTCTAACTTAGGCACTTTTAAAATATCTTAAAAATAAAAAGAGATAAAATCGTTAATTAAACACCACTTACTTATAAAAATAAAAAAATTATCTCACACTTTTCATTTAATCTTTTTTAACATTTTTTTAAAATGGAAAACATACATTGAACATTATAGAATGTACAGTACAATGTAACAACCAATATCCTACATCAGTACATCATAAAGAAGCAAGTGCAAGTACTTACCTAACCTAACTTATTTCAGACTTACCACTATAAATTCGAGTCGCAACGAACGGAAACACCCTTCTACAGAGCGGGTGGCGAAGTCACAGATTATAAAAGAAGTATAGGTGAATAAAAATTAAGTAGGTACCTATAACAAAAATCGCCGCCAGTCGATTGGCGCCAGTCGCTGAAGTCGCCAGTATACTTATTATAATAACTTCGATGGCCGCGGCCGTTTCGAACAACTTGACTAGATACTTTTTGGTATCTAAATTACTTTTTGGTATCTAAGATACTTTTTTTAAGTTACAAGATACAGTTCCTTTTAAAAAGTATCTAAGATACTAGATACTTTTTGTTAAAAAAATAAAGGAACTAAGATACAGTAACTTAGATACTTTTTTCTACTCTAAAGTAACTAAGATACTTTTTTCTGACAGCTCTGACTGCGCTGTTAATTAACAACTTTTTTTTTTATTCCTCTGCTACTTCATAGCAGAACACGACTATTTTTCTCTAGCTCTTTTTACCTGGTAGTATCTTCCTTGCTTGTAAAACGTTTGTAAAGTAAATTAATTTGGGGTAAACTAAACAATGTATTCTATTTTTTTTATACCTAATTTTCCAACAACGTAGAGATCATGTAAAACTTATTTTAAACGAACTTGGTGTAAGGAGAAATCTTTACAATACTTAAGAAGAGAAAATTCTTCCCCAACTATTTTCTTGACGAACTTGACTATTGTGGACTATTGTGGAGCAGAACAATCAGTCGGCGTTGGATGTAAGTAGAAGAGCACGGTGTGGATCTCTTTCTGAATTATTTATAGCTAAAAACACAAACACTTTTCACCGCTCGAAAAGAGCGAAGCGCTAGAAGCAGAGGAATCGTATTCGATTGGAAGCGGGAGCAGGGCAATTAAAGAGATCCAAAACGGTTCGGCGGGCGTAATGTAGTGGAATGCGGGAAAGTGCGTGTTTTCCACCCCCCCCTCCCCCCTCTCCTCCTTCGCCGAGCCATGCAATTTGCATAATGTAAAACTATTTCTAAATACTCTCGGCGCGCTAATGGATTTATATCGCATTTAGATTTGTTTTGCGTCTAGTGTTTGAATTATGGTTTTTCCGTTTCCTCCCCACACAGAATCGTGCCATTAGTTCGAGTTAAGGGAACTAGCGGCGCATTTTATAACCCATGAACTTTTTTGCGAATATTAATTTTATTTGTCTGCCTGTCAAAGGAATTTCCAACCGAGCCATTTCACACAGTATTAACCGCTTTTTTAATTGTTTTTGGCCTCTTAATGGTCACTAATTTCTCTATAAATAACAATTACAAGGAATGATTAAAAACTTTCCTACTAGAAAACATAATACTGTTTCGACATATCTGCCTCAAATTACCTTTCTGATCGCAATTAATGAGTTGAACTAAACTATGAATTGTCAACATTTTCGTTTTTTACAAGAAGAGTTCCCAAAAGTTCCATTCTTGGACTTCTTTTTGCAATATTATCATCAGAACTTTGCGAAATAGTATCATCTAGCATTAGGGTGTCCGTTATTTACCAACTTGGTTTTTTTGCGCCTATAGGTTCAGTTCTTTCTTATAAATATTACCAGTAATGGGTCAAGAAAGTTTATTGAAGAAACTAAGAAAATTGAATGTTTAAAATGTCATGAGTTACTATATTGTATATTATATTTAAATATATTGTATACTTGGTTGCATAGTATGTACCGATTGCGGCAAAGGCCACGTCGCGACGCGTCGTTAGACGGTGTGGATCACGTGCTGTTCTTACATCTCGCCTCTGTTGGCTTACCAACCATGATATATAAGCTCAGGTATTTCTTTGTTTTGGGTGTGTTCCACTATTACAAGTGGCTCGACAGTGTCGTGTCGACACTGATAATACCCAATATAGGTCAAAACACCTGTCTGTCGGTATTTGAAGTTGATGGAACGCACTCAAAACAAAAGACTTTGGCGAGCTGTAGGTTCAATTCTTTCTCATAACATTTTTGTATATTAAAAAGTACAATAAATATGTTACAATATTTAATTGTTAACAAATAAAAATATTCGATTTTAAAATATTTTATTTTTAAAACATTTGGCAACATAATATTTTAAAGTTTACTATACTTATTAGTAATGGAAAAAATCTAATTATAATAAGAATTAAAAATAAAATTGGTTGAGAATAATAATATTTTACCTTAACACGTTCACTACCGGCGTCCACTATAGTGGCCAATCGGTTGGCTCACCATGAACCGCGGCCACTATACTGGCCTCAAATTTAATCTTACTTAGGTGCAATATAAATTTAGCTGGGTCACAAGTGGTGACTTGTATGTTGTCTTCGGTCTATAACGCGAGTACGGCCAGTTAAGTGGCCTCTGGTTCACTTTTGTGGCTTTATTTACAGTGACTCAGGTTTATTTCCTACTCCAGTTTATGGGTTCAAAAGATGTCGAAGTTGGTTTATTACAAGCGACCAGCTGTAACACGACGGTAGTGAACGTGTTAAGGTTTAACATACATGGATATTTAAAAATTACTAAATATGCATAGTATCTGGCAATATACAAGATAGTTGTCCCAAATAGTAATATAAATTATAGTAAAGGGTATTATAATTATGGTAATCAGCATTATACTTTTCTCTCCGTGTAGAGGGTTTATTGTTACAAGATTTCTGCATATATGCACATGCACATTTGTATACAAATGTGGACCACCCTATGGATATAATCCATATATTGTATGGTTTCCATATTGATGTTTAAATTTAATTTAGTAGGTAGATAAAAATAATACGTAACTTCTCGTAGCCTTGTATGTTGTTTATTGGATATCCTTTTAGCTCGGGTATAATATTTCGCAGTTGAAATCCGTTTAAATAAAATTGCATAAATTTAAATCCCGTGATGCAGTAGATTAAAATCGAGCAGTTTTATTTTATACCTGCCTCGTTAAAAATTATAATTGTTTCTAAAATGTCATGCTACAATTAAGCTTGCATTACAATTAGTATTTTATTTATTTTCCTGCCTTTTTAGTTTGGATTTTGAGCGTTGTTTACATGTTTTAATGATTGTAGGATTATTAACGAAACTTTTTCTCAACAACAGTAATTCGATTTTCAGCGAGAAACAATCGCTAACTGCCATTGCAGGCTTATCGAAGGGTGAAATGGAACGGCTTTAAAAAACTAATTATTCAAATCTTGGGCAAACAAAGGCCCGTAACGTAACGTGCAATTCAAACTTTTCCCCGGACCGGCTCGCCCGTAGTTAGAGTTACCGCGAGACGAGACGAGACGAGATAAGGACTTGTCTCGTCTCGTCTCGAAATTTCGAGATAATATTTTTCGAGACGAGACGAGACAAGTTCGAGACGAGACGAGACAAGGCCTTATCTCGTCTCGTCTCGTTTTGTCTCGTTTGTCTCGAATTGTTTTGGTTTTTTGGTTTATCTCAATTTAATTTTGAATTATCGGATAAATTCAATAAAAAATGTCTTACTCAAAAAACAAAAAAGATATAAGCTCTTAGTGGGATAAACTAAAATGATAACGCAGTTATTCGCCTCACTCTTAAAAGATCCACGTCACAAATTGGAAACCTTTTCAATGACTTTCTGTGGTGCAGAAATGAAAAATAAATCATACCAAAAATTTGAAACAATTTATTGTAAAAATACGCACCGACTAGGCCAATTTCACCTATACAAGAAACTGAAGAAAAATCTGGCTCAGATGAAGACATGGATATTGAATTTTTATTCAAAAAGGCTACTCCTCAATCCGAAACTGAAGCGTTTTGGAAACAAGAACTAAACGCAGAGAGAGCATCAAAAGGGGAAATATTGTTGGAATGGTGGAAAAGAAATGAAGTAAATTATCCACACATTTCAAAGATGGCAAGAGACCTATTAAGTATTACCGCAACAAGCGTTCCTTCAGAACGCCTTTTTTCAAAAGCTGGATTAGTAGTCACTGAACTTCGGAATCAACCTAATGCTGAGTCGGCTCGTTTATTATTATGTCTTAATTCATGGTACGTTAAAAGATAAGCTAAACTTTGATTAGTAAAACTTACCTATTCCTATACTTACCCCATGCTGTAATACTAAAATATTTTTTAATGATTTAGGATTTTTTTTAGTTACCTATTAGCGCTTGAGAAGGCACGACGCGTGTGTGAAAGCTCGGTCATTGGGGAGTGAAGTGTTAAGTGATATGAATGAGTTAAGTGCCACCTGTCATTGGACGCTTTTCACTGGAGGTCAAACAAGAGGGGAGGTGGCCATCCGCAAAAAAATTGATAAGTTACCTTAAGAATATGCATGACCTAATACAAAATCTGCAATTTAAATACGGCATATATTTTTAGGGCAATAAATCTGTCAACAACAAATGCGTAATGCAATCCCAAACGAAACCGAAAATAAACACTAGACTTACAGAATAAACTAACACATTAATCACTATAACTCTAACACAGTAAAAAAAAGCCTAATAACCAAACTCTACTAGATTTGTAAACATTAGATAACAGAATAATTGCGCTTGTTTAACTAATAAATAAATGCAATACTTTATTTTGGAATTTAAGAAAAAAGGACAAAACTCTACCACAAAACGTGCTTGGGACAAAATTTATTAAAAACAACTGACACACTTTACCAAGTGCAGGAACTATCTGACCAGGATACGGACAATGACAATAACGAACAAGACAAAGACCTCGACTAGGAAACTACACCCCTGCAGCGAAATAACAACTCCCCAACTCCAAATAGTAATCCCAAATGTTTGGAGTAATACTAATCGACTGGTCTAGGGGGATTCCGCGTCGTACTTAGTTTTAAGTCGGCGTAATTGTCCCCCAAAAACCAACACCTTCCCGTCCCTCCTTCTATACCCTACTGGGCGTATAGCATCGGCTCGGCGAACCCGAGAATGGCTATTAAAACTATTCGCATCTCGCTCTCGAGCCCCAAATAGGGGACAGTACGGAACGCAATGGACATTCGCACCCAGCAAACACGGGTGAAGCCGTGCAGTTGCTGGGGGCGAACAAAAATCGGCGTAAGTAAACATAGGCCTGTACGGGGTCCAAAAGTGATGATGAAATGGGGCTGGTTATACGTCTCTTATACTCATATACTCATACTCATACTTACCTATTTCCCTGTAATGTGATATTCGTACTAACAATGTTAATGATATATTTAATATTTATTTTCAGTTTAGAGTTTATTGATTTATTTTGTTTATTATAAATACATTTATTTGGTTTCTTTTTTACTGTTTATTCTCTATAAGGTATGTATGTATGTGTCCTCGAAAACACCATGCAGTTTTTGAATAAAGGTTTTATATTTTATTACAAGTTTTATTTTAACAATTTATATGCACGAATTACCAGCTCATACCCTATAATGCTGTTTTTTGCTAATTCTGAAGTTAAAAACAATTATTAAAACTTAAATGCTGTTATTACCATTCGTTTAAAGCGTATTAAGTCATTAAAATATTTCGAATATGTCTCGAATATGTCTCGTCTCGTCTCGTCTCGCCTTGTCTCGAAGGATGTTATCTCGTCTCGTCTCGTCTCGAAATTCGAGACAAAATGCTCTCGAGACGAGACAAAATGGCTTCGAGACGAGACGAGACGAGACGAGACGTCTCGTGTCTCGTGTCTCGCGGCACCTCTACCCGTAGTGTAACTGGTAGCCGTAAAAAAAGTTTCGTCGTGAAAAGGTAAATTCCGGATAATTAAACGGATTAGCTCGAGTCAGTTAAGCATCGGGAAACCGGGGAAACGGGAATAATCTGGATTGTAATGAACTTACAATACAACAATAGGCTACAATCAAGCGGCGGACAGGCTTCGTCGAGCGGGAAATCTTAGCAACATATTCGAACGTTTCTTCTGAACGGGGGCGGTTCCGCCGCCCCCTTACTCCGCGAGTGCGAGAGAGACAGACAGCGAGTACCCCTTTATATTGCTTGATAATCGACCGGATGAACGGCTTAATCATCGAGGTAGCAAAAAGGAAATATCACTCGATGGCTAAATCAAAAAGCTATTCTCTATTTTTGCAATTTTATTTATTTTTATTTGTAAGCCTTAGAGTTGCCACAGTTTTACTATTAGGTACACAATTTTATATACCCACTGTGACAAATTCGGGCAGTAGTATAAAAATAAAAAAATTTAGGACAAACTAAAATTTTTCCAATTTTTCCAATTTAATATACAGGGTGATTCACATTCGTAGATCCATTAAAAGTTACTTGGAAACTAAAAAAAATATCTATTTGAAATTGAAAAGAGTTTATAATCCATTTATATTTTTGAGTCATTCCAAATAAAAACACCAAATGGGGTGCGCTGCTTGATTTTTTATTTTGATAAAAAAAATTGAGGTAGATCTTTTAGGTATCAAATATGAAAATCCGTTGCCGTTTTAATTTTTGGATTCTTTACTTTTAATCGGCACCCTTTAGAAATCTGAAATCGTGTCAATTTCTTACTCTCTTATAGTAGTCCGGAACTTTTTTTCTGTGACAAATATTGAAATGATTTTAACTTTTTTTTACTGTTCAGTAAGTGTGTTTTCGATATAAATTATTATTATCCAATTAGTTAATCTCATAAAAGAATGGTAAACCACTAAAGATTCATGATAACTTGCCAATGTTTGTGATTTTTGTCTGGCTCCTGTGCCTATTCTACTAAAACTAGAAAGTTATTTTTTCAGTTATCAAGTACTTATACAATAGAAAACGTAACTATTATTTTAAATTTCTAAACTATCATTTTCTTTATTAAAAAAATTATTGAAACATAATAATTTTCAAAATTAGCCAATTATATTATCTAGTATCTGGCAATATACAAGATAGTTGTCCCAAATAGTAATATAAATTATAGTAAAGGGTATTATAATTATGGTAATCAGCATTATACTTTTCTCTCCGTGTACTTTTATAACTTTTGACGACATTTTCGGATTCAGCGTATATTTCATAGGAATTGACTGCTAAATGCCCTGTATACAAATTGCTGTTGACGAGAATTATTAGTGGCTGCTTTTTTGCTATGACATTTTTGACTAATTCAATTTTAGAGAGTAAGTAATATACACAGAAAAAACACTAGCATAGCATGAATAGGTGAGCCATTAAACCAATGGGATCTTGTAATCCGTATTCCTGAATAACAGTTCCTATAATACCAATAGGTAGTTAGCACTTGGTTTATAATCGTTTACTGTTTTTAAATTAACAACAAAAGTAATCGCTCCTAAATCTATTGATATTCATATTGATATTTATTTGTTAAAATGGTAAAATGTTATTGCATTAAATACTAATTTGATTTATTTAATAACGTTACTATTGTATGTATACTATGTATACATTTAACGCAATAAATTCTTTGACATTTAGGCAAAATATTTCCCTATTTTGGTTTAATAGTAATTAATTGAGCAAATAACAATTTAGATTGCTTCAATTTTAATGCATTCAATGACAGCGCTGTTCTTGGTACTATGTTAGATTTTTTTCTGTTTAGTGATTTCTTCGTCACAGGACATTTCGCATAATAACAGTGATTTAAATACAGTGCATGATAGAGAACATAAAAAAATTATGGCAAAAAAATTAATAAATTCGGAAAATAGTTTTAACATTCCACCCGAAAAAAATATTGGAATACAGAAAAGGGATGAGGAATCCGAGAAAGAAATATATGAATTATATGATATTTACAAAAACGAAAAAAAAAATTACCTAAAACAGCAATTTATCTTTAAAAAATATTTAACAATTTATGTTATTTGATTTAAAGTTGTTATGTTTATATAAAAATTGTTTGTCCAATATGTCTATGTTCCATGTGTCCAATTACTATATAAAATGTCCAATTACTATACTTTATAAAACTATTATTAAAAATTCAAATATTCTTATTTTTTAGTGAACGTAAATAAAGTTTAAACAAAAAAACTGTTCTTTTTATAAGAAAAAAACTAAAATCTTTAAAACAACGGCATATATAAAATTTAAATAAATAATATTCCTTAAGTGTCTAATAACTATGTGGCTATTTTTGATTGACGCGCATTTCTCAAATTTTAACGAAAAAAATTAATAACTTCAAAACTATTCGATATCTTTTTCAGTGCCCCAAAAACTTCTAATGGGCCAGTAATGTGAAACACCCTGTATAAGAAGACCCTGTATACTTACAGATTTGAGCATAGAAAAGGTAGGTTACAGTTACAATTATTAATGAATCAAAATTTATTCTATGATTCGATAAAACAAACAGAAATTTGAAATTTGCAAAGGTATAGGTAAGTAATTCTTTGACGTAGATGCTATTTAAATATTTGTGCTTTTAAGTCAATGCACTTTCCTTGTAGGTAGAAGGACATTTGACCCGGGCAAACCCATTTTATTAGCTGATATACAAGTTCATGAAAGACGAGTTCGGAGTTTTGCATTTTTACGTTTCCAATACCCTTTAAAAAGGTAAAGCGAAGAAGAAGGGACGCAAATTTAATTTATGTTTCAAAAGTTATGCATTACCTAAAATCTTCGTTTAGGATGCCATATATAGTTTTTTTATAATTTAGTTCAAATTTTGTTAAGTTTTATTTATGTTATTTTTACCTATTTTAATAACCCTTAAGTTTCAACCCTTTAAAGTATTATGACGGACGTAATTTTTACGAAAGAAAGTGTATTTCACCTAAAGGAAAATTTAACGGTAATTTTAACTTAATGGTAAATGTTACTCATCAGTCAAAATTTTACAACATGAAGAAATGTATCGTGCCTATTTTTGTAAATAAAATAATGTGCGTTTAAGTTTTAATGCAAAATATTATTAGTTTTGACAAATTAAGTTATATTTTTTAATTTTACTGTAGGGTGGCCTTTATTACTTTGTAAGTACAATTTTGTAAATTATAAATTAAAAGAACAAAAAAAAATGTCAATGATTTAGAAAGAGAGAGCAAACAGTTAGTAATTATAGCGTTATTTTTACGTAAATTTGTGGTATTTATATTGTTTTTATTAAGTTATTTTCTTAGTAGATCAAAAAGGTTATTATGAAGGTAAAATAACGAAATAAACCAAATTTGGTAATTTTTCGTATCTACACTGTTCAACCAACTTAAAATACTTCAAGTATTGACAGCTGTTTCCACCTATTTAAGGTCTCTTTAAAGTAAAGTAAAGGACTACCTGAGCTTATAAATTCTTCATGTAAGTCAACAGAGGCGAGATTTAAGAACACGTGATCCACACCGCCTTTGCCGCGATCGGTACACACTATGCAACCAGGAATGCACGGCAAATTGTTTTAATCGTTTTAACAGAGTGCTTTAGGTTGAAGTAACTCTTATTTTACAAACAATATATTTAGTAAACTGAACCATACAGCGGGTTGGTTTTACTAAATTTTTCTGGGTTAATTTAACCAATTTAAAACCAATTTAAAAAAAAAAAATAACTATCTGCAGATTCATGATTTAGAACCGTCTAAATAATCTTTGTTTATATTAACCTTCCCACAGTTGATTTAAATAAATACTTATGGGTCAACTAAATTAATATAGTTAAATGAACTATTCCTTTTTTCTGTGTAGGTGCACTTCTCAAATATTTTTAGATAAACACCGTTTTGGTGTTTGCTGTATATAACCATTATTCATGGTGTTTATATTAACACCACTTGGTGTTGATTTTGACACCATTTAAAGATTACTCTTTACACCACAGATATTTTAAACAGTGTATACCGTTATAAAACCGTTTTGGTTAACCTTAAAAAAACTTGGGATAGTTGGTTTCTTTGGTAACGCTTTTCGCTTTTGACAGTTGCAGGGACATTTCTTTATGCAGTGTTATTTAAAATCTTAAAAGGAGTTGTGTATGTTCTGTGAAGAACTTGCAAAAAAAAATTATTAAAAAAAGGTATGGGAACCAAAAATACAGCACCAAGCAAAAATTTTGCAGCATAAATACTAAAAAATCGTTATTCCAAACTATTTGTAACTTTTAAAAGCATGAACATAAACATAGACCAAAGAATTTTTCCAATTTTCACCTCAACTAGGCACATGAAGATATTATTCTAACAAGAAAAAATTTTGTAGCATAAACACTAAACAATCGTTAATCCAAACTATTTGTAACTTTTAATTGTGTGTACCTACTTAATTCGTAAAGTACACCGTAATGTTTTCGCAGTTAAAATCGCGAATAACCAAGCGTGCTGGGGGCCAGAATAAAAGTTAGCATCTAGCAGGCGGGCGGGGGCAGGGGGCAGGCAGGCAAGTGGGCTGGTAATTGAAGAAATGATAACCTTTTTGTTTGTTATCAGATCCGTATTAGTCTGGTTGTGCCCTCGGTAAAACGTATGTTTAAAGTTCAAGAGAATGTAATTACCCAGGACCGGGGTGATTAATGCTTCTCTGGGGAGGTAATTAGAAACCTTTCCCGAACTGAAACAACTTTCTTCCCAAACATTTGCTTGCCAGCTCGATTTTGCCTGCTTATTCCGTTCATTTAGCTATTGCGATCGCCCGTTAGAATACACTGAAAAAAATTATCTCACTTTTATTTTACTTTTGTATTTACCAACCAAAATCCTAAATTTGCAACGTTGCCGCAGTCCAGCTAAAAAAAATGAACTGTACATACATTAGATAGGTAGATTCCTTAGAAATTGCGGTAGATTTAAATATATGTGTAATTTTTAGTAAAAAAAAACACAGGGAAGAGAAAAATAATAATTAAAAATAAAAAAAAAAATTAATAAAAACACTAACATAATAATGTAAACATAAGTTGAATATTTATAACGAGAAATGTAACAAAAAATAATAAATTTGAAAAAAAATAATATACATAAATTTTGCACAAAGTTGAATGCTCTGTACTTTACCAACAGTAGCTTTAAAAGGAGAAAAATATTGAAATAATAAAAAGTCGCATTAATTCATCCATTTTATAACTTCAATATAGAATATGAAATTAACAGTAACCGTAAATTTCATAATTCTATTTGGAAGCCAATATTTTGTCTTTGGTAGGTAAACTTAATATATAAAAAAATTAGCTGTTCATATTAAATAGCCGAGACATGGGACGCATTTAAAAATAACGAAAAATTTGTAATATACACGTTTTTTCAGCACCGTGTTATTATTTAGAAATATTGATTGAGTACATTTATATTTTTTTTATAAAAACTACTAATTTTAGCTTTAAAATGACATCTTAAAATTTAAAATATCTTTAATGGAAAAAAAATTACAGCGTAAATTATTAAAATGACGTTTTTAAAAAGTTTTAATTTAAATATTCCGGATTTGACACAGGCGAAAAATTAAATAAGGGTGAATTTTGTCCTATGAGACCCTTATGAATATTTCTATAAAATTTGAACAAAATCTAATTTGGATTGACTTAACATAATATAAAGTTATACTTAACATAATATACTTAACATAATATACTTAACATAATATAAAGTTATGTGGACATGGATTAACATAAAATCTCAACAAATTATACTCATTGCACTAATTAAAATACGGATATTTCTGTTTAAATTTTAAAATACAATAAATTAATTATTTGATTTTGATTATTTCCTATCAATGGCTGTATCATTTGCTGTGGTTCTGTTACACATGTTTGGTTGAAACTTAAAAGTCATATACAGATGTTATTGTGATTCGTTTAATGTGTGCCATATATAAATAAATAGTAATTATTTGATAAAATGTTAATCGAATAAAATGATTGTTTACATTCAGCGTATACATATGATAATAGAAATTCATTGGGATTTGAATCCTAACCGCATAATGATTAAAACGTGTATGCAATCGAAAAGGAAAACGTAAACAGGTCCTGTGCCTGTGCCGAAATGTAAATATGGCCCTTTGTATTGTTAAATGATGCATCGGGCATTAAATAATGTAAATGATCCAAATAGAAAATCCATATCATTCATCGGTGCTGGTGCTTTGTCGCAGCATAGTGGACCATTCACTAGATAATTGAATTTGTTTATCAGAAGTCAAACTGAATTCGATTTATACCGTTTGGGCACTGTCGAAAGGCCTTTGGGGAATTGTTGTTACCATACATACACATACGCTGCCGGCACACACACACATACACATGCATGCATACAGTACGTGCCCATAATCCACAACCTATGTTCGCCACCTCACAATGCTACTTCGTGTTTAATCTATTCCGATTAAATATTTGAACACATATTCCTATCTTGCCCTTCTATCTATAACACAACTTTCATATTGATATAGGTATCAATAAAAAAAATCAACTCTAAGCAACACTAATTAGAGTTCACACAGGTCCACACTAAATAGTGTTGTTTTATAACACTACAATTGGAGTTAATTTGTAGTGTAATTTTCCCCAAGTAAGCAAATATGATTTAACACTATAGCACTGAGGATAAAGTAATTTTACACCGTATTAAAAAGTGTTAATTTACCTAAAATCGTGTACTTCTACACTTACTGAGTAAAATCCCACTTTTGTTCAGTGTAAATTAACACTACTTTGGAAAAGTTCTAATTTTAGAAAGGTACTTTTACTCTTTTAGTGCAAACTTCTAGTGTAAATTAACACTATTATTTGAGTAAAACATATTGGTGGTAGTGAAGAAAACGAAAAGGTAAATAAAGAGAAACATTTATTTGAAACAAATATCTATCTTTTAAAATATAATTTTATATCTTTTAAAATATAATTTTATATTTGAGTCGTACGGCTGGCTTAAGCAAAATGGTTCCTTAAAACGTAAAAGTTTTAGATCAATGCAATGAGAATTCATCAGTAATCCATTTTTCTGTTGTAAAAAATGAGTGATCCCATTGGTAGAGGCGTCAGGCGGCTGTATGTCGGGGATTTACCACACCTGTACAAATTTTCCATAATATTAATAAAAATTTGGATTTAGGTTAATATAACAACCATTACGCTTGAAAATAAAAAGTAAATCAACTGTGTATGTATTTATATTATTAATGTTACAAGTACCCGACCTACTGCCGTAAATTATTGATATATAATATAGGTCGGGTATGGACATCCTTTTAACCTATTGGTATTTATTGAGTAATAAGGCTTAAAGAAAAAGAAAGTATAATACTTACCAAAAAATAAGAATGTCCCCTTATGGATTCACCGTAATTAAAATCTAACTGAACAAAAATGCCACACTTCCACAACGCGGTATCTCCGGATATGCACTGCTTAGGTAGATAGGTACCAACCAAACATTTTAAAACACATTTCGGTTATTACCAGTTTTTTCAGTCTATTTTGCCACTATTGGTGTAATTTAACTTTAATTGTGATACAATGTGCACTAGTAATGAATAATGTTCATATTCTTTAAATGTGTTTAATAAAGTTAATAAGCACTAAATGCTACCTAGTGTATTTTGTAGTGTAACTTTTACACTTACAAATCAACTCTAATATTTTTACCCCTACACTAAAAAATGTACACGGGCAAATTTTTTTACTGTGTATACATTTAGTTAAGAGATTAAAGTTGGTTGTAAACTTAACATAAAGTTATGTGGACCTGAATCAACATAAAATCTTTTAATATTTTGTTAAAATTAACCAATATTTTTTTACTGGGTACAAAATAGCAGTCAAACTGTATGTTGAATCACACTCGTACTTTTTTATTTATCGTTAGTAAAAATCGTGTTTTAGAGATTCCACCGATTTTCCGAGGCGATAACAACGTGAGAAAGTTTTTCCCGTGCAGGTGTCGGTGCACAAAACACATGTGAATCGAAATGCACGGTAATAAATAATTCGGCGCTTTAAGTGCTTTCGCTGCCTCTCTTTAAATTTTCCATTCTCTTTTTTTACAACTACCAACGTTTGTTCTATTATCTATTTACCACTTACTTTTTTAATTTTGAATGCTTACAAGCCTTGCTTAAAAAAGAAAAATAATAACTAAAAAGACCTACTTTGACATTTGAATACAAATAATTGAGGTTATCTATAGATATATCTGTCAGTTTAATGCTAAAATCGTCTTATTTGCTAAAAATAATAGAATATTTGTATGTTTTGTAAAAAAATAAAAAAAAGTAAAAAATGTACCAGTGTCTTATTGGGACAAAAACCTACGATTTGTCAAAGTAATGAGATTATTTTTATTTACAAAATAAACTTTTTTTACTGTTAATAAAATTCTTATTTACTATAATGAAGCAGCAATGTTGAGCTTTTATAAAAAAATGTTTATCCAACCAAGTAATAGTTGTCATGGCAATATTAAATCTTTGTCGAACTTAAAATGCTTTTGTTAAATTAGTTGTGTGTGAATTGCGCTTACATAAAGTAATGCGAAGTTGTTATAGTAAAATTTGTTCATTTTACTATGGCACATTTGTCCTTTTTAAATTACTATCGTAATTCAAATTAATTTTATTTCAGTTAGAAAATCTTTGTTAATAGCTTACGTTAAGAACAAAAATATTTTATTGCTATAAAAAGGCT
This sequence comes from Brassicogethes aeneus, assembly GCA_921294245.1. NCBI lineage: Eukaryota > Metazoa > Arthropoda > Insecta > Coleoptera > Nitidulidae > Brassicogethes > Brassicogethes aeneus. Next base: position 3,882,940 of record OV121138.1, read on the forward strand.
TTTTTAATATTAACTATTGTTTTGCAATGGTAACAAAATTTTTTTTATTTCCCTTAAAAAGAGGGGGAAAAGGGTCAGCGCTCTTCTTGGTAAACATAACTTTATAATCCACAGTCTGTGTTATAATCTTATTGATTTCACTTGTGCGAGTAAAGTGTGGTAAAATTAGGTAACAGTAGGTTGAAAATTGTTACAATGAAAATAGTTTATTGAATTAACAATTAATTTGTTGTTTAATTTACATAAATTTTATTAATATTATAAAAAAAGTTTTAGTTTAAACGAAATGGGATTTGTAAAATTTACAAAATTTCTATGAATAATACAATTAGGGTTTCATTTTTGTAAACATAACGTAAATTTACTTACTTACTACTATAAAAATGATCTTCTTGCCTTAACAAAAGCAATTGTTGGACGAATAGGGATCTTTACTTTATCAAGACAAACTATTTTTTTTGTTATATTTATTAAAAAAAATTCTGTGTGTATAAGTCTTGTAAGTAAAAAGAAACAAAATGGATCGAAGACGAGAACATGTTTAAAATATTTAAAAAAATAGAGATCATATCGAGCAATTATAAAGGGCAATAAAATTAACTTCATTTTACTGGTTTAGTATTATTGTTATCTGTGCGCTACTTACCTTACCTATTTTTGGCTAGTCTATTGTTTTTGGTATTGTTACCTATTGCAAAATTTTGATTTACAGTATTTGAAAATTATAAGTTAACCAATGACCAATATTTTTCAATATTTCTAAGACAAAATATTTCCCAATCTCGCACAAGAAAGGCATAGAAATAATAATAATATTTTTCTATGAAAATAATTCTCTAGTATTCTTTCTATGAAAATAGAAATTATATTTGAATTTAATTAATGAATAAAGTGTCGGGTGTCAGTTTCTTAAAAAATGCATGGCATTTAAAGGATATAAATATTATTACATTTTTAACCAAACCCTGTAATGATGTAGCTTGTACTCGCTTTCCAATCAATAAAGCATTACAAACAATGGCTGTTAGAATACCTATTAATTAAACAGAGCAAATTTTGGGAACGGTGAATCCAGTGGAATTCACTAATGGAGATTAAGATAAACTTTTTAAATTTTCATTATCCTTTTTAATAAATATAATTATCCTTTTTAATAAATATAATTTATATTGTAGGAAATTAAAATTAAATGGGAAAATATAAAAAATGTAAAAACGTCAGGGTATGAAATGCACGCCACTGGAAGGGAGCATAGCACATGTTAATGTTATTATCAGCAAAAATGAATTTGAAATAAATATGTAATTAAACATATTTTGTTGTGTTGGTGGTGCAAAAACCTAATCACCATAAATAACGAAAAGTGATTCAGCAGAAAATGGACCTCAAAAACTATAAATCAAGGCGCAATTTTTGATTGTACGACACGGTCCACCTCGCATCCCTCTGCTCCGCTCTCATATAATTATAAGGATTTTAATTAACTCCGAAAATTGAGGGCATTAATCACTCTTGGGGTGTTACTGATGAACGATCAGACTGTTTATGTAGACCACCATAGAACCAGTGGCGTGGCTCTAATGTGGCGAAAGAAATCACCCAATCGGAAAATCGTTAATAATCAAACGTTTTAAGTTAAAATTTTGTAATAAGTTATTTTCAAAACAAATGGCATGATTTTTGCCATAAATTCCCCAATAATCCTTCCTTACAGGCTGTTAAGTCGTCATGGTAAGCACTTTTCTCATCACCAATTAAATATCCATTAAATACGAATTATCGATAATGTACGTTGTACAATTCGGCCCAATTACCGAATTGTGCGTCGCCATTAAAAGCGTCGGGACGCCGTATAGCGGAGCGCCGAATTAATCCTGCGACAGTGTGTTCCCCATCGTTTTGCGACTGTGAACCCAGCAATTGCGGAAAATTAATGTCGGACCGTCGGATACACATTTCATTGCGCGAAACGGCGACAGTGCCGTGCCGTGTGTCCTTCTCCCCCCCAATTTGACATTCATACGGATTCGACTACTTCATCTATGCGAGTTTCAACTAAAACTAATTATAATAATAATAATAATTTATTTATCAGTAAAACAAAATTACAAAATAAATTTTGCCTATATGACTAGTCACACAAAAATAAGTAAAAATAATGACACTTAATATTAAATACTATAACATATACAAGAATAAAATTTAATGATAAAATTAAAAAGAATCCTTAAAAAATTCTTCAACAGAATAGTACATTTTATTTAAAAAAATAGTGTGTAATTTTTTCTTTAAAATATTAATATTTTTACAAGATAAAATAACATTTGTCACATGATTATACTTCAGCATAATAAGGGAATTGTCTGATTATAATGGTTTGTGGACATCATTTTCTGCAGTTTTTCATGATTGTATTGCTACACTAAAAAATAATTAACACAACTTTACACGCGCCAACACCAAACTGTGTTATTCCAAGTCCACACGAAATCGTGTAAAATTTTAACACAGATCAGTGACTTGATTTGTTTTTTATATCGTGTAATAATTTACACGAAGAATAATTGACGCGTTTCTCGGAAAAACATCATTAGTCCAAAATTAACATATTTGGGAAAATGAAAAAAACTCTCCGACATTCCCATTTTTGACCAAAGTACTTTATTGACCTATTTACTACATGTAAAAAAATGTAAGATACTTTGTCCAGAATTCCTCATGTTTGTATTTTCAAACGAATATGAAAAAAACACAAAAAATACATGAACATGTGAGGTTTTTAGAAGAAAAAAACAAACAATTCTCCTTACTACAAACACTACAAACTAAATACTAACTCTGAGTAACAAAATAAATGAAAAAACTAAAAACTGTATTACTGCCACACTCAGTCTTCGCATCCACTGCTGTTATCATCGTTGTCGACCGTGTTATCAGGACTGTCAGGTGCTATGGTCTTCTGCTCTTTTATCAAGTTATCATAAAATTTTCTATTGCTTTGGTAATGTAAAGGAGGTGGAAGCTTTTCTAGAGTGTCCAAAAACGTCACATGTTGTTTACATGTGACTTTCTTAGACGAAACGGAGTGGACTTGTGATGTTTTTAGAAGAACAAGCTAAATTTCATATTTAATTATTATGGAACCTATGACATTTTTACGAGAAACACTTATTTGTATATGGAGGTTAGGAAACAGTTGGTGCTAATATCTAAATTTCGACGATATTGGACTAATGATGTTTTTCCGAGAAACGCCTCAATTAAACTTTAACACATCGGTTGTGTAATTTTTACACAACTTTAGGTAATAAATTTAACACTAGTTGGTGTTTTATTTAACACTAAATTGGGTGATAAATAAAAATTACGTTTAAAAAATTATTTTTATTTCAAAAAATATTTTATAATTTCAATAAGACACAATATTATATTATAATATATTTATATGAAACAAATTATTAAAAACATGTAAAGTTAAAAACTGTCCTGGGTTAAAAACAAATTCTGCCCTGCTTAGCTAAAAGGCCGCATCTACAATATTAAGTAATAAAGGACAAGATCATATTTATTGTTTAAAATTTACTTACCTAAAGGAGATAAAATTTAATGTGTTACTGGCAAATTTGTCATTACCCACTTTGTTTCGTAAAGTCGAAGTTTAAATTTCATATTACATATGCAGGGGTAAGAAGCAAAAAGGTACAAGTGCAAAAACGAGAAGTGGATTTATTCACTTTTAAAGTTTTTACCATATACAAAAATTGTTGTCTGCATTAATCAATATGCAGAACTCGTACAATTTTCACGTTATAAGAGAATTAAAAAAAAATGAACTCTACAACTGTAGTTGTGTATACACAATTCTGCACTTAACTTATTTTCATGCCAAAATGCACTTGTACACTTTTGCTTCTTAGTAAGAAGTTCTTACCCCTTTATATGTATATTGTATATGGATGTGTTTATTTACGTTGTATTACAAAATAATCTTTTATAAGAAAAACACCAGCACAATATATCTATAAACGCACAGAAGGCAAGACACGCATAAAATAAGCAAATACAATGGCGATTAGCTTCGGCACTAAGGGTGGGGCAAATTTTACACAATATTTGTTAAAATGTACACAACTTCGTGTAGCATAACACGATATTTATTAAATATGAGTTTATAACACATTAACGTGTAAATTAACAAGTGGTTACACGTTTTAGTGTTGATTCCCAATTTAGGCACATTTGTGTAAAAGTATTTACACAATTTTTACACAAAATTTACATAAAAAAAGACAATTTACACACAGATATTTTTTGCAGTGTATAGTTTGTATGTATAGGTACATTCCGGATTTTAGTTTAGTTGAAACTCCCTCATCCACATCACACTGTTATAAAAATCAGATTTTGTTTTGTAAAATTTGAACATAATTTTTTGAAGAACACCAGGGTTTGTAATTAAATTATTTTAACAAAGGAAAATATTTTACAGAGAGTTCTGTAAAGGTAATGTGCAATTTTTTAAGCATTTTGTTAATTTTAAGGTTACAGATTATATTGTTAATGTTTAACAAATCACATATTTCCTTAAAAAAGCACACGTGATTTCAATAAATAAGTCTAAAATTATAAGTCATATTTGACTAATTGTCATAGCGAAAAAACAGTAAAATTTTACTGAATGAAATAGTCAAATTAGTACATTTAAATTTAAAAAAGTTTTGACCAAGCCGGGGATTGAACTCAGGTCTGTCGCTTGTCAAGCTGTTGTCATAACTAATGTGGCTATCAGTCACTCTTATAAAAATCAAGTTTATTTGTCAATAAATATTGTTCATAATATTTTAAAGTTGAATATATTATTTGTGTTGCTGTTTTGAGCTAAACTTTTTGCATCTTTGTTTGTTTTATGGGCCATTTAACCATGGACCCTATATGCAATTAATTCAAATACCTATTACTATTATTATTTAAAAGTGAAAACGAATACTTTATTAGTAAAAAATGCTGGTTCTAATTCATATAGTAGAATTTTGACTATTTCATTTTAAGGGAGTGACCAAAAATAAGATAAAATTTTACAAAATAAAATTAACAAACTATAAACTCATGTTAACAAATCTGATGTTTATAACAGTGTATTTAGGTAAATTTTCTATAATAGTTGACAAACTGATTTTGTCGTGTTTATTTAATCTTGAGTCAAATATTTGCGATGAAACACCAATTGGCCCAATTTTGTATACCACCTAACCGGCGGCACCAGCAGCTTGTGCCGCAGCGTCAACGGTAATCATCAGTTATATTGGCTTGACAATCGTTCAAGCTGGGTCGGTCAACGTGTACACGCTGCCCCGCAATTATTAATAGAATAATTGATTAGAGGGAATTATTAATTAAACCATGCTGACAATTAAAGAGTCACCGACGGACGTGATGAATTGCCGGCGAACTACACAGATTATCTATACATGACCAAACACAAACATATTATTACGATCAGAGTAAATTTTTTTCTGTTTCGTTCAAATATGCACTATAGTGCCTCATTTTAGTTGTACAAGCGATTACAAGCGATGGTCAAGAACCAAAAATTTTTCTTCTGAAGATATTTCTCTTTTGAATGAAGAAAAAAATGGGATTTTAACAAGAAAACTGCATCTCTTAATTGAAAAGCTTAGAAACTCTAAGAAAGAAAATTTGTCTTGCTACAAAAGCATATACTATTGACCTAACCACATTTTATTTTGATTTTAGAGCAAATATCTCTTGGTCCAATAGTATGTATTGCTTTATTCAAAAGCTTCACTGATACTACCAGCGTTGTTAGTATTTAAGCTTAAATTCCCCTCACCACATAGGCCTTTTGATTTTAATTATTGAAACATGCATTCAACAATTAAAATCAAGGACCTTCGTAGTGAGGGGAACACTAGAAGATTGAATGAAAAAAAGGTTTCCAAAAAAAAACATGTAATATATTATAAACACTCTGGACAGTTGATAAGAATACAAAATAATCTGTAACCTTTGACATTAACAAAATGCACTGAGAAAAAAAAGCTGTTTAAACAACAAAAAACATATTAATTCAACTCTTTATGCACTTTAAATACAAGCAATGGTTTTTGCACATTTACTTAACCATCTAAAATTGTATTGTTTAATTGAACAACAAATATTAGTCAAATAAGAATATTTGTTCTAATCTGCTAATCTAGTTAATTGAACATTCTTGATATGTCGGTGTAATATTTCGAAAATTATTCATTTTTAAGATGTTAAGGTAAATTTCTTGAAATGTCCAGGTAACCTTTTTAGCATATTCACTTAACACCAATAAAATGTTAAATTAAAATAATTTGCGCTAATTTTGGGTTAATTAAATTATGGAATTAATATAAAGAGAAAGAACTGAACCTTCCCTCGCCAGAGTTTTTGTTTTGAGTGCGTTCCACCTACTTCAAATACAGACAGCTGATTCGACCTATATTGGGAGTCTTATCAGTCACTGATAATCAGTGTCGGGCAATTTGGTGTAGTGGAAGTTCCACTGTGGAACACACCGAAAACAAACGGCTACCTGAGCTTATATGCTCCTATCGTAAGCCAACTGAGGCGAGATGTAAGAACATCACGTGATCAACACCGTCTAATGACGTGGCGTGGGCGATTTTATGAATGCAAAATTAACAAATTTTAAAGTAACATTTACAATTTGTTAAATGAACAAATTTAATGTTTTGGATTTAAAGAGCAACTAAACGTTAATTTAATAGTTTTTTTAGGTAATCCTAAAAATTTCAGTATTTGATTCAACCAATTCCAACTATTAAATCAAAATAGGATAAACATTTTAATTCAAAAAATTAGTTTATGTTAAATCAATATTTTAACTGTCAAATGAACAAATAAACTTTGACAAACTTTGACTATTGCTTTGACACCAAAATATAGATTAATCCAATAGGTTTTTTGATAAAACAACATTTTCAAAAATGATATTTAGGCAAACGTTAATTCAACTACATTATTTTTTTCGGCGTGCTTATACAAAATTGCATATTACCTTTACAAAATTGTCGGTAAAATATTTTCCTTTGGAATTTAACAAACTACAAACTCATGTTAACAAATATGATTTTCATAATAGTGTAGATGATTTGTTGAATGATTTTTTTATAAATTATTTATAAATAAGAAAAGTGAGATAATTATTGGACTTGCTCCAATTTACTTATTTAAATATTATATTCATAAATAATTAAAATTCTGGATTTTCCAAAATCGATTACGTTAAATTAGAGCAGGCAGGGACGTTTAAATTAAAATCGCGCGCTTTTATCATAGCCTCTCCCTTTTGCCTGCGTTCAGCGCGACTTTGAATTATGCCTCCTTTGTCTTACCTTTAATTTACAATCTGTACGTGGGAAAATTTCCACTCGCCTTTTTTTATAAGAAACATTCGTTACCTGAATACGTTCAATCGGCCAAAGCTTCAACGGAAAGTTATTGATAAGATTCGATGATTTTCCCGTTCGAATTTTTGTAATTTAGTAAAAAAAACATTTTAAGTTAGATCAATAAAACTAGAAATGTTTAGTTTTTTATTTCAAATCTTGTAATTATAATTTTAAAAGTTTTTGTCCCACCATTTTCCCCCCACCGCATTATGCACATTTATCTTCAATAACCCCACTTTTTTCATCGAATTGAAGCATAAATTTGTTATTGTTATCCTTTGCTCTTCCTGTAAGAAATTATTTAAATTACAGTTGTATCGGAAGAAGAGGTTTCATAGAATGGCCAGCAAGATCACCAGATCTAACACCTCTAGACTTTTTCCTATGGGGACATCTAAAAACAGGGTGTTTAAAATAGAACATACTAATTTATAGATGCGACTTGAAATAAAATCCGTTTTTTTTGGTTTTTTTTAGGTTTTTTTCAAATATTTTTTTTTTCATATTTTAGTTTTTTTTCAAGATTGGTCCCATTTGCCTAATTTTTTATGTTTCCAGTCCAGTTCATGGACTAAACTTAGCCACTAAATGACATTTAGTAAATGTAAATACAGTCTCGCGCTATGCACGCGCCACCACCACCGAATTGTCCAATAAGGGCCGCGCTTGTTTTGATTTGGTCCTAAAAAACGTAACTACCTATAATATTCGTGATTCAGCGCTTGATACTTCAAAAAGCTACCAAAAGCACTTTTTTCATGAATTTTTTTTCCAAAAAACAATAGCAAATTCTTGTAGAACATTTATCTATTGGTGGTTAAGTCAGAATATTTCGCGGACCAAAAAAGAAAGCCAAACAAATTTCGAATTTTTTTATTCATTAGGATTGAGCGTTGCACGTTTTTCATCTAAAAATCTCAAAACTAGAAACTTCAAGCTTCAAATTGCTTTTTTTATGGCTCCAATACTACCATTTTTAACGAAGATACAGCTATCCGAAAAATCGCAAAAAATTGGAATTTTTTTATTAGTGTAGAAGTTTTACATTGCTATTGGTTTCTTATAAGTAAAATGTATATTAATATATTAATACATTTTGAAAAATTACTACTTGAAAAATTGTTATTTATTGTAGCAGATTTGAAAAAAAAACAAAAAAAAAACCGTTTTTTTTTCAAGGTTTTTTTCACATCTGAAAAAACAACGTTTTTTTACATCTCTACTAATTTAGATAAATTAAGAAACAGAATATCTGCAGAAATTGAGGTTTTAAAAAAAGTGAGGAAACAATTTCACAATAGATTAGGGTCATTCCATCGTTTCGGGTGTTACATTTGGGTGACATTCACAATATCGAAATTCATTATATCGAATTCAAAATATCGAACACTTTTTATCGAAAATCAAAATATCGAAAATACAAAATGTCGAAAATCAAAATGTCGAAAATCAAAATATCGAAAATTCAAAATGTCGAAATGAAAATATCGAAATTTTATTTAATCGAATTTTCAATTTATCGAAAATAAAAACTCGACCGCTGTCATACAGGTTATGACGAATAGCTGTCATCTTGGTTATGCAGGTACACTGCATTGTGCCATACCAAACCAACCCAAACTTAACAACCCAACCCAACCGACCCCGCCCATTGGGCCCCTCCCGCCCCATTGAGCAATAGAGGTATAATATATCTAAGGGCAGGCTGGATTGTGACAATGGGGCGGGAGGGGCCCAATGGGGCGGGGTCGGTTGGGTTGGGTTGTTAAGTTTGGGTTAGTTTGGTATGGCACAATGCAGTGTACCTGCATAACCAAAATGACAGCTATTCGTCATAACCTTGAGGAATACTTTGCTACATTTAGCCTCTAGTTGAAAATGAGGTTAAAATATGCGGCGGTCGAGCACACACTTTTCTACGTCCGTCCGACGGTCGGGGAGACACTACCTTTAATTATTCGAGATTTTCAAATCGACATTTTAATTTTCGATATTATCATTTTCGACATTTTGAATTTTCGATATTTTGATCTTCGACATTTTGTATTTTCGATATTTTGATTTTCGATAAAAAGTGTTCGATATTTTGAATTCGATATAATGAATTTCGATATTGTGAATGTCACCCGTTACATTTGTTCAACCAAAGTCTATATTTGTATGTATTTTGAAATAACATTATAGCAATTAATGTGCCTTATTATCTATGTTTTTAGTTGTTTCATATAAATTATAAAAATAGTACAGTTTAGCATATAGGATAACGATTTCCTAAGTCACGATTCTGCCTCCATGTCCTGACCATTGTTACATTAAATTAAAATTCGCTGAATTTCAAATAAATTTTATTTGAAATTCAGCGAATTTTCTTAGGAAAACATTCTTAAAAATTACAGGCCTCCAAAAGAATAATAATGACTAACAATCTACCACATAATCACTGTCACAAATAATGTTTTACTATATTTTTTATAAAACTTTACTTTGTTTAGGGTGTTACACATAAAGGCGCTACGGCCATTTTTTGATTTTTCAAAGCAGTTTTTTTAAGATTGCGGGCAAGCCGGTAATTTATCGAGTCAGCGGTATCGATTTTCAAATTCCGGGGAAAATTTTACATAGGCTACGACATACTTTATTAAAATCAGAGACTATGACCAATTTTTGAAAATTGATCGATTTGGTTTTTTTGCCATATTTTTGTAAAAAAATAAAATGGTTTAAAAACACGTTCCCTAGATCAATTGGCATGCGTGGATCACGAAACTGAGCCCAAAAATGCTCTAAGTGCTCCCGTTTCGGCGCTACAGCTGTTTTAAGTTTAAAAACAGTAAAGTGCCGATAGGGCCCAAACCGTGGGATATAGGGCCGATCTGGGGCCAAAATCGAACTCTACGGAAAATTTTACATGGGTGTGAGTCTTTTTGTTAACTTAATCCGGGTAATAACAAAAATTGTTTTTTTAAACCAAAATTTTCGTCTGTCAAAACGTCCAAAAAGGCATATTGTAAATTTTTCAGGATTTTTTGAGGGGGCTGTTGGGAGTCTAGATATACTAAATCAAGGTCGTAGATTCCAAAACTGCTACCAGTTTTATCAAAAACCGTTCCATAAAGGCGCTACGGCCATTTTTTAATTTTTCAAAGCAGTTTTTTTAAGATTGCGGACAACCCGATAATTTATCGAGTCAGCGGTATCGATTTTCAAATTCCGGGGAAAATTTTACATAGGATACGACATACTTTATTAAAATCAGAGACCATGACCAATTTTTGAAAATTGATCGATTTGGTCAAGTTTTTTTGCCATATTTTTGTAAAAAATAAAATGGTTTAAAAACACGTTCCCTAGATCAATTGGCATGCGTGGATCACGAAACTGAGCCCAAAAATACTCTAAGTGCTCCTGTTTCCTTTTTGATAAGATTTGAAATAAAAAAATGTTTTTGTGTCCGAGCGTTTTTTCATAAAAATCTCTTCTTATCGAGTAACCAATTTTATTCTTTAAGTGAGAAACATACTGTATATTAAACATAAAAATATATACACATTTTAAAATGTTTTAATTATTTTAGTCCAAAAGAAAAGTAAAAAATCGTTAAACCAATTTTAGCCAAATAAAAAAATCGCAACATTTACAATTTTTTGCATCCTTTTAGAACTCCTGGTGTATTCGATCGTTACAAAGTTGTCAACAATTGTCAAAATCCAACCGAATACAGCGTTAATTATCGCTGTCCGAACAATAAAAACACTAAAACCAATCAGCGCTCCTTTCGCTCCATTAGCGGGGATATTGTTGAAAACGGGCGCGAAAAAAAAATGTCGAATTGCAATCGCAGCCATGAGGTGGCGGCGGCGGCGGCGGCAAAGAGGGGGGCGGCACTCGGCCACACCGCCCCCAATTAGTTAAATTCCGAATATATTTTTTCCATGCTCAATCATCATTTTATTTCTGGTCGGCCAGTTCGTCGCCAATTATGACCAATTATCGACCATTGTGGGGCCAGGTGCCCCGCCCCCGCCGCCCCTGCATTAGCGCTATTGTGTGTCCTCGACACACAAAACGACACCGAACGAACATTTGCATAATTTTCGACGTATTAACGTTTTTGTTCGAAATTAATCAACAATCATGTAACTGGTTTACTCCATTATTGTTAAGGAAATGCTGCCCAAACCCACAGACAAAGGTAAATAAAACGACATGCTGAATTAACGACAAGCTTTATTATCATTAAGAATTTTAATATTCGTTGGAGTCTATTTGTTTTCGTTTAATTATGTAGGAAAGAAATGTTTGGATTAGCTTTCTACCTTATAAGTATATTGGGAAATGGAAATGGCAATATCTGGAATATAATGGCTGCTGGAACAAAATTAAAACCTGCCGGGGAGACAAAAAGACCGAGAGAACATCCGTCTAATGGATGCTGTAAAGAGGCTTTCCTCAGCCGATATTTGATATAAATTTGAAATTGAAATAGAGAATTGCCTACTTAACGTGGCCTCTAATATCCTTAATCGGTTTAAGATTGGCAATACTGACGGAATTAACGCTGGGCAATTTCGTCGACTTTTTCTTCTTCTTCTTCTTCTCTGTCTTCTTCTTCCTTATTGTCTTACCTCTGCGCCTTGTCAAGAATCGACCTGCTGGCGTTTAATTAAATTTTCGACAGCGATTATATGCTAAAATAAAACCCGACGGACGAATACCGAATTCCGATTTTACCTCCAACTCTCACCTATCGCTTGATTAAATTAAATCTGCACCCAGATAGTTCCTCGCACATTTAATTTTCTTAAGTTAAAGATAAATAAAGAACAATCAAAACTTTTAGCAGAACCCATAAGATACATACTTGAAAAAGGACAACTTTGGCATCTTTAAGCGAAGTGTAACTAAATCTAAATGCTAAATCAACCACATTTATACTAATAATTATTATAATTTAAGGTTGACTAAACCGTGGACCGTAATCGCTTTACACCACTAATTTATACAAACTAGAGTTGGGTACCAGTCCGTTATCGCTGTTTAAAGATTTATTTCTAATTTTATAGCTGTATATTCTTTTATAAATATCTAGCAGACTTGGTTTCCAAACTTCCTTAATAAGTTTAAGGTAGTTAAATCCTATTCTATGACCATCATCAAGTATATGTTGGGCAACACTCGATTTCTCTGTCCTATCAAATCTACCATCATCAAGTATATGTTGGGCAACACTCGATTTCTCTGTCCTATCAAATCTACCACCAAGTGCTATTTGAACCTTACTTAGATGGATCGTTTAGTTTGCCCAACATACAGCCAGTTCAGAGTAAAATCGAATATAGGGAAACGTATGGGGCGTGGTCTCGCCTCCCTCCAACGCGCGACATAGTAGCTAATGAGATTTTTTGCATTATTATCATTTCATTTTTTAAGTCGTCTTACCTGCTCGACCTTTCGTCATGTCGTTTATCACACAAGCTACTGTGACGCGCCTTGGAGGGAGGCGAGGCCACGCCCAAAACGTTTCCCCATATTCGGTTTTACTCTGAACGGGCTGTATTTCTTGTCACAATATTGACAGTTTGTTTCGTAGATCCCCGACTTTTCAATTTTAGGAATCTTATCTTTGGGGTTGCCTAAAATGGTCTGAAGTGTGTTACTGCTTGGACATAAGATACGTGATTAACTTTTAGAATGATTTTTGGTCAAAATGCGTTGCTCGTTGCTTCGAGAGCAGAAATTGTTCGGTAAACCCGCTGAAAGATAATTGGGACTCATCCGTAATATCGGGGTCAAACAGTTGAGCCTGCGAATATCTGTGAATTATGAGAAAGCAGTCCGTGAAACCGAGAGTTCAGCCGCAGGGCAATGCATCTTGCTAAGCCGCCGTCGCCCGCCCGTGCAAATTTATCGATACGTTTATATGTACGCGATGCGGTTTTGCCCCTTCTTAGCGCCCTCGTCGCCCGAATGTCATCTTGCAAAACCCCTTCACTGGCGACTTTATACAATAATATACACAGGATGGAGCGATATGCGACATTTAGCAACCTCTCGGTTGCCTACCGAGTAAAAAACTTCCCCCTGTGGTTTGTCATACTCGAATCATTTCTATTTCACCATTTAAAGATTCTTTACCGACTAGTTTCTAGCTTCTATCTCCTTTGTTTCAATGATGTTACCTACTACCTTCCATCATGGTAGGTGCGTCAAATGGTCTATCTATGTCCAGGCGTAGCTTCTTCTAATATCTGATGTCATGCTCTTAAAGAAGTAGTCCCGATAGTTTCTAATTTAGATAGTGGTATACTTCTTCATGTAGTTTGTTAATACATCTATCTATATCCAGTATACGTCTGTAAGTCCACCGTACGTACCGTTCTCAAATTAGTCTCTATACGAACTCCCCTATATCTCTATTTTCTAATGGCTTAAAAACTATAGAAGGAACTCCTGCAATTTGAAATGCTCCTGATGGCCATTGTTCTTCGTGTTCCAGCAATTTTTTGTACTAAATTCTTATTAGTAGTGATTGTGTGCCAGGAAGGCACACAACTGCAAAGATTTTCCTCTTCGATTTTCGATTTTCCCTTGGACATCCCATATTGGGCATCAGACATGTTAATGCTGTGACGGTTTTTAAATTGTTTTGTATGTTCTGCAAAGATCAGTTTAGCGTCCAGCTTCACTCCTAGATTTTTAATTGCCTTTTACTGAACCCATTTTTCTTGTAGTCGTGAGAAGGCCTTTTATCATTTTACCTTGTTGTCATTCTATCTTGTCGTCATTTGAACTTGTCATCATTCTAGCTTGTTATAATTTCTCTAAATTTTACCTTTAATTCATAATACATAGCCTCAATATTGTTAATATTGACAATATTTTACCCTGTACTTTTACCTGGCTTATATATTATCGTATTTTCGATATGTCAATGGCATGCTTTTATTTTAGAATATCGTCTTCCAGCTAACATTCGTCCGCAATGCATATAGAAGGTTACTTTAAAGAGTGTTTTAAGGGCAAAAGTGGGGTCCAATAAATTGGTGCACCGTGTATATTACACAGTGTATAGCGGATAGAGGATAAAGGGGACATTAATTCCGGGCGTCGGGATCCGTGAGGGTCCCCCTTGCAGAAATGATATTATAAACAGTTCGGAATTGTCAGCAGAACGCAGCCTGGCCCTGCTGATTTATTGAATTAACTTACATTATGCGGCATTGCGAGAATGTTTAGGAGGACTTACATTGTTCCGAGATGATTTAGAGAGGATAATTTCCAGTTTTGGTTTTCTTTATCTCCATTTATCTAACATTAAACGCAATAATTTGAGAAATATTATTCAAATGTGGTGTGAGAATGAATTGACCCCATAGCTATTATGTATCGGGCACTTAAATGATTAAAAAATGTCAATAAGGTTTGGTCATTGTATTGCAACATTTCCAGTTGTTAAAGTTGGCGCCATAAAGTAACTGCAAACGGCTAACTGTTCTCAGTCGGGCATTGGGTGATTCTGATACTGTTTAAAGGGCGGCAGAGGCTTGGCAAATAAATATTTAGATTTCTAATCAAACGGCGCCCTTCCAATAACACTCTTAGACCTAAAGTGGCGCTTTCCTGTTTCGTCAAAGCTATCACCACTTACTCCAGTCGGCTTAAATCTAACCAATCAAATGACTCTTTCTCAACTATTTCGTCAAGGCTGCCAACTTTTGAAAATCTACCCTGAATGAAGCCACCAATACAAAAATTGTTAACGTACACTGTACTTTAATATGCTGGTGTACACATGTGCATTGCAAATAACATGCCTACGAAGAGATTGTCCATCAACAAAACGAAACAAAAATGTAGCAAACAAAACTCTACAGAATCGATGAGATTGGAAATTATTTTTTTCAGGCATTTTGTATTTAGAAAAATAGCTGCTCCCGATGTTTCGTTGTTTGAACCTTTTTTTCTATTACTTCCTTCCATTAGTTATGGTATTGAAATCTGGGGATTGCAGAGGTCATACATTTCTTCGCTAAATTTGCTCATAGAACGCTACAAAACAATTAATTAATTATTCATTTAAGATAATAATTTAACAAATAAAAAAATTATTATAAATCTCTACTTATACCTTGTCAGACATCTCGACATAGAACACAGTGGCGTATATAATTAAATTTTCCTTTTTATTTCAACCAATTTAAAATGAACGGCATGTATTACCGCGTTCGGCGTCGTTTTGTGTGTTTGGCTTGTTTTTTTTTTTGTTTTTTTGTTGTATTTTTTGGCGTAATTCCCTTTGGAACACCGAAAAGCTTAGTCTGTTGTAGTGCAAGCGATTTATATTTAGATGGGGCTTAAAAGTTCATTTAATCCCTGTCGTACGTGTTTGCTATGCGAATAATGCTCGAAAAAACGCACAAACCGACCCGACCGACGTTCAAAAAAAAATAAAATAAACAGCTCTCCGAATAGAATTGATATGTCGTTTGTTAGGGCCAAAAGACAATTTGAATTTCCTGCATAATTGGTTACCTACCACGAAGCATAAATATTTCTCTGCGATAAAGGAAGAACCGAACAACGGATTTTACTTTGAGTGATAGGGTTTTTTTATTTTTAAAATAACTTGCTATATATATGGTATAAGCGTATGATTATACCATCCCGGGAATATTTAGGATTAAAACTGACATGCTGAAACGCAATCCACAATAATAATTAATGTGAAGAATATTGATCACTACAGTTCCTGACGCAGTGTCAGTGACACTACCCATATGGGGAAAAACAAATGGTCCAGGCTTGGCCCAATTCTGCATTACTCTGGCCCAAGCTTTGGGCCAAGGTTGGCATAGTAGTATGACCATGACTGGTAATATATTAAGGTCTGGGTGGTAAGAACAGACCAAAGCTTGGGAGACAAGGCTCGGTCTTGAAAGTCTGGTCAGAGACATGGAAGCCAAGGCTCTGTTTTGATGGGCTGGTCAGAGACTTGAAAGCCTTTTTCTAAAACATAAATACAACGTATTAGGTTAAAAAAGACAACTTTGGTGATATGGTGAGATGCTAACATCGTTGGCTGACTTTAAGCACTTTGTGCTATGTTTTGGTGTATTTCTAATATTTGTATAAATACAAACTGCTAAACATATATTATATTGCATGTACCTTGAAAAATGTTCTATAGACGATGTAATTGACATAAAGAAAGCCTTGTTTTGCATCTTTAACTGGTTTTAATAGAGAAATGCTGGTATTCCATATTTGGTCACTTTCCAAAACCAGTTGGCGGGAAATATTATATTAAAAATATTAAACATATTAACACAAATATTCATCCTTTGTAAAGGTGTCACTTTAACCGAAGCCTATGAAAATATGCTGATAATTTCCTTTTCACATGTAATTCGCGGCTCCCGTTTTATTTCAGTGCGAGAAAGTTTTCCCCCAACGTTTAACGTTTTCATTTAAATCATAATTTAATTTCAAAGTTGTTTGGTTGAGTCAGCGTCTTCTCCGCTTTCCGTTTTAAATATTTTAATACAAATTTCGTGTATAATATCTTCCAACGCCTGCCTGCCCCCACCTCTTCGCTCCACTATTGCTTGCTTTTCAGATGTACATTATTATCTTGAAGCGTTCGGGATATTCTTGCGGTCATTGTGCAAATTGTACATTTTCGGAAAGTCATACTAATAAATTTAAACGGGATTTTGTGACTCCATAGACAAAAAAAACGTTAAATTTAATTACATTTATAATATAAACTTTTCTTTAGATGGCGTTAGTTAAGGAGAGCTTTTTTGGCGTAGACTTTGCAAAGCCCAATCTAAATATTCATTTTCTCTTCTCTTTGAATATTATATCGACAATTCGGATTAAACAAACACAATTTAAGATCGAAATGGATTTCTCGAAAGATCGCTTTCCACCGGGCGCCCCTATTTGCTTTCGTTCGGAAATTTTAGACTCATAAAACGTTCAAATGATTCGAATAAATGAAGAAGAACGGAGAAAAAATAAAAAGAAGGTATAGTGTAGGCATTGTCCAATCAACGTGCCGCCCTCGATTTGGAAACTAATGGACTAAAAATTCGACTCCAAAGGATTTTCCTCTTTGAGTGACTGGTTCGATGACGATCTCCCTTTGTAGGAAAAAATCTCATTTTAGACGAATAATTAGGTACACTTCTGCGAAAGTTTTATTTTATCCCACAGTATAGAAATACCAGTACAGTCACTATTTATGAATGAAATTATCAATGCTAATTACATGGCCTTGACTAATCCAAAACGATCCGAGATAATGCGTTTTACCAGTTTCTTCGGATGTTAATTTTATACTGACACTTTTTAATTTTTCTTTATCAATTTGTTTCTTTATCAAATTAAAAAGTATTGGTTATGTTAAGGGATTTTACCTGTTGTTCAGTAACAAATGATTAACACAGGTTAATGCGTTAAGTTAAGACAACACAGATGAAACGATAAATTAACAAAATAAAAACTTTCTATGATAACAGGTGATGCAACTGCCGCCATTTAAAACAAATTTCATGCTACGTTGCCAATGTGCGATGAATCAAAATATCAAATATCCAACGTATTAGACAGAGAGGTCAAATTTGTGCCTGTGTTAATCAAACCACAATTTTAGGCGTCGTGATTGGTCTAAAATAAATCCTATTCAACTCAGCGCTTTATTCTTAAATGGAATACACTATAGGTTGCTGCAGTCCATGTAGTCGTGTAAATACCTAAAGATATGACGGAGATATATAAGAAGTAATTCTACCTAAGGAGCAAAAAAAGTCTAGGGAATTAAGAAAGTGTTTACCCAAAAATTTAATAATTCATGGACTTGGGAATTTAATTAATCGGCGACCTGAATATTTAGCTAAAATCGCGAACTTGCCGCCATAATATTGGCGCCTATTAAGAATTATTAATATAATCTCTAATTACGCACTGTGAGAATTTAACCATAAAAATGCAAAAACGAAAATTAAAAAATATTAAGAACTTTGAAAAAAAAATTAAAAAATACTTTGGCTTTTTTTCATCAAAAACATTCTTAGTATTCCTGGAACCATCAAAGAGTACCTAAATATTTTTATAATAAACAAAAAATGTCATAAAACTCTTAATCCTAACAAAAACGAAAAACTAAAATTATAAATAAAAATCATGTCTACATATAAACTTAGCAAAGCAATTTTGAAAAAAAAAATAACTGACAAATGCGTAAGCACAATTCCGCGCTCGCAAAATTCTTTCGAATTCTTTTTATGGTTTATCTTCACTGTTAAAAAAATTAGATTTGTTAAAAAGAGTTTGAAGTTTGTTAATTTTGTTTTGTAAAATTAATTTTTTTTTTTAAACTGTGTGTAATTATTTTAACAAAGGAAAATATTTTACCGAAAGTTTTCTAAATGCAATTTTGTAAGCATTTTGTTAATTTCAAAGGTTAAGGATCGAAACATTTCCCACTGACAATTAGGGATGCACCGGATTTGATTTTGGCCGGATTACCGGATGCAGTAATCCGGCTTCATCGGCCGGATTAACTCCGGCCGGATTTTGGCGGATTTCGCCGGAGTCGGCCGGATCTTACAGTGTTTTTACACAGGCAGTTGCAGTTTCTGTTTCAGTATTATGCAAATCTTGCACTTAGTTACCAATTACCACGTTTGTACGTGTTGATGTGGTATGTGGGGATCCTGTTCCCGAACAGGCAACCAACAATACATGTAAAGTAAATTAACATGTCTTTTAAAACAAGGAGAAAAATTGACAGACCTTGCATTTTACGCATGCATTCTAGTCGTATTAAAAATAAATAAAAGTGTTTATATTTTAGGTACCTGCCCACCTTATAAGTAATCATTATTAGGTGGCGCATTGTCTTTTTTATTTTTACACCAGGTTTTTGTCATGTACCTACTTGTTATTTTGGCGCGTTAAAACTGATATAATATGTATATATATATATATATATATACATATTATATTAGTTAAAAAGTAATATAATTATATATATATATATATACGTATTATATACGTATACGTATTATTATAGCTATTTTTGTAACATCGGCTGTTCTGGTTTTGGCTTCGCCTCGACCGCAAACAGCTACGATTCGCCCTAGGCTTAGCTAAAAAACATGATTTTTAGGTACATGTTGCAAACAACATTTTTTTGTTCTAAGTCTATATATTCAAATTTTTAAATAGAGTAAATATTTATTTCTCGAAATTAAGGTTATTGACAGTGACAGTTATCGAATTTTATTTTTAATTGTTGTATTGCAATGGTTCAAGAACACAGACCTGGTCTGTGTTCAAGAACCATTTTGCAAAAGTTTCCATAGCAACTTTTTCGTACTAGTACAAAAAAAGAATTGTTTTACGGACTCAAATGAGTTCGTTAAATAGCTATTTTAGGGGAAAAAACAAAAACATATATATTTATCAATAAATAAAAGTTTTTAAAACCAATAATATACTAAAAAGTATATCTTTATAAAACGTTTTAAAAAATAATAAATTGGTAACATAAAAATAAATAAATAATATTTATTATTATACCTAATCTAAAAGTTATAACAATTAAAAAACAGAGGTACAATAATTATAATAGGTATAATACAACCATCTGAAAACCACTGCGCAATGCGCAGTGCGCATACGTATGGCGTCTGTTACTTAGTGCGCATAGATCACCTGTGCATAGCCGATTTCTTCCCGAGAAAGGTGAACAACTCGAATTTTTGCACTATAACTTAAGGACTTCGTTATCTTATGTTCGCTTAAATCATGAAGTTTAATCCTTAATCTATTTTTAAATTATTTCTAAAAAAATTGTTTGTTACTTGTAAAAGAGTATATATTTTTTTTATAATAAACATTTGAAAAAATATTTTATTTTTAATTTAAAAAATCCGGCCACAATCCGGCCGTTGTTGCCGGATCAGTTTAAAAATTTGGCCGGAGCCGGATATGCTGCCGCATAGGCCGGATCGGCCGGAGGCAGTAGGTGAGCAGTAACTCCGGTGCATCCCTACTGACAATACGCATTATTTCTTATAATTTTTTTTTTCATTTATGTTCCCAATTTTCAACAAATAATTTTGTTACTGGGTCTAAAAATAGTTTGTAAAAAAAAGGTCCCCTTTGAAAATTACAAGAATTATAGTTTATAATATTTTGTTAAAATTAACAATTTTTTTTTTTACTTTGTATCATCTTTTTTTTTAAGTAGAACTTTTTTTCGATTTTCTTTCATTGTGCGTAGATTCCGAACCCTTGGAAACGCATAATTTGCGTTTCTTATCAGTTTCGGTGTTAATTCTGCTTCTCCTCAGTTATTTTATACTTTTCTCTATGAAGTTTGACGTTAAGGACTTATTTATTGCCTCGCGGTTTACTTTTTTAATTAAGTTTTTCTAATCGCACCTTTTATAATAAAAATTTATTGCCATCTACCACATCGCGATGTTATTTTTTTCTCATCTCGCCCGAACGAAATGTCAAACGCCCCCACGCTAAATAAGATTATTATTAAGAGCTGAATCGTAACTCGCATTTTTTATTGCAGATTTACGTCAATCTCCCGTTTTTATCCTTAAATTAAGTTCAATTCGGGAGGATTTTATTAAACTTTTTCATTATAACATCGGGAAATACTGGATTATCCAAAATTAAGTATAATATTTATTAGGGTAAAAATAAACAAAAGTCGAGATAAATAAACAAAGTAAAAAAAAAGTATATATGCTTTGAACTGGTCCTTGAAATAAACCTTTAATTAATTAAAATCAACGACCAAACTCCACAAAACAATTGATACAGTAAAGCACGCCCTAGCAGGGACACAACAACCGTTTAACTTTGATAGAGTTTTTATCTTAAAAAAGATCAAAGAGGGTCCGAGAAGTAATAACGGAGCCTTTTAGTAGTAGACAAAAATCCTGTGTTTCTTTTATCCCGCAACGATCGAATCCATTTAAAATAAATTCGGGTATTGTCGTAAAAAAATTTCCGGCCCCCCACATAATTGCCGGCCAAATTGGCAAGCCTATTTTTTGCGGTTCGGGATTTTATCGCCTTTTTATGGGAACGAAGGACTTCCGACGAAATAAGCATGATAAATACCTAAGTAGCTATAAATTACTGCAAATTGTTTAAGGAAACACCGCCAAAATACTTGTTTTCGTCTTCAATTAAAATATTTTTTATTTAAATTGCGTTAAAAAGCTATAAATTACACAAACAAAGTGACCTTAGACAACCTATATTCAATTGTTTTGTCTGCGCAATAAACTGTCAAATGTAAATGAGGTTAATGACCTCTTGCTTGAACTATACAAAAATGCAATTATGAATTCCTTAAATTAATGCTTAACTTTTTACCCATTGCTGCGTAGGACTAAATTTATAAAATAAATGTTTATTATGTATACCCTAATAAGTTATATTGTAAAGCTTTGAAATATTTTCTGTAATAGGAAAGCATAATCACTCAAAAACTCACCTATAGCCGAAAATCTCGCAAAATCCCCATAAAAACACCATTAACACTTTACACACACCAATAAAACACAATGTACACACATTAACAACAGTTTTTAACCGTTTTTTTTCGACAAAAATAAACATTTTAACTTGTACAGGCTCAAATGACAGCCACCGAGTTTGTTTAAAACTTTTGACAAGCAAGCTATGATTTGATTGGCCGTCAAAATTCAATCGCCCTCTAGAGGGGTATGACGTATTGATACCCTTAAATATTTAATTGTTTTAATTGCGATTAAGGTGGTTTTGTGACTTTAATATTAATTTGTATTCTTAATAAGTGCCTTTGGAATGTTTTTACGACCAAATACATGAAAACAATCGTAGGAATGTTACAGAAAACTACCTAGTGGCGAGTAAACTTTTTTAAATAACGCATAATGCTCTATGACGTTAAAATAGGTGTATTATTGGTATTTAATGGACAATTGAGGTACTTAGGTATTTAAATAAATTTATGGTAAAATCTGCCTCTAAGCCCTGACGTTCTTGTTAATTTTGAGCATCGAATGCAGATTTGGCTGGCGTTAAAGTTCGATTTAGCTTAAACAAGCCAATCATCTCCATGCATTTGAACGTTTCGTTGTGCCTTTTGGTCAATTACTGCAGTAACTTCGGAAAATGAAAACCCCGTAATGGTCACTTTTGACTGCAATTTGCGGATGTCCGGACCACAAGACAAATCTGTCCAAGACTATTAACGCTTTTGTGCCGGATGGACAAGTAGGTATTTCGGAGATATTGCAGATTTACGAAATTAATTAATCCAGTTGCGGTGACTAATTACATTACAACTTTACGAGATAAAAAATATTTTAATATTTGTATGGATGACAGACCTATACAGTGTTGCCATATGTTAAAAAATATTTTATTTTTTAAAAATAATAAAAACTTTGTCACACAATTCCTAATTTGATACTTATTTAGATTGTTAAGAAACCAATCATTCACCATCCTGACACATGTCTGTGTAGGTTCAAGTAAACTAGATGAGGGACAGTTTTTTGCAGAAAAAACTACTAGGGGAGGTATAAAGCCAACTTTTACCATTAATTTCAGTTTTATCGCAAAAAAGTTTGAAAGATTTAATCATGACGAATCAAAGTGACATTGATCCGCAAAAGTATGAAACAAATTCATTAAAAAATTCGGCTTTTTTTTCTCAAAACATTTTTTTAGAATCTCTGATGTAATTGGCCATTTTTTAAAATTGCACCCCCTCTTTTTTTTGGAGATTCGAGATTTTATTTCAAGGTCAAACTTTTCTTATTATTGTTTACATTATCTACATAAAATGTATATTATATATTAGACTGGGCCAAAAAAATTAACTATTTTTTTTTTGAAAAGTATATCGAAAATATAGTTTGATGTGACAAAAAAAAATATTGTGAAAGAGTCCATAATATTATTATTAAGAGGTCTATCATCGCAATTTTAATTTTTTTTTTTAGAAAATTGACTTAAAAATATTTTTTTAAGTAAATTAAATGCTCTACAAAAAAGGTTAAAGTGAAATTTTCCGTCAGATGGGGGAAATAAAATGCTTTACAAAAAAAGTCTCTGAGCATTTTTGGCTAAATTCACTCAATCAAGTTATTCAAGGTTAAAATTTAACCTTGAATAACTTTTGATGATAAAAGATTTTTTTTTGTAGAGCATTTGATTTCCCATAAGAATATTTATCGATTTTTTCAGAATACTGATTTTTACTTTTACTTTTTACCAAAGTTAAAAGATCAAATTGTAAAACTATACCAATTTTTAAGGCATGATTGTAAGAAAAGGGTTCATCTGACGGAAAATTTCAATTTAATCTTTTTTGTAGAGCATTCAATTTTCTTCAAAAAATATTTTTAAGCCAATTTTGTTAAACTCAATGATTTGGGAGTTCTGAGACAAAAACTCGCTCAGGAAAAAAAAATCTAAAATTGCGATGATAGACCTCTTAATATTAATATACTTTCACCATAATTTTTTTTGTCACCCCAAACAATATTACATATAAGATGTAAAATATAACAAAAAGCGATAACAAACCTTTTAACAAAAAAATAAATCTATTGTCTATCCATAAAATACTTAGTTAAGCACATAAAGCATTCTCAATATTTCGTCCCTTCAAAAACAATTCTTTGTTCCAAGGACAACAAGAGTCCTCGCTGTCTTTAGCAAATTTACTGAACGCATTAAATCACATAAGTTCGTCCTTGAATGGTCCTTATAGGTATCGATGGAAGGCTAAAAGGCCATTGTCATTTCGTGAACAAAAACGGCCAGTTTGATTGAAATAAGTTTGGAGAATATACAAAGAAACTGGCGCAGTTTTGATTTGATTTGTTGATTATAAAAAAGCCATGTAAGGGGTCTAGTCCGCATTAATCTAACTGATATATGAAACATGAAATTATAAGTTATTGCAAGAATTTGGGAAAGTTTTATTGTTATTTACAGCACAGTAACTTTTTATGCTTTTTTTATGTATACAAACATTGTTATAAATTTTATCCAAGAATGAATGCTTAAGCTAGCATTCTAGCAGAGGTTCTTAATAATGGTATTGTGCGTTGGAAGGGCATAACGAATTTTTCATTAGCGTATATTAGCGTACACTCAAAAAAAGCGGTCAGCGATACCAAGAGTTATGGTAAAATAGGCGACACCCAGTAGAACCTTGCTTGCTACCATTGCAGAATGTCGAGAACATTGAGAAAATTTAAAATATTCTCGAGAATATTAAGAAAATCAGAATATTTACCAGAATATTGATAATAAACAAGAAAAATAAGAAACATTGACAAAAAACGTTTAACGGCCTAATTCTGCCATTCTGTTAGTACATTTTCGGGAATTTCTCGTTTATGCTCGTTTTTTCTCGTTTGTGCTCAATTTGCGTTCCCTAATAGTATATTAAAGAACTAATGTCATAAGACGTCATTTTATGCTATTTTATCTATTTTGCAAAAATTCTATAAGGAAAATTAATTTTATACCTTAAATTTAATTTCTTTCTTTGACAGTTGACAGTTAATGTCAAAATCGATTCGCCATGCCGTCCTTAATTTACTTATTTACAATAAGCGGCTGTTAATGTTAAATGTTTGGTACTAGAAAAATCATAAAAATATTTTAACCAATATGCAAAATATTTTGCTGTTTAAAGTATAGCCGACCTATAAAATCAAAATTTTGGGTGGGATAAAGTATCTCATTACAGCACCGAAAGTGGTGTTATAATGAAGTCATTATGAAAGCAAAATAGATAAAATATTAAAATAATTTCAAAATATGATTAAATTAATGAACACTCTTTTAATTAATTACAATATTCGAAATACAAACTAAAACACTGAAAATATTTTTTACATTTAATTGAATGTATTTCGACGATTGTGTCATTTTGGGGAATAATAAGAAAAATAATAATAATAATTTTTAACTAAAAAGTCCTTACGATATTAATAACATTTTATATTTACCAATTTTTAAAAATCTCAAAACTATAAGCAAAATATAACACTTTTTGGTAAGCCAATCAGATCGCGCCCTGTCTTTATTCTTGTTGAGTTTATTCTACTCAAATTTTCTGAAAATAGTATAAATATATAACAAAAGCCTTCAAAATGAATGTAAATCAAAATTAATAAAAGTATATTATGTATCCATATTAGTCAAGAGCGAGCTTGCGAGAGAGTATTTAATTAAATAAGTGCCTAGAAAAGTTTATAAACTTATTATTATCTAAAAATTATTTAAATTAAATATTTGTATAAAGCGACATCTGTACGTGTTGATTAAAATATCAAATTTTTATGTGTAAATCGAAATTTATCCCTTGAAAATGGACTAACAACCGTTTAAATGATAGAGAAGCAGTTTTTCACAGTGAAAGTGAAGAGAATCTTTTATGGGCTCTTCACGGTGGAGTCCAGTTTGAATGGGGTAGTTAAATTTTTTCTGACCTATACTTTTTATGGTTTTATTCAAGGCGTTTTGTAATTTTAAACATTTCTGTGAAATCGGAATTTCAGTTGAGTTTACCGTTTTCGAGATATTTACAAAAAAAAAATCTCCTAATTACGTCACTAGGCTATTGACAACGTTGCCAGCTTTTTCTATGGTTGCCAGTGTGTTTAGTTTAAGATTCTTACGATAGATGGCGCCACGTTATAAAATTTTAGTTTTAAAACCACTTGATCTATAATTTTAGTTGAGAAGAAGAAGAAGAATTGATTTTTTGACGTTTCTTTTTATCGGGTTATGTTTTTTTTAAATTTAGATTATTGAAAATCAATGTTATTGTTATGTTATTTGTAATTGATATTAGATAAGTGATTTATTAATAACGGACTCCAAAGCAGAGGAATCTTGTGGAATGGTTGGTTACATTAAACATTGGAGCTTTTAAACAAATAAAGTAAGTACCTATAATTGAACTGGTCAATGCAGAAACTGAATATGTCCACTTTTTAGGAAAATTGAGTTAAACATGGATTTACTATAAGTAAAGCGTGCCCGATCGAATGGCGTAGAAATTTTCATGTCACGGTAATCTACATTATACAAAGGCGTTAATATAGTACAGAAACTGAATATGTATTCAGTTTTTCTTAGTTATCTCAAAACTACCTAGTAGGACATATTCAGTTTCTACATTGACGTATTCAATTATAAACATATTTTGTCGTAAATACATTTCATTAGTATAATGCCTAGTTCTTTATACTCTTTTAGATATATCTTGGACTCTAAAATATCAAACAGTAATATGATACCTCGTAATAAGTAAGATAGGTACTTAATGAATTTGGTGACCATCTTTCACTCAACTGACAGTGACAGTATTTGTACATAACCTCTTCGGGTATTTTCTGACATAACCGAATGAAATCATTAACAAGACAACTTGACAATAGGGTAATTTTCAACCAATAGAAATCTTAGAATGTTGGTCACATGGCGAGGTTTGTGACGTCATAAAAATGTATATTTTTTGTAAATATCTCGAAAACGGTAAACTCAATTGAAATTCTGATTTCACAGGAATGTTTAATATTACAAAACGCCTTGAATAAAACCATAAAAAGTATATATAGGTCAAAAAAAATTTAACTACCCCATTACTTTTTTTTTTAAGTTTAATTTATGCCCACCCTGGTGTGCATCTTCTCACAACACTGAACAATTCTAATATTTTCATAAATCATAAAAATGCATGTATGAATGAAATTAAATTTCTTTAAACCTTAAAGCCATCTTGTACCAACTACCTATAGGGAAATTCTGCTGCATTGAAAAATGAGAAATGCCTTTTGAGTCTCGAGCAAGCAAGCAAAATCGCCGGATTTCTTGCGAATAATAAAAACCATTGTGCTGCGGCAAACGTCAAACGATTGCAGGATTGTACCATCGAAATGGATTTTCGTATATACCCATGTAAGCGCAAGGTGTCCCGCCAAAAATTCGCCCGGGAAATACATTGTAAGTGGGCCGGAAATTGATTTTTATTCTTCCGCGTTTGGTAATTGTAAGGAGTTATCGAATGTCGACTTCATGCAACAGCAGGATATTAGACCGCACAATGGGAAACATCCCAATAAAAACAATAAAATAATAAAATAATGGGTAGTATTTTTATAGTTTGTAAATTTAAACGAGGTGATTTTTTTTAAATATTTTTTATTTATTTGGTCGTCCTATTGTGCAGGGTGCCGCAGTGCCGGTCGCAGGATAAATAGACTTGCGCCGCATTGCACTTCAAAATCCTGGCAGAGACTGTGTTTTCCTGCAACTGCACCTCTCCCGTGCCGATAAGCTGTCGTTTTACTCCTGCAAAATAAACAATAATATCTCCACAATCGCGAGAGCAGGACCGCCTGCGTTCCTGCTGCCGCCGCCGTCGCGTCCTGCTTGCCAAACGAGTGCACCTCCACTACAAATGAGTTGTTTGGGGAAAAAGTAAATATTTGGCGAACTTGTCAAAAGCTTAAGTTACTGCTACAGCAGGAATGGAGTGCACTCTTCCGCGAGCGTATTTCCTCCTGCTGCGCTCCTCTCGAAATAAAAGGGTTTATTAAAATTCGTCTGTCTGACTATGTGTCTTCTTCTTCTTCTTATCCCATCTCATCCATCCTCATTTTAACGAATTACGTTTTTTATTAAAGTCTTTCGCCTTAATCAGCAGGAGACAGGGAATGTCTTGTTTTAGGGAAACTGCATTTGATGAAACTCTAACTTTTTGTACAAGGTTTGATAGGGTGGTTAAAACATAAAAGTTTAAATGTTTTGTCTACACAACTTTTTTTTCAATAAAATCTACTCTCTAAAAATGAATTAGTCAAAAATGTCATAGCGAAAAAGCAGACACTAATAATTTTCGTCAATTGCAATTTGTATCGTGAACATTTAGCAGTCAATTTCCATATAAAATTGTCCAATAAAACGAAAATGACGTCAAAAGTTATAAAAGCAGAACCAGATGGTGACACTTTGATAAAATAAAAAGTAATTCAACAAAATTGTCGCTTACGATGTTTTGTCAAATACCCATCGATATACACTGTTCAAAATCAAGCCTTTTAAAATACCTAATCAGAATTAGTTAAGGAAAAATAAGGTAATATGCTTAAACGAGTAAAGCAATTTACCTTCTCGTTTATTAGGCAGAAACGAATGCCTTAGTTCTATGGTGTATTCACTAACTTCTAGATAAATATTCATATTTTACTTAATAAACTTGTCAAATTTAAAAAGATAGGCAGATTACCTAAATATTTAGTCAAAATCTCAATTACTTTTAGGTACGACAATTTTGCTTTTAATTTAGGTAATTCTTCTAAATTATTATGCAAATTATTGAACTAATTTAGGTAAATTCCTTTAAATATTAGACTTACTTGCAATCGGCTACGATCGCTAATACCGACGTTTTACGATAAATATTCGCGCCTATATGTCCACCATAATGCCAAAATCAACGAAAGCTTAAAGACCGCGATGTGTGCTATTGATATAACAACATAGTTAACAATTATTGTACTATAAGTGAAAATTGTTTAGTGCTATAGTTAAATAATCCAAACTAAATAGAATTTCCCATTGACCCCAATTAATTTTTGAATAATCCCAACCCTGCATGTAGTACCGGAACCGCCGTTGTTAATTCGCCTAGGACATAAAGATAAAGGAGTCCTAACTTGGAAGAAAATTCCTATGCTAGGATTTTCACTAAAAATATATATAATTTGCCTGAAAACTTAGCTAAAATCTACCTAAAAATTTAAGCAAATTGCCTTAGAAACAGGAAATTTATTCTTTTATTCTCAGGCTATATCACTTACGATCTAAGGTGTATCATCTTTGAAACCCAAGTAATTTTGGTTAAATTGTATCATTTTCTTTAAAATTATCAGTTAAAGAATTCACTAATTTAAAAGGGGAATATTCCTCTGAATTCATTTCAAGCAATTTGCCTTAAAAAATCAATGGTCCTATATAGTCTAATATTTTAGGTAAAAATTAGCTAAAATTTTGAACAGTGTATAGGATATTAAATTTACAAAATGTTATATAATTACAGACTACTTATACAATTAGTTAACATAAAGTTAATATTTGGTTAAATTTAAGAAATATTTTTTTACTGTGTAAATGATAATAAATTATATTAGCAAAATAATATGTTTTTGTTTTTTTGTATGGCTAGTAGCCGGTTTCCAGTAGCCATTGGCTACTGGAAACCGGCACACAAACCAGTATTTTCTTTTAGTGTTTAATTAGTGGGAAAACGTTGCAAAAGCACCGACTAGTTTTTCCATTGTGTGTGTCACGTCACATTTTTTCTGCAGCAAGTTCGCTAAAATCATTACACTAACGAACCTGATAATGCCTATCCCTTTGGCCTTTGATCTGCTGGCGGGCCGTCAATTGTGCACACCGGCGTCCCGACGCTAGACGTCGCCTTCTAATTAGGGGTCACTCTCTAATTACCGGTCACGTGACCGACCGCTCGCGTCTCCCTAGCTTTGCAGGCGAGCGCCGGCTGACTTATTGCGCTTGACACCGTCCGAATTACGCTCGTTAGCAATTTCGGCCCGTAAAATTGGTTTTAAATAAAGCGAGAAAAGGGACTTGAGCGGCCGACTTCGGGCTCAGCCGTCTCTAGATAAACGAATTTTCGACCTAATTTATTGTGTTAGGTCGGCCCGTTTTAGCGGCAAACGCCCCCATATTAATTCGGGATCAAACCGCACACAGCAAAAAATATTACTCAATGGAATTTTATCAACTGCACTTAAACCAGTCTAGTGGCTTCCAAATGTTTTTTTGTAAAGGGTGTCCAAATTTGACCTTCCGATTTAAATTGACCGCCATATCTATTAATCTTCATTGACAGTTTTTCTATAGTGACATATCTTAAGTAAAAACTTTGCGGTTAGTAGTTTCATGGTCAACATGGAGCAGCTATCCATAGAAGAACGAGTTTTTATTCTAAAAACTTATTACCAAAATGGAGAAAGTTTGGCTAAAATCGTAGTGGTTACATTCGAGGTGTCCCATCAGAAGAAAACAATGTTTTCTTCTGATCAGATACCTCGAATGTAACCACTACGCCTGTTAACTTCTACAGTCTGTTGAAATTTCTTAATAAAATTCTCAATAACTATAACAGAAGGTGCTAAATTTCTTCCGAAATGCGTTTCAGCAAAACTTTCTCCATTTTGGTAATAAGTTTTTGGAATAAAAACTCGTTCTTCTATGGACAGTTGCTCCATGTTGACCAAGAAACTACTAACCGCAAAGTTTTTACTTGAGATATGTTACTATACAAAAACTGTCAATGAAGATTACTAGATATGGCGGTCAATTTAAATCGGAAGGTCAAATTTGGACACCCTTTAATATGGGTAGGGTTGGGACAGTTGAAATTTTCAAATGAAATTTTCAATTCGAAAATTTCAACATTGCCTGTGAAACATTCAGAAATTTCATTGAAAGTTTCGCAATTTACTGAAAATTTCGCATAAATTTCACATGCGGCCTCCCCTGGGACTTTTAATAATAATTTACAACAGATTCCGAATCGACCAATAAGAACGAGTTATCAAGCGTCTGGGCGTTTTTGTTTAGTTCGGCTTGGATTTGAATACACTATAATTAATTATTGTTACTTATATGCATAAATTAATTTAAATAATTTAATTCAGTTACCAATTTAATTTGTAAATTAAATCAGACTTTAAAATTTTTTTATTTCCACCTTCTTAGTAAATGACATTTTATAGGTTAATTTTGTTGTTTTTGTATCCAAGTAAAAGATACATTATGGGAACAGACCTGTAATATTTTACGGGCTTGTATAAAAGACCTGTAAAGTTTTACAGGCTTGTAGAAAAGCAATTTATGAAATGAAATGTAACATTTGACATATTAATTAAAATTTTAAATTTGAAATTCTTTATCTAAAGGTGAAAATAAAAGTTTGTACGTGTCCAGTGATGCCAGATATACGGATTTTTCCGTATTCTACGGAATTTCGAGTGTATTGAGAAAATATACGGATTTTTATACGGATTTTGGGGGCAATACGGATTTTATACGGATTTATAATAAATCCAAATTTTATACCTAAATTATCGCCAACTCTGTAGTTACAGCCTTTCGTTCTTTGGGGTGATTTTTCCCCGAATATTTTTAGGTTAAAAATCTTTTTTTTTCCGGTTTTACTTATCCACAAGACTGAACTAAATACAGTTATCTGTAAATTAATTAATTAATTAATTTGAGTACTGCATTTCTTTCTCTAAAATTTGAAACTATTTACCTGGAGTATGAACAAATAAAAGAAAAAAAATATTTCTTAACTTCTTTTTCTCACATTTTCTATATAAAAATATAAAAAAGGCGAGAATAGTATATTCTGTAACAAGTTTGGAATACGTGAAATCGTCAAACTCGCTTTCGGCTCGTGTGACAAACTTTTCACTCGAGCGGAATATGCAATTCCAAACGTGTACCATAAAAAAATAATTTTACTTAGCAGAAAGTGAAGTTTGATTTATCTAAAATTTGTTAGATATTAAACACAGAGATGTCGCCACCAGTGTTTATTCCGTCATCCGAATAATTCATTCTGTAATACTCTAAGGAATATATGTCATTCCACATTAAAAAGTGATATTAGAACGGTTATATTCCATATAAGGAGTAGAAAAAAATAATTAAAAGAATTAATTGCTCAAGACTTAAAAATTAAATTATACTACGTTTTTTATTCTAAAAAATAAATCATCAACATGGAAATTAAATTTCCCCTAAATTAGTCTAATTATTGATAAAAAAAATTACGTAATAAGTGTAAAATACGAAATACGGAATTATACGGATTTTTTTCCTTAATCCCCACCATACTCCTAGGTCAAATACGGATATTCAGCGCTAAAGATCTGGCATCACTGTACGTGTCACGCTTTGCAATTACTTTACTAGGCTCACTGTATTATGGGGTTCGCTCCTGCGTCGCTCACCCCACAAACTTTCAGCTCGCCCGTAAAGATTCATTTACAAAGCTTGACACGTAAATAACTATTAAAAGTCATGATTTAAACTTTTACTTTTGCTTAATTGTATTAAAAAACGGATAAAAAATGCCTTTGGCTCATAAAATTTTGATGAAGTTTCTTCAATTTTTGTAAAATTTCAGTAAAATATATAAAAATAATAAATATATATAAATATAAAACAATGAAAGTGGCACAATCTCATTAGCTTACCAAAAAGTGCTACTTATATCTCTCTTAGTTTTAGTAATTTTAAAAATATTTTAAAAGAAAATCTCAAAAAATTTGTGGTAAACATAGGTATTTAATATTTATATTATTGGTGCAGGGGCCCACAGAGGGGTAGGAGGTAAGAGAGGCAATTTGCCATGGTCACCGAGTGGGCTTATTTCAATATTAATATATTATTACACTTAAAGTGATTGAAATTTATTAAAAGTTTCAATAAAGCAAAAAGTGAAATTTTCCCAATCCTAAATATGGGTGATTCCACAAAAGTTGGGCAACTTTTGACCTCATTTTGTTTATATACTTTTTGAAGAAAATTAAACAGTATTTTGTTATGAGAACATATATGTATATAGATAATATAATTAATATACTGTTCCAGACCGGGCCAGTCACCTTTTCAAACAGTTTCTGAAATATCTGTGTTTTCTAAATTTGAATGCAAGGGAAGTCACGGTATACCAGGGTACTAATTAAATACATAATTTATTCGAAAATATAAGATTTATTGCAACTTTGAGCATATTATACATTAAATATCTTAAAATCAACTAATACCACAAATCAGTGGCGGCTGGTGGATTTTGGGTATACCGATATCTCAATTATTAGATATGGGACCCACACCAAATTTATATGAGTTTATAATGACATTAAATAAATAAGTTCTGCGCAAGCAGAATTAAAATTAAAGTTTGCGAAAAAAAGATAACCGAAACATCGAACATGGAACTGACGACACGGTACTGGTGAATTAAGTATTTTACTGATATTTTTTATTAGTGGATGATACTTTATACATGATACAATTAAATATATTTACGTAAGAAAATAACTACTCACCACAGTACTGAAATTTTGACTGGAACTATAGTATATATACGTGCATTCACCACAACTTCGCCGCTTGCATTGTTTTCAAGATGACTGTCGTGTAAAGGGCGGGCTCTGTAGGTAATTTTTCACCAATATTAAGTTTAAACGAGGACTTGACGTTTAAACTTCAATATTTCGCAGGAATTTTTAATTTTAACATTGGACACGGAACTGACGGGTTAAAGTGAGTACAAAGATTATCATTTTTTTTTAAGTGTTATTATTCGAATCTATGATAAAATATGAAGAATACATTATTTAATGTTTTATAGTTTATAGGGAAATTGAAAAATTTAAGATAAATTGAATATATTTTAAAATAAAATCATTCAAATATTTGATTTAGGAGTTGTGACACGCCAAGGTACTGATGTTTTGAATATTTATTATGTTTTTCTACAAACGTGCTTTTGAAAAAATACATTAAAATTTGGTGGACAAGTTAAAAAAACTGGTTTTTTTGTAATATACTAAAATATTTACAAAAAATATTAAAATCATCCATATGAAGATTATTCTTTCGGGACGACCAAAAAAAGCAATTAACCAATAGTTACAATTAATATTCTGTCGTTACCGCAATCCTGGGTGCCGGTATCAATTATTTATCGGCAACAATTAAATTAAATTCGTTTTTTCATTATAAAGCGCCCCCTTTTAATTCCCCCATGGTGCAGCTACGGCTCGTTATAAGCGTAATTATAATAGTTGTTCGATTTCCGTGCGGCGCGCCATTCGCTCGCCTACCATAAAAACGGCTCGACGCGCACAAAAATAAAACTAAATGTTTAATTTAAAAACAATATCCCGACTGGCGAATCGGACCTTTATCGGGGTTTCGCAAATCCGATATTTTTTACGGTCGCGCAAAGGGCGAAAAAATTGGTTTGAATCGGAAAATCAAGCTAAATGTCACCACAGTTTTTTCAGACTCTTTCATGGGGAAAATTAGTACCTATAGTCCTTTAATTGTCGCTGATAGAATATTATTATGTTACAGAAAAATGTACATGCACTGATAATGAAACTAATTGTGTAAACCATTAATAAAATAATATTATTTAACTTAATATATTTAGTAATGTTTAAATATCCATGAATGTTAAACCTTAAGGTTAAATAATATTATTCATATATGCATAGTATCTGGCAATATACAAGATAGTTGTCCCAAATAGTAATATAAATTATAGTAAAGGGTATTAAAATTATGGCAATCAGAATTATACTTTTCTCTCCGTGTATACACTATACAACTATAGTTTGTAAATTTGTTTTTAGAAGCAATAGCTACGTTATATCAAAATCCAACGTATTAGACACTATAGGTAGTGATTTTTGGCTACATAATATTTTCGATCAAAAATTTGAATATGTTTTAAGGACCTTTAACATAAAATTGTTGTTTGTAACCTAACAAAAATCAGTTTTTTGTTTATCACCCGAAAACTCCTGTTTTGTTTTCGTTGGGCCACCCTGTATACTTATTTGTGCAAACAACGATTAAAAACGTATTTTTTATTTTGCTGACCTGTGAAAAGTAATATATGTGGGGTAATTTGTTAGTATCGAAAAGAATGTTGAATAGAATGAAAAATGGCAAACAAGATCATTAAAGTGTGGGTCTGGCGAATACCTTTTTGGTAATGGATTGTTAATTAAATAGCAATTAAGTAAAATTGATAGGAGTTCGTAAAAAAGTGTCAGGATAATATATCGAGCCCCATAACAAATAATTACATCCTTTTTTCATTTTCGCTGGAAAATTTTCCATTAAACAGAAAATTGTTGTGTCGCAGAGAGGGTGCATCCGAGTATAAGGCGGCGGCGGCAGGAAGAAGGAGAAGTTCGCATTTTTCATTGAAAATTGATCCGATGTTGAAAATACAGGATTTCGGGCCCTTCCGCAGACCGTCCGCCTGCTCTGTCTGCGCCCAACAGATTACATTCTGAAAAACGGTTACATTCTTTGCGAAATTGACTATTTCACTTACCTAAAAACTATTTAGACTTCGGCATTAGATCACCGATGGCAACTTTTATTAAAGGAAATGTTATTTTTAATTTAAAGTTAGCTGAAAGACTCTCCTTTTTTTACACGTCCTTACGCTAGCTCTCCTACCAAAAAGGATTAGTTAGGAAATATTGACAAAAGAACAGAACAGGTACAACAAATTGAATTTTATATAGAATGTCAAGAGTTTTTCCTTCTTCATGTTTTACAATCACACAAGTTGCCAATACTCTTTTTATTCTACTATTCCATTTGATTACTTACGATTTTCTATGATTACCTTCAATTTTCTTTAATACTAAGTGACTTTCTTTAATGTCATTTTAAAGTTTTTCTCTACGAAAGTAGTGCTTTTTTAAAGCTGCATTGGATGAAATAATAACGCTTTAATAATGGATGAGGAAACTGTTTCCGACTAAGCGATACTGCATCTGTTCTTAGTCCTTGGTCAGTACACAGAAAAAACGCTTTGATATAGTCAATAACAATGCTATAATTATATAATTGATTGTTTTTTTATTTCTTCAAAAAAAGTTAAAGTTTATTCAATGAAATATGTTTGGAGCAATTGAGGGTAAGTGATTGATGTTATTACAAATATTATATTCAGCCCATTACAAAATATTATCAAGTTAAAATTACTTGTTATAGAGTGAATTGTTCTTTAGATTTAAACCTAATGGAAATGTGTACTTCCTTACAATTTTTAGAAATGATTGCATTCAAAGTTTATCTGATCAAGGTAAAATTAACAATATAACTGATAAGACTCCCAATATAGGTCGAATCAGCTGTCTGTCGGTAGGTATTTGAAGTAGGTGGAACGCACTCAAAACAAAAACTCTGGCGAGGGAAGGTTAAATTCTTTCTCTTAATTTTAATTCCATAATTTAATTAACCCAACATTAGCGCAAATTATTTTAATTTAACATTTTATTGGTGTTAAGTGAATATGCTAAAAAGGTTACCTGGACATTTCAAGAAATTTACCAAACATCTTAAAAATGTTAGCACAATATTCTCATTTTGTTCATTTGTTTAATTAACAAAATTAGCAGATTAGAACAAATATTTTCATTTTGTTCATTTGACTAATATTTGTTGTTCAATTAAACAATACAATTTGAGATTTTTAGATGGTTAAGTAAACGTGCAAAAACCATTGCTTGTATTTAAAGTACATAAAGAGTTGAATTAATATTTTTTTTTGTTGTTTCAACAGCTTATTTTTTTCAGTGTACAAATAGGGTAAATTTTATTTAAATCGGGCAAAAATTGTTGATGATTTTATAACCAGTTGTATTTTGAAAAGTTTACCAAGGTTTTATACTGAAAACATTTACAATTACAAGAACTAAGAAATAGATAATATCGTTGAAAATGCAAACTAAAATAATACACAGAGAAAAAGAAATAATAATATTTACTGTTACAAGTTAATAGTTACCCTTTAGTGAATTCGTATTCTACCAAACCTTTATGAACTAACAGTTATAATACTACAAGGTATAAAGAAGAATTCTTAAGTTAACTTAATCTTTCATTTATTAATAGAAAGGTTTTAAAATAATAATAGTTAAATCACATTAATTATTAATAACTATTAAATTTACCTTATTATTTTAAATATTGTATTTACTAACTGTTATATTATTTGGTTTTCTATTAGTATTTTATTATAATAATCACATTTTCTGAGTTATCAGTTATTTTTCCATCAGCTAATAGTTAATCTATGAAAGTAAGTATTATGATAGCATATGATTATGCAAACAGCATGGTTCACATGCTTAAAAAGTATAAATACGAAATTTAATTTAACAAATAATACTTACACCAGCATTAAAACGATTTATTTAATAATAAGTATTAATACTAATATAAACTATAACCTAATTGTTTAGAAAACAACAACCTAAAACCTCATGGTTCAAACGCTTGTTACTTCTATCATGGTAGCAAAAACA
This sequence comes from Brassicogethes aeneus, assembly GCA_921294245.1. Lineage (NCBI taxonomy): Eukaryota > Metazoa > Arthropoda > Insecta > Coleoptera > Nitidulidae > Brassicogethes > Brassicogethes aeneus. The sequence goes on from OV121138.1 coordinate 3,920,621, forward strand.
CGATTTCGGCGTATTAATTATGGTATATAAAAGATATAGCACAGTTTTTGGAAAAGCAAAAGTAGATATTTATAATAAGTATACTTATAAGTACAAACCTCAAAGTTATAATAATTCTTTGGTGTTCTGGTCTGTCATTGCATCAACCTCACCGCATCAGTATTCTCACTAACTTAGGCTTACATCATGCGTATCAGCTGTTAATAACTCATTCGCTAATAGTTACCTTTTTACTTTTTGGACAACTCAGTTATAATTTATCTTCTAAAAGTTAATTTTTGATTAATATTATAAAGAATATTATATTTTGCAATAACATTCAAATGCTGATAATTATTGCAACTTATACTTGATATCAGCATACCAAGGTATAAGTTTATTTATCATAAAATATCAGTTACCCATTTATATTATAATATCTGATATTTTTCTAAATATTTGAAACAAACTGAGTTTATTAACAACAAACCTACATCCACTAACATTAAATCAATAGCCTTTAACTTATCCCAGGTAACTATTAAGAAATCCACATTCTATTATTTAGAATACAATTTTTAAAATAATTTTAGTAATATATTTAGTATATTGCTATAGTGTATGCCTTAAACTTATATTTATTAACTATTAATCAAATTTTTCTTTCTGTGTAGAATACCTACATTTGTATTCCCGCTAATTAAGCAATTTGGTTTTTGGGGGAGAAGGTGGATGAGGAGGAAGCTATAACGTTGGATAGCCGAGAGTGGATTAATTGATAACGTTGCGTCGTCCAAAATGACTCGTCAGAATATAAATTTCGCACGCCAATAAGCAGACGTCGTTCCGCGCGGCCCGGCTCGTAAATCAGATCGGCAGAGGACATAAATCTGCATGGCATAAACCACGGCTATGGATCCGATGCCTCTGCCGCCGCGGCGTGCCGTGCTCGCAAAACCGTTCCAACATTTAAGTGACACGGCAATAAACAATGGCTGAAAGAGTTTGAGGTGGCGCGGATACGATTGAATCATCCATTTCGACCCCCGCCCATCGATTTTCTGCATTTATTTTATCCGTGTGCGATTAATTAATTCGCAGGCGTCACCTTGATATAGCACCATCAATTTTGTGTGCTGCTATTGGTTGCCTTCATTAACTAGCATTCAATCAATGTATGTTATTATTGTAAACTTTACAAAAAAGGTATTTGATTTTACAATCTATAAATTGTATAATATATTATTATATTATACTAATATTATATTAATTTCCAGAACTTAATTCGATTGTTATTTTTAATTATTAACAAAAATTATTAAAATTTCAATTTTTTTTTCTTCTCCCACCTTTTTAACGCCCATTGTCGTACATGTTATCAGGACACTAAGTGACCTTTTAAATACACATTGACAAGTGAAGGCGCAAACAGAATTTAAATTAAAGTTTGCGAAAAAAGTTTGTTTTTCCTGTCGCCTCACCCGCCTCCTGGCCCCCCTATTTAAGATAATTCAAATTAAAGTGGTGCAATTTATTATTTACTATAATTTATCGAAAAATTTAAAATTTTATTTAAAAAATCCAAAAATTACAGATTTTATTCGATTTTAAATTTTTATTATTTATTTTATTAAAATAAAAAAATAATTAGCATAAAACTGTATTTTTAAAAATATGTTTCTATTTGCAATAAATATGGCATATCCTTGTCAATCTCACAAAGGGACGTATTTTCTGTATAATTTTACAAGAGAGCATGTATATACCTATAGGTATTAAAACTTAGTGCAGGTTAAAAATATACTAGTATAAAATAAACTTATAAAATTATTATGGTTTATATCTGTAATTTTATATGTTAAAGTATATTGTTAAACCGAATATTGCAGTAATTTTCAAAATGCTCTTCTGTAAAATTATAAAAATGGGATTGTGAGATTGACGACTATAGGTATGCTAAATTTATTGTAAATATATACATATTTAATACAAATATAGTTCTGTCTTAATTATTAAAATCTCTAAAATTATAAATCACTTTGTGAGGTTGAAGACGATATGTTGATATAAACTGTGCTTTAGTTTGGGTGATTTTTAAAATAAAATAGTTGTTTTTTTAAGATGATTTTATTAAGAAAGCGAAGTATACCTATATATTTATATATTTTATAAAATCCAATATTTTAATACTTTTAAATTATATTCATAGACCTATTATTTAAAAAACATAAATAAACTTAAAAAAATAAAGATATAGATAATAATAATATAACCTTTAAAACTATATTCATAGCATCGTCACAGGCGATATCTGCTAATACTTCAAAAGAATCTACCCCATTATCTGAAAAACATTTGTTAATAATAAATATAACCTGATTTTCTTTAAAGTCATCTGATTAATAATTAACAAGTGAATTTATTTATAGTAAATATATTTTATTTATTATTCAGGCATCCCATGGGATAGTCAACACGTGGAAACATCTTGAAACAAAATGCTACAAAATTCAGCCATAACGAAATAACAAGGCATCAATTATTATTATTTTAATAACTTATAAACTTACCTTTAATATTATTAGCCAGATCTTCTAAACCATATAACAGTTTAGAATCTATTATGTCCATGTCAACATCCATGTTTAAGGACCTATTTTTGTTTTGTTAGCATTCAACAACATAGAAAAATATTATTATGTACTTACACAATCACTGCAACAGTTTATACGCAATACAAATTTCCTTATTATATGAAAAATGATGCAAAAGCACAAACAGAGCACAAACCACCACCACTTTTATCAGCAACCACCCACTACGTGACATTTTAAAGTGACGTGAATCGTCCGAGGTAAAACGACGCGTTACGATATTCCATTTGTTAATTATTAATATATCAAATTTATTACAATCAATATGATTTAATACTTAAAAAATGTGACTTATTTATAATAATCATTATTTACAAAATGAAAATTTGGCAATTATTAATAAACAATATTTATTATTTTATTTCACACAAATTTAGTATATTAATAACAAATAAATTCGACCCAAATAAATATTTTTTTTATAAAAATATATTGATTTACAGCAAATTCGCTGTATTTATTATAAATAAAATCGTCTCAAATAAATATTTATTAATTATTAACCCTAGTATTTCTTTCAGTGTATATTTTAATAAAAAAATCTATGACAATTATAAGGGACTCTATACGAATTTAGTGATAAAAATAAAATGTATTCTGGGCCATACTTATAAGTATACAGGTACAGGACAAAAAAAGATATTTTCGATGGTACTACACGCCACTGGTTTCGCAACTCTTGTCCGATTGAGCTCAAATTTTTAGGAAAAGTTTTTTTTGATTTTCTTACTTTTAACTTTAAATTTTAAAGGGGAGGTAAGGGAAATAGCTACATGTTTTAACCATGATGGGATATTTTTATTTAGTGTGTTTGCGCTTAGATAAAACGTTCCACATAAGCTTGGACTTAAAGCGGGAGGAGGAAGATACATTGTGTGTCGGGTGTCGGTCAGCTGCAGTGTAAATATTTGGTTATCGTATGGCGTCAAGTCGGGCATACACAACTTCGCTTGCTCTCTCACTCCCTCGCATCTCTGACCGCCCGCTAACTGCAAATCAAAACATTCCGCGAGGGCGTCCTGATTAATGTTTGTCCAAGGGATTCCGACGGCAATTGTAACGACAAACACGAAGCCGATGTGCTGTCGCGACCGGCATTGGCCGCACTCCACTGCTTTCTCGGCGGCAATCAACTATGTTTGAGGAAAATTTTGCCGAAGACCTAAACTAAAACACAACCCCCCCAAATTTGATTACGAATCTTGGCGACAACCGCAAAAAACAATACAACCGCAAAAAACGATACAAATCCTACTTGGGACATGATGTCGAAAATCAATGTGAAACCAGGTCTACACAGTAAAAAGTTATTAACTTTATTAAACACATTTAAAGAATATGAACATTATTCATTAGTACATTCACACTATTTATTATTAAAATAAATCAAAAGGGTAGAAAAACTTGATGCGAGTGTTTATTACCCCTTAATGTGTTAAATAGTGACAACATGTACACTACAGTGCATGCCAATTTCTTTGTCTGTTTTGATGTTACTAAGAGCTTTTTTTCTTTACACTACTAGTGCACATTGTATCACAATTAAAGTTAAATTACACCAATAGTGGCAAAATACACTGAAAAAACTGGTAATAACCGAAATGCGTTTTAAAATGTTTGGTTGGTACCTATCTACCTACGCAGTGCATATCCAGAGATACCGCGTTGTGGAAGTGTGGCATTTTTGTTCAGTTAGATTTTAATTACGGTGAATCCATAAGGGGACATTCTTATTTTTTGGTAAATATTATACTTCCTTTTTCTTTAAGCCTTAATACTAAATAAATACCAATATGTTAAAAGGATGTCCATACCCGACCTACATTATATATAAATAATTTACGGCAGTAGGTCGGGCACTTGTAACATTAATAATATAAATACATTAACACTTGATTTACTTTTTATTTTCAAGCGTAATGGTTATATTAACCTATACCTACATTTTTATTAATATTATGGAAAATTTGTACACGTGTGTTAAATCCCCGACATACAGCCGCCTAATGCCTCTCTACCAATGGGATCACCCATTTTTTATAGCAGAAAAATGGATTACTGATGAATTCTAAAGATAATTCATTGCTTACAAGTTGACAGTCAGTAAAACATTGCATTGATGTAAAACTTTTACGTTTTAAGGAACCATTTATACCAACTATATATAACCAAAAAGGCACCGATTTTGATAATTGTCATAGATTTTTGTTCCAAATAAATGTTTCTCTTTATTTACCTTTTCGTTTTATTCACTACCACCAATAGGTTTTACTCAAATAATAGTGTTAATTTATACTAGAAGTTTGCACATAAAGAGTAAGAGTACCTTTCTAAAATTATAACTTTTCCAAAGTAGTGTTAATTTACACTGAACAAAAGTGGGATTTTACCCTTCGAAGTACACGATTTTAGGTAAATTAACACTTTTTAATACAGTGTAAAATTACTTTATCCTGTGCTATAGTGTTAAATCATACTTGCTTACTTGGGGAAAATTACACTACAAATTAACTCTAATTGTAGTGTTATAAAACAACACTATTTAGTGTGGACCTGTGTGAACTCTAATTAGTGTTGTTAGAGTTGATTTTTTTTCTGTGTACTTAAAAAAAAGATATGCTAATCGTCAATAATAAAAAAATTATCCTGAAGGTAGATACTCCCAAAACTTCAGATTTTTAAATTAATTTTTAAACTGAGCCTTGCCCACTTTTAATTAAAAAATTAGAATAAATCCTAAAAAATGGGAAAAACTTATATTTTTTTTTTCAAACGAGGTTTTTTCCTACTTTTTACTATCCTGAAGGTACTCCCAAAAATTCAGATTTTTTAATAAAAAAAATTAGAACAAATCCTAAAAAAGTGGGAAAAACTGAAAAATTCAAACTATAAATTGTATTTGATAGTAATAGGGCTAGAAGTAGAGAGTTGAAAAATAAATTTGCGACCTAATTCAGGCAAATTCCCAAATCAATTTGGCGTCCTTTCATCGTGAAATTTTCCTCTGAATACATTTTTCCTCGGAGAGAGCGTAGCAAGCGCTCGGGGCCGAATGTAAAGAGTCGGGAGCGCACATCACAAGACAAATGGGTTAAAACGGCGTCACAAATGAACCGGACAATGACCAGTTTACGGACGACTTCCTGCGAAATCTGCAAATCAACTGTACGTAGCCATATTGACTTTATACTTTATATATAAAAGGTACGATGATGAATTCGAAAAATGTCATCCGCATTCGTCCGCTCCCTTCCTGCGACGATTTGTCCTTTGCCTGGACGAAAAAGGTTATTTGAATGGAATTGCTAGGTGTGTGTGTTGATATGCGATATAATAAGGGCCCACCCCAGTTAACAGCCTAAAAGGTGCGGACAATGGGAAGGTGTGAGGTTTGATGAAAAAAATACACACACCGTAATGTGTGGTAAAAATGGCGAATGCGCCGGGATGAATTTGCACATTTTAGAAAATCAATACTAAAGTTTTTTACTGTGCTTTTTCCATTATGAATCGTAAAGTTATAATTGACATTACATAATTACACAGGACGTCCTAAAAAGTTATAAGGGTTTACGAAAATAATTTTATTTTTGTTACACGTTGGTACATTTGGCGTTTTCAACTTAAAAAATATATATAATCTTCCCAACATTTTTTTAAATGATATTATTAGCTTTACTTTGTATTAGGGTGGCCCAAAAAAAAAGAATATCTTTTTTTTTCTCGTCTCTTGTAAAAATATGTTAGTTTATCATGCTGTAAGAGCCCTGTCAAAATATCAGCTCGATTAAAAAATTTTTAGGGGTCGCTCAAGATTTTTTTAAATTTTCAAAATCGTCAAAAATTGAATTTTTGTTTTACTTTAATTTTTTTTCTTGTCTCGATATTATTTTTTTGGTAGAAAATAATAAAAATTTTGAAAATATCAAATCAATATTTTAATTTCTAAAGGTCGCTAAAAGTTCGTTGGTATTTATATTCAGAGGTCGCTCGAAAACATTCAAAATACTCTACTTTGAAAGTTAAAAAAATCTTGAGCGACCTTTAAAAATCAAAATATCCATTTGAAATTTTCAGAATCATTATTATTTTTAAATTAAAAAATAATATCGGAACGAGAAAAAAAATTAAAATAAAAAAAAATCCAATTTTTGACGATTTTGGAAATTTTTAAAAATCTTGAGCGACCCCTAAAAATTTTTTAATGGAGCTGATCTGTTGACAGGGCTCTTAAAACATGACAAACCAACATATTTTCACAAGAGACAAGAGAAAAAAAATATTCTTATTTTTTTGGGCCACCCTAATATATATATATAATATATATATATATATATATATATATATATATATATATATATATATATACATATATATATATATATAAAACTCAACATAACTATGATTAAACTTGACCATTATTTAGGACTACGTCCAACTGCATAACACAAATGGGTTATTTTCAAATTTCTTGTCATTTCCTGTACCTCAAGTTTAATATTTTATAAAAAATTGAGTTTAACGCCATTTGGAACTTTACTAAGTGAAATCAATTTGTTTTTAGCAACTATATATTAGCAAAATTGTAAAATTTTAAATTTAAATTTGGTCACAGCTTTTATAAATGACCTTTTGAATTGAGTGCACATTTTTTGGTGCTGCCCCCTTGCTGCAATGTATATGGTAACGGATTTTAGAAGGAAAAACTTTTTCTGAGGTAAACAAAATTATTTGTAAAATAACTTATTTTTAATGCTGCTCAAAAAAATTAATAATGATTTGGGAACCCTCTAAATCCTTTTGAGCATTCTCTCTAAAAATAAATTAGTCAAAATGACTAATTTAATAGTTATTAGTGGCTGCCTTTTCACTTGTACCATGGTTAACCATGGAATATCATGCTAAAATTAGCCCCTGAATCCGAAAATACCGTCAAAAATTATGAAAGTGGAGCAGTTTTTGAGATAATGTCAATTCCATATTAGATGGAAAATTTATATCTCAAAAACTCTTCTACTTTTTCAACTTTTATCGACATTTTCGGATTCAGGGGACAATTTTATATAAGAATTGGCTGTTAAATTTTGGGATACCATGATATTCCATGGTTAACGATGGTACAAGTGAAAAAGCAGCCACTGATAACTATTAAATTAGTCATTTTTGACTAATTCATTTTTAGAGAGTTATTAAAAATGAGTTATTTTACAAATAAATTTACTAACCACAGAAAAACTTTTTTAACGTGATAAGCGTTATCCATTTATTAAAATTTAATAAAAAACAATAATTAAACATTTAATGTTGAGTATTTACTTATTAAAAATTTAAAATGTCTTAGATATCAACTAACAGTGAAATATTTACGCTGCTGCTATACAAAAAGTAAAAAAAAATATTAAAATAAGTTTTTTTTCCATTTCTTGAAAACGTTTACATACGCGATTTAAATTTTTCTTGCGAAGTAAAGGTAATAATATAACTATTTAAAAAAAAATGTTTGGAAGATTATATATTTTTAAAGTTAAAAACGCCAAATGTGCCAACGTTGTTATTTATGTTTCAATAGTATAAGAATGTGTATAAAAGGATACAAAGCAATTTTTTTAAATACGTTTAAAATTTTAGATTTTTTATTATATATTTGGATATTAATAGAATTAAATGTAATTTAAAAATATCGACTTTTTTCTTTGCGAATGTAAAGTATATTCTTTGTACAATTTATTATTATTAATATAATTTGACAATTAACTTCAGGTGTGTAATGCTATTTTTGCAACTTTTCAGATCTTGTAGTTATACAAAGCCAAATAACTAAGTTTGTTCAAAAATGGAATAGCAATGTAACTTTAGTATTAATATCAACCATGCATAGAAAGTGTAAGCATTCTTGATAAAAGTTTGACACGAAATTTCAATCACACTAAACTTTAAACAGTTCGTTATTGTGGATGTTGCCGTTGATCCGTTTCGTCTGAGGCGTCTGCGTCTAATGTATTTCGTTTTATTTTTTTTATCGCAGAGATTTATATGTAAACAGGCTGAAATTTTCCGATTTTGCCCCGATAAAAGAAACAGATAAAAGAAAAGTTGGGACCACGTTCCTCTTGTTTAAAACTACACGAACAATCTTTCGCAATCTTACATCTGAAAAGTTTGATGGTTCCAGGAGAGTGGAAAGGAAAGGAATGGCGGCTCGAAAAGCGGGGGTCACACAATCCTGAAACTTCCACGTAACTTTTATTTGTTTGAATATTTTTAATTTGTTTCCCACCAACGTACAAGTCGCAAAGTTTTTAATTAACGTCGCGGCAGCGCCCGCCCAATTAACAGCGATTTTACGGTTAATCTCGTCGTCACCATTTATTGACATTAATAAATATTTCATTTGCATGTATATTTATAGACCCCGCAATCTTGTAATACCAAAGTGACAACGCACCGTAATTTGAATAATTAATATTTCATTAAATTCAAGCAAATTTATGTAAAGCTCTAATATGGGCCCAAATTTAAGCCCGATATGGGGAAAATTTAATATACAGAGTTAAAAATATATAATTACAACAAAAAATATCAATACCGCGTTTGTTGTTAATTGGTATAGACAAATCCCTTGATAAAAATGGCCAAGGTGTAGTTAATTTAATTAAGTAAAATTAAGTAAATAGATTTTTTCGATAAAAAGCTTAATCGTAGGTTAAAATCAATTTTTTTGAATTGTGGACATAGTTACTAACTAAAGCGTGTGATAAAAATCATAAAAAAGTATGAAAATTCAGATATTTTGTATAAATAAATGTAAAAATGTAATCCAAGTAAAAACCTTACATTTTAAAATTTCTGAACAACCATTACAAACTTTAGACTTATATATTGCATATTTTTTTTAATAATAAGGTTAATTAAACAGAATCCTTCTAAAGTATTAATAGTCCTCTTGAAGGAAAATAGAATATAGGTAAAGAGAATTTAAAAGACACAAAAACAAAAATATCAATCGGGACGCGTCGTGTTCGAGTAGACAAATCTCTTTATGATTAGAGGGAACTCAGGATGTTTCTGTCACGCCAAAATGAGGAGATAATAATCCTCATACAACCCCATCTGGTGTTTCCAATCAGGAGTCCTTTCCGAGACACATGTGCGCCCTCCTTCCTTCGATTTATTTCCGATTTTCCTTCCGCCTTTGTCTCAACCAAACCTGGACGAGTTCACCTCGCCGATTGCGAACTGCATTTTCTTAGATCAAACCAATGAACGGGACGTGACGACACATACTTCTTCTCACACAATTTTTTAACGCGGAAATTTTTCAAGCATCTGCACGTACTCCATCCTATGCAATCTTTCCAGAGAAATTCATTTATTATAGATGTCTAATAACAAAAAAGTCGATTTTGAATAAAAATGTTTTAATGATCTTTATTTTTTTGCTAACTCTGAAATTTTCACACAATCACAAAACAGAAACTCGTTAAAGACGTTTTATTGAAGCAAATTTGGTCATATCCGAACTGTTGAGTGCGAATTGAGTCTCTCTTTTGTACCAATTCGGTTCGCTCTCATATTTGGGCAACTTGCAATCGTTGTACCACCACCCGAACTTCATCGACTCTGTTGCAGGAATCGCGTGCATTTCCTGCGGGCCCACTGGCTTCAATATGGCTTTACTACGCATCTGCGTGAGTCTATCATAAGAGCCGTAGGAAAACCCGTCAACGAAACCAATGTAAACGTCAGCCTCTCTCACTACTTCGGATAGAGGTTTTCCTTCTTCGTTGGCTTTTTTCAGGGTTTCCGCCAGATCGGGTTTCACGCTTGGTTCTTGGTAGTCCGGTCTCATGGTGTCTCTGATGGGGCTGGACGCACCCATGCCGGTTAAACCGAAGAAATCCATGGGTAAAGTTTGTAGAACGTCAGCAGAATTTATTCTATTTTTGACGTTTGTCTATTGCAGCATTGGCGTGCCCTATTAAAAATGCCATATAGAAACACAAAATAAAAGTCTATCTGGGTCAATATAGGAATTTGAAACAGGCATTGCATTATTGAACCAGATAGAATTCCATACCTGGAAAATCATATCGACCCATGCAACGAAGACTATTGTAACTCAGTTTTGATTGTAGACTAGAGTAACTCAACTTAATATAGTTTTTTCCTGTAGGAATGTGGATTATTACACTTAATATACAGGGAAGTTGTTCACTGGTTGCCTATCGTTTCATGTCTGAGTTACTGTAATCTTCCACCAAATAGAGCTTGAAAAAATCTGTTGATGCCATATAGTAAGTCAAAACCCACGTTTTTTGAGTTACTATAGTCTTCGTTGCATGGGTCGATATAGAAAAGTGATATAGTGCCATATAGGTTCATATTGCTCTATCTGGCCCAATATGGTTTCGTTGTGAAAAAATTATTACCATATAGATCCATATTTAACCATATAGGTTTAATATGCAATTTTCGTTTAAAAATATATACATTTTAAAATGGAATTCCATATTCAACCATAGGGAAAGACACATAAAACAGAAACGAGATAAATACATACAAAAATTTCTAAGTTGTACATTTCAAAATGAAATTCCATATTAAACCATATAGATTCCCAAGTGTAAACCAGGTCGTTCCATATAGGACATATAGAACCATACTTCCAGGTATGGAATTTTATCTGATTTAATAGTGCAATGCCTGTTTCAAATTCCTATATTGAACCAGATAGATTTTTATTTTGTGTTTCTATATGACATTTTTAATAGCCCTATTAAAAATGCCCTATAGAACCCATATTGATCCAGATAAGGAAACTAATATGGATTTTTATGGTTCTATATGTTCTATATGGAACGACCTGGTTTACACTTTGGAATCTATATGGTTTAATATGGAATTTCATTTTAAAATGTACAACTTAGGGATTTTTATATGGATTTATCTGGTTTCTGTTTTATGTGTCTTTCCATATAGGTTTCCCTATATGGTTGAATATGGAATTCCATTTTAAAATGTATATATATTTAAACGAAAATTGCATATTAAACCATATAGATTCCCCTATATGGTTAAATATGGATCTATATGGTAATAATTTTTTCACACCCAAACCATATTGGGCCAGATAGAGCAATATGAACCTATATGGCAATCCATATAGAAATCACTTTTCTATATGGTTTTCCAGGTATGGAATTCTATCTGGTTCAATAGTGCAATGCCTGTTTCAAATTCCTATATTGAACCAGATAGATTTTTATTTTGTGTTTCTATATGGCATTTTTAATAGGGAGGTCGTTCATATAGGACATATAGGACATATTATATGGTTCTCCATATAAATCCATATTAGTTTCCTTATCTGGATCAATATGGGTTCTATAGGGCATTTTTAATAGGGTGCACTATTGCCAATATTTTTGCAGGCTTTTCCATTACGTATAACGACTTTGCATTTAGATAGGCTTGGAATTTATTTCCGTTATTAAATTCGCGTGTAGTAGGCTAGCCGGTGTAAGTATGGGACATAAAACAGGAGATAAGTTGGACCTTTGGTCCACCCCGCGCATCCAATCTCCCATCGATGTCCCCCCGGGGAGGGCTCCTAACACCTGTTTAACAGTGCAGGGGACTCGAGTCTAAACATTGTACGGTCTCTAATGGGAAAAGATAGCGTTATCTGCCAATAGCAGTCGCCTTTCTTGCCTGCGCCGCAGCGGCGCTTTTCACAAGAGTTTTCCGAGACTTGTAATTGTGTCTGGGGCCGGAGACGTGTTGCTTCTCGCCTGTACACCGCCGCCCCCTCCTTCTCCCTGCCGCCGTCCTCTGGCGCTCTAGCGCTACCTAAGCCATGAAATTAATCAACGGGAATAGATTGCAGCTTTCAGCTGCAGAATTTTTAGAGAAACTACCTGATTAGACTGCTATAGTTAATGATCGAGCCCCAAAACTACTTTTATCGGAAATAAACAGGGTGTTGTTTTACAGGGATTTCACTTGTAGAGTACCATATACAAAAGTTACAAAAATGGCCGGGATCAATTCTTAAGAGTTTTAGAGAATCGTTGGAATAATAATACTAGGATGGTCGTTAAAAACTAAATTTTTTGCGACGCCCTCTAAAAAGCTTTGTTTTGATGAAAAAACACTGGGAATTTTTTTAAATTAAAAACAACACGATCTAAGTTAATTTTTTGGTATAATCATGTCTTTTCTGAAAATATGGAATAATAATTATAATTATAATTTTTTAGAAATTTAAAAATTATTAACAATGAAATAACTTCATCTTGGAGTAAAGAAATCTAGATATTAAAATTACGTTTGTACTAATTTAGTTTTAAAATAAAAATATCAATTTGAATATCCTTCATTTTTTTATTTAATAGACCAAATCAACTGGGAAAAATTTTGAATTAAAATTTTTGTCTGTTGTTATTTCGATTAACTATTATTTTTTTATCGATTTGGGTTCTATAATTGTTTATATTTCGAATAAAATTTTATTTTTCATAAAAAATTCCCAAAAAACATGATTAGGTATACCAAAAAATTAACTTAGATCGTCTTGAGGCACGTGTTATTTTTAATAAAAAAAAAATTAGGAAGTTATTTTATGAAACAGGTCTATTCCAAATAGTTGATAAACCAACTAGAATTACACAACACAGTAATACAATAATAGATTATAGAGTATTGTGTAACAAATATAAAGAATTTACAATATGAGGTTTTATAGCATGTTCTGAGAATCTTGACAGAGACTGTGAATGTTATAATTACCAAGGACCGGATTTTAGGCAAAATGCCTTTTTGTTTCTATTTTAGGCATTTGTTTGGGACCTTAAAATTAATCCTAAACTTAAAAAAATAAAGCGTTTGACACTCCTTTGTTTTCGCCTAAAAGCCTAGAATTGCGAAATTTTGATTTATCGTCCTAAAAGGCTAAAGCCAACTTTGAAAACATATACTTACCAGTAAGTATATGTAAGTATATGTTTGAGAACCATTGGAATCAACGTATCGTGCTTTTGTTTGTATTTGTTTATATTTTTTGTTCAGCGTCGCCTGTTTATTTCAATATTTTTCATTTTCTTTATTCATTCGGGCAATTGTTTGCAAGAGTTTGTATTATTATTTTTATTTTAAGGTTTTATATTAAGAGATACATATGTATTTTTTGTTTTATTTTTATTGATAGGACCTGAATAAATGTTATGTTTAATCGCCTATTTTAGTCGGTTGAGGCCTATTTTAGTCACTTTCGGCCTAAAACGGCCTAAAATGTAGGTTTTTATTGCCTAATTTCAAATTTTTAAGGGTCTAAAATCCGGTCTTTTTATAATTACATTCACAGTTTGCCTTCAAATTTAGGATGTCATCTAGTATTACCATATATAGGGACATAGGGACCAATAAAACTAAACCATAAATAATTTTGAAAATGCAAATAAAAAGGTAGATATATTAGAAAATGTACGAAATACGAGTTAAATACTAGAACAAAAACCTTTTACATTTTTACAAAAATTAAAAAAAAAACAGACAAATTTAAAAAGTTTTATATAAACTTAACGGTTTGTTGTCTTTCTCAATAGATGTAACTATTAGACCAAATTTCATATAAATTGCCGTATGTACAATATTTTTTTTTTATAAAATCAACAAATTTTAAGCTAATTTCTTTTTGTGAATTAGTTAAACAACGCGGAATACAACAAAGTTACTAATAGGTCAATAAATTCCCAATTTCCCAAAATGTATAAAACAGAATATCGAGAATAAAACAAAAAAAAAATAAAAATTACAAACCTTCAAATGAATAACGTTATTAATTAAATGCTTTGCCATTGTTGCTGTTAAAAAAATGGCGGATGCGCCGGAATCACAAACGCGCGTAGGTATTAATTTTTAAAAAACGCAAATGAATAGGCGGCTCTGATGGCCATAACATGGCCAGAGCTGTGATGGCGTAGCTGCAACGGCGGTAGCATGCAGCAGGCTAAAATCAGGTAATTCTAGCCTGTGTGGTGCGGTTTATCACTCGGCCATCCAGCAGCAACGTTACAATATGGATTTGGCCGTCGGGGTTTAGAGCGCGTCGATAAATTCGGCAATGCACCATCACGTTGAGCCCACTTAGCGCCGCGATTATTATATATTATCCAATTGTTGTGTACGGCCCGCCCCTGTCCAATTATTATTATTATTACTGCTATTATTGTAGTCCGCGGACACGGGTCGATTACGCAAATGAGACCTTTTAAATCCCCGAGTATAATTATTTATGACACAATTGCAATACATAATTCCACTAACGTTCTATTTTATTTAACTTGCTTATAGAGGCGGTCCACAATTGTATGGAGAAAAAAATGTTGCACCCACACAGTAAACAAATATTTGTTAAGTTTAACCAAATATTAACCAGATTTTATGTTATTCAGGTCCACACAACTTTATGTAAATTTTATTTTTTTGAATTTTTCTTTGTTCTTACTTACTTCTCATGATTGATTAAAATAATATGTACTATAATAAAAACCCAAAATATACCCTACATAACCATAATTTTTGAGAGATGAAAGTAAAATGATAATCCTGGCGAATTCGCCATTTTTGCAACAGCAATGATAATAAACACAGTAAAAAATTTTGCCGGTGTAAATTTTTTAGTGTAGGGGTAAAAATATTAGTAAGTGTAAAAGTTACACTACAAAATACACTAGGTAGCATTTAGTGCTTATTAACTTTATTAAACACATTTAAAGAATATGAACATTATTCATTGGTACATCACACTATTTAATATTAAAATAAATCAAAAGGGTAGAAAAACTTAATGCGAGTGTTTATTACCCCTTAATGTGTTAAATAGTGACAAAATGTAAGTACACTACAGTGCATATTTTCTTTGTCTGTTTTGATGTTACTAAGAGCTCTTTTTTCTTTACACTACTAGTGCACATTGTATCACAATTAAAGTTAAATTACACCAATAGTGGCAAAATAGACTGAAAAAACTGGTAATAACCGAAATGCGTTTTGGTTGGTACCTATCTATCTACGCAGTGCATATCCGGAGATACCGCGTTGTGGAAGTGTGGCATTTTTGTTCAGTTAGATTTTAATTACGGTAAATCCATAAGAGGACATTCTTATTTTTTGGTAAGTATTATACTTCCTTTTTCTTTAAGCCTTAATACTCAATAAATACCAATATGTTAAAAGGATGTCCATACCCGACGTATATTATATATTAATAATTTACGGCAGTAGGTCGGGTACTTGTAACATTAATAATAGACATACATACACACTTGATTTACTTTTTATTTTCAAGCGTAATGGTTGTTATATTAACCTATACCTAAATTTTTATTAATATTATGGAAAATTTGTACACGTGTGGTAAATCCCCGACATACAGCCGCCTGACGCCTCTCTACCAAGGGGATAACCCATTTTTTATAACAGAAAAATGGATTACTGATAAATTCTCAAGATAATTCATTGCTTACAAGTTGACAGCCACTAAAACATTGCATTGATCTAAAACTTTGACGTTTTAAGGAACCATTTTGCTTAAGCCAGCCATACGACGAGATATAAAATTATATTTTAAAAGGCACCGATTTTGGTAATTGTCATAGATTTTTGTTCCAAATAAATGTTTCTCTTTATTTACCTTTTCGTTTTATTCACTAACACCAATAGGTTTTACTCAAATAATAGTGTTAATTTACACTAGAAGTTTGCACTAAAAGAGTAAAAGTACCTTTCTAAAATTAGAACTTTTCCAAAGTAGTGTTATTTAACACTGAACTAAAGTGAGATTTTACCCAGGAAGTGTACACGATTTTAGGTAAATTAACACTTTTTAATACAGTGTAAAATTACTTTATCCTCAGTGCTATATTCTTAAATCATGCTTACTTGGGGAAAATTACACTACAAATTAACTCTAATTGTAGTGTTATAAAACAACACTGTTTAGAGTGGACCTGTGTGAAGTCTAATTAGTGTTGCTTAGAGTTGATTTTTTTTTACTGTGTAACGACAATACTGTATTATTGCATATCTAAGTTTTTATATACATTATAATTTAAACAAAAACAAAATGTTTGTTTTTTCTTTAAAAAAAATTTAAAAATCGTTTTCTTGTTTACCTAAAACAAAGCGGCAGCATTTTAACGTTGCGAGTCCCTTCAACATAAATATCTCAAAATTGACCGTTGCAATCTAAATTTCCGTTCGCTTTGGTGGAGCGTACGTGCCTTGTCCGGAAAATTTAAAATTGTCTTTGTAGAGTAGGAAGTAGCAGCAGCAGCATGAAGAGAATCAATAGAAAGAAGGCATCGTCCTTAAAATAAGCCATCATGATTTAGTTCCTGTGATCGGGAATAAAACAAACGGCTCGAGCGATAAGAAGAAGCAGAAGATGGCCTTGGGTGAAGATGGCTTATTGCCAATATCCGTTCGGGCATTTTTGCGCCCATGCATGGTCCATGGCCCGCCGCCCGATACACTATTGCGATTCAAGCCTGGGCGATCGTAAAATACGATCGAGTCCTCTTTGAAATTAAAGTAATACACTCGCCGCACCGACCTGACGCTTTATTGCATTGTCTTGTCGGAAAATTGTTTTCTGAAAACATTTTGAGCAAAAAGACGTCTTGTCATTTTTAAATGTCATTATTAAACCTTTTAACTTTCCCAAGCCTTTTAAATTTAAATAATACTGCCAATACTACCTCTGTCTAATACGTGGGATATTTGAGTATACTCTCTAAAAATGAATTAGTCAAAAATGACTAATTGTCATAGCGAAAAAGCAGCCACTAGTAATTCTCGTCAATATCACTTTGTATACGAAACGTTTAGCAGTCAATTTCCATTGTCCCCAGAATCCAAAAATGTCGTCAAAAGTTAAAAAAGTAGAACAGTTTTTGGGATATAATCAATTTTCCATTTAATATGGAATTGACTATATCTCAAAAACTGCTCTACTTTCATATTATTTTACTGTATTTTCGGATTCAGGGGACAATTTTACATAAGAACTGGCTGTTAAATTTTGGAATACCATGGTACAAGTTAAAAAGCAGCCCCTAATAACTATTAAATTAGTCATTTTTGATTAATTCATTTTTAGAAAGTAGGCGTATGACTACGATTTACAGGGGAGTCAATCCAAATGAAAACACCAAAAATTAATTTAAAAGTGCGCTGCATGATTTTTTATTTTAATGAAAAAATTTGAGGATGATCTTTTAGGTATCATATATGAAAAACCGTTGCCGTTTTAATTTTTAGTTGCTTTATTTTTAATCGGCACCCTTTAGAAACCTGAAATCGTGTCATTTTCTTACTCTCTTATAAGAGGCTAAAACTTTGATTCTGTGGCAATTATTGAAATGATTGTAATTTTATTTTACTGCCTAGTAAGTATATTTTCAATATTAATTATTATTATCCAATTAGTTCATCTCATAAAAGAATGGTAAACCACTAAAGATTTGTAATAATCTGCCAATTTTTGTGATTTTTGTCTGGCTTCTGTGCCTAAGTTGCTTTTTTTCAGGTATCAAGTACTTATACAATAGAAAACGTAACTATTATTTTAGGTTTCTAGACTATCATTTTCTTTATTAAAAAAATTATTGAAACTTGATAATTTTCAAAATTAGCCAATTTTGCCCTCAGAAATCATTATGTTGAGGAAAAAATAAAAATCTGAAACTTTCAGGAAATGTAGTCCCCACCTTCATCTTTTCAGTCCAGTTAGTCTTGTTTTGTTATTTTTATCCATGTAAATAATATAATAATTTTTTTAATGCAGTTAAGAAGCGATATTGTTAGTTTTATTTATAATTTAAAATTTAGATGGCTTTGACTTAGTCAATTTATGTTTGATAGAGAAATGTCAGAACTGTCAAAAATATTTCATAAATATTATTTGTGCGTATTTAAATTGTGATTGAATTTAATTACAATTAAAAATGCAAGAACATATCAAAATTTTGTACCTCTTTCTCAAAGAAAATATTCAAGTTCTGAGAAGTTTTAAATTGTTAAAAATAAGCAAAAACCAAAAAATATTCTAAACAAACCCCTTTATTATAACATGTTTTATTTTAACCAGTTACCTAAAAACTAAAATTTAAAGAAGTATTTACAGATTGTGTAAATTTTTTTCCAACACTAACATTTAAAATACATACATATAACTTTTAACTATTCAGTGCCTTACAAAAGGGATCAAAATAATAGAAAAAGACTAACTTGGTTTAAATTGTGAAAGAAACCGACAAAAAACTGCTTAACGCATTTTTTATACGTTTAAATTAAATCTTTATTAATTTCACTTATTATACTTTACGATATAAACCATAAGGATCTTGAATATATTTTTTACATTCTTTTTCTATAAACACCAATTAGCCAAATTAGTCATTTTAATGTATATAATATATAATCATATATATAATATAATAATATAATAATAATATATATAATAAATGTATATATGATTATACAATACATAAAATATAACATATCTACCATTGGTAGTCAGAATAAATCAGAACTGTCAAAAATATTTCATAATTATTATTTCTATAATATAAGAAGTTTCAGATTTTTATTTTTTCCTCAACATAATGATTTCTGTGGGCAAAATTTACTAATTTTAAGAATTATCAAGTTTTAATAATTTTTTTAATGAAAAAAAATGATAGCCTAGAAACTTAAAATAATAGTTACGTTTTCTATTGTATAAGTACTTGATACCTGAAAAAAAATAACATTCTAGATTTAGTAGAATAGGCACAGGAGCCAGACAAAAATCACAAAAATTGGCAAATTATCATGAATCTTTAGTGGTTTACCATTCTTTTATGAGATAAACTAATTGGATAATAATAATTTATATCGAAAACACACTTACTGAACAGTAAAACAAAATTAAAATCATTTCAATTTGTTACAGAAAAAAGTTCTGGCCCACTATAAGAGAGTAAGAAATTGACAAGATTTTAGATTTCTAAACGGTGCCGATTAAAAGTAAAGAATCCAAAAATTAAAACGGCAACGGATTTTCATATTTGATACCTAAAAGATCATCCTCAATTTTTTTTATCAAAATAAAAAATCAAGCAGCGCACCCCATTTGGTGTTTTTATTTGAAATGATTCCACGCCACATTGTTTATTAAACTTTACTTTATAAACAAAAAAAAATCAGCTCTTTTAATTTAGATGGGCTAACATAAAAATTGAACGTATTGGTTGATGAGGAAAAAAACAAATTGGGGCTTTTCCGTAAATCCTCGTATACTTGTCAATAAAATTGCGTAAAATAATACCTCTGCGTTCGTATGTTGCTGTGCAAAGGGGGGAAAAGCGGGTAGACCGAAAAAAGACGGCAATCGGATTGGGAAACCTAATTATGAAGGTTTGTTATGGGAGATTTTGCATTTTTGTTTCGTGCATGTCCCGGATTATCTCCTCGCATCGTGCGGAGCTGACAAATTGCAATGCTACCAACTTTGCAATTCCAATTGTCCCCAGAGACAGCCACCTGACTTTTAGTCTGCTCGATTTGCGGAAATAATTAATACACAGGGAGATTTTTTTAAAAAGTTATGTAATTCTTAGAGATAAAATCTAATTTAGAATTCCCTTACAAATCTTTTATATCATTCGGTGTCGTAAGTGACTGGAATTTTTGTATCGAGCAATCAGAAAATTTTAAAGTTGATTTTGCAGAAAATTCAATTGTCCCTTTTCAAGAATAAATATATACGAAATCAGTCAAAATAAAATACAAATGTATTCAGATTCGCCGGCAACGTACGAGGAAAATCAACATTCTCATTTCCTTTTCGGGTTCTCTACTTTATTTTAAATTTTTTTTCGTGTTTTCCTCATTGTTAAACTAAATTCGATGGGTTTTGTTCGAGAAATTATGCTAAACTTGTTACGGGTCAACAGGTTTTACATTTTAAGTTTCTTCTAAAATAAACAACTTTATACCTTTAACTTTCAGAAAACTGTTTCACAGAACAGTTAATTTTAAATTTGCGCAAAAATAATTTTATCTCCACGCGGTCTATAATTTATACTTTATTGTTGTCAACATTCGATAAAGAAATACCTTGTTATGGCCTATGCCGATAAAAAATTTTATGAGGCAAGTAATTAGTTCGATTTTTTCTCGCTAGGGGTATTGTTTTGACAAATTAATCCTTTTCTAAAAAATTAACGTACTAAACTGGTTTAATTTATTTATAATAGGCACTAATTTGTTTGTTTTACTGTTAAAGTTTAATATTTTTCATTAAATTATTGTTAAATTAAATATGAATAATAAAACAAAAAGTGAGGTTAGGCAACCAAGAATTAAATTATCTTTAAGTTTTAATTTGCTTTAAGTTTTCAGTGAAATTAAATGTTAAACACAGCTTAAACATTCCAAACTACCTATTTTTTAAATAAAAATCCAAACAAATTGAAATTAGATACCTACCTATTTATTAAACAATTAATTGAATTCAATGTAATAGCAGAAATCCATTTCTACTTAAATCATGTTGCTAGGTATTGTCAAACTATAACTGCTTCTAAAAGCAATAATAATTATTGTACATTTAAAGTAATCTTTAGCTAATAAATAAATGAGATTCTAAAAAATTGAGGTTAGGCCGCTTTGATGTTGAATTAAATTGACCTATATAAAGTGCTTTGAGGATAAAATGTTGTATGCCATTCGGCCAAGAAGTGCCTTTTTGTGCTTCGCTCAATTGTAGTCCTCCGCTACGCGTCGGCCTTCAAACCTTGAGCTTACCACAAAAAGCCTTACTTCTTAACCTAATGACATAAATAACTATTTTTTGCAATTTAACATGTGTCCCAAATATCCATATAAAAATAAAGGTCACATTGCAACATTATAATGTATTTATAGTTGCGTAAGGCAAAACAGTTGCAATTATTATCTACAACTGGAAAATTCACAGTAAGTGGGTGACGAAATTTTATCTTGTTTTGTCACTACTTCCTTGCGATATTTTTTATCTTCTCTGGCATTTCCTATTATATTTACAGTCGCATACAAATTAATTTTATTTAGGAAAATGCATGTTTAAAAATATATCAATAAATACAAACAAAGTGTCTTACCGGAAGTAGATTTTTTCAAACTAAATTCATTACATCCTCTATATAGGTATCTTATGGACCCTCTGGTAAGCCAGTAAACAACCTTATAAAAAATTCATGATACGTTCGTTGCGAATCTATAGATCTTTTGGCCTATTACACAAAGGTATTCATCACCGAATTTGCGCGGGCCCATTAAGCACAAGGTTGCCGTATTTTACACAACGTTGCCCCCTGCTCTCCTATCATTGGAAAAGTTTGGTCATTCCGTTGAATAAATAACTTTTCTTCGCCGATCTGACGATAGCAAAACGAACTAATGAACCGAATTCGAAGTGTGTGTATAGTTAGAAGAGAGGGAGTAATGGTAAAAGGGAATGGGGGCGACTTACCAGTAGAAATAAGAGCATTAATACGAATTAGCAAGTGGAGTGTACCAACACGTGTCAGTCGGACCAAGGAAATTTAATTATTGGCGAATTATTGTCCCAGTGGTGTCAAAAGAATTTTTATCATCCAGAATGCCTAAAGCTTATTTAATGAATTATTCAAAAATGAATAATTTAATAGTTATTAGTTGCTACTTTTATACTTGTACCATGTTTAGCCATGGAATACCATGGTATCTCAAAATTTAACAGCCAATTCTTATATGTAAAATTGTCCCCTGAATCCAAAAATGTCCGGTTAAACCGGAAATGGAATTTTGTTCAAAATATTTTAGAAAAATAGACTTGAATATAAACGCTTTTAAAATTTCAAATCAATATCTTTTTCCTTTTCACAGAAACTTCTAATGGACCACGAATGTGGAACACCCTGTGTATTCGCACAACCCTAGCAAATATATATATAAGCTTATAAGCTTATTCAATTTAAAAACGTTTTTAACATACTAAATGACTGCACAATTTCCAATTATTTGGATTAAAAAAAGTAAAATTGGTTGCTATAGAAGTTAAGGGGATAAGTTAAAATTGGGATAGAGGGTTTAGTTGAGCCAGGGGGTTTTTCTATGTAGTGCAATTACCGTTAAAATGGGTAATAAACGTTTTGAAATTCGCATCGAGTATCATAGGTGAAAAGATTTTCGATATAGATAGGGCAACGTATCTGTAATCAAAGCTACAGGCAGGAGAGCGAGGCAATGCACTCCATTACGTTGATTATCTGGCTCTATCATAGCGGACAAATCGGAACATAATCGAAAAGAGAGCAGTAGGAAAAATAAACGATGCAGTGTATGGAAAAAGTTTATATTCCGCTAAATTAGTCTCGATGGTAAAAAAAATTTAAAGATCACTATTACGGCCAAAAGAGTATAAAAAATAATTGATCAAAGGTGGATTGAGCATAATGAAGCCCAGCTTTACCCAGGGGGATAGACGAGTCGGGCATGGGGGAGGATAAAAGGCAAAGAATCGGATAGTAAAGGTAATTGGGGAATCTTGGGGGCGACCGAGCGACTTATCGGTCATCCGCGCACAGTGAGCAACTAAAATAAAAGAAAACAAGAAAAAACACCATCGACTAATTATCTGGCAACAATAAGGCTTACTTTACCTATTGCAAAAACAAGACAATGGGACCTCGTTAGCGAAAGAACTTTGCGCTGTTTTTTAGTCCGCCTTTCCAGAAATCATTATATTAATCCGAGTTCTTGATAGACTCATTACTGCGAGTAACTGTGTAACTTTGAGCAATTATCAACGTTATTCGATTAAGGGAGCCGGGGGAAAACTAAAAGTTCCCAAGGAAAACGTGCCTCCTGCAAACTTCGCTAGCCAGCCGTTTTTCGTCAAATAATTGCTTCGTAAAAATCATTTAAATATCCAAACACCGATGTAATAGAGCCGATAAATGTGCAGTCAAATGCAGCCGTAATATTAAAATAAATTAAAAGTGTCCGTTAAAAATTTACAGCGTACCTGCTGTCGCAGTAGACGTGGAAAAATGAAGTAAACATTTTAGTTCGACGATAAAATTCCTGATTTCGGTCAGGAAATCAATTTTACACTTTATGCCTTCCCAATTACTTTAAGGAGTTTTTCTGTATTTGGACCTTTTTGAATTGATCCAATTTGGTAATTTTATGTCCATTATAAGATATTTTTAAGTAAAATTAAACAAGTCTACAACATTTTATTGTTGAAATCATCATCGTAAACATGGTAGTACCACAGGGTTCAATTCTTGGCCCTGTGTGGTTTACTGTCTGTACCAATGAATGGAGTCCCACCTTAAAGGTATCCCTTCCCAAAATACTTATATTGTATTATAAACCCTGTATAATTTATTTATTATATGGGTGATTCTACAAAAATTGGACAACTTGATGTCATCAGTCAATAGAGTAGGTATTTTAATATTTTTTGTAAATATTTTATTATATTACAAAAGATCCAGATTTTTTTAACTTGTCCACCCAATTTTAATGTATTTTTTCAAAAACACGTTTGTAGAAAAACAAAATAAATATTTAAAACATCAGTGCCTTGGCGTGTCACAACTCCTGAATCAAATATTTGAGTGATATTATTTTATTTTATTTTAAAATATTCAATTTATCTTAAATTTTTCAATTTCACTACAAACTATAAAACATTAAATAATGTATTTTTCATATTTTATCATAGATTCGAATAATAGCAATTTTTAAATAATTGGTAATCTTTGTACTCACTTTTACCCGTCAGTTCTGTGTCCAATGTTAAAATTCAAAATTCCTGCGAAATACTGAAGTTTAAACGTCAAGTCACTGTTTTAACTCAAGTGTTGGTAAAAAATTACCTACAGTCATCTTGAAAACAATGCAAGCGAAGTTGTGGTGAATGCACGTATAGTTCCAGTCAAAATTTCAGTATTGTGATGAGTAGTTATTGTCATACGTATGTAAATTTCATTGTAATTTATATAAGGCTACATGTGATTTGTTGATAAGTAGCATCCACTAATAAAAAATATCAGTAAAATACTTAATTCCGAATTATAATCTCAAATTTGTATCCGTTTCGTCAGTTCCATGTCGTCAGTTCCATGTTCGATGTTTCGGTTATCTTTTTTTTGCAAACTTCAATTTAAATTCGGCTTGCGCAGAACTTGTTTATTTAATGTCATTATAAACTCATATAAATTTGGTCTAATAATTGAGATATCGGTATACCCAAAATCCACCAGCCGCCACTGATGTGTGGTATTATTTGATTTTAAGATATTTAATGTGTAATATGCTTAAAGTTGCAATAAATCTTATATTTTCCAATAAATTATGTATTTAATTAGTACTCTGGTATACTCGTCACTTCCCTTGCATTCAAATTTAGAAAACACAGATATTTCAGAAACTGTTTGAAAAAGTGACTGGCCCGGTCTGGAACAGTATATTTATTATATTATCTAGGTTTATAAACTTTTGTAGAATCACCCATATAAAAAAATGACAAGACTAGTGATAACCGAAAGTAAGATTAATTGTACATAAAGAAAGTTAGGATTTTGATGTCAACGGGATGATAGCCGTTCAAAATTCCGTTTGCGCCACTGTACCAAAATAATAATTTACCTCGTCATCAAAAAATATTCGAATATTAATTAACAAACCGACAATTTTATCGATAATTTAAATTCAAACAAACGAAGCGTTCGTAACTGGAACGTCAAACAATAATTTGATTGCTAATGTAATTTCTGCGAGTCGAATTCGACCATTGGAGCGGCGGCAAGAGGAGGTCTTTGCTGTCCGAGGGGCTTCGATCGTGCATAAACAAAATCCGACCCAACGGGCTCGTAATTCGTCAAGCAAACACCATGAACAGTTTAATTGTTGCCCGACGCGCTGTTTTTAATTTTGTTGACGAATTGTCGATGGAATGTTTTTAATTTTGTGATGAAAATTAAACGACTGATTCAGTAAATATTTCAGCTAATGGTCGGGGTTAGGTGGTTAAGAGTGCGCAGTTTTTTGATGGATCGAAACTTGGTCTTAGATAATAAGTGTAAGGTGGTCTTTAGCTTGCTTTACTTCTTTAGGCTTGGTCTTTAGACTATGGCAGATCTGGGGGAGTATTCCTTAAAATTTGCTTTGCATTCCACATTTGAATCAAATTTCCACTTTTTGTTGGGATGCTTATCTTTAAAGGTGTTCATATATGCAAGATTTGCCACCTGTATAGCTTTTGAGGCAATGCGATGGTATTTTTTAAACTAAACTAAAGTTTTACCATTGCTTAGGATATTTTGTAAATAAACTCAGGAAGCAATTTCAAAAAACATCTTTAGAGCATAACCATAATTCCTTATTTTCATAAAATTTCCTAAATGAATGGAACTTAGTCAATGAAGTACGTAACGCTTATTTTTTTCTCTTCCGTGAAGTAAGTAAACTGATGGTAGTGGCAGATTCAGTGGGAAATTGCCCGCCATTTGGCTGAGAATCGATACAATTTTCTTTAGCAAACGCTCCATAAAAATTTATGCCTTTCCGATTTTAACAACCGACGAGATTGCCTGAATAGAGAAAACTTTAGATACATCTCCGCCGTTTTTTCTCCTTCCTTTTCAGTTATAACGTAATTAGGCGTTTTTGAAAGTAAAGTGTCGCATGAAAGTGAAGCGCGCTAAATAGAAAGTCAAATCCAGAGACGGTGAGCTTTAAGCTTATATATACAAACATTAAGAAAATAATAAATAGGCAATTTCAATCTTTATGAAGAATCTCATTTCATAAGGCTAAATTTAATATTAATCCAGACGCAACTTCTTTAAATTTCCACCTCCTTGACCCGGTTATACCCAACACAAGACTGCTTGGTTTTCATTTGAAAGTTTTCAAGTTTTAACTTGTGCGCAAAATTTAATATCGAGGTAAAGGCCCGCTCGTCTGCACTGACTGCAAAATTTAAAGGGTAAACCTCGAAATTGCCAGCTCAATCGAAACCATACTCGGGCCACAATAAAGACTATAGACATGCAATTAACGTTTTAATCGCGCTGCGATTCTTTGAAATCTGGTTCAAACAATATTCAATCTTGGGATAGGATAACTAGCTGAACTTTCAAGTTTCGTACCAAATATGTTTATGAGAATGTTATCGACGTGGATCTCATTTAATTGTCCTTGATATACTCATTCAACAGTTACTAGATACTAGAAACTAGATACTAGATTTTCTTTAATGAGTTTTTACAAGTGCTATACCCACCTTTGCTGTATGCCGATGGTTTTAGTTACGATTTCCGGAATTTCGCCGGGCTGGTCCATACGCTCAGAGGGCTAGAGAGGAGCTGGGAACTTTGGGGACAGACCTTTTGGTTTTCAGGGGACAATAACGGGGTCATGTTGTTAATTCGCTGTGGGGACTAACGTTTATTTGTCGTGTACTGTGTCTTGTCTTCTGTACCTAGAGGCAATAAGTGTTTTTTTATTTATTTTTATTTGGACCGCCACTGAGTTTTTGCTGTGTTTTCGTTTCCGACGCTGGTTTCATGACTTGTTTATTATTGCTTGGGATGTCAAGTGTTGTTTATGTGCTGAGATAGATCATTCCTACGTATTTCCTATTATCCCGCTAGTGTTTTGTCTTCATTTGGAGTCGATTCCATTGATTTTACCTGTTCAGGTGCACAGCCAGGTGAGGATGGCACTAGACACTGACGCTCTTTCTCACAATTATGCCCTGATCATGAGGATTATTGTTTTTACACTGTTTAGGAAAGACGATTGAAGGTCCGCTGTCTTAAAGACATTTTTGTTGGTGGTACCTTTATTTTTATGGTAGGTTTTCCAAACAGAACTTTGTTGGACAGTGTAGTAAAAATGCAGTAGACCTATCGATATTTGTTTAGACGTGCAGTAAGTGTAATTCATTTAAAAGTTGTTTGGTTGGGTTCTTATCTGTTGGCTGTTTGGATGATAAAAGTGTAAAGTTTCTTTTGGCGCATCGCGTATTATCATTGCAATAAAAGGAGGAAAAATTGCAAGGGAGTAGAAATAATCAGTTTTATTAGCATAAAGCTGGCGGCTTTGCTACAGATATCTTTTAAACATAAACCATTGATTTAATGGAAAAACTTGGACGTTATTAAAAGTTGCCTGGTACATTTTACCTATTGGTCCATACCACATAAAACAGATAACTTATTGCCCGAAGATGTAGTAAAATGGCTCTGCGGTTTACTCGCCTTCCTTCCCCAACTTTTAATATAATCTAATCTGCCGTTCACTTTTCTCAACTTTATCTTACATTCACTGATTGCATTAATCCTTAAGTTTTTCCTGTAATTTTACTGGCGAAGGACCCTACTCTATCTCCTACGGTCTCGTCCGTCTCCATCTTTTCTGCATTCTGCATCTTTATTAACTTCACTTTATCCACTCCACTATACTACTCTCTTCTTACTTATATAGAATTACTGCATCGCATCAATACGCATTAATTTAAAATCTAAAAGCCGCAAAGTGGTTTTAAAAAAATTTTAACAAAAAATCTATTTTACGTTTGGTAACTTATCTTAAGTGAGTGCATTATTCTACAGTGACCGGAAAAGTATGGAACAAATGCCTCTGAAGAAGCTACTGTGTAGTGAAACAATTGTCAAGATTCAAATAAATTACGTGAAACTTTTAAAACATAGTTGTTTTTATACTTACAAAATTAAAAAGAAGAATTGTTCATAAACTTTCTTAAAATATTTCATTTCAAGGTCAAACTTTATTATTGCTTTTTTTTATTCTACAAATAGAAAGTGTCGATATATGGAAGTTTTTTATTTCATATTTCTTTGTTAGCATATAAAAATAAATATAGCATATAAAAACAAATATTCACTACTAGATGTAAAATCTTTTAGTTGAGAAGAGAAGAGAAGTTTTAAATCGCATAGACATGTTACATGTGGTCAAGCTCAGTATTACGTCTTATGAAGAAAGAAAAGTACCATCCATACAAAATTATACTAGTGCAGGAACTTAACGAAGAATATCCGGACCGTAGACTACAAAATTATTTTGTGAAAATATTATTAATTTATGTTACAATAATCCACCTCGTAAAATACTTTTTTGGACGAAGCTACATTGTGTTTGAATGGTACAGTCAACCGTCAAAATTGTAGGTAATGGAACAGAGAAAATCGTCATTGGGTAGTAGAGGCAAATTCCCAATACAATTCTTTGACGAGAATATGGCAGGACAAACGTATTTGGAATTTTTGCAAAACTCTCTTCTACCCACATTAACAGAAATATTTCCCAATGAGAATGGAGGTCCCGATAGAGTGGCCAGCGAGGTCTCCAGTTCTTACCCCTCTTGATTATGTCTTATGGGGCTCCTTAATCAAAGGTATTTTTACATTAATAGACCAATTTAGAATCCGTCTTATTTAAAAATAAAACCAGTTACTAACCAAGAATGCAGTATATTCCTTGCTTGGTCGATTCCTGGGTATATTAAGAATCCTAATGTAAATTCTTATAAATATTATCAAAAAATATATAAATCATTAAGTTATCGGGTAATTTTGTCCTGAATCCAAAAGTCCAATAATGATACGAAGAGCATAATATTTAAAAGTGTATATTCCACACCATAAAAAGTGGCACTGGATAAATATTGTTTTAGTGTCATGAACGGGGGCGATAAAAACAGTAAAAACAAAATGTGGCGGTAATGAATTTTCCATCTATCCATCGATAGAGCTGCTATATGGTATATATGAGAGATAGGTGGTGCATTGTATGTGGCGGTAGAGGCCCATCGAGCCGTGAAATTGACCCTGCACGTTGCAGTAAAGCATTGGAAAGGGGCCATATTGAATCGACCGTGCCAATAGACACAGGGCCCGAATGACTTTCCACGATCCGGAGCAGATTAAACGAGTCCTGACGCCTGGAAAATCGCCAGAAATTAACCAGAGATTGTTATGTTTAAGTTATTTTCAACTACACCAACTTGTAAATTTGCATTTAGAAGCAGCTTATTCATTTGCATACGCCAAGTATCTCGGATAGGGTCCCTTGGTAGCGGAATAGAATGATTATAATATACAGTGAAGTATGGAACAAATTCATTGATGTATGTATTACTTAAAAATTGTGTGCTTTAATAAAACAGTTTGTTTGTTAATCCGAAATTTGTTATTGGTGTAATAAGCTGTGGAGGACGAGTCGAGAGAGAAAATTCGGTACTTGAGATACACAGGGAATGGGAATAAAATTGGAAGAAATAAAAGGTCTGCCTCATGTAGGACGGAAAATTGTATGTAAAGAAAGGAATGAGTCTTACGATTAGATACGTTGTCAACCTTCGAGGAAAATTTAATTTTAGCAACTCGTTTGGGCGGAATTGAATGGGGGCGCGGAGGGGGGCAACATTGGGGGATTACACTGAATAACGTCCCTTTGATACACTACAAACTTGTTTATTCCTCGTTGGATACAAACAAAATCAATGTGGGGCCAGCTTATATTTTGTCTCGCAATATTCGAGCCAGCAAAAAATACATTTATCTTGAGGTTCATAAAAGGATAAACGTCCAGTCTGTTCCCGTAATTTATCGTGGCATTGTTGCCTCATTGAAATTCAATTAAATGTTGGCAAGTAATAAAATTGGTATTTATTTTTTAGTGCTAGACTGTGTTCCTCCGAAGTTTTTTAAATAGGATTGTAAACTTTGCCCGAGCGTTTTTATACTAAGTATTAAAGCTTGATTGGTAGCTCAGGTTGGCCTGGCTACTTGTTGTTTTCTCCAGTTTATAATATTTATCCGAAATCGGCAGTACAGTGGTCAATGATCGGCAGTAAAGTTGAACTTTACTGCCGATTTAATACGAGTATTGGCAACCCATTATACATTTTAGGATGTGTCTACTGCTCCTCAGCAGCAACTAAATAATATTTATTAAAAACACTGTTGCAGAGGAATATTGGACCCTCCAAGAAAATGTTTCGTCTAAATAATAAGCGACAACTATCATTATATTTAAATTTAAAAAAATTGATTATGTAAAAATCAAGTTCTTGTTTACAAACGAAGGTCTAATGGATAATTTAAAACTCTTGATTAGTTTCTTGGTCCCTTTTTCGTTATCATCCTTTATCAGGACCGGCAGCACTGCAGCAGTAGGAAGGTTTCCCCAATCAAAACATGACAAGTCTGGGCTGGCCTAAGGACTATGCAGGATCGCCGGTCGTCTCGCTTTCGCAAACACAAAACCCATTAGCAGGACGAAATCCCGATCCTGCTCTAACTACCTGCAGCGGATTATACGGTCTCTCAATATATCATGCACAGATGCTGCGTGACGTTCAATCAGAACTTATATGCAGAGCGCCAAGTTTTTCATTCTCTTCACTCCGCCAGTCCTTTTCTCTGTTAAGTCTATACAGGGTCAACCCTATTAATGCACACTAAAAATGTTATAATAAATTTATTAATAGATATTTAAAGTATTTGTTGATATGTTGTTCATTGTTTATTTTAATGTACTGTTAATAACATTTCCTGTAATTGGGTGTATTCCTGTTGGAAATAAATTATTATTATTATTATTATTATATATATAGTAGTGGTTCTTCAGGATCTGCTCCGTGTTGTAGGTTTTTGGTTCTTAAAAGAATCGCATTTCTGATATACCGTACCTTCATTTGCAAGCTATACATAGGGAAAATACATTGTAGGTGGACCAGACAAGTCGAAGTCAGCGCAAAGCAAAAAAGTTCTCAGAAATTATTAGGAGGTAATAAAATTTTAATCGCCAGTAAACAAGGTCACCTGTTACGTCGCATGTTAGTCTACTCATCCACTCGTCAAAATAATTTCTGGGAACATTTTCGTTTCGCGCTGACTTCGACTTGTCTGTTCCACCTACAATGTATTTTCCCTATGTATAGCTTGCAAATGAAGGTACGGTATATATATATATATATATATATATATATATATATATATAGGACAGTGGCGGCTCGTGGGTGTATAGGAGAGTGAGGCTACATGAGGTTAATTTTGTTTAAATATGGCCTAAACTATAAATTAAAAACAAAAAAAACAAAACAAAGAAATATCAATGCAATCTTAGCCCACATAAACTCGTTTTATTAAACTTTAAAAAATAAATATCTGGAACTTAAAAATATATTCACATATAAATATCAGAGCAATCGGAATACCCTGAACTTCATTTGTTTTTGACGCGGCCTAATAAAATACAATGCCAACAGAAGAAGCTAAACTATAAACTAAAGAAAACATACCGGTATTTTGAAAACCTAACCTTAATTGAAACTTAATACGACTTGTTGCTTAATAAAAACTGCTAATTCCACCTGTGTAGCGTACCCCCGTGAACCACAATAATAAAATAATAAATTCTACTAATCAAGACAAAAACTATAAAAGATCAGACAACAGTTTTAAATAATTTAATCTGAATCAAAACAAAAACACTGCAACATAAACAGCCATCCACCACATCTTCAGTCATGTGATATAAAACCACCAGTAGTAAAAGTACATTTGTAATAGGTAAAAAGCCCTGATAAAGGAACTTTATGAATACCCTGTATATGCTTTTCTTTTCCGTCGTTTCTACTCCTTCTTTATTAAGCCTTTGTTAATACTGCAAAATACGGATACGGCATAATAAATTGTAAAGTTTTTATTATTTTGGAATTGGGGCAAATATTTTTTACGGGCTAGCGCGCGATGAAAAATGGGCTCAGATATTTCCCCAATATGGGAAAAGTTGAATTATACATGGAAACTAAACGTGATATATTCCGAATTTTATTTTGTTTTACAATAAAAACTTTTATCCGCTGTATTACTTAGCGAACAAAATTTAACTACACACTCCACGTATGGGCAATTCCACACAAAAAATGCATACGAAAAATTATATTTTGTTGACGCATTTCCATTTCACGTTTTGCATTATTGTTTATTATTATTTATAGTTCATGAAACAACACTTTTATAACCTTCGGAAAATAAGTTTTTTTATTTATAGTTAACAAACACATTGCAGAAGTTTTGTTAAAACGCTAATTCATACGGAATAAACCGTATGCAACAAATAACAAAAATAATATGAGTAATGACCGCCATATTCCTAATAAATTACACTTCCCGATTCATTTTTGACGTACCCTCGGGATTAATTTATGGGGCAAAAAAAATCGGAATTCATAATACGTCTCGTGGAGCGGTCACATGTAATGTTGTCACGTGTGTTCCCCTAATTGAATCATCATCTGGTTCAGTCATTTTTCAGTATATGCGACGTGTAAATGACCGTAATATGTGACGAATATAATGACGTCTCGGTTTGTACTGCAAGCGTTTTTCTGCAAACGTATTCATCATAGATTTTGCAAGCGTCATTTAACAGTCGTCTAGCCGACTCGTTCGGTTTTGGGGAGCAGACTTAATAACTAGACTCGGTCCCAAGTTTCAAGTTTTTGTATGCACCGCGATAAATTTATATTTATTGGGTTAACTCGTAAAAGTTCGACAAGGTTTGTTCAAGCTTGTTAATGTTTGACACGATTGTATTTTTATAAATATACCTTTACGAAGGTTTGTGATGCGGTTAGCTCGAATCCAACCTCAAATACACATTTTAGTAATTACTTAAGTGAAAAAAAAACATTTAAATTCAGTAAAAATCATAAAACAAATAAGTCGTCTAAATTCATGCATTATTAAAAGCGTTGATTGAGAAAATCTTCACTCAATGGTAAAAAACAAAAACGGGTATTGGATGGATCCTTTGGCAAAACATGAAAATGCTACGATTTGGTTCTTGAATTTTATTAACAATTAAGAGCACAATAATTCACCATGATCACTTAGATAAAATAAACACACTAACGTAACTATATCAGCATATAAGCGTTGAGATTCTTAATTAATGATATAAGGAAGATTATTTCCCTCTTTATAATATTAACCAATCAAAAGCCTTGAATTTTCGAATAAATTTCGTTTAAATAAGCGATTAAATCACTAGAACTATTTAACAGCGATTTAATTTTAGCCTCCATATTGGATTTTTGTTTACGATATTATGGTGTTATTTAAAAGTTTTAAGAAACATTTTTTAAAAAACAATAAAAAATAAGTTATCTAGTTTACGAAATATCAATTATTACTTATTACATACCTTAAATTAATGGAATTTTCTTTAAAAAAATATTTATAAATTTTGACACATACGTCAGATTTTATGAATTGTCAAATAGTTTCCTTTAATTCGAGAAATAATCTAGACATATATCACTCAACCTATAAATTTAATCTGTCAAACTATGCTCAGTAAGTTTTTTATTTGATTTTTCTTTTTGGAAAATAGTTTCATGCAAAATAATTAAAAATAAAACCCCTCGACCGCTACGCGGTCTCGTGATTTTATTAAATTATTTTGCATTCAACATTTTCCAACAAAAACCAAACAAAAAACTACTGAGCCTATAGTTTAACCGATTAAATTCATAGTTCTCGTGATTTAATATATGAATAAATCGAAATTGGGTACTAAACCAAAGTTATTCAGTTTTTACTTTACGCGAAACACAAACAACGTACACGATTTAGCTGTGCAATTAAAACTTTGCGAACAAAATTTGTCCTTCTTTGGACACGTGTTTTTTTGTTAGGTTGGTGGCTTATGCCAGTATTTTTAGTTTTTAAAAATGGTATTTCTGCTAAAGAATTTAATTAAATACTTTGACACTGT
This sequence comes from Brassicogethes aeneus, assembly GCA_921294245.1. Taxonomy (NCBI): domain Eukaryota; kingdom Metazoa; phylum Arthropoda; class Insecta; order Coleoptera; family Nitidulidae; genus Brassicogethes; species Brassicogethes aeneus. Next base: position 3,955,153 of record OV121138.1, read on the forward strand.
CAAATTGACAATAATATTAATATTGATAATTTACTTGTCAATTATAAATAAGATAATTATGCCAAAAATAATAGCAACGAATTCGAATTTAAAAGCCCTTTTGAGGGCAAAACTTCATTTTGATGTAATTATGCCAAATGCCACAATGGAAGAAAAAGTTCATCGCCTTATGGACATTTTTGGAGTAAAAAAGTAACGAATTTGGTTTTATAAATATTACATCACGCATTATTTTCACATTATTCACCATTGGACAACATTTACGTTCACAAAAAATTTTAATTTCTTTTATATAAATTCTTTTCAAAGCGAAGATTATTATCCGCTAGGAATACTTTCTCTTCTGGGCCGTAAAGCAAACTATATTTAACTACTTTTTTTATATGATTTTACTCATCCAAGCACCACCAAAGCCAAATTAATTGAATTTTTAACTACGAATTTCGACAACTCAACTTGACAACTGCACAATGTAACCTACAATAATGTATACATAACCACAATTAGATTTATAACTAGCTTAGTTTGTTTTAATCAATGCGACCAACTTGACAACTATATAAAATTAAACCAGATATACGTTTGTTTTTCTATTTATCAATTTATGGTTATAAAATATTTAGACGAACAAAAAAAGCGTTGTCTCAGCTTTCTCCCTTTTTGCTGACTGAACTCAATAAAAGTAAATACCGGCTTAAAGGTATCAAAATAAATAAGGGAGAATTAATTGAGTGGCAGCAGACAGTTTTAAAAAACGTAATAAAAACCTTGTAGGGGGAGAAGCCAGAATTTTGCCGGTCAAGGATTGTTTAAGATATGGACAGCTTTATACCGGGGGATGTCCAAAATAATTTCATTTAGAATCTTTTTGGAGAAATTTTTGTCAACTTTCACCTGTGCGATAATAATAATAATAATAATAATAATAATAATAACGATAATACTATTAATTGCGTCCAACCAAAATTATCAATCTGTCATTTTCGTCTAGAAGATCCGGCAACACTGGATTACAAACGTTTAATTTATTTGGTGACTACCATAATTTCGTTTTTAAAGAAAATTATTTAAAAAACACAAAATTGTAGTAAGTTTTTTTTTTAATAATTAGACAATCTTTCTACCTTTTATGGTTTTCTTATCTTTGTTTACTGCTCTTTATGAGACTTTCGCTGAATTAAACATAATGCATGTTTACTGTTGCTTTATTTTTGGTCCCATATCTTTTATAATGTTTTATTCTTTGTAGTAGACTTAATTCGTTTCACAGAATAAAAAAGCACGGAAATAAAAAGAACTTTATCTGAACCAATTTTATTACAAAGTAAAGAAAAATTTACTAAAACAAATTTTCTAGAGAACAAAAATGTGAATTTACTTTAAGAATAAACTTTACAATAAATTAGAATTATAATGGCATAAAATGATAATTTATTGGGGGGTGGCGCAAGTGACTACCATCCTTATTGTTTAGCACCAAATGGGTGAAAATAATAAAGGCCATTCTTGCATATTACCGTAAGAATAACAAGGGTAATATGCGATTTCTTGTCTTATTAGCAATAAAATTCGTTATTACGCTAATAAAGCTCAAGCACACAATACAAACGATTTTAGCATTTCATCGTAATTAAGAATAACATAGACGGTACACGACTTGTCTTATTGGTAGATTTTTTCAAAGAATTTGAAGGGTACATTTTATATCAAGTAACCCCCCTCTCCCCCTTATCATTTGGGTGGGCATTGTCAAAATTTGTTTTAATGTTTTTTATCTTTTTTTTTGTAATTAAATTGGTTAGGATAAGGTGCTTTTTATTTTCAATTAATTTTGTTTTAAGTAAAATACTGTTTCTCGTAATTACTTGGTGATTTCATGAGAATGGTTGAATATATATACTCAACCATTCTCTATATACAGGGTGTTATGTAATTAATGTTATATATTAAAATACTGAATACCTTTTGACATAAGGAATAAAGGAAAAATATTTAAAAAAACATTTTTCCAAAGATAAAGAAAAAATATGCATTAGAAGTTTTTTATATTTTTTGTGATACGCCACTGGTTACACACTTGTTTATCTCTGCACACCTGTATTTTGTGAGTACATAGATACCAACCAACAAAGTAGCTATGCGTTGCCAGATGTAAAAAATTGTTACTAAAAATTTTTCTTGCAAAAAATAAATAAAAACTCAATAAATACAAAAGTTTTATGCCCTTAAAGCACCAATACCCTTCTGTATTTATTTACTGATCCAGCTATTAGCTTAAACAATGATTAGAAAATTTAGTACCTTTGAAATTTGAAATCCATAACCACAAAATAAATTTTTTCATCAGTTTTTTTCTCTGTTTACTCAGATGAAATTGGGACCAGTTCACAGGTTAAACTTTAAACATTTAATTTGTGTAAATAAATCCAAAAGCACTTCCCTAGTTAAGATATTTACAATTTGAAAACATAACCTAAAATTTAAAAGAAATGCACTAGATTCTGTCATAAAAGTTGACAGATTTTGTTTGAATTTACCTTCAGTACAAAAATGAAATAACCAACAATTAATAAAAACGCCAAATTGACAATTTGCATTGTTAATTTTGTCATTTTTGTAATTAAGCTAAATTTAAACAATGTTTGTCAACTTTTTTGAGAGATTTTGGAAACACTGTTACCAACCATAACATAATAAATCCACCAGATTAACCTAAAGTTCCTAGTCGATCAGTGGCGTACTTTTTGGTAGGATAAAGGTTATTATAAATTATTTTTAGACTCTGGAATTTAGAAAAAAAAGTTTCAGGTGCTTCTTTATGGACCCTAAGGAACAACCCATTTTAATATATAACATTAATTACATAACACCCTGTATAGTGCCTTTTGTATTAAAATAAAAAATAATTATAAAATCAGTTAGTTCCTAAATTTGATGTTTTTTTAATCAAATGTAATAAAATGACAAACAACAATTTTGTATTTTTAAGTTGGTACCTATCGCCATTTATGCATTAAGGATAAAAGCACCTCCCCTTGCCCCTTTCCCCGCAATCTACTGCCCGAATCTCCTTAAGGTAGCGACGAAGTACATTTCGTAAAACTTGTTGCGGATTAGCATAGTTTTGAAAGGGACCAGCAAGACCGCGTAGCGCCGTCTCTTTTAAGTTAGCAAAGGGAAGTCATAATTACTTATCTTTGTATTAGTTTCCTTCTACTTAACGAATTTGCAGACAATACCGCCGCCTGCGCCGCGTAAAAGTTCAGGAAACAGCGGGGACAATGGGACGTCCTAAGTCAGATATTTAATTGAAGGATGTAGCGGGACGACTTATTGTCTACGACGAGCTTTGTTTTTAAGGCTTTCTTCCGTCTTTGATGGAGTTTACGCTGAAAAAGTTTTGCGGAAAAAATCAACGCAAGAACATCGCTATTATATCGATGGTTATTTGACAAAACATCGTAAGCGACAATTTTGTTGAATTACTTTTTATTTTTATCAAAGTGTCAGTTACGATAAGCTGCACATGTTAACATAATAGTTATCCCAATTTTTTAATCTAATATTGGTCAGTTTGAATATTTTTATTATTGTAAGCGCCTCTTCTTTTTAATTTGTTACCGATTTATAACGTAAGCGCCTATATGTTCCCGACAAATAATCGTAAGCAACTCCGAGACATGGCGTTTGCGATTTAACATTGATAATATTGTGCTCCCGCCTTGATCTATCAAGGCGTTATTCCCGCTCTAAACAGTTTATTCGTGAGTATACCTGAATCGTGCTGATTGCTACCAAGTTTTAAAACAATATTTTATTTGATCAAAAGCTTATAATTCCTTTTTTCATTGCGTTATTAATAGTTATCCTAATTATAATTGTTTTTACGTAGTGTGGTTCGTTAAAAATGTTTTTTGTAGTAATTGTATGTTGTTCTAGCGTCAAATAATTGGACTCAAATTTATAACGGTTAGATCATGGTACCATGGGTTAGATCATGGAGCCTACACAAGGAGTCCGAACATCATGTAAACAAGAATCTTCCTAAGATAAGAGGGCGCTGGTGTTCCGTTTATTCTGAAACAATTGTTTAATTTGTACCGAAACGCTAGCATAGACAATCAGCGCCGCTGGTGATAAAAAAAAACTTAATTTGTACAATTTAGAGGGCAGGTTTTGTCAATTTCTCCTATTAAGTTCGGGCTCCTTGTGTAGGCTCCATGGGTTAAAGAAAGCTAATGTAGAATTTCATTTTCAAACATTGTTTGGTTATATTTTATAAATTAATTTTTTTGTAATTTTTTGTTATTTAATAATAAAAGTAAAAAAATAAATGTCGCTAACTATGTTTTGACAAAAGTAATTATCAAATCTATATCCCACAAAGTAACGTAAATGTAACTTAAGCGACAAGAGTAATTTTACATTTTCCTAAAGATGTTCTTATAAAATATCGTATGCCACAAAATTTAAAGAAAATTTTAGATTGGATTCGATCTTACTTAAATATTTGAATTCTACATTAATAAAATAATGCCTCAGCAGTTTTCAGATAAATAACTTTAAAAATAAAGCTCTCCTGTAAAATTTAGGTTTGGTCGCTTACGATGTTTTGTCAAATAACCATCGATATGTGCTCAAACAGTTTTGGACGCTGCACTTTTTAAATGCATGGAATCTAAAAGATTTTAATCTTTTGGCATTTGGTACCTTTGTCTCTAGCAAATAAAGGACGTATTATCCTGTATTAATATCCTGGACATTGCGTTGGCAAATAATGGCGTCTTTGAGGCAAGTTCTGGCGGTGTATGAATTTAATCACCAGAAACGCTTTGCCTCGGCAAGGTAAACATTTAAAGAGGCAGGGGGTGGCGGGTTGGCACCCTACTCATGCAAAACGACAAGCGCAGATCTTAAGATTCCGCATTGTCTCGATGTAAATGGACAATATAATTCCAGTATTAAACAAAGCGACTTTGCTTTGCTCTAATTCGTTATACCGCTGTAATTACATTGTATCAAGATAACCCACTTCCAAACTCATACAGTGTGCATGGATTTAAGTATTCCTGGTTTAATGTTTACCTTTGCCGTTGTTAATTGTTAATTTAATTATACACAGTAAAAAATTTCTGGTAAAAAACAACACCAAAAGTGGTCTATATAGGTCCACACTAGAAATGGTATATCTAACCACATACAATTTGGTAAATTTTACCCTTTTTAATTGGTTAAAAATCTACACGTACTATTCGTACAAAAAACTCGTAACAGTGTAAAAATCATAAAATATAATACACTCTTAGGGGTAAAAGCAACACGCAATATTGGTAAAAGAACTCCATTCAAGAATAGAAAATGCTCAATTTGGTGTAATTTACTACACATGTCGGTGTTAAAAATGGTGGGTGTTTTAATATTAAACACAGCATGTACTGTAAAATAAAGTATATTTTATATTACTTACAAACTATTAGATATGAATACAAATAGGCTTTGGCATAAAATTAAAAAAAAATGATTAACACTACTTAGGTGAATTCTTATACCCAAGAAGAGTTAATAATTTTTTTTATTTGAAAGAAAAGTAGTACTTAATATTTTAAGTTTTTTCCAGTTTGTGCAAAACCATATTTAGCTTATATAGGTATATAAGTTAAATATGATTTTTCACTAGCTCAAAAAACTTAAAATTTTACTAAATTTCATATTTCACTTAAAAATCACAGGTAAAAAAACATGTTATATCACAAACATAAGTTGCATCCACTGTCACATTGCACCACTTTACCCGACCACTGAATTTTAATTTAAAAACCATGGTCTTAAAATAGCATGCATAGGTACACTACCATCAACTGCATTTGGACTACTGATTGCTCCTTTGTCGAATGGTGATGACTACGTGACTTTTTTTACCACAATGTGTGTAGCTGTCAACAAATAATAGTGTCAAATGTACACTGCGTCGAGTTTATCTTTAAATTAACACTAGATTGACACGGTGCTGTGTAAAATAAATTTAAATTAACACGAATGAATTTTACCACAATTTAAAATAAACACTTAATATTTTTGACCAATTTTAGTGTATAAATTAACACCAAATGATTTAACCACTCCATTTGGTAACTTTACACCGAAATATTTTCTACTGTGTAAAATGAATGGAGTGTTTATATGTCGAGAGATTCATTCAGGTTTGAAATGGTTCTTTAAAGTAAGGGAACATTTCCAAATCCGTTAATTAATAATTATTGGAAATCCGTTGATTAATCAAAATTTGTTTCATGAAAATAGGCAACCATTGTTACAAGACTGAAATGCCTTCCATCTCGCCACCGAGCCGTGCTCGAAGCGCGTCTCCCGAATGGTATGGTCCAATGACTAATGACCATACCCACCAAAACTGACAGACAGCCTGTTTCGACCTGTTGGGTCCCATCAGTGTCAGGCAGTCGGTGACGGGAGACACGCATCAAGCTCGGCATTGTTCACTTATAAAGAAATAAGTGAACAGGACAGCGGCGAGATGTATTAGACTGTAGATGTCTCCAGATTGACTTGCTGATACATCTCGCCGCTGTCCTGTTCACCTTTGAAATTAACAAAATGCTTACCCTTACAAAACTTTCAGTAAAATATTTTTTCTACGACCACTATGTAAAAGTCACATTTTGTATTGGCATCGTTGCTTAGAAAATGAATTTTTTCATTGGAAAGGCAAATCACGAATGTAAAGTGACATTTCTGTGTAAAAAGTGACAGGTCTGTGTGAAAAGAAATTGACAGCATCGTTTGACATTCGTTTCAAAATTTGTATTGTATTTGTATGTGTATGTCTAAATATGATTTAGAACTCAATTAATTGTGTTTGTATTATAAATTCTAATTTTTAGTGCCTTAATTTAAATTGAGAAGGTAAGTTTACTGATTTTAAGTAACTTATACCTTAAAAATGAAAATAATAGGATGAAAGTAATTTTAACAGCTGTCAAACACGTTTTTAGGTTATTTTGTTTTGTATTTGAATATAATAAAAAATAAAAGGGTTGTAGAAAAAACATTGTGTTTCACTTGTAAGAAAAGCTTTCTTCAAGCTCGTGTTAATGCACACTCGGCCTGACAGCCTCGTGAGTAACTTAAACACTCGCATGAAAAAGTCGCTTTTCAACACTTGTAAAGCAAATAACCATTCCTTTGTAACAATAATTCTACAAAAAAATATGTTAAAATTTTACAAAATAAAATTAACAAACTACAAACTCATGTTAACAAATTTGATTTTTATAACAGTGTTGAAATGAAATCTTCAAATAAAAAATATACTCATACATAGAAGGATATTTTTACCCATATTTAATTAGTTCATATAACATATTAGGTATCTTCTAATATTTCAGTGTAACACATTTATGATTCAACGGTTCCCTTCTGGTTAGGTACAATCCCAATTTATTTAAATTAGCCGGCACATGTCGACAAATACGTTTTAAAAGCGAAGTTGTTAAACAAAACTATTAGGAAACGAGCGACAATGTCGACAATGACGTTATGGGTCATTAAAAGGGACATATCGACATGTGGTCTGCCCGAGGGGTACAATTTTGCCCCCTTTCGACGAACTAAAAAAACAAATTGAGATGTTTGCAGAAGGGTTGTCATCGGTTTCATTACATGATTTGAAAATGTTTTTTTATGAAACACTTCATTGCTGATTGATACAGGGTAAGTTTTAGAATGATGCTTTTTAAGAGGTAATTTTACAGTAAAAATTGTTGAAAAGTATCTTTCAACTACACTCACAGGCAAAATAATCGATCCACACAAATTTTCGATGAATTTCAATCGAAAATAACTTGTTTATTTGATGTCGGATTTAAACAAATATTAAAGAATATTGTAGATAAATTACTAAAAAATAGACGTACGTTTATAATACACAGGTTTAAACAAAAAGATGTTTTTTACCGTAAGTTTAAGACACTCTGTAGAGTGGCAAAACCGTATATTGTTCTAAATTAAGTTTTATTTATCAAGTCACATCTACTCTTAACAGTTTTGTTTTTGGTTCACCTCGATATGCAATTTCCAATATTTTTCTGTATGAAGAAATAAAGTTGCTATGGTCCATCCATAGGCTATGGAGAATGACAGTGACAGTTTTGTTGAATCATCCCATACTTGGACATATCATACACGGCTTTCAAAAGCTATCAAATAGTTTTTTGCATATTAATGTTTAAATTTTATGGTATATTCTTACTTTAAAAAATGGATATGTCTTCTACTGATGTTGCCAGAGCCATTAATTTAATCCAGGATGGACAGTCACAGTATTACGTGGCAAGTGTTTTAAACGTCATAAGAAGTAAAGTACAAAGGGCAACATCAGTCGGAGACATTTTTAAAAGTAAGAAGACACCTCAAAATTAACACATTATTTCACAAAAAACAATTTGATAGCTTTTGAAAGATGTATATGACATGTCCAAGTATGGGATGATTCAACAAAACTGCCAAATTTGGCTAATACTTCTCATAAATACTCGTAGAAAAAATAAGTAAACTTAAGGAAGTAACAAGAATATATTTAGACATGTTTCTGATGTGTCCTGTCCATGGGCTTGGAATGGTCGAGATGTGACTTGATAAATAAAACTTAATTTAAAACAATATACGGTTTTGCCACTCTACAGAGTGTCTTAAACTTATGGTAAAAACATATTTTTGTTTAAACCTGTATATTATAAACGTACGTGTATTTTTTAGTAATTTTTAAAATGTGAGCGATTCTCCATTAATTTATCTACAATATTCTTTAATATTTGTTTAAATCCGAAATCAAATAAAAAAGTTATTTGCGATTGAAATTCATCGAAAATTTGTGTGGATCGATTATTTTGCCTGTGAGTGTATTTAATTGGAAAAAAGTTTTATGAAATAGTGAATAAAGCTGTTTTTTTATTTATTTTATAGAGAAACTTTGGAGTCCGCCCCTGGGTATTGAGACCCTTTGGTTAAACAACTGTCGTATCGAAAGAATTACATTATACTTGTGACTCTTTGTAGGGGTAATATTTAAAGCAAATATTATTTTTTGATAGACACTTTTGTGTTCTTTATTTAACGTCTGCATGCGGCCAATTTGGACGCGTCCTTTTTTTAAAGCGATGTTTTTCTTCGTTCTTTTCAATTCGAAAGCAAATATTTATGGTGGCGGAGTTTTACAATTAAAAATCTTAGTTTGTTCTTCCTGCATAAACAGGTTATATTAACGTGTTAAAAAAGTGAGTTTGATAAAAAAGTTACTTGAAATATTTGCAAACATGTTTTTTTTTTATTTTTATACACTGACCGGCAAAAGTATGAAACAAATCCACATAGGTCGCACATTTTGGTGTAAAATTTTCATATTTTTTGCCATTTTTGTAGAATCTCTGACGTAATCGGGCATTTGATTTCAGCAATATCCACAATTTTGCACAATATTTAAAAAAAAATTATAACAAGTGGAAAATTTAGAGTTTTGATGTTTTATAGCTTTTATTAAAAGGCTTTTTAATGGGTGTTAAAATTAAAAAGTGTTTATAGAAGAAATGCTCATAAACTTTCTCAAAATATGTAATTTCAATGTCAAACTTTTTCAGTTTATTATTGTTTTTTGTTATTCTACAAATAGCAAGTGTCGGTATATGGAAGTTTTTTATTTTATATTTTATTTTTATAATATAATTTAAAAAAATATTCACTACTATATGTAAAAACTTGCAGTTGAGCGTTCATTGAAGTATCTGTATCTTAAGCGTTCTCAAAATATTTCAAAGTATGGGCCATTTAACAGAAACACAGAAAAAAAGTAGTTTGTCTTAATAAAGTAAAGATCCCTATTCGTCCAACAATTGCTTTTGTTACGGCAAAAAGATCATTTTTATAAAAATTATTTATCTACAAACGCTGCTTTCAGTAATAGCATTTGCATTAATGAAATTAAGTAAATTTACGTTATGTTTATAAAAATAACACTATTCCAGATGCAGAAACGCATTGATAAATATAGTTATTATTATTTGTCAAAAAAAAACAGTTCTATACCGGTTACAAAAACGGTTTGTAGTTTTAATGAAACCATAATGGTATTATTCATAGAAATTTTGTAAATTCTACAAATCCCTTTTCGTTTAAAATAAAACTTTTTTATAATATTAATAAAATTTATATAAATTTAACAACAAATTAATTGTTAATTCAATAAACTGTTTTCACTGTAATGGTCACATTTTCAACCTACTGTTGGGTGTTGGGTAATTACTCATATTATATGATGAATAAGAATTCACTTTTTAAACAACAAGTCTGCTTCGTTTATAGAATAGACCTTAAATATTTCTTTTAGAAAACGTCGAAATTTTAATTTCTTAGTGATCTTTTTGATATTTTTATCATGCTAGATTTTGCCACACTTCACTCGCACAAGTGAAATCAATAAGATCATAACAAAGACTGTGGATTATAAAGTTATGTTCACCAAGGAGAGCGCTGGCCCTTTCCCCCTCTTTTTAAGGGAAATAACAAAAATTTTGTTACCATTGCAAAACAATAGTAAATATTTTTCTTACTGTTCTTAACGTATAGCTTATAAGCTATTAAAGATTTTCTAACTGAAATAAAATTAATTTAAATTACAACGATAGTAGTTTAAAAAAGACAAATATGCTATAGTAAAATTAACAAATTTTACTATAACAACTGCGTATTACTTATGTGAGCTCAATTCACACACAACTATAGATTTAACAAAAACATTTTAAGTTCGACAAAGATTGAATATAAACATAAAGTATTTCTTATTGTCATGTTGTTGGATGAACATTTTTTTTGTAAAATCTAAACATTGCTGCTTCATTATTGTAAATGAGAATATTAACAGTAAGAAAAGATTATTCTGTAAATAAAAATAATCTTATTACTTTGACAAATCGTGGGTTTTTGTCGTAGAATTATAATACGAAATAAAGTTAGTTTTTTGACATTAATGGCTCTGTTCGCACACTGCTTTAAAAAAACCTTAGAAACCTTTTGAAAAACACTTCTAACAAAACTAAAGTATGGTAAAAAAGTAGCGAAAGGTTGACTTAGAAAGCTCATAACTTTTATATTCCAGCAAAGTGGAAATTGGACACCCGGAAAACTGTTAACCGAAGAGGGAAAAAAGCAAAGTGTGGAAGTAAAAGAGGAGGGATGAATACAAGAACAAAAAAAACAGTAAAACGCTCATTTAAATAATTAAAAGTGTGCGGCAGGTAGGTACGGAAACGAAGCTACCGAAATCACAGATGTTGAGCTCTAACGTCGGGATAACTTATATAAACTTTCCGAGTTTGTATGTAAATTAAAATCCTCCCCGCAGCCCCCGGCAGGCAACCTGCAACTTGCCGACTGAAATATGAAATTAAAACAAGTTAAATAAAAAACATTGGAAAAGTTGGCGCGCCACGCCACGCCAAACTGTTCTTCTTCGGTTGCTTTCAGAGTTTCTCGCGAGTAATTGCTTTCGAAACGCTTAAATTAACACCGACAACAATTACCGTGCCATACCGACTTTTATCGATTTTCGCGCAAACTCGATAGTTTTCCCTGTACCGACGAGATAAAATTAAATTTACTATTAATGCCCCCACTTCGCTGTTTAATGTATCGAATATTCCGGCGTAATATTATCCAATTAATTTGCGGACCAATCGACTGCCTCGACTGCCCGCAACTATACCAACTATTTTTGACGTTTAGTGCCCCCATAGCGATGCCTCAGTTTAGTATTAAACGAACAATGTACAATGTACTTAATACTTAATAATTGTATAATGGGGTAGTTAAATTTTTTTTGACCTATACTTTTTATGGTTTTATTTAAGGCGATTTGTAATATTAAACATTTCTGTGAAATCAGAATTTCAATTGAGTTTACCGTTTTCGAGATATTTACAAAAAATATAAATTTTTATGACGTCACAAACCTCGCCATGTGACCAACATTCTAAGATTTCTATTGGTTGAAAATTACCCTGTTGTCAAGTTGTCTTGTTAATGATTTCATTCGGTTATATCAGAAAATACCCGAGGAGGTTATGTACAAATACTGTCACTGTCAGTTGACTGAAAGATGGTCACCAAATTCATTAAGTACCTATCTTCCTTATTACTGTTTGATATTTTAGAGTCCAAGATATATCTAAAAGAATATAAAGAACTAGGCATTATACTAATGAAATGCATTTACGACAAAATATGATTATAATTATAGGTACTTACTTTATTTGTTTAAAAGCTCCAATGTTCAATGTAACCAACCATTCCACAAGATTCCTCTGCTTTGGAGTCCGTTATTAATAAATCACTTATCTAATATCAATTACAAATAACATAACAATAACATTGATTTTCAATAATCTAAATTTAAAAAAAACATAACCCGAAAAAAAGAAACGTCAAAAAATCAATTCTTCTTCTTCTTCTCAACTAAAATTATAGATCAAGTGGTTTTAAAACTAAAACATTATAACGTGGCGCCATCTATCGTAAGAATCTTAAACTAAACACACTGGCAACCATAGAAAAAGCTGGCAACGTTGTCAATAGCCTAGTGACGTAATTAGGAGATTTTTTTTTTGTAAATATCTCGAAAACGGTAAATTCAATTGAAATTCCGATTTCACAGAAATGTTTAAAATTACAAAACGCATTGTATAAAACCATAAAAAGTATAGGTCAGAAAAAATTTAACTACCCCATTGGGGGTTTGGACTATGAAAACACGAGTGAGGTCACATGCTACACTGTTATAAAAATCAGATTATTTTGTTAATGTTTAACAAGTTATTTCGTGGAAAAAGTACACGTTATTTCAGGCAGTCAATCAAATCATTTCCCACTGACAATACGCATCAACAAGTTTCACTGACTTCAGCGTCTGCAACTTACTTTATTCCCATTCGTAACGTGTTCGTAACAACTGTCCAAAGTGTTAATTCTTCTTCTTCTTCCTTGGTGGCCAAAGGCCTTAATGGTCTCGGTTTCAATGTACCACTTTGACCAGAAGCAAGTTTTAACGTCTGTGCGTTTCACGAAGCCATCCACCCATAGACACGTGAATTTTCCAATCTTGGAACATCCACTAAATCTTTTATACAAATCACAAAATACCTCGCTAAAAGGTCAAAGCCTGCGATATTGTTCAAAAATACAGGTATATTTCTATACCCGGAATCCAATGTTGTCCCTCCTGGGTCAAAGTCAGAAAAAGTATAAAACATATATGTTTCATATTTTTTCATCGAGCGATGGCCCAGAGCTGAGAATGCGATGCACTACACATGAAGGACAAAATCGAACTCCCAGAGTGTTAATAATATACTACCAGAAATCTGTTATTATCGTTATTCGGATTCCTTTTACCTGCATATTTAACGATACAGTGAAGTGGGTGTAAGTTAAGAAATACATCAGTAATACTGATCATTATATTGTACCAATTTTTTTTATAATTTGAAGATTTCAGAATGGTGTGTTATTTAATTGATTGTATGATATTTTTGTGTTCATTTATGTAGGTATGTGGGTGAATATTGAGATGTCCCCCAAGTAAAATTGATTATTTTTATTTTTGGTTGTTTCACTGTTAGTCTAAAATGGGGTTTTTGGGAAGCCACCAGGTCTAGTAATAACATAACATAAGTGGTTCTGCACTAATGCAAGAATTTTAAGAAATCATACATTATGAATATAAGAGCTTTACGGAAGATATCTTCACGGAGGTTAGGAGTTCGTTTGTTTTTTTAAACATCCTTTTGTATATTTGAAATAAGTTATTGTATCTTTTGACACCTTAATATTTTTAAAAAATACAATTGTACATACATAAAAAAATCTACTTACTGAGATATTACACTTCACGATGGATAGGTTTTTAAATAGCAAATTAATGAACTTAAACTTTTGAATTATAAAACAGCAACAGCATCTGCATATAAATTCACACTTCAGAAATCACATGCATCTATAATGTCGTAAACAGAGGTTTTTGCTTATATAAAATGATTAAAGCGCCATCCGTTGCATAAAATTTAAAGCAAAACAGATTCACGGAGGATAGAATCAATTTTTGTAATACCTACATAAATTGTTATAAAAATTATTTTCTAATTTTTAATTATATTTTATATTTGATTCGATTGCTTTGGATGTGTTTAATTTACTTAGTGAACTGATATTTTTACTACCTCAGATATTTGAAAACATATAGGTTAACCTAGAAAGAGTAACAGTCACGGAGGATAGGTTTTAGACTGTCAAAACATTGTAAAAAATAATTTATTGCGGTTAAAAATTTGGAACCTGAGCTGTAATATCTACTTAATTATGAAAGATCACTGGATCTACGTTAAATTATTGACATAAATCTACAAAATGTTTGTTATAATTACAAACTACTTATTCAATTAGTTAACAGATTAGAGTTGGATGTAAAATTAACAAATATTTTTTTACTGTGTAGTTAATTCTGTACCAACAAATATACGTACCGAATTGGATCCTTTGGCAAAACATGAAAATCCAACGATTTAGTTCTTTAATTACATTTTCAATTAAAAGCACAATAATTCACCATGATCACTTAGATAAAATACACACAGTAACGTAACTATGTAAGCATATAAGCGTCGAGTTTCTTAATCACTGATATAAGGAATAATAAATCGAAATCGAGTACACAACCAAAGTTTTTCAGTTTTTACTTGCAACGCAATATACAAATAATAATAAATTAATTATTTTTACTAAACGTTGAAAACATTTTTTATTTAATTTTACATTAACTTGTTATATCACTATATTTCTGTAGTTTGCTGGAAAACAAATGTTACCTACATCTCACCACTGTTTGGTTAATTGGTTAATGCTCTCACAACACAAACGATTCTAACCTAATTCTGATTTGTCATTTCGATTAAGGCGATAGGGGGTCGGTGTCCGAAATGTAAATGTAAATAAGTCGGTGGTTGGCAGTCAGTGGGTCAATTCGGAGTCAATATTTATGCCGCCATTAAAATAATTGCATCCGTTTTGCCCTTAGGTGCACGCCGCGGCGTCCGTGCAATCGCAGCCCGCTCGAAATCCGTAACCCTCGGTGTAAAGTACATGTGCCCTCGGGCACTAGGCGCAGGATTACATTTAATCCGACGTTGCCGTGTCCTGAAACAAAGTGGGTCGGCGTGGAGTTTAACATGGTTTATGTTGAGGATGGGTTTAAAAAATCAAGTTATGAGTTATTTATGCTTTTTAAATTCTTTGTTTGCCTTACCTATAATATTTTAACATGTGCAATTTTATTATAATAAGAATTATAATAATGACCAAGATAAAGAGGATTTTTTTATTCTATTAATAATGCCATCTTTATTACCTAACCATTTATAAAATACCAACTACCTTTTTTGGGATTGAAAATATACAGTGTGTTTCATCATAGTTTAAAAATATTTCGATTTTAAATAATTTAGTTTTTAGTTTGTATACAAACTATAGTACCAGTCAGGTTCCAGCACTTGAGAAGGCACCACGCGATAGCGAGTGCCCTTGAAACGTAAAAGTTTAAAGATTAAAACCAACAATAATTTTTAAAATTTGCAAACCAATTATAGTGAAACAAACAATTTTCATAGAGTGCAAACTAAACTAAACTAAAATGGTGCAACGGTCAATGAAGAGTGAAGTGTTAAGTGATGAATGAGTTAAGTGCCACCTGTCATTGAACGCTTTTCACTGGACAAACAAAGGAGGTCAATCAAGAAGGGAGGTGGCCATCCGCAAAAAAATTGATAAGTATCCTTAAGCATATTCATGACCTAACACATAATCTGCAAATTAAACACGACGATATCTTTAAAACACTAAGAAAGGCAGACTGCGTATAACAATAAATCTGTCAACAACAAATAAGGCAAACCCAAACGAGGCCAATAATAAACACTAGACACACAGAATAAACTAACACATTAATCATTATATCCCTAACATAGTAAAAAAAGCATAATAACCAAACTCTACTGGATTTGTAAACATTTGATAACAGAATAATTGAGCTTGTCTTTTGTTTAACTAATAAATAAATGCATTACTTAATTTTGGAATTTAAGAAAAAAAGACAAAACTCTACCACAAAACGTGCTTGGGCAACACAATAACTAATTTTTTTTTTTTTTGTAAATAAATCTGTTTGGATTAAAATTGCACTTCCCTGCTGTACCTAAAGTACCTAAAGTACCACTGCTTAAATGGATTACCTAATTAAACAAAAACAATAACTAATAATAAAAAAAAAATGTTAGAAATTTTGCACTTCTGCGATAATAAACAATTAAAAAAAAAACACCAAAAGCTACAAGTTACATCCAGCTACTGAACTATCGGCATCAAGACTGAGGACACGGGCAATGACAATAACGAACAAGACGAAGACCTCGACTAGGAAACTTCACCCCTGCAGCGAAATAACAACTCCCCAACTCCAAATAGTAATCCCAAATGTTTGGAGTAATACTAATCGAATGGTCTAGGGTGATTCCGCGTCGTACTTAGTTTTAAGTCGGCGTAATTGTCCCCCAAAAACCAACAAACGTCTATCCCTCCCGTCCCTCCTCCTCTATACCCTACTGGGAGTATAGCATCGGCTCGGCGCACTCGAGAATGGCTATTAAAACTATTCGCATGTCGCTCTCGAGCCCCAAATAGGGGACAGTACGGAACGCAATGGACATTCGCAGCCAGCAAACACGGGTGAAGCCATGCAGTTGCTGAGGGAGAACAAAAATCGGCGTAAGTTAACATAGGCCTGTACGGGGTCCTGGAGTGATGATGAAATGGGGCTGGTTATACGTCTCTTATAAACCTCATACTCATATACAAACTATAGTAGGTATTCGAAAAGCTCTATCTTTTGAAGAAAAAAACATTGACACATGTCATTTCCATGGCCCTTTATGATTAACAGAAGGTCTTCAAAAACGTCAAAGCGTTTCTGAATTTGGCATACCCAAAAACTCCTAAAACAATAATTTTGTAAGAAAATTTCATACAGGATGCTCAAAAAGTAAGGTTAAATTAAAAAAAAACAATTTTTAAGGCTTAATACAAGGAAACGCAAAAGTATATAACCTAAAAGTTTTCACGCTGTCAAATACTTTTGACGAATATTCAAAAACCTCCTTTTCACGATTTTCAAGGTCCTGTATACAGTATATCTGTATATATAGGTATATCTGGCCACTATTATAAAATACCGTAAAAAAATTTCACATAGAATTTTTTATAAAAAGCTTAAAATTTTTTTAAAAACTTCAAACAGTCAAATAATATTTTTACATACATACATGAATGTAATACATTCAATGTATGCACATACATATATTTAGGCGTACCCTCTGTAAAACCACCATGAATTGTTTATTAAATTATTCTTTTTTTTTCCTTTTATTAAATCCTGACATGTTTAGTGAGGCTATCAATTGAATAAGTTTTTAGTTTTTTGCAACCAAAATGTAAATTTTATCAAAACGACTTGACAGATGTCAGATTGGTAAAAAGTGAGGTTAAAATCATTTGACAGTTGTCTGATGTCAGATAAAACATCAAAAATTGGCTTTAAATTCCTTGCGGTAGTTGAATAAAAAATTGTGTGCGACTATTGGTCAAAGAAAATGACATTAGCTAACCAAGGCGGGATAAAATGGGGTTCCCGGTATAGAAATATACCGGTATTTCTCGACAATATCGCAAGCTTTGACCTTCTAGCGAGGTATTTTGTGATTTGTGCAATCGGTTTAGTGGGTGTTTCAAGATTTGAAATTCCACATGTCCGTGGGACGTAAAAACTTGTAACTGGGCAGTAAGAGCCTAATTGGCTCAAGTCCAATTCACCTATCACCTATCTAGCTTGACCTGACTAAACCTTTTAAGAATTTAATTTTGATTTAAAATCCATTATCAATATAATCGGCTAGGCTCTTTAAAAATAATTGTCAATTTTACCATCATTTGTTAATATATATACAGCCCGTTCAGAGTAAAACCGAATATATCTATATATATATATATGGTGCGTGGCCTCGCCTTTCGTCATGTCGTTTATCACACAAGCTACTGTGACGCGCCTTGGAGGGAGGCAAGGCCGCGCCCCATATATATATAGATATATTCGGTTTTACTCTGAACGGGCTGTATATATACAGACTGTAAGCCTTAAGTAAGGCTGGAGACAAGGATGACAAATTATATTCTGATCAGAGAAAAAGAAACAAACTTTAATTGGGCGTGGTTTAAACCAAGCCATTCGTAATTACGAACCATAGTTGCCAGGTTGTTTTAAATCAGAAGAGAACGATTATAATTATTTAATAAATAGTTCAATTTTATTTGTTTGAAACTTTAAAAATAACAAAAAAATTAATAATATGTCAAAAATAATTTGATTTAGTTAATTTTCTTACTTTTAATATTAAAAAATAAGAAAAACCTTTGAATAAAAAACCTCAGGAAGGACCCTGCCGAATCTCGTTAATGTCGCCATTTTAGGAGTCCGATTATAAAAATGACATATATAAGTCATTTTTTCTGACAGATGACAGTTTGTGCTTGTTTATTTACCTGTTTAAGCGTTTTTAGTTTGTTTTATGCGTTTTTGTTGTTTAATAACTAAACCTTGCAAATAATTAAACGTTATAGCTGGCGGAAACGATAGTCCGCCATTTGTGGCGACCAATTGGTTAGTGTCCTCTGCGGTCAGCTATTTTCTATCATTTACTTCTTCCTGAGGTTTTTTATTCAAAGAGAAAAACAACCCTTTTAGGAAACAATAATAGCAAATGGCAACAGCGCGGCATGCAGCCAGATACAAGGGCATGCAGTTTGATCTACTGTGTTTGTTCAGAAGCTCCGACGCTGTCGTAGGGAAATGTGTATAGTTTTTAAGAAATACATTTTCGCCATTAACTGGAATTTAATGGATTTTAAACAATACTTAGTTTTTATTTGCAGAAATGCATTAAAACAAAACTAACGAATTCGATAAAAATAAAACCTATAAATTCTCAAACAAAAATAATTATAAAATAACGAAAATAACTTTTTTCTAAATTAAATGTTCAAATAGACCACCAGCAGCAATTAAACAATACCCTACCACAGTGGGCGGGGTTTGGCACTTGTTTTATTTAAGTGTATCTATTCGTTTTAATACACACTGTATATTAACCTATTTTTATTTGCATTAATATTACCTCTTTTAAACATATCTTAACTTTATATATAAGAAATTCTTGTTTACCGTTAATACATATAATTCTTTTTTAATTGTATAAATAAATCGAAAATTTACTGTTTTTTACCGTCAAATAACTTTAATACTGTTGATATTTAAACCTTTATTAGTACTCTGTGCGGCCGAGATCGGCCGTATCATGCATCTCTTTTCTTTCGAATGCGTTCTCTCTTTAGAGTTTTGCGCACACTGCAGGTTTTTAAAGTCTCTAGCTAGATTTGTCGAGTTGTACATGATATTATTATACATATAAGCCAACAATTATTTTTTTGATTTGTTTCGGTCATTTTTAATTCAAATTTGCTTGCACTTACAGACTTTAGTTTCTGTACAACTTTCCCCTTATACCGACGAACTCCCTAAACTTGGCAACACCGTTAAGCTCGCGCATTGACTCCACACACACACAAACACAACTCCCACCATCTCGTCGTCCGCAACTTCCAAAGCGCCGGAGAGACTTCCAAAGCACACGACAGTATCAATTTCGACACCGATCAAGTTGTAGCGAACGAAAGCTCGAAAACACTTTGATAACTCGAGTGAAAGGAACTCAACCGTGTTGTTTTCCCCAATTTGTCCCCCCAGAATCATAAAATAATATGTTGTAATAATAATAATAATAATAAAACAATAAATATTCACCTAATAAAACGTTCAATTGTGAATTTGATAAGACTTTAGTTTGTGGACAGTAAAGACTTAAAGATAAAGCTGGATTCACGGCGAGCTGATAAGACTGTAGTCAACAGAAAACTCAACCTGGCTGGTAAGGTTTCTGTGCATACAGAAGAAACACTATACACAAAATATTACTTAAATGTTAGCTGTTTGATACTGGAGTTTATATACAACATCATTATCTAAACAGTGGTGAGAATTAATTACAAATGTTAGCTTTATGACATTGTAAGCTGACTTCATTTTGCTGTTTGATACTGGAGTTTATATACAATATCATTAACTAAACAGTGGTGAGAAGTAATTAAAAATGTTACCTTTATGACATTATAAGCTGACTTGATTTTGCTGTTTGATACTGGAGTTTATATACAACATCATTATCCGAACAGTGGTGAGAAGTAATTAAAAAATAGTTTGCTATAAAATATGCTTAATTATGCAATTTAGGCTAATGAATAGCTGGCGAAGGCTGTTTTTTGGGCAATAACTTTGCCCGTATAACTAGGTTAAAACTATTCGGCCAAACTACGCGCCGCGCGCTGTTTTATCATTAATAAATAGTAAAGTAAAACAGCTTTAATGAATTTTTAGTCGTGTCGTAAATTAAATTAATTCGCTCTCGTGCTGCCCGAAAATTTTAACTCTTTATACTTAGCCGCATTGTTTTAACAACCCGTGGAGTTTGTAAACAAGTTTTTGGGGGAATTTTGTCCTTTGAATGCATATTTTAAGGATAAGATCTTCCTATGCCACTATAGCAATAAATAAATACCTTATAAAAGTATAACAGTATTGTGTGTTTAAAATGTGGACGGATTACTATGTTGTTTTTATTGCTTGCTACATTGCCTATCCAAAAGGTCCTAAACACTAAAAATATACAAAATAAGCCCAGTAATTTGAAATGTGTTTAGTCTCTCCGGTTGTAAAAATGTTTTAGTTAAAAATAAGCCGCTTTATAGAGCAAAACACCGTAATTATATGAAATTACCTCGTTAAGGAAAGTTGCGGAGCAAAGTTTTCAGCTTTTAATTCGTCCAGCAAAATCAAGCTCACCTGCAACGTTCCCATGGTAAAGTTGGGTAAGTAGTGCAACTTTCATCTTTAATAATTTAATAAATAAATATGTATACTCCCGGGAGGTATCTTGGCTGAAATTTAAATCGCAATAACTTTCGAATAAATAACTTTCAGCTTGTTTAGACGATTTAAGCTAATTGAAGCTAATACAAACTTTATTCAGCGCACTTCTGTTCTATGTAAATTTGCAATGCCAGCATTACATAAGTTATAAACTTTTAGACAGCAATATTCTAAAATAATTTTTTACGTCATCTTCTATAAAAATGTTTAGTCATCCACAGTGGCGTGCAGAATCAAAAATTTCTTTCTTTCCATTGTCATAGATTTTTTTATTTTTAAGTCCAGGTTAAATCTAACAATCTAAATAACATTTTGTTTTTCGGTAAATGTCATACCTTTCTCCCAATAAACATATTTGTTTTTATAGTGGTTTTCATAAATGAATTTCTAGAAATTAAGCTTAATTTGGTTACAGAAATATTTATATCACTCTTATATACCATTTAAAGAGCTTATTTGGGGAGTTTATGAAGGTTATCGTTACCTATTTTAGTAACACTATAAAACCCAAGTTTTATAACCACTATATAACTTCCTAAAGAACTGCTACAGGCTTTTTTCCTTCTTTTAATATTTCTTTCTCCCTCAGGCACATTTAAAATATATATTTCTTTATAGGTACGCTATCTTCCTTATCATTTTATTCATTATTAACTTGTTTAAACTACGCGAATATTTTGAGAAGCCAAGTATTAATGGTATATTAATTCCTAATTTTGTACAGTTGTGTAGTTTCGTTAAAAAATATTGAAAAAAATCGAAAACAAAATTAAAACTTTGGTTATTGTCAACTTTTTTATGAGGCAAGTTTGATTAAATCGGGTTGTGTCTACTTAAATAGTTTGTTGTTGCTTTGTACCACCCTGTTTTTAATCATTTTTTTGTTATTTACGAAATTAAAAACGGCATTTTTAAATTCTAGGCAAAAATTTATAACCTTACATAATATCATCATTAAAATTAAAGTGTTTTTTTACCCAAGTTGGTTTATCTTTGGCCATTATCATTTGTACTGGTGGTTAAGGACGATGGCGTTCCTAGCTCTCGTTTTTTCTCTCTCCTATTTTTAATTTACCATTTTACTGCCACACTTGCGCTAATGGCGAATTAAAAAGGTTTATAAAGGCCATTACACAATGCAAAGCCGATAAGGACTTGCACTTTAGCATTCTGCATTCGCTTCGTATGGTTGTATGTATAATACACGCATTTGTGTCTTTAAATGACGTTTTAGCTTTTACACGTCCGGTGGAATGCGTGACAACAATATTTCAATTGATTTTTACATTTATCGTATTGTTTAAGAAAATATGTAATGATTATAATGTACTTATATCCACTATAGACTATAAAAAAAATAGTGGGTTTTTTATTTTTGGCTCATTTTCGTAAAATACTATCTTTACTCTGAAAATTTTGATGTACTTTAAATCAGTTTAAGAATGGTAAATAATATTAATAAAACTTAATGAGAATAGGGGCTACAACAGTAGAGCAACAAATTGTATTCAACAGAATTTTATTGTATTTTATTTCAACAAAAAATATTAAACACATTTTAGAAATATAACCATTAAAAGTAATTCATTAATAATAATAATTAGAATATCCATTATTATTAATTCCTTGGCTATAAAAAATGTACCACCTAAGGTACCTTTTTTATGAAATTTTCAGTGTCTTATTAGAACAAATTTGTACGATTTGTCAAAGTAATGATATTATTTTTATTTACAGAATAAACTTTTTTTACTGTTAATAAAATTCTTTATTTACTATATTTTATAAAAAAAATGTTCATCCAACAAAGTAATATTATTGTCATGGCAATAAGAAATACTTTATGTTTATATTAAATCTTGTCGAACTTAAAATGTTTTTGTTACATCTATAGTTGTGTTTGAATTGCGCTCTCATAAAGTAATGCGCAGTTGTTATATGTGGTATAATTTGTTCATTTTACTATGGCATATTTGTCTTTTTTAAATTACTATCGTTGTAATTCAAATTAATTTAGCTAGAAAATCTTTGTTAATAGCTTACGTTAAGAACAATAACAAAAATATTTTATTGCTATAAAAATACTTTTTTAATATTTACTATTGTTTTGCAATGGTAGCAAAATTTTTGTTATTTCCCTTAAAAAAGGGGGGAAAGGGCCAGCGCTCTCCTTGGTTAACATAACTTAATAATCCACAGTCTTTGTTATAATCTTATTGATTTCACTTGTGCGAGTGAAGTGTGGTAAAATCTAGCATGATAAAAATATCATAAAGATCACTAAGAAAATTAAAATTTCGACGTTTTGTATAAAAGAAATATTTAAGGTCTATTCTATAAACGAAGCAGACTTGTTTAAAAAGTGAGTTCGTATTTTTCATATAATTTGAGTTAATTTTTTGTTATAATAAATAATTTGTTTTAATGCCTTGCAATTGTTAAAAAAACTACCCAGCACCCAACAGTAGGTTGAAAATGTTTCGATGAAAATAGTTTATTGATATAACAATTAATTTGTTGTTAAATTTACATACATTTTATTAATATTATAAAAAAAGTTTTATTTTAAACGAAAAGGGATTTGTGAAATTTTCAAAATAATTTTTATAAATATGATATTTTTGCTGTAACAAAAGCAATTGTTGGACGAATAGGGATCTTTACTTTATTAAGACAAACTACTTTTTTTGTTATATTTATTATCCTCTTGCATAGCAATTTTCCTCGTTATCCACTGTTCAAGTTGTACTTTACACAGTCGTTGATAAACTAAAAAAAAAAAGAAAATTTTGACATTTTAATTTTTGGCACCACTTTAAATAAAAAGTCACGATTTTCCTCAATTTTTTTTCGCAATAATTCTGGTTCAACCTTATTATGGGCCAAAAATCATTGTTTTTGTAACTTCTTTCCAGAAAAACAAATTTAAAAACTATAATTTTTGGCCCATCACCAGACGATATTCTTAAATGGGATAAAACAGACTTTTTCAATTAAATACGTATAAAACTAAACATTTGAATATATTCAAAAACATGTAAATGAGTAAATTCGCCGAAACTTTTAATTTAGTTAAAAACCGAATTGCGCTTTAGTCCTGCAAAAAAATAAACCCATGATTGATTGACACGGATTAATTACCAAAAAAGCTAAATTGCGGCTGTAAAATAAATTAAAAATCCATCGAATCGGAAAATTTATTAATACAATTTTTTTTAGTAAATCATGTGCAATTTAGGCGCGCGACGGCCGCGGGGCTGAAATCGCGAAATCGGACAGTTTAGCGCTGTGCACTGGCACCGTGCCAAAATCCTCGGCAGGATAATATGAACTGCAGTTCGGATCGATTCGACCCATTCCATACCACAGACAAGTTCACATCCAAACAGCGATCGTTTTCAATTGAAAATGGGCTTGTAACCTAAACAGGATTACTAATGCCAATAGTTTTAGTAGCCATTTCCGGGTTCGCCGGGCCGATGCTATACGCCCAGTAGGGTAATGAAGGAGGTTTTTTCTGACCTATACTTTTTATGGTTTTATTTAAGGCGTTTTGTAATTTTAAACATTTCTGTGAAATCGGAATTTCAATTGAGTTTACCGTTTTCGAGATATTTACAAAAAAAAATCTCCTAATTACGTCACTAGGCTATTGACAAAGTTGCCAGCTTTTTCTATGGTTACCAGTGTGTTTAGTTTAAGATTCTTACGATATATGGCGCCACGTTATAATATTTTAGTTTTAAAACCACTTTATCTATAATTTTAGTTGAGAAGAAGAAGAAGAATTGATTTTTTGACGTTTCTTTTTTTCGGGTTATGTTTTTTTT
Source organism: Brassicogethes aeneus (assembly GCA_921294245.1). Classification (NCBI taxonomy): domain Eukaryota; kingdom Metazoa; phylum Arthropoda; class Insecta; order Coleoptera; family Nitidulidae; genus Brassicogethes; species Brassicogethes aeneus. The sequence continues at coordinate 3,980,185 of OV121138.1, forward strand.
AAATTTAGATTATTGAAAATCAATGTTATTAATAACATTGATTTTCAATAATCTAAATTTAAAAAAAACATAACCCGAAAAAAAGAAACGTCAAAAAATCAATTCTTCTTCTAACAATTGTTATGTTATTTGTAATTGATATTAGATAAGTGATTTATTAATAACGGACTCTAAAGCAGAGGAATCTTGTGGAATGGTTGGTTACATTGAACATTGGAGCTTTTAAACAAATAAAGTAAGTACCTATAATTATAATCATATTTTGTCGTAAATGCATTTCATTAGTATAATGCCTAGTTCTTTATATTCTTTTAGATATATCTTGGACTCTAAAATATCAAACAGTAATATGATACCTCGTAATAAGGAAGATAGGTACTTAATGAATTTGGTGACCATCTTTCACTCAACTGACAGTGACACTATTTGTACATAACCTCTTCGGGTATTTTCTGACATAACCGAATGAAATCATTAACAAGACAACTTGACAACAGGGTAATTTTCAACCAATAGAAATCTTAGAATGTTGGTCACATGGCGAGGTTTGTAAATATCTCGAAAACGGTAAACTCAATTGAAATTCTGATTTCACAGAAATGTTTAATATTACAAAACGCCTTGAATAAAACCATAAAAAGTATAGGTCAGAAAAAATTTAACTACCCCATTACGCCGACTTAAATCTAAGTACGACGCGGATCCCCCCTAGACCAGGCAGTTAGTATTACTCCAAACATTTGGGATTATTGTATGGAGTTCGGGAGTTGTTATTTTGCAGTTATTGTTCGTGTCCAAGTAGAATTGTTACTGCACATGTGTCATCAGTCTTGAGACCTAAAACCATCAATAAATAGTTCAGTAGCTGGATATATAACTTTTTTTAATTGTTTATTGCCGCAGTAGTGCGAAATTTCTAACAATTATTTTTAGTTATTGTGTTGCCCAAGTACGTTTTGTGGTGGAGTTTTGTCTTTTTTTCTTAAATTCCAAAATTAATTATTGCATTTATTTATGAGTTAAACAAATGACAAGCGCAATTATTCTGTTATAATCTAATGAGTTTACAAATCCAATAGAGTTCAGATTACTTAGGTTTATTTATACACTGCAAAAAGAAACAAAAAGTCATTGAGAAGTGGTCGATATGCTATAAAATATAATAATTAAAATTGGCATATGAAGTGAAAAATCCAAGAAATGTTTTGGAAACAATAACTAAAAAATATCATTAAAAATAATGCATTGCCGACTATGTAACACAAAAAAATAATATCTGTTTATTCCCAACCTTTTCACTGACCCAAAAGTAGACATAAATACAATGAAAATGTTCATTTCATCAATGAATATTGTTATTAATTTTGAGCCGATGAACAAGTTCATCATATTGATGAACACTGTTAATTGAATTTAAGAATAATTGCATTGACATAATTTTAATGTATTTGTTGCTGGGACTAAATATGTATATGTATTTTTCATATTTTATCATAGATTCAAATAATAGCAATTTTTAAAAAATTGATTATCTTTGTACTCACTTTTACCCGTCAGTTCTGTGTCCAATGTTAAAATTCAAAATTCCTGCGAAATATTGAACTTTAAACGTCAAGTCCTCGTTTTAACTCAAGTGTTGGTTAAAAATTACCTACAGAGCCCGCCCTTTGCACGACAGTCATCTTGAAAACAATGCAAGCGGCGAAATTGTGGTGAATGCACGTATAGTTCCAGTCAAAATTTCAGTACTGTGGTGAGTAGTTATTTTCTTACGTATATATATTTCATGGTAATTTATATAAGGCTATATGTGATTTGTTGATAAGTAACATCCACTAATAAAAAATATCAGTAAAATACTTAATTCCGAATTATAATCTCAAATTTGTATCCCATTTATCAGTACCGTGTCGTCAGTTCCATGTTCGATGTTTCGGTTATCTTTTTTCGCAAACTTCAATTTAAATTCTGCTTGCGCAAAACTCGTTTATTTAATGTCATTATAAACTCATATAAATTTGGTGTGGGTCCCATATCTAATAATTGAAATATCGTTATACCCAAAATCCACCAGCCACCACTGATGTTTGGTATTATTTGATTTTAAGATATTTAATGTATAATATGCTCAAAGTTGCAATAAATCTTATAATTTCCAATAAATTATGTATTTAATTAGTACCCTGGTATACTCGTCACTTCCCTTGCATTCAAAATTTGGAAAACACAGATATTTCAGAAACTGTTTGAAAAAGTGACTGGCCCGGTCTGGAACAGTATATTTTTTATATTATCTATGTTCTCATAACAAAATACTGTTTAATTTTCTCCGAAAACTATATAAACAAAATGAGCTCAAAAGTTGCCCAACTTTTGTAGAATCACCCATATATATTCTGGGACACCCTGTATGTATACATAACTGTTAGAAATAATATTATTACCTATAGTATTTTTGGATAATTTAAATTTAAGTAAAAAAGAATGTTTAATATAAAATATACTATAAAGTTAATACTTTAATAACAAAACAGGCCAGTTTATTAAACAAATATTGTTTTATACCCTTTTTGTTTACTTTATACCTAACATTATATATGAATGTATGGAAACAGCTTCTATGCCATTTATAAAAATGAATAGATATTTAAATATTTGTTTAATTGTCAGTATTTATTTAGCTCTTATTGAATGTTAATAAAAACAATTAGTTTAAAAGTAATATTTACCTAATACCTGGGTATATATATACATATATGCTATTAGTGTCAACTGCAGTAAAATTAATTTTTTTTTAAATTATTTAGAATTTTATTTTACAACAAAACACACACAATACAAAATTATTTAGGTAACATGAGAGTTACGCTGTGGTTAATATTTGAAAAGACAATATATTAATTGTTATGTTTTTCATATACATAGGTAATTGTTTTTATGTGATTCTTCGGCCGACCTAATATCACTCCAATATCTAAAATTCAATTCAAGATTATTTCATTTAAAGTATTTCTTAACAGTTAACAGGCAAGAATAAGATCTGCTTGTTTAAAGAAAGATTAATATTTAGTTTAATATTAGTTTTAGCCTTGACAATATTAGGTCAACCATCTTGTTTCAACTGTACTTGATTTTAAGCTAAGAAATAAAATCTTTTTAATTTAAGGATAGGTTAGTATTTAAAAGAAATTTAATATATTCGTAGGCTACGAATCGTAGCCTAAGCAAATTATACTTAAATCAAGTAAATTTTTTTAAGACTAAAGGTTTTCTTTCATTTAAATTTGAAGATGACATTTGTTATATGCCTTATATGCACGAGTTTAATATATTTCAATTAAACTCTTGCTTTATGCACGTGTTATAAAAACGAATCTTATCCTTAAATCTATTTATCTCCACGCGGTCTATAATTTAAACTTTATTGTTGTCAACATTCGATAAAGAAATACCTTGTTATGGCCCAGGCCGATAAAAAATTTTATGAGGCAAGTAATTAGTTCGATTTTTTCTCGCTAGGGGTATTGTTTTGACAAATTAATCCTTTTCTAAGAAATTAACGTACTAAACTTGTTTAATTTATTTATAATAAGCACTAATAGGTATGTTTGTTTTACTGTTAATGTTTAATATTTTTCATTAAATTGTTGTACAGTTAAATATGAATAATAAAACAATAAGTGAGGTTAGGCAACCAAGAAAACGCACGATTCTTTTTCTACGATTTAAATTATCTTTAAGTTTTAATTTGCTTTTATTTTTTCAGTGAAATTAAATGTTAAACACAGCTTAAACATTTCAAACTAACTATTTTTTAAACAAATTGAAATTAGATACCTACCTATTTATTAAAGAATTAATTGAATTCAATGTAATAGCAAAAATCCATTTCTACTTAAATCATGTTGCTAGGTATTGTCAAACTATTACTGCTTCTAAAAGCAATAATAATTATTGTAATTAATGTAATCTTTAGCTAATAAATAAATGAGATTCTAAAAAAGTGAGGTTAGGCCGCTTTGATTTTGAATTAAATTGACCTATATAAAGTGCTTTGAAGATAAAATGATGTATGCCATTCGGCCAAGAAGTGCCTTTTTGTGCTTCGCTCAATTGTAGGCCTCCGCTACGCGTCCGCCTTCAAACCTTGAGCTTAGCACAAAAAGCCTTACTTCTTAACCTAATGACATAAATAACTATTATTCTTTTTCCCATTGTTATTAAAAATAATCGTTTTTTATCAAATTTCATGTAAATATTTTTGATGTGATCATACAAAAAAATACACTTTCGGTGATGAAAATGAAAATAACAATAAACTAAAATAAAATAACAAAAAGTTGGATATGTGCCTAACAATTTAAAGGAAAAAACGCTTTTATAGTTATTTATTATACAAGACGATAATGAAATTTTATTGTCGTGTGTTTTTTCTATATATAAACGCGTATACGCGTTTAGTAAGAAACATAATATTTTTCGTCAGCTATTTCGATTTAGAACTGTAATACGTTTAAATCCTAAATCCTTAAATTCCTGAATATCCTGAAACATTTGCATTTACCCTACTTTTAACAAAAAAATTATTTCAGATTGTTTTACATTAATTTCGGACACGTTTTTTGCGGTCTTGATCCGCACTAATAAATACAGAAAGTGGTAAAAATAAACCATCTTCAAATTTTAATTAATTTTAACGTATAAATATTCATAGGCATGCTAACAAGTTTCGAAGAATAAATAGAGAATGGGAAAATAGAAGCGGCTGGCGTTAATTTTAATAACAGCGCGCACAGTGGCCAAAAATACAATTTTCATGACGTAACTAAACTTTTTTTGCAATATCGCCATATTAGGCATTTTTTGTTAACCCTTAATTGTTGTTGTTTACTCTGCAGCAAAATGGTTTTTGTGGTTATTAAATAAAGGAAAAAATTGGGCGTTTGGCAGCATGAAAATCAATTTTCGCGCACTGTGCAGCGCGGAGTGAATTGTGAAAAAACAAAGGTGGAAAGCTCCTAATTAAAATAATTATTTTGTTAATTAGTAATTAAAATTTTAGTATTTTAATTTACTTGGGTACTTGTTTTATATTTTATTAAATATAATTTTTGCAGAGTAATTAAATTAATTTAGCTTGTATTTGATATAAAATGTAACATTTTCGTTTTTGTAAAATATATTTTTATATAATATGTTTTCTGTATGAAAAACATTTAATAAAGTTGATCAAACAATAAAACCTAATTGAAAACATATTAAGGGGGAGTTTGGTAGTTTTCCTCAATATAAAAATGATTCATAATTAATGTTATACTGCAGATAGAGTGGAGACCGCAGCCTTACAGGAAAAAGATTAACATAAATAAGAAGTAAAATTACGGAAAATCGGATATGTATCCCAAATTGTTGGGGAGTTCCCTCGGGAATATATGATCTGGAACTTTGAACATCGATTATGTTTAGAGTTGTTCGGGGAACCGAATAAAACTCACTAAGTATTTGTGTAAACCGAATGTGATTTAAATTTTAATGTCGACTTTGATTTTATGCGGAAGACAAACGTCGCGCACAGAAACTTTACAACTGTATTTTTTATGATAGATTATGCTTTTTTGGTAACTTACAACATAAAATAAACATAACAAAACATAAACTAAAGACTGAAAAATAAAAGTCGTATAGCTAATTGTAATAATATTGAGATATAATTTAACATGAAATGCGTCTCCACTCAAGATTATAGTTCCAATGTCTATAGATTAAATGGGTCATTTTCAAGAAACACCCGCTTTCAGGAAAATGAAGATCAAATTTTTTTTTTGCTTAAATTGACTTTTGGTTGGATTTTTATAAATGTTTAGAGTTTTGTTTACTTACATTTAAGACAGGCAGTGTATTTTTAATTTTTTTTTACGTTTTTTTCAGAAAAATGTGTTTGGCTAGCTTAATATTTATATCTCCACTGTGTTACCAATTTTAAATCCAAAATTTAATTCGATAAAAAAAAGTTGTTATAAAAATAATTTGAAATAAAATGTACTTAGTTCACCTTTTGACTCCAATTTTTAATTTTATTTTTTATTAAAAATTGTATGCTTTTTTTAAATACTTATGTTCGTTAAGTTACTTTTTAAAAGAAACTATTCCGATTCTTTGTTAAAAAAACAATACCATTAATATTTTCTTTTAGTCACTGTATTAGTGAGTTAAACTCTAATTTATAAACACGTATTACCAAGTGATAGTGTATAAAAATCTTTTTAAATATTTTTTTTAACAAATCTAAATAAAGTAACGAAATAGACTGGGGTACACAAAAGACTTAATCATATAACGTAAAACAGAAACTATATAGGGTGGTACGATTTTAGAGTAATGCATAAACAAAATCCCTTGTAGTGGGGCTCACTTGCACAATAACAACTTAGATTTCTAAATTGTAGACTCCCTTTTTCTTTGACTATAAGCTGGTGAAGGTCCCTTTTCGTACTTGTATATTGCGTGGAATTTTCCCTTGGATGTAATCTATATCGTGAGTTGTAATCACAAATAATTTTAAATTGGTTTATCATAAACTACTTTTAATAAAAGCGACGGTAAATATCCACTTTGTTGTCGAAAAATTCTATTGCGTTACCCTAAATTCCATTGCGTTACCATAAGGTAACATAATGGACTCGGTAACGCAGTGGACAAAGTTGTGTGAAACCATATTTAAAAAAGACATTACAGTCATTAATTACTCTCAATGAGCTTTGGTGCCCTAAAATAAACATAATCATGAAAAATAGTATTTTTTCTTACTTTATTTTTATTATTTTTTTGAGTAACTTAGCGGACAAACAATTATTACATTCGCGTTACCCGCACCTGTTTCAACCGTTATCTTCTTCCTGATTGAATAAATAAATTCAGCTGGGTAATGTGTACACTGTACATCCGAACATCATTTGTGGATCACGTGAGTGCCAAAAAAGTTGCCATATATATGTTTTTTATAATATTTTAACGGTAACGCGACGGACGTAACGCAACGGAAAAAATGTTTGGGACATGAGTCTAATTTAAAAAAAGTATATTAAAATTAATTAATTTATATATAAATTGTTTACGGTATTAACTAAGGATGTTATGGATTGCTATAAAGCAACACAAAGTTCTGGTTATTCAATATTTAAACAAAAACATGTATGTAAGTTTTATAAAACGCTAATGGGACATGCGAAAATGTGTGTTTCACAAGTTTCAAAATTAAAAAAAAAATATTCTGAAATAACTAAACAAACATTTTCTGAAAGAGTTTACTAAGGGCTTGTTAGGCTTTCACTTGGTTGTTAAATCAATAAGATCCGATAATTTTTAACAAAGTTATTGGAGTTCAAACTTACGGGCAGCGGAAAACGACCCAAATATGTATGCAAACTGATGCAGATTTCAGTTGAGCGACCGGCCGGCGTCTTATTTCAAGCGGGAAATGATTTTATTGGTTATCTTAGGTGGTGTGATGCTTCAGACCCGAACATATTGTCCAATATTGTAAAATTTATATTCTAACTCATATTCGAATTATTTAAAAAATTGTACAAAAGAGTAACATTTATTTTTGAAATATTTTTAACAACAGATTTCAACTCTTTTAATTTAATATAAAATCTTACGGTTTTCAACAAATTATAGAAAGTTATGCTCCAATGGCATGTTTTTCAAACGGATTTTTCTCTGTGATGGAATTTTTTTTACCAAAATCCTGATTTTGAAAGACAAAACCTATAAGTGCAGTTTGCATATTGTGTCCTTATAATGTGGACTTTGGTTTAGGAAATAATTATGGTATATAGGATGTAGATGTATTTGTCTTAAAATTTGACTGTCAGTTCCGCAGAGCCTTTGATTATGTTTAAACAGGAAACGACCTTTATTCGGCAATTAATTGAGAGATAATCTCCGCTCCCGACTTAGATTGATTGGTATACATGGTAGCGCGATATCTTCGTAAGAGAAACATCAAAACGCGGCTGATATCGCGGGGTGGGGGGGGAAGTCGGGGCGGTAATTAAGATTCGGTTCAAAGTTCGTACGGCGGGCGGCGGGAACGTGAATTCGCCTTTGGCGGCGGCGGCGGCGGCGGCGGGATGGATGGGCGGTCGATCCCGAAACAAGAGCGGTGATAAACGCGGACGGGCCGACCGCAGAGACGGCCCAAGACTGATGCTTGTTGTTCGGGATCGTGATTTATTGTAACCGCCGCGGCGGCAAACAAAGGGGCGGCCGCCGCCGCCGCCCGGGGGTTTGTTTTCTTTAATCAGGCCGGCAAACAACCGATAGACCAGTTTGCCCTGTTTGACTTATAGATAAGCTAAGGCTTCCTCCACCTGATAGTTCTCAAGATAACCCGTTACACTGTTCAAAATTTTAGCTAATTTTTACCTAAAATATTAGACTATATAGGACCATTGATTTTTTAAGGCAAACTGCATGAAGGGCAAATTTTCGTTAAATGTACATTTGCTGTCCCCAGCTAATTTTATTTTTATTTTTGACCTTTGTTGATAAGTTTTGTATTTATTATATTTAAATACCCCCTTCCTGTTAGGACCCATCGTATTTTTTTTTGTAATTACTTTATGTTTCTATATATGGCAGAAAAACTAGGTGAAATGTCCTGTAACCTAACTGTCCCCAGAGGCGATTTTTTAATTTAAATTATTATATTCTTCTTCTTTGCAGGTTTCTTCTGAAAAAATAAATTATTTTTGAACAATGGAAAGTTCTTTTATTCGTATATAAAAATAAAATAGTTTTCTAAAAAGTAGTTTAAACAGAAAAAAATATTAAAGTTGACATTCAAAAATCTTGTCTTTTTCCTAACGTCGTCTTCTATGCCGACTGCTTCGAAATAGAGACACGAGATAGAGATACTATCGTGTTATTTCTAGAGGGCATACATGTTTGATAGTTCGGCAACAACAAGTGAGCACGTGTAAAGTGTGTGAATTTTTTTATAAATATTTTAAAGGTAAGATTTTTTTGCGTACACTTTTGGTGTCTTTTACAAAACGCTACATAAAACTCTTGTTTTAGAAGTTAACTTTTTTATTTTCATTTTGTATTATAGCATAGTAGAAATTCCAAACAAAAATAACGTTTGAAAAAGTCAAAAGCAATGTGTCATAAAACGTTCAGGAAGATGCGTTAGGAGGAGGACAATGTTTAATTTCTTCCTTGTGTTCCTTCCCTATTTCAGATTAACCCTATAAGTTTTATTTCTTTAAAGTTTATTTTTGTTATTTATAAACTTATAGAATTTTTTTGCAGTATATTACACTGTTCTATCACAAAGGAAAAAAAATCGATCAAATTGACCTGCCTGGACAAAATATATATACAAAATGTACATTTAAAGAAAATTCGCCCTGAAATGAATTCCGAGGAATATTCCCCTTTTAAATTAGTGAATTCTTTAACTGATATTTTTAAAGAAAATGATATAATTAATTAAGCAAAATTACTTAGGTTTCAAATATAGTACACCTTAGATCGTAAGGGATATTGCCTGAGAATAAAAGAATAAATTTCCTGTTTCTAAGGCAATTTGCTTAAATTTTTAGGTAGATTTTAGCTAAGTTTCAGGCAAATTAAATATATTTTTGGTGAAAATCCTAGCATAGGAATTTTCTTCCAAGTTAGGACTCCTTTATCTTTGTGTCCTAGGCGAATTAACAACGGCGGTTCCGGTACTACATGTAGTACCCTGCAGGGTTGGGATTATTTAAAAATATATTGGGGTCAATGGGAAATTCCGTTTAGTTTGGATTACTTAACTATAGCACTACAAAATGTTCACTTATATCACAATAATTGTTAACTATGTTGTTATATCAATAGCACACAACGCGGTCTTTAAGCTTTCGTTGGTTTTGGCATTATGGTGGACAATATAGGCGCGAATATTTATCGTAAAACGTCGGTATTAGCGATCGTAGCCGATTGCAAGTAAGTCACAAATATTTAAAGGAATTTACCCAAATTAGTTCAATAATTTGCCATAATAATTTAGAAGAATTACCTAAATTAAAAGCAAAATTGTCGTACCTAAAAGTAATTGAGATTTTGACTAAATATTTAGGTAATCTGCCTATCTTTTTAAATTTGACAAGTTTATTAAGTAAAGTATGAATATTTATCTAGAAGTTAGTGAATACACCATAGAACTAAGGCATTCGTTTCTGCCTAATAAACGAGAAGGTAAATTGCTTTACTCGTTTAAGCATATTACCTTATTTTTCCTTAACTAATTCTGATTAGGTATTTCAAAAGGCGACTTTGTGTCTTTCTGTGCTTTCTTCTCTATTAATCGATATATATATAGCCAAGATAATAAAAAGGCACACATCACTCTTTCAGTTATTTATACTTTCAATCAATCGATAGGAAATGTAGACCAAAGCGCTACCAATAAAATATCTACTTAAATAATTCATGGGAAAATAGAAATGAACAAGAAGTTTTCTCATAACTTCTATAACTTTGATATATTTTTATGTTTTTTTTTATTTGAAATTGGTATGTTTTCATAATTTTATATTTTTGAATAATAAAATAAACGATTTATCATATCACTTTTTTAACCTTTTACATTTTCTAAATTTGTGTACCTTGGCATGTCACAAAAAATTACCTACTGAGCTCGCCCTTTGCACGACATTCATCTTGAAAACAATGCAAGCGGCGAAGTTGTGGTGAATGCACGTATAGTTCCAGTCAAAATTTCGGTACTGTGGTGGTTAGTTATTTTCTTACGTATATATATTTCATGGTAATTTATATAAGGCTATATGTGATTTGTTGATAAGTAGCATCCACTAATAAAAAATATCAGTAAAATACTTAATTCCGAATTATAATCTCAAATTTGTATCAGTACCGTGTTCGATGTTTCGGATATCTTTTTTTGCAAACTTCAATTTAAATTGTGCTTGCGCAGATCTTATTTATTTAATGTCATTATAAACTCATAAAAATTTGGTGTGGGTCCCATATCAAATAATTGAGATATCGGTATACCCAAAATCCACCAGCCGCCACTGATGTGTGGTATTATTTGATTTTAAGATATTTAATGTGTAATATGCTCAAAGTTGCAATAAATCTTTTATTTTCCAACAAATTATGTATTTAATTAGTACCCTGGTATACTCGTCACTTCCCTTGCATTCAAATTTATAAAACACAGATATTTCAGAAACTGTTTGAAAAAGTGACTGGCCCGGTCTGGAACAGTATATTTATTATATTATCTATGTTCTCATAACAAAATTTTCTCCGAAAACTATATATACAAAATGAGGTCAAAAGTAAAATTTACGTAAAAATTGTAAAAATTCAGTTGAAAGTAAGTTGAAGTAAAAATCAAGCGTTGATTGAGAAAGTCTGCACCCCACGGAAAAATACCAAAAAAGTGTATTATATTAAGTATTATATATAAAATTATGTTGCCATGTCGGCGTTTTTTTAGAGGACTCAAATATAACAATGTTTGATTTTAAGGTTATGTTTGTACAACAATAATTTTTTGTTAGATTTCTTAATTATAAATTATATTAGGTAAAGTTTTAATTAGTTAATTCTGCAACAACAAATTGGATCTTTTGGTAAACAAGAAAATGCAACGATTTAGTTCTTGAATTACATTTACAATTAAAAACAAAACAACTCAACATGATCACTTAGATAAAATTCACACACTAACGTAACTATATAAGCATATGAGCGTTGAGTTTATAATTAGGTATTTCTCATATTCAAAAAATTTCCACAGAATAAATTAGAACTTCCACCAAACAAAATCTGAGATCATGAGATAAAAAAACATGTTTTTCTGTTATTAACATTTTAATTTCGAGCAATTTTAAAAAGACCTGGACTTCTTAAATGATTTCATCATCTTTTAATTGAATTTTTAATGCTGTGTTTCTTAACACAGGCTTTAAGATGGGGATTAATCATAAAAAATCGACATGAGACAGAATGGACGTCATTTCAGCGAAGATGCATATTTTTAATATATTTTCTTGTTGTTTTTCATGAATTATCTTTACCTACCTTAATTATTTTCATCAATATTTTAAAGTTTCCTAAACACCACTAAAGTTGCTGCTAAGCAAGGTTTATAAAGTACTCTCTAAAAATGAATTAGACAAAAATTACTAATTTAGTTCTTCGGAGGGGACTTTAAGCCCGCTGTCCGTTCCTACACCTAACAGGCTCAAGCCATTCAGTTGGTTTCTGGGGCTTCTTAGGAAGTAAGGGTGGAACTAAAAGAAAAAAAAAGAAAAAAGAAAAAAAGAAAGTTATTAGTTGCTGCTTTTTCACTTGTACCATAGTTAACCATGGGATACTATGGTATCCCAAAATTTAACAGCCAATTCTTATTCAATTTAGCATTTAATACGTAATTGACTATATCTCAAAAACTGTTCCACTTTTATAATTTTTGACGGTATTTTCAGATTCAGGGGACAATTTTACATAAGAATTGGCTGTTAAATTTTGTGATACCATGGTATTCCATGGTTAACCATGGTACAAGTAAAAAAGCAGCCACTAATAACTATTAAATAAGTCATTTTTGACTAAATCATTTTTAGAGAGTAGGGAAAATTGTTTAACGTTGTTGGATCAATAGCTTGTAAAAAGTTGTAGCTGGAGGATAATTAACATCTTGTGCCGGCTTATTGTTCATCCGCTACAAAATAGACACATTTAACATCACTTTACGCGTTTAATCTCGCATCAAGTTTACGACGCTTCAGCTAGTTTAAGTACCCGCGCCACAGTACAGGAACTGCATCGCCACTCCACGTACTGAGCTTGCAAGAACATTAGCGTATTGTTGTGCCTTTGCTTCATAACTTTTTGCGCGGCGGCTGCCGTAAATTTCGACGAGAATTTCTTGCACGTCAAATTTACGCCAGTTGCACCGGAGCGGATTTATGTGTGTGTAAGGAGCCTTAGCCCCCGAATGTGTGCAGCAATGTTATTAGTCCGAATGGCGCACTGCAGTCGCCATTAAACGCTGAGCCGCCCGTGTCATTAGCTCTCTCCGGCAAGCGACGTCTTTATTTAAAACTATGTGTCAACTTTATTGGATTTTCTATTCCATTATGCTTACATGCAGTGTTGAAAGGTTGCCGAACTAAGCTGTTTTCGGCAAAAATGGTTTCAATTTTGTTAATGAGATTTCTGTTTAGTTTCTTAAAGGAACGACTACATAAATACATGATTTTGTTATAATATTGTGTTTTTTCACCAGTCCAGGGCCCATAACCTCAAAATTATAAATCCAGTTATGGAGACATAATTATTAAAAAAATATTTAAGGTGTTCATGTAACTTTTCTGTTAACTTGGACCTGTTAACTTTCGCTCTTTGACATTTAAAGTTATTCAAGAACTAAATCGAAGTAGCATTTTCATGTTTTGCCTTAAGATATAATTCGTTACGTATATTTATTGGTGCTTTTTAAATAAGGATCTTGTTTCGTTTGAGGTCTACTGGCCTTAAAAAAACGTCTGTACATTTTGCTATGCTCCACATACGGAAGTGCCACTTTTACATTTGATGCGGAACGCAGTCTTTCGAAAACATGGCGTGCTTACATGCAGTGTTGAAAGGTTTCAATTTTGTTAATGAGATTTCCGTTTAGTTTCTTAAAGGAACGACTATATAAATATATGATTTTGTTATAATAATGTCTTTTTTACCAGTCCAGGGCCCATAACCTCAAAATTATAAATCCAGTTATGTAGAGACATAATCATTAAAAAAATATTTAAGGTGTTCATGTAACTTTTCTGGACTTGTTAACTTTCGCTTTTTGACATTTAAAGTTATTCAAGAACTAAACCGAAGTTGCATTTTCATGTTTTGCCAAAAGATATAATTCGTTACGTATATTTGTTGGTGCTTTTGAAATACGGATCTTGTCTCGTTTGAGGTCTACTACCCTTAAAAAAACGTCTGTACATTTTGCTATGCTCCACATACGGAAGTCCCACTTTTACATTTGATGCGGAACGCAGTCTTTCGAAAACATGGCGTACTTACATACAGGGTTGAAAGGTTTCAATTTTGTTAATGAGATTTCTGTTTAGTTTCTTAAAGGAACGACTATATAAATATATGATTTTGTTATAATAATGTGTTTTTTCACCAGTCCTGGGCCCATAACCTCAAAATTATAAATCCAGTTATGTAGAGACATAATCATTAAAAAAATATTTTTAAGGTGTTCATGTAACTCTTCTGTTAACTTGGACTTGTTAACTTTCGCTCTTTGTATAGACGTTCAATTTCTTGGTTTCTGAGTAGGCATGGTAACAAATTTTTGTAATTAAAAGCCTAAATATTGCTGGGCAATGTTCTAAAAACCGCCATCAAATCTCGAATGGAAATGAATAATTCCCATTTTCGGTGTTCTCTCCAGAAGCAATTAGGATGTTAATGACGTTTTTATGGGTTTTAATTAATTTTTCAGCTTGTTCTTGGCAAATTAAAGGTTCTTCTTGTCGAGCGAAAGGGGAAAGATGAGAGAGGCAAGGCGGGGTGGGGGAAGGAGAAAAATTAATAATAAACCGTTAAAAATTTCCGAATCCCTTAAAAGTAATTAGGGGAGGAGCAGGTAAACAATGGGTGGCGGTGAGAGGGGGGGGGGGGAATTGCGGCCGGGGAGTCGAGTGTTTCCAGTCACCCCTTGTTGTTCTAGAAGAACGTCTTGACGTAACATAATATAAATAAATTAAACATTGTAATAACAGATTTAAAATGGGTTAAATACTGCCCGAAGAAGAGCTGGGGAAAATCTTATTATTAACAACAAAATTAATTTTTGTTGTGTTTGCGTTCCAAAAAGCTTGTTGTATTGTTCATGCTTGAGTTTTTCATTAAAAAACCGCAAAAGTATGGTGACGAAGTCGTCGCACGGTGGGTTGGAATGCTACTTTTCTGGTCAAAACTAATTTGTGACCTTAATTATTGACCTAAAGCCTTGGTTTTCATTTTATTCAGAAATAAATAGGCTTTATAGGTATTGGTTTTAAGAAACATAACTTATATTTATTGTATTTTGTTTTATAAGGCATTGTTGCAAGTTGCACTTTTCCGCACGCATTTGCATTTAAAATGTAAGTATGTTGATTTTGGACAAAATGAAATTTAGTTAGTTACTTAGTTTCCATGTCAATAAGTGTCAAAGTGAAACGTCATAATATATTATAGATTTTTCGCGAAATTGAAATGAACATTTTGGAAGAAGAGCTACCATATGACATGCAAATACTGGTAATATATTACCAGCGAAATACTGTCAAAATATGACAAACAATTTAAATATTTTGAAATCTGGTCCAACAACAAAGGGACAAAAAGTTTTAAGGAATAAATATTTCTGGCCTATTTTGCTGATTTAAGAAAATCATATCATGTGGAGTAAGTACTTCATGTTAAAAAGTGTTCTAAAAGTTAATAAAAATTTGGATTTGAGTCTATATTATAAATTAACATAATATATAAAAAAAGGAAAATGTGGGATACCGACCAAAAAAGTCCAAAATTTTTGAGAAAGATGACAATTCAAGATTCATTAAAGAAGCACCAGATGAAATTTACCTTTTAATAAAAGTTGTCACCATTTTTGGGTTGGCTGGTGCTTGTAGGCGAGATAATAATGATTGATGATATAGACGATAAAGAAAATTTGGTAATCGTGAAAATTTCGGACAGTAAAAATTACACATCAAGAATCTTTGTGATATCTGATGAAATCAATAATGGTCATTACTTACAACTGTTTTGAAAATATTCAAATTTGCGAATATATTCCAAATACCCCACACAAACGGTTTTTTGTCAATTATAAAAGAAAATCATTTAATTAACTACCTATTATCTTTAGGTTTTTATTACTGTAAAATATTTTTACCTCGAGGTAGTAAAATGTAAAGGATTACAAATAGCCACGTGATTTGTTTTCAGATACGAATATTTGATTTAAAACAACAAATAACAAAATAAATTATGAAATGATTTTATATGTAATATTAAAAAATTAACAATAGATCCTATATTTATTATAGTAAAGATTATAAGAGAGCTTTAAGAAGAGCGTAATCTTTAGCTGAAATACAATTTGAAATACAAAATTCTTAACTTTCAGGTGCCAAAAGATTTATCAATAAACATATATAGCCTTAAAATGTTTTAAATCAAAAATTCGTATAGAGCGCTATCTATGAAACAATAGAGGAATCTGTGTGTCATCGTCAAATGTCAAATTTTTATATTTTATAAACACAATTATAAGGGTTATATATCGAAATGTATTTCTTGAAAATTGACAGTTTTTCATAGTGAAAGTAAAGAAAATGTTTTATGAGCACTTTACAGTGGAGTCCGTGCACGAATTTAAGTTATAGTTTACTGCCGGCGAAATTTAAAGGTCAGTACAATGTTCATATAAACTTTTCAAATATAGGCGTTGAGAAACCATTTAATACTTTTGTATTTTTGTATTGAGATAATAAAATAATTTTCACATTTAGTATTATTTTACAAGAAAGGCACTTTATTTTAACGATTGTATGACATTTGACAACTGTCAACTAACTTCAGCCAGTGACTAAAAACCTGTTGCTAACTTCAGCCCGTGACTAAAGCGCCATATAAAGTTGACTTTTTGAAGTTTTGGCCTATGGGCCCAGCCCACCGTGCGCAGTCGTCGGCTGGTTAAACCGGAACGACCCAATGTTCTAATTACAATAACCATGTAAAATTTAATATCGCGGCGCTTTGAATTATTAAAGCGACAACATGGACGTGTCCCGAATGCAAAACCTTTATTTGAACAAGTGTTTAGCCGTGGATTGTGCAGTTTAAATAATGCAATTAAAAACGGGAAATTATGTATTTTGCATTTTACTTATTTGTCAGACTCGACGCTCTGAATACTGAGGAGCGAAAAACGCTACATAGTTGGGGAGATTTAGACACTTTTTTCTTAGTTTTCCTTTTTTGCTTTTTGATGAATTAGGTTGATAAAAACCTGGCAAAATGTTCATTACACAAGTGGGATTCTTTAATAAATTAACAACTTTGTAGATAAGGAGAAAAAAGACATTGTTAAATCTTGCCTCCACATACACAGTAAAAAATATTTGTAATTAATTGTAATTGTAATTTGTAATATTTAAAACTTTTAGTTTTTGGACCACCCTTATGTCATCAGTATGTAGGTACTTAAAAGAATTCCCCCATATTGTTATATGGGGGATTCTACAAAAGTTGGACAACTTGATGTCATCAGTTAATAGAGTAGGTATTTTTTTCAAATATTTTAGTATATTATAAAAGATCCAGGTTTTTTTAACTTGTCCACCCAATTTTAATGTATTTTTTCAAAAGCACGTTTGTAGAAAAACATAATAAATATTCAAAACATCAGTACCTTGGCGTGTCACAACTCCTGAATCAAATATTTGAGTGGTTTTATTTTAAAATATATTCAATTTATCTTAAATTTTTCAATTTTACTACAAACTATAAAACATTAAATAATGTATTTTTCATATTTTATCATAGATTCGAATAATAGCAATTTTTAAAAAATTGATAATCTTTGTACTCACTTTTACCCGTCAGTTCTGTGTCCAATGTTAAAATTCAAAATTTCTGCGAAATATTGAAGTTTAAACGTCAAGTCCTCGTTTTAATATAAGTGTTGGTAAAAAATTACCTACAGAGTCCGCCCTTTGCACGACAGTCATCTTGAAAACAATGCAAGGGGCGAAGTTGTGGTGAATGCACGTATAGTTCCAGTCAAAATTTCAGTACTGTGGTGAGTAGTTATTTTCTTACGTATGTATATTTCATTGTAATTTATATAAGGCTATATGTGATTTGTTCATAAGTAGCATCCACTAATAAAAAATATCAGTAAAATACTTAATTCCCAAATATAATCTCAAATTTGTATCCCATTCATCAGTACCAACTTCAATTTAAATTCTGCTTGCGCAGAACTTGTTTATTTAATGTCATTATACACTCATATAAATTTGGTCTAATAATTGAGATATCGGTATACCCAAAATCCACCAGCCGCCACTGATGTGTGGTATTATTTGATTTTAAGATATTTAATGTATAATATGCTCAGAGTTGCAATAAATCTTATATTTTCAAATAAATTATGTATTAAATTAGTACCCTGGTATACTCGTCACTTCCTTTGCATTTAAATTTAGAAAACACTGATATTTCAGAAACTGTTTGAAAAAGTGACTGGCCCGTTCTGGAACAGTATATTTATTATATAATATATGTTCACATAACAAAATACTGTTTAATTTTCTCCGAACTATATAAACAAAATGAGGTCAAAAGTTGCCCAACTTTTGTAGAATCACCCATATATGGGTGATGTATATATACATATATATATACATCTAAAACGAAAGTGAAATTTGAAGAGGTATAAACTGAATTAGCCATTTTGAGACAAGCAAAAACTTTTATGAAGAGTACATTTTTCCCGAAAAATTCATAATAATAATGTTAATGCATAAATTAATCAAGTAAGTAGTAATGCATGAAAAGAGCATCGCGGCTCAGCTAAACCTCACACCTATTTGACGAACGCGACGAGCATCATAAAAACATCAAAGAAACAAATGAGGTTACAGTGGGGTCTTAATGCTCCATAATGCTTGAATGCTTTTTCCAAATTAAAAGACCACTCTAAATCGTTCATCAGATTAAACGAATGCCACGAGATTTATTATTAGTCTTTTTCTTAATGAACGAACGCTAGGCAGCACATGCGGCTCCAGTCACCGTGTCATTATCACTTTGAATGTTGCAAGGAAAAAAACTACTGGGATTTTTATTCAATCTTGCCAGACTTGGCTCGGTTTAAAAGAAAGAAATTAGTTGTAAGTAGTTCTAAAATTGGATTACCTAAATCACTTAAATATCATTAATTTTTTATCAATCTTAAAGGTGGTCCACAACTGTATTGTTGAATTTAATCGTATAAAATTATATTTTATAAAATTAAATACCACTCACGGGAGAAATTTAATTACTTTAATTACAAATAAATGTTATTTTGCTTTTTAAATTCAATAAATCTGATTACGTTGATTAAAAGCAATTATTTTAATACAAAAATAAAAAATGTTTACAGTAACTAAAAACAATACTTTCAAAACAAAATAATTACCGATATCTTAAAGTTTGTTTGTTAATACCGAATCGCATAAAAATTAAAGCCTATAAACATGGCCGTGACCTATGCCAGAGATTTGTCGTTTAAAAAAAAATAAGAGTCAATAAAGTCGTCCTGAGTCATCGAACACCAATGGCGTTTCAAAAATAGGTTTTTATAATAATTAGGTTGTTTTAAAAAATGTTTTTCTTATCCTCCCACCTTTAAAACGTACATGTTTTTATGACCTTTTAAATACACATTGACAAGTTGTGGCTAAGGCGCTTTAGTCACAGGCTAAAGCTAGTTAACAGTTGTCAAATGCCATAAAATCGTTAAATTATCTTAATACGAAAATAGAATATTTTGCAATTATACTTAATAATAAAAAAATCAAAGGATAAAATATTTTCATAATCAAGTTATTTTCATATTTTAAATTATCAATAATCGTAGATAAGTTTATAAACGAGGTGCATACTATACTTTTTCTACGACAAATACTTATTATTATCTTAAAATTATTTAAATCAAAATTTTTTATAGAGCGCCATCTATGAAACAATAGGGGAATCTGTGTGTCACCGTCAAATGTCAAATTTTTATATTTTATCAACACAGATTATAAAGGTTATAAATCGGCATGTATTTCTTAAAAATTAATTTATTAACTTAAAACTAAAATTATATTTTGTAAAATTTGTATAATTTTCATAATTTCTAGATAATTTAATTTTACCACTTTCTGCATGAACATTTTCGTGCGCCACTGTGAGGCAGTT
The DNA here is from genome assembly GCA_921294245.1 of Brassicogethes aeneus. Classification (NCBI taxonomy): domain Eukaryota; kingdom Metazoa; phylum Arthropoda; class Insecta; order Coleoptera; family Nitidulidae; genus Brassicogethes; species Brassicogethes aeneus. The sequence continues at coordinate 4,000,231 of OV121138.1, forward strand.
GCAGTTGTTTGGGTCACTAAACTCCCATCAAGTCGCCTATTATTAATAAAGACTTGCGATTATTGGCATGGCAAACCGCGACGAAAAAGTTATTCGGAATTGGAGGCGCTCCAAAAACTCGCCGCTGAATTGTTGTGCATTTATTTTTTTCGTTCCATTGCATAAAATTAAAACCCCGAGATACGCGATTAAAAATTGCCGATCATAAATCTGATGTTTTGGGCGATCTGGCAACGTTTATCCAGAACGAATGACCGTTATTTGTTTTGAAAAAAAAGAGAATAAAACAAATGAAAGACAAATCAGTCGCGTGACCTTTGAGCCCATTTGTCACTGGAAGAATTCATCAAGAGAGCCGTTTTTTAATCCAAGTAATTAATTGCATGGTAATAAACAATTGGTATTTTTCTCGAAAGTAATGAGCTGATTTTATGAATTAATAATACTAATGAATCATTTTTATTACTTTATCAATATTTTTTATCGGGCTTTTAGAATTTATAAACAGAGTTATTATTATTTAAATACAGGGTGGGTCATTAAACTTAAAAGTTTGAAAATCTCAGTTACGAAAAATTTTTATGATTCTAGGGGGGTACTAGTACTAGTACTAAAATTGGTCCTCATACTATCCTTCTTAAAATTTTTTATTGCAGATTCGGACCATTCGACCAAAAATAGGTAGATTTTGAATAAAACATTTTTTCATATTTGTAATGAAAAAAAAAATCCATTTTGTTCGATTTTTTTTCTGTATACGATTCTCCAATAATTTTTGAATAAAATATTCAAACTTTTTCAAAATATATTTCAAGGTCAAGCTTTTTCGGTTTATTATTGTTTTTTCTACAAATAGCAAGTGTCGATATAAGGAAATTTTTTATTTTATATTTCTTTGTTAGCATATAATTTAATACAAATATTTTCTACTAGATGTTAAAACTTTTCTTTGAGCGTTGAGTGAAGTAGACAGAATCTGTCTCTTAAGCGTTCTCAAAATAAACTGCTCGTCATAAAAATCGACGCACCTACTTTTTTGGAAAATATTTGAAAAATTATTGGAAAATTACTGAATCGATTTTGAAAATCTTTGGAAATTTTGAATAGCTGATTCTTTGACTCTTATGTCTAATTTTGGGAATACGATATTTTGCACATAGCATTATACTAGAGGGTGTTAAACGAAGAGATGTATTTTTTCCAAAATTTCAAGTTATTCCCATTCATTTAGAAGACTTGAAAAATCAAATTCGTGAAGAATGTCGTTTTATAGTGCGAAAGTCATCCAAAACGTTCTCAGAGAATTTTCAGAGTTTATTACGCTATTTGGTTTTTCTTTATTTAACTCTTAGCAGTTTAAATATGTAGAGCGTTAAGCAAACACACACAAGTACAACCCTTTGTTTCTCACTGAAATTTATAGTGAATTTTGCATGTATGAATATGGCAGTGGCATCCTTAGACCTGAAAATAAAAAATGCAAAAACAAAAAAGAAATCGGCTGCGGGCAGCTACGCTGAAAACTGAAAGAAGTAAATTTCAGACTAACAAATTCAGCTGCGGGGCCGTTGCTCAAAGTGTCTTTCTGCGAATGCTCAGTAGCACACTAGTCTAAGCCGAAAAAATGGTAGGAAATAGTTATTTATGTCATTAGGTTAAGAAGTAAGGCTTTTTGTGCTAAGCACAAAAAGGCACTTCTTGGCCGAATGGCATACAACATTTTATCTTCAAAGCACTTTATAAAGGTCAATTTAATTCAACATCAAAGCGGCCTAACCTCACTTTTTTAGAATCTCATTTATTTATTAGCTAAAGATTACATTAAATGTACAAGAATTATAATTATTATTCCTTTTAGAAGCAGTAATAGTTTGACAATACCTAGCTACATGATTTAAGTAGAAATGGATTTTTGCTATTACATTGTATTCAATTAATTGTTTAATAAATAGGTAGGTATCTAATTTCAATTTGTTTGGATTTTTATTTAAAAAATAGGTAGTTTGGAATGTTTAAGCTGTGTTTAACATTTAATTTCACTGAAAACTTAAAGCAAATTAAAATTTAAAGATAATTTAAATCGTAAAAAAAGAATCGTGCGTTTTCTTGGTTGCCTAACCTCACTTTTTGTTTTATTATTCATATTTAATTTTACAATGATTTAATGAAAAATATTAAACATTATAATGTTATAACAGTAAAACAAACAAATTAGTGCTTATTATAAATAAATTAAACCAGTTTAGTACGTTAATTTCTTAGAAAAGGATTATTTTGTCTAAACAATACCCCTAGCGAGAAAAAATCTAACTAATTACTTGCCTCATAAAATTTTTTATCGGCCTAGGCCATAACAAGGTATTTCTTTATCGAATGTTGACAACAATAAAGTTTAAACTATAGACCGCGTGGAGATTTTATTAACTTTTATGATAATTAATTTAACAAGTGTTTGGAGCTTTTTTTGCTGTTTAATCCATACATTTGGTAATTTTGGCTGGGCATTTTAGTGACACCACATAAATTTAAGCTTTTGGGTCTCTGTGCGCTTTTCTTTCCACTTTACATGGCTCGTTCTCGCCTGCAGAATTATTGGACTCCCGGGTCCACTATCCTATCACTTACTTATTTCGCGGCAATTTCCAAAATATATATCGCCAAACAATAAACGGAAAACCCGGTCAAGTCTCGCATCAATCCACTTGTTTTTCCATTTTCTCGCCCGGGAAGGATTTTAAAATTGAATTGAGCAAAAATATTGAGAAAACAACACTTCTTATGTAGGTTCTTTTCAGGTACCTATTTTATATTTTTTGGTCTGTCTAACGATGTAAAATTTCGATATGGCGGCCATATATGGCCGATTGCGATTCTTTTTGCCTACTAGAATTTGGTTTAGATACAGATGGTTGGTTTTCCACACTGTCCACATTGTTCATATTGTCCATATTGTCTTTAAAAAATTTAAAATATTTTTCTTTGGTTATGTTAAGGGATTTTAAAGTAATCGACTTACCTGTTGTTCAGTAACAAATTATGAACAAAGGTTAAAAAAAAAGCGAAAAAATCACAGAACAAACAATAAATTAACAGAATAAGAACTTTCTACGATAACAGCTGATGCTAATATTATTATGTCAGTTTATAAATTTGTTTTTAGAAGCCATGGCAACGCTGTATGAAAAAAATATTCAGTTTAAGTGAGAACTACGTTATAATAAATATCCAACGTATTAGATAGAGAGAGGTCTTCAAATTTGTGCCTTCGTAAATAAAACCACAATTCGTGATTGGTCTAAAATAATCTTATTCAACTCAACGCTTTATTCTTAAATTAAATATACTATAGTGTCAGTGGATCTCCAAAAATTACCAAAAAATAAATATATGGGTGAATCTACAAAAGTTAGACAACTTGATGTCATCAGTCGATATATCTTATATAATATTTTTTGTAAATATTTTGGTATATTACAAAAGATCCAGGTTTTTTTAACTTGTCCACCCAATTTTAATGTATTTTTTCAAAAGCACGTTTGTAGAAAAACATAATAAATATTCAAAACATCAGTACCTTGGCGTGTCACAACTCCTGAATCAAATATTTGAGTGATTTTATTTTAAAATATACTAAATTTATCTTAAATTTTTCAATTTCACTACTAACTATAAAACATTAAATAATGTATTTTTCATATTTTATCATAGATTCGAATAATAGCATTTTTTAAAAATTGATAATCTTTGTACTCACTTTTACCCGTCAGTTCTGTGTCCAATGTTGAAATTAAAAATTTCTGCGAAATATTGAAGTTTAAACGTCAAGTTTTCGTTTTAACTTAAGTGTTGGTAAAAAATTACCTAGTCATCTTGAAAACAATGCAAGCGGCGAAGTTGTGGTGAATGCACGTATATTTCCAGTCAAAATATATTTTGTATAAGGCTATATGTGATTTGTTGATAAGTAGCACCCACTAATAAAAAAATTCAGTAAAATACTTAAGTCTGACATATAATCTCAAATTTGTATCCCATTCGTCAGTTCCATGTTCGATGTTTCGGTTATCTTTTTTTCGCAAACTTCAATTTAAATTCTGCTTGCGCAGAACTTGTTTATTTAATGTCATTATAAACTCATAAATTTGGTGTGGGTCCCATATCTAATAATTGAGATATCGGTATACCCAAAATCCACCAGCCGACACTGATGTCTAATATTATTTGATTTTAAGATATTTAATGTGTAATATGCTCAAAGTTGCAATAAATCTTATATTTTCCAATAAATTATGTATTTAATAAGTACCCTGGTATACTCGTCACTTCCCTTGCATTCAAATTTAGAAAACACAGATATTTCAGAAACTGTTTGAAAAAGTGACTGGCCAGGTCTGGAACAGTATATTTATTATATTATCAATGTTTCATAACAAAATACTGTTTAATTTTCTCCGAAAACTATATAAACAAAATGAGGTCAAAAGTTGCCCAACTTTTGTAGAATCACCCATATATACATACTTAAAAGACGTAATTTATCTTATTCAGTGGCTTACAATATATTATTCATCAAGACTAAGAAAATGCGTAAAATAATTTATCAGCCTGTTTACCGCAACTAATCCTACAACTCATAATCCTTTAATGCTTGCACATTATTAATGTCATTGCTGCACTTGCTTACGAGACTTGTCTTGTAACCTGCATATCGAAAATAACCTCAAGAAACGTTAATTTTAGAAGCGAAATCTAGGATTACGAACACTTCCGCTTTTAAATTAAAAAAAAAAACACGCTTATAAATACTTATAATTATGTTTTCGTATTTCGTATTTACGACTTAAGGAATCTTTCATTAAAAAATGTTAATTAAGTTTCTTGTTCGATGATTGAAGTTTTAATTGCTAACGACGTACAGGGTGGTCTACGGTTAAATGTGAAGCACTTTTAAACCAAACAAACACGTAAACCTATACATTATGAAAAATATTATTAAATATAGAATTTTAGGTGCTTATAAATTGTATGAAGGTCCTACAAATAGACAGGTAAAAAGGTACATTTTGATCCATGTTTAATTGAGCTAAAAAAAGAAAAATAAGCACTTTAAAAAGTAAAATTTTACGGTGTATAGAAAAAAATGGACAAAAGTAAAAAGTACAACAGTGGCGACTCGTGGGTGTATCCCTTACAGTCCCAAAATATTGCAATTGTAAATATTAAGTTGACCAACAGTTTTTTCAGCTCAAAATTAACAAATATACAATTTTTTCAAAATTTTATTTCGTCGTTTTGACAGTTTTTTTAGGATACCTATGAGTATAATATGAGCTTTATCCGCCTGATCTATAACACTGTTTAAAATATCTGTGGTGTAAAGAGTAATCTTAAAATGGTGTCAAAATCCAACACCAAGTGGTGTTAATATAAACACCATGAATTATGGTTGAAAATGTTATAGCAGCAAACACCAAAACGGTGTTTATCTAAAAATATTTGAGAAGTGCACCTACACAGAAAAAAAGGAATAGTTCATTTAACTATATTAATTTAGTTGACCCATAAGTATTTATTTAAATCAACTGTGGGAAGGTTAATATAAACAAAGATTAGTTTGACGGTACTAAACCAGATAGTTATTTTATTTTTTTAAAATTGGTTAAATTAACCCAGAAAACTTTAGTGAAACCAACCCGCTGTATGGTTCAGTTTACTAAATATGTTGTTTGTAAAATAAGAGTTACTTCAACCTAAAGCACTCTGTTAAAACGATTAAAACAATTTGCCGTGCATTCCTGGTTGCATAGTATGTACCGATCCACATACGTAGATTTAATTAATTTAGGCGGCCAAAAGTAAAAAATCAAAATAAATCTAGCAATTACACATTGACTACCACAGGTAGCAAACACTTTTAGGAACAGTACCCTACCCTTTCTATGCGTTACAGCGCTCTGACTCGCAGGTAGTTAAATTTAAAAGTCGCTGTCACCAGCTTTCACGTATGTTCTCAGCGCAGCGCTCCTAGCGTAACGTCTCTTGCAAATTAAATATTATTCTCTCCAAGTCAATTATCAAAGTAAAACTGATGGATTCTAATAATTCAGGTATGTATCTATAAATTTTGATATAATACTTTCTATTTAAATATGGATTCAAACATTTTTTAATCATTTAAATACAGCAGGTTTTTCATGCAAAATTTTGGCAAATCGAAGAAATCTAAACATTTTTAACATACTTCAGGGTTCGTCCCTATATATTTTTTTATTTTAATAAATTTGACATGGTCTTAACATATTATTACAGAAAAAATCAGCCGCGGAATCTCGCAGATGACCACAAAAACATAAATCAAAGATTTTTAAGGAAAATTTAAAAATAATACACAAAAAATGGACTTGTACTGTTCTTAATCTCACCGATTCAATTGTAATTATTAAATGATGTATGTACACTTATAATAGAAGCTACAATGTAATGAGATAAGTATATTGCTCCTATTTCAATAACGAAATTAGAATTTACATTTATGTATCGCTTCTTTTTTTCATAGTTTTATTAAATAATATTGAATTTTAAAAGGAATATTTTTTTATATTTTAAACTCTATTAAAACCCTATTTCGAACATGTCTGAACGAAAAAATATTTTTGGCCGCCTAAATTAATTAAATCTACGTATGTGCGATCGCGGTAAAGGCGGTGTGGTTCACGTGATGTTCTTAAATCTCGCCTCTGTTTACTTACTTGAAGAGTATATAAGCTCAGGTGGTCGTTTGTTTTGATGTGACACTACAAGTTGTTCGATACTAAAGAGACCTTAAATAGGTGGAAACAGCTGTCAATACTTGAAGTATTTTAAGTTAGTGGAACGCACTAAAAACATTATCTCTAGCGAGTTGAGGGTTAGATTTTCTGGAATAATACCACTGGTAATATACTAGTAATGCGTCAAGGAACTTTTTGTTTCCTTTTTTTCCTTTTTTTCTGTGTAGTATGATTTAATTTGACAAAAAACAAATAATATTTAACACTGAAAAGGAGTTCAATTTACACCAGGTAAATTTTATTTTAATACTTGACCAACGAACCATATTTAACAACATTCTGGTTTGTATCGATATTGACCATGTATGGTGTTAATTTGGTGTTAAAATGGTTATGAAATTTTGAACAGTGAATGTACTGATTATAATCAGATTGTTTTATTTAATATTCTAAATTATGGTAATAAAAAATCTTGTATTTTGTAATGTGGCCTGTTTAATTGCAAAATGAGCTCAAGATTGGCCATTAAGGTTTTTCGTGATGCGGCAGCGGATCTAGTTTCTCTAGGAAAAACCAAATCCGCGTCGTAGTCGGTAAACAAATAATCCCGGGTGCCCCCGGACCTGAACTTTAAAGTGGCAATTCCGCAGTGAGTTCGCGAAGTAATAATGCGCCATTAACGTTTTATATCGGGCCTTAAATGTGATATATAGAGCGTCATGTTCGCAGCATAAGTCGGCCGGAAACGGCGGACGTATCTCTTAGATTAACTTACATAAATTTCGGCCCGGCCAAGATGGCAAGAGGACGTAATTAACGAGCAACGTACGTGATTAAGACCCGAGAGCGCGCGCCAGCCTTTAGCGAAAAGAACCAACGAAAAACTGGCAGTCAAACGAAAAAAAAGCAATGCGACTTCGCGATTCCACAGGCGAATATTAAGTTTAAGACTGCAGTGCCGATGGTGAATCCGAGCGACTGCGCCAAACGCGATTACATGGAAATTATGGACGATTTTTTACAACAATTGCGACAATCTTTTAATTTAACGATTTTTTGGGATTTAGAATTACTAATTTAGCTTAGTTATTGAACGGTTTTAATGTTTTTATTTTTTTGTTTTACACACTGCATTTTTTTAAGAAGAATTTTTAAATACCAAATGTCACTACGGTGATCAAAATCAAATCAAAATTTCTAAACTTGTTTTTAACCAATTAGTTGTATTCAAAAATTAACATTTTTTTAAGTTACTATGAACAAAAAAAACCTTTTAAATTTACCAACCGGTTGCTATCACCTTAAGGTAAATTGAAAGGTTATTTTTTAGAATAATTTAACTAATAAAATAAACCTATTGGTAATATTACTAACTAGTTAAATTTATAGTCAATTTGAACTCTTGAAATATGCTAAATTTGGGTTATTTTAAGAGTTTAAATTGACTATAAATAAACCAAATATTTAACTAATTAGTAATATAATTTTACAACATATTAAAATGGTTAAGACTAGTTTTAAGAAATATTTTGGTTTAGTTTAACTTTTGATGTAACTTTTTGGTAAATTTACCACAGCTTTAGTTAATTTGGAAATTTTTTTGTAACCAATAAGTTATATTTTCCAAAAAATATTTAAACTTGCTGATAAATTAACGTTTAGGTAGGGAAAAAATGAGAAACAATTTGGATCCTAAACATTTTAATTTGGCAGTAAATGATCAAAAAATTAATAGGGTAGATCATTCAAAAAACCTTGGTTTAACTGTTGATAGTATGTTAAATTTTAATATCCAAATTAATAATATATACAAATCTTCATTTTTTAAACTTAAATCATTATAATGATTATAAATAGTCTTAAATATGTGCTTGATGAGAAAACAAAATTAATGCTAGTTAAATTGCTTGTTTATCCTAAAATTAATTACTGTTTTAAAAAAAATATCGCGGTTTTCGAGTGTAACTCGCACACTGGGTCTGAACAAAGTTTAAGTCACATAAAAATGCCGCCAAAAACTGATTGCAGTTTCTTGTTCGGGACCCTTTGGTGATATTTACCAAAATCCTAGCTGCTCCTTTTTTCGAAATTTTTTGAAAATTCATGATTTTTTTTTTAAATGTTTGTTTATTTCAAAGTCTACCTTTGACAGAGTACACATTTGTACACCGATTTCTATAAAATTAGAGTATATTATTGAGGAGACTTAAAGCAGTAGCGTAACTAGGGGGGGCGGGGGGGCCGGTCCGCCCCGGGCGGCACTTCTTGGGGCGGCAAAAATCGTGATAGAAAATGCGAAAAAAACTGGAAGACAGAATATAAAAATAAAAAAAATATTTGATAATTAAATATTCTCTTTCGAAATAATATAATTCAAATTCCAATAGATTTGAGATTTATACAATTACTCCCAAAATATTCCAAATCAAATAAAGCTAGCAAAAAATAGTTGTTTTTCTTTACCTAGGTCTAAGAATTTTTGTTTGTTTTTAATTCTTAAAATATTACAATTTAATGTTATATATATGTTATATACAGGGTGTTTCATAATATATGCGCAGGACTTGAAATTTTAGAAAAAAAAATCGTTTTTTTAGATTATCTCTGGAACCGTTTATCGTACAAAAAACAGCTTTTGTAAGCATTTTCTACTCATAATAAGCTATGTTTTGTGCCAGAAAAAAATTTTTTTTCCTCATAATTGGTGGAGATTTTGAAGGGGTAGCGGGTATTTTTCTCCTCAACTTCAACGCCCCTGAAAAAAGTACGGTTTTGAGAGGCCCATTCGAACCGCCAATGTTTTCTACAGAAAAAAGGTACTCTTGGTCATAAGCTCTAAAGTTGACCGTTTTCGAGAAAAATCAACTTTTATGTTTAAAAACATGGTCAATTTTTTTAAAAAAAAATTTATTACTAATTAAACAAAATTTATTTTAACGTTAGAAAAAGTAACAAAACCAAACGATAATTGCAAAATTAAAAAAAAAAATAAAAAATGATTTTTTACTCAAATGCTGAAATGCGAAATTGCGTTACCTTTACGGTTTGGAGAATTAAGCAAAGACAACTTTTAAATCATTTTTTATTTTGCAATTATGGTTTGGTTTTGTTACTTGTCCTAACGTTAAAATAAATTTTGTTTAATTAGTAAAAAAAAATATATTTTTTTTAAATTGACCATGTTTTTAAACATAAAAGTTGATTTTTCTCGAAAACGGTCAACTTTAGAGCTTATGACCAGGAGTACCTTTTTTGTGTAGAAAACATTGGCGGTTCGAATGGGCCTCTCAAAACTGTACTTTTTTTAGGGGCGTAGAAGTTGAGGAGAAAAACACCCGCTACCCCTTCAAAATCTCCACCAATTATGAGGAAAACAATTTTTTTCTAGCACAAAACATAGCTTATTTTGAGTAGAAAATGCTTACAAAAGCTGTTTTTTGTACGATAAACGGTTCCGGAGATATTCGAAAAAAACGAATTTTTTTCTAAAATTTCAACACCCTGTATCTCGAAAATTGTGCATTTTATAGCGTAACTTAATAGCGACTTCTTTCATCTTTTTGGATGAGCTATCACATCCTGAAGTCCTGCGCATATATTATGAAACACCCTGTATATATTTATATATTTTTAATTTTGCGTACGGTCCTCAAAACTGACTCCTAACCTAACTTCTCTTCCCCCCCCCAAAAAAAACATGAGGGCGACAGCCACTGCTGCCCCGGGCGGCACTTTTTCTAGTTACGCCGCTGACTTAAAGAATACTTTTTAATATTGTTCACATCATTTCATATATACAGGGTGCCAAAAATCGCTTATTTTTAATAAAGCAAAATGATTTTTTAAAAAATTTAAAAAAATCAGTTAGAATTTTGGTAAATATTGTTTTTAAATCTCCAAAGAGTGCCGATCAAAAAACTTTAACCAGTTTTTCGTTCAAAATTGAAAACTACTAAAAAGCCTAAATATTCTCTAAGCGTTATTTTATTTAATTTTATTAAAAATCAATTTTTTTTATAAAAGGTTAATAAGAATGCCATTTTGTAACCTGATAAACGTAGAAATATCTAAAAAAAATGGGGATAAATCTTTTTTGCGTGTTATGCCAAAATCATGAAGTTACGCTTTTGCTTTATTATAATATAATATATTATATAGTATATTATTATACAGAGTTAGCCAAAATCGCTTCTTTTATAAAAGAAGCGATTTTGGCTAACTCTGTATATATTAAATGATGTGCACAGTATAAAAAGTATTCTCCAAATCTCCTTAACAATATAAACAATAAACAAAAATTTTCAAAAAAATCATGAATTTTCAAAAAATTTCGAAAAGAGGAGCAGCTAGGATTTTGATAAATATAATTTTTAAGTCACCAAAGGGTCCCGAACCCTAATTTAATTTCCCACTTATTTCAAAATAACGTTAATTTTACAAGTTGTGCTGCGTGGAAATGATCGGGAAATTTCACACAGTAAAAAATATATTTTTAACATTTAAATCTTACCGTTTTGCACAATCTTTTATGACTTTCCTATTAAGAATTCTAAAAAAGTATTTTTTTCTCCCTTGTCAAGAAAAAAAGTGTCTCTTAATAATCCACATTGTTTCGTGTTAGACGCGATGTAACATAAATTTTCTGCTGTGAATAATAGTACTAATAATAATCCTGGGCAAAAAATCGCGTTGTCTCGGCTTCTTAAGGTCTCGCAAACAAAAGCCAGTAAGACAGTAAGGCATTGTTGTCAATGAGCACAATTAAAATGCTCGTCTCAAAGACAACTTTGTATCTAATTTAACCCATGAAAGGATACAAATAGCTGTCTGGCTTCGAACAGTGACAAACTTATGATCCTTGTTTAAATATGTATTTCTCCGTTCGTTTAACGATTGTTACAGTTGTTGTCCTTTTATTCTTCTACGAGGCACAACATTTATTTTTACCCATCTTAGGTTTTTATGTAGTTTTTGCTACCATGTCAGATCTTGCTTGATAACAAATGTAAGTAATATTAAAAAATAATGATGAAGGACCATGTTCAAAATCTAGGTAAAATAACTTGTTTTTAAACCAATTAGTTGTATTCAACCATTAACATTCTTTTAAGGTTACTATAAACTATAAAATAACCCTTAACATCTACCAACCGTTTGCTATAACCTTAAGGTAAATTAAAATGTTATTTTTTAGTATAATTTAACTAATAAATTAAACCTTTTGGTAATATTACTAACTAGTTAAACATTTGTTTTAATTATAGTCAATTTAACTCTTGAAATAACCTTAATTTACTTATAGGTAAATTAAGGTTATTTAAAGAGGTTAAATTGACTATAAATAAGCCAAATATTTAACTAGTTAGTAATATTACTTTTAAGTTAAAAAGTGGGTTATTATACAAGTTATTTTTTAAAACATATTTTGGTTTACTTTAACTTTTGGTAAATTTACCACAGCTTTGGTTAATTTGCATATATTTTTTTAACCAACAAGTTATATTTTACCAAATATATTTTAACCCGATGGTAAAATAACGTTAATTAATAAACTGGTCAAAAAAGTGATGGTTTTGAAGTTTTTTATTGTTACCTGCATAGTCTCAAAACAGAGTTTTGTGTGATAATGGAGCCTAAAAGAAATAACTTTAAAAATATAGATTTTCTTTAACTTTCTATTATAATAGAAGAGTTAACAAAGTTGTAAATAATTATTTATCTACAAATCTTAAAACATTCCCCTCGCATTTAATAAATTTGGTAAGCATCTGCAAATAAAATCTGAACGTAAGATCGGTTAGTTGTTTAAAAAATAACAAGTTAGTTTAATTTAATTAATTTTAACCAAAACCAAGGAGTTATAAATTAACAATAGGTAAATAAAGTAGTTAAATTAAACACAATAATAAAATAACGAAATGGTTTTAATAAACTTGCAGGTTAATTTATATTGCAATATATATCCTATATATATAACCATGGTTATATATATAGGATGCTTTTACTTATTGGTTATAACCAATAGGTAAAAGCATCCTAAAATTTAATAATTTTAATAATTTGTTTTAGTCCAAAAATAAGGCAATTTAAACAAACAAATAATATTATTTTATGTTTAATTTAATTTTTTTTTATTTTTTATTTTGTTTAAAGCGCATTTAAAATATGAAAGTATTATTACTACTTCATCAGAAAAAAATGTCCCCTTGGAAGTATCTCTTTAAGTCATATCTATAGATATACATAACCATATTTGGTAAATTATAATTATATAGATAAATAAACTTAAACTGGTTAATTATACACTCACAGGCAAAATAATCGATCCACACAAATTTTCGATGAATTTTAATCGCAAATAACTTTTTTATTTGATTTCGGATTTTAACAAATATTAAAGAATATTGTAGATACATTAATGGAGAATGGCTCACATTTTAAAAATTACTAAAAAATACACGTACGTTTATAATATACAGGTTTAAACAAAGAGATGTTTTTACCATAGGTTTAAGACACTCTGTAGAGTGGCAAAACCGTATATTGTTCTAAATTAAGTTTTAATTATCAAGTCACATCTATTTTAAACAGTTTTGTTTTTGGTTCACCTTGATATATTTATTTTTGTGGAAAATATAAAAGTTTTTAAAAAACATTGCAATTTCCAATATTTTTCCTGTATGAAGAACTAAGGTTGCTATGGTCCATCCATAGCCTATGGAGGATGACAGTGACAGTTTTGTTGAATCATCCTATACTTGGACATGTCATATACAGCTTTCAAAAGGTATCAAGTTGTATTTTGTAAATTAATGTGTTAATTTTAAAGTGTCTTCTTACTTTTAAAAATGTCTCCGACTGATGTTACCCTTTGTACTTTACTTCTTGTGACGTTTAAAACACTTGCCACGTAATACTGTGACCGTCCATCCTGGATTAAATTAATGGCTCTGGCAACATCAGTCAGAGACATATCCATTTTTTAAAGTAAGAAGACACCTCAAAATTTAAACAATAATTTGCAAAAACAATTTGATAGCTTTTGAAAGCCGTGTATGACATGTCCAAGTATGGGATGATTCAACAAAACTTTCACTGTCATTCTCCTATGCCTATGAATGGACCATAGCAACCTTAGTTCTTCATATAGAAAAATATTGGAAATTGCAATGTTTTTTTAAAAAATCCCTATTTTCCACAAAAATAAATATATCGAGGTGAACCAAAAACAAAACTGTTAAGAATAGATGTGACTTGATAAATAAAACTTAATTAAGAACAATATACGGTTTTGCCACTCTACAGAAATTATATATATATTGAAATTCATCGAAAATTTGTGTGGATCGATTATTTTGCCTGTGAGTGTAGTTTAAATTGACTTAAGAGTTAAAAAGTTGTTAAAAAATAGTAAAATAAACCAAAAACTACCTAATATTGACTTCTTTTTAACCAAAAGGTAGATTAACCAAGAAGTTATATTTAACTAACATAACGTTAATTTTACCATAATTAAATTCCTTACTTTTTACAAAATAACGTTAATTTAACGCAATAGTATAATATTACTTAAATGAATTAATAAATAACGTAAATTTAACGTTAATTTAACTAATTGGGTGTGGAATGAATTTTAAAAAATGGTAAGACAAATTTGCACAGTAGTTTAAAATCCAAAAAATTTGGGAAAAATCGCATAGTAGGATAAAATAAAAAATGATGGGACAAAATTTTAAATATTATCAAAATTTGCAATTTTTTTTTATTTTAAAATTGACATTTTTTTCAAAATTTAAAAAAATATCAAAATTCCCAAAATTTATATATAATTATCAAACTTTCAATTATGTTAAAATGAAAAGCGATTCTAAACATATTTTGGACCCTATAGGGTCCAATAATTCAGATGATTTTATCTGATGAACTTGTCTAAACGCTGTCAACCGTAATTCGATTAGAGGCATTAAGACAAGGGATTTTGGGGAGCTAAGTAGGTATGTACCGAGGAATAGAAAAACGGAGTAGTCCGGGCGATACCAGCAGTCGCAAACAAAGAAAATAATGCCAGTGGTCCGTACGAATTAAGGTTATTGTCAAAGTTAACCGCCTCGCGAAAAGTTACACCCGCGGACTGTATTGTGTCTGGTGTACGGCCATTGGAATAGCTCCCGCGTACCCAGGAAATTGTTAAAACTTTACCGTCCCGGGGTCTAATCATCTAATATTTAAGCCGACAAAGCCACTTGTAAACATTTTATTTATACATACGCTTAATTAACACATGCAGTGTGTTTCATTTTGATTGGCGACAATCGGTATTTATTTAAAAATATTTTGATTAAAAAAAAAATATTTGTATAGTCCATTCCATTTAAGAATTGACTCAACACTGAATGTACTATACCAGAAAAAATATATTGTATAGTATTATTTTCAGAAAATAAGACGAAATTAACATTAAATTGAGAAACATAACCTTGATTATTCGACTGAATTCCTTATTTAAATGTCAGTGGTATTTTTTATGTGGAACATAAAAATTCAGTTATTAACAAATAGACTGAATTTTATTAAAAATGTAAGAAAATTAAATGGTAAATAAACGAAAAAAATCTATTTTTTATTTGAGTGTAAGCATACATCCATGGATTTAAAAAATTGAATTTTGTAATATAATATATAGGTACTCTCTAAAAATGAATTAGTCAAAAATGACTAGTGGCTGCTTTTTAACTTGGTTACCATGATATTCCATGGTTAATCATGGAATACCAAAATTTAACACCCAATTCTTATGTAAAATTGTCCCCTGACCCAAGTAGCACAATTAGTTAAATTAACGTTAAATTTACGTTATGACTGGTTAATTCATTTAAGTAATATTGTACTACAACGTTAAATTAACGATATTTTGTAATAAGTGGGGAATTCAATTATGGTAAAATTAACGTTATGTTAGTTAAATGTAACTTCTTGGTTAATGTACCTTTTGGTTAACAAGAAGTTAATATTTGGTAGTTTATGGTTTATTCTACCCTTTTTTAACTACTTTTTAACTCTTAAGTTCACTTAAACTATAATTAACCGGTTTAAGTTTATTTGAACTATATAATAATTAAATATGGTTATGTATATCTATAGATATGACTTACAGATCCTTAGAATAAAATGTCGCCCTAAATATTAATACTCATATATAAATATATATATTTATTGATGTCTTAATGTTTAAAGGGAAAAACCAATGGGGCATTTTTTTTTTTGATAAAATAGTACATAATACTTTCATATTTTAAATGCGCTTTGAAAAAAATAAGAAATAAAGAAAATAAAAATTAAAAAAAATATTTTTGGTTGCCTAATTTTTCTTTATTTTGTTTAAAATTGATTTAAAATACCTTTAAACATAAAATAATATTATGTTTTATTATTGGTTTGTTTACATTACCTTATTTTTGGAATAAAACAAATTATTAAAATTAATGGCGTTTCCTTTTGTTAGAATGGACAGCAAACAACATGGCGATTTTATGATGCTTTTACTTATTGGTTACATAACCAATATAAATTAACCTGCAAGTTTATTTAAACCATTTGGTTATTTTATTGTGTTTAACTACTTTATTTACCTATCAGTAATTTATAACTCTTTGGTTTTGGTTTAAATTCGGTTAATGTAACACATTATAGTTAATAATTACTAAAATTAGTTAAATTAATCTAACTTGTTATTTTTAAAATAACTAACCTAAAAAAAATCCCGCCGATTTTACGTTCTGATTTTTGTTGCAGCACTGCTTTATTTTTATATCTGTTCTGTTATAAACGTTTTTAATATAATATATACCCTGTGATCTGTAAGTTTACCTAATCAAAGGTAATAAAAAATGTATTTCTTGTAGGCTCCATTATCACAGTAAACTCACAACAAAAGGTTTATATATAAAGCTGTATTGAGACAAATTTTTATATAAGTACAGGTAACAATGAAAACTGCAAAACCATCACTTTTTTAACCAGTTTATTAATTAACGTTAATTTACCAGCGAGTTAAAATATATTTGGTAAAATATAACTTGTTGGTTAAAAAAATATATCCAAATTAACCAAAGCTGTGGTTAATTTACCAAAAAGTTAAATTAAAAGTTAAACTAAACCTAAATATGTCTAAAAAAAATAACTACTCTTAACTATTTTCAATAGTTAAAATTAGCAGTTAATATAACGTTATCTAACTTCAAAAATAACCTACTTTTTATCTTTTAAGTAATATATCCAACTAGTTAAATATTTGGTTTATTTATGTCAACTTAAACTCTTGAAATATCCTTAATTTACCTAACGGTAAATTTAGGTTATTTCAAGAGTTTAAATTGACTATAAATAAACCAAATAATTAACCTGTTGGTAATATTACCAATGGGTTTTGTTTATTAGTCAAATTATACTAAAAAATAACCTTTGAGTTTACCTTAAGGTTATAGCAACCGGTTGGTAAATTTAAAGGGTTATTTTATAGTTCATAGTATCATAGTATTTTATAGTTCATAGTAACCTTAGAATGCTAGTTATTTAAGTAGTTGTGCTACTTGGGGAATCTGAAAATAACTTCAAAAATTATTAAAGTGGGGCAGTTTTTAAGATATAGTCAATTCCATATTAAATGAAAAATTGACTATATCTCAAAAACTGTTCTACTTTTTTTGACAACATTTTCGGATTCAGGGGACAATTTTACATACGAATTTTGGGATTCCATGGTATTCCATGGTTAACCATGGTACAAGTGAATTAAATTGGTATTGTATTAAGAAATTAAATACATATTGTGAACATTTTGTTTGGGGTCGTAGGGTCCATAATAACCCCACTGAAAAAGGTTGTTTAAAAACTATAAATCTAAATTTTTTCTAAGGTAATGCTTAAAGATCTTTCTTAAAAATAATAAATGCAATTAATGAAACCTTTATTAAAAAAAAACAAAACATCACGTTGAACATTTTCAAAAAAATAAATATATGTAAAAAAAATGTAATTTTACCATCATTTTCATCAGTTTGCATTATCCATCACAATAACACTGTTTTCTTCTAATTTTGGTAAAACATTCTTTATTCAAGTATACTTGAATAAAGAATGTTTTACCAAACTGTTATTTCAAAAAATATATTTTTTGAAATAACAGTTTCTTCGGATGTTAATATTACACTGACAGTTTAATTTTCCTTTATCGATATGTTTCTTTACCATATTTAAAATATTTTTTAGGACAGAGGGTTGGTTTTTTTCAAATTGTCCATATTGTCTCTCAAAAATTTAAAAATATTTTTCTTTAGTGATTTTAATGTAATCGACTTACCTGTTGTTCAGTAACAAATTTTATCAAAGATTAATTAATCCGTTAAATAAAACCAATAAATCACAGAACAAACAATAAATTAACAAAATAAAAATTTTCTATGATTACAGCTAATGCTACTGAAGCCATTGAATGCTACGTTGCCAATGTGCGATGAATCAAACTTTCTGAAAACAAATATTCTTTCTATAATTAAAATATTTTTGGCAAATTGACAACAAAAGCTTAAATTATTATTTTAATAATATAACAAGTCTTTCTGGCTTGTTGTATAATATTATTATGTTATTTGTTTTTACAAACCATGGCAAAGCTGTATAGTTTGTAGCCCTCGTAAAGCTCTCTAAGAAAGTAAAAATTTGTCTATGAAAGATAAAAAAATCAAATATTAGAAGTGTCGTGGTTATTTATGAGGAAAATCCTGTTATGTGTTTCCTTTATTTGCCGTTTCCCCGAAAGCTAAAAAATTGATACACACGTAGAAAGTGACAGATATCCCACACATAAGGGCTATTTATGAATTTCCCCGAAAGCCCCTTAATCCATTTGCTATCCGACGCGGGCCCCCTAATAAATATCGAGATTATATGTCTTCGATTGTTTTTTCCCTTCTGATTTATGTCCGGCGATGTCTTTTATTGGCTCTTTTGTTTTGAGCCGGTAGCCATGGCAAGTGTGGATTTATCGCCAAATGTTCCTCTCAGCGCTCTCATTTATGTATTCATTCATTCTCTCTGTGTAGCTTGGTAATATTAAGTGTGCAAATAAAATGTTTACCAGTGGCTTTGGCGGCATTTGCTGGATAATATTTAATTATAACGATTTAAAAAAAGTCCTGATACACAATGGGTAAATGTCCCCCGATGGTGTTACCCCGTGATATTTAATAAAACTAAACTTTTATTGTTTTTTGATCTTTCATAATTAAGTAGATATTACAGCTCAGGTTTCAGATTTTTAACCGCAATTAATTATTTTTTACGATGTTTTAAAAGTCTAAAACCTATCCTCCGTGACTTTTACTCTTTCTAGGTTAACCTATATGTTTTTAAATATCTGAGGTAGTAAAAGCATACTAAAAATATCAGTTCGCTAAGTAAATTAAACACATCCAAAGCAATCGAATCAAATAAAAAATATTATTAAACATTAAAAGAAATAATTTTTATAACCATTTATGTAGGTGTTACAAAAATTGATTCTATCCTCCGTGAATCTGTTTTTGCTTTAAATTTTATGCAACGGATGGAGCTTTTATCATTTTAAATAAGGAAAAACCTCCGTTTACGACATTATATACAGGGTGTTATGTAATTAATGTTATATATTAAAATACTGAATACCTTTTGACATAAGGAATAAAGGAAAAATATTAAAAAATTCCAAAGATAAAGAAAAAATATGCATTAGAAGTTTTTTATATTTTTTGTGATACGCCACTGGTTACAAACTTCGTTTATCTCTGCACACTTGTATTTTGTGAGTACATTGATACCAACCAACAAAGTAGCTATGCGTTGCCAGATGTAAAAAATTGTTACTAAAAATTTTTCTTGCAAAAAATAAACTAAAACTCAATAAATACAAAAGTTTTATGCCCTTAAAGCTCTAATACCCTTCTGTATTTATTTACTGATCCAGCTATTAGCTTAAGCAATGATTAGAAAATTTAGTACCTTTGAAATTTGAAATCCATAACCACAAAAATAATTTTTTCATCAGTTTTTTTCTTTGTTTACTCAGATGAAATTGGGACCAGTTCACAGGTTAAACTTTAAACATTTAATTTGTGTAAATAAATCCAAAAGCACTTCCCTTAGTTAAGATATTTACAATTTGAAAACATATCCTAAAATTTAAAAGAAATGCACTAGATTCTGTCATAAAAGTTGGCAGATTTTGTTTGAATTTACCTTCAGTACAAAAATGACATAACCAACAATTAATAAAAACGCCAAATTGACAATTTGCATTGTTAATTTTGTCATTTTTGTAATTAAGCTAAATTAAACAATGTTTGTCAACTTTTTTGAAAGATTTTGGAAACAGTTGTTACCAACCATAACATAATAAATCCACCAGATTAACCTAAAGTTCCTAGTCGATCAGTGGCGTACTTTTTGGTAGGATAAAGGTTATTATAAATTATTTTTATACTTTGGAATTTAGAAAAAAAAAGTTTCAGGTGCTTCTTTATGGACCCTAAGGAACAACCCATTTTAATATATAACATTAATTACATAACACCCTGTATAGATGCATGTGATTCCTGAAGGTCAGTTAGAATTTATATGCAGATGAGTGTTGCTGTTTTATAATTCAAAAGTTTAAGTTCATTAATTTGCTATTTAAAAACCTATCCACCGTGAAGTGTAATATCTCAGTAAGTAGATTTTTTTTATAAATAAATATTTTATGTATGTACAATTGTATTTTTTAAAAATATTGAAGTGTTAAAAGAACTTATTTCAAATATTTAAAGTGATGTTTAAAAAAAACATGCGAACTTCTAACCTCCGTAAAGCTATCTTTCGTGAAGGTCTAATATTCAAAATGTATGATTTCTTAAAATTCATGCATTGGTGCAGAACCACTTATGTTATGTTATTACTAGACCTGGTGGCTTCCCAAAAACCCCATTCTAGACTAACAGTGAAACAACCAAAAATAAAAAATATTCATTTTCACTTGGGGGACATCTAAATATATCCACCCATATCATTTAAAATCTCGTTTAAATAGGAATTTTATTGTCAACTTGCATATTTAAAAAACGTAATAAAAATACTACTTATTACAAGCTTTTAAATACAAAGCAATGACTTTTACAGATATAAATAAAAATACCTACTTTTATATTTATAACAATGCATTGTACGAGTATCTTTCGAGTAAAGCAGTTTAATAAAATTATGTTTACTTCTATCTGCACATCTGTAAACCTTTTCGCTAAATAAAATGAAATGAAAATAAAATCACGTATTTACCTTTGTTTCATATTATTTGAAGTACTAAAACAAAAGAAAAACAATTGCTACCGAAATTCGTGCATAATTTTCAAGATTTAATCGGCAGGGTCGGGCTCTGCGTGACGTCAGGTAGTCACTACTTTTGCCCCTCAAAACTTTTAAGCTAAAAGAAGTCAGCGTTCCTGTAAAAAAATAAATACCACGTAATACCATGGTTTTAAGAGGTATAAACAAGGGTACTATAGTACTATAACATATTTTAGAATCCAGCAAAACTGTCACAATGAACAAATTTATAAAACTAGCTCGACTTGTTTTAAATAAAATTATGGTGTTTGGCCTATTTCAACCCCAATATCCTAAAAATAACAATCACACTTTCACTAGGTAGTTTAAAGAAATCGATTTTTCATAATTTAACAAAATTTAGGCACCATTAAAGAAAGAAAAATACCACCAGACTGGAATCGAGCCAAAGGCAAGTGTTGTAAATCATTAAAATGCAAAAAGATGCTCAAATTTATGTTGTCTCGAATTTGTGTCCCTATAAAACCTTCGCTACGCCCCTGTTTACTATAAAAGATGTCAAAGATTTTCTCATTGGCGTCACTTAAGGTTTACGGTATACAGACTAAAATTAGCATCAAATTAATTACAGGTTTCCCAGTATGGTCTAAATGGGTCTTTGGTATTCTGCCCATGACATGGACATGTTTTATTTATCGCTTGGTACACATGGGAATGGCTTTATAAGTGCATCTGTCTCCTTTATTAATATTGATCATAAAAAAGTGCAAAATATGAAGAAATAAATCATGAAAATTCATTACCTATTCAAGGAAATTTATAAAAGATTATATTAAAATAAACTTTTAATAACATAGCGACGTTTTATCGTACTATAACAAAGTGTGCAGGAAATAAATACAGGAAGTATTAAAAATGTATAGAAAATTATTTAAAAATTACTTAATTAATTACTTAAGTTAAAATGACTACATGTATTCTTATAAGTTGACTTATAAGTTATTTTTACAGTAAGCAAAAAGAATAACGTAATAAAAACAAATATCAATTATTTTTATGGTGTACAAAATCGTATGGTAAATATATGACTAATAAGTAGAATTTAGCTTAGAGTAAAAATATGTTATTTTACCGTTAAAAATACCTTAAAATAAAATAATTTTCTTTCGTAAAAATTACGTTAAATAAAAATTAAAATACTTAAGAGTTGTGAAACATTTTGGTTATTAAGGAAAGTAAAAAATGCTAAATATAAATATAACTTTTGACCTCATTTTGTTTATATAGTTTTTGGAGAAAATTAAACCGTATTTTGTTATGAGAACACAGATAATATAATAAATATACCTACTGTTCCAGACCGGGCCAGTCACTTTTTCACAGTTTCTGAAATATCTGTGTTTTCTAAATTTGAATGCAAGGGAGGTGACGAGTATACCATTAAAAACATAATTTATTGGAAAATATAAGATTTATTGCAACTTTGAGCATATTATACATTAATTATCTTAAAATCAAATAATACCACACATCAGTGGCGGCTGGTGGATTTTGGGTATACCGATATCTCAATTATTAGATATGGGATCCACACCAAATTTATATGAGTTTATAATGACATTAAATAAACAAGTTCTGCCCAAGCAGAATTTAAATTGAAGTTTGCGAAAAAAAGATAACCGAAACATCGAACATGGAACTGACAACACGGTACTGATGAATGGGATACAAATTTGAGATTATAATTCGGAATTAAGTATTTTAATGATATTTTTTTAGTGGATGCTACTTATCAACAAATCACATATCGCCTTATATAAATCTACTCACCAAAGTACTGAAATTTTGACTGGAACTATACGTGCATTCACCACAACTTCGCCGCTTGAATTGTTTTCAAGATGACTTCACGTTTAAACTATATTTCGTGGGAATTTTAAATTTTAACATTGGACACAGAACTGACGGGTAAAAGTGAGTACAAAGATTATCAATTTTTTAAAAATTGCTGTTATTCGAATCTATGATAAAATTTGAAAAATACATTATTTAATGTTTTATAGTTTGTAGTGGAATTGAAAAATTTAAGATAAATTGAATATATTTTAAAATAAAACCACTCAAATATTTGATTCAGGAGTTGTGACTTGAATATTTATTATGTTTTTCTACAAACGTGCTTTTGAAAAAATACATTAAAATTGGGTGGACAAGTTAAAAAAACCTGGATCTTTTGTAATATACTGAAATATTTACAAAGCTCGACTATTTTACTAAAATGAATTAATTTTTTTCAAAACTAATCAGTTACTTTCCAAAATTGCTTTGCTTCGTAAAAACAACCATAAATGTATTTTTATCTGCATATCTATTCAAGCTCGTAACAATGTGAACTTCTGTGCGCTCCTCCCATACAATGTTTAGACTTGACTGTGCCAGTGGTGTTCCAGTGACTAACCCAGATTGGCATTTCGCTTTTTCAGCTGCATTATATTCTGTGACATTTCGTCGTAGCTTAAGAATACACCCGCATATAATTTTGCCGCGAGGGGCTGACATTTTTCCCGAATAATAATTGGCCGCTAAGATAAGAATTACACAAAAAAAATACTGAAAAGAAAACCTAAATGAGAGCGGGTGGGTGCGAAAGTTTAATTTATTTAGACGAAAGTGAAAGGTAAAAGTAATTAAAAATGTTAAGATTAATTCTGTTTTTATTCCGAATAAAAAGCCTTTGAGAAAATTCTGGAGGGTCAATAAAAAAATTTTTAGTTTAAACTCAAATATCATCACAATTATAGAGCTTTAAAACTATTTCGCTTTGCCGTAGGGAAAATACGATTCCGATATAGAAATTAATTTATTTCGCCAAGTTGCACCTTTTTCCCGTTAGTAATTAAAGAGGGACTTAGCATGATGTTTGAACGGCATTATACGTGGTCAGTCAATGATTTCAATTTGCTTATTTAGCGGCTTACCGTGTCCAATTTCTTATGGGGGGACAAAATCAAAGGCGAAAATTACAAAGAGCTTGCCGGGCCCATTAAATGGATTATAGTCGTCTCTATTTCAGACTTCTATGCATTTGAAACGAGCTAATTAAATGTGTACCTACAAGTTTGTAATTCTTTAACAAACTGGTAAATATTTTTTTTTTTGAAATATTTCCATTATTTTTAAGATAATAAGTTGAAATAGTTTGTATTTCTCTGTACGCCATTTTTATTCATTTAAGAAGACAATTTTTTAATTTATTTTCAATACAAATTTTGGTATACTGAGGCTTCTTGATTTATAACAATTTAAAAAACATTTAATGATAACATTTCAAATGCGAATATTTCAGAAACGGTTCAATTTAGGTATATGGTTTGTTATATGAATTATGCTCAGAATCTTACGAGGAATCGAAAAATAAATTCATATATAGGGTGATCCATTTACAAAAAATAAACTTTTTGTTTTTCCCTGTATATTGACCAATTTTTTTTATACATAGAAAAAAAGAATTTTTAGTACCTACATAACCACACTTTTAAATTTTTTGGGACACTTAAAATAAAAAAGTTAAAGGGGGGCGACATTATAGGGGATCACCCTGTACCTATTTGTAATGTTTTTTTATAAAAAAAAATCATTAAAATCACTAAAATCACACAAAGTTTACAGCGGCGTAAAAAATTATTGTGTCGCTCTTGCTATCATATCCATATGATTTCGGATTTCATCTGCCGCATATGATAAAAATAACAAATTTAGACTTCTAATTTGTAAATAATAACCCTGTATTGAAGACTAGTTAGGGAGTATACAAATCTTGATTATTTTTAAAATCTCTAAAAAATATTATTTAAAATTTGCAATTTATTATATACAGGGTGATTCACCTAACTGGTTTATAAAGAACTAAACAGTGACCGTAGATTTGTTTTTCAAATATATTTGAAAAACAAATCTATAGAACCCTAAAAATAATATTTCATTTTTAAATTCTTTATGGAATCCTGGAAATTCAGAAACGTTTCTTCTAAATTCTTTTCGAATATTTTTCCTTAAACCCCTAAAAAATCTTTATTCACTCCTCCCCTAAATCTTCTAGAGCGCTTGAGCCCTCGGGTCTGGCACGAGCTTTTCACACAACACAACAGTCTTGTTTGAAAGCTCGCGCGACACGGACCCCCCTCTGCAAAAAAAACAAAAGAAAATAAAAAACATTTATTTCTCTCCAAACCCATTTAAATCAATTTAAATTGACTAATAATAAAGGTGGTGTGCTCACTTCCGGCAATGACATTTCATTTGTTGATGTGATTAAATCAAGTGCACACAGATTGACTTTTGACAGCCCTGTTAAATAAATAAAGTGGGTAAATATTTTTTGATTTTAACCATTTCACCAAAATGGTAATTTTACCGTATAGAATATAGAATTGTCATTGTTTATTGTTTAAATACCATATGGCGTTTGAGACGAGTGACTCGGTGTCTTCCTTTTAAACTTTAAAGAGACTGTGGGAACTTTTCGATGACACCTGCATGCAATTCTTTTTGCGTAGTAAAATCAGCTGCACTAAGAGTAACTCCATTAATATTAATTGTGTTTGTTTGGATGATTTAAGTATTTAAAAAATATTTCAACAAAAAAAAATAAAATATATAATTTAACTATAAACCCATACAATACTGTTTTAAAGCTATACAATCTTTTTTATAGAAGTTACAATGCAGTTTTCTCCGTTAAATAATTTAGAAACACAATAGACCGAGAATATAATTCGTAGTTATTTGTATTTATTGGCAATAATATCCTATATACACACATATAAATAAATTATACCAATAACAGGGGATACATACAAATTATAATTGTACCATATTAATGCTAACAAAACAATTTATAATTAAAATATAGCGAAAACAGTTCATAATTATGTTAAACAGTATTTATTACTCTGGATCATAATTGAGTGTATATATACGAATGTAAATAAGTTTAATTTAATGTAATGTTCATTTTTGTTTGTTATGGTGAAATTATTTATTTTGACTGTAATAAAAATCACTATGAATATCACTTTAAATACCGAAATAGCGAAAAAATGTTTAAAATAAAAATTAAATGATTCGAGGGGGGAAATCAATCAGTATTAAAATTGGTCCTCATACTCTCCTCCTCATAGGGGGAACAGGGGGTAACTTTAAAATTTACAATGAAACACCCTATTTTTTATTGCAGATTCGGATCATTTGGCTAAAAATAGATAGATTTTGTCTAAAACATTTTTTCATATTTGTAATAGATGACGCTGTAATAAAAAAACATCAATTTTGTTCGTTTTTTCTTATACGATTCTGCAATATTTTTTCTATAAAAATATCACTTTTTTTCGTAATAATTATCTTATTAAATTAAACGATTTTTAACTAACATTTAAGTTTCCTTTGGTTTAAGTTTTATACTTATTTCATTCGGTGATAATTATAATTATCAATTGCGCACCATGCCACCAGCATTAAATCCTTTAATTTAAAGGATTATTGTACTATTTTTAATAAAAATAACTCATTTAAGGTAAAAAAAACATTATTTTGTCAATTAATTAATTTAATCCTATTTGAGGTATAAAAAATGGTATTTAGGTATAAATAATAATTATTTTTGAGGTATAAAGAAACTATTTATACATAGTTTAGCATTATTTAATCAATTTAGTTCGAATATTAATTTGCAAACAAAAATACCTTTTGACAGTGACATTTCTTTATGCAGTGTTATTTAAAATCCTAAAAAAAGGAAGGGCGAAAAGAGCAAAAAACAAAGATAAAAAAACATAAAAGGTAGGATTGTCCGATTATTTTATAAAAATAAAATACTTATAATAAATAACAATACCTACAATTGTGTTTTTTTTCATTAATTTATTTTAAAATGAAATTATAATAGTCACCAAATAAATCAAACCAAATATCCCTAGATAATCACGTAATCGTGATCCAGTGTTGCCGGATCTTCTAGACGAAAATGACTTGATAATTTTGGACACAGTCAACATTATCGTTTATTATTGAAAAACTGTGCGGTGAAAGTTGACAAAAATTTGCATGGCACTTATTCCGGCATAAGTGCATACGAGAAATAAAAATCAATATTTTTTCAAGGTCACGTTAGAAGATATGCATTAATTAAAGAGATGGGATTTATAGGAGATGAATTAAATATATAAATTTTTGTCAAAATTCACAAAATTGTTTTTAGCAATAATAAACGATAACATCTCGTGTGGTCTTAGCAACTTTAATAATTTTTTACTAAAACTTTGTGAAATGTCTTTTAAGCTAAATTTTGTCAACATTTTCTTATCGTGCCCGAACCTCTATTAAACTGATATAATAAAACAATATTGTTTTGTGTTGAAGAAGGGTCTATCTAGGAAAACAGCTTCCTTAAGGCATTATAGTCCCTTCTATGTATCTTTTATTCGTTAAAACTAGTCAATTCTCCATTATGTTGTTTGTGTTTGATTTGTATTATGTTTCTCCCAGGATTTTTAAACGTCAGCTTGTTTACATGCCGCATTGTTTCCCATATCAAGAAGACTTTTTCCTTTTTTCCTGCGTAATCATTGTTATTATTTCTGTTTATAAAGCCCATCCCATCGAATTGTGTTGTTCGAGGCTAATTAGTTTGGTAATTTCGTATTCGACTTCCTTTTCAATTATTTATACAATTGTTGGTACTTAAAATTACAAGTTTAGTTTAGTCATTAAGCTTAATTTGTGGTTGAATGACATAAGGCTCGTCGTATCATTAAATTTTTACACACGAAATGATATAAATAGAATTATTAAATTCTCACTATTCACTAGAACCATAATTAGCATTATTTAGTATCTGGTCTGGAATTATTTTTACTTTTTCATAATTACCCTATTGGTAGAGAGGCGTCAGGCGGCTGTATGTCGGGGATTTACCACATGAGTACAAATTTTCCATAATTATTACGGCTTAAAGAAAGAGAAAGTATAACACTTACCAAAAAATAAGAATGTCCCCTTATGGATTCACGTTAATTAAAATCTAACTGAACAAAAATGCCACACTTCCACAACGCGGTATCTCCGGATATGCACTGCGTAGGTAGATAGGTACCAACCAAACATTTTAAAACGCATTTCGGTTATTACCAGTTTTTTCAGTCTATTTTGCCACTATTGGTGTAATTTAACTTTACTTGTGATACAATGTGAACTAGTAGTGTAAAGAAAAAAGAGCTCTTAGTAATATCAAAACAGGCAAAGAAATTGGCATGCACTGTAGTGTACATTTTGTCACTATTTAACACATGAAGGGGTAAAAAAACACTCGCATTAAGTTTTTCTACCCTTTTGATTTATTTTAATAATAAATAGTGTGTAACTTTTACACTTACAAATCAACTCTAACATTTTTACCCCTACACTAAAAAATTTACACGGAGAAATTTTTTATTGTGTAACCAACTAAATAAATAATACTTAATTTAAAAGTTATCAGTTATTTTATAAAAAAACTTAGTAATTTTAAAATTTTTATGAATGTGCACATGGTTTGTAAGATCATAGTCTCGACCGCAAAACGTCGTAGAGGAAGTTTATTAATTCGTTGATAAATATTAGGAAAATTTCCTAATTACATGGATGCTGTAGTAGACCACACCGTGACACATCATTAGCAAGTCGGAGAGTTTATATGCTCGAGAATGCTTTAAGTTATTAAAATAGACCCATTTTAACGGCTGTCTAAATTTAGATAATGCGGGTTGAGTCGTCTGGAATTACAATTATTTATCTTTTGCCTTCTCTGCCCTCTTCCAACATTTTCTTCGTAAAGATTAAGAAAATTAATTCCACGGCCCAAATAAAAACAAACTAATTACGGTTGACGTTTTTGAATTTATTATGAATATAAATTATGAATAATGTTTGTAATCCAAAAAGTAAAATTAAATTAAATATAATGATATTTAATTCTTATACGTCGCTTTGGACTGCGTAATGATACAAACAACTAGCTCTCTTGGATTATAATTAGCAATTGCCTTTGTAGGTAGGTGCATGTAAACATACAGCGCATTATCATAATAAGTGCCGTCACATATGAACAGTGTTTATTATGAGAAGTTTGCCAAACTGGCATACACACGTAATTTAGGAAAACAATCCTATTTGCCGCCCGACCAGAAGATATTTTGAAACATGGCCCCGCAGATTTGGCAACGCCGCACGAAATAACTTGTGGCAATTTCCGTAGTTTGTATCTGCCTGCAAACAATGATTTAGTTTATTTACCTGCGAAATTACGAAGTTGCGGTTGTTGCATATTATTACCCAGTTAGATTGGAGGAGAATGTCCTCCCCAAATTAGGTCTTGAAACTTGGAGGAATTCTTGATGTTTCCCACAATGGGTATGAAACTGTTATAAAAAATCAGGTTTAGCAAAATCTCACCAAATCTCATGTTAAGGAAGGGAGGGTCATTTTTAAAATCTCACGTCAACGTTTGGGAGAATATACACAGAGAAAAAGCTTTTATATTGCAATAACATGTGAATGGGTTAAGCATTGAGCCAATGGTGTACTGTATTTGCAATACCTGAATTACAGCTATGATCAAATAAATGATTGTCTTACTTTTATTTGTGCAAACCTGCTTAAAATTAGTTCAAACATAAGAAATTATTGAATTAAATTGTTATTTAATTAAAGCCACAATTAATCTTAATGAAAAACTATCATTGGCATAAATAAAGTTATGGTTTCTAATAAATGGCTACATTAAATAAAATCAAAGCTCTATTTCCTTTAAATATGTATATTCTTGTGCAAATATTAGTTGTACAATACATTAATATGAACTTCAAATAAAATGAATTCTGGAAACTGCTTCTTGTAGTCTTGTGTACACAGGTTTTTCGATCCATAAAATGAAACTGTTCTGTTTTCTGTAGGAACTTTTAGGAACTCACTAGAAGTGTTGGTGATATTAGGCTCTAAGAAAGTTGCTGACCCATCACTAGCAACAGTCACTGTACTGGATGTGCAGGATCTGTCTGCCATGGCACATGGTTATTCTAAAACGAAAAAGGAATTTCATCTTATGTATTTAGAGGCGAATATCAAGATAAATTGTGTCCATGGTATATGAGTACATATTTACCTTTTTGTTATTATTTAGATATAATTAAGTAATTAAATTACTGGATAATGCATAACGGACATACAATTAAAAAACATGTACAACTTACCTTGTAAATTCGGGATTAGGAAGTACAACTCCAAGAAATTAGCAAATATAGCAAACAACCAAACACTACCCCATCCAGAGATAACCCATACGCTTATATCAATTGGCGTCACCAGAAATACCGATTAATCAATTGATCACATTTAACTATAGCTATACGCGATTGCAGGTTCCGATGTGTGGTGTGGCAGGGGATGCCCTGGCGCGTTTGTCTGAATTTTAGCAATCATTAAGTTGAATATAGGCCGCATTGAAATGGGAATGATAATTGGGTAAATAACAAGTATTTTTCAAGACAGTGAAAACATTGTTATTCACTGTAAGACAGTGGCGGCTCGTGCCTTCCGCGCTGGGGTAGGCGACGGCCAACAAAACAAACTCTGTTTAAAAAAACTACCACATAACCATCGATGATTCTCATACCATTGCTTTTTAAACGATCGAGAACAGATTTAGATGTGGAATAGGGCGATCATTAATCATATCATCTTTTCGATCGTTTTCATTAAGGCGAGAAAATGGATTTTCAAGTAATGAGCAAATAGTGTCATGAAATGGGCCCTCCATTATTGCAAAATAATACCCTTGTTTATTAAACAAGGCTAATAATCAACGCTAATACTACCTACCTATTAGGTAGTAGGTACCTAATTCTAATACTAACAAATAATAATAAATAATGATACAGTAATACTTAGCGGGTAATTAATTTCCTGACACAGTCACAAAAATAAAGTGAATTTGGCTTAAAACTCAAAAACATCTAATTGACAGAACTAAAATGTAAAAGAAATCTGCTTAAAAGACCTTTATCGTTCGAATTTATCTCAACAGATGTCACTATTTTAAATTAATTATTTATTATATTAATATATTCTTGCAAATGATGTTATTTACAGGACTTTTAATATTAAATTCATATTATATTCTGAACCTCTTGAATTGAGATCGATCATTTTATCGATTACCGGCTTAAAAAAATAACTTACTGGCAAAAACAAATCCGAAGCCGAATCGGCTTTCGGATTAGACGAAGGCGAACAATCGTGTCGCCTATCCATCGCCTATCCATCGCAATTTTACCATACGTCAACGGCGTTTCTATTGGTCAGCGGTATAGCGTTCTTCACTTGGTTGACGTGAAAGAATCAAATAAATAGGCGCTTGGTATAGTCGCCTTTGCTTGCCTTAGATGCTGATTTAGAGAATAGATAAAGGTGTGAACTAGCTACTTTCGTCATGACGCATCACGCAACAATTCAATAAAAGGTTTTATTTGCGATAAATAAGATTTATGAATGCAAAAAAAATTAAATTTGGTAATTTTATTAATGTTAAATTACTTATATTTATTATTTTACATCCATATTTCCAGGGTAGGCGGCGCCTACCTTGCCTACCCCGACGAGCCGCCACTGCTGTAAGACAGTAATAACTTACTTTACCTTAGTTTCCATTGGAATAAAAATCATAAACATTAAAAGAAACAAAGACTATTCTTATTTCATTTGTTTTTAATTTTTGGTTGAAGCATTATAACTTTTAATATAAATCAATGTTATATTTAATTAAATATTGTTAAATTTACCTTGATCAGATAAACTTTGAATGCAATCATTTCTATAATTTTTAAGGAAGTACACATTTCCATTAGGTTTAAATCTAAATCATATTTGATTGAATAAACTTTAACTTTTATTGGAGAAATAAAAAAACAATCAATTACAGCATTGTTATTGAGTCAATAATATTGACTATATCAAAGCGTTTTTTCTGTGTAGGGACTGCTTTTTCGCTATGACAATTAGTCAAATATGACTTATAATTAGTTATTTTTGACCAATTCATTTTAAGAGAGTTTATAATTTTACTAATTATCGGGAAAAATTAGAATTTCTTGCATTTCGTTTATCGTTGTTACGTGTGAAAAACGGTACTTATACTGGCGAATAAATTTGAAATTCTTTGAGAAAATGTTAAAATTTCCCCTTGAGGGACAATGAGTGCTTAAGTATATACATTTATTCGGTAAATAAAGCTATCATAACGGCCTTGTAAGGCTCCCCCCTAGCCTGCGGCCTTTCGAACTCTTATCAAAACACGTTCAGAAAAGAACAGAGAGTCTGCAGGTTCCCCTTTATATTTTCAGTATTTTTTGCGCCCGCATGTGCTTATATTGCTTTTTCCAAGATATTGAATAGAAATTTTTTCGCCGAGGATTAAATATTAAAATGCCCTGTTTATTATACGTTACTTTATTGAAGGTTTACGTCAAGAATGACGATAAAAACCCGTCTCCGAATCGGCCAGAAATATGCACCAGCAATAAAAATATTACGTGGGAGCTTTCTCGTCAGTTTATTAGCTGAAAAATGAGATTTATTATTTATTTTATGCTTGCCCGCGAATTGTATTGGTTTTGCATTTAAAAGGGCTTATTTTTGAAAGCACACCATCAACACTTCATTATAATCGAAGTAATAAAAGTTTTTGTGTTTCTTTTCAAACGAAAAAAGTTTCGGAGTCGAAAGTTTTCGAGAATCTTCCCAAACAAAAACATTTTAATTCGGATGTTCCTTTTGAAAAGTGATTTATTATTGTAATAAATCATCAGCTCCATTTTGATAACTCAAATCATAATTATATAAGTAATTAACACCAACACACAGTCAATTTCTAATTAAAATATAAACGATTTTCACAGCTATGCCATAGGAATTATAAATTTCATGAGAGGATTAATGAAACGAAACGTGTGAATATATAAAATAAGCGCATGTGGTGAATTTAAATTAAACAATTTTCAATTTTCATTGTTTAAAGTTTAAAGAAGAACGAACATAAATTTCAAGCTAAAAAATGCTTTAATTACTTTTAAAGGACGAATGTTCCTCTACACATTTTCAATCTACTGTTGGGTGTTGGGTAGTTTTTTTTAAATAATTGCAAGGCATTAAAACAAATTATTTATTATAACAAAAAAATTAACTCATTATATGATTTACAAAATAAAAAAATATGAACTCACTTTTTAAACAACAAGCCTGCTTCTTTTATAAAAATAGACATTAAATATTTCTTTTAGAAAACGCCATGTTAGATTTTACCACACTTCACTCGCAAAAGTGAAATAAATAAGATTATAACACAGACTGTGGATTATAAAGTTATGTTCACTAAGGAGAGCGCTGGCCCTTTCCCCCTATTTTTAAGGAAAATAACAAAAATTTTGTTACCATTGCAAAACAATAGTAAATATTAAAAAAGTCTTTTTATAGCAATAAAATATGTTTGTTATTGTTCTTAAGGTAAGCTATTAACAAAGATTTTTTAATTAATTTGAATTA
Organism: Brassicogethes aeneus; assembly: GCA_921294245.1. Lineage (NCBI taxonomy): Eukaryota > Metazoa > Arthropoda > Insecta > Coleoptera > Nitidulidae > Brassicogethes > Brassicogethes aeneus. The sequence continues at coordinate 4,033,986 of OV121138.1, forward strand.
CAACGATAGTAATTTAAAAAAGACAAATATGCCATAGTAAAATGAACGAATTTTACTATAACAACTGCCCATTATTTATGTAAGTGCAATTCACACTCAACTATAGATTTAACAAAAACATTTTAAGTTCGACAAAGATTTAATATAAACATAAAGTATTTCTTATTGCCATGACAATATGATAACAACTATTACTTTGTTGGATGAAATTTTTTTTTATAAAAGCTCAACATTGCTGCTTCATTATAGTAAATGAGAATTTTTTAACAGTAAAAAGTTTATTCTGTATTTATAAATAAAAATAATCTCATTACTTTGAAAAATCGTAGGTTTATTTTTTTATTATTCCTTATATCATTGATTAAGAAACTCAACGCTTATATGCCTATAAAGTTACGTTAGTTATTTTATCAAGAAATCATGGTGAATTATTGTGTTTTTAATTGTAAATGTAACTTAAGAATTAATTCTTTGCATTGTCAAATAATCCAATTTGTTGGTGCAGAATTAACTATAGTCTAATATTTTTTGTTTAGTATTTTAAACAGTTTTTATCTAATGGTACTTATTTTACAAAATTGTAGTCCTTAATTTAATTTCAGTAAGATCAGTAAATAATATAAAACACTAAAATCAAAAACTATGACATAAGTGATGCTAATTTCAAATCTTTTTAGTGCTCTAAACAAAACCAATTCTGAAAGAGACAAATGGCTGTGTACTAACTAAACTAACTGTACACCAACTGAAAAAAAAGTTAAGTAGCTGTGTTTGAAAGTTAAAACTAAAATGGACGATCTTTACCACAAAAAATTGGCCCTGTCTTATCCCATCGTTCATTTCAAATTCTATCAATATAATTGCACTTTTCCGACTGCTTGAAATTAAGAGGTTTAGCGTAAAGATCTAATTGACCACGTCTGGGAATCATTTTAAATCTTCGGTCCCCGGGGTGTCTCACTTCAGGACCGTACCAGGAAAAATCTGTTTAGAGAGCCATGTGTTTTTTAAGATTGCAATTTTAACAATAATTATACAAAATAGTATAAAAAACCATGTTTTTATTTAAATGTCTAAAATAATAAAACAAACAGTACTGTGTAGTTTTGTAAAAATTAAATATGTTATAAAAATAAAAGATAACACGAATAGAACAAAATCTTGTTTTTTTATTCTTTAAAATTTTTCAACAATAGGGCATAGAACAACGTTTAACATATCCCTGGTTTGGTGCAAGATTATCCATTTTCAAAGAATTGGAGAAAAACACTATTGAACATTTCTATTTATTGTAACTAAATTGTTTTTTGCGTCATTCTTTTAAAAATTGGAAAGTTTTACATCCAAAGATTAATAAATAAATACATATTATGCAAAATACAATTTAGTTACAATAAATAGAAATGTTTTTCTCCAATTCTTTGAAAATGTACTTAGGATAGTCTTGCACAAAACCAGCGATATGTAAACAAAACTTAAGTATACTTATTACCTAAAGTTAATTTTTTTTCATCTGGACTGCGGCAACGTTGCAAATTTAGGGTTTTGGTTGGTAAATATAGTTGTCAAGTTGGTCGCATTTATTAAAACAAACTAAGCTAGTAATAAATCTAATTGTGGTAATGTATAAATTATTGTAGGTTACATTGTGCAGTTGTCAAGTTGAGTTGTTGAAATTTGTAGTTAAAAATGCAATTAATTTGGCTTTGGTGGTGCTTGGATGAGTAAAATCATATAAAAAAGTAGTTAAATATAGGTTGCTTTACGGCCCAGAAGAGAAAGTATTCCTAGCGGATAATAATCTTCGCTTTGAGAAGAATTTATATAAAAATGTTGTCCAATGGTGAATAATGTGAAAATAATGTGTGATGAAATATTTATAAAACCAAATTCGTTACTTTTTTACTCCAAAAATGTCCATAAGGCGATGTACTTTTTCTTCCATTGTGGCATTTGAAATAATTTCATCAAAATGAAGTTTTGCCCTCAAAAGGGCTTTTACATTCGAATTCGTTGCTATTATTTTTGGCATAATTATCAATGATAATTGACAAGTAAATTATCAATAATAAATATTATTGTCAATTTGACAGTGTCAAAGTATTTAATTAAGTTCTTTAGCAGAAGTACCATTTTTAAATACTAAAAATACTAAGTCAAACTAATTAAGTTCTTTAGCAGAAGTACCATTTTTAAATACTAAAAATACTAAGTCAAACTGGCATAAACCACTAACCTAACAAAAAAACACGAGTCCAGATTTAAAAAAATTAAATGTATATACTAACTATTCTTACTATAGTATCAACTCTGTATCAGAGCTGGAAATATCTTGAAAAAAAAGATACTTAAAAGTAACTTAGATACTCAAAGTATCTAAGATACTCAAAAATATTTCAGATACTTTCATATAGTATCTTAGATACTTTCGGATAGTATCTTAGAAGTATCTTAGATACTTTTTAAACTATCTTGTAACTAAAGACACTTTTAACTCAAAGTGTTACCAGAGGTAACTCAGTTATTTTGTTTAAAGTATCTTAAAAAAGTAACTGGATACTTTTCAGAAGTAACTTTCCCAGCTCTGCTCTGGATACGGTCCTGTATAAAGTAGCCATTAAGGAGATCTCGTATCCGGACTAGACACGATGTCTGGTGCACCGAAAGGTAACCCGATAAAATGATCGACTGTCATTTATAACATCGCCAACTCCGACGCTAAGGCGAACTTGATACGGCCGACGAATTCGAACTTCCAACAAGCTAAAACCAAACTACGTACTGCTACTACATCTTTAGCAAACTTTGCGTTTTACGTTTTGGGTCGCAAGCTCAAAGACGGCAAACAAGGACTAATGCTAATGGCTGAATTAGTGGCGGTTTGCCTAAAGACAAGGAGTTACATGTGGTTTTTTTTTCAAATAAATATGAATTCCCATTTGCTACGTCCTATCGCAATCTGCTACATTTAAAAGCATCCCATAACAAATTAAAGGCATACTCAATACTGAATTTAATATGCAAAGTTAGTTCCACACAGTGGATCGAAAGAAGAAGAAGAAGAAGAAGAAGAAGAAGTTTTATAGAAGGGCCAGCAAGATCACCAGATCTAGCACCTCTAGACTTTTTCCTATAGTGACAGTATGACTTATAGTTTTCTGCTCGTCAAATACGTTTTTCCATAACAAGGTGGTTGTAAATAAAAAAGTAATCCGTCATCTTGGGCCGGTCGCCATATTGGATTTAGTATGACGTCACTTACCTTATCGTTTCCCACTTGATAAACCTTTTCATTTGATATTTATATCAAGTAACACCAAAAGTGTGTGCTAAATTTCAGCTCAATCAGTTAACTTGATTTGTTACATACAAAGAGTCTCGGCGAGTTATTATTATTATTAATATAATTAGTTAATATAATTTGACAACTTTGTTTTAAAAGGATGTTTTTGCTGTCCCGGGTGGATAATAAACTCGATTGTGTGACCTGTAGGTTCGCTGTCGTTTTTGTGCTCAGAAATAAACTGTTGACCTATTTCCTTTGTGCTCACGTAATTCAATAAACAAAGATTCTAATGGAATTAAACCTTAAGTCGCAGACTAGACACAAAATACGCTACCACCCTCTACTGCGGGTTAAAAATCGATGCGCCCTTATCGTACGTAGAAGCTCGTATAGCGGCCGGTCAATTTGTAAGTCAGATTTCGCGGGGATGTGTTAGTAGCGTGACTGGTACAAACATGTATATCGAGGCCCTTTAAGCAGGACCATCGTGTTCCAAACACATAAACACGAGCCCTAACAATGTTAAACCGACCTCGTTTTATAGAGATATTACGTTTGATTAAGCGCCTTGGAAATTTATGTCCGTCAACGCCAAAGAACATGCTCTAATTGTCAAGAATTTGTCCTCAAGTGTCCCCACATTGATGTTAACATGACCAAAATCAAGTAAATTATGAAGCCACGTTTCATGTTGGGAGCTCTTATTTCATTAAGATTTTCCTGTCTTGCGTCGGCAATTTTTGTGACTGATCTTCACGTCACAAGTGACGAACAACATTCCGGTTTCTTAATTGGTCCCCGAGGAATCTACAAAACTTTCCACTTTCAGGACAAATAGACAAAGAATTTAAGTGTAAAGAGAGGGGAAACTAATAGTTGCTTATATTTAGGATTGAGGACGAAAAATCTTTCTCTCAGCTCGGCAAACTTTTTGCAGAAAAGTTCTTAATTTTCATTATCAGCAATATGATAAAACAACATTCGCAACTTTGGACATCAAGTTGTGGACAAATCAAGATATCCTCCTGTCAGATAAAACAAAGCCCACTAGATCTTGCTAAAGAACACTTTTCCAACAGGCTTCCCACAACTTTTCTTTCAAGAATTATACAGTAACCGGCACAAAAGTATGATACAAATTCATTAAAAAATGTGCCTTTTTTTTAACACGTCGATTTTGCTTTTTAGTTACGCTCATGTTGATGGCAAATTTTCAGCTTCGAATAAATTATGAAATTCTGAATTCAGCAATATGCCCATGTATACCTTTTGGGATGATAGTTTTTGGTATTATTAAATTGAAAAGTTCGTAAAAAAATGTTTGTATCTTCATGAAAATTATTTTGAAATTGCTTTTAATGATAGATAGATAGATAGATAGATAGATAGATACATTAACCAATTCGATTCTAAATTTTGTGGTCTATTGATGAAGACCTTTGATTTCAGGTAGCTCCATAAGAAATAATCGAGAGGGGTGAGATCTGAAGATCTAGCTGGCCACTCTATCTGTCCTCGTCTACCAATCCACCTCTCAGGAACTTTTCAAATGAGGTATTATTTGCCCTATCATGCCTTTTATCTCCCTTAATGTTTTTTCCAATAAATCTCTCTAATTGTCAAGAATTTGTCGTTAAGCATCCTCGAATTGATTTAGGCGCCTCTAAAATCATTTTCGCTGTCGTTTTCCTCCCCCATCTGCAAGACCTTTTCATAACGCACCGGCCTCCTATCGATCCTCCCTAGGTGATAAATGTTGCGCTGGATGCACTCGCACAGAGAATGCAGGACGCCCCTCAGGCACATAAAGCGCGCTAAGAAAATCCTCGTCTACTTAAAAATGAACGTTAACGGTCGTGTGTATGCCGAAGACGAGTTTCTTACGCTACGGGATCGAGAAATGATGAAGAAATATTAAAATCGCCCCCATACGTACATGATACGATGATACATGGTATCGCGAGATATATGAAATTTCATTCCGATCATGTGGTGTTTAATGTCGTCCCCTAAACCTTTAATAGGAAAAATAAAATAAAAAAGAAATTTATTTCCATAACGGAATATAAAATTATTTAGGTACAATGAGAGCAAGTGTTGAAGTTAATTACGCAGTTGTTGATATTAGAAAGGACATTATATTTTTGTGATGTTTTTTATCGTCAGTTTCTGCTGTTTTTCTTTCTATGCCTTCACTTGGGATTATGTTAAAGTTGATTTGAACGGCTGCTTAGAATTTTAAGTTTCTTGGTAATTGATTGTTCATCATACTGTTCAGCAACTGCTGAATATTTTCAGTCCCCAAATTGTTTAAAGATAATGAAGATAAACGAAGTATCGTTTTCCATAATATTAAACTTTCAAATCAGACGGGGAATAGAGTAGATATGTGAGTTTGAGCGCTCTTAGTACCAATCCACAATAAAATTCTTAAAGGAACATAAAAATCGCTCATATACAGTTTAGTCGAGTAAAGTGCGGTGAGAAACAGTGCTACTAGTTTGGTTACTATATACCTGTACAGGTGAAATGGAAACATTAAATAATTCATCAAAAGGCAACTCTCAACTGGTGAACACAGGGGTGAGGTCCGTGCGGACACGGAAGTAATAAAGTGACAGGTGACAGGTCAAGGAATCACCTATTTAAAGAAAAAACGAGTCTAACCAAGAATGGAAGGGGCCATCATCTGCTGAATCTGATAAGTATCGATGCATGACCTAATACGCAAATCTGTAATAAAAAACTTGGCAATAATTCAATCAAGTAAGAACGTTAAAATTATATATTATTGTATTATATATATATAATATAATAGAAGCATAAACTTACAAGCCAGCCCCATAAAATGAAAGCTTTTAAAAGATAACGAAAGTAAACGTCAAGCAGTTTACTACAAACTGGAGTTTTCAACCGAGAAAAAGATAATTATTATTATTATAATTATTATTATCCAAATATATTTAGGCCAAAATAAAATAGACAAAGACCCACATACAAATTTTGAATCGGAAGCTGTTCAAGAAAGCACTTAACGTGTTCTCCTTGGTTTAATTTCTTTTTGTTTACGTTCCCATTTGGCCCATTAAAGTAATGACGTCCACTAACGATCCGAAATGACATTAAAAATTAACTGGATGTTCTGAAAAAAGCCGAGCGAGATTTCCTAGATAAAAACCGCCGAATTAAGGGGGCAGTTAAATAATTATTTACCTAGACTCGGATGGTTTAAGTGGAGCTAACAACAGAGAAAAATAATATGTTGTGGTTAATAGGGACTGAATAAAAATTAATTATGTAAAAAGTGAACTTTACTACATCTTTAACTTAATTATTAAGAGTATGGAAGACCGGAGTGTTCCGTAATAAGTCAGGAATAATTTAGTGTTAACACACATAAATTTTAATCGGCTTTTGTCTAGAATGTGTGTTACGCCCCATTTAATATAATATAAACTTGAATTTACGTATAACTAGAACACTAAACTTTTATCATGACATTAAAATGACAGTAAAATAAAGTGAACCCTCTCAAGTTACTCAATTAACTGATCATAACCCAGTTATTAAAATTTTTAATGTCTTATTTAATAAACGTCTGTGTGTTGTGTAAATGAGGTCCTAATCTTACTGCAATATCTTTAGTCAGGGGCGGATCCTGAAACAATTCTTCCCTGGATACGCCACTGCGTTACTACATGCAAAATTTAATATCGAATTAAAGTATAAATGCGCCTTTATCTACTTTATCGTTCAAGCACAATAAAGTGCATCTATTAATTATTGACATTTAAAATTTAAACTTTAAATTGTATTTTTACTTGAAAGTGATTTTAAGAACCAAAAATGAAAAAAGAGCAGGACATGGAAATGGCAGAGAAAGAGAAAGGAGACGAACATTTATGTCGTCGTTGTAAATTTGTTTTGTTTTTGATGCGGTACCTTTACGCCCAAGAAAAAACAACGCAATATTCCATTACAACATTATATGAGATATACCTAGTACTTTTATTTTGCAGGAATAATAAATGGACCTGATATACGACGTTTAATGAAAGATCAAGCATTCAAAAATGCTCTCAAAGTTGCCGAACTTGTCTCATATGGCAGTGTTAAAGCTGTCATTAAAAATGTTCTGGGTTCATATCGGGCCTAAAATTGGCGCCAATTCATTGAAAAAATGCTTTTCGTTTTGCAAAGAATAAGCTTTAATATGTAATTTAAAATACATTTTCTTTTTTTTCATCCTGATAAATTTTCCGAACTAATGAACATGAAGAACGATTTCACCAATAACTGCAAATCTAGAGCATTGGTAGATATCTATGGGTTTAGCGAAAAGAAGTTGGATTCATTGCTAGGAGACATTTGCTGGAATTTGCAGCAGAAGATGTACGACGATGAAGAGGATTAAGCGCAATAATACTATAATCCAATTTGATATTTGATACGATTTAATAAATTTAAGGTAGCAAAATTATGCAATGCATTAAATTTTGACAAAAAATGTCAAATAATGGTTGTTTTTTTACATACAAACATTAAAATTTTAGTTTTAGTATTTAAAATGTATATATCGTTAAGATAAATATGATCTATTTGCCTTATACCAATTACTTTAATACATTCAAGATAAATTTAAGCCAAAATAATTTAATAAATAATTAAAATACCAACAAAAAACTTACATTTTGAGGTGATTGAGCAGAGCATTTTATTACGAAATTATTTTAAATCCTAGACGTCCTAAAGAAAAACTAATGACATTTTTGAAATCGGCGGCCCAAAATTAGTTGAACTAAGCTGGAGTACTTAATGTTAGGAAAAAAAAGTTTGTAAAACTATCATAGTGTATGGGCTGGTACTCTTGATAACGAAATAATTGGACCGCTTTTTATCGAAGAAAACTTGACTGGACGATTATATATTGATCTTCTTGAAAATGTTATAGACCTATTAATTACCCAGTCATTAGAAAATCAGATGGACGAAGACTTTCAACAAAATGGATTGGTAAAAGAGGTGCTCAAGAATGGCCGGCAAGATCCCCTGATTTAACGCCACTTGATTTTTTTCTTTGGGGTCATTTAAAAACAACACCGAAGAAAATTCAAGAACTCATACGAAGAAGAATTCAAGAATGATAACTTAGAGAACAGATTGTATTAATGTTTGGCAAATAACGAAGCACATTTGGAACATTTAAAATAATTGTTTTATGGAATGTTTCATAATAAAGAAATTTCCTTTAAAAACCGTTTATAGGAATTTGTCTGAAGTCTAAAACAGTACGTTTTATTTTGATGTAATTAATCAGAATGATGTCTTTATTAAACAAAGAAAACATAATTAGCGCACATGAATGAAAATTAATATGAGTGACGTTTAATGCAAAACATTAAACAAGCGGCTCAGCGCCGTGAATGACAAAAAGGCAACAGCAACAGCGAAAGACGACGAATTTATTAGAAATTCCAATGAAGTATCCGGCACCGGATTCGCTGCCGCATAATCGTGAGGCAACTGTAAAGAAACTAAACGACAACCATTTGTCTTAATTAGACAATACTTTTTCGAGGCAGCCGATATATTATAAAGCCAGCACCTTCGCTTCTTTTGCCATTTTTTTTAAGGCACCCGAAAAACGAATTGTTTTTACTATCGCGTAATAAATCTGGACCGTTTGCCACATCATTCTCAGTCGGAAAAACTCCTTTGAAAATATATTTTCCATTGAAGCCTCCAGTTACCCACTCAATTCTCTTTATAACATTAAACTACGTTTTTAACAATACATTAAAATGCCGAAGGATATTTTTGAAAGCATACGACACGTTATTTGTGTTTTACGTTGCAAGGAAAAAACTAAAAAACTGGTTTATTACTCGATTTCGATTCGATCATTGATTAGGAAACTCAACGCTTAAATGCTTATATATTTACGTTAGTGTGTATATTTTATCTAAGGGATCATGGTGAATTATTGTGTTTTTAATTGTAAATAAAATTCAAGAACTAAATCGTTGCATTTTCATGTTTTGCCAAAGTATCCAATTCGGTAAGTACATTTGTTGGTGCAGAATTAATGATAACTTTACCTTATATAATTTGTATTTAAGTTTGGACATTTTTAAGAAATTAGTAAAAAATAATTTTTGCACAAACATAACCTTAAAATCAAACATATTTATATTTGAGTTCTCTAAAAAACGCCGACAACTGCATTTTAAACAACAAAATATACCTACGAATTCATGGCAACATAATATTATATATAATACATAATATAATGGTATTTTACCATTAAGTGGAGACTTTCTTAATCAACGCTTTTAATAATGCTAAATACTGTTTAAATTTAGACGACTTGTTTGTTTGACGATTATTACTGAATTGAAATGTTTACACTTTTCACGTTAATCATGACTAAAATGTGTATTTATTGTATCTAATAAATACAATTTATATTTACAGGGACTGTATAAAATTTATTTCTTCATTCGGATTAACACTGTTTATTGGAAAACCGATAAAAACTCAACCCAGGATTTCCTCTCGAAATACACCCAACAACACAACAAATCGTGCCACGGTTTTTTTCCATATTTTTTAACATTTTCCGGCTTTATTCTCAAAAACACTCGTTTGTAACACACGCGTTTGACAGCTGATTATCAAAAGTTCTACTTTTGTTACGATGATAATAGCCGAGTGATCCCTTTGGATAAAGAAATTTTGATATTGATTAATTTTGATATTGATGAAATTAGGAAAGTTTAAATAAAAGATCTCATAAAATCCTAAACATATTTCTATAAGGCTGTTGAGAAAAATTGAAATGGAAAAAAGAAAGAAGAAGAAATAACGCGTAGGTAGAGCAGGGTAGGTAACAGGAAAATTGAAGGTCCTGCAGTAAAATTTAGCGCAATCGAACATATAAATATAGATATCTGATAAAAAGCAGCTTTTACGCTTATAAATATATAGGCTTGCTTTGCAAGTCCCCAAGGTACCGGGAATGGCTTTCCATTTCTCCACCGTTCGGAGACAAGTCTCACATGAAACGATTTTACTTACGCTCCATCCGCTTTTCAATCAGAACTCGAATCAATAAATGCGCCACCAGCCTGCACCGTTCTCCTTCATTTTTTTCTCATCCTCTCCTTTTTTACACTTTTTCTCTCCACCAGTGGCATGCTTTCATTAGAGCACTCGACTATATGATATTAATTTTTAAGGAGTTTTTTCTCAAAACAATTTTTGTAATCGAAAATTCTGTCACAAGGGAGGGGAGGATCAATTTCTAACATTTTTAGCGTCACTAGATTTACAGACGCACAGTGGGCTAAAATTGCCCGAAAACGGCCAAAAACATAATTTAGGTCTTTTTACAATTGAGAAATTTAAATTGATGTTCTTAAAGAAAAAACATTAGAATTTCAAGTTTTATTTATAAAATTTAAAAGTTTACAATTAAGCAAAATAGACAATTTCCGGTCGAGACGTGATAGTTTCTCCGCTCTGAGATATAAACAAGTATGCATAGTCAGTGCATAAAAAACCTAATCTAAAAGTTTAAAAACGCGAAGTGAATTGCCACCCCACCTATACAGGTGGTTCATCGCGGCATAAACCTGCCAGAGACTAATTACAAGGGGACAACGAGCCATCTTCAGATAAGTTTTTTAAAATTTGCAATTCGCTATTTGCCTAAATAAGAATAAGAATAATTTTAATTATCGGAGGAAACTGGTCTTAAAATTTTAAAAAGATTTTTTTAATAGTTTTAAAATAACTAAATTTTTAACTTGTGTTAACAACATTTCAATCATTTAAACCCTTATTAAGTCGCCTCCACTGAACTAATTGAATTAAAATTTGTAGGATCAAGATTTATCCCCAAATATATGGTGTTAAATTTTATAATGATATCTTTATTTTTAATGGATCTGACTTATCCAAGTTTTTTTATAAATATAATACTTCGTTCTAAACATCATCCTGAAATGAACTCTACCGAGAAATTGTTTACATAATAAAAAACATTTTTTCCGTGTTGGCCAACTTTCCGCTAACTCCTTATGTAGAAATTAGATTTAACAACTCTAACAAAAGCGCCTCTTTAGCTTGCCAAAAGTTGGCATTTTGAGTGACACTTGCATGTCTGTCAGCTGATTATAACTCCGGCAGTTGAGAAAAAGTCGACTGTCGCGTGCAAACGGCAAATCTGGCGTGGCCAATCAAAACAAGCTAATGCAGGTTCAGCCAGGTCAGGCCATAACATGCCAACTGGATTATAAGCAGGGAGAATTATTGCCGAAACTGTTTTGACTAACGCGTGTTTGTTTCTTTCTTTTTCAGGTAAGTTTCCCTTCACGTTCCACGCTCCAGACGTCTGTCAAGGTAACAAAATGTTTTTTATTGCGTTGGTCTTAAGCCAATTTTTGTGTGGTCTAGTTTTACAAAATAAGTTTTGCTTTTCTATAACCTCAACAAGCTAAACCATTGACAATCTAAAATGACGATGAAGATAATAACCTAATCAAGACTGGCTTAAATGACTAAAAGATGAAAAAGTGTATATGACGGCGAGGATATTTCAAAATGACGGTTTTGATGATGTTCCTGAAAACTTGGTTCCATGTCCTTTCGTACTCCAGTAGATACATGAACTTGTTTGTATATTTTTCCATCTAGGGTACATCTGGTACATACCTGATAGGTTTAAGTTTGTCCCATTTGATCAAATTTTCTTCCTTCCTAGAGACAACTGAGTTGTCTTACTGGCTGAACCTATCTGAACTCCTGTTTCTCTCACATGAACTTAAATATCTATAAGAGAAAACCCAACAACTTCTCCATTGGAAATGACGACTAGCTTAAAATGAATTGCTATAATGACTAGCTAAAATGACAAACCAAATTAAGTATATGCTCAACTAACCAAAACCCAAAATATCAAAAACAATTGGTGTGAAAAATATTATGTTTTGGCTCAAATTCTATTATTAGGAATTAATTCGATTGGGTCTGTAACTCTCAAATAACGAAGTGTCTGGATGGGTGTCCAGTATTTTAAAAGTTGCTTCTGTCAATTTGCAATAAATCAGGCTAGCCGGGGCCCGGGACAATCGAGAAAGAGTCGAGACGATTTCGAAATTCGGACCTAAATTTACGATTCCCTCTCTCTCGGTTTTATCTCTGTTGCTTGTTAGCTACCGAACACTCAGACCTTTTTTGCTTCGTTTTATTTTTGTTGTGTTGTTATTCGCGCGCCCGGGTGATTGTATGGTAATTTTTTAGGAATTAATTTACTGAAAGGGGGTTTTTATCGAAAGAAGATCAAAGGCGCGATGGAGTGTTTTGTGTCGTTTCCAAAGGATCTATCAGTTAAAGATTTAAAGACAAAGTTGTACACTGTACAGGGTATACTTTTTGGTGAAATTAAATTGTCAAAAGGATTTCCACACACATTAAAACAATATTTGTTAATTTCAACCATTATTAACCAGATTTTATGTTAATCCAGGTCCACATATGTAACTTTTTTTCGGTGATGTAGAAATTAATTATGATTCGAGTATATCTTTATCAAAATCATCCAATATGGTTTTTGGTGCAGATATTGTCCTTTTTTCGTTGGGTGTCTAAAATGAAGTGGAAACGCCTTCTTCAATATCTTTCATGTCCTTGGAAATTCTTTTTATGCTACTTAGGCTAACACCAGTGGCTAATGCAGCATGCTCTTGGACTTCTTTTAAAATCACGGATAGGGCCGTTTCTCTAGCTTGACCTGACAAAACTTTACAGTTTAATTTTGATATGTACATGTTTCCATGACACTAAGTGACCTTTTAAATACACATTGACAAGTTGTGGCTTTATGGCGCTTTAGTCGCGGGCTGAAGTTAGCAACAGCTTTTTAGTCACGGGCTGAAGTTAGTTTTAAGTTAGTTGACAGTTGTCAAATGTCATACAATAAATTGCCTTTCTTGTAAAATAATACTAAATGTGAAAATTATTTTATTATCTCAATACAAAAATACAAAAATATTAAATAGTTTCTCAACGCCAATTTTTGAAAAGTTTATATGAACATTGTACTGACCTTTTAATTTCGCCGGCAGTAAACTATAACTTAAATTCGGGCACGGACTCTACTGTGAAGTCCTCATAAAACATTTCCTTTACTTTCATTGTGAAAAACTGTCAATTTTCAATATACATTTCGATTTATAACCTTTATAATTGTGTTTATAAAATGTAGAAATGTGACATTTGACAGTTTCCCCTGTTGTTTCATAGATGGCGCTCTATACAATTTTTTTATTTAAATCATTTTAAGATAATAATAAGTATTTGTCGTAGAAAAAGTATAGTATGCACCTCGTTTATAAACTTTTCTATACACTCATTAATTTAAGCACTCGCTCGTGCCTAAATTAAATTCGTGTTTAAAATACTTGATACATAATATACTATTAATAATGTTGTATAAGAAATCCGAATAACAATATTAACAGATTTCTGATAAAATATTATAAACACTCTGGACAGTTGTTACGAACACGTTACGAATTAGAATAAATTATGCAGAAACATAAGTTGCAGACGCTGTTATTGACTGCCTAAAATCACGTGTACTTTTTTAACGAAATAATTTGTTAAACATTAACAAAATAATCCGTTACCTTTGAAATTAAAAAATGCTTACAAAATTACATTTACAAAACTTTCGGTAAAATATTTTCCTTTGTTAAAATAATTACAAACCTACAAAAAGTTATGTTAAAATTTTACAAAATAAAATTAACAAACCACAAACTCATGTTAAAAAATCTGATTGAAGTGGTATATCAATGTTTTTAAATATAAAATAAACTAAAAACACTTGTATCTAATTTGTAATAATTTAATAATATTGAATGTATAAAGCAACTATTTTCGTTTGTTAAATTCCAACGTTTCATATAATATGTGAACCGGTTAAATTTGTTGAAATGAAACAAGTTTTGTATAATTAATAACGAAACCGAAAATTCGGAAGTAGCGCTAAATTTAAAATTTAATTTGGCCCTTAATCCTCTTAGATTTCTCCTGAAAGCACAACGTATAAATACGTTGAAAACTTGTTTGTATTATATAATTTTCCGCAGTTCAACATTCGCGAACATATGAATATTACATACACGGGTATTTTAATTGACGACGACGCCCCAACGGTAACGTTTCCAACGGAATTTCATAAAACACTCGCGAAAAAGCAAAGCACACACAAACAATAAAAATTTGTTGTTTATTCTTTTATTTATTTGCTCAACGAACGAACGGACGTTAAACTACCTCGACTTCACTTTCTATACAAAGCGGGAATTAAAAACTTTGGATTTTAGTTTCAGCAGAATTTAAAAAGGAAAACAAAATAACGATATTAAATATCAGTTTGTGTGCACTTTTGTTCGTTCTGCGTGATACAAATTGTTTTTAAAAAGAATAAAGCCAACCAAATTTTATGTTCTACAGTATATATCTAATAAGTTGTCATACCTTCTTATTTTTTTCAAAGCGCATTTAAAATATGAAAGTTTTATGTAATGCTTCATCAGAAAAAAAATTGGGTTTTCTTTTAAAACTACATCTTTAAGATATCAATTAATTATTTGAGTATTAATATTCCGCGGCGACATTTTAATTTAAGGATCTGTAAGTCGTATCTAAAGATATGGGTCATTTTCAAGAAACACCCGCTTTCAGGAAAATGAAGATCAAATTTTTTTTTGCTTAAATTGACTTTGGTTGGATTTTTATAAATGTTTAGAGTTTTGTTTACTTACATTTAAGACAGGCAGTGCACTTTTTAATTTTTTTTACGTTTTTTTCAGAAAAATGTGTTTAGCTAGCTTTATATGTCTCCACTGTGTTACCAATTTAAAGCCCAAAATTTAATTCAATAAAAAAAGTTGGTATAAAAATAATTTGAAATAAAATGTACTTAGTTCTAAAACTTGTGACTCAAATTTTATTTTTTATTAAAAATTGTATGCATTTTTTAAATATTTATGTTAGTTAAGTTACTTTTTAAAAGACACCATTCCGATTCTTTGTTAAAAAAACAATACCATTAATATTTTCATTTAGTCACTGTATTAGTGAGTTAAACTCTAATTTATAAACAGGTATTACCAAGTGATAGTAAAATCATTTTAAGGATTTTTTTAACAAAAACTAAAAAAGTAACGAAATAGACATTGGTATCACAACGGACAGGGGTACACAAATGACTTAATCAGATAACGTAAAAAAGAAACTATAAAGGCTGGTACGATTTTAGAGTAATGCATAAACAAAATCCCTTGTAGTGGTGCTAAATTCCATTGCGTTACCATAAGGTAACGTAATGGACTCGCTAACGCAGTGGACAAAGTTTTGTGAAACCATATTTAAAAAATAATAATAAAACATTACAGTCATTAATTATTCTTAATGAGCTTTAGTGTCTTAAAATAAACATAAACATGAAAAATTGTATTTTTTTCTTGCCTTATTTTTATTATTTTTTTGAGTAACTTAGCGGACAAACAATTATTACATTCGCGTTACCCCCACCTGTTTCAACCGATATCTTCTTCCTGATTGAATAAATAAATTCAGCTGGGTAATGTGTACGTCCGAACATCATTTGTTAATCACGTGAGTGCCAAAACAGTTGCCATATATATGTTTTTTTAAATATTCTATCGGTAACGCGACGGACGTAACGCAACGGAAAAAATGTCTGGGACATGAGTCAAATTTAAAAAAAAGTAGATTAAAATTAATTAATTTATATATAAATTGTTTACTTTATTAACTAAGGATGTTATGGATTGCTATAAAGCAACACAAAGTTCTGGTTATTCAATATTAAAAAAAAACATGTATGTAAGTTTTATAAAACGCTAATGGGACATGCGAAAATGTGTGTTTCACAAGTTAAAAAAAAAAAAAAATATTCTGAAATAAATAAACAAACATTTTCTGAAATAGTTTACTAAGGGCTTGTTAGGCTTTCACTTGGTTTTTAAATCAATAAGATAATTTTTAAGTTATTGGAATTCAAACTTACGGACAGCGGAAGGCGGGTGTTTTTTGAAAACGACCCATATACATAACTATATTTGGTAAATTATAATTATGTAGAGTTAAAATGAACTTAATTAATTATAGTTTAAGATGACTTAAGAGTTAAAAAGTAGTAAAAATAAACCAAAAACTACAAAATATTACCTTTTTTTTAACCAAAAGGTACATTAACCAAGACGTTAAATTTAACTAACATATCTTTAATTTTACCCCACTTATTAGAAAATAACGTTAATTTAAGGTTAACTAACGTTGTAGTACAATATTACTAACTCTACATCTACAAATAACCCCAGGTTGGCACTACAAGCATTAAAAGGCAGAGCAACATAATTTCGAGCCACTTTTGAGCTGGGGAAATAAAAAAATTATCGTGTAAAGAAGATTCCACGAATAGTTTTGAATAGATAAAAATTCAATAATTATTTTATTGCGGACGCTTAAAAGTTTTATGATTTCATTAGTTTAAAAGCCTTTATCCCGCAAGAAATCATGATTCACTTTGTTAAGTAGGCAACTGATAAAAATTTAACAGCTTTTTATGTTGTGTATTTATCTTTGTTTTCACCTGATTATTTTAACAACCTTTACATTTTAACAGCTTATACATTCTTGAAACAAAAAATGCAACTTTCCTTTAATTTTACTACGCCCCTCGAGGGTAAACGCCTTCATGCAGTCGTCAATCAAAGCCTCTTCCAATGATTTTACTGATAAATGCGTTTTTAATAGTGTTTTTGACTTGCCCTTTGTTTCCCCTTAAGAATACATAATGATTTGCAAGTTAATTGTGTAGGGCTTTACCCTTTTCAATATTTCAAGAGTGGTTCTCATCATTCTAAATTAAGGATACCTGCTCCTGTTAACCATCAAATTCAAACCATTTAACAATGAAATATTTTCATTAACTCGCCTGTTTCGGTCTTTTGGTCCCCATCAGTACAGGTTAGCCCGCTATAACGTGCTATACAGTAATGTTTCTGCTTACTTTATTCTTATTCGTAACGTGTTCGTAACAACTGTTTTTAATATATAACCACACTCAGAAAATTTTATAATACATATAACAAAAAAAGTAGTTTGTCTTAATAAAGTAAAGATCCCTATTCGTCCAACAATTGCTTTTGTTAAGGCAAAAAGATCATTTTTATAAAAATTATTATTTAATTATAAAGTAAATTTACGTTATGTTAATAAAAATAACACTCTTTTAGATGCAGAAGCGCATTGATAAATATAGTTATTATTATTAGTCCAAAAAAACAGTTCTATACCGTTTACAAAAACGTTTTGTAGTATTAATGAAACCCTAATGGTATTATTCATAGAAATGTTGTAAATTTTACAAATAAAACTTTTTTTATAATATTAATAAAATTTATGTAAATTTAATTCTTTATATAAGTGTTGTAGTAGTACTGATAATTGTACCAATTGTACCCAATTTTCAACATATACTTTTGTGACTAGGTCTACAAAAAATTTTGTAAAAATAAGGTCCTTTTTAAAAATTACAGTTGGTTGTAAACTTAACATAAAGTTATGTGAACCTGAAGTATCGTAAACAATTTTATCTCAAAATACAAATATTTTGTATGCATAAGTAACAAAATAGTACAATGAAAAGGAAGTTTTAGAATGTAGGTTAATAAATACAATGGAAAGGAAGTACAACAGTTCACTTTTAGTGTTAGCAGCTGATGTTGAGGGGTGTGAAGTTGATGAAATTCATAAATAAAATTCCGCAACCATTAAACTCTCATCTTACAAATTCTGCGATTGTTCGGTAGGAAGATAAATGAAAATTACCACTATATTTAATAGGAAATTTATTGTTCGGAGTGTGTAGCACGGGCGCGAAGTTGTTGCTGACTTGCAAAAATTGCTTTCCAGTCATAAACAAAAACGCTCCCTTCGTAAATCTATCGAGAGAGAACCGGCGCGCCGAGAAGGAGAAAACGGAACGAAGCTTCCCCCAAAGAAATAATTTCCAAGCGTGGAAAACTTTCCATCGTTAATCATAAAAGGTTATGAATGGGGCTTGCCTCTGCAAAAGCCCAAAATATTTTTTTTTCATTGCCTTTACTTTCACATAATCGATTGATTGCAAGCTATAGCTTACAATACAATCAATAAACATATGAAGGTACCAAAGAGATAAAAAAAATCACATGACGTTTAGCTAAACCATGCCTGCTCATGGGGGAATCTCACGAAATGTCCCCCGATGGTGTTACCCCGTGATATTAAAATAATAAAACTAAATGAGCCTACACTTTGTGTTTTGATCTTTCATAATTAAGTAGATATTACAGCTCAGGTTCCAGATTTTTAAACGCAATTAATTATTTTTTACAATGTTTTAAAAGTCTAAAACCTATCCTCCGTGACTGTTACTCTTTCTAGGTTAACCTATATGTTTTCAAATATCTGAGGTAGTAAAAGCATACTAAAAATATCAGTTCGCTAAGTAAATTAAACACATCCAAAGCAATCGAATCAAATATAAAATAGTATTAAAAATTTAAAGGAATAATTTTTATAACCATTTATGTAGGTGTTACAAAAATTGATTATATCCTCCGTGAATCTGTTTTTGCTTTAAATTTTATGCAACTGATGGCGCTTTAATTATTTTAAATAAGAAAAAACCTCTGTTTACGACATTATAGATGCATGTGATTCCTGACGGTCAGTTAGAATTTATATGCAGATGAATGTTGCTGTTTTATAATTCAAAAGTTTAAGTTCATTCATTTGCTATTTAAAAACCTATCCACCGTGAAGTGTAATATCTCAGTAAGTAGATTTTTTTATAAATATTTTATGTATGTACAATTGTATTTTTAAAAAATATTAAGGTGTCAGAAGATTTAATTACTTATTTTAAAATATATTTAAAAAAACATACGAACCTAACCTCCGTGAAGCTATCTTCCGTGAAGCTCTAATATTCAAAATGTATGATTTCTTACTATTCTTGCATTAGTGCAGAACCATTTATGTTATGTTATTACTAATAAAAACATTCTAGACTAATAGCGAAACAACCAAAAATAAAAAATAATCATTTTCACTTGGGGGGCATCTCAATATATTCATATAACTATGCTCAGTAGTTTTTTGTTTGGTTTTTGTTGGAAAATGTTGAATGCAAAATAATTTATTAAAATCACGAGACCGCGTAGCGGTCGAGGGGTTTTATTTTTAATTATTTTGCATGAAACTATTTTCCAAAAAGAAAAATCAAATAAAAAACTTACTGAGCATAGTTTGACAGATTAAATTTATAGGTTGAGTGATATACGTCTAGATTATTTCTCGAATTAAAGGAAACTATTTGACAATTCATAAAATCTGACGTATGTGTCAAAATTTATAAATATTTTTTTAAAGAAAATTCCATTAATTTAAGGTATGTAATAAGAAATAATTGAAATTTCGTAAACTAGATAACTTATTTTTTATCGATTTTTAAAAAATGTTTGTTAAAACTTGTAAATAACACCATAAAATCGTAAACAAAAATCCAATATGGAGGCTACAATTTAATCGCTGTTAAATAGTTCTAGTGATTTAATCGCTTATTTAAACAAAATTTATTCGAAAATTCAAGGCTTTTGATTGGTTCATATTATAATGAGGGAAATAATCACCCTTATTTAATTTTAAAAATAGGCTTTATATAATAAAATATATAAAAATATAAAAAAAAATCGTATAAATAAATGTTTTTTTTTCTCAAAAACGCGTTTGTCACGGAATGAATTAAAAAATTGCCATCATAAAATGTTATTAAGGCATAAATTGTGTTGTTATATATTGCATCATTAATAAACACATTCTCTACTAATTAAAACACCTTTATTATTTCCCTTTTTTGTTGTTTCGTAATCACAGGATAAAACTTCAACAGCTACACCGTTTTTATTATCGTAAAAATCGCGTTCGTCCTGGAAAAAAAACAAAAACAGAAAAACAATTAACTGGCTCGCAGACACTGCAGTGGAAATATCGGCGCGTCAAAATCGAAAAGGCGCTGAAGCGACTCGCAAATGTTTTACATCGTCCGCGAAATGCAAATGTTATTTTGCAAAAAGTGTAAAAGCCTGGAAAATTATACCTGTGCCTCCAGTCATGTGATGTAATGAAAAGGTGTACCGGATTTTTTTTAAACAAAACGAACTCGAATGTTGCTTGAAATTGTTACGCTAGTTGTTATTCATTTTTAAATTTATAGTTAATTACCCCTCTGGGATTATTCGTTGTTTTTCTTTGGGAATCACATTAAATGTCAAATATTAGAATTTTTAAGGATTTTTTAAATTTTTGTTGTAGATTTTATTAAATTTGTCAGTTTTAAAAACCTTCATTGATGCGAATTTGGCCTACCATTTTTTAATTTGTCCCAGTGTGCGATTTTTCACTAAAATGTTTAAATTTGTCCCACTGCGCGAAATTGTCCTACCATTTTTTAAATTCATTCCACTGTGCAAGTGTTTCCTACGTACAGGAAACTGTAATTTGTACTTTAGACGCTACGTACTAGATGGCTAGTTGAAAATACACTGTTGGGTATACTTAAAGTGCCTTTCGTGTAAAATAATACTAAATAATACTAATTCCTATGAAATATTATTCGCTGAATCCGAAAATGTCGTCAAAAGTTATAAAAGTAAAACAGTTTATGAAATATAAACAATTTTACATATTATATGGAATTAACTATATCTCAAAAACTGCTTAACTTTTATAATTTTTGACGGTATTTTCGGATTCAGGGGACAATTTTACATAAGAATTGGCTATTAAATTTTGTGATACCGTGGTATTCCATGGTTAACCATGGTACAAGTGAGGAGTGATTTTTCAAAAGGTCGTATTTCCATTTGCAACAATTTTTCAAAAAATGACTATAACCTGTATAGGTTAGGGCAATATAGATTATTAAAAAAAAAATCTGATGAATATTTAATAATACTTCAGACCTGCTGTCATATTTCGCCGTTAATATATGCCTTTTAACCATACCTTTGGGATTTTGTCAAAAAATTACATTAAAGTAAAAATGGAAATAAGGCCTTTTGAAAAATCACTCCTCAAGTGAAAAAGCAGCCACTAATAACTATTAAATAAGTCATTTTTGACTAATTTATTTTTGGAGAGTATGGTAGGCATTCTTTTATAAACTTTTCTAGGCACTCATTTAATTAAGCACTCGTGCCTAAATTAAATTCGTGGCTAAAATGGCTTTTCTCAAACTTGATACATAATATACTATTATTTAAACAATATTTTATTTGTGTAATATTTTGATTCAGTCATACAAATTGTTCTTTTTAATTAAATATAAGTCTTACCGAATTGTTTATGTTTGTGTATGTCTTATATTTTAATATTACTTGAACTGCACACAAAAACTATCTTTATTACTTTGTAAGATGTGAAAATAGAGGCTATTATTATTATTATTATTATTATTATTAAAAGACTTAACTTTAAAATCATTAATATTCAAACTTTACAGTGTTTTAATTATAATATTTTGTGCCTCTATAATGTGAAATTGAAAAATATTTGTATTTTGAGATGAAACCGTTTGATACCTTTTAACATTGTTTACGTTACATACGTTAATTAAAACTTTTTGCTACATTTTCAAACCAATTTAATTAAAATTACTTTAAAACTGTTTTGCTTCATGCCTATTTTTAATGTCAAAACAAAAAACCTAGTTGTTTCATACAATTTTATTTGCTGCAATTGATAATTAACTTTTTATAATCGTTATGAATTAAACGCCTCTGTTGTTACAAAGTAAAAATTTAATAATCAATACAAATTGGTATTTAGGATTATTACGGTGTTTTTTAACTTAAATTTGTAGTTAATTTAGAACGATGTGGACCAATTATAAAATATGATAAAGTATAGTGTAAATTTAACTTTCACACAGTATTAAAATAAATTTTACCTGGTGTAAATTGAACTCCTTTTCAGTGTTAAATATTATGAGTTTTTGGTCAAATTAAATCATACTACACAGAAAAAAAAGTTCCTTGACGCATTACTAGTATATTACTAGTGGTAATATTCCAGAAAATTGAAACTTCAACTCGCTAGAGAGATAATGTTTTTAGTGCGTTTCACCAACTTAAAATACTTCAAGTATTGACAGCTGTTTCCACCTATTTAAGGTCTCTTTAGTATCGAACAACTTGTAGTGTCACATCAAAGCAAAGGACTACCTGAGCTTATATACTCTTCATATAAGTCAACAGAGGCGAGATTTAAGAACATCACGTGATCCACACCGCCTTTGCCGCGATCGGTACATACTATGCAACCAGGAATGCACGGCAAATTGTTTTAATCGTTTTAACAGAGTGCTTTAGGTTGAAGTAAGTCTTATTTTACAAACAACATATTTAATAAACTGAACCATACAGCGGGTTGGTTTCACTAAAGTTTTTTGGGTTAATTTAACCAATTTAAAAAAAATAACTATGTGGTTTAGTACCGTCAAACTAATCTTTGTTTATATTAACCTTCCCACAGTTGATTTAAATAAATACTTATGGGTCAACTAAATTAATATAGTTAAATTAACTATTCCTTTTTTTCTGTGTAGGTGCACTTCCCAAATATTTTTAGATAAACACCGTTTTGGTGTTTGCTGTAACATTTTCAACCATAATTCATGGTGTTTATATTAACACCACTTGGTATTGGATTTAAACCCTTTACACCACAGATATTTTAAACAGTGTAGAGGGATAACAAAAAAAAAACCGTTAAAAACACATTCATCAGTAAAATCATCGAAAGCAGCTTTGATTAACGACTCGAGGGATCGGCACAAAGGCGCTTGGCCCCGAGGGGCTCACCAAAAACCCGGTAGACCAAAATGAGTGATTTTTTTTCGAACGGAAACAATTTCGTGCTATTGAACGAAAAGCGTGAAAAGGGAAGTCAGTACGAGGCGGAGCCCAACACCAAGAATGTGTATGTGTGCTGATTCTTTTTATAATTAACGTCTTGTTTCTTTTGCTTTTGTCAAGTAATGGAATGTCGAGCAGTTTTTCCGGAAATCTTTCTTTAACTTTTATATGAACGATGTAGAAAGTGGAAATTTTGTGTACACTGTTTAAAATATCTGTGGTGTAAAGAGTAATCTTAAAATGGTGTCAAAATCCAACACCAAGTGGTGTTAATATAAACACCATGAATTATGGTTGAAAATGTTATATATAGCAAACACCAAAACGGTGTTTATCTAAAAATATTTGAGAAGTGCACCTACACAGAAAAAAAGGAATAGTTCGTTTAACTATATTAATTTAGTTGACCCATAAGTATTTATTTAAATCCACTTTGGGAAGGTTAATTTAAACAAAGATTAGTTTGACGGTACTAAACCAGATAGTTATTTTATTTTTTTAAATTGGTTAAATTAACCCAGAAAACTTTAGTGAAACCAACCCGCTGTATGGTTCAGTTTACTAAATATGTTGTTTGTAAAATAAGAGCTACTTCAACCTAAAGCACTCTGTTAAAACGATTAAAACAATTTGCCGTGCATTCCTGGTTGCATAGTGTGTACCGATCGCGGCAAAGGCGGTGTGGATCACGCGATGTTATTAAATCTCGCCTCTGTTGACTTACATGAAGAGTATATAAGCTCAGGTAGTCCTTTGCTTTGGTGTGACACTACAAGTTGTTCGATACTAAAGAGACCTTAAATGGGTGGAAACAGCTGTCAATACTTAAAGTATTTTAAGTTGGTTGAACGCACTAAAAACATATCTTTAGCGAGTTGAAGGTTCAATTTTCTGGAATAATACCACTGGTCATATACTTGTAATGCGTTTCTTTTTTTTCCTCTTTTTCTGTGTAATATGATTTAATTTGACCAAAAACACATAATATTTAACACTGAAAAGGCGTTCAATTTACACTAGGTGTAAAAATGGTCATGAAATTTTGAACAGTGTAGGGGGGCAGAGTTTAGAACTTTGTGGCACTTCTTGGTTAAGTTCCGGATATCGCAATTTAATTCGGGTGCACGTTATTAGTTTTGGGGCTTTCGTAACAGGGGCCAAGGACAAATTGGTAGGAATTAGAACTGACCCTCCCCTTGCACTTCTCTACACTCGCATAGAGAGACACGTAGCAGTGCGACCGACCGCCGGTCTCAGCTTCGCCCGTTCAGCTTCGCCCGCTAGCTGCTGACCGGCGGTTTCTATTAGTAAATAACTGGACAGTTGCGGCTCCCGACAACTATCGCAATAACAGGGAACTTCGGGATCCCTTAAGTATGCGCCATTACCAAGTTAATCTCCGACCGACGTCCCCCATTTTGTTAATTTACTTTACCTACAGATATTTTCACCGTGTTTCGGTTTGGCGACAATGTCGGATCGGTTTTAATTGTCGTCAAATTGCATTTTGAAATTTTCCACACCGTCAACAATAAATGGGTCATTTTCAAGAAACACCCGCTTTCAGGAAAATGAAGATCAAAATATTTTTTTTGCTTAAATTGACTTTTGGTTGGATTTTTATAAATGTTTAGAGTTTTGTTTACTTACATTTAAGACAGGCAGTGCACTTCAGTGCACTTTTTAATTTTTTTACGTGTTTTTCAGAAAAATGTGTTTAGCTAGCTTTATATATCTCCACTGTGTTACCAATTTGAAATCCAAAATTTAATTCAATAAAAAAAGTTGTTATAAAAATAATTTGAAATAAAATGTATTTAGTTCACAAACTTTTGACTCCAATTTTTTATTTTACTTTTTATTAAAAATTGTATGCTTTTTTTTAAATATGTATGTTCGTTAAGTTACTTTTTAAAAGAAACCATTCCGATTCTTTGTTAAAAAAACAATACCATTAATATTTTCTTTTAGTCACTGTATTAGTGTATAAAAATCATTTTAAGTATTTAAATAACAAAAACTAAAAAAAAGTAACGAAATAGACATTGGTATCACAACGGACTGGGGTACACAAAGGACTTAATCAGATAACGTAAAAAAGAAACTATATAGAGTGGTACCTACCATTTTAAAGTAATGCATAAACAAAATCCCTTGTAGTGGTGCTCACTTGCAAAATAAAAACTTAGATTTCTAAATTGTAGACAGCCTTTTTCTTTGACTATAAGCTGGTGAAGGTCCCTTTTAGTACTTTTATATTGCGTGGAATTTTTCCTTGGATGTAATCTATATCATGAGTTGTAATTACAAATAATTTTAAATTGGTTAATCATAAACTACTTTTAATAAAAGCGACGGTAAATATCCACTTTGTTGTCGAACAATTCTATTGCGTTACCCTAAATTCCATTGCGTTACCATAAGGTAACATAGTGGACTCAATAACGCAGTGGACAAAGTTTTGTAAAAATAATATTTAAAAAATAATAATAAGACATTATAGTCATTAATTACTCTCAATGAGCTTTAGTGCCCTAAAATAAACATAAACATGAAAAATAGTATTTTTTCTTACCTTATTTTTATTATTTTTTGAGTAACTTAGCGGACAAACAATTATTACATTCGCGTTACCCGCACCTGTTTCAACCGATATCTTCTTCCTGATTGAATAAATAAATTCAACTGGGTAATGTGTACGTCCGAACATCATTTTTTGATCACGTGAGTACCAAAAAAGTTGCATATGTTTTTTTTAATGTTCTATCGGTAATGCGACGGAAGTAACGCAACGGAAAAAATGTCTGGGACATGAGTCAAATTTAAAAAAAAGTAGATTAAAATTAATTATTTTATATTTATATAAATTGTTTACTGTATTAACTAAGGATGTTATGGATTGCTATAAAGCAACACAAAGTTCTGGTTATTCAATATTTAAAAAAAAACATGTATGTAAGTTTTATAAAACACTAATGGAACATGCGAAAATGTGTGTTTCACAAGTTTCAAAATTAAAAGAAATATTCTGAAATAACTAAACAAAAATTTTCTGAAAGAGTTTACTAAGGGCTTGTTAGGATTTCACTTGGTTTTAAAATCAATAAGATCTGATAATTTTTAACAAAGTTATTGGAATTCAAACTTACTGACAGCGGAAGGCGGGTGTTTTTTGAAAACGACCCAATATTATTAAATGTGATTTCGGATAAAATCATTTTTTATCACGTGGTTATTTGCCTCGGCTTTCGCCTCTGAAAATAATTTCCACATTCGTGGATGGTCCTTCATTTGACCCCTGCAGAACTCTGTTTTGACAATTTTTCTGTTTTTTTAATCGATAAATTTTCCTTATTCTCCGGGATTGTTCGTCGAAGCTTTTCATTGTCATCAGAAGGCTTTCACCGGAAGATCGAAATTTTATTAGCGAATATATGAATACGATATACCTGTGTAGGGAGAGTAGAAAGGAAAAAGTTGCTGGGAAATTTGGTCGGTTTATTAGAAGTTTATATGGGCGAAATTTTATTCGAGAATCATGTCAAAGAAAACGCTTTAAAATATGCAGATGCAGGCTTGGGCTGTCAAGGCAAACAAATACAGTCTTTCGCACACATGTCTTTCCACAGTGGGCAAAAGAGATTTTTTGAAAATTAATAATTTGAATATTTTATCCTATAAATAATTAATATCAACATACTTAAAAGTAATTTTAACATTCTTAAAAAAGTTGGCATTTGTAATCTTAAGGAGGTTTGAACAATACATTGCGGGGGAAGGGGTAAGGGGAGTTACTTTTATACTTAATGCATAAATAGCGATAGGTACTTTGTCATTTTATTACATTTAATTAAAAAAAAAGACAATTTTCTAACTGATTTTAATCAAACCAAATATCCCTAGATAATCCAGTGTTGCCGGATTTTCTAGACGAAAATGACAGATTGATAATTTTGGTTGGACACAACCTAAAATTTCTCATGGCGACTAATATTGTGTCCTTAAATTGGCATTTTGGCAATTAGTCTAATAAAATTGTGTTAAATAAATAGTTGAATATTTTTTTGACCCACTGTTATGTAGCCGTAACATAGCATTTATCATTGTTATCTCTTTGTCGTTGTTTCCTCTATATTTTCCCTTTTTCCTTTTCCACCTCTCTTGCTCCCTTTCTCTCGATATAAATATATATTCATTCATTCCGTCCTTTATTGCTTTTGATAAACTCTGAAAGGCAAATGCAACTTTATTTCCACTAAAATTTAAACGTTAAAAACTTCTACAGCTACTTTATATAAGAACAAATCTGCGCAACTATTTCAGCATTACTTGACCCCATAAATACAGCGATAGAAACTTTGGAATTTGGCACAGTTGTGCTTTGTATTGACTTGTTATCTAGTCTGGAGTTTAATTCGACAAATATATTTGTATTCTTTAGACTTCTTCTTATCTTATCTGCTCTTTTGCAGATATGTTATACTATGTATTATTAGAAATATAATATATGAAGAGATATGTCTGTAACCTAAAACAACCATGAAATTGATACCTACTCATAAAATCCCAAATTAACTTATCTACCTTGACATTCTTATCTCTCGATCAAATAAATAATCTATCAAGATTATTATTCAATGTTATAAAATAATAAAATCGTGTAACACTGATGACCGTGATAGCCCGGAAATTTAACGCTTATGGAGAGAGACGGAGGAATAGCGTTAATCCCTCAAAGACACTGTCTGAGGGAGGTCGTCCGCATTTATAAACCATTATTTGTGTGTTACGTGTAACTGACAGATTGTAGATTGATCGCCAAATCCACTGATAAGTTACATCACTGCCGGGGGCGGAAAGATACCTAGCTGTGTGACTATAACCTATTATGCTATGGCTGATAATGATGAAACGAGGGAATAAGGGATCGAGAAACACACTAATAAGGAAAAGTTTGATCGGGAGGCTTAATAACAAACCGAACCCGACAAGTCAATATATATATATATATATATATATATATATATATTAGGGTGTTTAAAAAAAAACTAAAATTATTTTTTTTTCTAATGGTGATGAAAAATTAATAGTACAAAAAAAGAAAACAGGAAGTTCCTTGACGCATTACTAGTATATTATCGTAAGTAATATCATAAGGGCATTTCATTTTTTCGAAAAGAATCGAAAAAACACGTTGCTAAGTAATATTTTAACAAAAAGCATGAGTGCTGGTGGCAACAAAAATCCGAGTCGAAGAGGAGGATTTTTGCACCTGCACGAATGCATTTTGTTAAAAAATATTACTTAGCATTGTGTTTTTTCGATTTTTTTCACAGGAAAAATTAGATGTCCGAATGGTATTTGACAAGACTATTTCATGAGTAACAATTAACAATTAAAATATAAATTGCAATTTTTGGTGACAGCAGCTGTCAAGTTTTGCCGCGGGTAAACTCGAATAAACTGCTGACAGGTGCTGTCACACAGTTTTTTCACCTAGAAACCATTTGTAATTCAAAATTGCGTGTTTGTGATTGGTGGAAATTAAGACGAGGGAAATAGTCAATGATATTATTCCAGAAAATTGAACCTTTGAAGCTTTTTGGGTTAATTTAACCAATTAAAAAAAAAAAATAACTATCTGGTTTAGTACCGTCAAACTAATCTTTGTTTATATTAACCTTCCCACAGTTGATTTAAATAAATACTTTTGGGTCAACTAAATTATTATAGTTAAATGGACTATTCCTTTTTTCTGTGTAGGTGTTTGCTGTATATAACATTTTCAACCATAATTCATGGTGTTTATATTAACACCACTTGGTGTTGGATTTTGACACCATTTTAAGATTACTCTTTACACCACAGATATTTTAAACAGTGTAGTGCACTACAAAAAGTCATGGCTGCTTTTTCACTTGTACCATGGTTAACCATGGAATAATATGGTATCCAAAAATTTAACAGCCAATTCTTATGTAAAATTGTCCCCTAAATCTGAAAAGGTCAAATTATCAGTTCACAAAATCAGCTATTTTATTTAATATATTATTAATATAAATACAATAACATAATAATACAAATATTCATTACATTAAACATAAATCATACATTTTAATAAAATAGCAACCGTGGGTACATAATACATTAATCAATTAATTAATATTTTACATATATGAATAAAATTAACTGCGTTATTATTAATAATATACAACCCTCGAAATAAAATGTTGCAATAAAAAACTAAGTTTTATTTGTACAAGTGTTGAACTAACTAATTAACTTTTCGAGGCCATAAAGTCACATCTCTCTCCCCCATGCCAGTATTTATAGATGCATTCGTGGCGTGACGCGTTATCGAAAAACAAAAGTCAAGTCATTAGAAAAGAATGCTCCAAATGAACTATTTTTCTTGTTCGAAGAAGGAAGGCGTTCGCAATTAGCCAGACCGAGGAAAGTGAAACCACACACATTGCGAGACGGCGAAGAGCAGTTGAAATATTAGAACTTGACAGGTCGAGACAGCAAAAAATCATAATTAAGCAGATGACACGTTTCCTTTATTCTTCTATTATAGCTTGTTCGGCTTAAATAAATAAAGCAAACATGTCATGGAGGGTATAGAATTGATGGATTTTATGATTTATGACTTTTTGATTTTTCCCTGGTCTCAAGTTGGCACCCTGCAGAACACCATGTTATGGCTAATATCCAAGTAGCACAACTGGTTAAATAACTAGCATTAAATTAACCAAAATATAAGTAAAATAACGTTTTTTAAAGCTTGTTTTTTAACCAATTAGTTGTATTCAACCATTAACATTTTTTAAAGGTTACTATGGACTAAAAAATAACCCTTTAATTTGATCAACCGGTTGCTATAACCTTATAAGGTTATAGCAACCGGTTGATCAAAGGTTAAAATTAGAAGTTAATATAACGTTATATAACTTCTAAAATAACCTACTTTTTAAATTTTTCAACATTTGGTTTATTTATAGACAATTTAAACTTAAAAAAAACCTTACTTTATCTATAGGAAATTTAGGTTATTTCAAGAGTTTAAATTAACTATAAATAAACCAAATATCTAAGTAGTTAGTAATATTACCAATAGTTAAATTATACTAAAAATAACCTTATAAGGTTATTTTTAGTATAATTTAACTATTGGTAATATTACTAACTACTTAGATATTTGGTTTATTTATAGTTAATTTAAACTCTTGAAATAACCTAAATTTCCTATAGATAAAGTAAGGTTTTTTTAAGTTTAAATTGACTATAAATAAACCAAATGT
Organism: Brassicogethes aeneus; assembly: GCA_921294245.1. NCBI lineage: Eukaryota > Metazoa > Arthropoda > Insecta > Coleoptera > Nitidulidae > Brassicogethes > Brassicogethes aeneus. The sequence goes on from OV121138.1 coordinate 4,064,636, forward strand.
TGAAAAAGTTAAAAAGTAGGTTATTTTAGAAGTTATATAACGTTATATTAACTTCTAATTTTAACCTTTGAAAATGGTTAAGACTAGTTATTTTTTAGTCATATTTTGGTTCAGGTTTGATATAACTTTTTGATAAATTAACCACAGATTTGGTTACAAAAGTGCTATTTTAGTTCCACCCTTACTTCCTAAGAAGTCCCAGAAGCTAACTGAATGGATTGAGCGGGTTAGCGGTAGGAACGAACCGCGGGCTTAAAATCCCCTCCGAATACTAATTAGTTTAAGTTGACTTAAGAGTTAAAGAATAGTTTGAAAGGTAAAATAAACAAAAAAACACCAAATTTTTACTTCTTTTTAACCAAAAGGTACAATGCTCCACACCTGAAAGTCCCACCACGTACGGAACGCAGTCTTTTGAAAATTTGGCATTTAAGGCTTTTCAGGTTATGTATCTGTCAAAGTATAGTCAATGAAAGAAATAATATTTATAGTGTTACCGCTTATGTTTAAGCGTTAAAAGTTAATAAATCTTTATAGTATCACAATAAAAATGGTTTATTTAATGAAATTCCAAAGTGTAAGGTGCAATATAAGTGATATTTTTGTGCATTGGGTCTACATTTCTCCATAAAATAGTTTTAACTAAACAGCATTTATTTAAAAAAATCTAACTTCTCTATTATGAAATAAGAACAGGGCCGGATTAAAAGTTTTGAGGCCCTGGGGCCGACATTTGGTGGGGGCCCTCAATATTTCTAAAAAAAATTGACAATTTAAAACTCATGGTAAATTTTTAAGCTAGAGGAACTTTACGTGATTTTTTATTATCCTTGAATCATTTATTATTTAATAAACCATATAAATTTTTAATAAAATAGGCCAAAGCGTTTTTATTTTAAGCTATAAATAAAAAACTAATTTTTTTTAAACGAAAAACCCTGTATCTCGATAATGAAGCTTTTTCGGTCACGTGTTTATAGGAACTTTTTTTCATATTTTGATGAATTTCCACTGAGCTTTTGTCACCACAAGTCTGAATCACCCTATATATTTTGAATATTATGAACATAACCATATACATTTTACCCAAGTCTGAGAAATTATAAATTCGTATGCAAAACTATAAAAACGTAGATAGTAGAATAGAATTGTGAATGAAAGTGTTTGTATACAATATATATACAGTATATACATATATATACAATATATAAAATATATATACAGTATATACATCTACTTTATATTTTATATATTTTGAATAATACGAACATAACCTTATATATATTTTACTTAAGTAAAATATAAATTGATCTATGTTTTGTTTGTATTTTTATTCAAACTGAAAAAAAGTGCATCAAAAGTCGTATTATTTGTCTGTTTTTCATACAAAATCATCAATAATAAAACAATGTTTTTTCCAAAGAAAAGAACGAAACATTATTTCGGAAACACCGGAAAATATTCCACAACACTCCAATGTACCAATAAAAATCTGGGACAAAAACTAACTTTAATATTAGATTATAAGTAATTGACTGTTTGCCTGTATTTACAAAAACGTTACGAAAAGCACTAAAGGAGCAATTGTTTTGAGTCATAACTTGTGACTATAGACTACATAAAAACGTCTTCGCGCGCCAAAACTTTGAGTGTGATAGTTAGATCTACGAAAAATTAATTGAAAATTACAGAATTCGCGCGGTATAACCGACCCAGTTTTTTATTTTTTCGATAATTTTTTTCATATTCGTTTCATTAAAAAGCTACATATTGCATTGGTGAGGGCCCCTAAATGGTGGGGGCCCTGGGGCCGTGGCCCCGCTGGCCCCGTCCTAAATCCGGCCCTGAATAAGAATATCTGTATCAAAGGTAGGTTAATGTATTAGAACAAAAAATATCATCTAATTTTGTATTTTAAGGTTGGAAAAATCTATTTTGACCAAAATAAATAAGTGGATTATTTGGAAAAGTGTGTTAATATGGTCAAAAATAAATATAGGTATACTAAATAATTGTTGAATATAGTTCAAATTAAATTGAAGCTATTATACTTCTAACAACAAAACTTGTGCATACCTCTCGGCATACTTACTTTAAGTTAGGTGAAAATATTTAATACTCCCATGACAGGTGATTAATAAAATTTTTAAAGTTACAATGATTTTTTGATGTAGATCAAATTCAGTCGAAGCTTTTTAAATATTTGTATTGACAACACTTTATATAGGTACACTTTAAGCTGGATAAGAAAAACTACCACATTTTTAAATACCATATTATACAGTCTTTTAAATAATCCAAAATACTTATTTATTTTGGGCAAAATAAATTTTTCTAACCTTAAAACTACAAAATTAGATGATATTTTTGTTATAATATATTAACCTACCTTTAATACAGACATTCTAATTCCATAATAGAGAAGCTAGATTTTTGCTATTTAGTTAAAATTATTTTATGGAGAAAACCAGATATTTGGACAAAATGACCTAAAATATTACTTATTTGGCACCATACACTTTAGAATTTCATTAAATGCAGTATTTATATTCTTAAATTCTTAAACCATCCATTTTTATTCTAATGTTATAAAGATTTATACATTTTTAACGCCTAAACATAATATTATTTCTTTCGTTGACTATACTTTGACAGATACATAACCTGAAAGGCCTTAAATGTCAAATTTTCAAGAGACTGCGTTCCGTACGTGGTCACGTGGTGGGACTTTGAGGTGTGGAGCATAGTACTTTAACCAAGAATTTAAATTTAACTAACATAACAGTAATTTTACTTTAATTAAATTCTCCACTTACAAAATAACGTTAATTTAACGTTGTAGTACAATATTACTTAAATGAATTAACCAGGCATAACGTAACAGTTCCTATTTTATTAATATTCAGGAAGATTTTTCTAATAATATTAATGCATTCAATACCTAAGAGGGCCTAGAGAAGATCCCTGTGGAACACCAAAACTCTTTTAAGAGTCCTCAACGAAGGTCTTAACCGACACATAAAATCAAAAGCCCATCATCTGGCGCAAAATAAACGTCTGAAATTGTTGGTGCGCTCTCCATTATATTAAACAGCGTAACGCCTCGACGTTTAAGTGAAGTAGCGAGGCAAGCAGAGCCACGGCAGCAGCAGCAACCGAGAATCGTCCCGGGATATGTGTGTGCCTGTGCTCGTTAACGACAGTAACAAATGGCGTACCATTAGACACGAAACTCCTGCTGTTTCTAATGAGAGGCGACAATTCAGGAAGCCGGAAGTTTCCGGCGGCCCGTCGCCCGTAAGAAATCGCTTTCCTCGCGATGAATTAATGAAATTAAGGTAAACTTTGAACGAGGAGAAAAACCTTTTGTCACGGATTTAACTGGGTCATAAGAATGTTGTTTGCGGATTTCAATTTTTTTGTTTGCCATACATTATACCCAAAACTCAATACGAAATAAATTACGTCGATTTAAATAATAATGGCCACAAAATGAAACCTTGCGGAACCCCTAAATAACTTAAATAAATTGCTTTTGGATTAAGCAGTAGCAGACCTTTCTAGGCAACCTCAAAGATAAGATTCCTAAAATTGAAAAGTCGAGGATCTACGAAACAAACTGTAGGACAGATAAATTGAGTGTTGCCCAACATATACTTGATGATGGTCATAGAATAGGATTTCACAACTTTAAACTTATTAAGAAAGTTAGGGAACCAAGTCTGCTAGATAGTTATGAAAGTTGATACATCTATAAGAATAGTAATAAATCTTTTAATAGCGATAACGGACCGGTACCCAACTCTAGTTTGTTAGTTTCTCTTTAAGTGTTCACTGAAGGGTATTTCCGCGAAACCTTACCCCACCTTGACAAAAATTCACGAGGTGTGTTCAGAAAATATCGGGAATTTTCGTTTTATGAAACAAATATTTGTTTATTCGTCTACATTAATGTTGTCGCCTTCAAAATAGTCCCTATTGGATATTATGCACATGTGCCAGCTCTTCTTCCAATACTCGAAACACTTCTAAAACTCGATCTTTGGGATAGCCTTTGGTTCTTTCAGCGATGCGCTTTTAATATCATCTATGCTTGCAAAACAATGGCCCTTTAAGGTTTAAAGTCAGACAGAGGCATGTCTGGCGAATATGGAGGCTGGGGCATCATTACAGTATTGTTTTTGGCCAAAAATTTAACAATTTTAGAACAAATTTTGCTGCCACGCGTTTCATACCCAAAACATTAGAAAAAATTTCATGGGATGAGCCAATCGATATACCAACATCATCAGCGACTTCTCTGATGGTTTATAACCATTTCTTCAACTTTTTCCATGTTTTTATCGGTTGTAAATGTGCTTGTGCGTTCGGGGCGTTCGTCATCTTCAACGTCTTCACGGCCATCTTGGAAACTCTTATACCACTTGTAAACTCTTGTTTTACTTATAGCAGACTCAATATAGGCCTTTGTTAACATTTCACAGAATTTATTTCATTTTTTAAGCAAAATCGGATACAAATTCATTGATCCATTTCTTTTAACGAACGAAAAATCGCCGAGCTCATAAAACACGTCTAACCATAGCGGCTGCCACAGACAAAGTAAACAATGAAAACAGCTAAAGTTTTTATCATACTTCGGGGGCATGTATACCAACATAATACAGAAAATTTTATGACAACCGGACCCTCCGAACCCGCGAAATTTAACAATTCCCGTTATTTTCTGAACACACCTCGTATAAGCTTAAAATATTCGTAATGCTAAAAAGCTAACATTAAGAATACACTAACGAATTTCAATACTCGATAAAAAGTTCAAATGTCACACCCGTTACATTTTAGGAAAATTTTAGAAAATAAAGTATAAAATATTTTTGCATTTAAAATACGTGCTTTTTTGGAATTACTATTCAAGTTTTCCACAAAAATTATTACTATATGCTTTCATCCAAAATTTTACAGAATCAAGTTTGGAAGCCAACTTGGTCGCATTTGACGTTTTTCTAATGTCGCGATTCATGACGTTATAAAAGTTTATATACAAGTTTTTATTGACTATTTTTGTATATTAATTTATCTTGATATATCTGAACAAACACTTTATTATCATGAAAAAACGCAGTGTTAGTGTCGCACCCGTTACAATGGAAATACCCTGAAGCTTATAATTACAATAAATATGGCAGATTTAGTTACACTACAAAAGTACTTTTGGTGTTGTGGATAATTTCTAATATTTGTTTAACATATCACCAAAGTTGTCCGTTTTCAAGAACCTAAATAACCGGTTAAATTAATAAATAAATGTTGAGACAAAGATTATGTGGACTGGTCGTAAAGCGGTCCCGACAAAACTCATAACATAAACTAATTTAAACATGTAAGGTCCTTTTCGGGATTACTCCTGCAACGTTGCTGCTATTCCACCATTCCCAATTACGATTGTGCATTATTAAATGCGGACTTTGTTGACATTCCTACGACCACTCTGTGTATACTATAGACCAGTACGTAGACTATAGTCTACGTACTGGTTAACTAACGATAAAATTCAAATGAAGACGTAATTAAAAGGAAACAATAACCAAAAGCGGTCCTCCTGAATCAGGCCCGGGTAGTAATAATTGCTTTGGAGGGGGAGGAGTAAACCCGGCGGAATGGTTTTATATTAAAAGCAGCAACACACGGCATCCTATTGCGGTTTTTAGTTTTCGGATTGTATTAAAATTTTTATGGTCACTAAGGAAAATTAATTTTAACTTTGTTAATAAGCTTCGTTTAATTGCCGCTTTACGAGTTGACACTTTTCACGATGTTTAAAGATGCAATAAGAGATTTATGACGGGGTTTTAATGATTTTTACTATGATTTTATTTACTTTTAGCCTAATTTAACGACCCTCTTTCATTTCTTATGGCCAATTTACTTATTTCCTGTGGCAAGATATGCCGCGGATGTGAAATTGGTAGCTAATATTTTAAGGCTAATGCTATAGCATGCGACTGCTAAATTAATGCGGAAGTTCCGCTATTGCGGATCCCTGAAAGCGACTACAACAACATTCGCAAAAGCGATTATTGAAGAAGCGGATGCGAATGCAAATTGTAAAACTAATGCGGAAGTTCCGCACATTAGCGTATACCTTAATAAAATTCAGTCAACAATAGCTCGGTGACGCGGGCGATGCAATTTGATTTGGATATTTTTTAGCCTAACTTAACGACCTTTTTTCATTTCTTATGGCCAGTTTACTTATTTCCTGGGACAAGGTATGTTGCGGATGCGGAACTATTGACATTCGCGGATGTGGAAATGGTAGCGAATATTTAAAGGCTCATGCTATAGCATGCGAATGCTGAATGCTAAATTAATGCGGAAGTTCCGCTATTACAGATCCCTGAAACCGACTACAACAACATTCGGAAAAGCGATTATTGCAGAAGCGGATCAAATGCAGATGGTAAAACTAATGCGGAAGTTCCGCGATTTTTTCAGAAACCCCGTTTAAATTTTCTTCAATACTCTGGTATAACTAAAGGATTTTGTAATGAAAGTAATCAGGCGCATACCTTAATAAAATTTGGTCAACAATCGCGCAGTCTAAACCGAGCATTTCTTATTCGATTGTGTTATAAGACAAAAGGCCCGATGATTAAATCAGACCGGCTACGGTATTTTGGGAATCCAATATGTCCCTAACAATTAAGAATAAAACGTTTGGAATATTTGACAATTATTCTCACGACACGAGACGGGATATTAAATTCTATAACCAAACCCACACGCCGAATATCGTCATTTGTAATTGTAGAGGACCACCAACTATTAAAAACTTTTAATTTTCAATACCATACATTCTAGGTTTACATGCTTTTTCTACTCCCATTAAAAGTGACCTTTTAAAATTACCTCAAAAATGTTTATTGTGATGGTTACTTTATTTTCGTATAGATGTCGCCTTATATGAATTTTTAATTTAAATCATTTTTTAGATCATATTAAGTATTAGTGGTAGAAAAAGTAGTATACAACTGCGTAAATTAAATTAGTGACTAAAATGGAGTTTATCAAATTTAATACATAATATACTATTAAAATTAATTGCTCATTTGACTAGTTTTAAAACTTCTTGTAGATGCTTTTAAATTTACGACTCGGGCTTAATCTTCAACGGTCATCGGTTTAATATATCCGACTCCATATCTGGATTAATAAAAATTTAGTTGGTGTCCATTTAGAAACCATTAAGATAAACAAAGTTATGATTAATCTCGAACAGTGTAATCTTAATTCCGAGAAGTAGAAAGCCATATGCACAAACCCAATTAAGAACAACTGGTGGATGCGCCGTTTAATCCTTTTAAAACGCAAACACACACAACGAAAAAATGCATTATACAGGTGTCTGTTGTTTGGAAATTACATTCCGAACTATTTTAATTAATAACAGCATAGCAGCTGCAGCAGTTCGCTTCTATTCATAGGGGCGAGATTTTACCATTAGTGCTAACCCCTGACTCACGACGAAATATTATATTAATATACCCCGGGCACAGGCATTGACGTCGCATGTAAGTAAAAAATGTATTTCGACAGGGTTCTGCTATTGTACCTACATTAAATTATTACACCCTAATAATAAGGGGTTAAAGGAAAGTCAATGTAGTCGAAATAATTCTGTCAGTATGATACATTTAATTTCGGAAATTAATCATCAAGTTTGAAAAAGTATCGCTTTTGTCCTCTAATAGGCTCATTTAAGTATTATCAGTGTAAGGAGGTCCCACAAGGTTATGACTTTGGACCCCTATTACTAAAATAAAACTAGAAATCTCTTTTGATGTTATAAAATAAGAGAATTTATATGAAAAATTAATAACTAATTTAGTACCCATTTAAAGTTTTCTATAATTTACTAAAAAATAAATTTTTTAATGCAATCAAGAAACAAATTCATTAAAAAAGTGCCTTTTTTCCCCAAAAAATTCCTTGAACCCGATTTTGCTTATTATTTCCGCACATTTTGATGTAAAATTTTCATATTTGCTGCCATTTTTGTAGAAGCCATGACGTTTTCGGCCGTTTTTTTAAATTTTTTCGAATAGATTATAAAATTCTAAATTCATCAATACGGCCATTTCAAGCGTACGTAAACATGTTCTCATAACAAAATACTGTTTAATTTTCTCCGAAAACTAAATAAATATAGTTTTCGGAGAAAGTATAGAATTTTGTTATGAGAACATATATAATATAATAAGACCGAGCCAGTCACTTTTTCAAACAGTTTCTGAAATATCTGTGTTTTCTAAATTTGAATGCAAGGGAAGTGACGAGTATACCAGGGTTCTAATTAAATACACAATTTATTGGAAAATATAAGATTTATTGCAACTTTGAGCATATTATACATTAAATATCTTAAAATCAAATAATACCACAAATCAGTGGAGGCTGGTGGATTTTGGGTATACCGATATCTCAATTATTAGATATGGGACCCACACCAAATGTATATGAGTATATAATGACATTAAATAAACAAGTTATGCGCAAGCAGAATTTAAATTGAAGTTTTCGAAAAAAAGATAACCGAAAGATCTAACATGGCGAACTGACGACATGGAACTGACGAAACGGATACAAATTTAAGATTATAATTCGGAATTAAGTATTTTACTGATATTTTTTATTAGTGGATGCTACTTATCAACAAATCACATGTAGCCTTATATGAATTACAATAAAATATATATACGTAAGAAAATAACTACTCACCACAGTACTGAAATTTTGACTGGAACTATACGTGCATTCACCACAACTTCGCCGCTTGCATTGTTTTCAAGATGACTGTCGTGCAAAGGGCGGGCTCTGTAGGTAATTTTTACCAACACTTGAGTTAAAACGAGGACTTGACTTTTAAACTTCAATATTTCGCAGGAATTTTGAATTTTAACATTGGACACAGAACTGACGGGTAAAAGTGAGTACAAAGATTATCAATTTTTTAAAAATTGCTGTTATTCGAATCTATGATAAAATATGAAAAATACATTATTTAACGTTTTATAGTTTGTAGTGAAATTGAAATATTTAAGATAAATTGAATATATTTTAAAATAAAATCACTCAAATATTTCGTCGTTTATCTGACAAAGAGGCGTAACTCAAAAAAATTGGTTTTTGAGTTATACAAGAATGATCACCAAAATCGACTTTATAGTCTCACAAACTGGCGTAGCTCTATAATAAATAGGTACAAATAAAGTTTTAGCATAAAGCAGTTTCGGCGTAACTAATATTTTTGCATTTTGTGTGCCGTACAAACTGGCGTAATTCAATTCACACCGTTTTGTTTAAAAATGAGATACGCCTCTTTGTCAGATAAACGACGATTTGATTCAGGAGTTGTGACACGCCAAGGTACTGATGTCTTGAATATTTATTATGTTTTTCTACAAACGTGCTTTTAAAAAAATACATTAAAATTGGGTGGACAAGTTAAAAAAACTGATGACTGATGACTTCAAGTTGTCCAACTTTTGTAGAATCACCCATATATTATTATTGCATTAAAATTGTCAAATATATTCTTCTTTTATTAGGCTATGCAATAAAAAAATCGCAAGAAATATTTTATAAGTTAAATTTTTAGTTTATGAATTTTATGACGAGTCAGATTTGGGTTGGACTTTTAGGTGTAATTTATTGATAAACAGAGATTTACCCTTCGAGTGTTGTGTGGCATCATTAAATCTTAAATTACCGTCGCTCCCCCTTTAATAGCACGCCTATGTCTTGTAGGTGGGCAGGCGAGCCAGCGATTCTTTACCGAACGCACAAAGAATACATAAATAAAATGCCCATTAAAATCAGTTTGGTAATGTTATCGGCTTGTTTTTTTCTTTCATCTAACACGTTATTGTGGCTTTTTTGAAATCGTCGGCGGCGCACCCTGCCTTCGCCATTGTCCTCGAAATAACACGTCCCAGAGTTTTATGAATATGTATTAAAACACCCGAAGATTATCAACTTTGACTCACACGCATAGTTATTGTGTCTGTCGGTTTTGTTAATTACCCGTAAGAAATGCGGCACTAAACTTCGTGTTATTACAAACTTTCATCTTTGTGATGTTTTGCGTAGACGTCAACACACAATAGACTCGTTTAATTAAATTAATTACAATTATTAGCAAGATCGGGACAAATGTGGCACGTGTTTATAACTTTATTAGAATAAAGACGCTTTACTTACTTACTTATTATTACTTTGTTTCTTATTAGGATAAATATGGTTTAACTGTTGTGCTATTCGAGCCAAATTGTGTTTTCACTCTCCGTTTTGTCTTCAGGCGGTTTCAAATTTTAAGGAAATGAACGCATTAGCTCCACAATAAGAATGTCGGCTCATATATCTAACATTTCATTAATTAAATATCAAAAGATATTAATTTTGGAACCATTATTTTCTTGTTTTAATAATAACGGTCCCAAAGTCTTAAAAATATATTAAAGGATTCCATGTTAATTCTTAAACATTTTTAACGAAAAAAATATAGGTATATATACTCTCTTAAAATGAATTAGTCAAAAATAACTAATTATAAGTCATATTTGACTAATTGTAATAGCGAAAAAGCAGTCACTAATAATTAGTCAAATTCTACTAAATGAAATAGTCAAATTAGTAGATTTAAATTTAAAAAAGTTTTGACCCAGCCGGGGATTGAACTCAGGTCTGTCACTTGTCAAGCTGTTGTCATAACCAATGTGGCTATCAGTCGCTCCTATAAAAATCAATCTTATTGCCAATAAATATTGTTCATAATATTTTAAAGTTGAATATATTATTTGTGTTGCTGTTTTGAGCTAAACTGTTTGCATCTTTGTTTGTTTTTATGGGACATTTAACAATGGAGCCTATATGCATTTAATTCAAATAATACTTTGTTGTTGGCCGTAAACGATTAAAGAAATTAGTTACTTTTAACTGTCAGAAATAGTCAAATATGGTGACTAATCTTAAATTAGTCAAACTTTAACTATTTACGTAGTAAAAAATAACTATTTAAAAGTGAAAACGACTATTTTATTAGTAAAAAATGCTGGTACTATTTGAAATAGTAGAATTTTGACTATTTCATTTTAAGAGAGAACAGTTCGTTACAAGCGGATACTACTGTAACATTATTTGTTAAGGAATGTTTAATTTAATTGATCAAGTGAAATTAATTAATATAATATTTATTGGTCGATTTATATTTTAACAAATAATTAAATTAAATTAACGTATTTAACAGATATTAAGAAAATAAAATTTTTGTTTGTTTTTTTTTAAATTCATTCTGAACAACTTATTATCCCAATGAAAAAGGTTTACAAAGAAAATATAAATGCAATTAATGAAACTTTTATTAAAAAAACAAACATCACGTTGACCATGTTCAACTTGGTCATAGAATTTAAATTTTAATATATCAATCGAAGTAGTCAATTAATAATAATCCCTTGGAATATTTTTAAATTTTAGTAGTATAATTTTTTGCCAAGTTTAAAAGTTTGGACCTTCAGCTTTTTATCATTAACTCTCCTTGTTTCATGCTGCTGATGGAATTTTTTATATTTTAACAGAATGGTTCCCCCTGCACTATTTTTTCTAAAACATTTATTCAAGTATTTTTTAAAATACCATTTTCTTCGGATGGTAATGTTACACTGACACTTTTTTATTTTCCTTTATCGAAATGTTTCTTTACCGTATTAAAAAGTATTATTCTTTGACCTCGCCCTATATAGGGTTGGTTTTCCAAACTTCATATTGTCTATATTGTTCATATTTTCCCTATTGTCTCTAAAAAATTTAAAAAGAATTGTTTGGTTATGTTAAGGGATTTTAATGTAAACTACTTACCTGTTGTTCAGTAACAAATTATTAACAAAGGTTAATGCGTTTAATAAAACCAATAAATTACAAAATAAACAATAAATATTTTATATTTTTTTATAATTTTACAAATAATTTTAATTAATTCTAATATTATATTATATTATAAAAAATTATAAAACATTTAATCTCTACAAAAAAAATACAACAAAAACATATTTTGCTAAAAATCCTTTTAATTAAAAAAACATACATAGAAAACCATTAAAATTGTAAAAAATTTAATGGGATTTAGGAATTTATAAATTTTTAAAAAATTTAAAATAAAAATGTTGAAAATAAAAATATTATTTTATGCTTTATAAAACCATTATTTAAATTTTAGTTTTATTTATAAACTGTAGGTAACAAAATTGACGAGGCAAAGCCCTTGGTAAATAATTAACCGGTAAAATGTGTCGAAAAAAAATGTCGCTTCATTAAATACTTAAATTAGCGAAAAAGGGCTCTACCCACCTTAACATGGGATGCCAGCTCGCGGGAACGTAAATTTAAGGGAGAGAAATACCTATGGGACTGGTTCGTAAATGAATTATAACACAACAACATAATTTAAAGCCCGAGCTGACAAAGAGGACTTGCCGGAATACCGAAGAATGTTTATTATTAAAGCCTCCTTCTGTCTCGGCCGACTAAGGCCTGGAAGATTGTCTACACCCGGCAAGGAATCTCTTATGAAATAATAAGAAGGAACACTGTAAATTTCTAAATTTATTAATTCTATCTTTATTTTTCAACAGGCTAACACGATTAAGTTTTAATTATTTTTCCAAGCTGCAGTCTAGGATGTATCCTATACGCAAAAGTATAGAAGAAATTAACTAAAAAATGTTCCATTTACCCCAAAAAATTTCCTAAAAAAGTCGATTTTGCTTTTTAATTTCGCACATTTTGATGTAAAATTTTCATATTCGCCGCCATTTTTGTAGAAGCTATGACGTCATCCGTTTTTTAAAATTGTATCCCTCTTTTTTGCAGATTTGCATAGATTATGAAATTCGTGATTTTTATTTCCAAAAATAGTTATTTATGTCATTAGGTTAAGAAGTAAGGCTTTTTGTGCTAAGCTAAGGTTTGAGCGAAGCACAAAAAGGCACTTCTTGGCCGAATGGCATACAACATTTTATCTTCAAAGCACTTTATATAGGTCAATTTAATTCAACATCAAAGCGACCTAACCTCACTTTTTTAGAATCTCATTTATTTATTAGTTAAAGATTACATTAAATGTACAATAATTATTATTGCCTTTAGAAGCAGTAATAGTTTGACAATACCTAGCTACATGATTTAAGTAGAAATGGATTTTTGCTATTACATGAATTCAATTAATTGTTTAATAAATAGGTAGGTATCTAATTTCAATTTGTTTGGATTTTTATTTAAAAAATAGGTAGTTTGGAAAGTTTAAGCTGTGTTTAACATTTAATTTCACTGAAAACTTAAAGCAAATTCAAACTTAAAGATAATTTAAATCGTAGAAAAAGAATCGTGCGTTTTCTTGGTTGCCTAACTTCACTTTTTGTTTTATTATTCATATTTAATTTTACAATAATTTAATGAAAAATATTAAACATTAACAGTAAAACAAACAAATTAGTGCTTATTATAAATAAATTAAACCAGTTTAGTACGTTAATTTCTTAAACAAGGATTAATTTGTCAAAACAATACTCCTAGCGAGAAAAAATCGAACTAATTACTTGCCTTATAAAAAATTTTATCGGCCTAGGCCATAACAAGGTATTTCTTTATCGAATGTTGACAACAATAAGGTTTAAATTATAGACCGCGTGGAGATAAATATTTTTTATCTTCATGAAAATTATTTTGAAAATGTTCTCCTTTGGGTAGCACAAATTCTAGATGTATTTTCCACAAAAGTAAATTTGAAATAACTGCATACACAGAGAATAATTTAAACGAAATAAAACAATAAAATAACAAAATAAACAATTAAAATAAAATAAACTGTTAAATTTATGGCCGATTTTTTATTCAAATTAACATTTTCATATGAGAATATTTAATTGATTCCCATAATTACACCATTTGAGTTTTATTCGACCATAAAAAACCAAAATACCGTTGCGATATTTTTTCTGAATTATAATTTATGCGCGTTGGGTAATTGGTTTTATTTTTTACGCGTGGGCGTGCGTAAAACTTGTCGACAATGCCCACGAATTGTTTTAATCGTTATTTACTAGCTAATTATTCATAATATTTACGACCCACCATCAGCAACAATTATAATTATCGATAATCATAAAAAGTAAACAAGTTTTACACGTGGTACAAAAATACCCTGTATATTATTGTTTTAAGTGATTTTAAAATATTTAAATTAATTAGTAATTTACCAAACATCATTTTTGTTTTTTTAATTTTTTTAGACGCTCATTTTTATTAAATACTTCCTCGCAAGCTTTTATCATGAAATGAAAACTCGTGTCTAAACTTTTTTCTTTTCAAAGATCGAGTTTTAGAAGTGTTTCGAGTATTGGAAGAAGAGCTGGCACATGTGCATAATATCCAATGGGGACTTTTTTGAAGGCGACAACATTAATGTAGACGAATAAATAAATATTTGTTTCAAAAAACGAAAATTCCCGATATTTTCTTAACACACCTCGTATAATCATAAAATAATAGTTTTTATATCCAAAATTTTTATTTATATTTATTTATAAAAGTTATAAATTCATAAATCCCATTATATTTTAATAATATAATTAATAATATAATTTTAATGGTCTTCTATGTTTGTTTGTTTTTTTAATTAAAAGGATTTTTGCAAAATATGTTTTTGTTGTATTTTTTTGAATAGTTTAAAGGTTTTATAATTTTTTATAATATATCATATTATTAGAATTAATTAAAATTATTAAATTATTAAAATTATAAAAATATTAAATACTATTGTGTATTTCATTTAAGAATAAAGCGTTGAGTTTAACAGTATTTATTTTAGACCAATCACGACGCTTAAAATTGTGGTTTATTTAGGCCCAATTTTGAACACCTCTGTCTAATAAGTTGGATATTTGAAATAACGTAGCTCTCATACTCTGAATATAGTAGCATCAGCTGTTATAATTTTGTTAATTTATTGTTTATTCTGTGATTTATTGGTTTTATTAAACACCTTTGTTAATAATTTGTTACTGAACAACAGGTAAATAGTTTACATTAAAATCCCTTAACATAACCAAACAATTTTTTTTAAATTTTTTAGACACAATAGGGATAATATGAACAATATAGAAAATATGAAGTTTTATTGTATTTAAAAAAATACTTGAATAAAAAATGTTTTAGAAAAATTAGACAACAGTGTTTTTGTGATGGATAATGCAGGGGGCACCATTGTGTTAAAATATAAAAAAGTCCATCAGCAGCATGAAAGGAGGAGAGTTAATGATAAAATGCTGAAGGTTCAACGTTTAAACTTGGCAAAAAAGGGATTAATATTAATTGACCACTTCGATTGATATATTAAAATTTAAATTCTTTGACCAAATTGAAAATGGTCAACGTGATGTTTTGTTTCTTTAATAAAAGTTTCATTAATTGCATTTATATTTTCTTTATTTTTCATTGGGATAATAGTTACGTAAGTTTTTCAGAATGAATTTAAAAAAATCCAAACAAAAATTTTATTTATTTTCTTAATATCTGTTACAATACGTTAATTTAATTTAATTATTTGTTAAAATACGAATCGACGAATAAATATTATATTAATTAATTTCACTTGATCAATTAAATTAAACATTCCTTAACAAATAATGTTACAGTATACTATAGTATCCGCTTATAACGAACCCTACTCTTTTGAAATGAAATAGTCAAAATTCTACTATTTCAATTAATACCAGCATTTTTCACTAATTAAATAGTTGTTTTCACTTTTAAATAGTTAAAGTTTGACTAATTTAAGATTAGTCACCATCTTTGACTATTTCTGAAAGTTAAAAGTAACTAATTTCTTTAATCGTTTGCGGCCAACAACAAAGTATTATTTGAATTAAATGCATATAGGCTCCATGGTTGAATGGCCCATAAAAACAAATAAAGATGCAAAAGTTTAGCTCAAAACAGCAACACAAATAATATATTCAACTTTAAAATATTATGAACAATATTTATTGACAAATAAAATTGATTTTTATAAACGTAACTGATAGCCACATTGGTTATGACAACAGCTTGACAAATGACAGACCTGAGTTCAATCCCCGTCTGGGTCAAAACTTTTTTAAATTTAAATCTACTAATTTGACTATTTCATTTAGTAGAATTTGACTAAATATTAGTGACTGCTTTTTCGCTATGACAATTAGTCAAATATGAATTATAATTATTTATTTTTGACTAATTCATTTTAAGAGAGTAATGAAACTATATGGTTTGCTTTAAGCGATGTTTGTTATTTGCGAAAAAATTAACAAACTCCTGTAGGACTTTGGTTCGTAGATAGGTACTATTCGAGTTGGTTCTTAAACTTGTTAAGCGCCTTATTGACAAAGTTGATGGAGAGAGAGAGAAAAGAAACTGTTTACAGTATAGTATACTGAGTATACATTGTTTGTGTTAAGTATGTAAAAATACGACAAGTGCATGTGTGACATTGGCAAAATAAAAAAAGGCAAGCGTCCATAAAGAACAATGTAAGTCTCGTAAACATTTTAATGTTTAGCAATGGTCGATCAAATCGGTAAAAAAGCTCGCTGCTATCGAAACAAAAGATGCTCACAATTCTGGGAAATGATTCAATAAAAGCGACGTTTTACTTTTACGTCCACACTTTAGAATAAACCATTTTTATTCGCCTCTAATAACTTCTTATTCCATATATGTACCCGTCGGTGCGGCTGCCTCTTTAATGCGCTGGCTCGCTTGCTACAAACTCGATGGTAGTATTAAAAAAAACTGGTATAATGTTTCGAACCATGTAGGCGGCTCACATACCATTATGGGAAAAGGTCGAGACTTAATTGTACAGATTTTACAGTATTAATTTCTACGATATATCCTATATACTCACCAAAACAAATGTCCACTTATGGGCGCCGTTTTATTTTTTATTCAGGAATTATTCTTGTGTGTTAACACTGATATTAGATAAAAAATATCATGGTAGATATTTAAAAATTAATTTTAATTTTTATGCCAAATTGATATTTTTAATTTGGCAAATTTAAAATATCTGTTTCTTATATTTGTATTTTTTAGTTAAACACACACGGAAAAAAAATGTAGTGGAAAGTACTACAATTGTAGAATTTTCTGGTAAAAATTGTTTACAAAATACGACCAAGAACAATTTGTTAGAATGAATTTAACAATTTTGTAATAAAAATAAACAACAAATTATTGAAGATATAATTATATATTGTAGTTAAATTACAACAATTTCTGTTTTAAATTAATATTGTTATATATTTTAATAAAATAATTTTATTCACTAATGCAATTCTTTATTAAAAATTAATACAGATTTGCCGTGCTCCAAAATTGTGTACTTTAAATAAATTATATCAACGTATACGTTGATATAAATGCTTTAAGTTTTAGTTAATTTCAAAACAATTGTATTAAATAATTAAACATTTTTTTACAATTCTCTAGATTAAAAATATCATAGGAAATTTTTAATAGATATTTTTAACTTATTTTTATTTTTAAAATAAGCAGATATTTTTAATGTGATATTTTTAATTCAGATCGAAAGTTCGGACACCCCTGGCATTTCAAACTAATTATGTCGCTAGATGGCGGCACAATCAATAACAGGGGTATCCAAACTCTCAATCAGTCGGAATATATGTACTATCGCTAACAAAAAAAACTCATACAGCTATATTGTGGCTGTGTGAATAAAACTTTTCCGTCAAAGTCAAGCTGACATCGAGCTTTGTCACATCCATTATGACTTTTTTAACAACATTTTCAACCAAACAATGCAGACGAACTCTGGCAAGCCATTGAAGCCATTTGGAACGAGATAAAGCAAGACGGCGACTTCCATGCTTTGCCGTTTGCGGGCAGTAATTGACAAAAACAGAGGGATGACGAAATATTATTTTTTTTTCAAACTTTAACCTAACTTTGTATTTAATTTTAGACCTTTCAAATGTGACGTATCATGTTAAAAGCCATAATTACTCCAACGAAATGATAGAAAATCAGGAACACTAGATTTTTAAGCTGTATGAGTTTTTTTTGTTAGCGATAGTATGTATAAATAAAAATATCACATGAACATGTTTAATCTGCGAATTAAAAATATCATAGCAGATATTTAAAAATTAGATTTAATTTTTTTTTTTTAATTAAAATGAATTAAAAATATCCCCTATGATATTTTTAATGCAATTAAAAATACGTGTTTGACAAAAAATACAAACATAAGAAACAGATATTGGCTATGAAGTAGCAAAGCATTAGGCATTGTTTTTTTTTAAGTTTATGCAAATCAAGGTGATGACGCTACGCTCGTTACTTTATCTGACTTCTACAGGTTCAAAAATAGGAAATACGTTGTTAGTTAACAGCGCAGTTTCAATCTTGAGACATCTCGCCTAAAGATGAAGGGTCGGGATAAAAGTTGCGATGTCGACTACTCTCTTAAAATGAAATAGTCAAAATTCTACTATTTGAATTAGTACCATAAATAAAATAGTCGTTTTCACTTTTAAATAGTTATTTTTTACTACGTAAATAGTTAAAGTTTGACTAATTTAAGATTAGTCACCATCTTTGACTTAAAATGAACTAATTCCTTTAATCGTTTGCGGCCAACAATCATGGTTAAATGGCCCATAAAAACCAACAAAGATCCAAAAAGCTTAGCTCAAAACAGCAACACAAATAATATATTCAACTTTAATATATTATGAACAATATTTATTGACAAATAAAATAGATTTTTAAAAACCTTACTGATAGCCACATTGGTTATGACAACAGCTTGACAAGCGACAGACCTGAGTTCAATCCCCGGCTGAATCAAAAACTTTTTTAAATTTTAATCTACTAATTTGACTAGACTGACAGTAGAATTTGCTATGACAATTACTCAAATATGACTTATAATTAGTTATTTTTGACTAATTCATTTTAAGAGAGTAGAGAACCTAGGTTACCATTTATCCCTTACGGTGAGGAGCACTTTACTATCTATTACAAGGCACGTGCACTAAAAGAAAAAGGAGCATTCAAAGTTTAAAATTAACGGTCAATACTCCCTTTTAAGCAACGAAACGTCCCATATCACACCGATATATGTTTTAAAATGACCACAAAAACTCGATTGAGTTAGGGAAGGTCTAAAAATTTTAGTTACAGGGACAGTGTACATCTAAATTAAGTTTTTAACAATTAAATAATGGAATCGAAATTAAACAAAAAGTTAAAAGCCAAGAACATTTTGTAAAAATAGCTAAACGTAGAAGTGCAATATAACTAATGAACAACTAATTTAAATCAGAAGCGTTCTAGGGTTTCTAGGATTTCTACAAAAATAAATTTGTAAACTGAACCATTACAATATCCACTAAAATTTTACTAAAGCAAAATATTTTTTGATTTTCTGTACTTCAGGTTGCCACAAAACACCGGGCCCATTAGGCCGGGCTATTCCTCATATTTTCGCTGAGCTATCTCGCATAACCTGTGATGTATGCACGCGAGCTTGCGGGGTCTTCCGGTGTCCAGCGGCGGGGGAGCTATATTTCATTCGGGGGGGCCCGCTTGCGGTCAGCCGCGGTCCGGGCTGTACGCCATTGATTGGCACGGAATCAAGTCGACCTAATCCTCCGGGGATATTTTTAACGCCACCCGAGGGATTAGTTAGTCGGGCGAAGATTTAAATTCGAGCTCGATGTTAAATTTCGCGGAAAATCGGGACGAAGCTCTAATAAAATTGTTCGGCTGGATTTTAAACAGTGGGATGTTTTAGTTTTGATCTTGCACGATTTTATGGTTTTAGGTTTACCAGGGTTATTCAGAATTTTCCATATTGTATTGTATACAGTGTGTATTAAAACGAATAGATACACTTAAATAAAACAAGTGCCAAACCCCGCCCACTGTGGTAGGGATTGAATTATTATTAGAATTATTTTTGTTTGAGAATGTATAGGTTTTATTTTTATCGAATTCGTTTGTTATGTTTTAATGCATTTCTGAAAATAAAAACTAAGTATTGTTTAAAATCCATTAAATTCCAGTTAATGGCGAAAATGTATTTCTTAAAAACTATACACATTTCCCTACGACAGCGTCGGAGCTACTGAACAAACACAGTAGATCAAACTGCATGCCCTTGTATCTGGCTGCATGCCGCGCTGTTGCCATATGCTATTATTGTTTCCTAAAAGGGTTGTTTTTCTTATTTTTTAATATTAAAAGTAAGAAAATTAACTAAATCAAATTATTTTTGACATATTATTAATTTTTTTGTTATTTTTAAAGTTTCAAACAAATAAAATTGTACTATTTATTAAATAATTATAATCGTTCTCTTCTGATTTAAAACAACCTGGCAACTATGTTTCGTAATTACGAATGGCTTGGTTTAAACCACGCCCAATTAAAGTTTGTTTCTTTTTCTCTGATCAGAATATAATTTGTCATCCTTGTCTCCAGCCTTACTTACTTGATTCTATAGAGTCTGTATATTATCTTTCCACTAGCGGTCCAATATGGCTTAAAACAATTTGGCTGGTCACGCCTCGGTGTACTTATTGTCTATCCACTAGCGGTTTTATTCTGCTTTTACTTTTTATTTATACTATTTATTATAAAATTATATAATTATAATAACTTTTCTACCATTCTTTACAGAATTTTTATGTATTATTAAAATAAAACTGGGTTTTTACAAAGGTATTATGTTTTATTTTATTTTGTTTTATCTATTTTGCGTTCATAATGACTTCATTATAACACCGCTTTCGGTACTGTAATGAGATACTTTATCCCACCCACAATTTTGATTTTATAGGTAGGCTATACTTTAAACAGCATAATATTTTGCATATTGGTTACAATATTTTTATGATTTTTCTAGTACTTACGAGACTTTTCTGGCAATACATTTTGTTTAACACCAAAGAAAATCCTTTTTTTATTCTTTAACAGCCGCTTATTGCAAATAAGTAAATTAAGGACGGCATGGCGAATCGATTTTGACATTAACTGTCAAACCAATGACTGTGATACCAACTATCTAAAGTAAAATTCGACCAAATTAAATTTAAGGTATAAATAAAATTTTTTTTTTATAAATTGCAAATGAATTTTTGCAAAACAGAAAATGCCCAAATATATAACTAGTAACACCATGATTATTATAGTGATTATTATAGTATTAGCGAGTTTTGTAAAAACCCCTTAATATGCCGAAATTATCAACACACCAGAAAAACCGAAACTCGTATGCTTAAGAGCCGGGACTTTTCTATAACTATTACAAATTTTGTACAAGAATATCTCATGTAAACCTTGTACGAGGTGTGTTCAGAAAATAACGGGAATTGTTAAATTTCGCGGGTTCGGAGGGTCCGGTTGTCATAAAATTTTATTTATTATGTTGGTATACATGCCCCCGAAGTATAATAAAAACTTTAGCTGTTTTCATTTTTTACTTTGCCTGTGGCAGCCGCTAAGGTTAGACGTGTTTTATGAGCTCGGCGATTTTTCGTTCGTTAAAAGAAATGGATCAAAGAATTTGTATCCAATTTTGCTTAAAAAGTGAAATAAATTCTGTGAAATGTTAACAAAGGCCTATAGTGAGTCTGCTATAAGTAAAACAAGAGTTTACAAGTGGTATAAGAGTTTCCAAGATGGCCGTGAAGACGTTGAAGATGATGAACGCCCCGAACGCACAAGCACATTAACAACCGATAAAAACATGGAAAAAGTGGAAGAAATGGTTGTAAACCATCAGAGAAGTCGCTGATGATGTTGGTATATCGATTGGCTCATCCAATGAAATTTTTTCGAATGTTTGGGTATGAAACGCGTGGCAGCAAAATTTGTTCTTAAATTTTTAAATTTTGAACAAAATTTTGGCCAAAAACAATACTGTAATGATGCTCCAGCCTCCATATTCGCCAGACATGCCTCTGTTTGACTCTTTCCTATTCCCAAAAATAAAGAGAACCTTAAAGGGCCGTCGTTTTGCAAGCATAGATGACATTAAAAGCGCATCGCTGAAAGAACTAAAGGCTATCCCAAAGATCGAGTTTTAGAAGTGTTTCGAGTATTGGAAGAAGAGCTGGCACATGTGCATAATATCCAATGGGGACTATTTTGAAGGCGACAACATTAATAAATATAATAACTCCAGATATTTTCTGAACACACCTCGTAATCCACGAAATGTGTCTGTGAGAATATTAAACTCGATGATATGTTCGGTGGGTTACAGTGGGTAGGTTTACCTGCCCTTTAAAACTAATTAATCTTGTATATGCTGCGGCACAAAGACGAAACGCCGCCACATATGGTGCCCGTAACCGGTACCACTCCCTCTTCAAAGTAAACAACAAATTTTAATGCTTTAATAGTTCAGTAGATCATTTAACGTTTAACCTGTAATTATACCGATGTGTATTGATGATAACAAAGCTGAAAAATGGTCTTCACATCAAACGAGTAATATGGTTTAAAATTTTCAATAAAGCTGAGTGATGATACGTTGCAC
Source organism: Brassicogethes aeneus (assembly GCA_921294245.1). Lineage (NCBI taxonomy): Eukaryota > Metazoa > Arthropoda > Insecta > Coleoptera > Nitidulidae > Brassicogethes > Brassicogethes aeneus. Next base: position 4,087,305 of record OV121138.1, read on the forward strand.
TGCGATCTTTAAATGCATGGAAATGCGCGCGAGCGGACATCAATGCGTACGTGTGCAGAGTTAAGAGATTAATGCGTATTTTTCGGGGAAAAATCTTTTCACTTGCAACCTGCAGCAGCCTTTTTACGTAATTAGGGTATTGGCTGGAAATGAATTGAACTGTGGAGGGGTCGGCAAACATTATGGATGAAAAATCAAAAGATTAAACTATATATATATAGATGCCTATATATGTGTGTGTGCCTTTTTATAAAAACCAAGTTGCCGGGCTATGAGAGATTAAAGTGTACTCTGCTAAAATGGTTAATGCACCAAATGAGTGAATCCGTACAGTTTAATATACTGAAAGATTATTCAGCAATATATGCACTTGTATACCTTTTGGGATGATAGTTTTGGGTATAAATAAATTTAAAAGTACGTGATTTAAAAAAAATTATTTCCAAAAAAATATTTTGTATGTTAGTGTTGAAACCAATTCGTCCAACAATTGCTTTTGTTACGGCAAAAAGATCATTTTTATAAAAATTATTTATCTACAAACGCTGCTTTCAGTAATAGCATTTGCATTAATTATAAAGTAAATTTACGTTATGTTTATAGAAATAACACTCTTCCAGATGCGGAAACGCATTGATAAATATAGTTATTATTATTTGTCCAAAAAAACACTTCTATACCGTTTACAAAAACGTTTTGTAGTATTAATGAAACCCTAATGGTATTAATCATAGAAATTTTGTAAATTTTACAAATCCCTTTTTGTTTATAATATTAATAAAATGTATATAAATTTAACAACAAATTAATTGTTAATTCAATAAACTATTTTCATTGTAACAATGGTCACATTTTCAACCTACTGTTGGGTGTTGGGTAGTTTTTTTTTAAATAATTGCAAGGCAATAAAACAAATTATGTATTACTTATAACAAAAACATTAACTCATATTATATGATGTACAAAATAAAAAAACAGGAACTCACATTTTAAACAACAAGTTCGTTTAAAGAATAGACCTTAAATATTTCTTTTACAAAACGTCGAAATTTTAATTTTCTTAGTGATCTTTTTGATATTTTTATCATGCTAGATTTTACCACACTTCACTCGCACAAGTGAAATCAATAAGATTATAACACAGACTTTGGATTATAAAGTTATGTTCACCAAGGAGAGCGCTGGCCCGTTCCCCCTCTTTTTAAGGGAAATAACAAAAAAAAAATTACCATTGCAAAACAATAGTAAATAATAAAAAAGTCTTTTTATAGCAATAAAATATTTTGGTTATTGTTCTTAACGTAAGCTATTAACAAAGATTTTCTAACTGAAATAAAATTAATTTGAATTACAACGATAGTAATTTAAAAAAAGACAAATATGCCATAGTAAAATGAACAAATTTTACTATAACAACTGCGCATTACTTTATGTAAAATTCACACACAACTATAGATTTAACAAAAACATTTTAAGTTCGACAAAGATTTTATATAAACATACGCATTTCTTATTGCCATGACAATATGATAACAACTATTACTTTGTTGGATGAACATTTTTTTTATTAAAAGCTCAACATTGCTGCTTCATTATAGTAAATGAGAGTTTTATTAACAGTAAGAAAAGTTTATTCTGTAAATAAAAATAATCTCATTACTTTGACAAATCCTAGGTTTTTCTCCCAATAAGACACTGAAAATTTAATATTGTTACATAAATTCAACAATTTTATATGGATGGAACTTTTTTTTAAATAAAATTGTATTAAAATTTAATATAAATATAATTTAAACCCGTGATAAAGCACTAAGCTATCAAATGCACGTACAGCAAAAAACTGACAGCCGCCCGCCCACGTATCCTATCGACGATAGATCATAATTCGAAAATATAATTCATTAAATTTCGCAGAAATGTGCAAAAACAGCTTGTTATGTCCATTCTAGCGCCATCAGTTTGAGCGTCAGCGCTTTTTGACAGGCTCGCTTGCTATCCATTTTAAATATTTGACCCAATTACTGTACACGACTCTTTTATTTCATTTTGCATTCACGACCAAATTATTTATTTGCGCTTTTTTCTGTCTGTTTTAGGTGAGTGTGTCTTTCCGTCACATGCCCTCGATGAGCTATGAACTATTCACAAGGTTAGTTACCATGCAATTTAAAAAATTGTGACTGTACGATGACTTCATTATAACACCGCGTTCGGGGGATTAATAAGATATTTTATCCCACCCAAAATTTTGATTTTATAGGTATATTGGTTATACAATTTTTATGATTTTTCTAGTACGAGACTTTTCTGGCAATAAATTTTGTTTAATTCTAAAGAAAATCCTTTTTTTATTCTTTAACATTAACAGCCGCTTATTGTGAATAAGTAAATTAAGGACGGCATGGCGAATTGATTTTGACATTAACTGTCAAACCAATGACTGTGATACCAACTATCCAAACTAAAATTCGACCAAATTAAATATAAGGTATAAAATTATTTTTTTATAGAATGTTTGCATAATAGATAAAATAGCATAAAGAACTCATGTCATAAGACCTATTATATCATTTTTTGAAATTTTTGTGTCGTTTTTTTAATTACTAATTAAATTGAAAAGGCAACAAAGTAAATGGGTTTCGGTATAAGCATTACTCTTCGACTATTATTTGATATCTTTTTATTCACATCATGTCCAAAGTACCCAAAAATTTAATCTCGAATCTAATTTATTAAGTCTTATCAAAATGTAATATCGAATTGAAGTATAAAGGCGCCTTTATCTACTTTATGGTTCAAGCACTTTATCGTTCAAGCACACTAAAGTGCATCTATTAATTAATTATTGACATTTAAAATTTTAAAATTTATATTGTATTTTTACTTGAAAGTGATTTTAAGAACCAAAAATGAAAAAAGGAACAGAAAATGGAAGTGGTAATGGAAGTGGCAGAGAAAGAGAAAGGAGACGAACATTTATGTCGTCGTTGTACATTTGTTTTGTTTTTGTTGCGGTACCTTTACGCCCAAGAAAAGCCAACGCAATATTTCATTACAAAATTTTATGAGATATACCTACTACTTTAATTTTGCAGGAATATTAAATGGACGAAGTTTAATAAAGCTGTCTTTGAAAATGGTCTTGGTTCATATCGGGCCTAAAATTGGCGCCAAATCATTGAAAAAATGCTTGTCATTTTGCAAAGAATTAGCGTTTTGCAAAGAATTAGCGTTAATATGTCAATACATTTTCTTTTTTTTTTCATCCTGATAAATTTGCCGAACTGATGAACATGGAGAACGATTTCACCAAGTAACTGAAAATCTAGAGCATTGGTAGATATCTATGGGTAAAGCGGAAAGAAGTTGGATTAATTGCTAGGAGACATTTGCTGGAATTTGCAGCAAAAGATGTACGACGATGATGAGCACAATAATACTATAATACAATTTGATATTTGATACGATTTAATAAATTTAAGGTAGAAAAAAGCAAAATTATGCAACGCATTAAATTTTAAGGGCTTAATTTGGATAAAAAATACTGAAACTTGTTTATTTTGCTGCCCTTTCAATTTAGCAATTAAAATAAACGACAAAAAATGTCAAATAATGGTTGTTTTTTTACATAAAATACATTAAAATTTTAGTTTTAGTATTTAAAATGTCATATTGTTAAGATAAATATGATATATTTGCCGTATACCAATTACTTTAGTACGTTCAAGATAAATTAAAGCCAAAATAATTTAATAAATAATTAAAATATCAACAAAAAACTTACATTTTGAGGTGATTGAGCAGAGAATTGTATTACGAAATTATTTTAAATCCTAGACGTCCTAGAGAAAAACAAATTACATTTTTGAAATCAGCGCCCCAAAATTAGTTAAACTAAGCTGGAGTACTTAATGTTAAGAAAAAAGTTTGTAAAACTATCATAGTGTAATCATGGAATTGTTAAATAAATAACTAAATAAAAAAATTTAGGGTTCCTATTATGTTTTTTTGTTATTTTAGAGTTTCTATTATGTTTTTAATTTTTAAATTTTACATTATTTGTAATTTGATATGTTTTTAAAGAATCTTTTAATTTATTTGTTATTTTCCCAACCAAACATTTTTGTTCATTTAATGTTAATAATAATAATTATTTTAATAAGTACCTATTTCATTTTAAAATTAAATCCTTGATTGTCGAACATTTACAGAGCGATTATGTAACTAAAACTACATCAGACCTATGTATGGTTTTACAACAATATCGGCATTATAATGAAAACATTTTAATTCAATAAATCAGCCAATTTAATTTTTTTATTTAAGTACCTAAAATTTAGGCACCAAATTTTATAACTATGTGACCTTAATTTGTTATTTTTTTGTTCATTTTTCACTTTTTTATAACCGAATGATAATGTTGTACAAGGTGTGTTCAGAAAATAACGGGAATTGTTAAATTTCGCGGCTTCGGAGGGTCCGGTTGTCATAAAATTTTCTTTAATATGTTGGTATATATGCCCCCGAAGTATGATAAAAACTTTAGCTGTTTTCATTTTTTACTTTGTCTGTGGCAGCCGCTAAGGTTAGACGTGTTTTATGAGCTCGGCGATTTTCGTTCGTTAAAAGAAATGGATCAAAGAAGTTTGTATCCAATTTTGCTTAAAAAATGAAATAAATTCTGTGAAATGTTAACAAAGGCCTATAGTGAGTCTGCTATAAGTAAAACAAGAGTTTACAAGTGGTATAAGAGTTTCCAAGATGGCCGTGAAGACGTTGAAGATGACGAACGCCCCGAACGCACAAGCACATTAACAACCGATAAAAACATGGAAAAAGTGGAAGAAATGGTTATAAACCATCAGAGAAGTCGCTGATGATGTTGGTATATCGATTGGCTCATCCCATGAAATTTTTTCGAATGTTTTGGTAATGAAATGCGTGGCAGCAAAATTTGTTCCAAAATTGTTAAATGCCTCTGTCTGATTTTTTCCTATTCCCAAAATAAAGAGAACCTTAAAGAGGCGTCGTTTTGCCAGCATAGATGACATTAAAAGCGAATCGCTGAAAGAACTAAAGGCTATCCCAAAGATCGAGTTTTAGAAGTGTTTCAAGTATTTGAAGAAGAGCTGGCACATGTGCATAATATCTAATGACTATTTTAAAGGCTACAACATTAATGTAGACGAATAAATAAATGTTTGTTTCAAAAAACGAAAATTCCCGATATTTTCTGAACACACCTCGTATATATATATTGAAATTCTGAAAGGGACGAATGGTTGTGGATTTGCGAATAATGAGGCTTAGGTGTCAACAAATGGTTTCTATCTCTGAATGAAAACTTGTGCGTATGTCGTCTGTGAAAACGGGCATTGTAAAGTCATGTTATGGCTTCGCTCGACAAAGGGATCTCTCGAAACGCAATAATAATTCTGTGGCCGGTAAGCCGGAGCATGTGAATACGTTCAAACCGTGCAAATGGATTACTTGATGGTTTTTGTGTACGCGAAACATAATCTGCGACATTGGCTAACGCCCTAGAAGTGTACCTATGCGGATGCTCTTCCTTTTAAAATGTCTCATAGAAAACAAAAACGATTAAAATTTCGGTTCTGTCGGTTAAGTAATATTTCGCAGGAAATTTAATCTTTCTTTATTAAACGAGAAACCCTTTTCAGCGAAAGAAGCCAGTAGAAATAATTTCCTAAATGTTCTCGGGTTAATGATCCACATCGCAATTGAGGCTTCTTTTTATTAAACTAACCAATATTTCCCCATCCTTTATCGTGTCATCCATATTTTGACAAAATCTCCAATTAAAATTTCCGATGAACTCTTAATTACAAAAACAAAGCCCGCAGAACAAGCTGATTAAAAAATTGTAATTCCAGAGGATAAAATGAGGTTTAAAAGGTAATTAAGATCCCATAAACACTTTATTAAAGCCAAACCGCCTAAGGCTATATTAATTCACTTAGCGGGCTTCTGTTTATTGTATAACGTTTTCTTTAAATTCCTCGCGCTATCGATCGGTCAATTAAGAAGTTTGTTTTAGTTCCGATAGAAATGTTCTCTTCTTCTTTCTGGGGTGGGGACTCCGCCGAACAATTTCCACCAAAGTTTTAATCTTGTCAACACAATTTGATTAACTGGAAAAAGTTTCCAGATTTTTACGGCTTCATAACCATCATTCCTTTTTTATAACTTATATACTCTATTCCGTCCACAAACACCGGCGAGATCGTGGTAGAAAAAAGATTTCGTTTGGGGCGCAAAACAAACGATAATCGTTGTCAATTTGGCGCAGTCGACGTAATTTCGGCGTCGATCAATTGGCAATGAAGATAATTGGTCCAATTAGCAGCCTGTACCAGTGCGTTTGGCAACGTCGCGTTACGAGGAGGGGGTGCCCCGATGCCCCTTTTGTTCACGTCAAAGGCATAACTCGGTTATCCCGAACGATCGACGTACGCCATGTGTCACTTCCATTTAAATCGATTAAATATGCATAAAGTTTCGTTTAATTTCGAAAAATAACTAAAAGAGGCTTTAAGGGTCATTTGCCTGACATACTGTTTCATATATGAAATATATAATATATTTCATATATTCATATATTTCATATATGAAACAGTATGTATGTCGTATACGAAGTGTGTTCAGAAAATATCGGGAATTTTCGTTTTTTGAAACAAACATTTATTTATTCGTCTACATTATTGTTGTCGCCTTCAAAATAGTCCCCATTGGATATTATGCACATGTGCCAGCTCTTCTTCCAATACTCGAAACACTTCTAAAACTCGATCTTTGAGATAGCCTTTAGTTCTTTCAGCGATGCGCTTTTAATGTCATCTATGCTTGCAAAACGACCGCCCTTTAAGGTTCTCTTTATTTCTGGGAATAGGAAAAAGTCAGACAGAGGCATGTCTGGCGAATATGGAGGCTGGAGCATCATTACAGTATTGTTTTTGGCCAAACATTTTGTTCAAAATTTAACAATTTTAGAACATACTTCGAGGGCATAATAAAGAAAATTTTATGACAACCGGACCCTCTGAACCCGCGAAATTTAACAATTCCCGTTATTTTCTGAACACACCTCGTAAGTTGAAATAGTTTGTCTTTCTCTATCTGAGTACGCCATTTTTACTTATTTAACAAGACATACTGACATAATGTCACTAATTTATTTTCGGTATACTGAGGCTTCTTGTCAAGAAGTTCTTGATTTCTAATAGTTTAAAAAAACATTTAATGATAACATTTCGAATGCGAATATTTCAGAAACTGTTGAATTTAGGTATATGGTTTGTTATATGAATTATGCTCAGAATTTTACAAGGAATCAAAAAATAAATTCATATATAGGGTGATCCATTGAACAAAAATAAACTTTTTGTTTTTCCCTGTATATTGATCAATTTTCCATTTTTTTATACGCAGAAAAAAAGTATTTTTTAGTACCTACATAACCCACCTAAAATGAAATTTTTGTATTAGAAGTTTAAATATGCAATCTTATATTCTTATTGTTATTGGTTTCTTAAAAGCAATCTTTAAGTGAACACATAATCTTAAAATATTTTTACTTGCTTGATTAAAACTTAACTTTCAACGACTTCTTAAAGGTAGAATACTTTTTAAATTCAATGCATTGGAAAGAAATATTATTTACATTTCTATGATAAAAAGATGGTTATTGTATTGTTTTATATTGCTGCATTTAAAACCACAAAAAGTACAATTATACATGTTTATAAAGTAAAAATAATTAAAACCATAAAATTTATTATACAAAAACCAACCACACCGTTCCTATATTATAAGCACAAATTAACGTATAATAAAAGTAATCTTCCAACAAGCACAACTGAAACCTTTGAAATGAACAAAATGCTTACAAAATTGAATATTACCTTTACAAAACTTTCGGTAAAATATTTTCCTTTGTTAAAATAATTACAAACCCTGGTTTTGTACAAAAAATTATGTTAGAATTGTACTAATGTTAACAAATCTGATTTTTATAACTTGTTTTTTTTAAGGAAATCAAATTCATGTACTGCTATTTTAAGACATATATTTTAATAATTTGCCATTTTAATGGTCCTTCTGCTGCGTAGAAAAAATATCAAGGTTGTATAATTCAGTGGGGAGGCTGGGTAGGATCATTTTAATGGCCCCAAGTTGTAAAGTTTCGAAATAATCATAGGTTTAATTGCTTTGGAACTTGCCCCGCATAGACGTGGCGGGCCATTGTGAATCAAATTTCCGAATTACGTATAATAGACTGCGCCATGTTCTCCACGCCTTGGGGACGCCCGCCAGAAACTACGAATACCCACCAAAAAAGATATCACTCACTCAGAGTGAGTCAATCTACTCACTACAGCCAGCCATCTAGATAATAATAGACGATATAATTAATATTTCCGTACAAATTACGGTTTCATGTGGAAAGTACAAACTCGCACGGTGGGATGAATTTAAAAAATGTTGGGATGAATTCGCACAGTGAAATAATTATAAAAATGATTAAAAAAAAAATTAAAAATTTTAAGATTTTTAAAATTTTCAAAATTGACATTATTCTTAAAATCTTCAACATTTTAGAATTTTTTAAAATCTTTAATGTATTTACCGACTAGGGTTACAATTTTCGGAAAAATTGAACCGGCGGAAAAAGCTGTTTTTTTTTCGTAAAAAACGGAATAATTGTGAAACTTTCAGAAAAATTGACTTTTGTCATTTTTTTCATTTTATTCAAAGGATAGGTAATACGAAAAATTGCAAAAGACAATTTTTCTGAAAATTTATAAATTTTTACGGATGCTATGCGTAATTTTTGACGATGAAAATAATCATATATTATATCACGAGAACTATGAATTTAATCGGTTAAACTAGGCTCAGTAGTTTTTTGTTTGGTTTTTCTTGGAAAATGTTGAATGCAAAATAATTTAATAAAATCACGAGACCGCGTAGCGGTCGAGGGGTTTTATTTTTAATTATTTTGCATGAAACTATTTTCCAAAAAGAAAAATCAAATAAAAAACTGAGATAAACTAGATAACTTATTTTTAATTGTTTTTAAAAAATGTTTGTTAAAACTTACCATAAAATCGTAAACAAAAATCCAATATGGAGGCTAAAATTTAATCGCTGGTTAATAGTTCTAGTGATTTAATCGCTTATTTAAATGAAATTTATTCGAAAATTCAAGGCTTTTGATTGGTTCATATTATAATGAGGGAAATAATCATATAAAATTTGTAAATTTTCGGAAAAATTGACTTTTGCATATTTTAATATTATTATTAAATTTTATGCAACGGATGGCGCTTTAATCATTTTAAATAAGCAAAAACCTCTGTTAACGACATTATAGATGCATGTGATTTCTGAAGGTCAGTTAGAATTTATATGTAGATGAGAGTGTTGCTGTTTTATAATTCAAAAGTTTTAGTTCATTTATTTGCTATTTAAAAACCTATCCACCGTGAAGTGTAATATCTCAGTAAGTAGATTTTTTTTAAATATTTTATGTACAATTGTATTTTTAAAAAATATTTAACTTTCATAAAATGTAAAAAACTTTATAATTATACAGGATGGTGAAAATTAAAGAATTGTCTTAAATTGTTAGATCTTTTAACAATTTAAGACAAATCTTTAGTTTTCACGAATTTTTCGGCCATCTCGTTTAATTTTTTTCATCAGAAGTACATTTTATGATTATTTACTATTTTTAAAACGTTTTAGTTTGTTTTTTTTATCAATTTATTTATAAATTCCCCATTATTTTTTCTTCTTATTTACCATATGGTTTTTGAATCGATTTTTAAAACTTAATATGTTTTAGACTTGTACAATGATACACTGTACAATTTCGACGCTGAATATAATCATAATATTATGATTATAATAATTATTCGTTTTATTTGACTTGATTTGTCAGTTTTCTGCGTTGAGCACACAATAGTAATTTGTTTAATCATAAAATTGAATTTATTGAAACAGCCCGATTTGTTTGCTTAATTTCAAATTGAGTTATTGGTCTCTCCAATATTTACCCTGTTTCTCCATTTAACGCACGCCGTGTGATTGGTAAATAAAAACACTAGGTTAGCAAATTAATCAGTTTATCTAAAAATATGCTTTTACAAAATTGTAAACAATTTGTTTATTTATATTTATTTGTAATACCTACATCAAAATATATTTTCTATAGAATGGTTATTTTTTGTTTGCATCTCGCTTGCATTGGTGTAAGCGAGGTCTTTATAAGAAACATCTCGCCGATGTTTAATTGGGATCGGTCTTTATATAGGCCGGTTTCCTGCTGAGAATTTGAAATGGAAGTGAAGGAACTGCATTAGACATATACAGCATGTCGGTTGGGGGAGAAGAGGGAAAGAATACGGAAAACTTTTTCATAATTCAGGAGTTTTTGTGGCAAGTCGTTACTGCTAACTTTATGTCCTTAATATTTCTTCATTTGGACCGCAGACGCCGTCATGTTTGTGGCCTACGCCGAGATTTCTTTAAGGATGTCATTATTTTTCTTTCTCCTGCTACCGCTGCTGCTGCTTTCAGTTTCCTGCCATATTGCAACTTTTCTGCTGCGACTTAACTGGAATTTATTTACTTTAATGTGTGGCTACGTGAGGGAAATGCAAGAAGGGTTCATTATTTGCCTAGCAAACTGGAAATTTTTGATTAACTACTCGAGACTTCTTAAAAAGAGCGGAAATCTTGCGTACGTAAATAAATAAAATGATGATTGAGGAAACGTAACATGTTATTGCCACGTTTTATTGTATCTAAATGGTTTGTCACCCCAAATCTTCCAGACCGGTCGTTACGGAATCCTCCCCTAATGGCTTACAATATGGAGAATCCTACAAATGTCCAGATTTATTTTACATACCTTCTTATATTGCCAACCATATTTCTTCCCGTCGATCTATTTATGCAAAACTGCAGCCCCTGAAAACCTGCGCAGTTTTGTTAAAACTATTATTACTTAAAAATACAGTAAAAAAAATCAACTCTAAGCAACACTAATTAGAGTTCACACTAAATAGTGTTGTTTTATAACACTACAATTAGAGTTAATTTGTAGTGTAATTTTCCCCAAGTAAGCAAGTATGATTTAACACTATAGCACTGAAGATAAAGTAATTTTACACTGCATTAAAAAGTGTTAATTTACCTAAAATCGTGTACTTCTACACTTCCTGGGTAAAATCCCACATTTGTTCAGTGTAAATTAACACTACTTTGTAAAAGTTCTAATTTTAAAAAGGTACTTTTACTCTTTTAGTGCAAACTTCTAGTGTAAATTAACACTACTATTTGAGTAAAACATATTGGTGGTAGTGAATAAATCTAAAAGGTAAATAAAGAGAAACATTTATTTGGAACAAAAATCTATGACAATTATCAAAATCGGTGCCTTAAGCAAAATGGTTCCTTAAAACGTAAAAGTTTTAGATCAATGCAATGTTTTACTGGCTGTCAACTTGTAAGCAATGAATTATCTTGAGAATTCATCAGTAATCCATTTTTCTGTTATAAAAAATGGGTGATCCCATTGGTAGAGAGGCGTCAGGCAGCTGTATGTCGGGGATTTACCACAATATTACAACCATTACGCTTGAAAATAAAAAATAAATCAAGTGTGTATGTATTTATATTATTAATGTTACAAGTACCCGACCTACTGCCGTAAATTATTGATATATAATATAGGTAGGGTATGGACATTCTTTTAACATATTGGTATTTATTGAGTATTACGGCTTAAAGAAAAAGGAAGTATAATACTTACCAAAAAATAAGAATGTCCTCTTATGGATTCACCGTAATTAAAATCTAACTGAACAAAAATGCCACACTTCCACAACGCGGTATCTCCGGATATGCACTGCGTAGGTAGATAGGTACCAACCAAACATTTTAAAACGCATTTCGGTTATTACCAGTTTTTTCAGTCTATTTTGCCACTATTGGTGTAATTTAACATTAATTGTGATACAATGTGCACTAGTAGTGTAAATAAAAAAGAGCTCTTAGTAACATCAAAACAGACAAAGAAATTGACATGCACTGTAGTGTACAGGGTGGTCCACGTAAGGTGACCCATATACTTATCTCAGAAACTACTGGAGTCACAAAAAATTTGTAGGAAACAAATATTCACGAAGTAAAAAATATTTTTAAAATATTATATTTTCATTTATACAGGGTGTTCGGTTTTCCTTGGGACGATACCAACTTCCTTATTTTCAATGGAACACCCTGTATTTTTTTGCATTTTTGGATTCTACCCACTCTTTTAGATATACTTTGTAAATATATTAATTAAGAAAATGTTAATACTTTTTGAGTAAAATTAAGATTTATTAAAATTTCTCTAAATGTAGACACTCGCTAAAAGTTAAAAATAATCAACTAAAAGTTATTATTTTTTATATTATGTAGTATCCATCTCTTTAATAATAAGAAAGCTATAAGTTAATTATTATATTTTTTGGAAAATATCATACAGGGTGTTTTCTATGTCCCGTTGAAAATAGCGATTTTAAAAGTTTAAAATCTTGTTTTTCTTCAATGGAACACCCTATATATTTTTGCATAATTGGATAGAATAAGTAATTACCTTTCATTTTATATATATATGTCCTATACCTAAACCTAACAGAAAAAAAAATATTCGCATTTTTCACAATTAGTAGCTTTTTTCCAATTACCTTAGTTAAATTTTCATTATTCAAATAAATAAATTTCAATAACAACAAATAAAAATGCTTTTATATATAAATAAATATTACTATAATAATTACCATATGCGCAAAGCTACTAATTTTGTAAAATGCGAATATTTTTTTTTAGGTGATCCACGTAAGGTGACCCATATACTTATCTCAGAAACTACTGGAGTCACAAAAAATTTGTAAGAAACAAATATTCACGAAGTAAAAAATATTTTTAAAATATTATATTTTCATTTATACAGGGTGTTCGGTTTTCCTTGAGACGATACCAACTTTCTTATTTTCAATGGAACACCCTATATTTTTTTGCATTTTTGGATTCTACACACTCTTTTAGGTATACTTTATAAATATATTAATTAATAAAATGTTAATACTTTTTGAGTAAAATGAGGATTTATTAAAATTTCTCTAAATGTAGACATTCGCTAAAAGTTAAAAATAACCAACTAAAAGTTATTATTTTTTATATTATGTAGCATTCATCTCTTTAATAATAAGTAAGCTATAAGTTAATTAATTTATTTTTTGGAAAATATTATACAGGGTGTTTTCTTTGAATAATGAAAATTTAACTAAGGTAATTGGAAAAAAGCTAGTAATTGTGAAAAATGCGCATATATTTTTTTCTGTTAGGTTTAGGTATAGGACATATATATATAAAATGAAAGGTAATTACTTATTCTATCCAATTATGCAAAAATATATAGGGTGTTCCATTGAATAAAAACAAGATTTTAAACTTTTAAAATCGCTATTTTCAACGGGACATAGAAAACACCCTGTATGATATTTTCCATAAAATATAATAATTAACTTATAGCTTACTTATTAATAAAGAGATGGATACTACATAATATAAAAAATAATAACTTTTAGTTGGTTATTTTTAACTTTTAGCGAGTGTCTACATTTAGAGAAATTTTAATAAATCTTAATTTTACTCAAAAAGTATTAACATTTTCTTATTTAATGTATTTACAAAGTATACCTAAAAGAGTGGGTAGAATCCAAAAATGCAAAAAAATACAGGGTGTTCCATTGAAAATAAGGAAGTTGGTATCGTCCCAAGGAAAACCGAACACCCTGTATAAATGAAAATATAATATTTTAAAAATATTTTTTACTTCGTGAATATTTGTTCCTTACAAATTTTTTGTGACTCCAGTAGTTTCTGAGATAAGTATATGGGTCACCTTACGTGGACCACCCTGTACATTTTGTCACTATTTAACACATTAAGGGGTAATAAACACTCGCATTAAGTTTTTTTACGCTTTTGATGTATTTTAATAATTAATAGTGTGAATGTATCAATGAATTATGTTCATATTCATTAAATGTGTTTAATAAAGTTAATAAGCACTAAATGCTTTAAACGGGCAAAAATTGTTACTGTTATTTTTTACTATTATTACTTAAAAATACCATATTAGTTCTTATAAAATATAGGTACTATTAGAATGTTAAAGTTGGTAAATTCAGAAAAAACTATATTGTCCTGGCTTAACACAGATGTACCAAGTATATTGTCCAAAATTAGCTAGATATACTGTCGCTAAATTAGGCCTGCCTGATTTTCGCAGAGCCCCACGAAATTGTATAGTTCATTCCCTTGCACACTATGTACGAAACGAAGTTACCGTCGTTTCTAATTAAGCGGCCGGCACGGCAGTGTTGCCAACAATGCCCGCGGCGTTTAGCGATTTGCATATCTATGTATATAAAGTGGCACTTTAGTCTAAGCAAAATGGAATTAATGCCCGATGTAAATAGGCGGCAATCAACTCGTCACGATACAAATGTTGTGTTATTGTTGTTGTGTTGGGTTCCACGAGCCTTAATAAGAACTTTTCATTGTTCGAAAAAATCGCTATTGAGTTTGTACACGGGGCCACAAACATACTAAAACAATTATTTTACCAACTCACCATTTGACAGATCACAGATAACCAATAGCATTTAAGGAATATGAACAATCAAAAGGGTAGAAAAACTTAATGCGAGTGTTTATTACCCCTTAATGTGTTAAATAGTGACAAAATGTACACTACAGTGCATGCCAATTTCTTTGTCTGTTTTGATGTTACTAAGAGCTCTTTTTTCCTTACACTACCAGTGCACATTGTATCACAATTAAAGTTAAATTACACCAATAATGGCAAAATAGACTGAAAAAACTGGTAATAACCGAAATGTGTTTTAAAATGTTTGGTTGGTACCTATCTACCTACGCAGGGCATATCCGGAGATACCGCGTTGTGGAAGTGTGGCATTTTTGTTCAGTTAGATTTTAATTACGGTGAATCAATAAGGGAACATTCTTATTTTTTGGTAAGTATTATACTTCATTTTTATTTAAGCCTTAATACTCAATAAATACCAATATGTTAAAAGGATGTCCATACCCGACCTATATTATATATCAATAATTTACGGCAGTAAGTCGGGTACTTGTAACATTAATAATATAAATACATACACTTGATTTACTTCTTATTTTCAAGCGTAATGGTTGTTATATTAACCTATACCTACATGTTTATTAATATTATGGAAAATTTGTACACGTGTGGTAAATCCCCGACATACAGCCGCCTGACAACTCTTTACCAATGGAATCACCTATTTTTTATAACAGAAAAATGGATAACTGATGAATTCAAGATAATTTAACTTTTACGATTTAAGGAACCATTTTGCCTAAGCCAGCCATACGACTCAAATATAAAATTATATTTTAAAAGGCACCGATTTTAATAATTGTCATAGATTTTTGTTCCAAATAAATGTTTCTCTTTATTTACCTTTTCGTTTTATTCACTACCACCAATAGGTTTTACTCAAATAATAGTATTAATTTACACTAGAAGTTTGCACTGAAAGAGTAAAAGTACCTTTCTAAAATTAGAACTTTTCCAAAGTGGTGTTAAGTTACACTGAACAAAAGTGGGATTTTACCCAGGAAGTGTAGAAGTACACGATTTTAGGTAAATTAACACTTTTTAATACAGTGTAAAATTACTTTATCCTCAGTGCTATAGAGTTAAATCATACTTGCTTACTTGTGGAAAATTACACTAAAAATTAACTCTAATTGTAGTGTTATAACACTTAAAATCAATTTAAAGTTTAGTTCTAAACGAATCGGTGTAATAACATAATATTTAGGTAAAGAACCAGCAATTTTAAAACTAAAACATTTCAGTGAAAATATTTTAAAATACCTAATCAATTCCCTTCCCGTACCTTTCAATTATATACGTAAAAAGAAAACTAGTAGGTCGCCATTTGCTCACGTAATAATTTTAACCATTGCATTATAAAAATTTAACTTGACCAAAGAAATAATTTAAGACCTTTCATGTCAAAGAAATGAAATGGGACAATTAAGCATTGTGCTGGCTATTACATATGAATATATTTCTGTGTTATGGAAATAATATTTTTAGTTCGTTCGATAAAATACCCACTCAAACCGGCTAAAAATAGGCGAATTACAATTGTATAATTTTAGCGTGCTAAGTACTAAACGCATGGGACGGACCCGTATGCCATGATAAATGGTTTTATAAGTGCTTTTCGAAATTAAACTTCTTCAGCCAGGTGTCAGTCCGAAAACGCGAAGCGAAAAATACGACACCGAACATATGAAACGCTTTTAAACATCTTTGGAGCATGAAGTTGCAGAGGTTAGGTTATTTATTTTGCAACTACCGCAATATCAAAGATATTAGGTTCCAAACGGTTTTATTTATCAGGAGAGCTTGAAGTTGCAGAGGTTACAATTAAAATCAATCAATCTAAATCAATCAGTACTAAAATTGGTCCTCATACTTTCCTTCTTATAGGGGGAACATGGTGGTAACTTTAAAATTTCCAATGGAACATCCTCTTTTTTATTGCAGATTCGGATCATTCGACTAAAAATAGGTAGATTTTGTCTAAAACATTTTTTCATATTTGTAATGAAAAAAAATCAATTTTGTTTGATTAGTCTTCTTATACAATTCTGCAATAATTTTTTTATAAAAATATCACTTTTTTGGTAATAATTATCTTATTAAATTAAATCTGTTTTTTTAAGTACCCACGATTTTTAACTAATATTTAGGTTTCCTTTGGTTTAAGTTTTATACATTATTTCATTCGGTGATAATTATCAATTGCGCACCATGGTCACTTTTTACCTGCCAGCACTAAATCCTTTAATTTAATTTTTAATAAAAATACCTCATTTAAGGTAAAAAACATTATTTTGTCAATTAATTAATTTAATCCTAATTGAGGTATAAAAATAGTATTTAGTTATAAATAATAATTATTATTGAGGTATAAAGAAACTATTTATAGTTTAGCATTATTTAATTAATTTAGTTCGAAGATTAATTTGCAAACAGAAAGACCTCCTTTCGTTAAGCAGTTATTCATAATGGATTTTTTAACAGTGGAAGAAAAAATATAAATGATTTTGATTTAGGAAGAAGCAGGCAGGAATCTTGATGCTGGTACTGATCCGGTACTTCATTTCACCGTACAGTCATGCTTGCAAGCAGTTTTTCTAAAAACGGGAGTGTTCAACCGAAAAAAAAGTTCTTCGAGCAAATATTTAATATTGATATTTTGAGCACCTACTTTAATTAAAATTTAAAAAATAAATAAATAAATTTAAAAAATAAAACCAAGTGCTTTATTCAAAAATTATTGGAGAATCGTGTACAGCAGAAAAATCGAACAAAAGTGATTTTTTTTCATTACAGCGCCATCTATTACAAATATGAAAATATGTTTTAGACAAAATCAACCTATTTTTAGTCGAATCTGCAATAAAAAAATAGGGTGTTGATATAAATATATGTTTTTCTGAGATTAACTGTGGTTTTGAATGCTTACGAGTCCGGTTCGTGCTAGAATCCAAACACGCACAATCAATAAGAAGTAAACTTAAAGGTAAAGCGAAGTTCTTGTTGGGTTTCCTTGCTCCTAGGCGCCCGAGGCGGAAATTAGTTTTCCCCGACGCACAATTGTTCGAAAATTTCTTTTGATAATTTGTTTTCTTGTGTTCATTCAGTAAATTTCCTTCAAAGAGTAAAAGGTATTAGAAAGAGGGGGTATTTTTAGGTCACTGCGTGAATAGTTGTATATGGTGAGGGGTCAATTTTACAAATAAGTTTTTATTCATATTTGTATTTGGGGTGTAATGGTCGGTTGCGTTTTGCGGTCTTTCTTTCTGCAGGGTTGTCGGATGTACAGGGCGATTTATGCACTGGCTCTTCGCAATCCCGCGATTTATTACTTTTAATAAGTGGCGCTTACTCTTCTCTTTCTGCTTCTCCTTCACATTTTTTTCTCTCAAACTATTTTATGTGTTTACACGTACGTAGAAAAATAAAGCGTAATTTCGGATATTAAAATACATTTTTCACGCGTTTTTTATTGCTCGTCACAATTTTATTCGATATTATAAATCCGACAGTTTTTATAGTTATTTCCCAATTTGTCACTCCGACATCGTAAAATATATGGTTTTTTCACTACGCCCAATGTTTCAAGAAAATTGTTTCGAATTGCCTCATAAAGCATTTTATGTTAAGAACACTTAATTTCCAATAAATATTGAGCCATTATTCAGCGACCCTAAAAATTGTTGCAATACTTTTAAAAACCTATAAAAACATCAAAAATCAATAGTCACGGGCTGAAGTTTGCATTTCTTGTAAATGTAAAAATTATTTTATTATCTCAATACGAAAATACAAAAGTTTTAAACTATTTAGATATAAAAACAACTATGTTTTTTGAAAGTTTCACGTGATTTATTTAATTTTTTGACAATTGTTTCGTCACACAATGACTTCTTCAGAATGTGTGACACTGTGTGACGAACAATTGTCAAAAAATTAAATAAATCACGTGAAACTTTGTTGTTTTAATATCTACATAATAATAATAATATCGAGTTTCATCAATAAAGGTCGAAACAATTAAGTAAAAAAAAATTGTAAAAATTATGCTAAAATTATAGTAAATCATCATTATATGAGTAAATTTTTCTTTGTGCTTAATACATACCTACAGTGTATACAATTGTTTTCTATTCAATGTAAATATCACATATTATCGTTTTTCGAAATTAGCATCATCGATGAACATAATTGTATTGTACCGCTATTGTTATAATTGAAATTATAAATCATGTAATTGTATTCGACGATAATTTATCTGTGCGAGTGCATTAAATTCGAAAGGTATATGCGTACGCGATTTTATCGACAAGCAATGAAATTATTTTTTAATATTCTCTATTTGTATAATTATTACGTGATATATATACTATATATACACTATATATATACTATATATTATATAGTGTGGTCCTTACTTATGGAATAAAATTCGTAATGCGATGGGAACAGATTTTTATGAAAATCGCTTTATTTCAAATTTATTATTATAATTTAAATTTTTTTGCCTCCACCTTTTCCCCCACCATATTATGCACATTTATGTTAAATAACAATTTTCATCGGAAATTGACGATACGACGATACCTCATATGTAGGGTTTAGTAAACATAGTTTTCTATACAGGATGATTATAATCATTATAATTATTTACAAATTACCAGTACGAATTTGTTATTTTTATCCTATGCTTTAGTATTTTGTGGTTTGGCTTTTGCTATTTAACTATTCATGTATTTTGGCTTAGTATTGTTTGATTAACATGTTACAAATCACCTGTGTATTTTTGGGTTCGTTTGCATTGTTTACATTTTTATTATTAGTTTCACAGCTAACATTTTATTTTGTCATTACTTTTCACCCTATATTGAAAACTATGTATAAACCCTACTTATGTGGTATCTTCGTACTTCGAAAAATGTGAACTGTTAATTTTAAAATATACACATTACACAGTAAAACAAAATCAACTCTAAGCAATACTTATTAAAGTTCACACAGGTCCACACTAAATAGTGTTGATTTATAACACTACAATTAGAGTTAATTTGTAGTGTAATTTTCCCCAAGTAAGCAAGTATGATTTAACACTATAGCACTGAGGATAAAGTAATTTTACACTGTATTAAAAAGTGTTAATTTACCTAAAATCGTGTACTTCTACACTTCCTGGGTAAAATCCCACTTTTGTTCAGTGTAAATTAACACTACTTTGGAAAAGTTCTAATTTTAGAAAGGTACTTTTACTCTTTTAGTGCAAACTTCTAGTGTAAATTAACACTATTATTTGAGTAAAACCTATTGGTGGTAGTGAATAAAACGAAAAGGTAAATAAAGAGAAACATTTATTTGGAACAAAAATCTATGATAATTATCAAAATCGGTGCCTTTTAAAATATAATTTTATATTTGAGTCGTATGGCTGGCTTAAGCAAAATGGTTCCTTAAAACGTAAAAAATTTAGATCAATGCAATGTTTTACTGGCTGTCAACTTGTAAGCAATGAATTATCTTGAGAATTCATCAGTAATCCATTTTTCTGTTATAAAAAATGGGTGATCCCATTGGTAGAGAGGCGTCAGGCGGCTGTATGTCGGGGATTTACCACAAGTGTACAAATTTTCCATAATATTAATAAAAAAGTAGGTATAGGTTAATATAACAACCATTACGCTTGAAAATAAAAAGTAAATCATAAATAGGTCGGGTATGGACATCCTTTTAACATATTGGTATTTATTGAGTATTAAGGCTTAAAGAAAAAGGAAGTATAATACTTACCAAAAAATAAGAATGTCCCCTTATGGATTCACCGTAATTAAAATCTAACTGAACAAAAATGCCACACTTCCCCAACGCGGTATGCACTGCGTAGGTAGATAGGTACCAACCATGCAAACATTTTAAAACGCATTTCGGTTATTACCAGTTTTATCAGTCTATTTTGCCACTATTGGTGTAATTTAACTTTAATTGTGATACAATGTGCACTAGTAGTGTAAAGAAAAAAGAGCTCTTAGTAACATCAAAACAGACAAAGAAATTGGCATGCACTGTGTTTACATTTTGTCACTATTTAACACATTAAGGGGTAATAAACACTCGCATTAAGTTTTTCTACCCTTTTGATTTATTTTAATAATAAATAGTGTGAATGTACCAATGAATAATGTTCATATTCTTTAAATGTGTTTAATAAAGTTAATAAGCACTAAATGCTACTTAGTGTATTTTGTAGTGTAACTTTTACACTTACAAATCAACTCTAATATTTTTACCTCTACGCTAAAAAATGTACACACGGGCAAAATTTTTTACTGTGTACAAATTTTTATAACAGTGTAATAATGAATATTTCTTGTTTGTTTACGTTTTAAAAGAAATCGATGTCAAAACTTATGTAAAACAATTTCATTAGTAATTGCGATAGTGATGCGATATCTGACCGGAAATGGACGCCTCTGTATCGAGAGAGGCCCTGGGCGGAAGTCGGTCGTCATGAAGCCGAGTTGCCATTTGTCCAGAGAAATCAAACGTATACGTCTCATGGGTGTCGTTGCATCACTTCTGGCACCTCAAAAACCATGCCAAGAAAGTCTTAACTTTAGCCACACAGTGATCTAAAACACTAAAAGTCTATTTGTGTCATTCTACTTCTTTTTTAAGTTCTGGAGCTTAGTTTTACACTTCTGGAACATATTTAACTCTCTTAAAATGAATTAGTCAAAAATAACTAATTATAAGTCAAATTTCACTAATTCTGTGGGTAAAAGGCATAAGGGGATAAGTCAAAACAATCAATTTTTTAGTAGTGCCTTAAACGTGTTCGCATTAATTTAGGAAATACATTTATGGTTAGCGGGTATATCCTTTTTCCAGCACATGTCATATGCTAGCAAAAGGGTATACTCGCTAACCATAAATATATTTCCTGAATTAATGGGAACACGTTTAAGTCTCTACCGAAAAATTGCTTTTTTTGACTTATCCCCTTATGCCTTTTACCCACAGAATTGTCATAGCGAAAAAGCAGTCACTAATAATTAGTCAAATTCTACAGAATGAAATAGTCAAATTAGTAGATTTAAATTTAAAAAAGTTTTGACCCAGCCGGGGATAGAACTCAGGTCTGTCACTTGTCAAGCTGTGGTCATAACCAATGTGGCTCTCTAAAAATGAGTTAGTCGAAAATGACTAATTTAATAGTTATTAGTGGCTGCTTTTTCACTTATACCATGGTTAACCATGGGATAGCATGGTATCCCCAACATTTAACAGCCAATTCTTATGTAAAATTGTCCCCTGAATCCGAAAATACCGTCAAAAATTATGAAATTAGAGCAGTTTTTGAGATATAGTCACTCTTTTTTCCCCAGTTACAGGCTCGGATGTTTGTTTAGTCTACAGTGCCCGTCATGATTTCGACAGTCAAAAATATTGTATTTTTTATCAGGACAGTTTTAGGACCCACTGGAAACTTTGCCGATGTCTGTCTTGCAAGTTCATCTGCCTTTGATACGATATCTAAGAGAAGAGTTTTAGGATAGACAATTTGTGGGTGCATCAAAATACGTATCGATCAAACTTTACTTAAAAAGTTTATCTGGGTTACGGTGCGTCCTGCTTACAGTTTCACGCTGACGTTAGTCTAGAGCTCCCGCAGGAATCGTCTCCATGATTGTCAGGAGATGCCTTGTGAATAACAGGACCGAAATGCTTATTGTTATTATCGCTAATATTTTTGACATCTTACATTTTCTCCTGCATGCGATGATATTAACTCCTGCACTAAGGGGTGAATAGACAATTTAATAGTTCGTGAAGGGTGCAGGAAAATAATAATAAGTTTTTGGCCTAAATTCGTCGAAAATAAGATGTCTGCGTTGAAAATCCACAGCATGCTCTGCTGTGATGTCGCATGGGACTTCTGCGGCACGTATTCACCGGCAGGAGTGGGTCGTCTCGCAGGAATAACGGCAGGATTTTCGGGGGACGTGAAATTCAACGAGTGCACTTAGACCCATTGTCATGTAAAATGTCCGCCTTCCACTACACGCATATACAATGTGACGATGATAGAAGCGCAAAAAATGGGGTTCAGATCATCATGCTGATTTCCTTGTTCCGGTTTTGTTGCCACGTAAATTTCGGTTTTGCGAGTGTCAAGGATTTTCCGCAGGGGTTTGCAAAGAGACTACCCAACACTGTACTATATCCATTCACTCTGTTTATTTAAATTTTCAGTATTCTGTTTTTATATAGAGACTACTATTTATTTATTTTGTAAAATTATGGGATACAGTGAAGTGGGTTAAAGTTACGAAATACATCAGCATAAAATTATAAAATAAAATATAAAATTAACACATATTTTTTATTTTTTATTGAAAGTCTAGGGATACAATAGATCCCATAATTGTCGTATTAGCGGTGTTATTACCGTTGATTGTGGATAATAACAATATCACGGATTTCAATCAATGGCCGTCGCGTGCTAATCGATAGGTGAAAAGTTCGTAATGTGGAGGCGCTCGTCCTGAGGATGTCCTAATTGGATGGGAAACGTCTTCTTGCCTTCCTTGTCGGGTAGCGAAATCTAATTATTTCCGTTGTTAATTTACCCAGCATCCAGAATCCAGCGAAACTCTATATTGGTCAATATTCAGCGATTGTATTCCGAATCCTGGAAAGGATAATGGCTACAAGGAGACCCGTAAATTATACGAAGCCAAGACCCAATCACTGCCTTTTGATGCCTTTGTGCTCATCAACGGTGGTAAATATTTGGTACAATTAACCATTATAATTTCACTCCGTATAATCTTACGGTCAAATATTAATACTCTAATGAAATCGGATTATATTTGTTTGTGAAATATTATGTTGTAACACTAAAAATCAATTTAAACTTTAGTTTTTAACAAATCAGTGTAATAACATAATACACAGTAAAAAAAATTGCCCGTGTAAATTTTTTAGAGTAGGGGTAAAAATATTAGAGTTGATTTGTAAGTGTAATAGTTACACTGAAAGAAAAAAGCGGTCAGCGGTACCCATGGTAATGGTAAAATAGGCGCCAACCAATAGAACCTTAGTTGCTACCATTACAGAATGGTAATGAGTTATTGTTACGAATTGACATTACAGCAAAGTGATCGTTACCACTACTGCTTTAATTAAATTTTACCACTACATGTTGTTATACAATAACCGTTTTATTAAAACCTTTTACCACTACACACTGTTGAAACTTACGAATACATATTGGTATATGGTACGCTTAGTATATTATTTTAGCTACTTAAAATAGTTTTTAAAACAGGATATAACAGTAAGGCGAACCTTAGCCAAAATCATTGTTTAATTTGAATTATTGATTGCACTTACCCCTATAATTTGGTTTTCTCAACAGCACGGTAAGGTAGTAAATAAATGACAATTATATTAAAAACATTCTTTATTAAAATAAAATTATTTATATGAATTTCCACAAAAATATAAGTTAAATAGGACCTACAAAAATTATGCAATAACTAAATATAATAAAAAACATGGCGGATCCTTAAATTATCGTACAAATATCCTTAAATTATCGTACGAATATTTTTAGAGAAATTGAATTATGCAGTAAAAACCCAACCCAACCAATATATAAATAACAGGTGTTTGTTAATTTAATTTTTGTTTGTAGTTTTTTTTTCTTCTAAATTAGTGTTGCGAACACTTCCTAGTGAATGTGAGAAGTAAAAACCTTGCCGGTAACATAGGCATTAGGTAGGTATTATTTTAAAACATCGAGAGAAAACGAGTTATAGTTAACCCCCAAAAATCAATATTATAATACCTATAGGTAAAATTCGTTTTACGATCCGTACCGGTTAAAATGGGAGTAGTTCCACAATATCCCAGTCCTTTTATAACTGTTCCACACCTACTCACAACACGATAAAAACAGTATAGTATGATATCACAAAACTACGCACTATGCAAAGCCGTAAACAGACAACCACTAAATGGCCAAATTTTCCGTTGCTTCTTGATTCGTACCAAATTTCATTAATTATAACATTATTAGTATTAACCACTGTAGTGGTAAACGTCAAAAAATTACTATTTGTAGTGGTAAGCTATTTATTACGAACCAGTTGTAATGGTAAAATTATCCATGACGCAGAATTGTACAATTTTTAACTATTTTGTTATAATCCGTGCTACTTATAGTAGTGGTAAATTTAATTTACAGAGTATACCATTTCGTAGTGGTATGTATCTCTCATTTAATATTAATCCTAATAACATTGTCCCTGTTGTAGTTAGTCAAAGTCACTTTACTACTACAAAAGTAAAATAAAAGTAAGATAATTTTTTTCAGTGTACACTACAAAATACACTAGGTAGCATTTAGTGCTTATTAACTTTATTAAACACATTTAAAGAATATGAACATTATTCATTGGTAAATTTACACTATTTATTATTAAAATAAATCAAACGGGTAGAAATGTACACTACAGTGCATGCCAATTTCTTTGTCTGTTTTGATGTTACTAAGAGCTCTTTTTTCTTTGCACTACTAGTGCACATTGTATCACAATTAAAGTTTAATTACACCAATAGTGGCAAAATAGACTGAAAAAACTGGTAATAACCGAAATGCGTTTTAAAATGTTTGGTGGCAGTGCATATCCGGAGATACCGCGTTGTGGAAGTGTGGCATTTTTGTTCAGTTAGATTTTAATTACGGTGAATCCATAACGGGACATTCTTATTTTTTGGTAAGTATTATACTTCCTTTTTCTTTAAGCCTTAATACTCAATAAATACCAATATGTTAAAAGGATGTCCATACCCGACATACAGCCGCCTGACGCCTCTCTACCAATGGGATCACCCATATAACAGAAAAATGGAGTACTGATGAATTCTCAAGATAATTCATTGCTTACAAGTTGACAGCCAGTAAAACATTGCATTGATCTAACCATACTACTCAAATATAAAATTAAACTGGGAGAAAATTACACTACAAATTAACTCTAATTGTAGTGTTATAAAACATCGCTATTTAATGTGAAAATTACAAGAATCATGGTTAAATTATACATATAGGATTTCGTTATTAAATCTACAAAATGTTTGAAATAATTACTAACTATAGTATACTTATTCAATTAGTTAACAGAATACAGTTGGATGTAAACTTAACATAAAGTGATTTGGACCTGGATTAACATAAAATCTGATTAATATTTGGTTAAAATTAACAAATATTTACTGTGTATCTACATTAAATGTCATTTTAAATAAAGTGGGATAAAATCATCTCTAGAATTCAATTTGCTCCAGAAGAATTTGGACACAGAACATTAAATGAAAATCACATCGCTGAATTATTTGTGGATGACGGGGTAAGCGGAATAGAGGAGAGAGAGAGGAGAACGGCGGCAGCCACTATATTCGATAACTGGAACATGACATATTTTAATAAATGTGGCAGGTCGACATCTGCTGCCTCTAAATTATTCACATTCGAATTGTGGGCCATTACAAACACTGAAATTCGCGCTCGACCAAAAAACCTCGTTGATATTTTGCCACCTGACGGTGTGGACTTTTTAATTTTGCCAAAAAGGATGATTCTCTTTATATCGTAATGCTTGATATAAACAATGGTGAGATACACCATAATCGCTGATTATTAATCATGGTTGCCAGTTTTAAAATGGCTAAAGTTTTCATGATATTAAAAGCAATGAGGTGTGTCTTTATTATGGTGATTCATTTCCGCAAAGTTTTTGTTTTCTTCGGTGCTCAAGCAAAATATTAATCTGCATATAGAAAAAAAAATTCTCAACAAGTTTTAGCTCTTAATATTAATTTTAAGTACCTACTATTTAAATTTAAAGTTTTACCGTTTAAAATGCATGTAAAAAATATATATATTTCTTCAAATTTCTAATGCTTACCCACCTTTGACAATATTGCAAATCGGTTTAATACACCTTATGGGGAATTTCACGCTCTTTAAAATTGCTTTTGAGTTTTTTTTGTAACTCGCATTGGTTCACCAGTAGGAGTCGTCAAAGGACAGTTTTTTTTTTAAATTTTTTCCAACAAACCGCAAAAAGTAGGGAGAAAAAAGGGCTGAATCATAAAAAAAAGTTATCCAACCAATATTTAATGAATTTACAGCCATTTTTATAACTGAAAACGTTAGAAATTGATAATTACCAACTCATAATGTTATTTAGATTGATTTTTTCTATTTATTATCATTATATTTCCCTACACTAAGAAGTTTTTTAAAATTATTGATTTCTCACTTATAATGAATATGAAAACAACAGATAAATTCATAAAAAAACAATAAGAAAATTGTAACGTGGATTTTGCAATTTTTCAACATTTCTGTCATATAGCAAAAAAATATAAATGAAGCGTATTTAATTTTTTGAAGAGAAATTTGAAATATGTTACATAACCTTCTGTATATTCCGATTAAAGTTTTGTTGTTTTTTTTATGAATTTATGTGTTGTTTTCATATTCATTATGAGTGAGAAATCATAATAATTTTAAAAAAGTTCTTAGTCTAGGGAAATATAATGATAATAAATAGAAAAAATCAATCTAAATCACATTATGGGTTGGTATTTATCAATTTCTTACGTTTTCAGTTATAAAAATGGCAGTAAATTCATTAAATATTGGTTGGATAACTTTTTTTTTATGAATCAGCCCTTTTTTCTCACTACTTTTGGCGATTTGCTCGAAAAAATAAAAAAAAACGATTTTTTTCAAAAACTGTCCTTTGACGACTCCTACTGGTGAACCAATGCGAGTTACAAAAAAAAAGCAATTTTAAAGAGCGTGAAATTCCCCATAAGGTGTATTAAACCGATTTGCAATATTGTCAAAGGTGGGTAAGCATTAGAAATTTGAAAAAAAAAATATTTTTTACATGCATTTTAAACGGTAAAACTTTAAATTTAAATAGTAAGTGCTTAAAATTAATATTAAGAGCTCAAACTTGGTGAGAATGTTTTTTTCTATATGCAGATTAATATTTTGCTTGAGCACCGAAAAAAAACAAAAACTTTGCGGAAATGAATCAGACTCTTTATATAGTATTAATGTACCGTGAGGGTGGCGAGATGTACTGCAGTACATCTCGCCGCCATTCACCCGCAAATTGCATATATAATCCCGTGCGACGAGCAGCGTTATTGAAGTGAAAATCGTTATTCCGGCCGTACAAAAGAAGTTCATTAGCCATAAAAGCATTAACTATGTGTCAATAAAGCCGGTGTCTCGAGTCCGTTTATTTGGATGTGCATTGGCTTGGGGGAGACTGGACACTGGGCTGTCGTTGCAAATCGACGTCGTTCATCAGCGAGGCTTTTTCCACGTCACAGAGGGAAAATTTCTATAACCTACGCTGTCCGAAGTAAAGATAAATTGTCGGGGTGTAACCTTACGGTTTGGATTTTATTACTTACTTTTTTGTTTCACAAGAAATTGTGCTTTACCCTATTTTTGTTTCACAAGAAATTGTGCTTTAACCTTTT
Organism: Brassicogethes aeneus; assembly: GCA_921294245.1. Lineage (NCBI taxonomy): Eukaryota > Metazoa > Arthropoda > Insecta > Coleoptera > Nitidulidae > Brassicogethes > Brassicogethes aeneus. The sequence goes on from OV121138.1 coordinate 4,115,620, forward strand.
TTTTATTATATAATGTATAGTACGGTTCAGTGTTGAGCATTGTAATCGTAGTTTTGTGAATTTGCCTTGCTCTTGGTTATTTTGTTTTGCTTCCTTAGGATTTGATAGTTCCTAATGACAACTAAAACATTATTAATTCTTGAAACTTTATTAAACAACATCAACAACAATACAAATATGTAATAACCTTGTCATTCGTCCAGCATAACCTAAAAGTAATAGAATTTAATAATAGTTGGCTTACGTTATAAACTTGGTTTGTGATATATATTTTTTGGACAATGTGCCTAACTTACCTTTGTTTTATTGCTTTTGGATGTCTTAAATAATGAATGTTTGACTTTGCAATCTTAGTTCAAAAGTTGTTGGCGGGATCAGCAGTTAGTGCTGCTTATGATACCTAAAAACAAAAAGCGTGTTTATTAATGTAGCCTTCATCTTTTAGAACTGTGGTGGTAGAGTTATTCAATTATTAATTGTTTACTTACTTTAAACGGGTTGACATTTGTATTGACGTAAAGGTAGATCGAATTGATCGCACTAGGCGGCGTTTTATCGCGGGGTTGCCAAGTGTATCGCTCAGCAATGTACGGAGCAACACTGTTCATATATCCGGCACCTGTTGTAGTTGCTTTCCTATTGGTTTAATTTTCGTGCCTAATTTGAATTTAAGATCTTTTGTCAAGCCTTTTTACCGCTATATGTTGTTTAATATCGGGAGTTTTTATTGTTGTCAGATTTTTAGTAATTGTCTTTTTTTTATTTGACATGGTTGGTTTCAATTTAAGAGCATATTTTGACATTTTGGGATGGTTGTGCGCAGGTCTGGTTTTTGAAGGGGGACAAAGTAATGTAGAAGCCGGAAGCAGGTTTGTCTTGTGATGGTTGTCCAGAGAATAACATGGTCGATTTTTCGCTCTGCCAAGTGAAACCTTATTAAAGGGATATAAGACATGTTTATTCATATTAGGAACCGTGCAATGTTGTTTGTTGGCAATTGATGGTATTTTGAGTGCCGGATCCTATCGATGTATTTCGGATATAACTGGATTTAACTTCACCTGACCAAACTTTGCTGGATCTACATCAATCCGCTTTTGATATTATTTGGAGATAATTAAGATCTATTTCCTACGAAGACAAAACCCTTCTCGAAGGTAAGGTTAGTTTCTTCATCCAAGATGCAAATTCTTATGCTCATTTTTTCTTTTAGGGTTTTAAGTTTCGACTTTTTACGTTTACCTTTTTAAGTTTAAGTTTTAAGCTTTACATTTTAATTCTGGGCCTAGAGCCTCAGTCTAAGTCTCAAGCAAGTTTATTGTATCAAGTATAAAGATCAAATTGTTTTAAGTTACACCTCCTGTGTCACCCACGATCACCAGGATATTAGATATTGGATACCGTACACGGATGGACTGACGTACAATTCTTACCGGAAAAGCTCCACGTACACCAATTTTGTATTACAAAGTACATAACTAAGGTCAGATCCATTTCTTTCACTAACAATTAGGTCCTGGTAGAATATTTTTTTAAATTTAATCATATTTAATATAAACTTCGAATAGTGTGAACTGCGGGTACATTGGCCAATATACACGAAGGGTTTTTAACATCAAACTGTAATACCAGGGTACTTTTAAATAACTTGTACTTTAAAATAACTTATCTTGAGATCTGATTTAAGTATTTTTTTTATACTGTGTAACTTCGTGTAAAATACACTTCAATTTTTTTTAGTAATTTCTTTTATTCTAATCTCACAAAAAAATTACTTGGTGCCCAATTCTAAAAAAAATTTATAAGGTAAGTAGTAGTTACGAAGGACATTCACCCACGACCATCTGAGCTAGCGGGATTTTGTGGTTCAGAGTCCAAGATAGGGATTCTGCGCTATAAATTTGGCGCCCAAACGTTCTTCGTGATTGCTACTGACTGTTGTAGTTGCTTTCCTATTGGTTTAATTTTCGTGCCTAATTTGAATTTAAGATCTTTTGTCAAGCCTTTTTACCGCTATATGTTGTTTAATATCGGGAGTTTTTATTGTTGTCAGATTTTTAGTAATTGTCTTTTTTTTATTTGACATGGTTGGTTTCAATTTAAGAGCATATTTTGACATTTTGGGATGGTTGTGCGCAGGTCTGGTTTTTGAAGGGGGACAAAGTAATGTAGAAGCCGGAAGCAGGTTTGTCTTGTGATGGTTGTCCAGAGAATAACATGGTCGATTTTTCGCTCTGCCAAGTGAAACCTTATTAAAGGGATATAAGACATGTTTATTCATATTAGGAACCGTGCAATGTTGTTTGTTGGCAATTGATGGTATTTTGAGTGCCGGATCCTATCGATGTATTTCGGATATAACTGGATTTAACTTCACCTGACCAAACTTTGCTGGATCTACATCAATCCGCTTTTGATATTATTTGGAGATAATTAAGATCTATTTCCTACGAAGACAAAACCCTTCTCGAAGGTAAGGTTAGTTTCTTCATCCAAGATGCAAATTCTTATGCTCATTTTTTCTTTTAGGGTTTTAAGTTTCGACTTTTTACGTTTACCTTTTTAAGTTTAAGTTTTAAGCTTTACATTTTAATTCTGGGCCTAGAGCCTCAGTCTAAGTCTCAAGCAAGTTTATTGTATCAAGTATAAAGATCAAATTGTTTTAAGTTACACCTCCTGTGTCACCCACGATCACCAGGATATTAGATATTGGATACCGTACACGGATGGACTGACGTACAATTCTTACCGGAAAAGCTCCACGTACACCAATTTTGTATTACAAAGTACATAACTAAGGTCAGATCCATTTCTTTCACTAACAATTAGGTCCTGGTAGAATATTTTTTTAAATTTAATCATATTTAATATAAACTTCGAATAGTGTGAACTGCGGGTACATTGGCCAATATACACGAAGGGTTTTTAACATCAAACTGTAATACCAGGGTACTTTTAAATAACTTGTACTTTAAAATAACTTATCTTGAGATCTGATTTAAGTATTTTTTTTATACTGTGTAACTTCGTGTAAAATACACTTCAATTTTTTTTAGTAATTTCTTTTATTCTAATCTCACAAAAAAATTACTTGGTGCCCAATTCTAAAAAAAATTTATAAGGTAAGTAGTAGTTACGAAGGACATTCACCCACGACCATCTGAGCTAGCGGGATTTTGTGGTTCAGAGTCCAAGATAGGGATTCTGCGCTATAGGGGCATTAGTTACAGACCGCTATTTAATTGTCAACTCGATAAAAATTCGACCTGATATGGGTCCCCGTGCCAAAAAAACACCCAACTTTTGATCCAAAGAAATGGCCTTTTTATATCGTGCACGTAACAAGCTCTACGCCTCGTAAAACTTAAGTGACGTGTGTTATTAAGAAACGTGATTTGTTGGTGAAGAAATATTTTTAATAAAATTATTAACGATATTAATAAAAGGATAAAAGAGAGAACGCGCGACATTAAAAAATTATCAATATTTTTAATCTGGCTACATAGGTACAATCTCATTAGCTCGTTTGCGTTTTTACTTGTAATAAATCGCGATCCTGATAAAATTAACCATCAAAAGGAAACATATTTTATCTGTCGCTTATTCTGCGCCTCTAATTGAATTACGTATAAGTCAATAACTTTTAATTCAATATTGATAGCGTGACCGAAAAAAATCCTATTTGCTTAAATGTTTGCAGGATTAAGGGATTTAGTGGGCGAGGTAACAACTGATTTTAGCCAAATTAAATAACATCTCGGCAGGAAATCGATTTTCGTTATTCTACTCTCTAAAAATGAACTAGTCAAAAATGACTAATGGTCATAGCAAAAAAGCAGCCTACCAATAATTCTCGTCAATAGCAATTTGTATCCCGAACATTTAGCAGTCAATTTCCATGTAAAATTGTCCCCTGAATCCGAAAATGTCGTCAAAAATTGGAAAAGTAGAACAGTTTTTGAGATAGTCAATTTTCCATTTAACATGGAATTGACTATATCTCAAAAAGTGCTCTACTTTCATAATTGTTGATGGTATTTTCGGATTCAGGGGACAATTTTACATAAGAATTGGCTGCTAAATGTTGTAAATTTGATATGTAGGTACATATTGTTTTACACTCAACAAACTTAATATCATCATCTTGATTGGAGTGTACCTGTTACATTTTTGTAGTTTTTGCATTTCATTATAATTTATACTAAAGAGTACAGTTGAACTTAATAATTTTAATCTAGTTATGGATAAATTAGCTCCTTACTACCCTTAATAACTCTATTAAATTTCAACAAAATCGGCTAAAGGATTATTGAGATATTTGGGAAAAAACTATTTTTTTCTACTCCCACCTTTAAAACGCCCTTTATCGTACATGTTTCCATGACACTAAGTAACCTTTTAAATACACATTAACAAGTTGTGGCTTTACGGCGCTTTAGTCACGGGCTGAAGTTAGTTTTAAGTTAGTTGACAGTTGTCAAATGTCATACAATCGTTAAAATAAAGTGCCTTTCTTGTAAAATAATACTAAATGTGAAAATTATTTTATTATCTCAATACAAAAATACAAAAATATTAAATAGTTTCTCAACGCCAATATTTGAAAAGTTTATATGAACATTGTACTGACCTTTTAATTTCGCCGGCAGTAAACTTAAATTCGGGCACGGACTCTACTGTAAAGTCCTCATAAAACATTTCCTTTACTTTCACTGTGAAAAACTGTCAATTTTCAATATACATTTTGATTTATAACCTTTATAATTGTGTTTATAAAATGTAAAAATGTGACATTTGGCAGTTTCCCCTGTTGTTTCATAGATGGCGCTCTATACAAATTTTTGATTTAAATCATTTTAAGATAATAATAAGTATTTGTCGTAGAAAAAGTATAGTATGCACCTCGTTTATAAACTTTTTTATACACTCATTAATTTAAGAACTCGCTCGCAAGCTCGCTCGTGCCTAAATTAAATTCGTGTATAAAATGGCGTTTATAAAACTTGATACATAATATACTATTTTTTAAGTTTGTCCAAGTACTTAAATAACACCCTGTATAGTAATAATTTTACTTGCAATGTGAGATTCTTTCCAGATTCCTACCAAGAAAATATACTTTTTTGAATTCTTATTTAATAAATATTTAACATGACTTTTAAAGTTTAGATTCGAGTCTAATATAATACCCTGATATGCAAACATACAAATATCACAACTTTTGGCATACTTTGACATATCATTTACTTATACACAATAAAAACCAAAGTGGTCCCAGAACAGTACCCTGAGGTACTCCATAGTGGTTTTCGATTTTATCAGATATTACACTATTCAATTAACCATGGTATAAGTAATAACATCGCCATATCCCGGCAGGAATGTTTGCAGTAGCCAGCAGGAGGAAATCGCAGCAGGAATAGATTCACGTCGTTCTATTTAAAAATCTATCAGAGGGATGCGAACGTTGTTATGCCCCAGCAGGATTTTTTCGAGCGGGCAGCAGGAGCAGGACAATCGCTGCAGGAGTAGACGACGTCGTCGACGAGGATGTAGGACCGATCGAGTGTCCACGAAGATCTCCGAAAACGGACGGATCAATACGGCCGCTGCCGTTCCTGCTGACACTGGCCGTCGCATCGCAGGAACCTTTTTGCAAAATGCCAACAGCCCCCGAATGAAAAGCCGTTCGATAAAACTTTCCATACTTGTCAAAGTGAAAGTTTAATTTGTTAATTGTTTTTCCGCAAAGGTTAAATGTCCTGTAAAAGTAGATTTTTTTAATAAATAATGCAACATCATGATGCATTTCCCGAAATATCCTGATACAAAAATGCCCCGTTCTATTACTTATATTGCTGCAACGTTTAAGTGTATCGCTTTCTAACCCACAAGAGCTTTTTACAACCCTCCGCAAATTGAAGAAGACCCCTTCAGTTCCGTCCTTAAAATCAAAATCCACTTTACAGATTAATATCTTCAAGTTTTCTCAAGGAGGTCAAACCAACTTTTAATTTTTTTACTTCCACATCAATATTGTTTCCATTTTGTACATTTAATTTTTCATATTATTGTCTGCTCTCTAAAAATAAATTTTCAATTTCAATTCAATGGCAATTTGTATCCCGAACATTTAGCAGTCAATTTCCATGTAAAATTGTCCCCTGAATCCGAAAACGTCGTCAAAAGTTATAAAAGCAGAACAGTTTTTGAGATATAGTCATTTTTTCATATAATACGGAATTGACTATATCTCAAAAACTGCTCTGCTTTCATAATTTTTGACGGTATTTTCGGATTTAGGGGACAATTTAACATAAGAATTGGCTGTTAAATGTTAGGGATACCATGGTATGGTTAACCATGGTATAAGTGAAAAAGCAGCCACTAATAACTGCAATAATTATTATCAAAATTATAGATTAATCACTTATCAAAATCACAAATATTTCTTATTTATATAATATTTTATTAGAAGAAAAAGTTTTTTCTTATGCAGAGTAATAAAATATTTGTTAACTTAAACCAGATTTTATGTTAATCCAGCACAGTTCGCCTAGACCAAAGTTTCAACAAAAAAAATATATAAAAGGTGAACCACATATTTTTCAAAAGTCCATATTTCTACCTTATAAAAAAATATATTTTCAAAATCGGCTACGTAGCTATTTATTTTTTACAGGATGTTTATTTTTTTATGACGAATCTTGTATTGTGCTATATTTATACTCATGTAAGAAGGTTAATATTGTCTATTATTACACTCTTAATAAGAAAATTAGGCTCAAAAATAATTAAAGAGTTTTTGTATATATATATATATATTTATATATAACATTTTGTCTTTAAAAATTAAACATTTAAGTTTATTTCAGAAGGCACAAATACGTAAGCGGTTTCGGCTACGTTACAAATTAATCAAGTAGGTACCTAGGCGGCTTTGGCTACCTTTCAAAAAGATAACTGTCAAATAATTTTCAACTGTACACAAAAATATGTCACCTCATAGACAAGTACCTCGGTCTCATGAAGATTCTCGGTTTGCAGTGTGCTATATGTGTTTTAATAAAGCTGTGCGAAATGTGAAAATAAAGGGTAAAGTACTTAGTTTAATATTGGATTTAATACCTGAATATAACATAAATGATGATTGTTTGCCTGCGGTTATTTGTCGCAGTTGCTATTTTAAATTAATGCAAAAAAAAGTAACTGCAGTGGTTGAATACACTACGGATAAAATTAGGCTAAAAAGGCATGAAAATTTAGAAATGTGCAGTTGCCCCATTTGTCAAGTTGCTCGTTTTCGTCCCATTCCAAATGCCCAAATACAACTACCATCTATACGACGTATTGTTAAAAAGTTACCTGTCGGAAGGCAGAAAAGAAAAAGTACTGATATCTTACCGAAATTAGCTAAATTATGTCTTAAGTGTCACACAAAAATTCAAAAGGGTGTAAGGCATTCATGTAATATAAGAAGTAAAGTGTCTAATACAATTAAACTTGCCAAAAACTGTAGTCAACAAATTGCAAGTCAAATCCTATTAACAGAAGAAGTGGCTCAAAGCAGTTCCTCTTTAAAATTAAATAAAGGACGAGGAGTCGAACTGAAATTGGAGTTATTATGTAAAAAAAACAATGAAAATAAAGCTGTTATAACAACAAATGACTTACGAAATATACAAATCGATTGCAATTTACCTGAAAATAGTTTAAAAATGCTAACTCAACGAATAAGACAAGTAGATAAAAAATTAATAGAACCAAATGCGATTAAAAACATTAAAGATTTTAGTCATTCTTTGGATGACTTTTTTTCTCATTTAATTGTACCCGAAGCTGATGTTGGAAAACATGTGACAGAATCTGTGCCTTTGATTTACTGTTCCAACTTATCCAAATTTATTGTACAATTACTAAATCAACGAGACTTATCTGAGAATAATTTTCATATTAAATTTGGACTTGACAGTGGGGGAGGATCCTTAAAGCTTTGCTTTTCTATATGTTCCCTTACTGAAACAGATGAAAAAGAAAATTGTAAAAGCACCAGCATAAAAAAATTAATGCTAGTTGGTCTAGGACCCAAAATGATTGAGACATACAGAAATATCGAAATGCTTTTTAAAGTCATTGAAATTCATAAAATTTGCGGTATATGTTCTTACACCTTTGCTGCCGATTTAAAATTACTAATGATCATATTAGGCCTTCAGTCAAACTCATCGTGTCACCCTTGCCTTTGGTGTGATATAAGCAATAAAGATTTGGCAAATAAGGGACAACTAAGAACCATCGAGAATATAACAAAATGCACCAATCAATGGAAAGAACAAGGTTGTGACCTTAGCAAAACAAAACATTTTGGTACGTTTACATTTAGTTTTTTTACTTTTATTGTATTACAAGTACAATTAGCAGATATACGTATACGTATATACATATTACAATATTTTTAGGAAATTGTGTTAACATCCCTCTCGTAATTGGAGATGTCTTTGAACCAATTATTAAATACGTGGCACCCCCAGAACTTCATTTGTTGATGGGCGTTGCTCAAAAGATTTTGGATGGAATAAAACAGGATTTGCCTGAAATAACGGAAAAGTGGCTAAAGAAATCTAATATACAACTTGACCATTACAACCGTTTAAATGGCAACAATTCAAGAAAACTACTTAAAAAAGTGTCTAACTTAGAAAATTTGGCCCCAGGTGAATTCTGATTTCCTGCATTTTTGTTTTGTTTTGAATTTATCTCGTATAGACGGAAATTATAAAATTTTCTATTTTTATTAAAAAACAAAACTCCTAGGTAAAATAAAAACAATAGGTCTTGAATATATTTTTTGCATTTTAGGAAATAAGTACATACCTGTATTGAAGTCTTTTGACAAAGTAGTAGCTGCTTGCTTTGGGCAAAATCTGGATGCCAACTACAAAATATATATTGACAACTTTTATGAAGAAATAAAAAAAGCAAATATCAAAATAACTCCAAAAATACACAGCGTCGTATACCATGTGGCTGATTTCATTGACATAACAAGTCGAGCCCTGGGGTTCTACTCAGAACAGGCTTCAGAACAGCTACATTACTCCTACAAAACCTTTTCTAAAAACTTTAATCTAAACCCAAATTCTGAAAATTATATAAAACAGTTAATTAGAAGCGTCAGTGCCTATAACAGTAGACATATTTAAAATACAATAATTGAGTAATTATCTAAGTTGTTCTCGTTTAAATAAAGACTTAAACTATGAAAAATTGTTGTTTCATATCAAAAAGTAAAAAATTTCACATTTTTTATTAAATATTAATCGCAACAATTTAATGATTTTGGCTATTTTGTTAATTAAAACAAAATTATAGTACATTTCATAGGAGTAAATATACCAAAATATACAACATCCTGTAAAAAACAAATAGCTACGTAGCCGATTTTGAAAATATATTTTTTTACAAGGTAGAAATATGGACTTTTGAAAAATATGTGGTTCACCTTTTATATATTTTTTTTGTTGAAACTTTGGTCTAGGCGAACTGTGCCAGGTCCACATAACCTTTACCTATGTTAAGTTTTCAACCAAGTGTTAGCTAACTGAATAAGTATTTTGTAATTATATCAAATATTTTTGAGATTTAATAACAAAATCCTTTGTAAATAATTCAACCATAATTCTTGCAATTTTCAAAAAGGATAAGGTTTTTACAAAACTTTTGTAGACCCAGTAACAAAATTATTTGTTATGCTTAGGAAACTTAAATGAAAAGAATGTTGATAAGAAATGTTGCTTTATTAATCTAATTTATTTAATGAACACAAAAATAACAAACAAAATTATAGAAGAAATTGTGTACAATATAATTATCAGTAGTACTACCAAGCAGCATTTTAAAAACGTAGTGCTTTAGGTCAAAACAATATCTTAATTTAAGTAATTTTTTTGTTAAATTAGCCTTAAAAATTTACTTTGAAGTAAATCTTTTTTTAAAGTTATTTAATAAGTTTTATTTATGTTATTTTTACCTATTTTAATAACCCTTAAGTTTTAACACCTTAAAGTATTATGAGGGACATAATTATAACGAAAAAAAATCACTTATAAGTGTATTTCACCTAAAGGACAATTTAAAGGTAATTTTAACGTCAGAATTTTTACTTAATGGTAAATGTTACTCATAAGTCATAATTTTACGATATTAAGACCACTTTATAACCGTAAATAATTCCTATTCGCCTGGTATTTTTAGGGTTATTAGTGGTAATAAATACTATTAATATTGACTAAACAAGGAAAAATAGGCTTAAAGTGAAAAATAAAGCTTTAAGGGAAATTTCTTTTCAGGTCGCCATAATAAGTTTTTTAAGATGGCATCCATTACTTATCTTAACATTGATGTAATATTTTTTCATAGATATTTTTCTAAAATATAATAAGGAAAGTTTTAGTTATTAAAAAATGATGATGATTTTAGGTTTTAAGTTTTGTTGAATTTTTACCCAAGCAATAATTTTCGTGCCTATTTTTATCAATAAAATAATGTGCATTTGAGTTTTAATGCAAAATATTATTAGTTTTAACAATTTAAGTTATATTTTTTAATTTTACTCTAGGGGGGCCTTTATTACTTTGTAAGTACCATTTTGTAAAATATAAATTAAAAGAACAACAAAATTATGAATGTCAATGTTTTAGAAAGGGAGAGCAACAGTTAGTAATTATAGCGTAAATTTGTGGTATTTATATTGTTTTTATTACGTTATTCTCTTAGTAGACCAAAAAGGTTATTATGTAGGTAAAATAACGAAATAAACCATTCCCCAAATTTGGTAATTTTTCGTATCTATACCGTTATAAAACCGCTTTGGTTAACCGTAAAAAATACTTTAAAGTTGACTTACGAATTAGAATAAAGTAAGTAGAAACATAATATGTTAAAATTTTACAAAATAAAATTAACCTACTACAAACTCACGTTCACAAATCTGATTTTTATAACAGTGTAGGAAACGCTAAGGTTTGTAGACATTGTTTCCTAGCTTACAGGCTTATAAGAACCTTGCCATATTACCCCCACTTACTCTATAAATTTGGTTTATCCTCTCCTGAGAAAATGCTGTAAAAGGTAGTTTGCGACATTTTGATAAGAATTTAGTAGTTCAATCGCTGAATAATTTAAGTACTCTTGTCCCATAAACCTCTGCTAAAAAATTCTCTATTCCGTTCGCGTAAATTTTAACGATCAACCAGCTGTGAGTTGTGCGTGTAGAGGCAAAAAAGCGGGCCACGTTTTGTCACATAAAACACTGGTCGCAGGATTTTTGGTCGTAAAAATCTAACTCCTCCAAAACTTTATTCGATGCAACACAAAAACCGCGCCAATAAAATTTATACACAAGTTAAACCCCATTAATTGAATTTTATTGCGAACATTACCTACATAATCTGATGGTACATTCTCCAACTTTAATGGCTCATATAACATCCATTATGGGTTTTATATTAGACCAAGGTGACAAGCCCGCGCCGATTATACATACCCCCTAGGATATCAATATAAACTTTATTAAATTTACAAGATACTGTTTTAGAGTATTCATTCAACATTTAATACTTATTCTGCTTTAATTGATACCCATGTCAAAGGGGTTGTTAAGAAATTTATAGTGACGTCACGGTGGCCATTTTGAATATATTATATTTGTCACCAGCACCAAAAGTGTGTTTAAAATTTCAGCTCAATCGGTGGCGTGGAAGTAGGTTAAAATCGACTTCCTAGATTTGTGGACATAGTTTGAAGTAAAGCGTGTAATAGTGATAATAAAAAATAGGTTTATTTAACACATATTACTATTGTTTTGTTATCTCAACTTAAAATTTTCATGCTTTGTTATATGTATTCGTACAATTTACATGTTGAATAATTTACCGCAACTAATGATTGTTTATATTAGTTGGAATAAATGTTCATTGCAAAGTTTTTATAAAATTGATTAAAAATTATACTGGGCAACATAGTTTTTGGGTGACCTGTAATTGTATGGCCAATTCATTGGTTTAGATTAGCTGGCTTTGTTAATGAATACAATGAGTTTGAAATTTTGTGCTGCCAACAGAATTGTTTAAAGATACTAACAAAAACTTTATTACTTATTTAATTAAACAATCTGATGAAACCTTTTCTTCTTCTCTTTTGGGCTTCTTCTACCTAGTTTTCGCTTTCCGACCTTAGTTTATAGCTTGATCATCCAGCAATAGTCAGCTAGCATACTAACATTCCATCTTCCTTGGTCGCATCTCTCGAAATCACTGACATCCTGGTGAAATCTTTCACCCTGTTCTTCTCTGTAGGCTCCCAAATTTTCCGGAAAGTAGTCAGTGTAGAAAATGAATTTTTAAGCACATTTTGCATCCTTGACCTTGACAACTTGACGTGATGAAATTTTTTTAGTTTGAATACGTTATGGGTGATTCTACAAAAGTTGGACAAATTGACGTCATCAGTCAATAGAGTAGGTATTTTAATATTTTTTGTAAATATTTTAGTATATTACAAAAGATCCAGGTTTTTTTTAACTTCTCCACCCAATTTTAATGTATTTTTTCAAAAGCACGTTTGTAGAAAAACATAATAAATATTCAAAACATCAGTACCTACCTTGGCGTGTCACAACTCCTGAATCAAATATTTGAGTGATTTTATTTTAAAATATATTCAATTTATCTTAAATTTTTCAATTTCACTACAAACTATAAAACAATAAATAATGTATTTTTCATATTTTCGAATAATAGCAATTTTTAAAAATTGATAATCTTTGTACTCACTTTTACCCGTCAGTTTTGTGTCCAATGTTAAAAATCAAAATTCCTGCTAAATATTGAAGTTTAAACGCCAAGTCCTCGTTTTAACTCAAGTGTTGGTAAAAATTACCTACAGAGCCCGCCCTTTGCACGACAGTCATCTTGAAAAGAATGCAAGCGGCGAAGCTGTGGTGAATGCACGTATAGTTCCAGTCAAAATTTCAGTACTGTGGTGAGTAGTTATTTTCTTACGTACATATATATATTTCATTGTAATTTATATAAGGCTATATGTGATTTGTTGATAAGTAGCATCCACTAATAAAAGATATCAGTAAAATACTTAATTCCGAATAATAATCTCAAATTTGTATCCCATTCATCAGTACCGTGTCGTCAGTTCCATGTTCGATGTTTCGGTTATCTTTTTTTCGCAAACTTCAATTTAAATTCTGCTTGCGCAGAACTTGTTTATTTAATGTCATTATAAACTCTTATAAATTTGGTGTGGGTCCCATACCTAATAATTGAGATATCGGTATTCCCAAAATCCACCAGCCGCCACTGATGTGTGGTAATATTTGATTTTAAGATATTTAATGTATAATATGCTCAAAGTTGCAATAAATCATATATTTTCCAATAAATTATGTATTTAATTAGTACCCTGGTATACTCGTCACTTCCCTTGAATTCAAATTTAGAAAACACAGATATTTCAGAAACTGTTTGAAAAAGTGACTGGCCCGGCCTGGAACAGTATATTTAATATATTATCTATGTTCTTATAACAAAATACTGTTTAATTTTCTCCGAAAACTACACGGAGAGAAATGTATAGTAAATTTTAGATAGTTAAAAAAATATATTAAAATTTACTTTAAAAAATGTTTAGTTTAACAATATTAAATATTCGTCAGTAAAATATAAAGATTGTAATACGAAATAGTATTTTTTATTATATAATTTTAGTAAAGATTACAACACAAATATTATTAGATCAAAAATGTATAATACGTATTTTAATTTTGAATATATTCGTATAGTAAATTGATTTTACTATCTACAAATAGTAATATTTACTATATGATTTAATTAAATGTATTATACAAAATAATAAAATTCACTATTTAGTGTCTTATGGGTTACGTATCTATTATATTTATTTTTTAAATTTACTATCTAATTATAATAAGAATTAAAAACAAAATTGGTTGAGAATGATAACCTTAAGGTTTAATATACATGGATATTTAAAAATTACTAAATATGCATAGTAACTGGCAATATACAAGATAGTTGTCCCAAATAGTAATATATAATATAGTAAAGGGTATTATAATTATGGTAATCAGTAATATACTTTTCTCTCCGTGTATATAAACAAAAGTTGCCCAACTTTTGTAGAATCACCCATGTTATTGTTTTAAAAGTGAAGTTACTTTAGTACCTAGTACGATTGTTGTTTTGTTTGTGATCGTGACTTAGTTTTGTTGGTAAGAAAGATTTTGCGATGATAGTGTACCTCGGAGTTAAAAATAATGCAGCATCAAAAGAAAACTTCGATATTTACAGTTTAGTGTTGTTCTTTGCTGGCCAGCGTTAACAAGATTAATTTTTAACTGACCAAAAATAAAGTCTGCATGGAAAACTACATTTAGATGAGCAGTTTAAAACGTGATGTGGTTTAGTTTTAAATATATCGACTGCGAAGTACAAGTATGTAAACTGGACGATAAATTATGTTCTGTTTGTAATTTATCACTTAGAGTGACAAAATCGTTTTGACCCATTTCGCAATCTAAACAACGAAATAAAGCTTGGAAGTTGCGACCGTTGGGCTTTGATAAGGCTGAGCCCAAGATAGATAGATGTATAGATAGAGGTTGGGGCGAGGGAAAGAGAAAGGATTGTTACACCCTTTGGCTTTTATTTCCTTTCCGCCGCCGCCGCCGAATAATATCGTTCCCTTTTCAGTTTAAATAAGACCTTTCGCAAAGTCAAACACTTCTGCATTCATGGAAGAGAAAAGATAAAGCGAAATGACATTAACAAGATCCAATATAGCAGTTCAACAATGGATAAGATTCAGGGATGGATATCTGATATAGTTTTTCGTTTTTTACTTGTTTTAGGGGGAAAAATGTCGGTATAATTTGAATAATTCCATAAAAAAACACAAAGCGTTTCAACGAGATTATTATCAGACGTTTTGACCTAGTTGCTTAAGAGTGTTGAAACTTCAGGCATAAGATTGATCCCACTTTAGCCTAAAAAGGGTAAAACACCGTCCTTCTTTAATACGTTTTTCTTTGAATTTTTAATAAGGTTTTCCAACAAAAATTATATTAATGCAAATTATACAGGGTGTCACCAAATAAGTTGTCATCCTTTAAAGGGATGATAGTAAAAAAATCATTAAAATTTTTATAAGTAAAGTACAAATTTTGGGCCGCAACTGGTTGTGACAACTGATGTAAAATATGCTTGTACAGAGTTTTGCATACTTAGCTATTTTTAGGTACTATGCTCCACACCTCAAAGTCCCACCACGTGACTACGTACGGAACGCAGTCTTTTGATAATTTGTCATTTAAGGCTTGTATCTGTCAAAGTATAGTCAACGAAAGAAATAATATTTATACTTATTTATACTGGTACCGCTTATGTTTAAGCGTTTAAAATTTATGAATCTTTATATGGGTGATTCTACAAAAGTTGTGCAACTTTTGACCTCATTTTGTTTATATAGTTTTCTGAGAAAATTAAACAGTAATTTGTTATGAGAACATAAATAATATAATAAATATACTGTTCCAGACCGGGCCAGTCAGTTTTTCAAACAGTTTCTGAAATATCTGTGTTTTCTAAATTTGAATGCAGTGACGAGTATACCCGGGTACTAATTAAAAACATAATTTATTGGAAAATATAAGATTTATTGCAACTTTGAGCATGTTATACATTAAATATCTTAAAATCAAATAATACCACACATCAGTGGCGGCTGGTGGATTTTGGGTATACCGATATCTCAATTATTAGATATGGGACCCACACCAAATTTATATGAGTTTATAATGACATTAAATAAACAAGTTTTGCGCAAGCAGAATTGAAATTGAAGTTTGCGAAAAAAAGATAACCGAAACATCGAACATGGAACTGACGACACGGATACAAATTTGAGATTATTATTCGGAATTAAGTATTTTACTGATATTTTTTATTAGTGGATGCTACTTATCAACAAATCACATATAGACTTATATAAATTACATAGAAATATATATACGTAAGAAAATAACTATTCACCACAGTACTGACATTTTGACTGGAACTATACGTGCATTCACCACAACTTCGCCGCTTGCATTGTTTTCAAGATGACTGTCGTGCAAAGGGCGGGCTCTGTAGGTAATTTTTTACCAACACTATAGTTAAAACGAGGACTTGACGTTTAAACTTCAATATTTCGCAGGAATTTTGAATTTTAACATTGGACACAGAACTGACAGGTAAAAGTGAGTACAAAGTTATCAATTTTTTAAAAATTGCTATTATTCGAATCTATCATAAAATATGAAAAATACATTATTTAATGTTTTATAGTTTGTAGTGAAATTGAAAAATTTAAGATAAATTGAATAAATTTTAAAATAAAATCACTCAAATATTTGATTCAGGAGTTGTGACACGCCAAGGTACTGATTTTTTGAATATTTATAATGTTTTTATACAAACGTGCTTTTGAAAAATTACATTAAAATTGGTGGACAAGTTAAAAAAACCTGGATCTTTTGTAATATACTAAAATATTTACAAAAAATATTAAAATACCTACTCTATTGACTGATGACATCAAGTTGTCCAACTTTTGTAGAATCATGATTGATATGATTGGTTGAGTTTGTAGAATCATGATTGATATGATTGATATGGGTGCACCCATATCACAATAACAATGGTTGGTTTAAGTATTTGGGAATAAAAATACTGCATTTAATGAAATTCTAAAGTGTATGGTGCAAAATAAGTAATATTTTTGTGCATTTGATCTGTATAAAATAGTATATTTTTTGTATTATATTAACATTGTTATTATATATTAATATAAATAAATAAAATATAGTTTAACTTAGAATATAAATAATAACAATTTTAAACCAAATGTTCCCTTGTTCACACTTATTAATAATGTTGCTCTTGATTGGTTAATTTTTACAATTTTTGCTTATAAGTATATGGGTCACCTTACGTAGTTCACCATGTACATTTACGTATATTATATAATGTAAAATTAATAAATTATTATAACGGGAATCGATAAAAAGAGTTTTCGTGTACCTGCATCTGCGTCCACGTGCTCAGCTCATTGTGCTGTTCCAAGATCAAGGTATACACCTTTATTAAACTAAGGGTTATGCTCGTATCATGATGTATAATTATTACAAAAACTTACCCTTAACAATTGCCAGGTATTAGAGCCAGCACAACAAATAAACAAAACACTACAGCCACAGACACTTATTCCTCGCGATCAGATCAGATCAGATCACATCTCTCCTATAGTGATCCCGTCAAAACAATGCCCGACTATTAAACAGTATAAGAAATATTATAGTTCTTATAAAAAAAATTATAAATTAATATAAATGATATCTGCAAGAAAACATTTCATAAACAATATGCATCTAGATTGTAGCCAGTATTAAACAACTGGAATAAATTTGTTAAAAGCAAAAAAACGTGGAAAAAATACTATTCAGAGAATTTTATATTTACTGCCGTAAAATTGCCGAACCGAACACAGCAAGAGAGAGTGCATTTCATCAATTTCTCCCTGGAAATGCGAAAAAAATAATCTCGAAGTTTATCGCAAATAAAATAAAACGTTTCTATCTGCTATCCGCGCACATAAAAGGGAAGACTTCAATTTGGACAAACTTTCAATGTAGGCAAATTTAAGACAAAAGTAAATTCCGAATGAATATGGTATTGGTTCGCTTCGGGCTGCCGAAAAATAACCTGAGTGCTGAAATATTCATTAAAGATCGCAGTTTCAATAACATTTTGTCTTTCGCTGTGAATCGCTGATGCGAATCGAAAGGATCTTATTTAAAACAGCCCCTTTGGTGCGTAAAATGACTTGAATTAATTTATTTTTAGATCATTAAGCTTGTGCATTGTCGGGTTTATTTATGGGACATCTGGAACGATGGGTAACGCTTTGTTTCTGAGAAGAAATATTTGTTACTCATTTCAAATGTTTCAAATATGCTTTTGATTTCGATTTATGGTCTTCTTATTTTTTGTTTAGATCCATTATTAAAGTGGTGAAGAAGTGAACCAAGTAATTTTTACAGGCTTCTTTTAAAAGGAACTTAACACCATTAAGAAGTTTTTCCATTTTTTTCATGGTTCCAATGGATCAAGGTTCAGGCATTAAACCTTCCTACTCAAACTACATCAATTTTTTGGATGAACAGATTGAAATTCAATCTATTAAATTGGTCAACCAAAACGGGGTTTATTTTTGACATTTTTAAAACGAAAACGAGCTGTTATGTCTAATTCAGTTCGTCCCATTTATGAATGTATCAAATTTCTTCCGTATTTTTACTTGTGTTTAAGACGCTGTGTCTTTCTTTCTCTTGGTTCCCAAGTAGCACAACTGGTTAAATTAACGTTAAATTTACGTTATTTTGTAATACGTTTTACCATAATTGAATTCAATAATGGTAAAATTAACATTATGTAAGTTAAATTTAACTTCTTGGTTAAAAAGAAGGTAATATTTGGTAGTTTTTGGTTTATTTTTCAACTACTTTTTAACTATTAAATCAACTTAAACCACAATTAACCGGTTTAAGTTTATTTTAACTTTACATAATAATAATTTACCAAATATGGTTATGTTTATCTTTATTTAGATATTACTTACAGATCCTTAATATAAAATGTCGGCATAAATAAAATCAAATTTTGGAAAAACTTTTTATGTCGATATGAAAAAAATTAAAATTTTGACAATTATTTAAAATTAAAATAAAAAAATTGAAATTTTCCATAATAATTAAAATTATCAAAAAAAATTAAAATTTTTAAAATGATTTAAATTTTCAAAAAACTCGAATAAAAAAAATTGAAATTTTCATAAAAATTCAAATTATGACAAAAATTCAAAAAAATTTCTTAAAGCCAAAAGGGCCTATGTCTCGATATATTTAGAAGAAATATTTCCTCAAGTTCTACCTATAACTACATTGTAACGAAAATAGGTTGTAGTTACTACAACCTATTTTCGTTACAAATTTTTCGTATATTATTATATCGTGCGAAAAATAAAAAACAAATGTTATCTTCAACAACAAATAATTACCGTACCTGTTAAAAATTAGCAATGAAATACTCATTTTTCCCCATTAAAAAATATGAGTAATGAAATAAATCCACATTACTCATTAAAATAAAAAAGTAATGTGAATTCTTACATTACTCATTAAAAATTAAAAATGAGAAATGTAATTCTCCATTAAACGAAAAAAAATTAGTAGGTAAATTAATTTCATTACTCATTATGATAAAAATGAGCAATGAAATATCATTGCATTAAAAAAAATGCGTTTTTTCCAACTCTGGTTATATAACCAATATAAATTAACCTGCAAGTGAATTTAAACCATTTGGTTATTTTATTGTGTTTAATTTAACTACTTTATTTACCTATCGGTAATTTATAACTCTAACTTTATGGTTTTGGTTTAAATTTTGTTAATGTAACACATTATAGTTAATAATATAATATTTTTATAAAACGCATCTGTTATGTTTTATGCTCCATTAGTTTAATAATTAACGTTAATTTAACAGTAAGTTACAATATATTTGGTAAAATATAACTTGTTGGTTAAAAAACTATATTCAATTTAACCAAAGCTGTGCTTAATTTACCAAAAAGAAATATTAAAAGTTTAACTAAACCAAAATATCTCTCAAAAAATAATTAGTCTGAATCATTTTCAAAAGTTAAATAACGTTATGTAACTTCTAAAATAAGCAATATTACTAATTAGTTAGTAATATTACCAATAGGTTTTTTTATTAGTTAAATTATACTAAGAAATAACCTTAAGGTTATAGAAACCGGTTGGTAAATTTAAAGGGTTATTTTTTAGTTCATAGTAACCTTAAACTAATTGGTTTAAAACCAAGTTTAAAAAAACGTTGTTCTACTTAGATTTTGGATAATTTACTATTCTTGATACTTAAATGCTCAGTAATGAAATTTAGGCTTACGCAATAAGATTGACGAATCGATAGACTAGCAGCGAAGGATACTTAATATTTTCGTCCTGAAGAAAATTACATTTCTTTACCTCGGCATTAGGGCTTTTTATGGGAAAATTCCAGCCGGATTATTAACCGGAGGAAATTTATCAGAAATCTTGAAAACAAATTGGATGATTTGTCTTTCTGACTACAGGTATTGATTTTTTATGCGCCCCGTTCTCTCCTTCGTTTATAAGCTCCAAAAAATTCTCAGCCAAAAAGCAATAAGATAAAACGAAAATAAAGCGTTGACAGCTTACTTAAACCATCACCCGGTTAATACTAAAAACATGCGTAATATTTTCACTTTCACACCATCTTAATTTCTGGTGGGTGGGCCGCTAACTCAATTTCAAAATTAAAATCGTAGTCAATGGTTGCCATATGGCGATCAAACTTCAAATAAATGTCTAGTGTCTGGAAGCGGCACTATACATTTTTATCACACTCTTTTAATTGCCCATCAAATCGTTTTAGTTTTAAGTAAATGTGGATGCCGGCTCGTTAATCTTTACGACCTCTGTATTGTGTTTTACTTGCATTTAAATTTAACTCTTTGTTCTAAATATACAGTGACCGAACATTTTCAAAATAATTTTCATAAAGATAAAAAATATTTTTTATCCCAAAAGTCAACGATTTCCTTTGAAGGACTAATAGGTCAGCTCATGACTAATCAGAATATCAAAACATGACCTTAGTAAAAAATCATTAGTTTTTAAGATATTGGCATTTTTATTAATTTTGTGAAACTTGACACATAAATCAGTTTTTCGAGTGCCACAACTACAACATTCTATATTCTTAGATTATATTTTAATTACAATTCAAAATTAAAGTAATAGTAGATTTTGTAGCTGTGGCACTCGAAAAGTGTCAAGTTTTACAAAATTCATAAAAATGACTATATCTCAAAAACTAACGATTTTTTACTAAGGTCATATTTTGATTTTCTGCATAGTCGTGAGTTGGTCTATGAGTCCTCCGAAGGATATCGTTGACTTTTGGGACACCCTGTATATCCAGGATAACTTCTAATCTAATCTTTATTGTTCTTAATTTCTTCTCGAGATCGTTACGCAAGACGGCAAAAGAAGGGAGAAAAAAGACACTTGAGCCGAAAAAATTAATACAAACGATGATTAAAAAAATCTGCATACGCCCCTGGGGAGGCAAAGGGAAAGTATACGCTTATTTTACGATCATCGGGGGACCGAGCCGGCGCGTTCATATGTAAAATGGCAAGCTGTTAAATTGTATCAGATATTTTATTAAACACTCTCTCCTCAACTTTTTACCCTTGTTTTTATACACTGTTACGAAGTAATGCGAAGGTAAATGCTTTTTTAAAAAACAGGCGACAATATTCATATGCACCTTTGAAAACTCAAGCGGGCTAACGGCAGTGGCGTGCATGCAATGAAATCACATTTGGGTGAATCTCACGAAATGTCCCCCAATGGTGTTACCCCGAGATATTTAATAAAACTTAATGAGTTTGACCTACACTTTTATTATGTTTTGATCTTTTATAATTAAGTTCATAAAAAGTCTAAAACCTATCCTCCGTGACTGTTACTCTTTCTAGGTTAACCTATATGTTTTCAAATATCTGAGTTATCAGTTCACTAAGTAAATTAAACACATCCAAAGCAATCGAATCAAATATGAAATATTATTAAAAATTAAAAGAAATAATTTTTATAACCATTTATGTAGGTGTTACAAAAATTGATTCTATCCTCCGTGAATCTGTTTTTGCTTTAAATTTTATGCAACAGATGGCGCTATAATCATTTTAAATAAGCAAAAACCTCTGTTTACGACATTATAGATGCATGTGATTCCTGAAGGTCAGTTAGAAATTAAATGCAGTTGAGAGTGTTGCTGGTTTATAATTCAAAAGTGTAAGTTCATTAATTTCCTATTTAAAAACCTATCCAGCGTGTAATATCTCAGTAAGTAGATTTTTTTTATTAATATTTTATGTATGTACAATTGTATTTTAAAAAAATATTAAGGTGTCAAAAGATACAATAACTTATTTCAAAATATATTTTTAAAAAACATATAAAATCCTAACCTCCGTGAAGCTATCTTCCGTGAAGCTCTAATATTCAAAATGTATGGTTTCTTAAAATTCTTGCATTAGTGCAGAGCCACTTATGTTATGTTATTACTAGACCTGGTGGCTTCCCAAAAACCCCATTCTAGACTAACAGTGAAACAACCAAAAATAAAAAATAATCATTTTCACTTGGGGGACATCTCAATATATTCACCCAAATGCATTGCATTATTTATCAAGTTGGCTGTTTTCACTTGGGTATCGTTTAAATTGTTAGTTTATAGTCTAAAAACAATTTTGAAAAAAAAAAAAAATTTAAAACACAAATCATTAATTATAAAAAGGATTGATTTTAAGGTTATGTTTCTGCAAAAATTATTATTTACTAATTTATTAAAAATGTCCGAACTTAAATATAAATTATATTAGGTAAAGTTATCATTAGTTAATTCTGCACCAACAAATGTACTTACCGAATTGTATCCTTTGGCAAAACATGAAAATGCAACGATTCAGTTCTTGAATTTTATTTACAATTAAAAACACATGATCCCTTAGATAAAATACACACCCTATTGTAACTATATAAGCATTAAGCGTTGAGTTTCTTAATCAATGATATAAAGAATAATCAATTTAAATCGAGTACTAAACCAGTTTTTTAGTTTTTTCCTTGCAACGTAAAACACAAATAACGTGCGCGATTTAGCTGTGCAATTGAACAAAATTTGTCGAGTAAGACTTCTGCCTTCCTCTCTTTTGTGAAAAAACTACCTATTTATTTAAAAATGATGTACAGTTCGTATGCTTTAAATGCATTGTTGACAATTTATGAACAATTTTTTAAACAAAATTCCTTTAATTTAAAGGTATGTAATAATTAATCATTTATATTTCGTAAACTAGTTAACTTATTTTTTATATTTAAAAAAAAAATGTATGTTAAAACACAGTTTTTCAAGAAAATTATTGCGTTGTCATGTCGTGCAAAAACCTAAATCCACTGATATGCTAAATCAGTTGATATAAATAAATCAACGTTTCTGCATTTGACTAAAGTGAAAAATACTTTTTATCTTAAAAGTTCATGGTCGAGCGATAGATGATGTTAGGCTATCATAGGTAATTTAAAATTAACTATTATTGATTTACAATGTTCATAAAGTAGGGCAAAGAAAGAAATTTTCGATTCTGTTGCATACTCCATTTTAAATGACACTGCACGCCACTGGCTAACAGTGCCAGAGAAAATTACCGGGTTTTAATAATGTCAAAGTTTCAGAGATATTAAGGTTTTTGTCGTCAGAATCGCCGATTTGGTTTCTGCAGATTAATGGGCTTTATCGCGCGATTAACAATCGTTAGAGCAGGAACTAACTATCCAGCGTTGGGTAGTAGGTAGGTCTTAACGCCCGGCCATTAAGTGCCGTTAATTTCAGCTAACGAATGCATAATAAATAAGTTCGCAGCCGCACTATTTTACAGATCCAAATTAAACTGGCGGCAAGGTGATTAATCAAAAATTAATTAGACGAAATGAGGCGAACGAACGAACGTTCCTGCCGCACCGAAACCGGGGGAGCAGGAATTTTAATTCCTGCAAAACGCGACGATAAATACGTTCTCCCGGTTAAAATTGCAATCGGGGGGGTTAGCTACTACACTATTGCTACAAGGGGTCCATAACCACTCCATTCCAAGCCTGCTACCTTGTTTTCGTTAGCAGAGTTATATTTCAACCGAGCCAGGCACACAATCGTTAAAAACTCCATGTGTATATTTCCTGTTGCAAACAGGGGAATTACACAGACTTTCCAGAACTCCCTGCTAAAGTTCTGAATTATAGAAATTTTAATTGCCTCATGCAAAATATCTCCTTCAGATAGTTTTGTACTTGTACCATCAGGTACAAGCTATATTTATTAAACATTTAACTTTTCCCTGTATACAGCCTTCAGCAAATGGTTCAAAACTTTTTGGTGATGAATCTAAAGCGGGGTGCATCCTTGACATCAAAATTTACAGAACGAAAACTAGCTAATCATGAGAGGTTAACTTTTAAAATTACTCATAGCTCAATATGATCAGTTCGATTTTGCTTCTCGTGATGTTCGGTAGCTCTATGAAAGAGTATTTGAAATATAAGTGATTTCTCGACCAAGGAGAGGCAAAATCGAACTCCCAGTTTATGGTTTTAATGAAGAATTTGTAAAAATATATGAAAATAACTAAGAGATGGATCGGATGATTGAAGATTAAAGATAATTAAAAAATTCTGTGTACGAAGCCATGTGTACAGTGGCCGACACGGAATTTTGAACGGCTTACGTCCAGTTAATATTAAAATCTTAACTTCCTTTATAGCCAACTAACCTTACTTCCGGTTATCACTAGTCTTGTCGTTTTGAAAGCGAAATCAAAAATGGACAATATTGTTTATTTGGTATTTACAAATTTATACATGGACAACCAAATTATAACGTTCAAAATTCTGTGTCCGCCACTGTACAATGTACTATGCTCCACACCTCAAAGTCCCACCACGTGACCACGTACGGAACGCAGTCTTTTGAAAATTTGGCATTTAAGGCTTTTCAGGTTATGTATCTGTCAAAGTATAGTCAAGGAAAGAAATAATATTTATAGTGTTACCGCTTATGTTTAAGCATTAAAAGTTAATAAATCTTTAGGCCGTATTACAGCCGGCAATTCTTTTGGCAATTGCAATGAAAATTGCCGTAGGCATGCGCAATCTCTTGCAATTGCCGAAAATCGGTCCGGATGGATTTTTATAGCCGTTTCACGGCAATTCTGGGGTGAAATCTGGTAACTTTTTTGTTACCAACCCTACTACAAATTCCCTAAAGAGACGCTGTTCGACTTAAGGGGGGGTAAGGTCAAATCATACGAAAAAAGCCATGTTTTCGTGATTTTTTTTCTGACGACGCAGTTAAAATTTCTTTACTCAACCAATGGTACATTGAAGTATGACATTCGAAGAATGTTTCAACAAATTTGTACAAAGAAATATTAAAAAATACGGCAATGGCAGCAATTGTTCGGACGTGTCTCGAAAAAAAGTTGAATTGCGGTGCCCCTCATAACTTGGTGCTGGATCATCTGAAATCAAAAAATCAAAGTTCATTCGTTAGATAATAGTTTTCCCCAGGTAACGCTGTCGAGTTTTTTCTTTTTTTCCAATTTTTTTCATTTTTTCGAACACTTTGAAGTGAAAAACACAATTTTGTGGGAAAAAATCGGCTAATTTGTTATTGCGAAATCAAAATTATGAACAAAAAACGAAAAAACTCGACAGCGTTACCTCGTAAATGATGTACAGAAATAGTGTTTAAAACTTTAAAGCGTTTTTCCCACAACTCACGTTTTCAAAGTCGGTGCCCCTGATAACTCCAAAACTACTACACCGATCCTTTTGAAATTTTAAACACTATTTCTGTACATCATTTACGAGGTAACGCTGTCGAGTTTTTTTGTTTTTTGTTCATAATTTTGATTTCACAATAACAAATTAGCCGATTTTTTCCCACAAAATTGTGTTTTTCACTTCAAAGTGTTCGAAAAAATGAAAAAAATTGGAAAAAAAGAAAAAACTCGACAGCGTTACCTGGGGAAAACTATTATCTAACGAATGAACTTTGATTTTTTGATTTCAGATGATCCAGCACCAAGTTATGAGGGGCACCGCAATTCAACTTTTTTTCGAGACACGTCCGAACAATTGCTGCCATTGCCGTATTTTTTAATATTTCTTTGTACAAATTTGTTGAAACCTTCTTCGAATGTCATACTTCAATGTACCATTGGTTGAGTAAAGAAATTTTAACTGCGTCGTCAGAAAAAAAATCACGAAAACATGGCTTTTTTCGTATGATTTGACCTTACCCCCCCTTAAACAGTTTAATGTTATTTGTTGTATGATTGGCATTGTGTTTAAAGTTCTAGTATCCATTTCACTCATTATGTTTTAAATATCTCTACTAAATAACAAATAAACTTAGTGTTTACAAAATCGTATATTTTTCTTCGGTTGGTAGCACGGTAATAAACAGCAAGTTTTCTTGCCATTGCCGGCTGTAAAACAACATGCAAGACGGCCTTGAAAACTAGATGGCAAGAAAAATTGCTGCAAGAAAAATTGCTGCAAGAAGAATTGCCGGCTGTAATACGGCTTTTTATAGTATCACAATAACAATGGTTGGTTTAGGAATTTAGGAATATAAATACTGCATTTAATGAAATTCCAAAGTTTAAGGTGCAATATAAGTGATATTTTTGTGCATTGGGTCTACATTTCTCCATAAAATAGTTTTAACTAAACAACATTTATTAAAAAAAATCTAACTTCTCTATTATAAAATAAGAATATCTGTATCAAAGCTAGGTTAATGTATTAGAACAAAAAATCTTCTAATTTTGTATTTTAAGGTTAGAAAAATCTATTTTGACCAAAATAAATAAGTGAATTATTTGGAAAAGTGTGTTAATATGGTCATAAATAAATATAGGTATACTAAATAATTGTTGAATATGGTTCAAATTAAATAGAAGCTTTTATACTTCTAATGACAAAACTTGTGCATACCTCTCGGCATACCTACTTTAAGTTAGATTATAAGAAAACAAACAATTTTTAGAGAAACTTGCAAAGTTAAAATATTTAATACTGCCATGACATGTGATTTATTAAAATTTTTAAAGTTATAATGATTTTTCGATGTAGATCAAGTTCAGTCGAAGCTTTTTAACTATTTGTATTGACAAAACTTTATGTAGGTACACTTTAAGCTGGATATGAAAAACTACCACATTTTTAAATACCATATTATACAGTCTTTTAAATAATCCAAAATACTTATTTATTTTGGTCAAAATAAATTTTTCTAACCTTAAAATTACAAAATTAGATGATATTTTTGTTATAATATATTAACCTACCTTTAAAACAGATATTCTTATTCCATAATAAAGAAGCTGGATTTTTTTTAATAAATGCTGTTTAGTTAAAATTATTGTATGGAGAAAACCAGATATTTGGACCAAATGCACAAAAATATTACTTATTTGGCACCATACACTTTAGAATTTCATTAAATGCAGTATTAATATTCTTAAATTTTTAAACCATCCATTGTTATTGTAATGTTATAAAGATTTATACATTTTTAACGCCTAAACATAATATTATTTCTTTCGTTGACTATACTTTGACAGATACATAACCTGAAAAGCCTTAAATGCCAAATTTTCAAAAGACTGCGTTCCGTACGTGGTCACGTGGTGGGACTTTGAGGTGTGATCTCAGTTTCTTTTAAATAAGACCCTTGATAAAGACAATTTTAAAAATATAATGAGCTGGCCAAATAGCTTTTAAATTAAGCTAAAGGTCATTCCTCTGAACACAAAGTTGTTATCAAACGTCAGGGTATGCAATGCATTTGTGCTTTCATTGTATGAACGCCACTGATGAGTTTTTTAGAGTACCTACCAAATATTTTACAGTAATAAAAAAGCTGCATGAAACATTTCTAAAAAGATATTGTTTGAGCCAGCGCCTCGATTCTTTTTGTATTACAGTAACTGTGTTATCGAAAATTTGGGATAAGCGCTTAATAAACTAAAGTGGCTTTTGTGGAGATTTTTAATTCTGATGGCTCGCTGAAACGTTTCCATTAATATAATCAAAGCACTTAATTCGATTATGATACCTATTGACTGAAAACATTTTAAAGCAAACATAATCATTGTGAAAGCCCGAAAGCAGTCAAATTTATTATTAGCATTAATAATTCAAACGAGACTGGCTGATAATTGGGCTTCTTAATATACAGTTTCAATTTTCTTCGGTTTTAATTATACAACGGTCGTTTTTGTTTCGCTTCCTCGTCTTCTCCTTCTCATTGTACGCTTTCCATTTATCCACGAGTTCGACAGCTCCTCTAAAACATTCATGCGCCAGGCTTTCGCATGTCGTTTTGGGAATCAAGAACTTTGATTACCCACACACACGTGCAAGATTGATGATAAATTTTAGATTTTACAAGCTTATTTATTCAGAATTATTACATTCATGCAAATAATTGATTTATAGCAATGAATCCATCTACAGTAGTATGGGAGCTATGTTCCTTTTGGCTCACTAGTACTCTCTGACGCCGTTGGTGGCGCCACTTGGAACATAGCTACTCTACAATGAGAAAAAGAAAAATTAACATGTTTATACATATTAAATACATCATCATGTTAAAAAAAGTGTTTTAGATTTGTTAAGTTTTGCATGTTGAATTAAGCATTTTTCAATATTAAATTATTAATTTACCGAAAACATTAACTCCATTAAAAAAACAAAAAAAAACTCTTGAATCAATGTTCAGTTTTATACAGTTTAAATAAAATTAAACTTTATAGGAAAAAAACGTTTATTTATAATAACAAATCAAATTTGTAAACGTTACATTTTCTAAATCTTATTTACTTGTTTTAACGATTCTGCAATATTCATGTAATACCTTGGCAATGTCAATTAAAATGAATAAACTCCTCAAGGAATGCATTTGTTCGCCATTTCAATTCTCTGAAAGAAGTAATTGTAAATTGTACAATTATTATTTTAGACTTTTGAGACTTATTATCATAATACATTTTATCAAATAAAATAGTATTTTTTCCACTCCTATTGCATATTATTGACATTATTTGTTTTTTTTCGTAAATAATGGTAACCAATATAACCGCCCGGCCTAACAATGTGAATAATGAACTCATTATTCACGTTGTTGGTTGATTTCAATATTCACTGTTATTTAAACCAATCAAGTTTTGGTAAAAAGTAAGGTTAACAGATGTCAGATTGAAATCTGAAGTCAAATAGTTTAATTGCGACGTAATTTATAACCTTAAAATATTCGTATATTGTAATGCCAAGAAGCTAACACTAAGAATAAATATGGAAGAGTTTCAATACTCGATAAAATGTTCAAATGTTGCACCCGTTACATTTTGAGGAAATTTTAGAAAAAAGTATACAATATTTATGCATTTAAATTACGTGCTTGTTTAAGGTTACTATTTAAGTTTTACACACACAATTATTACTATGCCCACAATCCACACAACAAGGTCTGTTCTATCTCGTACTAAAAATACAAAAAATCACTGCAACACTGCACAGTTTAACGGCGGCCATTTTTGTTGTTTACAATTCTTGTGCTTTGGGTTTGTGCTGTTTAATAATTGTTTTGTAAGCCTCAAATAAGGCCTTTAAGTGCTAAGGACAACCATTTTGCTCCTCTTTTATAATAAATATACCTTATTCTATCAGGGCTGTCAAATGACAATTTGAAGGTTAATTTGTGGGTTATAATTTAACCGTAAAATTGATATTTGACAGTTTTCTGACAGCCCTGATAGAATAAAGTTTATTTTTTACAATAGAGTAAAATGGTTGTTCTTAGGACTCTTTTAAGGCTTACTATGAGAAACACAACGTTTAAAACGATTATTAATCTTTATAAACAGAGCACAAACCCAAAGCTCAAAAATTGTAAACAACAAAAATGGCCGCCGTTAAACTGTGCAGTGTTGCAGTGATTTTTTTGTATTTTTAGTACGAGATAGAACAGACCTTGTTGTGTGGATTGTGACTATGCCTTCATCCAAAATTTTACAGAATACACTTTAGAAGCCAACTTGGTCGCATTTGCCAATTTTCTAAGGTCGCGCCCGTTACGCGATTCATGACGTTATAAAAGGTTTTCTATACAAGTTTACGTTGACATTTACTTGAGTTAAATATCGAATTTTTTATACTAGTTTTGTATATTAACGTATCTTGATATATATGAACATGAAAAAACGCAGTGTCGGTGTCGCACCCGTTACTTCAACTTTTCTATTTGTTTGACATAACCAAAAAAAGTTAAAAACTTTTTAAATCTTCAATCGAGCACCCATTAAACATAAAAATGCCTAATTTAATGCAAATATTTCTTGACTATTGAACAATAAAAGAGTCAATGCATTATTGAACATTGACTCAATGCGTTTATTTTTCTCAGTGTTCTTACGGTCCGTCGACCGTTTTTTAAATTTAAAGCCTGATTTATAGATTGCCTTCTTTCCCTCCTTCCTTCCTCCCGTAGTGGATGATCAATAAAAAAACCTGTTGTCCCGTTCATCTTCTACGGGAGGAATTGTTCATCTTCTACGGGAGGAAGGAAGGAAGGCAATTCATAATTCTGGCTTAATTCTTTACCATGACATTTACATGTTTGCTTTTTCTTTGCAGGGAAGGGGCGCTTGTACCCGGCCTACAGCCTGAGCGGGTCTGAAGGTGAAGAATCTCCCCGCAGGTACGGTACTTCCCCGCACGCCTACCAGCACCCCCTCTATCAGCAACCGGCCCGACTAAGCGACACTCCGACCTCGGAAAACGCATCGGACGCGACCTTGACCGATTCCGAACTCGCTTTGGCCAGAGACAGCACCCTATTGGTTCACAACGGTAAGCAAAAAGATATTTGACATGCCTAAAACGGTGACGAGATGGAAGGCATTTCAGTCTTGTAACATTGGTTGCCTACTATTGGCGTAAAGTAGTAAACCTATTACTCGAAAAAGAGAATTGTTTGAACATTTATTGTTATACTAGGTATTATATCATCTGTCTCAGACCATTTTTTATCTCCCGAAGTAATCAAACAACGTTTCGCGCGAGCAGGATCTAACAGCCCCCTCTGGACCGCCACCGGGTTTTATGGCCCCCAATAAAAGGGGTAGCCGGGTAGTCTGCAGCGGCGGCCCTGGTGGCGGGTCCTCTGATAATGCTCCGGCTTATGGCGGTTAAATATGGCCGCGTAGAGGGTATAATTGACCAAAAATTATTGCCAGCCTCTTTTCGACCATTCTTGCCCAGGTAATTATTTTTTATGGTCCCCCCTTTCCCCGATAACGGACGAAGAACCGCCAAGCGTTTATTAAAACTATGTGAGCTCATACTCGCCCTTGCCAGGTTTATTGTTCGTTCACTGCCACTGCTAAATTAAGGATTAAATCATTCGTTTTCTTTCTGATTGTATACGTCTTGTATTTTATGTAATTTATCTCAACCAATATGTTTGGTCCTGGGAAATTGTATGTTGTAGAAAGGGAATCTAGATTTGCTTGATAGTATTTTAAAGGTTTAAGGTAATACCCCAGTAGCACAATGTTCGTAATAATATTGGGCCAATATATCTTTCGTCACATTGTTTCTTGCATGGTCCAATATTGAAACCCAACATTGGCCTGAAGTTGTTTTACATTATATTCTTGGAAAGTTGAAGCAGAAATTGAAAAAAACAGATAGCCACCTAGTACTTACTACGTAGTAGGATTTCTAAAAATGATATGTCACGATCGTGTCGACAAACATTTGTTTTCTGGAAATGTTTATAGAAGGTACTTAGGGGCGTAGAAGCGGGAGGCAGGTGACAATGCCCACCCAAATGATAAGGGGGTTACTTGATATAAAATGTACCCTCCAAATTCTTTGAAAAAACCTACCAATAAGACAAGTCGTGTACCGTCTATGTTATTCTTAATTACGATGAAATACTAAAATCGTATGTATCGTGTGTTAAAATGATCAGCTTGAGCTTTATTAACGTAATAACGAATTTTATAGCTAATAAGACAAGAAATCGCATATTACCCTAGTTATTCTTACGTTAATATGCAAGAATGGCCTTTATTATTTTCACCAATTTGGTGCTAAACGATAAGGATGGTAGTCGGTTGCGCCACCCCCCAACTTAAAACCGTTCCTGCGCCACTAGTATAGACATATTCTGGAAACAAACGTGTCTCGTTACATATCATTTTTAGAAATCCAAAAGCATCGTTGACTATAGTTAATGAAATAATGGCCTAAAATAATATGCCAATATAGGACCAACCTTGGATAAACATTGGCAAGATATATTAAATTATCATTTTATGCCAATATAGGGCTAACATCGGCTAAATAAATCCAATATTGGCCCCAGATAAAATATTGGGAATAGATGCGCCCCATATAGCACGATGCAACGAAAGTGATCATAACAGAAGCAGAAGCAGAACTAAATAAAAAATGTCATTTTGTATCGTCAATCCTGCTTAGTTCTGAAAAGTTTTGATATAAAAAATGGGATAAAGAGTGCGGAACTTCCGCAATTGCGAAGCAGTTAGTGTTGACTAAAAATATAATATTGCGGCTTCTGTCAATATTCACACTGTAAGTCTAATAAATAATTTTTTTTTAAAACCTTGCTCCCCTTCTCTTAACTCTGATAAAAAATGTTCTCGGAGGTGGGATGGTGGAAGAGAAAAATCGTACAATAAAAATAATGTAAAAGGAAACGCTAATTTCTGGGCGTAAAAGTTAAAAGCCCGAGCAGCTATCGGTGTCATTTGGCCGGAGATTATGAAGCTGGTAGAAAATGTACATTGATAACACTTAACTTTTATGTCCCCGCGCACCGACTCTATTACGTTTACTGGCTGGCGATGGAGCAGGTTTAGCTTTTTCTCTTCTCCACTCTCGGAGTAACTTTTAAAAGTTAATGGCGAAAATCTCGTTCCGAAGATGAGACGGTGGACCAAAACGTTTTACTTGCTGAAGCTTTGTAGCTCGCTCAAAGAACCCAATAAATATTCAATTAACATAACTCTTTCGGGTTAAATTGGGACGGGAGATTAGTATAATCCATTAAGGCAAGACAAGGAAAAAAAGAGAGGAAAAAAGCCTTTTCATCGGGTTGATGAGATCGAGTCCGTTCATCTTTTGAGCGTAACTAGCGACTAAGAGAATTCGGCTGCTGGCCCGATTATTACTGATTCCTTAAAGTAAAATCCGTCTGATTGAGTGTGCGACATGACTGGCTCCGGTATCTCCCGCTCCCTCCGGAAAGCGTTTGATGTCTTTCTGCGAATTGAACGATAACCCGACCTGAATTTATTGGGACCTTTAGCATTTTTCCGACTGTGTGTGTGTACGGGTTCAAAGCGATGCCGGAAATACCGCACTGTTTGAAAGAAACTCTAATTCAAAGAAAAACATTTAATATATAACAATCCGTTCGGTGTTCCAAGAGTTTAAACGCATCTAACCAGCCAGGAACACAAAAACATCCACCCAAGCAAAAAGAGAGTTATGTGACTGTAAGGAGTATTTGGACGGCTTTCTGCACAATGGGACCAACCCACACCATGATGAAACTGAGAAAAAAGCTATCAAAGATTTTAATAATTTTAAAATTACCTGTTAATTTTATGCCGATTTTGGAAACGGAGGTTTAAGGGATATAATTTAATAATTTCATCAGGTGGGTTTTGTGATGTTATGCGTAAGGGTGTCGAAAAAAATGGGCTTTTGTTGGTTGGTTCCTTTCTGCAATTTATGAAAACTACTATCTGATGTATATATGTATTTAAAGAAAAGCGACAATTATTTATTTCCAAACAAAATACAACTGATATTACTATTATAATGGTAATATGAATTAATTTTGATTCTATTTGAAATTCGTCCACATCATCTTCCAACCCCACCTCATCTTGTAAGCTACCAAAAAAATGCATCAAGACTTTATATTTTGCAGAAGCAGGAAATCTTTAAAGACTTTGGTAGTGGGTCTACCAGCCTGCTTTTTTACAAAAAAGATCCAACCCACTTGCAGATATTCTACAGATTCTAATTCTGGATTAGTAATCCACACTATTATTGAATGTTGGTTGGTTCAATGATTAATAGATTTCACTACACTTGCATTTTGGCTATGACCTATTTTGCAGATAAATTATACATACTTAATTAGTCCATTTTATCAATAGAACTTCCTGAAATACAGACAAAATTAAATTAAAAAATTAGATTAGCACCAAAGCTCGTGATTGCAAAAGCTGTGTTGTTCAATTTAGGAAGTGTGAAACAAAAGGTGATCTAGTTAATGTTTCCGCACGTTGCACACATTGAACGATCGACACATATTAGCATAAACCTAATTTCCCATCTGTTAAGGCCATTAGTGGGAAGTCGGGCAACCCTGGCCGAATGGAAGAATTGACAGATGCACTTAATCAGCGCAAGAGCCTCCTCCATTCTCGAGTAAAAATTAATCCGCCAGATTATTTGATTAAGTTATAAATCTCCCGGTAAATAGCAAGGGTAATATTATGGGTGTGTGCGGTATGAATTTATGTGTGTGCGGGGTGCTTTTTTAATTCATTAAAATATCTGCGAGCAGATTCGGCTGCTATAGCGAATGCTTAAGGTATAAAGGTGTGCTGATCGGGGCGCCGTAAATTTCGTCAAACTAGAAGTGAGTTTCGGAAACTAAACTAATAAAATTGAGCACACCTTAAAATTAACTGCTAATAAATTATCCAAACTTCACGGAACTTTTAGCCGCGATATGTTCCCCATCTCGATATATTTTTCATTAAATTACCTTAAAGGGTTTTGATTTACTCGACATACTTATATGGAGAAAATATTTCAAAAATAAATGTTACTCTTTTGTATAATTTTTTAAATAATTCGTATAAATATAGTACAATTTTAAGTTAGAATATAAATTTTACAATATTAGACAATTTATTCAAGAGTAAAGCATCACACCACCCAAGATAACCAATGAAATGATTTCCCGATTGAAATAAGACGCCGGCCGGTCGCTCAACTGCAATCTGCATCATCAGTTTGCAGTTTTAGTTAATGTTAGGAAGTGTATCATTGTGAGGTTAGTACCACATTTCTGGTGAGTAATTATTGAATATTATTTTTCAGAATAGGTAGGTAGGTATTTGCAAAATTGTTCAGGGACTGGGATAAATAAATAATTATGACCTGGTGATCAAATGAGGATAAAAAGTGTTTATATGTTCCTACTGTGCTACAATATTGATCAGCTTACTACACAGTAAAAAAAAACAACTCTAAGCAACACTAATTAGAGTTCACACAGGTCCACACTAAATAGTGTTGTTTTATAAGACTACAATTAGAATTAATTTGTAGTGTAATTTTTCCCAAGTAAGCAAGTATGATTTAACACTATAGCACTGAGGATAAAGTAATTTTACACTATATTAAAAAGTTTTAATTTACCTAAAATTGTGTACTTCTACACTTCCTGGGTAAAATCCCACTTTTGTTCAGTGTAAATTAACACTACTTTGGAAAAGTTCTAATTTTAGAAAGGTACTTTTACTCTTTTAGTGCAAACTTCTAGTGTAAATTAACACTATTATTTAAGTAAAACCTATTGGTGGTAGTGAATAAAACCAAAAGGTAAATAAAGAGAAACATTTATTTCAAACAAAAATCTATGACAATTATCAAAATCGGTGCCGTTTAAAATATAATTTTATATTTGAGTCGTATGGCTGGCTTAAGCAAAATGGTTCCTTAAAACGTAAAAGTTTTAGATCAATGCAATGTTTTACTGGCTGTCAACTTGTAAGAAATAAATTATCTTGAGAATTCATCAGTAATCCATTTTTCTGTTATAAAAAATGGGTGATCCCATTGGTAGAGAGGTGTCAGGCGGCTGTATGTCGGGGATTTACCACACGTGTACAAATTTTCTATAATATTAATAAAAATTTAGGTATAGGTTAATATAAAAACCATTACGCTTGAAAATAAAAAGTAAATCAAGTGTGTATGTATTAATAATTTTACAAGTACCCGACCTACTGCCGTAAATTATTGATATATAATATAGGTCGGGTA
This sequence comes from Brassicogethes aeneus, assembly GCA_921294245.1. Taxonomy (NCBI): domain Eukaryota; kingdom Metazoa; phylum Arthropoda; class Insecta; order Coleoptera; family Nitidulidae; genus Brassicogethes; species Brassicogethes aeneus. Next base: position 4,151,603 of record OV121138.1, read on the forward strand.
TAGACATCCTTTTAAAATATTGGTATTTATTGAGTATTAAGGCTTAAAGAAAAAGAAAGTATAATACTTACCAAAAAATAAGAATGTCCCCTTATGGATTCACCGTAATTAAAATCTAACTGAACAAAAATGCCACACAACGCGGTATCTCCGGATATGCACTGCGTAGGTAGATAGGTACCAACCAAACATTTTAAAACGCATTTTGGTTATTACCAGTTTTTTCAGTCTATTTTGCCACTATTGGTGTAATTTAACTCTAATTGTGATACAATGTGCACTAGTAGTGTAAAGAAAAAAGAGCTTTAGTTTGTAATTTATGTTTATGTTTTCAGTTTATGTTAACTTAATTCTATCCTTACAAAATTTCTAACCCATACTAGGGTAAACGCAGCTTTTTTAATATTTGTAAGGTTGGACAATGATGTTTGTTAAATTGATATTTTGGACTTCCATTGCCTTGTTATTTTTAATCATGCTGTTTCGACTGGTGAGTATCTTCATTCGTCATACTGCATAGGTTAAGTAGGTACAGGTGTCTTTACATGAACGGGTGCAGGGTTTTATTCCAAGGTCACATCTGTTTAACAACGAATTCCAGATGTACACGATAGTTGATTATTGTTTTGGTAAAAGCAAATTTGATACAGTAGAATTTTTCTGATGCTCAGATCACGAGATTGATTAAAAAGAAGTAAATGAAATCAGAAAATAATTTGAAATGGCAAAAAATGAACGGGGAAAGTGAAATATTAGAGGCAGCCAATTAAGTCGGAAAACGTAGTTTGCCGTCAAAATCTAATTTCCAAAATAACTCGGGGGCATATTTGGTCCTTATCGCATCTGCATATAAATAGAAATATTATAAAATTTCGGGGAGAGAGAGAGAGGCGTAACGTATGAGTTTACAACAGGTCTGCGGTGCTTATGTGTGTTCAGGAGAACGGCATTGTCCTAAATCCCGCCAAAGATGGGCAACAACAATGAAGGGATTATTACCTGGTTTCAAAGGGGAAATTAACATTATTTTTATGTCAGAGAAAACAGCTCATTGTTACAATTGAAACGAACAAGTCGTTTTACGCAAGTGTCGGGTGTTTACACTGGTTGTTGCGCCTTCAAGACTAACTGCATGCAAATCAAGTGGTTTGCGAAATAAATCTGCCATAGGCTGTGCAAGAACCGCGACCGCTGCTGCACACCAACAACAAGATAAACGACGAAATAAATTCCATTTATTTAAACGTATTGATTAATTGATTTATATTAAATTTAGTTATATAGTTACTAATTTAACAATAAAATAAATAAGGAATATACAGTGAATCCCAATTGAATGGGGTTATTACTAAGGCCCAGGTTGAGGAGGATTCCGGATTGTACTTAGTTTTGGGTCAGTCCAATGTCCTCCAAAAACCCTTCCCAAACTGGACGTATGGCCCGACCCGGCTGATAAAAATCCGTGGAGCGGCCTTAACCATAGACACTGTCTTCCACGACCTCCTAGGGTGGATCTACCAGCCGGCGTAAAAACTTCGGATCCAACAAACACAGGTAATGCTGTAATTTGGAGGGATACGCAGGAGAACGGAAAGTGGGTAAAATAACCCTGCAGGGTTATTCTCCCATGGGAGATTAGTGGAGGATAATGTCTTTGGGGCCTGTCATACGTTCCCATACTCATACTCATTATTTAAACGTATTGATTAACATAATTATAAGCTTAACACATAACACAGGTAATGCTGTAATTTGGAGGGATACGCAGGAGAACGGAAAGTGGGTAAAATAACCCTGCAGGGTTAATCTCCCATGGGAGATTAGTGGAGGATAATGTCTTTGGGGCCTGTCATACGTTCCCATACTCATACTCATTATTTAAACGTATTGATTAATATAATTATAAGCTTGTTATTTTATTTAAAAGGCCTCCTCCAAGAATGTTTGCATTGAATTTCCAATAATCAATCGATTAGATTGGATGCTGGGTACGAGCGAAAATAGCAAGATTAAGTGTTTGTTTTAGATTAAAGGGTCTCAGGCAGTGTCAATATTATTCATGAAACTACCAACCAATACAGCAAATCAAACAGGCCGTATCATAATTGCATAGCAAGAGTGTCTTTGTCATAAGCTAAAGTGGATTGTTCCAAACCATCATTTAATTAATTAGTTAAATGCCGATTGCATCGGTTTGAAATTTTATGAATTGCTATTGCGCAAAGCCCTTACAAATTTATTGCAACAGGGATTAGCGTTGTTATTATTGCAAAAACATAAAATTGAGGTTTATGCAGTAGTTTTATCCATATTTTATTCCAATCATGATAAATCGGCACAATCTGATTAAAGATTTATTACATCAAGACCCGAAAGAAACTTCCACCTCAATAATAAAAACGTATAATAACAGAAAACTTTCTTAGTTGTTTTGTTGACGATCAAACAAACGTGGGAATAAATTTTTGCATACTGCACGAGGCCCGATCTATTTTTAAACTTCCTCTGCACATAAAAGCGTTTATTTTAGTAAATGAAACTAATTGGTTTGTGCATATTCTCGCCAGTTGAAAACAGTTTTAATTGCTAAGTCTCCGCTTACTTTAATATTTGTTGCATTTTCAAGACAATTAATTATGAATAATTGCTCTCAGCTCGGCTCCTTTCATTCTACAATTTCTTGACTTGGACTGCAATACATAGAGCACTCGAGGATGTAGGGGGTGGAGTTGTGTATCTAGTGGAAGAAAATGATTTCCATTGTGTCCTAATAACATTCAATCTAGCAAGGACACGTTCTCCTCAGTCGTCGCAATTCATTTCCATTGTCCCGCAGACTTTCGCGTTAATAATGACGCATCATCAAATTCCTGATTAGATATCTGATTCATCAGTCGAATCTGGAAGGCTACTAATGAAAATTCATCTTTCGAGGGTTGGGCAACAGACAAGACGGGAATACCAAAAATGACCCACATTTTACACCAAGCACCGCTAATGGTGTCGATGTATCAATGTCACGACCACACGGAAGTCGCATCCTTCATTAGTCGGAGGCTTTTAAAGAAATTAACCCATAATGGATAATAAAGATTATGCACAAACTTTTTTCACCATTAAAAAATACTGACGTGTTTCTTCATTATTATTATTATTATAGATAATTACATATACTGCCCTACTATAGTTCATTTTTTTGTTAGGTTGGTGGCTTATGCCAGTTTGACTTGGTATTTTTAGTATTTAAAAATGGTACTTCTGCTAGAGAATTTAATTAAATACTTTGACACTGTCAAATTGATAATAATATTTATTATTGATAATTTACTTGTCAATTATAAATAAAAAGATAACTATGCCAAAAATAATAGCAACGAATTCGAATGTTAAAGCCCTTTTGAGGGCAAAACTTCATTTTAATGAAATTATGCCAAATGCCACAATGTAAGAAAAACTGCATCGCCTTATGGACATTTTTGGAGTAAAAAAGTATCGAATTTGGTTTTATAAATATTACATCACACATTATTTTCACATTATTCACCATTGGACAATATTTACGTTCACAAAAAATTTTAATTTCTTTTATATACATTCTTTTTAAAGCAAAGATTATTATCCGCTAGGAATACTTTCTCTTCTGGGCCGTAAAGCAACCTATATTTAACTACTTTTTTTATATGATTTTACTCATCCAAGCAACACCAAAGCCAAATTAATTGCATTTTTTAACTACGAATTTCGACAACTCAACTTGAAAACTGCACAATGTAACCTACAATAATTTATACATAACCACAATTAGATTTATAACTAGCTTAACTAACAATGCGACCAACTTGACAACTAAATTTAACAACCAAAACCCTAAATTTGCAACGTTGCCGCAGTCCAGATAAAAAAAATGGACTTTATGTAGAAAGGCAGTAACTACAGAAAAAAATCTAAATGCGTTTTCTTGTGCTTTGATAAAGCTATATACATTTTGTATCCTAATTCAACAAAGAAATGCAGTTAACCATCTCATAAGTTAAATAAATGAATTAAATACCTACTTCTTTTTATAAAAAAGTAGTTAATGCTAATTTCCCACAAATTTCTTGTTTAGCAGTTACTGCCTTTCTCCATAGTTGGACAGTATAGCTCCAAAGGCGTTACATGGCAGGATCTATCAAAAAAAATATTAAAAAACGTCAATTTCATCATTTCCTCATCCCCACTGTTTTTGTTGTCACCTTCTTAATTTTCATTACGCTTCCTTATTAGTTACTGCAAATTCTTCAAATTGCTCTTAAATATTTTTCTCTCAAATATAATTAGAATTCTGTGAGGCGACAAGGTATAAGATTACTTCTTCTTCTTCTTCTTGTTCTTGTTCTTCGCCATTTGTTACATAATGATTGGTCTTATGTCAGATTATCACTGGCAATTGCTTCAATATCAAAACATCAAAGTATTAAGTGCATCAGTTCATTTTTTTGGAAAGGATAAATACATGAAATTAATTTGAAGATTTGTAATAATTATTCCTTTTTATGGACTTTTTTAAAGAAATAATAAAGAACGTGGATTTTTTTCTTATATTCAGTCAAAAACTTTCGTTGGTATTTTTTCATAATTGATCTTTTTAAACGACTTTTCATCATCTCTTCTGTAGAAATTATCCTATAGGTAATTGTTACACCTAGTGCAGACGAATTTCGGACTTTATTAAGTAAAATTCAAGGTCTTTTAAATTCTCGGCCCATAGCTCCGTTATATGATGACAAAGAAAGTTACACCAGGACACTTTTTGGTAGGATGTGCTCTTAAGTCGATTCCCACTCCTTCTGTATTAGATTTAACTGATAACAGACTTACACGCTGGAAATTTTATCAAAGGTTGTGGAAAACTTTTGATGTAAATGGCAAATATCTTTTCGAATTTTGTACTCAACCTAATTTAATGAAAGGCGATCTTGTTTTAGTAAGAAATGATCATCTGCCTCCAAATAAGTGGGAATTGGGTCGTATTATCAGTACTCATCCTGGTGCTGATGGGTTGGTTCGCGCTGTTACTATTAAAACTGCAAATTCAGAGTTTCAGCGTCCAATTGTTAAATTGGTTAAGTTACCTATTAATATAATTAAATAAAATTTTACTGTACTTATTAATCTTATTCTAAATACTAGCCCTGTTATTGCTGAGCGTTCTTGTTTATCTTTTGTATTAATTGACTTCGCAATTGCGGGGGAGTATGTTCGAGATTGAGTTACTCAAGTGTAATTTCTATGGAACCCTGTTTCTAGGGAACCATTATTTATTATTATACATATATAAAAAAACTTATACACGATTTTGGTTCTGTACATTACGAGAAATAAAACTGTTTTAAAAAGAAAATAATACTATTTCCTGAAACTCCAAGACATTAAATTTGCTGCTCTAAAACAGTAATGAATAATAACAATAATAGTGAATGTAACATTTTTTTTCTCTAAAAAGGTCTTAGGCAGTGACACGTTCCCCATCGCCATAAACGTAACGCAGGCACTTGGCCTAAATGCCCAAGCATGGGGGACGAGGGGGACTCGGCTGTGTGTTCACGGTCTTGATGAACAGATTTCCGTAATGGCTCAGGTTTGTTATCGGGGGCCTCCATCTTACCGAGCCCGTAAAAGCCCCGGTTATGACCGGGCCTCCCGTGCGAAATTGCGTGGGCCGTGACTTTTTACGACCGAAACTGGTAAACATGGCCTTTGCATTTATTTTTCGCCGACTGAGCACGAAAATACTAAACGGCCGATTATTAAAAGAATCGCCCGGCACGGATTTGTTTATGTTAATTTCGACACTAAGTAATAAGTAATAAAAAAAGCAAACTGTTATCTACTATACTTTTAGGGACTTTTTTATTTTTACGTCTTGCAACGTTCTGTTCGTTCATTCCTTTGAAGGACGGAACAATAGCTTAACGAAGTCCTAGTTACCTCTGCAAGGATAATGGTCTAATTTCTGTCTCAAAAGTTTTAAACTAAACTAAAAACTAACCAAGATTATTTTCGTGCTGGGAGGACAATGGCTTTCCTTTTGATTTGAATCGCGTTATTAGCGAAAAAAACACAATGGCGCGCACAGGCGAGAACGGAACTCATTACGTTAATGAACCGATCCTGTCGGGACCAGGGGGACAAGCGGGATGGGCTGCACTGGGAATGAATCCCATTAGAGGTGTGATGATTTTCCTCTTTCGCTTCTTCTGCTTCTACTTTGCGCTGCTTTCAATGTACCGTGTACCGAATTTATGTACGTGTCGCAAGTAAATTGTTTTTTAGCGAGTGAGAAAAATTATTGACAAGGATACGGAACTTCAGACTGAGAGCAAACATCTCTTTAAACGCGCTAAAACGTCTGAAGAGCGTCGATGATGCTCGAAACCCGGTTTAATATAGATATCGGCTCAAGATAGCCTGCTGCTGCTTTTCTCCGAGCCTTGTTGGCTTCAAAATTGGAATATTGCCTCCTCTCTTCTCTACTGCTAACGCCATATTTTACTGACATGCTTAAAATTGCCTGTTTCGTTTTTTACCAGCACACTGCACCGTTTCTGTCGAAAGCTGAGCGATCAAAGTGTCGCAATGAAATATTATACACCTTCGTAATTATATCATTCGGAAGACGGAATTTAAATTTTCACCAAATCGAAAATTATGAAAATGCCCATCGTCAGAAAAGTTTTTGCAATAATAAAATGCGGCGTTCCGAAATAATGCAATAGAAAAAATGAGAACAGAGAGACAAATTTTAATGCGTTGCCTAATTTATTCCGGAGCCCGATCGCCAAGAATTACTCGAGTAATAACGAAATTAAAATGTTCAGAAACTGCCAGAAGAAATTTGTGGACGATTTTTTATCCAGAGCATATTCAAAACCTTTTGTATTAGCTACTCTAAAAAGTCCCCGCCGATTTTTATGTTAAAATGTTAAAACCATCTCGAATCTAATTAGAATTCTGTGAGGCGAACAGGTATATGACATATACATATGACATTGTTACATAATCACTGGCAAATGCTTCAACATAAAAAAATTAAAGTATTAAAAGCATTAGAAGAAAGGTATCGGAGATACCACCGCTAAGTTCAAAAATTTGTTTTGGAAAGGTGGTATCTATATGGGACCACCTATCCCCAAAGGGTTAACCCTTTGGAATAAAAACTTAAAATTAATCTGAAGATTATTCCTTTTTATTTTGTAAAGATATAATAAAGAGCCTGGACTTTTTTATATTTTGTCAAAATATTAAATGAGTTTTTTAGATGAACATATTAAAATTCGGTCTATATATTAGAATGTTTATACGTTTACCATGGTGCAAAATCAACAGTGCATTTTGAATGTCTATTAAAAAAAGTGCTAAATTTAGAGAAATGTGGTTAACTTTATTTTATTCGGTACATCATGCCGTTTTATGCATTATGTCCTGAAAATGACATCAGAAAGATGTCAGGCCCCCAGCAGCAAGCATTGATGAAGGGGATTTCTGATTTTTTTCAGCCACATTTCGACCACTTCTCGAGAGACCTCTTCACTCCCCAAAAGTGACTGTGTGATTGCAATCACCCCAAATTTGGAAATCGCCCATGAGCCTTATTTTTAAGGCCCAACGTTATGTTTCCATGTTGAATTTTTTTTAAACCTCAGAAGAACTGAGGAAGGAAACAGATCTGGGAGACAACTGGTTACAGCAGGACGGTGCTACGGTCCATACTGCTCTAGTTTCAGTCTCTTGCCCGCTTACCCGATTTAAGCATTTGCGACTTCTGAGGCTACCTGAAGGAAAAGGTTTTGAAACATTGGTCTCACACCTGGAAGAACTCAAGATTCGAATTTGGAAGGAATACTGCACTGTCTGTTCTGCCTTACCCTGTATATATTTTACCTCCGTTTAATTTAAAGATTCAAAAAGTGTTTTCAGTTTTCATCGATAAATCTCTCAATGATAACCACGTATGTGCAACGAGCGAGGTGAGAGGCAGCATCAAAATAATAAATTCCCCGGCGTTCCAGCGTGCAGTAGAGCAAAGTGTTCTATCCGAAATAGGGGCGGCAAATTAGAGGATATATGGGTGCGGTTGCAATCCTAGGGGTGGTCAGACAAGTTTGCAACGGGGAAAAGTCGAAGTTGAATTATAATTTAATGGAGGGACCGGCGCGGCGGGTAAAGTTATGGGCCAGTTTTCAAGAAGTCTACTACTACTACTACTACTAATTGAAATGCCGCGGTCGTAAAAGCATTTTGATTTTCTTGGCTGTTGATTTACAAAGATTATACAAAGAGGCGAAAGTTAATTTGCTTAGGTGTTAAAAAGCCATCAATTAATTTGGGTTTGTACGGTCGACCGGTCATCGAAATACCATCGGCGTGCGAGTGTAGTAGAGAAGCAGCCGGTATTCCGACCGATCAATAGGCTCTGAAATATATTGTCTGACATCAGCACGTGCTGGGATCGATTGTCCTGAATCAGGACAAAAAAGGAGGCTGACGATAAGAAGAGCCGAGGAACGGAAAGCCTCCTTTTTAAAACCAACGCTGCCTTAATTCAATCGCTTAGGATATTTATAATTAAGTTTTTCCTTCTCGTAGAGTCGTCTTCATTAAAATCTATCTGTATTTGCGATTTCAATTAAATAAATCTACATGAGAGGATTATCCGTCTCTGCGGTTTATTTCCAGGTACTTGAATATCTTGCGATTCTCAAAGAAAACTGCCTTTTGACAAACCGAGCGTGAGCAACGTCTACCTCGTTAGATTCGCCTTCGCTACTTCTTTTCAAGGAGATGCGTGTGTACTGGAGACTTTCGGTTGTTTTTTCATCCTCGCTCCGCTCACGATAGCATCCTCATTACCGATGTTGTCGTTGACATAATTAGCAGCCGGGAGATTCGGGCACACAATCACGGCAATGATAATCAAGACAAAGAGGGGCTTTGTTCTGTGGTCTCTCGCAATCAGTAACTTGTTGTGGGGGTGCTGCTGCTGCCCGGGCGAAAACAGCCGAGAAACGGCTGTAAGCTTGCCGTTACGACAGCGGCATACGTAATGGGGGCGGGCCTAAGGTGCGGCATTAGCATTCCGGGCACGTACGCCTCTGAACGTTGAAACCTAACGGCCCGTGCAACCGAACGCCATAAAAGATCAAATGTTTCAGACACCGAATGTGTGCTTTCGGTTTTTACGATTCGAACCTGCTTTATAACATACTCTCGCAGACCCGCTCTTAAAAAAGTTTCCCGATTAAAAATCGCACACGAGTTACATCTCCTTTTGCCATCCTCAAAATTTTATAAATAAATCCGATGATAACAAACCACATTCGGAAAGATCAATAAATGGACGACGTTATCCAAGTGTCATACTTGAATTTCTATAGGACTCCAGTTGATATGTTGAAATGTAAAACCCTATAAATACAGTTACTGGATGGGATATTTTCGGGTTAAAATGATTAGGTTAAAGTAAGGCTGTAGGTGTAGGTGGGATCCGTATTTTCACTTTGCGTTAGCGTTGATGGCTTGAAGGATATCTGAAGGATCATTTCGATTCGGCTTTGCAGCGTTGGCTTGTGCGCCTAAGAAAATTCGATTTGTAAATAAATATCAAAGTCAATATTCGAATGCTTCTTACGCAAACATATTTGCCGTATAATAAGCATTCGGCAAAGGAAAATTATCTCTCAAGGAGTTCCCTGCCAGTGGAATTCACGTCTGAGTTTGATGATAAAGCAAACATCGGTCCATTAAGGCAAAACCGAAAACTTTTCTCTTCTCCCCGCTCTTCACTTCGTCCCTCGTCTCTGTCTCAACGCCATCGCATTCGATATTGCAAAATACCCTTCGACAGTTTATTATAATGCTTTTTGTTTGATCTGCACTTTCCTCAATAATCCGTTACGCAAACATTTAAAACAATAAAGAAACGAAAACATCTCTCTTAAAACGGTGATATTTTAACCATCACCCCACCCTGTTAACTAATCTAAGTTAAAAGATGATGGTGCACGAAATTAGTTCAGTTGCAGCATTGTTGAAATATTCACCTTTTTTAATAGTGAGTACATCAAATTTATTATTATAAACACCGGATATGTATGTAGGGTTTTGGAGTAGGTGACGAAGTTTGGGAAACAGGATCAGTATCGAAGAAAATACTGAACATAAATTTCCGGTAAGGAATGTAGCTGCTGAGAAAGAAGATGTTGCTGATGCGGTTACCAACCATTTAACAGATTAAAAACTTATTAATGTCTCAAATAAATTATCATCAAACCTGATTAGTTCAAAAAACGCCCTTTAATTATACTAAAAAACTAAATTACTTATGTTTTTCCCCGAAAATGTTTCATTAAACGTTCACCCCAAACTGCATTTTTTGCGGTATTTTTTCCGATCGCCCACTGTGCGTGGGGAAGAGATAGACACGCGATGATTGATTACTTTTCATCTAATACGAGCCCCCGAACATGTCAGAACCAGCAAATAGAAAAGTAAAATAAATATTCAATCTGAAATTTTATGGTTAAAAATGGCATTGCATTTTTTGTCGAGGGAGATGTCTGTTAAAGTATAGTGAAAGGTAATGCGAAAAAAGCAATCATTTGGGAGAAAATAAATGTTAACTATATAGAAAAAAAGAATTAAGATAATAAAAACAAAGTAACAAAAAAAAATTGATTGATCTGATATTAAATATTGCCCCTACAATTCAGACGTTAATCCTCTTATAACTTAAAAAATACCCCATGCACATTGAATATTACCCTTATAATTCCTAATATCATTCCTCAATTCACCCATATTAAATTTGGAAAGCGTTAATGATTGCCATGGGCCACATAATGTTTTAAGCGTGTGGACTCCACCCCCTCTCCTAACCTACATTTTTATCCCACCCGTTTCTAGATCCAGACACATTGAAATAATAACAAAACAAATTCGCATCGACCTGCACGGCCACGTGTCGACAATGTGCCGCAAATCGGCAGCCTTCGGCTGGGCCACGTGCCCACCGTCCTTTTATCATTACCATTGATTATATTCGCTGTAGAAATACAGATAGGCGACTTTCTCGAACGGTGATTTATGCCGAAGTTGCTTTTTGTGTTTGGGGATCACTGGGGATAGATATCTGACCTATTATGTCAGATTAAGAAGTACAACATACGGCCTAAGTTTGCTTTGAAAGGGTGAATGTTTGGGTATCAATTTGAGAGTTTGAAGGATCATGGGAAGATTTTAATCATACACTAAGAGAAATATGCTCCTACACAGTAAAAATGTTGCCCGTGTAAATTTTTTAGTGTAGGGGTAAAAATATTAGAGTTGATTTGCAAGTGTAAAAGTTACACTACAAAATACACTAGGTAGCATTTAGTGCTTATTAACTTTATTAAACACATTTAAAGAATATGAACATTATTCATTGATACATTCACACTATTTATTATTAAAATATTTTAGGTAAATTAACAATTTTTAATACAGTGTAAAATTACTTTATCCTCAGTGCTATAGTGTTAAATCATACTTGCTTACTTGGGGAAAATTACACTACAAATTAACTCTAATTGTAGTGTTATAAAACAACGCTATTTAGTGTGGACCTGTGTGAACTCTAATTAGTGTTGCTTAGAGTTGATTTTTTTACTGTGTAGGTACAATGCTTATGATGATGTTTTCATTATCACTCCTCATCATCTAAAGGTCGTTGTAATTTATATTGTCATTATTTTACATTGCCATCTTCAAGCTTCTCAAAATTTTAGCGTTTGTAGTCATTTTGGTTGCAGTACTTTTTAGCTAGTCATTATTTTAGAGTTTTATCACTGGCATGTCATTGTCTACAGGGTATCGGCAAGCACAATCTTGAATGTCTCAGATGCTTTGTCGAGCTGTATCTATCTTCATTTTTGTTTTCAGTCCTTATAGCTTGTATTTTTAATGTTCTTTTAGCTTTAAACTTATACTTATTTTAAATCGGTAAAATTCATCAAAACGTTAGATAGGTTTGATACATCTCCAGTATAAAGATTTTAATCATACACTAAGTGAAATATGTTCCTACAATGCTTATTATTATGATAATGATAATGATGATGATTTTTATTATTTTAGGGTTCTTCAATCTTGTCATTATTTTAACTTCCTATCACTCCAAGTCGTTGTAATTTATCTCGTCATCATTCTACATTGCCATCTTCAAGCTTGTCAAAATTTTAGCGTTTGCAGTCATTTTGGTTGCAGTACTTTTTAGCTAGTCATCCTTCTAGTTTGTCATCTTTTTAGCTTGTCTACAAGGTAAGCAAAATCTTTTCTCAGATATCTTTGTCGAGCTGTATCTATCTTCATTTTTGTTTTCAGTCATTATAGCTTGTGTTTTAATGTTCTTTTAGCTTTAATTTTATACTAAATTTAAACCGGTAAAACTCATTAAAACGTTAGATAGGTTTGATACATCCCCAGTATGAATATTTTAAAACTGCTGTGTTATTTATTTAGGAAATACAAAAAATAAAAGGGAACATCCCCTGTTTCCAGGTTTGTATTAATCGTGTATCAATCAACTCTCCCCCAAAACTTAACCCAGCGACTTAATAAAATTTCGGCGTCCATAGCTCGTTAATTTCCATAATTGCAATAGAATTGAAAACGTCGAGGGACCTCTGCAGTCGTTATCAAATAAAAAGGCACGTCGTTGCCGAAAAAAAAAGGCATAAAGAAAAATTGTCGTATCTCTGTTATGATAGACTCGCTTCCCTTGCTCCCCGCTTTAGACTTTGGTCCAATACGGCGGGGATCATCTAGATTCCATTATGACTGTTTCAGATTAAGGTTCCGATAAGAAATATCCGCATAGAATACAGATATCCGACATAAGGGGTGAGTAATTGAAAAGTATACTGTAGAATGAACGGTGCCCTTATCTGCATTAGTGTTGCCGGACTTTTAATAACAGAGTTTTCGAGTCCCCAATTAGGTCTCTAGGGGGACCGATGATAAGATTGTTGTTTTTGTTGTTGGCCGGAATTAGAGAGCAATGCGAGCTTTTTAATTGAAATTATTTTAATGCTCCCCATTTCAATGTACATAGTTGGGGTATAAATGCCGTTGATGAATTAATGAGGCGAACACTATGAATTCCCTTCTTAGACATTTATTGAAAAATATATAGAGATTCGTTTAAGTTCGGCTCAATCAATACTTGCCGTTATTCTTAAACGTTTCAACAAATCAACTTGCCGGGGAGACAGTTTAAATTTGAAACTGAGGAATGATTTATCCTCTGCACACTATAATTTATGTTCCTATGAAAATAAAAAGCGAATATGACATAATGACTCGTTTATATTTTGGTAAATGTCGAACATGTGAGTGATTGATGATTGAATGGGTTATTAAAATGTTCTGCAGTCTGTGTCCAAGGTTTTTCCACAGCTCCTTTGATCTGGTGGTTACATTTTCGGTGGTGTTTTATCCCGCGTGTAAATTAAATTGTTTTGCTTTCGGTGGGAAGTTTGGCAGTAGGCGGCGGCGTTCGAGTGCCATAACGAAGTTAGTACATGTGAAATAGTTCGCAGAGGATTAGTAAAAGTTCATCTTAAAATGGAAATTTCGCTTGCTGCCGCTGCTGCTGGGGGGCGAAAGATAATTATACAGTCGGTCGAGGATGGCGAGGCCTTTTACACGGCTTCGTAGTTTCCAATCCTATTAATCTGTCCCACTGTGGAGGCAGACGAGAGGAAACTCTGCCAGTGCTCTATGAGACCGTTCGCTCGCAAACCATTGACGTTCCCGATTGCGGATTTATGTGTTTCGGGATTTATTTAATTAATCTAGCCTGGTTAATTAAAACATTCGACCTTTCTCAAGCTTCAAACGATAAGAATCTTAAAATTATCAAAAGTTAAATTAATCTTTTGGTTTTGCATTTATTGTTATTGTAATAGGTTTTTAATAAGGCAGGTGTATCGGTGAGCAAAAGCAAGACAGAAACTTTTTAATTAAAAAAAAAATTGAAATTTTTAAAATTTTTTGTTTGTTTGTTTTTGTTTTAATAATATACAATTATATTTATTTAATTATTTTAGCTAGATAATTAAAACATTTTCCTTTATCAAGCTTTTTAACAAAGAAAAAAATTAGATAACAATCTTGAATTAACCTTACTCAAAACTTAAATTAATGTTTTATTTTGTTAGAGCTTCCATTAATTTTATCTGGATTTTTTGAAGTTTTTAATGAGTTTCTTTGTTTTTAACGTTTTTTATATAGTTTTTTTACTCAACAGAGAAAAGGTAACTTTAAAAAGTGACGAAACAAGGCGTTTTTTGTATTGTTCTTTTTTAAATTATAAATACATCATTATATGTTTTTTTATTAAAATTTTTGAAGAGTTTGAAATATGTATTTGTGTTTAAAAAAAAGAAGAGTACCTATTGAAAATTGGTTGAACCTTCATTCCAAATATTCGAAAACCCCTTCAATTTTTTTTAAACCTTGTTTATTATTCCATTTATTTATTTATGTTTTAAAATAATTTTTTCGTTTTTTTTTATTTACTTAGTTTTTATCAGGTTTATTCAATATACAGAGTTTAACCGGAAGTGACATAAACTTTGTTATTTCAAATAGAACACCCCATAAATTTTTAAATTTCTAAATTCTACATAAAATTCTGAGTAAAATTACTATACCATGTCCTATACCTTAAGTGAATAGTTTTGGAAATGCGTGTCAATTAATTGTGTTCTAAATGATCTTTAGAGATATGAGATGTTTTCAGAAAATATCGGGAATTTTCGTTTTTTGAAAAAATATTTATTTATTAGTCTACATTTATGTTGTCGCCTTTAAAATAGTCCCCATTGGATATTATGCACATGTGCCAGGTCTTCTTCCAATACTCGAAACACTTCTAAAACTCGATCTTTGGGATAGCCTTTAGTTTTTTCAGCGATGCGCTTTTAATGTCATCTATGCTTGCAAAACGACGGCCCTTTAAGGTTCTCTTTATTTTTGGGAATAGGAAAAAGTCAGACAGAGGCATGTCTGGTGAATATGGAGCATCATTACAGTATTGTTTTTGGCCAAAAATTTAACAATTTTGGAACATTTTTGCTGCCACGCGTTTCAAACCCAAAACATTTGAAAAAATTTCATGGGATGAGCCAATCGATATACCAACATCATCAGCGACTTCTCTGATGGTTTATAACCATTTCTTCCACTTTTTCCATGATTTTATCGGTTGTTAATGTGCTTGTGCGTTCGGGGTGTTCGTCATCTTCAACGTCTTCACATCTTGGAAACTCTTATACCACTTGTAAACTCTTGTTTTACTTATAGCAGACTCAATATAGGCCTTTGTTAACATTTTACAGAATTTATTTCATTTTTTAAGCAAAATTGGATACAAATTCTTTGATCCATTTCTTTTAACGAACGAAAATCCCTGAGCTCATAAAAACACGTCTAACCTTAGCGGCTGCCACAGACAAAGTAAACAATGAAAACAGCTACAGTTTTTATCATACTTCGGGGGCATGTATACCAACATAATAAAGAAAATTTTATGACAACCGGACCCTCCGAACCCGCGAAATTTAACAATTCACGTTCTTTTCACACAGACCTGTCACTTTTTACACAGAAATGTCACTTTACATTCGTGTTTTGCCTTGCCAATGAAAAGATTCATTTTCTAAGCAACGATGCCATTACGAAATGTGACTTTTACATAAAGGGCGTAGAAAAAAAAACATTGACAGGCCAAACATTTTTAAAATTTAAAAGTATTACAAACAGTTTTTGCTAATTAAAAAAAATCAACAAAGCTGTAGCATGTCAACTAGGGGACAATAAAATATAAAATTTTTATGTAGAATTTAAAAATATAAAAATATATGGGGTAATTTATTTGAAATAACTTTTGGTCATTGTGTATATTGGAAAACGATGTTTCGTCGAAGTGATGGGAGGGAGGGAGGTAGGGAGGTATTAACTACGACGTAGTTACTACGTGCAAAACCAGTGATGCCATCTTGGAGAATATTTCACCATTTCTGGTGATTTTTTGTTTTTGGTTGAGAGTTTTCAAGTTATATAGCGACAAGTCTCAAACCTGGAAAATTTAAAGATACATCGGAGAGTTTTTAGCGAATTTTTAATAATTAAAATACATAATAAAAAATATTGAAAGTATTGGTTGGGTGCGTTGTAGGTACTAGTAATTTTTTAATTAAGTTACCCTGCAAGAATTTGACCGGTCGGAAGTTTGATACACCCCATCCACATTTTTAAAAAAAAATTGGGGAGAGGTAAATGAATACAGAGATGTATCTGGGGAAAATGTATTCAAAGATCTTGTACATTTAGCTCTAAGACTCCTATGTTTACCATACTCCAACGCTGACGTTGAACCTATATAGTATATACTATATACACATATATTTAATATTATGAATGTAATAAAATCAAAAACAAGGATAAAATCGCCGTTATTTAATAATCTTGTATACATTAAATTTGACCTTAAAGGGTTACAGTTATGCTGTAAGGACTACCTCCTCCCTGATAATGTATTAAAACAAATAGGTGCCAAAAAAATATATAACAATGAGACTGATGAAACAATAGATGATATAATTGAATATATTAGTACTATCTAAATCCTTTTACAGTTTATCCTAAAATGTGCCCGACAAACTTATATAGAAAAATAGACTTATTTTGATCTGTACCTACATTACGTTAGCAAAGTTTGACCAGCTACTTTTGGGACATCCTTATTTTTTTTGTTATTTCCATGTTAAAAGAAAATGTTTATTATATAAAAAGGCAATAAAGCCTCATATTACAAAGTTGTTTTTTTATTTATTTTTTTGTTAACTTTTTAAATAAACTGTTTTATATTTTTTGCATTTTGTCTCCATACAAACCTCTTTGTTTTGCCCATTGGAGATTTTTTTTGGCAAAGATGGAGAATTTTTGTTTAGGTTTTTGAGAATTTTAGTATTTTACTGTTGGCAACACTGTGCAAAACTCAAATAGTTGCGTATTGAAAGGAGCCAGACGCGAGACGAGTGGAGAGACTCATCATCTGCGTTGGGTCTGGTTTTAAGAGATTACGGTGCAAAGTGATAATTTGGATGAGGCTAGATGAAAGGCAAACTGCCTCGCTACACTGTGAATAATTCATCTTACCACCGCGCACACATAAAGAACTTCTTTTTGTTGGTAAATATGTCTAACCGCACGCTACCTGCTAACAACCACTTTTGCCCTCTCCGCCAGCTCGCAAGTCTACGGTTTTGCGTTTTCCAGATTTTTCTCCTCTCATTAAAAAACCTGACTGTCTGCCGCCTCTTCTGCCCCCGCTGCTGCCGCCGCCGCTTCCGCATCGCGAAGCGCATATGAAAGTTTTTGTGATGTATGATTATTTCATTAAAGGAAATTCATTGTCCATTTACGCTTTTTTAATCCACATGTGCTGGAAGGAATATTAAATATTTAACCACGTTTATAAGTACGACTTTATTACTGGAGAAGGCTGCACAGAAAGAAATATAATGCCAAATTAACAAAAATTAATATACCTACCCCACTTGTCTTATGTATTTTAGTGGCTACTTAGCATCATTATACTTAATCATAATTAACAATTTTATAATGCAAAATTAATTAATTTTTGAAAAATAAAAAAATTGCCTTGTGCTTATTTATTGACCAAAATTTGAATGGTGAAATTTATTGAAATATTAGATGAAACAATACAGCCACTAATAATAAATGAACTATAAAATTAAAGAAAGCTAGCTTTGGAGGAAATTTTAATAAATTTTCAATAAGAACCTCTTTATTAATAGCTGTACTACACTGTTCAAAATTTCATGACCATTTTAACACCAAATTAACACCATACATGGTCTATATCGATACAAACCAAAATGGTGTTAAATATGGTTCGTTGGTCCAGTGTATATTCAAATACTAAAATGGTGTAAATTTAACTTTCACACAGTATTAAAATAAATTTTACCTGGTGTAAATTGAACTCCTTTTCAGTGTTAAATATTATGTTTTTTTTGTCAAATTAAATTATACTACACAGAAAAAACGGAAAAAAAAGGAAACAGGAAGTTCCTTGACGAATTACAAGTATATTACCAGTGGTATTATTCCAGAAAATTGAACCTTCAACTCGCTAGAGATAATGTTTTTAGTGCGTTCCACTAACTTAAAATACTTCAAGTATTGACAGCTGTTTCCACCTATTTAAAGTCTCTTTAGTATCTAACAACTTGTAGTGCAAAGGACTACCTGAGCTTATATACTCTTCATGAAAGTCAACAGAGGCGGGATTTAAGAAAATCACGTGATCCACACCGCCTTTGCCGCAATCGGTACACACTATGCAACCAGGAATGCACGGCAAATTTATTCGTTTTGGTTTCACTAAAGTTTTCTGGGTTAATTTAACCAATTTAAAACAAAAAATAACCATCTGGTTTAGTACCTTCAAACTAATCTTTGTTTATATTAACCTTCCCACAGTTGATTTAAATAAATACTTATGGGTTAACTAAATTAATATAGTTAAATGAACTATTCCTTTTTTTTCTGTGTAGGTGCATTTCTCAAATATTTTTATATAAACACCGTTGTGGAATTTGCTGTATATAAAATTTTCAACCATAATTCATGGTGTTTATATTAACACCACTTGGTGTTGGATTTTGGAACCATTTTAAGATTACTCTTCACACCACAGATATTTTAAACTGTGTACTCTGACACTATTAGACTATTTCTTATGTGGTCACTGAAAATCTGCTCTCTTAAAATGAATTAGCCAATTCCTATGTAAAATTATCCCTTCAATCCGAAAATACCGTTTTTGAAGGTTTTTGAGATATAGTCAATTCCATACCAAATGGAAAATTGACTATATCTCAAAAACTGTTCTACTTTTTTTACTGTTGACGACATTTTCGGATTCAGGGGACAATTTTACATAAGAATTGCCAATTTTGAATTGGCTGTTAAATTTTGGGATACCATGGTATTTTTGACTAATTCATTTTTAGAGAGTGATCTACAAAACTTAATTATCTAATTAAGATTCTATTGAAGATCTGCGACAACGAAACATTTCCAAATTTTCGAATGGAATTTGAGAATAGACTGTACTATTGCTTAGAAAATAATGGGTAACATTTTGAGCATTTAATTTTAAACGATAAAAAGTAAGTGTTAATGCTTTTTTAATTTATTATGCTTTTGTTAGAATTATTCTGCGTTTTCCAGTTTTTTCGACAACGAAATGGTTTAATTTTCCTAATAGGCAGGAGACCCAGTATTTATCGTAATAAATTTAAATTGTAAAAATGAAAGAAATAAAATCTTATATTTACTGCTTTTATAAAAACTTGAGAGTTTGTTTCACATAGTTAAACGTTTTTAAGTAAAATTTTTAATTAGATCTTTTCATAGGCTAAGTATTTTTCCAGCAAAGCGAGAATCGTAGACAAATGAATAGAAAACATTTTTTGAAACGAAAACCTCAGTCGTTGCGGAGAAGAGCGACATGGAAATAAAGACTTCGCCCATATAATGTTCGTTTGTTAGTTCCTGCTGGGATTTGTGAAGTGTTTAGAGCGGCGGGCGCCTATGTTAAAAAACTTTTTTTTCTCTCTCCTTTGGAAATTTCCTATTCGGCGAAATCTACAACAAATTTAAAAACACACAGAAAATCCTTTCATTATTTCGAATGCTGCAAAGTGTTTTGAAAGTGCTGTAGAAGGAGAGAGCATGCATATTTATCCTGCCATTATGCAAAAAACTTCTTCTTCGCGATGGTTGTTCTTGGTTTAATTCTAATTGCTTTTTTTTATTCCAGTTTCACTGACTTCTTTCACTACGCGCCGGGTAATCTAAACAATAAACCTCTGTATACAGCTGCATTATGTAAACATAGGAAAACAATGAATTGTTTGATAAGATCCTAGCAGGAACGTTTTCTCAATAAAAAAGAGCCCGGGAAGTCGCTTTAAACATTTCCTTTTTCATTTTATCAAAACAATTTATATAAACAAGAGTTTAGAGGATAAGAGAGAGCCAAGTCTCATCATAACTTCCTTTCAAACTCTCTAATTGAATTTTTTAATGTCTCTCTCTGTAAGTAGGAGGTAAATGATTTAGTCCGCCCTGGTAATTGAATAAATCCAAATTTATAGATTATAATCCGAAATCGATGCGATTATGCCAGTGTTTCTTAAGTAAATTATACGCTACCAGCTGGAAGTTTAATGAATTTATTACAGAAATCGATTAACGAGTTTTCCTTTAAAAGGGCTTCATTAATTGGAAAAAAACGAGTTTGACTAAACTCTCAAATAATTATTTAACACAAACTTCAAGATTCAAATTAAATAAAAAGCTGAGCTTCCGCAAAGTTAATATTTTAAGATATGCACAACTATAACCAGTAACAGTCAGCGTTTTGCCAACTTTATAAAGCCCTAATCCTCCAAATAGATGTGCCTCTTATCTGCAAATAAAATTGCTTAATATTAAAGAAACGATACACTTACGTGTTCAATTTCGCTTTTTGCCGGTCTGGCCGAAAAGCAAATTTGAATTTTCATTATCAAGCGACATAAAAGATATTTATGACTATCTTGTTTTGTTTTTGCTGTAAAATCACCAGCTATAAATAACAAAATTTGCCTAAATATTTGAGAGGATAAGTTTTGGGCAAAGTCTGGCTTAAAAATTAATAGTCTTGTTTGGATCGTTTTAGAACACTTTTTGTTATGTATTTTTTAGATATTTAAAGAGGGACAAATTGAAAATCTTTTTCCATAAAATGATTGATTATTATTGTAATATTTTTACTAAATTGTTTAATAGTATATGTATCAAGTTTGATACACGCCATTTTATACACGAATTTAAGTTAAGTTAAGGAGTGTATAGGAAAGTTTATAAAATGATTTTCATTGGTCCACCCTGTAAATTATATACATTTTATGAATGGAATGGAAATTGATGGAAAAATTTCTTATTTGTTGAATGAAATATTATTCCAAAAAATCTAAAGTCTATTCAAATCCAAGCTGGACTAAACAAAAACGCCCAGACGCGTGATAACTCGTTTCTATTGGTCAATTCTGATGGTGTGACTCGGATTGTGAGCTTGGTCGATTCGGAAGATTGTGTTTACATTTAGTCCAGCTTGGATTTGAATAGACTTTAGATGAAATAATACAATAACTTCTTTTTTTGTCGAATTTTATCATTTATATATTTCTCTCACCGTGTAACAATATACCTAAAGTAACTACACCAATAAAAATTCTTTAAAATCTCTAAAAGTTGTTTAAACTCCCTAAGCAATTATTTTCAATTTTAAATCTATAGCCTAGTGGTCTTCGAACCGGGCAAAAAAGTTTTGTCAAATTGAAAATCCCTTTCAAATGTTTTTTACGACTTTCCGTCGAAAACGATAAACTAAAAGTTGTCGACAACTGAAAGACCTAAAAGTTGTACAAAATTTGTGCGTTCGGCCTTGCAGGCAGCTCGGCTAGGCCGTGCAGGGACGTGGAAAACAATATTTATGCCTCATTTATATGTATTTATGACGTTTCGCTGTCGCGCGGGATTAAAATCCCGATTCCCGAAGGTCCCAATAATATCACTCACTGCTCTGCGCTCAGCTTTCGCCTCTGCCCTCATGCAAAAGTCTTATCGAACGTTGAAAAATCGGCGCCCGAATAAATCGGATAGATTATTTCTGTATGCACCGTTGCGCAAAATTGAAAAAAATGACATATCATTATTTACCTATGCATAATATAATACTTCAAAATATGAGGGAAAAATAGTATCTATTTAGAAATTTAGAAGGTCGACTGGAAAGTGTATTTCTAAAATGGAACAAAATATCAAACAAATTCCTTCCATGACTCTGATGGCACCACCTGAATGAATTTTATGGAATTTTAATGAAGGCAGAAATTATTCACCAAAACAATTTCTCAGCTATTGCAACCGCATCCTCAGTATTCTTCAAATTTTGTCCCCTGTGATTTTTAGCATTTTAAGGAACTGAACAATTCTTTGTCTGGAATTAAATGCTGAAGTAATCGATGCTGTAGATGCATTTTTGTCGAAATAGAGGAATAGATCTATTCTGAAAGAATGTACAAGTTGGAGTATCTTTGGAATAAATGTAGCGAGGTAAACGAAGAAAAGTAAAATTTAATTTGCCCCAAAATATTGTAATTTCATTATCATTTTACGAACTTATAAATATGTCCTTATATATTTTTGGAATTTCCTTATTGAATTCGCTTTTTGCGACTCAAGATACAAAATGAAGTTCGACTGAAAAGTTTATTTCTAGAACAGAACAAAATATCAAACAAATCACGGTGCTGTTCTGAGAGGTAATTTTTGGACTTTCTGTGAAACCTAATTTTTTTTATATTCTTGTTAATTAGGTCATAACTAAAATTTTAACAGCAAAATAAAAGAAATTGACGGTTAATTTTGTTTTAATTGGATGTTTATTAAAAATATGTATGCACACTTTCAATTCTCCAATTAAAACTTGCGATTTTATTTAAATATTATCTTAATTTTTTAAATCAGATTAAAAAGTCTATACATTTTTTATATCTTTTACTGTTTTGTTGTAATACACGTTTAAAGTTTTAATTTAAGGTTAAATGTATAGTATACATTTATTAAACAATAATTCTAAGGGTGCCACATTTTATTTAGGGCCGATTTATTCATTTTTGATTTATTTGACGAATAATTTCTTTGGATACTAGATATTGCCAAGACATGAAAGTTATCGGCCCGATAAACTTTACTAAAGATGAATAAACCGGTCCTTAGTTAAATTTCATGAATTTCTTCGTAACTTTTACTACAATTTTTCATTTTTGTTTATAAAAAACACTTTAAAAAACTAAACAAAAATAGAATACGTATACTGAAAATGACAATTCAAACATCAAATAAATTTTTAATAGATACGTCAAAGGTTAGATTAAAAGTTTGAACGTTTATTTCAACAAAACAGTAAAATATATAAAAAAAATTGTAAAAACCTTTTTTTTAGTTATGCAAATATTAAATATTTAAATTAAATCGCTAGTTTTAATTGGATAATTGAAAAAGTGCATAATATTTTTAATAAACAGCCAATTAAAACAATTCAAACCGTCAAATTTTTTTTATTTTGCTCTTAAAATTTTAGTTATGACCTAATTAACAAGAATATAAAAAAAATTAGGTTTCACAGAAAGTCCAAAAATCACCTCTCAGAACAGCACCGTGAAATGCCTTTCATGACTCTGCTGGCACCACCTAAATGAATTTTATGGAATTTTAATGAAGACAGAAATTATCCACTAAAACAATTTCCCAGCTATTGCAACTGCATCCTCCGTATTCTTCAAATTTTGTCCCCAGTGATTTTTAGCATTTTAAGGAACTGAACAAATCTTTGACTGGAATTAAATGCTGAAGTAATTGATGCTGTAGATTCATTTTTGACGAAATAGAGCAAAAGTTCTATTCTGCAGAAAAGAAGAAATTGGAGTATTTTGAAATAAATGTAGAGAGTTAAACGAATAAAAGTAAAATTACATTTGCCCCAAAATATTGTACTTTCATTATCTTTGGAATTTCCTTATTGAATTCGCTTTCTCCGACTCAAGATACAAAATGAAGTTCGACTAGAATAGAACAAAATATCAAACAAATGCCTTTCATGACTCTGCTGGCATCACCTGAATGAGTTTTATGGAATTTTAATGAAGACAGAAATTATCCCCCAAAACAATTTCTCAGCTATTCAACCGCATCCTCCGTATTCTTCAAATTTTGTCCCCTGTGATTTTAAGCATTTTAGGGAACTGAACAAATCTTTGACTGGAATTAAAGTAATCGATGCTGTAGATACATTTTTGAAGAAATAGAGCAATAGTTCTACTCTGAAGGAATGAAGAAGTTTAAGTATCATTGGAATAAATGTAGCGAGCTAAACGAAGTAAAGTACAACTAAATTTGCTCATTCTACGAACTTATCAATTTGGATTCAGCAAATTAAATAACAAAATTAACTAATAGAATCTTTAAAACGTTTCATAACCCATATGCTATTGAATTCGCTTTCCATTCAATTCCAAAGAGAATTGTTTTTGGCGAAGATTGTCGAGAATATCTGAACTGTAATTTAACTTACCCCATTTCCGCGATGTTTATTTTAAAATTGCGAAATATCGAAATTCGCTCGGAACTCTTGGTGTGGTCGAATAATTCGAAACTTTACGATCCGCAGACCAGACGTAAGAGAGAGAGAGACTACCCCTCCGCTTAATTAAAGCCCTTATGCCGAATGACGTTATGTGGACTTATTTAAAAGTGCCGCGAGCCATTTTCAAAACTTAATTATCGAATTTGATGTGAAAACGACCGAGTTTGCATGCACCAACACCCCCAATGTTATAATTGTTTCGGCAGAGTTCTCTCTGGACCAGCCTGCTGCTTCCTTTCCGCTCTTCAACCGACTGGAAATATTCCTGTTAAAGGACCGAAATCATGACGAAAAGGCACCGAATTTAGCAACATAGTTCGCCATTCACTCTAGTTGGAAACTAGCGGAAAAAGTGCTCACAAGCACCAGTCTGGATAATTGAATTAAGATGCCAAAATGATCATCAGATGTACACAGATGAAGTTTAAAAAAGAAGGAATCTTTATCAATGTTTGTTGTTTTAAAAACAGACAATTTTCTAACTGATTTTTAATACTAAACAAAAACCATGCAGTATGCTGAAGTCTTAAGAGATTAGCAGAAAACTATAGTATATATATATAACTTTTTTATTAATTTACTTTAAAAACCTAATTATGGTAGTCACCAAATAAATCAATCCAAATATCCCTAGATAATCACGTGCCCGTAATCCAGTGTTGTTCTTTAGACGAGAATGACAGATTGATAATTTCTGGTTGGACACAGTCAACATTATCGTTTATTATAGCAAAACTGTGCTGTGAAAGTTGACAAAAATTTATATGGCACTTCTGCAGGTATAAGTGGGTGAATCTTACGAAATGTCCCCCGATGCATGTGATGCTGTGGCAGCCGCTAAGGTTAGACGTGTTTTTATGAGCTCGGCGATGGATCAAAGAATTTGTATCCAATTTTGCTTAAAAAATGAAATAAATTCTGTGAAATGTTAACAAAGGTCTATAATGAGTCTGCTATAAGTAAAACAAGAGTTTACAAGTGTTATAAGAGTTTCCAAGATGGCCGTGAAGACGTTGAAGATGACTAACGCCCCGAACGCCCAAACACATATAACAAGCGATAAAAACATGGAAAAAGTGGAAGAAATGGTTATAAACCATCAGAGAAGTCGCTGATGATGTTGGTATATCGAATGGCTCATCCCATGAAATTTTTTCGAATGTTTTGGGTATGAAACGCGTGGCAGCAAAATTTGTTCCAAAATTGTTAAATTTAGAACAAAATTTTTGGCCAAAAACAATACTGTAATGATGCCCCAGCCTCCATATTCGCCAGACATGCCTCTGTCTGACTTTTTCCTATTCCCAAAAATAAAGAGAACCTTAAAGGGCCGTCGTTTTGCAAGCATAGATGACATCGCTAAAAGAACTAAAGGCTATCCCAAAGATCGAGTTTTAGAAGTGTTTCGAGTATTGGAAGAAGAGCTGGCACACGTGCATAATATCCAATGGGGGCTATTTTGAAGGCGACAACATTAATGTAGACGAATAAATAAATATTTGTTTCAAAAAACAAACATTTCCGATATTTTCTGAACACACCTCGTAGATGTTTTGTTTTCGTTGGGCGTCCCTGTATTGGAACTGGGCTGTGACGTGTGGATAGAGGTACCTCTATTGAAATTTAGAATATGGGTAATAAATTTGTATTCATGAGTGTAATATTGGCTTCGTCGGTGACAATAAAATTTGGCTGAGCTTGAGATGAAACGATCTTTCATTTTAGCATAATTGATAAAATTCCGGATAGCGAAAAATGTCGAAAGAATCCAAGCGCGAATCAGGACGAATTAATTCCGATTTTGAGACCACATAAATTAATTAACTAAAACGTATTTGCATATTAAACATTTTAAGTTTCTGTTTGTTTTTAAAAGCGGAATCATAATTTGATTATGGAGTGACTGCGGCACTTCTCGGCCGGCTTTTTTGATTGATGTTTGTCCCCTTTCGCTTTTTTGAACGAACGAAGAGATATCTGCACCAGTGTATACATTTACTTGCTTTTATAATTTATTCACCCGCTCTTCGGATTCTAATAAAAGCCGACCTCTCTCTCTCTCTCTCGACTGTCACTCCATTCGAAAATCTTTATTAAAATTGCCGTTCAAGATATCGTTTATCATTTCATCTAAAACGATAACATCGATCTTTATTAATGAAATGGCCAACATGTTCACTGGCTAAATTAAAATGACATCATCCCGCCGTTTTCTCATTCAATTTAACGCTATTCTTCCTCCAAACAATCCCCACTAGTAATCCAATATTATTACTCAGCCATTATCATAATAATTAATATTTACCCACATTTGTATGGAGATAAAAACACTGTTGAATTTTGCTTCTAAATCTTTGTAAACCAAAAATGTTATTTATATACTTACATTTCTACTCAGACAATTCTAGACATGGATATGAGACACGCCATAGAAAAAATTTGAACACACCACAAAATAGAATTGTTAGGACCCAAATCATTGGGGTAGTAAGTTTTTCAATAAGTTACCTATGGATATAAGACTTAAAAGTAAACAATTGTAAAAGTGGTTTTATTAGAAAATATAATCTATGATTTTAATGAGTATTTTAATCTGTCTTTTTAGAAATTGTCTTATTAAATATATATATATGTTAGATTTTATTTTGTCACTGTATATTTTGCACTTTTGCACATTTTTTATTTACATTAACATTTACATTTTTTATTTACTTTAACATTTACCTTTACTTACCTTGACGTGCTTTGTAATTATCTTTTTGGAAGCTAATAAAGTATTATTATTATTATTATTATTATTATTATTATTATTATTGAAAGAAAAGTGAAGAAATTCTAGTGTTGTAAGATGTAGTTGTTAATGATACTGCCTAACGGAAAACTCAAAAACATAAATTCGTTTTATAAAACTTTAAAATATATATCTGGGTTTTAAAAATATATTGATATGGATGGATAAAAATATAAATATATATCAAATAAAATATCAGAACAATCGGAATACCCACCCCCTAAACTCCAATTGTTTTTGACGCTGCCTAATAAAATACAATGCCAACAGAATAAACTTTGTTTATAAATACTTCCGCATAGCCACTTACTTAAAGGTTTCGTACCAAGATATTTGAAAAGTTCGTAAATATTGCGTGGGACGACTGCCCAATTATCTGTATTTTTTTCAGTTTTGTTTCTTCTTAAAAAAGGCGTTTCAATTATTGAGAGAATAATATCACGAACAGGATTCATTAAAAAATACACTGCCCGTCAAAATTAACGCATAATAAGTAAAACAATTCTAACTCTTAAACGCCTTTACTAATCTTTATGAAATTTTGTATAAAAATACTTCAACTTATATCTCAGTTTACGTGTTCGAGGGTTTTTCGAGAAAATATTTTTAAAGCCCTTTTATTTAATAATAAAAAAACGTTCGAAAAATCACTTTTATAAAAATCCCTATGGGGATTTTTTTAAGTAAATAAAAAATATGCTGTTTTATAAAATAAATAATTTAAGATTGCCTAAAAGATATTAAGGAAGCACCAACATTATAAAAGTACAAAATTACAATTACGTAAATAATGAAATTGATTTTTAGATTGTTTTCGAACAATTTATTTTTAAAGAAAGTAACTGTTAAAATGGCAAAAAAATTGTTGATCAAGGTATTTATGTCTTCAAAATTGATATAAATTTTCTTGACAGGGTTGAGATTAATGTCATCAGAACAATTTAACTTTGTCACCATTTTTCGCTTGATATCAACTGATAAAGTATTTTCAAAGAAAGCTAATGCGCATGTTTCTGCATGAATTTTTTTTTGTTTAAAAGTACCATATTTTTCCTTTATTTCCTTAAAAAATTAGAATTGTTCATTAATTATTAATGATTTTATAAAATTATTGCGTTTTAAAGCAAAAATGTTAATAATAATAGAGCGAAGTAAAAAAGACCTTAGGATGAAAAAACATGATTTATTTTTTTTTGTTTAAAGTAATTTATGTCCTATTTTCTCAAAAAATTATACTTTTTCATAGATTAATAGTAATTAAAAAATTAATACATTAAAGGCAAAAATCCTCTATCTGGAAAATTTCTCGTTGTTACAGGCAATAGAAGGAAATAAGTTAGGAAATTCAAATGTGATAGTTTTAATTGACGATTAAAAAATACTTTAGCGTTCCATATAGCAGCGATTTTACATTTAAGTGGTTTAAATATAAAAATCTTGTAAAAGTACATAATTCATTATTAAATTTAATATTGTGGGATCTTAGAATAAAAAATAAGTATTTTTAATAATAAATAATATATTTTTTATTGATTTTAAATATGTTCAACTTTAATTTTAGATAGTAAAAAAAATATAGTAAAATTTATTTTAACAAATTTTTAGGGTAACAATATTATATATTCGTCAATACAATATTAAGATTGTAATACAAAATACTATATTTTATTATACAATTTTAGTAAAGATTACAACAGCAATATTACTAAATCATAAATATATAATATATATTTTAATTTTTAATATGTTCGTATAGTAAATTGATTTTACTATCTACAAATAGTAATATTTACTATATGATTTAATCAAATGTAAGGTGTACATCTAATATTATAATATATTACACATTAATAAAAAATATAGTAAAAATAAAGATACTTTTATGTTTAAGGTAAATAAACAATATATTTAAATATAATATACAATATAGTTACTCAAGACATTTTAAACATTCAATTTTCTTAGTTTCTTCAATAAACTTTCTTGACCCATTACTGGTAATACTTATAAGAAAGAATTGAACCCACTTGGTTGCATAGTATGTACCGATTGCGGCAAAGGCCACGTCGTGACGCGTCGTTAGACGGCGTGGATCACGTGATGTTCTTACATCTCGCCTCTGTTGGCTTACCAACCATGTTATATAAGCTCAGGTATTTCTTTGTTTTGGGTGTGTTCCACTACTACAAGTTGCTAGACAGTGTCGTGTCGACACTGATGATACCCAATATAGGTCGAAACACCGGTCTGTCGGTATTTAAAGTTGATGGAACGCACTCAAAACAAAAAACTTTGGCGAGGTGTAGGTTCAATTCTTTCTCATAACATTTTTGTATATTACAATTTTTAATTGTTAACATATAAAAATATTCGATTTTAAAATATTTTATATTTAAAATGGCAACATAATGTTTTAAAGTTTATTTAAATACTTATTAGTAATGGAAAAATCTAATTATAATAAGAATTAAAAACGAAATTGGCTGAGAATACCTAACATACATGGATATTTAAAAATTACTAAATATGCATAGTATCTGGCAATAAACCTAATAGTAATATAAATTATAGTAAAGGGTATTATAATTATGGTAATCAGCATTATAATTTTCTCTCCGTGATCTATAACTTTTTAATATAATTTTTAAGAAAATCATTTTATAAATCTATAGATGTGCCCAATTGCAAAAAGTCTTAAATTGTGATACACTAATGATACAGCTTATATTTTAACAGGGTCCAAAAATAACTTCTGGGGTTTGATTCGGTTTCTCCCTTTTTAATTTTCCAAAAGATATTAATCAACATTTAGACAGTTTTTCAGTAAACCGTTTAATCGCCTAATGCGTCCCTCTTTGGATGGCAAGCAAGTGGCAGAACCGAAAATCTTTTTAAATAATTAAAAGTAGTAGCTCGCGAGCCAAGATTTTTTCGGCGATTAATTTCGCGAGAACAATCGTTAAATCTTTCTAATTGGAAATTCCTCCGGGAGTGCAGATAAGTTTTAAGACATTTAAAAGTCGATTAAGGGAATAGGTAACCCCGTCAAAAAAATTCCGAGCATTCCGACCCGGTTTAATTACTCTTCACGTCGATCAGATATGCTTTGCTATTAAAAGAGCGAGAAAAACTTTGTAGCCAAAAAGTATTTTTGATGTTTTTCTGTTACTAATTATTCTCTCTTTTCTTGTTTCAGGTAAGCGTTCCTCGCCTTTCTCTTGGTGGGTAAGTGAAGAAAATTCGCCCTGGAAAACAACTCGCAGAAGTTGCGGTTGAAGTTTTCAAACGGAAATTTTATCGAGTTTTTGTTTAATTAACTAAGAAATTAGCGAAATTCCTCCTCGGGCCTTGCGCATTGACAGATTGCCCAGAAATTTTAATGTAATGAACCCACAAAATTCTTACCTAGAAATAAATAGAATGCCTAAAATTAAATTTAACAAAAGTTGTTGCTAAAACAGTATTTAATCCTAAAATATAAAATATTAACAAAAAGGAATTAAATTTCTAATTAAGGGAGTGATTTTTCTGGAAATTAAACAAAATTTAAACAAGCGTATTTTAGCTGCAACACAATGAGAAAACAAACTACTCTCTAAAAATGAATTAGTCAAAAATGACTAGTTATTAGTGGCTGCTTTTTCACTTGTACCATGGTTAACCATGGCATACCATGGTATCCCAAAATTTAACAGCCAATTCGTATGTAAATTGTCCCCTGAATCCAAAAGTTAAAAAAGTAGAACAGTTTTTGAGATATAGTCAATTTTCCATTTAATATGGAATTGACTATATCTCAAAAACTGCTCCACTTTCATAATTTTTGACGGTATTTTCGGATTCAGTGGACAATTTTACATAAGAATTGGCTGTTAAATTTTGTGATATCATGGTATTCCTTGGTTAACCATGGTACAAGTGAAAAAGCAGCCACTAATAACTATTAAACTAGTCATTTTTGACTAATAATATATATAATTCATTTTTAGAGAGTACGCTGTAAAAACTTTTTACGTACTACAGTTATGGATATTTTGTTGCCAGAACAGAATACGTAATGTACAAATTTTACAGATTTTTTGTAATATTTACATAAAATATGTAATCAATAAAATATATACTTTATAAAGAACTAGTTCGTAATTTTACAATTTATGCGTAATACATTATACATATTTTACCTAAAATTAAATTTTAAATGATATTATATTTATTTTTATAAAAACAGTTTAAAATACATTATTTTTGTTTTTGTTACCAATAATAATTGTATTTAACATTTAATATTATATTTGAATTATATTTGAAACATTTCTAAATCTATGAAATAAAAACAAAAATACACTCAACACTACATAAAGTTATACATATATGTAGGTATCTCGATGATATCCTATAAAAAATATTAAATTATTTTAAAAATAACTCGAACATTAATTAATTAAAACCAATATCTCAAAAAACTTAACAACACAACTTAATAACATAATTATTTTAGTGGTGATATTTGTCATTAATAAAGTTTAAATTATAGACAGCTTAAAGATGAAACCTTTTTTGTTGCATTATTGGAGTATCTGGAACTATGTACTCTTAAAATTAATTAATCGAAAATGACTAGTTACTACAGTTAGTGGCTGCTTTTTCACTTATACCATGGTTAACCATGGGATACCATGCCATTTCTTATGTAAAATTGTACCCTGAATCCGAAAATACAGTCAAAAATTATGAAAGAATAACAGTTTTTGAGATATAGTCAATTCCATATTATATGGAAAATTGACTATATCTCAAAAACTGTTCTACTTTTCCAACTTTTGACGACACTTTCGGATTCAGGGGACAATTTTACATGGAAATTGACTGCCAAATGTTCGGGATACAAATTGCTATTGACGAAAATTATTAGTGGCTACTTTTTCGCATCATTTTTGACTAATTCATTTTAAGAGAGTAGGCATGTTTAACATAAAATTTAATCATATTTAGTTGGCACTGAAGTTCCTGTGGATAGATATTTTACATTAATATTAAATTAAACTGCAAAAAAATATAGCAAGACTTTATGTGTATTTATAAATAATTCTTTTTCAAAAAATTTGATTGAATTTTAAACTATTTTTTTTTAGTATATTAAAGCTTTGAACAATTAGGTAATGCTAGTACTACTACTTACTTGACTCATAATTTGTTGAAACTTTGACTGGTGCATTGATGTATCAAAATCAATCTTAATATCATGAATGGCTTTTTCTTAAACTAAAATATTGAGGTTTTAATATAAAACTTAAAATGCCTATTTAAAATTAAAAAAATATAAAAAAATGTTTACCTTTTATTATTCTCTTGAAATATACCGATAAAACATAAAAATATTCTCCGATGTCATATATAGTTCTCTTCAGTATCCTCATTGATTTGAAAACTAATTACTTTTAAACATACATCTGAAAACAAATATAAATAATATTACTTACCCATTATAACAAACTTAAAAACAACAATCTTGTTAAAACCGTAGTAATTACTTTGTATACTCTACATGCGCCCTTTATTAACACAGAAAATTGGTGATATACAAAACAATTGTAAAAATCACAAAAAATATGTAAAATTTACAGAAAAAAACTTTGTTTAGTTTACCATTTTATCCTTATTTTTATAATCAATATGTAAAATGTACTACGCGTGTTCGTAATATTTACGTATTACCTATAGTTCGTAATTTAACTTTTAGTATTTTTTACTTTTTACAGTGTATTTTAGCAGGATTACAATTATAAAACAAACTAATAGTCAAAAAAGAATAATAAAAAAATAATTAAATTTTTTTATTTATTTTTTATTATTTTGATTTAGAGTCCTTGTTTTTAATTATTTTGGAGTTGGTTACTGTGCGAGTGGCAGCACTGCGTGCCCATCGTAACTTCCGGCTTCCGGGATGCGTGTGTCTTGTTCCTTCAGCCTGCAATCGCGTCTCAGGATCTAAGTCCCCGTTTATCTGGCGCTTCTATCTAGCGCTTTCCGGCCGACCCGCGACGTTTCAGCCCCCTTTGCCCCCCCACCCCGCTCTCTGGGGGCGACGGTTCACGCGATTGCACTTTATTTACTCTACCCCCACATACTACCATTAACAACCCATCATCAATCTAAATGTATCTACTTTAATCTAAGATTAATCGCGCCAGCTATGGTGACGGGAGTTTAATTCGATTATTTTCGGGCCGGAGGTGGCACAAGGATCCTTATCATGACCCCCTTTGTCAAAAATATAACTATTTAAAAACGAGCTATGCTCTATAAATCTGGACCGAAATAATATTTCTCAAAACCGTTATTCCATTACGACCACAAAAATAACCTTTACTAAGCAACCCTTGGGTTGTGATACCTCATACTTTATAATAGTTTAATTTAAATATCAAATTAAACCATTTTGTTTTTGTAAAAACATTAGTAAAAAAACTGGACAACACAAAATAATTCTAACAACAGTTTAATAAACTAAAAAAGCATAAATAAACAAATTGATGACAAATTTGATTTTATAGTTCATTTCTTATTGGTGGCTGTATTGTTTCATCCACAATTTCAAAATATTTGACCTTTCAAATTTTGGTCAATAAATAAGCCCAGACATTTAGTTTTTCAGGATACTGGATGTGATTTTCTCTGATGAGATGAGGATTTTCATTGCTCCATTGCTTGTTTGGTAACATTTCCATTTATATAAAAAGTACTTTTTAGTATTTGGATCTGGTTTGTTATTTTATTGGTCAAGATTTCACAAAATTCTCATTTACTATAATGAAGCAGCAATGTTGAGCTTTTATAAAAAAAAATGTTCATCCAACAAAGTAATAGTTGTTATCATATTGTCATGGCAATAAGAAATACTTTAGGGTAATTCCATTTATTAGCCACCAATGAGTGCACCTCATATACTCTAATTTTATTTCTTTTTTAACTGTAAATAGACATGGACCCAAGAAGTGAAAAAAACTCCCCTTTTCTTTTCTCCCCCTATCACCTATTTATACAGGGCTACGCAAAAGTTACTATGCAGACCTAACTTAAAAAAATTGTACTTTTTTTGCTAATAAAGCTATCGACATTAAACAAACTGTTAATTGTTAAGAAAATATTTCTCTTTTAAAGCATATAGGACACATTTAGTTATTGATGCCCTAAATGGTCTTTGGGATTTTTTTTTTAATGCAATTTTTTGGCAAAATTGTCTAATTTTATAAATTCATATATTCTTAGAACAACTTGCCAGCAAATTTTTTTTAATGTAGTTTGTTACCATAGATCTTACTCTATATAAAAGCAATGAAAACATTTTCAAATAATATTGGCTAAGAGTTCAAAAAAATATAATAAAAATCCATGTTTTCGAAAAATCACTATTTTCAGCCATTTCATGGTTTAAAAAGGCTATGTTTGAGTGAGTCGATTTAAACCAATTTATGCTTATCATCACATGCACTTATAAGCCTCCAATAACCATTAATAAAATTATTGTGTATTTTGCTTTTAACTGGGCTGTGGCTGTATGTACAGCCCAGCTATAAGCAAAATACACAATATACCCACCTGACTTTCAGCCATTTCATGGTTTAAAAAGGCTATGTTTGAGTGAGTCGATTTAAACCAATTTATGCTTATCATCACAGGCACTTATTGGTCTCCAATAATCATGAATAAAATTATTATGTATTTTTCTTTTAGCTGGGCTGTGGATGTATACCTATGTCCACCTGTGACTATATCCATATTATTAACCATATATTTCGAAAAAGCGTATTACATCTTTAAAATAACTTGACAGCCTTGAATTGACTTCTAATTCATTCTAAATAAAAATATAAAATATAAAAACCACATACAGTGGCGTCGAAAATTAGCTACCCATTTATTTATTTTTTAAATTAAGAAAACATAATCAAATGTACAAAAAATTAATTAAATGACTAAAAGACATACTTTTCATAACGCCACTGTATGTGGTTTTTATATTTTATATTTTTATTTAGAATGAATTAGAAGTCAATTCAAGGCTGTCAAGTTATTTTAAAGATGTAATACGCTTTTTCGAAATATATGGTTAATAATATGGATATAGTCACAGGTGGACATAGGTATACATCCACAGCCCAGCTAAAAGAAAAATACATAATAATTTTATTCATGATTATTGGAGACCAATAAGTGCCTGTGATGATAAGCATAAATTGGTTTAAATCGACTCACTCAAACATAGCCTTTTTAAACCATGAAATGGCTGAAAGTCAGGTGGGCATATTGTGTATTTTGCTTATAGCTGGGCTGTACATACAGCCACAGCCCAGTTAAAAGCAAAATACACAATAATTTTATTAATGGTTATTGGAGGCCAATAAGTGTATGTGATGATAAGCATAAATTGGTTTAAATCGACTCACTCAAACATAGCCTTTTTAAACCATGAAATGGCTGAAAATAGTGATTTTTCGAAAACATGGATTTTTATTATATTTTTTTGAACTCTTAGCCAATATTATTTGAAAATGTTTTCATTGCTTTTATATAGAGTAAGATCTATGGTAACAAACTACATTAAAAAAATTTTGCTGGCAAGTTGTTCTAAGAATATATGAATTTATAAAATTAGACAATTTTGCCAAAAAATTGCATTTTTAAAAAAATTCCCAAAGACCATTTAGGGCATCAATAACTAAATGTGTCCTATATGGTTTAAAAGAGAAATATTTTCTTAACAATTAACAGTTTGTTTAATGGCGATAGCTTTATTAGCAAAAAAAGTAAAAAAAATTTAAGTTAGGTATGCATAGTAACTTTTGCGTAGCCCTGTATAAATATGTGATAAGGGGAGAAAAGAAAAGGGAAGTTTTTTTCACTTCTTGGGTCCATGTCTATTTACAGTTAAAAAAGAAATAAAATTAGAGTATATGAGGTGCACTCATTGGTGGCTAATAAATGGAATCACCCTTTAGGTTTATATTAAATCTTTATCGAACTTTAAATGTTTTTGTTAAATCTATAGTGTGTGAATTGCGCTTACATAAAGTAATGCGCAGTTGTTGCCATATTTGTCTTTTTTAAATTAATATCGTTGTAATTCAAATTAATTTTAATTCAGTTAAAAAATCTTTGTTAATAGCTTACGTTAAGAACAATAACAAAAATATTTTATTGCTATAAAAAGTCTTTTTTAATATTAACTATTGTTTTGCAATGGTAACAAAATTTTTGTTATTTCCCTTAAAAAGAGGGGGAAAGGGCCAGCGCTCTCCTTGGTGAACATAACTTTATAATCCACAGTCTGTGTTATAATCTTATTGATTTCACTTGTGCGAGTGAAGTGTGATTTAATCTAGCATGATAAAAATATCAAAAAGATCACTAAGAAAATTAAAATTTCGACGTTTGGTAAAAGAAACATTTAAGGTCTATTCTATAAACGAAGCAGACTTGTTGTTTAAAAAGTGAGTTAATATTTTTTTTATTTTGTACATCATATAATATGAGTTAATTTTTTTTGTTATAATAAATAATTACTTTATAATTAATGCAAATGCTATTACTGAAAGCAGCGTTTGTAGATAAATAATTTTTATAAAAATGATCTACTTTTTTGTTATATTTATTAAAACATTTTTTGAGGTAGTTAGTAATATTACCAATAGGTTGCAAAAGGACCTCTTTTGAACACTGCAGTGTTATATGCAAGTAATATATTTTCAAACACAAAAAACTAATTTCAATGCAATTTGCATATCAAAAATAAGGACGAAGGTTCCTAGTTTCACAAAAGGGCGATATAATCACCAAGTACTGTACAGTGTACTACAGCATGGTGTATAGTGAATGAGGTGAGCTCATTAGTCGCTGGCGCTAAAAATCTTGACACACAAAAGTCGGAAGCGCTAAATCAGATCTAGTCTCGCTTTTGTTAACATGATAATCTCGCGTAGTGCCGTGACGAAATCGAATTAGTCGTAAGAACTTTACGCAATTTGTAAAATGTTCGCTGATTAATCGTACAAACATTCAAAGCAGCCGAGCGCTGTCTGCTGGAATAGCTTGTTCTAGCTAAAGCAAGAATGTCGTCATATTTCTTTGGAAATATAATAAATACACTCGATGCGTTTTATGTGACAAGGGAATTTACATAATAAAGCGCCATATCGCGTGTACTTTGCCTCACTGCCTGGAAAACACCGAACTATGTTTCATCGCAGACCAAATATTAAACAGTAGTTTAAACTATTCATTTCCTTCCTCGATATAAATTGTTTTTGACGTTATTATAGTGTTCCAAAGAAACGTAAACATTACATTTTTACCTATTTTAACTGCAGTAAAGCTCTTTCTAACACCAAGTAAATTTATGGTCAACAAAATCGTTGTGCTCTACGAACTGCATATCAAAAATGTGCGTCATAAATATGTTCAAGAGCTGGTTGCAAAATTTGAACAAACGGGAACTGTTTGCAATCGAAAAAGAAACCAACCTAGGATACTCAATGAAGCCACCCATGTTGAGGCTCTTGCATCTACAATTCAAACTGACCATGGTCAGTTTGAATTGTAGATCCCACAATATCACTTCGTTCGGCATCTAGATTAACAGGGCTTTGCCCTGAGTCTGTTAGGAAGGTGTTGAAACATCACAAATTTCACCCATTGGTTTATTTATAGTCAACTTATAAACTCTTGAATGTTACTTATGAGTTAAAAAGTTGGTTATTTTAGAAGCTACCTAACGTTATATTAACCTTTGAAAATAAGACTAGTTATTTTTTTTAGACATATTTAGGTTTAGTTTAACTTGTGATACAAAATTTTGGTAAATTAACCACAGCTTAATTTGGATATATTTTTTATCCAACAGGTTACATTTTACCAAATATATTTTAACTCGCTGGTAAATTACTATTTAAATGCACAAAAACGTTAAATGTTTTGCCTTTCATTGCAAACAACCATTTAACGCAGTCTTAATCGCTGTGTTCAAACGTAATAAGTACCTGTCCCACAGGTACCCTTCTAACTAAAACGTCGGTAATAAAATGTCACTCATAGAAATAAACATAATTATACCCACTCGAATTCTTTCGTAGTCGGTTACGTCATTAGAGCGCGCCATGTTTACGAAACTTAAGGTATTAAGAAGAGATTTACGACCCGTTTTTTTTCTAAAGCTACACATGTTGATGCATGTAAATCCTAAATAGTTTTCGTGTCGTGCACAAGAAAAATATGGCGTAGACATAACAATATTACTCGATGATTTAAAGATTGTTTTAAATGTGGGTCAGTCGACAAACAAAATAGCCCGGGGGGTTGTAAAAACATAACACAATGGCATAATGGAAACTCGAGGACCTCTGTCTGTGATGTGCCATCCCCCTGCAAAGCAATAAAAGCACTTCGATGAGATGCTGTATAATTTTTCGAGATAAATTGTAAAATTTATTCTTTATGGCGTTATAAACGGTCTTAATTGGTGTAAAACTTAAATTTATAGGGCCTTATCCTTTTAATAGTGCATTTTAAAGTTATTTTTAGATAAATGTGCATCTATCTCAAACGCCAAAAAAGTTAAAAACACTATTATGTCGTTCCAACGAAAGGCGTACATTGCCCATAAAACATATACATTTTTCTAGAAACTTATTTTATTAAGCACTCGCTTGTAAACTTCGCTTGTGCCTAAAATTCCGTTAATCAAAATTGATACATAACATTTATAATAATAATAAAAATAATATGTCTTTATTGCCCAACAGTAAAACCATTGATGTCATCAGTCAATAGAGTAGGTTTTTTAATATTTTTTGTAAATATTTTAGTATATTACAAAAGCACGTTTGTAGAAAAACATAATAAATATTCAAAACATCGGTACCTTGGCGTGTCACAACTCCTGAATCAAATATTTAAGTGGTTTTATTTTAAAACATATTTTATTTATCTTAAATTTTTCAATTTCACTACAAACTTTAAAACATTAAATAATGTATTTTTCATATTTTATCATAGATTCGCTTAATAGCAATTAAAAAAAAATGATAATCTTTGTACTCACTTTTACCCGTCAGTTCTGTGTCCAATGTTAAAATTCAAATTTCCTGCGAAATATTGAAGTTTAAACGTTAAGTCCTCATTTTAACTCAAGTGTTGGTAAAAAATCACCTACAGAGCCCGCCCTTTGCATGACAGTCATCTTGAAAACAATGCAAGCGCGAAGTTGTGGTGAATGCACGTATAGTTTCAATAAAAATGTCAGTACTATGGTGAGTAGTTATTTTCTTACGTATATATATTTCGTTGTAATTTATATTAGGCTAAATGTGATTTGTTGATAAGTAGCATCCACTAATAAAAAATATGAGTAAAATACTTTATTCCGAATTTTAATCTCAAATTTGTATCCCATTCATCAGTACCGTGTCGTCAGTTCCATGTTCGATGTTTCGGTTATCTTTTTTAGTTCTGCTTGCGAAGAATGTCATTATAAACTCATATAAATTTGGCGTGGGTCCCATATCTAATAATTGAGATATCGCTATACCCAAAATCCACCAGCCGCCACTGATGTGTGGTATTATTTGATTTTAAGATATTTAATGTATAATATGCTCAAAGTGGCATTATATTTTCCAATAAATTATGTATTTAATTAGTACCCTGGTATACTCGTCACTTCCCTTGCATTCAAATTTAGAAAACAGATATTTCGGAAACTGTTTGAAAAAGTGACTGGTCCGGTCTGAAATAGTATATTTATTATATTATCTATGTTCTCATAACAAAATACTGTTTAATTTTCTCCGAAAACTATATAAACAAAATGAGGTCAAAAGTTGCCCAA
The DNA here is from genome assembly GCA_921294245.1 of Brassicogethes aeneus. NCBI lineage: Eukaryota > Metazoa > Arthropoda > Insecta > Coleoptera > Nitidulidae > Brassicogethes > Brassicogethes aeneus. Next base: position 4,191,650 of record OV121138.1, read on the forward strand.
CTTTTGTAGAATCACTATGATCTATCATTTCTAAACGTTATTTGATTTTTAGAGTTTATACGAGGTATATTAAAATTTAATTTTTCTAATAAGATTGCACAATGCATTAACAATATTATACAAAAAAGTCACAGAGACAATAATTCTTCTCATATCCAAGGAATTAATATTAAATAATGACAAAAGTAGTGCATGATCAAATCCTTGGACAGGGTAGTTATGGTTATATATATATGATTATTACTATTATTAAATACAATTTGTTATTTAAAGTTAATTTATGGGTGAAGTAAGTGCTAAATTATAATTTACGAGCAATAGCATGAAAATCATTAGGTCGTCGTATTTGATTTTCCATTCGATTATGTGTATTAAAGAATGGCGTGTGTGTTTGGTTTCTTATATTTTTACTACGTTTCCTGACGCTCGCCGTTCGTGCCGGCCTCTATAAATCAAAAATTAATATCAATATGCTTCGTAAAAACCTTACTTAACGTGATCACCGCGGCATTTCCATTTGCTGCTTTTTATTAACTTTTCACAAAATGTTTTTTCCGTTTCAATGTTTCAAAAATGACGCAACAAAAAACTTGCACCCATCAGAGCTGATTGTTCGATTTTCAGACAGTTGCAAATCAATTTTTTCCCTCGCGCGCTCAGATAAATATTTCTTTAGCGAATTTTTTGCGTTTAATTTTCTACACCGCCGACCACCGTTGGTTTTTAGCCGGCTGGCGCTCGAAAAAAAACAAAGCAGTTTCAAATTACACCTTTTTTTTTGCTCGGTGGATTAACATACACCCCTGTCGCTGCGAATTTGGCTGGCCGAAGTCTTTTGAACGCAAAATTCAATTCCATCGGCCGGTTAGAGAGAAAATAATACACTAAAAAAGTAGATTTTTTTTACCGAAAACGGTAGCAAAAGTGTAAAAGTCATAAAGGAAAAACTTGCTTACACAGTAAAAAAAGTAGTGAAGATATTTAACTCTAGTAAACTCTAAAAACATTCTATATGCGACGACTTTTTTTAGAGTTATATATTCACACTGATGATAGTGTAATAATTTATATTTCTAGGGTAAATATAACGGTATTTAGTGTTACATTTAATTTACTAGTGCATAAATTTAACACTACTGCAGTAGTGTTAAATTAATTAATATATTAATTAATATACACATGTGTATTAACGGTACTCTGGGTAGTGACCCGGGAAAAAATAGTTTTGTTAATTAGATTATTATTTTACACTATTTTTATAACATTTAGACTCTTATTAATGAGTTATTTAATCTTTTAGAGTAAACAAACTACTCTATTTTTAGTTAATATGCATACCTTTTTTACTCTGATTAGTAAACTTTACATTCAAATCGAGTAAAAATTAGTTGCTAAAAAGAGAGGAAAATTAAAACCATATATTTAAATTCCAAAGTATATTTTGTAAAAAATAACAAAAATAAAAAAATCATATAACTAATGTTAACATAAAAATAAAAACAATGTATAATTAAAATATTTAAATTAACTCGAACAAATGTTTCTTTTAAATCAATGCATATTCTGTTATTATCGGTTTTTACACATAATGCCTAATAGGATATTTTATTGTAAAAACTTAAAATGTGAATAGGCATTGCCTATTCACATTTTAAGTTTTTACAATAAAATATCTTTAATATAAATAATAAGAAATAATGTACCTATTTTATACTTATACGTATAATATATTATGCAGCGGTACCCACGCATAAGCGAACCATTAAACAGCCCTTGGAAAGAAAAACTAGTTTACAAATGTATAGACGCTTTGCAATCCCCACCTCAAATGATAACCCTAATAGTGTATACCCTAATAGTGTATAGCTATAGCTACTTTACTGGATCCATATTTTTTACTGTGTACCCAACTAGCACAACTGGTTAAATTAACGTTATGTGCCTGGTTAATTTATTTAAGTAATATTGTACTACAACGTTAAATTCACCTTAAATTAACGTTATTTTGCACGGAGAGAAATGTATAGTAAATTTTTAGGGTAACAATATTATATATTCGTCAATACAATATTAAGATTGTAATACTAAATACTATTTTTTATTATACAATTTTAGTAAAGATTACAACACCAATATTACTAAATCATAAATGTATATATATTTTAATTTTTAATATGTTCGTATAGTAAATTGATTATACTATCTACAAATAGTAATATTTACTATATGATTTAATCAAATGTAAGGTGTACATCTAATATTATAATATATTACACATTACACTGTTTAAAATATCTGCGGTGTAAAAAGTAATCCTAAAATGGTGTCAAAATCCAACACCATGTGGTGTTAAAATAACACCATGAATTAGGGTTGAAAATGAACACCAAAACGGTGTTTATCTAAAAATATTTGAAAAGTGCACCTACCCAGAAAAAAAGGAATAGTTCATTTAACCCAGTTGACCCATAAGTATTTATATTTTTGTGGATCACGTGATGTTCTTAAATCTCGCCTCTGTTGACTTACATGAAGAATATATAAACATAGGTAATCCTTTGCTTTCGTGTGACACTACAAGTTGTTCGATACTAAAGGTGGAAACAGCTGTCAATACTTAAAGTATTTTAAGTTAGTGGAACGCACTAAAAACTTTATCTCTAGCGAGTTGAAGGTTTCATTTTCTGGAATAATACGACTGGTAATATACTAGTAATGCGTCAAGGAACTTCCTGTTTCCTTTTTTTTCCTTTTTTCTGTGTAGTATGATAATTTGACCACAAACACATAATATTTAACACTGAAAAGGAGTTCAATTTACACCAGGTAAAATTTATTTTAATACTGTGTGAAAGTTAAATTAACACCATTTTAGTATTTAAATTTACACCGCCAACGAACCTATTTAACACCATTTTAGTATTTGAATTGACACCGGACCAACGAACCTTATTTAACACCATTTTGGTTTGTATCGATATAGACCACGTATGGTGTTAATTTGGTGTTAAATTGGTCATGAAATTTTGAACAGTGTAATTAAAAATATAGTAAAAATAAAGATACTTTTATGTTTAAGGTAAATAAACAATATATTTAAATATAATATACAGTATAGTAACTCATGACATTTTAAACATTCAATTTTCTTAGTTTCTTCAATAATAATTGATTCTACTTGGTTGCATAGTACACTGTTCAAAATTTCATGACCAATTTAACACCAAATTAACACCATGCATGGTCTATATCGATACAAACCAAAATGGTGTTAAATAAGGTTCGTTGGTCCGGTGTCAATTCAAATACTAAAATGGTGTTAAATAAGGTTCGTTGGCGGTGTAAATTCAAATACTAAAATGGTGTTAATTTAACTTTCACACAGTATTAAAATAAATTTTACCTGGTGTAAATTGAACTTTTCAGTGTTAAATATTATGTGTTTGTGGTCAAATTATCATACTACACAGAAAAAAGGAAAAAAAAAGGAAACAGGAAGTTCCTTGACGCATTACTAGTATATTACCAGTGGTATTATTCCAGAAAATGAAACCTTCAACTCGCTAGAGATAAAGTTTTTAGTGCTTTCCACTAACTTAAAATACTTCAAGTATTGACAGCTGTTTCCACCTTTAGTATCGAACAACTTGTAGTGTCACACCAAAGCAAAGGATTACCTATGTTTATATATTCTTCATGTAAGTCAACAGAGGCGAGATTTAAGAACATCACGTGATCCACAAAAATATAAATACTTATGGGTCAACTGGGTTAAATGAACTATTCCTTTTTTTCTGGGTAGGTGCACTTTTCAAATATTTTTAGATAAACACCGTTTTGGTGTTCATTTTCAACCCTAATTCATGGTGTTATTTTAACACCACATGGTGTTGGATTTTGACACCATTTTAGGATTACTTTTTACACCGCAGATATTTTAAACAGTGTATGTACCGATTGCGGTCAAAGGCCACGTCGCGACGCGTCGTTAGACGGTGTGGATCACGTGATGTGCTTACATCTCGCCTCTGTTGGCTTACCAACCATGTTATATGAGCTCAGGTATTTCTTTGTTTTGGGTGTGTTCCACTACTACAAGTTGCTCGACAGTGTCGTGTCGACACTGATGATACCCAATATAGGTCAAAACACCTGTTTGTCGGTATTTGAAGTTGATGGAACGCACTCAAAACAAAAAACTTTGGCGAGGTGTAGGTTCAATTCTTTCTCATAACATTTTGGTATATTAAAAAGTACAATAAATATGTTACAATTTTTAATTGTTAAGATATAAAAATATTCGATTTTAAAATATTTTATATTTAAAATGGCAACATAATATTTTAAAATTTACTATACTTATTAGTAATGGAAAAAATCTAATTATAATAAGAATTAAAAACAAAATTTGTTGAGAATAATAATATTTTACCTTAAGGTTTAACTAAATTTGCATAGTATCTGGCAATATACAAGATAGTTGTCCCAAATAGTAATATAAATTATAGTAAAGGGTATTATAATTATGGTAATCAGCATTATACTTTTCTCTCCGTGTACTTGTACTCCTTTTTGGAAGGAAAATTTTAGAATGCATTTCTTTGGTATTTATTATACCCATATTAAAGATCTAAAATCTAGGATAAGATCAGGTTATTCAATGAAGGTAACGGTTTTATTGTCTTTAGTCAAATAAACCCTTTTTGGATATTATCAAAAACTTGTGCTCCACGTTTCGGCTATTTCGCGTGCTACGTGCCGGTGAAAATTGGCCCGATAAATTTGAAAAACATAAAGGAGATGTAATATAATATCCTACGAAATTATTCATTTAATTTAATTTTAACATTTCATTTAATCGTTCGTTAGTAGTGCGCGGCCAGGGTAATTTAAATTAAAAAAGCTAATAACGCTTTCCAGGATTTTAAAACCACTTAAAACATTTACATACTTCCCCCTTGGTAGAGTCTGCAAATGGGTGTTGATGTTAAATAACTCCAAGCAGTTAAATTAGGTTTAATGCGGCTCTTTACTTGCCGCCCCTCAGGCTGCCACCACACACGCAAAACGAAAAAAATTTACCAAAAACGATAGAGGAATATGGTCAAGTCAGGTGAAAAATAAAAAAGCCATGTTGACTTTTTAAAAAGCTACTTTTAACTCTACAAAACTCAAGCAAAATATTTAGTTTTATTATGGTCTTCAAGAACGTTTTAAAACAAAATTGTTTTAAAGCGTTCTTGAAGACCATAATAAAACTAAAAATTTTACTTGGGTATGGAACTAATTCATTGAAAAATTCGGCTTTTTTTTCTTAAAAAAACAATTTTTATATTTTCCCTTATGGGACCGATAGAGTGGCCAGCGAGATCTCCAGATCTCACCTCTCTCGATTTTTTCTTTTGGGGCTACCTTAAATCAAAGGTCTACATCGACAGACCACAAAATTTAGAAGCCTTAAAAATCAAATTTGTGAAGAATGTCGCTTTATTAAATCGGAAGTCATCCATTAAAAGCATTTTTAAAGTTATTTTTATGAAGATAAAAAATAAATCTCGACTGCGCCATTCGCTGGAGCAATATGTAAAATAACTTCCCGCTGTAGCGCCGAAAACAAAAAAATGACTTTATTATTCGATTATTTGTTTTCTTGGCGAAGTCCATTGAATTCCGATATTTTTTACGAATGGCTTTGGTGCTAAAAATTTTCCCTCCGTGTGCTCCGCTGTTATCGATTCCGCGCGCTCCGCTGCAGCACTCTCGGATAACCATAGAGATAAAAAGAAATAGAATAAATTATACATACGTAGGTGTCTGCAAAACCGAAATTTATTCCTGAAACAGAATGAAATATGAATAATATCGCGATTTTAACGCTGTAAAGCGATTTGGTCTTGGTTTATATGTAGTCGGATTAGTTGGCTAAAGAACATTTAATAAATGCCAATTACCAATATTTTAGATATTAACCAAATTCAACAAGTTACGTTTGATTTTATATCATTTCCATCTCGTTTTACTATGTTAATCAAGGTCTTTAACATTTTGTCAATAAAAGTATCTGGTAGTATAAATTCACAGAAAGAGCAAACCGAAGTAGCACAACTGGTAAAATAACCATTATAAGTAAACTAACCAAGATCCAAGTAAAATAACGTTGTATTAAACTTGTTTTTAACCAATTAGTTGATTCAACTATTGACATTTTTTTTAATCACCTTTTAAATTTACCAACTGGTTGCTATTACCTTAAAGTAAATTCAAAGGTTATTTTGTAGTATAATTTAACTATTAAAACAAACTTATTGGTAATATAACTTACAAGTTAAATATTTGGTTTTTTATTGTCAGTTAAAACTGTTTAAATAACTTAAGTTAGATACAGTTAAAAAGTAGGTTATTTTAGAAGTTTCATAACGTTATTTTGACCTTTTAATTTGTAATTTTAACCAACGAAATTGGTTAAGAGTACTCTCTAAAAATTAGTCAAAAATGACTAATTTAATAGTTATTAGTGGCTGCTTTTTGACTTGTACCATGGTTAACCATGAAATACCATGGTATCCCAAAATTTAACAGCAAATTCTTATGTTAAATTGTCCCTTGAATCCGAAAATGTAGTTAAAAAAGTAGAACAGTTTTCGAGATATATATATCTATAGTCTATAGTCAATTTTCCATTTAATATGGAATTGACCATATCTCAAAAACTGCTCCACTTTTATAATTTTTGACGGTATTTTTGGATTCAGGGGACAATTTTACATAAGAATTGGCTGTTAAATTTTGGGATACCATGGTTAACCATGGTACAAGTGAAAAAGCAGCCACTAATAACTATTAAAATAGTCATTTCTAACTAATTAATTTTTAAAGAGTATTTATTTTTTTAGATATGATTTGGTTTAATTCAGCTTGATATAATTTTTTAGTAGATTGGTAATCCTCCATATTAGTTGTTGTCCATTGTAACAAAAAGGTTAATACTCACATGAAATATAGAAAAAAATTACAAAATTGTATTTAATTTTTTTTATTTATTCTTATTATTTTTAAAGCCTATAAAGAACTTTTATTATAATTTTTTATTTATTTATTTTACACTATGTTATAGCTAGCAAAACAGTTCTTCAGAGTTGTACTTATTAATTTGAATTAATTCTTCCATTCTTCTATCCCATTATTTAATCCTTTTTTAATTAGCATTTATACCTTTTTATTCTAAAAAACTTTTTTCAGACCAAAATTTTGATTAATATTGTTTTTTATATTTATATACTAAAGCTTTAATTAATAATATAAACATAGGTATCTCTTAAGATAAAACATACTCTCTAAAAATGAATTAGTTAAAAATGACTTATTTAATAGATATTAGTGGCTGCTTTTTCACTTGTACCATGGAATAGCATGGTATCACAAAATTTAACAGTCAATTCTTATGTAAAATTGTCCCCTGAATCCGAAAATATCGTCAAAAATTATAAAAGTGTAGCAGTTTTTGAGAGAGTCAATTACATATTAAATGGAAAATTGAATATATCTCAAAAACTGTTCTACTTTTTTAACTTTTCACGACATTTTCGGATTCAGGGGACAATTTTACATAAGAATTGGCTGTTAAATTTTAGGATACCATGGTATCCCATGGTTAACCCTGGTACAAGTGAAAAAGCAGCCATTAATAACTATTAAATTGGTCATTTTTAACCAATTCATTTTCAAAGAGTAGTTGTTTTTTATATTTACATACTAAAGTTTTAATTTATTATATATATATATATACATATATGTATATCTATATTCAGAGACAACATTTTTCAAAGATCTGTAAACAAGTCATATATCTATAGATAACCATATTTAGTATAATATAGTTAAAATAAACTTAAACCAATTCATACTTTATTCTAAATTAAACTAAAGAGTTAAGAAAGTAGTTAAAAAAGGTAAAATAAACCTAATATTACCAAATATTAACGCATTTTTAACCAAAAGGTAAATTAAACAAAAAGTTAAATTTACTTAACATACTGGTATTCTAACCATAATTTAATTTCCCATTTATTACAAAATAACGTTAATTTAACATTATTTTAACGTTTTACAATATTACTTAAATGAATTAACCAGGCATCACGTTAATTTAACCTACTTGGCAACCGACGCCATACAGAATACAGAGCTTATAATTAACCAAAAATATATATTGTATATTGGCCATAAATTTTGTTAAAACTTTGCCCTTTCGGCGGTCTCAATGACCGTCTCATATCCAAATTAATAATTAATAAGGGTTTGGCATGAAACGTTGAGGCCAGGACCATCTATTTCTCACTATTTTCATGTTTTTATCCAGTTCTAATGAGGTCATATTTCAACAACGCGAAGAATTTTTTTTATATTCTGTCATGTTTGCAAAAATAGATTTTTCGCAATATTCTCAAAACAAGACCTTGGTACAAAAAAAGCTAAATATAAGGTATATAAAGTTAATAATAGAAGTTTAACAAACATGAGAGGATTTGTAAATTTAGAAGGATTTATGAAAAAAGCTCTTTCGTGCACCGGATACTCATTACTAATTAAACTTCCCACATCTACGGGTCGGGAAGTTTGCCGAACATAACAAAAAGTTTGACGAACGAACGAACTAAAATTTTTTTGTATTTTTTTCATTCTTCGGTTTCCAATGCCGCGTGCGATTTCAAAAGAATAATTTAAACTGCCCCGTCCTCCCATTTAAATAATTTCCAAACGCAAGAACTTCCTTTGTCGACGGCTAATTAGAGTTGCGAAACTTTTTCCGCGACATTCAATTATCATGGATTTAATTAGGGCCGATGCAGGAAACACACCGTTCCAAGAGGCCTCCCATTGTTCGAATAATCGAGTTTCCTCCACTCATTTTTTTTTTTCATTTTTAAGCCAATTTCATACACTCAGCTTTATTCGAATGGTGAAAACAGAAAAACAATTAAACGTCGCATAGACAGGTATTTTGTCCTGAAACATGGCCAAAAATATTTGGGCACTTTTTCTTCTGTATCCAAAGGGTAGCAAATTACTAAAAACATATTTCTACAGGTATACAAGTGCACTCAGTAATTTTTTTAATAAATATAACAAAAAAAGTAGTTTGTCTAAATAAAGTAAAGATTCGTCAAAACAATTGCTTTTGTTACGGCAAAAATATCATTTATATAAAAATTATTTATCTACACTGAAAAAAAAATATTCTTGTATCAAATAAATTTATTTCATTCAAAACAATCTTTGTATATAACTTACGTTGATGTACTTCAAGAATCTTTTTTTAATGTAAAAAAATTATATTTCTTTTATAAATACAACTTTGATTGTTTAAAAGCAAGAATATATAATTTTTGAAATAAGGCAGCAATATTTATTTAATTCAAGAAAATGTATTTTGTTTAACCAAATAATTAGTTGTTTTAAAGCAAGAAAATGTTCTTTTAAAAATAAACTAGTGGTATTCTTAAATAAAAAAGACACTTACTTAATTCAAGAATAAATTTTCTTAAAACAAAAACATGTGATATTGAAATAAGGCAATAATTTTCTTAAATCAAGATGTTTTCTATAACCCAATATTTTTTTTAATTAATAGATACAAGATTTAAAATTTTATTTCATTGATTACAAAATAATATTTATTTTAAAACAAGGCAAAAAGTATCTTAATTTTAAGCTACTTTTAGCAATGTTTCAAAAAATTTATAATTTTTTATTTAAAATCAATAAAATTCTAAATAATGATACGTATATTAATTAAAAATTATTTATTAATGCATTAGGAAATATTTAAACAATAAACCTATCTACCTACACGTAACAACTTACTTACCTTCAATTTTTTTTATAATTTCCTTCGATTCTGACCACTCACAAAGAGAAAGAAACACTGCATGATTAGGTATAAAATTCCAGAGGAACGTGTCGGCATCTTCACTCCTACACGATTTCAAAAATATGTATTCTTGGCAAAAGAAAATATTGTTTATTAAAACGAATAAAAAAATTTAAGAATATCTTATTCTTAATATAAAAAAAATTAAACAAATAAAAAAATATGAATATCTTATTCTTGATATAAAAAAATATTAACAATTGTACCAATAAACCAACTAAGATTTCCTTCAAGAATATTTAATATTTGGATGCAACTTTTTAAAACAAGAAATGTTTCTTAATATTAGATATTTCTAAAACTACAAAATTCTTTTTTAAAAAAGTTAAATATTTTTAGTTGAAATATATTTTCTTATTTTAAAGCAAGTTGACTTGAATTAAAAAAATATTTTCAAGATTTTCATTGTAGAAACGCTGCTTTCAGTAATAGCATTTGCATTAATTATAAAGTAAATTTACCTTATGTTTATAAAAATAACACTCTTCCAGATGCAGAAACGCATTGATAAATATAGTTATTATTATTTGTTCAAAAAACAGTTCTATACCGTTTACAAAAACGTTTTGTAGTATTAATGAAACCCTAATGGTATTATTCATAGAAATTTTGTGAATTTTACAAATCCCGTTTAAAATAAAACTTTTTATATAATATTAATAAAATATATGTAAATTTAACAACAAATTAATTGTTAATTCAATAAACTATTTTCATTGTATCAATGTTCACATTTTCGACCTACTGTTGGGTGTTGGGTAGTTTTTTTTAAATAATTGCAAGGCATTAAAACAAATTATTTATTATAACAAAAAAATTAACTTATATTATATGATGTACAAAATAAAAAAAATACGAACTCACTTTTTAAACAAGTCTGCTTCGTTTATAGAATAGGCCTTAAATATTTCTTTTACCAAACGTCGAAATTTTAATTTTCTTAGTGATCTTTTTGATATTTTTATCATGCTAGATTTTACCACACTTCATTTGCACAAGTGAAATCAATAAGATTATAACACAGACTGTGGATTATAAAGTTATTCACCAAGGAGAGCGCTGGCCCTTTCCCCCTCTTTATAAGGGAAATAACATAAGAAACAAATAATTACACTAAACTTAAAAATAAACATGGTACATATTTAAAATTTTCTGAAAAGCTTCTAAATGTTAAAACACTATTTAAATTAAAAATAGATGTAAAACTCCATTAGAGCCAATTTAATCTATATTAAACTGTTCCGAATCGGGAAATTAATTATCATTATGTTTATTTTAAGCATTTCCTAGTATCTAAATATTTAACTAAAATATCGCACTAATTAACACAATTCACTTAGTTTGCCCAAATTTATAAAAATAAACTTTAATGTTAGCACAAAGTCTAACGGAACCCTTGTGAAAAAAATAATTTGAGAAACTTACTTCACAAGTGCTTTTAACTATAAATACTTGTTAAGTTTTTTTTCAGTTTCGTTGCATTTATTCGTGAAAGTTTCATTGACGTCAATCAAAAAATCATGTTAAACAGTCATTTAGCGCAGAAATGAAAGCTTTTAACCTTAAGCTTTTCGCACGCCATTGTTGATAACTCGAATTTCATCGCATGTACTTTTGTGTTTTGTGTTACTCTATGCGTCGCATACACTTACTATATACAGGGTGTTTCACTTTCGTGGTCCATTAGAAGTTCCTGGGAAACGAAAAATGATATCGATTTGAAATTTTAAAAGCTTTTATAATTCATTTAAGTCTATTTCTCTAAAATATTTTAAACAAAATGCCACTTCCGTTTAGCCGGAAGTTCCATCAACTTTGTTATTTCAATATATTTTTAAATTCTTTATAAAATTATGAGTAAAATTACTAACAACACTATTCCGTATACCTAAAGTTAATAATTTCAGAGATATTAAACAATTTCTAAAATTTTAAATATTATTAATCTGTCATTGTTCCAAACTTAATATCGTCAATTTTTCAGGTTGCTATAAACAATTTGTTTACTAATTAAGTGTTTTGTAAACAAAATTACTGATGACTTAAAAATAGTAAAACATAATACAAACAGCTCTTCCCCAGAAACTTAATGGACCACCAACGTGAAACACCCTGTATATATACCCGAACCATGAAAACTTTGCGTTAGGCTTTCAGCCTAAAAAAAAGATTTTTTCTGAAAGGAAATACAATCGAAAATGGGAGAATTATTCAAATTATAGTGATTAAGGTCAACATTAAATATATTATAATCAGGTACTTAAAACTCATTTTTTTATTACTTAAAAAAATATTAAATAGGCTTTGATTTGACAAAAGAAATACAGCAAACAGTTTTGTTTTTAAATAAAAAAATTTAACATGACCGTCGCATACTTTTTTTTCATGTGATTTCACACATTTTTAAAATAATTTCATAGGATATTGAACTGTTGGTAATATAAATCGATAAAAAATATGCATGTATAGTAAAATGTAAAAAATGGCTAATATAAAGGTTTTTTTCTACTCCCACCTATAAAACGCCCTTTATCGTATATGTTTCCATGACACTAAGTGACCTTTTAAATACAAATTGACAAGTTGTGGCTTTACGGCGCTTTAGTCACGGGCTAAAGTTAGCAACAGGTTTTTAGTCACGGGCTGAAGTTAGTTGACAGTTGTCAAATGTCATACAATCGTTAAAATAAAGTGCCTTTCTTGTAAAATAATACTAAATGTGAAAATTATTTTATTATCTCAATACAAAAATACAAAAATATTAAATAATTTCGCCGGCAGTAAACTATAACTTAAATTCGGGCACGGACTCTACTGTAAAGTCCTCATAAAACATTTCCTTTACTTTCACTGTGAAAAACTGTCAATTTTCAAGATACATTTCGATTTATAACCTTTATAATTGTGTTTACAAAATGTAAAAATGTGACATTTGACAGTTTTCCCTGTTGTTTCATAGATGGCGTTCTATACAAATTTTTGATTTAAATCATTTTAAGATAATAATAAGTATTTGTCGTAGAAAAAGTATAGTATGCACCTCGTTTATAAACTTTTCTATACACTCATTAACTTAAACACTCGCTCGTAAGCTCGCTCGTGCCTAAATTAAATTCGTGTATAAAATGGCGTTTATCAAACTTTATACATAATATACTATTAATGTCTTAGTTAAGGATGAAAGTTAGCATTTTAAAACTAAAATGAAACAACAAATAAGTAGCTCCTCAGTACTAATAAAGAATGTGATAAAATGTCTGTGAATAATTTTTTAAGCGTGACCAATCCTTGCCCTTATATTTAATGTCTACTTCGTCACAAACTAGCTTTGTTATAAAATACACTGGAGTTAAAAGAACTCTGTAACCCATGTAGTTTATAACTGTGGCACGAGGCTGCAGGCAATGGTATCGCTATTGTTATTTTGCGCGTTACAAACAAGCAGCGTGTGATTTTGAAGGTTATCTTTCGTCACTCTTTAAGTGAAACTTTACTGTTGAGAGTAACAGTAGAATTACCTTTAGTTTGCCTAAATAATTAGTCACAGTGGAGGTAAAATGACTCATATACCCATTTATCTAAATATCCGCGAAAATTTGTTAGTTTTTGTGAAAAACTCCGAATCAATTTCGGTTTAAAGCGGCTTTAAGTGTTTTATTGAGATGTATGAGAGTTTAGCGTCGAAAATATACGACCGACAGGGCGAAAATCCAACCCCCTCCCACCCTGTGCACTGCCACTACACGCGGGGCTTTGAATTCCAAAACTATTTGTCATTTAAAAGTCCAATTAAAATTCTGCACTTGCAACGCTGGCAACATAAACGGATTAACCCAATTTACCGGCTGCCGGTTCACGTATAATAAACAGATCCGTTAAAATTTTCACCGAAAAACATGTAAAAAATATCGCTACAACAATTCATTTTTTATCCATAAAGTGTTAATCCTTAGATATACGGAGGACGTTCAAAAGTCCCAATTACATTACTAATGCTCTTATTGCGGTCTCCAAGGTGGCTTTAAAACCATACAATAAATCTTTAATAAAACCATTTAGTTTTATATTTAATTTAATATTTTTTAAAAGTTCTTTTATATGTTATAACTTATTCGCATTTAAAATAGACACAATTTATTACCTTCGGAATTAATAAAATTAATCCTAAAGGGGTTTTATTTTGTTTACTAAAGTGGCATTAATGGCAGAGTGGTAATATTTTAAAATATTCAAATGCAAACCATTCTGGTCAAAATTTAAAAACGGGTGGCACTTTTCTGACAAAATACATAACTCCATCAATTTAATGTTTTTTAGTATTAGGACTTTAATAGGTATGGCCGTTAAGCCACAAACTTAACATGTAAAGTGCAATTTGTAGTTTGAATCGATTAAGTAATTCGTTTTAACTGGCATCAATTTTCACAAAATAAAAGGGTCTCGTTAGAAAATTATAAAAGTTCCAATTGGAACGTTTTAATAAATATCGACGTTGTTTCGCATTTTCTAGTCCATTTATGAACCAGACCGAGCGACGATAATACCCAGTATTTCGTTCGCCGTTCTTTTGTCGACGATTTTCAATTTTTTCACCATTCAGACATCGATTTTTGCGTCTGCGGTACAGTACTCGACAATTGCGTTCAGAGCGATTTCCATTCAAAAACTAATAATGTTATAAGTGAGTATTGAATATTTCAGCGTCAATAAAAAATTCATTAGTTTCTTATAAGTTTCTCGAGGCTCAACACAAAAGAAACATCGAAAACATGAATACGTAATGACTCATCAATTGCTGCTACACTGTATGAATAAAGCATTTAATTGACATCCAGAATTAACATTCACTCGGTACATTGTTGAATCTGATTTCCAAGAATGAAAAAATATTTTGCCAACATGTGCATTTTAAAATTATAACCTGCTCAATTTAATGATAAATTTGTTATTTTAGTAAAAATCGATATAAATTGACACTTATGACAATTTTGTTTTGTATTTGCTTGACGCGGCGTTATATAAATGTTTGAATTATTAAAACGCATCCGTTTATTGGAGTTCGTCGAATACGATAGAGATATTTCAATTAAAGGGATTGATTTTCTTCTGGGGGCAAAATATACTGCAAAATAATTTTCCTTCAACTCTGGGTTCTCATTTAAAATCCAATAATGTTAAATAATAAAGTCTGTCCTCTATCCGCAGGTAGAAAATTGTTTTATAAATAATCCAACTCAATCGTCTCCATTTTGATTTTATATAGTCAACGATTTTAAAATATAATGGAATTATCCTGGATATTTGGAAATATATTTATTAAAATATTTATTCTGCTTATTGGGCCAAAATAACGATAATATTTAATAATTCATTGAAAAATATAAGGGTGATTCTACAAAAGTTGGACAACTTGATGTCATCAGTCAATAGAGTAGGTATTTTAATATTTTTTGTAAATATTTTAGTATATTACAAAAGATCCAGGTTTTTTTAACTTGTCCGTATTTTTTTAAAAGCACGTTTGTAGAAAAACATAATAAATATTCAAAACATCTGTACCTTGGCGTGTCACAACTCCTGAATCAAATATTTGAGTGGTTTTATTTTAAAATATATTCAATTTATCTTAAATTTTTCAATTTTACCACAAACTATAAAACATTATTTTTCATATTTTATCATAGATTCGAATAATAACAATTTTTTAAAAAATTATAATCTTTGTAACTCCTGAATCAAATATTTGAGTGGTTTTATTTTAAAACATATTTAATTTATCTTAAATTTTTCAATTTCACTACAAACTATAAAACATTAAATAATGTATTTTTCATATTTTATCATAGATTCGCTTAATAGCAATTAAAAAAAATGATAATCTTTGTACTCACTTTTACCCGTCAGTTCTGTATCCAATGTTAAAATTCAAAATTCCTGCGAAATATTGAAGTTTAAACGTCAAGTCCTCGTTTTAACTCAAGTGTTGGTAAAAAAATTACCTACAGAGCCCGCCCTTTGCATGACAGTCATCTTAAAAACAATGCAAGCGGCTAAGTTGTGGTGAATGCACGTATAGTTCCAGTCAAAATTTCAGTACTGTGGTAAGTAGTTATTTTCTTACGTATATATATTTCATTGTAATTTATATAAGGCTATATGTGATTTGTTGATAAGTGGCATCCACTAATAAAAAATTTCGGTAAAATATTTAATACCAAATTATAATCTTTTTTTCGCAAACTTCAATTTAAATTCTGCTTGCGCAGAACTTGTGTATTTAATGTCATTATAAACTCATATTTATATTATTATATTTATAAATTTGTTGTGTGTTCCATATCTAATAATTGAGATATCGGTATACCCAAAAACCACCAGCCGCCACTGATGTGTGGTATTATTTGATTTTAAGATATTTAATGTATAATATGCTCAAAGTTTCAATAAATCTTATATTTTCCAATAAATTATGTATTTAATTAGTACCCTGGTATACTCGTCACTTCCCTTGCATTCAAATTTAGAAAACACAGATATTTCAGAAACTGTTTAAAAAAGTGACTGGCCCGGTCTGGAACAGTATATTTATTATATTATCTATGTTTTCATAACAAAATACTGTTTAATTTTCTCCGAAAATTATATAAACAAAATGAGGTCAAAAGTTGCCCAACTATTGTAGAATCACCTATATATGCCCAAATTATTTTCCCACTGTGCAAAACCTTTACTTGTCTTCAGAACCGAAGTATTGCCGTCCATGTCGAGTTGTTCAAAATAAGCAGCGTTTTTAAGCTCTTGTACTTATCTGTTTGTGTCCTTTTACACATGTGGCACTTAGCACTTTTGTCTCTTGTAAAAGAGCTAACTGAGACTTAAGAGTGTTATAATATAACAATTATTGTTCGCTTGAAAAAAATATATTTATGTACAGTTAAAATAAGTAACCAGATGTATTTTCCTGACACCTTGTATAAGTGACCTTTTTCACTAACTGAAGCTTAAACGTCAAAGAAGCTCCAAACAACCTCGTAGATCAAAAAAAGGCCCGTTTAGGGACCCGCAAAACTTTCGATGCCAAAAGATATGTTAATACACGACTACGAATACTTTTTGCTTGAACTTTGACGTTAAAAATTCCTAAAAATATATCAAAGACGGATGCTGGCGGTGGCTGGAGGAATTTTGCATTAAAGCCTCTCTGTTCGTACCGGCAACAGTTTTTGCCGCTTGATGAAACCAAAATTATGCAAGAAGACATCAGAAAGAAAAATCATTTGATGTGAGCACCTACGTCTCGTCGATAGCTGCCAAAAAGAAGAGTCTTCGGGAAATGGAAATAACGACAAAACTAATATTCGCGTGTGTCGAATGCATTTCCTCGACTGTGTATACTTTTAATAAGACAAGTTACGTCATGCATAAATATGAAAATAGTTTCCTAAATGATGTTTTTCAACGCCACTAAATATACCTTGTCGTTGTTCCCTCCCCACAGGAGATTTTTGGTAGCATCTGCTCGACTAAAATCGATCAACCAGACAAACCCATACAGTACAGTGGACGAACAAAAAGTCAAAAGTTTTTGATGTATATGAGTTTCTCTGCGACAAAGACGCAAGTTTTTCATTAATTACGCAAAACGTAACAAACACCTGCAACTTTAATGCATTTGACAACAATGTAAACTTTTGTATTTCGAATTAGTATTCCGAGTCTGACTCATGAATCATTCAGAATGATTAATTTTTCTTATTTATAGTTTATGTGACTATACACTGTTTAAAATATCTGTGGTGTGAAGAGTAATCTTAAAATGGTGTCAAAATCCAACACCAAGTGGTGTTAATATAACACCATGAGTTATGGTTGAAAATGTTTTATACAGCAAACTAAAACGGTGTTTATCTAAAAATATTTGAGAAGTGCACCTACACAGAAAAAAGGAATAGTTCATTTAACTATATTTGTGAATTTAGTTGACCCATAAGTATTTATTTAAATCAACTGTGGGAAGGTTAATATAAACAAAGATTAGTTTGACGGTACTAAACTAAATTAGTAAAATTAACCCAGTAAACTTTAGTGAAACCAACCCGCTGTATGGTTCAGTTTACTAAATATGTTGTTTGTAAAATAAGAGTTACTTCAACCTAAAGCACTCTGTTAAAACGATTAAAACAATTTGCCGTGCATTCCTTGTTGCATAGTGTGTACCGATCGCGGCAAAGGCGGTGTGGATCACGTGATGTTCTTAAATCTCGCCTCTGTTGACTTACATGAAGAGTATATAAGCTCAGGTAGTCCTTTGCTTTGGTGTGACACTACAAGTTGTTTGATACTAAAGAGACCTTAAATAGGGGGAAACAGCTGTTAATAATTGAAGTATTTGAAGTTGGTGGAACGCACTAAAAACATTATCTCTAGCGAGTTGAAGGTTCAATTTTCTGGAATAATACCACTGGTAACTAGTAATGCGTCAAGGAACTGTTTCCTTTTTTTTCTGTGTAGTATAATTTAATTTGACCAAAAAGACATAATATTTAACACTGAAAAGGAGTTAAATTTACACCAGGTAAAATTTATTTTAATACTGTGTGAAAGTTAAATTTACACTATTTTAGTATTTGAATTTACACCGGACCAACGAACCATATTTAACACCATTTTGGTTTGTATCGATATAGACCATGTATGGTGTTAATTTGGTGTTAAAATGGTCATGAAATTTTGAACAGTGTAGTCATATACATATGTTCGAACATTTTATCATACCGCCCGACTACGGATCCAGAGGTCCGTGGTTCGGTTCTCGCCAACATACCCACTTTTTATTTTTCTGAATACTCTGGAAAATAAACAGAAAACTTCAGAATTGTCATTAATATTAGAATGACAATTTGGCAAACAGAAATTTCCCCTAAATACCCCTTAATAAAACGCAATCAAACTGGTTCGGCATTATCGAAATTTTAAACGAAAAAACTTCCTTAATTAACCGATTAACGGAAATTTTAGATTAATTAAAATTTTTAATTAGGGACCTCTGGCAAAAGGAAATTTTATCAAGAGTGAGCGTGCCATACAATAGGTAGCAATAACAATAGAAACTTCATTAATTCCAAAATTCTCGCTATAGGTAGTTGGTATTCCCAATCGATAATAAACTGAAAATTACTTTTTAAACTTCCTCCGTCAAAAAAAACAATCGAATTTCCCTCTACAGGACTAAATTATTTTCCATCAACTACCATTAGAACTAATTTGCTCATATATTACACTGTTTAAAATATCTGTTGTGTAAAGAGTAATCCTAAAATGGTGTCAAAATCCAACACCAAGGGGTGTTAATATAAACACCATGAATTATGGTTGAAAATGTTATACAGCAAACACCAAAACGGTGTTAATCTAAAAATATTTGAGAAGTGCACCTACACAGAAAAAAAGGAATCGTTAGTTCATTTAACTATATTAATTTAGTGGACCCATACGTATTTATTTAAATCAAATGTGGGAAGGTTAATATAAACAAAGATTAGTTTGACGGTACTAAACTAAATTAGTAAAATTAACCCAGTAAACTTTAGTGAAACCAACCCGCTGTATGGTTCAGTTTACTAAATATGTTGCTTGTAAAATAAGAGTTATTTTAACCTAAAGCACTCTTTTAAAACAATTAAAACAATTTGCCGTGCATTCCTGGTTGCATAGTGTGTACCGATCGCGGCTAAGGCGGTGTGTCTCACGTGATGTTCTTAAATCTCGCCTCTGTTGACTTACATGAAGAGTATATAAGCTCAGGTAGTCCTTTGCTTTGGTGTGACATTACAAGTTGTTCGATACTAAAGAGACCTTAAATAGGGGGAAACAGCTGTTAATAATTGAAGTATTTGAAGTTGGTGGAACGCACTAAAAACATTATCTCTAGCGAGTTGAAGGTTCATGTATGGTATTAATTTGTTGTTAAAATGGTCATAAAATTTTGAACAGTGTATATAATTTATTGCTTAACTGAATGATTTGAACTTGGTTTCGTATTGATTATGACATTTTCGCGAAAAAATGGCAACATAAAGTCATCGCGAAACGGAAAAGAAGTAAAAGCTCGCCGCTCGATCTCGCGTTTGATTTCAAAACGTTTTGGAGAGCAATTTAATTTCGGTGTTGATTTAAATGAAAGCTTGCAATCACTTTAGTGCCCGTTTAGCATGACGCATGGAGCATTCGGCAAACAAACCGGTTAATGCAATATTTGATGAAATTGTCGTTGAATGGGGAACAGAGATGATGGCTGGAGTACATTGTTATCAAATGGAGGTTTACTAGGTTCATACCTTCATGGCAGCAGCCAGCACTAGCACAGCAAACACTGGCTACACGTGTCTGTGTGTACACTGGGCTCTAATTTGGTTACGGGGTTGATGGCTTTTAGCTCTAAGTCCACAAATTATCCATTAGCGAAAATTTCACCTTCACTCTCTGATTCAAAATTATATTGATAAAAAACTAATTTTGAATGGAAAATCCCTTTATTAGCGTTGATCATAAAAATCGCTTTCGCTATCGACAAATTAAATAATTTTTCAAAAATTAAAACCCGCCGTACGAGCACAAACATTGAAAGTCGATCCATCCGCGCCAGTAAATCGCATTGGCGCTGTAATTGCCGGTTGACATTGCATCAAAAACAGAGCAGGCCTCGGGCATATTGACGCTTGACGTGTCAAACTGTCATACGTCACGTGGCCGGAAGCGTATGCACGCGCGCACCATGGCGCAGTCGTTACGAGATACACGGACAACTTAATGAATGTTCTCCGAATAAATTATTCACTGATACTGGGCAAAATATTCTACAGGGTGTTATGTAATTAATGTTATATATTAAAATGGGTTGTTCCTTAGGGTCCATAAAGAAGCACCTGAAACTTTTTTTTCTAAATTCCAAAGTCTAAAAATAATTTATAATAGGTACCCATTATCCTACCAAAAAGTACGCCACTGATCGACTAGGAACTTTAGGTTAATCTGGTGGATTTATTATGTTATGGTTGGTAACAACAGTGTTTCCAAAATCTCTCAAAAAAGTTGACAAACATTGTTTAAATTTAGCTTAATTACAAAAATGACAAAATTAACAATGCAAATTGTCAATTTGGCGTTTTTATTAATTGTTGGTTATTTCATTTTTGTACTGAAGGTAAATTCAAACAAAATCTGCCAACTTTTATGACAGAATCTAGTGCATTTCTTTTAAATTTTAGGTTATGTTTTCAAATTGTAAATATCTTAACTAAGGGAAGTGCTTTTGGATTTATTTACACAAATTAAATGTTTAAAGTTTAACCTGTGAACTGGTCCCAATTTCATCTGAGAAAACAGAGAAAAAAACTGATGAAAAAATTAATTTTGTGGTAATGAATTTTAAATTTCAAAGGTACTAAATTTTCTAATCATTGCTTAAGCTAATAGCTGGATCAGTAAATAAATACAGAAGGGTATTAGAGCTTTAAGGGCATAAAACTTTTGTATTTATTGAGTTTTTATTTATTTTTTGCAAGAAAAATTTTTAGTAACAATTTTTAATCATTGCTTAAGCTAATAGCTGGATCAGTAAATAAATACAGAAGGGTATTAGAGCTTTAAGGGCATAAAACTTTTGTATTTATTGAGTTTTTATTTATTTTTTGCAAGAAAAATTTTTAGTAACAATTTTTTACTTTGTTGGTTGGTATCTATGTACTCACAAAATACAGGTGTGCACTGCACACTGTGCAGAGATAAACAAGTGTGTAACCAGTGGCGTATCACAAAAAATATAAAAAACTTCTAATGCATATGTTTTCTTTATCTTTGGAAAAATGTTTTTTTAAATATTTTTCCTTTATTCCTTATGTCAAAAGGTATTCAGTATTTTAATATATAACATTAATTACATAACACCCTGTATATTCTAGATTAACATCTGTCTCTACTGTCCAGAACTTTTTGCATCAATTAGAAGATACTAGCAAAAGGACAACTTTGGTGGTATGTTAAACAAATATTAGAAATGGAAACTAACAAACTGACTGACGAACTGTACATCATTTTTAAATTATTTGTGTTTTACGTTGCAAGGAAAAAACTAAAAAACTGGTTTAGTACTCGATATCGACTGAATATTCTTTATATCATTGATTAAGAAACTCAACGCTTAAATGCTTATATAGTTACGTTAGTGTGTGTATTTTATCTAAGGGATCATGGTGAATTATTGTGTTTTTAATTGTAAATAAAATTCAGGAACTAAATCGTTTCATTTTCATGTTTTGCCAAAGGATCCAATTCGGTAAGTCATTTGTTGGTGCAGAATTAACTAATGATAACTTTACCTAATATAACTTATATTTAAGTTTGGACATTTTTAAGAATTTAGTAAAAAATAATGTTTGCACAAACATAACCTTAAAATCAACCATTTTTATATTTGAGTTCTCTAAAAAACGCCGACAACTGCATTTTAAACAACAAAATATACCTACGAATTCATGGCAACATAATATTATATATAATACATAATATAATGGTATTTTACCGTTGAGTGGAGACTTTAAAGAATTCTTAATCAACGCTTTTAATAATGCTAAATGCTGTTTAAATTTAGACGACTTATTTGTTTGACGATTATTACTGAATTGAAATGTTTACACTTTTCACGTTAATCATGACTAAAATGTGTATTTATTGTATCTAATAGATACAATTTATATTTACAGGGACTGTATGAAATTTATTTCTTCATTCGGATTAACACTGTTTATTGGAAAACCGATAAAAACTCAACCCAGGATTTCCTCTCGAAATACAACCAACAACACAACAAATCGTGCCACGGTTATTTTTTCGATATTTTTTAACATTTTCCGGCTTTATTCTCATGAGAATGTTCTTGCAAGAACATGTTTTACCAAAATTCTATAAAAAAAATTAATTTTATACCTTATATTTAATTTGGTCGAATTTTACTTTACATTGTATCACAGTCATTGGTTTGAAGGGTTAATGTCAAAATCGATTCGCCATGGCGTCCTTAATTAGAAAAAACAAAAACGCAATCTAAAAAGTCATATTGTAAAACCCAGAGCAGGCTTTCACCCAAATAAATAAATAAATTCACTGCTGTGAGGAATTTTGCGAAATAAACAAATTCGCAATTTTGATGAATGTTAAGAAAATTATGTAAATTCCATTGTGGCGGGACACGTAAAGTTGCTGATTAATTTAATTTTGATTTCGATGATTGATACAAAATTCGAATTATTATTATTCAATATTACCGACAATCGTTTAATGACCATTTCGATTAATTAAATTTGCAAATATTTTTTGCCACCACACCCCCATACGTGTTACCGGAAACATGAAACGCATGATCGGTCAAAGCAATAATTATTAATTTTCAGTCGAAAAAATTCGCAAATTGTTTTAATTTATTCACTAATTTTTAACAAAATAATATGGAAAAATATACTCTATACATTTGAACAGAGTTTCCATGAATATGTGTCTGGTCCTAAATTTGGTAAGAAAATATTGTATATTGAAGCTTTAGGTAGTAGTATATTAAAAAAACATATCTCAAAATTTATTGTGTTTTTCGATTTTTTTGTAATTTGTACACAGTAAAAAATATTTGTTAATATTAACCAAATATGAACCAGATTTTATGTTAATCCAGGTCCATATAAGTCAAATTATACTGAATGAAATAGTCAAATTAGTAGATTTAAATAAAAAAAAATTTTGACCCAGCCGGGGATTGAACTCAGGTCTGTCACTTGTCAAGCTTGTCAAGCTGTTGTCATAACCAATGGCTATCAGTCGCTCTTATAAAAATCAATTTTATTTGTCAATAAATATTGTTCATAATATTTTAAAGTTGAATATATTATTTGTGTTGCTGTTTGGAGCTAAACTTTTTGCATCTTTATTTGTTTTTATGGCCATTCAACCATGGAGCCTATATGCATTTAATTCAAATAATACTTTGTTGTTGGCGCAAACGATTAAAGAAATTAGTTACTTTTAACTCTCAGAATTAGAAGATGGTGACTAATCTTAAATTAGTCAAACTTTGACTATTTACGTAGTAAAAAATAACTATTTAAAAGTCATTTTAAGAGAGTGTACTTTTTAACGAAATAATTTACAAAATTGCATATTACCTTTACAAAATATTTTTTTGTTAAAATAATTACAAACTCTACAAAAAATTATTCTAAAATTTTACAAAATAAAATTAACAAACTACATACTCATTTTAACTAATCTGATTTATAAGTGTGCCTAATTATTTGAAAAGATAGTTTTATGACAAAAAATCGTTTGTCTCTATTTACCATGCTAGATAGGTTTATCTAAAAATTAGCATATTCCAACTTTCCTAACGTTATCGTCCCAAACTTATATTGCCCACCACTATCTGCAATAGGCGATAAATCACACTGCACTTTGTTATCTTTGTAAAAATTCACCCTCCCCGAAGTTTTTTCTTTTCGTGTGTTTTGTTGTATTTCACAGCATAACACAGCGGCGAGCATATTGCATTACGCCATGGGAAAAAGGCACTATCCAATTTAAAAAAGAAATTAGGGCATCGGTTATTTTTAGCGACCTGGCGTTAAAACGCAAGGGTTTTTGCCAATAGCTTATCTCCTGTATTGTACTCGAGAGAGTCTATCCCATTACTGAAATCTTAGATCGAACATCCAAAAAGGTAAAGCAGTGTAAATTTACTGTATATGGGTCATTTTCAAAAAACACCCGCTTTCAGGAAAATGAAGATCAAATTTTTTTTGCTTAAATTGACTTTTGGTTGGATTTTTATAAATGTTTAGAGTTTTCTTTACTTTACACTTTTTAATTTTTTTTACGTATTTTTCAGAAAAATGTGTTTAGCTAGCTTTATATGTCTCCACTGTGTTACCAATTGGAAATCCAAAATTTAATTCAATAAAAAAAGTTGTTATAAAAATAATTTGAAATAAAATGTACTTAGTTCACAAACTTTTGACTCCAATTTTATTTTTTATTAAAAATTGTATGCCTTTTTTAAATATTTATGTTAGTTAAGTTACTTTTTAAAAGACACCATTCCGATTCTTTGTTAAAAAAACAATACCATTAATATTTTCTTTTAGTCGCTGTATTAGTGAGTTAAACTCTAATTTATAAACAGGTATTACCAAGTGATGGTAAAATCATTTTTTTAATGATTTTTTAACAAAAACTAAAAAAAAACGAAATAGACATTGGTATCACAACGGACTTAATCAGACAACGTAAAAAGAAACTATATAGGGTGGTACGATTTTAGAGTAATGCATAAACAAAATCCTTTGTAGTGGTGCTCACTTGCAGAATAACAACTTAGATTTCTAAATTATAGACACCCTTTTTCTTTGACTATAAGCTGGTGTCTTTTAGTACTTGTATATTGCGTGGAATTTTCCCTTGGATGTAATCTATAGCATGAGTTGTAATCACAAATAATTTAAAATTGGTTTATCATAAACTACTTTTAATAAAAGCGACGGTAAATATCCACTTTGTTGTCGAAAAATTCTATTGCGTTACCCTAAATTCCATTGCGTTACCATAAGGTAACGTAATGGACTCGGTAACGCAGTGGACAAAGTTTTGTGAAACCATATTTAAAAAATAATAATAAAACATTACAGTCATTAATTACTCTCAATGAGCTTTAGTGCCCTAAAATAAACATAAACATGAAAAGTAGTATTTTTTCTTACCTTAATTTTATTATTTTTTTGAGTAACTTAGCGGACAAACAATTATTACATTCGCGTTACCCGTACCTGTTTCAACCGATATCTTCTTCCTGATTGAATAAATAAATTCAGCTGGGTAATGTGTACGTCCGAACATTATTTGTTAATCACGTGAGTGCCAAAAAAGTTGCCATATATATGTTTTTTTAAATATTCGATCGGTAACGCGACGGACGTAACGCAACGGAAAAAATGTCTGGGACATGAGTCAAATTTAAGAAAAATAGATTAAAATTAATTAATTTATATATAAATTGTTTACTGTATTAACTAAGGATGTTAGGGATTGCTATAAAGCAACACAAAGTTCTGGTTATTCAATATTAAAAAAAAACATGTATGTAAGTTTTATAAAACGCTAATGGGACATGCGAAAATGTGTGTTTCACAAGCTTCAAAATTAAAAAAATTTTATTCTGAAATAACTAAACAAACATTTTCTGAAAGGGTTTACTAAGGGCTTGTTAGGCTTTCACTTGGTTTTTAAATCAATAAGATCCGATAATTTTTAACAAAGTTATTGGAATTCAAACTTACAGACAGCGGAAGGCGAGTGTTTTTTGAAAACGACCCATATGTGTTTTTCAGAGAGTTGAAGTTAACTAACATAGTGTCATTTGTACTTTTGACATGGTAATTGCTCAACTCAACTCAAATAAAAACTGATAATAATAATTTCCCCATTATCACATGCTTTATGAGGCCCATCGCGTGACGCGCACTTATTTACTTCAAAAAGTCATTTTACTTTAACACCTTCGACATTCCCTTTAGCGTGGACAATAAAACAACAGCCCCTACCCTCGGAAACCCTTAAATCAAACCTCCAAAATGAATTCGGCTACAAATCATGTTTGTAGGAACCGTGCAACGATAATAATTATTATCGTTTCGCCCTGTAAATTACCGACATGTTAATCTAAACTGGCACGTAACGAACATCATCAATTTTTCCGCGCGCCTACTAGATATTAATTCCGCGGGAATCCTAGCGACTGCGCCACCGTGCGCAACAGTGGCGGCTCGTGAGGCTACATGAGGTTAATTTTGTCTAAATACGAATAAATTTCCACGTCACCCGGGAGGTATTATTCTGCGACTCGACAAAGTAAATATCAAATCAATCCTAACCCAAATTGCGAAACTCAAAAACATAAATTCGTTTATTAAAAATTTAAAATATTCGAGGTGTGTTAAGAAAATATCGGGAATTTTCGTTTTTTGAAACGAATATTTATTTATTCGTCTAAATTAATGTTGTCGCCTTCAAAATAGTCCCCATTGGATATTATGCACATTCGCCAGCTCTTCTTCCAATACTTGAAACACTTCTAAAACTCGATCATTGGGATAGCCTTTAGTTCTTTCAGCGATGCGCTTTTAATGTCATCTATGCTTGCAAAACGACGGCCCTTTAAGGTTCTCTTTATTTTTGGGAATAGGAAAAAGTCAGACAGAGGCATGTCTGGCGAATATAGAGGCTGGGGCATCATTACAGTATTGTTTTTGGCCAAAAATGTTGTTCAAAATTTAACAATTTTAGAACAAATTTTGCTGCCACGCGTTTTATACCCAAAACATTCGAAAAAAATTCATGTGATGAGCCAATCGATATACCAACATCATCAGCGACTTCTCTGATGGTTTATACCCATTTTTTCCACTTTTTCCATGTTTTTATCGGTTGTTAATGTGCTTGTGCGTTCGGAGCGTTCGTCATCTTCAACGTCTTCACGGCCATCTTGGAAACTCTTATACCACTTGTAAACTCTTGTTTTACTTATAGCAGACTCACTATAGGCCTTTGTTAACATTTCACAGAATTTATTTCATTTTTTAAGCAAAATTGGATACAAACTCTTTGATCCATTTCTTTTAACGAACGAAAAATCGCTGAGCTCATAAAACACGTCTAACCTTAGCGGCTGCCACAGACAAAGTAAACAATGAAAACAGCTAAAGTTTTTATCATACTTAGGGGGCATGTATACCAACATAATAAAGAAAATTTTATGACAACCGGACCCTCCGAACCCGCGAAATTTAACAATTCCCGTTATTTTCTGAACACACCTCGTATGCATATAGGACCGATATTTTGTGCTACTGGGCTGTCTTGGAATTGTCTATAGACAGTATAAAATTACAACACTAGTTACCAAACACTGCAGTGTTCCATGGAACCCTATTAATTTTTTCGTGTAGCAAAGCAAAAAGTATGTAGATTGGTGCCTAATGGTATGTAGGTTAACGGTGTTATCTTTTAATCCCGATACACTTACAGTAATGCAGTTATCGGCCATTGGCAATATATTTCCATTTTGCCCTTAACGCCGCGCTAAAATCATAAAAATAATTCGATTATCGTTTCTCGTCGACGAGAGGAATGAAAAAAGCCCCATTCCCACTTCCTCTCCTATGTATATGTAAATACCGTACTTTTAGTCAGCTATATCTGGTGAAATATAACACCGAAGAAACGTCAATAAGTTTTTAGAAATATGGTCATATTTCCTTATATCGTAAATAACGAAAATCTTTCTTTCCCAAGCTCTCGGTTTCGATTTATAACTCTGCATCGAGACGAGATAAAGTCAAAAATTGAAAGAAATCAATATCGAAAATTATTTATTCATTCCCCCAAAATGAAATACGATACACCAGATCTAGTTTTTTACATAATCTTAACCTTTCTGTTTTGTTTTGGCCCACACAAATTCAGAGTTTAGGAATTCGGCATATATGCCCCCCAAACTTTGTTTTACTATAGTATATATGTGTTATTGCTAAATAAAGAATATTTAATGTATTTTTTTTATCTGTTTATCGGGATTTTTTCTTTTTCCTGTATAAATTTGTATTAAATATTGGATGACTTCTTTTAGAAATATTCGAGGGGTCACCCACACCTGGGAATCCCTGGACATTTTAGAGGGGGAATACCATAGGAATACAATGGAAATACATAGTAATACAATAAAATATAATGGGAATACATGGGAATCCCTGGACGTTTTTCCTTTGGGTGGTTGACCCCTCGGAAATATTACCATTTTAGTTTAATTTTTTACTTTATAATAAATATAATAAAAGTAATAATAATATAATCGTAAAAATAAAAACTTATTATATTACTTGACAATTTTACTTAAGATGCTGATTGGGTCATTTGGGAAAACGTATGGTCCCATAATGAAAAAAATATTTAATAAGGAAACATACAAAATCCATTTCATGCCTGAAAAGAGTATTGAAAACTTGCCAATTAACTAAGTGACCCTTTTGCGGCTAAAAAATTACTAAATAAATGACAGCTGGCTTATATGAACGCGATAAGAATCTTAATAGAAGTTTATTTAATACGCGCACACACAATTTAAACTTCCTTTTATACTTATCCCCTCGGTTCCTGCTGAATGTCTAATTCCTTTATTGCAGGAAAAAATTCGCACCTCCACATAGGGGACGACTGTCGAGTCTCTCCTGCTGTCATTCGATGCACTCAAGATTTGTATTTTTCTTCTTCGAGAGGGCTTTATTTTAATATTATTACGAGGCAATTTGATATCTTAGCAGGGTGGCAAGAGCACTGAATTATAATTTTCCCCTATATACACGCGTCTTAAAAAATGAGCAACCACCGCAGCTTAAAACTGTTTTGGCAGAATTTAAGAGAGTTGGTAGGTTTATTGGTAAATTTATTTAAATTAAAGCGGTTTAGTTTCCAGAAGTAATACATACTTTTTATTTGGGGTTTCCCCTGTTTTTCTCCGTCTTTTGGGGCTTTATTTATTATTATTGAATTCATTGATTTCTTAAGATTCTTTATTTCATTTTTAATATCGTTTCACATCCTTTTATTTGTATTTAATAATTTACTAGGTGTGTTCAGAAAATATCGGGAATTTTCGTTTTTTGAAACAAATATTTATTTATTTGTCTACATTAATGTTCTCGCCTTCAATTGGATATTATGCACATGTGCCAGCTCTTCTTCCAATACTCGAAACACTTCTAAAACTCGATCTTTGGGATAGCCTTTAAATCTTTCAGCGATGCGCTTTTAATGTTATCTATGCTTGCAAAACGACGGCCCTTTAAGGTTCTCTTTATGTTTGGGAATAGGAAAAAGTCAGACAGGCATATCTGGCGA
Organism: Brassicogethes aeneus; assembly: GCA_921294245.1. Taxonomy (NCBI): domain Eukaryota; kingdom Metazoa; phylum Arthropoda; class Insecta; order Coleoptera; family Nitidulidae; genus Brassicogethes; species Brassicogethes aeneus. The sequence continues at coordinate 4,221,570 of OV121138.1, forward strand.
ATATGGAGGCTGATGCATCATTACAGTATTGTTTTTGGCCAAAAATTTTGTTCAAAATTTAACAATTTTAGAACAAATTTTGCTGCCACGCGTTTCATACCCAAAACATTCGAAAAAATTTCATGGGATGAGCCAATCGAAATACCAACATCATCAGCGACTTCCCTGATGGTTTATAACCATTTCTTCCACTTTTTCCATGTTTTTATCGGTTTTTAATGTGCTTGTGCGTTCGGGGCGTTCGTCATCTTCAACGTCTTCACGGCCATCTTGAAAACTCTTATACCACTTGTAAACTCTTGTTTTACTTATAGCAGACTCACTATAGGCCTTTGTTAACATTTCACAGAATTTATTTCATTTTTTAAGCAAAATTGGATACAAATTCTTTGATCCATTTCTTTTAACGAACGAAAAATCGCCGAGCATAAAACACGTCTAACCTTAGCGGCTGCCACAGACAAAGTAAACAATGAAAACAGCTAAAGTATGTATACCAACATAATAAAGAAAATTTTATGACAACCGGACCCTCCGAACCCGCGAAATTTAACAATTCCCGCTATTTTCTGAACACACCTCGTATTATTATATTGTAATAATAATACATCTCATTTTGACGTGTTTAGAAAACCTTGTTTATCTCATACTTATTGTGTTTCTTATGGTTCTATTATATTTTTAAAATTGTCGACATTCTATTAAATTTAACCGTGCATTATGTTTTTTATTGTATTAAGCGATATTCTATCCAATTTTATTTTTCTCGCACTTGCACGTGCACTTACTCAAAACATAATAGTTGCCCACTTTAAAAATAATGTGCTGCCATTCAGTCACTGCACGAGTCTAACGACACTTCCTGAGAATAACCAACTGTCAAATGGAGAACGAAAAAGAACGCGTTTGTCTTTTCGAAAACAACTTATAATTTAAGCGATTAAACTTATTTTTGCAGATCACAGCGTGAAAATTTATCGCCCCGCCGAGAATAGACATACTACTAATAAAACTTTCGCCGAACTTTTCACTCTCTTTTATCATTTCTTTGCTTCCCCGGCACTTGGCAACGTCGGATTCGGAGATGCGACATCGCCGCGTTTCAAATTTAGGGTCGTTTCGCGTTTTTTTCCCGTGTGCTTTTTATCTCTTTGGATATTCTGTACAAATTCACAGATTTCTGAGACAATCTTTAGTAGGGGAGAGTGGGTAGAGTCTGGACACTGGGAGACAATGGACAATGGACGAATTTCGCGGTTCCAATAAAAATTTCAGGTTGGTTCTACTATTACACATCGTCAAGTTGATAAGGTATCAAATAGTGGTAGTGAAATAAGTTTGAGTTTAGCTGTAGAAGAGGTAAGTGAAAAAGTTTATTTTCGAGTTTTTTCATGTAATATTTTACTTTCCCCTTGTAAGATTTTCTGCCCAGACCGTTGTAGATAAATAATTTAAAGTTACTACATATTAAAGCATGTATAAAGCATGGAACTTTTGTTATATCCTTACTTTATTCCGTTGCTATATTTTAAAATTACGAACATTTTTTTTGTTTTACATCATGTAGGGAGAGTTTGGACACACTGTATAAAGTCTTCCTCTATTGTCCAAACATGGTCCCGGCACTTCGTTAGCAGAATATTGCAAAAATTAAACCAAGGATATACAGTCAAATTCATTAAAAGGCAGTTTTTATCATACAGATTTAAAGAAACATATGAAGATGAAGCCTTGGTGGATTTTAAGGACGTGGTATTGGTTCTTCCCCCCCACTGACAAAGTTCGATTCCATAACATGATTTACTTTAATTTTAATTTGTCGCAATTTAGTATTGAATAAGTTTTGCTCTGATTTTTTTAATAAAATTCCTAAATTTATAATATTTTTATAGTGTCCAAATGCACTACGTTGTCCAGAATCTCCCCGTATGTGGGGTGACTTTGGACAGATGACCGAAAATTTTCAAAAATTCGTAGCAAACCCATCTTACGATTTAAAGTGCACATATTTATCTCTTTGCGTTTTCAAAAGTCAACACTATTACCTGAAACTTTGAAATTGGAAATAATTACATTTCTAAGAGACCCAGGCAAAAAAATCTAAAAATTGTCCAATGTCTACCCACTCTCCCCTACCTATATTACAAAACAATATTTTAGTATTTTACAAAACATCCAGGTTTTTTTAACTTGTTCACCCAATTTTAATGTATTTTTTTAAAAGCACGTTTGTAGAAAAACATAATAAATATTCAAAACATCAGTACCTGGCGTGTCACAACTCCTGAATCAAATATTTGAGTGATTTTATTTTAAAATATATTCAATTTATCTTAAATTTTTTAGTTTCACTACAAACTAAAACATTAAATAATGTATTTTTCAAATTTTATCATAGATTCGAATAATAGCAATTTAAAAAAAATGATAATCTTTGTACTCACTTTTACCCGTCAGTTCTGTGTCCAATGTTAAAATTCAAAATTCCTGCGAAATATTGAAGTTTAAACGTCAAGTTCTTGTTTTAACTCAAGTGTTGTTAAAAAATTACCTACAGAGCCCTCCCTTTGCACGACAGTCATCTTGAAAACAATGCAAGCGGCAAAGTTGTGGTGAATGCACGTATAGTTCCAGTCAAAATTTCAGTACTGTGGTGAGTAGTTATTTTCTTACGTATATATATTTCATTGTAATTTATATAAGGCTATATATATGTAATTTGTTGATAAGTAGCATCCACTAATAAAAAAATATCAGTAAAATACTTAATTCCGAATTATAATCTCAAATTTCAGTACCGCGTCGTCAGTTCCATGTTCGATGTTTCGGTTATCTTTTTTTGGCAAACTTCAATTTAAATTCTGCTTGCGCAGAACTTGTTTATTTAATGTCATTATAAACTCATATAAATTTGGTGTGGGTCCCATATCTAATAATTGAGATATCGGTATACCCAAAATCCACCAGCCGCCACTGATGTGTGGTATTATTTGATTTTTAGATATTTAATGTATAATATGCTCAAAGTTGCAATAAATCTTATATTTTCCAATAAATTATGTATTTAATTAGTACCCTGGTATACTCGTTACTTCCCTTGCATTCAAATTTAGAAAACACAGATATTTCAGAAAATGTTTGAAAAAGTGACTGGCCCGGTCTGGAACAGTATATTTATTATATTATCTATGTTCTCATAACAAAATACTGTTTAATTTTCTCCGAAAACTATATGACAAATGTATACGTAAATGTATATGTATACAGTGATTAAAAATGATAGTTTTGGGTATTATTAAATTTAAAAGTTTACTTATAAATCATCACTTTATCTCTCAAGCAATAATTCATATTATAACAGACCACTTTACATACTTTTTGTTTATGTACATTGTACATGTATATCATCGCCTAAGCTTAAAGAGGGAGTTGAAAAAAAAATCCCATAAATTTCTATGGTAAATACGCTGCTTTACGATCCCCTTATGGGTTATTTTGAATATCCACCCTTTCGTAGACCATGTGGACCACTCAGCTAGATAAGAATCTCGAATGTTATGAGTGTTACTAAACTTTTAATCCTGAAATTGGTTTTTATGGTTTGGCGATGATTTTTTTATGTTTTGTTTGATTTTACACTTTTTTACGACTTGGTTTTAAGATTTTTAAAGTGTGTTGTGTTTTTTATTTATAAACCGGAAAAAACTGTTTATAATTATTTATTTCAATTTCTCGTTATAAATATCAAATTAAACCGTTTTTTTGTCTTAAAACATTAGTAAAAAAACTGGGTAATTATGTTAAAATTAATGTTATATTGATTAAAGAAATTAGTTACTTTTAACTTTCAGAAATAGTCAATGATGGTGACTAATCTTAAATTAGTCAAACTTTAACTATTTACGTAGTAAAAAATAACTATTTAAAAGTAAAAAGGACTATTTTATTAGTAAAAAATGCTGGTACTTATTCAAATAGTAGAATTTTGACTATTTAATTTTTAGAGAGTAAACTAAAACAAAATATGTCTAAAAAAATAACTAGTCCTAACTATTTTCAAAGGTTAACCTTAGAAGTTAATATAACGTTATGTAACTTACTTATAAGTAATATTACTAACTAGTTAAATGTTGGTTTATTTATAGTCAATTTAAATTCTTTAAATAATCCTAATTTACTTTTCTGACACCAATCTAACTCTTACTGTGGATATGTTTTACTGTTTGTTAAATATGTTCCAACAGTAAAAATATATTTGCAACATTTTAGCCAATTTGTGCTTGTATTCATAAACAAGCAATCTTATTAAAGAAAAACACTTGGCCGGATTGGAACACGAGTCGAGATTATTGGGGGTTAAGCTGAAGGCATGTGGCAGGCAAACAGAACACAGAAACGACAAAAGAGAGAAAAGTAATAACAGTTATTGGTAATGCCCGACTATTACCGGAGTCGCTGGGTCTCCCCCTCTTATTTTCCACAAATAAATTGTGCGCGCTAATAACCGAAGAAACTCACGGCATATCAACAAACAGAAATACAGCGGCAAATATTTGCGCGAATAAAATGTGTTTGTGAGGCACGGCGTGCACAGCCGAGGATTTAGCTCTAAACACAAATAATATTTCGGCAAACAATGCAAAAGCTCTGATCAAATGAAATTAAAAAAACAGATAAACCTGGTATGTTATGTTGTAACGATAACACTACCTACTAACACAGATTTTATCCTCTTTGAGTTCGTTTGTCTCTAAAGCATTTCAAGCATATAGGCTTTTTATTAGGACAAATTTTTAGTGTAATCCTTCAAAAATAGAAAATTATGACATTACATTCCCAATAAACAATGTATACTATTTATGGTAACGATAGGTTATATAAAAGTTATTAAAAGGTTGTCAGAGTATATAAGAGTATAACAAGGTTTTATAAAATCCCCATTTAGTTTACGAGTTTTATAATGGTCATATAAGGTTACTGCAGTGGCGGCTCGTGTCTATTCATTTAGGTGAGCCCCTTAAACCGCTATATAGCGCCGCAGGCAATTTTTTTTTTTTAATTTTCAAGGTCTCGCGTTTTTGGAGCACTTCAGAATCTAAATATATTATTTAAAAATATGTACTTTCACGAAAAGAAATTTCAAAATTTAGCTAGAATAATACAAAAAGTGCGGGACGAGGTGGGATTTTTATTTATTCCTTCAGCAGGTTTCCACATTACCCAGGAGGTACTGCTCATTTTTACCTATAGGTAGATAGGTAGATATATCTTACAATAATTATTTTTAGATAAATAAAGGCACAACCGCACAACAACAAAATAATAATGTACAAGCACAGTAGGTATATGAAACTCAACGATTTAACACTGAAGTATAAAAAACATGAATATTTTTATTTATATTGTTTGTGATTTTTACTGTGGTATTTGTGCGTTAATATAATAGTATATTAAAATAAAAATGATCTTTTATAATTATTTGAATTATTTTTACACGAATTCACAACACAATAATGTATTTTATCTATTTTGGTTTCATAATGACTTCATTATAACACTGCTTTTGGTTCTTTAATGAGGTACTTTATTCCACCCAAAATTTTGATTTTATAAGTTGGCTACTGGTAAAATACAATTTTGAATACCTATAGGTTATAATATTTTTATGATTTGTTTTCTAGTACTTACGAGACTTCGTGCAATAAATTTTGTTTAACACCAAAGAAAATCCTTTTTTCTTCTTTAACAGCCGCTTATTGTAAATACTTATTGTAAATTAACGACGCCATAGCGAAAGAATGTGATAATGTTTGAAAGGTTAATGACCTTTCAAACTTCAAACTAAGATACCAACTATGTAAAGTAAAATTCGACCAAATTAAATATAAGGTAGAAAATTAATTTGTTTTATGAAATGTTTGCAAAATAGATAAAATAGCATAAAGAACTCATGTCATAAGACCTTTTGTCGCACTTGTCCATTATAAAACTCGCTCCTTCGTCGCTCGTTTTATAAATTGTCCGCGTGCGACAAAATGACGTCTTATGACATTAGTTCTTTAATATACTATTACGCTTGCATTTTTATCACAACTTTCCATTTTAACGCTAAGGCAAAGACTAAACAGAAATAAGATACTATAAACACGCATAGATCTAATTAATAAGCCCAACTTTGTGGGCCTCAATGTCTACAAAAATTCGCGTTGGGTTACTGTAATCTTTAGGTTAAATTTTATGTAACCTATAGTTTTCGTTAACACTGGGTTTATAAAAAAGTTTTATACCGTTTGCGGTACCTGTTTTATAAAACTATTTTTTATTAATAAATTATGTGCTAAAAAACAAAAATCTTTAGTAATTAAAAAAAATTTAAGAAATATATCCAAACCTTAATGAATTCTTAAAAAAATTCTAAAAAAAATATGTATTTTTTGGTGTTTTGATGTCTCTTGCCGTTTTTTGAAGTATTGTGTACACATATGTAGATATATTTACAATAAAAATGTCTTTGCACTTTAAGTCGTATTAAGTTAATCTTAGATATAAATTATATGTACGAGTATATTATATACCGTAATATTTTTGCCATACTTGACTTGTCGATATATTCACGTGGTTTAAACAAGTCCCTTAATGTATAAGATGACAATAAGAACAATAAGAAGTTATATAGTGGTTTACATAATATTCTTGTTACCTCTAGTTATAAAACTTAGGTTTTATAGTGTAACCAAACATTAGTAACGATAACCTTCATAAACTCCCAAAATTGAGAAATTTGGGTTTTATAATTTGGGTAATATAACATTTATGGCAAACACTATACAAACATGTTTATTGGGTTATTAATTATTATTCATTATTATTTTTTGGCTATATTCATTATTTACCATTTAAATAAAATAAAATGACGTTATTGTTAATAATTTACCACCTAAGTTTCAAAAAAATATTTTTTATCTTTATGAAAATTATTTTTAAAAATAATTAAATAATAAATAATTTTTTTTTAAATTCTGTTCTTTTGTAGCCAAAACTTTTTAGGAACGATTTAAAAAACAATTCCTAGAAATATACCTTTGTTTTTTTAACTTTTAGGCACCATATGCTCTTGAAATTTAATCCACACATTTAATAAACATTCTCAATTTCCTTCGAACCCACCATCTGCAGATGTTCTTAGGTAATAATAATTGTTGCAAAATGATACGGTCTCTCGACTTAACTCATGATCCGGTCTTTGTTGCCCCAGTAATGGATTTTAAAGATTTCGTACTTACCGGGAATCTATGTATAGTCTATAGACTTTATTTATTATACTACTTGTATGAAAAAGGTTCCACATTGTTATTTTAATCCCTTTAAAGATGCCATTCTGACCTGGCTACCGAACTCGCATCGTAGAGTGCGGCCCCCTCTGGCTTTAATCGCGATGTTGCCAGACTGCGCGGCCTCTTCCCAGATGCGGGGAATTGTTTTTAAAACGCTGTTGAGCCGGAAATGGGGTTACAATAACAGGATTTAGTTTAAAAAGGGTTTTAATACGCAGGAAGTGTATTTGTAGTTAATGTATTTTTGATTAGGAGGATTAAAAGTTAAGTTTGTTTTCTTAACAGAATTTTAAAAGTTTTTATTAAGAATTACTTAGAGTCGAGTTTATTGGTTTTGGTTTCTTGAGTGGTGTTATTGAATTGTATGTTATTTGAATTATAAATCTGATTCTATTAATAGTTATTTATCCATAAATAGTAAAGAAATTATTAAAAATAGTTTTATTTTATTTTAGGAGGGATTTTCGTATTCAATTTTGTACCTGGTTTTAATGGTTTTATAATTTTTATTGTCTACAGGCATGTTTACATCTATTGTCTATCTTTATTTATAAATAGATATATTTTAAGAAGGTTAACCGGATATTATTCTTTTTAAAAACATCCTCTTATCGATTTTTCATATTTATTAGGTACTTAATTTTTTTTCTAAAAGTACCGTAAAACGAAATGAATAAAAACTAAGTATACACGGTGTCCAAATATACAGGGTGTTTCAAAATATATGCGCAGGACTTCAGGATGTGATAGCTCATCCAAAAAGATGTAAAAAGTCGCTATTAACTTAGCCTCTAAAATGCACTGTTTTCGAGATTTGGTGAGTTGAAATTTTAGAAAAAAATCTTTTTTTTCGAATATCTCCGGAACCGTTTATCGTACAAAAAACAGCTTTTGTAAGCATTTTCTACTCATAATAAGCTATGTTTTGTGCCAGAAAAATTGGTGGAGATTTTGAAGGGGTAGCGGGTGTTTTTCTCCTCAACTTCTACGCCCCTGAAAAAAGTACGGTTTTGAGAGGCCCATTCGAACCGTCAATGTTTTCTACACAAAAAAGGTACTCTTGGTCATAAGCTCTAAAGTTGACAGTTTTCGAGAAAAATCAACTTTTATGTTTAAAAACATGATCAGTTTTTTTAAATTTTTTTTTTACTAATTAAACAAAATTTATTTTAACGTTAGAACAAGTAACAAAATCAAACGATAATTGCAAAATTAAAAAAAAATAAAGATCTATAGTTTTAATGAGTAAATTACAAAAATATAACTGATTATTTCCCTCATTATAGGTAATATGAACCAATCAAAAGCCTTGAATTTTCGAATAAATTTCGTTTAAATAAGCGATTAAATCACTAGAACTATTTAACAGCGATTAAATTTTAGCCTCCATATTGGATTTTATTTACGATATTATGGTGTTATTTACAAGTTTTAACAAACATTTTTTAAAAAACAATAAAAAAATAAGTTATCTAGTTTACGAAATATCAATTATTACTTATTACATACCTTAAATTAATGGAATTTTCTTTAAAAAAATATTTATAAATTTTGACACATACGTCAGATTTTATGAATTGTCAAATAGTTTCCTTTAATTCGAGAAATAATCTAGACGTACCTATATCACTCAACCTATAAATGTAATCTGTCAAACTATGCTCAGTAAGTTTTTTATTTGATTTTTCTTTTTGGAAAATAGTTTCATGCAAAATAATTAAAAATAAATTATTTTGCATTCAACATTTTCCAAGAAAAACCAAACAAAAAACTACTGAGCCTATGTAGTTTAACCGATTAAATTCATAGTTCTCGTGATATAATATATGAAAATTTATAAAATAAAACCTAATTGTTACGTATGACAGTATTTTATACAATAATATTACTTCTGGGCTTTCAGCGTTTTTTTATACATTTATTTTTGTAAAAGTCTACTAATTTAAAACCAACTTTCTATTAAAATGCTTCAAACAAAAATGTATTAAATAAAAAACACTACACAACAGTTCATACAAAATTCTCAAAAAATTGTATTTTTCTGACGAAACCTAACCTGTTAATAAAATTAGTTGTGTACCAGATTACCACCTTATAAAATTTGGTTTTATTGTGCAAAAAATCGTTAACCATACATTATTTCTTTTTTATATTATTTATTGTAAATATCCTGTGTGATTATATGGGTTTTGTACTAGTTAGTTTAACAGGTATTTTTTCCACTTTCTTATGACAATTAAAAAAAAATACATTTCGCCGATATCTCCTAAAAGCTCCCGACGCACGTGTTACCCGTCCCGCGGCGCGCGGCGATCCGGCAACAGCGCACCGTTTCAGCGGAGCCAGAGAAGGAGGGAGAAAGCGCGCGACGAAGACAGCGAGGGCCGTGGACGAGCTTTCGCCTGCAGCCGCTTCAGTTACTAGACGTCAACGGCGGCGTCAACATCGGCTGCGCGCGCGCAAAAGATTTGTCGATTCGGAAAGCACACAGTTACAGCACTCTATGCTCCCGAGAATGTTGATGGTGCCGAGGCATCAGCGTATGCGACTTGATTTCCCGATTTTCGGGGCAATGTGACGGATTTTGTGTCGACAGTGTTAAGTTTTGTGTTCGGAGGGGTGAAAATTTTTATGTTTGAGTGATTGTTTGCCCGAAATATGGAAAATATCTATCATGAGACAGAAGATGGATTTGTTTATCACCTCGCTACCATGGGATACGACAATAATTCCGGTACCTACCCACTTGATTTTCTTGCAAAAATAAACATGTTTATTTTTATTTATGAATGAAAAGAGGAAACGCAGAATCAAAAATAAACATTATAAATATATTTTTTTATGAAATTAAACTTCAACTTTAACACTTGTTTGTGGAATATAACTTTTTCGTTTTTTTGACCACCTATATAGGTATGGCAAACTATAATAAAATAGGTAAATAATTAAAAAAATCACCCAAAAATTAAACAAAGTAGAAAATCGTGAATGACACAAATACTCTCTAAAAATGACTTGGTCAAAAATGACTAGTTACTGCAGTTATTAGTGGATGCTTTTTTACTTATAGGAACCATGTTAACCATATCCCCAACATTTAATAGCCAATTCTTATGTAAAATTGTCCCCTGAATCTGAAAATACCGTCAAAAGTTATGAAAGTAGAGCAGTTTTTGAGATTCGTCAATTCCATATTATTTGGAAAATTGACCATATCTCAAAAACGGTTCTACTTTTCTAACTTTTGACGAAATTTTAGGATTCAAGGGACAATTTTACATAGAAATTGCTAAATGTTTTCGCTATGGCAATTAATTTTTAGAGTAGATTGATAAAAAACAATAAATTTAGAAATAAAATACTTAAAAGCAAAAACATATTTGTAGGTATCTAAAAATTGTTAATTTAAAGTCGAAACGAAACAAACTTTTTCGATTAATACAAACTTAAGACTCGCTACTGTTAATAAAACAACAATTAGTTAAAATTAAAACTACAAACTCGTCTCTCTTTGCTCACTTCGTTCTATTGCAATTGCTACGTTCAACGAAAATGTTGCCTATTAATTCGCACCGAAGCCTTCTCTTCCAATTAAGAAAGAATAATTATTAAGCGAGCTCTGGAAAAGATAAACGAGGCTGTCGAGGCCCGGCCCTCTAAGATTTTAGATTGGGAATTATTATTTTAAGGCTCTCGATGAATTTATGTCAAATAAATTTTAAAGAAACACCCTATATTAATTTTTAAGCACGTGTTTGTCTCACTTGAGTATAAAGAGGAAAAAATGAATTTCTGAAGACCATGCGTTTTTTAATAGGTCGTTATCTGACACAGGAATCTGCCCCTGACGTCATTTTTTCGTAATTTATTATCTGAGAGTGGTTTATCTGGCATCTCCCTGAAAACATTTTGACTACGGCCAGGAATAAATTACGTTTTATTTTTATAATTAAAAATTCTATTCCCATGCCTGAACTAAGAGTATAATTGTCATGTCAAACACAATAATGTAGATAACATTCTTTTTGTTGAAAATGCTCCATCATGCACCATTTTTGGAATGGAATAATTGAAATTTAAACTTTTCTTGAACTAACGAAAATAATGAAGAAATATAAACAATAGCAACAATAATTAATAGTACTTATAATTTGCTAACATTTTATTTTAGAATGCAGCTTTTGTTTGGAAAAAGTTAATTGAAATCTTGTTTATTTAACTTTAATTTAACATTTTATTGCAGCGCTCTCTATTGAAAAAAAAAATGATAACAATTTTTACTGCCTAACCATTACTTTATCGCCCCGTTAATTTAACTTTATCATAGTGTAGGAAGAAAAATATGTTTTTAAATATCTTCAACCAATAATTTAATTATGTTAATCTATCCAAAATAAATTGTATATTTATTGCCTAATTATGTGAAAGGCCAATATTTAGAAAATAATCTAAATTGTCAAAACAAAAATATCTACCGACAGTCAACTTATTTATTATGGACCAAATAAAGCGATAGCCTTTTAAATTGACCTGTCCCATTAAATAAACGACCTAAAAACACTTTAGTGCCTTATTAATCATTCTCGTAAACAAAAAATTTAAAAAAAATTACAGTGTTGCCAAATTTCGTGATATTATCCACATGTGTGGTTTTCTTTTTTCCTTGTTCCGTTTGTTTTATTTTGCTTTACTTGACATGTGTGCTAATGGATTATAATGTTTTTATTGGTCTATTTATAACATTGTGTGGTAGCACTTGCTTAATGTATATTTATTACGCAATTATTGTGGTATTGATATAAATAGGAAAGCATATTTTACAATTGTTTTATTTTTATTAAGTACCTAGGTGGGCCGATATAAATAAATTGTGTTTCACTGGTAAAAAAAGTAAACTTTAAAAAGCTTAAAAAAGTTCAATTCTATTACACAGGTTATAGTAATAAAAAATCAAAGAATGAAGTTATTTTAATACCTATTTTAATGTATGAATAATTGTTATGTTTAATTAAAATTATAACGGGCAATGTTAATGTTGAAAATTACGTGTAAAATATTTTTTGGGATGGTTACTTTATTTTCTTATAGTTGTAGCTTTATACAAATAATTTAAATATTTTTTAAGATAATAATAATTATTTGTCGTAGAAAAGAATAGAATGAAACTCGTTTATAAACTTTTCTAGGCACAATATTCAAAACTATTGCATCTACATTTTTATTATACCTAATTACAATAATATTGCACATTTTATAAATATTTAAGACAAAATAAACCATTTGTTCTTTCTTTCTAGGTTGTCTATTGGACGGTGTGCCCCGTCCCCCTGATGTGCCCCCTCGCAACCCCACAATGAGTCGTTTGAACGGCAGATTGGCCTCTGCGCCCCCTGCTGACCTTTCGCAGGACTTCGAGCCGTCCTGCCTGGTCAGAACGCCCTCAGGAAATGTCTATATTCCTAGCGGAACGCTAAGTAAGTTTATCTGCCAATAAATCGTAAATAATAATCTTTATCTCCACGCGGTTTATTTTATTTAAACTTTATTGTTGTCAACATTCGATAAAGAAATACCTTGTTATGGCCTAGGCCGATAAAAAATTTTATGAGGCAAGTAATTAGTTCGATTTTTTCTCGCTAGGGGTATTGTTTTGACAAATTAATCCTTTTCTAAGAAATTAACGTACTAAACTGGTTTAATTTATTTATAATAAGCACTAATTTGTTTGTTTTACTGTTAATGTTTAATATTTTTCATTAAATTATTGTAAAATTAAATATGAATAATAAAACAAAGTGAGGTTAGGCAACCAAGAAAACGCACGATTCTTTTTCTACGATTTAAATTATCTTTAAGTTTTAATTTGCTTAAGTTTTCAGTGAAATTAAATGTTAAACACAGCTTAAACATTCCAAACTATCTATTTTTTAAATAAAAATCCAAACAAATTGAAATTAGATACCTACCTATTTATTAAACAATTAATTGAATTCAATGTAATAGCAAAAATCCATTTCTACTTAAATCATGTTGCCTTAACTTTTATATAAAATGTTACATATTACATATAAAAATTATAATAACTTTTGCTGTTTAGTTTGGTCTTTAAAACAGATGTTATGAAAATTCTTGGAACCAAAGATGATCACATCCCTTAAACTTTATGGTTTGAAAACATGTGGTTTCATCTGGTTTTGTGTAAACATCGGTAATCTCCGTGTGCATAGTGTAGACTGGGTTTTTGTTTTGGTTTTATTGCCTGGGCTTGGGCATACGTATAGGGGTTTCATTATTTATCTCTTTGGATGCAGACAATCTCAAGTGTCGAGAAAGATTTTCAAAAGGAAAGAGCACAAAGTGCCCACTTAACGGTTTTAACATAGCCTAAGAGTCTCTCCGGGGCCTGTCTGATAAAATGAATTCATTTTTCATAATTATATCATTAAAATATAACAGCACAAATAACTTTTTACTTCTTATGATTTTTATAATTGTTTACTTTGTTTTTTTTAATGCGTTGCTTTTTTATGTTTTATGGTTTAGTGCAGAACTCGGTGCAGAAGTTCCGCATACTTTTTTGTTCATCTGGTTTCGCATTTTTATATTAAGTAATAGTGTTACAATGGATTCTGCTTCCGCAATTGCGGAAGTTTTGCACACTTTTTCACATCTACTTCTGCATCTGATTCCGCACTAAATTAGTGTTTATTAAACATAACCTGATGTACTAAATTTTAAATAGTTATGTCATGAAAAAGAATACAAAGAATTTTTTTCGCAAAAATTTAATATTGAAATCTGTTTCCAATTCTGCTTGTTATGACAAGTTCGGTTATTTCAAGTTTAAACTCAGAATAAATAAACCAAATATTTAACAATATTACTTAAATGAATTGACCAGGCATAACATTAATTTAGCAGTGTTGAAAAAGTCATTTTTGATCAATGTAAATTGTCACCTTGTAAAGAGCGATAAAACCCGTTATTTGTCGTACTTTTATGCTTTTTTAAATCTTCATTAAAAGTCATAAAAGCCGTTCGTGCATTGTTCCATTGTCTGTTTTAAAGTTTTAGTGTAATTTCTTACGTGAAGGAATTGTTTTAAGCTTATAAGCGACGTCTAGAGTCACTACTAATAAATAAGGCTTTGTTTTCGCCCACTGGATGAAAGAAACGTGCCCAGCAAGCCATGCCTCGGACCACCCTCGATTCCAAAGCCCCCTCCGCACTCTTTTTCCTCTCCACCTACTGTGTATCTATCCGTCCATCTATCCACTGTAGGTAGTTGATGGCCATCGCGCAATAATATCCCTTTAATCAAATTTTTGAGCTCTACTTTAATTATCAGTGCAGCGAAATATTTTGTTGATGAAATTTATTTACATACCCGACCGTGTCAAAGAACCGAGCTGCTGCTCAGCTTGTACGGGCTTTTTTTCGTGCGGCGGAATTTTATTAATTTCGTAAAATGTTTTCAACAACTTTCCGCCAGCCGGTGCTCGAATTCTGTTACGGCACACGGGATAGTTCTAATTGGAAGACTTCCTGTACAAAGATAAAATCATTTTTTTAAACTCAAGTCAGCCGCAGTTTTTTTTTCGGTACCGACCCAATTCGACCTATTCGTTAGACGCTTTAAGAGAGCTTTCATAAACAAAACAGTCAAACAAGAAAAAGAGAATTCCCACAGGACAGCAAACGTAATTATTCGTATAAATCGGTACAAATAGCCGTGATACGCAATATCCGTTAACATAAACAAAAAGTCAAGTGCAGTCACCTAGTCATCAACAATAAACATGCCAACACACCACTATTTCAATAAGTCTTTACTGAAATAAAGCTAAGGCTTACTTTCCTTTACAGATAATTTTTGCATAATTCATTATAAACAAAAAAACTATTGTTAACTATCCGTAGTCACATTACCAACCACCGAAAACTATCTATAGATAGTTATTGATAGATATATTGATGGTTCTCGACTAGACTGAAGAAAAGGTTTCGCACAGTGGGGCAAACAATTGCGGACTCCAGTGCACTTATACTCAAGTGAGCCGCAGTTTTTTCCACTCGTCCGACAATTTGTTGGTTGTATTCACTTGTAAACGTTGTTTTAAAAATGCGATCGGCGTCTTGCTCAGTGTACTACTCTTATGGCCGGTTTAAAAAAAATATTCCAATCATTCTCTTATTCGTTCATTGTTCAGGCGTTCCGCGTCCTCGCAAACAATAGGAAAAAATCCACGCGTATTAATAATAAAATTTCGATTATGCTTCAAGACCGAATAAGGCGGAACAAATAGACATGACAACGCGATATAATAGAACCTGTTAATGAAAAATAATAAAAAAAGTTAATTCGAAATTTTACCGATATGCATATACAATACACAACAATAGGCTATTATAATTATTGCCATTATAACTTTAATGGTGTTCCAAGCCCAAAAAGGTAGGGTCTAATATTAAAAGCCAAACGAATATTGTTAACATTATGTTTTAAGTTATTTCGTGTAATTGAAAACGGACAAAATTCAAAAAAATTGTCCTTACATACATAAATTTACAAAAGTGACAAATTCAAAAAATATAGGGAAACTGAAAAAGATATCGATTTGAAATTTTAAAAGTGTTTATAATCAATTTAAGTCTATTTTTCTAAAATATTTTTGTAAAAAAAACATAAAATGTGGAAAATACCTGTAAAAAACCTGACAAAGAGCAAATAAAAACTTATGTTTTTTGCGAACAAAATGCTAATAAGTAGCATTAAATCATGAAGATGAACTGTAATTTTTGTTGGACTTTCTGTCTCGAGATTTAATCAAATTACGTAAATCATAGTGGATCCACCTATTATAGACTTGTGTGGCTATGGATTTGCGGTTTTATCAAATATTTATCAACGTATTTCGGTTAGAGCCGCAATCCCTCGGGAATCCGTTCAACAGATACGGACGTTATACCTACGCCGGATCTCCAGCTTTCAATATTCATGCGCGTAATATTTCAAGAAACCAAAACAACAAATTAAACTGTCATGGGAACGAAGTGGAGAAACAAAAAACACGTTCCTATGGTATACTAACGATAAGGAAGAAGTGTAGCCTTTTATGAGGCTAATCGTTAACTTCATCTTATAGTTAGAAAAGTGTCGTCTTCTCAGCGACCAGTTCGCTTATAAGCTGCTCCAGATTGGACTCGGGCTCTTAATGCATTCAATAGATAGTTATCGCCTCCACCTACGTAGGTATTAGAAATATTGTTGAAGTTTTAATCATAATAATTATAATGGACTATTGTGTTGTTTTGGTATGCCATCGATTGGGTTTGACAAAACATCCCACACAAAAAATCATTTTGTAAGAATTAGTTTTTGCTTTATTTGGATAAGCAGCTGTCAAACGAGTCTTTAAATATTCTTTAATTTTTTTCTTCATAAAAAATATATTTTATTTAATATTTATATAATACTGCCCTGCTAATTACTTAATATTGCACACGTGGGGATTTTGGATAGGTAGGTATATTTGTTTTTGTAGGAATTAATAAAATAATGTGTTTGGTTTTAAACAATTTTAATAACATGCTACATAATATTATTATGTATAAACAGCAATAATATATAGATAGAGCTGTATTATACTTTAAATCAAAACAAATATACAAAAGGTATTATAATATAATACTAATTATATTAACCAACTAAATAAATAGTACTTAATTTTAAAAATACTCACATTTTTGTAAAAAAACATGTAAATATACACTCATAGGCAAAATAATCGATCCACACAAATTTTCGATGAATTTTAATCGCAAATAACTTTTTTATTTGATTTAGGATTTAAATAAATATTAAAAAATATTGTAGATACATTAATGGAGAATCGCTCACATTTTAAAAATTACTAAAAAATACACGTACGTTTATAATATACACACTCTTAGAAAAGACCTGGTATTTGTAACTAACTTATTATCGTTGGGGTAAAACTGTTGCAGAAAATAATTTTTTTTGTTTTTTGTAATCAGTACCTTTATAAGTGTAACTGCTTGCATCATTACCTGAAAAGATTTAGTTTTGTTGTTGAGTATTATTTACTGCAAAAAGGCGATTAAGTTATTTTAACTGAAACATTGTGTTGGCTAGAAGTATTGACAACATTATCTCAAAAAAATCATTTCGGCGGTAAAATGTTTTTGTTGGACCAAATTTTTTAAGTAACATTCTCAACTGACTGAAATTAGTCCGTGAAACTAACGGTTCGGTTGTATAAACTATGCGTCACTTTTCACACAGCTAAGACACCAGCGGTGTGACACAAAGTGTCAGTTGGGGATGTTGTCTCTGTAGGTTAATGCAACTGCAAACTTTGTGCATTTCGCGCGCGATTTGTCCAGCCCGGCGCGTGGTTTACTTTTAACCTGTAAACAAACGGTGTTGCACGGCGTCCAGACTTCGGTGGTGCACCACCGACATGTTTGTTCTTTTGTATTTGTGTATCAGCTCGTGTGTAGTGTATATTTTAGGTAAGAAACTAGTTTATTACAATTAGTCATTTGCAGTGGCGACATACTTTTTAACTATTCATATATATAAGAATATATTCTTATGTGTTGGTTACTTATAGATATCTCGAATAAATAATATGGATGAGCGGACTGAAGTAGCAGATTTATTAGGAACATGGGGTTTACCTGAATTGGTTCCAGTTTTTAAAGGTTAGGTATTACTATTGCACTCCTTTAATTACACTATTGTAGTTTTGGGGTCCGAAAAAAAATCAAAAAATGTGAAAATGCCATTCCGACTGAAAATGGCCTCCTGAATCCAATGGTGCCCACCAAAAGTCTCCATCACGTCGGAATTTCGAGAATTTTTTTGTTTTGTTACAGCTCAAATCGCATTTTTGGTATAGGGCCTATACTATAGGCACTCACACTCAAAATTTATCGAATGCTTACCCCTGTTATCATGCAAGTATGTTACGTTGTACCTAAAAATCATTGTTAAATTGTTAAACAAAGGCTTGCACTTCACGTAAACATCACGGTTTACTGAAGAAGTATAGTCAACTTTCATCTTAATGTACCTATCTGTGTATATTTACCAAAGAATCGTTTTTGTTTTATTGTTAAAATATTTATAATGTTTTCTTAGAGTAATTATTATTTTTTGTTATAATGTTTAAACCAAAATTTGGTGTTTTCAGTTATATTGTTATTTTTTAATTTATAATAAATATTTATAAAACGAACGGGCATGAATTTCCTTTCCCTATTTTTTATAATATTTACACAAAAAGTGTTATATTTACTAAGCAGGTATGTACTGTGGAATAATACCAATTTGTTGTTGCTACTAATGCAAGCATTTAAAATTAAATATAACAGTACAAAACAAATTTATATTATATCAACTATTAAATTCTTTAAATGTACCTTTTTTCATGTAATTTCAATAAAAAAATAAATTCCTGCATGATACAATGTTTGTTGCGATAAATAGCAAGTGCAGTTGTTACAACTTATACGCTGCTAAAATGACAGACTAATGTGATTGCATTTAATATCAATTATTTGTATGAAAAAAAAAACTAATTTCGATGCACTTAAACTTGTTGGTTGGAGCTACCAATATTGGCTGTTCCGACAACAAACTGTAAAAACAAATTTGTATTAGTTCCCACAACATATTTTTTTGTTGTGCCTATTTTCACTAATAAAATTGGTTCTGGGAACTAAATTTTCATTGCAAATACCAGGTCTTTTCTAAGAGTGCAGGTTTAAACAAAAAGATGTTTTTTACCATAAGTTTAAGACACTCTGTAGAGTGACTAAACCGTATATTGTTCTAAATTAAGTTTTAATTATCAAGTCACATCTATTTTTAACAGTTTTGTTTTTGGTTCACCTTGATATATTTATTTTTGTGGAAAATATGGATTTACAAAAAAAAACATTGCAATTTCCAATATTTTCCTGTATGAAGAACTAAGGTTGCTATGGTCCATCCATAGGCTATGGAGGATGACAGTGACAGTTTTGTTGAATCATCCCATACTTGGACATGTCATATACAGCTTTCAAAAGGTATCAAATTGTTTTTTGTAAATTAATGTGTTAGTTTTGAGGTGTCTTTTTACTTTTAAAAATGTCTCCGACTAATGTTGCCCTTTCTACTTTACATCTTGGGACATTTAAAACACTTGCCACGTAATACTGTGACTGTCCATCCTGGATTAAATTAATGGCTCTGGCAACATCAGTCGGAGACATATCCATTTTTTAAAGTAAGAAGACACCTCAAAATTTAGACATTAATTTGCAAAAAACAATTTGATAGCTTTGTATGACATGTCCAAGTATGGGATGATTCAACAAAACTGTCACTGTCATCCTCCTTAAGCTATGGATGGACCATAGCAACCTTAGTTACAGAAAGAATATTTGAAATTGCAATGTTTTAAATGTTGCAAATTGCAATGTTTTATTAAAAAATCCATATTTTCCATAAAAATAAATATATCGAGGTGAACAAAAAACAAAACTGTTAAGAATAGATGTGACTTGATAAATAAAACTTAATTTAGAACAACATACGGTTTTGCCACTCTACAGAGTGTCTTAAACTTATGGTAAAAAACATATTTTTGTTTAAACCTGTATATTATAAACGTACGTCTATTTTTTAGCATTTTTTTAAAATTTTAAATTTAACGTATAAATGTAGTAAATGTTAATTTAAATTCCTAAAGCTCTTTGTTCTAAACCCCTTAAGTTTTGTGTTTTCTTTAGTGTCGTAATATGTTTCCAAGACGGACAATCTTTAAAAGTCATTAGGTATTTTGGGGTGAATATAGAGAGAGAGGGGAAAGGGGTGGATTTCTTAGTTTGTAGCAAATTGTTCACCCCAGGACGTATATTGTGTATATAGTTCCTAATAAAATTTTTGGCTGTGCCATATCCTTCCCCTCGCCAATTTACATAAGAAGTTGTCTAGCCTCTTAGGGTTATAAGATGAATGGAAATGCAAAACAAGTGATAAAATTAATAGGCACAAAATTATTGTTATTGTTAAACAACAGAAAGTGCTTATGGTAATTTTGGGTAATAAGAGAACAAGTTTAAATTTCTATTAACTTTTTTATGCCGAAACTCGTAAAAAATTCCGAAACAGATGGTCTGAAAAGTTTTTATGTGATCATCAGTTAAAACTAATTTTACGAAACACTTTTTTACGACGAGGGTCCAACACTTGGGTGGCTCGGAACATCTCTACACACAACTGATTAGACGAAAAAAAACAGACAAATAATCGTTACATCGCACACATTCTCTCCACATGTACTGAACTCCATGAATTTGGTTTTAAAATAGTCCAAAGTTCAGGTAGAAACACACTTTTGTGAACCGTAAAATCTGCAGGTAGACCCTCTTGACTTCTTTCGACGAAAAGGTTCTTCGAGGAAAAAGAGCCTAATTCGTAATCGCTCGGGCATGTCTGCCTTTTTGTTTTCATTAAAAAAACGGCAACATATGTTTGGCAGTTCGTATAATTAACCATCAGCTGGACAGCGTGCCTCAGATTTTTCAAATTTAATTGTAAATTATACGGCCGCCGAACATATGCCACAATGATCGGGGAATTTCAATTATATTTTTTATTTGCTTGTAGGGAAGGTTGTTATTAAGTTTTCATTAGGTTTTGTTCGTTACGTTGTATCGTTCTTAAATTTGATACGACAGCTTATAACTTGGGGGAGCAACTTTCTTTTATGATGTTAGGTTATATAAAAAAGATTCTATGCATTTATCCAAATTTAAATAAAACGAATTGGTTGACTATAAAATTTGTTAAATGCTCTATATCTTCTAAACTACCTATACATTTTATTGCATTGATGCATAAAACTATTATTGTAGGAAATTAAATTTTCCTTTAAAGTATATTTGCTTTCTACCTGTACTTTTAACCGCGGTTGTGCCGAAAAATCTTGTCAACTTTTTACCTGTAACTTTAACCGTTTTGGTGCAAAACAACATAGCATTAATTAGTTTATTAATATGACAATATCTATCAAAACTAATTGAGTGTTCTATATCTTTTAAACTGTAAATTTTATTGAATTATTTCTAGGGACCTTTTTTTATAGGAAATTAAATTTCCTATAAAAATGGTGTTAACTTTTTACCTGTAACTTTAACCGTTTTGCCGTAAAAAACATATACTAATTAGTTTATCAATATTTATCAAAATTTAAGGAATGCTCTATATCTTTTAAACTGTAAACTTTATTGCAATATTTCAAGGAACCTTTTTTATAGAAAATTAAATTTCCTATAAAATACTTGTCAACTTTTTACCTGTAATTTTAACTGTTTTGCCGTAAAACAACATAGAACTAATTAGTTTATTAATATTTATCAAACTATAAATTTTATTGAATTATTTTAAAGGACTTTTTTTATAGGAAATTACATTTCCTATAAAAATCGTTTTAACTTGTTACCTGTAACTTTAACCGTTTTGCCGTGAAAGGTAAAAATACTATTTTTTATACGATGACGTAGGTACTATGCTCCACACCTCAAAGTCCCACCACGTGACCACGTACGGAACGCAGTCCTTTGAAAATTTGGCATTTAAGGTTATAAATGTATAAATCTTTATAACATTATTTGGTTTAAGAATTTAGGAATATAATATACTGCATTTAATGAAATTCTAAAGTGTATGGCCCAAATAAGTAATATTTTTGTGCATTTGGTCCAAATATCTGGTTTTCTCCATAAAATAATTTTAACTAAAAAAAATCTAGCTTCTCTATTATGGAATAAGTATATCTGTATTAAAGGTAGGTTAATATATATATTATAACAAAAATATCATCTAATTTTGTAATTTTAAGGTTTTTACCAAAATAAATATTTTGGATTATTTAAAAGACTATAATATGGTATTTAAAAATGTGGTAGTTTTTTTAATCCACCTTAAAGTATACCTACATAAAGTTTTGTCAATACAAATAGTTATAAAGCTTTGACTGAATTTAATCTATATCGAAAAATCATTATAACTTTAAAAATTTTAATAAATTACATGTCATGGGAGTATTAAATATTTTCACATTGCAAGTTTCTCTAAAAATTGTTTGTTTTCTTATAATCTAACTTAAAGTAGGTATGCCGAGAGGTATGCACAAGTTTTGTCGTTAGAAGTATAAAAGCTTCAATTTAATTTGAACCATATTCAACAATTACACTGGTTTACAAATTAAAATTAAAAAAATGTACCTTCGCTGCCACTATTTTTTTCTAATGTATTGTGACCTGTTAAACTTAAAAATCACAAAAAAACAAAATTTTATGGCAAGGTTTTTGAGATAAAATTTTTTCTTTAATATTTTGATTCTTTAAGAAAGCAGCTTTACAATTTGGGTCATATCTCGGGTTAAAAATGGCCAATCTGGTTGAAAAAAGTTTAAAATTAAACATATTTGAGTCGCCAACAAATATCACCTTATTAGTACCCAATCAGTTAATAAGCTTAAGTTCAATGGGCTCAAATATTGGAAAAAGTCGTTTTTTTTGGAGAAAAATGAGAATGTAACATTATTTTCTTTGCCAAGGATGAATACAAATCAACAAAATATGTCAATTTTTAAATTATCTACGTGGAGTTCAAACTGTTATAAAGAAAACAAGATATTTTTTTTTCAAACTGTTATAAAGAAAACAAGATATTTTTAAAACAAATCTATTGATAATTATTATAATTAAAGGGGTTAATGCAAAAAGTGGACAGGTAAATTTTTTTCCGAAATTAAGTTTTTAAAAAAAAAAGGTTCTATTTGCCTATTAGAACCTTTTTACTGTTAAATAAATTTTATTTTATATTTTAATATTAATATACAGTGTGTTCCTTTTAAAACTAACCCCCCTAAATTCTCGGAAACTATAGAAGTATTTTAAAAAACGCAGAGAGAGGTAAAGTTTTATATCGAGGGGGAAAACTTTTTAAGGCAAAATTTGGTTTCCCACCTTTACCTTCTGCGCCCCGGAGTTACCCCCTTAAGAATTTAAATAGAGAAGGGGTACAGAGTACTACATTATTTTAAAGGTCTTGAAAATCCCTATTAAACGGCATTTTATTTTTTTTAAATTGGTCAGTTCATTTTTTAGATATGTACAAATTATTAAGGGAAAAGCTCCTGGGAATAGAGGATAAGGGTGGGAAACCAAATTTTGGCATTAATAGCATTAACGGCAAAATCTCCCTCGATATAAAACTTTATGTGTCTCGTGAGTTTTCAAAATTCTTTTAGTTTCCGAAAAATTCAGGATGTTTCATTTTAAATGGAACACTCTATATATCATTATAATATAATTTAATATACAATACTATTGTAAATTAAAAATAATTTAGGTTTTTAGATTGCCTTCTGTTTTCGTTATCTGATTCCCTTACAAGGAACCAAATATAATCCCCCATCATTCTTTCATTCCAAAAGCCCTGATAGCGCCGCTCCATGGATTTTATTTCTTGATGAAACCTTTCACCATGCTCATCACTCAGGTCACCAAGATTTTTGGGAAAAAAATGTAAGTGGGAATGTAAGAAATGAATCTTCAGAGACATATTTACACCTAAGGGATAAAATATATATATATATACATTAGGGTGTCCCTTATTTTTATTTTTTTTACGCATACCCTCTAATTATATTTATTACGTGTTTATATACTCCCAGTAAAAATTTCAGCTCATTCTATAAACGGGAACCCGTGCCGACTTGCATCTGAACCCTCCG
Source organism: Brassicogethes aeneus (assembly GCA_921294245.1). Classification (NCBI taxonomy): domain Eukaryota; kingdom Metazoa; phylum Arthropoda; class Insecta; order Coleoptera; family Nitidulidae; genus Brassicogethes; species Brassicogethes aeneus. The sequence continues at coordinate 4,245,724 of OV121138.1, forward strand.
TTAGCCAACGTTAGGCGGGCGGTATTTTGTAATACGAAACACTTTAAAAAGAAGATATCACAACGTACCTGTACATAAACTGTCATAACTTTGACATTTATCCATAGAATTACTACTTGTAGATATTTTAAAAAAGGGCATATTTTAATGATTTTTGCTTCTTTTTGGTAAAATAGTAAATACTTAATTCCAATTTTGTCCAAAAAATTGACTTTTTCTCGATATTTGGCCCCATTGCACCTAAACTTATTGACTAATTGGGCATTTATACAATTACATTTGTTATTATGTTAATTAGGTTTAATTTGACATCTGTTGTAATCAAATTGGCCATTTCAAACTCGAGATATATCCCAAATAGTAAAGCCGGCATCGAAAAATCAAAGACAATTTTTTATTTGGAAAATCTTGCCATAAAAAAAATTTTTATTGTCATTTTCGAGTTTAGCAGGCCAAAATACATCAGAAAAAAATAGTCGCACTCAAGGTACATTTTGACTGTAAACCAGTGTTATTTAGTGTACCTATATTTATTTATGACCATATTAACACACTTTTCCAAATAATCCACTTATTTATTTTGGTCAAAATAGATTTTTCTAACCTTAAAATACAAAATTAGATAATATTTTTTGTTCTAATACATTAACCTACCTTTGATACAGATAATATTATTCCATAATGGAGAAGTGAGATTTTTTTTTATAAATGCGGTTTAGTTAAATCCATTTTATAGAGAAATATTGACCCAATTCACAAAAATATCACTTATTTGGCACCACACACTTTAGCATTTTATTAAATGCAGTATTTATATTCCTAAATTCTTAAACCAACCATTGTTATTGTGATACTATAAAGATTTATTAACTTTTAACGCTTAAACATAAGCGATAACTTTCATTGACTATACTTTGAATGATACATAACCTGAAAAGTCTTAAATGCCAAATTTTCAAAAGACTGCGTTCCGTACGTGGTCACGTGGTGGGACTTTGAGGTGTGGAGCATAGTACAGGTCTAAATATATGAATTGTATTAAAATTGTTGCAAGTACTTAACAAGAGCATCCAAATTGAAAAAATATCCTTAATTTCTTATGTTATTTCAATGGAATGGAACTTTAAAATAGAAATTATATCCATTGGTTTTAAGTTTCCTAAAATTCCCATAATTTTATTAAAAAAAAACATAAAACTTCAGCGATTTCTTAAAAGCATTCTTCTTCTTCTTCTTCAGGTCACCCGAAAACCTCGACGATCGACTACAAATCGCAGTCGTCGTGCAGCAGTCCTTCGAAGGAAACGAAGAATCCCGATCGCATGCCGATGTCGTACGGCGGCCAGGTGCCGTGCCTCCCCGTGAGAAACAACCTGCGCAGACCTAACTCCACGCACTTCCCGCAACCCAGCCGTTTCCACTTCCGGAAAGGCCTGGCCACGCGGTGCACGTGGAAATGCACCGCCATCATTTTCATCATGCTTTCCATCATCCTCACTGCCACCCTCTCCTACATCTCAGGTAAGAGAATCTACAGGGTGTTATGTAATTAATGTTATTTATTAAAATGGGTTGTTCCTTAGGGTCCATAAAGAAGCACCTGAAACTTTTTTTTTCTAAATTCCAAAGTCTAAAAATAATTTATAGTAACCTTTATCCTACCAAAAAGTACGCCACTGATCGACTAGGAACTTTAGGTTAATCTGGTGGATTTATTATGTTATGGTTGGTAACAACAGTTTCCAAAATCTCTCAAAAAAGTTGACAAACATTGTTTAAATTTAGCTTAATTACAAAAATGACAAAATTAACAATGCAAATTGTCAATTTGGCGTTTTTATTAATTGTTGGTTATTTCATTTTTGTACTGAAGGTAAATTCAAACAAAATCTGCCAACTTTTATTACAGAATCTAGTGCATTTCTTTTAAATTTTAGGTTATGTTTTCAAATTGTAAATATCTTAACTAAGGGAAGTGCTTTTGGATTTATTTACACAAATTAAATGTTTAAAGTTTAACCTGTGAACTGGTCCCAATTTCATCTGTGTAAACAGAGAAAAAAACTGTGTAAAAAATTAATTTTGTGGTTATGGATTTCAAATTTCAAAGGTACTAAATTTTCTAATCATTGCTTAAGCTAATAGCTGGATCAGTAAATAAATACAGAAGGGTATTAGAGCTTTAAGGGCATAAAACTTGTATTTATTGAGTTTTTATTTATTTTTTGCAAAAAACATTTTTAGTAACAATTTTTTACATCTGGCAACGCATAGCTACTTTGTTGGTTGGTATCTATGTACTCACAAAATACAGGTGTGCAGAGATAAATAAGTGTGTAACCAGTAGCGTATCACAAAAAATATATAAAACTTCTAATGCATATTTTTTCTTTATCTTTGGAAAAATGATTTTTAAAATATTTTTCCTTTATTCCTTATGTCAAAAGGTATTCAGTATTTTAATATATATCATTAATTACATAACACCCTGTATTTAACACAATAATACCTACATTTGCAACGCTTTCATAGCGTACAATATCCATTCCAATCCATAACCTCTCGAAGGTGAAATATGACCCGATATTTCCACTAATGCGACCAGTGGAGTGTGGAAAAATGTCTCACAATGCGACAGGCTGGCATACACAGAAGTATAAATTCCTGGAAATCTTGCGAAAGCACGTTCACTACGTCTACTGTGCCGAAAAATCAACAATGGCACATTCACAATGCATAGCTATTCTTACACACTTGATTAATGGGCCTTTTCGGCCATCGGCGGACCCAAGCATGCGTAAATTTTTACCTGAACTAAATAAACCAGCGCACAGCTGAGAGGTGCATTTGGTTGGGTTCTTTCTACCAAGAAAGGGGATGTAACTAAATTGTTTTGGGCTTACTCACCGAAAAGGTGCTTTTTAATTACAAAAACTGTTTTATTTATTGTTTTAGTCTATAATTATGACAGACAACGAAACTTCTTAAAAACTGTCTTATTTTCCATAACTATTCTTATAATGGCGACAAATCCAGACGCTTGAGACACGTGCTACACCCCTTTCTACACCGCACTTTTCGCTCTCGCTTGTTAAAGTTTTATGCCCGGGTTGTTTGTTGTAAAAATTGGGAGTAATTTGACCGAATTTTAAATTTAATTTAATTATAAACATTACATTACAGAAAATAGAAAACTTGTAATGATAACTATTATTAAAAATTAATAAAGATAATTATTTTATAATATTAACATTCATTTTGTTCAAGCTTTTATAGTGCAAATCAGTTTAATGTTCTACATATATTTAATTGTCCAGTAGATATAATTCATATTATGGGGTTAAAATGTGGATAAATGTTGAAATATGCAAAATAGTGCAATGTTTTTCTTCATAAAAGTTTTCAGTCCTAAAAATAATATTTACTATTTTTAAATTTAAAAAAATAATGAAAAATTTTAGTTATCAATATCAGTAAATTAGATTAATTAATGTACCTATATGCTGTCAAATTAAAATTTTATTTAATTTATTATTTAATATTAATTTTCTATAAATTGGTACTATGCTCCACACCTCAAAGTCCCACCACGTGACCACGTACGGAACGCAGTCTTTTAAAAATTTGGCATTTAAGGCTTTTCAGGTTATGTATCTGTCAAAGTATAGTCAACGAAAGAAATAATATTATGTTTAGGCGTTAAAAATGTATAAATCTTTATAACATTACAATAACAATGGTGGTTCAGGAATTTAAGAATATAAATACTGCATTTAATGAAATTCTAAAGTGTATGGTGCCAAATAAGTAATATTTTTGTGAATTTGGTCCAAATATTTCCATAAAATAATTTTAATTAACAGCATTTATTAAAAAAAATCTAGCTTCTCTATTATGGAATAAGAATATATGTTTTAAAGGTAGGTTAATATATTATAACAAAAATATCATCTAATTTTGTAATTTTAACGTTAGAAAAATTTATTTTGACCAAAATAAATAAGTATTTTGGATTATTTAAAAGACTTATCCAGCTTAAAGTGTACCTACATAAAGTTTTGTCAATACTGACTGACTGACTGAACTTGATCTACATCGAAAAATCATTATAACTTTAAAATTTTTAATAAATCACATGTCATAGGAGTATTAAATATTTTCACATTGCAATTTTCTCTAAAAATTGTTTGTTTTCTTATAATCTAACTTAAAGTAGGTATGCCGAGAGGTATGTACAAATTTTGTTATTAGAAGTATAAAAGCTTCAATTTAATTTGAACCATATTCAACAATTATTTGGTATACCTATATTTAATTATGACCATATTAACACACTTCTAAATAATCCACTTATTTATTTTGGTCAAAATAGATTTTTCTAACCTTAAAATACAAAATTAGATGATATTTTTTGTTCTAATACATTAACCTACCTTTGATACAGATATTCTTATTTCATAATAGGGAAGTTAGATTTTTTTAATAAATGCTATTTAGTTAAAACTATTTTATGGAGAAATTAGACCCAATGCAGAAAAATATCACTTATATTGCACCTTACACTTTGGAATTTCATTAAATGCAGTATTTATATTGCTAAATTCTTAAACCAACCATTGTTATTGTGATACCATAAAGATTTATTAACTTTTAACGCTTAAACATAAGCGGTAACACTATAAATATTATTTCTTTCATTGACTATACTTTGACAGATACATAACCTGAAAAGCCTTAAATGCCAAATTTTCAAAAGACTGCGTTCCGTACGTGGTCACGTGGTGGGACTTTGAGGTGTGGATCATATGCATTTACTATATAGTACCTATTTTAGGTTTTTTATAAAAATAAAAATAATAATGAAAGTATTAGATTTTTTAAATTTATAAATTGCTGGATCCAGATCCAGCTGGATTAATGTTGATCCAGCAAAAATCCAGCTGGATTGCAAACCCCGATCATAGCAACGGAAAGCTAATGCTTACTTTTCTTCCAGCTTCGAGCATATTGAACTGGTCATATCAGAACGCCAAACCGTGCTCGGTGCTGGTCGGAGACAACACGGAAATCGTTCCGCTATCGAAAACTGCGGAATCCACGGAAACGACCAACAACCTATCGACGACAATCAGCCGCCCGAAGCAACCCACTACGTCAACCAATAACGTGGCCGGATCCTCGGGAGGTAACTATCTGCAACGGTTTTTCTATGCTAGAAAACGTAGGTCTCTAAACGAGGAGCATGATTTTGATTTGCATGATAGTACTTCTTCTTTTGTGCATGATTTTTCCACTACTTTTCCTGAGTTTGATTCCACTACCGCAGTGGCTAGTACTGACGTTACCGTAACGACGGAAGTAGCTATATCTATATCGACTATGGTAGATGATTTAACGAGTGTAACAGACGATTTAGATGATGTTACTAGTGAGGCAACCACCATGAGTAGTATTAACGATGATGGTGATTATTTAAGTAAGGAGGATTCAAGTCAGTCGTTGGCGTTGGATGACGTTTCACTTGGGACGATGTTTCAAGAATCCAACAAAAATGAGGATAAGTTTAAGGCACAAATTAAGCCTGAAAATACCTTTAACTCATCGGAATTACAGCACGATTCTCCTATATACAATTTCGGCAGTGAAGAGATTGAAATAGTGAATATAAACAAAGATGAGCCCAAGTTTAAAGATAATAAAACGGAAATCAACTCAAAGGAGTTAACTGATTCGAATTTGTCGGTGTTTCCTTTGGATGATGTTGATTTGGGGTTGAAGAAAAATTCTTTCAATGATCCAGTGTTGCTTAATAACAATACCAACACCACATATAAACATATAAATGTGCCGCCTTTGTTGAACGCTTCATCTTCATCAAATCGAATTCAAGTGAACGTCACTATAAACACTGAGCCAGATTCTGCTAATAACACCTCGATTTATGTGCTTTCTTTGTCTATACCTGCAAGTGGCGAGCCAAACGTCAATCTAGACGCGACACCTGTGCCTGAGACCAGCGCTTGTCCCCATTGGGAGGAATCTTGCGTATGCGAGTGTCCCTGTATGGGCGATTCCAAAGAGAATTCCTCTAATAGTGACTATGAAATTATACTGGGTGGCTTTGAGGGCGACTACGTGGACGAGGGAAGTACCACCACCGAAAGTGGTACCACGGAATTGCCCTTGTGTAGAGAGAATTCCAATTTCACTGTACCACCCCCTACCATACTGATTCTTGAAGGTAGGATTTAAAGCTTTTAACCACACGGAGGGAATTATTTAAATTCTCTTTGTGTGAAAAAACCAAAACAAAATTAAACACCTTATGTTAAAATTAGACTGATTGTGAGTCATAATGCACATAATATGTAATTAAAAGCAGTGTGTTTAATTTTAGTTGGGAAAGCTTAAATTAACAGTGAAAAAATGGCGTTGCATGTCCCGGCCTAATTATTGCATGTGTATAATAATAAATTTGCTAGGTGAATGGTGGATTATCTTTTCAGGAATTATGTAAATATGATATGATTTGTTGTTTTAATTGTGGTGCATGGCTAATACATAATTTATTTTCATTTGCATTTCCATTATTGTTTAACTTTTTAAGCCCGATTCATTCATGCTTTTGGAATTGTTTGTGTGTTAAAATCAGTTCTATTTTAAGTGCGCAAGATTTAATCGCTCGAAAATAATGTCTTGACCTCGGTCACGTAATCAAAACGCTTTTGATCCTGCAAGTCGCGATAATGACGTTAAATTTATTATTGTAGGGGCGCATACATTCCCGGCGCAGTCCTTTCCGCCAGATGGCACCACTTTCTCGCAGGTGCAGCTCGGCCAAAGGCTGTCCAAAGAGATTCCGCCTTATGGCTATTGGAACATGCAGTTCTACCAATCCGAAGCGGCTTACGTCAAGTTCGATTACAGTATACCCCGAGGTGCGAGCATAGGGGTATATGCCAGAAGAAATGCTTTGCCAACTCACACTCAGTACCACATTCTTGAAGTTCTTAGTGGGTTTAAGGCCAGGACTACACGGGCTTCACATGTAAGGAGTTTCTTAATATTCTATATTAAAATTATTGACGACATTTTAAATTCTTAAATGTGTTTTTTTAATTCTTAATATGGTTTTAAAATATAATTGACATTTTAATTGTCTTGAGATTTTAAATTATGTTGACACTTTTAGCTAAGTTTTACATTCTTAATATTGACAATCTTTTATGTATGTGGAATTCTATATTGTGTTTTGACATTCTGCAATTTGTTTTTGACTTTCTAAAATATGCTTTGACTAATTGCAATGTTACATGTTACGTTATAAAATGTTTTTTAACATTCTAGCTTCATCATTCATGCTGATATTTTAAAATATGCTTTTACATTCTCTAGTAAGTTTTTCATTCTTACATGTGATTTTGTCATGTTCTTATATATTTTTTAACATATAATATGTGGAATTCTATATTGTGTATTGACATCCTGCAATTTGTTTTTGATATTCTTAAATGCGATTTTGACATTCTGTAATTTGTTTTTGACATTCTTAAATAGGCTTTGACATATTTTTAATGTTCTAAAATGTTTTTTTATTTACATTTTAGCAAGTTTATTATTCTTAAATGTGATCTTGACATTTTCTTATAACATGTGGAATTCTATATTGTGTATTGACATTATTCAATTTGTTTTTGACATTCTAAAATATGCTTTGACATATTTTTAACGTTCCAAAATGTTTTCTTTACATTTTAGCAAGTTTATTATTCTTAAATGGGATCTTGACATTCTGGAATTTGTTTTTGACATTCTAAATTATGCTTTGACATATTTTTAAAGTTCTAAAATGTTTTTTAACATTCTAGCAAGTTTATCATTCTTAAATGTGATAAATGTGATCTTGACATTCTACAATTTGTTTTTATTCTAAAATATGTTTTTACATTCTCTACTAAGTTTATCATAACAATTTTGTATATATTTTTTTAACATAAAATGTGAAATTCTATATTGTGCCTTGACACTCTGCAATTTGTTTTTGATTTTATAATATGCTTTGACATATTTTTAACGTTCTAAAATGTTTTTTTTAACATTCTAGCAAGTACCTATATCATTCTATAATGTGATCTTGACATTCTGCAATTTGTATTTGATATTCTAAAATATGGTTTCACATTCTCTAGTTAGTTTATCATTCTTACATGTGATTTTGACAATTTCTTATATATTTTTTAACATATAAAATGTGGAATTATTGTATCTTGATATTCTGCAATTTGTTTTTTACATTTTAAAATATGCTTTTAAATATTTTTAACGTTCTAAAATGTTTTTTTAACATTCAAGCAAGTTTATCATTCTTAACTGTAATAAATGTGATCCTGACATTCTGCAATTTGTTTTTAATTTTCTAAAATATGCTTCTCTATTATTCTTACATGTGATTTTGAAATTTTCTTATGTATTTTTTAATATGTAACATGTAGAATTCTATATTGTGTCTTGACATTCTGCAATTTGTTATTTACATTCTTAAATATGCTTTGACATATTTTTAACGTTCTAAAATGTTTTTAAACGTTCAAGTTTATCATTCTTAAATGCGATAAATGTGATATTGACATTCTGAAATTTGTTTTTGACATTAACGTGTTTTTAACATTCTCTAGTAAGTTTATCATTCTCAAATATGTTTATTTATTTTGTGCTTACTTACTTATAGTCTGCGGTTAAAAAAGAGGTAACCCATTACATGGAGCAAGGCCATTGGTTCTTATCGCTGTACAACGACGATGGCGACCCGCAAGAGGTCACTTTCATAGCTGCCGTAGCGGACGATATGACCCATAACTGTCCCAATGGTTGCAGTGGTAAGGGAGAATGCCTCATGGGACATTGCCAATGCAACCCAGGTTTTGGAGGGGACGACTGTAGCGAGAGTAAGTACTGAGTTTTCAGAATACACTAATATGCACCTCAGAAGTGTTTTCGTACATCTGAGGTGCACAAAAGCATGCATCACTTGGGACTGTCATACTAACAAAAATCACTTGTTTGCACAAAAGGTGTTTGCCCGGTGCTTTGCAGTCAAAGGGGCGATTACATAAACGGGGAATGCCAGTGCAATCCTGGCTGGAAGGGCAAGGAGTGCCAGTTGAGGCATGACGAGTGCGAAGTACCAGACTGTAACGGTCACGGTCATTGCTCTAACGGCAAGTGCAACTGTATCAGAGGCTACAAGGGAAATTTCTGCGAAGAAGGTAAGTTTGCTTCCACTAAACACCTAAACTATCGTTTTAAAATAGTGGGTTTTAATATAGACAAACGAGTACCAACAGTATACTTTGGAGTAACATTTTTTAATATGGTTTTGACATTTTGATTTACTTAAATAAGTTACAAATTCAAATTACTCAAAACAGTGTTTTGGGCGTTATGTGGTTTTTGCAGTAAGTGGTTTAAAAAGTTGGTACTTCGTTTTGCAATTGTCTATAACTCCACCAAGTTCACTTAACTCCACAACCCATTCATCGTACTAATCGCATCTTTGAAGTTGACTGCCCGCACCCGAACTGCTCGGCGCATGGCTACTGCGTGGAGGGGACGTGCATTTGCAAGAAGGGTTGGAAAGGCTTGGATTGCTCCGAAATGGACAAAGACGCGTTGCAATGCCTGCCAGACTGCTCTGGACACGGCACGTTCGATCTGGACACCCAAACTTGCACTTGCGAGGCCAGGTGGTCCGGAGACGACTGCTCAAGAGGTAAAGACCCACTAGCAAAACGCTTTGTTAATATTATACTATATTAATAATTATATATTATATAATAATAAATTATTTATTAATATATATATAATATTTATAAAAAAAAAGTTCCTTCTTTCAATAATATTGTAAATTTTAAGTTAATATAAAATGAATCAAATTAGACTTTTCATTGCATTATTAATAAGGAAATTTTATACTAAATAATTACTATGAAAATCTCAAAGATATTTATTGACGAATTTTTATTAACTATTTAGTTTGTATAATTTTATTAGCGATTTTATTATCAAATTTTTCCTAAAAACAATAGGTATGTTTAGTTTAGTAGTGAATAGAAAACGCCTTAAAAATGAAAAATTTTTAAAATTGATTTTTTGTATTTTTTTGATTTGTTTTTAAGGGTTTTATTGCTATAGTTTTAAACATATATTTTTAAACATATAGAAATATCCTATTATTTTATTTTAATAGGGATTTTTATTTTATCATTAAAATTGGCCTTTATCAGTAAATTCTTAGTTTAATATTTTTATAAGTAATTCTTTATAAAATAAAAATTTTTGTTTTTTTATCAAAATTAGCATTTTTTTTTTCAGAAAAAAGGATATAAAACCTCAACCTTTTTTAAATTTTTTAGTACAAGTAAATAAAAATCTCAATCAACTTTTTTTTAATTTTTGAATTTTGTATGAAATTGAAATGCTTAGATTTTTCTACAGATTCTAATTTTAGGTTAAGTTATTGTTTTGATTTAATTAGATTTTTTTCTATTTTTAGTTTTAGCAGGATTTCGTTATGAAATTTGAATGCTATAGTTTATTTTTAGTTAAAATTTAGTTTTATCAATAAAATCATTATGTTTACTATAAAATTTTTAAATTATGAGAGATTTTTATTCCTTTTTATAAAAATTAAAGTTTTTGGTCTAATTTCATTTATTTTATTTTTTGATTAGGGTTTTCTGTTAATTTATTGGATTTTTTATTTTTGATAGGGTTTTATATTCAATTTTTTTTATCAACCATTAAATTATATTTACGAAATTTCGATTAATTTTTTTTTTCAGCTAGTTTTACCTCTATTTTAGTATCACTAGTTCAATTTTAGTTTTTAAATTTCCTTTAGTTTTAAGCGATTCCTTTTAGTTTGTTTGATTAATTTGGGATTTCAATGGTTTTTTAATTAAACATTATGTTTACTATAAAATTTTTAAATTATGAGAGATTTTTATTCCTTTTTATAAAAATTAAAGTTTTTGGTCTAATTTCATTTATTTTATTTTTTGATTAGGGTTTTCTGTTAATTTATTAGATTTTTTATTTTTGATAGGGTTTTATATTCAATTTTATTTTATGGTTGATTTATCAACCATTAAATTATATTTACGAAATTTCGATTAATTTTTTTTTTCAGCTAGTTTTACCTCTATTTTAGTATCACTAGTTCAATTTTAGTTTTTAAATTTCCTTTAGTTTTAAGCGATTCCTTTGAGTTTGTTTGATTAATTTGGGATTTCAATGGTTTTCAAATTAAACATTATGTTTACTATAAAATTTTTAAATTATGAGAGATTTTTATTCCTTTTTATAAAAATTAAAGTTTTTGGTCTAATTTCATTTATTTTATTTTTTGATTAGGGTTTTCTGTTGATTTATTAGATTTTTTATTTTTGATAGGGTTTTATATTCAATTTTATTTTATGGTTGATTTATCAACCATTAAATTATATTTACGAAATTTCGATTAATTTTTTTTTCAGCTAGTTTTACCTCTATTTTAGTATCACTAGTTCAATTTTAGTTTTTAAATTTCCTTTAGTTTTAAGCGATTCCTTTGAGTTTGCTTGATTAATTTGGGTTGTCAATGGTTCTCAAATTAAATGACCGCTACATCCTAATGTTATTCCTCAGAACTGTGCGATCTGGATTGCGGCAATCACGGCCACTGCGTTTCCGAATCTTGCCACTGCGACCCGGGCTGGTCCGGCGAGTATTGTAACTTGAAGCTCTGCGATACGCGTTGCAACGAGCACGGTCAGTGCAAGAACGGAACTTGCTTGTGCGTGACCGGCTGGAACGGACGGCACTGCACCATGGAGGGCTGCCCCAACAGCTGCTCATCGCACGGGCAGTGCAGATTCAACACCGACTCGATGTGGGAGTGCAGGTGCGAGAGCGGTTGGTCCGGCAGAGACTGCAGTCTCTTGCTGGAGCAAAACTGCAACGACGGCAGGGACAACGATAAAGGTATGGTTGTTTTTGCGAGGGGTCACCCACATCTGGGAATCCCTGGACATTTTAGAGGGGGAATACCATAGGAATACATAAGAATACAATTAAATATAATGGGAATACATGGGAATCCCTGGACGTTTTCCCTTTGGGTGGTTGACCCCTCGTGTTCTTGGTGGGTTCAAAGTGTTTTACTTTGGGGTTTTTTAAGATGGTTTGGTCGATTGCGAAGACCCCGAATGCTGCTCCAACCACGCTTGCAAGTCCAGTCAGCTCTGCGTCTCTTCCCCCAAACCAATCGACATTCTGCTGCGAAAACAACCCCCCGCAATAACGGCTTCCTTCTTCGAAAGAATGAAGTTCCTTATCGACGAAGGCAGTCTTCAAAACTACGCCAGACAGGACACTTTCAACGAAAGGTAAGCCTCACTCTTAACTTTCAACATCTAACAATTCGATGGAAACTAAAACGAATCATTTGATGGTTCATTAGTTTTGTGCACTGTTTTTTAACTGTTTTTATATACGTCATAGCCGCCATGTTGTGCCCCTCGTTATAACACCTCCCAAACTATTCGTTTTCTGTTTTTTATTACTTATTGTTACTTATTACACTACTAAGTGTGTATGTCATATGCTACTATGTTGTTAACTGACTAACTTAACTTATTTGTGTGGATTTTTAACGATTTCGCTTTTTTCTCTCCCTTAAATTGCTGCCACAGTATATTTTGGAGTCACTTCAATGCAAGGTAAGGCTGGTTTTCAATCAGAGAAAAGAATAAACGTGTTTTACTTAGTGCCTGTCCTTAGATATTTGCTTGTATCCACTTGTGTGTTACGTGCCATTTGTGTGCAGCTTACTTGTAACTTGTTGAATGTTGTCGTGTCGTCAATTAAATGCTAATTGTGGTTCGTTATTTAGCCGCGTAGGTGTCGTTCGGGGCCGAGTTGTCACCCAAATGGGCACGGGACTGATGGGGGTGAGAGTCAGCACCAGCACGCCGCTGGAAGGCTTCACCTTAACACGCGACGACGGTATGTTCGATTTGCTGGTGAACGGAGGAGGGGCGGTCACTTTGCAGTTCGGACGGTCGCCTTTCAGACCTCAAAGTCAAGTGGTGGTGGTACCCTGGAACGAAGTCGTCATTGTGGATAACATAGTTATGACAACAGGGGAAGAGAAAGCCGTTGTGGTAATGCAACAGCCCTGCGCGTTCCATGATTACGATACCATGAAACCTGTGGTGTTGGCTACATGGAAACACGGCTTCCAAGGCGCATGTCCGGATAAAAGCGCCATATTGGCCGAATCGCAGGTTGTGCAAGAGAGTTTCCAAATACCAGGTAATTTATTTTTGTTTGTAGCAATCCTGATTAAGCAAATATTCGAAATATTCCCCAACACCAAAACAAAACACAAAGTGCTTAAAGTACTTTTCGCCAACAATGTTGGCATCTTCAGAAGCAAAGTGTACACATAATAATAATAATATTTATTGATTACACAGTTTACAGCATATAAAAAACCATTCAAGTAAAATTACAAAATATATTATTAAAAACACTAGGAACACCAAACGTATCTCATTTAGAAACTCTTCTCTTCTCTAAAAAACTCATTTTGACTTCTTGTTGAATATCTATGTATGTTACTATGTGTTAAATGCCTTTTTTATTTTCAAAAATATACAAATTTAATATGAATAAACAGGGAAGAGTTAAAATTCTGTATTTCCGAAACAACGCTTTACAAGAATATGTTTGACTTTTGTTATCCGTGCACCTAAGGATCTTTTTTTGCATTATAAAAACTTTGTTAAAATTAATAGAGCTACCCCAAAATATAATGCCATAGGCAAGATGTGCCAGGACTACCCCAAAGTACATAAGTCGCATTACTGAAAAGGTTATTGACCCTCTTAATGACCTTATTAAATTATTTATTTGTGTTTCCCATGTTAACTTTCAACCCAAGTAAATAGCCAAAAACTTTATGGTTTCCACAGACTCAACTGATTTTCCTATAATTGTAATAAATAGATCATAATCTGGTGAAACATTTTTTGGTAAAAATCGTTTTTATTAATGGTTACACCATTTTCTTCACACCATATATTGAAAAATTAGATTTTAAAGATGCTTCAGAGCATATTACTATTTTAAATTATAAGGTTTGTATCATCTGCATACAGAATAAGTTGCTCATTTATATTTGTATTTAAATTCAAGTCATTTACAAATATTAAAAATATAAGTGGCCCCAATATTGATCCTTGAGGTACTCCCAATGTTACTCTGGATATATCCGATTTTCCTACTTGGGTTGTCTAATAAATATGATTCTACCCATTTATTTGCAACACCTCTATATAACTGCTGTATTTTCAAGTTTATGTAATAATAATCTATGATGAATGCACGACTTAGGTCATAAAACAATACTCAAATATTAAAACACATCAGTATATTTGGTGGTGCAAAAAAACTTTTTTCAAATATGTTAATTTGTCATTAATTAGTTAGCTTTCGATTTTTGAAAATTACAAAAATAATCAAATTCGAATTTAAAATAATAATTTTTTTACCACCGTAAATTTTTGTACCAAAAGTTTTAGCTTAACAAATTAATTTTTAAAGGTTGCTCACAAATTTAAAAAAAATTATATTTAAATTATTTATTGAATATATTTTAATATTATTATAATTTCTAGCCAAAAAGCCGGAAATCCGAAGGTATAGACAACGTGCCTATACAAGCAAAAAATGTTCGAATTTTTACCAAACAATTGTTCCAATTTTAGGTTAAAATTTATAACCATTTGTTGAATTTTCAAAATTATTGTGCGACCATTATTTTTTTTTTAAATTAATTGAGCTGATTTTTAAAGAGAGATTTTAAAGCATGATAAAACAAATATTATTTCATAGGAGACTCGAAAAAAATCGGTTTTATTGCGCAGAAAAAAGTATAGCCTAGAGATTTAATAATAACTTTTTATAATAATTATTATTTTCATAATTTGTTTGATAATCAAAAAACAGATACAATATTAAATATTATAAGAAGTTTTTATTAAATCTCTAGACTGGCTAAAAAATCTCTAAAACTAGTTAAACTTTATTGGACCTGGTAAATATTTTAATATTCGAATATTTAAAAATTCGATTATTTGAATATTCCAATATTCGAATAATTTGAATATTCGAAATAATGTTATGGATGGATCGTTTAGTTTGTGCAACATATTTCTTTTCGAAATAAAATGTCAACATCTTTGGCGAAAAGTACTTTAAGCACTTTGTGTTTCGTTTTGGTGTTGAAGAATACTTCTAATATTTGTTTAACATATCACCAAAGTTGCCTTTTTCAAGAATCCAGATTATAATAATTTATATTTTGTGCCAGGTACCGGGTTAAACTTGGTGTACCACAGCTCGCGAGCAGCAGGTTACCTATCAACCATCCAACTCCAACTAACCCCGGAAAAAATATCGCAATCCTTGAAACTCGTGCACCTTAGAATCACCATCGAGGGAATCCTATTCGAGAAGATATTCGAAGCGGACCCCATCATAAAATTCACCTACGCCTGGAACAGACTGAACGTCTACCGACAAAGGGTCTACGGTGTCACCAACGCCATCGTGAAAGTCGGTTACCAGTACAACGATTGCAAAGACGTGATTTGGGAGGTGCAGACCACGAAGCTAAGCGGCCACGACATGAGCATCTCCGACGTGGGCGGTTGGAATTTGGACATCCACCACAGATACAACTTCCACGAGGGGATCCTGCAGAAAGGGGACGGGAGCAACATCTACCTCAAGCACAAGCCGCGCGTGATCCTCACCACGATGGGCGACGGCCACCAGAGGCCGCTGGAGTGCGTGGACTGCAACGGGCCGGCCGGCAAGCAGCGACTTCTGGCGCCCGTGGCGCTGGCCAGCACGCCGGACAGTTCTTTGTACGTCGGAGATTTCAACTTGATCAGGAAAATATCCGCTGACGGAGTGTCGAGAACCATAGTGAAGTTGAAGTAAGTTTTTGAACATTTTTGTTGGTTTTGTTTCTATAGAGGGCATTCCATAACAAATCGGCCACTTTTGATTTGGCTGAACCTTTTTTATATTTTTCTACACAATCAAACACATTTTTCAGAATTTTTTCTACCAAATCGAAAAAAGTTATGAATATTTAAAATATCTAAAACAAATCGGGTCAAATTGTTCAATGTACTTTTTATAAAATCATAAAAAAAATATTCAGACAGATAATCAACTTTTTTGTTTAATTTCGGTAAAAAACATAAATTTGTCGATTGTCATTTTTAATGTTTTTTTATTAGAAGCATTTTCTGAAAGTTCTCAGAAATTTTCAGTGGCATTTTTTTGAAAAAGTAAAACATAGAAGATAGATCTGAATAATTTGTTTTTGTTTGTATATATTTTTTTAAAACTACATTTAAAAGGAAAAGAAAAGTCACTTTAAGTGTTCATTTTTGGAAAAACAAAAGGCTTTAAGTGGTTAATTTGTGATGGAAGTCGTTTCATGTTTCGCTTTTTTTTGTTTAATTAACCAAAAAAATTATATTAATAAACAATTTAATATACAATAGCTATAAATACAATAATCCCTTTTAATTTGGCTGAAACTTTTTTATATATTTCTACCATATCAAAAGTTATGAATTTAAAAAAATGGCTTTATTTTTCAAATATTTATAACTTTAAAAAAAAATACTAAATTTTTCAAAAAAATGTTTAGACCGATATTCAACATTTTTTTAAAAATTTTGTAATAAAAAACAATAATTTTTCAATGATGTAATATTTTTTTTTATTAGCAAATTCTCTAAAAATTTTCAGTGGCGTTTTTTCATTTTCTATTTTTTTTCATTGCATTTTTTTTAACTCAACTTATCTTTCATAATACCACTCTGGGGATTTTTGAGGGTGTAGAGGGAACCTCAAAGTAAAAAAGTGGTATTTATCAAAATTTAATGTTTTTCGAAAAAGTAAAAAAAATGGAAGATAATATTTGATATATTTTTTTGAAAACTACATTTAAAAACAAAGAAAAACACAACAATGTTATTTAATTTATTTTTGAAAACACAACAGGCTTTAAAAAAAATTTAATGGTTAATTTGTGATGAAATTCGTTTCCTAGTTTTTTTTGTTTAATTAACCAAAAAGTTTATTTTATTAAACAATAGCTATAAATATACATACATATATAAATATAAACTTTTTTATATTTTTATACCTTATAAAAACATATTTTAGATTTTTTTTTACATTTTGTTACTCAACACAGAATCCACACAAAAAGGTCTGTTCCACAGACCTGTAGGTCTGTGGTCTGTTCTATCTCGTACTAAAAATACAAAAAATCACAGTTTAACGGCGGCCATTTTTGTTGTTTACAATTTTTGTGCTTTGGGTTTGAAACTTTATTATATCAGGGCTGTCATAAAACTGTTACTTTCGGGACATTTTGGTTTCAGAATTTTTGTTTTTATTGTTTTAATTTTAAAAAAGAAACAAACAAAAATTTCTTAATGAATGTATTTTTTTTTAATTTTTATTAGAAACATTTTCTACAAATTCTCTAAAATTTTCAGTTGCGTTTTTCATTTTCTATTTTTTTTATAAACATTTTTTTAACCCAGCCCATCTCTCATAATGTAGAGAGCACCTTAAAGTTAAAAAAATAATTAATAATTATCAAAAAAATGTTTTTCGAAAAAGTAAAAAAAATATTTTTTTTATATATTTTTCTCGATTTAACTGAAACTTTTATATTTTTTAAATGTCTAACTTTTTCAAAAATTGACTTTTTTCAAATTTTTTGTTTTTAAATAATGTACTTTTTAGAAAAATATGAAAAAAATATTCAGACCGAAATGTGTTTTTTATTTTTGAAGTAAAAAATAAACTACATGTGAATTTGTGATAATATAAATCAGTTCAAAAAACTTTTGAGAAGATTTGTTATAAACTAAATGTTGCGTTTTTGTCATCTTTATATTATATTTATTATGATATATCTAATTCTTTATACACTTGTTTTGTTAAAAATCTAGTTGTAAACTTTTTAAACTTTTCTATTTTTTTCGTTGTATTTTTTATATAAATACCTATGTAAATTGTTATTTTTTTATGTAGTAGTGATGCTAAATAAATTCATTATTATTAAAACCGAAAATTTCTCGATCATTGTCATTTTTAATTTTTTTATTGTAAACTTGGACGTTTTCTGCAAAATTTCGTTTTTTCCGAGAATTCAAAAGAATAACGTTGAAGATTGGTCTAAATAATTTTGTTCTCTATTTTTGTGAAAGCTGCGTTTAAATCAAAGAAAAAGAAAAAGAAGAAAAAGAGTTATTTGGTTCATTGTTGGTTGTGGTTAATTTGTGATTGAATTCGTTTCATGTTTTTTTTTTCAACTTTTTTTCTTACTTTTTCAAACTGAGGTTCTCTCTACATCCTTAAAAATGGTATGAGAAATAAGCAAAGATTTTATTTAATTGATAAAAAAAATAGGAAACGAAAAAACGCCACTCTGAAAATTTTGTAGAATTTGCATAAAATGACGAAAAAAAAAAGAAAAAAAATAAAGATGACCATCATCGAGAAATTTTTGTTTTTTCCCCAAAATTAAAAAAAAGCGTCGAAGATTGGTCTGATTTTTTAAAGAGTAATACTTAGATATCTGACTTTTTTTAGGTTGGGTGGAAAAATTTGAAGAAGGTCATAAAAATGTTTTTGATAGGGCAGAAAAGTTTCAGCCAAATCATGTGGTATGGAAACAAACCAACAAAAACTTATTTATTGTTTTTTGCAGCGCTACAAGGGTTTCGTACCGCTACCACATGGCTCTCAGTCCGTTCGACGGTACTCTCTACATATCGGACCCCGAGTCGCACCAAATCATCAAGGTGAAAGACGTGAACGACTACAGCAACCCCGAGCACAACTGGGAGACAGTCGTCGGCTCCGGCGAAAGATGCCTGCCCGGGGACGAGGCCCACTGCGGCGACGGCGCCTTGGCGCGCGACGCCAAACTGGCCTACCCCAAAGGCGTGGCCGTCTCCAACGACAACATCCTCTACTTCGCCGACGGCACCAACATCCGCACGGTGAGTTATATTTGTGTCCTTACTGTATATATATTAGTTTACTTATTCACCATTCATTACTGATTTGAAGGTTCGTTGGGAAAAATGATAATACTTCTATAAACTCATTAATCTAAATGTTTATTTGGTAACATTCTATGTTTCTTAACCTACTTAATATTAGAGAACTCTGACCCCGCAGACTTACGATATAGTTTTACCATACTGCTGAGCAATCATGATTATTTGCAATAAACAAAATTAATTTATAAAATATTATTGAAAATATAAAAATTGTATATTTATTTCTTGGATACTACAGGTGGACAGGGACGGCATCGTGACCACGGTCATCGGCAACCACATGCACAAGTCGCACTGGAAGCCTCTGCCGTGCGAGGGCACCCTCAACATCGAAGAGGTGCATCTGAGATGGCCAACAGAGTTGGCCATCAGCCCGCTTGATAACACCCTGCACATCATTGACGATCACATGATTCTGCAGCTGACTTCCGACGGCAGGGTTAAGGTTATAGCCGGGCGGCCTCTGCACTGCGCTTCGCCTAACATAGGGTACGATATCGAGTTGGCGACGCACGCCACTTTGGTGATGCCGCAGAGTATCGCGTTCAGTTCTTCCGGGGAGTTGTACGTGGCGGAAAGCGATTCGCAGAGAATAAACCGCGTTCGCGTGATCGGAACAGACGGGAAAATCTCTCCCTACGCCGGGATAGAATCGAAATGCAACTGCTTGGAGAGGGGTTGCGATTGTTTTGAAGCCGACCATTTCCTCGCGACCAACTCGAAATTCAACACGATCTCGGCTGTAACTGTAACGCCCAACGGTCACGTGCACATCGGCGATCAAGCCAACTACCGCATACGTTCCGTGATGGCGAGCATCCCCGACGCCAGCACCACGAGGGAGTACGAGATTTACTCCCCCGAAACGCAGGAGATATACATCTTCAACCGGTTCGGGCAGCACGTGTTCACGAAGAACATCCTCACCGGCAACACTGTGTACGTGTTCACTTACAACGTGAACACCAGCAACGGGAAGTTGAGCACCGTAACGGACGCGGCGGGCAACAAGATCTTCCTGCTGAGGGATTACGCCGCGCAAGTGAACTCCATCGAGAACACCAAAGGCCAAAAGTGCCGGTTGAGGATGTCGCGCATGAGGATGCTGCACGAAATCACGACGCCGGATAACTACAACATCACCTTCGACTACCACGGCCCCAGCGGGTTATTAAAAACAAAATTAGACAGCAGCGGTAGAGGTTACATCTACAACTACGACGAGTTCGGTAGACTTACCTCCGCCGTAACACCGACCGGTAAAGTAATCGGTCTCACCTTCGATCTCAGCCTCAAAGGCGCGACCGTTAAGGTGACGCAGAACAGCAAAAACCCGGTGTCAATGCTCATCAAAGGTTCCAGCGTTTCCACCAAAGTAGACGAGGCGGAGAACCGTTTTATCCTCCTGACTGACGGCAGTGTCGGCACGATAACCCCATGGACGCACAGCGTGACCACCGACACCGTGCCGTACAACATCCTGACGGAAAAAGACCCCGTCCTCGGGGAAAGCTACCCGGTACCGGCGAAACAACGCACGGAAATCGGCGG
The DNA here is from genome assembly GCA_921294245.1 of Brassicogethes aeneus. Taxonomy (NCBI): domain Eukaryota; kingdom Metazoa; phylum Arthropoda; class Insecta; order Coleoptera; family Nitidulidae; genus Brassicogethes; species Brassicogethes aeneus. The sequence continues at coordinate 4,266,489 of OV121138.1, forward strand.
CGATCTGGCGAACAGATTCGAGTGGCGCTACTTCGTGCGGCCGAACCAAAACGGCAAGCCGAAGGCGCAGAAAGTCGTCAGCAAGGTCGGCAAACGTTTGAGGATCAACGGGGAAAACCTGCTCACCCTCGAGTACGACAAGGAATCCTCTTCCGTGTCCGTGTTCATGGACGACAAGGTGGAGCTTCTCAACGTCAGCTACGACAAGTCCGCGCGGCCGATCAAGTTCGGCCTGAGGAACGGTATTTTCACCGAGGTGGAGCTGGAGTACGACAGATTCAGCAGGCTGAGCAGATGGCAGTGGGGCGAGCTCAGCGAAAAGTACGAGTTCGACAGGGCCGGAAGATTGAATGAGATCAAATATGCCGACGGATCGTCCCTGATTTACACCTTTAAGGACATGTTTAGCAGCTTGGTAAGTGTAAAAATGCAAAAAATTATATAAATCATATATTTTATTCATTATTTAAATGAACATGTCATTTATTACAAAAAATAACATCAAGAGACCAAATATTAAACCTTGCGGCACTCTTTTGAAATACATCAATTTTAAAAGAAATCTTTTTAGTTCCAGTAAGGAACCTTTTAAGCCTAAAAATGCAAAAAATTATATAAAACATCTATTTTATTCATTATTAAAAGAAACATATCATTTATTACAAAAAATAACATGAAGAGACCAAATATTAAACCTTGCGGCACTCTTTTGAAATTCATCAATTTTAAAGCCAATCTTTTTGGACATAGTAATGAAATTTAAGGCAAGGGTCTAAAAATACAGAAAATAAGATAAAATATGTATTTTATTCATTATTGAAACAAACACGGCAAAAAATTTTGTCATATTTTATTTAATAACTTGAAATTGATCACTTTTAAAGCAGATCTTTTTGGAGATTATTAACAAGTTACAAAATCAGTCACAGTTGAGGCACTCTTTTAAAATTCATTAATTTTAAAGCAAATCTTTTTGGTTCCAGTAAGGAAACTTTAAGGCCTAAAAATACAAAAAATTATATAAAATATGTATTTTATTTATTATTAAAAGAATCGCAGCTATAAACATGTCATTTATTAACAAAAATAATATAGTCCAAATATTAAACCTTGAGGCACTCTTTTGAAAATCATCACTTTTAAAGCAAATATTTTTGGTCATAGTAATGAACTTTGAGGCAAGTGTCTAAAATGCAGAAAATTATATGTCCTATTTCATTTAAAAACAAAATATAACTTGAACGGTCCAAATATTAAACCTTGAGACACTCTTTTGAAATTGATCACTTTTAAAGCAGATCTTTTTGAGGATTATTAACTAAAGTTACAAGATCAGTCACAGTCTCGGTCACAGTAATAAACCTTGAGGCACTCTTTTAAAATTCATTACTTTTAAAGCATATATTTTTGGTTCCAATAAGGAAACTTTTAGGCCTAAAAGTACAGAAAATTATTTAAAATATGTATTTTATTTATTATTGAAACGAACACGGCAAAAAATTTTGTCATATTTTATTTAATAACTTTAACTGTTAAACCCTGAGGCATTTTTTTGAAATTGATCAATTTTAAAGTAGATCTTTTTGGAGATTATTAACAAGTTACAAAATCAGTCACAGTTGAGGCACTCTTTTAAAATTCATTACTTTTAAAGCAAATCTTTGTGGTTTAGGCCTAAAAATATAGGAAATTAAATAAAATGTGTATTTTATTCATTATTGAAAGGAACACATCTAGAAACATGTCATTTATTAACAAAAATAACATAAACAGTCAAAATATTAAACCTTGAGGCACACTTTTGAAAATCATCACTTTTAAAGCAAATATTTTTGGTCATAGTAATGAACTTTGAGGCAAGTGTCTAAAATGCAGAAAATTATATGAAATATGTATTTTATTCATTATTGAAACGAACGCGTAATTTTGTCCTATTTCATTTTAAAACAAAAAATAACTTGAACGGTCCAAATATTAAACCTTAAGACACTCTTTTGAAATTGATCACTTTTAAAGCAGATCTTTTTGGCGATTATGAACAAAAGTTACAAGGTCTGTCACGGTAATGAACCATTTTTTTAAAATTCATTACTTTTAAAGCAAATCTTTCTGGTTCCAGTAAGGAACCTTTTAGGCCTAAAAATACAAAAAACTATATAAAATATGTATTTTATTTATTATTAAAAGGGTCGTAGCTAGAAACATCATTTATTAACAAAAATAACATAAACAGTCCAAATATTAAACCTTGAGGCACTCTTTTGAAATTGATTTCTTTTAAAGCAGATCTTTTTGTTGATTGTTAAAAAAGTTACACGATCAGTCACAGTAATGAACCTTGAGGCACTCTTTTTTTATTTATTTATTTATTACTTTTGAAGCAAATATTTTGGTTCCACAATTCAAAAAAGTATTTACAATATATATTTATTAAAATAAACACAGCAAGAAATTTTATCATAATATATATAGTCACTTTTTTTAAATAAACTACTTCTATAGCAAGTCTCTTTGATCATTACAAGTTACAGTAATGAACCTTGAGGCAAGTTGATAAAGAAAATGATATAAATCTTTATGTTACACACTACTAAATTTTACCATATTTTATTTTATTAACAAAAAACGGTCCTAATACTAAAATACCTAAAATTCATATAAGGGGACATCTATTAATTTAAAAAATAATTTTCAAGTTCTTTCAATAATGATTTGTTTATTTAAAAAATTTACAATGCTACGACTTTTCAAAGTCAAGCGTTACTACACGATGTTTCGTTCTCTCAGCGCGCGTCTCATTACTTTTAGAGCAAACGTTTAAAAAAATCTTATTATTATTATTTATTACCTCCAGGTACTCTAAAAGCATTTTCCTAGCATTTTTCTTTTTTTTTGTAGCCTCTCAAAGTAACCACTCCTCGTGGTTCGGACTATCTCCTCCAGTATGACGATGCAGGTGCTCTTCAGTCCCTGACAACCCCGCGCGGTCACATCCACGCTTTCACCCTTCAAACTTCTCTGGGTTACTTCAAGTACCAATACTTTTCGCCCATGAACCGCCACCCGTACGAAATCGTCTACAACGACAACGGTCAGATTCTGGCCAAGGCGTATCCGCACCAGTCCGGAAGAGTTTCGTACATTTACGATTCCAACGGCAAATTGGTCGCCAATTTGGCCGGCATGTCGTCCATACGATACATCTATCACGACGTATTGAATTTGGTGAAGAACGTCGAGATAATCGAGCCCAACTTCGAGATGAGGCAGGAGTTCAAGTATCACGCCGGTATATTGAAGGACGAGAAGCTGAAATTCCTCTCAAAGAACGGTCTGGATAACTCCCACTACAAATACCAATACGATGGCAACGCCAGATTGTCCACCATCGATGTTGATATCAACGGTAAAGAATTACCGACTTTGAGGCTCAAATATAACCAAAACCTGGGTAACTTGGAAGGAATAAGCGACTTGAGAGTGTACATGAACACCTTCAACAGATCCGTGATGCAGGATACAAGCAAACAGTTCTTCACCATAACAGACTATGACGAACATAGTAGAATCAAAACAATCCTGATAAACATCAAGTCGTTCGATGTCTACCGACTAGAGCTCGAATATGACAGCCGAAACAGGATCAAAACGCAAAAAATGCTGGTTGGCAGAAGCCAATTCGTCGACAAATTCACGTACAACTCCGACGGTCATGTGCTTGAGGTTGTCGGCACCAACAACTGGAAGTACGTGTACGACGAAAATGGTAATATAATTGGTGTTATTAAGGAGAAAGAGAAGATTACGTTGGGTTACGATAGCGGCGATAGAGTTGTGCAATACGGCGACGTCGAGTTTAATAGTTATGATAACAGAGGTTTTGTGGTGAGGAGGGGTGAACAAAAGTACAGATACAACTCCAGAGGGCAGTTGATACACGCCTTTGAAAGAGATAAGTTCCAAACTTGGTATTACTACGACGACAGGGGCAGATTAATATCGTGGAATGACGATAAGGGCAATGTGACGCAATACTTCTACTCGAACCCCACAACGCCAGATCTGGTTACGCATGTCCACTTCCCCAAAACAAGCGGAACGTTTAGGTTCCTCTACGATGCCCATAACGTTATCATAACGGTGGAGACCTTCGAGCAGAGATTCTACGTGGCTTCGGATCAAAACGGATCTCCTTTGGCTTTATTCGACATCAACGGAAATTTGATTAAGGAGCTGAGAAGAACTCCGTTCGGAAGCATCGTTTTGGACACGAACCCGGACTTCTACCTGCCGGTGGACTTCCACGGCGGCATCATGGACCCCAACACGAAGCTCGTCTACATCAACAAGCGCCTCTACGACCCGTCGGTGGGGCAGTGGATGACGCCGGCGTGGGAGAACCTTTCGGCCAATCTATTAATGCCCACGGACATCTTCATATACCGCTTCAAGAACAACGACCCCATCAACGGGAAGATGAACCAGGATTACATGACGACGATGAAGAGCTGGTTGAAGATGTACGGTTACGATATGAGCAGGATGTTGGGTTCGGAGTACATCAACCAGATGGTGTACAAACCGCAGGCTACGATCACTTCTCCGCAGCTGTCTCCCGATTTGGGGGTCATGTCGGGATTGCAGTGCATAGTCGGGAAGATAAACGAGAAGTTCGTCGATCTGGACTTTGTCCCGATGTCTCTCCTGAAGATCGAGCCGAGGTCCCGGAATCTCCTCCCCAAAGTGGCGTACAGGAAGTCGGTGTTCGGCGAGGGTGTTCTCTTGTCGAGGATCGGTTCGCGCGCTTTGGTGAGTGTTGTGGAGGGTGTGAACGGGGTGGTGCAGGACGTTGTCACCTCCGTTTTCAACAACTCGTTCTTCTTGAACCTGCAATTCAACATCCACGACCAAGACGTGTTCTACTTCGTCAAAGATAATGTTTTGAAGATTAGAGATGATTTGGAGGAGTTGAAGCGACTTGGTGGTTTGTTTAACGTGTCCACGCACGAGATCACCGATCACGGTTCGACGACGCCGATAAAGGAGCTGAGGCTTCACAATCCGGACGCGGTGGTGATAATCAAGTACGGCGCGGATCCGGAAGCGGAAACGCACAAGATCCTCAGGCACGCGCACAAGCGCGCGGTGGAGAGGGCCTGGGAGCTGGAGAAGCAGCTGGTGGCGGCCGGCTTCCAGGCCAGAGGCGACTGGACGGAGGAGGAGAAGGAGGAGCTGATCTCGCACGGCGACGTGGACGGCTACGAGGGCGTGGACGTCCACAGCATCCACAAGTACCCGCAGCTGGCGGACGACCCGGGAAACGTGGCTTTCCAGCGCGACACGAAGCGGAAGCGCCGGAAGAGCGGCAACCACCGCAACCGATTGCATAGACACGATCAGTGACACAATAAAAACAGTGATAGTAAGTAATAATTTATTACTAATAAAAGAAGAGATCAGCAGAAATATTTTTATGTGCCATAAAACACAACATCAAATCAAATACTAGTCATTCTAAGGATAATATAACTTATTATTATATAGAAAGAAAAACTATTTTTTAATAAGAAAAACCCTCATGGCTATAATATTTTTTAGAGATTAAACTAATTAATACATTTTTGAGAGCCATGAAATGTCCAATAATAATTAATTGTATTAATTCCACCAAAGCGACCACTTTTTACCGATTTGGCTAAAACCTTTTATCTTTTTCCACCCTATCCAAAACATATTTCAGAATTTCTTCAAATTTTTTTTCAAAAAGTTGACTGTTTATTTCTTGGTCAAAATATAGAAAAAAATTGTTCAGACTGATCTTCATTGTCATTTTTAATTTGTATTTTTTTTGTTAAAAAAATTTTCTGTAAATTTTCTGAAATTTTCAGTGACGTTTTTTCGTTTTTAATTGAAAACGCCACTGAAAATTGCAGAGTGCAGAAAATGCAAAAAAAAATTGAAAATGACAATAAATTTTTTTTGAGAAAATTAAACAAAAACGTTTAATATTGAACCTATAATTTAAAAAAAAAAATTAAAGTTGTTTTGAAGATGTTTCGCGAAAAAGTAAGAAAAAATTGTTCTAAATAATTTTTTGAAAATTACATTTAAAACAAAGAAATTTAAAAAAAATTGTTTTTTGGTTCATTTTTGGACAAAAAAATATAGACAAAAATTATTCAGACCCATCTTCAACATTTTTTCAAAATTTCTTGATGATTGCTATTTTTAATTTGTTTTTTTTTTGTTAGAAACTTTTTCTGTAAATTGTATGAAATTTTCAGTGGTATTTTTTCGTTTTCTATTTTTATTTTAATTAAAAAAAAATTAACTTATTTTTCATAATACCAATCTGAGAATTTTTGAGGATGTAGAAAGAACCTCAAAGTTTGTGGAAAAAATTTTTGCGAAAAAGTAAAAAAAAATAGTAGATAGTTCTAAATAATCTGTTCATATATTTTTTTGAAAATAACACTTAAAAACAAACAAAATGAAAAAAAAATATTATTTGATTCATTTATGGACAGACTTTTAAAAAAATTTGTGGTTTATTAATTTTAATGTTTTTTTGTAAACCGCTTTTTTTGTTTAATTAATTAAAAACAAGTTTATTAAATAATTTTATTTATAGCTAAATATAAAATTATTTTTCATTTACTTTGTTTTTAAATGTTGTTTTCTTATTTTTTCGAAAAACGATGAAATTTTTGTTTCCAAACTTTGATACATCCTCAAAAATCCACCAGAGTGATATTATGAAAAAAGCTGTTACATTTTTTTTTTCATTGAAAAAAAAGAAAATGCAATTTTAGAGAATTTACAGAAAATGTCAAAAAACAATTAAAATTACAATAATAAGTTGTTTTGAAGATGTTTTGTGAAAAAGTAAGAAAAAATTGAAGAGTTCTAAATAATCTTTTAAAAATTACATTTAAAACAAAGAAATTTAAAAAGAAATTGTTTTTTGGTTCATATTTGGACAAAAAATATAGACAAAAATTATTCAGACCCACCTTCAACATTTTTTGAAAATTTCTCCTTGATTTTCATTTTTAATTTGTTTTTTTTTTGTTAGAAACTTTTTCTGTAAATTCTATGAAATTTTCAGTATCATTTTTTCGTTTTCTATTTTTATTTCAATTAAAAAAATATAACTTATTTCTCAAAATACCAATCTGGGGATTTTTGAGGATGTAGAAAGAACCTCAAAGTTTGTGGAAAAAAATTATTTTTTTGTGAAAAAGTAAAAAAAATAGTAGATAGTTCTAAATAATCTTTTTATATATTTTTTTTGAAAGTAACATTTAAAAACAAACAAAATGAAAAAAATATATAATTTGATTCATTTATGGAGACGGACTTTAAAAAAAATTTAAGTGGTTTATGTTTTTTGTAAACCGCTTTTTTTGTTTAATTAATTAAAAACAAGTTTATTAAATAATTTTATTTATGGTATTTATAGCTACATATAAAATTATTTTTTCATTTACTTTGTTTTTAAATGTTGTTTTCTTCTTTTTTCGAAAAACGATTAAATTTTTGTTTCCAAACTTTGATGTTTCTCTCTACATCCTGAAAAATTCACCAGAGTGCTATTATGAAAAATAAGCTGTTACATTTTTTTTTTCATTGAAAAAAAAAGAAAATGCAATTTTAGAGAATTTGCAAAAAATGTCAAAAAATATAAAATAACAATAATTTTCGTTTTTTTTTCAGAAAATTAAAAAAAAAGTTTAATATCAGTCTAAAGAATTTTTTATATATTCTTCTAAAAAGTGCATTCAAAAACAAAAATTTTCAAAAAAAAAAACCAGTTGAAAAATTCTGGAAAATGTTTTTGATAGGGTAGAAAAAGCTTTAGCCAAATCAAAAGGGGTTAAAAGTGGTCGATTTGGTATTTGGAATGCCCCATATGTATTGTGTACAAGCAATCAAAATGGCCTATGTAATAAAAATTAAAAAAAAAAGTAATGACGTTGAGGTCTCAAACAGGGTACCCACGCTACTCTGAGACGGTGGAAAAGACTTTGCACATGGTAATATTGTAATCGGCGTACACACGAGACGAAATGTGCGTATTGTTTCTCTTCTGTTATTGTTGAGTTTTATTGTGTGCGCCGCGCCCCTCCCCGAACTTTTTGAATTGTAAATATATCACACCCACAAAATGCTTTTATAAGGAACTACTACTAGTGAGCGCTGAAACGAGTAAATGAATCATTTTTTGTGCTGCAATTCTTATGATGATTTTCGATTATCATTGCGTAAGCTGTAGCATCGACTGAATACTTAAATGATTCACGTAATAAGAAAGAAACTAGGTAAAAAAATGTAATAGTCCATAGTTGTATATATTTCTTTTCTTTGTGTATATGTACGCACGCCTCAAAAGTCGTTGATTTTTGGCCGGGTTGTATCATTAGAATAGCATTCTATTGGGTCATTTCAAACCAAACCATCAAGCAAAAGTCCATGAAATTCATTAAATGCAGCCTAGTATAGTTTTTGATTGTTTTCCGGTATGAGATGACCTTCTTGCAGTGAATCATATAACGCATTTACTTACTTATATTAAAAACGAAAATAGTTAATGTATCCTACGCCGATATTAAAATAAATAAATAAAAATGTTCGCCAATAGCTGTAATGTAACTTAAATGGATATAGTATATGCTGTTGTAATGATAAATGTACACCATCAATTTTTCTACACATTTTCCTCTCTACGTATGTAATGGCATTTTCCTAGTTTGGTTTGAGTGAAAAAAGGACTTTTAAGAGATAGGTAACGGGCGATCTGCCAAAACAAGGACAAGTGATATTTTTTCTATTCTATTGTGACTATAACACAAGCAATACTTTGTACCATATTATATACTTAATTATTATAACTTATATTTGTGCAATTGTTGTTTGGTTTGGAAACGTCTTTCAAACCAGCACTAGGAAGCATTAAAAAATGAAAAAACATTATTGACCATTGTAATCGTAAAATATTGACAACAAACAATTGATATTTTATGTGTGTATATATGAATTTATTGTGTATATTGTTTTTATATGTAAATATATTTTGTTTTATTCAGTAACATAACCTACTCGTTTATTAAATGCAGAAGTATTTATGAAAATTTGACTTTTATTTACCCTATTTATACACACCTATTTTGGAAACTTGAGAACTAAAAGGTAAGTCTAACTACATAAGACTACGTTGCATTGACAACGTTTTGTATTTAAAAAAAAACTGTTTTTGACGTTTTTGGTTTATGATACAAACAAACCGTTGAAATTGCATATTTCACTCATGCATTGTTGTAACTAGCGTTTTAAAGCGTCGGAAAATCGGGGAATAACCTGTTTCCTCCGTAAAAAATGTCTTTTTTGGCAAAAATTAATTTTTTTGGAAAATTTTAAAATACACACATTTCAATAAAAGGATAATTTTTTATGTTATTTATGAATAAATGCTTTATTTTACTTAATCAATTTTTTCCTCACCTTGCAGAAAAAAATATAAACACAAATCGCTTTTTTTAGTTCTTTCTCCAAGCCGTAAAACACTACTACTACGTATAATAGACAGACATTTTATGTTGTTTTCATTTTACAATAAAAAAATAACTATTTTAAAAATATACCAATTTGTAGGGTTTTTTTCCGCCAGCTTAAATTTTCCGGAAATTTTAAAACACTAGTTGTAACAGCCTGTTACTAATAGGTACAGATTAATACGTGGAAATTCAAAAATTAATAAGTGGAAATACCACGTTGCTATATAGCATGACAACTACGTTTTTGCACAAAATTCGTTAAGAAGTCAATTTTTTAACATCTTAGTATAAGTATTTTTTCTGACCTCTTATTGAAATCAAAATTAGAAGCTACTGAGGTTATCATAACTAAGAATTTAGTTAAAACCAAATGTGATATTTTACAGTATTCTCTTTTCTTACTGAAAATCATATTAACTCTTTAAGACGTCACATTTATGACATTTTAATGCGTTCTTATGGCTGTTTTTATGAAAAAGTCAGAAATAAGAATTCTCTGTTCTATGGTAAATAAACCAGAAAAAATCCCGCTGCGTATTTGAGCAGAAACCTGACAACAGAGGTTAGACCACGCCCACCGGACGGTAGATGGCACGACTCTGCACCGAATACTTTCGTCTCACCGCTGTAACTGCTTTTGTTTTACTTAAGAAGCGGCAAAGTAAAATTTAGAGCGTGCTCCACACCAAACGGCCTTAAGGCCTAGGCAAACGGCTACCCGATACTGAAGAGGTCCAAAAGAGCAAAACAGGTGACCTGTTACAGGTCGTCTATCAGTGCTAGGGATGTTCGATACGCCGTAAAATACCGGAACATTGTACCGTATCGTATCGTTTAAAAAATATCGGTACGGTATAATACCGAATAGAAAAATACCGGTTCTTGAAGTACCGGTACGAATTCGATCCGAGATATAGAAGGGAAAAAGTAAACCCATAAATACAATTTATTAAAATATACCTAATATGTACGTAGTAATAAAAAAATATAAATAGAATATAACGTTACATGTTACATAAAACAAGAACAAAATATTTAAAATAATACATAAAAAATATTTATTTACCCCCATCATTCGTTAAAAGAAAAACTTTCCACACGTCACTTTTTAATTATTTTAAATTTAATTCAAAATTGCACTTACCTTAAAATTGCACTGTACACAGCTTGGATATTTGAAAACAGAGTTATGTCACGTGATAAAATCTCCATGTTTTGGTTTTCATTAGTGGCGAAAATAGTTTTCTGCAGTCAAAACCAATAATGCATACAAGCTTAGGCTATTGGACGCTAGAGGACAGTCGTAAAAAAGCTTCACTTAAGTATATACTTAAATATTTAATTTTCTGTATTTTTAGTTATGTTTAACGGCTCCAGCAAACAAAACCGAAACGATACGATACTTGGTAAAAATTGACGGTATCGTATTGTATTGCTTACCTAAATACCGGTTCAGAATATCGAGTATCGGTAGTCAAAGTACCGGTACTTTGTAATATCGGATCGTATCGCACATCCCTAATCAGTGCCGGTGAAGAGCACGCTCGAATTTAAAGTTAGACGAAGTAATCGCAATTCCAATAATAAGCGAATACGAACAAATTATTAAAGTATTTTAATATTTTTAGTATTTTAATAATATTCAAATAACAACGTTTCTTCTATGGTAATTAAACTAGACATATCAAAATAACCAACGATCCATGTATGTGATTTTTTCATCAGTACCCTAGTAGTAAATATCCAAAATAGGACATTCTAAAGACTTTTTATGAGTTTAGTCTTTCTTCTTCTTCTTCAATAATTGTTATTCTCTCTTTCGAGAGAATTGGACTTGAGCCAATTAGGCTCTTACTGCCCAGTTACAAGTTTTAACGTCCTTGAGCTTCTCGAAGCCATCCACTCACGGACATGTGGAATTTCAAATCTTGAAACATCCACTACATCAATTGCACAAATCACAAAATTCCTCGCTGAAAGGACAAAGCTTGCGATATTGTCGAGAACTACAGGTATATTTCTATACCGGGAACCCCATTTTATCCTTCCTGGGTCAAAGTCAACTATTTTCAGACTTTTTCATGGAGCGATGTACACACGATGAAGGATAAAATCGAACATTAGTTTAGTTTAGTCTTTAAATTCTTAATTGGGAAGTCAAAAAAAAGGTTCCTCAAGAGTTCTTTTTTGAGAAGTCTTGATTGGTTCGATAGGTGGCGCATTCGAAGTCTTAAGAACTTCTTAAAAACTTGTTGTATGTTGTATCTGACGTCCAAATCATAAAATAGAGCTTATGTAGACTTAATCAAGAAGACCTCATAATGCTGTCTGGGAGTTATGTGAGTTATGGTAAATTAAATATAAAATTGACATTTAATGACAGCCTCTTACAAAAGAGGAGTCTTTGGAACTTTAAGGTCTCATTTGAGGATTACAAGTGCCTCTGTAAGAAAAAACTTTTATAACGATTTTTAATCTGTATTAACAGCACAAGAATTGTAAACAATATTAAAATGGCCGCCGTTATAGTCAGTAAGTGGGTCTTTTGTCTTGCTGAGGTAGGATTAAAAAAAAGTCCTATTAATATTTACATTTATTAAAGCAAACGATACATGAGACGTTTTTAGTGAAAAATTGTATTAGCAAAAATTAATTCGGTAAATTTAAGTACATAAATACGATTGTAGCTATTGTCTATTGTAAAAAACAGCCTTTAAAATATAGGAATCAGCTAAAACAAATTTACAAAAAAACAGCTTAATATTTTACTGAGATAAAAAATCCTAAAACTAAATGTAGCTGCCTCTAAAAGTTTAATAAGTTATTTATTAATACTGTTAAACCAACAATTTTGTTCGATAAGTACAAAGAATAAATTAATAAGGTTAATATACTGGGTGTATATTAAAATTTAAGACTTTTTCATTAATATTTACACTATAGTTTTATACATAGATTAGTAAAAATAATCGTCCACAATATAATCTAAATAAAAAAAATACAATAAAAATATCACAGTCTCATACCAAATTTTATAGGACATAAATTTGTAGAAATTTAATGAGATTCCAAACCCAACTCTTCCATATGGCAAGTTTGCATATCTTTACACGATCCATGTATAATTATAATTAATTGCGTTTTGAACACATTAATTAGCAGAAGTTTTTATGCTTAGAGCACTTTTCTCGCAGAGTACATTAACACTATTCAGTCTTTTGATTTAGGAACCGAATTTTCTTCCAGTCACCAGATATCTGCCGTTTCGGCAGTATAGTCCAAAGCATTTCTTGAAATTGGCGACCACTTTCTACAGAAAATTATCTCCAAAGAGATCATTTTCTGTAGAAAGCAAAGGCGCGAACTCCCGGACCACATTAGGGTGTTTCATTTAAAACGAAATTTTTTTTCTTGCTGACACTTGAAAATTTTGTTTTTTAGGTTGAAAAAAATATTCCCTGAAAATTTGAGCCCTTAACTTTTATTCTAAGTACTTCCTTTTTAATTTTATAGTTTTTCCATATAAAAAGCATGTAATTTTAATCATTTTTACTTTAAATTTCTATATTTTGGCTGGGTTTTGAATTATAATTTTTATCACCATAATTTCCTGCATAGTATTCACGGTTTTTGAAAGGCCCTGCATCAATTTTTGGTTTTAATTTATTTACGTTGATTGTAGTAGCTCCAAAAGTTTTTTCACTTTTTCTCACATATTTTTGAGAAAATCGAGCGAATGACTGGTTCAAATATAAAAGTTGTTTTTGACAAAAAAGGTTCTTACGTTCATATCACTAAAGTGCTTTGTTTAAGAGATATAAGCAATTTAATAACCAAAAACAAAGAAAAAATAGGTTTTATTGAAATTTATGTAATTTGATTCAACAACTATATATTGCTTATATCTCTTAAACAAAGCACTTTAGTGATATGAATGTAAAAACCTTTTTTGTCAAAAATTAAATTTTCTACAACTTTTTTATTTGAACTTTTTCGGTAAAACCAGTCATTCGCTCGATTTTCTCAAAAATATGTGAAAAGAGTGAAAAAACGACTTTTGCAGCTACTACAATCAACGTAAATAAATCAAAAACAAAATTGATGCAGGGCCTTTGAAAAACCGTGAATACTATGCAGAAAATTATGGTGATAAAAATTATAATTCAAAACCCGGCCAAGATATAGAAATTTAAAGTAAAAATGATTAAAAATACATGCTTTTTATAGGGAAAAACTACAAAATTAAAAAGGAAGTACCTAGAATCAAAATTAAGGGCTCAAATTTTCAGGGAATTTTTTTTTCAACCTAAAAAACAAAATGTTCATGTGTCAGCAAGAAAAAAAAATTTCTTTTTAAATGAAACACCCTAGGACCACATCTTGGTTCGCTAAACATAATTTTCGCCGGAGGCTTTCTCTACGCTTTTCCGCTTCGATTTCTCGCGGTTCTTGATCTTGTTCGACGTTGCCGGCTGCAGCGCTGTTGCCGCATCCTCGCCGGACGCGGCCGACGACGGCTGCTGACCGGTGAAGTTGTTATTTTGCGACGCCATGCAGGACATCTCTATCATGTTGTTTTGATTCTGGAAAAAATCCGTTCTAGAATATTCTGGAAATGAGATTAAGTAACCTAGTTTTAGTGGTGAGTTAAAATAAAATAGATCGATCGAAGCAAATGAGCGAAACCAAAAGAATACCGTCGAGTGAGCGGTATAAGGAAACGTATTTTTTTGATTCCACTCATAACTATTAGTGTTTTAGTTAGTTAAAGCATAGAACTATAATTGCAATAGACTACTTGGAAGTTTCCAAAATAACTGCGAAAAAATTTCTTTTGGAAACAACCGATTTGCAGTGGTTTTAAAGGGTCGGAAAAATTGTGAAAAAAACTGTTTATGTGTATTTTTTGGGAAAAATTGTTTTTTTTGGAAAATATTCATACACATCTTAAAAACAGTATCAATCAATATACTATATAATCGATATAACATTATTTTAATTTAAAAATAAAACTAAATTAAATTAAATTGATTTAAGAAAACAAAAGTAAACGTAAATATACTGTTGGTTGGGTATTTTTTGCAAAAAGAAGTCCATTGAACATATCCAATTACAAAATAATGAATTAAAGTTAAATTACAAGTGTCATATAAAACGAAAGTTATGTTAATACAGCACCAAATATAATTTTTTTGCGGCCCGGTAGAATATTCTTACTGAATTAAAATTATAATCATAATATTATATGATCAACGTCAGAAATGAACTTTTTTCTCGATATCAGTGTATGAATTTTATCCGTAATAATTTGGAAATTTTTAGAAAAATTGTCTTTCGCATTACCCTTTGAATAAAATTTTAAAAATGCAAGTCAATTTTTCTGAAAATTTCACAATTTTTCTGAAAAATTTATAATATTTTTGAAAAATTCACAATTTTTTCCGTTTTTTAAAACCCTAGGTGGGACATAGACATTTTATGTTGTTGTTTGTTTCATATTACAATAATAACTTTGTATTTGTGGTAATTATTTCATTATTATTAATATTTATGTACAATTCGCATTAGGTATTAATACTTCCTTTAAACCCAAAAAAAATGTTATGAATTTTAATAAAAATTTCAGTTAGCAAAACTGGTGAAAATGGTAGTTCAAATATCAAGTACTCGAAAAAGTTTTGGCCGATTTTTACCCATAATTTAAACAAATTTTATTTTGACATTTTTCAGGTTGTTGAAGAACTTCTATGGTTTATGGGCAAAAAAAAGTAAACAAAAACCTAATTTAAACCACAAAGGGTTTACTGTTT
The DNA here is from genome assembly GCA_921294245.1 of Brassicogethes aeneus. NCBI lineage: Eukaryota > Metazoa > Arthropoda > Insecta > Coleoptera > Nitidulidae > Brassicogethes > Brassicogethes aeneus. The sequence continues at coordinate 4,281,853 of OV121138.1, forward strand.
ATATAATATATTATGTTGTATATGTTTAAATTAAATTCAACTAAATGTCAAGGTCAATGACTGAGCACAATTCCGCGCAGCATTAACCTTGGCCCTTTACTTTTAACTTTTTGACTTTAATAGTTTTAAATTTAAATATGCAAATAAAAAATCAAAATACATTCTTAATGACTGAATAAGAGAGTGCCAAGCGTTATATTTAATAATAATAATACACAATTTTTCTCATTGACTCTTAAGAGGGATTTTTACATTTTTCGGCAAAATATCGGCAAGAACTTTTTTTTAGAGTACTTAATAACGCTTATCGAAAAGGAACCAAGTGCCAAAAACTTTTCCTTGGCTTAGTAAAATTATTTGTAAAATAACTAATTTGTAATAATGATAATCATTTGGATTTTTTCTCAAAAGGATTGAGAGGGTTCCCAAATCATTATTAATTTTTTGAGCAGAATTAAAAATGAGTTATTTTGCAAATAATTTTGTTTACCCCAGAAAAAGTTTTTGGTTCCTTTTCGATAAACTCTATCCAAATGTGGGTCATCCTTTAGAAAACCTGCATTTATTAAATTAAAATATATTGCAATTAATTTATAATTAAATATAAAAACACAAAATAATTTGCTTAAGTGATACTTTTAATAATTATTTAAAGTATCAGTTAAACAAATTATTTTGTGTTTTTTCTACGTTATTCCCCACCATTTAAGTAGAATGTTGTTCTAAAATGTTTGGTTAAAATTTTTTAATTAATTTATTATAAAATATTTATTTTTAAATGCACGTTTTCGGGAGAATTTTCCTGTTCGTATAATTTCACCATATTTTGTCAGGTTATATGATTAATCCAATTTATTCACACGATTAATCAAAAAAATAAATAAAAAAAAAACAAAAAATATTTTCGATACCTTAACATCGGAAAAGCTGCTATTAATACCTAGTCTCGTTCATAAATCATCTTCCGTCTCTATTGCCAAAAAAAATTTCAAAAAAAATCGTCTAACATAACATAAAGTGAAAAAAGAAACTGACGAATCAAGTGACTTAAAAATAAAGTGGCTTACCTTGTTGTCCGTGTCTGCAAGCGGATTGGACGTGATGGTAATCCTGTTGCCTGGCAACGCGCAACCGTTTGTCCTGGGCAACGATTTCGTACCCACCACGTAATCGTTGCAGTCCGCTTGTATGTGGTGCTCTTCAACGGCAGGTTTGTCGTTCTTATCTGAAGAAGAAAACAGTTAAGGGTGTTCCGCAAGGACGCCATCGGCGAGCACAACTTACTCAGGTTCTTTTTTTGCTTCCACTTCCGGCACACGACCAAACCAAAGATGGCTATGATCAGTAATGCCGCCAAAACAACACCGACGGCCACGAAAATGTACAATTGGCTTGAATCCGTTTTGTAGGAGTTACTAGCCGGCGCAGTGTTAACTTGGGTTACAGTTACCGGTACTGGGATTGCTAGAAGAGACAAATTATTATTTTAAGTCGCAAAATGCGGTGAAAATTTTAATTTTAATACCTGCTGTTTTTCCCTTTAGTATGGAGCTAAACTCACTGGCAGTTCTGAAGTTGAAACTCTGCAATTTTATGTCGTAGGACATATCAGGTTGAAGATGCGATATAACGTAGGATTTGGTGTTTTTTCCATCTACAGTTGCCGTCATGTAATCGCCAGCTTGGCTGGACGAAAGGTAGCTAATGTAGAAACCTTCAATTGTAACATTGGTGCTCTGTGTGGGAGGCATCTACAAAATGTTTGATATACTAACTGGAAGTAGGGTATCCAACAAGAACTTAAAAAAAACACAGTACATGAACGAAGTAACAGTAAAAAACTGTTATGGGAGAATAAAGGTATTTATGTATGATGGTAAGCGCCTAGACCATCTACGCTCTAAAAGAACTGAAAGAAATGCTAAGACAACACCGCAAAAAGTAGGCCTAAACGTATCAAAAACAAAGATCCACTTTAAACAGAGTTTATAAAAGATAAAAGTTTAAAGATTAAAGTTTAGCACTTAAATTATGTTTTAACAGAAATTTATAAAGTTAAATTTTTTTAAACTCAAAAAATATTTTAAATATAAAATGCAACTGTAAAACTTTGGTTTAAAAATATTGATTTTTAAAAGTTTTAGTATAATATTTTATCCTACAAAATTATTGGTTTAAAATTTTAAAGATTCATTTAAATGATAGTTGATAAATTTTTAATACAAAAATTATCACATTACATTTAAATGAAGTTTTAAATTTTAAAGTAGTAATTTTTGGATTAAAAATTTATCGACCATCATTTAAATGACTCTTTACAAATTTAAACCAACATTTTTGATTTTTAACAATTTTAAAGTGATACATTTTTAAGACAAAATTTATAACTTTACATTTAAATGTAAGTCGATAATTTTTAAATTACGAAGTGTAAACGTAGCTTTAGTAGGCACAAGAGTCTAGGATCGGAGCCACGATGCAGCCAGTTTGATCCGCAGTGTTGCCAAATCGTGCTTGCTCCATAAATTTTTGACACGTTTTTGAAATTATCGTATTATTACATAAATTTAATAATAGAACAACAACATTTTTATTGCCTATTGTACTAGTTAATTTGACAAATAAAAAACATTTTTTCTAATTTTTAAGAGAAAAATGTAGTGCCACAATATTACGTGGATACATCATAAAAATTCCCGCTTTCCGGCTTTTGTGGTGAAATTAAGTGTGTTAAGCCTGATTTATAGATTGCCTTCCTTCCTTCCTCCCGTAAAAGATGAACAATACAATCCCGTACGGGAATCTTTAAACGGCACTACGGTTTTCGTATTGCTCATCTTTTATGGGAAGAGGGAGGAAGGAAGGAAGACAATCTATAAATCAGGCTTAACCCTTAACCTCACCACAAAAGCCGGAAAGCGGGAATTTGTATGATGCATCCACGAAATATTGTGGCACTAAATTTTAAAAAAATTGTCTCTTAAAAATTAGAAAAAATGTTTTTTAATTGTCAAATTTACTTACAATAGTAGTACAATAGGCACTAAAAATGTTGTTCTATTATTAAATTTATGTAACAAAGAAACATTTCATTACCATAATTTGTAAAACGCTTTAAATATTTATGGAGCAAGCACGATTTGGCAACACTGCGGATCAAACTGGCTGCATCGTGGCTCCAATCCCAGACTCTTGCGCCTTCTACTAAAGCTACGTTTACACTTTGTAATTTAAAAATTATCGACTTACATTTAAATGTAAAGTTATAGATTTTGTTTTAAAAATGTATCAATTTAAAATTGTTAAAAATAAAAGTTATTTGTTTAAATTTGTAGAGACTCATTTAAATGATAGTCGATAAATTTTTAATGCAAAAATTACCACTTTAAAATTTAAAACTAGCATTAATGTAATGTTCAAATTTTTGTATATTTATATTGGTAATAATTATCTTATTAAATTAAATCTGATTTTTATATGTACCCACGATTTTTTAACTAATATTTAAGTTTCCTTTGCTCACCATGGTCACTTTTTACCTGCCTGCATTAAATCCTTTAATTTAAAGGATTATTGTACTATTTTTAATAAAAATAATAAATTGAGGTATAAAAAATGGTATTTCGTTATAAATAATAATTATTATTGAGGTATAAAGAAACTATTTATAAATTCATAGTTTAGCATTATTTAATCAATTTAGTTCGAAGATTAATTTGCAAACAAAAAGACCTCCTTTCGTTAAGCAGTTATTCATAATGGATTTTTTAATAGTGGAAGAAAAAATAGAAATGATTTTGATTTATGGAGAAGCAGGCATGAATCTTGATGATGCTGTTAATATCTACGCTCAGCGTTTTCCGGAAAAAATTCGATCACGTACTTCATTTCCCCGTACAGTCAAGCAGTTTAATACAAACGGGAGTGTTCAACCGAAAAAAAGAGTTCCTCGAGCAAGGAGCAGGAAAGGGCTGGTATAAACTAGCTCAGAACTGAACTAAATGGAAAAACGTTAAGGTGACCTACGTGTAGAAGTGGACAAAAGAGACTGAAAGAAGGAGAAGAAAGAAGACGTTCGAAAAATCCTAAATCCTGAAATGCGAAGAAATAACATGAAAAAAAACTCACCTTCCAGTTAAGTCTTATCGATGTGGAGTTGACCGTTTCAGTTTCAGTTAATATAGGGACCGGTAAGGGGTTTCTATCGTCGAAATCAAGCTTTCTCAGGTGAAACTTATCGGAAATATTACTTTGCTTGTTATCGTTATTGCTGAAGACAGCTGAAATCCTAAACCTGTAAATGTAGTCGGGTTTTAGGTTGGGTACCTCGTGGTTCTTAATTGTGGGCGGTATGTCTGCATTCATGGTCTTCCAGCCTAGAAACAAACTACTATAAAAATTTTACCAAAAAAAAATCAAAATGTTACCTTTTCCTCTATGTATTTCGGTGGAGTTAAAAGGACCAAACTCTTTGTACTGCACTTTAAAAAACTGTATGGGTAAGCCATCGTTAATGGGTACCGACCACCTAACCATGACGGTTTCGTCGTTAACCCTCGTTATAACCGGTTTTGTTGGTGGTACCATCTGGGGGGGTTTATTTTTACCATGTTTGCCGTTCATTTTCCTACTCTTCATTTTGTTGGTGTGCCTGTGGTTATGTCTGCTTGGGGTTACCTGAGTTTCGCTTGTAGATAGTGGTACCACGCGTATACTTATGCTGCTGTAGACGGTTTTCACGGAATTTCTGGCGAATATTTGTAGATTACCGGCATGCCTTTTCTCCACTGCTTTGAAATATATTTTGTTACCAATTGCTTCAATACCGCTATCATTTTTAACCGAAAACCCGTTCAGTAACCAGGTTACACTGGGTTCTGGTATTCCAGTTACGGCACAGTCGAAATCCAGCGCTTCTCCTTGCTTAACGTCAGTTAAATTCATCTGACACTTAACTGTGGGTTCCTCGTTATACATCAAGGTGATTTGGTGCGAAATGGTACCCCTGTCGTTAGTATGGTTACATTCGTACACCCCTGTATCGCTCAAGGTGACATTTTTAATCTTCAAACCACCAGATACGAACTCGGTTCTGTCTGTTGGCAATTGCCCGGTCTTCTTGTACCACACCACTTTGGGTATAGGGTTACCAACCGCAGAACAATCCAAAAACACGGTGCCACCTTTAACAACCGTATACAAAGTTTTCGGTTTTATTATGAACGTTGGCTCCATGTGCTCCATGTAACGCACCACTTTCAAACTAAGCGTCGTGTCAGAGGTATACTTTTTGATATTCAATGTCGCCGTGCATTTATATCTACCACTATCAGTTACACTGACATTTTGCAGCAGCATTGTTTTAATGCGAGGCTTCAAAAATGGTGGATCTATCCTTTGATCGCCTCTGCAATAAAAAACGTTACATATATCGATTAAAATATTGAATAAAAGTATGATACCCACCTATAGTAATCTATGTATGCCTCAGGGTTCGATTCTGGAGGTTGGCACCTCCACGAGACAGTATTGCCTTCGACCACCTGTATATCCACGCTGGGTTGGTAGGCAAACTTATTTAATTTGGCCATGGTAATCCTCCATGGTACCGAAGCTATCACCGAGGCACCATAATACGCCAAACATTGGTAGTCTCCAGCGACCAACTCGGAATCAGCCTGTAAACATGTTTATTAGAGAAATTTTTTAGGTAATTGGGTCGTTTTCAAAAAACACCCGCCTTCCGCTGTCCGTAAGTTTGAATTCCAATAACTTTGTTAAAAATTATCGGATCTTATTGATTTAAAAACCAAGTGAAAGCCTAACAAGCCCTTAGTAAACTCTTTCAGAAAATGTTTGTTTAGTTATTTCAGAATAATTTTTTTTTAATTTTGAAACTTGTGAAACACATTTTCGCATGTCCCATTAGCGTTTTATAAAACTTACATACATGTTTTTTTTAAATATTGAATAACCAGAACTTTGTGTTGCTTTATAGCAATCCATAACATCCTTAGTTAATACAGTAAACAATTTATATATAAATTAATTTATTTTAATCTACTTTTTTTAAATTTGACTCATGTCCCAGACATTTTTTCCGTTGCGTTACGTCCGTCGCGTTACCGATAGAATATTTAAAAAAACAAATGGCAACTTTTTTGGCACTCACGTGATCAACAAATCATGTTTGGGCGTACACATTACCTAGCTGAATTTATTTATTCAATCAGGAAGAAGATATCGGTTGAAACAGGTGCGGGTAACGCGAATGTAATAATTGTGCGCTAAGTTACTCAAAAAAGTAATAAAAATAAGGTAAGAAAAAATACTATTTTTCATGTTTATGTTTATTTTAGGGCAGTAAAGCTCATTGTGAGTAATTAATGACTTCACAAAACTTTGTCCACTGCGTTACCGAGTCCATTGCGTTACCTTATGGTAACACAATGGAATTTAGGGTAACGCAATAGAATTTTTCGACAACAAAGTGGATATTTACCGTCACTTTTATTAAAAGTAGTTTATGATAAACCAATTTAAAATTATTTGTGATTACAGCTCATGATATAGATTACATCCAAGGGAAAATTCCACGCAATATACAAGTACTAAAAATGACGAAAGACCTTCACCAGCTTATAGTCAAAGAAAAAGGGTGTCTATAATTTAGAAATCTAAGTTGTTATTCTGCAAGTGAGCACCACTACAAGGGATTTTGTTTATGCATTACTCTAAAATCGTACCACCCTATATAGTTTCTTTTTTACGTTATCTGATTAAGTCCTTTGTGTACCCCAGTCCGTTGTGATACCTATGTCTATTTCGTTACTTTTTTTAGTTTTTGTTAAAAAAATCCTTAAAATGATTTTACTATCACTTGGTTATACCTGTTTGTAAATTTGAGTTTAACTCACTAATACAGTGACTAAAAGAAAATATTAATGGTATTGTTTTTTTAACAAAGAATCGGAATGGTGTCTTTTAAAAAGTAACTTAACCAACATAAATATTTAAAAAAGGCATACAATTTTTAATAAAAAATAAAATAAAAAATTGGAGTCAAAAGTTTGTGAACTAAGTACATTTTATTTCAAATTATTTTTATAACAACTTTTTTTATTGAATTAAATTTTGGATTTAAAATTGGTAACACAGTGGAGACATATAAAGCTAGCTAAAAACATTTTTCTGAAAAAAACGTAAAAAAAAATTTAAAAAGTGCACTGCCTGTCTTAAATGTAAGTAAACATTTATAAAAATCCAACCAAAAGTCAATTTAAGCAAAAAAAATTTTGATCTTCATTTTCCTGAAAGCGGGTGTTTCTTGAAAATGACCCAATTAGTAAGGTGACTTACCACCACTGGCAGTGATGATTTTTTTCGTTGTCTCGCGTGCTTGTCGTTTCTTAAATTTTGTTCAAACTTGTCAGGTTTTAGCCTGTAGTTCGATGTACTTAAATCTATCTCAGTCTTTGGGTTATAATAGTCAGAGGTGGGGTAAAATTTCCATTGGAATTTGTCCGGTTCAATGTTCATTTCGCATGTCAACTTTGTTTCATACTGTGGTTCCAGTGATATCGTTTCTGCTTTTGACACCATATATTCATTATCTAAAAATTTTTGATGTTATACAGGGGTAGGAAAAGGTTGAGCAAGTTAAAATAAAACGAAAACCTAAATAAATATTTTTCATAATTACTTATGTACTTATATATTTTGGGAACAGTCACTTACTACCAAAACACATTCACTGTTATCATATACCTTTTAATACTTTTAAATAATGCAATATAACAATTATTGTAATCTCGAATATCTCGGAAACGGTTTATTTTATCGAAGTTTGAGAGGTACACCTTTTTAATATTAGCCGAACTGAGTAATCGAAAAATTGCATCAAATGGTATAAAAACCTAACCTCAAAGTTTGTATGGGACAATAAGCTGAAGCAACCCCTGTTTTTACGACACTGCGTTCACTTAAACAATTGTTATTATTTGTGAATATGTGTTTTGGTAGTAAGTGACTGTTCGCAAAATATCACCTTTCCAAGTCTACCATAGTGGAAGTTATATTAAAAAAATCTGATATGATAAGTAACACTTTATCACCATGTATCTTTTAAACATACCTAATTAGAAAAAATAGTCATTTAGATTTTCGTCTTAGTTTGACTTGCTTAATCGGCTCCTAAATTTATGCCACTAAGTATAATAAAGGTAGATTTTTTAACAATTATATAAAAAATAAAAACTCACCAGCTAAGATTAGATCCAATATGACTAAACAGCAAATAAGAATTGTGGCATAAAAATTTTGTACGGCGTACATCTTGGACCATATCTGGAAGAAAACTGAGTGTTAGATGTTAAAATTTTGCTTATATACATAAGGGTAGAGACCACCATGCATATAATTATTAATAAAAGAATATTGAATTACATTACAATCTTAAGTGTGTGCGCGTGTAGAGCACTCCACAATTACATCCTTTAAAATTAAAATGTTAATAGGGGTGGTTTAGGACGAAAAAACTACCAGATAAAAACTAAGACACGTTTAGCTTCTTGATTTTAGTGTCAACTATAATAAAATGTAAATTAGGGTCGAGGTATAAATGCCATCAGAGGCCTTACAGAGAAAGGAAGTTATATGGGGTGAGACACTCTCTTGTTTGATTGGGCACTAGATAATGGCGCTTTTATAATAAAAAAAGGGGTTCAAATTGTACCTGCTCGTATAACACAGGCAGGTCAATGACAATTAAAATGCGGTTTTATACAAGGCGTTCAAAAAATGTCTACCTTATTTTAAAACACTATAAAAAAGTTACGTAAGTTGTTTTTATTAAGACCGATTTATTTTAGAAATGCAACATTTCCGCTGCGGCTATTTATATAATTAAAAAAATATATGACACAGTACAGGAAGAGTTTAAATAAGATGGTTATTTATAAATTTCGGATGAGGATGTTTTTAATTAAGAACTAATGAACAGAAATGATCTTGTCAAAACGTCAAAACTCGTCCATTTTATGAAAACGTGTTAATTGATTTTTATTAAAATATACAGTATTGGCCATAATTATTGCACAAGTGTAAAAAAACCTAACTCTAAAACGCCTTTATTAATCTTTATGAAATTTTTGGATAAAAATACTTCAACTTATATCTCAATTTACGTGTTTTTCGAGAAAATAGTTTTATAGCCCTTTTATTTGAAAATAAAAAAACGTTCGAAAAATAACTTTTAGGAATTTTTTTTTTATAATAATAGTACCTAACAAAGATACCACAGCTACAGTTGACTTGATTGTAGAATTTGACGTTGATTCTGATTATTGTGATTTTGAATAGTAGGTAATGTAGGTTATTTAGGCCTATTTTTTTCTTATAAGAATATACAGGGTGAGTCATTTAACTTGAAACTTTGAAATATCTCAGTTAGTATGCATTTTACGAAAAAATTTTTAAATAAAAATTAAATGATTCGAGGGGGGAAATCAATAAGTACTAAAATTGGTCCTCATACTTTCCTGCTTATAGGGGGAACAGGGGGTAACTTTAAAATTTCCAATGGAACACCCTATTTTTTATATTGCAGATTCGGATCATTCGACTAAAAATAGGTAGATTTTGTCTAAAACATTTTTTCATAATTGTAATAGATGGCGCTGTAATAAAAAAATCAATTTTGTTCGATTTTTCTTCTGTATACGATTCTGCAATAATTTTTCTAAAAAATATCACTTTTTTGGTAATAATTATCTTATTAAATTAAATCTGAATTTTTTAAGTACCCACGATTTTTTAACTAATATTTAAGTTTCCTTTGGTTTAAGTTTTATACATCACAGATGAGCTCCGCGAACATAGCTTTGTTCGCGGAGCTCATGTGATCAATCCGCGACAACTGCGCATGCGCACTGGCAATTTTAGCGTTCGCGGTGTAAAAATCGGCAACATTTGACATTTGATCACTCGTTCGCGGAGCCTTCGGGACCAGTTTCGAACTAATTACTGACAAGTCAAAACGATCCGAGGATTTTAGCATGTACTAGCTGTCAGACATGCTTATTGTTCATTATTGTTTAAAGTTTATTTTAGGTTATATGTTCTATATTGTTTTTAATTAAATTGTTAAACGAAAACGGAAGTGGAAATACTTATTTTTTACTTGCATTGTTCATTTCCTTGCTTATTTTATAGATGAGTGATCATCTATCATCCAGTGATGAAGATTTAGAAAATAGTTTAGATTTAATTGAAGTTCCTAAAAATACTGCATATTTTGAAGAAATTGTTCCCATGTTCGATGATCAGCTATTTAGGGAGCATTTTCGAGTTAGCAAAGAGATTGTTGATGATTTAGCAGAGCGATTTAGCAATTCTGAATACTATAATTATCAGGAAGGAGATTCCCCAAAAAGTTTTGTCACAAAACAGCTGACTGATGGTTGCTGTTAGAAACGCGTTCGCGGAGATTTGTTAATTCTTGATCGGTTCCGAATCGCGCATGCGTAGCATGGTTCGTGATTATTTACCCTATACAGATACGGAACTAGTCATGGATGGGCTCCGCGAACAAAGCTATTATTTCATTCGGTGATAATTATCAATTGCGCACCATGGTCACTTTTTACCTGTCAACATTAAATCCTTTAATTTAAAGGATTATTGTACTATTTTTAATAAAAATACCTTATTTAAGGTAAAAAAAAACCATTCTTTTGTCAATTAATTAATTTAATCCTAATTGGGGTATAAAAAATGGTATTTAGTTATAAATAATAATTATTATTGAGGTATAAAGCAACTATTTATACATAGTTTAGCATTATTTTATGGGGCGCCATGTGTTCCATAATTATTTCGTACGATATATAAAATATTTTGCAGGAAAAACTATATATAAGTAAAATTTACTACAATTTTGCATATATATTAAAAATAAAAGTTTTATATATATTGAAGTTCGATATAAAACTTTTTTCGTTTAAAAAGTCCCCGGGCGATGGCGCTACCTTTCTTTATGATTTGTATAGTGTGTTGCATATACTTTATGAACGTATTCGAATTTAAAAAAATCATCTTTCTCTAAAAGAATAATTACTTAAAATACCTACCTTTTATTAATAATATCGATGAACAGTATAATTACAGCTGTATAAATTACAAACCAACCGCCGTTATCTAAAAAAAACGTGAGCGAAAGATGTTTTTTTAAATTCGAATACGTTCATAAAGTATATGCAACACACTATACAAATCATAAAGAAAGGTAGCGCCATCGCTCGGGGACTTTTTAAACGAAAAGAGTTTTATATCGAACTTCGCATGGTGCCAAATTCAATATATATAAAACTTTTATTTTTAATATATATGCAAAATTGTAGTAAATTTTACTTATATATAGTTTTTCCTGCAAAATATTTTATATATCGTACGAAATAATTATGGAACACATGGCCCCCCATATTATTTAATCAATTTAGTTCGAAAATTAATTTGCAAACAAAAAGACCTCCTTTCATTAAGCAGTTATTCATAATGGATTTTTTAACAGTGGAAGAAAAAATAGAAATGATTTTGATTTATGGAGAAGCAAGCAGGAATCTTGATGATGCTGATAATATCTACGCTCAGCGTTTTCCGGATAAAATTCGATCACGTACTTCATTTCACCGTACAGTCAAGCAGTTTACTACAAACGGGAGTGTTCAATCGAAAAAAAGAGTTCGTCGAGCAACAGTCACAGGTGGAAATAATGAAATTAATGTATTAGCAGCAACGGCCTCTAATCCTCATGCAAGCACACGAGAATTATCTAGAAATTTGGGAAGGCCACCATTTTGAGCACCTACTTTAATTAAAATTTAAAAAATAAATAAATTTAAAAAATAAAACCAAGTATTTTATTCAAAAATTATTGGAGAATCGTATACAGAAGAAAAATCGAACAAAATTGATTTTTTTTAATTACAGCGCCATCTATTACAATTTTTTTTTAATTTTCATAGACACTCATTTTAGAAGCAAGTTTTTATTTAAAAACCTCTATTATAAATAACGACCATTTTAAAAGTTTCAAATTTTTTCAGATTTAAGTGTTTACTCTTTTAAGGAAAAACAATGTCTCTAAAAAAACAAAATTTTTGAAAATAAACAAACCCCTTGGTTTTTTTCTAAAAAAAACACAACGTTTTTTTCTGTTTACATTACTATTTTCTTTATAACTTCTACATGCTATATCTAATTAAATTAAAATGATCGTATTTTTGTGGGTGTAGGTACCTTAAACTGCCAAATCGTTGGAATTTCGGTTGGAAATTCCGGTTCTGTATAAGTTAAGGTTGTTGGCTGGCGCGGCGGTAAAAAGCCTGCCAGTCGGCCAAATTAAGTTAAAAATGTCACCGGGCAGAAAAACGAACAAAATACGGGGCGCAAAGCAAGAAAGAGGGAGAGAGAGCGTTTCGCAGAACGGCCGAATTGAATTGTCAATTACCGAGATATGAAAAAAAGCGCGGAGCGCACGAGAGAGAGAGTAGAGGGCAGCGAAGGCGAAAAAAAGGCGGGCCGCGTGTTCTGAAAGCACGAAGAGCAGCGAAATGTATTCATGCAGGTTGCTACTCGGCTGCTGGATGCCGCGGCGCAGCCCGAGCAAACCGGTCCCGTGTTTCGTGAACGATGGCAAAATTATTGTGTACGACATTATAGAAAAAATACCGAACAATGTCCACCGCAACGGCCGGCAAAAAAACCGAACCCGGCTAAGTTATCGCCGCCATACCGAACCGACCGTTCTAGAGTACTACCACTTTGAAGTCATTCTACGTTCATTTTAATTGAGTTGTATTTATCATGCAATAATTAGTTTATACATAAATTTGTATTAAATTTCAATAACAATACTATAGTATACCTATATAATTATCCAAGTTTGTTCGAGTTTAAGGGCAGTTTTCAATTAACCGAAACATAAATTTTATCGGGCAGTTTTCAATTACCCGGGTTTAATTAAATTAAATCCTGAAGTTAAAAAACTTAAATCCTGATACACTCTCAACGCGATAATAATAAATAAGGGCGCCAAAATGTAAAAATTTGATTTTTTGTTATAATTTCTACTATACAGTGTCATGGTAGTGTCATTGTACTCAATGGTAGTGTAGTGTAGTGTATTAGGATTTAATTTAATTAAATCCGGGTAATTGAAAACTGCCCGATAAAATTTATGTTTCGGTTAATTGAAAACTGCCCTTAAATTCGAACAAACTTGGATAATTGAAAACTGCCCCTAAATTCTAACTAACATGAATAATTGAAAACTGCCCTTTCAAAATATAAAATAGTGGGAAAACTCGCAAAATGGCATAGGACAAACTAGCATAGAAAAATTTAAAAAATGGTAAAAAAAATTCGCACCGTGGGATTAATTCCAAAAGTGGTAGGACAAATTTGCAAAACTTTCACATTTGTAAAAAATTTAAATTTTTAAAATTTTTATGCAGAACTTATGGTGCACAGTTTTTTTTAATCGTCTTCTAAAATAATTGAGGAGCATCCGTGCAAAACCGGCTATATCCACTTTAATAAAATTTTGGGAAAATGGCAAAAACTCTCGGTTTCCTGGTCTTAACAGATAAAAGAAAAAGCAAACTTGAGTTTTGTGGGCTTTGTGGTACTTGATTTATAAGACATACTTTCGTTTTCAAAAACTTTATATTAAGGCAAAAATTACAAAAAATGTTTAGTATATAGCCGGTTTTGCTCGAAAACCGAATAAAAAATGAATAAAATGTGAAAAAAACCTTTATATTCAAAAATTTTAACAAAATAAATATAGTGCAAACATGAAAAAACAGAACAAATTTTAGTAGTATTATCGACATATCCAAGCCACATATTATTATTTATTGGATATAGCTGGGTTTGCTATAAAAACGTGGATTTGGCCGGTTTTGCTCCTAAAGCTACTTTTTAAATGTGATTTTAACATGGATTTAGTCGGATTCAAACAGAATTATTTTGGTTGTCGATAGAAATGAACCCAAAGATGCGAAATCAAAAAAAAAAAAGCAAAAACTGAATAAAATGGATTTAGCCGGTTTTGCACGGATGCTCCTCAATTAATGTTCCTTCCCAAATTAAAAAATAATAATACTATTTTTGCCTTAATACTAGCTAATATCATTTTTAACGAATCAATAATTAGGACATCTCCGCAGAAGTGGTTCAAAATTAAGAAATAGTGGGAAAAATCGCACAATGGCATAAATTAAAAAAATAATGGGAAAAATTTGAGACAAATTTAAAAAAAATTGTAACATATTCGGTTGAAATAAAAAAATGGTAGGAAAAATTTAGCCAGACGCATAAATTTATCAGAAAAAAATCGCACAATAGCATAAATTTAAATAATGGGGGAAAAATTCGCACAATGGAATAAATTTAAAAAATGGTGGGACAAATTATTAAAAATTTCAAAAAAATTTAAATTTTTCAAAATTTCCTAAATTTTTCAAAATTTCCTAAATTTTTCAAAATTTCCTAAATTTTTCAAAATTTCCTAAATTTTACCTTTAAAAGGTATTAATATGATTTTTAACGAATCAATAATTTTAACAAGATAAACATCATAGGTGTAATAACAAAAATACAATAATTATATTAATTTTTATGGTTCTGAACAAAAATAAAAATTTTACATTTTGGCGCCCTTCCTTATTTATTATTATTGCGTTGAGAGTTTATTTGGATTTTATTTCATTAATTTCAGGATTTAATTTTATTTTATTTATTTAGAACCGGGTAATTCATAACTGCCCAATAAAATTTAAGTTTTGGTTAATTGAAAACTGTCCTTTAATTCAAACAAACTTCGAACTAACACGGATAATTAAAAACTGCCCTAATACAAAAAATTAAAAAATAGTAGAACATATCCGCACAGTAGTTCAAAATTAAAAAATATTGAGAAAAATTCGCACAATGGCGTAAATTTTAAAAATAATAGGACAAATTGGCACAGGACAAATTTTAAAAATGGTAAGAAAGATTCGTACAGTGGGATGAATTTACAAAGTGGCAGGACAAATTCCCAAAATTTTCAAAAATTTCTAAAAATCTTAAATTATTTAAAAATTCCAATATTTTTCAATTTTCAAAATTTTTATGAAGAACTTATTGTGTGGTATACTACGTTCATTTTTATTGAGTTGGATTTATCATGCAATAATTAGTTTATACATAAAATACATTAAATTTCAATAACGTTAATTATGGCAAAAAATCAATTTTTTACATTTATTATTATCGCGTTATTTATTTTAATTAAAACCGGGTAATTGAAAACTGCCCGATAAAATTTATGTTTTGGTTAGTTGAAAACTGCCCTTAAATTCGAACAAACTTGGATAATTGGAATGCAAAAAATTAAAAAATGGTAGGACACATCCGTACAGTACTTCAAAATTAAAAAAAAAAGAGAAAAATTCACACAATGACATAAATTAAAAAAACTATAGGACAAATTTACAAAATGGTAACATAAATTCGCACATTGGCATAAATTAAAAACTCGTAGGACAAATTTTGCACAGAATAAAACAAAAAAATGGTAGGAAAAATTTTGACAGTCGCATAAATTTATCAGGACAAATTCGCACAGCAGCATTAATTTAAATAATGGGAGAAAAAATTTGCAAAAGTGGTTGGAAAAATTTATAAAAAAGATTTTGAATGTTAACAAAATTTTGGTTTTTTAAATATTTGAAATTTGTATGCAGAATTTATGGTGCAAAGTTCTTTTTAAATCTTTTTCTACAATTAATGATCTTTCGAACCCAACTTAAACAATACTATGTTTGTCAAAAATGACTAATTTAATAGTTATTAGTGGCAGCTTTTTTTATACCATGGTTAACCATGGAATACCATGGTATCCCAAAATTTAACAGCCAATTCTTATGTAAAATTGTCGCCTGAATCCGAAAATGTAGTCAAAAGTAGAACAGTTTTTCCGTTTAATATGGAATTGACTATATCTCAAAAACTTTAATAATTTTTTACGATATTTTCGGATTCAGAGGACAATTTTACATAAGAATTGGCTGTTAAATTTTGGGATACCATGGTATTCCATGCTTAACCATGGTACAAGTGAAAAAGCAGCCACTAATAACTATTAAATAGTAATTTTTGACTAATTAGAGTACATCCTTTGAAAGGTATTAATATCATTTTTAACGAATCAATAATTTTTACAAGATAATCATAAATATCATAGGTGTAATAACAAAAAAGTTCTGAACAAAAATTAAACTTTTACATTTTGGCGCCCACGGGTCTTGTTTTTTAAATTTTTGTAACTTCAACAGTTGTTACTCTATTTGAATTAAATCTTTAAAGTACCTAACAAAACCATAATTTTTAAACAATCCTATTTTTGTCGGTAAACCCTTAATATTGCCATATCAGGTTTTGAAAACTTGTAGAAAATGTACAATTTTTGTAAAATTAATTTTTAGGAACTGAGTAGGTACCTACTAAAAACCTCAAACTAAAACATACTTCCTTTAAATATCAATCAGTTTTATTTTGACATTTAACACTTAAAACGTTTCCCATTTGGGTTATTCGGTAATTATTTTCGTTCAAACAATGTGAATTTATATGTGCAGCTGTAACATACGATGTTTTTAAACGAAGTTCAAGCCCTAGTCAAAACAAAATCTTTCTGCAAAATGCCTGGGGAGCCATAAAGTCTTTATTTTTATTATAGGTAATAATTATAAGCAGCCACATTCTTTCAAATACGACTGATATTAAAATCTTGTTTGTATTGGTGCCAAATTAAAACTTATAGATAAAATCTCAAAAAATATTTATGAGACTTACCATTCAAGTTTGGACCCTTCAAACACAAAAACACTCAAAAACACACTCAGGCATCTCTTCACTAACGCACAGAAAAAAAACTAAAGGAAGAATAAAATTAAATACACTCCATTCCGATGGCCCGGTCACTAATTATAACCTGTCGCTCGCAAGAGTGATGACGGAATAAAAAATATCTACCTAGGCTCGTCTTATCCGGCCATCTCTAATGGCTCGGCCATTGTTAAGGCCGATACGGCCTAAAGTTCGAGGATAATAAGGCGCAGATTTGTTAATTTTTCGGGGTATATAATACCTAATATTATTGTGTTTTGTGTTTCGGGGTTTATTTTTAAAGTTGCCTACCGAATTTTCGGTCGTTTTCTATGAGTTATGAAGGAGGAACATGTCAAAACTGTTTCAACAAAGATATTAGAAACGATTTGTGGAATTTGGTGGCAAAGTTTATGTAACATTATTTGTATCTACACTGTTGTAAAAATCAGATTTGTTTACATGAGTTTGTAGTTTGTTAATTTTATTTTTTAAACTATAACATAACTTTTTTGTAAAAAAACGCTTCCATGAAAAAAAGTTTCACTTTTAGAGAGCCAAACTATACAAGAAAATCATAGTGAGACATGGTCTTTATTAAATCTACAAAACTTAGTTACAGTTGGTTGTCAACTTAACATAAAGTTATGTGGACCTAAACAAAATTAACAAATATTTTTACTGCGTTCTATCATGATGTATTTATGAGTGTCGTGTGCCAGAGTTTGGCTACGGCTATAGAGAACATTTCTCTTGTTCTTGATGTTTTTGCCAAGTGTTACGTCGACTCGAGGCGCCGAAAATTTATTTTTAAGATACCGAAGAATCCCCGGTATTCGGTTAAATCACCGTATGCTCAAAACGCTGCTTCTCGGGCAAGCGACTGTTCAAAGAAATACCATCTGAATCCGTTTAATAATTTGATCCGGCGTAAATAAAAAATTATGTTTGTAAATGTAGTGAGTGAAGTTTGATTGTCAGTCGACAGATGGGATGCCTTCTTTTTAACCGCGGTGTCTCATTAGAATTAAAAAAGTTTAGAACGATTTTTCTGCTTCTCAATCCTCAAATGTATAATTATCATTTGAATACGAAACACCTGTTGTTGTTGTAGAGCCCGTTGTAAAAAGGCGCAGTCACTTTTGTGTGTTAAAATGCACACGGGCGACTCGTCAGAAATTTCTCTTTACATATTTTTTTCGGAGTTTGCATTTCTTGAGGTTTCGATAATATTTTCTAATATTTCCAATGAATGGCAGTAAAATTTAGGTAAAAAATGGTACATTTAATAATGTAAATAAATTATATTATTATATTTATAAATTTGGTGTGGATCCCATATCTAATAATTGAGATATCCTCGGAGATATCGGTATACACAAAGTCCACCAGCCGCCACTGAGTGTGGTATTATTTGATTTTAAGATATTTAATGTATAATATGCTCAAAGTTGCAATAAATCTTAAATTTTCCAATAAATTATGTATTTAATTAGTACCCTGGTATATTCGTCTCTTCCCTTGTATTCAAATTTATAAAACACAGATATTTCAGAAACTGTTTAAAAAAGTGACTGGCCCGGTCTGGAACAGTATATTTATTATATTAACTATGTTCTCATAACAAAATACTGTTTAATTTTCCCCGAAAACTATATAAACGAAATGAGGTCAAAAGTTGCTGTTCGTTTTAAAATTGTCACCCTGTATATGTATATACTATAGTATTTTCAGATGCATTATTAAAAAAGCCTAAAGCCCTCTAAAAATAAAACGTTACAAATGTTGAAGAGTAACTTCTGGGTAAGTAAGCCGCATAGATATAAATAAACTCTACTGGGCCTAATTACATAAATAACATGAAAGATGTACTGCTAATTATCTACAGCGCTCATATTTTAGTTTGTTTGATTAAATAATCTTTATATTTATTTATTTATATACATGTAATGCAACAAACAGCCTACCTGTATCTAGATACCGATGATTTATTGTGTCTAGATCTAAATAAACAAAATTGAACAATAATAAACAATAAACAAAATTTATTTTGTTTACTTTCATAGCGACAAAATATTACGGTTTAATCTGCTCCTATTTATCTAATAAAAATTATTATTAAGTGCTTAGTATGTAAATTAAAAAAAGATGCTTTGTCAAAATATTTTACTGAAATATTTATTCTTATATTCTTCCGGAATCTTACTTCTGAACAGCATTCTTAAAGAGTCGTTCAGGCACCTTTTAAGACTTTATATTTTCTTAATTTTTAATACGCAAATAACAAGTCTACAAGTGTCTTTGAGATCGTTAAAAATCCCCATTGGAATTTACATGGCACCAGAGCGCTGTGCAGCAAACAGCATCTCGAGAAATTTCTTGGCCACGTCTCTTTCGCTCTTTCGAAGCTGCACGTTGGAACGCGGCTTCGCTCTTTCTCTAGCACCGTGGCACGGTACCTGTTTGCATAAACTCGATTATGTGCCACTAACACGCATGAAATACATCCAATACGGCCTATCTTCATCTTCCCATGAACCTCCTTCTCTTTTATTACCATCTACCGACTAACAAACCCCTGTTGCCATGTCTGCACAAAGATAATTTCATGGTACTGCAATATACTTCCAAAGTTTCATTATTGATCAATATACATGTATAGTATACATTAGGGTGATTCATTTCCGCAAAGTTTTTGCTTTTTTCGGTGCTCAAGCAAAATATTAATCTGCATATAGGAAAAAACATTCTCACCAAGTTTGAGCTCTTAATATAAATTTTGAGTACTTACTATTTAAATTTAAAGATTTACCGTTTAAAATGCATGTAAAAAATATATTTTTTTTCAAATTTCTAATGCTTACCCACCTTTGACAATATTGCAAATCGATTTAATACTTAATATATTTAAAAAAGTTCTTAGTGTAGGTAAATATAATGATAATAAATAGAAAAAATCAATCTAAATAACATTATGGGTTGGTATTTATCCATTTCTTACGTTTTCAGTTATAAAAATGGCAGTAAATTCATTAAATATTGGTTAGATAACTTTTTTTTTATGAATCAGCCCTTTTTTCTCACTACTTTTGGCGATTTGCTCGAAAAAATAAAAAAAAAAAACGATTTTTTTCAAAAACTGTCCTTTGACGACTCCTACTGGTGAACCAATGCGAGTTACAAAAAAAAACTCAAAAGCAATTTTAAAGAGCGTGAAATTCCCCATAAGGTGTATTAAACCGATTTGCAATATTGTCAAAGGTGGGTAAGCATTAGAAATTTTAAAAAATAAACGGTAAAACTTTAAATTTAAATAGTAAGTGCTTAAAATTAATATTAAGAGCTCAAACTTGGTGAGAATGTTTTTTCCTATATGCAGAATAATATTTTGCTTGAGCACCGAAAAAAACCAAAAACTTTGCGGAAATGAATCACCCTAGTATACATTGTATACTGCCAAAGTTTAATATTTTTTTAAATAAAAATGTCAAAACCAGTTAAGATTGTCAAAGTCAATTCTTACTTAAGAATGTCAGAAGCATTAAAGATACTCGTACTAAAAAACCTTTTATTTTGTCAAAAACATATTTGTGAATGTTAACATGTAAAAGATAATACAAAACATATAATTGAATAAAAAGATATTAAAAAAATTATTTTAAATAAGCAAATTTTATAAAGTCTTTAAGAATGTTAAAATCAGAATATACCTATTTTAGAATGTCAAAGGATATTTTAGAATTTGAAGGATAATTGACAAATTTTAGAAAGTCCATAAAAACTAGAACTAGACTTTTAAGAATTTTAAAACACAATTTAGAATATACCCATTTTAGAATGTCAAAAGCTATTTTAGAATCTAAAAATATTAAAAAATATTTAAGAATTTTAAAGATAATTGTAAAAGTCAAAAACAAATTTTAGGATGTCAAAAGATATTTTAGAATTTGAAAGACAATTGAAAAAATCAACAACACATTTTGTAATTTAAACGATAGTTGAAAAAGTCAACAACAAATTTGAAAAATGCTTTAAAAAAACTAGATTTTTAATAATGGTTAAACACATTTTAGAATGTCAAAACATGTATTAAAATTTGAAATATAATCAAAAAATTCCAAAGTTGTGGCTTTATGGCGCTTTAGTCACGGTCTGAAGTTAGCAACAGGTTTTTAGTCACGGGCTGAAGTTAGTTTTAAGTTAGTTGACAGTTGTCAAATGTCATACAATCGTTAAAATAAAGGGCCTTCCTTATAAAATAATACTAAATGTGAAAATTATTTTATTATCTCAATACAAAAATACAAAAGTATTAAATAGTTTCTCAACGCTAATATTTGAAAAGATTATATGAACATTGTACTGACCTTTTAAATTCGCCAGTAGTAAACTATAACTTATAAATTCGGGCACGGACTTATAAATCGAAATGTATTTCTTGAAAATTGTGTTTATAAAATAAAAAAATGTGACATTTGACGGTGACACACAGATTCCCCTATTGTTTCATAGATGGCGCTCTATAAAAATTTTTGATTTAATTTATTTTGATAATAATAAGTATTTGCGTAGAAAAAGTATAGTATGCGCCTCCTTTATAAATGGCGTTTATCGAACTTGATACATAATTCTATTAAATAAGAATGTTAAAATTCAGAATATTCATATTTTAGAATGTCAAAGAATATTTTATAATTTGAAGGATAATTGACAAATTTTGAAAGTCCATTAAAACTAGAACTAGACTTTTAAGAATTTTCAAACAAAATTTAGAATATACCCATTTTAGAAAGTCAAAAGCTATTTTAGAATCTAAAAAATAATTAAAAAGTCAACAAAACGTTTTAGAAAGTTTATAAAAATTAGATTTTCAAGAATACTAAACACGATTTAAAATATTAAAAGATATTTAAGAAATTTAAAGATACCTAATTGTAAAAGTCAAAAACAAATTTTAGGATGTCAAAAGATATTTTAGAAATTCTATAAAACTAGATTTTTTAGAATATTAAAACACAATTTAGAATTAACACATTTTGTAATTTTAAACGATGATTGAAAAAGTCAACAAAAAATTTTAGAAAATGTTAAAACACAATTTAGAATGTCAAAAGATATTTTAGAATTTAAAAGATAATTGAAAAAGTCAACAACAAATTTTAGCAATTTTACAAAATTTAGAATTTACAATTTAGAATGTCAAAAGATATTTTAGACAACAAATTTGATAAACTTTACAAAATCTAGACTTTTAAGAATGTTAAAACATAATTTAGAATACACACATTTTAAAATTTCAAAAGCAATTTTAAAATTTAAAAATATTTTTGAATTTTAGAGTCAACAACAAATTTTAGAAATTTAAGAAAAATGAGATTTTTAAGAATGTTAAAATACAATTTAGAATGTCAAAAAATATTTTAGAATTTGAAATATAATTAAAATTTTAACAACAAATTTTAGAAATTTTACAAAAATTAGATTTTCAAGAACTTTAAAATTCAATTTAGAATATCAAATGATATTTTAGAATTTAAAAGAAAATTGAAAAAGTAAACAAAATTTTTTTTAAAAATTAGATTTTTAAGAATGTTAAAACACTATTTAGAATGTCAAAAGATATTTTAGAATTTAAATGAAAAAGTCAACAACAAATTTTAAAAATTTTACAAAATTTAGATTTTTAAGAATGTTAAAACACAATTTTGAATGTCAAAAGACATTTAAAATACTTAATTGAAAAAGTCAACAATAAATTTTAGAAAGTCTATAAAAACTAGACTTTTAAGAATGTTAAAACATAATTTAGAATACACACATTTTAGAATGTCAAAAGATATTTTAGAATTTAAAAGATAATTAAAAGTCGATAAAAAAGAGATTTCTAAGAATGTTAAAAGGGTTTTTTAAAACACAATTTTGAACATTTAATTACATTTTAAAATATTAACAGATACTTAAGAATGTCAAAAACAAAAAGTATATATAAACATAATTAAAGAAACAATTTGGAAAAATTATAAAAATTTCTTTTTTCAAAAATATGTGTTTTTAAGATTCTCAAACCTAATTTAGAATATTTTACCATATTTTAGAATGTGGAAGATAAATAAAAATGTCAAATCTATATGTAAGTACTTTTTGGGAAATGTTGTCAAAATGTGGCAACATTGCTTGTTGTTTTTTTACTTTTTCGCTGTTCTACGCCGACCTGGATTATTTATAACGTCTGCACACCATGGAAAATTGTATTATAAAAAAAATCATTAAAAAAATGACGAGGCACGTATTTTTATGACATAGGTAGGTACCTGTTTTGCGCGTTGGCATTTTCTAAGACCAATTACAGCCTTTGTTGCACAAAAATACTTTTGTGCGCCACTGTAAAAAAGGAATTTATATTGTGATGATCAAAAAGAGTACAAAGTTAGTCATTGTGGATTATTTAATTATTGGAAAAGGAATGGGTTCGAAATTTAATTTAAATAGCCGTTTTTTACCATGAATAATCTTATTCATATACACCACACAATTATCAAGCGTGGTGGATTTTTTATTGTGGATAGGTAACAGATTTCTTATTAACAACACAAATTGAATTCTATAATAATGGCTGTTTGGTTAAATTTGTTATGGGAAGGATGAGATGAATTTTTAGATTTTAACAAGTTTTAATTTATATTACAATGAAAATATTGTTTCCTGCTTAGATTAAGTCGATCATTTCTTTATATTGGAGAGGAAAATATTTTATACATTGCATTTTATAATGACAAACAAAAAATATATCAGTCCTTTGTCAGGTAATTGTCATTAGCCAACTTAATCTAGCTTCTTTTGGTATTATCTGCTGGTAACTAATGTAACTAAAAACACTAACGATCTACATCCTTCAAAAAGTTGTTTAATACTTAAATAGTTTTTACCTACAAATTATTAATTCACTTTATCAATCAAATCGGCATTAGCTGCAGCTGCAGTGAAATTGACCCAGTAATAGAAATATAGAAACTCATGAAAAATAAATATATTTACAACTAAATAAATCTAGGCACTCACCTTTCACATCGGCATTCACTAAAGGCACTATCGTTTCATATTAGATTATCTAGAACAGAAAGAGCATTATAAGTAACATGTCCATTTTTGTTTGAAAATAATTACTTATAACGCCGCAAGCTTCAATACACCTATTAAGATATACAATTATTAAAACCTACGTTATAAAGTATTACTATAATTTGTGAAAAAGTGGGAAGAAAATTAAACCGTTTTGTAAAAAAACTGGAGAACACAAAGTAATTCTAACAAAAGTATAATAAACTAAAAAATGCATAAATAAACAAATTGTTCAACATTAAGTACGCCCACCTATATTATCTAATTTTGGGCAGATGATTTCAAAAATGCCACTCGTTTTGCTCCAGGACGTCTAGGATTCGAATTGCGTAATAAAATGCTCTGCCCAATTTACTTAAAATGTGTGTTTTTTTGTTAATATTTTGATTACTTATTAAATTATTTTGCCTTAAATCTATTTTGGATGTACCTAGTATATTTTTGACGTTTTTTGTGAAAAATTTACAAAATCATCGGTATGTCAAATAGAAAATATTTTTATTTTAAATTTTTTGTTCCATTGTAGCAGTATACGAGTACATTACAGTACATTTACAATACCTGTATAGTAATTTTTAATAAATGCTTAGTGAATTTCAAGAAACGTTTTGTAATTTACCCAAATTGAGTTGTATTACTACACAGTAAAAAAAAATCAACTCTAAGCAACACTAATTAGAATTCACACAGGTCCACACTAAATAGTGTTGTTTTATAATACTACAATTAGAGTTAATTTGTAGTGTAATTTTCCCCAAGTAAGCAAGTATGATTTAACACTATAGCACTGAGGATAAAGTAATTTTACACTTTATTAAAAAGTTTTAATTTACCTAAAATCGTGTACTTCTACACTTCCTGGGTAAAATCCCATTTTTCATCAGTATAAATTAACACTACTTTGGAAAAGTTCTAATTTTAGAAAGGTACTTTTACTCTTTTAGTGCAAACTTCTAGTGTAAATTAACACTATTATTTGAGTAAAACCTATTGGTGGTAGTGAATAAAACGAAAAGGTAAATAAAGAGAAACATTTATTTGGAACAAAAATCTATGACAATTATCAAAATCGGTGCCTTTTAAAATATAATTTTATATTCGAGTAGTATGGCTGGCTTAAGCAAAATGGTTCCTTAAAACGTAAAAGTTTTAGATCAATGCAATGTTTTACTGGCTGTCAACTTGTAAGCAATGAATTATCTTGAGAATTCATCAGTAATCCATTTTTCTGTTATAAAAAATGGATGAGAGGCGTCAGGCGGCTGTATGTCGGGGATTTACCACAGGTGTACAAATTTTCCATAATATTAATAAAAATGTAGGTATAGGTTAATATAACAACCATTGCGCTTGAAAATAAAAAGTAAATCAAGTGTGTATGTATTTATATTATTAATTTTACAAGTACCCAACCTACTGCCGTAAATTATTG
Source organism: Brassicogethes aeneus (assembly GCA_921294245.1). Lineage (NCBI taxonomy): Eukaryota > Metazoa > Arthropoda > Insecta > Coleoptera > Nitidulidae > Brassicogethes > Brassicogethes aeneus. The sequence goes on from OV121138.1 coordinate 4,307,339, forward strand.
ATATATAATATAGGTCGGGTATGGACTTCCTTTTAACATATTTGTATCTATTGAGTATTAAGGCTTAAAGAAAAAGGAAGTATAATACTTACCAAAAAATTAGAATGTCCCCTTATGGATTCACCGTAATTAAAATCTAACTAAACAAAAATGCCACACTTCCACAACGCGGTATCTACGGATATGCACTGCGTAGGTAGATAGGTACCAACCAAACATTTTAAGACGCATTTTGGTTTTTACAAGTTTTTTCAGTCTATTTTGCCACTATTGGTGTAATTTAACTTTAATTGTGATACAATGTGCACTAGTAGTGTAAAGAAAAAAGAGCTCTTAGTAACATCAAAACAAACAAAGAAATTGGCAATTGGTAATAAACACTCGCATTAAGTTTTTCTACCCTTTTGATTTATTTTAATAATAAATAGTGTGAATGTACCAATGAATAATGTTCATATTTATATAGGTATACCTAGTGTATTTTGTAGTGTAACTTTTACACTTACAAATCAACTCTAATATTTTTACCCCTACACTAAAAAATTTACACGGGCAAAATTTTTTACTGTGTATATTGTGGTGCGTAAAAACTTCCTAAACATGTTTAGTACCTATATATTTTGTAGATAAAGTTGGGTTTACAACTCAAATGCACCATGTGAGACACCCTTATGTATCTAAAATGCTACTACAAAGCATTTCGGAGGACAACTTAAACTTTAATTTCATCTAGATATCTAAAGGAAATAAAGAGAAGATTCAAGTGTACTATAGACAGTGTTGGTCTGTGGAATGTGGATCTCAGTGCTTAGGCAGGGTGCTCCCAACTCTGAGTCGCGCACTGAGCACCTCTAGAAGACCGGTCTACATCGGGATTTTCTTCTATATTCTTCCAATGCTGGCGCCGAACCTTTATTGTACGTGTTCGCTCCATGCGAAGCCATTTACGAACGAATTAAATCAACAAAAGCGCATACGGAAGATATTTTTGTCGAGCATTTTACATCAGTGCATTTTCTGAAGGTGCAAAAAGTTTAGCTTAAAACAGCAACACTGTTAAAATTTTTTGTTGTAATTTTACTAAACATGTTTAGGAAGTTTTTACGCACCACAATATAGTAATAATAAAACTCACGATTCATTACAACTCAATTTGGGAAAATTACAAAACGTTTGTTGAAACTAACTAAGCATTTATTAAATTTTTTTTCAGTAACATCAGGTATGGTATTTTTGCTAAAACAAATACTAAATATGTTCAGTAATTTATTACAATACAATTCATTCCAACTCAGTTTAAGAAAATTACAAAATATATTTCACAATTTTACTGAACTGAAGAAAATTCGTTTCGCAATATTACAATACAAATATTGTTATTTTGTACAATAAATTACACTAAAAAAATTTAGTAATTTACGAATGCTGGTATTGTAATTATACTACAAAAAAATCCTGCAATTTTCTTAGGTTTTTCGAGAAACTTTCTTGACCCATTACTGTAAAGATTTAAAAAAATTAAACCTTCATCTCGCCAGAGTTTTTGTTTTAAGTGCGTTCCACCAAATTCAAATACCGACAGACAGCTAGACAGATAGACCTATTTTGGGTCGGACAATTTGGTGTATTGGAACACACCAAAAACGAAAGACACCTGAGCTTATATACTGTCCACCTAAGTCAACCGAAGCGAGATGTAAGAAATCACGTGATTGCCGCAATCGGTACATACTATGCATTTTACATAACATTATAGCAAATCAAATTACAAACAACGTTTGTAAATCTGAGATGCTTTTTATTAGAAACTGTCAAACTGTTTAGTAAAATTACAATGCGTGTAGGATTTATACATATAGATTGTAAAATTACAACTTATCTTAGTAGATTTCCCAACATGTCTTGGAAGATTACTCAAATTGTATTATAATTTTTTATTGGTATACACTGATTTGTAATTTTACTCATTCTTTGTTTTGCAAAACAATTGTAATTTTACAAAAAAAATTAACAGTGTACATGATAGTAAAAATGCAAACAGAAGATGTATAAAATAAATAATGATTTGTATATTTACAAACATTTATTGTAATTCAAATAGCAAATTTTGGTTGGTAATTTTATTGATTAACTTAGTAAAATTAAATTCCGAATATGGTTTTCTACAAAAAATTATGTTAAAATTTTACAAAATAAAATTATTAAATTTTCTGTATTTTGGCTAATTATAAGGCACCGCTTTTTGGCATTGACATTTAGTCAAAGAGATTTGGCCTCAATGTTATCACAAAAATACTTTTTCGAATGGAAGCCTATGTAAGCCGCAAAGGTTACAAAATTCAGCGTAGGTGAACAACTTGTGGGCCGAATAGAGTGTAGCACACGGTATAATAAGTGTTGTATATACGTAGAACGCAGATATAAAAGGATAGCCTTCAGTATTATGTTCCCTATTTTGATCATTATCGTCGTTTTGCTTAAAAGGCACTTGCAGGTAAACGGATAGTTTTGCGAATATTTTGTTCTTAACGGAATGCGAAATATCATACGATGTATAGATAGATGAGTATCTAATGTCGGTATCTTTTAAGTGAACACGACTGCATCCATTTATTGGGGCATTTTTGTAATAAATAAAATTAGTTATTTATTAGTTTTATTGCATGCAAAAATGAGTTTTAAAGCTCAAAGTTTTTTAGAATTTTTTTTTATAGTTTAAAAATGCGTTTTTGTGATAACTACTAAACAAAATATTTTTTATGAAAATTTAAATTTTATTACATAAATGAGTTTTAATTTTTTAATTCCAATTTTATGATAAAAGTGTGTTTTCACGTCCTAAATAGCTGGCGAGCTTGCTAGCGAGTGTTTAATTAAATGAGTGTCTAGAAAAGTTAATAAACGAGTTGCATACTATACTTTTTCTACCATAAATACTTAATATTATCTAAAAAATGATTTAAATCAAAAATTTAGAGCGCCATCTATGAAACAATAGGGGAATCTGTGTGTCACCGTCAAATATATAATATTTATAACCTTAAGGTTATAAATCGAAATGTTTTTCTTGAAAATTGACAGTTTTTCACAGTGAAAGTAAATAAAATGTTTTATGAGCACTTTACAGTGGAGTCCGTGTCCGAATTTAAGTTATAGTTTACTGCCGGCGAAATTAAAAGGTCAGTCCAATGTTCATATAAACTTTTCAAATATTGGCGTTGAGAAACTATTGAATACTTTTGTATTTTTGTATTGAGATAATAAAATAATTTTCACATTTAGTATTATTTTACAAGAAAGGAACTTTATTTTAACGATTGTATGACATTTGACAACTGTCAACTAACTTAAAACTAACTTCATCCCGTGACTAAAAACCTGTTGCTAACTTCGGCCCGTGACTAAAGCGCCATAAAGCCACAACTTATCAATGTGTATTTAAAAAATCACTTAGTGTCATGTAAACATATACGATAATTGGTGTTTTAAAGATGGTAGTAGAAAAAATACCTTAAATTCTAATTCTAATTATAAATTTAAATTACTTTATTAAGTTTTTCGAAAATAAGCCTGGCATCTGATAATAATTAACCGTCACTTAGCTTAAAAGCTGTTTTATGAGGTATAATTAATTTAAAAATGGTGGCCCATTTCAATTTATTTATATTTTTATAATTAATACAATTAATAAACAAATATTTATTCAATAATTTGACCGCATCAGATCATTTCGCTATAGCTGACATTCCATAGATAAAAATTTAATTTTCCCACATTCACTGCCCAAAACAGGACCGTATTAAATGAGTAGTGTACAATTTTTTTTGACAGAAACAAACAAAATACATACTGGCAAAAAACACGTTATTTTCGTAACGCAATTTATGTAAAAAAAGTTTATTTTCGATTTTTGTTCAATAACTAAAAATTACCATTTTTCAATCAAATAACTTTTGGGCGCAAAATTTTATTGGCTCCGTCCCTGTCGCGATGTCTTAGGACGTTAGCGCTGGTCCATCGTTGAAACAGGTTTGTAAACGGATGATCATGAACTCAGTGACTAATAATAAATAAAAAATAGTGTAATTTATTTGTCAGACTTAAAATATGTACAAGATTAAAATCATGTATAGGTACCTATAGAAGATTTGAACATCAACTTTACGTTAGTATGGTTATTAGAGCATCAATGTGATTTTATCAAACGATTTTTGATTTGAAACAAAGATTTTTTGATTTTGAATCATTAAATTTTTATAAAAAAAATTTAATTTAGACGAATTAAAAAACCTTACTTTCTACTTTTAATAATTATAATTATAGTTATTAAAAGTAGAAAGTGGGGTTTGTATAAATTGAACGTTGTATGCCATGCTTCGCTCAATTGTAGACCCCGGCTACGCGTCGGCATTCAAACTTTAAACTCGGCACAAAAGACTCGCTTCTCAGCCTTATGCCGTAACTAACTATTATAGTAAATTTGTTTAGGAAATCAAGCTTTATTCAATGATGCAAACCAAATATTTTGTATAATTATTTTCGAGATTTGTTGGGTGTAAAAGGCAAAGATAGCAAATGGCGTGAAACACATAAACAATCTATTAATAGCCGTATGTAGAAAGGTTAGTTAAAATTTGTTGGCTAAATACTGGATATTTTGGATTAAAATCTCAGTTTGTTATTTATACAGAAGAAAAATACAAAATTGATTTCTTTTCATTACAGCGCCATCTATTAAAAAAATATGAAAAATTGTTTTAGACATACCAGAGAATCTGTTAACTGATGAGGAAACAAGCCAACGAAAAGTCCATATAAAAAATTCTTCAAAATGTCAATTTTTCTTGGGCCACAAAATTTTAACTATTCCTTCTCTATAAAGCCGTAATACTTATAACATAAAATTTATATTTTGTGTATAGGAGATACATAATTCACACCAACAAACAACATTGCAATTCATATGCAACCAGTCGTATCAACAAGGAAGTCTGCCCAAGTTTAAAAGAGATTTATTCATTTAAAATGTACAGCCGTGGACAAAAGTAATGCCATTTTTAAACTTTGAATAACGTGTTTACTACAGAATACAATTAATACCAATTATTAAACGTTCTATGAATCGTTTAACAAATATAATTACCCTGGAAAAAATGTACGTAGGTAATATTAATACACTAAAAGGAGGCCTACTGTGTTAATTTAAAAAGGCTACACACAATGGTTTCGAACAATGAATTACCCCGTGTATAGCAGTTGTATGTATTTGTTTACAAAAGCAATCGTAAGCCGTGGTCATTATGGAAAACGCATTTCGACTTGAAAAAGGAAGAATTAACACATACGAGAACAACAATGAGGCTGAAACGTGAAAGAAAAACATTCTCGGAAGAAATTACCGAGCGATTTACCAGGTAAATTGTTGTTGAAAGGCGAGAAGCGGGACCATAAAATCTCAGTTTTGTCAACAGGTGCCTTTTACGACCCCCTGAACGTCAATGGGATTAGAAAAAGACTCTTAGTGCACGCCCGTGAAATTTTTGGGAAAACATTTTAACAATTTTAGATTTCGAACGGTGATAAACATGGGGATTAAGCAAATATTGTCTGGGTCTTAAAATAAAAGAGAGAAAACACATTTCGGGGGGTTCAAACCCCCCACCTGCCTACGTCCCTGGATGGAGTGAATTATAATGAACAGACAGGCAGTTCTAAAAACTAATGCAAATTAACTCGTAACTCTGCCACACCAACCCAAGCAAAAATGCGAAATAAACAGTATATACTAACTATAACCATAATAAGTTAGTATAGTTATAGTTAGTATTACTAACCAATGTTAAACTTAAATCATATTAAAAACATTTCCGAAATTCCGAAATTAAAAAAATAATAATAAAAGTAGATATAAAATAAATAAAATAAAAAATATTTTTTTCCTATAAAAATACCAGAACATCACATCTTATCAACGATTAAATATAACAATGACCCATTATTATTAACTTACGTAAGACTATATATTTGCATTATAAATATTAACAAACAATAAAATGTGGATGATAAATGTATCAAAAATATAAGTACGATTTTTTAAGCGTTCAGACCAAAAAAAAAAAAGAGACTCAATAATGGTGAGATTGCAAAAAACTATTTCTCCGTAATTTATAGATTTTTTAGGTACAATGAGAGACACAATCAAGAGAATTCCTAACGCTAATAGCGTCCATTCGCTTTAGTAACAGTATACGACTTGACAACGCGAAAAAAGTTATTCTGAAAAAAATGTATCAATGACGTTCACGTATTATACGGAACGGATACTAAAACAAGTTTTATTGTCATAGCATATGTCTTCGGACTGCCTTTTTTCTTCTTCTTCTTCGTCGTCGACTACACAATGCTGCCAATGCGCGAGACATAAATGCTAGTTTTTTGACGAAATATTAAATATGATTGGCTAGTTGGAAATGTCTTCTTGGAAAAACGCAAGGTGCCCATGTACAGGGTGATCCCCTATAATGTCGCCCCCTTTTAACTTTACTATAGTTATTTATTTTCAATAAATTTTGTTATCCTGAGGCTTCTTGATTTGTAACAGGGTCATTCCACGTTACTCGGGGATTTTTGTCCCGCCCGTCACAATTAAAAATTGTGAGTAAAAACTCCACGTTATAAAATTTATTTTAAAACATTGTTTATTATGCTTTTAATAAGTTATAAGCACAATAAAAATAATATTATAAAATATTAATTTAATACCTTGTGGTTTTTACTCACAATTTTTAATTGTGACGGGCGGGACAATAATTACCGAGTAACGTGGAATGCCCCAACAGTTAAAAAAAATGATGATAACATTTCAAATGCGAATATTTCAGAAACGGTTGAATTTAGGTATATGGTATGTTATATGAATTATGCTTAGAATTTTACAAATGAATCTAATTTTATATTTATATATAGGGTGATTCATTGAAAAATATATACTTTTTGTTTTTCAATACCTTTAAAATTTTTTGGGACACTTAAAATAAAAAAGTTACTGAAGCGACATTATAGGGGATCACCCTGTACAGGGTGTGTAGAGATGACAACATTATTTTGTCCTAATTATAAAACAATAAACATTCAATGCATAAAATAACAACCCAACATTAAACAAATTGTCTACTTCCTGACCTTAAACCATCAAACATATAATTTCTTGGAGTGAAATTTTCATTCATTACCCAACATTTAACTACCCAATGCATAATAGTTGAATGAATCTTGTAATTTCATTCATACAGTTTTAGAACGTATTTTTCTCTCCTTGAAATTGCGAAAAATAAATTGTAAACAAACGCCTAAAAAGGACAATCAGGTCGAAAATAGTCCTTCGTGGTATTAGAAAGTGCGTGGGGTAACTAGAATTAATGCAACACTTACGCCTATACTACACTAAGCCTGTTTTAGAATTATTAGAAATTAAAAATATCGTTTTAATAGATTCCATCTGTTCATACGCACGAGGCACAGTAAAAATTAATAAAGGCCACAAATTGGTAAATATAAAAAAAAAATTTAGAGGCATATTTACAGGAATATTTAATATTTATTTAATCAAAATCTCATAAATATATTGGCAATGCTGACCTTCAGATGTTATCAATAAATCAATGACAAAACTTATACTTTTACACATTTTTTATTTGCCGTATTTTTTTAATCTTATGAAATATTTACTCAAAAAATTGTCACCTAGTCAAATTTAACCAGCTGTAGGTATGAACGTAAATTATTGCAAACTTATGTCAAAGAACCTCACAAAAGTGTCTATTAAATTTAGTAAACACCTTGGCGCCAGGTTTGTAAATATTTTAAACATGCCATTTGAAAAACACATTTAAAAAATTATTAGGCACAACAAACGATGACATGCTTTCCCAGTTTTTTATTAGGATTATTAATGTGTTTACAAAACAATTTAAATAGTTTAAAAGTCAACTCCGTCTACGAGATTATCAATCATTCAAGGAATGTGGAAATTTTGATTTTTAGTAGTAGAAATTAACATTTTAGGCGATATTTCTACTGTTATTGTTCTTCAAAAGTTTGTTCATTATATGATTCATACATTTAATAATATAATTGACCTAAACAGACAATTATAGCAATTGATTTTTAATTACACTGACCGACAATATAAAGTTTGTTTGCAGCCAACTTTTTTGAAAAATATAGTTTTTAGTATAACCACAAAAATGTATTTTTTGGTACTGTTAAATGGCAATTTTTAAGATATTAAATGAGGTATCATAAAGAGGGTTGGTTAGTTAACGTCTGTTTGTGGTCATACTGATTCTTCCCACATATCATCTATAAAACTGTAATCAATTACCTTAATACTGCAACAATACAATGCAAAAGTAATTACTTACTGCTGAATTTTATTAAACGTAGTAAATAATCAACAAATGTCTTCTAAATCAAACCATATATGGTAACACTTAATAAATGACGTATTTTATTAGTTGTAATAAAATTAATAACATTCTTGTAACGTAAAAAACGTGAAAGTACTTACAATAAGATAAAAAACAAAAAAACATTTTTATAAATACTTAAACAACAATTTAACTGTTAAATTTATCAGTTAATCAAAGAACACTGTCTTCGGCATTAAAAACAAAAGTAACAACAACTCATTAAACTTGTCTGGAATGTCACCCTAACAAAACAAAATAACCTCACTTACCTAAAAACAGGCAACAAATCTCGCAAAACAACTGCAACTACCCAGGGCACACTTCAACTAAACAACATCAAACACAAAACGTCTAATAACAAAGTAATTCTGTGTTTTCGTCCAAGCTGACTTAAGTCACACAGCGTACGCCGTTTTGTGTCGGATGCGCGACTCGCAATACAACACGCATACCAGGCACTGGCTCGTCTTCGAAGTTCGAACCGGTAAAGAAATGCAGCCAGCCTCTTTGGTCCAACTACAGTTAAAAAGCAGGTGTAAAGAAAGATTCGATTTTGAATCATCTCGGGTTAAGGCGCCAACGTACGCAGCACAGAACGCAACTGTCCGTAAAGTGGTTGCCTACAGACAACTACTAAATTAGACAACCCAGATCACACCATTTTATATATATTTTTTAATAAAACCCTGATTATTATCTTTTATAATATTATAATTTTTAAACATAAATGTTATTTTTGTAAAAACAAACATATTTTTGCCGATTTACAGCACTTTTCGTCATATTAATAAATGTGGTTATGTTAATTTTAAACGGTTTATATAACATTACAAATAAAAGAAACAATGTCTTTGGGGCCTTTGCACGTTGTAAAACAAAGCAACAAGCTTTGTTCGGGTGCTGTAATCTTTCTACATGGCTCGGGTAATTTTTTGTTGGTTATGTTTTTAACTTTGTTGTAATTTGTTTGATTTTGCAGGTGATACAGGACAGGGGGTGTTAAATTGGGTAAAATTTTTGGTTGGTGATAATTTTTCGTTGCCGCATGTTAAGTTTTTGTTTCCTACAGCCCCTTTAAGGCCTTATACACCTTTACGAGGAGAGGTACCCACGAACATTTTCTTGTTTATATATATTTACTTATATTTTTAAAATTTTAGTTGAGTCATGTATGGTTTGATCGATTAGACATCACTCCAGAAGTGCCTGAACACGAAGAAACCTTAAATTCTGTGGGAGGAGAAATAAATAAAATAATTGAAGATGTGGTGAAAAGTGGTGTCCCCCTCGATAGAATTATTGTGGGTGGTTTTTCTATGGGTGGGGCTTTAGCTTTACATACAGGGTACAGATATACCCCTGGTCTACCAGGTGTGTTTACTTTATCATCATTTTTAAACAAAAATTCTTTGGTGTACAAAGAATTAAAAAGTAAAGAAACAAAATTGTTTATGTGTCATGGAGATAGAGATACTTTAGTACCTATCGAGTGGGGAATAGAGACATATAAAGAATTAGATAAATTAGGCATTGATGTTAATTTTAATAGGTTTAAAAACACAATGCACGAATTAAAGAAAAGGGAGATTTTAGATTTGTTCGAGTGGATACAAACAATAATTCCGCCGCTGCCTAATGATAATTAAGAATAAAACAATTTTTAAAGATTTTATTACTAAAACACTTTTTATTTAACCCCCCAATCGTTTTTTAAGTATAGTTATAACTCCAGGCAGGTTGCCTTTTAAAACATCACATGAATTAACTAAAATAGAAATTTTAGACCTATTCAACTGCATAAAAACGATAATTCCACCCTCACCAACACTATGAGAATTAAAAACAAACCAATTTTATTAGCAAAAAACCTTTTATTCAAACCATACACAAAACTTATAAATAAAACCCTTACAGTAACCCTAATGATCTTTCAACTACAGCATGTGGTTGCCCCGCAAATTCATAGTTGTCAGGCATATTGAATATATCTTCAGGCCCCATTTCAATATCTCTGCCAGTCAAAACGTCCAACATAATGTTTGACGATGCCAGAAAAGGCAACCTTCCCACTTTTTTGGCCGCTTTTAACTCCATGGCAAGTCTGAGGGGTGCGTGCAGCCCCTGGGTGTTGCGCAGCACCGCCATGTGCATTTTTTGTTTGTTTTCTGCAGCCTAAAGCAAGTTAAAAATAAGGTTGAGGTTTAGTTACATTGCGGCTTTCTTACGTTTAAAACGCTGTGTGAAATGGGGTGTGGGGCCGCAATGGGGGCCCTAGATGCAGCCAAACCGTTCGTCATTAAATCGGGCACCCCGAAAGCCCCCTCATGAATGCCGAACTCTCTGTGGCTCTCAGGTTTGGCTTTTACAGAAGGTAGTCCAAAACTCTACAATAAATCAAACAAAATTATTATTTTTGTTATGGAGTACGCGTTTTAACTCACCATGATGAAATTTTACGAATTAATAGAGAACAAACAATATAAATCAAAGTCGGTATGAATTGCAACTTTATTTGACAGCAACTGTCAAAAAGTTGTTGAGGTTAATATAACCGTAGACGTAAGACTTGTAGAAAACGCAATGGCGGGAATTTTAAAAATAAATAAGTTTATTTAATATAAAGTTTACGTATGGATGAATTTTTATTTAAAAACTAATTATAATTATTTTAAAAGAATACAATATTTGAGACGACATAAAAAATAATGTGTTTTTAGCACAGACCACTGTGGTTTTTAGTCCTTTAAATTGAACCATAGACATAAAAAAGGTAGATAACTCATAAGACATTTTTATTGTCAATATTCACAAATAAAACAACTTTCTACGTAATTTATAGGGTAATTTTATAAGAATAACCAACAAAACAGCCATTTTTTCCTGGTTTCTTTAAAAATCACCCTATTGTGTTCATTTTTTATTGATTTATCCAATTAATATTTACAAAAATATATATCACAGAGATATAAATAATTTACCGGGTAAATATAGCAGTTAAAAAAATAGACAAACAAAAGTATACCGACAATCTAGAATCTAAAAACCAAGGTCCCTACAATAATAGGTCTTTCAACAACTCTTTAACTAGATGACGTCACAGAAGCGGTTGGACCTTGATTTTTTGCACAAACAATAAAAAAACGCAAATTTAAGACATTCTATGGCAAAGTTTTCTCTTAAAAATAACAGTTTCATAATAATACTTAAAAATAATGCGGACGAAAGTGACATGATTAAAAGATTTACATGGATATTTCATAATATATTTACAGATTGTTTTTCTTCTAGTGGTGTATGAAATATGGTTTATTACTCTGCATTGGGGTCGAAAAATAAGGCAGAGAATGCAAATAATAGGAAAACAATACCACCAATTATTGTCACTAAAAAAGAAAACAAATTTTTCATTAGATAAAAATTCCCATTGGATAAAAAAATCCCATTAGATAAAAAATTCCCAGTAGATAAAAATTGGATAAAAATTACCTGTTTTTACTGATATTTTCTGGGCTATCATTCTACCACCGATTACTGCCAATCCGGTACATATCGAATGTCCCAAAATACCTCCAATAATTACCCCATAAACATCCTAAAAAAATATTTTAATTGTGACCTGGGACACTCTGTATAATCTTACCTCTCTGGCGCCCAAAATAATAGTGGTGAGCTGCGATCTGTCCCCCCACTCAGCCAAAAACGTCAGGGTGAAGGATTGCAATAAAATCCTGGAAACGGCGGAAAAAACGCTGTCCGTTTTCGTTTTCCTGGAACCTCCCGATTCCGGGTCCGGCAACATGGCCTGTTTTTCGTACTAAAAAAAGCGTCTCGTAAAAAACGAATATTTCATTTTGTTTTCGGATTTTACTTCTTCGTCTTTTTTCCTCAAGTCGGTTTGTACTTCTTCGAATTCCTCATGGCCCTCATCGGGGGACATTGAACATCCCTCTTTGAGCATTTTCAGGCCGAAAATCGCAAACAGGGCCGTACTGATGTAAAAAGTGTAGGCTTTTGGGATAACATTTGCTAGCCAACCAAATAAGGCTAAAAATGTATTATTATGTAAACTGTAATGACCACAAATCATTTTTCAATGAATATTATTATGTATGGTACATAAAAAATAATTGTTCATAATTAATTTTTTGTTCATAAAAAAGTAATTATAATAAATAAAAGTAACTTTTTAGGAACTAAATATAGAAAGTTTTGCCTTTAAACATTAATAAAACATTTTTCTTGACTTTCATTCATTTTCTTTCATTAAAATAATAACTATTTTTTTGTTTGTTACAGTATAATGCACCCTTATGAGCATAATATTTATCTTAATTACAAACAAAAACGATATTTGCATAAGTAATTACAAATCACTTTATATAGACATAACATTTTTACTTAACCCACATATAGGTACATAATATTTATAAGAATATTCAAGTAAGATTTAAATTGCATTTAAACTTCCTAGTTAATACAATTAATAGCCTTGATTTTGGTATTTACAATTTAAAACTATTAAACTATTTACACATGGAGATAGTGATGAAAACAATAAAATTTTGTAATAAAAACGGTATTTTCACCTGATAATACAGTCATCAGCGCCAGAGCTGATATTGCACCAAGAAAAACAGTCAATCTAGGATGCCTCATAGCCATGATAGCCGCTATAAAAAATGTTTTGTCTCCTATCTCCGAGACCAAGATTACACTAAAACTAGCTGCAAATGCGTGCAGAAAACCCACACTTTCCACTATGTTAAGTTTTCCAGAGGTCCCGCTGACATCTCCCAAATTCTAAAATGAGTAATTGATAAAATGCGTCAATATATATATATATATAATTTAAACAATGTTTACAAGAAAAATTTGCAAGTGGTGATAAAAAATTAGCAAAATTAAATTGGATATAATTTAACTAATAAATAATTCTTCATTTTATTTTTTAAATTATATTTTATGTTATTAATACCTAAAAATTACCATTTTTTCAAAACTTATGAATAAAATATTTATAATAGCACAGTAGTGCAACAAAATAATTATTTTTTAATACAAAAAATCCTAAATTGTCCTGTTACATCTAATTAAGTCAAATCTTGTATAAAATAATACTTACCGATGTAGTGTTTGATTCCACATCCTCCTTAGGTTCAAAATCAGCCCTTACTATGGTAAAATAGGTAACGCACACCAAAATAATCCTTAAAACATTGGAAGCGAATTTATTCATATTCACCTTCATTTTACACGCGATTTTGAATCCTTTTACTTAATTAATAATATTAAACATCAATTATAACCTAACTAAATTGTTGATCAGACTTATTTACAATTAAAATCCGTTATTTTCTTTGCTATCATTTTTTAATCAGTGATTGTTCGTTAATTTTACTTCGTTAGCAACTTTTCGTCAAAGAAAAAATCTCTGTTGACAGATGGTGACGTTTAAATAAGAGACGTGCGGGGTTGCCGGGTTTCAGCGGGACATTGCACCTACTCTGAATAAAACGAAACCTGCTAAAGAAAAACGCATATAAAGGCAATTTGTGGTAAAAAATATGTGACAATGAATCCATTAAATACATATTTTTTGCGTTTTTTATTTTAATTAACAATAAAAAAATACATACTTCACCCATTTCACGATAATTTCTCTACTTGGCAACGTTGTTTTCTTGACGTGGAGCACAGGGTCGGAGTGGCCCTTATATAACATTAGTCTTGCGTGTTTAATTTTAAGATAAGATTAATAGTAAATGTATGTAGGGGAAAACGCATTATAATTTATTGTATTTATCTGATATATCTCGGACATGATAAAAATGTTTTCATTAAATTTGATTAAGCAATACAAAAATTTTATTGTGTCAATTGTTTTTTATTAGAAATATTTGTATACCTGATTGTGATTATAAATATTAATTAATCATTTTGTTATTTTTTAAGAGGAAATCTTGATATTTAATATAATATTTTTTTTACATATACTATCTACTTAAAAAACTTTAATCGTAAATTTATTTATTTAAAGAAAAGGGCGGATGTCTATAAATAAAAAAGCAAAATTTAGTAAAGAATTTTAATTTAATTTGCAAAATATTCAAAAAACAAATTTTTCAATCTAAATTTGTTTTTTATTGTTTCTAAAAATGTAAAACTCACTATTTCCAGATTCATCACTAAATTTAGGTAATGTCACTAAAATGCCAGTAACGTAGTCTTTTGTTTTTAGTTTTTGCAAGGCTTTTCTTCTTTCGTCTTCAATATATGCTTTTATGTCTTTGGAAATTAATTTGTGGTCTTCTTTTTTATTGTTTTTTAGATCGTCAGGTTTTTCTATAAATCTTAATTGATCTAAATTTTTGTTATTTCCACAAGGAGTATCTTCATTCTTATTTCTATAATTCCTATAAATTTGCTCGTATTTTTCCGAATTTTCTACATTTAGGGAAGAAATGGTAGTCTTCGTTTTTTTGGGGTATATTATATCTATAATTGGTTCTTTAGTAACTTTTTCGTCGTCTTCTTGGTACTCCTGATTTTCATTGCTATGATCTTCAACTTCGTGATTTACGCTTTCTTCTTTTTTGTACACTTCGAAAAATGAGGGGAAGCCAAAGAATTTTCTTACATCGTTGGAGTCGAGGAAAAATGTTGAAGATTGTTTTACGACGAACAAAAGGAAGAATAAAATAAGAAGAAACTAAAATAAATTGGTAGAAAATATGAGTAATTTTAAAACTAATGATATCTAATAGACTGGGCCAAAAAAATCAACTATTTTTTTTTGTTGAAAAGTATATCGAAAATATGGTTTGGGGTGACAAAAAAAAATTATTGTGAAAGTTTGAGTCCATGATATCATCGCAGTTTTAATTTTTTTTCCTCAGCAAGTTTTTGTCTCAGAACTCCCAAACCATTGAGTTTAACAAAATTGACCCAAATATATTTTTTGAAGAAAATTGAA
Organism: Brassicogethes aeneus; assembly: GCA_921294245.1. Taxonomy (NCBI): domain Eukaryota; kingdom Metazoa; phylum Arthropoda; class Insecta; order Coleoptera; family Nitidulidae; genus Brassicogethes; species Brassicogethes aeneus. The sequence continues at coordinate 4,322,783 of OV121138.1, forward strand.
TTATCTACAAAAAAGGTTAAAACGAAATTTTCTGTCAGATGAACCGTTTCCTTAAAATCATGCCTTAAAAATTGTTATAGTTTTACATTTTGATCTTTTAACTTTGGAATTTTGTATTTCATGTAAAAATCAGTACCCAGAAAAAAAGCGATGAATATTCTTATAGGAAATCAAATGCTTTACAAAAAAAGCCTCTTAACATTTTTGGCTAAATTCACTCAATCAAAAGTTATTCAAGGTTAAATTTGAAGTCAAAACGAAATTTTAACCCTGAATAACTTTTGATTGAGTGAATTTAGCCAAAAATGTTGAGAGGCTTTTTTTGTAAAGCATTTAATTTCCCATAAGAATATTTATTGTTTTTTTATATGTACTGATTTTTACATTAATTACAAAATTCCAATTTAAAAGATCAAAATTAGGGGTGTCAATCCCGGGATCCCGAAATCCCGGGGTCCCGGGATCCCGTAAAAAATCCGATCCCGAAAATCCCGGGATCAAAAATCCTAATCCCGGGATCTTAGTAATAAGTTTAAAAGAATAAAATATACTTTTTTAAGCGTATGAAAATTTTTATATTATAATACTCATAGGAATATATAGAAATACTTAATTTTTGTACGCAGTCTAAAAGTAAAACTAGACTCATAGGCAAAATAATCGATCCACACAAATTTTCGATGAATTTCAATAAAATAACTTTTTTATTTGATGTCGAATTTAAACTAATATTAAAGAATATTGTAGATAAATTAATGGACAATCGCTCACATTTTAAAAAATTACTAAAAAATAGACGTACGTGTATAATATACAGGTTTAAACAAAAATATGTTTTTTACCATAAGTTTAAGACACTCTGTAGAGTGGCAAAACCGTATATTGTTCTAAATTAAGTTTTATTTATCAAGTCACATCTATTCTTAACAGTTCTGTTTTTGGTTCACCTCGATAAATTTATTTTTGTGGAAAATATGGATTTAAAAAAAAAAACATTGCAATTTCCAATATTTTTCTGTATGAAGAACTAAGGTTGCTATGGTCCATCCATATGCTATGGAGAATGATAGTGACAGTTTTGTTGAATCATCCCATACTTGGACATGTCATACACGGCTTTCAAAAGTTATCAAATTGTTTTTTAGAAATTAATGTTTAAATTTTGAGGTGTCTTCTCACTCCAAAAAATGGATATGTCCCCGACTGATGTTGCCAGAGCCATTAATTTAATCCAGGATGGACGGTCACAGTATTACATGGCAAGTGTTTTAAACGTCACAAGAAGTAAAGTACAAAGGGCAACATCAGTCGGAGACATTTTTAAAAGTAAGAAGACACCTCAAAATTAACACATTAATTTACAAAAAACAATTTGATAGCTTTTGAAAGCTGTATATGACATGTCCAAGTATGGGATTATTTAACAAAACTGTCACTGTCATCCTCCGTAGGCTATGGATGGACCATAGCAACCTAAGTTCTTCATACAGTAAAAATATTGGAAATTGCAATTAGAAAAAAATCAATATTTTCCACAAAAAGAAATATATTAAGGTGAACCAAAAACAAAACTGTTAAAAATTGATGCGACTTGATAATTACAACTTAATTTAAAACAATATACAGTTTTGCCACTCTACAGAGTGTCTTAAACTTATGGTAAAAAACATCTTTTTGTTTAAACCTATATATTATAAACGTAGGTACGTGTATTTTTTAGTAATTTTTAAAATGTGAGCGATTCTGCATTAATGTTTCTACAATATTCTTTAATATTTGTTTAAATCCGAAATCAAATAAAAAAGTTATTTGCGATTGAAATTCATCGAAAATTTGTGTGGATCGATTATTTTGCCTGTGAGTGTATTATACACCGCCGAAAATAATGCATAGCAAAGCATAAAATCAGCAAAAAAACTGTAAAATTACAGGTCACTGTAGAATAAATTCATGTAGATAACCTATAATATAACATATTTCAAACGTCAAACCTGAAAAAATTCCACAAACTTGATAATTTCAATGTAAGTTACAGCCCCAATTGGAACTCACCAAGGCCCGATTGATAAAATAAATGGAATTATTTGTTAATAGGGGGTAGAAGTGGGTACAATGTGCCTACGTATTCTTGAAAACCTTTCCTCCAACTAGTGTAAAGTCCGAAAGATATCGTTCGTTGGTTTGTTTGTTCCTTTATTTTAAATTGGTTTTAAAATTAACGATATATATTTTTTCGGGACTGATCCCGGGATCCCGGGATTAGTTACCTTTGGTCCCGAAAGTCCCGGGATTAGAAAAAGGGCTCGGGATTGACACCCCTAATCAAAATGTAAAACTATACCAATTTTTAAGGCATGACTTTAAGGAAACGGTTCATCTGACGAAAAATTTTACTTTAACCTTTTTTGTAGAGCATTCAATTTTCTTCAGAAAATGTTTTCCAGTCAATTTTGTTAAACTCAATGGTTTGGGAGTTCTGAGACAAAAACTTGCTGAGGAAAAAAAAATTAAAATTGCGATGATAGACCTCTTAATATTAATATTATGGACTGAAACTTTCACAATAATTTTTTTTGTCACCCCAAACCATATTTTCGATATACTTTAAAAAAAAATAGTTGATTTTTTTGGCCCAGTCTACTATCTATATTAATTAAATATAATTACTTACATTTTTTAACATTTTGCCTGTGTATTGCACTAAAGTAAAACTTAAACTAAAATTTAAAAGTTTCCTTTTTCCATTTATACAATTGTCAAGTAAAACTAATAATACGTATTAAATGATTTGCATATGAATATGTATATGCGAAGACCTGTGCATATAGGTTTTACTTTCTGAGTCATTTATCCATACATATAATTACGTAGTGAAAATAAAGTCGTCTAAAAATACGCGCACTTACTTTCCTCAGTTGTTTTTTATATTTTCGAAAATGCACAACTTAAAATAAAATTAAATCTATATGGAAATATGGCAGATCAAACGAAGTTGGCGATATTTGATAAACTGTCGCATATGCCCGTCTGTTTATTCCACAAACACAATTTCGATATTTTTTCCTTTGATGATTTATATTTAATTTTCATATCTACGTAAAACAAACAGAAATATTTAAAAATATTAACGATATTTAACCCGAAAATTTCATTTTTATTTTTATTAGCAAGCAGTAATTTAAAAAAAAACGACAAGAGACGTCAACTTTAATTTTATCATTAACAAAAAAATTTAAATTCTATCCATTCAATTTCAAAATATTAAAAAATGTTAAAAGTATGAAAGAGAGTTCGTATACTATTAGAAATTTTGAACTCTATTTTTTACCAGAGGATATATTCTATATATATATATATATATATATATATATATATATATATATATATATATTGGTATTTTTCAGAAAGTGTAAAAATATCGTTTACTTACATAAAGCTAACCTGTTGCAAGTATTTAAGATTAAGATTCGGTCCATTTAGTCTCACTTTTTAATCTGTATTTTTTAATAACACTTCTTTAAAACGTTATGGAACGTATGATCAATTTAATCAGGCGGAGTGTTCCAACTGAGATAAAATTTTCAATCTTCCTGAAAATAATCATAAAAGCTTTTACCTTTGAGTATCGACCATTTACGCAAACAAACCAACAAAAGGTTTATTGAATTTATTTTCTTAATTAAAATAGACTGCCTTTTTGCAATACAAAAATGTTTTAGTGGCCAGTTTAATGAATTAACATTAGTTTGACAATTAAATAGAACCACTTCAGTTTTGCGTGTTTATTATGGAAACAAACGTTACTATAAATAAATATGATATGGGTCAACCTTAACGTTCTTTATGTTTTGTTTTTGTTTCAATTTCCTTAAATAGTATAAAATAATAAAGAAATCATGTTAAAAAATTAATTGGGCAACAGTTACTTTTGATTTCATGTTTTTCAGAAAAATTTTACCTTGGTCCCCCCTTATGAAAAAAATATCGCGATTTTCGAGTGTAACTTCCAAACGCAAAGAGATACGAAAGTGCGGTTTGATTTTTTGAAATCAGCGTGGTCAAATTAGTAAAGAAATCAAATTTTGATTTGCTTCGCACATCTGAGTTTTAGTTTTAATGCTAAATATAATTATTTTTGACAAAGTTATATTTATTAATTTTTCTAGATGGTAAACTTTATTCCTTACCATTTTTAAATATAAAATAAAAAGACAATAAAAATTAAAATGTTAAAAGTTTTAAAAAATATAAAAACATTAGGTAATTGTAACGTTATGTATACGTAAATAATGGTATTTAATTTTCTTTGCGTACGCCTCTGAAAATTCGTTGTCAAAAGCAATTTAGACGAACAATAACTTAATGGAATCATATTTCATAGCAACCTGATTATTAATTGATAGTTAAGACAAACATAATAATTTCAAAGGACTCTAAGGACACTAGCCTGCTTGATCCTTTGTGTTTTACTGCCTTTTACTTTAATTGAGCAGGTCTTGTTTGGGGGTAAATTCATTATGTTTACTTTAATGGGTTAATTAATGGTTGCTATTATTGTGTGTATTTATTTGATTATAATATTAATAATTACACCTATAGTTTACGTAATTGACAAGGGTCGAAGGACCTAAATCATAGCTTTAACTTTTGACATCCCAGTCTGGGGTTTTCTTTGCAAAATTTAACCTAAGAAGCTTATCTTTATTGTTACGTTTGAGTATAGAAAATGGCGATTAAAAGTTTTGATTTTTCGAAACAAACTATTAAAATATATCTAACAACAAATTTTATATTAATATACATTGTGTTTCATTTTGATTGGCGACAATTCGGTATTTATTTAAACATAATTCCATAAAAAAATAGCTATTTGTTTTACAATTGTTGAAAAGCTTTTCCCACAAGTGAAATACAATGTTTTTCTACGACCCTTTTATTTTTTATTATTTTCAAATACAAATCTATAAAATTAGTTTTTGCAAAAAAATATTTGTGCACGGGCTATAAATCTTTAAATTATACACTCTATCACAAGTATTATTAGCGTTCCTGCTGTGTTAATACCAATTGTAAATGTTGCATAAATAATTGAATACGTCAATGCAGAAACTGAATATGTCCTACCTATCTAGTTTTGAGATAAATAAGAAAAACTGAACAGAAAGTGGACATGTTCTGGACATATTCAGTTTCTCTACTATATTAACGCCTTTGTATAATCTATAGATTACCGTGACATGTGAAATTTCTACGCCATTCGATCGGGCACCCTTTACTTATAGTAAATCCATGTTTAACTCAATATCCCTAAAAAGTGGACATATTCAGTTTCTGCATTGACCTATTCAATTATTGTAAATGTAAATTAAAATAACTTTATTGGAAAAAAGATATCATTTGTATACAATGTCATAATACATACTAGCCAAAACTGTAATATTAATAAACCCCCACTACAAAATATCCTACCGACTGCGCCATAAATTAAATAATACCAGAGTAGGTAGTGGGGAGTATGAGAACCAACATAATTTTTGGAAAAAAAGAAACACAAATGTTTTTATCCACGACTACCTTATAATATATACTTTATAAATGAGTTTTCTAAAGCAAAATGATAGTCATATTTCACAGAGTGAATAATAGCAGTGAATAATCATTATTCACTGGTCTAGAGTTCCTATAGGACACACGATATAGATTGTATCTGGCAAGCACTTATAAGTTCGTCTAGGCAATTATAGCCAGGCACTTTAATTATCTAACTTTATACCAATCATAAAAGTCTTGTTAAAGTATTACTTTAATATGTTTTTTAATGCAATTGAATAAAAATTTAACATTAAGTAGACTACCTATTTCAAGTAAGTAAGCCATTGACATGACATGACAAGCTTAGCATAAATTGCTGTCAATTTGAAACGTCATAACTTCGATTCAGCACACGATTTTTTTTACAAATTATTATTAATCTTAAATTACACATAAAAAATCAAAGCGTGAAAGATGAAGAGATGTTACGCACTCAACAAAACATCACAGAAGTCACTTTTCGAAATACGAATTACCTAAAAAATCACATTCATTGGAAATAAAATACTGCATAATCTATAAATAATAGAATTATCAAGTAGTTAGTAAGCCATGTAATCAACTGACAACTAATAATTATTTGAAACGTCAAATTTTAACGACGCGGTGGTGCAATAATAATTCCTGTTAAAATTATAATTTGCTTTCAAAAATACGTTAACAATGGAAATTGATAGTGAAGAAGATATATTGTGTACTCCACCGGAGATAACAGAAGCTGCAAAAGTCACTTCCCTGAATTTGTTGCCTGAGAAATCCCAAAATTTGTACGTATCTGTGTACAACACCTTTATGGACTGGAGAGCGACCAAGAAAATTAATTCATTCTCAAAGTCTGTTTTACTGGTATATTTTATATATAAATATTACAATTAATATAAATAAATTGTTTTAAAAATAGTCACAGGCATCTTTAATTTTTGGTTTTGTTAATGTCAAATAGGTTATAAGAAATATAAATTTTTTTGCATTAAATCCGTTAAAAGTCAATAGTAGTCGTGGACAAAGCATAGTATTCTACTCACATATAATGAGCTATTATTCACTCAGGTTAATTATGCCACTCGCTACGCTCGTGACATAAACTTAACCTTCGTGAATAATAGCCCTCATTATATGCTCGTAGGTATAATAATATACTATTTATTTTTATATAACTTATTTTAATTATGAATTTTACAGTTTTTCAATCAGAAGATCAGAAGAAAAAGATAAAGGGAGCCAGAGAATAAAAGTAAATAAACAGAGAACAAAGAGCCTAAAATTGAAGAACGTGATTTGAAAAAAGAAGAGCCAAATAATTGAATTAAATACAAAAAAAAATTGCAACAAAAATAGCATATTGTTTATCGAGAGTGGAATCATAGCAATTACTCGCGATGACGAAAGTTTCCGAGCGAGCCGATAGGCGAGTGAAGGAATTCATTGAGAGAGTATTTGCGATTCCACGCGAGGCAAACACTATACTTTTTTTTCGAGTGGTGCTAATTATTAATTCATTTTTAGATAATTAAAAAAAATACGTTTAATTAAAAACTGACGTTTACATTTCTAAAGTCGTTCTAATTAAGTTAGTACGCTTACCTTCTTTAAGAAATTTAAGCTAAACTCTATAAAAGCTCACTTTTTCTTAAAAATACCCAATTTGGGTAGCGGCAAAAAACTTGTGTCAAAATTTTATAAATCTGACGATTAATGAAAATATAGTGTACAGATCAGTGTGTGGAATAATTGTGTTTCTCATGGTTTAAACATTGACACTTTAATGCGTTTTAAGTTTAATTCTGAAAACAAACAGTTAAATGGCCAGTGTCCAATTACTCGTTGGTAAAAAAAGTAAATTTCTATTATTGGACATATGTCCAATGACATACTCTATTTGTATCCCGAACATTTACCAGCGAATTCTTAAAATTCTGTAAAATTGTCCCCTGAATCCGAAAAGACCGTCAAAAAATATAAAAGTTGAGCATTTTTGAAATATAGTCAATTCCATATTATATGTAAAATTGATTACTTATATTTCAAAAACTGTTCTACTTTTATAACTTTTGACGACATTTTCAGATTCAGCGAATAATATTTCATATTAATTGACTGCTAAATGTCCTGGATACAAATTGCTGTTGACGAGAATTATTAGTGGCTGCTTTTTCGCTATGACATTTTTGACTAATTCATTTTTAGAGAGTAAGTAATATAGTGATTTCTTCGTCACAGGACATCTTGCAGAATAATAGTGATTTAAATCAGTGCATGATAGAGAACATAAAAAAGTAATGGCAACAAAATTAATAAATTCGGAAAATACTTTTAACATACCACCCGAAAAAATATTAGATCATCCTGTTTTGGCCTAAACATTATAAATGCTTCACAAATTAGAGATACCACACTAAAAGATATTTGCAACAAACTATTTCAATTAGTAGTTACCTTCAGAATCCAGAAAAGGGATGAGGAATCCGAGAAAGAAATATATTAATTATATGATATTTACAAAAACAAAATAAAAAAAATTACCAAAAACAGCAATTTATATTTAAAAAATATTTAACAATTTATGTTATTTGATGTAAAGTTGTTATGTTTATATAAAAATTGTATGTCCAATAACTATGGTCCATGTGTCCAATTACTATATAAAATGTCCAATTACTATACTTGTTTGCAACGTAAATAAAGTTTATACAAACAAACTATCCTTTTTGCATATTTATAAGAAAAAAACTAAAATGATATATATAAATTTTAAATAAATAATATTCCTTAAGTGTCCAATAACTATGTCGTTAGTAGTAATACCCTATAATTATCTAAAAACATTTCTTTAAAACATAGTTGCAAAAATGGCGAATGCGCCGGGATAGTAATACGGATTTTTTACCTTGTTTTTTAGAATTGTCATTTTCTCAGAGAAACTTTCCAATAGTTCAGGAAAATGTAATTTTCTTATAAACCGTTGGATATTTAAAAAGTTTTTGATATCTTAGTAGTTTAAAAAACAAGAAGGAAAAATCATCCAGAATATTTTTTTCTTAAAAATTTAAAATTCATTTTTCATATTATTATTATGTCAAAAAGCTGTTTTTTTTATTTTAATTTTTAATTAAATTAAATTCATTTGAGTTCGGACAAAGTAAAAAGTTTAACGTTTCCTGAGGCGCGTTGATCCCCGTAATTACACTCTATTAAATTTTAATAAAACAAAGATTAATCCAGAGGCTGTCGGTGTATCGCGCATGCGCCGAGCGATTTTCCCCGCGCGCTTTCCATTTTCCCGCCGCGACGGACCGAATTTTCATTCTGGCGTACGCGCGCGTTCCGCAAGGTCCTCTCTTCCTTGTCACCGTCCTGTTAAAAGGACACGACTACAGTGCGGCAGTGATCCGTTTTTATCGGTCGAGGGCCGTAAATTTTTTAATTTTTTGTTTTTTTGAGGTGCCAGTTTTATCCCTTTTCTCCCTTTTTCTACTTCTAAAGTTTTACGTTATGGTTTGATGATGATTCGAAAGTAGTAAATTTTGTGCTTACCTAAGTAAAAACTGACTTTGTTATTTTCTCCATCGGACCAAAGGATACAAAAGTAAGCGATTTTTTAGTTTTTAGTAGTAAAGATATTAATAAAATATATTTGAACATGAATAGTCGCGCGTTAAATCAACAGGTTTATTTCTACGCTTCCCTTATTTCCATGTCATGTTTTGTGTATGACTTAATATGTTAAATCTCTTATTTTAAATATCTTAAAACATTGTTTTAACACAATCAAATGGTAAATTAAAAAACCTTTCGATTGATGTAGCAATTCCCTATAACTAAGGTTAATAATTTAAGAGATATTTAACAGTTTCTAAAACTTTAAATATTATTTTGCACAATATCAACGCCATTAAATTTTGAACAATGACAGATTACGAGGTAACCATAGATACCGTCAACTCACCCGTCACAGGTTTCTTGATATAAAATAATATTTAAAATTTTAGAAATTGTTAAATATCTCTTAAATTATGAACTTTAGGTATAGGGAATAGTTACATCAATCGAAAGATTTTTTTAATTTACCATTTCATTATTTAAAAACACACCGGGTATAACAATTAAAATAAAAAAGTTATCATCATTTCAAGTTAGCCTAATTGGGTTTTCTTAGGTAATTTGTTAAAAAATGTTTAAGAAATGACATGAACAATGTTTTAAGATTCCAAAAATAGTAACCTAATAACAAAAATTTTTTATTTTATATTTATGATTGACGCGCATATGTCAAATTTTAACGAAAAAAAATAATAAATAACACTCTTCCAGATGCAGAAACGCATTGATAAATATAGTTATTATTATTTGTACAAAAAAACAGTTCTATACCGTTTACAAAAACGGTTTGTAGTATTAATGAAACCCTAATTGTATTATTCAAAGAAATTTTGTTACTTTTACAAATCCCTTTTCGTTTAAAATAAAACTTTTTTATAATATTAATAAAATTTATGTAAATTTAACAATAAATTAATTGTTAATTCAATAAACTTTTTTCATTGTAACAATGGTCAAATTTTCAACCTACTGTTGGGTGTTGGGTAGTTTTTTTTTAACAATTGCAAGGCATTAAAACATATTATTTATTATAACAAAAAAATTAACTCATATTATATTATGTACAAAATAAAAAAATATATCATATTTTAAATATGAATTCACTTTTTAAACAACAAGTCTGCTTCGTTTATAGAATATTTCTTTTAAAAAACATCGAAAATTTTTAATATTCTTTTTAATATTTTTATCATGCTAGATTTTACCACACTTCACTCGCACAAGTGAAATTAATAAGATTATAACACAGACTGTGGATTATAAAGTTATGTCCACCAAGGAGAGCGCTGGCCCTTTCCTCCTCTTTTTAAGGGAAATAACAAAAATTTTGTTACCATTGCAAAACTATAGTAAATATAAAAAAAAATTTATAGCAATAAAATATTTTTGTTATTGTTCTTAACGTAAGCTATTAACAAAGATTTTTTAACTGAAATAAAATTAATTTGAATTACAACGATAGAAATTAAAAAAAAATATGCCATAGTAAAATGAACAAATTTTACTATAACAACTGCGTATTACTTTATGTAAGCGCAATTCACACACAACTATAGATTTAACAAAAACATTTTAAGTTCGACAAAGATTTAATGTAAACATAAAGTATTTCTTATTGCCATGATAATATGATAACAACTATGACTTTGTTGGATGAACATTTTTTTTATAAAAGCTCAACAATGCTGCTTCATTATAGTAAATGAGAATTTTAACAGTAAAAAGTTTATTCTGTAAATAAAAATAATCTCATTACTTTGACAAATCCTAGGTTTTTGTCCCAATAAGACACTAAAAATTTAATAAAAAAGTTACCTTAGGTGGTACATTTTTTTAGCCATTACAATTTGAAATTTAAGTTAATTAATATTATTTTATTAATCGCTTACAAAATTAGTTTCATTATCAGTGCATGTACATTTTTCTGAGTGCAGAAAGAATGGGAAATATAAATAAATTAAACACCTCTTTAAAACCTTCATTTGAAGATATATCAATAATAAGAAGCTATTGTGGTTGTCAAAAGTATTTTTTGACGAGGGCTTATAATTGATTTTTTTTTATATTTTAGTGGAAGGTTGTATACTTACAAGAAAGAAATTTATCTAATACAGATTTACAAAATTTTCATCCAAAGATTGACACAAATAACATTTATAAAAGGCAAATTCTTTTATATGTTACATCCTTTATTGCCATTGTATGTATTTTTCGAGTAGCTCGTTTCTAGGAATTTCACTCCTAGGAGCTCATTCTCCCTCATTTTTTTTTTTTAACTAAAATCGATTGTAAATGAGAACTACAAAAATACAGATCCATTTTGCTCGAATTTATTCCGTTAAATGGCATTTACAAATTAACCAGGAGTTTTTTTATTATTTCTAAATCGTAAATCCTAACCATATATCATTTATTTTTTTTCACTTGGATGCGTATGAATCCTGCAATCTAGTAACAGATGAACATCGTATAAAAATCAAATTGAAAGTAAATTTAATTAGGAAAATGTCAATCAAATACATTTACAATGTGTTATTATGTTTGCTGACATATATGTTGGAATTTTTGGAACATTTTTTAAGCTATTTTTTAAAGGTTTTTTAAGAAATAGCTTAAGAAAAACCAATTGAAATTAGGAAAACTTCGAACAATAATATCGTTTTTATTATAAATGTAAAACCCTGTATGTTTTAACATAATCAAATAGAAAATTAAAGAATCTTTCGATTGGTATTATAATAACTGTTTCCTAAAGTTAAAATTTCAGAGACATTTAACAATTTCTAATACTTTCAATACAATTTTGTATCAACAAACCTGTGAAATTCGACATGTGGGTTAATGTGACAGTATCCATGGTTACCACTTAATCTGCCATTGTTTAAAATTAATTAAAATATTTAATTGAAAAATTAATAACTCGAAAAATATTGACTTTAGGATATGGTACCTACATACATATGTATAGCCATTTTACTCAGAATTTTATGTAGAATTCAAAAATGTAAAAATATATAAATTTTAAGTATTATTTTGTTCAAAATAATTTAGGAAAAAAGTCCAAATCGAATAATTCACGCTATTAAAATTTTAAATCGATGTCTTTCGCGAATCCCTAGAATCTTCTAAAGGACTACGTACGTGAAACACCCTGTATATTAAACGTCATTTATGTGTTATGCTATACTTAATTATTAATAAAAGATACAATATTTGTATAAAAATGACAAAATGTGCATGTACATTTATGATACTGCTAATTCAAGACTGATCCTGGCCACAGAAACATTATTTGCCCCCTGTACGTTACGTTACGATACGTTTTGAAATAAAAAAGTTATTAAAAAAAATTTCTTCATTTTTAACACAGTGAAGAAAAAAATAATTGTGCTTATTATGTTGCGTACTCTTAAGATACCCTACCCTATATCTAATTAAAGTATTAAGGATATAGACACTTTGTCTGCGAAAACAATACTCTGGCAATCCTAATATTAAAAATACGCTGGTGATAATTTTAGAATTGTATTAAGTACATTTGGTCGATTTTAAATAAAAGTAATAAAATCAAAATTTTAATAACCTAATTAAAAATGTCTATCTTAGATTTATTTGGTATACCTACCTAGTTATTAAAATATTGTATCATTAAAATGTTTATATAATTTTTTTAATGAATAAAATTATTATTTTTCGGTTTTGTATGGGTTTTCCATGTATGTATGTTTATAATTTACATACTATATAACACTTAACAAGATTAAATTACATATATCTAAAGTACCCAAAAAGATATGAGGTGCATTATTTATTTGTAGCAAGAAGACTAAATACAGGGGGAATGCTGGTGCGCAAAATATGTTGCTTTGTGGTCGACAGTTACTCCTCCTTTACTTAGTCTTCTTGATTTGAACACTATCAATCAATACGTTTTTAATGGTAAAAAGGGGTAAAAATTACCACCAAAAAAATGTTAAAAATAAAAATTGAATTCTCTATGTACAAAAATTGTTGAATATTGAAATATTTCATAAACCATTAACGTCACACCCTGTATAATACAAAAAAACATATGTCTTTAAGTTCAACATTTTAAGGCTTAATATTTCCAACAAAAAAATCTAAATTTAAAGCTGACTTTCGTAACTAAACCTCTTTTAAAAGAAATCACCGGACTGAGACTGTTCCGGAAATAAATCTTTATATAAAGAGCATTTTCGGCAGAACGATTTTCTTACGTTTCCTCTACCAAAACTATAAAGTTATTTTAGTATTTTTGTAATTAAAATCCTTACCGTTTTATCAAGACGATTGTGTTTAGAATAAAATTATCGTTACACAGTGCATTATTGTATAATTAATTGTCAAAACAGTTATTTATTTTAATTTATGAGGCAGTTAAGACTATTATTAGTTTTTCTTATATGGTAGAATAATGATCCTAAATAATTAATAATTAATTTGATTGAATTTTTGACATGAGTGGGTGTAGCATCATGTGACATTTTTTTTAATAGTAGGTAGGTATACCTATAGGTATATCAAGAAACTAATTTAAAGTTTGCAAATTAATTTATGAATACATTTTGTAATCCCATTAACCCTTAGATAAACTTGTTTATGAATCTTTTTTCTAGGTACTTAATTAAACGGGTTTATTGTTGAACCTAATTAAAACTTATTGGGGTGCTTAAGAAATAGCAACCTTTGGTTTTCACTTTAAAAACAAAATTTTAGGTTATTATTACTGATTCTAAATAACATAACAAAACAATACCACGGTAGAACAACAACAACACATACAATAATAAAACACTTACCCAGGGTTGCCAACTGTAGTAAATAACAAAACCGTACCGGCGGCTAAAAAATGACCGTACTTTTCAAAACAGGACCGTACTTTCGCATTTTCACATATGACGTCAGCAAAACAAGCATAATTTTTAAAATATTTAATTTTGTAAAATTTGTTCACAAAACCATAAATAATATTTATTAAATATATAGATAAAATAAAAAATGTATTGAATGTATGAATTATAATTCATAATTATCATAATTTATAATAATAATTATTATGATGATTATGAATTGAAATTGTGATTTTGAAAATTCAAAATCACAACTATTGTGATTTTAAAATTTTCAAAATCACAATTCCAATTCATAATTATATAATCTTCTACTGGTCACAACCATGCTTGGTAATCTGGATTTTTAAGCCATTCCTGCCGAAATTTCTATATCAAATCAACAAACGTTTATAAAAATATTTATAAATATTTAGTCCAAACCTATTTACCTGTTTCTTATGCCCGGATTTTTTTTGCTAGGACAAACCTTGCTAGTAGTACTATCATCACTATCACTGGACATGTTTCAATCGGTTTTTAATAACAAATTATAACTTTACTTCAGAAATAAACGAACGCTGGGAATACCGCGAAACAAGTTTGATATGAGTTTAACACTAGCGGCAGTTATTAGAAACTGGGAAGAAAGAAGTTATAATTTACAGAACACTACTATATGTAGATTAAAATTTAGCGCCATCTCTAGGGCATTTAATCATTAAATGCCCTAGAGATGGCGCTACAGTCAGACAAAATCATAATATTTTTAAATCGCTTTAATTAAATAAAATTATGGAAAATTTAATAGTTTCTGTTTTGATATTTTTTCCTTAAAATACCGTACTTTTGGGGTACGGTCCTTAGGTTGGACCGTAAACCGTAATTTAAATCAAAATACCGTAAAAGTACGGTCAGGACCGTACCATTGGCAACCCTGCACTTACCCCAAAATAAATCCGCTGTAAATCTCTGTTCTAATTAAATAAATAAACAAAGCACAAAGAGTGAAAAGTTCATACTGTGTGCTTAACCAAAAACACAAAACAGAAACCACAAAACATTTAAAACAAAAAGTTTTTTGAAAAACACAATTGAAAAGCACCAAAACACCGGCGTAACGTCAAAAACAGCGTTTGTTTTTCAGAGCGCTTTTGATACTTTGTCGAAGTACGAGGGCCGTTCGAAAAGTTCTTGGTCTGAAGCATAGATGTCGCTAGTGTGTCCATATCATTAAAATAAAAAACTATAATCTGGCGCTCTAAAAATAAGTGTTTTAGATAGTGAGGTAAGATTTTTTATTGATTTCATGAAAAACGCAAAAATCGTTACCATTCTTGAAATGCCTTACGTACAATATACACTTAAATTAAAATTAATGGTAGCTTTGAGAAAATAATAAATTTATTTGAAGCTAATTTAAATTACTCCTTAAACCTGTTGTTAACTGCTATTTCCCAGTAAGCTACCTTTTAGTTTATTTATGTCTATAAAGAGTGAACATCTCGTTTTTGTCTTTTAATTTGATTTTCGTTGAAGTTTTAGCAGAAGTAAAAATAAGTTTGCGACACGTTTCGTAGCTTAGGAATTATTTAATGACCCTTGCTGTAGCAAACTTTATTAAAAGTTGGAGAGATAAGTGCTGTGAAAAAGTAATTGTAAAGTTGTTAGTCTTTTACATTTATTTTTAATAATAATTAAAAAAAAGTGGCCTATGTCACAATACACAAAAATATGCAATATTCGAAAATTTATATATGTGTGTAATTATTAAGTGTAACAAATGTTTAATTAATACTAATGTAACATAACTTATTTTGATCAACAATTAATTTCCTACCTTCCTATTATTATTTTTTTTTTAATATTTTGTAATTAACTGAATTAACTTAACTTACGCTAGACCGAATTTTTTAATGTGAAAGGTAAAAAATTATAAAAATGCATTTATAGAGGTTTTTTGCATAGATATAGTTTATACCATAGAAATAACACTGTTATTTCTATGGTTTATACAAAACCTCTGCTAAAAAATACAATATTTTTTTGTTCTCTTTGTAGAGTAAATCTTGTTCGTATTAAATCTGGCAAAGCCTGAGTAAATTTAATTTTATCTCTTCGACTTCCGCATCCCCAGAGAGTGATAAAAACGACAAAGGATTTTGTGTTTCTCCTTTAAAAATTAAGAAGTAGGTAAATGCTTTTTTAAATCGCAAATTTGAAGGGATTAAAAGTGAAACAACTTTTACCTCAAAAAAAAATTAAAAATTTACCCTAGCCCTTTGGCTACGCGTTTTATGAAAAACGTCAAATATATCTCGTAAGTGGGTCAAGGACTTAACCCAAGGTTACCCCAAAATTGAATTTGATAGTCGTGCGTTTAAGAATTAATTAATTAACCCCTTTTAATTGGTAATGCGTCTCGATTATCTTTCAAAGAAAATTGGTTTCTAGGGTTACCCAGGTAGCACAACGTGACATTAAAAATTAGAGGTGACGAAAACGAGACAACATTTCGTTACGATTAAGGAAATTTTAATAAAAAGTAAATAAATTGCGTGACGCCAAATTCGTGACGAGGGGTCTATGAAAATACGTGACGATTTTTTTCATAAAGTCGTTAGTTACACGAAATAGTGATAATTTTACTTTAAATTTTGGTATAAAATTCTTGACGTGCAGCTCGTTACAAAAACGTTACAAAATATTTATACAAATCGTCACGAAAACATCACGTAAAGTCGTGACACCAATGCGCAGTCGCCAATGTTCTGTGCATCTCCATCAGATATAAAGTAGGATCTCCATTTTGAATGTTTGGTAACGACCCAAGCCATTGGTTTCTGTAGGTTTTTCTATATTTCTGCAAAGTTTTTAATGGTAAACAAAAGGATAGTTTAAAACCGTAAGTACTTTTGCTTTTATATATTTCAGTAGCTTAAGACAATTGTCTGCAAAGCTAAACAACTCCACACTCTAATCTAAGAAATGTTTTGCTGTTAGCAACATAATATAAGTAACCACAACATTTTTAGTGTGTCAATATATCCTTAACAAATTTATTATTACGTATAGCTTAAGTATTTTAAGTTGAATTTCTACTGAAAGAGGATAAAATACATTTTTTTGTACGTGAAATAAATTTTAATGAAGCCATGGAGAAAACTACTTATTTCTTATGATCATTTTGCAGGTCAATAAAAATTAAAAAATTGGTAACCAACATAACAGACTGTTTTACAGTCGACACTCTGGACACACTCCACACAACTGGATAGGGGCGAACGAAAACTTTAGACTAAAAGACATAATATTATTGATGGCAAACACAATTGTCTTGGGTTGTCTCGGGGGAAAGAAATATTACAAAGGATGACGTTGAAAAGCACATTATGGATGCCTTCCAGCATACATATGATAAGATGAAATCACAGGTTTGTACTTCAGCTGAACCCTAGTTTTATTTAAGTAAGTTTATTATAAATAAATGTTGCAGTTAAAGAAACTGCAGAAATAAAATAAAAATTTTATACTAAATGAATTATTAATTGATTTCATTCATTTAATTTTTTAATTTATAAGAGAAATACTTGTTTATTTTGTTTTACTGTTTTTTATATTAGGTATATTCTAATAAAATAGTGTTTTATTCTACAGGAGAATTATATTTTTGTGTACTGTTTTATCCTTAAAATAAAAAAATAATTTAATTTTTTTTT
This sequence comes from Brassicogethes aeneus, assembly GCA_921294245.1. Taxonomy (NCBI): domain Eukaryota; kingdom Metazoa; phylum Arthropoda; class Insecta; order Coleoptera; family Nitidulidae; genus Brassicogethes; species Brassicogethes aeneus. The sequence continues at coordinate 4,340,544 of OV121138.1, forward strand.
CAAAGATAAAATTTGAAAACTACCTAATTGAAATTATTGCTGGTTTTCAAAAGTGTATTTTTATTTTATAAGAGAAATATTTTTTTATTTTGTTAGTGTTTTTATACATATAATATATATTATTATAGTTTATTGTAGAATATGTTTTTACTGTTTTTCTAATAAAATATAATTAATTCAGTTAAATGTGCTTTCTTTGAATTAACATTGCAAAACTAAACAATATTATTATTTGGGGGTGTAATAATATTGTGTAGTGTAATGCAGTACGGTATAGTGGGTTGTTTTGTGTATTGTGGAATTATTGCTTACCTTCAAAGTTTTGTAATTTGATTTCAACCTGATGATGAGGTTGAAATCAAATTACAAAACTTTGAAGGTAAGCAATAATTCCACAATACACAAAACAACCCACTATACCGTACTGCACTGCATTACACTACACAATATTATTACACCCGCAAATAATGCAACTATACGTCACAATTACGTGACCAGTTCAGTTCACTATTCGGTAACGAAGCGTCGTGACGAAACCGTGACAAATCATCGTGAAGAATCCGTGGCGTATTCTTAACTACATCGTGAAGATTTTTATTCATATTAATGTAACGTATTCGTCACAAAAACTATGCTTAAATTTAGCGCGGTTTGGCAACTGTTTTTAATTGAAAACGTTACGATTTTTAAATAACGTCCAAGTCACGACTGACTGAAAACGTCTTGTTTACGTCAAGATTTCGTTACGTTGTGCTACCTGGGTAATTTGTAGGTCAGTTTCAAAGGACAAATTTAAATGTTGATTAAAATGCTAAAATAACATTTGGGATTAGGTTAGAAGAAAATCGAATTTAAAGTATGCTGTTCCTTAAGTGTTTTCTTAAAAAAGTTCTTTAATATTCCAGTCAGAAGTTAATGTCACGTTTTTCTTTCTTTTCTAGCTTTTGTATTGCGAAGTTTTGGGCAAAATATATTGCCAATAAACCCAAGCTAACATAAATGTAGCGATACAAAGCGGTCCCAAAAGTTTTATGTTATTAAAATCTAAAATTAATAATTAAATGTTTAATTAAAGTTCATATATATATAAAAAAAGTTTTTTCTGTAATACCATATATACCATATATATATACCAATTTTTTTTTTATTGTACTCGTGTTTTTTTATTAAGGTGCAACCAAGGTAGCTTATGCATGCCAATTTGATTTATTATTTTTAGTATTTAAAAAATGGTACATCTGCTCACAATTCTGCTACTGCTGAAGACCTTAATTAAATACTCTGATACTGTCAAATTGACAAAAATATTTATTTATATTTAATTATTATACAGGGTGTCCGGGAAAAGGAGGTTAATCCGTTAACCATATATTCCTTGAGTTAAAACAATAATACTTTCATAATACCATTTTTCAATTTAGAGCTTCATGTTCGATATACAGGGCGACAAAGTTTGAAATTAAAAACTGATTTTTTTTAATAATTCGAGTAATTGATAAGATACTAAGTTTAAATTCGGTACACTACTTCAACATAAATAGTTACATTTTTTGAGACCAACAAAACAAAAAACAATTGACAAATAATCAAAATAGGGGGGTCCAGTACTCACTGACTCCCCCTTTTTTTAGTACGTGCGCCAATGACTTCCAAACGGAATTTTTTTAGGTAATCATTTATTGTTGAAAATGTTTTGTCTCTTATAAAATTTTGATAAAATGATTTGTTTTAGAGATAATTTGTAAAGTATGGGTCAGTCCATATCAAATTTTCAAAATTTAATTTTTTTTTGAAAAAAATGTAGGTCATTTGATATATCATAAACAAGTTCTCTAATAGGCCTTTAAAATAAGCCATCACTCACCTTTCTAATTTTAATAGTTTACGAGATATCGCTATTTTTGTAAGTACTTGCAAGACCCAAATTTATCGGAATTTTTTTGATTTTCAAAAAACAAATTTACCAAAAATGATCAAAATCGGAGATGGTGGGGGAAGAACCTTTGGTTGATTTGATATGGACTGACCCATACTTTACAAATTATCTCTAAAACAAATCATTTTATCAAAATTTTATAAGAGACAAATTTTTTTTAACAATAAATGATTACCTGAAAAAATACCGTTTGGAAGTCATTGGCGCACGTACTAAAAAATAGGGGGAGTCAGTGAGTACTGGACCCCCCTATTTTGATTATTTGACAATTGTTTTTTGTTTTGTTGGTCTCAAAAAATGTAACTATTTATATTGAAGTAGTGTACCGAATTTAAACTTAGTATCTTATCAATTACTCGAATTATTAAAAAAAGTCAGTTTTAAATTTCAAACTTTGTCGCCCTGTATATCGAACATGAAGCTCTAAATTGAAAAATGGTATTATGAAAGTCTTATTGTTTTAACTCAAGGAATATATGGTTAACGGATTGACCTCCTTTTCCCGGACACCCTGTATAACATCGATATAAAAATAATATCAGATTCTAAAGTAAAAGGGCAAAACTTAATTTCGATAAAGTTATGCCAAATGCCTCAATGGCAGAATAAGTAAATCGCCCTATAAATAAATTTAATTTCTTTTATATAAATTCTTTTCAAAACGAAGATTATTATCCGCTAGGAATACTTTCTCTTCTGGGCTGTAAAGCAACCTATATTTAACTACTTTTTTATATGATTTTACTCATCCAAGCACCACCAAAGCCAAATTAATTGCATTTTTAACTACGAATTTCGACAACTCAACTTGACAACTGCACAATGTAACCTACAATAATTTATACACAGAGAATTTATACATATATGTATAACCACAATTAGAGTTATAACTAGCTTAGTTTTTTTAATCAATCAACTTGACAACTGTATTTACCAACCAAAACCCTAAATTTGCAACGTTGCCGCATTTCAGATAAAAAAAGAACTTTACTTACATAATTTTTTTACTAAAATGAAATATTATTGATGTTTTATCAATTAAAGTAAATTATAATTATATTATTATTCCCAATACTTTTTAAATGACATGGAAATATTTTTCCCATGTTCAGATTAAAATTTATGTAGGTAGATATTGAAATGACTTGTCGTTTTATCTCGCAAAAATTTACATTCTACACTGCGCTTTCAATAAAATATTCGCCGATATTTTATACACAAAATCGAAAATGTCTATAAATTATTCTTTTCATGAATATACATACCTACTATGGCATATTTCTTGGAATCAATATGTTTGAAAATATTTTTGTTTCTAAATATCTAAGATCAGATGGTATTGAACGTGTTTTTGAAAAAGTAGATAGCATTTAAGTAAAAAAATTAAAAATAAATTTGTATTATTTGAAATAGACAAAGTTTATTTTTTATTATAAGACAATGATTAAAACTCTTAATTAAAAGAAGCTGTGTATTATACTAGCGTTGAGTGACGTATTAATCAATGTTTGAAGTTAGAATGGTTACTCTATTGTTTTATAGATGTCGCTTAATACAAATATTTCTTTTATATTATTTTTTAGATAATTAAGTATTTGTCGTAGAAAAAGTCGTTTATAAACTTTTTAGACACCCATTTAATCAAACACTCGCTCTCAAGCTCATAATGGCTTGATGACTAAAATGGCGTATATCAAACTTAATCCATAATATACTTTTAAATTAAATACTGTGACGGATAAAAGCACAAGTTCATTGCCAAATATTTAATCAAAACAATTTGAAATTAATAATCAATCGAGTTAATGATTAATTACCATCCAGGGGAAGAGGAAGCCTCTGTTTGCGTCAATGGGAACATGTAATAGTAATTTGAATTCACAAAAGGGTCTTTTAATTACACAACTTGAGTTAGACACGTACATATTTATGAATTAATTGTTATAATAAGAATTAAATTACTTTATTCATAATTATATTTCAATGAATTTAATTGTACCTATGTATATGCAAAAATGGAGAATAATGTCATGAATTGGATTTATTAAAAAAAAAACAGAAATATTTAACTAAAGAAAATTTACCGGTATTTTGAAAACATAACCTTAATTGAAACTCAATACGATTGTTGCATTGCATTTTTTAAAAAATTCCCAAAGACCATTTAGGGCATCAATAACTAAATGTGTCCTATATGGTTTAAAAGAGAAATATTTTCTTAACAATTAACAGTTTGTTTAATGTCGATAGCTTTATTAGCAAAAAAAGTACAATTTTTTTTAAGTTAGGTCTGCATAGTAACTTTTGCGTAGCCCTGTATAAATAGGTGATAGGGGGAGAAAAGAAAAGGGGAGTTTTTTTCACTTTTTGGGTTCATGTCTATTTACAGTTAAAAAAGAAATAAAATTAGAGTATATGAGGTGCACTCATTGGTGGCTCATAAATGGAATTACCCTATATAAAAAAAGTGATTTTTGGCTAACCCTGTATAAATCTAATGATGTGCTCAGTATGAAAACAGTATTCTCCAAGTCTCGTTAACAATATACTCCAATATTATAAAAGGTTAATAAGAATGCCATTTTGTAACCTGATAAACGTAGAAATATCTAAAATAAAATAGGGATAAATCTTTTTTGCGTGTTATGCCAAAATCATGAATTTACGTTTTGCTTTATTAAAAATAAGCGATTTTTGGCTCACCCTGTATATATCAAATGATGTGAACAGTATTAAAAAGTATTCTTTAAGTCTCCTCAATAATATACTGATTTTATAAAAATCGGTGTACAAATGTGTACTCTGTCAAAGGTAGACTTTGAAATAAACAAAAATAAAAAAAAAATCATGAATTTTCAAAAAATTTCAAAAAGAGCAGCTAGGATTTTGGTAAATATCATTTTTAAGACACCAAAGGATCCCGAACAAGAAACTGCAATCAGTTTTTGGCGGCATTTTTATGTGACTTAACTTCGTTCAGGCACACTGCAACACAAAGTGCCATCCACCACATCTTTAGTCATAAAATGTTATCCCTAAAATATTGAGTTTTAAAATAATTATAATAATTTCTTTTTCAGACAAATGCACCATGTACGGATTAATCATAGAAAATATGGCCGAGTACATAAAACAAACATACGGGGAGGAAAAATGGGAGGAAATTCGAAGAGCCGCAGGCGTAGACCAGCCAAGTTTCAGCACTCATCAGGTTTATCCTGAAAATTTAATACCACGACTCTCAAAAAAAGCCATCCAGGTAAAATCTTCTTCCTCATAATCATCTTCATCCATCGTGGTTAATATCGAATCGATACATCATCAACTTTTGGAATTTTAGTTTTAACGGGCACCTATTTTCTTGACCTTTTTGGTTGATAATTACAACTAACAAATAGGAACTTCTTCGGAAAAACAAATACGATAATAAAACAAGCTTTCAGTTTATACACTTTATTATTTACTATCTTCCGCCTTTTCTTCATCGACTGAGCTATACCTACTGTCCTTACTCATTTTTCGCCTCCCCCCTTCCTCATCTTCTTCACCTTCATCCTCTTCTTCATATTCTTCATCCTCATCATCCTCATCGTCTTCAAGTTTCATTGCTAGCTCCAAATTGCTAACGAAGCCGGCCTCTCTTCTAGCCTGCCTCAAAGCAGCAGCTACGACCTCCGGTGTATCTTTCTTCATGATCTCGTCAGCTAGATCGTAAACTTCCATCACATCCATCTTCGCCATTAGTCTTCTCACGAGTAGATCCACGTACTTCATACGTTTATATTCGTGTTCTTCGAAAATGATGCCGTTCGCGATGTCTTCCTCTTCGGTCGAAAGAAGATACATATCGATTAATTTGCAGAGAATGTCTTCCTTGCTCCTGAATTTATGACCCATTTCGATGGATAATCTAAACGGTGGGTCCGGCGTATCGTCCCAGTACAGATAATTGGGTATTTTCGGCCTCCTTAGCTGCAACATAGCTCTTCTTTTTTCTATCAACTCATTGCAATAGTTTTCCAGTATAATAACCGGATGCTCGGCCATCGCTTCCGGCGCTTCTTCGAACGGAATTTTTCCGGTCAAAACCAAATGCTTTCCTCTTTGATACTCGCCGCCCTCCTTTTCCTTTATACGCTTTTGCATTATTTCCGCGAAGTATTCAAGTATCCGACATTTCAGTCTCAACATGTAGGCGCGGTCCAAAATTGTTACCGTATTTGATCCCATCAACTTTTCCATGGTCTCACGCACCTGATACATCGAGTATGACATGCTCGCCTTTTGCCACCACTTTACCTACAGACAGTTTTACAGTTAGGTGTATGATCCACAGACCCCAATCCCTGATAGCACAGTTTATTCTAAGAATGTTTTTTAAACCCTCCAGTGGGAATATTCTTAGGATCATGCTATATTTCTTCTAGTCATGTTCTAAGAATGTTTTTTAAACCTTCCAGTGAGAATATTCTTAGGATCATGCTATATTTCTTCTAAAGAACATGCTTAAAAGACATATAGCATGATCCTAAGAATATTCTAACTGGCCTATAGGCAGGTTCTTAGAAGGTGCAAAGTTTAGTGGTAAAAATTAATCCACTCTAAACATATGCTTAGAATGTTGAGAAAGTAATTGCTATAGAAAGTTCATTTAGGAATATTCCTGGAACATTCTGTTAAGCATATTCAGTTCAGTTAGGTACCTATATAATAGTAAAATATACCATAATCTACGTATAAAGGTACCTATACTTGGTAATACTAAGTAAAAAACACAACCCAAAATATTTTTTTATAGTTATTTGTCAAATTAAACAATATTCGATAACAAAAATACTTTTACTATAGGTTTCTAAATTATCCGGCTTTTACATAAAATCTTCTATCCAACTTAAAAACAATGAAAAATTTTTTTTTATGAAGAATTATTTGGTTTTTTCTTTTATGAAGAATTATTTTATAAGGAAATATTTTGTTTTTTTATATTTTATTTTATGTTAAAAATAAATATTTATCAATTTGAATTAACATTTTTATGTATAATAATCCTAACTATCTAATCTGACTTTTTATGAAATAATGTCATACAACTTATGGTTCAGAGGTCAAATTGTTTATTTAATATTTTTAAATAAATATATATTAATATGTCGCAATTTTTTTTAAGGGGACGACAAATACATTTCACTGTCATAGTATGACAGTGAGGCGTATTTGTCGCTTCCTGAAGAATTTTACGAATGTAGAATCCAACATATTAGAACGTAGGTATCTGACATATTTGGAAATATTCTCAAAAGCTTCCTAGAAGCTCCATAAGAAACCTAAGAACATTCCAAAAACGTATTCTTAAAATGTTCTTAGATTGCTTTTTAGGAAGCTTCTAAGAATCTAATTGCATCATTAAAAGGGTATCTATTGAATGTTTTAAAAGTCCCTAAGAACATTCTTAGCAATAAGGGAAGGTTCTAAGAATATTCCATTATTTCGAGTCATATCTTCTTAGAAGATTCTTAGAATCAAATTTTGCTATCAGGGATAATCCCACACATATACATAAAATATACATAGAATTGATAATTACTTCTGCTTTATAAGTTTGCATTTTACTGCTTTTTTTCTTGATTTTTCCCACAACATCTTTGAATTCAAATTCAACTTTCTTCGTATACTTCTTCTTTGTTTTCCTCCGGTTACGTTTCCGCTCTATTTTTTCGTCTACTATTAGAGACTTGTCCAACTCAATTTTCTTCGATGGAAGAACCATTTTAGTGTTTCTACGACTCCTGGTGTGTTTTTCAATCTCGTCGTTATCTAGATGATGAAATTTTAAAAATGAATTTTTCTTGTGATATACAAACCTATTTGGGATTCGTCGAATCTCATTATTAATTTAAAAACGTTTCCTCCTGAAATTCTTTACAAAAACATGCATGTCGAAATTTTGACATTTTGACGTTTGTTTGTATGGGGATGTCGGGACAATCCACTGCAACACTAGAAACGCATAGGGATATAAAAAATAACCAATACAGATTTAAAATATATTACATATAAGTAAAAATAACCTTAAAAATTACGCTTCTTCGTGTTCTTCCTCTTCATCGTCTTCTTCATCATCTTCATAAACCACGGTGAAGATCGAATCGGTGTCCTCAATAACCACCATCTGGGATTTGGGCTTGTAGCCCATTTCCGGCAGGTCTTTTTGCATAATAATGTCCGCAAAATCGTATATCTGGGACACAATAGTTAAATGGGCCAATTTTCTAATGTTTATGTCGGCGTATTTCAATCGTTTGAGCTCCTGTTCGTCAAACATGTAGTCCGTCAAATCTTCATACAAGAAGTGATCGATATCCTTGCAAAGACACTCCTCCTTGGACCTAAATTTGTGTCCCACCTCAATTGACAACCTGAACGGCGGATCAGGCGTATCGTCCCAATATAAGTAGGTGGGAATTTTCGGTTTTATCAAGTTGTAATGGGCGCGTCTTTTCTCTATCAACTCGTTGCAATAATTCTCCAGGATAATCACTATGTGATCGTTCATCTCTTCTGGAGCTTGGGAAAACGGCAATTGCCCGGTTAGTATTAAATGTTTTGCTCTTTTGTACTCCTTTTCCTCCCGCATTTTCACTCTTCTGGTCATCATTTCCAAGTAGTGTTCAAGGATACGCACTTTCAGTCTCTCCATGTAGGTTCTGGACATCGCACTGGTTATTGTTGTCCCCATTAGAATTTCCAGAATTTCCTTGCACATACTCATCGCGTACGTAATGCTAGGTTTCTGCCAATATTTTATCTAAAAATACAATTTTTATATGTTGGAAGTTTAGGTTATTATTATTATTATTATTAACATTCTCTTTAAAGGTTTGAAGTGCCTTTTCTTTCTTTCTCCTCTGCCTGAGGATTTCCCTCTTACTTTGAGGTTTCCCAGCGTATCCTTTTTCCAACATTGATTCCACTTTTCGCATCTTTCTAGTCTTTTTCTCAACCCTGACCTTTCTTGATGTAGTATCTACAACAAATACACATACAACAAAAATAATTATACGTTTATATATAAGCATACCTTCTAAGTCCTTTGCCTCTTCTTCATTTGCACTAACACTCACGACAGTATTTTTAACTTCCATCTTCTTGTTTTTTCTGTCACGTTTATTTTCGATTTCCTCGTCCTTTTTTAGGGCCTCGTCCAACTCGATCTTTTTCGATGGGAAAACCGCTGCTGTATTTCTACGATTTATTATAGGTTTTTCCTCGTCCTCTACATGAAAATTGTTAAATTAGTTTGTATGTGTTATAAATATTACAAACCTTCTTTAAGGTCGAATTTCATTATCAATTTATAACATTACATCCTTAACATGCTCTTTACAAACAAGTATTTCCCATAATAGAAAAATAAAATAATAAAATTGGTTTTTGACACAGAAAACGTATATTTTTGACGTTTTTTTGTTGGGAGATGCAATGCAGGCTATTCCTTAAGGATGTGTCATTTTAGGAGAATTAATTCTCTTAAAATTTTTATTTACTCAAGTTTATAGAAACCTTGTCAGTGACGAGCCTATTTTTATCTACAGGGCAACGAGTAGGTTTTTTCCCAAAAGAAAAATTGGGAAATTTTCGGAAAAATTTACTTTTGTATTTTATAATTTTATCCAAAAGTTATGCAAAAATCAATTTTTCTGAAAATCACACTTAAAATTTTTTTGGAAGCGTTTTCGAGATATGAATTTTCAAATGTTTTTTTTTTTTAATTTTCTGAGGTGTTTTGACGTTTTAGAGTATACTTCGAGTTCTAATTGATCTATTTTACCAAACAAGCACTTAAATCAAAGGTAATTGAGCCCTCTACATTTTTCTTTTGTTTAGTTTTGGTATGGGCTCAGTAGTTCGATACTGGCGATTTTATGAAGTTGAAAAAGTCCTTTTTTTACAAAAATCGAGGTTGAAAATTTACATATCTTTCTGGGAAAGATAGAAATCGAAAAGATAAGTCCAGTTTGATTTATTTTTCGTATAGATTATACTTAAAGAAAAAAAATAAGCTGCTGTTGATAGAAATCCATGGATAAATGGCGAAGTTATGAATTTTTCAGTGAAATAGCAAAATTCAGTTTTTCGAGAATATTTATGATTTTTCTTTATTTTATTGAATTATATAAAATTTAATATTGAACATTGGTTTTTATTTTAACATTAAATATTGAAATTAAATTATATATTGAATATTGAACATTGAAGATATTGAAAGTTTTATTTTGTTTTTTGTTGCTTTCGTATTCCGTTTCTCGTATGAGGGACCAAATGTAATCACCCATCATGGGTGCATCCCAGAAGCCGTGATACCGCCGCTCCATAGCCTTCATTTGCTGGTGAAAACGTTCTCCGTGCTCATCACTTACGTCACCCAGATTGTCCGGGTTATTTACGCACTCGAACTCTACTTCTTTTACTCATTTTACACTTTTTATTAACTAAATAAAACCATGATAAAAATACCTTGTTGAAATATCAAAAAATAGCACTATACCAACACGAGAAACAAAAGAATTCACGTTTGTGGAGTCATGTCAAATTTAAATTTTGAAGAATGTTTTCGGTGAAAAAAGTACCTAAAAACTCAAATAATTTCAATCATGCACTTTACTTAGGTTTTTATTAAGGAATAAACATATTACAAAATAAAAGAACAAAATAAATTAAAAATCGTCAAAAAGCTGAATTCATAACTTCGCCATTTTTCCATGTATTTTTATCAACATTAGCTTGTTTATTTTGTAAAAATGTCAGATATCAAAAATATGTAAAAGGAAGTTTTAGAGGGCTTTAAAACCTTTAATTTAAGGGGTTGTTTGACCAAATCGTTTAATTAGATTTCAAGCTATACTCAAAAACGTCAAAACACCTCCGAAAATTGAAAAAAAAATTGAAAATTCATATTTTAAAAACGCTTCCATAAAAAAATTGAGTGTGATTTTCGTGTTTAGAGGGTCAAAATACATGGACAAATTATAATGCAATATGGACTATATACTTGACCTCATCAGTGTCGGTTAGCCGTATGGTGTGTCCACTTCTTTATTTTCAGATTCTCAATGTAAGCGAAAAGGAGTTTTTCGACCAGATGGGCGTATTTTTCATCGGTTTCGTGAGTCAGTACGGGTACGACCGGGTTTTATCAGTGCTAGGCCGACACATGCGCGACTTTTTGAACGGCTTGGACAACTTACACGAGTACTTAAAATTTTCGTACCCACGGATGAGGGCTCCGAGCTTCATATGCGAAAACGAAACAAGACAGGGTCTTACATTGCACTACAGATCGAAAAGAAGAGGTTTCGTTTACTACACCATGGGGCAGATCAGAGAGGTGAGTGCCTCAAGGAGCCATACTGGGACCCTGATTTCCATTTGTGTGTTTTTCAGGTCGCAAAGCATTTTTATCACAAAGAAATGAAGATTGAATTGGTTAGGGAAGAGTTACTGTTTGATATGGTGCATGTCACTTTCCAACTAACTTTCGATAACAGAGCATTTACTCTAGCCTCTCTGGCAATGACAAGGGAGGAAAAACATCTGCCCATCAGTGCTGCAGTTTTGTTCGAAATATTTCCTTTCTGTATTGTTTTTGGGTAAGAACCACGTAAATAATAATGATTTTTATTTGTAGTTATTTCTTTGTAGCTCTGATATGATAGTTCGCAGTATAGGTAACTCACTGATGGTAATATTACCAGACTTGGTCGGCAAGAAAATCACAAACTGGTTCGATTTGGTTCGTCCTCTGATAGCCTTCAAGTTTGGATCTGTAAGTATTAAGTTTAAAGTAGATTAACCAACGTAAATTGAAATTGGTCAGTTGAACCCATGGTTTTTCTTATTTAAAGGATGGAAACTTATTTGGTGACACCCTGTAGATTTAATTCATGAATTGCTCGTCTTGTGGCCATGTTAAAGGTCACAAAATCCCTCGGGATAAAGTTTGATCCTTAAACTCATAAAGTGCCCAAGAGAGAAGCCATAAATCTTGGGTCTAAATAATTGTTACTTTATATTTTGCGATGATAAATATGAAACCCAAGAGAATGCTGTAGGTTTCTTCTCAACTAATTTGAAAATGTTCATATCTTTCGTGTTTTACCAAACAAAAGGAAGCTTTCCAAGTTTTAAAAAAAATCAATGTTACCAGATATACAATGTTTATGTACGAGGTGTGTTCAGAAAATAACGGGAATTGTTAAATTTCGCGGCTTCGGAGGGTCCGGTTGTCATAAAGTTTTATTCATTATGTTGGTATATATGCCCCCGAAGTATGATAAAAACTTTAGCTGTTTTCATTGTTTACTTTGTCTGTGGCAGCCGCTAAGGTTAGACGTGTTTTATGAGCTCGGCGATTATCGTTCGTTAAAAGAAATGGATCAAAGAGAATTTGTATCCAATTTTGCTTAAAAAAATGAAATAAATTCTGTGAAATGTTAACAAAGGCCTATAGTGAGTCTGCTATAAGTAAAACAAGAGTTGGTTTACAAGTGGTATAAGAGTTTCCAAGATGGCCGTGAAAACGTGGAAGATGACGAACGCCCCGAACGCACAAGCACATTACAACCGATAAAAACATGGAAAAAGTGGAAGAAATGGTTATAAACCATCAGAGAAGTCGCTGATGATGTTGGTATATCGATTGGCTCATCCCATGAAATTTTTTCAAATGTTTGAGTATGAAACGCGTGACAGCAAAATTTGTTCCAAAATTGTTAAATTTTGAACAAAATTATCGGCCAAAAACAATACTGTAATGATGCCCCAGCCTTCATATTCGCCAGACATGCCTGTGTCTGACTTTTTCCTATTCCCAAAAATAAAGAGAACCTTAAAGGGCCGTCGTTTTGCAAGCATAGATGACATTAAAAGCGCATCGCTAAAAGAACAAAGGGCTATCTCAAAGATCGAGTTTTAGAAGTGTTTCGAGTATTGGAAGAAGAACTGGCCGGTGTGCATAATATCCAATGGGGACTATTTTGAAGGCAACAACATTAATGTAGACGAATAAATAAATATTTGTTTCAAAAAACGAAAATTCCCGATATTCTGAACACACCTCGTATACATTAAAATAATTATTTAACCGCACTTTATGAATTTTTTTTAGATTCTTAACAGGACGAATAATATTTTCGAATTGGTTACCGTGGAGCCCATAATAAATGATAAGCAACATTCCAGTGATGGTCAAAGACAGGCTTTAGCTTTGCCGGAAGAAATTGATAATTTTGAGGATAAAAACTTAAGACTCAAAGGTAAAGAAAAAAACGTACACACACACAATGTCATAATCACCCAGTAATTACCAGAAACATTATTACACTTAAAAAAAAGTGATTTGGAAATAAAAAGCACTTTATCTAAACCAATTTTATTACAAAAATAAAGAAAAATTAATTAAAACAAATTTTCTAGAGAACACATTACAAAAAATGTGAATTTCTCTGAGAATAAACTTTACAATAAATTAGAATTTAGGAAAAAAGGTTTTTGTTAATTTAATAATCAGTGTTTCAACCTCTAGTAAGGAATGCAATCTTACTGCAAAATGTACAATCTTGGTATTGCAAGATTTAAGTGCTGATAGCACACTTTATTCTAAGAATGTTTTTAAACCTTCCAGTGAGAATATTCTTAGGATCATGCTATATTTCTTCTAAAGAACATGCTTAAAAGACATAAAGCATGATCCTAAGAATATTCTAACTGGCCTATAGGCAGGTTCTTAGAAGGTGCAAAGTTTTAGTGGTAAAAATTAGTCTACTCTAAACATATGCTTAGAATGTTAAGAAAGTAATTGCTATAGAAAGTTCATTTAGGAATATTCCTGTTAAGCATATTTGGTTCAGTTACGTATATAATAGTAAAATATAACATAAACTACCTATAATGTACTTACTTAAGTACCTAATTAGTAATTAGTATTAAATACTAAGTAAAAAACACAATCCAAAATAGGTATTTTATTTTATATTAAAAATAAATATTTATTAATTTGTATACCGATTTTTTATTTATATATAATTTTATAGTTTTTATTCAAACTTAAAACTAACTTAGTTACTCAAAAGTATCCTAGTTACTCAAAAGTATCTTAAATACTTTCATATAGTATCTTAGATACTTTTGAATAGTTTCTTAGATACTTTTAATTCAAAGTATCTAGTTACCAGAGGTAACTAAGTTATTTTGTTTAAAGTATCTAAGAAAAGTAACTAGATACTTTTCAGAAGTAACTTTCCCAGCTCTGTTAATAGGTAGTATGTTTTGTAAGCTATGTGTATGCAGAATAACTGTTACTCATGAAATAGTCTTGTCAAATACCATTCGGGCATCTAATTTTTCCTGACTTTTGCAATTGGTTCAATACAAAATCTTTTTTTGTAATACAACTAAAATAGTGTTTCTCGTAATTACTGGGTAATTCCATATTAGATTGGTTGTGTGTGTATTAAACTGGGCCAAAAAATCAACTATTTTTTTTTGAAAAGTATATCGATAATATGGTTTGGGTTGACAAAAAATTATTGTGAAAGTTTGAGTCCATAATATTAATATTAAGAGGTCTATCATCGCAATTTTTCCTGAGCGAGTTTTTGTCTCAAAACTCCCAAACTATTGAGTTTAACAACTAAGACTAAGATATATTTTAAGAAAATTAAATGCTCTACAAAAAAGGTTAAAGTGAAATTTTCCGTCAGATGAACCGTTTCCTTAAAATCATGCCTTAAAAATTGGTATAGTTTTACATTTTGATCTTTTAACTTTGGAATTTTGTAATTCATGTAAAAATCAGTACCCAGAAAAAAACCTATGAAAATTCTTATGGGAAATCAAATGCTTTACAAAAAAAGCCTCTTAACATTTTTGGCTAAATTCACTCAATCAAAAGTTATTGAAGGTTAAAGTTGAAGTCAAAACGAAATTCTTATTTTTTCCTGTGTAGATTTATTTTTTTATGGGTGATAATTTTATTTTTTTCTTTATAAATGTGTATTATATAACTAATTAATAATTTCCAATAAAAAAACAATATGATTGTTATTATTTAAACGATTAAATAGGTGAACAGTGAACAAATAGGTAAACAGTGAAAATAATAATTTTCTAAAGAAAGTAGCTTCTTAAAACGAAATAAATAAAATAACTTTAAAAAAAAAAAGAATTCAAGTTTTTAACTGACCCAAAAAAAATCTAGAGTGGAAAAACCAAGAATTTCGTTTTGACTTCAAATTTAACCTTGAATAACTTTTGATGGAGTGAATTTAGCCAAAAATGTTAGGAGACTTTTTTTGTAGAGCATTTGATTTTCCATAAGAATATTTATCGGTTTTTTCCATGAATTACAAAATTCCAAAGTTAAAAGGTCAAATTGTAAAACTACACCAATTTTTAAGGCATGATTGAAAAACCGGCCCTCAATTTTCTTAAAAAAATATTCCTAAGTCAATTTTGTTAAACTCAATGGTTTGGGAGTTCTGAGACAAAAACTCGCTCAGGAAAAAAAAATCTAAAATTGTGATGGTAGACCTCTTAAAATTAATATTATGGACTCAAACTTTCACAACAATTTTTTTTGTCAACCCAAACCATATTTTCGATATGCTTTTCATCAACCTTTCTTCCCCCCTATCCAGGGCAAATGGTCTACATGGACAACTGGAAGATGATGATGTACCTGGGGACGCCGGTAATGCCCGACCTGAACTCGCTCATAATATCAGGGCTGTACATCAACGACCTTTCCATGCACGATTTCAGTCGCGACCTCATGCTAGCCGGCACGCAGCAATCCGTAGAGTTGAAGTTGGCGCTGGATCAGGAGCAACAGAAATCAAAAAAGTTGGAGGAGTCCATGAGAAAGTTGGACGAGGAGATGAGGAGGACCGACGAGCTCCTGTACCAGATGATACCCAAGCAGGTGGCTGATAGGCTCAGGAAAGGGGAGAATCCCATCGATACTTGTGAGGTAATAATTTGACTTTTGCCCAGCCTATGGGGTAGTTGAATTTTTTCTGACCTATACTTTTTATGGTTTTATTCAAGGCGTTTTGTAATATTAAACATTTCTGTGAAATCAGAATTTCAATTGAGTTTACCGTTTTCGAGATATTTACAAAAAATATAAATTTTTATGACGTAACAAACCTCGCCATGTGACCAACATTCTAAGATTTCTATTGGTTGAAAATTACCCTGTTGTCAAGTTGTCTTGTTAATGATTTCATTCGGTTATGTCAGAAAATACCCGAAGAGGTTATGTACAAATACTGTCACTGTCAGTTGAGTGAAAGATGGTCACCAAATTCATTAAGTACCTATCTTCCTTATTACGAGGTATCATATTACTGTTTGATATATCTAAAAGAATATAAAGAACCAGGCATTATACTAATGAAATGCATTTACGACAAAATATGATTATAATTATAGGTACTTACTTTATTTGTTTAAAAGCTCCAATGTTCAATGTAACCAACCATTCCACAAGATTCCTCTGCTTTGGAGTCCGTTATTAATAAATCACTTATCTAATATCAATTACAAATAACATAACAATAACATTGATTTTCAATAATTTAAATTTAAAAAAAAAACATAACCCGAAAAAAGAAACGTCAAAAAATCAATTCTTCTTCTTCTTCTCAACTAAAATTATAGATCAAGTGGTTTTAAAACTAAAATATTATAACGTGGCGCCATCTATCGTAAGAATCTTAAACTAAACACACTGGCAACCATAGAAAAAGCTGGCAACGTTGTCAATAGCCTAGTGACGTAATTAGGAGATTTTTTTGTAAATATCTCGAAAACGGTAAATTCCGATTTCACAGAGATGTTTAAAATTACAAAACGCCTTGAATAAAACCATAAAAAGTATAGGTCAGAAAAAATTTAACTACCCCATTTGACAATATAACTGTCATTTGTTGCAGATGTTCGACAGCGTATCGATTCTGTTTTCCGACGTTGTCACATTTACGGAAATTTGCAGCCGGATAACTCCCATGGAAGTCGTATCGATGCTGAACGCGATGTATTCGATATTCGACAAGCTGACAGAAAGAAACCGAGTGTACAAAGTAAGTACCCACTGGGAAAATGATGTGGATATATCAAATTTTATAGGAGTTGAAAGTTGAGTTTTGGAAGAGACATAATTTGTTTTTTTTTGTTTTGCTTTCTTTGTTCATTGTTTCGTATTTTACACCGAATATTTTTTATTTATGTTGCGTTGTTTTTAAAAGTAGGATCAGATTCATTTTTATCCTTTTCATCACTTCTTCTCTCCCTTATTTACATAAGCATGTATGCTAAGTCTACAAGGGTTTCGAATTTTAAACATATTTTTCAGACGTATAAAAAGAAATACTTGAAAAGGTATGTTTGTATTTGAATTTTAATAGATGTTTATCCCGTCTCGGTTCAGACGCATTTTAACACAACTTTTACGTAATATAATACATATTGACAAGCCCTTCGATTTTCTTAAAGATGGATCAACAATTATAAATTTTTGGGAGAAATTTCAGATCAATCTGTCAATAAGTTTTGATTCACCAGATTTTTCCAGAACTGAAAAATTCGCCATTTTTAATAAAATTCCTCAAAAACACATTTTTGCACTTTCCATACAGGGTGTCACCAAATAAGTTGTCATCCTTAAATAAGAAAGTTTTTCCTCTATTATTTTTGCATTTGTGGCACAACTATTATTCGTATGGCTTTTTCATAAAGTTTTTTTTTTATCTGGACTGCGGCAACGTTGAAAATTTAGGGTTTTGGTTGGTAAATACAGTTGTCAAGTTGGTCGCATTGATTAAAACAAACTAGGCTAGTTATAAATCTAATTGTGGTTATGTATAAATTATTGTAGGTTACATTGTGCAGTTGTCAAGTTGAGTTGTCGAAATTCGTAGTTAAAAATGCAATTAATTTGGCTTTGGTGGTGCTTGGATGAGTTAAATCATATAAAAAAAGTAGTTAAATATAGGTTGATTTACGGCTTAGAAGAGATAGTATTCCTAGCGGATAATAATCTTCGCTTTGAAAAGAATTTATATAAAAGAAATTAAAATTTTTTGTAAACGTAAATGTTGTCCAATGGAGAATAATGTGAAAATAATGTGTGATGTAATATTTATAAAACCAAATTCGTTACTTTTTTACTTCAAAAATGTCCATAAGGCGATGTACTTTTTCTTCCATTGTGGCATTTGGGATAATTTCATCAAAATTAAGTTTTGCCCTCAAAAGGGCTTTACATTCGAATTCGTTGCTATTATTTTTGCCATAATTATCTTTTTATTTATAATTGACAAGTAAATTATCAATAATAAATATTATTGTCAATTTGACAGTGTCAAAGTATTTAATTAAATTCTTTAGCAGAAGTACCATTTTTAAATATTAAAAATACTAAGTCAAACTGGCATAAGCCACCATCCTAACAAAAAAACAAAAAAACACGAGTCCAGATAAAAAAATGAACTGTACCAAAAACGGTCCCATCAGGTGGAGACCATTGGAGACGCTTACATGGTGGTTAGTGGAGCCCCAGAAAAAGAAGGAAAACATGCCCAGAGAGTCTGCGACATGGCTTTGGACATGGTGGACGCCATAACTGATCTTAAGGATCCATCAACAGGTGAGAAATTTCCATTGAAAAAAATAAACTTTTTGTTTTCCCTGTATACTTATCAATTTTCCAATTTTCTTTATACGTAGAAAAAAAGTATTTTTTAGTTCCTACATAACCACACTTTTAAATTTTTTGGGACACTTAAAATAAAAAAGTTAAAGGGGGGCGACATTATAGGGGATCACCCTGTACAAAGCAACCAGGTAATAGGGACCAGAAAAAGGTAGGCAACCTAGCTGTTACATATTCTGTATGTTGTATGCTTTCCATTGGAATTTCGTTTATTTGGCAAGCAAGTCGGTGAAATTTAAAAAATTAATTATTTTTTTTTTAATTTTTTATTTATTATAGCTAGCCTTGATCATATTTTTTATGGCAACCCTATTGGTTTATGTTCAGAAACATATTTTATTTGATAAAATATAATTTTCATCTGGTAAGCAGATGGGTGAAGGTCGACCTTACTTGGGATCTTAGACTATTAAGCTAATAGCTAGATCAGTAAATAAATACAGAAGGGTATTAGAGCTTTAAGGGCATAAAACTTTTGTATTTATTGAGTTTTTATTTATTTTTTGCAAGAAAAATTTTTAGTAACAATTTTTTACATCTGGCAACGCATAGCTACTTTGTTGGTTGGTATCTATGTACTCACAAAATACAGGTGTGCAGAGATAAACAAGTGTGTAACCAGTGGCGTATCACAAAAAATATAAAAAACTTCTAATGCATATTTTTTCTTTATCTTTGGAAAAATGTTTTTTTAAATATTTTTCCTTTATTCCTTATGTCAAAAGGTATTCAGTATTTTAATATATAACATTAATTACATAACACCCTGTATATATATTTATATAAATATATATATGTAAATATGATATATTACAGTATTTGTTAACCCCTTTATTAAAAGAAAAAGTATTAAATCATTGCCATACTATTCATTTCCAGGTCAGCATTTGAGAATACGGGTGGGGGTGCACTCTGGCGCAGTCGTTGCGGGCATAGTTGGCCTGAAAATGCCCCGGTACTGTCTCTTCGGAGACAGCGTAAACACGGCATCTCGCATGGAGTCCAGCAGCGAATCCATGAAGATTCACATCTCCCAGTACACGCAAGAATGTCTGCCGAAATCGTACAAAATCTCCGAACGGGGCGAAATACAAATCAAAGGTAAAGGCAACATGAAAACGTATTGGTTGCAAGGTAAGGACGCCAGGAAGCCTTTGCCGAAGCGGTTTGTCGAGTTCAGCACCAAGGAGAACTTGGAGAAGGCTGTGGTGCCCCAGCAGAGCCCTTTGAAGAAAATTGACTCTAGGAGTGGGATTTACTCTCCCATAACGTTTGAGGATGTGGCAGCAAGGAGTATAGCTAGCTCTCCCATAAAACATATGTCCAATGGTAGAGGTAAGATCACATTATTTTATTTGACGTATCCTTTATATTCTTTATTTTGTTGCAAATTTGATGTTATAGTGAATTTGTATCGAAGTTTTGGTTTAATTATCGATATTTTAGTTCGTAGAAGGAAAAATTTGAAAAAATGAATATTTGTAGGGCTATAACTTTGTAGCTATTGGTGATACAAAAAAGTTGATCAGGACTTTTTTGTAGAATTTTAAACGTTCTAGAAATCGGCTATTTAACATTTTTCTCTAACTCTTATGGTATAGCTAAAAAATGCAGAAAACCGATAATTTGAAGTTTAAAGCTCTGTCAAAAATCAAGTATTGAAGATAAAAATTTGACTTCATAGAACTTTTTGTAGTAAATTTAATGATAAAAAAGGTCCATTTATGTATTTTCATAAAAAAAAGTTCGATGGAGAACCTCTTAAAATTTGAATATGAATCTCTGTTTTTAACAGAAACTTTATTTGAGCATTCTCTGAGAGATTTTGGGGTGAGAGCATGAAAAAAAAAATAACTCTTTTTTTGGCACACCCCAAACACTGTTTATAGAAGAAATTTTCATAAACTTCAGTTTATTATTGCTTTTTGTTGTTCTACAAATAGCAAGTGTCAATATATGGAAGTTTTTTATTCTATATTTCTTTGTTACCATATTTTTTACCGCCACCAGCAACTGCACGGCTTCTCCCGTGTTTGCTGGGTGCGAATGTCCACCGCGGCCGGTACTGTACCATTTTAAGGCTCGAGAGCGGCATGCGAATAGTTTTAATTGCCTCTCCCGGTTTCGCCGGGGCCGTTGCTATACGCCCATTAGGAACAAAAGGAGGTGGGAACGAGGAGACAGACTTTATGATATAGTTTATTTAAAATTACCAATTATAGTCTAACACCATTTATCGCTTGACCATGAACTTAGGAAAAGTATTTTTCACTTTAGTCAAATGTTTTAAATCACCAAGGGCCGTATGAAAAAACATTGATTTTAGGTTTTAATAGGTTATTTAAAATAAACCATGAATGATTTATGATTTACAATCATTATAAAGCCAATGCTAAAAGCGTATAAAATATACAGAATAAATATTGAATGGTCGGTAAATTAAACAAAATTATTGGAAAAAAACGGCAAAAATAAGTTTTTCCTTATTAAAATTTTCGGAATAAATTTTTGAAGTCAATATCAAAATTTTTTACCCAAAGAGTTAATCCAAATGAAAACACCAAAAATGAATTTAAAAGTGCGCTGCATGATTTTTTATTTTAATGAAAAAATTTGAGGATGATCTTTTAGGTATTATATATGAAAACCGTTGCCGTTTTAATTTTTAGTTGCTTTATTTTTAATCGGCACCCTTTAGCAACCTGAAATCGTCCCATTTTCTTACTCTCTTATAAGAGGCTAAAACTTTTTTTCTGTGGCAATTATTGAAATTATTGTAATTTTATTTTACTGCCTAGTAAGTATGTTTTCAATATTAATTATTATTATCTAATTAGTTCATCTCATAAAAGAATGGTAAAATACTAAAGATTTGAAATAATTTGCCAATTTTTGTGATTTTTGTCTGGCTCCTGTGCCTATTCTGCTAAATCTAGACACTTCTCCACCAAACATGAAAGCCATCTAAATTTTGAATTATAAATAAAACTAACAATATCGCTACTAAACGGGCATTAAAAAAATTAATATATCTTTTAAAGGAATAAAAATAACAAAACAAGACTAAAAAGATGAAGATGGAGATTACATTTCCTGAAAGTTTCAGATTTTTATTTTTTCCTCAACATAATGATTTCTGAGGGCAAAATTGACTAATTTTAAAAATTATCACGAAAATTGGCAAATTATCATGAATCTTTAGTGGTTTATATTTGTCACAAAAAAAAGTTCTGGCCCACTATAAGAGAGTAAGAAATTGACACGATTTCAGATTTCTTAATCGTGCCGATTAAAAGTAAAGAATCCAAAAATTAAAACGACAACGGATTTTCATATTTGATACCTAAAAGATCACCCCATTTGGTGTTTTTATTTGGAATGACTCCAAAGGGATCATAATAGAAGCATATTAAACAATATTTGGTAAGAATATAATAAACAAGAAAAAAATTAATTTCCAAAAAGTGCAAAACCTGGAAAAGTATACTATTGTCATTTAGGTAGGGTTAAGCGGCATCGGAAATTTTTTTTTTTCAAAATTGTAAACTAACAATTTAAACGATACCCAAGTGAAAACAGACAATTTGGTAAATAACGGAGAAACTAATGTGCATATGGAATTCAGAATTTTAAAAGCAAAACCTTCTTTCAGAATGCAGAAGCAACTCAGCAGGGGCAGTCCATTCCTTCTGCAACCCGGCGGACTTCTTCGGCTCCATGGTCCTGGACCACAGCGACTTCGACAAACTCGACGCGATCTCGTCCAATCAGGAGCCTTTCCGAGGCAGATGCACCACAGCGCCCCCTCGGTCGCTGCACAGCTCCGTGAGCGCGCAGGAGATATCGACAACGTCGCAAACCGCGCCTCTGACGAGCGCGCCGGGCGTCTTGATAAACAACCTGCCGCTGGCCGTGACGTGCGTGCCGCAGCCCGGCACTAAGGAGGCCTCGGAAGTGGAGACCTACGAGTTCGGCAAGTGCATGCACATTTACGCGAAGAAAAAGTGCGGCAACCCCAAGATGGCGCCGAGGGCTTCTATCAGCGACGGGGACATATGCGGGAAGCAAGGCGTTTCGATGAGCTCCTCTCACAGCCAGCCTTTCAGCAAGCCCAACAATCATCACAGCCATCAGCAGTGCTGCTCCGGGTTCGGTTCCGGCAGGAACCAGAGGTTTCAAACGCACGCTTGCAACATTGTTTAGGTTAGGTTTAGCTCAACTACAATGGGGTTAATAATACAGGGTCCTACAATGGAATGTGTCGTTTTTTAATAATTTAAAAAACCAATTGCCTTGGATTAGTCAGAGCCAATCAAATTGGCCTGTTTTTATTTTAACTTCTAGTCATATACAAGGTGTTTCACATTCTTGGTCCATTAGAAGTTTATGGGGAAAGAAAAAATATATCGATTTGAAATTTTAAAAGCCTTTATAACCCATTTAAGTCTTTCACAGCAAACGGAAAATTATAGAAGTGTATAGGATGACGCCACGTTTGAATATAATTTTCTAAATCTCCCCACGGTATAGATTTGTATTCGTCAGTCGAGCGTTTCAATACTCTCCACAGTATAGAGGTCGTAATTTCACTTTTGAACTAGTATTAAAATGAAATTTATTTTATGCTTCAAAAAAAACTATATACGACCAGGGACCCGGACCGAAATGAAATATCGGTTCCGGTACGGTTTTGGTTCACCCTATTTTCGTTTTAATGGTTCCGATTCCGGTTTCGGTTTCGTGGAGTTATAACGGTTCGGTTCTTTTCGGTTTTAAGGGGTTCCAGTGAGGTTATTTGTTTTACGTAATTTTAATCTATAACCTCACATATATATATATATATATATATATATATATATATATATATATATGTTTCCGGTTTTCGGTTTTTTTCGGTTTCGGTCCGGGTCCCTGTATACGACATGATTTTTTTCATTTTATTAATTAATTAAACTGTGTTGAAAATTTTTCCTAAAGGAATAATTGCCAATGGGCCATTAATTCATTTGTTCGTAGATGCTACAATAACCTGCACTGATGTATACTTTTTGATCAACCAGATTTAAATATTGCTGAACTAACATAAAACTTCCAGTGGAGATGTGCAGGATCTACCAACAGACCTCATTACTAAATTATTAAAGTTTAATAGCATATCGATCATTTTTTCAACATATCCTCTGAAATTTTTAATACAAATAGGTACTTTATATAATACATAAATATACTTAACATCATATCCTCTGTGCTTTACATACCTGAGTTGTTACGGTAAATAAAAATAGAAATGAGAAAATTCAAACTACTTGCATCCATCAAAAGATCAAAACTTCTTGCAATATTACACCCTCTTTTTATACTCTCAGAAATATTGACTAGAACAGTATTAGAGAGACTCCAGTTTCTATAACTTGGTAGAGTAAAGAGAAGTCGAAACCGTTGCGATATTGCATTGTGCTGTTTTTGTATAATTCTCGGGGACATTAACGAAAATCATTCCCAGTAAAATTCGAAAAGCTTGAGTTTCTATGTCTCTGAAGAGGATAGGAATCCGAAGTTGCTGCACCATTGGACTGAACCCTTTTTCAATAATTTCTAGAGACATAAATGACTGCACCATTCGACAGGGTCGAGTTTCTACCTCTCTGTTGAATATAGAAAATCAAAATAATGTATCTTGTAAGACACTATTGAGTTTGACTTTAAATATAGTTGTGCATAGGTATAGAGCCGAAAAATATAAAAACAAAGCACGATTCAATACAGTTCTGATAAAACTTTAAGATTTAGTATTTAAACGCGGAGTCATCCTATACAGTTCCATATTTTTCCGTTTGCTGTGTTTTTTCTATAATATTTAGAACAAAATGCCACTTCCGGTTTAATCGGAAGTGACATTTTGTTTAAAATATTTTTTGAAAAATAGACTTATTTGGATTATCAACGCTTTTAAAATTTCCCAATCGATATGTTTTATCTCTCCCCAGAAACTTCTAATGTCCCACGAATCTGAAACACCTTGTATAAAGAAAAAAACAAAATTTATTTTACATTTCTCAGAAAACTTAAATTTTAAAAAAAGTTTTTTCCTGATTTCAAAACCCCCAGAATATGCCACCCCTCATTTTATTGTCTACGGTTAATTGGCAATTTTGATTTTTCTGAAATTTTTTTGATAAAAATTATTTCTGGTCAGTTTTTGTTCATGGCTTTAATGAGATTTCCATTTTAAATATGGTTATGACAGCCATAAATGCTGAAATTTTTAATTTTATATTCTATAATTTGCCTTTTAACATAGTATATACTCTCTAAAAACGAATTAGTCAAAAATGACTAATTTAATAGTTAGTTGCTGCTTTTTCACTTGTACCATGGTATCCCAAAATTTAACAGCCAATTCTTATGTAAAATTATACCCTGAATCCGAAAATGTCAAAATTTAAAAAAGTAGAACAGTTTTTGAGATAAAGTCAATTTTCCATTTAATATGGAATTGACCATATCTCAAACACTGCTCCAGTTTCATAATTTTTGACGGTATTTTCGGATTCAGGGGACAATTTTACATAAGAATTGGCTGTTAAATTTTGGGATACCATGGTATTCTATGGCTAACCATGGTACAAGTGAAAAAACAGCTACTAATAACTATTAAATTAGTCATTTTTGAAAAATTTATTTTTAGAGAGTACAAAGCAAATTTAGTGTTGGTGCGTCACTTCAGTCACACCCTGTACGTGATAAAAAAATCTACTTGATTACAATTTCTCAGTTTGATTCAGTAACAAAACGAACATAATGACAATAATATTAACACAAGTTTTTTGACTTGATTTTTGTTTCTGAAAAAATAAAAAATATTTTATTTTAGGTAAAACCAAAATCTAAACAAATAATTTTCTCAAAATACTTGTTGTTAATCAAGTTTTTACGATGAACTCGACCAAATATAAAAAAGTATTTTAGATTTAACTTTATTATAATAGGGTGCCCCCAAAATATTTTTTTAAACGTATTTTTGATTTTTATAATTTTTATTTATTTATACATATGTAATTATATTTTGATGCCTATATATTTTAGAGTGGTATGTTAGTATATATGATAGGCGTGTCAAGATTTACGAATAAAGTAAACGCAATCATAACCAAATTTTTTGACACCTCAAGTTAAATACAATTTTTTATTAAAAAATAGTGCTTTTTACTTTTTATTGTGCAATACGAGACATTCACTAAAACTGAAAAAATGTATTTATACGAATATTTTTGTAAAAAGAATGTCAGGTGGTGCAAGTTTGGTTTTATATGCTTTTCAAATAAGCCCTGATAAACTTACGCAAGGTCAAACGACGGTTTGACTGGACATAGTCAAAATAAAAATTAAAACCGCAAAAATTCAAATGTTTATAGATTATTATTTAAATTAAATATAATAGCAACATATTTTGTCACTGTTTCACTGTAAATAGGCTGTTTATTATTTTAAATTAAAATTATTTATGTACACTGTGATAAAATAATATTCATAGTATCTATAATATTTATTTTTTAGTACTAATTGACATTAACACCATACAAATAAAACTACATTTTTAATTTTAAGAAATATGTATATTTTAATAATTTCAATATCTTAAATTGTAAATAGCAATACTTAAAAATCAGTACTTATTTTTTTAATTTATAACACACTGTAAAGCTTATAAAATTTTTTGTTAAAGTAACATTTTAATAAAAATCGAAAAATTTATATAAAAATTAATGTGTGATATACATACCTAATCTTAATATGTAATAAAAAATCGAAATACAATTATTTTATAATTACAATAAATACATAGTTCATTTATTTTTATGTGGACATATCATCAATAATAAATATAAATAGAAATGTATTTTTGTTTTTTTGTTTAAACCCTATAAAATTAGGTTACCTATATTGAGATTCTCAATAATTTTAAGATCAATTATTATGAAAGCTAAAACTGTAAATTATTATATACAGTTCATTTTCTTTATCTGGACTCGTTTTTTTTTGTTAGGTTGGTGGCTTATGCCAGTTTGACTTGGTATTTTTAGTATTTAAAAATGGTACTTCTGCTAAAGAATTTAATTAAATACTTTGACACTGTCAAATTGACAATAATAATAATAATTTATTATTGATAATTTACTTGTCAATTATAAATAAAAAGATAATTATGCCAAAAATAATAGCAACGAATTCGAATGTAAAACCCCTTTTGAGGGCAAAACTTTTGGTGAAATTATGCTAAATGCCACAATGGAAGAAAAAGTACATCGCCTTATGGACATTTTTGGAGTAAAAAAGTGGTTTTATAAATATTACATCACACATTACATAGGACAACATTTACGTTCAGAAAAAATTCTAATTTCTTTTATATAAATTCTTTTCAAAGCGAAGATTATTATCCGCTAGGAATACTTTCTCGTCTGGGCCGTAAAGCAACCTATATTTAACTATTTTTTTATATGATTTTACTCATCCAAGCACCACCAAAGCCAAATTAATTGCATTTTTAACTAAGAATTTCGACAACTCAACTTGACAACTGCACAATGTAACCTACAATAATTTATACATAACCACAATTAGATTTATAACTAGCTTAGTTTGTTTTAGTCAATGCGACCAACTTGACAACTGTATTTACCAACCAAAACCCTAAATTTGCAACGTTGCCGCAGTCCAGATAAAAAAAATGAACTTTATATAAAACTGTCTCAATAGTTTTCTGATGACTCCATTTTCCACCCTTTGGCTTGTGGTCCAAATTTGTAGACTAATCGTTGACCCCGAACAGGTAGAAGTATTTTACTTTTGTAATAATACCTAGAAAAATAGGGCTTTGTTTAAAGCATGAAAATGCAAAATTACAAAAAAAATAAAAATAAATAACCCTGTGAGTGTTCATGTTTATTTAAAAATTTAGTATTGATATTTTTTTTATCCCAATGTGCGAATTTGTCCTACCATTTTTAAAATTTATCCCAACGTGCGAATTTGTCCCACCATTTTTTAAATTTATGCCACTGTGCGAATTTGTCCCACCATTAATTATGTGTAATATTTATTTACCTCATGGCCCTGCTGAACTTATCGTAAGTCATGTTCTGATTCTTCTTTCTTCCACCCCAGATTTTGGCCACCTGTTCATTTTGGACAAATCTAAAGGTACCTTGATGGTAATCTTCCCAGCAAATAAGGGATGGGCATGATTTGGGGTCGTGCAATAAATGAATCAGGAATTCCCAAAGTTTTTCTTTCTTTAAACCTTTAACAATAAATGGCTTGTTAAATATGTTTGTTCAATGCAAAATTTATTTTACTTGCTAGATAAATAAAACGTTAAATTTTATCTGATTACCAAGAAAAATGCACTTGAATGTATGTATTTATATTTATATTTATTTTGGATACAAAATTTAAAAGCATTATTGGTTTTATGAAAGGAATACCACAAAAAAATAAGTTTTGTTTACATTTCGTGAAATATGGTTTACTTGTTACGTTTGCGGGACAATTAGTTAGTTATTACTAATTACCATTTTCTTAGACCACAAAATAATTTTATGCTTCATAATATTATAATAGGTGTCAACCAATTAAGATGATTCATCTTTGTTAATTTACTAGTAGTAGCTTGAATACATATGTATGTATGTATTACATACATACATATGTAATATATATGTACATATGTATATAATATATACAGTCGCGGCTGGTGCATTTTATGTATACCAATATCTCAGTTATTAGACCTGGGACCCACACCAAATTTATAATAGTTTATAATGACATTAAATAAACAAGTTCGGCGCAAACAGAATTTAAATTGAAGTTTGCGAAAAAAAGTTAGTTTTACCTGTTGCCTCACCCGCCTCCAGGCCCCCCTATGTGAGATCATTCAAATTAAAGTGGTGTAATTTATTATCTACTATAATTTATAGACAAATTTAAAATTTTATTTAAAAAATCCAAATATTACAGATTTTATTCAATTTTAAATTTTTATTATTTATTTTATTAAAATAAAAAAAAAATTAAACTTCAGAGCCATTCCACGCGTAACGGATAGGACAGTTGCCGTGTTTTTATTTACAAAATAATATTGTTCTATTATATTACCAATGTCAAATTTTTATAAATAGTTAGTTATTTGGCAAAATTAGGTATCGTGGTTGACTGTTTAATTCCTTAAAAACTAATAATTAAAAGCGTAACGGACGGGACTTTGTAATAGTCCCGTCCGTTACGCTTTAAATTATTAATTTTTAAGGAATTAAACAGTCAATCACGATACCTAATTTTGCCAAATAAAAACCTTGTTAAACAGCTTTAGTTTAGAACTATTTATAAAAATTTGACATTGGTAGCTTTAGTTTAGAACTATTTATAAAAATTTGACATTGGTAATATAATAGAACAATATTATTTTGTAAATAAAAACACGGCAACTGTCCTATCCGTTAAGCGTGGAATGGCCCTTTAATTTAAATTCTGTTTACGCCGAACTTGTCTATTTAATGTCATTATAAACTATTGTAAATTTGGTGTGGGTCCCATGTCTAATAACTGAAACATTGGTATACCCAAAAACCACCATTATACCTATATATTCCATATATTTAATTCCTGATAGCACGCTTTGTTTAAACTATAATTGTTTTTGTTTAAATGTTTTTAGACTGATTTATGAATATGGTTTTTAAACTGTCAGAGTAGATACCACATCGTCTATTTATTTACATTACTGCACTGCCTACAGCATACCTAAGTAAACCATGCATAAGTTAATATTTGTAGAATAGAATATATTTAAAAACTTGGTCTTTGAAAAGGGAGGATGCAAAACTATGTTTTTAAATCTTTTGATTTTAATTATTTACTAAACTACCTAATTTTAAAGGATTTTTATAAACTTTTTTGAATAAAAATTATGCAAAAGCACGTCTATTCAATTTTTGCATTATTTTTTTTCAAAAATGATCTTATGAGCAGTTATAACATGTATACAATAATTGGATAAGACAACTTTAATTAATTATTATTATTTAATAACTAAACGCTGATTTTTTATACCTTAATACATTTACGAAGTAAAACTAAAACTATATAAAAACAGCTTTATCTTTTAACTATATTGCTTGTTATTAATTTTTTTTAGTATTGAATTAGATATATTTTATAAGCCAGACGAATTTTTATTTGTTTATTTACTTATTGTTTATTATCAAAATATTTAATTTCCTACAATAAATTTAAGTGTTAACATTTGATTATTGATTTTTTAAATAATTATCAATATTAGGTTACTTATACTTATACTTATAGATATTTTACAAATCATAGTATATTAGTTGACTTTTAAGTTATTTTTACGAAACGAATAAGAAAAATTACCAAATATGGGGGATGATTGTTTAATACGTTATTATTTTATTTCCACTTGTTCTACATAATAACTACCCAAACTACCAAAAGAATAACGTAATAAAAACAAATTAAATATCACATATTTAATTAAAAATAACGTTAAAATTACGTCATGTCTGGTATAGTATATTATGTATCAAGTTTGATAAACGCCATTTTATACACGAATTTAGGCACGAGAGAGCTTGCGAGCGAGTGCTTAAATTAATGAGTGTATAGAAAAGTTTATACATGAGGTGCATACTATGTGTGTCACCGTCAAATGTCAAATTTTAGACTTGAAAAGTTATATCTTTAGGCATACTATAAAGTTATTAAAAAAAGGATAAAATTATTATTATAATTCTTGACAATATTTTTTACTTAAATGAAAGTTTTGAAGATTAATAAATTAAAAATAAATTCTCCTAGCTCTCTCGCTACTTAAAATACTGCGGGATTCCTTGAGCGTTTTGGGGGGGTTACAGCAAATTTAAATAAATAATTAAAATAAATGGAAATTGTAAATTGTAGATTTGTCTAATCCTTTATTTAGCAGTGTTGTGCATTTGCTATATTAGTTAATAATAATAGACTATTTGAAACTTAAGTTAAAATAAATTGCTTTACCTACTATTTAATATCAAAATAAAAAGTGTTTGTTTGTTTGTTAATCATTTAGTTAATTGTTTTTTGGTTTCAAATGGCGATAATTAAAAGCCTGGATAAGTCTACTCACCACACTTCTTACTGACCAGCGGATGAGTACGCGGTCTTCCTGGTTTCCTTGGTTTTACTGGCCGATTATCGACTAAAAAATAAATTATTAATTAGTTTTGCCATAATTTGTTGGTTTTCTTTTTTAAGTCACATATTATCGCTATAATTTTGTAGAAATGGTTAAAATAGGTGAAAAATTAATCTTTTAACTAATCTTTTATTTTTTACATTGCTGCTTACAGAATTTATTTAAAGAGTTGTTTAAGGGCCAGAACTTCTGGCCCAAGAGCGAAAATATCATTTTTGACACGCGCTATTGTTTGGAGTGCCATTTTGTCAATTTCCATTTGATTGAGTTGAAATTTTAACACAATAAAGTAAATACATAAGGTTATAACCTGTATACAAACTTTGATATGTTCATTTAAATCGGACAAAAATTATAACCTTAAAATATTCGTACTAAAGAAGCTAGCTTTAAGAAAAAACTCGATAAAAAGTTCAAATGTCGCAACCGTTACATTTTGATATTTTTTTAGAAAATAATGTATACAATATAATATATATATACAGGGTGTTTCATAATATATGCGCAGGACTTCAGGATGTGATAGCTCATCCAAAAATATGAAAAAAGTCGCTATTAACTTACGCTCTAAAATGCACAATTTTCGAGATACAGGGTGTTGAAATTTTAGAAAAAAATTCGTTTTTTTCGAATATCTCCGGAACCGTTTATCGTACAAAAAACAGCTTTTTTAAGCATTTTCTACTCAAAATAAGCTATGTTTTGTGCCAGAAAAATTTTTTTTCCTCATAATTGGTGGAGATTTTGAAGGGGTAGCGGGTGTTTTTCTCCTTAACTTCTACTCCCCTGAAAAAAGTAATGTTTTGAGAGGCCCATTCAAACCGCCAATGTTTTCTACACAAAAAAGGTACTCTTGGTCATAAGCTCTAAACTTGACCGTTTTCGAGAAAAATCAACTTGTATGTTTAAAAACATGGTCAATTTAAAAAAAATATATTTTTTTTACTAATTAAACAAAATTTATTTTAACATTAGAACAAGTAACAAAACCAAACCATAATTGCAAAATAAAAAATGATTCAAAAGTTGTCTTTGCTAAATTCTCCAAACCGTAAAGGTAACGCATTTCGCACATTTCAGCATTTGTGTAAAAAATCATTTTTTATTATTTTTTTAATTTTGCAATTATCGTTTGGTTTTGTTACTTTTCCTAACGTTAAAATAAATTTTGTTTAATTAGTAATAAAAAATTTTTTCCAAAAAATTGACCATGTTTTTAAACATAAAAGTTGATTTTTCTCGAAAACGGTCAACTTTAGAGCTACCTTTTTGTGTAGAAAACATTGGCGGTTCGAATGGGCCTCTTTTTTCAGGGGCGTAGAAGTTGAGGAGAAAAACACCCGCTACCCCTTCAAAATCTCCACCAATTATGAGTAAAAAAAATTTTTTTCTGGCACAAAACATAGCTTATTATGAATAGAAAATGCTTACAAAAGCTGTTTTTTGTACGATAAACGGTTCCAGAGATAATCGAAAAAAACGATTTTGTTTCTAAAATTTTAACACCCTGTATCTCGAAAATTGTGCATTTTAGAGGGTAAGTTAATAGCGACTTTTTTCATCTTTTTGGTTGAGCTATCACATCCTGAAGTCCTGCGCATATATTATGAAACACCCTGTATATATATTATGTGCATTTAAAGTACGTGCTTCTTTGAGCTTACCATTCAAGTTTTAGACAAAAAATTATTACTGCTTACATCCAAAATTGTATAGGAATCCTATAATAGGATCAACTTTGGAACTTGTAACTAGGAAAATTTAATGAACTGTTTTTACTTACCATAATCTAAAACATTATTATAATTATTAGAGAGTTTATCAGCATCATAGTTACGAACTTCTTTATATTCTTCTTCAAACATTTCTTCTACAAAAAAACAAAAATAGGGTGAAATAATCAATCAAAAATTTATAAATATATTATAATATATATTAAACTTACCAATACATAGATCACTTTCGCTATTATAAATATCATTATAGCCAAAATGGGTGGAAGTAACATCATTTAAATTTTTATCCAGTGTGAACAAGTTATTATTGTTATTGTTATTTTTCTCCACTAAAAACAATATTACCTAATTCATTAGTTTTATCTAAGACGAACATAAAGAAGTATTTAAAGCCAATTTTATTTGTTAAACATTTGACAATTTATAATAAAGCTAGCTTCAGCCCGTGACTAAAAGGCACAAAAGCCACTATTGCTAACTTTAGCCCTTGACTAAAACGCCATAAACTCACAGCCCAATGTAGGAGTAGATAAAGATTAAGTTTGATAAACGCCATTTTATACACGAATTTAATTTAGGCACGAGCGAGCTTGCGAGTGAGTGCTTAAATTAATGAGTGTATAGAAAAGTTTATAAACGAGGTGCATACTATACTTTTTCTACGACAAATACTTATTATTATCTTAAAATGATTTAAATCAAAAATTTGTATAGAGCGCCATCTATTTAACAATAGGGGAATCTGTGTGTCACCGTCAAATGTCACATTTTTATATTGTATAAACACAGAATATAAAGGTTATAAATCAAAATGTATTTCTTGAAAATTTACAGTTTTTCACAGTGAAAGTAAAGAAAATGTTTTATGAGGACTTTACAGTGGAGTCCGTGCCCGAATTTAAGTTATAGTTTACTGCCAGCGAAATTAAAAGGTCAGTTCAATGTTCATATAAACTTTTCAAATATTGGCGTTGAGAAACTATTTAATACTTTTGTATTTTTGTATTGTATAGATAATTCAATAATTTTCACATTTAGTATTATTTTACAAGAAAGCCACTTTATTTTAACGATTGTATGACATTTGACAACTGTCAGCTAACTTCAGCCAATAACTAAAAACCTGTTGCTAACTTCAGCCCGTTCTAAAACGCGATAATGGCATGGCATTCTGCGAAATGTCACCTAAGTCATATTACTGACGTTTGGAAAAAAACATAAAATTAATAAATATATATGTACCTATACCTATCTACTTACAATTTCTCAAAAAACTTTCTTTAGCATCATAAATTTTATGTGCCAGTCGTTCATTATTAACCATTTTTTGAAACATATCCACGGATAAAACTTTAAAAGTAATCCCAGATATTTTGGAAATATTCTCGAAACCTTCGATATTTTCCAAAATGGAATTTTTCAAAAAACTACAGACATCCTTTGAATCCCAATGTTCCATGGGTTTGTTAGAAAAATTGTCATCTTCGACGTAATAGTAGTTTTTAAAAATCTTAAAAAAATAATTTTAAGTTAAGAATTATGTTAATAATGTATGTATGTATTTGCTTACGGGATCCAATAATTGAGTTGCAACCATTTTGCATTGAAGTCTGATTATACACTACTAATCTGTCGGCGGGGTTTTCGCACTAAATCTTATCACGATAAGTTGTTTTATTAAGGAAACGCGAAAAAATTAGACAAATATTGCTAATTTGCATTTAGAACATTTATAACGACCATCAAAAACAACTTCTTAGAAATGATATTGAATTTCAAAACTTATTTTTTATTAATTTTTGTAATGTTTCTTTAAAGATTGAAAGTTTGTAACTATTTTTAATTATTTTTTGAGAAAAATGGGCTTCTAGGTATTAAGTACATGGTAGCATATTTAAAAAAAAAAATTAAATAATATTGAAAAAATAATTTAAATAATATTAAATATTGAATTTAAATAATATTTTTTTGTTTTGTTTTTTTTTTAGTTTATTTTTTTACATATTTGAAAATTAAACATAATATTTGTAATCAGCGACCTCCTAAAAAACCCTGGTATACACATTTTCACTTATGTATATATGGGTTATTTTCAAATTTCTTGTACATTTGCTTTTATAAAAAATATTAACAAAATTGTAAAATTTTAAATGCAACCCTATAAAAAAATAAAGAAAAGTAGCTTTCCCACTTGCAATAATATTCACTACTTAATGCTATTTAAACATACAGAATAGTATATTATGTATCAAGTTTGATAGACGCCATTTTATACACGAGTTTAATTTAGGCACGAGCGAGTGCTTAATTTAATGAGTGTATAGAAAAGTTTATAAACGAGGTGCATACTTTACTTTTTCTACGACAAATACTTATTATTATCTCAAAACGATTTAAATCAAAAATTTGTATAGTGCGCCATCTAAGTATGAAACAATAGGGGAATCTGTGTGTCACCGTCAAATGTCAAATTTTTATATACTTTATAAACACAATTATAAAGGTTATAAATCGAAATGTATTTCTTGAAAATTGACAGTTTTTCACAGTGAAAGTAAAGAAAATGTTTTATGAGCACTTTACAGTGGAGTCCGTGCCCGAATTTAAGTTATAGTTTACTGCCGGCGAAATTAAAAGGTCAGTACAATGTTCATATAAACTTTTCAAATATTGGCGTTGAAAAACTATTAAATTCCTTTGTATTTTTGTATTGAGATAATAAAATAATTTTCACATTTAGTATTATTTTACAAGAAAGGCACTTTATTTTAACGATTGTATGACATTTGACAACTGTCAACTAACTTAAAACTAACTTCAGCCCGTGAATAAAAACCTGTTGCTAACTTCGGCCCGTGACTAAAGCGCCATAAAGCCACAACTTGTCAATGTGTATTTAAAAGGTCACTTAGTGTTAGGAAACATGTACGATAAAGGGCGTTTTAAAGGTGGGAGTAGAAAAAAATACTTATGTACAGTTACGGAAAGAAGTAATGTCCATTTGAATGCTCCATTGTAATTGTTCGGAGGCGTTCGGAAATAGTCAACATCTGGATCTTAAAATTTATTTAAAAATATGTCTATATTTAGAATTTACTACCTGCTCGTATTGAATTAATTATTTTGGGTATATTACATATTTAAGTGTATTTTTATTAAATCGTTAATTTTTTGATATATTTTTGTATAGTTTTATAAACATTTATTCTATGCAAAAACTTTTAACAAGAACTTTTTAGGCTATAAATAATATTATCAAGTTGTAGTTTTTTAAAACTTACTTTACATTTTTCAGAACTAGCAATGATTCAATGCACTATTCTACATCAAAGGAGTAAAAAACACATTTTATTATTTGTTTGCAATTTTATGTGTTAAAATTAAAAACATATATTTAAAATTTTTATATTTGGTATATTTTTAAATTAAATATACTAGGATTTATCAGAAAATGTTTAATATAATTTTAATGTAAAAGTTAACATACCCATAAAACTATAACATACCTACATACATATAAAAACTATAAAACATATAAACATAAATATATTTATATATACCTATAGGTATAAAACTATAAAATATATATTATATAAATATATAAATATTATAAAACTATAAAATATATCGCTCATTCGAAACAACAATGACATAACTCAAAACTAACAGTTTTTTAGAGAGTATGCCTAAACAACAAAATATTTGAGTCCAGCTTTTATATAAAAGCTAAATACCTATAGGTATTTACAGGGCTTCGTAAATAGAAAACAGTAATAAGAAATTTTAAATGCGTTTTCTCAAAACTAATTTTTGAGTTGTGTCATTGTTGTTTCGAATAAGAATATATTATATTATATATTTCTTCATATTTATTTATTGCTCTTTTATTATGTGTAGATTAATGTGTATTTTTATTTATGTTTATTTTTATTAAAATATTATTTAATTATAAAACTTATACAAAAAAATCGAATATTTATTTTTAAAGTACCTCAAAAATATTGTTCAGAATCTCAAAAAAATGGTCCTGTTAAAATGAAAGCTCTTAATATTACATTTACAGGTCCCTCATCGGGAATTTTTATTTCCCATTAAAATAATATTAGATTTTTTAAAATACTTTAAAATTGTATAACTCGCTAACGGATTAGTGGACCAATAAAACTAAAACAAATTTTGGTAGGGCTTTTTAAAAAGGTATTCAAGGTAAAAGTTGAATTTATAGAAATTTTCAAGATTTTCAAACTTTTTCAGCGAAACAAAATTTATGGTAAAATTTAGTAGGACCCTTTTTTAGGAAAATATTATCTTAAACCATGAGCAAAGAAAGCGGCCTTTTTATTTAAAAAGAAATGGTAAATAATTACATTAATAATTATAGTTAAAGTATGGTATTCCCAAAGGGTTTGGACCCAATTTGGTCAAATATTATATTATCATTTAAAAATAGTCTATGTGCCATGCAAAACGACTAAAAAAATAATCTCCATATTATTTTTGTATTTTAAAGATGGATGGATTTTCATTGATTTCTCACAATTTTGTGTAATACTATGTATTTTCTACTACAATTAAATAATTTTCATTGATAATAAAATTTATTATGACCTCACTTTTCTCCGATTTTAAAGATCATTATAGTCGCCCCTCGTATATATAAATATATCTGACATCTGTCAACCTTACTTTTTTCTATCTTCAAACCCGATTGGTTCAAATAACAGTGAATATTGAAATAAGCCAATCACTGATGCCTAACAACGTGAATAATGAGTTCATTATTCACGTTGATAGGCCGGGCGGTTATATTGGTTACCATTATTTACGAAAAAAAAACAAAAAATGTCAATAATATGCAATAGAAGTAGAAAAACGTATTAATAGTGCATTTCTTTTTATAAGCACAAAATGCATTTTAGTTTAAAATTTGAATGGCTTTAATTTACATACACTGAAAGAAATTTGTTGCTAAAAGTAAATACAAATTTATACTAAAAGTTTTATACTAGTGCTTTACACATTTATACTACTGTTTATTATGAATGTATGTTAAATTTTGTAATACATTTATTGTAAAGAAGATATGTTAGATCTAAATAAAAATAAACTTACCCTTACTATAAAATGTAAAATATAAGTGAATTACAGCAATAAAATATTGCTAGAAACACATTTATATTGCTAGGGCAGCAATAGGCTGCTAACCAAACGAATATATTTGTTTTAGCAATGTATGTGGTAGTCCATATATGAAACATAAAATATATTTGTCCTAATTATTTTTTTATTTAACTTTAGTATATATTTCTTTCAGTGTAGTAAGAAAAAATATTTTAATTTAAATTGCCCAGGTAACAAAAAATCACATAAAAAGGTAAATACATTCAACATTATTAACAATTTTATTTGCAAAATTATGCAAAAGTTTATAATTATTTTAGTATTAAATGTCTATATTTCATTTAAATATATTATTTTATTAATAACAACTTATTAAATAATAAATAGTTTATTTAATAAGTTATAGAACATATATTATATTTAAATTATTTCAGAATCAATGCTATTCCTTAAATATTTAATTATTGCATAAAAGCTTAAAAGTCAAATGAAATGTGCGTAGAAAGAATGGTAAATAGCAGGTAGGTAGAATTATTGAGTTTAAAAATAAATATGTTAATTTTATTAGCAAAACCCGAATGCCTCCGAACAATTACAATGGAGCATTCAAATGGACATTACTTTTTTCCGTAACTGTACCTATGTAAGAAAGTTGAAAAATAGAACATAGTTTTGTACTCAACATTTTTTTATAATCAATAAATTTGTTCTTTTTTTATACAAATCCTAGTGTAAATAAAACCTTGAAAGGATTATTAATTAACAAGCAAAGAAATATATTTTCAAAATGATTAACCATTTTTATGTTTTTTTGACATGTTAGTAAATTTGTGACCCAGGAGACAATTTTTTTTGTTTTTTAAGGGCTTATTTAAAAAAATCCAACGCCCACTTTTAGTGGTGTTAAATAACACCCCTAAATAAACAAAATTTGGAAAAAAACAGGTTTGTAGATTATGTTTTTGTTTTTTGTTTTTCTTCAATTTTATCGATGTCTGGGTTTTTTGGTATTTTCAACCTTAAGAATTATTTATCTCTGTGCGTCCTATCAAAATTTTCTGTTTTTGTCAAAAACCTGTCAAAAGTATGTAACTAACAAAAATCCACAGTATGTTATTTCTGGGCTGGGTAATTACAAGTTTATTCATTTTTTCGTCTCATCCGCAAAGGTACAACTCCCACGAATACATTTTCGAGCTAACAGACCAAAATTTCAACGAAAAAATTAAAAGTTTTCAACAAACATTGGTAATCTTCTACAAAAACCATGAAGATCTGTTAAAATTTTTAAAAGCTGAACCAGAAAATCACTATGGGATAG
Organism: Brassicogethes aeneus; assembly: GCA_921294245.1. Lineage (NCBI taxonomy): Eukaryota > Metazoa > Arthropoda > Insecta > Coleoptera > Nitidulidae > Brassicogethes > Brassicogethes aeneus. The sequence continues at coordinate 4,379,685 of OV121138.1, forward strand.
AAAATGAGGATCCTGTATATTTAGTTTACCTGGATTGTAATGATTTTGGAAAAAATGTATGTGCGAAATATGGGGTTACCGAAAATGTGGAAGTCAAAATATTTGAAGAAGGAATACATAAAATTGATTACACAGGTAAATATAAAAGGTCGACCAATAAGAATGTCATCAGTAAGGCTAGTGGTGTAATTTTGTCTAAATAGGGGTCATTCCATCGTTTCGGGTGTTACATTTGTTCAACCAAAGTCTAAATTTTTATGTATTTTGAAATAACAGTGCCTTATAAGAATATATTCTCTACGTTTTTAGTTGTTTTATCTAAATTGCAAAATTAGTACAGTTTACCAAATAGGATAACGATTTTATAAGTCAATAAGTGTGCGTTTCGGGTGTTTCACAAAAACTATAAAACATCAGACAACAGTTTTAAACAAACTACAAGTACTTTATTATTTTTATTTAAGGTCCGCTATCTAAAAATTTGGCTGTAAAATACCTAAGAAACCTCAACAAACCAAACTACGTAGAACTAAAAAACCAAAAGGATATAGAAAATTTTATGTTAAACCAAGAAAACATGTTTATACTTGGATATTTCACTTCCAATACAAACCTCCGAAATGCTTTCCTGGATGTCGCAAACGATCTAAAACATATCTACAACTTTGCCTTAATAACAAAATTTGATTACTCCAACAGGGATAAAATAGTTCTGCAGAAACCATTGCATCTGCAGAACAAATTTGAACCTGCTAGTGTAACGTATCAAGGCAAGTCAAATAAAAAAGACATAACCAATTTTATCGAGAAAAACAAACATGGTTTGGTTGTTCTGAGTAATGATTATTCCACAATAATATATCCCCTAGCAATTGTATATTTTGACGTCGACTTGAAAAATCCACAAATACTGAACTACTGCAGGAATAGAGTCCTGCAAGTCGCCTATAAGTTTATAAACAAAACCAATTTCGCCATAAGCCCAAGAATAGATTTCAAAAAGAACGTGACGTATCCTCACGTAATTCTCAAAGTTTCTGAGAGTAAAATTTTCGAGATGGTGGAGAAATTTACTTCGGAAAATTTGGAACAATTCCTTAACAACATTTTGAGTAATGCATTGGTAAAAAGTGAGGAAGTTCCCAAAGATAATGGTGACATTTTGGTTACAACAGTGGCTAAAAATTTTATAGAGGTAATTTAATTTCCTATTATTTTTATATTCGTGGTTTTGTACGAATATTAAGGTTTTTCCATTGACGAATTAGTTTTGACCTTCCTAAACTATTTTTAACATTCTAAAATGTGTAACCTTCTTAAAAGGGCTTTGAATAAATTTTCATTCTAAATTGAGTTTTTGTCATTCTTAAGTTTGGCACTTTTGCCACTTTTGGATGATTTTAATAATTCTTTGAGGGTACAATTTTTAGGTAGTACTTAAATCACCAAAAAATGTATTCTTGATACTTTACAACTCCAAGCAAAACATAGACAGCGATTTATTTACATCATGCGAAGATGCGGCAACGATTTTTCAAGATGAATTGATAGTGACAAAAATGGACGTTTCGAAAAACCAAATTTTGGGACCTTTTGAATTTTACACCAACCCAACTATGTTTTGGATTTCGAAAAATAAAAATTCCAAGCCGGAGTTGTATAACCCTGAAATGTTTTCGAGTGGTAGATTTATAAAATTTGTTGAGAACAAAATATTAAGTAAATATAATAAAGATGAAGTATAGTATTGCTATTATTTTAATTTTTTGGCCATTCAATTGGAATCGCTTTAAAAAAGAACTAATGAATATTTTTCAAACAAATTTGGGGAAAAGTAATTTTTATGGCATTGACATCAATAATTAATGATTAAAATCCCCAAAACCAAATCGAATATCCCATGATCCAACAAAATATTAAAGTTCATTTTTTTTATCTGGACGGCAACGTTGCAAATTTAGGGTTTTGGTTGGTAAATACAGTTGTCAAGTTGAGTTGTCGAAATTCGTAGTTAAAAATGCAATTCATTTGGCTTTGGTGGTGCTTGGATGAGTAAAATCATATAAAAAAGTAGTTAAATATAGGTTGCTTTACGGCCCAGAAGAGAAAGTATTCCTTGCGGATAATAATCTTCGCTTTGAAAAGAATTTATATAAAAGAAATTAAAATTTTTTGTGAACGTAAATGTTGTCCAATGGTGAATAATGTGAAAATAATGTGTGATGTAATATTTATAAAACCAAATTCGTTACTTTTTTACTCCAAAAATGTCCATAAGGCGATGTACTTTTTCTTCCATTGTGGCATATGGCATAATTTCATCAAAATGAAGTTTTGCCCTCAAAATGGCTTTTACATTCGAATTCGTTGCTATTATTTTTGGCATAATTATCTTATTATTTATAATTGACAAGTAAATTATCAATAATAAATATTATTGTCAATTTGACAGTGTCAAAGTATTTAATTAAATTCTTTAGCAGAAGTACCATTTTTAAATACTAAAAATACTAAGTCAAACTGGCATAAGCCACCAACCTAACAAAAAAACGAACTGTAAGTAATAATGCGACGTTGCCATATATGTCAAAATTAAATTGTCATTTTAATTTTGATTGCAGAAACACATTGACGGATCTAATTTCCCAATTACAAAATTTAAATATCCCTATTAGGTTATGTCGACATTAATGATTGTTTTTAAATATTTTCCAATTTTTTAAGGTCTGATAGCAGAAATATTTAAGATAGTGGTCTAAAACCACAAGGTTAGTATTTAATTAAAATTAATCCTTATAATATCAATAAAACTACATACACTTAGTTCAAAATATAATTTATTTAAATAATTACTTAACTTAATGTTATAATGTTAAATAAATAAAATAATTCTTTATGTATTATTGTGTGAGTAATGCATAAATTCACAAAGATATGGTAGAAAGTTTTTTACAAGACTCTGGGAAAGTCTTTCCAATTAATTCGCAGACCAAACCTCTAAAATTCACCAGGCTTATGTCCTGTAATTGTTGCTTGAATTCCTAAAAATAAATAAACAATGTTTAGTACGCCCACACAATTTCATTTAATTGCACGCGAGTTCAACTCGCCGAGTTGTAGAAGTTATGTGGGTTAAAATCCGGACAGTTTGGGGGCCAAAATTTTTAACGTCAACAGCATTGCTTTTATTATATTTTATGGGTGTTGTAACAAATTTTTATATACAGGGTGTTTTTGCTTACCCCGTTGTATAAAACGGTGGGTATAAATCTAGGTTGGAATTTAACGGTGGATTTCTCAGCGTTCAACTGTAAATGGGTGCCTTGTTCTGAGTTGTAACAGCCAATTAGTTGTTTAAAATCCAAGTTGACTTTGTGTGAGCACTAAAACAAGATTTTCCATTAGAGAAAAATTTCCATTAGAGAAACTTTTCCATTATATAAAATTTTCACTAGATAAAAAAAATCCCATCAAATAAAAATTGTCATTAGATAAAAAATTTCCATTAGATAAAAATTTTCGCTGGATAAAAAAATGCCATTGGATAAAAACTCTTTTCTTACCTGTTGAGCGTCTTCCATGGGGTGTTTACGAGTTCTTTTGTAGATTTGCATGAAGCAGTTTACAAATTCCACTTGGTCATTTTGGTTTGGTAAATTTTCTATGGCACAAGATAAAATTCTGTTTCCTTTACATTCTTGGGGGCCATGTTGGCAAACAAAGTCTTTTCCGCCTTCTAAACTCTAAAACAAAATTTCAAAATCATCAAGGCATTCGAATCGTAAAAAACCAACATATAGTTTTACAAACAGTTAAATCTGGAAATCAGCTAGTTTTAGAATTAATTAAAAATGTAAGTCAATGTCGGATATTTATTATTATCTTAAATTTAAATTTTTAAAAACCTTGTATACTTACTGCGCTCTTTCCGAATGGGACGAATTTAAGGTCAACATATTCAGAAATATCATTCCAATTTGGATACAATTGTTCACTAATAAACCTTAAACTATCTGGACAGAGGGACTCAAATAAAACTTCTACATTTAACTGCAACATAAAAACATTTAACAAACGAAACACTTTATATTGGTAATATTTTTTTAAATTACCTTTTGCGTATTAGCGGAAAAAACTCCAAGCAAAAAAACTAGTATCACAGATTTTAACATTTTTGTTTGTTGTTGCTTCTTTGGCGTTTCGGATTTGAATGAAGAAGTTATTAAATTAATTTAACACAGAGGTCGACTTTCACTTTTATTCAGTGTTAAGACACGAGATCCCACCTTGATTAAGCAAATTTTTAAATCTGATTGTACACTAAACTATTTTTAATTAAATGTAATTACGGTTACTGTGATGATTACTAACTATCTATGCATTTTAATGCACGTGTTTATTTATTTTTCTTATTATTGTTTTTTAAATAATATATTATTATATACAGTGTGACCCATTTGTTTGCGACTCACCCCTGTAAAATTTATTGTGCGATTTTAACCAGATTTGTTTTATAGTGTAGATCTTGATAAGTATGTAAGTTTTTAAGAGTTAATTTTTAAGAATTCATATTAGCGATTTTTTTAAACAAAATCCAAGCACGGCACTGGATTTACCATCCCTCAAAACGACCCTTTACTAAATTTTATTGAAAAATTTTAAGTACAAAAATGCACAAAACTACAAAAACTTATTCTGTCAAGTTATCCATGAAAAAAACATTGAAATAAAACTAAACTTATACCTAGTAATAGTACCATGTGACTATTAGTTTAATTTTATTTTGTGGTTATTATTTTTTTGTAAAATGCATAACTACTGAGATATTTTAAAGTTTCAAGTTAAACGACTCACCCTTTATATTAGTGTGGAAAATTTATCCCCAAGCAAAATATTGAGACAAAAAGTTTCAGCCTTTAATCTTACTCCTAGTAAATAAATAAAGTAATAAAAGTATTTTGATTTTTTCCATTAAACTAACATTAAATTAATTATATTTAATTTAATTTACCAAACAAATTCAAAATTTAAAAATACCTCTGTTGGACAGTTTTAAATAAATTAAAACAAGTAATAAAAGCCGGTTAAGCTAAAGGATTTTGGGTCAAAATAATAAACAACATACAAAAAAACTGACCAAAGTTTATTTTGATCATTAATACCTTCAACGGTAAAAGTAAAAAACATTTATACAGCGCAAATTAAGAAAGCATGCTTATGGGTAATTCCATTGGAAATGTAAAAAATGACATGTTGTAATAATACTTTTCCAAAGTGGTATTTTCTTTGATAAAATTAATGAAAATAAATTAATTTTGGAAGTAAAATTACCTTGTTGTTTATCCTAATACTTGCACTGAGCTCAGCTTTGTCCGCCTGTTAAATTTCGTACTATTTTTGGGAATAAATAAATAAAAAAATGCATTTAATTGAAAACATTTATTTTTAACATGTCATGCAAATAGTGATCTCATGAATATAAAATTAAAATAAAACGTTATGTAACAAAACCAAACCTTCTTAGTGAAACAATCACAGATGAATAAAAGATCTTTTTTACGGACATCCATTTGAGAAAATAATCGTCAACATTTATCTTAATTGTTTTATGTTGTTTTTTATTTTATGCGGGTGGTTTATTTTCTAAACCCGCCTCTTCCCCTTGCCTTTCCTTTGCCCCCCAAGGCTGGAAAATCATTAGGTGCGTTGTTAAATGGTTTTTGAGATGATTGACTTACTTCCGATGTTACACTGTCTGAATCGCTCATCTGGCTCCAAGTGCGGTTGTATCTAAGTGGATTTGTGGAACCAGACCTAGTAGCTACCAAAAAAATATTTTTGCTCGAAAAATTTACCCAGTCATTTTTAATACTTACAAGTTCCTTCTTCAAAATTCAAATCCTTCATTTGTTTCAATAAGGCAGCTACAGAAACGCATTTAATCATGTAATGTGAGCGACAAAAAACAATTCACTAAAAAATACTTACGCATGGCTGCCTTACGCAACTGACTGAACCCGGCATTCGAACCTGCAGCGCCCGAATAACTGCTTCGCACACTACCGTTACTATTCTGCGAAAACCATTCTCCAGCCCCACCGTTCGACCTTATTTGAAAAAAAAAACAATAAAAATATAACACAAAAAATTATAAATTTACCTCCCCTGACCCAGAGCGGGAAACTGCTCTTCCAGCGTTGCCACGCTTGTACCGGTAGAAGCCACCGACTCGTTATCCCAACCCTCCGAACGACTAGTGAACGAAATTACACTGCCCGTGTCGGCGTCGCTGCGCGGCGTCTCAAATGTAATCTAAAAATCCAAATAAAACCAAAAAGTAAACTTGGCAACATTGCGAATATTTAAAACGGCAACACTAGAATTAATTAACACATATGGCAACACTGTAAATAAAACAATTTCAAAAATGTAAAGCGGCAACACTGTAACATCAATGAATGTGACATAAATAAATTAAAACTGTAAAACGGCAACACTGCGAAATCTATAAATATCGTAAAATATGGTAAATCAAACCAAATACAAAATTTGTCAACATTGCAAAAATGTAAAATGGCAACACTGTATTAAAAAAAAGTGTAGAAACATCGTAAAAAGAAAGTGGCAACATTGCGAAAATTTAAAATTTAAACACTGTAAAATCAATAAATGTGGCAAAATCCTAAATGTAATCTAAAAATGCAAATAAAACCCAAATGTAAAACGGCAACACTGTAGAATAATTAATTAACAAAAGTGGCAAAATTGTAAATAAAACCAAAAAGTAAATTTAGCAATATTGCAAAATGAATATGGCACCATGGTAAATACAACCAAATACCAAATTTGGCAACATTGCAAAAATGAAAAATTGCAACACTGAAAAATAAAAGTGTGACAACATCGTAAAAAAAGCAAAAAGTAAATTTTCCAACATTGGGAAAAATTAATACGACAACACTCAATAAATGTGGCAACATCGTGAATAAAACTATAGAAAGTAAATTTGGCAGCATTGTAAAAAATATAAATGTGGCAACATCGTAAATAAATCCAGAAAAGTAAATTTGTCAACATTGCGAAAATATTAAATGGCAACACTGTAAAATCAATAAATGTGACAACATCGCACGCACTTAAACTTGGCAACACCTTGGACAAAATAAACGTCAATATGACAATATTTTAAGGTTACATTGACCCCCCTTTTGAGAACAAAAAATTGTAAAAAAAAGGAAAAAGGAAGAAATGTTTTTGTAAAATTTTTCATTTAAATAATAATAAAAAAAGATTTCTATCACAAAATTGCTGACAATATTTAAAAACTTGACGTAATTATTTTTGTCATTTTTAGGGTTATAAGCAATGTGTCAACATCGTAAATAAATCCTAAAATAAATTTGGCAACATTGCGAAAATGTAAAATGGCAATGTGACAACATCGCACACACTTAAACTTGGCAACACCTTGGACAAAATAAACGTTGCAATGTCGCAATATTTGTGACTTTAGTCAATCTGAAAATATTTTAAGGTTTTTATTTTTGTTAAATTGTTCATTTGAAAAAAGATTTAATTTCACAACATTGCCGACAATATTTAAAAACACGACGTGATTATTTTTGTCATTTTTAGGGTTACAAACAATAATTAATGTGGCAAACATCGTAAATAAATTGAAAAAAAAAGTAAATTTGGCAACATTGCGAAAATGCATCGCACACACATAAACTTGGCAGCACCTTGGACAAAATAAACGTTGCAACGTCGCAAAATTTGTAGGTGACTTCCGTCAATTTGACAATATTTTAAGGTTAAATTGACCACCCCTTTTTAAAAAAATTTGTTTGGAAGAAATGTTTTTGTAAAATTTTTCATTTGAATAATAATAAAAAACATTTAATTTCAGAAAATATAAATTTGATTATTTTTGTTATTTTTACAAACAAAAATGTGGCAAATAAATCCAAAAAAGTAAATTTGTCAACATTGCGACAAAATAAACCTCGAAAAATTTGTAGGTGACTTTTTTGTAAATCTGACAATAATTTTAGGTTAAATTGACCCCCACTTTTTTACTATTTTTTGTTTGGAAGAAATGTTTTTGTTAAATTTTTCATTTAAATAATAGCAAGTAAATATTAAATTTTACAACATTAGTGACAATATTTAAGAACTTGACAAAGTGATTATTTTTGTAATTTTAGGCTCCAAAAAATCGTAAATAAATTCAAAAAAAAGTAAATTTGGCAACATTGCGAAAAGGTAAAATGACAACAATGTAAAACCAATAAATGTGACAACATAGCACATACTTGGCATTGCCAAGTTGGCAACACCTTGGACAAAATAAACGTTGCAACGTCGCAAAATCTGTAGGTGACTCCCCAGGATTTTACATTTATTTTGTAATTTCTGTCAATCTGACAATATTTTAAGGTTAAATTGACCCCCCTTTTTTAAATTTTTGTTTGCAAGAAATGTTTTTGTAAATTTTTTTATTTGAATATTAATAAAAAAGAATATTTATATTTATAATAAGTTAACAACGCGGTTATTTTTGTCACAAAAAACAATTTGAACTGAACTTACCTCTGATTGTTTGCTGCTAAAAGTGCTTGCCCGACTACTGTTCCTTATTCTATCCGTCCTTGTCGATTCCGGGACGTGGTGTCCCGGAATTAGAGGTATTTCCAGAATTGGGCAGCAGTTGTCGCAAATCACGTAGGCTTGCCTGGTCACTATGGATTTAGCGCAGCTTATTTGGGCATCGGCAATTTCATGAAACTGAAATTCTTTGCATTAAAAAATTTCAACTTATCAGTCAAAGAAAAACTTACTTCGCAAGCAATGTTGGAGACATGTGAATACACATCTTTTGATATTTCGTAAAACCCGAAAGAGTTTGCCATTACAACGTTAGTTTGCTCTATGGTGCTCCTTAATTCGTTTAACATTAGTTGAAGATTGTAAACTTTGAAAAAGTAGCATTCATTAAACTGCGCCGTCCAGGAATCCAAAATGTTCTGGCACATTTTCATGTATTTCTCTTTTACATATAAAATCGGACAATCTTGTCCCCCTTCAAAGCGTTGCTAACAAAAAATCATTTATAAAATCGTAAAAACACTGTAAAACTCAAAAAACTTACAGAAATAAATTCACAAATTTCATTAAAAACTTTTTCGGTATTGTCACCAGTATCCAAACTGGAAGGAGGCTGAATCTTATGTTTTTCATTGGAAATTATCATAGCCTCATTAAAATAGCCCATGGGAAGTTGACCTGTATAATAAACATTTAAAATGTGTTTTGAACATTAATGTTCAAAACACATTTTAGAATGTTTGAAAATACCCGATTTTAGAATAATCGCAGTTTGAAGAAACATTAAAAAAGGAGGCCTAAATGTAATGCCTTATGTAATTAATGTAATATATTAAAATACTGAATACCTTTTGACATAAGGTGTAACGGAAAATATTTAAAAAAATATTATCCCAAAGATAAAGAAAAAAATATGCATTAGAAGATTTTTAAATTTTTTGTGATACGCCACTGGTTACACACTCGTTCTTTGAGTTCATAAAGTTCATTTTTTTTATCTGGACTGCGGCAACGTTGCAAATTTAGGACTTTGGTTGGTAAACACAGTTGTCAGGTTGGTCGCATTGATTAAAACAAACTAAGCTAGATATAAATCCAGATATAAAGCTTTGGTGGTGCTTGGATGAGTAAAATCATATAAAAAAGTAGTTAAATATAGGTTGCTTTACGGCCCAAAAGAGAAAGTATTCCTAGCGGATAATCTTCACTTTGAAAAGAATTTATATAAAAGAAATTAAATTTTTTTGTGAACGTAAATGTTGTCCAATGGTGAATAATGTAAAAATAATGTGTGATGTAATATTTATAAAACCAAATTCGTTACTTTTTTACTCCAAAAATGTCCATAAGGCGATGGACTTTTTCTTCCATTGTGGCATTTGGCATAATTTCATCAAAATGAAGTTTTGCCCTCAAAAGGGCTTTTACATTCGAATTCGTTGCTATTATTTTTGGCATAATTATCTTTTTATTTATAATTGACAAGTAAATTATCAATAATAAATATTATTGTCAATTTGACAGTGTCAAAGTATTTAATTAAATTCTTTAATAGGAGTACAGTGGCGGTCAAAAAATTTCGGGCAGAAATTTTCCTGTCATTTCAAAAAGTAGATGTAGCTTAAGCTTTATTCTCATTATCATTTGACGTTTTGAAATTTTAATTTTGCAAATGTCAGGTTTTATTTAAGTCAAATCTTTTCAAACATGCCTCCAGTAAATTACTTTCATAAAGTTTTAATAATAACCCATATCCAAAATGGAATGACGCAAAGGCAAGTTTCTGGATTGTTGGGGATACCGAAAAGTACATTAATTCGATTGTAAAAAAATTTTGCAAATGTCAGGTTTTATTTAAGTCAAATCTTTTCAAGCATGCCTCCAGTAAATTACTTTCATAAAGTTTTAATAATAACCCATATCCAAAATGGAATGACGCAAAGGCAAGTTTCTGGATTGTTGGGGATACCGAAAAGTACATTAATTCGATTGTAAAAAAATTTGAAGAAGATGGAATGGTCGAGCGGCGACGTGGTTCTGGACGACATCGAGGCTCCACACTTGATGAAGACGAAGCATTGATTGATGTTGTAGAAAATGCTCCCTTTACCACCGCTTTCAGGCGGTAAACAGAACAAATTTTCCAATTTCTGTTCGGACAGCACGTCGGCACATTAGAACAGCTGGACTAATAAATTGTACGGCCGCAAGGAAACCACGACTAACACCTCGCCATCGAGAAACGAGAATGGGATTCGCTTTAGAACACATTATTAAAGATGATGCCTTTTGGAACCGAGTTCTTTTCTCCGATGAAAAAGTTTTTCAGTCGTCTCCAAATGGTCGGCTAAAAGTCTACAGACCAAGAAATACCCGTTACGAAGAGAGATATGTTCAAGAAACAAAACAGAGCGGACGTTTTTCTGTGAACATGTGGGCATGGGTCTCAACCGTTGATCCTGGCATAATGCTATATGTGCAAGATCGGTTTAACAGCAACGTCTATATTAGGGTCCTCGAAGACGTAATGCTCCCTTCGGTAACACGAGTGTTCCCCAACGGTGATTTTGTGTTTCGTCAGGACAATTGCTCTGTTCATACTGCACACAGGGTAGCGGCGTGGTTCGAGAACCATAATATAGACGTTATTGACTGGCCAAGTCAAAGCCCCGATCTTAACCCGATCGAGAATATGTGGGGTCTTTTAACACGAAATTTACAACGTCGGAATTTAGTATTTAACAATACAGAGGAGTTATTGACCGCCATCACCGATGCATGGCATGAATTGCCCCAGAACTATAACAGGAATATATGTCTCTCCATGAACACTCGATTGACGAAAGTTATACAAGCTAATATTAATTTTAATTTGCTAATTTAGTCCAGTTAAAGGCAGACATCAAGAAGACGCGTATTATCCAACGTCATTTTACGATTCGTGATAAAAAAGAGTTAAACAAACTGTTATACCTATTTGTTAAGCAAAGAATTTCAAAAGCAGTAGAGTGGACTTTTCTAACCATTTGTAATACTAGTAATATACAATTTATTTTATGTGAAGTTTTTCTTAAGGCAGGGTAAAAGCATGAGATTAAAAAAAACCTCCAAAACAATACTGATTTATAGGCAAGAAGTGACCACAGATCATACAACTGACAGAATTAAAAATTAAGGTTACCAGGGTATAAAGGTTGTTTCACCGCATGTGTCAGTGAATGTCAAATGGTGCCCGAAATTTTTTGTCCGCAACTGTACCATTTTTAAATACTAAAAATACTAAGTCAAACTGGCATAAGCCACCAACCTAACAAAAAAACACGAGTCCAGATATAAAAAAATGAACTTTAGATACCAACCAACAAAGTAGCTGCGCGTTGCCAGTTGTAAAAAAATTTTACTAAAAATTTTTCTTGCAAAAAATAAATAAAAATCAATTAATACAAATTTTATGAACTTAAAGCTCCTAATACCCTTCTGTATTTATTTATTCATCCAGCTTATGCAATTTAAAAACTGATAAAATTAGGACAATTTCACAGGTTAACCTTTAAACATTTAATTTGTGTAAATAAATCCAAAATCCAAATGCACTAGATTCTGTCATAAAAGTTAGATTTTGTTTGAATGTACCTTCATTACAAAAATGACATAATCAACAATTAACAAAAACGCCAATTTAACAGAATTTTACAGAATCTGGAAATGCTACTTGTTAGCAACCATAAAATAATAAATTAAATTAGCCTAAAGTTCCTGGTCGATCAGTGGCGGTTATTATAAATTATTTTATTTTAATTATTTTATAAAATTTAGAGTTTTATCTAACATTTTTAATTGTAAATGAGGAAGTTTTTATTTTTAAAATGCTAACATTTACCTATTTTTTTTATTTAAAATTAAGTAGACCTATATATACTGGACAGAAATTATTGTACATTTTATGCTCTTCAACGTGTTTTTTGTTTGAACTAAATATCTTTAAAATTTGATATGGATTGACCCTTTGTTTTTTAAATTAAAATGTTTATCTTTTTTTTAAATGGGTTTGACATTAAAAGTGTGGTTTTAATACTCTTAAATGTATTTTTAACAATACATTTTGTCACCTAAATTTTGTAAAACTCCATTTTTTGCTGTTTTTGGCATTTTATCGTCATTTAATACAAAAACTGCAAAAAATGCACACACATTTAGGTGACAATATTTAATAATAATTATAATTATAATTATTATTATGTTGACAATGTGAAATACACTCACCAGGTTGGATCATACTATGGTATATATTCTCTTGCAAGACACCTTCCCTTAAATTAAATGACAATAACCCAATTTCAGCAGGAAAATACCTATCTTCAGTTTCCTGATAGACAAATGAGTTTATGTAAAGAACAAAAAACGTTTTTGTATCAATACCTTAAATAACACTGTATATAGAACCAATTTTTTATTATTGTTGTTTAACTTACTCCCGCTTTTATGAGCACCCCTGATATCCTGTGAAATAGTGGTTTTCATCTCTTCCTGCCATTTTCTTTCAGCTTGAGTCTTTCTTTCAATCTCTTCAATGTCAATACCTTCCGATGTATATTTTTTAAGGGATACATTGTTTCTAACTTCCGCAGCTTTAATTTCATACTTTCTTTTTTCATCTGCACTCATTTTCTAGTGGAAATATTATTAAATCAAGTAAATACATAATTAAATAACTTACAGCCCACTTGGCACCGGCAATTTCTTGCGCTGTATTGTTATCTATTTCATTACCAGCATTTCTCTTAACTTCCATCATAAAATAATAAAAGGGGTTCCGCTTTTGTTGCTTTTTTGGAGCCATGTTTACGTTATATCAAGTTAAATTATAAAAATAGCAGTTTTGTATAGCTGAAATACTTAAAAATAAGAAAACCTCAAAGATATTTACCACAACTTTTCTACAGGTGTGTGTTTACGATGTCTAAAAAACGTCTAATCAGCTGTTTTTAAATTATAACGGTTTATAAAAAATGTTGGATAATAGAGAAGTTTTACAATTCTTATTTGCTTATAACTAAATTATCACGTTTAAAAAAGCAAATATACTTCAATTTCATGGAATTTGTAGATATTCATATTAAATTATTTAATTTCTAATTTAAATACCTGTCTAAAGTAACGAAAGAACACAAGGCTGCCAACAGTAGACGATTTTTATGTCTTTTCGCAGTACTTGTTGATGCGTGTCTTATCAAATATTTGTGCCTATTTTAATACATTTTAGATAGTGCAGCATAATTTTTAAGCTGAACCACAAAACTAGAAGGTGTAACCTTCTAGTTTTGTGAGCTGAACTTAATAAGGCAACAGCAAAACTCAATGCACACTAGCCCCTGCGATTAGATTGTCAGCAAAGTTCTTTGATTGTCAGCACTGCCTAATTACATAACTGTCAAACTGCCATAACCTCAAAATGCTTTCAACAAGAATCCTGTCAAATATCAGCAAATTCGGCAATGCATCGCCTGCAAAGCGTACTTTTACTGCAGGAAAAGTAATTTTCAACAAGCCAAAAGCATCGGCACCCAGCCAATCAACACCTAATGTGCAAGGTTTAACGGAAGCCTGTGTAAAGATACCAAATGCCCCTGTGGGGCCTGGAGCCGCTAAAAATACTGATTATAAGAACCCCGAGTATTTCTGTTATGATAAAAATAGTTATTTTGAGGCTGAGATTGAGATGTTGAAATATAGATGCACACAGCCTGATAATAAGGTGCCATATTATCCACCAAAGTAGAACAATGATTTTTTAATGTACATAGATTGTTATAGGTAAATATACTATTTAAATTGTTGTAAGTGCTTTATTTAACATTGCTCACTATCAATAACTGATTTAAGGTAGTTTGTGGATAGGTTTTTGTGGGAAACACACACAGTACCTCCACCTCGTTGCAATTGATGTTCCTAGAACAATTTTGCTAGTTTTTGTGATTTTTTTAGTGTTTACTTACTTGACGGTTTATATCGCCAATGCAGACCCATTGGGTGTGCTCTAAATTCTCAGAAACGGCCCATTTTGAATGATCTTCAGTGGTCAAAAATCTTATGGTTTGCAGTTTTATTTGTTTAACATTATTTACTCTAAAAATAATTTTTTTTTAATAATTTTATGAGTGGATGGTATCCTGTTAAATTTGTAACTATAATTTTTATTTTTTAATGATGTTTTTCCCAAAAATGTGGAAATTACATAAAAAACCCTTTTTATATGAAAATTATTACTTGTAATTGTTGTTACAGTTTGAAGGTAAGTTTCCAGGCCCTTTCCTCCACGTTTCAACAAATAAATCCGATTTTAAAACGGTTGAAACCCAAGATGAATACAAATCTTTCCCAAAATTCTTAGATTTAGCAAAAGATACAAACTGTTGTCCGGCTATTGTTTGTAAATTAGTCTGTCTATACCAAGGGGCATTTTTTATGGTAACATTATCAGCAGCCTTGACTAAGTCTGGAAATTTTTTTGACAATATATCTGGGATGTTTGTTGAATATATAAACGGTTCGTTATATTTTAACTGTTGACCTAAATAATTAAACAATAAAAATTACTAGCATATCGTTAAAAATTATAAATCTCACTACCAACTTCATTTAAATTTGATACATCCAATGAAATACACAGGAAACTTTGCCCGTATACAGTGCCGGTTTTCGGGTAGGAATAACCCCTGCCTATAGGCGGAAAATGCGGCGTTGAGTGTATCAACCAAATCCCGCCATTTTCATTGGCTAAAACTACGCCTTTTGTGTGACCTTTGACCTCACTTGTTTCACCCACGGGCGGCTGGTCGTTGTAGAGAATATGAAAAATGTTTTCCTTAAAAAAAGGTTTTACAAAAAAAAATTGTGGGATTTTTTTAGCTTACGTTTGTGTATAGGTTTGACAACGCATTTCCAATTAAAGATGATGATGTGTTTATGGAATTTTCTGATAAGATCCATTTTGTATTTTCTTTTGATGTCATATAAGAATAGGCCAAACCTTTTCTAAATATTGCATTTTCATGTTTTATTTTTGGGAATTTATACGCTACAAACCTAACAAATATTTTTTAAATAGGTATACATGGTTTAAATATATTGTGAAAAAAATCATATGTATATTTTGGTTGTGTAAATAAACATGTTTTCAAATTTTTCACAAAAACATTTGTACTTACCAATCAACTGGGATATTTTCTTCATCTACACATTGCAAAGAAAAAACGAAAGAAACGCAACAAATAAGCAAATAAACCGGACGTGACGTCATCATATGTATTGCTACAGAATCTTTTATCAAATGACTTAAAAATAGAACTGCAATCTTTTATATACAGCAACATTTTTACCTGGAATTCTACCTTTTCTGGTACACAAAAACCCGTATAAAATCTTATATTATATATTTACAAATTATGTAGAAAGTATCTATTAGAAATACATAATTAATAATACATGAGTCCATAGTTTATCAGGGAGGAAAGAAATCACTTAAAATAAATATTTACAAATAAAAAAGTCACAATTAATTTAGGTTGTGTGTGAAATAACCAGCCAAGATATAATGAAATAAAACAATCCTATTGGATAGACTGCCAGTAATTTTCTGTTGGGTTTTTGGCTGTCCCCCAAAAATACCATGGAAGCTGAAAAAATATTTTTGTATTTTGTTAAATTAGGATTTAAAAAAATATTAATGCTTACCATATGTTGCCCAAAAAAATCCAGCCATTGACACAGCAAACCTAATGAAAAACAACATATTTGACTGATTTGCTAATAAAATAATTCTGCAAATAATTAACGCAATTGTTGTTGGAAGAAGACAGTACCCCAAAACACATACACTTTGGAAAAACGATCTAAAAAATATTTATTAATTACATACATTTCTTGTTCCAATTTTTTATCAAATCTTACATATTTCCACCCAACAGTTTGGAATTTAATGTTACTATCATTGAGCCTATCCAAACTATAACAAAAACTTCTGCAAATTGAGGCCCTCCATCACCCAAATTTGAGGCATCATTAGAACCTTGCAAAATCCTAAAAACAACACGTTATTTTATGGAACCCAACCTATGTAACCACCGTTCAAAGTATAATGCTTACATTGCCATAAATGTGCATAATAACAAAGGTCCCCATAAATCCCCTGAAAAAATCGCACTCAAATTATGTATTTTTAATAAAAAATTTTGCCAAACTTACATTCTTTCAATAAAGTCTTTTTTTCCTTCGGAAACAGAACATGGGCAAACTTAATACCTACAGCTTTTAAGTCCCTCATCTAAAATTAATATTAAGTCACCACTATTAATAATAATTATAAATAACAGGGTTATTATTTAGTTTATTTTGTATATAGAAAAATCGAACATACTATTGTAACTCGTATTGGCTCATCTAGCGTATTAAAATCTGGCTGACCGATTTGTTGGGTATTTGTTTGGCCCGGTAAAACCATTTCGCCCTCCACATGGCTCTCAACGTCATCAAACATCTAAAATTCCCGAAAAACACGTAAATGTTTTTGTAGGTTAAATTATTGATTTTTATCTTAAGACCGCTGAATTTTTTCTAAAATATATTAACTAATTTACCTACCTCTAGTTTAGTTGTGTCCATTTTTAAGGACTTTCTATGTTTTTTGTCGCTCAATACGGCATTAATTACGGAATGTTTATTAAATGAATATTTGTCAGATTTTTTGACGTTTCTACAGTACAGGTCACTGTTTTATCGACAGAATATTGTCACTCCTTGAATTTTATTACTTATTTAAAACAAGTTATTTTAATGGATTAATAACAAGATTAAAATAAATTATTGTTCTGGGATTAACTACATTTTTATCGAAACATGGGGTACTTTAAAACTACTAGTTTTACTATAAAACTCCGTGGTACATTCGCCGCATTCCGTAAGATGGCGATACTAACTAAATTTAAATATTTTTTAATAATTTTAACACGGCATTGTTATCATTAGTCTGAAATAATTATATTATTGCGTATTTTAAAGGTTTTATGTTCGTATTGTTGTGATAAGTTGTTATAAAACGTGCACTTTCTTCAAACTCAATTATTATTATAATATTTGGAGCATAGAATTGCAGAAATACTCTTTCTTTGGTATGCACAAAGACAATAGAAAAATGTTTAGCTAACATGCGAGTGTAATTTTATTGTTTTAAGAGTTTATAAATAAAGATTTACGTAAAAAATTGTCATTTTTATTTTATTTTTATAGCCATGATATTGTACGTATTTATTTTATTCTTTGTAAGGGTACTTTGTGATGAAAATGTTACCGAGGTAACCAATTTTGTGACTACGGATAAGTTCGTGGAAAAGATTGAGCGCACTGTGCAACCGTTAAATTTTTCGGGCGGACTGATTAAGGGAGAGAAAAAAATTACAGATTTTAAACCTAGTCCTCAGCTGGACGTCGAGTATGAGTACAACAAATTTCCGGTGGTTCCTGCGCATCCAGAGGCCAAAAGGTCGAAAATCCAGAACGAATATTACACGTCGACCGAGTCGACCTATCCATGGAGGATAAAATTCCCTGCACCAGAAAGAGAAAGAGAAAGACCCTATAAATTCTACAACGAAAATGAAGAACGGCCCAGTAAATTTTACAATGAAAATGAGGAAAGCCCGAGTTACACCAGCAAAAATTTTCAGAAAAACGAAGACATTTCCTTTCAAAAACATGTACCGATAAGGCAAAATTCCTACGATAACATTTATAAGGAACCTGAGGAAAAATATAGTTACAACATGATGGAAAGGCCGAGCCCCATACAAAAAACAGGGGGGTATGGGGGTATAGGGGGGCACTATGGGGAAAATCCATGGAAAAAAATTATAAAAATATTGACAGCTTTTATACCTATAGGGCTTATTATAAGTGCTCTTACACCTACAGTGATTACAGTAACTAATGCCAATGACACTACGTAAGTTTTTATTGTACATTAGGGTGTGCCAAAAAACCGAAATATCGTAGAATATGTCCGAACAAATATTCTGTTAAAAGCGGAGCTCATAATTTCAATTTTAAGAGGTCCTTCATCGAATCTGAAGTTTTGCCGCTTAAATAACACAGAAAACTGACTTTTTACCTTATTTATTCTTGCAACCTAGGAAGAATTTTTTTTTCATAAAATCCATTACTAATTCTTACAAAGCATTAAATTTGGACAAAAAAATCTTATTAAGCCGAATTTCTATTTTCATTATTTGATTTTTTTACAGAGCTTTAAATTTAAAGTTAATAATACAAAAATGATGACTTTATACGCCTGTAACTTTTAGAATATTGACGATACAAAAAATTCTCCAAAAACTTTTTTGTGATCCATCAGACAATATAAAAAATTGCCATTTGACTTTTTCGTCTAACTTCAATAGTTTAGCTGAAAAAGGCAAAAAACCTAAAATTTTAAATTTAAAGCTCTGTAAAAAATCAAATAATGAAAATAGAAATTCGGCTTAATAAGATTTTTTCGTCCAAATTTAATGCATTGTAAGATTTGGTCATGGATTTTATGAAAAAAAAAATTCTTCCTAGGTTGCAAGAATAAATAAGGTAAAAAGTCAGTTTTCTGTGTTATTTAAGCGGCAAAACTTCAGATTCGATGAAGGACCTCTTAAAATTGAAATTATGAGCTCCGCTTTTAACAGGATATTTGTTCGGACATATTCTACGATATTTTGGGTGGAGAACAAAAAAAAAAATATATCGAGTTTTTTTGGCACACCCTATTGTACATAATAATACTTGTTATAAATTATTATAATAATTATTTTCAGTCATAGTAGATATAGGCTTGAGGACAAAAATGTGGATCTAAAGAAGAAGTTGTTAACTTCAATAACGTTTTTTGAGGGTTTAAAAGCCAAAGGTTGTGAAGAAAGAATGATTTGTGAATTACTTTTGGCTGCTAGTACCTCGCCAAACGCTCAGGAAAATGTTAAGAATTTTTTGGATAATTTTTCTGAAAGGTGAAGTATAAAAACTTAATTTTTAAAATGTTTCATGATGATATTTTAAATATTTTTTAAAATAATTTAATTTTAACTTGAACAAGATGAACTAAAACTAATCTTATAGTTTTAAACACAAAAGAAATACGGTGGTTTATCTAAAGGAACGCCTAGTTCTTAAATAAAAAAAAATTGTTACTTTGAATGATACTTCATAAAAAAATGCAAATTATAAGGCCCAGTGGTCTTTTAGCGAAACCATCTAGAGAAATCATTCAATCTGCCTATCGCAAATACTATTTTAATAGGTTAAGATGGATATTCAAACCTACAAAATGGTTATAATTATAAAAAACATCTACATATTAATATGTCTATGATAAAAACCTTTTGACATGTCATTATAAAATCTAAGCTCTCATTATTTTGTTTGTTTATTATTGTTAAATGTTTTTTTTTATACAATTTTTTAAAAACCATTTTTTATACTTCCCAAATATGGTATTTGCCGCCACCGTATCATTAACCAGAGACTTACTCTGTCATTAACCCAAATATGTTTTATAGGGAAGATATTATGGATAAAACTGAAGATCTCAAAAAAATCTTTGCAGCCGTGAGACATCAGGACTGTTCACCTATAACTTGCGAAAATATTCAAAATCCACCATAAAAATAAAGTAGGTTAATTAATTTTTTGTTATTTATAGTTGTGTAACTAAATTTAAAATAAACATACAAACAAATGGGATTCTTCGCATTTTTGCATGGCATTATTTTTGTTAACTGCTGTACATATAAGGCAACATAATGTTAAAAATAAACACGTAAAACCAAAATCGATTTTCGTGTTTTATTTATTACCAGCATAATTGAAAAATTGCATAATTCTTATTTAATAAAATTGCCGAGCGAGATTCTGATTTCCTTAAATGATGAAGATTAAATTATATGAACAAATAGATGCAAATTCCTTCCTTATTTCCAAACACCAACGTTTCAATTCGTTTATGTTTTTTTCGCCTTTTATGGGAGTTTATCGAGCGAAATTATGTAAGAAAAAACGATAGGTGGGTATATTATAATAGACTGGATGCGTTAGGAATTCCTTACAGTTTCGAAAGTTGCTAAAATAAGTAAAAAAATGAAATTAAGTAAATTTTCATATTATAACAATCACTATTTAAAGGGACTTTATATTTGTAAGCAGTTGACAAAATGAAACTTTATTACAATAATAATTTTTATTGTTTTTAATAATGAGAATACGAGGTGTGTTCAGAAAATATCGGGAATACTCGTTTTTTGAAACAAATATTTATTTATTCGCCTACATTAATGTTGTCGCCTTCAAAATAGTCCCCATTGGATATTATGCACATGTGCCAGCTCTTCTTCCAATACTCGAAACACTTCTAAAACTCGATCTTTGAGATAGCCTTTAGTTCTTTCAGCGATGCGCTTTTAATGTCATCTATGCTTGCAAAACGACGGCCCTTTAAGGTTCTCTTTATTTTTGGGAATAGGAAAAAGTCAGACAGAGGCATGTCTGGCGAATATGGAGGCTGGGGCATCATTACAGTATTGTTTTCGGCTAAAAATTTTGTTCAAAATTTAACAATTTTAGAACAAATTTTGCTGCCAAGCGTTTCATACCCAAAACATTCGAAAAAATTTCATGGGATAAGCCAATCGATATACCAACATCATCATCGACTTCTCTGATGGTTTATAACCATTTCTTCCACTTTTTCCATGTTTTTATCGGTTGTTAATGCTCTTTTGCGTTAGGGGCGTTCATCATCTTCAACGTCTTCACGGCCATCTTGGAAACTCTTATACCACTTGTAAACTCTTGTTTTACTTATAGCAGACTCACTATAGGCCTTTGTTAACATTTCACAAAATTTATTTCATTTTTTAAGCAAAATTGGATACAAATTCTTTGATCCATTTCTTTTAACGAACGAAAAATCGCCGAGCTCATAAAACACGTCTAACCTTAGCGGCTGCCACAGACAAAGTAAACAATGAAAACAGCTAAAGTTTTTATCATACTTCGGGGGCATGTATACCAACATAATAAAGAAAATTTTATGAGAACCGGACCCTCCGAACCCTCGAAATTTAACAATTTCCGTTATTTTCTGAACACACCTCGTATACCTACAAGATTTTTTTGCAAATTCTTAATCGCCATAAAAAAGTTTATCTCTCATAGTTTCCAAAAAAGCAAATAATTTATTTGAAATAAATTATTATAATTAGTATAGCTACGTCGATTTTTTTATAATATTGTTTAGAAAATATTAATTTTAAATTAATATTTTTTATTAATTTATTAGTATAATAATTATTATTTGAAATGGAATATTCATAGTCATAGTAGGTAATGATTATTTAAATAACAAATACTTTCTTTTTTTACATAAAACAAGTAGAAATGGTTTTAATTGCATTTGTATATAAGGTCAAGGGTAAATATTTAAAAGAAAGTAAATTAAATATATTAATAAATAAATAAATAAATAAATCATAATTTTTACCTCAAAATATTCGTTTTTGCATGAGTACTTATCAATATATTAAATTTGGAAAAATATATACCTATACATATAAATAAGAAATAAAACACCTATATATTTAAAATATTGCACACATATATATTTAAAATATTTGATATTTTTGTTTTTTTTCCAAAAATATATGCCAAAAATGGCGGTATCCCCTTTTAACATTTTAAAACTGACCTTTTAAATACCCATTGACAAGTTGTGGCTTATGGAGTTTTAGTCACGGACTGTAGTTTTAAGTTAGTGGACAGTTTTCAAATGTCATACAATCTTTAAAATAAAGTGCCTTTCTGGTAAAATATTACTTAATGTGAAAATTATTTTATTACAAATAGGTTTTCAACGCCAATATTTGAAAAGTTTAAATGCAGGTTGTACTGTCCTTTTGATTTCGACGGCAGTAAACTATATTTAACTTAATTTCTAGTGGAGACTCCCGTGTAGTGCCCATAAAAAATTCTCTTCACATTCACTTTGAAAAACTGCTTTTATTTTGGATTTAACCGGTGGTTAGTCCATTTTCAAGGGATACATTTCGATTTATTTATTTATTTTACACATAAAAATGTGACTGGCCTTGAAGTTATTGTTTTATTGTCAAAATTTCAGAACAATCTGCCAATAACTTTTGATTTTCCAGATTTGGTATCTTTTGACTTTTATGTTTTACCAGGACTGAAAAAAGGTTTAAAACTGTCATATTTTTGTGTTTCTTATGTTGGCAGCACGATATTTGAAATGATAATTTTAAAAAGAGCTAAAAACTAGTTTACTAATGATGCGCTTTTGTTGCTGTAAAATCATATAAAAGAAAGTTTAATTATATTTGATAACTGTTTAGTATTTTTAGTATCTTAGGTTTTTTAAATTTAATGACTGTCTACGTACCTACCACTAATTAATAAATATATAGGTTTTATTAATTATGCGTTTCAATTGTGAAAAAAGTTGTGGGAATACGTCTAGAAATTACTGGTAATGGACTCCATTAAATGAAGGTAATTTTTAACTGACCTTTTTTGTTAAATCATTTTTTAATTTTAATTAATCTTATTAATTTAATGAAAGTGAAACTTTTATTTCTTTTAAATAAAAAGTTTTATGTTATTTTTTCACTATTGTTTAAGATTTTTAGGTGATTAAATTTCAAAATATATGTATTGCCCTCTTTATATGGATGTACAGGGTGATGAAGTGTTGCCTATGCATTTATGTAAATTAGATAAACAATTAGTGTTTGTATTTTTTGATCATTTACATTGAATGCAATCCCAGTGGGTAATTAGTGAATCTTGTTACTTTTAACCCACATATTGTTTGTTGTTCAACGAATGTACGCCCTCGTTATTTAAAATGCCGTATCTGAGATTGTATTGTATCACACGTTTTTTTTTTAAGAAATCAGAAATTAGCAAGACAATGTTTTTTGTTAACCTTTATTATGATACCTTTTATATTAAACTGAAGTAATAAGAAATTTGGCAAATGTACCTAAGAACCTAAGGCCATTTCAGAATATTCTTTCAGGGTATCAGTAGGTATTTTAATCCTGACTGACATCCGTTTTTGTTTTTTTTTCAGTTTGTTTCGCCATTTTTTTCTTTACATTTTACGTTTTTTTCCTTTTATTATCCATTTTAGTCAGAATTTGAAATCGACACGGGCGAGCTTGCGAGCGAGTTTTTAATTAATTGAGTGTCTAGAAATGTTAACAGCTTTTTTTCAGAATATACTTTATTGTGAATTATTGTAGAGGTTAAAAAAACGAAAAAGACAAACAAAATTGGCAAAATATTTAAAATTATTTGAATTATATTATGAATACCAAATAAAAGTCGCAGACACAATTCGTGAATAAATATTTTATACTAAACATTCTTTATAAACAGCATTTATTGTACGAAATTTGAATAAGATTAATCTTAAGAAGGTTACATTTTTGACAGTAAAATGTTTTATTCATTTCACCTATGAACTACTTTAAAAGATAGATTCGTATATATTTTTTATTGAACCATAAATCATTCGGAAGAATTTTAATTATTTGATTTGTAGATATAGGTTGTGTAGGTTTTTGTGAAATTTACAAAGTAATACAAATATTTGGAAAGATGTTTATGTGGTAGGTATGTTGACAAAATATAATTTGTATCTTATAAATAGAATAAATCTTAAAATTCATAATTCAAAAACTAGAAGGATACTTTGTGTATTAAAGTTATTTAGTAACCCAAAAATACTTTTTTAATATTTTTTTATCAATATTTTCAGAAAGCATAAAACCGTAAATAAATATAGGAAGTCGCAGATTCTTAAGCATCTTTCATGTCTAAAACTTTCTCTTTTAATATATCCCAGACCTACGCTTAAGATTACTTAACTAAAGCAACTAAAAAATTCTTATAAGAAAACATTAAATATTTTTTTAAGCTTGATACATTACCAATTAGTTATGCTAATTCACCTTTGTATTTATGTAAACACATTTATATAACAAACGCTTATATGTAATAATAAATCAATCAATTAATTAATTAATAAATTAAATTTTTCTTAATTTTACTCTGAGATGGTTACAAAAACATTCTAGGAAAGATTATTGCCCACTGTGTAAGCATAATTTGCGTCAGAAACAACCAGTGGCGACCCAAAAATTTAATGATTTTTTTAATAAAAAATGAAAATTTTGTAGAAATTAATTTTTTTAACAAATTTTGTTTAAATACTTATTTGTTTATAAACTGGGTTAGTGTGACAAAAAACAGAGATTATTTATCGCATATTGCAAAAAACACCGAAAAATTGTTGCAGTTTTATTTTAAATTCAATGAGTAGGTACATAAATAAGTGGCATTCCTACATACATACATTGAATTTCAATTGTTATTTTAATAATACCGACCCATCCTTGTTTTATAGGTTTGCCCGGAAAATATTTTGCAATGAAATGAATTTATTAGAGATGCCTGATTTAAATAAAATAAAAAAATTATGCAACAATTTTTGATGTACCTATATTTTATTTAAGAAATTAGGTACCCTCGTATAGTAAAAATAAAGTAAAAATATTAACAAGTGCAAGTTCATTGTTATTCTATGAAAACAATTCTGTTTTAGGAAATTCGGAAATTTACGATCGACCTTAGAGAAAGTTATTTAAAATGTATTACAAAATTATATGGCACACAGTATTTGTTTTTTAATTTTGAATATCATTATCAACATGTTGCAATTTCTTTATTCATTTTTAATAATAAATATTTATATTTAAAAAAAATATATATCAAACCAATATTTTTGTGAAATATACATGGTGTCCCGAAAATGGCACAACAAAACAAGAGGTATTATTTTAATCTTTTATATATAATAAAAACTGTGTATATTACTTACTTGGAAAGATTTTTTACTGTCAAGTCAAGTAAATGTGTAAGTAATAATATTAATAACTTTATATTATAAAGTTATTTGATTTAAAGTTTTAATTTTTTAACAGAAAATAATCCATAAACCATTTTTCTGCTTCCAAATTGGCACTAAGTTATCTTTTAAATACACATTGACAAGCTGTGGCTTTATGGCGCTTTAGTCACGGGCTGAAGTTAGCAACACTTAGTCTTAAGTTAGTTGACAGTTGTCAAATGTCATACAATCGTTAAAATGAAGTGCTTTTCTTAATAAAAATAATACTAAATGTGAAAATTATTTATTATCTCAATATCTGAACGTTTGTACTGACCTTTTTTTTGCCTACAGTGCCCATAAAATATTCTCTTCTTTTTTACTGTGAAAAACGCCTTCTATATCTATTGTTAGTCTATTTTCAAGGGATAAATTTTGATTTCCACAGAAAAATTTGAGATTTTAACGCCGGTAGATTCCCAAGTTGGAAATTCCAACGGGAATTTCAATAAATACAACTGTCACTTTTTGTAACTTTAACATTTACCGTGTAACAATTTTTAATACTTTGTTATAATATATTGCAATTATAATAATAAAAAAAATCAAAGGATAACATATTTTCTTAAAATATTCATATTTTGAAGTTATTTTAATATTTTAAGTATCAATAATTTTTAAGTTTAATTAAAATAATAATAAATAATAATTGTGAAAATTACGTCAAAAATGTTTATTGTGATCGTCGTAGAAAAGTTTATAAACTTTTCTAGGCACTCATTTAATTGAGCACTCGCTCGCAAGCTCGCCATACAGCGTTGCCAAATGTTTGAAGTTTCGGAAAAACCTGTGGCATGGTATTTTTGTGGTTCCTCTGTGTACACTGTACAGTGTAGAAATATTTCCAAAACTGTTTGCGATGTTTGCAGTCGGCAAAAGCCAAATAATTACATAGAAAGTGACCACATGTCTAGGAAAGTAAAAAATTATCGGAATGTGCTGTATTCGGTATATTTTATCACCTAAACAACTTTCTTATAATTCTTCGGCGTTCCACAAGTGACCACACAGATGGCAGTCGCATTCTTTAAACGATTTTACCAAAAAAAGTCCAACGAAAAACTTTTGATTTTATTTTGCTATAGGTATTCCAGTGATCAGTTTGTAGGTACCGGTTGTTTTGAAAATCACCTTAAAAAAACATCACAATTTAATTTATAGTTTTTGATAGAACTAGTATATACCACGGATGGACTTAAATATATATAGTTAAGTATACTTAAAAATATTTATTTTCAATTTTTCGAAGAAAAGTCACTTTTCATAATTTCTTCTGCTTGTTATAAAAATACCATTCACGATGAGAAACTTCCATTTTGTTATACAAAAATAGAATTGTAGATTGTGCGAAATTAAAAAAATTTAAATATATTTTTTTGAAGGTCTAATATGAAGAGCTTGTAAGGAGAAACCAAAAAGCCAAATAAAGTTTTTAAATGGAATGCCCTATATATTTTTACATATTTGGAATCCTGAGGAAATTCTGAGTTAGACAGCATCCTCAAATTGACCTTTCGGTATTCCAGTGATCAGTTTGTAGGTACCGGTTGTTTTGAAAATCACCTTAAAAAAACATCACAATTTAATTTAGAGTTTTTGATAGAACTAGTATATACCACGGATGGACTTAAATATATATAGTTAAGTATACTTAAAAATATTTATTTTCAATTTTTCGAAGAAAAGTCACTTTTCATAATTTCTTCTGCTTGTTATAAAAATACCATTCACGATGAGAAACTTCCATTTTGTTATACAAAAATAGAATTGTAGATTGTGCGAAATTAAAAAAATTTAAATATATTTTTTTGAAGGTCTAATATGAAGAGCTTGTAAGGAGAAACCAAAAAGCCAAATAAAGTTTTTAAATGGAATGCCCTATATATTTTTACATATTTGGAATCCTGAGGAAATTCTGAGTTAGACAGCATCCTCAAATTGACCTTTCGACGTTTCGTAAGTTGGTATCATTTCCGGCGAGACCGGAAGTTCAAAAAATTCATTTTGTACTCTTATAAGTCACTTATAATAAGTGGCATTTTATATCCTAATTAACCATGCTAAATTTCATGTGTCTATCTTTATAAATAAAAAAGTTACAGGGGTGCGCCTATTCTCAGATACACCCGGTATATATGTATATGTAGAAAACACGATTTTTTGGAAAAATGAATCTTTTGGTATACCAATTATTTTTTAAAATTTTTTCGTTATTTAAAAATAATTATATCTTTGACCGGTGAACATAGTTAATTACATGGGGCCAATAAAAACTGCCGCAGTACTAAGCCCCGGCGGCATTTCCTGTAAAAATTATTTAATTGCCACATCTAAAATTGGCTCACTTTCTTTACTGAAGGTACTGCCGTCAATGAATGGGTTCGTAAAAATTTCTTTGCTGCCGGGGAATTTTTTAGCAGTCTGCATCACACCGAAAAATTCTTTGGTTTCCCCGCAGTCAGAATTGTTTATGATGTAACCAGTTTTTTCACTTGTAGGGGATTATTAGCAAATCGATAATAATTATTGGTATCTACGAATTGTAATCTATGAATTTTTATCTCTTCTCATTGCTTTTATGAATTTTGTTTAATTTTGTTGGAATTTTTATATCCACGGGTAGTTCCGAAAACATAATACATTGAAGTTTAATTTTAATTAGGTACCGGACACCCTGTATATTATTAATTAAATTAGGTTGACAAACATTTTTTTGCCTGATGAAGTAGTACATAATACTTTTATAATTTAAATGCGCTTTAAAAAAAAGGATAACCTACTTTTTAACTTATAAGTAATATTACTTACTAGTTATATATTTATAGTCAATTTAAATTTCAAGAGTTTAAATTGACTATAAATAAATGAAATGTTTAACTAGTTAGTAATATTACCAATAGGTTTCTTTTATTAGATAAATTATTCTAAAAATTACCATTGAATTTACCTTAAGATTACAGCAACTGGTTGGTAAATTGAATGTGTTATTTTTTGGTTAATTGTAGCCTTAAAAAAATTTTATTGGTTGAATACAACTAATTGGTTAAAAAACAAGTTAAAAAAACGTTATTTTACTTAGATTTTGGTTAATTTACTTAGAATCCTAGTTACCTATTTAACCAATTGCCAGTGCTACTTGGAATTAGTGTTGTTTACCGATTTTCTCTAACCATTTTCTATTAAATGTAACCTTAGTATAGCAATACAATTTTATTATTAATAACAAATGTTTGTCAAGGTGTCCATTTCAATGAGAATATTCTATTCACATATTTTATGTACATATATAAAATATAATAAAATTTGTATAACAAACTTTATTAATCAATATAACAGATGCAGAAAGGCATTGATAAATATAGTTATTATTATTTGTCCAAAAATAGTTCTAGGTATATCGTTTACAAAAACGTTTTGTAGTATTAATGAAACCCTAATGGTACTATTCATAGAAATTTTGTAAATTTTACAAATCCCTTTTCGTATAAAATAAAACTTTATTTATAATATTAATAAAATTTATGTAAATTTAACAACAAATTAATTGTTAATTCAATAAACTAATTTCATTTCATAATTGCAAGGCATTAAAACAAATTATTTATTATAACAAAAAAATTATCTCATATTTTATGATGTTCAAAATAAATAAAATATGAACTCACTTTTTAAAAAACAAGTCGTTTATAGAATATACCTTAAATGTTTCTTTTAGAAAACGTCGAAATTTTAATTTTCTTAGTGATCTTTTTGATATTTTTATCATGCTAAATTTTACCACACTTCACTTGCACAAGTAAAATCAATAAGATTATAACTATAAAGTTATGTTCACCAAGGAGAGCGCTGGCCCTTTCTCCCTCTTTTTAAGGAAATTAACAAAAATTTTGTTACCATTGCAATAGTAAATATTTAAAACGTCTTTTTGTAGCAATAAAATATTTTTGTTATTGTTCTTAACGTAAGCTATTAACAAAGATTTTCTAACTTAAATAAAATTAATTTGAATTACAAAGATAGTAATTTAAAAAAGACAAATGTGCCGTAGTAAAATTAACAAATTTTACTATAACAACTGCGCATTACTTTATGTAAGCGCAATTCACACACAACTATAAGTTTAATAAAAACATTTTAAGTTCGACAAAGATTTAATATAATCATAAATTATTTCTTATTGCCATGACAATATGATAACAACTATTACTTTGATGGATGATCATTTTTTTAATAAAAGCTCAACATTGCTGCTTCATTATAGTAAATGAGAATTTTATTAACAGTAAAAAAAGTTTATTTTATTATTAATAATTGTTTTACACAAATTTGGGTTTTGCTATATTGTAGAAATTCCGTATACATATATTCTAATAAATTAAAAAAAAAATTATATACACTTATAAAGTTTTTCCCTTAAAAAATTATGTTTTTAACAAAATAAATTCGTTTTTTAGAATTAAAATTTCAACGGTTCAAAATTTATATTTACGGTAATTTTCGCTAATATTTCTTTTTTAATGTGTTAAGAACACCTTTAAATCGTAGTTATGTGCCTCCCTAAAAATATTTTTCCTAAATCAACAATTTAGATTTAATTTACTATCACCTCCGTAGGTACCCTTTAAAATAAAAAAACATGTCGTAAAATAATATTTGTTTCCTAAAATGTTGACCTAACAATTTTACTATTATATACATATTTCTTCGTAAAAAAACAAAAATGCATCGAACTCCCCCCACCAATAAAAATAATTTCTTCCCATTTCTTCTCGCCGACAGCATTCATTCACCAATGAAGATCAAAAATGAAATCCAAACTCAGTGTTTAAACGCGCTTTCGACGGTTCAGATTGAAGAAAGTTGTAACGTTATTATAAAAAATTTACGCCGGTGCTACGCGTGGAGTGTGGTGAAAATACAGTGAAAACAATAAAGCAGTTATCAGACGTCCACTTATTAAAGAAACAGCACGAAAATGGAGCTACTCAAGGTAATTCTGATTTTATTATTAAGGGTAGTTTTGGGGGTCCAAAAAGGGCAGCAAAATAAGTTTTTTTATTTTTATTAAGTATCAAATATTGAAAAAAATTTTAAAACAAAAAATATCAATCTATTTTACAAAAATATTTTTAAATAAAACTTTTGGAGAAAACATTTTTATTATCTACGAAAAATTTTCTCACAATTATTTATAACGATTAATAACAAATGTCGCTTATTTTACGGCAATTGAACATAAATTATCGGCTAGATAAATGTGCATGGCCTAGGTAGTGAAAGTCTCACTTATTTACGAGGTGTTTAATTTCGTTAGTCACTTTTAGTTTTAAACGTGATTTCTAGGCAGTTACGTTTTTATTTTGCCAGTAAAAGTGTGAAATTAGCTTAATAAAAGTTATAATTAACTAAGTAATTATATTTTGAAATTTAATATACTCTGATTGGCAGCCAAAAATATAAAGTTTTTTAGAACCGCTACTATAACTTTTTTCAAGATTGAGAGATTTGTATATTTAAAAAAAATATATAACAAAAATTGGCTAATTTTGAAAAATATACATTTTACAGAAAAAATATAAATTTTATTCTCTACAAATTTCGTAAAAACATTGTTGTTATCACTTTTTATGTTTTTATAGTATATTATGTATCAAGTTAGATAAACGCCATTTTAATTTAGGCACGAGCGAGCTTGCAAACGAGTGCTTAATTAAATTAGTGTCTAAAAATTCTATACTTTTTCTACGACAAATACTTATTATTATCTAAAAATGATTTACTTAAATTAAATATTTGTATAGAGTGACATCTATAAAACAATAGAGTAACCAATCGGTATTATGTCAAATGTCAAGTTTTTATTTCTAAATCGAAATGTATCCCTTAAAAATTGACCATTTAATGCGATTTGGAAGCAGTTTTTTTACAGTGAAAATAAAAAATGTTTTATTGGCCTTCCACGGTGGTCTCCACCCGAAATTTAGTTAAATCTACTTTACTTACGTCGAAATTAAAATGTCAGAACAATGTTCATATAAACTCTTTAAATATTGCCGTTGAGAAACTATTTAATAATTTTGTATTGAGATAATAAAATAATGTTTACATTTAGTATTATTTTACAAAAAGGGCACTTTATTTTAACGATTGACATTTGACAACTTAAAACTAACTTCAGCCCTTGACTAAAAACCTGTTGCTAACTTCAGCCCGTGACTAAAAGGCCATAAAGCCACAACTTGTCAATGTATATTTAAAAGGTCACTTGGTGTCATGAAAACATGTAAGATAATGGTCGTTTTAAAGGTGGGAGTAGAAAAAATAATTTATGGTATTTAGTGTGTGGCCTTGCTTATTAATAAACATACAAATTAGATACATATAGGTATTATTATTCCTCCTAGAAAAGTGGATATAACTTCAATGTATTTACAAAGATATTACCTACTATAATAAAATATATCCTATCTATGGTATTGGGTCAAGATTTTCTATTTCATTCATGGTCAGGTATCAAGAATATGTGTAATTTTATTGTTTTTATTATTTTTAATGCATTTATAAAAAACCAGGCTGTGAATCAAACTAAGATTTCATGTAAGGCTTTGTTAGCAATGTAGGCAACAGATAAATGTTTGGAGTTGGAGTAAAAACTATTAAATATAAAAAGACAATTCTAATGACTTATACAATTTTATGAAACCAAATGACATTTAAAAAAATTGAGTTAAGTAGCTACAGGAATAATGTACTGTATAATCATTTAATCTAGTAGTGATCTCTTAAATGCTACTTGATTCTATTGTTAAGAAAAAGCATTGTAGGCAATTAGCAACAAATGCAGATATAATAATAATAGGAATTAACCATAGCACTAATTTAGAACTCATATACATATGATGCTCTGATTCTTCTCTTTTAACAATAAATTTCTGGGTTAAATCATATAAGTACATCATCATACATAATAATTATTGTTGTTTAATTTACTTTTCTTGGTTTATAATTTCACTTTTTTTAATAACAATTTTGCTTGAATGATTATTTTTCGGTTAAACTTGAGGATTTAATTTTGCGACTTAATTTTGATTAAAACACATTTGAACCCAAAAGAAGAAAGTCATCATCTATAAGAAGTCAATAACATTGAAAATATTACCTACTTTCACCTTTCAAAGACCGGGTGTTCGAACTTATCAGTCTATAAGTATAAAATAACTTACTAAAATAAATAAAAAATCGCTACATTAATTTCTTAAAAGTGCATACATAAATTATGTGAAATTGCGGTGAAAAGATCATTAAAATTTTTTTGTTTTAATTTTGTTGTAGGTGCTCCTAATACTATCAACTATAGCTATATCTGAATCACAAAACGAAAAAGCCCCAGTAACAATGACAAGAACCGAAATAAAAGTGTCAAGAAGTCTAAACCCTGAAGACACACAAACTTTAAATGTAATGACAAGAGATGGCAACGTCGCTCAACTCATAGTAAAAAGAAGAGATGCCAAATCCAGGCAGACTGCTGGCCAAAATGTTGAATCAACAAACAAAGTGGACAAACCTCACTTTAGTAGGGCTCTGTATGCCAACTGGGTACCATACTCGACATCTAGCTATTTTAAGCCAAAGATTATTACTTTGGACACCATAGCTCTAGTAAGGAATGCCAGTGACGGAAAATACAGCACCAACAACAATTTAGGGAATGTTATTGACAGCGACAGGTAAGAATTTTCTTCTTCATCGCATCATTCATTCATTAAGAATGTTCGGTTATGTAAGATTTTTATGGCTTTATTTATTTTCTACAATTTAATTAATTGACATTCAACTTCGTCGTTGTCTATGAGGCAATAAAATAGGTGTAAAGCATGTAAAGACACGTGAAAATACAATAAACTTGCATAAAATGTTTTTTACAACTAGCTTTTAAACTATTATTGATATTGTATAAGGGTCATTCCATCGTTTCGGGTGTTACATTTATTCAACCAAAGACGTTTTTAGTTTTTTTATCTAAATTGTAAAATTAGTGCAGTTTAGCATATAGGAAAACCTTACCATTGTTACATTTATTTGAAATTCAGCGAATTTTCTTAGGGAAACATTGATAAAAATTACAGGCCTCCAAAAGTATAATATTTACTAACCATCTACCACATAATCACTGTCACAAGTAAGATTTTAACAATTTTTTTCATAAAATTTTACTTTGTTTTGGGTGTTATCATGGTTCTGTTTCGGGTGTTACAAGTACAAAAATTAAACGCTTTATATGGACATAATCGTTGTTTTATTAGTCTTCAGGTACTACAAAATAGGTTAGTAACAAATAAACATAAATAGAATGAATTCTCCTTAAACATAACTTAAGCAGATTGATAAATTGGCAAAAAGGGTAAAATCGTTATTATTGCCGAAAATCGGTAGAAACATAATTATTGACGAAAATCTAAGTATTTGGTATTTTGGTAGGTCCGTTGCCATTTAGGTAGAAATACCGAAATTTCGGTAGGTTCGATAACACCATCGGAAAAGCAGTCACACCTCTGTAAAAGAGGTGTGACTGTTTTTCCGATGGCGGCGCTAGTGGGCCGTCGAAAGAGCCTTAAAAATAATATTTATTGCATTCTTCAAGCAATACACACACATATATCGACATATGAAAAAAACGAAACGTTTCTGGTTTAATCAAGAAAAACACATATCAAATTAGTCTCATGGTCAGATATTAGTTGGTATTTTAAATCATTACCACCATAAAGTTACTTTTACTAAATATTATTACACTAATCAATCTGAAAGGTATAATATTAAAACAATTACACGATTTTTCGTTTCGGGTGTTACAGTGGCAAAGTTAGAAGAAAACACACTTATAACGTGATAATTAACAATTTTTTCGGGATTGTGACGCAATCCACCAATACTCCGATAAATAATCTCAAATCCCAACGTGGCAAAACGATTGACAGATTGACACAATGATTGACAGATTGACACAATAATCATTCAGCCAGTTCACTTGAGTACAAATTTTGAACACTAATTAACTTAATAAATACGCGTTTCTTCTAGTCTTTTTTGTCGCACATTATAATTTGGAATGTTTTCTTTCAAAATGCATCAGATTTAATGCGAATTTTTTCACCTTTTCATAAGCAACTGTGAACTTAATTGTAAATAAGTCCAAATTTTAAGATTTTCTGATAGTATTTAACTCAATTGAACTTGTCTTACAACATCTACTTTTAGGTTACCTCATGTCCCAAAACCCGTGACTATCACATCAGACGAAGTCTTCGTCAAAAACGCGGATAAAAAACGCGGCAGGTCCGTCATGAAAATCGATAGTGATGGAATCCCAGTAATCCATGGAGTAAGAGTGCCTGATGATGAATCCGATAAGAAGACGTGGCGTAACGCTCGCGTCATTAATGGAGAATTGGTTCCCTATGAAAAGGATTACAAACCTCCAGCAGCGGTGCCTATTGGACAGTTGGTATACGCGAGTCAAGTTAAGAAGGAGAAGGAGGAGGTTAGAGCAGTTGGTCCGTTTAGTAAGGAGGATAATTTTAGTACCGAAAAGCCCAATGAAGGCCCCATTGGACCATTCACTGTATCAGATAACTTACCACAGCAAATTGATCAACAACGAACAGACTTTGTTAAAATCTCAAGTAGTGGACCATATACCAAAGCTGACAACGCAAGACTATCAGGAGGTAAATTGATAGACTACATTAAAGAAATCAACGCTAAAGAATCAAAGAAGGACTACTTCACCAAAAGACAGTACAGAGCGTACGAACAACCTCAACAGATCCAAAGAAGAATGTTGCAGTACCCAGGCCAAACCTATTACCCAACGTCCCAATTATACACTCCAAGCACAAAGTTGAGCCCTGTTACGTTCAACGAAGGCGTCAGAACTCCAGTTTTACAATATGCACATCCAGAGTTGGGAGTGCAACCAGCCAAAGCCACTAACGAAGAAGAGGAATCCTACCAAGAGCAAAACTACAACAGCATCAACTCCGGAAGACAGAACCAATATTATGACAGCCCGGTGGAATACTACAAACGGGATGTAATGAACTACCCCTACAACACGTACTACATATCGAAACCAAAAGCCGAGCAACCTTTCTGGATTAAAATCACCGAAAGTATCAAAGATAACGTTCAAAGCGGTTTCGAGCGAATGCAACAAATTACGAGACCGGTTTTCGATCCCATTATGGAAGCAACGCATAAGATTTCTCACAACCTGGGCTTCAGTAAGGATAGTTCTCAACGTGCCCAGGACAAAGTGGGTTTCGTAGCCCCTATGGGTGGCAGTGTTATTCTACCAGCCTTAGGATTAGTAGCAGGTGGAGCGGCTTTAGGTAACCATTTTGATTGTAGATTGTAAATTAATTTAAAATAGAGTTTATGGTTTTAGGGTTGGGAGCTTCAGCGCTGGGCAAGTTTCTGAGCCCGGAAGAAATGAGATCTCTACAAGGAGTCAACCCCAACGACATAGTTTTCATCATGGAAAACAACCAGGAACACAAAAGACCCAAACGAAGCATCAATGATTACTACATGGAAAAAATCGTATCCAACATCCACAGAGACATGCTTGAAGAATCTCAACTAAGGCAAAGAAGAACGAAAAGGAACGTGGAAGATGAGTATTATATGCAAGAATTGGAAAAATCTGTGGAAAAGGATTCGAGTCTAAAGCAATTATCAGCGGCTCATTATTGGAGCGATACGCCTTGTTCGAAAAGAATTTTTTGTGAGGTCATGATTCATCAGAATTCCGACGAAGTCGTTCTAATGGAGAAGAAGATGGATACTTTACTATCCAGGTAATTAAGTTATTTACTATAAAAACAATTTCCTGGTTTTACAAATGGCTGTTACCTACCAATCTATAAAGTTGTTAATGATGATGATTGAAAAAATAGAAATTGTATATGAACCATATGGTTTAAGATGATTCAAAAATTGATTAACATCAAAAAACATCCATTAGCCACTAATTGATGTTTGAAGTCTTATTAGAATGTTCCACTTATTTTAATTAATTTTCTTTACGTTTACTTTCGTTGAAAATGCAAGTAACAAGTCACTTTAACAAATATTAAAAAAGTTCTTCGAAAAATATCTTTGTTTCTTCTTTTGCCGCTTTTTGTTTATCTTACGCAATCGCATGCACTTGTTAGTATAAGTATCGTCAGAAATTCGAGGTGGACAATTAAAAGGTAGAAAGTAGTTTTTAATCGAGTCCCATTGACTATAGTCATGCACCATCGGCCGTTTGTAGGTCACCGGAGAAAGCACGATCCTCCGAAGAACGATTTTCTTCGACGCACAGTGAGCAAAAATGAAGAAATATTTTGAAAATTTATAAAATTTTGCTTTTAAGTCAAATAAAGCGTTTACAATATAGCAAAGTAACATTTCTTTAAAATTTATTAAAAAAACACACTGTTGGTGCTGATGACGCAATATTGTAATGTATTTAAAACTCCGTTGATATGAATCTCAAATGAAAGGGTTTCTCTAGCAGAATTTGTGATGTCAATCCTATTACAATATGCTGGATGTAACAAACTACCAACTAATTTTAAGACTACCCAAGTAGCACAACTGGTTAAATTAACGTTAAATTTACCTTATGCCTGGTTAATTCATTTAATTAATATTTTGCTACAACGTTAAATTAACCTTTTGTAATAAGTTATTAATTTATTATGGT
This sequence comes from Brassicogethes aeneus, assembly GCA_921294245.1. Taxonomy (NCBI): domain Eukaryota; kingdom Metazoa; phylum Arthropoda; class Insecta; order Coleoptera; family Nitidulidae; genus Brassicogethes; species Brassicogethes aeneus. The sequence continues at coordinate 4,417,109 of OV121138.1, forward strand.
AAAATTAACGTTATGTTGGTTAAATTTAACTTCAAGGTTAATATTTTTTGCATTTCCTTTTGTTAGAATTATACACATTATAGTTAATAAGTACCAAAATTAGTTAAATTAAACTAACTTGTTATTTTTAAAATAACTAAAAGCGTAGAGCTTTGAGGCAATATTACTTAATTTAAGTAAATATTTTGTTAAATCAACCTTAAAAATTTACTTTGAAGTAAAACTTTTTTTAAAGTTATTTAATAACTTTTATTTATGTTATTTTTACCTTTTTTATAACTCTTAAGTTTCAAAACTTTAAAGTATTATAAGGGGCGTAATTTTTACGAAAGAAAATTACTAATTAAGTGTATTTCACCTAAAGGAAAATTTAAAGGTAATTTTAACGTCAGAATTTTTACTTAATGGTAAATGTTACTCATAAGTCACAATTTTACGATATTAAGACCACTTTATAACCGTAAATAATTCCTATTCGCCTGGTATTTTTTAGGGTTATTAGTCGTAATAACTACTATTAATATTGACCAAACAAGGAAAAATAAGCTTAAAGTGAAAAATAAAACTTCAAGGGAAAATTTTTTTCAAGTCGCCATAATGAGTTTTTTAAGATGGCATCCATTTCTTATCTAAACATTTATATAATATTTGTTCATAAATATTTTTCTAAAATATAATAAGGAAAGTTTTAGTTATTAAAAAATGATTAAATCTAATGATTTTTAAAAGTTTTAATAAAATTTTGTAGATTTTAAGTTTTGTTGAATTTTTACCCAAGCAATAATTTTTCTTAAAACCGTACAATATTTAGAGGGCATATAATTTTTTATTGCAAAATATATTATTAGTTTTGACAATTGTTTAATTTTACTTTAGGGTGGCCTTTATTACTTTGTAAGTACCATTTTGTAAAATATAAATTAAAACAACAAAGAAATTACGATGTTTTAGAAAGAGAGAGTAAACAGTTAGTAATTATAGCGTTATTTTTACGTAAATTTGTGGTATTTATAATGTTTTTATTACGTTATTCTCTTAGTAGATCAAAAAGATTATTAAGTAGGTAAAATAACGAAATAAACCATTCCCCAAATTTGGTAATTTTTCGTATTTATACCGTTACAAAACCGTTTTGGATAACCGTAAAAAATACTTTAAAGTTGACTTGGTAGTAAATTTGTAGTTATTTAAACTTAAAATGCTGCTTGGGTTACCAAATTATTTAAATGTGATCACGTGAGGTTACTGTTTTAAGATTTTAAGATAAATAATTATCTTCTGTAGTACTTACCTAAGTGGAAGAAAGTCTATATTTTTAAAATTATTTCTTTTAGGCTCCATTATCACACAACCCATCGGTTTATATATAAAGCTGTATTGAGACTAATTTTTATGCAGGTAACAATGAAAACTGCAAAATTAATTTAACTGTCAATTTACCAGCGAGTTAAAATATATTTGGTAAAATATAATTTGTTGGTTTAAAAATTAAATCCAAAAGTTAAAATAAACCAAAATAAGTTTAAAAAAATAACTAGTAAGGTAAGGTTAAAATTTGAAGTTAATATAACGTAATGTAACTTTTAAAATAACCTACTTTTTAACTAATGAGTAATTTTACTAATTCGTTAATTATTTGGTTTATTTATAATTTACTCTTGAAATAACCTTAATTTACTTAGTAATATTACCAATAGGTTTCTTTTATTAGTTAATTTATACTTAAAAATAACCTTTACATTTACATTAAGGTTATAGAAACCGGGTGGTAAATTTCTTAAAACATGTTTGAATACACCAAGTTTAAAAAACGTTATTTTACTTATATTTTGCTTAGAATGCTACTTATAAAATTAAAATAATAAATTAATTGTTCTGCGAGTTTAGCAAAACTTTAGCAATATGCATAACAAAAGACTAATATTTCATGTGAATCAATTTAAATAATGATTAATTAAAAGAAATAAGATCGAAATTTTTCAAGCAGAGATGCGCGTGTGAACCAAAATGCGAAGAAGGTTCCAGCTTGTCTGGTGCGGTGCATATGTAGGTACGTTTTAGTGAAAGTAATATTTCGTTTTTGTTTTCGCCTTGCCTTGCCTGGCGGCACCAGACATTCCAAGCGCTCGTGACCGTATTCACAGGCTTGTTTGGGTCATCTTTAATTGTACGCCAGGTTCATGTACCTGCCAGTATTACCTACAAAAAATCACAAATCGTGAAAGTGACGTTTTTAACGTTGTAATATTTTTTAGTAAATTTTAAATGAATAGCGAATAGCGCTCGGAAGTAAACAGCAACCACACAGTAAAAAAAAATGAACTCTAAGCAACACTAATTAGAGTTCACACAGGTACACACTAAATAGTGTTGTTTGATAACACTACAATTAGAGTGTAATTTTCCCCAAGTAAGCAAGTATGATTTAACACTAAAGCACTGAGGATAAAGTAACTTTACACTGTATTAAAAAGTGTTAATTTACCTAAAATCGTGTACTTCTACACTTCCTGGGTAAAATCTCACTTTTGTTCAGTGTAAATTAACACTACTTTGGAAAAGTTCTAATTTTAGAAAGGTACTTTACTCTTTTAGTGCAAACTTCTAGTGTAAATTAACACTATTATTTGAATAAAATCTATTGGTAATAGTGAATAAAACGAGAAGGTAAATAAAGAGAAACATTTATTTGGAACAAAAATCTATGACAATTATCAAAATCGGTGCCTTTTAAAATATAATTTTATATTTGAGTCGTATGGCTGGCTTAAGCAAAATGGTTCCTTAAAACGTAAAAGTTTTAGATCAATGCAATGTTTTACTGGCTGTCAACTTGTAAGCAATGAATTATCTTGAGAATTCATCAGTAATCCCTTTTTCTGCTATTAAAATTGGTGATTCCATTGGTAGAGAGGCGTCAGGCGGCTGTATGTCGGGGATTTACCACACCTGTACAAATTTTCCATAATATTAATAAAAATGAAGGTATAGGTTAATATAACAACCATTACGCTTGAAAATAAAAAGTAAATCTAGTGTGTATACACACATATATGTATTTATATTATTAATGTTACAAGTACCCGACCTATAGGCAGTATACTGCCATAAATTATTGATGTATAATATAGGTCGGGTATGGACATCCTTTTAACATATTGGTATTTATTGAGTATTAAGGCTTAAAAAAAGGAAGTATAAAACTTACCGAAAAATAAGAATGTCCTCTTATAGATTCACCGTAATTAAAATCTAACTGAACAAAAATGCCACACTTCCACAACGCGGTATCTCCGGACATGCACTGCGTAGGTAGATAGGTACCAACCAAACATTTTAAAACGCATTTCGGTTATTACCAATTTTTTCAGTGTATTTTGCCACTATTGGTGTAATTTAACTTTAATTGTGATACAATGGGCACTAGTAGTGTAAAGAAAAAAGAGCTCTTAGTAACATCAAAACAGAAATTGGCATGCACTGTAGTTTACATTTTGTCACTATTTAACACATTTAAAAGGGGTTATAAACACTCGCATTAAGTTTTTCTACCCTTTTGATTTATTTTAATAGTAAATAGTGTTAATGTACCAATAAATAATGTTCATATTCTTTAAATGTGTTTAATAAAGTTAATAAGCACCAAATGCTACCTAGTGTATTTTGTAGTGTAACTTTTACACTTACAAATCAACTCTAATATTTTTACCCCTACACTAAAAATTTTACACGGGCAAAATTTTTTACTGTGCATAGGCGAGTAATAAAAATGTTAGCTTACACACACACAAATCTAACATTTTTCTGTTTTTTTGCAGCATACACCCTGACCTAGCCAATGCAGTATCCCATCATCTGCAAGACGTAATGGATTCGATAAAACAAAGGAGGTGTTCCCAATATATCTGCGAAAAAACGTTTCCACACATTTCCCCGTCAGCTTAAACATTTTCAATGTTATAATTTCGTTACCTAGTCCCAAAATGGAAATTTTTATCATTAATATTGTATTATAAAGCCAAAACACTATTTCTTGAGAAAAAGCCTATTTGACAGCAAAATACTAAAAAGACACTATATTTTTGCAGAAAATATAAAATATTTTTTAAACAGTATTTTCTATTGAAAGATCTTCTTTCTGTTATATCTTTCGGTTGTTCTATACAAATTTTGATTTTGAAAATTTTTTTAGAACTGTTTTAACCCCCCCTACTAACCCCTATTTTCTAGTGATAATTCTGTACATAGGACCTGTTTATTTATGTATTAATCTTAAGGCATATTATGTATTTTTATAGAGAATTAATTTGTGTTTAAATAAAAGTTATTTGAGAAATAATATCAGTATTTTTATTTTTCCTTTAGTTTTCAATATTATCGAAGGGTAAAATGGAGATAGGTCCTGTAGAAATCCTGAAAATATAGTCAATTTTTTTTTTGAAAAAAAAAATATATTTTAAATTCGACAATATTATATTTTTTTAGTTTTGTAAAATAAAGTTTTAATTAAAAAGCAACTTAATAAAAAATATAATGAGAGATTAAATATAGCTTTTAATCATTTAATTTTTATATTTATAAATAAAAACTAGAATACTAAAATATTAAATACATACATGTAATTTTATAAAATTCAATATAAAATTAGTTTATACGAGAGATAATGCAGGCTAGTATTTAGCGTCTTAAGCCGCTAGGCGAGAGACCTAAATAATCAGAGTGAATAATGCCCATTATTTTCAATAAGGACAAACAAAATTTACTCTAACCTAATTTTCTCCAGATTTTAAAGATGATTATAAATAAAAAAATTCTGACATCTTTAAAGATTTAACACTGAACTATAAAAAATATGAATATTTTTATTTATATTTTTTGTGAGTTTTACTGTGGTATTTGTGTGTTAATATAATAGTATATTAAAATAAAAATGATCTTTTATAATTATTTGAATTATTTTTACATGAATTCACAACGCAATAATACGCTTGCATTTTTATAACCACTTTCCATTTTATCGCTAAGGCAAAGAAGAAACTATAAACACGCATAGATCTAATTAATAAGCTTTGTTTACTAAAACATTCCACGCCCCGCCCAGTCTTTTACAACGGCTGATAAGCGAGCCGCACAGATCTCGGGACTGACTCTGCTGTTTTCCATATACTGTGGTACAAGCCCAACTTTGTGGGCCTCAATGTCTAAAAAAATTCGAGTATTATCCCCGCCTTGCGAGGGTGCCGGCGGCACCGTGCAGCGGTGGGGAGCATGATGTTGTATCGGCAATGTGTGACGTATATGAAGCGCAAATTTCTGGGATTACTATTTTCCTATTATGCGGTATTAAGCGTTTAGAATTAAAGTTGGAAGGGGTGCGCGCTAAATTTAAAGGAAATATTTTAAACTTTGATGGTTATTCGATGTTTTGATACTTTTAATGACTGGAAATTAGTTTAAAAACGTTTTATATTTAAATAAGTAATGTATTCAACATTTCAAATTATATTATAATTTTAACATGTGAGGCCCGGCCTTAGTTGCTTTATACGACGAGCGGCCACTGGTATATAATGAGTTCATTATTTTGATTGTTAGGTTATAGATTTACCATTTTTGCAGTAGAAGTATAAAACATTAAAACCTAACCTCAGCTGCAAGAAATAGGTAATTTTTTATACTTTTGACCATCCTAATGAGAATTGGCAATTTTGTCCAACATAAAACAATATTTGTACCATAATAGGAAATAATTAAAAATAATTATACAAAATAACACCCATTGTTATAAACCACCAATTTCTTAACACCGTCACGAAAAATTTACATAACACGTATATTATGTACAATTTATGTAATGTATTATTAAAATAAGATGAAAAAATGAAAAGCGTAAAGTGAAAAAATTTCTAATATAACAAAATTAAACAAAACAGTTTGTTCGGCCTGCGGAGCATAAACAAAAGAACACTAAACAATGGAACGATGATTTTAACGATCTGTCACATTATGTCGTTTAATTTGCAGGAAAAAAGAGGGAAAAGTTATTTTAACTATATAAACATACAATTTGTTTTATTTACATTATTTGTGTTCTAACAGGGGTGTCAAAATGTTGGGTAAATTAGCTGTCGCCTTTTTTGTAGCAGGATTTTTGCTTCCTGCTGAAAGTGCAGTTTTAAGTGATGCTAGTGATAGTAATAACAATGACATATCTAGGTAAGATGTAATATATTTTATAATCGAAATTTAAAAATAAATAATTTTTTAGCAGGGGGTTAGATACCAAAAACCTGCTGACCTCCCTAGCAACGAGTTTCATGTCGCCTAGATACGGTTTGACAGCAACAGGAGGAAACTCGCAAGTTGTCTCGCTAAATTTGACGAATTTGTTTGTCCTGGTGCTTCTGAAAGCGCTTATTTTCGCAGCAGGATCTTTAGGAGCAGGAACGTGGAAAGGTGGACTTGCCAGGAGCAACGATGGGGAGGAAACAATATTATCCGACGAAGAGATCCTGCTGTTTTTGGGATATTTGACAGGTAACATGTTTCCTGCAAAAAGTTGTTATTTTGACAAACATTTAAAAATCCTGCAAAAAATAAAATCCTGCTGCAAAATAAATCCTGCATTTTTTTTGTTTTTAAATTATTTGACTTATGTTTAGGTTCAGCAGGAGACAACGGCTGCCTGCAGAAAATCTCCTGCAAAACGCCGCAGCAAGCGAAGCGCTACGTCGCTGCAGGAGACATGCTCCTGAAGGCCAGCAGGATGTTGTCGATTAATCCTGAAACGTCGTACGAGTACGTGCTGCAGGAAGTGGACACAGCAGCCGAAACCGGATTGGCAGGAGGAAACTGCGAACAGTTTATTTGTGCAGGAAGCAATCCTGCGATATGAAGGAGAATAAAGAAGGATAACAAACGGGTCGGTTGTTGATTATTTTTAGGATATTTATTGTTTTGGTTGCAGGAATGTTTTTGTAAATGATGATGTGTTTTATTTAATATAAAAAAAACAAAATAGTTGTCTTTTTCTAAAAAGTTTTAGGCTGCAGGATTGCAGTACATTTATTTAATAAAACAGGAATATAAACATTTGGCCTCTTAAGTGTCTCAGTGTAGCATTTTAATTTCACCTGGATCCTTTCCATTGGGTTTTTTTCTCTTTCTTCCTTCCACATACTCAGGATAACTTAGAAAACCATCATTATCAGTATCATCTTCACTTAATACTTCGTCTATTAAATCAACGTAATACTTGGAAGATTCAGTTTCGACATCGTGATCTTCTTTTTCTTCATTTTCATCGATCCCATCACCGGCACCTTCATGCTCGTGGTGGTCGATGTGGTAGATAGCTCGGAGTATTTCCAAGCCATCCAATTGGTTGTTTTTGTCCACGTCGTGTAAATGAAAGTAGTAGAATTCTAGTTGCTCGTCAGTCATGTTCGTTAGGTCGGGTTCGCTCACCAGTTCTTCTAGATGTTCCTAAAAAGAGATTTCTCATGGATCTGCTACACTAAGGTCTGGATATTGAGGAGGACAGACGTTGGAACATCAGGAAATGGTACCAGTAAAGTAACTGCTTACCTGAATATGCTCCCTATCGTGAAGCAAATTGTCATCTTGAGTTAACTTCTCCCCATTTTCTTTCGTAGGTCTGTAATGAACATGCCTTTTTACGATTTTGTCCCCCCTGGGGTGGTGAGGACCCCGCGCTTCAATTGTTATAATCAAACAGAAGACGATAGCAACGTAATACATTGCAATGTTTTGCTGCAAATAAAAAAAATAATGTTTTCAAAAGAATATCTCTCCATGAGACATAATAACAGACAAAGCAGAGGAATGAGGGAGAACAAAGGGAGGGTGGGAAAAACAAAAGCCCACCGCCTTTATTGAATTGCAAGTGTCGGAAATAATAGCGCACAAGGGGACAGACGACAGAAAATATAAAAAATGAATAACTCCAAAATTACTAATTTAATAGTTATTAGTGGTTTCTTTTTCACTTGTACCATGGTTAACCATGGAAAACCATGGTATCCCAAAATTTAATTAATTCTTATGTAAAATTGTCCCCTGAATCCAAAAATACCGTCAAAAATTATGAAAGTGTAGCAGTTTTTGAGATATAGTCAATTCCATATTAAATGGAAAATTGACTATATCTCAAAAACTGTTAAACTTTTTTAACTTTTGACGACATTTTCGGATTCAGAGGACAATTATACATAAGAATTGGGATACCATGGTATTCCATGGTAAACCATGGTACAAGTGAAAAAGCAGCCACTAATAACTATTAAATTAGTAATTTTTAGAAAGTGGGCATTTGTTTATTGAGAGTTCATTTTAATTCCCGATCTTGGAATACAATCTGTTTATAGTGTAGAATCACCTTATATAAAATTTCTAATTATAAACATTTTTACTTAAAATAATTACTAATAAATAATGCAGAATTTTTATCCTAATGAAATTGTTGAATTGTTAATGTAAATCGATAATATTTTTCTAATTTATTATAATAATAGTTGAATCGAAATTAGTGAAATTCCAAAATGCTTCATGGTAGTTTATTATTGATTTTCCTATTTTTCGTGCCTACGTTGGCATTGTCAGAATGCATAAACAATTTAATGGAAAATTTTATATTGAAAACAAATAATTTTACCCACCCAATATTTTTTCTCCTAGACGAAAAATACTACGTTCAAGATTTTGTGACGAACAATTTTGTACAAAATTTCTTATGGCCAGTATATTTGATGGATGCCAGGAAAACAGAAAATTACATGTGGAAAATTAGAGTAGATGTAAACTATTTTTTCAGCATAGCCTGCAAAGAAAACTTACTAAGCATTATAAAATATCTCAAAAATTATAACCGAAATTGGAATCACCACACGAAGTTTTTCATCACAGTTTTAAATCAAACACAAACTTTACTCGATGATGTTATAGACATTATTGCATGGGAGGACATGAACGCGATTCTTCTCACAACCTACGATGAAGTTTATATATTTAAAGGAGTATATTGTTACACACAAACTTGTTCTTGGAATGGAGTTGTTCCACTTTGTCCTGGAAAAAACGTAACCATCATTCAAAATAAGCCCAGGGAAACATATACGGCCACCTATATGACCTACCAGCCCTATTTCATAAATGTCACAAGCAATGAGCTGATTAAATACGACTATTTCGAAAGTAAAGGCCTGGAGCATAGCATGTTGGCTCTACTGGCGGAAATAACAAAAATAAAAGTCCACATTGTAGTTTCGGAAGAAACTTCCAACTATGGTACTGTTTTGCCAAATGGGACGGCCACTGGGGCTCTTCAGCAGTTTGACGAAAATAGGTTTGATTTTATATTGGGATGTTATGTAGCAACTATAAACAGAACCTATCATTTCTACTACACCTTTCCTGTGTTACATGTCGCGCTTCAATGGTTTGTGCCGTATGACCTGATAAGATCAGAAAATACCATATCGGATGTGTACACTTTGTCTCTAGTGACACTAACTGTAATACTTGTTGGTTGTGCCATTCACTTAAGTCAAAAATATAAAAAACACCCTGTAACAATCGGATTTATAGTTTTGACCATTTACGCTATATTAATAGGTGCCCCTATCAAACTCCTCAGGAATACTCCATTTAGAGTTTTAATATCCTGTGTGATCGCGTTAAATTTCTTCCTGAACCTTATATTTTTAACAGCCGTAACGAGCAATCTTGCAAATGTCCAGTACAGGCAAAAAATCGACATGGAAGAACAGCTGATCAAAAGTGATCTCGAACTTTACGCTTATTCGTTGGACCACGGGTTTTTCCGAAACAGCCCGTACGAAACAAAAATTAAACATTGCTATGATGAAAATGAATGCATGAAGGTTGCGGCCAAGGAAAGGAAAACCGCCTATGCTTACTCCACAAAAAGTTCCAACTACATAATAAATCATTTTTCTGAGGAAAAAGGGAAACCCCTCTTGCATGCTATCAAAGGTAAGATAGCGCTTTTGCCGTTGACAATTTATATGAGGAGAGGGTTTCCTTACTACCGGATTTTCTCCCAAAATCTTCTACGCATCAGAGAGTCGGGTTTTTTGGAGAAATTTTTAACGGACATTCAAGGCATAGAAAATAAAGAATATCCAGACAAAAAACTTCTTATTCATCTGGAAAGTTTAAAGCCTCTATTTGTATCTCTTTTCTGTATGCATTGGATTGCTTTCTGTGTTTTTATTGCCGAAATTGTATTCAAAAACTGAATAAAGAATTTAATAGGAATTTTATTGTTATCTTCTGGTAATCACTAAGATTCTATGTGGCAACCTCTCATCTCCATTTTTTAAGTATTGATGTTAATTATTGAAAAAATATATATTTTTTAAGCGTACAATAATTTTTATATTATAAGTCTATATAGAAAAACTTAATATTATTATTATACTTTTGAATTATAGTTCAAAAGTCAAGTTACACTAATCTAAATGATCGATTTGGTCAAACAAGCCATTAAATTGAAGGTATTTGAGCCCTCTTAAACTTTGAGGTCGAAAATTTACATTTCGTCCTGGGATGGGTTTAAATCAAACAGATACTCAAAAATGTCAAAACACCTCAGAAAATTAAAAAAAAGGAATTGAAAATTCATATCTTGAAAAAAATTCCATCCAAAAAATTTTTAGTGTGATTTTCGCGTTTAGTGAGCCAAACTAGTGTTATTATATATTAAATAAAGCTTAAATGTCATCATGTCAGTTGAACCTAACCAAAAATGATGTGACAAAATATTATTAAATTAAATGCTTGAAAAATAGTACACAAGGTTTGACATTCGTGGTTCATTAGGAATTTCTGGGGAATGACAAAAGATATTGGTTTGAAATTTTAAAAGCGTTAAGTCTATTTTTCTAAAATATTTTAAACAAAATGCCTTTAACTTTTCAAGTTAGCAAAACTTGCCTTGCACGGTGAGAAATGTATAGTAAATTTTAGATAAAAAATATAGTAAAATTTACTTTAAGAAATTTTTAGGGTAACAATATTATACATTCGTCAATACAATATTAAGATTACTATTACTATTTTTTATTATACAATTTTAGTAAAGATTACAACACCAATATTACTTAATCATAAATGTATAATATATATTTTAATTTTTAATATGTTCGTATAGTAAATTGATTTTACTATCTACAAATAGAAATATTTACTATATGATTTAATCAAATGTAAGGTGTACATCTAATATTATAATATATTACAAATATATAAAAAATATAGTAAAAATTAAGATACTTTTATGTTTAAGGTAAATAAACAATATATTTAAATATAATATACAATATAGTAACTCATGACATTTTAAACATACAATTTTCTTAGTTTCTTCAATAAACTTTCTTGACCCATTACTGGTAATATTTATAAGAAAGAATTGAACCTACTTGGTTGCATAGTATGTATCGATTGCGGAAAAGGCCACGTCGCGACACGTCGTTAGACGGTGTGGATCACGTGATGTTCTTACATCTCGCCTCTGTTGGCTTACCAACCATGTTATATAAGCTCAGGTATTTCTTTGTTTTGGGTGTTCCACTACTACAAGTTGCTCGACAGTGTCGTGTCGACATTGATGATACCCAATATAGGTCAAAACACCTGTCTGTCGGTATTTGAAAATTTACCTTTTTAAACATTAACGAAAAATAAAAAACAAACACGTTTATAAAATTTATTTCTTATTATGACTTTGATAATATGTATTCCAAATAGCGGTAGCAATTTTTTTCGAAATCAAAACAGCCAAAGAAACGCTATTAATCACTATAAATATGCTTGCATTTTGATAGGTAAGTATGTTCCAGAAATGCTCATTAAACTGGTATCTTTTGGTGTGAAATGGGGGGAAACGCATGTCCCTATACAAGCATATAGAATTATTCGGATACATATTCGGGTTAATTTCATGCATGTCAAACTGGGAGAAAGCCATCTTAAAGAAGCCTTCATAATCAAAGTATTGATGTATGATGATTTCAGACGAAAACATTAGACAAACTGAGTTAACTAGTATGCTGGTGTAAGTGATAAACTTCAAAATTTGTCGCCAGGACGCGAGGTCGTGGATGATTTTCGGAATCGGTCTTTTATATATTTTAACGAAACGGTAGGCTTCGATTCTCATAAGGATGAATATAGTTAAGCTGTAAAAAATTGGGGCAAAGTAGTTTGCGAAAGCAAACATCGTAAGGGATCCGTGCATAGTCATCAGATTCAGGAACTGGATAGATAGCTTGAATTGATCCATTTTATCTAAACCATACTCGTTTTCGTATTGGTGTAGGATTACTTTGGCCTTGGTCTTGGTGGCTTTTTTTATATACGCGAATAAAACATCCAAAACAGGACCAACTAAATTACAAAACGAACGTATTGTTTGTACAAGGAGAAGGGTGAGGAAGCTATTGTGTGGCTGATATTTGTCGTATATCAAAAAACCCCATACATTCAAACTTTTCTTTGGATGTGGTATATTATAAACCAAGCCTTTACCAATAGCAAAATAGAAGAGCACCCCAAACTGATTTATTGTCCTAAATAAATATTTCAAAACCAAAAATTCGTTATCGTACTTTGTTTGATATTTATGTCTTTCCAAGTCGCACAACATTATTACAAACTTGGTAATGAAATTGGAAATTAATGACATGAAACAATATTGACTTAAATAGATAAATACGTCCTGTAATTCCAGAGTAATCTCCCAATAGTCTTCCAATATTATTTTAAGCCCAATCATTAAGTTAACGTTAAGCCATAACGCTAGCACCAGTACTACAATCATAGCAATAGAACAAGTAAATACAAGAATTTTTCTTCCAAGGAACACTGGCCAAGGCATGTAGCCTTCCTTCATTCCAGTCAGCGGCGATTTTCTTCTGTATGGCAGTTGCTCTTTAAACTCGGTTCTTTCGTTACTTTTAAGTTCGAACTTTGCTAAATTCCAACGTTTAATAAGGTCCTTTTCGCGTTTGTCCCACATAATCAACACAAAATACGCCCATAAAGACATTAATAGCGAGTAAAAAGTGGTGCCGTGATTATCAAATATTATCGTGTACTGTAGAAGTTTACACTGGAGTAAAAAATTTTTGGTTATGCATTTATATCCCAGGATGCAGCTACCGCAAAGAACAGTTTGACGTGCACAAATATCAGTTAACTCGTTCGAATTCATAGTCGTGTAGTAGTTGGAGATAAAAAAGAAAATCGGTACTATTGACAATATTAAAGGAATAATCGTCATGTTCGCATAAAACTCTAAGAAAGCGAAATAGAAGGCAATCTCCACACCGTAATAATTTTTTATAAAATCCAACGGCTGTGCCTTATAAAACAAAGTAAAATTTCCCCAGTATTTTCGCAGCAAGCTCCTATCATTTAAAACGTCATCATCATCCAAGTCCTTCTGTATAAAACCATCGTGCAGTCCGTACGCTCTGGCAATAATTCTTCTTCCCATAAGTCCGTCCAATCCCCTTTCTGATGTTTTTTCGCCGTATTTCGCCAATTTAAGAACCTTGTGTATGAAGAAAATTTTTCCGCCGTGGTCCTCTTCCTTGGTTGGATCCATGTAAGTCAAGGGGGTTTCGGTAAAACCCAACCCATCGGTCTTCAATTCGTAAATGGGGGCATGCGCATTTCTCACTCTCTCCCACAACGGGTAATGGACTCTCAAGACGTCCCACAAATCCGGAGGCAGGTGCAACTTCACGAATATCACGGCCTGCTGAATGCCGTAAGACTGCTCCAACTCTATTCCGATGTTTAGCAAATTCCTCAGATATATTGTCAATATTTCCTCGTTTTCTATGGCACTCACTTTTGTTATCACCAATACAAAGTCCACTTTACGCTTGCCATCCTTAAAGTACGAAGGTTTTTCTTCAAAAAGTATTTCATCCATTTTATTCAATGATTATTTTTACGAATTGTGTCAACTTTTGACAAGAAATCAAAGCTACCTTAATATTTTATACTTATGCTTTACAGGATGCTCCATAATAGAAAAAGCAAAAGTTCATGATTTAAAAATTTCTATTTCCAAAAATTATTTTGAAAATAAATTAAATTTACACATTAGCGACTTTTCCGAAAAAGGGATTGGGGGTTGCCAAAATGCCAAAATGCAAAAAATACGTGTGGAGGGATGTAAAAGTGTATCTAATAGACGTAGAATTTGAAAGTGAAGTGAAAAAGCTTGAATTATGAAAAACAACGTCATAAATTGCGGAAAATGCAATTTTTAAAATCAGGTAATTTGAGGTTATGCAGGTTCACAATCCAGCCTGCCCATAGATATATTATACCTCTATTAGAGGTGGGAAGTTTAGTTCACTTTCCTGATTTCGATCTTTTGATCTCGTTCATTAAAGTGAATAGTACAAAAGACTAGTTCGTTTAGTTCACTGATTTATAATCGGATTTGTCGGATTTACGTAGTTTCGTTCGCGAACTACACTTCTCTAGTAGTTCAAGTGAACTATATTGAGATTGATTGATTGATTTGCACCAAAGATGTGTTCTTGGAATTGTTGCTGGTCAAAATGGTACGCTGTTGCCAAGACCATTAAGTGGTTGATTTGGTTGCCTATTTTAGGGACAATTACGAATTTGCGTGAAAAAAAATCCATTAGTAATTATTAGATATAATGAAATATATCTACGGATTTTTAGTTTAGTTCGAATTGATTCGCTCTTTTTAGTTTTGGTGATTGAATCTTTTAGTTCAGTTACGAAATTCGATCTTTTGAACTAGTTCGTTCGCGAACTACACACCTCATTGAGCAATAGAGGTCCTCTATTGCTCAATGGGGCGGGGTCGCTTGGGTTGGGTTGTTAAGTTTGGGTTGGTTAAACCAACCCAAACTTAACAAACACTAAAATGGGCAAAGGTGGGCGAAACCAAGTTGGTTTGGGTTGGTTTCGCCCACCTTTGCCCATTTTAGTGTACCTGCATAACCAAGATGACAGCTAATCTTCATAACCTCAAATTACCTGATTTTAAAAATTGCATTTTCCTCAATTCTTGACGTTGTTTTTCATAATTCACGGTTTTTCACTTCCACTTTTAAATTCTACGTCTATTAGATACGTATTTTTGGCTCGCTGCATGTTCTTTTTCACAGAAAATCACGGTAAGTCACTTCAATTATCAGCCCCTTTTTTTATTAAATATGCGATAATTATACAACTTTTTCACCCTGCGCCGATTGTTTATGCACTTTTACATCCCTCTACACCTATTTTTGGCATTTTGGCAACTTTCCTGCCGTTTTTGGAAAAGTCGCTAAAGTGAAAATTTACCCGTAAATTTAACAATAAATTAATTGTTAATTCAATAAACTATTTTCGGTAGGGTTGTGTTGTTGAGTTTTCTAACAAGGAAGCGTTAAAATTTTGCCTATGATTCATTTTAAAAACGTTAAAATGCACAAAACAAATCCGGTTTAGCCGGCAAAACGAAAAACAATGCCGTAACCTTACTTTTTTAATAAATTAGCCAGATAATTGGTTGGTTAGTTTACAAACTAGCTAAAGCTTGGCTATTTTGTGTTACTAGAAATTTTGGTTTTCATATCAGCCAAACTGAATAGGATAGTATACAAACTATCCAGCTATTTTAGTTTTCCTAATAATTTCAAGATCCTTGGTTATTTTGTAAACTAGCCGCTAATTTAGTTGAAAATATGTTTTCAATTAAAATAGCTGACAGTTTGGCTAGTTTATAAACTATCCAGCTAGTTTATAAACTATCCAAGTTTGCACATTAGCCATAACACATATACATTAAAACCTATGTATAAACTTGCCAAGTTGCCAACTATCTAAAATGAGGAATATTTGTCCCCATCTTTTTTAGTTCTTTACAAACTGACTTAAGAAACATATTGTTTTTATTTTAATAAAAAATCATCGTTCTATTTGATCTCAATGCTTATCGCAGAACTTGGCTAATGAAGGGATCCCTGCGGACCCCCAAGGGATAGAGTCATTAGTCTCAGATAGCATCTCGAGTTACCGGGCATAGAGGGCGTGTTGGTGCATATGTGCTTTAAAAGTGTCGCTGTCAAGTGTGCCCCGACAGCACCAGCCCTCTGCGATTTTCTCGACATACGAAGTACAGAGGGTGTTCTCTCAATGATAGGGGGACACCTGTTCCGTTCTGCTTAATAATTCATGACTTTATGGTACTATTAAAGGATAATTTGCTAGGTTGTCTGGGATGTATGTTGACAGATTTTATAGAGGGGCGATACAATGGTGAGAGGTAAAATGATCCCTTGTCAGTTAAGTAAATACGGAAATTGAAAAATCATAGGAAATATATTTGTATACATCCAGGGTTTATCTCCATAAATAATATAAAATATTTTGATTGAAAAAAATAAATTACATCCAGAGGCATTAAAAATTGACATTTTTAAGAATTATTTTGACCCCAAAACACAATGTTGACAGATTCTCAAGGGGTGTTACAAAATCAAACATTTCATGAAATAATAAAACTTTTACTCACCTAAATTAACTATTGTTTCATTTTCTTCCCAATAAAGTGGTTAGGTATATCAAAACATGTAAACTTGAAACTGAAATTCACAGTAATCGATATTCGGGACATTTCTTAGCTGCTGTAGCGAGGTTTCAGTGTGTCAGGATTTTGCAGGATTCTTTGCTAACAATTGGGGTGAAGCAATGTAGATGGCGCCTCATGCTATCTGAGGGCGAGTTTCAGGAATGTTATTTTTTTAAATAATTCAAAAATGGATTATATCGTCAACTACCAAAAACAATTGCAATTGCTAGAACACCTAATCGCCGTATTAAACAAAAAATCCCGCGGATTTTTCGGTTTGTTTGAAATATTCAGGACCGGTCACTGAACAAATAATCTGGTAAAAAAATACCTTTGACGACATTAGTAAGGGTAATTTGATTGGCCTTTGATCTATAATGCTGTTTTTGTTTTCTTCGTATTTTTGGTTCCGAAAAAAAATATCCTATATTTGCAATGAAAATGTTCAAATGGTGATTATAAGTGTTTCCAGAGTTTAATGATTTGCATCGGGTAAATAAATTATTGTTTTTTCTATGATTATGGTATACCAATACACACAGTAAAAAATTTTGCCTGTGTAAGTGTAGGGGTAAAAATATTAGAGTTGATTTGTAAGTGTAAAAGTTTCAATACAAAATACACTAGGTAGCATTTAGTGCTTATTAACTTTATTAAACACATTAAATAATATGAATATTATTCATTGGAACATTCACACTATTTATTATTAAAATAAATTAAAAGGGTAGAAAAACTTAATGCGAGTGTTTATTACCCCTTAATAAGTTAAATAGTGACAAAATGTACACTACAGTGCATGCCAATTTATTTGTTTGTTTTGATGTTACTAAGAGCTCTTTTTTCTTTACACTACTAGTGCACATTGTATCACAATTTAACCAATAGTGGCAAAATAGACTGAAAAATCTGGTAATAACCGAAATGCGTTTTAAAATGTTTGGTTGGTACCTATCTACCTAAGCAGTGCATATCCGGAGATACTGCGTTGTGGAAGTGTGGCATTTTTTTTCAGTTAGATTTTAATTACGGTGAATCCATAAGGGGACATTCTTATTTTGTGGTAAGTATTATACTTCCTTTTTCTATAAGCCTTAATACTCAATAAAAACCAATATGTTAAAAGGATGTCCATACCCGACCTATATTATAATATATATACAGAGTGACCCATTTGAAAGCGGGCCACCCTCATAATATTTTTATTTATGGAGTGATTTTAACGATTTTTTTTTTGAAATGTGGAGGGGGCAAAGGTGTATTTTAAAGCCAAGCGGCGTCCAGTTTTTTTAAAAACGAAGGCCTACTAGATCACATTTAGAGGCTAAAAAATGCAGATTCCATATTAGCGATTTTTTTAGAAAAAATCCGCGTACGCCACTGGAATTGGCGTCCTCTGAAATAGATCTATACCAAGTTTTACGAAAAAATATTCAACATTAACGATTCTATGACTAAATTACTGTCAAGTTGTTTATTATCCATTAAGAAGCTTTTTATCTATAGTAGTACTATAGTAGCCCATGCGATAATAAATGTTTTACAACTTTATTCTAAAATAATATTAAATTAACAAACATGAATTAATTTTAAATTCTAGATTTTTCAACCAAATCTCCATTTAATTGAATGCATTTATTGTATCATCTTTCAATGTTAGCCATATTGGTGTGGTCTAATTTCAGTGCATGCCTGTCTTATTCTTTCGCGGAGTTCTTCTGCGTTGGTTGGACGAGTTTTGTACACTTTTTCTTTAATAAACCCCCATAGAAAAAAATCTAGGGGCGTTAAGTCGGGAGACCTGGGAGGAAATTGTATTAATCTACTATTTCGCCCGATCCACCGATTAGGAAAATTTTCCTCCAGCCACGTTTTCACATCCCTGGCATTGTGAATAGGACAGCCATCTAACTGAAACAGTAGACCAACCACTTCTGCAAGTGGAAGTTCATCAATAGCATCCGAGAATTCATTGTTTAAAAAATTTAAAAAACTTTGGCCATTCAAATTGACTTCAAAAAAGAAGGGGCCAATTATTCTGGTATTTAATATACCGCACCATACGTTTCGGGATTTTCTTGGGCCCAGTGCCTCGTGTTTTGTGAATTTACCGTCCCATTGGTAGTAAATGTTGCCTCGTCACTAAACAAAATCTTTTTTAGTAAATTTCTGTCATTAAGGTTTTCTCCTTGGCACCATAAGCAATATTCCATTCGCTTATTATTATCACCTTCTTCTAAGGTGTGGAGAAATTTTGGTTTAAAAGGCTTCGTATTACTGTATTTTTTAAGGTTTCTCCTTATTGTTTCCCGTGGTAACTGGAGGTCCAAACTTGCAATTCTTAAACTTTTTCTCGGATTTTCGATGAAATAATTTTGAATTCGTTCATTGCTTCTTCTTGGCCGTGGTACTACATTAATATTTTTTAAAATGTGCTTAGATACAGCTCCATATTCATTAAAAATATTGCACACTCTCACAACGGTAGACTTGCTAATATTTTGAAGTTCTGGATGTCTGCCATTAAAAATTCGAGATACTTCCCTTCCGGACCTGTCTCTGTCACCATGAAGTTTTACTATTTCAATCTTATGTAGTAACGTTAAATTATGAGCCATACTTATTGACAGTACGTACATTTCAATACTTACATTAAATGTAAAGTTTTGACATTTTCGTCTTTTATTTAGATGACTTGTCATCTGTGACTTTAGTAATTGCAAAGCCTACTATTATGAATATTGTTCATCCCTGTGGAGCTGTATTTTTAGAGCATGTTTAATTAAGACTAAGATTGTGGAGTCGAGATTTATTAATTTTAGTTAATGCATGTAAAACATTTAATATCGCATGGGCTACTAGATAAAAAGCTTCTTAATGGATAATAAACAACTTGACAGTAATTTAGTCATAGAATCGTTAATGTTGAATATTTTTTCGTGAAACTTGGTATAGATCTATTTCAGAGGACGCCAATTCCAGTGGCGTACGCGGATTTTTTCTAAAAAAATCGCTAATATAGAATCTGCATTTTTCAGCCTCTAAATGTGATCTAGTGGGCCTTCGTTTTTAAAAAAACTGGACGCCGCTTGGCTTTAAAATACACCTTTGCCCCCTCCACATTTCAAATAAAAATCGCTAAAATCACTCCATAAATAAAAAAATTATGAGGGTGGCCCGCTTTCAAATGGGTCACTCTGTATGTATCAATAATTTACGGCAGTAGGTCGGGTAAAATTAATAATATGAATACATACACACTTGGTTTACTTTTTATTTTCAAGCGTAATGGTTGTTATATTAACCTATATCTACATGTTTATTAATATTAGGGAAAATTTGTACACGTGTGGTAAATCCCCGACATACAGCCGCCTGACGCCTCTCTACCAATGGGATCACCCATTTTTTATAACAGAAAAATGGATTACTGATGCATTCTCAAGATAATTCATTGCTTACAAGTTGACAGCCAGTAAAACATTGCATTGATCTAAAAATTTTACGTTTTAAGGAACCATTTTGCTTAAGCCAGCCATACGACTTAAATATAAAATTATATTTTTAAACGCACCGATTTTGATAATTGTCATAGATTTTTGTTCCAAATAAATGTTTCTCTTTATTTACCTTTTCGTTTTATTCACTACCACAAATATGTTTTACTCAAATAATAGTGTTAATTTACACTAGAAGTTTGCACTAAAAGAGTAAAAGTACCTTTGTAAAATTAGAGCTTTTCCAAAGTAGTGTTAATTTACACTGAACAAAAGTGGGATTTTACCCAGGAAGTGTAGAAGTACACGATTTTAGGTAAATTATTTATTTTTATTAAGCAACAGGACGTATTGAGTTTCCATTAAGGTTAGGTTTTCAAAATACCGGTAAGTTTAAAAAGTTAAAAAACGAATTTATGTTTTTGAGGCTATCGGCCATTTTAAAAAAGGTCAACGCGTATTCGTATTTAGGAAAAATTAATCTCATGTAGCCTCACCCTCTTATACACTCACGAGCCGCCACTGATTTACCGATGAAAATTTCGCTATGTGTAAAACTTTTTAATAATAATTCGATATTTAATAATAATATATTATTATAATAATTCTATTTAATGTTTGTATAGTGCACAATAGGCTTTATTCGTTTAACTACGTATATCCATTTAATAAACAAATTAATTACTTTAATGGGATTATAAAATCACCATATTTTCCAAACCGGATTTATTTATTTGGCCAGATTTACCTAATGTAACATAATTCGATATTTAATATTATGAGTAAATATTGAATAATCATTTTTATGCCGTTTTAATTATTTATTGATGTCAATATGCTGCATTTAAATAATAATCATGTTTGGTGTATTTTATTTCGTTAAAAATTATGTTGGTATAATAACACGATTATACGAGTATACGAGGTGTGTTCAGAAAATAACGGGAATTGTTAAATTTCGCGGGTTCGGAGGGTCCGGTTGTCATAAAATTTTCTTTATTATGTTGGTATACATGTCCCCGAAGTATGATAAAAACTTTAGCTGTTTTCATTGTTTACTTTGTCTGTGGCAGCCGCTAAGGTTAGACGTGTTTTATGAGCTCGGCGATTTTTCGTTCGTTAAAAGAAATGGAATTTGTATCCAATTTTGCTTAAAAAATGAAATAAATTCTGTGAAATGTTAACAAAGGCCTATAGTGAGTCTGCTATAAGTAAAACAAGAGTTTACAAGTGGTATAAGAGTTTCCAGGATGGCCGTGAAGACGTTGAAGATGACACCGAACGCACAAGTACATTAAGAACCGATAAAAACATGGAAAAAGTGGAAGAAATGGTTATAAAGCATCAGAGAAGAAGAAATTGTTAAATTTTGAACAAAATTTTTGGCCAAAAACAATACTGTAATGATGCCCCAGCCTCCATATTCGCCAGACATGCCTCTGTCTGACTTTTTCCTATTCCCAAAAATAAAGAGAACCTTAAAGGGCCGTCGTTTTGCAAGCATAGATGACATTAAAAGCGCATCGCTGAAAGAACTAAAGGCTATCCCAAAGATCGAGTTTTAGAATTGTTTCGAGTATTGGAAGGAGAGCTGGCACATGTGCATAATATCCAATGGGGACTATTTTGAGGGCGACAACATTAATGTAGACGAATAAATAAATATTTGTTTTAAAAAACTAAAATTCCCGATATTTTCTGAACACACCTCGTATATATATATTTCTTCTTTTTTAAATTTCAGCATATTTCTTCGCAGCTTGCAAAACCTCTTAAAAAATTTTTTGATCCTTATAACCATATTGAAAAAAACTAAAAAAAAAGTTTGTCAAAAAAACTAACATTGTATTTTTTAGTGATATATTAATGTCTATATGATTTATTTTTTATGCTTAAGCTTAAGCATTTGTATTCCAAATTTGTATACCATATAAGACGTATTTTTTAACAAGGCAGCACGGTTCTTCCCCTTCACATTAGTCCTTTTGAAAACGAAACACATAAAAACCTTGAAACGCCGAAATTCTATTCAAGACGTAAAAAATCAAATTACCCAGACACATGCATATACAATGTATTTGTATGTATATAGCGACACTCGTTTTTTTGATACAGTGACATAATTCCTTCCCAACGCTACTAATTCAATCAAACTACAAAACGTATCCTGCGTAAATGTATTGGAAAAAAATGACCCACGTTTTGATGTTAAAGTGCTTACAATATTTTTTAAACCTAAAATATTTGTCCAAATTACCCAGAAACATACATTTGTATACATATGTATATGGAGACACTCGTTTTTTTTATACAGTGACATAATTTTAACGCTACACTGAGAAAAATTAACGCATTGAGGCAATGTTCACTAATGCATTAACTTTGTTCTTATTCAAGTCAAGTCAAGAAATATTTGCATTAAATTAATTAATTAATTGAACCATTAAGAAATTGTATTTATATTTATTTTTATTGCTTCTACCATTTATTTGTTTATTTTAAAGATTAGATATTAGAAAATGGTTTGATTACTTACATAAAATTTATGTGTTTATTAAGTACTAACTTGCTTTACTTTTAAGTCGAACTGCCTGTGCATTTGGTATCTTTGGTATATTTAATGTAGGGGTTCGTTAACCGTGTTCTTTTATTCTTTTTTTGTTGATTTCTACGGATTTATTACTTGGAAAGGTATAAACACCCCGTAGGCTCGGTGGATTTTTATTTACGCAAATAGCGACGTTCAAATATTAAAAAACTTATCTGAATATGGCTCCTTCTCCCCTTGTAATTGGTCTCAACAGGTGGGGTGGCAATTCACTTCGCGCTTTTAAACTTTAAGATTAGGTTTTAAAATGACTATGCACTGTAGAGAAACTAGCACGTCCCGACCGTAGAAGCGATGATTTTGTATCTACTGTTGTTATTCACGTAAAATTATATTTTAAATTAATAATTTGAGGCAGTAGTTATTAGGTAGGATAATGTATATACATTAAAAATACATAATTTCTGACTAATCATTAGGTTAAATCAGCCCAAGTCTGTCTTTATAATTGTGATAAGATATGATTTTTTATGTAAACACAGCTCTACCTTAAATGGCAATTAAACTTTCATAATTATTATAACTTATATAATTTATAAGTTAATAATATTTATATTAATAATATTTTTGGTTAATAATATTTTTAGTTATAGTATAATAGTATATTATGTATCAAGTTCGATAAACGCCATTTTATACACGAATTTAATTTAGGCACGAGCGAGCTTGCGAGCGAGTGCTTAAATTAATGAGTGCATAGAAAAGTTTATAAACGAGGTGCATACTATACTTTTTTTACGAAAAATACTTATTATTATCTTAAAATGATTTAAATCAAAAATTTGTATAGAGCGCCATCTATGAAACAATAGGTGAATCTGTGTGTGTCACCGTCAAATGTCGCATTTTTAAATTTTATAAATACAGATTATAAAGGTTATAAATCGAAATGTATTTCTTGAAAATTGACAGTTTTTCACAGTGAAAGTAAAGAAAATGTTTTCTGAGCTCTTTACAGTGGAGTCCGTGCCCGAATTTAAGTTTACCTACTACCGGCGAAATTAAAAGGTCAATACAATGTTCATATAAACTTTTCAAATATTGGCGTTGAGAAACTATTTAATACTTTTGTATTTTTGTATTGAGTTAATAAAATAATTTTCACATTTAGCATTATTTTACAAGAAAGGCAATTTATTTTAACGATTGTATGACATTTGACAACTGTCAACTAACTTAAAACCAACTTCAGCCCGTAACTAAAAACCTGTTGCTAACTTCAGCCCGTGACTAAAGCGCCATAAAGACACAACTTGTCAATGTGTATTTAAAAGGTCACTTAGTTTCATGGAAACATGTACGATAAAGGGCGTTTTAAAGGTGGGAGTAAGAAAAATATACTTTTCGTACTATACTATACATGCTACTGAAAAAATTATTGTAATAATTGTAAATATTACAATATTTTTAGTAGATTTTTTGTGGCTTTTTAAAATCATAATAAAATACTATTTTATTATGAAAATAGATCTCAAAAATCTAAAAAAACGCTGAATTAGATAAATGACACGAGGCAGATAAAATGTTGGCGAAAAAATAGCAGCTTTAGGTGTTTTAACTGCCTTGAATTCAAAATTTAAACTAGATATTTAAAAGTAAAAAATTAAAATGTTTTTTTTACTGTTGAACAGTTTCTTTATTTATGCTTTTTTTGTGTAATATACTTTTGTTTATTTTTGTGTTCGCAGTTTTTAAGACAACAAAATTGTTGAATTTAATATTTTTCACACAAAATTGGAATAAATAAAATTAAAAATTATTTAATTAAATAATTTTTCAAAAATTTGTTTCAAATTAATCAACATAGAAAAACAAACGACACGTATCGCAGGCATTGTCAGCAGCATCAACAACAGAGTAGGCGATGATGGAAACAGAAGAGTCACGCTGTGGCACGGCCGACGCGATGATGATCAATAAGCCCAGGCTTTGAAGCTCTGATGTGCGGTTTCTATGGTTACGCGTACGGCCTACGCACCCTGAAACAAAACTACAATGGAAAAATGTTGTCAGAATTCCGAAACAAAGACTTCAAGCCACCAGATGAGCTACAAACTTGTAAAATTTTGATACTAAACTATTTGACAGGAATGATTACCTATATATATAATTATTTTTATAAGATTTTTTTGATCGTTTAGAGGTTAATAGTTATATTTATTGAGATATAATTTAATTTAAAAAATATACTTTTTTGTTGTTTAATTTTTTTGTTATCCAGTAAAATTTTTAATTTATCACACCGTGTTTCTCACATCCATCACTTTGCAAAATGCGTACGCTAAAAAGGGGGCGTTCCCCCCTTTGTTGGGGGTTTATCCCCCTCAAAACGTATCGGCTATAGCTCCAGAATTCCATTGTTTTACATTGTTACCTTAAACCGTCATTTTGGAAATGTTTCACATCTAACTACTACATAGAAAGAATGCGGGATATTTCTGTACGATCACATAAATTCAAAATTTTCATTTTCCATATTATATGAAAACTTGATTATATTTTAAAAAATGTTCTAGTTTTATAACTTGAAGACATTTTCGGATTCAGCGAATAATATTTTATAGGAATTGACTGCTAAATGTCCTGGATACAAATTGCTCCTTTTTCGCTATGACATTTTTGACTTTAGAGAGTAAGTAATATAGTGATTTCTTCGTCACAGGACATCTTGCAGAATAACAATGATTTAAATACAGTGCATGATAGAGAACATAAAAAACTAATGGCAACAAAATTAAGAAATTCTGAAAATAATTTTAACATAAAACCCGAAAAAATATTAGATATATATAAATCATCCTGTTCCGGCCTAAACATTATAAATGCTTTACAAACTAGAGATACCACACTTAATAATATTTGCAACACTGAGAGAACAGTTTATTAACAATTAACTAGATTTATCAATAACTAATAAATGCTTTATTCGATTATGGCGGAATAAACTCTTATTTAGGACAAACAACGCATTGATTAAAATTGTTTAAATAAATCTTTTTATTATAAAATAAAGAAAAATTTATAATAAATATGTTTTTTTGTTAATAAATAAATGCTTGTTTATAATAAATAAAGATTAATTTATAATAAATGTGTTTTATTTGTGATAAATAAATGCTTGTTTATAATAAATACTAAAATATTTAGAAGACATAAAACTTCATTTGTAAACCTTATACTTTAATTCACTATAAATGTATCCAGCAAGTCGTTGAATCCATTGCTTCCTAAAAATTTGCATAGCTCGTCCATGGTTTGCAGATCTTCCATGCATGTTTGGATTTTTTAATAATCGCAGAGATACACTAGCGGGCACACAGGAAAGAGCCGGTATTTTACACTGGCACTATAGGTACAATTTAAATTAATGCTATTACAAAAATATTACAAACGAAACACTAATGCATAGTTAAATAACAGTGCAAAGAACAGAATCACTAAACTTAACAGTACACAGAACAGAATCAGTAAACTTGGCAAGGCAAGTGGTACACCATACGCACGCGGTACACCATTCGAGAAACGTCTATGCTGTTTTGGTGCGTTTTGACAGAAGTTTGAGTACATTAAACAAGAAATAAATATTTATTCATTGTTAATATTGATTCCTACTTAAAAATAAATTCGAAATTTATAATAAATATTTTTTAAAGATCGCCTAAGCAAATAGGTATTTATTATTCCTAAATTTGCATTATTAATAATAAACATATGGGCAACAAACAAAGTATTTGTTTCTGCTAAATAAAATATATTACGCAGATTATTAATAGCTAAAAAGGTTGATTAACAATAAATTTACTTTATTTATTGTAAATAAATGCTATCCAAATAAAGATTTGTTGACTATAAACTACACTTTTTCTCTCAGTGAACAAACTATTTCAGAAGTCAGACCAAGGAATTAGTAGTTACCTTCAGAATCCAGAAAAGGGATGAGGAATCCGAGAAATAAATATATGAATAATATGATATGTATAAAAACGAAATAAAAAAAAATTACCTAAAACAACAATTTATCTTTAAGAAATATTTAACAATTTATGTTATTTGATGTAAAGTTGTTATGTTTATATAAAAATTGTATGTCCAATAACTATGGTCCATGTGTCCAATTACTATATAAAATGTCCAATTACTATACTTTTTTGCATGTTTTTATAAAACTAAAATTAAAAATTCAAATATTCTTATTTTTAAGTAAAAGTAAATACAGTTTAAACAAACAAACTATCCTTTTTATTTATTTATAAGAAAAAAACTAAAATCTTTAAAACAACGGCATATTTAAATTTTAATTAAATAATATTCCTTAAGTGTCCAATAACTATGTGGTTTACCCTACTTAAATTTAAAAAATCTAAATTGTGTCAAAACGTTTTAAATGTTAATTGAATTTCTCACAAACCCTGTAGATAATTTGAAAAATAAGTAGTTGAAGAAAAAAATCAAAATTTGTTTCGGTTAAAAAGTTATATTTTATGACTTCTGTATATTTCACTTTAGGTATCGATCTTTTTTTTTCTATTGTTTGTTTTTCAGTTTATTAAGTTTACTACACCTGCAACAGTTTTAAAAACTGTTAAAATTGGGTTAAGCACGAGTGTGCATTTATTTTAAACCCTTGAAAACTTTAATTTAATAATAGTTTAAAATTCGTTCTGATATTCTTGATAAGAGTAAAGATATATCGGTCCAAGAACAGAACCTTGCGACACGCCTCTTAACTTTTTTTTGGTATCTTTTAAAATTAAGTCAAATGCTTAACATGTCACTACAGAAAACTTGGAGTACAGGTGTACCTTGCAATGTTGAATAATTGAATTGAATTGATCAAGGATAATCAGGATAATACGCATCCTGTAGGAAGGACCCAGCACAAAGAGCTAATAGCTTTGTGGTGTGATCCTTTGTTACTAAATATAGCAAAAGAATACATATTTGTTGAAAACAAAATATTTGCTTAAAATTTACTTATCAATTAACCACAATCCATATACTTAGTTTCAAACATTTCCAGGATTTTTCAAAAATTGAATTTTCTTTACCAAGTAATTTTATCCTTCACTGTAAAAGTAAATTGAGCTGTAGGCACTTAAAAATCTTTCAAGATAAAATCGAGACATAAAAGTAACATGTGCCTTATTTTACATATGGTTTCAAATCTAATTACATATGCACCCAGTTTGTAATATGTATATCCTTTCAATTTGCCTATCGGTTTGGTTTTAAATTTTACGAGATATCATCTCATCGATCGAAGTGATAAAATAAAATTATTGATATCACTAATCCCATTGTGTGTGTTCCTTTGTGTCGTGGCATACCACATGAACCTGTTCCTGGACCCCTCCATAGCCTTATTCTTATAAACAATAAACAAACTTAAACAACAGTGAGATGTAAACAGTATACTACAGTATAAACTAATATATTTTCATGGAAGGCGTGATGTTGAGTTGCATTATTTAAGTGGATGTTCAATGACTACAAAACTATTTGAATTTTATTTCGGGCATATGGGACACCCCAGAATTAATTTACATGATTTCTATGAAACTCAACAAGTATTTAAAGGATTTAAATAGGCTCGCACCCTTATTTTATTACGCTTTAAGTTATTGAATTACGGTATTAAATTATTATACTACGTCTTGGAAAAAATTATTTGAATAAGAAACAAAATGTGATTCACTTTTGTCTTCACTCACTGAAAGAAATATATGTTTGTTTTAGCAATGTTTTGTGGTTCATATATGGACTACCACATACATTGCTAAAACAAACATATATTATATTTAGTTTTAACATAATATGTTAAAACTAAATATAAAAATGGTTAAGGTAAATATATTATATGTTTGTTTTAGCAATGTATGTGGTAGTCCATATATGAAACATAAATTTCTTTCAGTGCTGCTATAAAAATTAGATTTGTTAACTTGAGTTTGTAGTTTGTTAATTTTATTTTGTAAAATTTTAACATGATTTTTTGTAGAAAACCAGGGTTTTTTCTTCAAAAAAATTAATTAAAATTTAAAAAATTAGATTTGTTAACTTGAGTTTTAGTTTGTTAATTTTAACATGATTTTTTGTAGAAAACCAGGGTTTTGAATAGGTAGGTAGGTATTTGCAAAATTGTTCAGGAACTGGGATAAATCAATAGTTATGACCTGGTGATCAAATGAGGATAAGAAGTGTTTCTATGTTCCTACTGTGCTTCCTTATTGATCAGCTTACTATTTACTTTAGTTTGTCTCGCGTTTTTGGAGCACTTTAGAATCTAAATAATAAAAATATATTATTTAAAAATATGTTCTTTCACGAGAAGAATTTTTAAAATTTAGCTAGAATACAAAAAGTGCGGGATGAGGTGGGATTTTTATTTATTCCTTCAGCAGGTTTCCACATTACCCAGGAGGTACTGCTCATTTTTACCTATCTTACAATAATTATTTTTAGATTAATAAAGGCACAACCGCACATCAACAAAATAATAATGAACGAGCACAGTAGGTATATGAAACTCAACGATTTAACACTGAACTATAAAAAAACATGAATATTTTTATTAAAATTTGTTGTGATTTGTGTGTTAATATAATAATAAATTAAAATAAAAATGATCTTTTATAATTATTTGAATTAATTTACATGAATTCACAACACAATAATGTATTTTACTCTTGCATTTTTATCACAATTTTCCATTTTAACGCTAAGGCAAAGACTAAACAGAAATAAAAAACTATAAACGCGCATAGATCTAATTAATAAGCTTTGTTTACTAAAACATTCCACGCCTCGCCCAGTCTTTTACAACGGCTGATAATCGAGCCGCACAGATCTCGGGACTGACTCTGCTGTCTTCCATATACTGTGGTACAAGCCCAACTTTGTGGGCCTCAATGTCTACAAAAATTCGCGAATTATTCCCGGCGGCACCGTGCAGCGGTGGGGAGCATGATGTTGTATCTGCAATGTGTGACGTATATGAAGCGCAAATTTCTGGGATTACTATTTTCCTATTATTCAATTAGTTAACAGATTACAGTTGGTTGTAAACTTAACATAAAGGTATGTGGACCTTAATTATCGTAAAATCTTAATGCTAAATTATAATATTTGGTTAAAATTAACATATTTTTTTACTGTGTATTAGTTCTTTAAAGTGAATGTTACAAACGTGGTGGTAAGGGTAAATATATACCTATTTATTTTTCTTCGATTTTCGAGCAATATAAAAAGTGTTTTACGTCTAGTTGAGACGGCGACGAAGCGATATAAAGAACGTCGTCGCAAAAATTGAATTTATTTTTCAATCATTTCTGACTGATGGGCAGCGTCCTAAACAAGAGGACGGAGGACGGGAGGAGGAAAATGGTAAAAGGACTAAAGGGCGAAATCTCCAACAGGAAGGACGTCGCTTGATGTCCTGCTCTGGGGGAAACGAACGATGCCATCAATTTATTTTTATTTTTTCATTATTTTTCCTTTACTGTAATCGATTTTGTTAAATTTTCTAAAGTTTCAATTCCTATTTTATATATTTTATTGGAGCAAATCAAACACAAGTCAAACAACACTGAATTCACAAATAAGGACCGCGCTGGCCACCTGCAAATGTCTCAACCAAGTGTTTCAATTGTGTTTGTTTGAGAGTGTATGATATTTAATTATCGATTTTTAAAGTGTAAAGAAAATCACAATTTTAAGCATCGTGATTGGTCTAAAATAAATACCATTCAACTCAACGCTTTATTATGATAGATAAAAAATACTGCGCTCCCTTGGTGCACAGAGAAAAAGCTTTTATATTTTGAATGGGTTAACCATTGAGCCAATGGTATACTGTATTTGCAATACCTAAATTACAGCTATAGCTGATCATATATGATCAAATGAATGATTGCCTTGCTTTTATTTGAACAAACCTGCTTAAAATTAGTTCAAACAAAAGAAGTCATTGAATTAAATTGCGATTCTATTAAATCTGTATTAAAACTTAGTTAGTTAAAACATAATAAATTATTGAATTACATTATTTAATTGAAGCCACAATGAATCTTAATGAAAAACTATCATTGGCATAAATAAATTTATGGTTTCTAATAATGGCTACATTAAATACAATCAAAGCTCTATTTCCTTTAAATATATATGTATATTCTTGTACAAATGTATATTCTTGTACAAATATTAGTTGTATAATACATTAATATGAACTTTAAATAAAATGAATTTTGGAAACAGCTTCTGGTAGTCTTGTGTACACAGGTTTTTCGATCCATAAAATGAAATTGTTCTGTTTTTTGTACGAACTTTTAGGAACCCTCTAGAACCAACAGGTGATATTAGGCTCTAAGAAAGTTGCTGACCCATCACTAGCAACAGTTACTGTACTGGATGTGCAGGATCTGTCTGCCATGGCACATGGTTATTCTAAAAGGAAATAGGAATTTCATCTTATGTACACTCTTAGAAAAGACCTGGTATTTGCAATGAAAATTTAGTTCCCAGAACCAATTTTATTAGTGAAAATAGGCACAACAAAAAAATATGTTGTGGGAACTAATACAAATTTGTTTTTACAGTTTGTTGTCGGAACAGCCAATATTGGTAGCTCCAACCAACAAGTTTAAGTGCATCGAAATTAGTTTTTTTTTCATACAAATAATTGATATTTAATGCAATCACATTAGTCTGTCATTTTAGCAGCGTCTAAGTTGTAACAACTGCACTTGCTATTTATCGCAACAAACATTGTATCATGCAGGAATTTATTTTTTAATTGAAATTACATGAAAAAAGGTACATTTAAAGAATTTAATAGTTGATATAATATAAATTTGTTTTGTATTGTAACTAAGTTATATTTAATATTAAATGCTTGCATTAGTAGCAACAACAAATTGGTATTATTCCACAGTACATACCTGCTTAGTAAATATAACACTTTTTGTGTAAATATTATAAAAAATAGAGAAAGGAAATTCATGCCCGTTCGTTTTATAAATATTTATTATAAATTAAAAAATAACAATATAACTGAAAACACCAAATTTTGGTTTAAACATTATAACAAAAATTAATAATTACTATAAGAAAACATTTATAAATATTTTAACAATAAAACAAAAACGATTCTTTGGTAAATATACACAGATAGGTACATTAAGATGAAAGTTGACTATACTTCTTCAATAAACCGTGATGTTTACGTGAAGTGCAAGCCTTTGTTTAACAACTTAACAATGATTCTTAGGTACAACGTAACATACTTGCATGATAACAGGGGTAAGAATTCGAAATTCCGACGTGATGGAGACTTTTGGTGGGCACCATTGGATTCAGGAGGCCATTTTCAGTCGGTATGGCATTTTCACATTTTTGAATTTTTTTTCGGACCCCAAAACTACAATAGTGTAATTAAAGGAGTGCAATAATAATACCTAACCTTTAAAAACTGGAACCAATTCAGGTAAACCCCATGTTCCTAATAAATCTGCTAGGTACTTCAGTCCGCTTATCCATATTATTTGTTCGAGATATCTATAAGTAACCAACACATAAGAATATATTCTTATATATATGAATAGTTAAAAATTATGTCGCCACTGAATTTACAGGGGCAAATGACTAATTGTAATAAACTAGTTTCTTACCTAAAATATACACAACACACGAGCTGATACACAAATACAAAAGAACAAAACACCACCGTCTGGACGCCGTGCAACACCGTTTGTTTACAGGTTAAAAGTAAAGCACGCGCCGGGCTGGACAAATCGCGCGCGAAATGCACAGTTTGCAGTTGCATTAACCTACAGAGACAACATCCCCAACTGACACTTTGTTTCACACCGCTGGTGTCTTAGCTGTATGAAAAGTGACGCATAGTTTATACAACCGAACCGTTAGTTCCACGGACTAATTTCAGTCAGTTGAGAATGTTACTTAAATATTTGGTCCAACAAAAACATTTTACCGCCGAAATGATTTTTTTGAGATAATGTTGTCAATACTTCTAACCAACACAAAGTTTCAGTTAAAATAACTTAATCGCCTTTTTGCAGTAAATAATACTCCACAACAAAACTAAATCTTTTCAGGTAATGATGCAAGCAGTTACACATATAAAGGTACTGATTACAAAAAACAAAAAATGTTATTTTCTGCAACAGTTTTACCCCAACGATAATAAGTTAGTTACAAATACCAGGTCTTTTCTAAGAGTGTATTTAGAGGCGAATCTTAAAGATTGCTGAAAGTCCTAAAGCAATATATACTTTCAGGACGCCCTGCAAGGATTATCCTTGAAGGATATCATGATGGTACTAAAAGACTATGAGACGTTTTTTTATAAATAAATAAAAACTTTGTCCATTTAAGCAAAATAGCTATTTTAAGGCATGACACCGAATATCAAGATAAACTATGTCCATGGTATATACCTATATGAGTACACATTTACCTTTCTTTTATTATTTAGATATAATTGAGTAATTAAATTACTTGATAAGGCATGGCGGACAACTTACCTTGTAAATTCGGGATTAGGAAGTACAACCCCCAAGAAATTAGCAAATATAACAAACAACCAAACACTACCCCATCCAGAGATAACCCATACACTCTCATCAATCGGCGTCACCAGAAATACCGATTAATCACTTGATCACATTTAACTATATATAGTTGTCTATATATGTCTATAGACACGAAAGCGATTGCAGGTTGCCGATGTGTGGTGTGGCAGGGGATGCCCTGGCGCGTTTGTCTGAATTTTAGCAATCATTAAATTGAATATAGGCAGCATTAAAAAAATGGGAATGATAATTGGGCAAATAACAAGTATTTTTCAAGACAGTGAAAACATTGGTATTCACTGTAAGACAGTAATATCTTACTTTACCTTAGTTTCCATTGGAATAAAAATCGTAAACATTAAAAGAAACAAAGACTATTCTTAATTCATTTGTTTTTAATTTTTGGTTGGAGCATTATAACTTTTAATATAAATCAATGTTATATTTAATTAAATATTGTTAAATTTACCTTGATCAGATAAACTTTGAATGCAATCAGTTCTAAAAGTACATACACTACATACACAGTAAAAAATTTTGCCCGTGTAAATTTTTTAGTGTAGGGGTAAAAATATTAGAGTTGATTTGTAAGTGTAAAAGTTACACTATAAAATACACTATAGTTGATTTGTAAGTGTAAAAGTTACACTATAAAATACACTATAGTGTATTTTATAGTGTAACTTTTACACTTACAAATCAACTCTAATATTTTTACCCCTACACTAAAAAATTTACACGGGCAAATTTTTTTACTGTGTATGTAGTGTATGTACTTTTAGAAATGATTGCATTCAAAGTTTATCTGATCAAGGTAAATTTAACAATATTTAATTAAATATAACATTGATTTATATTAAAAGTTATACTTATAAGTAGCATTTAGTGCTTATTAACTTTATAAAACACATTTAAAAAATATTAACATTATTCATTGGTACAGTCACACTATTTATTATTAAAATAAATTAAAACGGTATAAAAACCTAATGCGAGTGTTTATTACCCCTTAATGTGTTAAAAAGTGACAAAATGTACACTACACTGCATGCCAATTTCTTTGTCTGTTTTGATGTTACTAGGAGCTCTTTTTTCTTTACACTTCTAGTGCACATTGTATCACAATTAAATTTAAATTACACCAATAGGTAGCCTTAATACTCAATAAATAACAATATGTTAAAAGAATGTCCATACCCGACCTATATTATATATCAATAATTTACGGCAGTATACTGCCGTAAATTATTAAATTATTGATATATACCTATATACCTATAGGTCGGGTACTTGTAACATTAATAATATAAATACATACACACTTATTTTTAAGCGTAATTGTTGTTATATTAACCTATACCTACATTTTTATTAATATTATGGAAAATTTGTACACGTGTGGTAAATCCCCGACATACAGCCGCCTGATGCCTCTCTACCATTGCAATGGGATCACCCTTTTTTATATCAGAAAAATGGATTACTGATGAATTCTCAAGATAATTTATTGCTTACAAGTTGACAGCCAGTAAAACATTGATCTTAAACTTTTACGTTTTAGGGAACCATTTTGCTTATAAGCCAGCCATACGACTCAAATATAAAATTATA
Source organism: Brassicogethes aeneus (assembly GCA_921294245.1). Classification (NCBI taxonomy): domain Eukaryota; kingdom Metazoa; phylum Arthropoda; class Insecta; order Coleoptera; family Nitidulidae; genus Brassicogethes; species Brassicogethes aeneus. Next base: position 4,452,071 of record OV121138.1, read on the forward strand.
TTTTAAAAGGCACCGGTTTTGATAATTGTCATAGATTTTTGTTCCAAATGAATGTTTCTCTTTATTTGCCTTTTCGTTTTATTCACTACCACCAATAGGTTTTACTTAAATAATAGTGTTAATTTATACTAGAAGTTTGAACTAAAAGAGTAAAAGTACCTTTCTAAATTTAGAACCTTTCCAAAGTAGTGTTAATTTACACTGAACAAAAGTGGGATTTTACCCAGGAAGTGTAGAAGTACCCGATTTTAGGTAAATTAACACTTTTTAATACAGTGTAAAATTACTTTATCCTCAGTGCTATAGTGTTAAATCATACTTGCTTACTTGGGGAAAATTACACTACAAATTAACTCTAATTGTAGTGTTATAAAACAACACTATTTAGTGTGGACCTGTGTGAACTCTAATTAGTGTTGCTTAGAGTTGATTTTTTTACTGTGTATTTGATTGAATAAAGTAACTTTTATTGGAGGATGAAAAAACAATCAATTATAGCATTTTTATTGACTATATTAAAGCGTTTTTTCTGTGTGGCCTTAAAAGTTTAATAACTCGCAATGAAATATTAGTTTTCTAGTGAAAAGAAACCGTTCCTGATTGTCCCACATATTATTCGAATAAACCCATAATCTCGTACAGTTCATACATCGTGAACAAGAACAGGGCATGGTTTTTAATCGAATCACCGTCTCGCAGACCCAAAGTAATAACAATAATAGTAACGACAACTCTCGAGGCCTAACGTAGCGAAATGATATCATAACCGAAAATTTGAATATAGTTGTACGAATGGGGTACGGCGGCGGGGAGGCAACCCCCATACGTTGCCGAGGGGCGGCGGTTCGTGGAGACGGCGACGTTAAGATGGGATGCCGCTCCATTGTCGTATATCAGTGGCCCCGGGCCATGCAGATACAGTTTCGAATTCTGCCAGTATGTGTCCTTTTTTCCTCTGGCAAAGTCTTTGAGACACGCAAAAGTTGTCCCTGCATTTCTAATCGAGTTTAATAATCCGTGGAATTAACATTTACCCGCTCGAATTTTCATCGAAAAAATTACGGTCCCTGGTTCACTTACTAAACAGTCGATAGCTTCTCACAAAAACGCATTTTTAAACTACAAAACTGATTTTATAAATAGAATCGCGTTAAAAATGCTTTTTAAGACCACCACATTAAAAGTTATAAGACAAAAACTCGGTTTTCAATAAAAAAAAATAGTAAAAATATTAAGTTAGCGAGAGACCCGATTATTAATATACACTACAATAACACTAATTACTAACGAGGTGTGTTCAGAAAAAACGGGAAATGCTAAAGTTTCCAAGTTTCCAAGATGGCCGTGAAGACGTTGAAGATGACGAACGCCCCGAACGTACAAGCACATTAACAACCGATAAAAACATGAAAAAGTGGATGAAATGGTTATAAACCATCAGAGAAGTCGCTGATGATGTTGGTATATCGATTGGCTCATCCCATGAAATTTTTTCGAATGTTTTGGGTATGAAACGCGTGGCAGCAAAATTTGTTCTAAAATTGTTAAATTTTGAACCAAATTTTTGGCCAAAAACAATACTGTAATGATGCCCCAGCCTCCATATTCGCCAGACATACCTCTGTCTGACTTTTTCCTATTCCCAAAAATAAAGAGAACCTTAAAGGGCCGTCGTTTTGCAAGCAAAGGTGACATTAAAAGCGCATCGCTGAAAGAACTAAAGGCTATCCCAAAGATCGAGTTTTAGAAGTGTTTCGAGTATTGGAAGAAGAGCTGGCACATGTGCATAATGGTAAATTCTCATATAACTTGTTTCGATGCTGTATCCACTTATTTTTGTGAAAACTAATTCTCGCTCAAGGTTTTTTTTAGTGCAATGAGCATGTTGCATTTTAAGGTAATGGGAACTTAAATTATGACAACCCTAATCTATTAATTTTTTCCTAAAATGCAGGCTTTATGTTGCAAATGTCACGTAAGTTACCGGTCACCAACTGCAATATCCTAACATTGATGAATAGTTTAACAAAATGGCTGTTGAAACAACTAATGTTAGTGCTTGATTAACTAAAAATAGACTTAAGATTGACGAAAAATTATTTTATCCGAAATCGGCAGTAAAGTAGAACTTTACTGCCGATTTATTTTAATTTACGATTGTTGACTACTTTACTGTCGATTTCGGATAAAATAATTTTTTGTCAATTTTAAGTCTATTTTTAGTTAATCAAGCACTAAAATTAGTTGTTTGAACGGCCATTTTGTTGAAATATTCATCGATGTTAGGATATTGCAGTTGGTGACCGGTAACTTACGTGACATTTGCAACATAAAGCCTGCATTTTAGGAAAAAATTAATAGATTAGGGTTGTCATAATTTAAGTTCCCATTACCTTGAAATGCTACATGCTTATTACACTAAAAAAAACCTTGAGCGAGAATTAGTTTTGACAAAAATAAGTGGATACAGCATCGGAACAAGTTATATGAGAATTGACCTAATATCCAATGGGGACTATTTTGAAGGCGACAACATTAATGTAGACAAATAAATAAATATATGTTTCAAAAAACGAAAATTTCCAATATTTTCTGAACGCACCTCGTATGTTATCTAATTGATGATTGCTGATTTCAAAAATGCAACTCGTTTTGCTCCAGGACGTCTACACAGAGAAAAAAGATGTTTTAATTCAAACAAGAATGTTTGTTTAATTTTATTTATTACATTTAAAAAAATATAAATTTAATTCAAAAACATTTCTTTAAAAAGAATAATTGTCTTTATTTAAAAGGAAAAAGCAAATTTATTAAAATATATATTTAAAACAAAGTACCTGACTTTTATTTTAAAATTGCACTTATTCTGTTTAAATAAAAGTTGACTTTCTTAAATTATAAAAACTATTTACTTGTTTTAAAAAATTAAAAAGTTTAAATTAAACAACAAATATTGTTTTTTTAATAACATGGTTTAATTTTAAAATATAATTTTGATTCAATTCAAAAAAATTAATTATTTAAAATAAACAAATTATTATTTAAATACAAAAAAATTGTAATTTGATTTAAAGCAGAGGTTTATTTAAACTTTTTTGCTCACGTCGAAGTAGCATGACTTGCATCCTATTGGTTGCTGTAAATCAGGCGACTGCAGATACCCAATGGGCTTTCCATTTTGTATGTACGTGATTTTAGAGACTCCAATTTAGAGCAGGGTGTTGATGAGAAGTGGTGTGGCATTATAATAAAATAATACATAATTTTATATTATTTTATACTATGGAGGACCTTTTAAAGGAATGGGGTCTTGAGAAATTTATTCCTGTTTTTAAAGGTAAGTAATTTAAATAATTACTTGGAATTTATCATTATTATTTGCGGACCCTGGTGGATTTATGCAGCACACATTATCATTAAGTTAAAATTAACATAAGTATTTTTTAAGTTAGTGAAGTATTTGTATATTTTAGGGTTTCCTATATGTATTTATAAGACTTTTTTTCAATAAAGATTAGTGTTTATTCATAAAAAATTGAATTTATTTTTAATCCCCAATATACCAATATACACATATGTCCAAAAGTTTGGAATATTGCAATATTTCTTTTTTTATTGATATTTATATATATTTTTTTATATAGGTAAATACCATTTTATAACGACTCCGACCAATAATAAATAAACCTTAAAGACAGAGAAAATAGAGTAAATATTAACAACAGTTTTTTTAAACTACCATAGGCGTAGATATATTATTTGTAAGTATTCCAAACTTTTGGACATGTGTGTAAGTATATTAATTACTAGATTAGATGAAAAAAAACATTATTAATTAAAAAAATATATCTTTTAATCTGAATAAATAATTTTTATTCATTCAAATATAATAATTATTTAATTTAAATAAATAAATCTAAATTAAATAAATGAATTCCTCTTAAATTTAAATTAAAATTTATTAATTTAAAAAAAAAATATCTCTTAATCCAAATAAATTATTTATAAATTGTTTTTAATACAAATATTATAGGTATTTAAGTTAAATAAATTAATTTTAAATGAAATAAATTATCTGTTTTACGTAAATAAAAACATTTTTTTAATTTTGTTACTCGGTTTTATTTAATACAAACTAATAATATTTGTTTGCGTTAAATAAATTAATTTTAAATTAAATAAATTAAAACAAATAAATATTTTTTTACATTCAAAAGAACATTTATTTGGGTATATCGAAATAAATAATTTATTTGATATAAATAAAATTTATTTAATTCAAATAATCTTTTTTCTCTGTGTAGGATTCGAAATAATTGCGTAATATAATGCTCTGCTCAATTATCTCAAAATGTAAGTTTTTCGTTAATATTTTTATTATTTATTAAATTATTTTGCCTTAAATCTATTTTGGACGTTCAGTATATTTTTGACATTTTTTTGTCAAAAATATACAGGGACTCCATACAAAGTGATCGGTAGATAAATGTCAAATAGAAAATTTGTTTGTTTCATTGTAGCCGTATAGGTTCTATAATAGTAGTATTATATACCAAAACTAAAATTATAATGTTTTTTTTTGGTAAAAAGTATCATTTTTTGAAATTTTTGTGCCGTTTTTTTAATTACTAATTAAATTGAAAAGGCAACAAAGTAAATGGGTTTCGGTATAAACATTAATCTTCGACTATTATTTGATATTTTTTAATTCATGCCTAAGGTACCTAAAAATTCAATCTCCAATCTTATTTATTAAGTCTTATAAAAATTTAATATCGAATTGAAGGATAAAAGCGCGTTTACCTACTTTATCGTTCAAGCACATTAAAGTGCATCTATTAATTTTTGAGATTTAAAATTTAAACTTTAAATTGTATTTTTACTTGAAAGTGATTTTAAGAACCAAAAATGAAAAAAGAGCAGGAAATTGAAGTGGTAATGGAAGTGACAGAGAAAGAGAAAGGAGACGAACCTTTATGTCGTCGTTGTAAATTTGTTTTGTTTTTGTTGCGGTACCTTTACGCCCAAAAAAACCAACGCAATATTTCATTACAAAATTTTATGAGATATACCTACTACTTTAATTTTGCAGGAATATTAAATGGATCTTATATACGACGTTTAATGAAAGATCAAGCATTCAAAAATGCTCTCAAAGTTGACGAGCTTGTCGCATATGGCAGTGTTAAAGCTGTCACTGAAAATGTTCTTGGTTCATATCGGGCCTAAAATTGGCGCCAATTCATTGAAAAAGTGCCTTCCTTTTTGTAAAGAATTAGCGTTAATATGTCATTTTAAAATACATTTTCTTTTTTCTCATCCTGATAAATTTTCCGAACTGATGAACATGGAGAACGATTTCACCGAGTAACTGCAAATAAAGAGCATTTTTAGATATCTATGGGTATAGCGGAAAGAAGTTGGATTTATTGCTAGGGGACATTTGCTGGAATTTGCAGCAAAAGATGTACCATGATGATGAGGATTAAGCACAATAATACTATAATTCAATTCGAAATTTGATACGATTTAATAAATTTAAGGTAGAAAAAAGCAAAATTATGCAATGCATTAAATTTTGTTAAAAAAACGAAACTTGTTTACTTTGTTGCCCTTTCAATTCAATAATTAAAATAAACGAAAAAAAATGTCAAATAATAGTTGTTTTTTTTTACTTAAAATATTTTAAAATTTTAATTTTAGTATTTAACATGTCATTTTTTAAGATAAATATGATGATTAACCGATTACTTCAGAACATTCAATATAAATGTAAGCCAAAATAATTTAATAAATAATTAAAATACAAACAAAAAACTTACATTTTGAGGTCCTTGAGCAGAGCATTTTATTTCGAAATTATTTTAAATCCTAGACGTCCTAGAGAAAAACAAATGACATTTTTGAAATCAGCGGCCCAAAATTAGTTAAACTAAGCTGGAGTACTCAATGTTAATTTTTGAGTTGATAATTGTCATGAACATGATTAATTTAAAAAAAAACAGAAATATTAAACTAAAGAAAACTTACCGGTATTTTGAAAACCTAACCTTAATTAAAACTCAATACGACTTGTTGCTTAATAAAAACTGCTAATTCACATGTTTACCAAAATAACAAATTTTTCTAATTGAGAAAAAACAGTTTTAAATAATTTAATCTGAATCAGAACAAAAATACCCGTTCTAAACACACTGCAACACAAACTGCCATCCACCACATCTTTGTTTGAAAAATTATTGAAAGCCTAAAAAGAAGTTTTTTCAAAGATTTTTAAACATTGAAAGTATTTAATAAAATGGTGCATAGTTTATATATAGGATATTGGTATGTGTGGAGGCGTCCAATTATCAACCAATAGGCCGTGAACAATCGATATAATTATTGCGCGCACAGATATATCTATGAATGCGTGTGCAAATCCAATTTGGTGCCTCTTCTATGCATCTATCGTAGGATATTTTCGATAACAGATTGGACACCGCTCTCTGGCGGGGGGTGGTCGCTTGTAATGAGGGCCGCCGGGGGGCGATTTGGGCCCCCAGCCCGTCCATCTGATACCAAAAAAGCCGAAACTTGCATCCATTAGCATGCGATTATCGATTCGGCGGTGCCCTGTCAAAGCAGATGACATATGTGTACATCGGGCGAGGTGTACGCGTAATTTATGCGTTTGCGGTAACATGTTAATACCCGGGATGTACGCTTGAGACTGGGGCATGATAAAATGTGTAACAAAGCTCAAATATTACAAATATTACGACTCTTTAATGTGAGACCCACGCGGTCTATAATTATATAACTTTATAGGTATTGTTGTCAACATTCGATAAAGAAATACATTGATATGGCCTAGGCAAATAAAAATTTTTATGAAGCAACTAATAAGTTCGATTTTTTCTCGCTAGGGGTATTGTTTTGACAAATTAATCCTTTTCTAAGAAATTAACGTACTAAACCGGTTTAATTTATTTATAACAAGCACTAATTTGTTTGTTTTACTGTTAATGTTTAATATTTTTCATTAAATTATCGTAAAATTAAATATGAATAATAAAACAAAAAGTGAGGTTAGGCAACCAAGAAAACGCACGATTCTTTTTCTACGATTTAAATTATCTTTAAGTTTTAATTTGCTTTAAATTTTCAGTGAAATAAAATGTTAAACACAGCTTAAACTACCTATTTTTTAAATCAAAATCCAAACAAATTGAAATTAGATACCTACCTATTTATTAAACAATTTATTGAATTCAATGTAATAGCAAAAATCCATTTCTACTTAAATCATGTTGCTAGGTATTGTCAAACTATTACTGATTCTAAAAGCAATAATAATTATTGTACATTTAATGTAATCTTTAGCTAATAAATAAATGAGATTCTAAAAAAGTGAGGTTAGGCCGCTTTGATGTTGAATTAAATTGACCTATATAAAGTGCTTTGAAGATAAAATGTTGTATGCCATTCGGCCAAGAAGTGCCTTTTTGTGCTTCGCTCAAACCTTAAGCTTAGCACAAAAAGCCTTACTTCTTAACCTAATGACATAAATAACTATTGTTAATTTTTATTATTAGTTAATTCTGCGCCAGTAAGACTTCTTTCTGCCTTCCTCTCTTTTATAAAAATATAAATAAATATTTATTTAAAAATGATGTGCAGTTCGTATACTTTAAATGTATTGTTGACAATTCTTGCAATTCAATAATGCTTCTTTAGCGTACATTCAAATGCAAGTATTACATGGATTTCAAACTAAAATGATATAAATTTTTTTATTTAGAACGAATTTACTGGAAGAGAAATGAGATTTTCACGATCTTCTACACTTCAACATATACATAAAAGTAGTCACTTTTTAATTTAATTTTTTTTATCATATGTTGAGAATCGAAAATTGTTTCTCTCAGGTTGTAACTGCATGCTCTATAGAGCTAACATTAGGTTTGATTTAAGTGAAATTAAAATTGCGTTAATTAAACAATATTTTATTTGATCCACACCGCCTTTGCCGCGATCGGTACACACTATGCAACCAGGAATGCACGGCAAATTGTTTTATTCGTTTTAACAGAGTGCTTTAGGTTGAAGTTACTCTTATTTTACAAACAACATATTTAGTAAACTGAACCATACCGCGGTTGGTTTCACTTAAGTTTTCTGAGTTAATTTAACCAATTTAAAAAAAATAAAATAACTATCTGGTTTAGTACCGTCAAACTAATCTTTGTTTATATTAACCTTTCCACAGTTGATTTAAATAAATACTTATGCGTCAACTAAATTAATATAGTTAAATGAACTATTCCTTTTTTCTGTGTAGGTGCACTTCTCAAATATTTTTAGATAAACACCGTTTTGGTGTTTGCTGTATAAAACATTTTCAACCATAATTCATGGTGTTATATTAACACCACTTGGTGTTGGATTTTGAAACCATTTTAAGATTACTCTTTACACCACAGATATTTTAAACAGTGTAGATACAAAAACATGCAAAAAGAAAATTCTTGTTAAATAATTCAAAATGCTATTAATTAAGCGTATTTACTTAAAAGTTACAAATTAAAGTCCTTGCCAACTTTTAATTATTTAGTATTTAATGAATTATGCACAGAAAGGTTGTTTAGATAGATACTAATAAAAACAGAAAAGGACCCTCTTTTAAAAGGTCGAAAGTATACTGTGGAAAAAGTTATAAATACAAATTTAGTACCTAATAAATAATAACTATGTTGGTAAAGACACAACTAAAAACCCAATTATAGTTTGATAGTTGTTTTGTAGGGAGTGGAGAAGCAATTAAAATTTTCTTGAGACACGTCGCAGAAATTTAATCTAAACAATCCCGGAGAGTCCATTGAAAATTTCCGGGAGTTTCCGGATCGGCCGTCTATTAAAAAGTCATTAAACATCATCTCTCATAATTACAAACTTGGACTATTTCGTCTCCCTTCACTTGCCCCCTTTCGCCCCCCCATCCCGTTTCGCTCCGTTCTCCTTCGACAAAAACGCCGCACAACAAATTTGCCGAAAAGTTTCCGCAACTTTTAGCTACGATATTCTACTTCTGCAACACCAAACTGCACCGTAAATTAATTATTTCGCTCGCAGCACTTGCCTGGAGTTTCAATTTTCATTGTTTTTAATACTCTTTTAGTACTTTGCAGGGTCAAAAATCTTCAATTCGTTTTTGTAATACCTCTATTTTGTTTGCCTGTATACGAGGTGTGTTCAGAAAATATCGGAAATTGTTGAATTTCGCGGGTTCAGAGGGTCCGGTTGTCATAAAATTTTCTTTATTATGTTGGTATACATGCCCCCGAAGTATGATAAAAACTTTGGCTGTTTTCATTGTTTACTTTGTCTGTGGCAGCCGCTAAGGTTAGACGTGTTTTATAAGCTCAGCGATTTTTCGTTCTTTAAAAGAAATGGATCAAAGAATTTGTATCCAATTTTGCTTCAAAAATGAAATAAATTCTGTGAAATGTTAACAAAGGCCTATAGTGAGTCTGCTATAAGTAAAATAAGAGTTTACAAGTGGTTTAAGAGTTTCCAAGATGGCCGTGAAGACGTTGAAGATGACGAACGCCCCGAACGCACAAGCACATTAACAACCGATAAAAACATGGAAAAGTGGAAGAAATGGTTATAAACCATCAGAGAAGTCGCTGATGATGTTGGTATATCGATTGGCTCATCCCATGAAATTTTTTCGAATGTTTTTGGTATGAAACGCTTGGCAGCAAAATTTGTTTTAAAATTGTTAAATTTTGAACAAAATTTTTGGCCAAAAACAATACTGTAATGATGCCCCAGCCTCCATATTCGCCAGACATGCCTCTGTCTGACTTTTTCCTATTCCCAAAAATAAAAAGAACCTTAAAGGGCCCTCGTTTTGCAAGCATAGATGACATTAAAAGCGCATCGCTGAAAGAACTAAAGGCTATCCCAAAGATCGAGTTTTAGAAGTGTTTCGAGTATTGGAAGAAGAGCTGGCACATGTGCATAATATCCAATGGGGACTATTTTGAAGGCGACAACATTAATGTAGACGAATAAATAAATATTTGTTTCAAAAAACGAAAATTCCCGATATTTTCTGAACAAACCTCGTAATTTAAAAATTTAAAAGAAAACATAAGTTGAACATGGTCTAAAATTTAAAATTCTTCAAAAGTATTTAAAAAATAAGACAAATGTTTTTTAAACACAATTTTGCTTTTATTTTATAATCCCTATTATTTATTAAATAGTAACTTTTTTTATTTATCTAGATATTATATTAAAAAGTAAACATTTATAGAAGATATGTATGTTTTTAATAATAAAAAAATGAATCAATAAATATTTTCATCCAAGTTCAATGTTAGGGGTAATTATTTTACAAAGAAGCCAAAGAAAGTTATAAATCAATTGATTTCAAGCATTCAGCTTCTCAATTAGACAAAAAAAGCAAAGATATTTGATATAATTAACATGGTAGTAATTTTATCTTTTAAAAAATGTTATTTTTTAATTATATCTATGTTTACCTTCTGAATTTATTTTTTCATAAATTTTTACAAACAAAAATACTGTCTATTTTTATCCATAAGTATAAATTAATCAACCGATTTACATTTTAGATGATTTTTGAAAATCTGGAACTGCAACAGTTAAATTTTAAAATTTGCTTTATTAAAAATATGCTCTGAAATAATATTTTTATTTTTAAAATAAAATACAGAGGGTAAAAAAATCTGGAACTGCAACAGTTAAATTTCAAAATTTGCTTTATTTAAATAACAGTTTTTAAAATTTGTGTACCTAGAGTTAAAAAGTTTAACTACTATAGGGTAAAATAAACCAAAAACTATCAAATACTAACTTATTTTTAACCAAAAGATTTATTAACCAAGAATTTAAATTTAACCAACGTACATATACGTTACGTATACATTATAACGTTAACAACCATAATTGAATTCTCCATTTATTACAAAATAGTTGTAAAATATTAGTTAGTAACGTAACGTTAATTTAACTAGTTGTGCTACTTGGGAACATTTTATAAGAAAAACCTGATATATCAGATTATAATCTTTGCTTAGGTCTGTCTTCAGCTTGTGGGCCCGGATTAAAGACACCCTCAAAACTGGTCGACTTCCTTCCGGGCAATTCCTGAAAGTAATCATTCTTATGCTCGGAGCTGTCATTTTCCACGGACCAATCCGGTTATGGGATTTTTCCGCCCCATTTTCCACTGGATAAACGCTAAAGTGTTTTTCTATTAATACAGTGAAATTAATTTCATACCCTCGACACGAGGATACAAAAAAAGGGTTCGGCGATGGAAATTGGCCATTTTTTAATTATTTTCTTGGAATTTCATTAGCTTACCTAAATGGGTTTTTTGGGGGAGTAATAATTGAAATTAAAGAATTGGTAGGTAAATATTTATTTGCAAAAATCCAGTCTTAAACTGATTATAGGATTATAGTACATATAAGGAGATATTTCTCCACAAATTTTCCTCCTCGGTCTTTCTTATTTTAGAGCACTTTCTTTTTACTGAAAACCCCATACATTTATTATTTCATGATGGAATTTTGAACGGAGTAGGTAAAGCTTTTAAAAACTGTTTCAATCCGCGATGCAAACATACACACGCTCCCGTCATTAAAAGCAATCCAGTGGCGTGACAAAATGCTTTTAGCATTTTAATCAAAATTTACATTCCAGTAACTTTTTATACGTTTTATGAAATTGCTATATTTTTTTTATTATAGAATTTTTATATATTTGCAAAAATTGATTTTTTTACGATTTTTGATAAAATTTTAACTTTTTTACTTATAAGTTATTTTTTTAGTAAACGAAAACGGTAAAATAAGTACGAAAAATTACCAAATATACTACTTAATTAAAACAAATTAAATACCACAAATTTACGTAAATAAAAATAACGTACCTAATTTTTTTAACATTTATTTTTTTTGTTTTTTTAATTTATATTTTAAAATTCTATACTTAAAGTAGGTAATAAAGTTAACCATAAAGTAAAATTAATAAATATAACTCATATTGACAAAACCAATTATATTTAGCATTAAAACCCAAACGCATCTTATGTTATTGATAAAAATACCTATGATACACTTTTTAATTTATATTTTAAAATTCTATACTTAAAGTAGGTAATAAAGTTAACCATAAAGTAAAATTAATAAATATAACTCATATTGACAAAACCAATTATATTTAGCATTAAAACCCAAACGCATCTTATGTTATTGATAAAAATACCTATGATACACTTAAAAGTTATTTTATCTATTTTGCGTTCATAATGACTTCATTATAACACCGCTTTTGGTGCTGTAATGAGATTATCCCACGCAAAATTTTGATTCTATAGGTTGACTATACTTTAAACAGCATAATATTTGGCATATTGCTTATAATATTTTTATGATTTTTCTAGTACTTACGAGACTTTTCTGGCAATAAATTTTGTTTAACACCAAAGAAAATCCTTTTCTTCTTCTTTAAAATTAACAGCCGCTTATTGCAAATAAGTAAATTAAGGACGGCATGGCGAATCGATTTTGACATTAACTGTCAAACCAATGACTGTGATTAAGGTATAACATTATTGTTTCTTATATAATTTTTGCAAAATAGATAAACTAGCATAAAGAATTCATGTCATAAGACCTTTTGTCGCACTCGTCCATTAATAACGTCTTATGACATTAGTTCTTTAATATACTATTTTATTTTAAATCGTTTTTAATAGTTTTAATACCACTTACCTTCGAAACTGGTTTAAATATAGTAAAAATATGCATTATAGTAAAATTTAGTCAAGAGTGAAAATATTTACATGAAATTAACGTTAAAATAACCTATAAGTAGTTTTGTCTAGTAAAAATAACGTTAAATTAACATCATTAAAATACTTCAGAGTTGTGAAATTTTATAGGTAAGTATAAGTAATGGAAAAAAATCATAATTAAATTATATTATTTGACATGATTTTATACTTTAATTGCAGTTTTGGGATTAATTTAAAAATTTATTTAGAATTTAAGTACTAAATGTTTTTTATACATTTTATACATTATGGCGCTTTAGTCACGGGCTGAAGTTAGCAACAGGTTTTTAGTCACGGGCTGAAGTTAGTTGAAAGTTGCAAAAATTTTGCGTACATTGCCCCTAAAACATTCTCTTCTCATCCCAATAAACATTTTTTACGTAACCATGGTTACATTATTTTCATATAGATGTCGCTTAATACAAATATTTAATTTGAATTATTTTTTAGATAATAATAAGTTTTTGGCGTTAATCAAAATCCTAAATATATGGAAAATGTACATACAAAAATCAATTGATACATAATATAATATTTTTTTATATACATTTTCTATATACTTATATAGGATTTTTTCTTTATATTTTTTACATTTTCTATCGAAAAAATTAAATATAAATTTCGTACGGCACTGTCTCGAAGTGGCGGCCACCTTTTTACCGGGGATGCTTTTTAAAAATGTATAAAGGTTCAAGTGCCAGTTTTATGCGACTTAAAAGCTATAAGCGCGGTGGGCAATTATTTAACTAAAAAGCCCTTGCATACAAGATGTAAAGCGTTTGCTTTTGCCCCAACGAACCAACGCAAAAAAAAATCACACACGGTTTTCATTTAAATAAATAATACACCGCAAAAACTAATACCATAATGAAGCTATAGAAATAAGGAATTAGGGTAATAGGGAATAATAGGGTTAAGTTAAATAATTTTGGGCTTTTAAAGGAGTCTTTACCATGTAAAGCACTGTATTTGTGATTTTATGGTTTCATCTCGCTACTGTTGATCCACATGTTTCGTTTATAAGGTAAACTGTTAAAATAAATAGATAATGATAGGGTTTCATCTCACTATTGTTAATGTACTTTTTTCGTATATAAGAAGCCCAAATCTATTCACCAAAAGCATCCCGCTGAGAAAGGTGTAGACATCGTGTTAATCAGTGGCCGTCTAAGGATGTATAGTCGGTCCGACACGTGGCGTACGCGCTCCCACTAAATGGGGCACACGTGTGTCCCACGCCCCCTTCAAAATATTTACTTGAAACAAATTAAAGGTACACGCCTTTCCGCATTCAGTCGAATATGCACCCCCAAATTTAACAATCAAAATATTTATTGCTGGATGGTAATTAACCTTTGTAACGTTTTTTATGGGAATGGTGGTGAATTATTAGTTTGGATTAATTTTGGAGTGAGGAGGACAATGTAATGTGTGATTTTAGAGGTACAATAGGAGCTGGGAACTGTTTAAGTTTAATAAAATATGCAGTTGTAATAGTTGCCTACTTTTTAGTCGTTTGTATAATTTTATTTTGCCCAATACCATAGGTATGCTTATTAATTATATATTTTAAAATTAAATACCTACTGGGGAACGGAAAAAATATTTGGAATTTTTTATTAAGATTAATTAGTTTGACGGTACTAAATCAGATAGCTATTTTATTTTTTTTAAATTGGTTAAATTAACCCAGAAAACTTAAGAGAAACCAACCCGATCTATGGTTCAGTTTACTAAATATGTTGTTTGTAAAATAAGAGTAACTTCAACCTAAAGCACTCTGTTAAAACGATTAAAACAATTTGCCGTGCATTCCTGGTTGCATATACATACTATAGTATGTACCGAGGATGTGGATCACGTGATGTTCTTAAATCTCGCCTCTGTTGACTTACATGAAGAGTATATAAGCTCAGGTAGTCCTTTGCTTTGGCGTGACACTACAAGTTGATCGATACTAAACAGACCTTAAACCTTTTTTTCTGTGTAGTATGATTTAATTTTACCAAAACACATAATATTTAACACTGAAAAGAAGTTCAATTAACACCAGGTAAAATTTATTTTAATACTGTGTGAAAGTTAAATTTACACTATTTTAGTATTTGAATTTACACTGGCCCAACGAACCATATTTAACACCTTTTTTGTTTGTATCGATACCCAGACCGCAAAATCACATTCCCTGCACATGTCAGGAATATTCCCAGGAATATTCCAAGCGTCCCAGAATATTCCCAGGAATATTCCTGGCATAATCAAATGTCCGCTTTTTGAATAACCCAGGCATCATAAAAAGAATATTCCATGTATCTGCCTGCAGAAGACTCAAGGATTATTCGGGGAATATTCCTTAATATAATTTGGGGATTATTCCCAGCCCTTATCCCAGGAACGTTTTGGGAATGTTCCTTACGCCGGTTTAAGCAATTTTTACAGGAATTATGCTCCACCACGTGACTTAATTTTTTGTCAGAACCTAATTTCGTCTTATTTTCTAAAAATAATACAATATATGTATTTTTTGTGTTCTAAATTAAGACCTTTATACACAAAAAGTTCATATATTGTATTGCATTTAGGAAATAGGATAAAATAAGCTTGACACTGACAGAAAATTAACCTTAATTATTTTTATCAGTCACGTGGTGGAGCATAGTTCCTGTAAAAATTCCTTATACAATTATCAGTCACATGGTGGGACTTTGATTTGTGGAGTATAGTATTAATAATAACAGAGCTGCAAAATTGTGACAAAACCATTTTATTTAAAAAAACAATATTCTTTCAAAAATATTTTTTATAAGACATTAATAAATAAATAATTTACATAGCGGCATCGAGCCTGCGTTGTGCCTTTGTTAACCAAATTGCCATCTGGTCTTCAATTTGTCGGGACGTTATTTGGCCATCTAATTTCCTAACAATATCTAAAACTTAATTTATTGGAAAATTTAAATACATTTTACATTTTTCATTACCTTTTATTAGTTTAATTATGGTTGAATAAACACTAAGGTTCTTTTTATTTTTATGCCCCTTGAGGCTATAGGTTTTGGCCAGTTGGTGTTGGTATTATATAAAATACAGTTTTAAACTTAAAAATAAACCTTGCTGTATCAGTAAAAAATATTACATTTTTTGCCCAAAGAAGTGTCATAGGGAGTGAAAAGAACCATTTTCATTCATTTGAACTAACCGATGCTAAAACGTGGTTAAAACAACGAATTAATGGCGCTGTCCTTAGGAACAATAAATACTACTGCAAGTACCAATATGTTGTGTTGCAGTCTTTAACACAACATATTCGTACTAGTCAATACGTAAAAAATGTTTAAAACCAATTAATTACCTTTTTCAATCGTAAAATCGTCGTTCTTACGTATATCTCTGCTTCATACACAGTGAAAATTCTGAGACTGCGAATTAATGGCGCCGGCCAATAAGAGCATCGGTCGTCTTCGATTCATCTCGGACAGAACCGATAGTTACCGATGAACTCAACGCGCCAGTTTTAATTTTTTTCCTTTATTGTAGAGTCTACAATGTAGACTCTTTATCCGCATCCAGCTCTGAACAAATCTCTGTGGTTTATACCTATAACTAAACACTATAATCTTGTCAGTAGACATAACGTCACCTGAGAATTATAGTGTTCTATCTGCATTTTTTTTAAATTGAGGTTAATCTTAAAGATGCATATTGTTCTATCTATATATAATTGGGGTAGAAATTGTACAGTTTAAGCCTTAACGATAATTTAAATATAAAATATAACCAATTTATTGTTTTTTAAATATAAAAAACATTCACTGGGAATGTTCTTAGATTGTGCCTGGAAGTTTTAGAGGATCATTCTAGGAATATTCCCGAGGAATATTCTCTGGGAATGTTCTTAGATGATGCTTGGAAGTTTTAGAGGATCATTCTAGGAATATTCCCAATGAATATTCCTAGAATGAATGAAGGGTATATACCATGTATGGTGTTAATTTGGTGTTACAATGGTCATGCAATTTTGAACAGTGTATCAAGAAACCTGTGACGAATGAGTTGACGGTATCTATAGATACCGTCAACCATATATGGTTACCTTTTCATAAAATAGTTCGTTTTAAGTGATTTTTGTTCAAGTTTGATTTATAAATATGTTTTAAGTCATGTCATTCGTGGTTGATTTGAAACTGTACATTTTAGTTGATTTTGCTGTATTTTTATTTCATCTACCTTGTCGGTTTATTGACACCCTGTATCTAGTTTTCTTTCTTAAAGGACTTTATTTCTTCATTTCATCAAATGTTGTTGATTTTATAGCAATTTTTATGATTTTGATCTATTTTTATTTCACCCACAATGCTAGTTTATTTTTTGACACCCTGTATATATCTCACTAAAATAAATCCAAGTTTCAAATTTCGTTAATTTTGCTATATTTTTGGTTTTTGTATTTAATTTTCGTTCTATATCTACATTTCCAGTGTAGTTTTGACACCCTGTATCCATTTTTTTCTTTCTAAAATTACCTTCTTCCTTCATTTGATTCCCATTTATCAAACTTCAATTAAATAAATATATTGTTTCTATAGTTAACAATGCAGCAAAATGTATATAAAGCCTAGTTTAGTTACAAGCATTAAAAGAAATTTGTACTTTTCAAAAAAAAAGTGATTTTCGTTTAAGTTTGCTTGATTTATGAATATTTTTATTTGCAATTAGAAATTTATAATATTTGACTGAAATGTTTGCTATTTTTTCAGTCGTAAACTTAATTTTTTAACGCAATGTATGCATTTTTATCTTATTTTATACAATTTTTTATTATTTATTTCCCAACCTCTAAATGGATTATAAACGCTTTTAAAATTTCAAATAGATATCTTTTTCCGTTCCCCAGAAATTTCTAATGGACCACGAATGTAAAACACCCTGTATATAATAGGAATTTTTAAATGGTGCTTTATTTTTGACTTGATTAGGTATACGTTTTCGTTTTTTAACCACACTGTACGTTATTTTTAAATTTTTAAGATGGCTATGGAATTTAAAAAATAAGCAAAACTTTTTATGAATAATGATTTTTGTACAAAAATGGAAAATAAGAAATTTCACAAGTTGACAATTCCTGAACCAAATTATTTTACAGGTGGCAGCAAAAATTACGAAGGAACAGCTCTAGAGCTGCCTTCGATGCTGCAAATGTTTACAGAAAAAACACTTTTAGTGTTCAGTAATTAAGTTTTTCATCCTTCATGTCGACATCGTAATCAGTTTTTGCCTAATGCATTTTTTTCAAACATTTATCCAGTACCTAATATGTTTACATTTAGCAAATGGACTTTCCTTTGATTTTCATCATACGCTTCCTTTATCAAAAAATCTCGTTTTTCCTAAACATTTTTCCGTAACATCAACCCATTCGCTCTCTGGATGTACAATACACTCAGCAGAACTCGATTAAGTTGGACCATTTAATCAGCTCAATAGTTCAGAAACTTTTTTACTCTTTTTGTATATGTGTGTGTGTATACTGCTTATAAGCAGTGCCGGCTTTAAAAAGACGAGTTTTTTTTAAATTAAATTCAAGTTCCAAAAAGATAAGTTTATCAATTTCGTTGATTTTGACCTGGATACTGCTCTCTAAAAGTGAAACAGTGAAATTTTCACTATTTCCGTCAGTGAGTTATTATTCACTGTGAAATTAGTGTTTTTCAATATAAATTAGTGAAATTTTAACTCCTCCAAATTAGTGTTTTTTATTATCACTACTTTTCCGGAACTCTCGACATAAAATAGTGAAATTTGAACTTTTTTGAACTAAACCTATTTCACTAATTTGTACAGTGTAATTTCCACTAAATAAATTAGTGCAAAGAAATCGCTACATGAGAAAGTGAGTATTCACTAATTGCTAGTGGTATACTTATCACTGCGGCAAATAGTTAATATGCACTGTCAATCAGTGAAAATCCACTGTTTCATTTTTAGAGAGTTCACTATTTGGAAGTAATTCTTTCAAAAAAAATTACAAAGCCGGCACTGCATCGACTGTATTTGCGCCTTTTTTTCTTCTCGACGCTGCAAACAGCTCTCATATATCCGTGCAGGAGCGATGTACTTTTCAGAAAAACGAGCAAAGCCAAAAGCGTCAAAATATAAAAATCGAAACAAACCATTTCCACCATTTTGACGTTGCCGCGCTCTCATTGGCGTTGCTAAGGGCTGTTACCCCCACCTCGACCAATCGCGAAGCCGCATCGCGCACGCGACTCGCCCCATTGGCCGAACCGCGGCCTCCACAGCACACTCACGTCGCGTTGAAAAGTTGTATCTTCCAAGCGAGTAGGACGGAGATGGAGTAGGCTGAGTTCGGTTCGAATGAAGCATAGACAAGACAACAAGGCTATCACAGTAATGTTGTTAAATTCACTTGGTATTTGGCCAAAGCATAAGCTAGACATATTTGGATCTAAGTCAACTGTGTTTCGAAATTTAATTAAATCAGTTACAGATATTAACAATATCATCGCGAGTCGATTGTCTCGCTGATTGAATTTTCTTAAGCGGCTTCTAATCGCGATGATTGGCCGTGCATTCGTTTATTGTGATCAGTTTCACGCGAGTGTTTTGTGAATTCAACTGTTTTAGATACTGAGGTAAGTTTATCAACCATTTTTTAGATTTACATTGTCTTCGCTTCGTTGTTGATTTATCAGGAAAACTGCCCATTTTGGTTGATATTGCTGTACTTTTATTTCATCTACCTTGTTAGTTTACTTTTTGACACCCTGTATCTAGTTTTCTTTCTAAAAGCACTTTCTTCCTTCATTTTATTAAATTTCGTTGATTTTATTTACCCTGTATATATTTCTAAACTGCTTTCTTCCTTCACTTTGATAAATAGGGTTTTCAACTTTCAAATTTAGTTAGTTTTGCTATATTTTTGGTTTACCACCCCGTATTTAATTTTCATTCTTTAGCTACATTGCCAGTTTAGTTTTGACACCCTGTGTCAATTTTTTCCTAAAATTGCCTTCTTCCTTCATTTGATTCCCATTTATCAAACTTCATTTAAATAAATATATTGTTTCTATAGTTAACAATGCGGCGAAATGTATAGAAATGATATGATTGTTGGTCCAGTTTTGTGAAAATATATTAATTTTAAAGTACTTTTCATAAAATAGTTCATTTTTACTGATTTTTGTTCAAATTCGATAGATTTATAAATAATTTTTAAGTCATATCCTTCGTTGTTGATTTATCAAGAAAAATGCCCATTTTATTTGATTTTGCTGTATTTTTATTTCATCTACCTTGTCAGTTTACTTTTTGACACCCTGTATCTAGTTTTCTTTGTAAAAAGACTTTCTTCCTTAATTTTTATCAATTTTCGTTGATTTTGATCTATTTTTATTTCATCCACATTGCTGGTTTAGTTTTTGACACCCTGTATATATTTCTCACTCTTTGCTTTCTTCCTTCACTTTAATAAATAGGGTTTCCAGCTATATTTTTGGTTTACCTACTTCTTATTCTTTAGCTACATTGCCAGTTTAGTTTTGACACCCTGTGTCAATTTTTTCCTAAAATTGCCTACTTCCTTCATTTGATTCCCATTTATCAAACTTCATTTAAATAAATATATTGTTTCTATATATAGTTAACAATGCGGCGAAATGTATAGAAAGCGTGGTTTTTAATAATTAAAACAAATTTGATGATTGTTGGTCCAGTTTTGTGAAAATATATTAAATTTTAAAGTACTTTTCATAAAATAGTTCATTTTTACTGATTTTTGTTCAAGTTCGATGGATTTATAAATATTTTTTAAGTCATGTTCTTCGTTGTTGATTTATCAAGAAAAATGCCCATTTTAGTTGATTTTGCTGTATTTTTATTTCATCTACCTTGTCAGTTTACTTTGTGACACCCTGTATCTAGTTTTATTTCTAAAAGGACTTTTTTCCTTCTTTCATCAAATTTTGTTGATTTAATGCCAATTTTCATGATTTTGATTTATTTTTATTTCACCCACATTGCTAGTTTGACACCCTGTATCTATTTCTCACTCTAAAACTGCTTTATTCCTTCACTTTAATAAATAGGGTTTGTAACTTTCAAATTTCTTTAATTTTGCTTTATTTTTGATATATTTTTTACCACCCTGTATTTAACTTCGTTCTTTAGGTACCTACATTGCCAGTTTAGTTTTGACACCCTGTATCTATTTTTTTCTCTAAAATTGCCTTCTTCCTTCCTAAAGGTATAAAAAGCCTGGTTATAGGAATTAAAACAAATTTGATGATTGTTGAACCAGTTTTGTGAAAATGGAATAATTTTAAATAGGTACCTAGTTGTTTTTTACTAATTTTTGTTGAAGTTTGATTGATTTTTGAATATTTTTATTTGAAATTAGAAGTGTATAATATTTAATTGAAATGTTTGCTATTTTTTGGAGAATTTGTTGATAAAGCAGCTTTTTCACATTTGTTTATGACTTTTATCTTATTTCATTATTTCTTTCCCCCACCTCCTATGATTTTGTCTCCAAACAAAGATTTTGAATTCTTTCAAATTTCCGCGGTATTTCATCCAGATAATTGTCAATTTTTCACAGGTTTCCTATATTTTTATTGTAATTATATTTAAACTAATTTTTTACTTACAATAGTATTTCTTGTTTTAACATTAAATTTTGTTGTTAATATAAAAAATTGTTTCAGATTTGACATCTATAGTGCTCGTGATAGTGTTAGTGACTTTAAGTGAACAATATAGTGACATTAAAAACCGACTTCAGAATAAACAGTGCTTCATCTTTCAAAAAAACTTAATATCCTTCGAACCACAACTCAAAGAGATCTCCAAATCGTTCGTTGACTTACTTCGAAATAATTTCTGGTCTGATGACCACAGACTAACAACCCGTACCACCAACCATCAAGTTGGATTTCAAGGGCGTATCCTCCTGCCTGGGGGCCCTGGGTCAAAACCCTGCCCCCACCTCCAACGCCGCCACAGAGGACCTCTCGCACCAGCAGTTCAACATATTCCCCGCCATTTTCAGCCGCCAGCTCAACTTCAACGCGTGCCCGCAGTCCAAGTCCATGATGGAGGAGCTGAGACCCAACCTGGTCGGCATGGGCAACCTCCTGGGCGTGCAGGGCCTCCTGGACGACCACCACGGCCACCTGACCGGCTCTTCCGGCAGCAGCAACGGGGACAAAGGTGTGGCGAGGAAGTGCAACACCAGCGGCTCTTCCGCCGAGGATTTCACCGCCATTTATGGCGGTCTGCCGCATGCACACGACCACCATGCCCACACCCCCGCCCACACCCCGCCGACGGTGCCCAGAAACCTCACGGATCACAGTGGTAAGTCCAGGTTCTTCTAAACATCTTGTGTACTGTTTATATGAGGTGAAAGGTGCATTATACCCAGATAGCACAGAGACATCTTAAAGATGTCGGACTCGGACGTTTATGACATCCCTAAGACGTCCAGTTTACGACGTAAGTCATCTTTAAGACGTCTTTAAGATATCTAATGTTACAAAACACACCGTCTTTAAGATGTCCTTTTAACGGCATTATTAAGTCGTTGCTAAACGTTGTTAGGACGTCTTTAAGATGTTAAAGACTAACTATTGAAAAAGTCTTGGTTATGCATTGCTACATCGCCAAAACGTTTTTAAGGTATTAAGTAATTAAAATGTAGCTAACAGAGTAGAACACAGTCTACTCTGTGGTAGCTAATAATGTTTTTATTACAAATGGATATTATTAATTGCAGAAAAAATAACCAATCTACAAGAATGTCAGATATATATTTATTCAGTTACCCTAAACATCATCGTTGTCAAAACTTAAAATCCTACATTATAATGTATAGAAACAACATTATAATGTTGTTTCTATTAAAACTAAATAAGATGGTACCTAATTATATCTTACTTGTCAAAATTCACTATTTTATCAAAAAAAAAATAAATAAATAAACGGCGGTATAATGCGTTTATAAGATGTCTTTAGAACATTAAATGAAGATATCTTTAAGACGTCTATCAAAAGACGTCTTTCAAACGTCTTTTTTAGATCTTCAGACGTTTAGTCATAATACAGACATACAAATGACATCTTCAAGACTTTGTGTGCTATCTGGGTATAGATATCGCGCTATATCAATACATACTGCAGTATGTGTTTCGCATAACTTTCTGCGTGTTACCTTTTGCTCTGTGGCACGAGTTCTGGTACACCCTGTATACATGTATATTTTTCCAGTTAATATTGGTAGTTACTAATTGTTATTAGTGCACAATTTTCCCCTAAATTAGATGCCCTTTCACCTGCTATGAACATTCGCATTACGGTTAATCCATGTCAATTATGGGACTTGAGCCCTTTAGGCTGTACATCTGGACAATGCAGGGTCACACAGCGTTATAATCAAGTGTCAATTTCTTTTGTTGTAACAATGGGCAAATGTATTTAGGGACAATAATTGAAAGGGATTTTGAAAAGTGATTTGTGTTTTAAAATGTGTCTGTATTAAAAACTATAGTTTAGTATACTTAGTATACTTATAAGTAAGCCAGGACTTACTCCTGTTTAGGTACAAATTTTCGATGAATTTCAATCGCAAATAACTTTTTTATTTGATTTCGGATTTAAACAAATATTAAAGAATATTGTAGATCGAAAATTTGTGTGGATCGATTATTTTGCCTGTGAGTGTATAAAATTTTATAAAAAATAAAAAAAAACGGTTCTGGGGTACAAATATTTACGTTAAAAATGTCAAATCTTTGGATTTTGGGGTGTCAAAATGTTCTCCATAAATCCGAGATAATCAAAGATCACTAGACCAATGATTGTTATCATCAAAAAGTAAACATATCAAAGGAAACAATTACGGTTTGTTCCCCACAACTATAGCACCATAATCTTGAACAATCCCTTTATCTGGATCTCTATACTTGCAAACCCCACCGCCTAATTGGTCCTTAATAACACGGCTGGACCCGAAATCAGAGGGGCCGAACGAACTACACATGTCATCATTTTCTCTCGATGTTACAATGCGTCAAATTGAGTGTTAAAGGGGAGCAATGCTCCCATTGTCGAAGTACATATGTTGACTGGTAAATTGACACTTCATGAAGACACCGCGGGTGGAAGCTGGAAGTCCATATGCGGAATTGAGTCGCGGCCCCAGTGGGGTGACAAGGAATTAACAGATTTGCCTACACAGGTGCTTGCACTTTGTGTGGGGATTAAGTGATTTTTATTGTGATTGTAATAAAGCTGTTTTTATCGAAAAAATTGTGGTTTTGATTGAGGATTGAGGTTAAATCTGGATTAAAATAATTAATATTAATTTTTTATTATAATTCTAACAATTCTTCTTCTTCTTCTCTGGTTTGATTGGCCTTTCCCTTCCGGGAATTAGCCAGCTGTATTTTATTATTATTATCTGGAGCAAGCGAGTCTAGGATAACCTATAGCTTCTCCTTTTCTTCTTGATTTTATAGTTTATTAATTATTATTATTTTTGTCACTTTTAGATTATTTTTTCATTTATAGTGATTTTATTCTTACAATTATATTGTCAATGAACAGGAGTACCAATTATGAATATTAAAAATACCAACGTAAATATATTGATGCACCGTACCAACATAATCAAATGTTGTAATTTACAACTGTCATTTTTAAGATGGCGCTGGGAACCATAGACACGGTAAAATAGATATTAAACCATAGATCCTAAATTATTCCAGAACAAATTGTTATGTGTATATTACTTAATGTAACTAAATTCAGTAGTTGTAAACAAAATAAATTGTTAAATCGTAATAAAAACTTTCGTTTAGACAGTGCCAGAGAAATGATTTGCGTT
The DNA here is from genome assembly GCA_921294245.1 of Brassicogethes aeneus. Lineage (NCBI taxonomy): Eukaryota > Metazoa > Arthropoda > Insecta > Coleoptera > Nitidulidae > Brassicogethes > Brassicogethes aeneus. The sequence goes on from OV121138.1 coordinate 4,476,832, forward strand.
CGAAGGAAAACGGTTTCATAGACTCGAGACTCAGCCAGCAGACCTTATTGAATTCATTACTGTTTATTAATGCAGTTAGTACCAACTTAATTATAATTACTGACACCAGCGCGCGCCACAAAGAATCCCATACAATCTTATTACCAACTATTGGCACGAAATGTCACGTTTACTTTTGTGCTGCCGACTAATTTTGCTATTAGAAACCAAAACCATTTTGATTATGTTTAGTTTGTTTTGTGTGTTTTTGATTTAAATGAAATTTTAAAACATCGGTTTCGATATTAAAATACAATGGTGGTTCGTTCTGCATTTGGTTGCAAAAGTTTTATTGACAAGATGTATTTTTTACTTATTTTTCTAAAATCAAAACGAAATAACCATAATTTTGTTAAAGTCGCGGCCAAATTTATATCAACGGCATATGACGTCAGCGTTAAGGTCTATAGAATATATTCATACGTGCCCGGGTTTATAAAGATGGAGTTATACATTATAACATGTTATAATCTTCTACAACAAGTCTTGTAACATTGTTTGCACAATCCAGTGGTAGAATATGTTCTTTTTTTTATCTGGACTCGTGTTTTTTTGTTAAATTGGTGGCTTATGCCAGTTTGACTTATTATTTTTAGTATTTAAAAATGGTACGTCTGTTAAAAAATTTAATTAAATATTTTGTCACTGTCAAATTGACAATAATATTTATTTTTGACTATTTCCCTCGTCTTAATTTCCACCAATCACAAACGCGCAATTTTGAATTACAAATGGTTTCTAGGTGAAAAAACTGTGTGACAGCACCTGTCAGCAGTTTTTTCAAGTTTACCCGAGGCAAAACTTGACAGCTGTTGTCACCAAAAATTGCAATTTATATTTTAATTGTTAACTGTTACTCATGAAATAGTCTTGTCAAATACCATTCGGGCATCTAATTTTTCCTGTGAAAAAAAAATCGAAAAAACACAATGCTAGGTAATATTTTTTAACAAAAAGCATTCGTGCAGGTGCAAAAATCCTCCTCTTTGACTCGGATTTTTGTTGCCACCAGCACTCATGCTTTTTGTTAAAATATTACTTAGCAACGTGTTTTTTCGATTTTTTTCGGAAAAATTAGATGATATTACTTACGATAATTTACTTGTCAATTATAAATAAAAAGATAATTATGCCAAAAATAATAGCAACGAATTCGAATGTAAAAGCCCTTTTGAGGGCAAAACTTCACTTTGATGAAATTATGCCAAATGCCACAATGGAAGAAAAAGTACATCGCCTTATGGACATTTTTGGAGTAAAAAAGTAACGAATTTGGTTTTATAAATATTAAATCACACATTATTTTCACATTATTCACCATTGGACAACATTTACGTTCACAAAAAATTTTAATTTCTTTTATATAAATTATTTTCAAAGCGAAGATTATTATCCGCTAGGAATACTTTCTCTTCTGGACCGTAAAGCAAACTATATTTAACTACTTTTTTATATGATTTTACTCATCCAACCACCACCAAAGCCAAATGAATTGCATTTTTAACTACGAATTTCGACAACTCAACTTGACAACTGCACAATGTAACCTACAATAATTTATACATAACCACAATTAGATTTATAACTGGCTTAGTTTGTTTTAATCAATGCGACCAACTTGACAACTGTATGTACCAACCAAAACCCTAAATTTACAACATTATTTATAATAATGTATGATAATAATCTGCAACAAACGCCAAAATGTCAAAATTACAAAAAAAACGCGCCAGCCTTAAGATAATTATGATAATTCAAATGGCACACATAAAAATTACCAAGTGAATGGTTTTATTTTTATAATTTTGTAACAAAAAAGACACCCTGCATAAAAAAGTCTCATTACGTTTATTTTGGACGACCTCTTCTTCTAGCCACCTTGACCCAAGGTGCCTAGTAGACCGGGTCGTCTCTTAACATTGGCACCAAGGTACCTATCCGACTAGGTCGCCTCGTAACGTACTTCTCCGATTTCGTTCTAGACGGCGCGTTCAAGAAGCTGAAGCCGGAGCCGCAGAGCACGGGCAGCAGCAGCATAGGCACCGTGTCGCCTGGGGCGCCGCAGCACGCGGGGCACACGCCTACGACGGCCTCGTGCCCCACCCCCGCCCGACGAAGGCACCGCACGACCTTCACGCAGGAGCAGCTGGCGGAGCTGGAAGCGGCCTTCGCGAAGAGTCACTATCCAGATATTTACTGTCGAGAGGAGCTGGCCAGGAGTACGAAGCTGAACGAAGCTAGGATACAAGTAAGTCAAGATACTTTTTATACGCTTTTTGTCGCCGGGTCATGCCACACGCCCAATTTAGGCTAGTGGATTGCGGGACAAGAAGGGAAAACTCGTTGGTTTTTGGAGGACACTGAACTGACCCAAAACTAGGTACAATCCGGAATCCCCCTCAACCAGGGGTTTAGTAATACACCCATCCAATTTTGGTTCATGAATGAGGCTTGGTAGTTGGTCTTGTAGTACTTTCCATTTGTTTTCAGTAGTCGGCTATGTAACTATCGATAGTATTTGTATTTTCATTTGTTTTTCTAACAATAAGGTCCCATTTATTTATAAAGTTAAACAAATGGTTAGCGCAATTATTCTATTATACCTACTATTTTAGGCTCCCAGAAGACTACTACTATTGTTCGATAGATTGGGGTGTAGAGTGGTTTATTTGTTTATGTTTATGTTAGACGATCAGACATTGGTTTCTAGTGTTACCTATACTTACAGATTTTTGGGTTTATTAACTTTCGACTCACGTCCTTTGGTGGATATGCTTGTTTTTATTTTTAAGTCGAACTTGCTTTGCAGTATAGGCAAATATATTATTATATTATATGTATTTTTTATTATGGTAAAATTAACTTTGTTTGTAGATTTGTAGATAAATAATGATTTGTTAACTCCTTTAGGTATATAGTAAGTTGAAAAAAGTCTATATTTTTTAAAATAATCTCTTTAGGCTCCATTATCACCCAAAACTCACAACATATAGGTTTATTATAAACCTATATCTCAGTTATTAGACATGGGACCCACATCAAATTTATGTGAGTCCACAATGACATTATAGAGACAAGTTCTGCGCAAGCAGAATTTAAATTGAAGTTTGCGAAAATAAGTTAGTTTTTAAGTGTACCTCCCAGCCTCTTGCCCCCCCAAATTAAGATAATTCAAATTAAAGTGGTACAATATTTAATTCACTGAAGTTTATCCACAAATTTCAATTTTTATTAAAAAATTTCTAGAATTAAAGGTTTTATAACATTTTAAATTTTTATTATTTCTTTTACTAAATTAAAAAAAAAATAGAAATGGTATAAAATCTGTAATACTTGAATTTTTTTAATAAAATTTGAAATTTGTCGACAAACTTCAGTGAATTAAATATTGTACCACTTTAATTTGAATTATCTTAATTTGGGGGGGCAAGAGGCTGGGAGGTACACTAAAAAACTAACTTATTTTCGCAAACTTCAATTCAGCCGCCACTGGGTTTATACATATGAACAGCTGTATTTAAACTAATTTTTCTATGCAGGTAACAATGAAAACTGCAAAACCATCACTTTTTTAACCAATTTATTAATTTACGTTAATTTACCAAAGCTTTGGTTAATTTACGAAAAAGAAATATCAAAAGTTAAACTAAACCAAAATATGTTTAAAAAAATAACTAATTTTAACCATTTTCAAAGGTTAAAAAACCGTTATTTTACTTAAATTTTGGTTTATTTACTTAGAATGTTAGTTATTTAACCAGGGGCTAAGTAATAAAACGTCAAATTTATCGAAATAAGCATGTTCCGCCATGAAGTCTTTATTTGAAAAATAATCCTTTATAGTCCGCAAAAAAAATAAAAATAAGTCACCCCCTACTTTTCTCTACGGTTAAGGGGACCGCCGACTTGGTTAGATCTTTGATTGAATTAGGCGTTCGTTAGACTGTATGTGGATTCGATGGGGTCCGTTGAGACGCACAACTGTCACTATTTCTAGACGCGTTATTGCGTCCCTTTTAGCCGTAGCCCGAGACCGCGTTTCTCTGCTTTGCTTTGCCACGTTGAAATGACTCATGCATTAGAGGACCCTTGCCATTTTTTTTTCAACGTAGATTGACTGCTCTAGGCAATATCAAAGAAGTTCTTGATTGATTCAAGGAGACGTTTTAAATGAATATTTAATGAAACGTGTATTATATTATTTTTTAAATTTTCGATTGATAATTGTGTCGTATAGAACATGTCACGTATCATACCAATTGTTACATAGTTAACAATTTTACAAAGATTTTTAAATTTCTTAAAGGCCACTTATTCTAATGCTAATAATTTAATCTAAAAAACTATTTGCTCTTAATATCCCTATTGATCCTATAATGGTTTTATAATACTCTCGACAAACTAATTTGCGTTTCATTAAGAATATTTTAAAGCTATAAGGTTTTAATTTTGTCAACTTGGTTAAAATATTTTTGACCACTTTATTAAAACTAATTCTACCCCCTCCACATTCGGATAAAGCCTTCTTCGCAATAAGCTAATTTAGTGAACCAGTGCAGTTCGTGTATCCACTTTATAAGCACTGAAAAAAAATGCCCTTAAACAAAAGTATACTATAGTAAACTCTCTTGATAAAAATTATTAGCGGCAAGAAACAATATTTTAGCATAAAACATAAGAGAGTATATATTTATTGCTTGAAGAAAAAAGTTATTAGTGGAAAAAGTATAGTTCTATTGAAAACAAATCCAAAATCTCTTGAATGTTTCTTCTTTCAACCAAGTGCAAAGGATTTTTGTTCAAAAGCTATGAAAATTATTCATATTTACGCAATTCATTCAAGATTCACAATTATCCCAATAGCATGTCAATTTTCTAACAAAATCTGGTAGCTTCTGATACATGGGAGGGTGTGCAAAACACGCACACCGTTTGCGGCACACGTGTTTAGTACGTTTTGTATCATTGCAACTTGCAATTCGCCATCATTAAAACTCTTTTTAAATAAATGAAATTTAATTAATTTGTTTAATGTTTTTGAAGGTGGTATCAAATATGCAATAAAAATGTCTTGTATTTAAATATTTTTTTTGTAAGTCAATCTTCTAGTTTTCAAAAATGCCAATAGTATATGCTTTTGTAGCAATGTCTTCTGAAGATATATTTTTAGTTCTTGTACACTGTTTAAAATAATCTTAAAATGGAGTCAAAATTCAACACCAAGTGGTGTTAATATAACACCATGAATTATGGTTGAAAATGTTTTATACAGCAAACTCTAAAACGGTGTTTATCTAAAAATATTTGAGAAGTGCACCTACACAGAAAAAAAGGAATAGTTCATTTAACTATATTAAACAAAGATTAGTTTGACGGTACTAAACCAGATAGTTATTTTATTTTTTTTAAATTGGTTAAATTAACCCAGAAAACTTTAGTGAAACCAACCCGCTGTATGGTTCAGTTTACTAAATATGTTGTTTGTAAAATAAGAGTTACGTCAACCTAAAGCTGTCTGTTAAAACGATTAAAACAATTTGCCGTGCATTCCTTGTTGCATAGTGTGTACCGAACGCGGTAAAGGCGGTGTGGATCACGTGATGTTCTTAAATCTCGCCTCTGTTGACTTACATGAAGAGTATATAAGCTCAGGTAGTCCTTTGCTTTGGTGTGACACTACAAGTTGTTCGATACTAAAGAGACCTTAAATAGGTGGAAACAGCTGTCAATATTTGAAGTATTTTAAGTTGGTGGAAAGCATTAAAAACATTATCTCTAGCGAGTTGAAGGTTCAATTTTTTGGAATAATACCACTGGTAATATACTTGTAATGCGTCAAGGAACTTCCTGTTTTCTTTTTATACTGTGTGAAAGTTAAATTTACACCATTTTAGTATTCGAATTTACACTGGACCAACGAACCTTATTTAACACCATTTTGGTTTGTATCGATATAGACCATGTATGGTGTTAATTTGGTGTTAAAATGGTCATTAAATTTTGAACAGTGTATAAATCGCTTGCTTTTGATTTAAGCTAATATTGTAATATCTTCAAGTAATTAAAAAAATTATTTAAAGATTGTTTCTGATTTAGATTAAGAAAAGCGATACAAAGTGATTTTCATTTTTTAAAAGATTTTTTTTTTCAAATATATTTGATTCAGAATTTTTCATGGGAATATCAGTTTTTATGAAGAATGACTTTTTAAATGTTAAAATTAGTCGGCAACTAAATCTAGAGGCCACATGAAACCATCCCGAAAAATTGCAAATGAGAAAGTAGAGATCGGTTCGGCCATTTAGAAGGAAAAACAAGTCAACTCAACGGTATATCATCATAAGGATTTTAATTTAAGTGAACCTAATAACAATTAGGTTATTAAATGATGAATATTTGATGAGGAGTTAAGCAAAGGCGGTTTCGCAGTGGAGGGAAAAAGGGCCGCGAAACGAACGAGTCCGAATTAAAATTCATACGTTGAACGGGCGCCGCGACGCCGTGTTGCATGCAGCCGAGGAAAGGTTTTCCCTGAATTTTAAAACAGACCGACCAGCTTATTTCACTCCCGCTTTTGCGCTCTTTTCCACCATCCAGTCTCTCTTCGGTCTGGATCTTTTTACTGTCCGCATTTTTATCCAATGAGCCATGACCCTGATACAAAGTAACGCAATTCATAAAATAACTTAAAATTTGATAAATCGGAAATGTCTAGAAAATTGTATTTTTGCAGAATTAAAAAATACCAATTTATATTTTGTTAAAATAATAGTATTTAATAGTAATGTAATACTATACTTTATCTTCTTCAATACTATTTGTTAACCTCACTTTTTACCAATTTTAAATGTTATTATAGTCGAATTCTCCCGATTTAAAACCCACAGTGAATATATACAGGGTGAGTTTTAAGTTGACGCGTTCCTTTTAACAGCGTGTAGAAATCAGATAAACAAATAAATATTTTAAGTAACTTTTTTATCAAAACTCAAAAATAAGAGACAGGGCCGGCTCCAGGGTACGTGCAGCCGTGCCCCTGCACGGGGCGGCAAAAATCGAAGGGCGGCAAAAATTAAAGAGGTGCACAAATCGAATGGCGGCAAAATTCGAAGGGCGTCAAAAATCGAAAGGCGGCAAAAAGTTATCGTACTATTATTTCCCATTTTTAAATAATAAAGCGGCTTTCTTTATAATATAGCCCACAAAGGATCAATGGCACGCGCCGCAATGTGCGATTTCTTTTGATTTATCAGGATTTCGCTTTGTTTTAAGGCAAACTTATAAATTATTTTAGTTGATATTTAACTTCTTTGTGCAATTGTACACTACCCATTTGAAAATTAATAATTTGAAAGAAATAGACATTTTTGAGGACATTTTGTTCCCTGTGGTTGTGGTATTTATATTGTGCTGGGCTTTTTGTGTGTGTTTTAAGGTAGGTATTTATGCACATTTTATACAAAATTAATATAATATCACAGCATGCACCCTTTTAATAAAAAATAATAATTAACAAATAAATAATTCTCATATTTGAAAAAATTCTCATATTTGAAAATTAATAATTTAAAGAAATAGACATTTTCGAGGACATTTTGTTCCCTGTGGTTGTGGTATTTATATTGTGCTGGCCTTTTTGTGTGTGTTTTAAGGTAGGTATTTATGCACATTTTATACAAAATTAATATAATATCACAGCATGCACCCTTTTAATAAAAAATAATAATTAACAAATAAATAATTCTCATAAATAATGCTACAACTGGATAACTAGAAAATTTACGAATCCAGTTCTACTAAATACTTACATAGGTACCAATTTTAGAATACTTTTATTTATAAATGTGTTTTTCCAGATATCTAATTGTAGTATCAAGGGGACGATATTACACTGTTTAAAAATCTGTGGTGTAAAGGGTAATCTAAATATGGTGTCTAAATCCAACACCAAGTGGTGTTAATATAAACACCATGAATTATGTTTGAAAATGTTATATACAGCAAACACCAAAACGGTGTTTATCTAAAAATATTTTGTCCTTTCAAACTACTGAGAAGTACAGTTTACCCCTAGTATGATTTAATTTGACCAATAATATTTAACACTGAAAAGGAGTTCAATTTACACTATTTTAGTATTTGAAATTACACTGGACCAACGAACCATATTTAACACCATTTTGGTTTGTATCGATATAGACCATGTATGGTGTTAATTTGGTGTTAAAATGGTCATGCAATTTTGAACAGTGTATATAATTGTAGCATCAAGGGGACGATATTATTTAGGTATACCTATAGTTATAGGTACTATAGTTTTTTTTTAGAAATTATACCTTTTTAATGGGCACTAAAAAGTAGGTAACTATGAGGGGCGGCAAAAAAATTTTGCACGGGGTACCGCAATGTCTGGAGCCGGGCCTGATAAGAGAGTTATAGGCCTTCCAAGTTTAATTAAATTTTGAGCCGGTCCTGGCTATTGTTAACACAAAACATAACCATAAAAATAAAAATAACAAAATAAACAATGCAAAATGTCATATACGACAACAAACATAACCATTTAAATCAAAATGACATTTAGCAATGAAAAATGTCAGTTTTTTTGTGCCTCAATTATTGTTAAAAATGGTTCATAATTATAGCAATAATGAATTAGTGGAAATGTTACTAATTTATGGAGAGTGTCGTCAAAATGCAAATGCTGCAACTTAAGGAAATAATGACATTTTTTATTGCAAAATGTCAATTTGATTTAAATGGTTATGTTTGTTGTCAAATATGACATTTTGCATTGTTTATTTTGATATTTGTATGGTTATGTTTTTCGTTAACAATAGCCAGGACCGGCTTAAAATTTAATTAAACTGATGGGCTATAACTTTTTTATTTTTGAGTTTTGATAAAAAAGTTAATTAAAATATTTATTTGTCTAGCTGATTTCTACACACTGTTAGAAAATAACGGGAATTGTATAATTTCGCGGTCCGGAGGGTCCGGTTGTCATAAAATTTTCTTTAGTATGTTGGTATACATGCCCCCGAAGTATGATAAAAACTTTAGCTGTTTTCATTGTTTACTTTGTCTATGGTAGCCGCTAAGGTTAGACGTGATTTATGAGCTCGGCGATTTTTCGTTCGTTAAAAGAAATGGATCAAAGAATTTGTATCCAATTTTGCTTAAAAAATGAAATAAATTCTGTGAAATGTTAACAAAGGCCTATAGTGAGTCTGCTATAAGTAAAACAAGTGTTTACAAGTTGTATAAGGGTTTCCAAGATGGCCGTGAAGACGTTGAAGATGACGAACGCCACGAACGCACAAGCACATTAACAACCGATAAAAACATGGAAAAAGTTGAAGAAATGGTTATAAACCATCAGAGAAGTCGCTGATGATGTTGGTATATCGATTGGCTCATCCCATGAAATTTTTTCGAATATTTTGGGTATGAAACGCGTGGCAGCAATATTTGTTCTAAAATTGTTAAATTTTGAACAAAATTTTTGGCCAAAAACAATACTGTAATGATGCCCCAGCCTCCATATTCGCCAGACATGCCTCTGTCTGACTTTTTCCTATTCCCAAAAATAAAGAGAACCTTAAAGGGCCGTCGTTTTGCAAGCATAGATGACATTAAAAGCTCATCGCTGAAAGAACTAAAGGCTATCCCAAAGATCGAGTTTTAGAAGTGTTTCGAGTATTGGAAGAAGAGCTGGCACATGTGCATAATATCCAATGGGGACTATTTTGAAGGCGACAACATTAATATAAACGAATAAATAAATATTTGTTTCAAAAAACGAAAATTCCCGATCTTTTCTGAACACACCTCGTATATATTTACTTTTAAAAACTACCCTCAAAACTCACGAGTTTGATTAAACCTTTCCACCGGTGTTTTTATTTGGCGCACGCAAACGCCGGAGCTTAGGCAACATCCACCCTACAAACTCTGCGTTTTGGAGATCGGTCTCCTCCATATTGGGAGAGCGGAGCAGCAAGGCACGTCTCCAACGTCGTCAGAACAGGCTCTAGTCGCTCGCGATCCCCTCTATCCCATCAAATGGATCCTTAATTGAGTTAGTTGTTTCCAGCCGCCCCCCTCTCCCCCCCTCCCGGATGAACGGTTTCCAACAAGCCCCCGAATCCCTCCCGCCCCCATTTCCTCCCTCTCGACGTAGCGGCGGCTCTCTTTAAGACACCCTAATGCATATAAGGCGAACTTATCGCCTTCTTTTGTTTTGCACGCGGGAGAAGATGACGACGACGTAGCAGGCCGGGTAACAAAGCCGCCCCCGGAATCATAGCGTGCCTTCTAAAATGGCCGACGCCATATGCCTATTCCATCCATGCGTTTGTTTTTGAAATTCTTTTTTTCTGTTTCTACTGTTTTTTTCTTCTAAAATGTTGAGCTTTAATTTAATGGAAAGAAAATTCCATTTTAATTCCAATATAAGAAGGGTTATTGGAGCGAGTTTGATTATGTAATTCAAAACATTTATATATTATTGCCTGGACAAGCTATAAGCTTATTGGAATGTATATATATATATATATATATATGTAATAATAAAAATAATAATAATAAATTAAAATTAACAGACATTTTGCCACAAGGTGAACAACAAATTTTCCATGGAAAAAAAAGTTTAGTTATTTTAATTAAAAAAATTAATCATATATGCGCCAACAGAACTATTTAATCATTTTTACTAAACTGTGTTCAGTTAAAATTATATTCTTGATTCAACCAATCAGTTTAGTTATTTTTTAACTAGAAAAATTTGGTTATTTTAACTCAACGATCATTGTTTATTTTAATTTCACATAATTTGTTATTTCAGTAAAAAAATGTAGTGCTTTTAATTATTATTTTTTAATAAAAAAAACTAAGAAAACATGATAGTAACAATAAATGTTAAATATTTAAATTAATCATCTTACTTAATTATAATTTAATCTAAAATTATAGTTGTTTTAATTATACTTACCTGTTTATTCTTAGTGAACAGTTTTGTTGCTCTTTTTAAAGTTTTGTAAAGAGTATGCATGCATATATTTAATCGTAAATGAAACATTTATCTCATAAAATAATTTTTATTTATGCTAAGGATGTCTAAACAAATCAAATAATTATTTTTTTAAATATTAAGAGATCATAAACCTAAGATACATGCAAATTGGTAAAACTATTTGTTTATAAAAAAATTCTGAGGATATTTAATTTTTTAGTTTAATGAAATAAATTTTTCGATAAAAAAGCAGTATTTTAAAACATAAAAACTGAAAATCCCTAAACTAAAAAATTAAACTATAGCTATAGCCTCATGATCTTTTCTTACATCTAAATAAACAATTAGTGCGGCAACACGTTGTAAAAGTAGAAAAATACGAACTGGGCTAAATTAAATATTTGGCGCTTTATTAATAAAAAATAAATCGTTTATTTTAATCATATTAAAAGTAACATTTCGTATAATATTATCAAATTTAATCACGTGTATAATTTTTTAGAGGTCATCCCTACACCCTATAACTCTAATGAAAAGCTTACATTTCGACAATATCTTTTTCTATGATATCTTTTTCCACTGAACTACTTGAATAAGATTCGATATCGTCAATAGGCAGCAGCAAAGTATTATTCTTAAATTCATTAAAATTTTTATTAAACTTGGCTAAATCACCTACTTTCAATCCTAATTTGTCAATAAGGGCAGGAGTAAGACTAATAAAAGCCTCATCATCTACTGCTTCTTCTAAAAACAATTATTACTTTTAAAACCCAATATTTACTTTCCTAATGAAATATTCTACACCTGTAAATTTTTCAACTAGATGTACCAGTCCCCAACTATAGTTAACTTTACTTTCATTAACTCAAAAGACATGTTAATCTGTGACAAAATAACACTGACTTTTATAACTGACAGATCGAGCGCATTGTTGTACAATTCATACAACAATGTGCTCGATCTGTCATTTATAATGTTATTTAACAGATATATCTGCCGCTATAGCGGCAAACAGTAAAAATTTTACTTCTATCAAAATTATTACGGTTTTTCTCGATAAAACCAATAAAAACTAACTAATAACGTTTATAAATTTGTATAAAAAGCACAAACTTACAGCACGATAATTGCAATTACATGTAAACAGGCTTATAAAAAATCGAACAGATCAAACAGACCTTGTTTGGATTGTGCTGACAATAAGCTGATAAACACCCTTTATGATCTTGAAATTTATGAATCACATTAGTAGTTAGGAAGAAAAAATATACAACTTGTATTTACAAGATGTTTAAATATTACTCTGTGTCATTAAATTTTATAAATAATATATTGTTTTACTTACTTATTCTAAAAATCACAAAAATCACGACCGCACTTATGCAAACATGCAATGTCTTTAAAAAACTCGTTAAATTTCCTCTGGCAGATGTCTAAAAAATAACCTTCAGAATTTAACCAAACTCTAGGTAGTTGTTTTTATAAACCTATTTAGTTATTATAACTAAATACTACAGCTGTTTTTAATTTAATATTTTTGTTATTTTCTGTAATTACAATAACTGTAAAATTGATTAAAAGAACTAACCTATTTATATGTTTCAATTAAAACATTAAGGTATTTTTAATCTTATACATTAATATTAAATTAACCTTTTGGTTTTGCAAAATTAATTATAAATTTCGATAAATATAACAAAATTTTTTTAACTAAACACATATAATAAAAATAACTAACGCATTTTTTTTCCCTGCAGGGTAATCGCAAGTAGCACAACTGGTTAAATAACTAGCATTCTAAGTAAATTAACAAAATCTAAGTAAAATAACGGGTTTTTAAACTTATTTTTTAACCAATTAGTTGTGTTCAACCATTAACATTTTTTTAAGGTTACTATGAAACAAAAAATGCCCCTTAAATTTACCAACCGGTTGCTATTATCTTAAGGTAAATTTAAAACGCATTTTTTAGAATAATTTAACTATTAATAGAAACCTATTGGTAACATTACTAACCAGTTAAATATTTGGTTTATTTATAGAAAATAACCCATAGGTAAATTAAAAATAAAATAATTTAAGAGTTTAAATGACTATAAATAAACCAAATATTTAGCTAATATTACTAATAAGTTAAAAAGTATGTTATTTTTAAAGTTACGTTTTATCAACTTCTAATTTTAACTTTGAAAATGGTTAAACCAGTTATTTTTTTGGACATATTTTGGTTTAGTTTAAACAACCATTAACAATTTTTTAAGGTTACTATGAAACAAAAAATGCCCCTTAAATTTACCAACCGGTTGCTATTATCTTAAAGTAAATTTAAAGCGTATTTTTTAGAATAATTTAACCATTAAAAGAAACCTATTGGTAATATTACTAATCAGTTAAATATTTGGTTTATTTATAGAAAATAACCTATAGGTAAATTAAGGATAAAATAATTTAAGAGTTTAAATTGACTATAAATAAACCAAATATTTAGCTACTTAGTAATATTACTAATAAGTTAAAAAGTAGGTTATTTTTGAAGTTACGTTTTATCAACTTCTAATTTTAACTTTGAAAATGGTTAAACCAGTTATTTTTTTTGACATATTTTGGTTTAGTTTAACTTTTTGGTAAATAACCACAGCTTTGGTTAATTTGGATATATTTATATATTTTACCAAATATATTTTAACTCGCTGGTAAATTAACGTTAATTAATAAACTGGTTAAAAAGTGATGGTTTTATAGTTTTCATTGTTACCTGCATAGAGTTAGTCTCAATACATAAGGTTTTGTATTGGTTTTTGTATAAAGAGGCTAAAAGAAATAATTTTAAAAAATATAGACTTTTTTCAACTTACCATATAAAAGTTAACAAAGTTGTAAATAATTATTTATCTACAAATCTTAAAAAACAGTCCCCTCACATTTAATTAATTTGGCAAGCATCTATAGGTTTTATCACAGAACAGATGCATTTTATAAAATAAAGCAGGATGCAACTGAAATCAGAGCGTAAGATCAGCGGGACTTTTTTTTAAGTTTTTTTAATTTTTTCAAAGCACGTTTAAAGTATAATATAAACTGATCGAAAAAAGTTAAGGATATTGTGAATTCTCTGAGAAAAAAATAATTTTCAAAAAAATTTGTATAACCTACATTTACTCTCATCTCTTTTAGAAATAAAACACATTTGTTTAACTGAAAAAATATTTTAATTAGAATTTACAGGCAACTTTTCTCTTACAATGTAACAAAACCGATAATTATCAAAAAGAAAAAAATGATTAATAGCGTGTAATTCCACCTCTGTTGGCTATTACTGCTTCAACTCGGCGAGGCATGCTTAAAACTAAACTATCCAAGTCATTTTGATCCAAGGTATCCCATAAATATGGAAGAACTTGCCTCAGTGAACTTACGTCCTGAACAGGAGGTTGATGGGCAATTAGTGCCCTTCCGAGCATGTCCCAACCATGCTCGATGCAGTTTAAATCTGGAGAGAGCGTTGGTAATGGCAAATGATTAATTTCATGGAATGCTAGCCGTTTTTGTACTACCCTGGCTCTGTGCGGGCGAGCGTTATCATCCAGAAATCTGAAATTGGGCTCCAAATTCCAACGATAATCGCTGCAAATAGAGTTCGTATTACTCCTAGGGCGGTTTTAAATCGATTAAATGAAGCAGGTTTACATTGCTATAGGCCTATAAGACGCCCTCCATTGATCGCAGTTCATAGAGCTCAAAGTTTGCTTTGGTGTAATGAACTGGAATGATGAGTGGCGTACTGTGATGTTTAGCGATGAAAGCCGCTTTGGTCTTCGTGCTGACAGAATTACAGTTTGTGTCTGGGGACCAAGAAATTCAAGAGTTAATGACCAGTATGGTCAAGAAGTGCATCCATTTGGAGGTGGAGGTGTAATAGTCTGGGGTGGAATTTTCTACGGAGGTCGAACGGAGTTGTATGTTTGTGAAGGTACCATGACAGGTGAAATTTATGCTCACGACATCATTGATAACATTGTGGATGATTATCGTTGAAATTTGGAGCCCAATTTCAGATTTCTGAATGATAACGCTCGCCCGCACAGAGCCAGGGTAGTACAAGAACGGCCAGCATTCCATGAAATTAATCATTTGCCATTATCCCCGCTCTCTCCAGATTTAAACTGCATCGAGCATGGTTGGGACATGCTCGGAAGGGCACCAATTGCCCATCAACCTCCTGTTCAGGACGTGAGGCAAGTTATTCCATATTTATGGGATACCTTGGATCAAAATGACTTGGATCGTTTAATTTTAAGCATGCCTCGCCGAGTTGAAGCAGTAATAGCCAACAGAGGTGGAATTACACGCTATTAATCATTTTTTTCTTTTTGATAATTATCGGTTTTGTTACATTGTAAGAGAAAAGTTGCCTGTAAAGTTTAATTAAAATATTTTTTCAGTTAAACAAATGTGTTTTATTTCTAAAAGAGATGACAGTAAATGTACGTTATACAAATTTTTTTGAAAACTATTTTTTTCTCAGAGAATTCACAATATCCTTAACTTTTTTCGATCAGTTTATATTAAAAATAGTTAAAAAACCAAAAACTACAAAAAATTACCTTTTTTTAATCAAAAGGTACATAAACCAAAAAGTTAAATTTAACTAACATTGAATTCCCCTCTTAATACAAAATAACGTTAATTTAACGTTGTAGTACCTACAATATTACTTCACCGCACACAAATTACACTAGAAAAGTATACTATAGTTGGCTCCCATGTGGCAAACAAACAATTTTAGTTCATTTTTTCTTCGTTTCAGGTTTGGTTCCAAAACCGTCGAGCAAAATACCGTAAGCAGGAAAAGCAACTGCAAAAGGCTTTGGCTCCTAGCGTGCTGCCCGGTTGCAATGGAGCCATGATGCGGAACATCTACCCGGGAGCGGCCCGCGGCTACCAGCCCTATCCCCATCCGACTGCCATCAACCGGTACCCCCAGGTCAGTCAGTCAAAAATACAAAAGGTTATCCTAATAATATCAACTCTCTAAAAATGACTAATTTAATAGTTAATAGTGGCTGCTTTTTCACTTGTACCATGGTTAACCATCGGATACCATGGTATCCCAAAATTTAACATCTAATTCTTATGTAAAATTGTCCACTGAATCCGAAAATGTCGTCAAAAGTTAAAAAACTATAAGAGTTTTTGAGATATAGTCAATTTTCAATTTAATATGGAATTAACTATAACTCAAAAACTGCTCCACTTTCATAATTTTTGACGGTATTTTCGGATTCTGGGGAAAATTTTAAACTATAATTGGCTGTTAAATTTTGGGATAAAATGGTATTCCAATAATAACTATTAAATTAGTAATTTTTGACTATTCAGAGTAAATAAAAAATATTATCTAGGTAGGTATACATTTAAATAGAGGAATGATTTATAAAAATATTACATTTTATCAACACCATTTCCATGGAGTCAAACGTACTTTTTACGATAAGATAATTTTACAAACAAAATCCGAAGGCAAATATTTTTTTTTCAATAAATATATGAAAAATGCTTTGAAAGGGGCAATAATATTTTTTTTTAATATTCAAGGCAAATAAAGGCAAAATTGTGCTTCTATATTCCAGTCACGGTGTGCCTGAACGAAGTTTAAGTCACCTAAAAATCCCGCCAAAAACTGATGGTGACTTAAAAATGATATTTACCAAAATCATAGCTGCTCCTCTTTTCGAAATTTTTTAAAAATTCATAATTTTTTAAATATTCTAAGCGTTATTTTATTTAATTTTATTAAAAATCTATTTTTTCATAAAAGGTTCATAAGAATGCCATTTTGTACCCTGATAAAAGTAGAAATATCTAAAAAAATGTGGATAATTCTTTTTTGCGTGTTTTGCCAAAATCATGAATTTACGCTTTTGCTTTATTAAAATTAAGCGATTTTTGGCTCACCCTGTATATATCAAATTATGTGAACAGTATTAAAAAGTATTCTTTAAGTCTCCTCAATAATATACTCTAATTTAAAAACAAAAATTTTAAAAAAATCGTGAATTTTCAAAAAATTTCCAAAAGAGGAGCAGCTAGGATTTTGGTAAATATAATTTTTAAGTCACCAAAGGGTCCCGAACAAGAAACTGCAATCAGTTTTTGGCGGCATTTTTATGTGACTTAAACTTCGTTCAGGCACACCGTGCAGTACAGGTAACTGGAATAGCCTTTATGTTTCTTCATGGTACACCATGACATATACTGTATGCATAACATGATACAAAGCTTTGTTTAATGCCGTGACCGAAAATAAAACAAGTAATCAGGGGAATACGTCAAATGCATTCTCGTTTCACGATTTTCGATTTGGTTGGTTAGTTAGTTTTTAGGGGATTTTAAAAAAATGTGTGACGGGGATATCAAAGGGAATTCTGTAGCGAGATGTTTCATTTTTACAAATATTTTACATACATACTTAAATATAGGCGCTCGTGATAATTTCCCCATAAATATTTTGGGTTCTTTAATTAGTTTAAAAAATGGCGAATGCGCCTGGATCAATGGCAAAATTTTAAATAAATTAAAATAAAATTCTATTTATATCAGTAATATTGTTTACAAAACACTTAATTAGTCAACAAATTGTTTATAACAACCTAAAAAATTAACGCAATTCTTGATCCAAAATATTTAAAATTTTAGAAATTGTTAAATATTTCTGGAATTATAAACTTTGGGTATAAGGAATAGTAACATCAATCGAAAGGTTTTTTAATTTACTATTTGATAATGTAAAAACATACCGGGTGTTACATTTAAAATAAAAAAGTTATCAACGTTTCAAGTTAGCCTAGGTAATTTGCCATGGTTTTTCTCAAGTAATTTGTTGAGATATCTTAAAGAATTGAAATGAAATATTTTAAACAATTTTTTAAGATTCCAAAAATTCTACCGTCATATCCGCAAATTTCTAATGGACCCGGAATGTAAAGCACCCTTTATATACCTATGTATGTATTTAATGTAATGTATTAAAACACTGAATACCTGAAGGTGTAACGAAAAAATATTTTCACAAAGATAAAGAAAAAATATGCATTAGAACAATTAAGCTAAATTTAAACAAAATCTGGCAACCATAACATAATAAATTAAATTAGGCAACCAGATTAGCCTACAGGACTATAATCGTACTTTTTGGTAGGATAAAGGTTTATTATAAATTATGTTTAGTATTAAGAATTTAGAAAAAAAACACCCTGTATATAACGTAAATAAAGTCAAAATGTGTTATTGTCATTTTTAACAATTTGACTTTTTTTTCTGCATAGATAGATAGGTATATCAAAAAACAAACATCCTTAAAGTATGTACAAAATAAAAATGCAATTAGGCAGGTAAATAAAGCGCCGCCTCATTCGGGCGACTTTGCGGGCCAATTTCGTACCTCGCCTAATGCATTTGCATACCGACGGCGGCGGCGGCGAGCGTCTGTTGCGGCGCCGCCGACCGTCGGCCGTCGCAACGCGGAAGAAGGAAAAGCCGCCGCCTCCGACCCAAACTAATCATTCAACCTGTTTGACCTCAACTAATTCACTTACACCTGCAATCGTCTAATCACGTGACGTCGACGTCGACGACAAGGTCGCACAGGATTAATTCGGTCTCTTTACGGTCCTCCTGGTGCACCCGGATTTAATTCGATTGGTAGCAGGATTAGTCCTTTTTTGATTCACACAAGTGTAAGACTTACACTGTAACTGCTACTACACCCATCATCATTTGTATTACTGCACTTCAATTAATATATAAAACTACGCACTGAGAAAAAGAAAGTGTTGATTCAAACAAAAACTGCTTGACTTAACATGTTTATACATATTAAATACAAAAGATAGTCTCAGCTCAGAAAGAGTTTCAGATTTGTTATGTTTTGAATGTTGAATTAAGCATTTTACAATATTGAATTACTAATTTTTCACTGATAATGAAACTAATTTTGTAAGCGATTAATAAAATAATATTATTTAACTTAAATTTAAAATTGTAATGGCTATAAAAAAAATGTACCACCTAAGGTACCTTTTTTATTAAATTTTCAGTGTCTTATTGGGACAAAAACCTACGATTTGTCAAAGTAATGAGATTATTTTTATTTACAGAATAAACTTTTTACTGTTAATAAAATTCTCATTTTGGTACTATAATGAAGCAGCAATGTTGAGCTTTTATAACAAAAAATGTTCATCCAACAAAGCAATAGTTGTTATCATATTGTCATGACAATAAGAAATCTTTATCTATTTTGGTTTCATAATGACTTCATTATAACACCGCTTTTGGTTCTTTAATGAGGTACTTTATTCCACCCAAAATTTTGATTTTATAGGTTGGCTACTGGTAAAATACAATTTTGAATACCTATAGGTTATAATATTTTTATGATTTGTTTTCTAGTACTTACGAGACTTTTCGTGCAATAAATTTTGTTTAACACCAAAGAAAATCCTTTTTTCTTCTTTAACAGCCGCTTATTGTAAATACTTATTGTAAATTAACGACGCCATAGCGAAAGAATGTGATAATGTTTGAAAGGTTAATGACCTTTCAAACTTCAAATTGTGATACCAACTATGTAAAGTAAAATTCCACCAAATTAAATATAAGGTATAAAATTAATTTGTTTTATGAAATGTTTGCAAAATAGATAAAATAGCATAAAGAACTCATGTCATAAGACCTTTTGTCGCACTTGTCCATTATAAAACTCGCTCCTTCGTCGCTCGTTTTATAAATTGTCCGCGTGCGACAAAATGACGTCTTATGACATTAGTTCTTTAATATACTATTATCGAACTTAAAATGTTTTTGTTAAATCTATAGTTGTGTGTGAATTGCGCTTACATAAAGTAATGCGCAGTTGTTATAGTAAAATTTGTTCATTTTACTATGGCATATTTGTCTTTTTTAAATTACTATCGTTGTAATTCAAATTAATTTTATTTCAGTTAGAAAATCTTTGTTAATAGCTTACGCTAAGAACAATAACAAAAATATTTTATTGCTATAAAAAGACTTTTTTAATATTTACTATTGTTTTGCAATGGTAACAAAATTTTTGTTATTTCCCTTAAAAAGAGGGGAAAAGGGCCAACGCTCTCCTTGGTGAACATACACAGTCTGTGTTATAATCTTATTGATTTTACTTGTGCGAGTGAAGTGATAAAAATATCAAAAAGATTACTATGGCGTGCCATTTTACTTTTTAATTGTATAAAAATATTTATTAGAAAGAAAATTATCTAAAAAAATAATTCCAACAGAAAAAGCAAAATGACTTCGTAATATGCCAATTAAAATGATAAAATGATAAAAAAAATGCTGCATTTTTATTTCTGTTGTTATAAATTTGTATATTTTGCTTTACCCAATTCTTTTTGTGTTCAATATTTTTTTGACACGATTTTACTCTGTTAATTTTTTTTCTCAGTACATTATACAAATGCAAACTTTAATATTATTACATTAAACAATTTTAATTCTAGGAATTAAAATTCTTGGTAATTTTTATTCTACCAATTAAAATTATGACTTTTAAAATTATGTCTTTACATAATTTTAATTCGGCGCTGCCGTTGGTGCGGTTGAGTTTGTAACTATAAGTAGTTCCACTGCTCTACTAGTGCATCTTGAGATTGAGAACTAGATAGGCAAATGCGCAACATGTGGTTCATATGTACTACCCAAGAGGAGCGCTTAAACCATAGAAATAATACTTATTATTTCTATGGCTTAAACTAACTAAAAAACTGGGTTGCCTACTTCGAAACGTCATAAATTTGAATTTGTGTGGTTATGTTAGACGTTATTTTAAATAATAATCTTAGCTTTTTGGGGCCGAGGATGGCGCAGTGGGTTAAGCTACAGAGCGGTAAGCAATCTGCGTCTAACGGTACCGGGTTCGATTCCCGGTCACAGCCTTGGGTGTTGTAGTTGTTTATTAAACAATAATAATAATAATCATGAGCTGGCTAAATAGTCTTAAAAAGACTAAAAGTCAATAAAAAAAAAAAAAAAAAAAAAAATCTTAGCTTTATTTACCGCCATGAATTTTAAGTTAAATATTTAAATATAACGTTTTAAGCCTGATTTATAGATTGCCTTCCTTACTTCCTCCCGTAAAACTTAAACAATACCAAAACCGTAGTGCTGTTTATAGATTCCCGTACGGATAGTGGTAGTTCATATGCACAGTGCATAATGCACTACATAAGCGCTCCTCTGCCCAAGCAATTTCACCTACCACTGTTGTCATTTTTGGCCGCTGTACCGCAGCGTCAAATTAAAATTATGTAAACCATAATTTTAAATGGTAGAATAAAAATTCAACAGAATAATAATTCAGTAAATTAAATTTATAAATAGCACAAGAAAAACTCAATATACTTAAACAATAATGAAAATGAATCAAAACATTTAAAGCATAAAAAGAACTCGCCCACAAAATAGATGTTCAAATAAAAATTCGTAAAATAAATTTACGACAGCAGGATAAAAGAACGCTAGCATTGCATGTTAAATTGAAAATACCTTTATCTTAATAAAAATTGGTAGAATTTTAAATAAGTCAAATGATAAATTATCTAAAGAAAAATAATCTTCCATTAAAAATATTTTTGGACGTGTCAAAATATAATTCCCCACAGAAAAATTGTTCAAAACTTTAATACCTTGCAGAGAAATGCATTATTTTTTTCAATGTAGAATAAAAATGAATTAAAATTATGTTAACGATAAAAATAATTCAATTTCGTGCCTATACTTTTCCATGTATCATGATTTTTTTTTATGTCTAGACATAATTTAAAATCCATTTTTGTGCTCGTTGCATAATAAAAATTGACTTGTCGTAGTGTTTTAATAATTTTTATTCTTCTTGGCCATTTTTATTTTACTTTGAATTTTTCTGGTATTAAAAAGTAAAACGGCACGCCATAGATTACTAAGACAATTAAAATTTTGACGTTTTCTAAAAGAAATATTTAAGGTCTATTCTATAAACGAAGCGGACTTGTTGTTTAAAAAGTCACTTCATATTTTTTTATTTTGTTCATCATATAATATGAGTTAATTTTTTTGTTATAATAAATAGTTTTAATGACTTGCAATTATTAAAAAAACTACCCAACACCTAACAGTAGGTTAAAAATGTGACCATTGTTACAATGAAAATAGTTAATTAGTTAATTAATTGTTAATTAACAATTAATTTGTTGATAAATTTACATAAATTCTATTAATATTATAAAAAAAGTTTTATTTTAAACGAAAAGGGATTTGTAAAATTAATTTACAAAATTTCTGTTTTAATGGACAAATAATAATAACTATATTTATAAATGCGTTTCTGCAAAGTTTTATTTTTATAAACATAACATAAATTTACTTTATAATTAATGCAAATGCTATTACTGAAAGCAGCGTTTGTAGATAAATAATTTTTATAAAAATGATCTTTTTGGCGTAACAAAAGCAATTAATTGTTGGACGAATAGGAATACTAAAGTAGGTACTTACTTAAATGTAGGTATAGGTACCACATATAACATAGGAGTGTTAATCAAAACACAGAAAATAAAATCTTCGTCCATCAGGACATTTGTCACACAGTGTGACTCACACTAACGAAGTAAATGTATGCGATGCACCGTAAACGAAAAGCTTGGAAAGCTTTCAAAGCTTAGCTTTGTCATGTGCTCCTAATATTGGTTGACAAATGTAAGGTGATTAGGGATGTCAACTTTTAGAAAATAACCGGTTATCGGTTAAACCGGTTTTTATTAATAAGGTTATAACTGCGGAGGTTTAACTGAACGTAAATAACCGGTTTTTTCAATAACCGAACAACCGGTTTTCATACAAAAATTGCACTGCGCCTCAATTTTATTTGATTTTGAAAAATATTTCCACACATCAGACATGATGCCTGCAAATTCTTGAAACAACTAAACTGTGGGTTTCACCGAACCGCATATCAAAGTCACCAACAAAAATTTGTTAGGACGGTTATTAATAATAATAACTTATTATTTCAGTGATAGATGGCCCATGTTCGTTTTTACCGTTACAGAAGATTTCTTTTTTCAGTTGTCATGGTAACTAGCAGACAGTTCTGTTAACTCTATCGAAACAACGACGAATCTATTTTAAATAAAATTACCAAAACATTTTTTTTGTTAATATTTATATACATGTATGAATGTATTTAAATGAAATTATAATTAAGTGAAATATAGATTTCATTAAATTTACTACTACTGAGCTATCTTGCGTTGAATGGTCAAACTATACAAGGTATAGGAAACTGTAACAATCTTGCAGAGATGCCAACCGACATTGTGGCACCTAAACTTTAGGTAGGTTTTGGTCAAGGATGATAAAGTGACATTGAAAACATTTTCATGTAGTGCACGCAAAATAACAAGAATTGATGCGGTTTTTTTGGCCGGTTATTGAATTTTAAAAATAATCACCGGTTTTAACTGTATTAAAAAAAAACCTAAATAAACCGGTGTTACGAAACAAAATAACCGGTTACTCGGTTTAACCGACGGTTTATTGACATCCCTAAAGGTGATGCGATATGGTGCAAAAAACAATATATTCAGAGTAGTCAAGCTCCAATCCTTTCAATATTTAAATACTCGAACTTTTTAAACATATTTGTAGACTGACGCACGTTTTTTAATAAATTAATTTTACAATAAAATTAAAAAAAAAAACAATGTTAGAAAAGTTAACCTCAAAACCAAAACACATCCGTCAGTAATACTAATTAAGGTTACACTGTAAAAAATAATTAACACAAGTCTACACGCCCCAACACCAAAATGTGTTATTCCAAGTCCATACGAAATCGTGTAAAATTTTAACACAGCATCAGTGTGTTGATTTGTTTTTTATATCGTGTAATAATTTACACGAAGAATAATTAAACTTTAACACATTGTTTGTGTAATTTTTACACAACTTTAGGTATTAAATTTAACAACAGATGGTGTTATTGTTTAATATTTTAGCGTATTAAATTTTACACTAAATTTGGTATAAATAAAAATTACGTTTAAAAAAATACTTTTATTAAAAAAAATATTTTATAATTTCAATTAGACAAAATATTATATTATAATATTGTTAAAAACATTTAAAAAAAGTAATAAAGGAAACAAGATCATTTTAATTGTTTAAAACTTACTTACCTAAAAAAGATAAAATGTCATGTGTTTGGCAAATTTGTTGTTACCCACTATGTCCTGAAGGGGTAAGAAACAAAAGGAGAAATTTTACACGATATTTGTTAAAATGTACACAACTTTGTGTAACATAACACGATATTTATTACATATGAGTTTATAACACAGTAACGTACGTGTAAATTAACAAGTGGTTACACATTTTAGTGTTGATTCCCAATTTAGGAACATTCGTGTAAAAGTATTTACACGATTTTTACACAAAATTTACACAAACATTTTAACACAAAAAAAGAGAATTTACACACTGATATTTTTTGCAGTGTAGTTCACATTACGGTTCGTAAAGTTTGTTGTTTTTATTGCAGATGACAACAAGTTCGTACCCAGGCATGGCGCAGTCATTTTCGATGTCCCATGGCACAAATATGTCCTCTGTAACAGGAATGAGGCAGGATGCAATGAGTAAGTATCTATAATAACGTTTATTAGTTATTAGAACTGTTAATAAATTTTTAAAAAATCATAAATTTGACATAACATGGCAAACAATTGCTTATGCTGCAAATCTCACCCGTGACAAAAATGGAAGGTAATTTAGCCAGGGATGTCAAATATTTCCGTTGGGAAAGTTTGTAAAAAATGCAGTCGAATAGGAAATTATATCGTTCTTGCGGAAGACGTTGGGGACGAAGGAGTGAAGGCAAGATGAAGATGACGCCTTCGTAAGATGTTCCATTTCCTTTGCGAAATAGATTTTTGGTCACAGATATCATAAGACCCGAATTGAACATCCTTAGGCGGAATTAAGATTTTAGTTTGAAGGAACTAAATCAAAAACATAAAATATAGAATTTTTCCCTTTTATTTCTAGGGACTAAAAGCACATTATTTAGTAAAAAAAAACTATATAATAAACATAATATATTCCCTGCATAACAACAGGAATAACGAACTCATTCTTTACGTTGCTAGGCATCAGTGATTGGCCCATTTTAATATTCAATATTTATTTATTTTTGAAAATCATTTAGTTATCTACTTATTGGAGCATACTCCAATCCATAGATAAAGCATAGTATTACACTCGAGATTATGCGCATTACCTCTCGTAAAATATATATATAATATAGGTACTATTATAGTATAATTTTACTGCCAATTTAATACGAGTATTGTATGCAACCCATTATACATTTTAAGATGTTAGATTAATATTTAAAAAAAGCACCGTCGCGGAGGTCGATTCAAATGACATTTGATTTGATCATCAAATTACATTTGATTTAATATTAGTCAATATTAGTTATTAGTATTATTAAATGTGATTTCGGATAAAATTTACTATGCACCTCGGCATTAAAGTCATTTTTTATCACTCACGTGGTTTTTTTTATTGAGAATAATATCTAAATAGTTACAAGAACTTTGACAGATATGTGTTATATTAGCAATAATATATATTTAGATGTTTAAATAATAGCAATAAATAGTATAAATAATATAAAAAACAGCAGTAAACAAGAAAAAAATACACATTAGATTAGGGTGTTTTGCCTTCTGTTTATAATAAAGAATTTTTTAATTTCCACATTCCTGATAAAAAATAAGACTTTACTGCCTTGATACATAAATAACTATTATTACTTCAATAAAATGTATAGTTCAAAAGATATAGAGCATTAAAAAAAATTTTAGTTAACTAAAATTATATCAAAATTTTATTTATTTTTATCAATAGTTAAAAATTAAAATTTATTAAATGCTCTTTATCTTCTAAAATAAATCTTTTATTGCATTAATGCAAAAACCCATTTTTGTAGGAAATTAGATTTTCTATAAATGTTTTGTTTACTTTTTACCTTTGGTTTTAACCGTTTTGCCGTAAAACAACATAGGACCAATTAGTTAAATCAATATTTAACAGTAAAATTTATTAAATGCTTTTATATTTTTTGAACTATGCGTTTTATTTCCTTAATCCATATGACTTTTTTGTAGATAATTAAATTGTATATACAATTTTTTTTACTCTTTACCTGTAACTTTAAACGTAATGTAATACAGGGTGTTATGTAATTAATGTTATATATTAAAATACTGAATACCTTTTGACATAAGGAATAAAGGAAAAATATTTAAAAAAAAGATAAAGAAAAAATATGCATTAGAAGTTTTTTATATTTTTTGTGATACGCCACTGGTTACACACTTGTTTATCTCTGCACACCTGTATTTTCTGAGTACATAGATACCACCCAAACAGCACACAACATCCTTAAGACGTCTTGTTTATGTCTTAATAAGGTCTGAACGTCTTAAGACCTAAAAACGACGTCTTAAAGACATATTTGAGAAGACGTCTTAAAACAAGCAATTTAGTAACGTCTTAAAGACGTCTTTTTAAAGTCTGTTTCGGGATATAAACTATCTAGGATCTACCTGCTGTACTGCAATTTGTACCCGCGGCGTTTACTTTATTAAGATCCCCTGTATAAATTAATTAATTACTTTCTTTAACTTTTGAATACATTTAAAGACTTAGTAAGGACGTCTTAAAGGCGTATTTTTGAAGACGTCTTAAAGATATGCAATTTGGGATATCCTAAAGACGTCCATGAAAGCCTAGTTTGGGACATTTTAACCTAACTGCCTATTGAGAAACTCAAAAAAATGTACACCCATACAAAACTATCTGTTTATGTGAAGTGTAAGAATTTGCTCTATATATACTAAATACTTATGTTTAACAGTTTAGATAGGTACTTTTATATCAACAATCTCTCTATTTTAATATTATTTGATACCAATGGTAATTTTAAATTTAGCGCGCTTCTATTATTTCCCTCTTGTGGAATTTTCCTTAAATACAAAACTGGACAACGTTGTCAGATCGACTAATTTTTAGCAGATCTACAACAAATTAAATATAACAACAAAATGTATTCAATAAAATATTAAAACTTACAGCATTTGTAATCAGGGCCTGTATAGGCAATTTTTTTTCTCGTAAAATATATATATAATATAGGTACTATTATAGTATAATTTTACTGCCAATTTAATACGAGTATTGTATGCAACCCATTATACATTTTAAGATGTTAGATTAATATTTAAAAAAAGCACCGTCGCGGAGGTCGATTCAAATGACATTTGATTTGATCATCAAATTACATTTGATTTAATATTAGTCAATATTAGTTATTAGTATTATTAAATGTGATTTCGGATAAAATTTACTATGCACCTCGGCATTAAAGTCATTTTTTATCACTCACGTGGTTTTTTTTATTGAGAATAATATCTAAATAGTTACAAGAACTTTGACAGATATGTGTTATATTAGCAATAATATATATTTAGATGTTTAAATAATAGCAATAAATAGTATAAATAATATAAAAAACAGCAGTAAACAAGAAAAAAATACACATTAGATTAGGGTGTTTTGCCTTCTGTTTATAATAAAGAATTTTTTAATTTCCACATTCCTGATAAAAAATAAGACTTTACTGCCTTGATACATAAATAACTATTATTACTTCAATAAAATGTATAGTTCAAAAGATATAGAGCATTAAAAAAAATTTTAGTTAACTAAAATTATATCAAAATTTTATTTATTTTTATCAATAGTTAAAAATTAAAATTTATTAAATGCTCTTTATCTTCTAAAATAAATCTTTTATTGCATTAATGCAAAAACCCATTTTTGTAGGAAATTAGATTTTCTATAAATGTTTTGTTTACTTTTTACCTTTGGTTTTAACCGTTTTGCCGTAAAACAACATAGGACCAATTAGTTAAATCAATATTTAACAGTAAAATTTATTAAATGCTTTTATATTTTTTGAACTATGCGTTTTATTTCCTTAATCCATATGACTTTTTTGTAGATAATTAAATTGTATATACAATTTTTTTTACTCTTTACCTGTAACTTTAAACGTAATGTAATACAGGGTGTTATGTAATTAATGTTATATATTAAAATACTGAATACCTTTTGACATAAGGAATAAAGGAAAAATATTTAAAAAAAAGATAAAGAAAAAATATGCATTAGAAGTTTTTTATATTTTTTGTGATACGCCACTGGTTACACACTTGTTTATCTCTGCACACCTGTATTTTCTGAGTACATAGATACCATGGTTGCAACCAACAAATACTAAAAATTTTTCTTGCAAAAAATAAATAAAAACTCAATAAATACAAAAGTTTTATGCCCTTAAAGCTCTAATACCCTTCTGTATTTATTTACTGATCCAGCTTTTAGCTTAAGCAATGATTAGAAAATTTAGTACCTTTGAAATTTGAAATCCATAACCACAAAATTAATTTTTTCATCAGTTTTTTTCACTGTTTACTCAGATAAAATTGGGACCAGTTCACAGGTTAAACTTTAAACATTTAATTTGTGTAAATAAATCCAAAAGCACTTCCCTTAGTTAAGATATTTACAATTTAAAAACATAACCTAAAATTTAAAAGAAATGCACTAGATTCTGTCATAAAAGTTGTCAGATTTTGTTTGAATTTACCTTCAGTACAAAAATGAAATAACCAACAATTAATAAAAACGCCAAATTGACAATTTGCATTGTTAATTTTGTCATTTTTGTAATTAAGCTAAATTTAAACAATGCTTGGCAACTTTTTTGAAAGATTTTGGAAAAACTGTTGATACCAACCATAACATAATAAATCCACCAGATTAACCTAAAGTTCCTAGTCGATCAGTGGCGTACTTTTTGGTAGGATAAAGGTTATTATAAATTATTTTTAGACTTTGGAATTTAGAAAAAAAAAGTTTCAGTGCTTCTTTATGGACCCTAGGGAACAACCAATTTTAATATATAACATTAATTACATAACACCCTGTATACTTATAAATAATTGTAAACTTACTTTTTTTAATTTAATTAAGAATTACATAAGTTTACAAATATTGATATATTTTCCCAATTAAAAACATGTTTTTATTAATTTGCATCTTTTTGGTTTTCTAGGCATGGGTCCGGAGGAGGAATGGTATAACAAAAGTCTATCCGCCCTGAGAATGAACACGACTCATCACCCGAACTTGGCCGCACCCATGTTGCAATACCAAACGTAATGATAATTGCAATTATCGAAATTCGCCAAGCGCGGCAACAACGCCAGCCGAGTAATTTTATTAAAAGCCCATTCAACATCCAACCGATCTCGGTAAATCGAACATTATTATTTTGTCGGTTTGTTTTTGTTTCATTGTCCGCGGTCACGGAAATATGACACAAATTTAACTCATTTGTACAGCAGTTTCATATGCAACATTTTTATAACCAGTTTGTTTGTCAGAAAAAGCTTGTTCCAAAAAATGTTTAAAAAAATCGCACAGAACCTAACGAAAGTATATCTATTCATTCAGGATATTGTTAATAACTATATTATAAATTTAATTAACATATCTTCAAAGTCATTTTTCAGTTACTAAATAGTACCAAGTTGGTATTACCAAAAAATTAAAATCTCCGTGTCGTATTTTTGTGACCAATTGTTTTATTTGTTATTTGTGTACACAACGAGCAAATGTTTTTATTACGATGGCCGATGGTACTAGACCATTAAAAGTCGAAAAAATTGAGTTCCTTGAAAATTATTGTGAATACGAGTGAATGACATAACGAAGTAATGTGAATATTACGGATTTGTAAATTTGGTGTTTCAAAAACGAGTACGGTTAAAATTAATGAATTTATTTCGAGAAAAACATTTTTACATTGAAAGTACAAATTCATATAAATTTAACCGGATTTATTAATTTTTCGTATTCGTTTGCATTTTATACTTGTAATTAATCTAATATTTCGATAAACTTATAATATTAATTGTACTAGAACTTAAAAACATATTTCGTTTATTAGATCTTCAGGTTTCATATAAATAGGTACCTAAAAACTCAACCAAAGATTTAATTTATTGTTTAATGGTTTGTTTATTTATTTTGTACAAAAGTTTATAACAAAAACAAGAAATATTATGTAAAATATATTGTAACTAGTCATTAAAGTTATTACATGTGCCATATTTAATGTAATTGCAACTTTGTGTGATTGTAATTTTAGATTTATGATTAAATGTAAAGTTGTACATATTAACATTAATAAATATTGTAATTAAGAAAAATATATTTTTTATTCCTATTTAAACTGTACATCAAAATTTGGGGAAACCGTATTTCTACTATATAACCGTATTTCTATTATATATCTCCTGTATTTTTTAAGATGGGCGTTAAAATTTAGTATCAATATAGAGTGAAACTGTCTTAAACTGTATACAGACTTGATATACATCAAGTCTTAATATTCCAACCAAAAAAATATCGAAGTTTTTCCTTCTGTTTTTTAACCTGTCAAAACTTTATGCCGTATGTTATGCATGTTAAAAAACACTGAAAATTAAAGACTAAATAAAACTAGTTTTTTTCCATAATAATTTATTAAAAGTATGTACACCTACATATTATGCAACTAACTGTAAAGGACTAAAAATACAAAAATACAAATTCTATAATATATGGTCCAAGTGTACCCCATTCTTTATATCATCAATGAATATTTTGAAAATAAAACAAAATTGTCATGGGTTTTTTTAACTGGCAAGTAAATTTGTTTCTTTGATAATCACAAGCGTAAATTTTAGGCATCACAATTTTATAGTTCTTTATTATCACATTTAAATATTTGTTAAAAATGGACAAATTCTATAGTATCACCCTGTATGAGGAGATCATATCATGCTTATATAGTGTATGTGCAAAGTGAAAAATTTTGGGGAAACCGTATTTCTACTATAACTCCTGTATTTTTTAAGATGGGCGTTAAAATTTAATATCAATATAGAGTGAAACTGTCTTAAACTGTACATAAAGTATTAATATTCCAACCAAAAAAAATATCGAAGTTATAGAGACGTAAAATTAAACCCAACATTTTCCACATTTTGAACATGGTATACTGCCCATTTTAAATCGAATTTGAAAGTTGGCAATCTTGGACATAAACACTGCTCGACTAAATCTAACATCCGTTAAAGTAACAAAAACCAAATTAATAATAATAATAATAATATAAGATGTGATAAACATGTATAAGATCAGTCAAGTAAGAATAAAAAAAATGACTGCGCTTAGCGGTTGGACTTGAGCTTCCATCTCAAGAAGAGGAAGGCCGAAATTCTTAGGACGAAGAAGATGACCACCAGCGCCACCACGTCGACGGTGTAATTCGAGTGAACCATGTCGAGCTCTTCCAGAGTGACAGTGGGCGCTTTGAAGTGACAGTACGAGGTGAAGCACTGCAACTTTGGCCTATCGAAACCGTAGGTTGCCAGTGCGGTACCCTCGAAACCGTACCTGATGTAGGAGAGGTACGTGATCCACCGCAGGTATATGGGGATCGCGTCGAAAGACACGAAGAACCCTGAGAAGAGGAGGAACGGCACCGACATTACGGGCGCCAAAAACACGCCGTTCTAAAACACGCATATTAGTATTTTCTTGCCATCCCAAGTAGCACAAACGGTTAAATAACTAGTATTATAAGTAAATTAACCGAAATCTATTGGCTATTTAACCAATTAGTTGAATTATCCAATTAGTTATTTTTACGGTTATTATAAACTAAAAAAAAACCTTTAAATTACCAACTAGTTGTTATTACTTAAGAGTTAATTTAAAAGTTATTTTTTACTATAATTTAACTTTAAAACTAACCGATGATTGAAACAATACTTCCAAGTTAAATAAATAGTTAATTGTAACTTTTAAAATAACCTTAATTTACCTTAGTTAATAAGTAGGTTATTTTAGAAGTTATATAACGTAATATTAACTTTAAATTTCAACCAATAAAACTGGTAAAGAGTAGTTAATTTTCTTGTTATATTTTGGTTCATTTAAACTATA
The DNA here is from genome assembly GCA_921294245.1 of Brassicogethes aeneus. Lineage (NCBI taxonomy): Eukaryota > Metazoa > Arthropoda > Insecta > Coleoptera > Nitidulidae > Brassicogethes > Brassicogethes aeneus. The sequence continues at coordinate 4,509,092 of OV121138.1, forward strand.
AATTGAACCTTTAGGTAAGTTAACCACAGTTTTGGTTAATTTGACTTTATTTTTTAACCAACAAGTTGCATTTTACCAAATGTATTTTAACTAAATGGTAAATTAACGTTAATCAACCAACTCGTTAAAAAAGTGATGGTTTTGCAGTTTTCATTGTTACCTACATAGAAAAATATGTACTATGTTACGAATACTTGACATGTTGGGAACTTAAATAGGTACCAGAAATAAAGCCTCTTTATAAATAAACTTTGAACGCCACACGATTGTAGTGTACACACTGCAATGTTTTCCAGAACGTGAATTTATTTTAGGTTAGTAATTTTGAAAATAACAAGTTAGTTTAACTTAACTAAATTTTGGTAATTTTTAACTATAGTGTGTTAAATGTAACCAAATTGAAACCAAAACCAAAGAGTTATAAATTACTGTTGGGTAAATAAAGTAGTTAACTTAAACACAAGGAAATAACTTAATGGTTAAAATAAACTTGCAGGTTAATTTATATTGGTTAAATATCCAATTAGTAAAAGCGTCCTATAATCGCCATATTGCTTGCTGTTCATTTTACAAAAGGAAATGCCATTAATTTTTATTTTTGATTTTTGTTTCAAAAATAAGGTAATTTAAAAAAAACCAATAATAAAAAATATTATTATTATACGTTTGAAAGTATTTTAAATAAATTTTAAGTAAAATAAAAAATAAATAAGCAAAAATAATATTTTTTTTTAATTTTTATTTTCTTTATATCTTATTCTTTTTTGAGCGCGTTTAAAATATAAAAGTATAATGAGCCATTTCATCAGAAAAAAAATGCCCCATTGGTTTTTCTCTGAAGATATGAAGATGAAGATATTAATATTCAGGGGAGACATTTTATTTAAAATCTTAAGACTCATAGATCTATGCATACTTTAGTATAATATACCTACTTGGTAAATTATAATTATAGGTATTAAGTTAAAATAAACTTAAAATGGTTGGTTTTTTCACTTTAGTTAAAGTTGACTAAAGAGTTCAAAAGCAGTCAAAAAAGGGTAAAATTAACGAAAAATTACCAAATATTAATTTTTTTTAACCGACAGGTACATTAACCAAGAAGTTAAATTTACTTAACATAACGTTAAATTAACCATGATTTTTATTCCCCACTTATTACAAAATAACGTTAATTTAAGGTTAATTTAACGTTATAGTACAATATAACTTAGGTAAATTAACCAGACAGAACGTAAATTTAACGTTAATTTAACCAGTTGTGCTACTTGGGATTTTTTTTTAAATTGTTATTACCTGGACGTTCATTGCGGCTCCAACCACAAGTCCCACACTCTGAGCTACGAACGACACGAGGAGGCAAGCCAAAAGGAACATCCCGTATCTGGACCACTCGGACGGTTGTGACGTCATTAAATACACGATCGTGACGTAGATTACGCAGAAAATGGCCTGTAAGAGCACAACACGTCAGACCACACTTTCTACCCTGAAAACGTTTGCTTACCTGGAAGGGCATGTCCGAAATCGTGATGGCCAAGTAGTAGCTCCGAAGTGAATACCAACGATTGAAACTTTCCTTCAAAAGTACGGGCATTTCCAGCGGGAAGGAAAGAATGGTGATTGTCATAGAGGTGTACATCAGAAACAGCATGTTGAAGAAGAGAAAACCCAAGTTACTTAAAACCTTGGCTCCGTCGTTGCCGATTTTAAAGTAGAGGGCGCCAATGAGGAAACCAACGAGAATATGCGCGAAAAGACGGAGGTACATAAGAGTCTGCACAAAATAAGAAAAGTGTTTAAAAAAGTGCTGCACAAATTTTTGATAAACTTACCCAATCTCTTCTGCTGAAAAGTAAGGCCCTTCTTAATATAATGAAGAACTGTTGAAGTTCCGAAGTTCCGTATCGGGGTTGTTGCACCGAACTGTCCAAAAATGGCGTTTCTGCGTTAATTTTGTCGTCTTTTTCCACGGAAATGGCAACGTCTTCAACAAAAAAACGTTAAAAAAGTTCTTTATATTTCGGGTCATTGTACACAGCAAACGGAAAAATATAGAACTGTATAGGATGACTCTGCGTTTGAATATTAAATCTTAGTTTTATCAGAACTGTATTGAATCGTGCTTTGTTTTTATATTTTTCGGCTCTATACCTATGCACGACTATATTTAAAGTCAAACTCAATGGTGTCTTACAAGATACATTGTTTTGATTTTCTATATTCAACAGAGAGGTAGAAACTCGACCCTGTCAAATGGTGCAGTCATTTATGTCTCTAGAAATTATTAAAAAAGGGTTCAGTCCAATGGTGCAGCAACTTCGGATTCCTATTCTCTTCAGAGACATAGAAACTCAAGCTTTTCGAATTTTACTGGCAATGATTTTCGTTAATGTCCCCGAGAATTATACAAAAACAGCGCAATGCAATATCGCAACGGTTTCGACTTCTCTTTACTCTACCAAGTTATAGAAACTGGAGTCTCACTAATACTGTTCTAGTCAATATTTCTGAGAGTATAAAAAGAGGGTGTAATATTGCAAGAAGTTTTGATCTTTTGATCGATGCAAGTAGTTTGAATTTTCTCATTTCTGCATATGATTTTGTTGAAAATAGTTACTTTCTTTGGTATGTAAAGCACAGAGGATATGTTAAGTATTAAACTTTAATAATTTAGTAAAGAGGTCTGTTGGTAGACCCTGCACTATCTCCACTGGTATATGTTAGTACAGCAATATTTAAATCTGGTTGATGAAAAAGTACACACCAGTGCAGGTTATTGTAGCATCTACGAACAAATGAATTAATGGCCCATTGGCAATTATTCCTTTAGGAAAAATATTCAACACAGCTTAATTAATTAATAAAATGAAAAAAAATCACAATCATGTCGTATATAGTTTTTTATAAGCATAAAATAATTTTTATATTAATACTAGTTCAAAAGTGAAATTACGACCTCTATACTGTGGAGAGTATTGAAACGCTCGACTGACGAATACAAATCTATACCGTGGGGAGATTTAGAAAACAATATTCAAACGTGGCGTCATCCTATACACTTCTATAATTTTCCGTTTGCTGTGTATTAGGGTGGCCCAAAAAAAAAGAATATTTTTTTTCTTCTCGTCTCTTGTGAAAATATGTTGGTTTGTCATGTTTTAAGAGCCCTGTCAAAAGATCAGCACCATTAAAAAAATTTTAGGGGTTGCTCAAGATTTTTAAAAATTACCAAAATTAACTTTCAAAGTAGAGTATTTTGAATGTTTTCGAGCGACCTCTGAATATAAATATCAACGAACTTTTAGCGACCTTTAGAAATCAAAATATTGATTTGAAATTTACAGAATTTTTATTATTTTCAACCTAAAAAATAATATCAAGACGAGAAAAAGAATTAAAATAAAACAAAAATTCAATTTTTGACGATTTTGAAAATTTTTAAAAATCTTGAGCGACCCCTACAAAATTTTTAATCGAGCTGATATTTTGACAGGGCTCTTAAAACATGACAAACCAACATATTTTCACAAGAGACGAGAAGAAAAAAAATATTCTTTTTTTTTGGGCCACCCTACTGTGTATGACAAACTTACTGTTTTGGACGTTGCTCTCCTTCTCGTTGTACAAATTGTTCATGTTGATGGCGTTCGGCGAACCCTTGGCCAAAGTGTTCGCGATCACCGAATCCAAGTTCTCGTTGGTGTAAGCGTCGGCGTTGTTCAGGCCGTCGGTCATTTTGAACTCCGGGAACGGCTGGTCGTTGACGATGTCGTTTTTGCCGTTCTCGATTGCGTTGACGAGGGTGCGCGTGTGCTCGCCGTACTCGCCGCAAGCCACCTCTATGATGTACGAGGCGGGGTTGTGGTACGACGGGCACTGCAGCCCCAAGCTGCCCAAGAACGGGACCAGTTGCCTGGTGCTGCCCTGGTACACGCACTGGCCGTCGGCCAGCGTGTACAGGTGGTCGAACATTTCGAACAATCTACGCAAAGTGCATAAGTTGTAAGTAGGGTTGGGAAGGTGATAAGTTATCACGGTGCTGTTCTGAGAAGTGATTTTCAGACTTTCTGAGAAACTTTTTTTTGTGAAATTCTATTTATTTATGATGTAACTAAAAATTTAAGAGTAAAACTAAAAAAATCCCAGGGTTGTTTTTTTTTTAAATTTGATTTTTATTAAGAATATTGTGCCCTATTTTAATTATCCACTTAAAACTTTCGATTTCTTATATACATTTTCATGCAAAACGTTTAAATTAGATTAAAGATTATTAAATATTCTTGCAAAAATGTTTTCACAATTTTTTTATATTATTGACTGTTTTCTTACAATATGCATTTAAGGATGCCATGAATTGGTAATTGGTACATAGACATGAAATTGTAAATTGTAAATTTAACATCTAAGTTTTTATTTATAAGTCTTTTAAACCAAAATAATCAATAATCATAGCAGTTATGTTTAATTCACGAAAAAAACTCAATAACTAATATCTTAACTTAGTTCAATTAAAACAACTAAATATAAAACTTATTATTATACAAAAAAATTAAATTATAAATGCAATGCATATATTCTATGATGGCAGCAACTAAATGTTTTGGATATTCTGGGTGTTCTTTATTCAACTTGTACCGGTACCAACATTTTTTAGCTTAAGCTTCAAATGCCTGCTCAGAATAACTTCCTAATCCATTTTCGTGCTTTTGTAAAAATTCGGGAACATGATAAATAATGGCATGAATTTTTGGAGTTATCTTAATTTGCAAATCACAAAATTATTTATTTGGTTTAAATAGTTCTTATTTATTTTATTACCAAAACACATACATAAACACAACTTTTTCAAAACTTGATAAACATTTTACAAATTTCAAACATTCCAAGGAAGAAATGCTTCTAAGATAGTCAATATTTTTTAATAATTTAAGACTTTCATTGCCATTAAAAGACCATCCAGAACCTTTTTTGAAGGTTTGAAAATAGATTATAATTTAAAAATACTTAAAAAAAAAACTTAATAAAACAGGTACATATATGACAACTTAAATGTCAAATAAATACATCCAAGTTAAAATGTCATGGCTACCTTAAAATAAATTTTTAATTGTAAGTATGATAAAAGTTTAAAAGCTCATTCACATCCACTTAATATGCGTAACTTAACTTAACTTAAGAAACCTACGTCTGTTAAGTTGTCTGTTTACATTAACTTAATACACACAAAAAACGTAATATACAAGCATGCGCAATGTAGACATGGATGTAGACTGGGTTGCCTATCTATCTATATAAAAGTGAAACAACAAGATAGCGCTATATCGTTTTACTGGGCATGTGATTGGCTCACGTAAGAAACTTATTCCCTTAGTTGAGCCGGACCCAACTTTTGGATACGTTAAGTTACGTATGATAAGTTTTCTACGAATGTAAACAGCTGCATTGGTTTCAATGTATTTCAACTTACGTCTCTCACGTAAGTTAAGTTAAGTTACGCGTATTAAGTGGATGTGAATGAGCTTTAAGGGTTATATAATATCCTTCATCACATTTTGTAAGAAAATGGCAAATAATATAAAAAATATATATATATAAATATATTATAAATTATATAATTGATTTTTATGAAAATTAAATAATCTTTAATAAAATTCAAACGTTTCGTCAATATATAAATAAAATCGAAAGTTTTAAGTGGATAAATTTTGCTCTTAAATTCTTAGTTAGGTAGGTACATAAATATAATTTTACAAAAAAAAAAGTTTCTCAGAAAGTCTGAAAATCACTTCTAAGAACAGCACCGTGTTATGGGTCAAAATCACCAAGGTGGCAAATTTCAAATTATGTTTTATGATGAATATACCTAGCAGCTATTACTTTGCTAATTAGCTTAAATGATCACTAAACTTGTGTTTAAACAATATTTACGTTGGCCGAGCATAGAATTAATTGCTTCTCTTGTAATTTTATTTTTAAAGTGAACTATCGCTGAAAACAATCATTCCGGGAACGTTTTTGTGAGGTTTATAATAAAATTAAAATAAAACTTAGTATTTCATTTTTACCCTTTACAATAGCGGAAGTACGTAGTTAATAATAAGAAATTAAAAAACTCTAAGAAAGTTGCAAATAAAATCATTTAAAAACAAAATATCCCTACAAATGAACCTATGGGACTATTTTTTTGAATTAAATTATCTAAATATGCCAATATCGCTGACTTACATATAAATAAACTAGCTCTAGGTATAAGAAGTCCGCCTGTTTTAATATTTCCAAGGCCTTTTTTTAATATCTAAAATAATAATGTGTTAAGTATCTGTGATTTTTGTTATGTTCCCGGAAATGATAAGGAGTTCACGGAATGATGGGTGTGTTCTCTGAATGATGATATAGATACACTTTAGGTTTATGAAATCATAAACAAAATTTTTTGATGCCATACTTATTTATTTATTTGGCATGAGGTTTATTCTTAACAAAAATGTAACTTTAATTACTTCTTTGCAGTCTTTTAATCGATGTACACAGCCAAGTACAATTCTTAATAATCATATTAAACTTTTATCTCAATGTTTATAATTAAACCAATTAAACATGAACCTATATTTAAATTGAACTTTTAAACAAAAACAAGCTTTCGTAATCATAATTATGAAACATCAAAAATATATAATAAAAAAAAGAAACAAACATTAAATCATCCTCATTGGACGATGATGAGTAATAAATGGTTTTATAAATGCTCCGTTTCTTTAATTTCAGCAAATCTTGTACATCAGTTGTATCCATATGCTCGTTCGGTTCAGGAGACTTTCTTGAAAGTATTCCCAAATTTATTGGTTCAGAGTTCGGATATAAACTGCCAGATAACGCAGACATTTTCAGTTCTTTCAAAGATGTTGGATTATCGAGTAGATATGAAGGATGTTAATATATTTTTTTCCAATATGGTTTTAGGATCGGTTTCATATGAGCCCATATCGCATGATCCAAATTTTCACTCACGGTAGCAAAAGATCCATATTGCAAACCATTGTCAACGTTTCGTGTATAATATATGTATGAATAGATAATTGATTTTTTGCGAAATGAGTCGACTGGATTTTATTTGCGTACTGACAAGTTTATTTGTATCATTACCTACCTCTACTTCAGTTAAATTTTCTTTCAACTCTTTTTTCCGTTTGTTGTAACTATAAATGCCATACAGACAGTGATGGGCACGTACCCGGTATATACCCGATTTAATATTTGTATAAATACCCAAGGTATGTACTATGTACTAGTGATGAGCACTATCGATAGTTGATAGTTCAAAGTTTACAATAGTGCTCACCACTGGTACATAGTACATAGTACATACCTTGGCTATTTATCCAAATGTTAATAAATCAGGTATATACCGGGTACGTGCCCATCACTGCATACAGATTTTTTTTCTTAACTGGAATATCTTCAACAAAATCCATTTTTAATTCTTTGACTGTACTTGAAATTGCAACCTTGTTTGTGATCTTGAATGTCTTATTCTCGCCTTTTACAGTTTCTTCCCCAAAAACACTTTTGCTGTTAGGAGTTGCAGCAAAATTATCATCTGAATGTGGCGGAGTATTGTTTACTATACTTAATATTGCTGTCTTCTTTTCTCTGTATTTTTATGCTTCTTTCCAAATTTTTCTCTGCTTTCGCTTTTTTCTCTCGGTCATCTCAGCAATGTTTTTAACTTTCTTTCAGCTTTTTTTTCTGATAGTATGCTCTATCCTTACCCCTTTTAATGTATCTCTCTTCCTCTGTTATCTTATCTAAAAACTTCCTTTTTCTGGCATTAGCTTTTTCTGTTTGCCGCATGAGAGCTAAACTATTTTTTATAAGTTGTCTTTTTGGACGTTTTTAATTTTTTTTTAACTTCATGAGATTCCATATTTGCTAAAAAAATAAAACATTTATTTAAAACTATTTAGGACAAAATACACTAAATTAATTGACAAATAGTAATAACAGTCATTTCAAGAACGCTCCGTCAAGTCCGGGGACGTTCCCGAAATGACCGTTCCCAAAATGACTTTTTCAAATAAACGTGCCCTTTTTGGACGAAAGTCATCTTGACAGCCATGTTTGGCTTGTTTAAGGTATATTATTTAAGGTTAATATTTGTTATAAACACTATAAAACGTATTTTTTCAATATTACGAGTTAATAAACGCATTCCCGGTATGATGATATATTTATGTACGCTCTTTAATTATGGGATCGAATGGTACTTACCACTTATTTTTAATTATTTTGGCGAAAAATTCACTTGACATCCACGTTGTTTACATCTTTCACTACAACTGTGCCATACACATATTACGGCTGCGTTCAAAAACGTAATTTTTTTGGACAATCAAAACAGCGTTCACTCAAATGATGCTTACATTGTTGGACATAATATTTTGACTTGATTTTCTTTCATTTCTTTTTTGTTTTTTTATTAATGCTTGTAATTACGTGATATTAGATAAAATTGAATTGAATAAGTAAGAAAAACTGTTAAATTTATTTTATTTTATGATTATTTCAGGTGTTTGTTTCTAAAGATTGCTACTTAGGACGCGTTCTCGAAATGATTTTTTGTACTTATTTATATAAATAATAATGAATATGGTTTACTTTTAAACTATATTATATTAGGTATAGTTAACGGAAACACAGTTAAGTATTTACAAAACTTGATTTGTTAAAGAAAAACTGAATTTAGTCATTTATTTGCTGGCACAGCTAATTTTCCACCTTGATGATTTTGACCCTTATACATTTAATACCGTATTTCATTCATTTTAAACCACTTTTTTTTTTCAAAGATCTGTAACATTTGAATTACGTAATTTACTACACAATAATTCACTACATTCTGCGTAGTAAACATAGTAAACGCCATTTTTGCGTCACTTTCTCATCCCAGTAAGTCAATGGCGGAACCAGTGTGTTTTGAATTCTGAGATGTAGATGGCATTGTTAAATATATTGTTTATATAGTTTTCTTCGAGGCGCCGCACATTGGTCAAAAGGGCCGTTTTGGGAAAATATTTTAATAAATTTTTTATTAAAAATAAATATTTTTTTTTCAACCGTCTTTATTACATATTTTTCGCATATAATCCATTCCGTTTAATCTTTGGTTTATTAGATCCGCAAAAAATTATTAAAAAAAATCTTACCTTGCAGAGGGTTGATGTATGGTACAAATGATGGTACGTCCGCCTCTAGCCAGCTCTTTCAACAGCGAAATGCACTGAAAGCAGGAAGAACTGTCCAAGCCACTGGTGGGTTCGTCAAAAAACATAATGGGCGGATTACTGACTAGTTCCAGAGCAATGGACAGCCTCTTTTTCTGACCTCCAGACAACCCGCTCGTCATTGTTCTTCTATGCTCCAGGAGACCCAGTGTATCGAGAATATCGGCAATCTAAAAAAATTGTTTTGTTGTATTTTTTTACAGAATAATTATGGTAGTAAAAAACTCACGATCGCTTCACGTTGTTCTAATGTTTTGTCACCGATTTTGAGCTTGGCAGCCACCTCCATGGCCTCGCTCACAGTGAGGTTCGCGTGAAGCTGATTGTCTTGCATGATGTAGGCCGAAAGTTTCCTGAACTGACTCAGATCTCTTTCGTTGTTGTTCATCAGGATTTGCCCTTGCATACCTTCAGTTCTTCAAGGGAGAAAATGCAAAAATAAACAAACTTTAGCTTTTTATTTCCCTTATACAAGGTGTCCCTAAACTTATTGGCATAAATTTAGGAGCAAATTAAGCAAGTCAAAACGAGAAACAAAAGAATTCACGTTTGCGAAGTCAAGTCAAATTTAAATTTTGAATAAAGTTTTCAGTGAAAAAAGTATGTAAAAAACTCATGCACTTTACTTAGGATTTCATTAAAGAATAAACATATTACAAAATAAAAGAACAAAATAAAATAAAAATCGTCAAAAAGCTGAATTTTGGTCTTCCACTAAAAAATTCATAACTTCGCCATTTTTTCATGTATTTTTATCAACATCAGCTTGTTCTTCTTGTAAAAATGTCAGACAACTAATGTCACGAAAAAAATTCCCAGGACGATATGTAAATTTTCGACCTCAATTTTTGACATACAAACGAATTTTTAAGTTATTAAAATCCAAAATACTTATCCGATATCAAAAGTATGTAAAAAAAAGTTTTAGAGGGCTCAAGTACCTTCAATTTATTTGACCAAATCGATCAATTAGATTTCAAAAACGTCAAAACACCTCCGAAAATTGAAAAAAAAAACAAATAAAAATTAATTTTTTAAAAACGTTTCCATAAAAAAAATTGAGTGTGATTTTCGTGTTTACATACATGGAAAAATTGTAATGGGATATGGTGGGCAGAATTTTTTTTCGATTTTGTAAACTGGTGTTATTAGTGACACTGCTTTCTCTCTATGACAATTAGACATTTTTGACTAATTTATTTTAAGAAAATATCAAAAACTTTTTTTATATTTAAATTTGATTTTAAATATCGGCCATGTATATTACTCTCAAAATTGTGATTCTCCAAGACAAACGGGAGTTTTGAAATAATGACCAATAAATTAAAAAGTATTTATTATTTCCTGTACATATAAAAGCGGAAGCATATATTAATAAACCACATTTTTTGGAAGCCAGTTTAAAAATAACATTTTTTTACCCATAAAGCGATAAATAAGCAGGCCCGGATTGGGCCGGGGGGCTAGGGGGCAAAGCCCCCAGGGCCGCTGCCCGGATGGGCCGCCAAGGCCGTAATATAATATAATATGAATGCTTTATAAAATTAAAAGGGAAAAACTTCTCCAGAAGAAGTTTTCTCATCTATGAATTATCCTTAGGTTTTGATAACTTTTACCATAGATCATAAAAGTTTCTGTGAATTTATTTTATGATTTATTTCCAAATAAAGGCACAGTAAACAGTTTACTGTTTTTGAGATGACTTTTTAAAGTATGTAATTTCGGTAAAAGATGGCGCTACAGCCCTCTGGCTACAAACGCGCGTGTGTAAAACCTACAATTTTTGTGTTTTATTTTGCTTAAATATTGAATGTGCAAATCTTGATGTGTACTAAAGGTACAACTATTTATAAAATATACTTTTTTAAATATTCACTACAATTTAGTACAACTGGTAATAAAAACCAAGTGGCCCCCTACAGACAAAATTACGTATCATTAAAAGTTGATATTTTAAGCAGAGACAATACTTTTAAGTAAAGTTATTTATAATATCGACATGGTTTTTTATTTTTTTATTGTTGTATGGTAAAACTTGTATCGTATCGGTGTATTACTCTGGCTGCGTTATAAGGAAAATTAAAAAAATAATGAATAAACGTGTAAAAGGTGGAGCTGAAAAAGAACGAGAAAGAAAAAGGAAGAAAAGGGAAAATGAAGCGGCACAGTGTCATAACATCGGAGATTTGTTCAAAGCTATTAAGGTAAAAGTGACTTTTTATTGTTAATTTTATATTATTATAATCTTTATGTATTATATTCGTTCCATATTGAATTGATGTAATTATTATCTTAACATTATTAAACACTTAATCTACAACGCAAAAAAATACCACTTATTCAAAATGTACCGTTGTAGAAAAAAATAACAAAAAAAGGTAATAAACTTCTGGTTGTGCAAAATATTAGTCAGTGGTTTACGTGTACGTGTACGTATTTTGTTTGACATATGAAATTATTTTTTATAGAAAACAGACCATAATACGGATAAAGTTGATGATAACGCTAAAGACCCAGCAATCCCCTCTACCTCTACTTCTACTTTTGTAGAATGTGAAAAAAATACAGAATTTGAAGCATGTGACCACGGCACTCTATGCGATATAAATATATCGGACACTGATGGTGCCTCGCAATTTTTTCTGGTAACATTTCTTTTTTGCTTTATTTATTTTTATCTTCTTTTAATAACAAACTTCTAGACAGTCGAGCAGTCGCTAGCATCGATTGAAAATAAAAATACTTTGGAAATTACTGAAAATGAAAATCGAGAATGTGGTATCGTTGAGAATTTTAAAAGGCCATCTAAAAATGACTATTATTCTTTTTTCAAAATTCATCCAATACAACCTACTGATAAAGTTAAATTCAACCCAAGTTTGGCCTATTTTCGAGAAGACCTTGACACCAAAAAAATCAGAAGACAGTGGATCTCATTTTGCGAACAGAGTAATATTTTTTCTGCTCATTCTGCTTAGCCTTTAACAAAGAACCGAATTCATTCACGGAAGGCTGTAAAATTGTTCCTCACAGAATATATGACCGAATAAGAAAGCACGAAAAATCGATTGCTCATCAAGCATCAGCAGAATCCTTTTTATTGCAAAGTAAAATGAAAGATATATATAGCTTGTGCACCGATACCTCTAAAAAATTACAAGAAATTAATGAACGGAGGGACATCTTAAAACGGATTGTTGAAACGGTTAAAACTTTAGGAAAACAAGGTCAAAGCTTCAGAGGTGCAAAGGAGGCTGAAGCTGCCTATACTTTGGATGATACCTGTGCTGACCACGGTAATTTTTTGGAGGTTCTTTTGTTAATTTCTAAATTCGATCCTATACTCAAAGTCCACATCGATAAATCGATAGAACTAAGCCTTAAAGCACACCTTAAGAAAACTGACAAAAATCGACCTGGCCGTTCTGGATCGATCAATACATTTTTATCGAAAACTACCGTCAATTATATCATAGAGTCAGTATCTTCGTTAATAAAAAAGAAGGTTTCTGAAGAAATCAATAAGGCTGGAATGTTCTCTATCCAAATTGATTCAACTCAAGATATCAATGTTCATGATCAGCTGAGTGTTATTGTAAGATGTAAAAGAGAGATTGTTTGGAATCATAAATTGTACCTCTAGTACAGGTGCCAACTTATACCAAATTGTAATGGAATTACTTGTTAAAAATGGCATTGATATGAAAAATTGTATTGGTTCTGCTACCGATGGTGCCTCAAATATGCAAGGCCAGTATAAGGGTTTTTCGGCATATATGGAGAAAAATTTTAATGGCCAAGTGCATGTTTGGTGTTACGCACATGTACTTAATTTGGTGATGGCTGACACGACCAGCATTTCCGTTGAAGCAATTTCGTTATTTGCTATTATTAACCAATGTGCAGGATTTATTCGTGAGTCTTATAAAAGGATGGCAGTTTGGGACACCGTGACTGATAAAAAAAGAAAATGTTGTCTTCAATTGTAGAAACTCGTTGGTGGGCAAAAGATAAAGCTCGAGCAAAAATGTTTGGACATTACAATAATCCAAAAAATACAGCTTTTGTAGAGATTATATTAACCCTAGAGGAAATTGCCAGTTCATCCAATTTCGCAAACGAAGCGCGTTTCAAGGCAAAGTCCATTGCTGACTCACTGAAAAAATTTTAAGTAATACTAAGTGCTCAAATCTTTTTAAAAATTTTTGAATCGACAACTCCATTATCCAAATACCTTCAAACAAACGGAATGAATCCTATTATGGCATTTAAAATGGTTGAAAAAACCATAACCACCCTCAAAACAGACTCAAGGAGTTTTGAAGCAGTTTTGGTAGATGCCAAAAAATGACCCTCTCGTTGAAGTGGAAAGAGAACCATATTTTTCGTCTAATTTTGCTGCAAAACGAATTAAAAAAAGAAAAATGATGCCTGGGGAAAAAAGTAATGATGAATGTATCGCTGATCCAGAAAAGAGATTTGAAACACAGGTTTACAATGTTATTTATGACAATGCTTTGCAAAATTTGGAAAACAGATTCACAGGCCACCAAACATTATTTTTGAACCTTGCTTGGCTAGATCCGTCCTATTTTGGAAAAATTGATGATTTGCCACTTGATTCATTTCAAAATATTGCGGATCAAATAACAAAACACAGTGCCAATAATATTGTGACCTCAGCAGAAATTTATAGTGAGCTGAAAGATTTTGCAAAAAAAATGGAACAAGATGAAAGAGATCTTGGTAAATAAAAAGAGCAAATCTATATTGAAGGAAGATGAATCCCAACATCTCGCTGTAGCTATTTGTGAAACATGCAAAAATTGCGTTGTGTGTTGTTTTCAAGTTTTGCTCCAATATAAATTACATACAATGTCTTACAATAATTTATATAACGCTTATAAATACGTTTTAACTTTGTCATGTACCCAGGTTTCCTGTGAAAGAACTTTTTCAAAGTTAAAATTTGTACAGAATAGACTAAGGAGTTGTCTTACACAAGAACACTTGGATGCCTTACTGCTGATGTCCGTTGAAAAAGAAATTCTAATGTGATTATAGATAATATTGCCACCAAAAGCGAATCTTTAAAAAAATTATTAATTCTTTAAAACTTAATAAAAAACATTCATTTCTTTCAAATTTTTTTATTGTTACAAAAAAATTGATGTGGTTTAAGGGCCGGTTTATAATCAAAGCCCGGGCGGAAAAATTATCCCAATCCGGGCCTGTAAATAAGTATACATGAACGACAGTAAATCAATATAATTAATTCAGTATGTAATTAACCTTTGTTAAGGTCACCATTCGACCATACACATACATATGTACGTAGCTACGCAGACAATTACTATTATTTGATTAACCCAAATTCGCCCGTCTTGACCAATTGAGTCTCGTAAGTACAATCAACAATAAAAGAGTTTAACCATTAACCATTATTAATTTTTGTAGTATTTGTAAAAAAACCAAGGTCGCCAAGCAAACTGCATGTCCACGATTTAAAAAATGCTATATTTACATTTGTTGTTTTTTACCAATATTGACATAAAAACACAATGTTGCTATACAAATGCGATTTTTTTGCAAAATACTGAAATTCTTTATAAATTTTAAATATTTTAAAAAAATAAGAATTGTATCGTTTTAACATAAAAATATTTAAAAAAAAAACATGTAAAAATTTTTAATATTTCGAAATTTTTTATATTTTAAAACTGGAAATTGATCCTACAATTTTTTAAACTTATCCCACTGTGCGAATTTGTCATACCATTTTATAAATTTAGGCCACTGTGCAAATTGTTCCTAAATTTTAAAAATTTAATAGTAATTTCGTAATAGCTTGACAAAATTTTAATTATTCCATATTTTACATTAACAATACCTATTTTTAATACCATTGAATAGATCTATCTATATCATATCCCCTTAAGTGAATAACACATTTGTGCCGGAGATAATAGTGTGTTGCGAAATACATTCAAAAACTGGTCTTTCGAGTATTTGATACAATTAAAATTTCTACCTAAACCACTTTTAGTATTAAAAATAAAATAAACTGAATAATATGACAAACAATTTTTCTCGCAAAAACTTGTTTTTGTCTATGGCATTTAATAAATATTTATTATTGTTGACTCGACTTAACTTCATTAATATTACGTACTTATTTGTTGCATTTAAAACGAAGATATATTTTAATTGTTTATTTAATTATAGTAAATTAGTTATAGATAATTATTCCAGTGTATCGTATCTCTTGTCAAGTATGAACAAAATTATACACTAGTTCTACAAAATATATGGTATTAAGCTTATTTACTTAATATTTAGAATAAAAGTAATAAATATAATGATTATTGACAAAATTTTAACTTATTAAACAAAAAATAAATAAAAATTAAGACTTTTTAATTAGGCCTGCTATTTCTAGACAATTAAACTATGTTCTAGATAATAATAAAATTACCAAAAATGAAAAAAAATCATTGCCTCATCATGTTCTATGCATATCAATTTTGAATCAGAACTAGAACTATAACCCGGGTTCTATTATATATTTTTTTTTTCTGGTAATTTTAATTTAAATAGCTAGTTTTGAAAATGAATATTTTATGTGGGAAATATTGCACAATTTGTCAATTAATAAAAATTATATTCTCATAACATTAAACTATTTCCGTATTCTACTTATTTTTTACTTGCTCGTATATTTTAAAATTTGACATTGAAAGTTAGATTAGAATTTCGTAACCTAAAACCGATTGATTAATAATATTCAATGCGGTCAAAGTTAAGTTAAAAACAAAAAAAAAGACTTTAGACCAATAATTAAAAACAGCTTGCAGTTGATTTAAATTGACAAAGAACACCCAGTTCAAATTTATAGCAAATTGTGTATACCGTATTCTAATTTTGTAGTTGGCAAATTTAAAATTTAATATTTGGTTTCAAACTTTTTCCACTAAATTCGATCGCAGTGCATTATCACGATAAACACACGAGCCTGGTCAAACTATGTATTGGCCCTTGAACTTTGTACCTCGGTTTTTAATTTAATTCAGCCGATTTCTCGGAATTATTTTCACCCATACACGAAGTGGGAAAAAATTACTTGAAATTATTATCTATTAATTTCAATTTTATGTTGCACCCTGTATATATTTGACCTTTCTTGCTAATACACTTATGACGTGAAATACTTATATTTAGAATTTTGTCGATATTCGATGATACTCACCTCAAATTATTATAATTATTAGCTACCCTTAAATTTTAAGTTTTTTTTATTTCGTTTTTTATATACCACAAGGGTTATCAAGCTAGCTTTACTCCGTACTTCCATTAATGGTGATTTTACGTATTTTTAAGTGGCAGAAATTGATACAGAATTATTTTTAAATGATTTCTTCAATTATAATGACTTATGAGCTTTTTAAACTATATTATTTCGACTTAAAACTATAACTTACTTGTAACCTGTAAGTATGTTGAGCAGTGTAGATTTACCGGCCCCAGAAGGACCCATAATGGCGGTGAGCTCCCCAGATTTGAGCCTACCACTGACATGTTTCAAAATTACCTTATCACCTATAAGAATTTAAGAAAAAAGCACTTAGTAATATCAACTTGGCTATGAAATTTTGTCTAAATGACATTCTGTCAAAATTATATAAATAATACAGAGCCTACTCTAATTTTATCCAAGCATTCTTAAATTGAGTATTACAGCATAGATTTATATTTAATGAGCAAAATCTCTACATATCTTGTAACAAAACATAATTACCTATTAACTAAAGTTTCATAACGCTGGTTATAAAATATTTTACTATACAATTACCCTAGGCAAAACAGCTGTTTAACTTTTGACATAATTCTAATAATTTATACAAAACAAAGAAGTTAAATTAGTTTTTTTTAATTATTATTTGCCAGTAATGTTACAATGAAACATTACAAACAAAAGGAAACTATTGTAATATCAGTGATGACCAACAAATGATTTTTATCTAAATGATTCATTAGTTCAAAGTCAAAATTAATATTAAACAAACCACATCAACATATTTTACAAAAGTTTTTTAAGAACTAAAAATTATCCTTTCAAAATATTTTGGAATTTTTACTGAAAACATAATTTATTATTATCATTTGTATTTAATTAGGTATAGGTACCTATTACGTTTTGCACCACATAATTGATAGTTAATCTAAAAATATCTTTAAAATTAAAATGCCCTTGAATTATTAAATTTTTATCTTACAAAAGATATGATGATTTTTTATTGATTAAAACATTGCATTTATTGGTAATTTATGCGTAAAATATTTTTTTTTTGCAAAATATAAAAGTAATTTTTAAAAGGTTCCGCAAACGAACAAAATGTTCCCCAAAAAAGAATATACCTAGGTAAATTATATATAGATTTAAGTATAGGTACCTTATAGGTAGGTACCTACACAAACTTTTGTTCATGTTAATTTTTGTATAAGAAACTTAACCCATAATTATGGGTTTTTCTTATTATTTATAAATATTGCTAAATAAATATTAACAAGATAAGTCTTGTTAAAAAGTAATTTTGGCATAATTATTGTGTTTGAGATCAAAGATAATATAGATAGACAAAATCATAGAAATACAAAATATGTAACTATTATTCTTAATTGGTGAAATGGCAAAAGCTATTAACTTAATAAATTATAAACTTAATTTTCATTTTGAAATAATGATATTTGTAACGGCATTATTTTTACAATTTCATCAAAACTATGCTTCACATCAAAAATTCCCAACTTGACATTTAAATACAAATGAGTGAGGTTATATATCTCTTAGTTCATCGCTAATTTCGACTTATAATATGTAGGTACTTTTTGGGTTCTAAACAAAAGATAGATACACATATATTGTAATATTTTCAGAAAATAAGACAAAATTAGCGTTAAACTAAGAAATACCTATAGGTATACGTGAATTATTTGTATTCAAATGTCAAAGTTTGGCTTTTTGTTAAAGAGATAGGCACTTAAAATTATCAAAAATATAATTATACAAAAATGATTACACACGTACCTGGCAAATCGAGTTTCAAGAACGTGATTTAAATTGTTTATTAGGAAATCTGTTTGTTGTAATTAACCACAAAGAGAAACAGCCAATTTTAGTGGTATATTTTGTTTATGTTGCCTTATGTGGCAATACTGCCTGTAATGTTTATTTTCTTTATTTTGTAATGGGTTCTCATCCGCTGAACATTCCTTTTATTGCTAATTTCATCGTTAGATTGCTTATTTTATTACATTACACGCAAATGTCAAATTTAATACTAATTAAGCTCTCAAGCGTGTCGTTTTATTATTAAATGTCAAACTTTTAGGCGTGCAAAACGGCATTACCCATTATGTTGTATGTATCTTGGCCCAAGATACATACAACATAATGGGTAATGCCGTTTTGCATTACCAAACAAATCCCCATAACCATGACAACAAAACAAATTCTACTTACTTTTGCCTTGTCTCACTGTGTACGTCAAGTCGGAAAAAGCCAGGTCAACTTTCGGCCGTTGTGGCAGATGCTGCAGGCCCCTTTGTCCGCCGTTGGCGCGGGTTATTTGCACTTTGACCTCCCCAGGGCTGCTGTCAACAAAAGGTATATCCTCAGAAACCATGTTAAAACGTTTGCGAACTCAATAAAACACGAATAATTGACACTTAAAACTTCAAAACATTAGGAACAAAAGATCATCTCAACAGTTCGCGTACAAATGACACTAATCAGATGTTCGAGGTGATCAAGTGGGCTGGTTTATTACCCGTGCGCTGTTGCCATATCGTAGTTATATTCCCGAATATAGAAACGAAATTGATAAATTTTAACCAATTAAAGCGGTCTTAAAGCAAAATAATAATAAATATAGTATTTTTGATCAGTTTTGGGTAATTTCTAAGCTATTTTGATTGTTTTAAGGGTTATTATAACATTATTATGTGGAAAATAAGATTCAAAGTTGTAAATAGAAATTTGGCAACGCTGGTATATTAAATAAAGTACAAGGCGCGAGTTTTGATCGTAAGTCCAAATTCTAAATCATTGTATCTTGACGATATCAGGTAGTCATTGATAATAAAATATATGTATACAATCAATAAATTGAAATAATGAATTATTAACTCGTATCAGTATACCTTGTCGACATAAAATGTGTATTCGCATTAACAATCATGTTAAAAAAATATTTTTTCTTAAATCAATTATTTTTGGTACCGGGAATAACTAAAATTAAGCAAATCTTATTATTAAGATTTTATTAGGGTTTTTTAAATGGCGCGTGGAATTGTGCTCAAGCCCGCCTAAGCCACTTAAAACCCAAATACTTTATTAACAAGTTTTGTTATATGGGTATACATATATGTCTCATTTAACTTTAAATTCCAGATATAACTTTTTAAGTATTTTTGATTGTTCAAAAAATTATATTTTTTTGGATTTTTAAATTCAGTAAACCTTTGCAAGTATATACCTACCAAAAGCAGTACAGTTTTTACCCATTTTATCTTTTTTTAAGGTTTTAAGCAAAATATCAAGTCATCTACGCCACCAATTAAAAAAAATATTTAAATTTAAGTTTAAAATTAATTAAATAGTTTTTAGTATATATCATTATTTATTATCAAAATACAGTACATACTTTTATTACTCGTCACCTTCGTTGCCGGTTTTATTAGACTACTGCGTTTTTTTATATATAAAAAAACGCAGTAGTCTAACAAAACCGGTAACGAAGGTAACGAGTAATAAAAGTACGTACCTGCTCCAACAGAATCACGTAGAATTTTCTGGAACAACGACAATAAATAAACCACTTACACGTTTCCAGTAGCAAAATAAGACTGATTCACTGCTCTAGTCAAGAACGTTTGACCAAAAATCATCCCCACCAATATTCCATTTCGTAAATAATAGTAAGTGGCGTAGATGACCCTTACCTTATGGGACACAATATCTAGAGTCTTAAAAACTAAACAAATTAAAAAAAAAACTAAAATTTGATAAATTGGGTGAACTTGATGTTTACTCTATATTCCATTTCGTAAATAATAGTAAGTGGCGTAGATGACCCTTACCTTATGGGACACAATATCTAGAGTCTTAAAAACTAAACAAATTAAAAAAAAAACTAAAATTTGATAAATTGGGTGAACTTGATGTTTACTCTAGAGTTTATAAGGTTAAACTTAAGAAACAGTGCAATTAATTAATAAATTTACATTTAAAAAACTATTTTGCACATTTACACAGCAAACGGAAAATTATAGAGGTGTATAGGATGACGCCACGTTTGAATATCGATTTCTAAATCTCCCTACGGTATAGAGTGGTATTCGTCAGTCGAGCGTTTCAATACTCTCCACAGTATAGAGGTCGTAATTTCACTTTTGAACTAGTTTTAATATAAAAATTATTTTATGCTTAAAAAAAACTATATACTCGTACGACATGATTGTGATTTTTTTCATTTTATTAATTAATTAAGCTGTGTTGAATATTTTTCCTAAAGGAATAATTGCCAATGGGCCATTAATTCATTTGTTCGTAGATGCTACAATAACCTGCACTGGTGTGTACTTTTTCATCAACCAGATTTAAATATTACAAAACTATACCAGTGGAGATAGTGCAGGGTCTACCAACAGACCTAATTACTAAATTATTAAAGTTTAATAGCATATCGATCATTTTTCAACATAACCTCTTAAATTTTTAATACAAATATAGGTACTTTATATAATACATAAATATACTTAACATCATATCCTCTGTGCTTTACATACCTGAGTTGTTACGGTAAATAAAAATCAGACAAAGGAACCAAAGAAAGGAACTATTTTCAACAAAATCATATGGAGAAATGAGAAAATTCATTCATCAAAAGATCAAAACTTCTTGCAATATTACACCCTCTTTTTATACTCTCAGAAATATTGACTAGAACAGTATTAGAGAGACTCCAGTTTCTATAACTTGGTAGAGTAAAGAGAAGTCGAAACCGTTGCGATATTGCATTGCGCTGTTTTTGTATAATTCTCGGGGACATTAACGAAAATCATTGCCAGTAAAATTCGAAAAGCTTGAGTTTCTATGTCTCTGAGGAGAATAGGAATCCGAAGTTGCTGCACCATTGGACTGAACCCTTTTTTAATAATTTCTAGAGACATATATGACTGCACCATTCGACAGGGTCGAGTTTCTACTCCTCTGTTGAATATAGAAAATCAAAATAATGTATCTTGTAAGACACCATTGAGTTTGACTTTAAATATAGTCGTGCATAGGTATAGAGCCGAAAAATATAAAAACAAAGCACGATTCAATACAGTTATGATAAAACTTTAAGATTTGATATTCAAACGCCGAGTCATCCTATACACTTCAATAATTTTTCGTTTGCTGTGTAGTTTCGGGTGAGGGACCGGTAGTGTAGGTGACATTATAAATGTTTCCAATTAAATAAAAATATATTTTATATATTTTTTACAATTTATTTTATATAAATGCGCTAAAGAGCATGATAGTTTTTAAGTGATGTCCTAAAAACTTGCAAAATATTATTATTTAAAAAAATATTTGGCCGGGACAGGTCATTTTTAAGTTAAATGAGACATACCCATATATAAAAACGCTCGGGTAATATGTGGCAACAATAGCAATTAGCCCCTCCCACTATAAACCGGTGACCGTGCCTTAGTAGCAGTCTTCTTGATTTTTTTCTGTAACACTTGCATTTCTGAATCGGAAGGTAAATATAAAAATAAGGAAATGAATTTTTAATATAAATTTATAAAAATCTTTATATAAGGTGACCAACTGTTCTGATTTAATCAGAACTATACTGTTTTTGAGGTCTTCATTCTGACTGGAAATCGAAGGTAGTAAAGGTTCTGATTTTCCTATTTTGGTTCTGGTCTGTTCTGATTTAGCTTACCATATAAAATAAACTTCCAATTTTTATAAATCCATATTAATTTATTAGGTATACCTAATATCTAAAAATAACTAGGCTAATAACACAAATTTTATAATAGTTAATTTATAAATATATATATATATATATATATATATTAGGGTGCTTAATTTGAAACGAACATATTTTTTTTCCCGCTGACACATGAAAATTTTGTTCCTTGTATCGAAAAAAAAATTCCCTGAAAATTTGAGCCCTTAATTTTAATTTTCAGTGGTTCCTCTCGATCGATGTATATTTCCCATTGAAATAACATGTAAATCATGATTTTTTTAATTAAAATTAACATAGCTCCGTTTGATTTCATGGTATTTCATTGCGATTAGTCAGAATTTGTAGTATATTAGTGACTCTTTAAAAGTGCCCACCAACATTTTTTTGTCCTTGAACCCGTCTCATCGGTCTCGGCCTCGAAACCCCAATTTTCTCAAAAATTGTTATATTTTCGTTTTTATCAACAAAACAGTTGACTTATGAAAAAAATGATCAGAAAATAATTTGTAGGAAATTAAATTTCCTACAAAAATATCCCTGTATGAATTTTCTGAGGTCCATAGTCCAAAAGGTATAAACAGTTTAATGTATTAAAATCTAAAAAAAATATGAAATTTTAATTTTTATTGTATGATTTTTCAACTTACACTTTTGTTTAACAAAGTTAACCTCATTCAACTTTTTTTAAAAAAAAAAAGATCGGTAATATTGGGAAGAGATGTTAAAAAATTTTTTTCATCGCCTTATCTTCAAGAGTAGAATGTCTCATGTGAATTTCTGATATTTATTGAGTGTAAAATATTTTATTTTGTTCTTAGTATAAAAATATACCAAAATTAGATTTAGAAACAATTAAAATTAAAAAAATCATTTTTTACACCTGTAATTTCTGTTTCTATTTACGCTGTGGCTCCCGTCCCGAGGCGGGACTTAAGTTCAGTCCCGATTGACGTCATAATTTTAAGATTTGTTATGTTATAATAAAATATTAATAATAATAAATTGTACCTGTATACATGTTAAGGGCACTTTAGTTACGTCATAAAACCAAACCAACCCAAACTCAACAACACAACCCAACCGACCCCGCCCCATTGCCCCCCCCTCCGCCCCATTGAGCAAAAAACCCAACTAAAATGGGCAAATTTATGTTACGATAAAAATAAAACACTTTTTAACAAAGAAACAACAAATTTATAAAATAAAAAAAATAAAAAAAGTTTGACAACTTCTAGTGGGATCGAACCCGGTACCTCTCGCATGCCAAGCGACCGCAAAATCAAAATCAAAATCAATATATTTCTAAATTAAATAAGCGACCGCCCTACCATCTAAGCCATCGAGCTTGACACAAATTATAAAATCTCGGGGAATAAAAACGGATTTACAGTGTGTGACGTCAATCGGGACTGAACTTAAGTCCCGCCTCGGGACGGGAGCCACAGCGTAAATCGAAACAGAAATTACAGGTGTAAAAAAGGATTTTTTTAATTTTAATTGTTTCTAAATCTAATTTTGGTATATTTTTATACTAAGAACAAAATAAAATATTTTACACTCAATAAATATCAGAAATTCACATGAGACATTCTACTCTTGAAGATAAGGCGATGAAAAATTTTTTTTAACATCTCTTCCCAATATTACCGATCTTTTTTTTTTTTAAAGTTTAATGAGGTTAACTTTGTTAAACAAAAGTGTAAGTTGAAAAATCATACAATAAAAATTAAAATTTCATATTTTTTTTAGATTTTAATACATTAAACTGTTTATACCTTTTGGACTATGGACCTCAGAAAATTCATACAGGGATATTTTAGTAGGAAATTTAATTTCCTACAAATTATTTTCTGATCATTTTTTTCATAAGTTCAACTGTTTTGTTGATAAAAACGAAAATATAACAATTTTTGAGAAAATTGGGGTTTCGAGGCCGAGACCGATGAGACGGGTTCAAGGACAAAAAAATGTTGGTGGGCACTTTCAAAGAGTCACTAATATACTACAAATTCTGACTAATCGCAATGAAATACCATGAAATCAAACGGAGCTATGTTAATTTTAATTAAAAAAATCATGATTTACATGTTATTTCAATGGGAAATATACATCGATCGAGAGGAACCACTGAAAATTAAAATTAAGAGCTCAAATATTCAGGGAATTTTTTTTTCGATACAAGGAACAAAATTTTCATGTGTCAGCGGGAAAAAAAAATGTACGTTTCAAATGAAGCACCCCATATATATATATTATATATATATATGGGGAATTCCACGCCAAATCGACCACTTTTGACCCAACTTCTTTCGATTTGACTGAACTTTTTAAATTTTTTTCTACCCCACTAAAAAAGTTTCTCAGAATTTTTCCAATATATTTACCCAACCAAAAAAAAGTTACGTATTTTCAAAATTTGACTAAATGGGGCGTTTTTTTTGGTTTTGAATGAACTTTTCAGAAAAAATACAAAAAAATTTGGGAAAAAAGACATTTTTTTTTAAATTTTTAACATGTTTTTGGTCGGGTAAAATAAACTAAAACATTCTAAGAAAAATTATAATTATTAGTGGGGTGAAAAAATATAACATAATTTTAGCCAAATCGAAAGGGTCGGGTTCAAAAGTGGCCGATAGGGCGTGGAACGACCCATATATAAAATAACTATTATGAAATTTGTGTTTTTTTAACTCAATTGAGAGTAAATAATAATAACTTAACACAGGTAGTTGCACAAAAAACAGGCAAAAATAGGGCAACACCTTTTTTCTAATAAAAAAAATTCGTACAGGCCACCGCTGTTCTGGTTTTCCCCTTTACCCAGTTGGTCACCTTACTTTATAACAATTTTAATGGTTTTGAATTTTAAACGGCTTACCTTGAATTAAAAGAACTTGAAATAAAAAACGTAAACCATCCGAATTTTAATTTTATAAACTACTTTAAAATTAATTAATTTTTATATTAAGGTTGAATCTCCATTTCACGAAGACTAAATACTGGTCTCTAGCCTACATGAGTTTTAATAAATAAGTAACAGTCCTGGATTAGGCCTAGGCCTAGGTTTGGTCTAGGGTTTAGGGTAACAGTAGGCCCTGCAGCAAATTTAGCGGTGCCAATGTGGTAAAAATAAAACGTTGTATTTTAATTAACAAATTACTACTACCTTATTAAAATTAAAGTATAATTAAAAACTTAAGACAACATAAAACTTAAATAGGTAAAATTAAAAATTGTTAATTTGTTGTCACATTTTTGTGTTCTTTGAGTTGGCAGCACAAAATTTGAATTTAAAAAATGCGCTAGCTCGTGAGATACAAAATACAGTGGCGTATAAAAATTTTAATAAATTAAACTGATAAAGAAAAATGGGCCTTGGACTAAATAAATTAATGTAGGTATTATATATTTTTTTAAATTTTAATATTTCATGCATGTTTCAACATTTTGCTGTAGGTAATTAAAATAAAAATGCAATTTAGTATTTTAGGAATAAAAAAATCAAGGTAATTATTATATTTATGGTAGGTAGGTAAGTTTCTTAATATTTATATTGTACAGCGAAATCAACACTTTAAGGTGTAATTATTTAAATTTGTAATTAAGCTAGAGAAATTTGATTTTCTAAAAATTTATTTACACACTAAAATATGTATAGAAATGATTTTATTTATATTGATAAACAATTTTAATTGTTTTTAAACTAATAATAACATTTATTGACGCCATGGCTCTTGGGTTCACAATTTAAAGTAAAAAGGTCATTCTTTATAGTTATATTGTATTTTTTAGTGGTTATTAACTCTCTAGGCTTAGAACACATTTATTTACACAGAACATAAGTTTATTTAACTTGAAAATTAGGTTTTAGAGGCTTAAACCGAAGAAAATCCCATTTTGCTTGACCATCAAGCCTGGGCCAATAAAATCTCGAAAATAACACACAGCAACTAGATGAAAACGACAGTTATTTGGTCATTACGTCACGCGTTACCACTGAAAACTTTCAATTTACCGAAGTGAAATTACTTTCAAAAACCACGGTTTACAAATAAAATATGATAAAATGACTATTCCACATGATTGATAGTTTATAGGTTTTATTTTTTAAGTACTTACCGGTTATTATTAAGTAAATACTTTATGTTCTCCATGCTGGAGAAGAAACCAAAGAAACACACTCTCCAGAAGACTGTCGCGAATGTGAAATGTTTAATGCGGACTCAAGGCGCGATTGATGATGACCCAGTTCATGTAAAATGATCTTTCCACAGACAGTAAATAACTCAAATTTGATAAATAAACACGATTTTCTTTCACATAAATGCTGATATAGTTTCTATTTTTATTTTGCCACTATCGCAATTTCAAGTGACAGAGGTTAACGTTACTTTATTACCACAGAGAATTCTTGTTCTTTTGCCACTATACAGGGTGTTTGAAATGTTGAGGAAGTAAAAGTAATAAATAAGACGAAATTGAGGTTTATTTTGTTTTTAGATGTTAAACGGTTTTTAAGGTTGAAGAACCCAAAAATTTTATTTGTTAAGTTAAAACTTTTAACTTCTAATTCTAGAGGTCGCTAGTTATTGATAGAAATATTTACATTTTTGATTATAACGATTTTATTAAAAAATTATTTTATTGGTCAAGTCCTGAATATTTTAAAAACATTTTTATCAAGAAATGTTAGAAAACTAAAATCTGTGAAATTTACCGTTTTTATAAAAACATTAGGTAAGAATTGTTTTTTTGCTTTAATTTCCTTAATAGTCAACCAATTAACTTCAAATTTGGTGTAAATCTATAATTTTGCTACTCAAACTTTTGGCATTAAAAATGAAGGGTGCACTTCCTCCAAAATGCACCATTCACTAAAAGTAATAATAAAAGGTCATGTAAAAAAAGGAGATTTTATTTACACTACATCCACAGAACAAAACTTACTAATCTAAATTCATTTAACATTAATCCTTATAAACCTAATACTTTTTTAGTGTTTTTTTGATTAGAGCAGTTCGTTGTTTGTGAGCGTCGGTGGTCATGCTTCTCTTGTAAGGTCTCAACTCGTCTGTGCCGAAACCAGGGGTCCACATGTTGTAATTTCTGTTCAGGAAAAGTTGCACATCCTTAACCTCAATTGTGTTGACGCGGCGGTTTTTTGCTATCATTGCTGCACCTTTGAGGCAGCGATCTACAAATTGGTCCACGTAGCTGAGAATTACTTCTTCGACTTCTTCTTCTAGGTTAAGTGATGGGTCTGTGTCCCGAACCAAATCTTGCAAGCGTTGTTTGGTGAAAACTTGACCAGAACTGTGATCTGTGTTATTTGAGTGATGAACGTTGT
Organism: Brassicogethes aeneus; assembly: GCA_921294245.1. Taxonomy (NCBI): domain Eukaryota; kingdom Metazoa; phylum Arthropoda; class Insecta; order Coleoptera; family Nitidulidae; genus Brassicogethes; species Brassicogethes aeneus. Next base: position 4,536,754 of record OV121138.1, read on the forward strand.
TATGGTTGTGAATATTCTTTGTAGGACTGCCTAAAAAATAATTAAAATATTTTACAGGCATTAAAGTAATAAATATTAAACTCAAAATATACCTGAGTGTTCCATATTTGAATTAGGATGATGCAAAGCGCCTTGTTGTATACCATTATTCGCATTTACGTTCGTCATAATGTGTTGCTGGAGCTGCCCTTGATTTATTACGATATTTTGTGGCAGAATATTGTTTGTTATTGGCATATTCGACATTTTTTCTGCATATAAACACCACAAAACATAAATATAAATGCCAGGTATATTTGTCAACAAAATAAGGTTATTGACATGACGTGAAGTTAGGCGCGAAAATATGTCAGGGTATTTTTATTTATGTTTTACGCCTTTTTCCTTTATTTTTTCACGATTATGATTGTTTATGGTGTATTTATATTATTCGTATAAATTAAAAACACAAGAATTTGATATAAATAATGGTTTTTCCGAAAAGTAGTTCAAATATATCACAGTTGGCAACATTGTTGAACAAATACGAGGGTTATGCAAAACGTTTTAGAATGTCAATAATTTGTTGTTTTTTAACTTTTTTCAGCTTAAAATAATAAAGTATGGGTTGTTAAACGAAGCATATGCTTTATTTTAGTGAATTGTACCGTTTTAAAGTAATTACTAGTTCTATAAGTGGTTAACAAAGAAAAATAAATGGGTGTTTTTGAAAAATAACTTTGTTCAAGTTGAATTTATAGAGTAAAATGAGTACTTTAACGTTGGGGGAGACAAATGCTTTAACCCTTGAAATCGGGCCCTTTGAAATAGTGCATAGATGGAGACGTATGCCGGAATGTGACGAATTTGTAGGGGCAAGGTATTTTTACTTAAAATTTGCTATAGAAATAAAACTCTCACCTAAAAACGTTGTTTAAGGCGGAGTAAGCATACCGTGGTAGCCTACAAGGGTGCCATATACGTATTCGGCGGTGACAACGGTAAAACAATGCTCAACGATTTATTGAGGTTCGATGTCGATGAAAAGTCCTGGGGGAGGGCTTTTGCGACCGGTTCGCCCCCCGCACCAAGATACCATCATTCAGCAGTGGTGCACAATACTTCGATGTACGTTTTCGGGGGCTATACAGGCGATATTCACTCAAACTCAAACTTGACGAACAAAAATGATTTGTTTGAGTATAAGTTCAATTCTGGGCAGTGGGTTGAATGGAAGTTTGTGGATCAGATTCCAGTGGCCAGGTCTGCTCATGGGTCTGCGGTTTTCGATAATAAGTTGTGGATTTTTGCTGGGTATGATGGAAATGCAAGGTTGAATGATATGTGGACCATACCTCTTGTTGTAAGTACTAATTATTTTGAATTAAAAAAAATATTCATTATTGTTTTATACGTATTTTTATATAATTTAGGTAGTGGTAAATCTTTTTTTGTATATTATTCCCTATTAATAACAATAATTTTAACATGGGTTTGACTTTAATTTAACACTTTTTAACTTTGAACATCATTTTGCGATTAAATGCTAGATTTTGTAAATTAGAGTTTTTCCTGTAATTTTATTTACATAACAATGTGTAAGTTTTATTGAAAATAACATAAAGTTATTTTTTTGTATACGGAATTTTATTATGTTGGTATTGTATGAAGATTAATTTTGATATTTAAAAAAAAAAAAATTGGTACTGCTGTTCAAGCCCTTAGTTTTAAATACTTTGACATTTAACTGTCAGAAGTATAAGAATGCAAATTTGCTCCTTTTGGTCCTTATTTCATCAAAGTTAAAGTTATTGCATTTTTGACACCTTATATTTGACATTTTAATAGGATATTAAAGAGCTAATATAATAAGACATTTTGTCTCAAAAGGAAAATTTATGTAATGGACGAGTGCGACTAAAGGTCTTATGACATGAGTTCTTTATGCTATTTTATCCATTTTGCAAAAATTCTATAAAAAAATTAATTTTATACCTACCTTATATTTAATTTGGTCGAATTTTACTTTAGATAGTTGGTATCACAGTCATTGGCGTCCTTAATTTACTTATTTACAATAAGTGGCTGTTAAGGTTAAAGAAGAAAAAAAGGATTTTCTTTGGTGTTAAACAAAATTTATTGCCAGAGAAGTCCCGTAAGTACTAGAAAAATCATAAAAATATTATAACCAATATGCAAAATATATAATAGGTCTATAAAATCAAAATTTTGGGTGGGGTAAAGTACCTCATTACAGCACCGAAAGCGGTGTTACAATCAAGTCATTATAACCGCAAAATAGATAAAATATATATACTTATAATTATAACATAACCACAATTATATTCTCCACTAAACTATATAGTTTGTTTTACTCAATGTAGCCAATTATAAGTTTAGGGTCCCTAGAATTTTCAACTAAACTACGAATAAAAAAAACGTCAAATTCCGACTAAAAAAAACAAACTACTTAAACTACTTAAATTTGGGGGTTTAGTTTAGCAAATTCTAGGGACCCTAAATTTATAATTGGCTACATTAAGTAAATCAAAATTGTTTGGTGGGTGTTTTGTTTTTTAAAATTTCTTTCCGTTAAGAAATTTTTGTTATTGTTTATTATAATTTTAACAATGAAATACTCAGGGCCGAGCCGTGCCGGGGGTGCAAGGGGTGCATGGCACCCGGGCGGCACTAACACAGGGCGGCAAAATATCATCAAAAAAATTGTATCATATTATCAAGAATAAAAAAGCCACCCTGCAATATGCAAAAAACTTTCTAAAAATCACGTTTTATTGATGTCGCCGTTTCAAGGAATCATCGTTTTTATTCTGCACATAAAAACAATGCCAAAATTGTGCTGTCAGGCGGCAATGCTAAAAAAGACATAACCGAACGCGCGATAGCCACAAAAAATGATGACAAAGCCCGGTTTATAGATTGCCGCCCGCCCGCTTCGCTTTCCGTCCGTCCGCTTCGAGTTCGTCAAGTTTCATGTTTTACGGAAGCGGGCTTACGGGAAACCAATTAAATCGCGCGCTGTGTACCACGTGATATTGTTTACAAGCTGAACTGTTAAGTTAAAGCATAATTTCTTCCGATTTGACGGCTGCGTATTTCAGCAATTTTTAGTTTTTCTATTAACTTGAGGCAAATAGGATGCAAACATAGTAGTTTCTTTTGTCTTTTAATGCGTTTAAGTTAAAAACTAGTTAATGATTTAAAAGGCTTCTTTCCGAATTTATTTGTAGCTTTAAGAATATTTTTGACGATGCCAGTTACTGTTGCCCATGGAGAGCGGTCATTTTCGAAATTAAAACTAATTAAGACCGATTTAAGATCCAATATGAGTCATTTCAAATTTAGCAATTATAAGTATTGAAGAAGATATTTCTAACAACTTGGATGTAGGCGACTTGATTAGGGAATTTGCTATTAAAAAAGCGAGAAAAGTAGATTTTAGTTTTTTAGTTTAGTTTAATTATTTTTGTTTTTTTTTCCTGAATGTATTTTTATTTTATTCTTTTATGTATTTGTTAATAAATACTTTGTTATTTTACTATAAAATTTGTTATATGTTTATTGAGAATGATAAATTATGAAATCCTCCCCTACCGACAACCTAATTTTTTACATTAATGGGGGCGGCAAATTTAATTCTTGCACCCGGGCGGCAGATACCCTAGGCTCGGCCCTGGAAATACTAATTGCAAAGTAAAACGAACGGTTAAACAGGAGTACCAATTTTAAATATTATAATATACAGTACCAACATAATCAAATATGTCAAATTCCAAATAAAAAAACAAACTGTATATTAAATTCAAAAACTAGTTTATTTTACCCTTAAATAAGGGGCCGTCCAAAAATTTCGTTACGCTTATACAGGGTGGTCCAGGATTAATCTGAAAAATTTTAATGATCGATAGAGCCTGAAAAAACAATAAAAACAAACCCAAAAACGTTTTTTTAAAATACACACTAACACACTAATAGCCCTTCAAAGGCAAAAAAATGTTTTTTTAAATAACTTCTGCTCAAATTTTGTGTAGGTAAAATTTCTTACAAAAGGTCCAGCGGCGGAGATTTTGGAGGGGTTTCCCCTTTTTACCCCCATATTTCGACACCACTGGATTTTATTGGAAAGTCATCAGATTTCTTATTCAATTTAGAAGCAAAACTTGTGTGTTAAATTTTCATAAGAAATTTGAAAAACACCGAGTACACGAAATTTTATCATTTTTTATTTTAAATCGGTAACTTGGTAACAATTATGCCACGTTATCAGTTTATAAAATATTATAAAAATAAACTAGCGTCCAGGAGTCATCGTGCAGTTGTTACTGATCCCGTCATATTTTTAGGTTGTTTTATTGTAACGTTGATTGAGGATTACAATCAACGTCTGTAATTAATAATTTAATTATATAATACAAAATCAAACCAACCCAAAAACCACCCTATTGAAAGCGATTATTCCATTATTTCATTGGTAAATTTTTATTGGCCCAATACAATCGTTCAGAAAAAAAATAATTTTTTATTACTAAAATAATAACAAAAGTTCCGTGTACACAGTTTTTGAAATTTTAAACTGAAATATCTCCGAAACCATTGATCTGATAAAAAATAAACATAAAAGTTTTGCTTTTAGATTGAAAAAGGATAAAAATAAATCTGATTATTTTCTAATAAAATCCAGTGGCGTCGAAAATATGAGGGTAAAAAGGGGAAACCCCTCCCAAAATCTCCGCCACTGGGCCTTTTGTAGGAAATTTTCATTATATTATCGACGAAAGTTTAACCTACACAAAATTTGAGAAGAATCGGATTAATGGTTTAAACATTATTTTGAAGGACTATATCTCCGTTAGTATGCATTTTTGAAAAATGTTTTTGGGTTTGTTTTTATTGTTTTTTCAGGCTCTATCGATCATTAAAATTTTTCAGATTAATCCTGGACCACCCTGTATATATCATCACATTCTGTCACAAGGGAGGGGGTCAATTTAGACCATTTTTAGCGTCAAGAGATTTATGGACGACCCCTTAACACATTGCGTGCCACGTCTGACATATGTGACAGACAGTGCTACTTCCTGAGGGGCCATGTCTGTCATACATGCAAGACACAATTTTCACTACCAGGCCGCGTCTTGCAGATATGCTAGACGCTACACGCTTTATCTTATGGGTTATTAATTTGTGGCCTGCCACGAACATTTTGGTATATTTGGTTCGAGCAAATTCGGAAAATTACTATTTTTTTTTCGATGATTTCTATGATTTAGCAATAATCGCTCATGGCCCCCTAGGATACTTTCTAAATATACACGTGGCACGCAATGTGTTAAAACTAGTAAAAGTAACAAAAAAAACATTTTTAAGGGGGATACTAGAAAATGGGAAAAAATAAATCAGAAAGGAGAATGCCCCCCAACGTGCTGTAATTTTCCAGTGGCCGTCGCTAGAGATTGTATGTTTGTATTCAGTGGACAAAGTGGGGCCAAAATTACAAACTCCCTATTCCAGTTCAACTTTAGAGATAAAACGTAAAAAAACAAGACATTTTGCGAAATGGTACTAAAAAAAAAAAAATTTTAGCTGGACTCGAATCTCCACGGAACACATCCTGCGCCACAGTCCGCCGCCCCCCGCCCGCCGCTACGGCCACACCATGGTGGCCTACGACCGCCACCTCTACGTTTTCGGGGGCGCGGCGGATTCCTCCCTGTCCAACGACCTTCACTGCTTCGACCTCGACAGCCGCACCTGGTCCGTGGTGCTTCCGGCGGCGGAGTCCTGCCTGCCCTCGGGCCGCCTCTTTCACGCCGCGGCGGTCATCGGTAACGTTTCTATGGCACGCCCTTTTAGCATTTATTAGGTTATAGTTTGAAGGTTAAAATTTAGCACTTTAAAGCCGGATTTATAGTTCTAAAAAGTAGGAGTAGCAGTAGCAGTAAGCCAGTGTTACCAATATAATAATAAAATAAAATGTCTTCATAAATGTCTGCAGTGTGATTGGCTGGAGTAGGAGTAGCAGCAAGAAAAGTTAAAACTTGACCATCTCTTACGCCAACGACCTTGGTTGCTACTAAAATTCCTAAAATTTGGCTTAAATCTTAAATTCTCCTAAAAATGCCATCAATCTCCTAAAACTCCTAAAAATAAATATAAATAGTTAGAGATGTAAAACAATGGTTTTTTTTCAGATGTGAAAAAAAAAACATGAAAAACAAACTAGAAAAAAACGGATTTTTTCAAATCCGCTGCAATAAAGCATATTCTGTCAATAAATAACATTAATCTTAAAAAATGGAGTAATTTTTCAAAATGAAATTTTGAGTAAAATGTATTATTAATAATAAAGTGAAATATAGAATAAATTACATTTTTCATTATTGAAAATTTTGACCGAGACTAAAAAATCTGATTTCTTATTATTTGGTAGTTTCCACATAAGAAACCAATAGCAATTTAAAACTTCTACACTAATAGAAAAAATTAAAGGATAAAAAAAATTCCAAATTTTTTGCGATTTTTCGGATAGCTGTATCTTCGTTAAAAATGTTCGTATTGGAGCCGTAAAAAAGCAATTTGAAGCTTGAAGCTTCTAGTTTTGAGATTTTTAGATAAAAAACTAGCAACGCTCAATCCTAACGAATACCGTACCTAATAATTTTTTGGCCTTAAGAATTCTTCTTTGGTCCACGGTATGTTCTGACTTAACCACCAATGAATAAATGTTCTATAAGAATTTGCTATCGTTTTTTTTTAATTTACTATTCTACATGAATTTGAAAAATCATGAAAAAAAGTGTTTTTTTAGCTTTTTGAAAACTCAAGCGCTGAATCAAAAATATTATAGGTAGTTCAAAACAAGTAATTTAAAAAATATATATTTTTAGGTTCTGGTTTATTAAATTCTTTTTAAAATGATATATTACAACCTACATTATTCTTAAAAAAATATACCTAAAAACAAAATCCAGAAGCTTCCAGACTTTTAGCCATATTTTGTTTGTTTTTTACAAAAATATACCAAGTTATATATCAAATAAAGGGATTTTAAATTTTCTTTTAAATAATAGGTAAAATAGTAAACAAGTTGTTTTTATTTAATTACAAAAATTCATTTGCATACTATATTTCTCCTAAAATTCCCAAAAAACCTCCCAAATTTTTAAAAATTAATATTTTTTAGCTTAATGTTTTACAGTTTTATTTTATATTTAAAAAAGCATCAATTGTTTTGAGTTTAAAAAAATTAACTTTTAAAACTATTTTGGTAGAAAAAGTTATATTTGTTTTTATTTTCAATGTCTTGACATGTCTTGAAGTACTAAAAAATTTAACTTTACAAATTTTATCTAAATAATTCTATAAAATATTTATTTAATATGTACAAAATTCTGCTCAAATAAATTATACTTAAGAAATTATTTTTATTAAAAAATTCTTGTCTTTCAATACATGATAGTAAAAAATATTTTAAATTAATAAATGTTAAAACGGCGTGCCATACGTTTCTTTGTTATTTTTGTAAACTTACAGAATTCTCATCGTGTAAATTACAATTAGACGTTTAATTTGTAATTTTACACTATAGGAATGTAAATTTACACTTTTTGTGTAATTTTAGGCGCCGCAATGTACATTTTCGGCGGCACCATAGACAACAACGTACGCAGCGGCGAAATGTATCGTTTTCAATTTTCCAACTACCCAAAATGCACTCTAACCGACGATTTCGGCCGCTTTCTGGAGTCCAGGCTTTTTACGGACGTCCACTTTTTGGTGGGTCCAGAGGAGAAGAAAATCGAAGCCCACATGGCCTTCGTAGCCTCCAGAAGCAGTTATTTAAGGAACAAAATCAAGCAGGCCAAGGAGAGTCGTGACGGCAAATTGCTGGAGACTGAAGCAGGTCAGAAAATGTTGCTTTTTGAGAGAACTGTTTGAGATAGAGTTTCGAAAATTTAAGGAGTTGTTAAGAGATGGTTGAAGAATATTTATTCCAAATTTAAAGATCCTAACATGTAAAGCTTGAAATATTTTTTCTGTTTATTTTCAGGTTCAACAAACGATCTACCAATTGTGGAAATAAAACTTCCTGACGCGAATCCCGACGCGTTCGAAATGATCCTAAACTTCATCTACACGGATCAAATAGACCCGACAAAGTGCGCGAAAGAGGGCGAAGATCCCTTCAGCAACCGCATAGTTCTGCAAATGATGGACGTGTACAGACTTGCCGTGCAATTCGACATGGTGCGACTCGAACAGCTGTGCATACAGTATCTGAACAACACCATCAATTTGAATAACGTGCTGGATGCTCTCCACAACGCCGACAATTTGGAGCTGGTGTTCATCAAAGAGTTCTGTTTGAGGTTCATAGTGAAAGAAGCGAATTTCAACGAGTTGGTGATGAGTCCTGAATTCGAAGGGTTGGATAGAAAGTTGATGGTGGAGATCATCCGCAGGAAGCAGACGCCCCAGAAAAAGCAGTCGAACAAGGCGACTTTCGAGGGGGTTGGGAGTTCGTTGCAGGAGGACATGAGGAATTTTTTGAAGCACAACGGAAAGGAACTGTGCGATATCGAGTTGATTCTCGATGAGGAATCGATTCTGGCTCACAAGACCATCTTGGCGGCTCGTTGCGGGTATTTTGAGGCCATGTTCCGCTCATTCATGCCCGCCGATAACAAAATAACGATACAAATAGGCGAAATAATACCTTCAAAGGACTCTTTCAAGTCGCTGCTGCGTTTTGTTTACTACGGCGAGGTGAAAATGCCTCCGGAGGACTCCCTTTACCTCTTTTCAGCCCCTTTCTTCTACGGTTGCACAAATAACAGACTGCAAGCTTTCTGCAAACAAAACTTGGAGATGAACGTCACTTTCGAGAACGTGATACAAATCTTGGAGGCGGCAGATAAAATGCAGGCCGAAGATATGAAGAAATACGCCTTGGATATGATTGTGCACCATTTACCAAAGGTTGTTAAACTGCCTGGTCTAAGAGTGCTCACCAAAGAGCTGATTTTGGATGTAATGGATGCCATTGGGGATGTATTGAATGACGGAGAGTGGGGTGTCATTATAAGACCCAAGAAGAATTAAATATTTATATTTTAACATTCTAGTTTGTACTTTGTATATTTTACTTGTAAGATTTTAACAACATTTATGGACTTGCCATGCAATTAGACATTATGCGACTTGAACAACTATGCATACAGTATCTGAACAACACCATCAATTTGAATAACGTGCTGGATGCTCTCCATAACGCCGACAATTTGGAGTTGGTGTTCATCAAAGAGTTCTTTCTGTTTGAGGTTCATAGTGAAAGAAGCGAACTTCAACGAGTTGGTGATGAGTCCTGAATTCGAAGGGTTGGATAGAAAGTTGATGGTGGAGATCATCCGCAGGAAGCAGACGCCCCAGAAAAAGCAGTCGAACAAGGCGACTTTCGAGGGGGTTGGGAGTTCGTTGCAGGAGGACATGAGGAATTTTTTGAAGCACAACGGGAAGGAATTGTGCGATATCGAGTTGATTCTCGATGAGGAATCGATTCTGGCTCACAAGACCATCTTGGCGGCTCGTTGCGGGTATTTTGAGGCCATGTTCCGCTCATTCATGCCCGCCGATAACAAGATAACGATACAAATAGGCGAAATAATACCTTCAAAGGACTCTTTCAAGTCGCTGCTGCGTTTCGTTTACTACGGCGAGGTGAAAATGCCTCCGGAGGACTCCCTTTACCTCTTTTCAGCCCCTTTCTTCTACGGTTGCACAAATAACAGACTGCAAGCTTTCTGCAAACAAAACTTGGAGATGAACGTCACTTTCGAGAACGTGATACAGATTTTGGAGGCGGCAGATAAAATGCAGGCCGACGATATGAAGAAATACGCCTTGGATATGATTGTGCACCATTTACCAAAAGTTGTTAAACTGCCTGGTCTGAGAGTGCTCACCAAAGAGCTGATTTTGGATGTAATGGATGCTATTGGGGATGTATTAAATGACGGAGAGTGGGGTGTCATTATAAGACCCAAGAAGAATTAAATATTTATATTTTACCATTCTACTTTAACTTTGTACTATGCATATTATACTTGTAAGATTTTAACAACGTGTATGGACTTGCCATGAACTTAGACATTATGCTACTTGAACAACTGTGCATACAATATTTAAACGACATCATAAATTGGAATATTGTACTGGGTGCTCTCCATAACGCCGACAATTTGGAGTTGGTGTTCATCAAAGAGTTCTGTTTGAGGTTCATAGTGAAAGAAACGAATTTCAACGAGTTGGTGATGAGTCCGGAGTTCGATTGGTTGGATAGAAAGTTGATGGTGGAGATCATCCGCAGGAAGCAGACGCCCCAGAAAAAGCAGTCGAACAAGGCGACTTTTGAGGGGGTTGGAAGTTCGTTTGCAGGAGGACATGAGGAATTTTTTGAAGCACAACGGGAAGGAACTGTGCGATATCGAGTTGATTCTCGATGAGGAATCGATTCTGGCTCACAAGACCATCTTGGCGGCTCGTTGCGGGTATTTCGAGGCCATGTTTCGCTCATTCATGCCCGCCGATAACAAGATAACGATACAAATAGGCGAAATAATACCTTCAAAGGACTCTTTCAAGTCGCTGCTGCGTTTTGTTTACTACGGCGAGGTGAAAATGCCTCCGGAGGACTCCCTTTACCTCTTTTCAGCCCCTTTCTTCTACGGTTGCACGAATAACAGACTGCAAGCTTTCTGCAAACAAAATTTGGAGATGAACGTCACTTTCGAGAACGTGATACAGATTTTGGAGGCGGCCGATAAAATGCAGGCCGAAGATATGAAGAAATACGCCTTGGATATGATTGTGCACCATTTACCAAAGGTTGTTAAACTGCCTGGTCTAAGAGTGCTCACCAAAGAGCTGATTTTGGATGTAATGGATGCCATTGGGGATGTATTGAATGACGGAGAGTGGGGTGTCATTATAAGACCCAAGAAGAATTAAATATTTATATTTTAACATTCTACTTAACTTTGTACTGCGATATCGAGTAGACGTCACTTATGAGAAAGTATTAATACTTACCTTTTACAATCTAATTTTATACTTACTTTTATAACGCTGGTTTGCAAGATTATGTAATAATGTAGACCAGTGTTACTGCTGTATATTCTATGAATTGTTTTACCGTAATTAAATTATATTAATAAATTAACCTATCAAATAAATAAATAAAAGGCATTTTTATAATTTATATTTAAATGATTAATTAAATACAATAAAACTATGCTAGTGATATTACCTTAAGGCTAAGGTGTTTTGTATAAAATAACTTTAAAAATACGCAAACATTTTACCTACTATCAAATAAATAAAGTGTTGTTGTGTGATCTTACAAGTTGTAATTGGTAAATTAACTTTAATAAACGTTACGCACGTTTAGTTATAATTTAAATCTACTATGTACAAAATATTAAATTATAATGTTTGTAAGAAACTGCGAGGATTTCTTAATAATTTCGTAGTATTTACAATATTCACCTAAACTAAAGAGCCAAATATAATTTAGTGTCATTAAAGTATACCAAAGATGGAGCCAACATAAAATCAGCCTAATACATTTTCCTATTGAGGAAGACTTAATATATAGGTTTATTGCTTTTATTACAATAAAAAGCAGTGTAAAAAACTAAAACAATTTAATGGGGCACTTATAAACAGTTAATGTTTTAATAAACTTTAAAAAAATGTTAATAAAATATTTAAAATTAATTTTAAACATAATTTATTATTATTGTTGTCTTCCCTCACTTCATACTGTTTATTATATGATGATGACGTTAGAATAAACAGTGTGAAGTGTGGGAAGACAAAAATAATTGATTTAAAACGTTTAACAGTGGACTGTCCCGCTTAAACAAAGAAAAAATAATAAAGGCGCACGCGATCCTATTAGTCCTGAGTCGAACGAAAATTTCGTATACCAAAAAAAAGTGATACTACTACCTCCTTAGAAAACAAGTTTGCGGACGACGTCATCATTTGGCGGCTTGCGCCACCTTGCCGTTCTTGGGCGGAGTGGGCGACAAACAAATGACGTCGTTGTCTTTGTCGTCGTCGACGGAGATGGGGCCGTTGTCCTTCTCCCACTCCTTCAGCACCGTGTCCAAGTTGTAGCGCTTGCGGTGGTTGACGAAGAACGTCCGCACGTGCGCCTCGGTCTTGTTGCCGAGCACCTCGGCGATCGACTTGAAGTCCTTGCCGTACTTCCGCACGCCCTGCACCGCCAACAGCAGCTCCTCGTTGGTCCAGCGCGCGTTGACCCGCGTCTGGCCGTCCGGCGCGCTAGCCGGACGCAGCTCCTCGATCGAGTCCGAATGCTTGCGCTTCAGCGAGCTCACGTTCTGCTTGTTCACCTGGATCTGCAACAATTGCAGAGTGCATCTCGTTAAGTTGCTGAATGCACGCAACCAAACTTGCATGGAAACACCCAGTACGAGGCCTTTCACAAATATTTACTGTCCGTTCAGGCTAAGTTGAGTGCCGCGGCTTGCCGTTTGTTCGTACAGAGCGGCTACCGAAATACATGTTTTAATTGTGCCTGAACATAGAGATGATGGACTGAGTGACATTCCTTAGACCGCTCAACTTAGCCTGAACGGACTCACTTCTCATTAAAAAAAATTATTTAAATTTAAAATTAATATATTTTATTTTTTACACGCTTAGAAGTCACATACAGTGTGACCCATTTGTTTGCAACTCACCCCTCACGGTGCTGTTCTGAGAGGTGATTTTTGGACTTTCTGTGAAACCTAATTTTTTTTATATTCTTGTTAATTAGGTCATAACTAAAATTTTAAGAGCAAAATAAAAAAAATTTGACGGTTAATTTTGTTTTAATTGGATGTTTATTAAAAATATGTATGCACACTTTCAATTCTCCAATTAAAACTTGCGATTTTATTTAAATATTATCATAACTTTTTAAATCAGATTAAAGATTAGTTAATTTCCTAAAAAAAGGTCTATACATTTTTTATATCTTTTACTGTTTTGTTGTAATACACGTTTAAAGTTTTAATTTAAGGTTAAATGTATAGTATACATTTATTAAACAATAATTCTAAGGGTGCCACATTTTATTTAGGGCCGATTTATTCATTTTTGATTTATTTGACGAATAATTTCTTTGGATACTAGATATTGCCAAGACATGAAAGTTATCGGCCCGATAAACTTTAAACCGGTCCTTAGTTAAATTTCATGAATTTCTTCGTAACTTTTACAACAATTTTTCATTTTTGTTTATAAAAAACACTTTAAAAAACTAAACAAAAATTATAGAATACGTATACTGAAAATGACAATTCAAACATCAAATAAATTTTTAATAGATCTAAGTTTCATGGCAACCTTTAAGGATATATTAATTAAGGGAACATAAATGTATACGTCAATGGTTAGATTAAAAGTTTGAACGTTTATTGCAACAAAACAGTAAAATATATAAAAAAAAATTGTAAAAAAACTTTTTTTTAGTTATGCAAATATTAAATATTTAAATTAAATCGCTAGTTTTAATTGGATAATTGAAAGAGTGCATAATATTTTTAATAAACAGCCAATTAAAACAATTTAACCCGTCAATTTTTTTTTATTTTGCTCTTAAAATTTTAGTTATGACCTAATTAACAAGAATATAAAAAAAATTAGGTTTCACAGAAAGTCCAAAAATCACCTATCAGAACAGCACCGTGCCCTGTAAAATCTTTTTTATTGTGGGATTTTAACCGGATTTCTTTTTAAGTGTAGATCTTGATATCTATATTTTTAAAGAAGTTGTATTTAGAGATGAATCCAAATTTTACGTGTGTGTAGGTTAGACTGGGCCAAAAAAATTGACTATTTTTTTTTTAAATATATATATAAATTTTAAGAAAAAATTGAAAATTTAAGTTTTTCTTCGATTTTAATCGTGAATAACTTTTGAAGAATTAAATTTAGGCAAAAATGTTAAGAGACCTTTTTTGTAGAACATTAAATTTCCTTTAAGAATCCGACGTGAGCTTTCTTAAATATTCATTGGTTCATTAGTTACAAAATTTCAAAGTTAAAAGGGCAAATCAAAAAAATACATCGATTACTCGGAAGCGGCTCGTCTGACAAAAATTTTCAATCAGACCTTTTTTGTAGAGAATTTAATTTTATATCAAAATAAGTGAAAAGAAATTTTTTACACTTCAATGTTTTGACAGTTCTAACGTAAAACATCAAATTATGACTAAAAATCAAAAATAGCGATGATAGACCTGTTAAATTTAATATTAAGGGCTCAAATTTTAACCAATTTTTTTTTGTCATTCTAAATGACATTCTCGATATATTTTTCAAAAAAAAATAGTCAATTTTTTTGGCCCAGTCTAGTGTAGGTGATTGTAGAAAACGAATTATTCGGGATAAAACTGAAGCATTCCATAAAGACTGTTTAAAAAAAACTGTAAAATTTGCAGGTGTATGTCTAGAAAGGGTGTGAAGCATATGAAAATAATAGATGGAGTAGTTAATGCAAATAAATATCAACAAATTCTACAAAACAGCCTTATTCCCAGTAAAAAAGATGGTAATTTTATCTTTCAACAAGATAGAGCATCAAGCCAAACTGCAAAAACAACCAAAAACGGTTTGAAGAACACAATATGAGAGTTGTCATGGCCTTCAAGTAGTCCAGACCTCAATATTATTGAAACCTTCTGACATGAAAAGTTATTTAAGAAATAACCCTTAAAGAACCACAAATGATTTGAAGAGATCTTTTGCACCATATTATTGTAGATCCTTAAAGGAATCCATGCCAGACAGAAAAAGAGCTGTTATAAAGGCCAAAGGAGATGTAACGACGTACTAAACCTTCAAATAAATGATCGTCCGAAGTTAAAGTTGCCAGGATAATTTTTTTTCTTCAATTGTTATTGTAAATAAAATCTTATTTTTGTATATGTGACTTTTAAGCGTGTAAAAAATAAAATATTTAAATTTGAAATTTAAATAATATTTCTTGAATGAAAAATGAGTAAATATTTCTGAAAATTGGTTGTTAGGGTTCGTAATTACGAAAAATATTATTTCACTTCAAAAAAAGTGATTTGGAAATAAAAAGCACTTTATCTGAACCTATTTTATTATAACAAATTTTCTAGAGAACAAATTACCAAAAATGTTAATTTCTCTGAAAATAGGTATGTATGTTCATTCTCAGGGAAACTCACATTTTTTTGTTATTTGTTCAATAAAAAATTTGTTTTAATATTTATTATCTTTTTTTTGTAATAAAATTGGTTACGATAGGTTTTTATTATTAATTCATTTTTTTAAGTAAAATACTGTTCTTGTAATTACTGGGTGATTTCATATATGATTGGTTGTGTTTATGTTCACTGTCCAACAGTCCCAACAAAAGGTATAATCTTAACAGTGTTGCCAGGTCTACTAACAAAATTATTTACACAAAATCGGTAAAAACTTACAAAAACATAAAAATTAACACGATTTTAGGATAATTTAGAAGGTTTGAAGACGTTTTTAGATTCAGTAAGTCTTTTATTTATTTATTTACGTGACTAAAGTAGTCCCTGAAATGCCATAGTAGAGCTCTGTATTACCGACATACCACTCTACCGTGACATTTCTGACTGGATAAAGTTTTAAAATAATTTTAATATGACCCAATCAAGACTAAAAAAAAGTTTTTTTTATAACTATAATCTAACAATCCAAAGCATTTCATTCACACACACACAACGTACTTACGTAATAATTCGGTGAGTTATAACAGTCATTTCATGCGGAGATTGACTAAGTATGTTTAAATAATAATAAACATAAAGAAAACGTGCAAAAAGCTAAGGCCACAAAAAATTGCAAAAAAGTGTACAAAAAAAAAACAAACAAAATAAAAACGGTTTTTAACCAGAACCACCGCCGCACTCTTGCTCTTATGAGAGGGGGTAATTTGGGTGGTATAAGTGTCATTCCATGGTAGAAAATTAATTAAAAAAAACAGCCTGAGAAATGCTTTATTTTAGAATGTTCTACCATTAATTGAAGGGAAAATTTCATAAGACATTTTTGGGAGTTGAAATATACATGATTACATACATGATTTATTAACATGACAACATTGAAATTTTGTTAATTTGTCCTACCATTTAATACAGGGTGTCCCAGAACTCGCGCCACAGAGAAAAAGGAAACGTCCGAATGTTATGCTAAACACATACTTGAAAATTAAAATTATCGAGCGAGATAAGAATAAAAAACGATAGGCAATCCCAATACATGGCCATAGGGAATTCTTTAAATTGCTAGGATACTTAGGATGCATTGTTGATATTGTAATATGTAAAATATTTATAAAAAATAAAAGTAAATACACGTGTTAAGCCTGATTTATAGATAGATGAACAATACAAAAACCGTTGTGCAGTTTATAGATTCCCGTACGGGAATATATAAATGGCACCACAATCCACACAACAAGGTCTGTTCTATCTCGTACTAAAAATCACTGCAACACTGCACAGTTTAACGGCGGCCATTTTTGTTGTTTACAATTTTTGTGTTTATACAGATTAATAATCGTTTTAAACGTTGTGTTTCTCATAGTAAGCCTTAAAAGAGTCCTTAAAGTGCTAAGACAACCATTTTACTCCTCCATTGTAAAAAATAAACTTTATTCTATCAGGGCTGTCATAATAATGATAGAATAAGGTATATTTATTATAAAAGAGAAGTAAAATGGTTGTCCTTAGCACTTAAAGGCCTTATTTGAGGCTCTGTAAGAAACACAATGTTTAAAACAATTATTAAACAGCACAAACCCAAAGCACAAGAATTGTAAACAACAAAAATGGCCGCCGTTAAACTATGTGCAGTGTTGCAGTGATTTTTAGTATTTATAGCATGAGATAGAACAGACCTTGTTGTGTGGATCGATTTTCGTATTGTTCATCTTTTACGGGAGAAAGGAAGAAAGGCAATCAGGCTTTAAACTGAACTTGAAGGCCGGTACCATTACGAAATTACGACAATTGAGCATAGGGCGTTCTCGTCAAGTTATAACGCGCGGACTGTACCTAGAATTTTTTGGCGACGTTACCGTTTTGCCTTTCGTAACGCCGTGGGTTCTGGTTTACCCGGTCCGTAAAGAAGTTTCACTCAAAAAAACAAATTAAAAAAATCTTATGGAATCTTCCCAACTTAGATACAAGATATAACATTTGAGAGAGAGATTTGGTGATCATGAGTCTCTTTTTGGTGTTTTTGTGGTTGTTGTTGCTGTTGTTGGTTGGTACTCACTTGTGTCTGCAGCGAGTTGACCTCCCGCTCCATGCCTCTGAGCATTAAGAGTGCGGCGTTGCCGCTCGCCATCGTCGCCAGATCGTCGTGATTGATGTACATGCCGCGCGGCGGCTTCAGGCGGTGGCGTGCGCCGCTCTCGCCGCCCGACGGTCCGCCGCCCGTGCGATTAACGCCGCCGCCGCCCGCCGCGGCCGAGCCGCCCGCCCCCGAGCTGCCGGCGGCCGCACCCGCCGTCGTTGGACCGGACGTCGGTCGCGACACTCCTGTGCGTCTACAGTTGAATGAACAATAAGTACCGGGAGATGGTGGATAAGGGGGCACACATTTTTTTTTTAACCAAGGAACTTCCTGCATTTTTTACGCTTTCTATTTATAAAACCAGGCGCTAGCTCACACCGAAACTTTACTTGGAAAAGGTTTCTTAGGATTATTAATTGTTTCGACCTTTACTTGATGAAACTCCACATTAACTATGTGGATATAAAAACAACTTTGTTGTAAAGTTTCACGAAATTTATTAAATTTTGACAATTGTTTCGATACACAGTAGCTTCTTCAGAATGTATTAAAACTAATACTAGTACAAAATTTATATAACAAAAAATATTGGTATTCTAGGTATGGATTTAATTCTACATCTACCTGTGTTACATAATATTAAAATAGGATAGCATTAGGAAATTCCTAATCCCCCTCTAATAAAACTGTTAACAATAAATACATTAGGTTTTCCCCAATAGGAATTTCTTAATGCTATCCTATTTTAATATTATGTAACACAGGTAGATGTAGAATTAAATCCTTACCTAGAATACCAATATTTTTTGTTATATAAATTTTGTACTAGTATTAGTTTTAAGGTAGTTGTCGTGCTGTAAGCATACCATCAGAAAATTTTAAATTTTTGTATACAATTATCCTTAAAATTTTAAGTCGATTGACCGTCTATAACCCGAGATAAATTCAATAAAAAATTGGATAATTAACATGGATTGTATACGCTTTCTGTAGTTCTGTACCAGTTTATTAGTTATAAAAAAAAACTAACTGTCAGAAGCTTTCAAAAAACTAACAGTCTTTTAATGTATTTTTGCTGAGTTTAAAAAAAAAATAATTAAAAATTTTTGACCATCCAATTGTTTATAAATAACCGTTTAAAGTTCAACAATTTGTAAAAAGTATACATCACTAGTGTCAGATAAAAACAACTTGGCAACGGTGTACGCGAGTATAGATATTATTTCCGCAGTAAATTCAAACACTGATTCAGTCTCTAATATATCTATTGGTTGAGCATAAGCGACGTTGCCGGATGAAAATATTTGAAAGTATTACGTAAAGGTAACGTCTCCAGGGTACAAATAAATTATGAATCACTTGGCTACAAGCTCGTATACTTTTACGGTGCGTATAATCTAAAATTTTTTGACAATATTGTACCACGACAACTACCTTAATACATTCTGAAGAAGCTACTGTGTAGCGCAACAATTGTCAAAATTTAATAAATTTCGTGAAACTTTACAACAAAGTTGTTTTTATATCCACATAGTTTCTTAGGATGCCAAATTTTCTGGATAAAACGTAAATTTTGCTTTGTAGGTCATTCTATACTTTCCTTTGGAAACTCAAAAACTGGACCTTTTGGGAATTTCGTTTTTAATGTTTGGCAACATTGCACAGCAATAAGTGTCGCTAATAAAAGGATATTTATCTGATTTCCTGATATTTCCTGATATTTTTTAGCTTCTAGACTAGTTGGAGTGGTTTAACGACTTTTATAATGTTTAATTTTAAAAATTGTTTTTTTTTTGAAGTTGTAAGTAATTTGTAAGTAAACCCAGAAACTTTTGGGAGTAAATTGGTAAATCATAATAGTACCTATTATTACAATACTGAAAGTAGGGCACCATGGAAGAGATTATACTCAACCGTCATCTTGGATACAGGAATTTATTATTATTATTATTAAAATTAATTAAAAAACATAAAAATTACAACCAGAAGAACAATAAATAAAAAATTTCCATACAAATTTCATTTAAAACAAAAATTTATTCAATGAAGTCATGATGGCCGATTTTTACTGGATTCTGACGAAAAAAGGTTTAACCCCTAAAACAGATCTTTCGAAGCAAAAAGAACACGGTATAGTGCAAAAGAATAAAGCTGGAAAATATTAGTTAATTTGACAAAAAGTCAATGTAGATTCCAAAACAACTTAAGAAAAATCGTGAACTCTGAAATTAGGACAACTGGTGAGATTATTTTTGGCGTTTTACAAGTAGAAAACGAAAAATTTGGTGAAAATTTTTTACTTTTTTTGAAATTTTCATATTTTCCACACTAAACTCGTACTAACCAAGATTTTTACACATCGTTTGTGAGTACAATGGCACTAAACTGTTTTTTTAATATTGAATAACAACATACTACAAAGAACTAAGTTTTGTACCTTAAAAAACATTATTTTTAAATATATTTAGTCTAAAAAGAACTTAACGCCTGGTTTTATATAAAGTACACTGGTCTGCAAATTTGTATTAATACTTTAATTTTTAAAAAGTTTTCGTTAAAAATTGATTTTTAATATTCGCATTTCATAGCGGTTTGTGTTTGAAACTTCCAATTTTTCAAATTGTAGACCAGTGTTGAATGAATTATGCAAGATTTTTCTATGATGTGTGTTCTATCCTTTAACGGTTTCACACGTTTAACCTAACCTGTGTCTATCTAGTTTTGGTTTTTTTTTGTGTTGTGATCTAGTGACATACGTACCTCCAATGTTGGTAACAAGAATTGCACAGTCTGCCTTTGGTAGTCACTCTCGTGACGTTGCAGTCGACTCCACAGTTCGCGCATGCTCCACCCTCACCCTGCACACAACATACAACAACCATACCGTTTTTGTTTTTTGCTATCTTTTGTTTGGTTTTCTACTTTTCTATTTGTTCTTAACAATTCGTTAGTTTTTGTTAAAAGTGGTGGATAATTTAAAAGTACAATAAAAAAACTTGGAAAGCCTCTACAATTCAAAAAAAATTGTTGTAAATTTATTTTCGGAAAACTTTTATGCTCTTCAATGGGGTTCTATTGTTTTTGACATTCTTAATGTATTTGACAATAAATTAAGTTTGCAACATTCTTAAATTAGGAAAAAAACCAAAAACAAATGTTTATATTAAACTTTTTATACAAGGTGTCCCTAAAAAGCCTGTACAAAATAATACCACATATTCCTGAGCAATATAACTAAATTTACCTCTATACAAGAGTTGATAATATATACATATATGTATACAGGGTGTCAAAATTGAAAGTTCGATTTTATTAAATAACTTTGAAAAAAAAAGTTTTTGAACAAAATTTGGGGGCTTTTCAGGACGGGAAAACAAAATTTAAGTATACCTTTACATTAATTGTTTAAGAAATTTAAATTTAGTTATATTGGTAAAAAACGGTTTTTTTTTCAGATGTGAAAAAAAAACATGAGAAAACCTTTCTTTTCAAATCCGCTACAATAAAGCATTATGTCAATTAATAACATCTATCTTAAAAAATGGAGTAATTTTTCAAAATGAAATTTTGGGTAAAATGTATATTGATAATAAAGTGAAATGTAGAATATTATTCATTATTGAAAATTTTGACCGAGACTAAAAAATCTGATTTCTTCTATTTGGTAGTTTCCACATAAGAAACCAATAGCAATGTAAAACTTCTACACTAATAGAAAAAATTAAAGGATAAAAAAAAATTCCAAATTTTTTGCGATTTTTCGGATAGCTGTATCTAATGGTCGTATTGGAGCCGTAAAAAAGCAATTTGAAGCTTAAAGTTTCTAGTTTATAGATTTTTAGATGAAAAACGTGCAACGCTCAATCCTAAAGAATACCGTAATAAAAAAATTTTGTCCACGGAATGTTCTTGTTCTTGTACTCTACATGAATTTGAAAAATCATGAAAAACGTGCTTTTGGTTGAAAAATCAAGCGCTAAAACAAAAATAATATAGGAAGTTACTTTTTTTAGGACCAAATCAAAACAAGCGCGGCCCTTATTGGTCAATTAGGTGGTAGTGGCTAATTTTAGTCCATGAACTGGACTGGAAACATAAAAATTTAGGCAAATGAAAAAAAACCTAAAATATAAAAAAAAACAATGAAAAAAAACCTAAAAAAAACGGACCGTTTTTTTTCAAGTCGCATCTCTAATTTTTTACAGGCAAATCATTGAAACCTTGTATATATATTTAATGAAAGAATAGGCTTCTAAAAATTTTTAAGGTACTTTTCAATTACCCTGTAGCATATTAAATTTTCTATTTTGCGATTAAATAAAGTAAAAAATCGATATTTTTGTGAATTTTTTAAAATTTATTAGTTGCTTCTGACAACTTTTAAACTGTTTAAATGTGTTTCACAACAAAAGAAAATTGTTATTTTGTTACTTAAAATTAAAAGGGATGGTGCTAAATTATGATAAAATGGTTGAAGTTGTGATAAAAGTTATATTTAAGGTTTTGGAACCTTAAACTAAAATGTCTCTCAAAAATAAAAAAGCCATGCTTCATAAAAATGACAAACTTAAAAGTGCAAATTTAAATAGAGTTGAAAAAGCAATGAAAACAAGTGAATAGCAGTGCGCACTAATTTTGAAACAATCGAGATTCGAAAGAAACCCCGAGGTGACAGAGAAATGTTCCGATTGGATGTAAAAAAATGGGCGTGCCGTGCTAAAATGCTACTCTCTGATTGGCTACCTTAATGGAATAATCGCTAGTCGAGGCGCCCGATCTCGGGGGGCTCTGGTTACGCTGAATGCCCCGGTGTAGCGTCCACTTCTGGAATTTTTACAATGTTTTTTGTTTTGGAAAAATTTTAAAAATGGGGCCAATTTCATGGTAATTTTGAAAATCTTTTACTCACAGATTCATCCACAGCGCTATAAAAGGTTTAAGTGTTAAGAACACGGGAAAATTAAAAGATTTACCATGCATTTTTTTTCTTCAAAAAAACATGCAATAAATAATTGCAATTAAAAGTAAAAAACGCACAAAACATTAAACCATTCTTGTAAGAAATAAATCACACATTTTAAGTCAAATAAATAAAAAAAATTAATAATGAAAAATATGCCCCCATTTGAAATCGTCCAGTTTTGCGTAAATTCACAAAATACACATATTTATTTTGCTCTAGTTTTTTGTTAATGCTTATTTTTAATATCAATCCACAAGTGTGGCAAAAATAATGTTTTTTGAAAGAATTTTTAAAGCATCAATCCCCCCTTTTTAAGAAAGTTAAATCGTTTTATCTCATTTCCTATTGGTTGGACAAAAAAGTGTTATAACAAAATATGTAGAGCATTAAATTTTGAACGTATTTGCCAACAAGCAGTTTTTTTAAAGATAGGGGGCACCAAGGTTACCAAAAATTAGTTTTTTTATACTTTGACCCTCCAAAATTGATTTAAACCGGATGTCCGTTTATCGGAAATGACCGCAAAGAGATTATTTGAAATAAATATGAAATATTTGTGTTGTACAATTTAAATTAAAAAAAAATAAACGATTTAATTATACCATACTTATTTAGTATGAATTAGGTTAGCACAGAATTCATATTATTACAAAGTCTACTAAAAATCAACTTCTTAAGACTTCTTGTTTAAATAAAAAAATCCAAATTAAAAATAAAAAAAATCCGATTTTTTTCTAAATCAACTTAAAGCAAAAAAAATATTTTGGTACCAGGACAATTTGTATCAAATAGACCATATAATGAAAATGTTATTTTAATTTAAGCATTTCACCCTAACCAGACATAAAAACCCCAAATTATGCAATTCCCCCAAAAGTAAAGTACCTAAAAACTACTAAAACAATCATCCTACCTTTTCGTCATGATCCGACTCCTCGTTTGATCCCACCTCGGATCCAGCCTCCGAGGGGGCCCCGTCTTCCTTCTGTGTGTTCAATTTTCTCGCCTGTTTGTCCATCAAGCTTGTACGCGAACGAGTGTTCTTCCAACTGTAGTAGTATTTCACCAAACTTGCTATGCTTTTGTCGGGTAGCTAAAACAACAAAAATCATTCACAATAAATCGTTGAGTTATTTTTCAGGTTGCTCACCATCTGCCTTATCCTGTGAAAACTTTTACCGTGGAACTGGAAAGCCTGTTCAAAAAGGACCTTGTCTTCAACAGACCACTCGTCAGGGAATGGTGTGAAGTTGGCCAAATCGAGAACAGCCCTCTCAAGGTCGTGTTTGTGCCAGAATAACATCCCCAAAGCCTGCTCCCCATTGTAACCGTACTTATCTTTGGCCAAAATAATGTAATCCTCCACTAAAAACCCCGAGACGCGCATACAAACACTGTTTCACAACTTATTTGAATGGCATACTTACATTTTGTCTCAGGTATGGTTTCCGTTGGAGACCACACTAAAAGAGCCCTGTCGGCCAAAAGTTCGGGTTTTCTGAGGGCTTCGGGTTGCAATTCCGGACATGTGGCCTGATAATCCCTACCGACCCTTATTTTATCTACTGGAACTGAAAGAAAAAGCAATGCTAGTACGCTAGACTTTTACCTTGGCATTTCAGATTTCACAACGAAAACACTACAAAACCTCCACAAACATAAAAAATGACGCTTTGTTGAGATTTAGGAAGGAGAAATAACATCATTTAAGGCATAGTTGTTGGTTTACCTGAGCTTTCATCTTCGCTTGTGGACTCCTGA
The DNA here is from genome assembly GCA_921294245.1 of Brassicogethes aeneus. Lineage (NCBI taxonomy): Eukaryota > Metazoa > Arthropoda > Insecta > Coleoptera > Nitidulidae > Brassicogethes > Brassicogethes aeneus. Next base: position 4,560,860 of record OV121138.1, read on the forward strand.
ACATGTCCGTTGGGACTCGGCCCTCGACTCCTCCGTCCATTTCTAACGTTCTCCGTATTTTTCTCCGCCAACACCATTTTCTTTCTGCCTATTTTCGCTAACGCATAAATACAATCGCTCCGGAAATTTGCTCGAAAGCGAACTTATGAATCAGCACACTGACAGACAACTTCAAACTGCACAAACTGGACTTTTTTCCGTCGAGCAGCCGTAGTTTTCGGAAAGTTGCGCGCAACCGCCGCCAGGATCGCCACTTTTGCACGCTTGCTTTTCAGCGGCGGCGTTGACAAATCTACTTTAAAACAATGTTTAATGCGAAATTGCATAAACACACTGCATTATCATCCAATGATAATTAAAATAGAAATATTTTTTTTGAAACAGTACAAATGACACAAAACAATAAGAAATGATTACGTTTTTGTAGGAAAAATATTTAGGATTAAATGTTAGATTTGTCAACACTGTTTCCTACCCATTTAACGCTGTCTAACCTAACTTTCCAGTCGAAATGTCGTCCTTTGCGAATTTAATAATAACAAGGGGGATTTCTACGAGTTGTGTGAGGCATGGAAAAAGGAATTTCAAGAAATTTAGTCTGTTTAACAAACGTGGGTCACGGCAGTACAAGGAGGCGCAACGAAATAACCCGGAACCTGATATTCCTATATACAGTGTGTATTTTTTGGTTTTGTGAGTTCCTTAAGATAATGAATGTGTTTTAGAGAGAGGGTTGAGGGATACTGGCTTCTACAATGAAGGAAAATATGTGCATGTACCTGAGAAAGTACCAGAATTGATTGTTCCAGATTTAACGGGTTTTAAGGTATGATTGTTATTTTACTGCTGTAACAAATTGGTATTTTTAAAATTATCTAATTAGTTCTGATGATGGATATCACTGTACAAAGTAAGTTGAATTTATATTTCAGTTGAAGCCCTATGTTTCATATAAAACCCCAGATGTGGTCCAATCAGAATTCACAGCTGAAGATTTGTTTAATGTTGTTTATGCTCCAAAAATAGCCCAAGATTTAAAAGAGGGTAAATTAAACAATGATGGAACTCCTTTAGAACCTTCAGCTGAGGAAAAATTAACCAAAGAAGATGCTTATAATAGAGCAAGACAAACTGGTTCAGATATATTTTAGTTTTTGTTGATTTAGTCTAGGTGTAAATAAAACGATTGTTAAAATAATATTTAGTTTTATTTTATACAATAATAGACATTTATTTACAATATTTAAGCCTTACTAATTTTTCTGTTCTTCAATATACTGGCAATAAAGAATTCCCCAGCTTTGTAGGAACTTCTTACCAATGGACCACTTGCTACATAAAGGAAACCCATTTCTTTACCAATTTTTTCCCAGTGCAAATATTTTTCTGGGGTCACATATTCAACCACTTTGAGATGTCTTTTGGTGGGTTGCATGTACTGGCCCAAAGTTACGCAGTCAACATCATTTTCCCTAAGATCTTTTAAAGTTTGGTGAACTTCCTCATCAGATTCACCTAAACCCAACATTATGGAGGATTTTGTGATTAAATCGGGGTTGAACTTTTTGACAGCTGCTAGAGTTTCAAGGGACTGCCTAAAATATACAATGAAGTGGTAAGTATCATTAAATTAAATTACAAATCATTTATTACCTATATTGAGCACGCCTATCCCTCACAAAGGGAGTTAATGATTCCACTGTTTCAATATTATGTGCATACACATCAAGACCACATTCTACAATGTTTTTTACATGGTCCAAATTACCCCTAAAGTCGGGAACCAAACATTCCACCAAAATATCAGAGTTCCTAAAAATGAGAACATGAATTAAATACTTTTTTTATACAAGGTGTCCCAGCAGATGTGGAAAGTAATTTAAATAAAATGTTACAAGGAATCTATGTACAAAAATTACTTCTTTGGATGTTAATACGTTTTCTTTAATATGTTCTAAATTAGGTACAGTATTTTTGTTTTTAATAACAGGTGACTATTTTTTCCTAATTTAAAGATTGCTAAACTTTAAAATATGACTTTTTTAAGGAACAGACAATGTTTAGAAAATAAATAACTACTTAAACGAGTTTATAAAATGAACTGTAACTATAACCATACTTGATCTATGACAAACACAAAGTAATGTTTTTTCAGAATTTAACAATTCTATTTGACATTTTATCTAACAACCATAAAAAAAGTATAGCTAACAACTGTCAAATTGACAGTTGTTAGCTATACTATAGCTATACTATACGATTGACAGTGTCAATCGTTTTTAACCTTACTTGTTACCAATCTGACATCTGTCAACGTTTTAACATTACTTTTTCAAAAAAGTTTTTCCCAATGTTAACTTAAGTCTAACTTAAATTTTGTATAAAAATAATTTGACCTATATCTCAGTTTTCGTGTTCGAGAAAACATTTTTAAAGCCCTTTAATTTAATAATAAAAAAACGTTCTAAAAATAACTTTTAGGGAATTTTTTTTAAGTAAATAAAAAATACGCTGTACAAATCAAACGAACAGTAACGAAGATACAGTCGGTAAAAATGACCCCTTTTTGATTATTTTGCTGAAAAGTGGTCATTTTTGACGACTTTGAAGCGCTGTATTCTCGTTACTGTTCGTTTGATTTGCACAACATTTTCAGGGTATACTAACAAAAATACGCTCTTTCACAGCATATTTTTTATTTACTTCAAAAAATTTTTTCCTATAAAAGTGTTTATTCGAGCGTTTTTCATTATTAAATAAAAGGGCTTTAAGAATATTTTCTCGAAAAACCCTTGAACACGTAAACTGAGATATAAGTTGAAGTATTTTTATCCAAAATTTTATTTTAAAGTTTGACCAGTGGAGTGCAAGAAAAAAGTTCACCTGGTATAATGATAGAAACAAAAATACTTCAATAATATTCCTTTAGATAAAATGCATACCAAGTTTGTCTTTTTATTTTAAAAGGCATTAAAATAATGAAGTAATATTTGGACAAAGTTAACATAACTTTCTAAAACCTATTAAAACTATTACTTACTGTCTTTTTATTTCCCTGACAGTTTCTGCAAAATGCATTGAACCACCATCTGGTAAGTCTGAATTAACAGAAAAGTTGTGTTAAAATAAAAAGGTGCTTAATATATGGCACACCATATTATTAGAAAACTAGGGATATTATTATCAGGGGATCTATATCCCAAGCAGCATTTTCAGTAAAAGCGTAGAGGTTTGAGGCAATATTACTTAATTTAAGTAAATATTTTGTTAAATTAACCTTCAAAATTTACTTTGAAGTAAAACTTTTTTTAAAGTTAAGTATTTAAAAAGTTTTATTTATGTTATTTTTACCTATTTTAATAACCCTTAAGTTTCAACACTTTAAAGTATTATGTGGGACGTAATTTTTACGAAAAAAAATTACTTATAATGTATTTCACCTAAAGGAAAATTTAACTGTAATTTTAACGTCAGAATTTCTACATAATGGCAAATGTTACTTACTCATAAGTCATAATTTTACGATATTAAGACCACTTTATAACCGTAAATATTTCCTATTCGCCTGGTATTTTTTAGGGTTATTAGTGGTAATAAATACTATTAATATTGGCCAAACAAGGAAAAATAAAACTTTAAGGGAATTTTTTTTCAGGTCGTCATTATGAGTTTCTTAAGATGGCATTCATTACTTATCTAAACATTTACATATTATTTTTTCAAAAATATTTTTCTAAAATATGTATAATAAGGAAAGTTTTAGTTATTAAAAAATTATTAAAACTAAATGATTTTTAAAACATTTTATAAATTTTTTTAGGTTTTAAGTTTTGTTGAATTTTTACCCAAGCAATACTTTTTCTTAAAACCGTAAAATATTTAGAGGGCATATACCTAATTTTTAAGATGTATCATATGATACATCTTAAATATATCCTATTTTTATCAATAAAATAATGTTGTTTGAGTTTTAATGCAAAATATTATTAGTTTTGACAATTTAAGTTATATATTTTTATTTTATTACTTTGTAAGTACCATTTTGTAAAATACTATAAATTAAAAGAACAAAGAAATTACGAATGTCAATGTTTTAGAAAGAGAGAGCAGTTAGTAATTATAGCGTTATTTTTACGTAAATTTGTGGTATTTATATTGTTTTTATTACGTTATTCTCTTAGTAGATCAAAAAGGTTATTATGTAGGTAAAATAACAAAATAAACCATTCCCCAAATTTGGTAATTTTTCGTATCTATACAGTTAAAAAACCGTTTTGGTATACTGTAAAAAACACTTTAAAGTTGACTTAGTAGTAAATTTGTAGTTATTTAAACTTAAAATGCTGCTTGGGATCAGCCCCTATTGAAATTTAAACTTTTTAATCCTTTAAAATGTTAACTTTCTTACTCAAAATTTCATTTAAATAAAAATTGTATGTAGGGTATCCATATTACCACCCACTCCTCTAAAAATAAAAAAAATTCAAAAATTTACTCACCATCTCTATCAACAGACGTTAAAACCACATAATCTAACCCCCATGTTGCTATAGCTGTTGCTGTATTTACAGGTTCCTTTGGATCAGGTGGAGGGGGATTTCTTGATGTTTTGATGGAACAAAACCTGCAACCCCTTGTGCAAGTATCACCCAACAACTAAAAAACAACATTTAATCCCCCAAAAACACAATATAACTAACAATATTACCATTATGGTAGCAGTAGCTGTTCCATGTTCGCCCCCTCCCCAGCACTCTCCTATATTGGGGCACCTTGCCTCCTCACACACAGTGTGCAAATTTAAGTCCCTCAATTGCTCCTTAAGGCGACTAAAGTTTTTACCTGTAGGTATTGTACGTTTTAACCAAGGCGGTAATCGTAACCTCTGATTTTCCCCCTTTTCCCTCTTTAACTTCCCCTCGTACTCCTTCCACGCCTCCGGGTCATCCTCCAACACTGGATTAGTGCTTTCGATGAAATCCTGCAACGTGGGGCCCTTGGAAATCTTCTCTTTTAGGGCTTCCAAGTGAGATTTGTTTCTCAACCTCAAATCCTATAATTGATACGTTATGTCATACATCTTGATAGTGTTTTTCTAGTTGTACTCACATTTTTAACGAGGTTTCCAGCTTTTAGTAAAAATTTTGATGTTTGCATCATGATCTATTTGTAGGTTGAAGTTTATAGGTCACATAACGTCACAAATGTCATTAAAAAAAAATGTAAATAAAATACAACACAATATAATTTATAGGTTTATTTTAATAAAGCTTTAAACAAATTATATCGAATAAAGAATATTTGTTTTTATTTTTAAGTATTCGAAGGTTATTAAACCATCGATTTAATTTGAAATTTTACTTGTAAATTGGGTTGCCTAAATTTAATTGTAGGAAACTGTAATATTAGCAGTTGTACTTTGTTTTGTTATCTATAGATGACGCTTTACAAAAATTCAAAGATTTTTCAAGAATTACGAGAAATCTTAAATGATTGCATTATAATTAAAAAAATATCACACAATCATAAAAATAGGTAAATTTACAATAAGTTATATTGATTTTCAAAAACATTAAGTGATTTCGTGTTGCGTGCAGTGTAAAAGGGGGAACTTCTTCGTTAAATACAAACATACGCATTTTAAAGTATTCATAAAACGTATCCAATTAGAATAACAAAACGGAAGTTAAAGAAGCGTCGTTCGGTAGAAAATAAAACAATTAAAAAAATTCCTTCCTCAGTGCCGAGAGTTCCGTATAGAAAACAATGCATTGAGACGTTAGTGGCTTCTTAAAAATTGCTTTTCGGACAGGTTTCAAGTGAATTATGTGGAGGAAGTGCGGCGGAATGTTTTTTGGCTTTATATTTTTACGTTATTTTGGATTATTTTTATCATGAGGGCCACAAAGCATCAATAAAGTGAGTTAATTAGTTTTAAGATGGCTGTGCGTTTGACAGTTGACCGTTTAGTTAGGCGGTTAACTGTCAAAACATTTGTTTTATGTTTTAAACTTTGTTTTTGTAAATATTTTTTAAACAATTAGTAGAGATATCGTTGAATTCCTTAAATCTAATTAAACTTGGGATTTTAACTATGGAGGCCTTGGTAAGCATTGGATTTTAACCCCACAGGGGGCATAACTGTCAAAAATGTCAAATTAGCAAAGTTATCTTGATTTATTTGGGAAAACTGCGCACAATCTGCTATTTTCCGGCACTTTTCCGCGGATTCAACAGTTGCGTCGGGTACATAAACGTGGAAAGGTGTGTATTAGGTCTGGGAAAACGCGCTCGCTTAAATTCCGACGATGTGAGCGAAAAATTTGAGTTTCAAGAGCTGAAAATTGAGAAAAATGTTGTCGAAAATGGTGAGTGCTCTTGTAATTATTAGTTTGAATTGGAGCATGTGGCCATATTAACTGTAATTTATACAGTACTATCAACCATGGATATAAGTATAACTATAGTTTAAATTGTTTTGGCATGCTATATTTAAGTATAAAGGCCAAATAACTTTTTTGTAATGATATCATTAAACGCACTTACCTAGAATATGTTTTTTTAAATTTAAAAGTCCTGTTATCCGTTTTAAATAAAAAACACAAAAGTAAATCGTGCGAAAAAATGTTCTACTACTTGTCCATTCAGGACGCACAAAAATTAAAACAAAACACCGAGAATTTTTTTATATAAAATCCAAGTTATAGGTATACCTATAGGTACATTTTTTCGGTTATTTTTACGTACTTCCGGTCCCAACACCTGTTTTAATAAATGTATTAATTAAAAATGGCATACGGAAAGTGAAATAATTAGTTAGATTAATTAGATCCATAGTGCGTATTGTTTTAATGGGTAAACAGTTTTTACTAAAAACATACTTAAAATAAAGGGAGGAGGGACCAATCAGCATCTCAGTCCATTAATGGACAACATTGTTGCCATGGCACACTCAATTCAAACAAAATATGGTACCTATGTGGAATTAATGAATAAAAAGTTATTTTATTCATTTCATTCATCATTTTATTTTATAAAGACATACTTACATATTTAATTTAGCAGTTTTTTTAAATTATTTATGTAACCTGCAGGTTACATATATGTTTTCCCTTAATCCTTAATTAAAATACCTAATTATAATTCTAAAAGGGATGTTCTTGAATTTTGTATGATGTTATTTCGTTAAAGGCAAAAAGAATATCAAAGGTAGAATAATTAATAAACCACACCAGGTATTTGTGATACATAAAAAAATATAAGATTTATTTAAAAATTCAGATAGCCATTAAACATTTTTGTTAAGGTAGTCAGAATATTTTTTTTAAGTACAAAATAAGCAACTATTAATTTCTAACCAAACTATATGATTATTTTATTTTATGATACAATACAATAATATGTAAAAGCAACAAAAAGATTTTATCTTTGTTATTTTGTCTGAAAATTTGCCAATAAAGTTACCTACATTGTCTTTATATGGTGATTTACTGAATATTTGAGATTAACGGCTTAATAGCAAGGACCTTATCCTGGCTGGAGGCAAATTCCACAATTTTCATTAAATTTCATAAATAAACCCGTGAAAATACCGTACCGGACAAAACTGATCTTGACAATTTGTTGCTAAAAATATTTATATGTTTAGTAGAATAAACGTATTTTTGTTAAAAGAAAAATAGAAACATTTGAGAGGGTAAGAGCGAAAAAAAAAATTATTTTATTTTTTGAAGCACCCTAATGTACCTACATATAATTTTTTTACTGTGTAGGTATATAATGTATATATTTCTTCACAACCTCCTTTACATGGGTATCAAACTTAGAAACTTCTACGGTATCAAATAAAAACAGAATACGCGATAAGTTGATAAAATGGAAAATATTAATGTAATTTTTATACCTCACTTAAATATAGTTTTAACGATAAAAATTGCATTTAATCAAATGTGGCAAAGTTAATGTGAAAAAAGCTTACATTGTAGCGATTTGCAGATTTTATTTGGTCGAGATAAATAGGTGCTTTCATTGATTATATACCAGGTTTTCCTTTAAGTATAATAAATTGTTTTTTTGCGCTTGAAGTCCTTTAAATGACATATTCTCGTTAATTAAAGAGTAAACGTAGCAAAAAAGTTATTTTTTGTGTCCGATGGCTCCGTGATAAATTTATTTGTAAGTAATTGCTCTGGGTAATTATCTAAATTTCTTTTGGACAGAATTAGTTAAAAAAAGCTATAAAAAGTGTAAAATGATCTTCAAAGAGAACCTTAACTAAGTTGTTTTTGTCATTGCAATAAAATACTAAATTAATTTATTTTGCCATTAAATTAAAGGACTGGGAATGTCTTTAAGATTTATATTGGCTTCAATAAATCTCCTTATGCATTTAAATTTAAATTAGTATGGCCTTCGTTTTGATACATTGTTTTAATATTGACTACTTACTATAGGTACTAAAACAAAAAGGGGATCAAAACAATTTTAAAACAAGTATAATATTTCAAAACAATGCGATATAAAAATAGTGGTAGGTATTTAATTTAGTAATGACGCGATTATTAATAATAAATAGTTTAAATTTGATAAGTAATTCCTAACTTATATTCGCAATCAGTATTTATTTAATGGATTTACAAACAAATGTTAAATTATTTAACCTAAATAAAATCACGTACTGGACAAAATAAATTGTTACCATATTATAGGTATTAGTCAAAGCAAACTACTCTCTAAAAATGAATTAGTCAAAAATGACTAATTTAATAGTTATTAGTGGCTGCTTTTTCACTTGTACCATGGTTAACCATGGAATACCATGGTTAACCATACCAATTCTTATGTAAAATTGTCCCCTGAATCCGAAAATGTCGTCAAAAGTTAAAAAAGTAGAACAGTTTTTGAGATTTTTTACATAAGATTTGGCTGTTAAATTTTGGGATTTTTGACTAATTCATTTTTAGAGAGTAGTGTAGCGGAAATGTGTTTTACTTCTTCCCCAAAGTTAAAATAATGGATGATACAAATTGCGCATTACTTTTTTCAACAACTGTACCAATAACTAAATTTAAATATCTTATGCAAGTTTAAATAATTATTTAAATTAAGGAAAGTAAATTCTTAAGGACTAACCTTAAATGGGGAGAGACTCAAAAATTAACATGTAACGTGTAATTTAATATTTTAATTGCAGGGTGATTCATAAGTGCTATGAAGAAATTTTGATGATTGTGTCATTTTGTCAAAATTATTTTACTTTTAATCTACAATTATTCGCTATATTTTGTATAGATCACCTTGTTTCCTTTATTGAGGGGAAATTTGTCGATTTCGTCCATAAGTGTGGATTTAAAATATATGATACAATAGACATTAGACTGGGCCAAAAAAATCAACTATTTTTTTTTGAAAAGTATATCGAAAATATGGTTTGGGGTGACAAAAAAAAATATTGTGAAAGTTTGAGTCCATAATATTAATATTAAGAGGTCTATCATCGCAATTTTAATTTTTTTGTTCCTCAGCAAGTTTTAGGCTCAGAACTCCCAAACCATTGAGTTTAACAAAATTGACTTAAAAATATTTTTTTATGAAAATTAAATGCTCTACGAAAAAGGTTAAAGTGAAATTTTCCGTCAGTTGAACCGTTTCCTTAAAATCATGCCTTAAAAATTGGTATAGTTTTACATTTTGATCTTTTAAATTGAAATTTTGTAATTCATTAAAAATCAGTACCCATAAAAAACCAATAAATATTCTTATGGGAAATTAAATGCTTTACAAAAAAAGCCTCTTAACATTTTTGGCTAAATTCACTCAATCAAAAGTTATTCAAGTTTAAAATTTCGCTTTGACTTCAAATTTAACCTTGAATAACTTTTGATGGAGTGAATTTAGCCAAAAATGATAAAAGACTTTTTTTGTAGAGCATTTGATTTACCATAAGAATATTTATCGTTTTTTTTTCAGGGTACTGATTTTTACTTGAATTACAAAATTCCAAAGTTAAAAGATCAAATTGTAAAACTATACCAATTTTTAAGGCATGATTGTAAGAAAACGGTTCATCTGACGGGAAAATCCAATGAAACCTTTTCTGTAGAGCATTCAATTTTCTTCAAAAAATATTCTTAAGTCAATTTTGTTAAACTCAATGATTTGGGAGTTCTGAGAAAAAAACTCGCTCAGGAAAAAAAATCTAAAATTGCGATGATAGAGCTCTTAATATTAATATTATGGACTTTTACCATAATTTTTTTTTGTCACCCCAAACAATATTTTCGATATACTTTCAAAAAAAAATAGTCGATTTTTTTGGCCCAGTCTAATAGACATAGTAATATGATACGAATTGTCAACTAAATAAAATTTAGGTTATATCAAGTCATTTGCTTACATCGCCTTGGTAAAGCTTACATACATACATTTCTGTGGTAAAAAGTGACATAATATGAATATTATATAAAAGCCACTAAAAATTTCGTAAAGACAATGAAAAAAAAACAATGCCAAAACAATTGGTATACAACAGAAAACAAACAAAATGGTTGATTATAAAAACCATCTACATATTAGTATGTCTATGATAAAAACCTTTTGGCTATCGTGGTGGAAATACGACGTTGCCATATTCTTGCTGTTATAAATATGCCATTATAAAATCTAAAATATCATTTTGTGTGTTTATTTTTATTAAATGTTTTTTTCATACAATTTATTATAAAAGTATTTATTAATTTTCCCAAATAGGGACAAAAATGTGGTATATTTTTATCAAAGTGACTAGAAGTACCTACACCGGGAGTACGGGCATTAAACGTACACCGGGTGGAAAAAATCCTCTTTACCGATTACCGAAACTCAGTTGAACAACTTATAATTAATTTATCTGTCATCTGTCGATAAAATACTTATAAACTAAGTTTGTCAAGCTTCATTAAAGAGATTGAAGGTAGAAAGTTTTTCAAAGTAATCGTGCAGATTTTTTCATTTAATTCAAGCACGTCGCACTGTGTCGTATTTGACCTGTATAGGTGACCAAAAGTCGATTTCTGAAGTTGCCCTTACAGCAAAAAAATATACATAAAATTGATCCTTATGCTTTTCTTGACAATGTACAACCATTTGTTTATTTATAAAATATTAATAAGGACCGTGACGTATAAAATTTTAAAACAATGCACAAACACATTTTTTTATATAAATAACTCGCGCTTGGTAAATATGCGATTAAAACTATAAATTATAATTAACAGGAGTTATATTTGGTAGATTGCTTTAAAATAAATGTTTTTTAAGGTATAACGTTAAAAATTATAAAAATATTTTATTTTATATATAGTAATAGCCGTCCAAATTTTGTCATTTTTTTAACGTGCATTCAAGCAAACTTTTTGCAAATAGTAATGGTGCCCCAGGTTGCCCCAATTTCTTTTGTGTGTGGAAGTGTTTGTTAATATATGAATAATGGTCGTTATTAAGGATTTTGACGGGAAATGTTGAGAAACTTGGCTACACTTGATTTTATGTCAAAAAATGTGTATTAGAGCTCATTTTTTTAAACTTTTGTCTTTATTTTCCGAGTTTTTTTTTAAATCTGGCGCCTTAAAATTAATAAAAACATAAAAATAAACCAGAAGAAAGCCCAATTCAGAAAAAGACAAAATACTACAGGCCCTATAATAATGGAGCCTAAACAGCTGCACGCTTATAGGGATAAAAGATCCCTCGATTCTAAAAACCCAAGACACAGGGTATAATAGACCTAAAGGTCGCAGTACAAGGGCCAGAGCTCCCCTGAGCCTATAATAATATTTAAGAAACGATAGCCACCCAGTGAGCATTTTTTTGTCGCATTTGGGGAAAACTTCCGAAGTTGTGACATAGCTAGTGTCAATTTGCACACATTTGTTTCGAAACGACGACTGCTGTATGACAAATACGTTTCGAAACTGAAGCACCGTGACACAACACATCAAGGGATATAACTAGGAATTGTGTGTCCGACTGGGTCAACGACTGTTTAGTAATCAGTACTCAATTCCTATACTTTGACGTACACAATGCCCATCTAATGACGTATACGTGTTTAACACAATTCCCAAATTATTACTGCTAAGTCACAGTATACAGTATAAAGTAAAAGAAGACACAAAGTGGTAAATATAATATTAATTGTAACAGCTCTAACTTTATAAAACACAAAGTGCACAACTATGGTAACAATAATATTAATAATGATATTCTTTTAACTTTAATGTTTCTATTTCATGAATGCATCACCATACTAAAGTATATATATATATATATATAAATTTATTATAATGCAATAAATAAACTTAATAATTTAAAATGCCTAAAACAGTCGGAAAACCCAATTTTTCTTGCGACAAAAATTTTTTCCTGTAGTTTTTTGATGCTCTAATGAAATAGAGAGCACCCCTTTGTAAAAATAATAAATAACGAAAAAAAAACCGTATTTTCAAAAAAAAGAAATATTTTTTTACCCATATGTTTGTTATTATAGTTTTTTTGGGGTGGTTTATCAAAAAGGATGGTTATTTGTTAATAATTTCTTAATTTCGTTGTAAATATATGAGTTTAAGTATTTATTAAGTAATGGCTCTGATCATAGAATAATAAAGATGGCTACAGGAAACAAGATTCCCTGTTTGTGCCCTATTTGTGAAACCACACGCAGAGGAGGTATTGTGTGACCCATAAATTACTTCGTTGCAAACATGTTCTACCATTTGTCAATTATAACACAAATAAGACATTGTTTTAGTAAATGTGTCAATTATAGCGCAAAACAGGAATTGTTTCACGCAATACCGTGTTTACGCGCATGGCAATACATAACCTATAAAAACAATTGTTAACGTTAACGCAGTTTAGTTTTTCTATGGTTTAAAAAGATGTTTACGCTGGTCACTACCTTAGAAAAAAAGACTGTGTTTCGTGTTAGTGCCGGATGGATGAATTAAAAATAATTTATTATATTGGCCGAAACATTTACTAAGATGGGAGGTAGAGAGGCTAAGGGCCAACCCCTGTTCTTGTCCTGAGAAAAACTGTGTGCCTCAGGAGTGTAATTTTAAAGTGAGAAGAATTAAAACCTTTGAAAAAATAGTGTAATTTATGTTACCTATATTAACTTTACAAATAAGGAATCGAACATCACACAATTACTACAATGTGTTATAAAATTATTTCTTGCGACTACACAGTGTTTTAACAGTTAAAATGCCTATATTGTTTCACAAACAAATCGTAGGTTTCAATCTGGGAAAATTTTAGGTTTAATTCCTACTTTATTTCATACCAAAGTTACCTGTGTGGCTATATGAACACAATGCCTACAGTTTGTTACACTTTACTTTCCACAGATCCCTTTTTGCGACCATGATGGACACATATATGTTTATACACATTAAGGTAACAGTTTTACACAAATCCTTGGTTGCGTCATACATCAAATGTGTGTATACACAAGTCCTATATTGTGTACTCTATACACAATTCCTCTATGGTGTCAGGAAGTCATGGTGTCATGACGTCACTGTGTATTTTTTAACACAAAACAAGGTCTCTGCGACGTAACAGCAATGTCGCAATAGACACATTTCCATTTTAGGAATAAAATGCTCACTGGGCAAGTGGCTATAAAAATAACTTCTTAACTTTCTTGCTAACAACAAATTTAGCAATCTAACGGATTTGAGAAAAATGAATGGCAGATGAGGTATCTAAACAGAAAACTTTAACAGGATAAGAGTAAAAGTTCGGAATCCCTTTTAGCTCTGCAAAAGGCCATTAAAAACATAAAAAAGTACGTAGAATAAAAAGTTGTAAAAATCGAAAATAATAAAATTGGTATCGTCCCAGAAAAAATTGAACACCCTGTATAAATTAAATTACATCATTAAAAAATATGTATTAATTCAAATATTTTTGTTCCCTACAAATTTTTCATGACTACAGTTGTTTTTGAGATAGGCATATGGGTTATCTTACGTGGTTCCGCCCTGTACTTAGCTTCTTTTAATCCTAACTAATGGTTAAATTTATTAAAAATGATCTTTTTGTATAACAAAAAAGCATTTTCAATATGTTTTTCAACAAAATTATTTTTGGTCACCTAATCACTCTGTTTACGACATAGTGCGTCGTCCTAAAAATTATGTTTTCGGGCAACAGAACCGTCTCCAGAAATTTGTTTTAAATTTTTTATCAACAACAGTTTAAAAACATTCGGGCGTATTTTGTGAATTAACTACAGTTCATCTGGACTCGTGTTTTTTTGTTAGGTTGGTGGCTTATGCCAGTTTGACTTGGTATTTAAAAATGGTACTTCTGCTAAAGAATTTAATTAAATACTTTGACACTGTCAAATTGACAATAATATTTATTATTGATAATTTACTTGTCAATTATAAATAAAAAGATAATTATGCCAAAAATAATAGCAACGAATTCGAATGTAAAAGCCCTTTTGAGGGCAAAACTTCATTTTGATGAAATTATGCCAAATGCCACAATGGAAGAAAAAGTACCTCGCCTTATGGACATTTTTGGAGTAAAAAAGTAACGAATTTGGTTTTATAAATATTAAATCACACATTATTTTCACATTATTCACCATTGGACAACATTTAGGTTCACAAAAAATTTTAATTTCTTTTATATTTATATATTTGGATAAAATCATATAAAAAAGTAGATAAATATAGGTTGCTTTACGGCCCAGAAGAGAAAGGATTCCTAGCGGATAATAATCTTCGCTTTGAAAAGAATTTATCATTTTCCAGCTACAACATTTTGCCCTTCTGGATACGTCCCTGGCATGGGGTGATAATTATAATAATTATAGTTGGTTATATACTTGACATCGTTTAATGTCAAGTCAATAGGAGTAAACTTTGTATCAAAAGAAAAAATATGTTCTGTCTAATTCAAGTAATTACGTTTTTTTTCATTTGAATCGCAAATTTTTACAGCGGTAAAACAGAGTGTTTAAATTAAAATTTAAATAATTCAGACGAATTTTAACAATGCATCATCCTTTCGATATTTTATACTTTGCATTTTATATTATATGTTTTTCTAAAAATACAATGGCATAACTTTTCGGCTCCAAACGCGTATTTTTAAGTGGTAATTTATTTTAAATTATTTTTTACGAGGTGTGTTCAGAAAATAACGGGAATTGACCATATGCAAGGAATGCGGTCGATGTTGCCAATGGTAAAAAAATAAAATTCCCTATTGGGAACATTCAATTATATTACGTTGGATACACTGAAATTTTGAATTTCCCGCACAAACTGACATACATTCCCAGAGATAAAGAAGGTAGTTCCAATGTTGTATAATAAATTAAGGTGCGAATTTCAAATGTGGGAATTATTATTATTTATTACAGTTGAATCTCGATATAACGAGTACGCGATATAACGAAAATCCCGCTATAACGAGCTAATCGCTGGTCCCTTCAATTATTGAATAGTCCCCTTTGCTTTTTTTAAACTGTCACGAGCTGTCATCAAGACAATAGGTATAGTGTCAGTTAAAATTTTTCTATTTTACCAATTCTTGTTATGGCACCAAGAAGAAAAGCGTTGTCCTTAGAATACAAGGTTCAAATACTCAAAAAAAGATGGAAATTAATTTAGTTTGTGCGGGAAATTCAAAATTTCAGTGTAGCCAACGTATTATACTTGAATGTACCCAATTGGGAATTTTATTTTTTTACCATTGGCAACATCGACCGCATTCCCAATTGTTAAATTTCGCGGGTTCGGAGGTCTTTATTATGTTGGTATACATGCCCCCGAAGTATGATAAAAACTTTAGCTGTTTACTTTGTCTGTGGCAGCCCCTAAGGTTAGACGTGTTTTATGAGCTCGGCGATTTTTCGTACGTTAAAAGAAATGGATCAAAGAATTTGTATCCAATTTTGCTTAAAAAATAAAACAAATTCTGTGAAATGTTAACAAAGGCCTATAGTGAGTCTGCTATAAGTAAAACAAGAGTTTCCAAGATGGCCGTGAAGACGTTGAAGATGACGAACGCGCCGAACACACAAGCACATTAACAACCGATAAAATCATGGAAAAAGTGGAAGAAATGGTTATAAACCATCTGAGAAGTCGCTGATGATGTTGGTATATCGATTGGCTCATCCCATGAAATTTTTTTGAAGGTTTTGGGTATGAAACGCGTGGCAGCAAAATTTGTTCTAAAATTCTTAAATTTTGAACAAAATTTTTGGCCAAAAACAAAACCGTAATGATGCCCCAGCCTCCATATTCGCCAGACATGCCTCTGTCTGACTTTTTCCTATTCCCAAAAATAAAGAGAACCTTAAAGAGCCGTCGATTTGCAAGCACTGAAAGAACTAAAGGCTATCCCAAAGATCGAGTTTTAGAAGTGTTTCGAGTATTGGAAGAAGAGCTGGCACATGTGCATAATATCCAATGGGGACTATTTTGAAGGCGACAACATTAATGAAGACGAATAAATAAATATTTGTTTCAAAAAACGAAAATTCCCGATATTTTCTGAACACACCTCATATATACCTATTATATTATATATATTTATATTTATTTATATATATATATTTTATATCTACTGACAAATTGCAACCAAAAAATTTTGTGGTACCGTTTTGAAAAACGCATAATTCAAAACGCTTTGATGACCTTGAAGAGGCCGCATGACGTCACGATGTTGTAACAGATGTGTCAATAATTACGAATGGATCCAACATCTACTTCTATTATGTTCGGAATTTATATTTTTGAATACCTATTCCTCATTCGTAAATGTTGACACGTCTATTATACATACCGAGAGAATTTATAGATTATCAGTAACTTTTAAGAAAAAATTGATAACAAAAATCGTTTTTTTCAAGAGTATGGTTGTTTTTAGTAACTACATTTATTACAGAGAAAACAATAATTGTAATTTTAAAAAAAATACATAAACCATACATACCTTGGCAGACATTTGATGATGATTGATTTAAACAATTGAATCTTTGATTAAGCGAATCTATTGTTAAGACAAGCCCGTCTTGGAAGCTAATAAATAAAATCGCAAGGTCATCCTATACAATGCTTCCAAATATAACCGCATGTCAAACGAAAATTACTTTAAATTGATACGATGTCTTGTGCACCCCGTATATTCGACCTCGATGCGATTTTGTTAACGAAAACAAAAGAAACCCTTCAAGGAGGCTTTTGCAAGCAAGGCACACTTGACCTGCAACAAGTTACTATAATTGGAATGAACCATATGGTGTCGGTTGAAGAGAGAGAGAGAGTAAAAATTGCGAGGAAAAAAATCGTGTTTTGCGTAACTGGGTAATTTAAAAACTTGGCTTAATTTAACGTTGCGCTGTTCGATGTTATAGTACTTTCTAAAAATATTTTTTATTATCGCGCACCATACACATAGTGATTTATGAGATTCGTCCTGGCTAAATTCAATTAGGAATCGACATGAAATATTGCATTTAGCACCTTCGAAAACGAGTTCGATCAAATGTAGCGGTCAATTAATATTTTTACGAAAAAGCGTCTGTTTTATGTTATAATAAAAAACGTAAACCTCTTTCATGTTTTTTTATGTTATGTAGTTATGTTTGGCATGGACACCACATTTATATTTAAATTTATACCCACTATTAAAAAATTCTGTATACATGTCGGTATTTTTTTTATTTAAAGAGTTACAAGGTTTGTAAAATTAGAGAAAAGTTTTGTATGTTATAATGATTAAAATAAAATTAGAAAAAACAAAAAATATTTGAAAAAAACATGTCAAAACCAAAATTTGTTATAACTTCGTTATTTCTGGTAATGTAAGTTTGATCGTTGGATTCCTTAATTTTTTATAAACATGCAAAAGATGGTGGTGGTAACTTAAAATCTAATGGGCAAAAAAATCACAAATTGCATAAAAATGTATATACAGGTACCGATTAAAAGAACAAAATTAAAATAAAAAAATAAAAAGCGAATTTTGAGTTTTCACAACCTAATAATATAGATTTGTACATACCTGTTGAAAGGCTATTCTGGGCTTTTCTTCACTATAACTTTTAGAAGAACAAACCACCATTGTATTTTAATATAGGATGTGCACCAATTGCTTTTTTATTTTTTGTGTATTTTCGAAAATCAATAATTTTCTGAACATTGTTTTAAATGCATTCTAGAAAATATATAGAATGTTTAAAAAATCAAGAGCAAGCGATTTCTTGGTACAAGAACCAAAAATACTTCTTCAGAATATATTTCTCTTTTGAATGAAGAAAAGCTTAGGATCTTTCTAAGAAAGAAAATTTGTTTTGCTACAAAAGCATATATGCATAGCATAATCAAAATAAAATGGGGTTAGGTCAATAGTATATATACTATTGACCTAACCCCATTTTATTTTGATTTTAGAGCAATTATCTTTTGGTCCAATAGTATGTATTGCTTTATTCAAAAGCTTCTGATCTTCACTGAAACTACCAGCGTTGTTAGTATTTAAGCTTAAATTCCCCTCACCGCATAGGCTTTTTGATTTTAATTATTGAAACATGCATTTAACAATTATAATCAAGGAATTTCGTAGTAAGGGGAGTTCAAGCCTAAATATTGGCATCGTTGAAAACTAGAAGATTGACTGAAAAAAAGGTTTACAAAAAATATTTTTCTACTCCCACCTTTAAAACGCCCTTTATCGTACATGTTTCCATGACACTAAGTGACCTTTTAAATACACATTGACAAGTTGTGGCTTTAAGGCGCTTTAGTCACGGGCTGAAGTTAGCAACAGGGTTTTAGTCACCGGCTGAAGTTAGTTTTAAGTTAGTTGACAGTTGTCAAATGTCATACAATCGTTAAAATAATGTGCATTTCTTGTAAAATAATACTAAATGTGAAAATGACTCCACTGTAAAGTGCTCATAAAAAATTTTCTTTACTTTCACTGTAAAAAACTGTCAATATTTAAGAAATACATTTTGATTTATAACCTTTATAATCTGTGTTTATAAAAAAAAAATTGACATTTGATCATTTAATCATTTTAAGATAATAATGTATTTGTCGTAGAAAAAGTATAGTATTCACCTCGTTTATAAACTTTTCTATACACTCATTAAATTAAATGCGTGTATAAAATGGCGTTTTTTAAACTTGATACATAATATACTATTAAATAAAATAAGATATTTATTGTTTGAGATAACAAAACCGCAAGCCAAAGTAAAATTTTGTAAAAAAAAATAGAATTTCAACAAAAAAAAATTTGAAAATTGCATACAATTATCAAACAAAGTTTATTAAAAATTAAGATTTTTTTGCAGAAAAAAATTTGAACTGCCTAGGGTTTTAAAATTTCCGAAAAAAACTGGGAAATTTTCAGAAAAATGGAGTTTTTAATTTTTTTATTTTATTCAAAGGGTAATGCGAAAAAAATTGCAAAAGTCAATTTTTCTGAAAATTTCCAAATTTATACGAGAAAAAAGTTAATTTTCAACGCTGAATATAATCATAATATTATGATTAGGTATAATTATTTTTTTTATTTTAATTCATTAAGAATATTCGAGCATTCCGCAAAAAACATATTCGCTGCTGTATTAACATACATAACTTTCGTTTTATTTGACACCGATTTATAAAATTATAATTTTGTAATTTAACTTTAATTCATATAGGACTCAATTTAATTAATTATTTCTGTAATAAAGGATATTTTTTTAAAATTAGAATAATGATAAGATATTGACTGCTACTTTTTTTTAAAGGTGTATATTTTCCAAAAAAAATCAATATTTCCCAAAAAACAGTTTTTTTTCGACACTTTAAAACCCTAGAACTGCCGCAGGTACCTTAGGAACAAAACAAAAAAACAAACAGCAGACTACCCCTTGGCGAAGCCATATGGCGTCTACGCCTATGATCTCAGTTTACCATAAGGTCTGCTGTGCAAAGCCAACTCCGTTCAAAAGTTTATTATAATCTCTCGACGTATACGCTCGATGTTTTTGTCGCCGGGTTGTCAGTACTGTACCACGAACCAAATAGTAAACACTACGTCTACGACTAGTACAGCGAGCGAGGTGTGAGAATTGTAATTTTTTCGTTTCGAGTGCGAGTAAAAAAAAGTGACGTGCGCGTATGCGAGTGGGTGGGAAAATGTGATTTGTTTTCAAAATTTTGGATTATTTTTTTTTGTTTTTTTGAAAAAGGATTTTTACCGAAAAATGCTAAGGTAATTTTGATTTTCAGGGTATATCGGCAAAAATGCGATATTTAGTTTTATGTTATTTTATCGGGCCTTTTTTTGTTAGTACTCATTTAAAATTTTATTGAATAAGCATACTTTTTGACAAAGATACAGAACTACTTATTAAGTAAAAAAAATAGTATATTATGTAACAAGTTTTATAAAAGTAGATTATGTAATTAGGATGAGAAGTTTTTTTTGCTGAGCTTTCTCCGCAGACATAGGCGGAGATAATATGATTGAAATATGGTAAATAATTATTATAATCTATGCTGATGTATCTCATTATTGTACTAGGAAAATAACGTTATTAATGTTCTAATACAATAATGAATAACTTCTAATGTTAGAAGCTATAGTATCCATATTGGGCGACTAGTGAGAGAAAGAGGAGATTGTAACACGCAAGTGAAATCTCCTCTTTTGACCAATAGTCGCACACAATATTTTATTCAACTACCACAAGGAAATTTATTTGATATATTATCTGACATCTGACAGATGTCAATCAGTTTTAACCTCACTTTTTTCAAAATTAATTTAAAGCCAACTTCAGCCAGTGGACGAAATGTTATTTCGCACACTAGTGGGAGAAGTATTTCGCCCACCGGATGAAGTTAAGAAATGAAATAGAAGTTGAATAAAACTTTACTTACATATATTAATGACTTCATTATAACACTGCTTTCGGTGCTGTAATGAGATACTTTATCCCACCCAAAATTTTGATTTTATAGGTTGGCTATACTTTAAACAGCATAATATTTTGCATATTGGTTATAATATTTTTATGATTTTTCTAGTACTTACGAGACTTTTCTGGCAATACATTTTTTTTTAACACCAAAGAAAGTCCTTTTTTTTTCTTTAACATTAACAAAGGCTTATTGTAAATAAGTAAATTAAGGACGGCATGGCGAATCGATTTTGACATTAACTGTCAAACCAATGACTGTGATACCAACAACATATAAAGTAAAATTCAACCAAATTAAATTTAAGGTATAAAATTAATTATTTTATAGAAAATGACGTCTTATGACATTAGTTCTTTAATATACGTATATTAAAGCTAAATATATTTTCATAATGTAAACATAAAAAATCGTCAATTAATTTAACATTACCAATACTAATCATAATTAAACCATTAAATATAATAACTATTATTACAAAACTATTGTTAAAATAAACGCCAAATATTTGTACACTATTTATACAGTCAATACATGGAATATTATTTATAAATATATATTGGATACCTACTTCCACGTGTTTTAAACCAATTAAACCGTCAATTTGCATAAACAATGAGTTCGTTTAGAACAATTTACTCTATTTGTATTGTTGCCTTTTAATAAAATTAAATTATTGACTGGCATTTAGTACAGAGCGATTCATAATTTTATTTAGGTACTCCCATTGTATAATTTTTGAATTTTCTCCGTAAATAATAATAAACATTATAAATTGAGTCTCTCGTCTGGCAACTCGAGATAATAGCCTGCATTATCTCTCCTATAATAATAAACTATTATGATTTTACTATTTGTAAAACTATTGATTGACAATGTAAGTAAAATTTAAGTAAAAGTTTAAAAAATGGTCCTTATATTTTATAGTTTATGACCGTCAATTTGACCAGTACAAATAAAAGTAAATGATTAAGTTTAACAGGGTGCAGTGTATCCGGTATTAAAAAACATAAACAATGGCGACTTTGTGTTACAAAATCACAAAATGGTTTTAGTGTAGTAATACGAGGTGTGTTCAGAAAACAACGGAAATTGTTAAATTTCGCGGGTTCGGAGGGTCCGGTTGTCATAAAATTTTCTGCCCCGAAGTATGATAAAAACTTTATCTGCTTTCATTGTTTACTTTGTCTGTGGCAGCCGCTAAGGTTAGACGTGTTTTATGAGCTCGGCGATTTTTCGTTCGTTAAAAGAAATGGATCAGAGAATTTGTATCCAATTTTGCTTAAAAAATTAAATAAATTCTGTGAAATGTTAACAAAGGCCTATAGTGAGTCTGCTATAAGTAAAGTTTTTTAACATTGTGATATTTTTAGAGATTTTTACAAAACTTCTCATACATTTTTCGTTATTTGTCAACAGATTGCGTTATTAACTTCCCCGTAAAAACAATTCACTTGAACAATTAAAGCATTGCTTCTGAAACAGCAAATAAATAACATTTCTCGGAAAATATTAATTAAATATCTTTATTTTTGTACACCCCTGTATAGCAGCATCCGCAACACATTTAGCCGACCCATTTTAAAAATAACCCGGAAATATACTTTTTAATTAACCATGGTCGGTAGACGCCGAATTTTTTTTTTCGTCCCCTGTATAATTATGAAAAGGTAAATTATGTCACTGTAGCCATGTATGCGTCTTGCCAAGGTTTCTTCGAACAATTCATGCCTTATACAGAGTGTAGTAACTTTAAATTGGTAATTTGGAATTTTAAACATGTGACACAAATATTTTTCTTATTGGAATTATCAATAGATTTTGCCGGAAGTCATCTGCTTTAAGTTAAGAATGATCGAAAAAGGAAGTAGTTGTTTACATATGGTATAAGGTGTTTTTAAGTTTCAGATTTTCTTTAAATTTGTTACCTATGGGTATATAAACTGATATGACATCACCCAGTAATCACGAGAAACATTTTTCCATTAAAAAAGGTGTTTTTTTTAATTACTGAGTGATTCCATATACACGGTGCTGTTCTGAGAGGTGATTTTTGGACTTTCTGTGAAACCTAATTTTTTTTTATATTCTTGTTAATTAGGTCATAACTAAAATTTTAAGAGCAAAATAAAAAAAAATTGACGGTTAATTTTGTTTTAATTGGATGTTTATTAAAAATATGTATGCATGCATGAATTGAAAGTGTGCACACTTTCAATTCTCC
The DNA here is from genome assembly GCA_921294245.1 of Brassicogethes aeneus. Lineage (NCBI taxonomy): Eukaryota > Metazoa > Arthropoda > Insecta > Coleoptera > Nitidulidae > Brassicogethes > Brassicogethes aeneus. Next base: position 4,584,077 of record OV121138.1, read on the forward strand.
AATTGAATACGTCAATGCAGAAACTGAATATGTCCTACCTATCTAGTTTTGAGATAAATAAGAAAAACTGAACAGAAAGTGGACATATGTTCTGGACATATTCAGTTTCTCTACTATATTAACGCCTTTGTATATTCTAGATTACCGTGACATGTGAAATTTCTACGCCATTCGATCGGGCTCCCTTTACTTATAGTAAATCCATGTTTAACTCAATAGCCCTAAAAAGTGGACATATTCAGTTTCTGCATTGACCTATTCAATTAAAACTTGCGATTTTATTTAAATATTATCATAACTTTTTAAATCAGATTAATTTCCTAAAAAAAGGTCTATACATTTTTTATATCTTTTACTGTTTTGTTGTAATACACGTTTAAAGTTTTAATTTAAGGTTAAATGTATAGTATACATTTATAAAACAATAATTCTAAGGGTGCCACATTTTATTTAGGGCCGATTTATTCATTTTTGATTTATTTGACGAATAATTTCTTTGGATACTAGATATTGCCAAGACATGAAAGTTATCGGCCCGATAAACTTTACTAAAGATGAATAAACCGGTCCTTAGTTAAATTTCATGAATTTCTTCGTAACTTGTCTAGAATTTTTCATTTTTGTTTATAAAAAACTAAACAAAAATTATAGAATACGTATACTGAAAATGACAATTCAAACGTCAAATAAATTTTTAATAGATCTAAGTTTCATGGCAACCTTTAAGGATATATTAATTAAGGGAACATAAATGTACATACATATATGTACGTCAAAGTTTAGATTAAAAGTTTGAACGTTTATTGCAACAAAACAGTAAAATATATAAAAAAAATTGTAAAAACCTTTTTTTTAGTTATGCAAATATTTAAATTAAATCGCTAGTTTTAATTGGATAACTGAAAGAGTGCATAATATTTTTAATACACAGCCAATTAAAACAATTTAAACCGTCAAATTTTTTTTTTGCTCTTAAAATTTTAGTTATGACCTAATTAACAAGAATATAAAAAAAATGAATTTTCACAGAAAGTACAAAAATCACCTCTCAGAACAGCACCGTGTTTTTTTTAACTACTGAGTGATTCCATATAAGATTCGTTGTACAAATAAATAATATAAATAAAAATAAAACATAATAAAATATTTGAATAACGTTGTACAGAACAAGGAAATTTGATATTTGAAAGGTGCAGCGAACGAGAATGAGATTCGAGAACTGTGTTGGTTTTTTTATGACAAAATAAATGTGAAACAAATGAAGCAATTTGAGCGTGACAAAATCGAGTCGGACGGCGGAGAATAACAGCAGAGCAACGAGAAAAAAATATGACGAATTGTTGTTGGGTCAGTCGCCCGCAAGACAATAAACCGAACTTTTCTGCTGGAAAATTAGATATTGCGTTTTTGTGTTAGAGAATCAAGGGATACGGCCCTGCTTCTCTCGCGATGCTGACTCAGGTTCCTGCCTGGACGGCTGCAAAGCCTTAATATAAACAATATATGAATTGATTTGAATGTTCACAGTTTTTGGTTTCAGTTTAAAGAGTTATGTCAAGTTAGTCTAAGCGTTTTTATACGAAATTGTATTCAAGCTTTTACTCTATTAAATATATGTTTTTCTTAAATTACTGAATTAAATTTATGAATTCCTAACAAATCAGAAGTGAGATACACCCAAGTACGCGCCGTGTAAAAAGACATTGCGGCCGTGGTCGGTAATATTGTGCAAAAACTGAAAAGTGACTCAAGTGCGAGATATTACGACAGTTAAGGAATTCTTGTTTATAAGTGAACAGTGAAAACACTTAGTGATGGGGAAAACAAAGCGTCGACGTCGCACGTCGACGTCTTCCTCAAGTAGCAGTAGTAGTTCTTCGTCTACAAGTTCAAGTTCTGGCCCATCCAGAAGAAATCGAAGAGCGAAAGCAAAAGTGCAAAATTTGAAAAAACAAGTGGAATCTCTACGAAAGAAAGTGCGAACCAATTCTACGGGGCTCAAGGTAACGATCGACGAAAAACTAATTCCCGCTTTCGATCCATCTGTTGAAAACCAAGATGCCGTGGATTGGGTGAGAAAAGTAGATGATTTACTAATTTTTTATGAATGGGATGATAAAACAATTATTCGGCTTGTTACCAGTCGATTACAGGGTAATGCTCGCAAATGGTATGACTCTTTGTCGAACCCCTGTATGGAATGGAGCGAAATGAAACAATTAATACTAAAAAGTTTTCCAACTCCTATTCGTTTTGGACGATTATTGTTGGAGGCAGCTAATTATGCGCCTTTATCCAGGCAAAATCTTGGCGATTATTGTTTCGAAAAAGTTGCCAAGCTTAACAAATTAAAATTAAATATCCCTGAAGACTATTTAATAGACAGTGTCATTGAAGGTATTGACAACGATAATTTAAAACTATCTTTAAAAGCCGCTAAATTTATTACCATCGGTGACCTTGCTGCTTATTTACGTAATACGGGAGCAGGTACTTCAAGCCAAACACAAACAGGCCATAGACGCGACAATAAAACTGAACCTTTTAATACCAAATATAAACAAAATAATCAAGACGATCGTACGTGCTCTAAAAGCATGAAATGTTATAATTGCCATGGAAATCACCGCGTTCGGGACTGCCCTAAGCCATTAATAGAATGTAAGCGCTGTCATAAAGTAGGTCATGAAGAAAAAAATTGCAGATGGTCAAAAAATATAACGAAAAATTATACAAGTAACGCAGTTGATGTTAATTTGGATTTAACAACAAACAATCCTTACTTAAAGACAGTTATGATAAATGGTTTTAAACTAAAAGCTCTGGTAGATACAGGTAGCGGTCGTACAATAATGAAGCATTCAAGGGCGTCTCGATTAAAATTAACAATTGTACCTGATACTCAAAGAGTTATGCTGAGATGTTTTATGGGTAATACTATAGTCAGTGAATTAATATCGGAAGTAACTATAAAAATTGAAGGGGTTAGTGCTGTAGTACATGCACTAATTTTAAAAGACGACGAGATGCACCACGATTTAATAGTTGGAACAGATTTCATAAACCAATCGCACGTGATGTTATTAAAAATAGCAGATCGTGTTACATTACGGACTCTGCCTGATTTATCCATTGTTAGAGTTAATATTGCAAAAGTATTTGACGAGGATCAATTACCGTTAAATAATTTAAACATCGGACATATATCAGAAAAACAAAAACAATTAGTATTTTGTCTACTTAGAAATTTTAATGATTGCGTGGCTACCAACTTGAAACAGCTGGGTAAAACAAATGCTATAGAAACGACTATAAAATGCAAAGCAGAGGAGCCTATTGTTTACAGGCCCTATCGCATGACAGTTAATGATAAAGACAAACTAAAAGGAATTATTGCAGGGATGAAGTCTTTCGTAAAGATATACGTGAACGCTTGTTTAAACTGTATGTATTACAAGAATCCCAGTGGCAAGAAACAGGGAATGCTTCATCTTATTGAGAAAGTTGCTACACCATTCCATACCTTGCATGCTGACCATTTGGGTCCGTTCATTAGAAGTAAACGAAGAAATAAGTTTATTTTGGTCATTGTGGATGCTTTTACGTTTGTTGTCTTAGAACCAGTCAAGGACACGAAAACTCGACATGTCACAAAGGCACGTAATTTAGCTGACGCTCGAATTTCAAATGAAGTAGGAGAAAATTTAGAGCGATTAGATTTAAAGGCTTTACAAGTTTCGACACGATTAACTGCAAATCAAAAGGCACAAAAAGAACGATTTGATAAAGCGCGAGCAAAGGCCGCGAAGTACAAGGAAGACGACGTGGTGATGGTGCTGAAGACTGACGCCCCAGCTACGGGGACTAGTCGTAAACTCCTCCCAAAATTTAAAGGACCTTTTAAGGTCACAAAAGTCCTCTATAACGACCGTTATGCAGTATGCGATGTTCGAGGAAATAAAAAGTTCAAGACTGTAGTGGCCGTCGATAAAATTAAACCATGGGTGTTGTTGAAAGCTACTTCTAAGCCTGATGAAGACTGATACAAGGTCAGTATTGCTTATTTTTAAGATTGATATAAGATCATTACCATTATTTTAAAGACTGATACAAGATCAGTACAATGTTTTTAAGACTGATACAAGATCAGTACCATTATTTTAAAGACTGATACAAGATCAGTACAATGTTTTTAAGACTGATACAAGATCAGTAACATATTTTAGGGACTGATACAAGATCAGTACGATGTTTTTAAAGACTGATACAAGATCAGTACCATATTTTTAAAGACTGATACAAGATCAGTACCATTATTTTAAAGACTGATACAAGATCAGTACAATGTTTTTAAAGACTGATACAAGATCAGTACCATATTTTAGGGACTGATACAAAATCAGTACGATGTTTTTAAAGACTGATACAAGATCAGTACCATACTTTTAAAGACTGATACAAGATCAGTACAATGTTGATGACTGATGACTGATGACTAATAACAGATGAGTATCTTAATATTTAAGACCGATAAAAGATCATTACCTTTATCTAAATTTTAAATTTAAGAATAATAAAAAGAATAATTATTTTTAATTACCAAAGTACCTATTAAAATTGTTGATATAAGATCAATATTTGACCATTATAAGTTTTGTTAAAGTTATTGAAAGATTAGATAAAGTTAACTTGATAATGTCTAAGATAAGTTTGTAAATAAGATATTTTTTTTAGAAGTTCGTGTCGGCCGAGGACAGCCCAACTCCCAGGATGGCCGAATGTTAGAGAATCAAGGGATACGGCCCTGCTTCTCTCGCGATGCTGACTCAGGTTCCTGCCTGGACGGCTGCAAAGCCTTAATATAAACAATATATGAATTGATTTGAATGTTCACAGTTTTTGGTTTCAGTTTAAAGAGTTATGTCAAGTTAGTCTAAGCGTTTTTATACGAAATTGTATTCAAGCTTTTACTCTATTAAATATATGTTTTTCTTAAATTACTGAATTAAATTTATGAATTCCTAACATTTGTTTCGTTATTTGGTTATTTATTCTGTTGCTATGTTTTTGATGTATTTTTTAAAAGAAAGTAGGTACTGTTAGGAATTCATAAATTTAATTCAGTAATTTAAGAAAAACATATATTAAATAGAGTAAAAGCTTGAATACAATTTCGTATAAAAACGCTTAGACTAATTTGACATAACTCTTTAAACTGAAACCAAAAACTGTGAACATTCAAATCAATTCATATATTGTTTATATTAAGGCTTTGCAGCCGTCCAGGCAGGAACCTGAGTCAGCATCGCGAGAGAAGCAGGGCCGTATCCCATGATTCTCTAACATTCGGCCATCCTGGGAGTTGGGCTGTCCTCGGCCGACACGAACTTCTAAAAAAATATCTTATTTACAAACTTATCTTAGACATTATCAAGTTAACTTTATCTAATCTTTCAATAACTTTAACAAAACTTATAATGGTCAAATATTGATCTTATATCAACAATTGTAATAGGTACTTTGGTAATTAAAAATAATTATTCTTTTTATTATTCTTAAATTTAAAATTTAGATAAAGGTACTTTTATCGGTCTTAAATATTAAGATACTCATCTGTTATTAGTCATCAGTCATCAGTCATCAACATTGTACTGATCTTGTATCAGTCTTTAAAAATATGGTACTGATCTTGTATCAGTCTTTAAAAACATCGTACTGATTTTGTATCAGTCCCTAAAATATGGTACTGATCTTGTATCAGTCTTTAAAAACATTGTACTGATCTTGTATCAGTCTTTAAAATAATGGTACTGATCTTGTATCAGTCTTTAAAAATATGGTACTGATCTTGTATCAGTCTTTAAAAACATCGTACTGATCTTGTATCAGTCCCTAAAATATGTTACTGATCTTGTATCAGTCTTAAAAACATTGTACTGATCTTGTATCAGTCTTTAAAATAATGGTACTGATCTTGTATCAGTCTTAAAAACATTGTACTGATCTTGTATCAGTCTTTAAAATAATGGTAATGATCTTATATCAATCTTAAAAATAAGCAATACTGACCTTGTATCAGTCTTCATCAGGCTTAGAAGTAGCTTTCAACAACACCCATGGTTTAATTTTATCGACGGCCACTACAGTCTTGAACTTTTTATTTCCTCGAAGATCGCATACTGCATAACGGTCGTTATAGAGGACTTTTGTGACCTTAAAAGGTCCTTTAAATTTTGGGAGGAGTTTACGACTAGTCCCCGTAGCCGGGGCGTCAGTCTTCAGCACCATCACCACGTCGTCTTCCTTGTACTTCGCGGCCTTTGCTCGCGCTTTATCAAATCGTTCTTTTTGTGCCTTTTGATTTACAGTTAATCGTGTCGAAACTTCATGCCGTAAAGCCTTCAAATCTAATCGCTCTAAATTCTCTCCTACTTCATTTGAAATTTAAGCGTCAGCTAAATTACGTGCCTTTGTGACATGTCGAGTTTTCGTGTCCTTGACTGGTTCTAAGACAACAATCTTCTTAAAAGCATCCACAATGACCAACTTATTTCTTCATTTACTTGTTACGAACGGACCCAAATGGTCAGCATGCCAAGTATGGAATGGTGTAGCAACTTTCTCAATAGGATGGGGCATTCCCTGTTTCTTGCCACTGGGATTCTTGTAATACATACAGTTTAAACAAGCTTTCATGTATTTCTTTACGAAAGACTTCATCCCCAGTTGTTTCAAGTTGGTAGCCACGCAATCATTACAATTTCTAAGTAGACAAAATACTAATTGTTTTTGTTTTTCTGATATAGGTCCGATGTTTAAATTATTTAACGGTAATTGATCCTCGTCAAATACTTCTGCAATATTAACTCTAACAGTGGATACATCAGGCAGAGTCCGTAATGTAACACGATCTGCTATTTTTAATAACATCACGTGCGATTGGTTTATGAAATCTGTTCCAACTATTAAATCGTGGTGCATCTCGTCGTCTTTTAAAATTAGTGCATGTACTACAGCACTAACCCCTTCAATTTTTATAGTTACTTCCGATATTAATTCACTGACTATAGTATTACCCATAAAACATCTCAGCATAACTCTTTGAGTATCAGGTACAATTGTTAATTTTAATCGAGACGCCGTTGAATGCTTCATTATTGTACGACCGCTACCTGTATCTACCAGAGCTTTTAGTTTAAAACCATTTATCAAAACTGTCTTTAAGTAAGGATTGTTTGTTTTTAAATCCAAATTAACATCAACTGCGTTACTTGTATAATTTTTCGTTATATTTTTTGACCATCTGCAATTTTTTTCTTCATGACCTACTTTATGACAGCGCTTACATTCTATTAATGGCTTAGGGCAGTCCCGAACGCGGTGATTTCCATGGCAATTATAACATTTCATGCTTTTAGAGCACGTACGATCGTCTTGATTATTTTGTTTATATTTGGTATTAAAAGGTTCAGTTTTATTGTCGCGTCTATGGCCTGTTTGTGTTTGGCTTGAAGTACCTGCTCCCGTATTACGTAAATAAGCAGCAAGGTCACCGATGGTAATAAATTTAGCGGCTTTTAAAGATAGTTTTAAATTATCGTTGTCAATACCTTCAATGACACTGTCTATTAAATAGTCTTCAGGGATATTTAATTTTAATTTGTTAAGCTTGGCAACTTTTTCGAAACAATAATCGCCAAGATTTTGCCTGGATAAAGGCGCATAATTAGCTGCCTCCAACAATAATCGTCCAAAACGAATAGGAGTTGGAAAACTTTTTAGTATTAATTGTTTCATTTCGCTCCATTCCATACAGGGGTTCGACAAAGAGTCATACCATTTGCGAGCATTACCCTGTAATCGACTGGTAACAAGCCGAATAATTGTTTTATCATCCCATTCATAAAAAATTAGTAAATCATCCACTTTTCTCACCCAATCCACGGCATCTTGGTTTTCAACAGATGGATCGAAAGCGGGAATTAGTTTTTCGTCGATCGTTACCTTGAGCCCCGTAGAATTGGTTCGCACTTTCTTTCGTAGAGATTCCACTTGTTTTTTCAACTTTTGCACTTTTGCTTTCGCTCTTCGATTTCTTCTAGATGGGCCAGAACTTGAACTTGTAGACGAAGAACTACTACTGCTACTTGAGGAAGACGTCGACGTGGGACGTCGACGCTTTGTTTTTCCCATCACTGAGTGTTTTCACTGTTCACTTATAAACAAGAATTCCTTAACTGTCGTAATATCTCGCACTTGAGTCACTTTTCAGTTTTTGCACAATATTACCGACCACGGCCGCAATGTCTTTTACACGGCGCGTACTTGGGTGTATCTCACTTCTGATTTGTTAGGAATTCATAAATTTAATTCAGTAATTTAAGAAAAACATATATTAAATAGAGTAAAAGCTTGAATACAATTTCGTATAAAAACGCTTAGACTAATTTGACATAACTCTTTAAACTGAAACCAAAAACTGTGAACATTCAAATCAATTCATATATTGTTTATATTAAGGCTTTGCAGCCGTCCAGGCAGGAACCTGAGTCAGCATCGCGAGAGAAGCAGGGCCGTATCCCATGATTCTCTAACAGTACGCAGTAAAAAATTATAGGTATGTTTATTTAACATATTTCTTGCGTCCCAGAAAGTCCACTCCAATTTTTTATTTTTATTACTTATGATAATTTTTAACACAACAAAAAATTAATATCTATATGTTATTTTTTTACATAACTGCAAAGTTAATCGTGTTGTGTCAATTTTATTTTTTTTAATGGCTATTTAACCCATATACCTATAACTTATAGGTATATGATTTAACCTAAACTAATAATTAATATGATTTAAAATCTGTATAACTTAAACATAATGTTAAATTTATTTATATTTTATTTCTTTTACACAAAACGTGTTACTTTAACATACATATATCAATGTAACTTGCTATTGATTTTACACAAATAGTATGTCTTCATTTATTTATTTAAATTTGTTATTTTAACAATATTTTTGAATTAATTTTTACATTATTAATTGTTTATTTTTTTTTATTTTAATAAAGTATTTCAATATAAGAATATTGGTTTTTGGGAAAAAAATAAAACATGTAAGTAATAATAATGATTTATTATACTACAACATAATTAAAAAAAAAAGCCAGCAATGAAGCATTGTAATTCACAAAAATGGCACCGTCCAGTCCTTAATTTTGTATTCCAAAATAAAATACAAATCCATGCTAAAGGTATACATACCTATAGAAGAAATGGTTATAAACCATCAGAGAAGTCGCTGATAATGTTGGTATATCGATTGGCTCATCCCATGAAATTTTTTCGAATGTTTTGGGTATACAACGCGTGGCAGTAAAATTGTTAAATTTTGAACAAAATTTTTGGCAAAAATCAATACTGTAATGATGCTCCATGCTGCAGCCTCCATATTCGCCAGACATGCCTCTGTCTGACTTTTTCCTATTCCCAAAAATAAAGAAAAATAAAGAGAACCTTTAAGGGCCGTCGTTTTGCAAGCATAGGTGACATTAAAAGCGCATCGCTGAAAGAACTAAAGGCTATCCCAAAGATCGAGTTTTAGAAGTGTTTCGAGTATTGGAAGAAGAGCTGGCACATGTGCATAATATCCAATGGGGACTATTTTGAAGGCGACAACATGTAGACAAATAAATAAATATTTGTTTCAACGAAAATTCCCGATATTTTCTGAACACACCTCGTATGTGCATAACTCGAATTGGTTCTAATGTGAAAGAACTTGAAGCAATTAAAAAAAAAGCGACATAAAAAAGTCGGAAAAGAAGGCATTTTAATGAAAATCTCAGCATAGCGCTCCTGATACAGGAGTATACTGAAGCTTTCTAACGTTTCATAGTTATTAAAAAGTTTAACAAAGGAGGCACTTTTCAAATATAATGCAAGCACAGGAATTCAAATGAATTTAAATTTCATACGCCACAAGATTCGTTTAATCTTTCAAAGCGAACACACTTCTTCAACTAAATTTATTACAATATATGCTGACTTTTTAATCAAAGAAAATATTCCCGCGTTAAACACTTTCCATCGTTTCAACCGGTCGTTCGTTATATCCGATATAAAAGATCATCATTAGTAGGTATTTGAAGAGATATTTTATTCGACTCTGGAACGAAATTATATTTTGATTCACCCTAAAACTAGGTATGTAGTACGTGGAAATTTCAGTTTCATTCACTTTGGATTGGCTATACTGCATAGAAAAGATCTCATTACCTATTTGTAGCGGAAAATACGTCTTGAATTTAGATTAAGATACAGAAAATTCCCTTTAAATTTCTACAACATATTTTACAAGCTTAAAGCCAAGAAATATCACGATGGGATCAAAAAGTTTTAAAAATCACTGAAAAACATTAAAATCATTATGTAAATTTAAAATTTCCCTTTTACTATAGTATACAGGGTGTCCCACAATTAGTGCGACAAAATGAAGGTGTATTAACACTACTTTGGAAAAGTTCTAATTTAAGAAAGGTACTTTTACTCTTTTAGTGCAAACTTCTAGTGTAAATTAACACTATTATTTGAGTAAAACCTATTGGTGGTAGTGAATAAAACGAAAAGGTAAATAAAGAGAAACATTTATTTGGAACAAAATCTATGACAATTATCAAAATCGAGCCTTTTAAAATATAATTTTATATTTGAGTCGTATGGCTGGCTTAAGCAAAATGGTTCCTTAAAACGTATTGCAATGTTTTACTGGCTGTCAACTTGTAAGCAATGAATTATCTTGAGAATTCATCAGTAATCCATTTTTTTGTTATTAAAAATGGGTGATCCCATTGGTAGAGAGGCGTCAGGCGGCTGTATGTCGGGGATTTACCACACGTGTACAATTTTCCATAATATTAATAAAAATGTAGGTATAGGTTAATATAACAACCATTACGCTTGAAAATAAAAAGTAAATCAAGTGTGTTTGTATTTATATTATTAATGTTACAAGTACCCGACCTACTGCCGTAAATTATTGATATATAATATAGGTCGGGTATGGACATCCTTTTAACATATTGATATTTATTGAGTATTAAGGCTTAAACAGAAGGAAGTATATTACTTACCAAAAAATAAGAATGTCCTCTTATGGTTTCACCGTAATTAAAATCTAACTGAACAAAAATTCCACACTTCCACAACGCGGTATCTCCGGATATGCACTGCGTAGGTAGATAGGTACCAACCAAACATTTTAAAATGCATTTCGGTTATTACTAGTTTTTTCAGTCTATTTTGCCACTAGTAGTGTAAAGAAAAAAGAGCTCCTAGGAACATCAAAACAGACAAAGAAATTGGCATGCACTGTAGTGTACATTTTGTCACTATTTAACACATTAAGGGGTAATAAACACTCGCATTAAGTTTTTCTACCCTTTTGATTTATTTTAATAATAAAAATTGTGAATGTACCAATGAATAATGTTCATATTTTTTAAATGTATTTACTAAAGTTAGTGAGCACTAAATGCTATCTAGTGTATTTTGTAGTGTAACTTTTACATTTACAAATCAACTATTACATTTTCCCGATTAAAATCTGGCACCCTGTATATTTAAAGAGTTGTTGTCTTTAAACTAAAAACTGCTGCACAGTGAAATATCCTCTGTAACGATGATATTCAGCGAAATTGTTCTTTGACAATTCTCATGGATGGAAAATGGAAATTCCGGGGGAAATCATTTCGAGTAATGGACACATTACCGCTTTCTAACAGATCCTTTACACACTCCTTCACAAATAACCGTTCGTATCCTGCTGGAGCTAGAGCACTAAAGGACTTTTCGCAAATTAAAAAAATAATTGTTAAGTGCTTTGTATAATTTTCCACTAATTATTTTTTTACTGTTGTCTTTTTACATGTATGTATTTTCGTTGATTAAAAAGCTATTTTAAATAAATTCATAATTTATATAAGTTGTTCATTTTGTGTTTATTCATACATTTTTATTCTACACAAAAGTGCTGAAGAATATAAAGTGTGCTTTGAAGTTTGCTTTCACAATGAAAATAATGGCAAAACAGCTTTCCGCTTCATTTATTTCTTTCAAATAAAATTTCAAACCATGAAAGTTTAATTTTAACGCTGTAGAAAACTTCACAGGCTAAAAGAACATTTTTACATTTTTACCAGTTTTGCGGTACCTACACAGCTTAAATCGCTCTGTATAATAATTTGATTCACCTTTAAAATTGTTTATTGAATCGACGTCATATTTTATTGCGAAGTTACTTTATTATTAATGATTTTCTGATTTCATCAAACATTTTGATGTCTAAGTATAATTAATCTTGCGCAATATTAGGTCAAATCAGTATGTTAATAATTAACTTTCATAATAATTATAGAAACAAAATATGTTATACACTCCTCTATACTAAATTTGCATTTTTGTACAGTTAAAAAGTAGTACATTGTTCCCTTAGGGGAATTTAAATTTAGAATATACAATATTTTTGATCTAAAATATATATTTTCCATACATGTATACATTATATTTTACTACAAATGTATAATATACATGTATACTAGACTGTGCCAAATTAAACGAATATTTTTTTTTCTTAGGTCCCATACGAAAATTAGGTTGTATATCATAAAAAAATAATTGTGTCAAAAATTTAGCCCCATATCTCCATTATTCAGTTAGCGCTCGCTTAAATAAGAATTTTTCATGAAAAAAATTTTTTTTCGCAACTTTTTGTTTTATAATTCATTAAATATAACAGATACAAAAAATATCGTTATATGGTTTTGTAGAGAATTAAATTCCCTACAAAAATGACCTCTAACCGAATTTAAAAAATCCCCCACGTTTTTGTTTTAAGCTAAAAAGAGCAAATTTTTAAACAAAAATATATTTATATGTGTTGTTAAATAAATATAAAAAATTATTTTACAAAAAAAACTCATTGATTTAATTTTTTAGGGAAACTTTATGATCTAAAGAAATATTAGAGTCGACATATGTATATCTAAATAAAACGTATATACCTACCATGCATTATTTTATTTACACATTCTGTGAAATTAAATTAACTGTATAGGACCTATACACTGATAAAAATGGTATCCTTGTGGCAAAAGAATCCATTCATTTGAAAAATATTGATTTAATTCAAAGAAACTGTATTTATTTTAAATCCGTTTCCCTTCGGATAAGATAATTGATGCATTTAGGTGTAATTCTCGATTCTTTTGACATTTAATTACTTTAAGGCAAAGTAAAGGCATTTAGACAAAAGAAATCTTCAATTTATGTCTTTCTGTCAAAATTTAATGTTATTGCTAGAAATCCCACGGTTTTGTGCCAAACTACACTGATAAACATGGATTATTTTAGGCAAAAGAATCCATTCATTTGAAAATTATTCTTTTAGTTTAAAGAAAGTTAACTTTTTGCAAATTCTTTGGCATTTGACTAAAATAGGTGATGCATTTAAGGCAAACTCTTGATTCTTTTGGCTAAATCCTTTTTAATAACTTTATTTCAAGAACAAAGCATTTGTCGGAAATCACTCGGTAATTTGATAGTTCTTGCAACAATGAGTGTCCTTCAGTATCAATCCACGCGTCGCGTCCACAGTACTTCGTCAAAGGTGTTCATCTCGCGCGAATAAATAACTAGTGTGATACTTTTTCTATGCATAGCCATGGCTATAAATTAAGATTGTTTGTACCATAGTGTTATAGATCGAGATTATGGGTACCATAAAGGAAATGCTTAAACTTTGGGATTATTCATTTATTTCCTAAATTTGGAGGTTTAATTTTATAGGTAATGTATTCTTATTTTTAAAATTTTAATCGATTAGGAATGTAATAAAGAAAAATACCTAATTAATAAGCTAAAATCGACTAAAATATAATTATTTCATGCAAATATTATCATTCTGTAAAACGCTTTCTTAGAACAGGAAAATAAAAATGGCTACCTATACCTTCTCCCAAAGATAAAAATTAAGACTTTAACACAAAAGCATCATAATATTAAATAAATCCCCGTGCATTTGAGCCAAAACCTACATGTCAGCAAGTCATGTCCTCCATAGATAAAACACACATATATGTAGGTTTTGGCTCAAATGCACTGGGATTAATTCAATATTAGGATGGTTTTGTGTTAAAGTCTTAAAACATATTGACAAATAAGTACTTACGGCATTATTTTCCAAAAAAATTAATCTTTGGGAGGAGAATATATCCTTCTTATTTCTTGACAGATATCCAGAGGCGGATTTCTAAAAAGGCCAGCTAGACCATAGCCTACGGCTGCATTTTGTATAAACAATGTATTTTATGTTTATGAGTGAAAGAATAATCAGTTTTTTGTATTTTGTATAAACAATGTATTTTATGTTTATGACTGTATAAACAATGTCTTTTATATTTTTAATAAAAATATGTTTTTAGTAAAAATTATTGTAGTTTTTTTTAATTTAGGCAGGCAATTTTCTAAAATCAAAGAGTTTCAGCTAAAGACATTCGGGTTTGGTTCAAATGCCCATAGATTAAGAGCAAGAAATCCGAGTTTTGATACAAATAACAAAAGTTTTTTAATCAAACGCTTATGGATTTGAAATAAAAACTCGGATTTTGTTACAAAAAATTAAATCACTTAACTTAAATGCCAATAGATTTAAATCCAGACATCCGACTTTTGCTACAAATTCCTAATTCTTTAAGAACAAGAACCTAAGATTTTGTAGTAAGCCCGCTTTTCTTTATTTCAATTTACTTAAGCCTTTGATCCAAATCAGTACCGGTTTATTAATAAAAGCACGGCATTTAAGGACCTATAACGAAGATCTTCTTCTAAATTCATGTTTCTTTGCAACAAAGACAAATCATGAAATTATCTCAAAGAAATGACGTATTTGCTTTAAACCCTTCATTCATTTGGACCTATCCAAAGTCCCCATTCCTTTGAGGGAATGGCAGATTTCCTTGGGGCAAAGGTTTCTTTTTTTCAGTGTACTATAGGTATCGATGCGGCGATACCTTTTATAAATATCGGTATTAGTATTGTATCAGCAAAAGCCTGCGGAATGATTAAACTAGTAATTTATTTTATTTTTTTAACATTTTTAACTTAATTGATATAATAATATTGCAATAATGCTGGTTAAACCAGTATACCTATAAAAGCTGATAATTTTAATATAATTTCAACTGTTGAAATAAATGTCTATAATAATGTATTAAAGAAACATTTATTTATGCATAATTAAAAATAAAAAAAATAATGAAATAAAAAAAACTTCAAAAATTTGCGTAGGTGAGATCCGAACTCGGGACTCTTGCGTGGCAAGCAGGCATCTTACCATGACACCCACAGTTTCTTTTAGTTACCTTTGAAATAAAAAACAATATGTTTAAAACATGAAGATGGCCATGAAAAACAGTGCTTTAGTGAACTGACAGCTCTGATTCTAAAATTTGAGTTTATATTTACATAAGTACATGTGCGTATAATTAATTAATTTAGTTCTTGAAATAAAGATATTAGGTATGTCAGAAAATAGTTTAAATACTGCCTACCTACTGGGTGCTTTTAATAATAATTTGACTCGATGTAAACTCCCAAATAACAGTGAAGTTTTAAATTATTTTATGTTTAAATATAAGGTTTTAAAAAAAAGTATTCGGTCAAGTGCTACGGAAGTTATAAAAGAAGTTCAAGATATTTGGAGTATTATAGATGTACCACTTGAAAGAAGTCAACATGTAACCAAAAAATTGGAGTCACTTTTTATAGAGTGGAGAAATTTGAATAAAAGTGCTTTTCACATATCAAAAATAAAGGAATTTACTGATAAGTTGAATAAATTATTCGATGTTCGATTAAAGAAAAAATCATCTCAAGAGTTATCTCCTGAACAACTTTTTTCATTAGTGCGAAAAAATAAAGGTCAACATATATCTTTATCAATTAACGTAGAAGATAACGAACCCCCTTTAGAGTCAATAGAAAATGTCGTTGATAAAAATGGTAATTATTACGGGTTTAAATATATATATGTATAACTTTAATTTCATTATGAATGGCACATATTCATTATGAATGGCACATATTGTCTCCATTATCACATAAGGGCGTATCTCATATTTTACAATTAGGTTTAAACTAATTTAAATTACTTTAAAAAAAAGTGCTACTAAATAGGTAGTACCTATAATAGGTAGTACCTATAATAGGTAGTACCTATAATAGGTAGTACCTATAATAGCACTTTTTTCCTCAAAAAATAATTTAAATAGGTAGGCTAAAAACTTGTGTCAATATTTAAAATATGAGATACGCCTTTATGTGATTATGAAGACGAGGTGTTCACAACATATGTATATCAATATATTGATTCTTATAGTTTCTAGTTTAACTAACAAATTCTATAGAATTTGTTAATTAAAAATCTAATCACAAAAAAATTTCAGCCTTAAGTCGAGCTTTATCTACTACATCTATTTCTTTTGAAGAAGTGAGCTCTTGTTCTGGAGCACTAAAACGGACAATATCCAATTTTGAGGACGAACTTTCTGAATACTCAAATGACAAGAAAAAAATCAATATTATGACCCCAGAATTGACATCAGCTTTGGACAGATCAAATATCTCCAGCAGAAATGCTACTTATATTTTAGTTGCTGCCGCTAAAAGTTTGGGTCATGATCCTACAAAAATTAATATTAGCCATAGAGTGATTCATAGAGAACGTATTAAAATGAGAAAAATGGTGGCAGCAGATATTAAAGAAAATAGTTTAATTGTTGACAACGTAATATTACACTGGGATGGTAAATTACTCCCAGATTGTGGTGGACCGCATAAAGTTGACAGGCTTCCAATTGTTTTATCTGGTCTCAATTGAATAGGTCAATGCAGAAACTGAATATGTCCACTTTTTAGGGCTATTGAGTTAAACATGGATTTACTATAAGTAAAGGGAGCCCGATCGAATGGCGTAGAAATTTCACATGTCACGGTAATCTAGAATATACAAAGGCGTTAATATAGTAGAGAAACTGAATATGTCCAGAACATATGTCCACTTTCTGTTCAGTTTTTCTTATTTATCTCAAAACTAGATAGGTAGGACATATTCAGTTTCTGCATTGACGTATTCAATTATGAGCAACTACTAGGGGTCCCTAAATTAGATAGTGGTACAGGATTTAACCAAGCTAAAACTATAGTCAAAGCATTGAATCGATGGAACATTGTTAAAAATGTCAAAGGCTTGTGCTTTGACACTGCTTATGTTAATTCAGGTATTACACTTTTATGGAACTAAATGCATGCTTTAAGCACAAAGCCTAAGGCTGTTAAGTTTTACTTATAGTATTTGCTGTTTATCATTATTAAATGATATTAATTCTTATTAAAGGTGATGAGAATGGAGCTGCTGTACAAATTGAGAGAGCCTTGAAAACAAAAATACTTTGGTTTCCCTGTCGGCATCACATTTATGAGTTGGTTATGAAAAGTGTTGCTGAAGTTGTCTGGCATGTTTCTTCTGGTCCAAGTCCTGCAGTTTTTAACAGGTTCAAGCAAGAATGGACCACGATTGATCAGACAAAATATGAAACGGGAATGGATGACCAATATGTAAAGAAAATTCTCAACCATAAAAAACAAGACATTTTGGAATTTATTTCACTTCAAATGGAGCTATATTTAAACGAATAATTATCATTATTTTATTTTCATAGAGAAATTGTCATTATTAAATTAATAAAAAAATAATTTCAGGAGTTTCAACCAAGAGGAGATTATAAAGAACTTCTAAATTTAACCTGTATTTTCTTGGGAGAAATTCCGCCTCAAGGTATTTCTTTTAAAACCCCCGGAGCACACCATCATGCTCGATGGTTAGCGAAGGCAATTTACTGTTTAAAAATCTTTTTATTTAAAAAACAATTCAAACTGGCTAAAGTTGAATCATCCAAATTAACTCAAGTTTGTATCTTTATTGTGGACATATATATAAAGGGATGGTATAGTGCACCAAGCAGTGTTCAAGCCCCGTATCAAGATTTTATGTTTTTGAAGAGCTTGTTGGATTTAAAACACATAAACGCTGAAATGTCCAATGCTGCGTGTACCAAATTTCTCAGACATCTTTGGTACTTGTCTGAAGATCTTGCAGCCTTATCATTTTTCGATGAAAGAATCCCAACCGATGTTAAATCAAAAATGGTAAAAGCAATAAAATGTCAGCAAAGTACTACTGATAACACAAGAAAGTTTTATATGGAACAAAAAGATTTAAAATCATTTTTCAATAAAGATATGAGTAACTTTATAACTCAAAAGTCGATGATTTTATTTGAAAAGTTCAATCTACCTTCTAGTTTTCTTGATTTGCCTGTAAATCAATGGGAAGCTGATAAAACATACCAGGATTCTTTGAAAATAATTCGAGCAATTAAGGTTACAAATGACATTGCTGAAAGAGGTGTTGCACTTATCAATAAATATAATGAAGGTCTTACTTACGATGAAGAACAAAGACAATTTTTATTACAAGTTGTAGCTGATCATCGGAAAAAATATCCAGATTGTAGTAAAAAAAATTTATGTTTTTAATAAGTTATCTTGAATAAAAAAATTGTATAAAAATGAAAAACTGATATTTTAATCATAAGAAGAACTTATTACATTTATTTATATTCTAAATAAAAATGCCGTAGTGCTCATGTAAAAAATTGTATGCTCTTGAAAACCAGTGAAATTTCACTGATTTTCCAGTGAATTTTACTAGTTGTACACAGCCTTGGATCTACGAATTTTCCAAACCGGGGCAAGAACTTGACATTGGCACCAGTTTCCTCCAGCATTTGAGTTTAAAGATTTCAAACAATTGAATTAGGCCCCTTGAGTTGTCGCACCGGTTTGTCCGCCCTTGGTTCCGGGGCTGGTTTACTAGCCAATTTCACTGATTAAATTGGTAAATATTAATGGTGAAATGATAAGTAAGATAAACTGGTTCAACCAGTGAACAACTTAAAATTTCTCTGTTTTTTTTACACACCGATCGAATCAGTAAAATCCAACTGTTTATTTTATGAAAGTAGTAGAAAATTGGAAATAAAAATTTCTGCTCGGCCAGAATATTACTTTGCCATTTTAAAGGAATTTTTCTTGCAATGGTACCATGGTAGGTAAGTATTTCTTTATAACAAACAATAATTATTTTTATCAGCAAACTAAGAATTTCTTGTAAATAGCAAAATGATCATAATATTATTATTAAAAATAATACAGAAAAAAATATAAAAAGGTTAAATGAGAAAATCGTCAAAATTTCAAAAAATATATTATTACAAAAATAGTTTATATTATTAGCTCAATGTTAGTTTACTTAATTGAAACGTAAATACTATTTCTTTAGATCATAAAGTTTCCCTAAAAAATTAAATCAATGAGTTTTTTTTGTAAAATAATTTTTTAAATTTATTTAACAACACATATAAATATATTTTTGTTTAAAAATTTGCTCTTTTTAGCTTAAAACAAAAACGTGGGGGATTTTTTAAATTCGGTTAAAGGTCATTTTTGTAGGGAATTTAATTCTCTACAAAACCATATAACGATATTTTTTGTATCTGTTATATTTAATGAATTATAAAACAAAAAGTTGCGAAAAAAAATTTTTTTCATGAAAAATTCTTATTTAAGCGAGCGCTAACTGAATAATGGAGATATGGGGCTAAATTTTTGACACAATTATTTTTTTATGATATACAACCTAATTTTCGTATGGGACCTAAGAAAAAAAAATATTCGTTTAATTTGGCACAGTCTAATGTATACATACTATATATTATATCTATTTAAAAATATTCTATAAGTCTGCATGGACCTAAAGAAAAATTTCTCAAAACCGTTTAGAATTTTGTGAAATCATGACTAATAAAAAAACAAATCAGTTCCAAATACTAAAAAACATTTGCTTTAGCGATGAGTGTACTTTTTATCAAAATGGAAATATTAACAAACAAAATTATCGACATTTTTGACAAGATGGGGCACCACCTCATTATGTACACTCAGAAAAATGTAACTCAGAAAAATGTAATGAAACTAATTTTGTAAGCGATTAATAAAATAATATTATTTATCTTGTCTTATAATATATATAATAATAATATATATATAATAATAATATATTGGGACAAAAACCTACGATTTGTCAAAGTAATGAGATTATTTTTATTTACAGAATAAACTTTTTTTACTGTTAATAAAATTCTCATTTACTATAATGAAGCAGCAATGTTGAGCTTTTATAAAAAAAATGTTCATCCAACAAAGTAATAGTCATGCAATAAGAAATACTTTATGTTTATATTAAATCTTTGTCGAACTTAAAATGTTTTTGTTAAATCTATAGTTGTGTGTGAATTCCGCAGTTCTTATAGTAAAATTTGTTCATTTTACCATGGCATATTTGTCTTTTTTAAATTACTATCGTTGTAATTCAAATTAATTTTATTTCAGTTAAAAAATCTTTGTTGCTTACGTTAAGAAAAATAACAAAAATATTTTATTGCTATAAAAGACTTTTTTAATATTTACTATTGTTTTGCAATGATAACAAAATTTTTGTTATTTCCCTTAAAAAGAGGGGGAAAGGGCCAGCGCTCTCCTTGGTGAACATAACTTTATAATCCACAGTCTGTGTTATAATCTTATAACTTTTACTTGTGCGAGTAAAGTGTGGTAAGATCTAGCATGTTAAAAATATCAAAAAGATCACTAAGAAAATTAAAATTTCGACGTTTTCTAAAAGAAATATTTAAGGTCTATTTTATAAACGAAGCACACTTGCTGTTTAAAGAGTGAGTTCATATTTTTTTATTTTCTACATCATATAATATGAGTTAATTTTTTTGTTATAATAAATAAATTGTTTTAATGCCTTGCAATTATTTAAAAAAACTACCAACACCCAACAGTAGGTTAAAAATATGACCAGTGTTACAAAGAAAAGAGTTTATTGAATTAACAATTAATTTGTTGTTAAATTTACATAAATTTTATTAATATTATAAATTATAATTTATAATACAAGTTTTATTTTAAACGAAAAGGGATTTGAAAAATTTACAAAATTTCTATGAATAATAATGCCATTAGGGTTTCATTAATACTACAAAACGTTTTTGTAAACGGTATAGAACTGTTTTTTTGGGTAAATAATAATAACTATATTTATCAATGCGTTTCTCCATCTGGAAGAGTGTTATTTTTATAAACATAACGTACGTTTACTTTATAATTAATGCAAATGCTACTACTGAAAGCAGCGTTTGTAGATGAAT
This sequence comes from Brassicogethes aeneus, assembly GCA_921294245.1. Taxonomy (NCBI): domain Eukaryota; kingdom Metazoa; phylum Arthropoda; class Insecta; order Coleoptera; family Nitidulidae; genus Brassicogethes; species Brassicogethes aeneus. Next base: position 4,605,465 of record OV121138.1, read on the forward strand.
ATTTTTTTATAAAAATGATCTTTTTGCCGTAACAAAAGCAATTGTTAGACGAATCTTTACTTTATTAAGACAAACTGGTTTAGTAGCTTTTAGGGCTTGGCTAGATCAAATTATTTGGATTGGTAAAAGAGAACCAATAGAATGGGCTCCTATAGGATCTATAGATCTTCACATCTGACACCATTAGACTTTTCTTATAGAGTCACTTAAAATCTGTGGTCTACAAAACTCATTCTAATGAAGATCTGTGACAACGAATAGTTCAAGAATGTCGAGCAATTTCATTTCAAAACGTTTGAAGGGAATTTGGGAATAAACTGTACTATTGCTTACAAAATAATGAGAGTCATTTTGAGTATTTAATTTAAAAAACTAAAAAGTGTTTTGATTATTGAAACAATTTGTTTATTATACTTTTGTTAAAATTATTTTGTATACTTTAGTTTTTTTACTAATGTTTTAACGATAGCAAAATGGTTTAATTTGATATATTTATAACGAGAAATTTAAATAAATAACTATACAAATTATTTTGCGATTTTTCAAAAATTGAACTATTAAAAAGTATTTTTTTATGTATATTATATACCCTTATCAAAGAATCTCGTTATACTTAAATCCAGATTCCTTAAAAAACACAGAAACTGGGGAATACAAAAAACAATAAAAAGACTTTCATCTATTTACCAAAAGACTTTTCGTTTGCATTTTACATTAATTAAACCAATTTAACTTTTAAAAACCTTTTTAGAAAATATCAATTTAGAAGGCTTTAAAATTAATTGGTTTTAAAATGTATTAAATATATTTTTCTACTCCCACCTTTAAAACGCCCTTTATCGTACATGTTTCCATGACACTAAGTGACCTTTTAAATGCACATTGACAAGTTGTGGCTTTATGGCGTTTTAGTCACGGGCTGAAGTAAGCAACATGTTTTTAGTCACGGGCTGAAGTTAGTTTTAAGTTAGTTGACAGTTGTCAAATGTCATAAAATCGTTAAAATAAAGTGCCTTTCTTGTAAAATAATACTTAATGTGAAAATTATTTTATTACCTCAATACAAAAATACAAAAGTATTAAATAGTTTCTCAACGCCAATATTTGAAAAGTTTACCTTTTAATTTCGCCGGCAGTAAACTTTAACTTAAATTCGGGAACGGACTCCACTGTTGCTCATAAAGCATTTCCTTTACTTTCACTGTGGAAAACTGTCAATTTTCAATATACATTTCGATTTATAACCTTTATAATTGTGTTTATAAAATGTAAAAATGTGACATTTAACAGTTTCCCCTGTTGTTTCATAGATGGCGCTCTATACAAATTTTGGATTTAAATCATTTTAAGATAATAATAAGTATTTGTTGTAGAAAAAGTATAGTATGCACATTCTCTTCTTTTTTACTGTCAAAAAAAACTGCTCTATTTGAGGTTTTAACGCCGGTAGATTCCCAAGTTAGAAATTCTAAAAGGAATTCCAATAAATACAACGGTCAGTTTTCCAGGCACTGATTTAATTTTTTTTTTTCGTTCCAGGTGATGGTGTCAGTTATAACTTTGGTGCTAGTGTCTTGCCTTACGCCGATAGCAAACAGTTTGCTGTGTCCGAAGCCGAATCACTATTTAAACAGCCGCCTGCAAAAGTGCTTGGAGTGCACTGAGTGCCCCAAGGGTCAGCTCGTCATCGCCCCCTGCGACGTTCATAGGGACACTATTTGCGGCCCTGTCGAGGAGTTTTTGAGGAGCGTCGACGAAAACAGACACAGGTAAAACAAAAATATTTTTTTTAATTTTTTTATTTCAATTTAATTGTAAAATTGCAAAATAATCGATCCACACAAATTTTTGATGAATTTCAATCGCAAATAACTTTTTTATTTGATTTCAGATTTAAACAAATATTAAAGAATATTGTAGATACATTAATGGAGAATCGCTCACATTAAAAAAAAATATTAAAAAATACACGTACGTTTATAATATACAGGTTTAAACAAAAAGATGTTTTTTACCATAAGTTTAAGACACTCTGTAGAGTGGCAAAACCGTATATTGTTATAAATTGTTATAATTAATTATCAAGTCACATCTATTTTTAACAGTTTTGTTTTTGGTTCACCTTGATATATTTATTTTTGTGAAAAATATGGATTTTTTAAAAAAACATTGCAATTTCCAATATTTTTCCTGTATGAAGAACTAAGCTTGCTATGGTCCATCCATAGCCTATGGAGGATGACAGTGACAGTTCTGTTGAATCATCCCATACTTGGACATGTCATATACAGCTTTCAAAAGCTATCAAATTGTTTTTTGTAAACTAATTTGTTAATTTTGAGGTGTCTTCTTACTTTTAAAAATGTCCCCGACTGATGTTGCCCTTTGTACTTTACTTCTTGTGACGTTTAAAACACTTGACACGTAATACTGTGACCGCCGATCCTGGATTAAATTAATGGCTCTGGAAACATCAGTCGGAGACATATCCATTTTTTAAAGTAAGAAGACACCTTAAAATTTAAACATTAATTTGCAAAAAACAATTTGATAGCTTTTGAAAGCCGTGTATGACATGTCCAAGTAGGGGATGATTCAACAGAACTGTCACTGTCATTCTACATAGCATATGGATGGACCATAGCAACCTTAGTTCTTCATACAGAAAAATATTGGAAATTGCAATGTTTTTTATTTAAATCCATATTTTCCACAAAAATAAATATATCGAGGTGAACCAAAAACAAAACTGTTAAGAATAGATGTGACTTGATAAATAAAACTTAATTTAGAACAATATACGGTTTTGCCACTCTACAGAGTGTCTTAAACTTATAGTAAAAAACATCTTTTTGTTTAAACCTGTATATTATAAACGTACGTCTATTTTTTAGTAATTTTTTAAAATGTGAGCGATTGTCCATTAATTTATCTACCATATTCTTTAATATTTGTTTAAATCCAACATCAAATAAAAAAGTTATTTGCGATTGAAATTCATCGAAAATTTGTGTGGATCGATTATTTTGCCTGTAAGTGTATACACTCAATATATTGCGTCTTGATTCATCGAGAAATTGGAAGATTATAAAACAATCATAATTTAAGTTTTTTTTTTTAAACAAATTACCAACTAATTCCATCTTATAACACGACTAGAACCATCGTAACACGCCTAAAATATGTTGAAACGAAATTAACTTTTTACAAAACCAATTAAACTTAGATTTCATCTTCCTAATATCAAAATAATTCCTCACAAGTTAAACCATAGACGTTCCAAAACATTCCGAAAAAAAATAATTTTATCTCCACGCGGTCTATAATTTAAACTTTATTGTTGTCAACATTCGATAAAGAAATACCTTGTTATGGCCTAGGCCGATAAAATTTTTTATGAGGCAAGTAATTAGTTCGATTTTTTCTCGCTAGGGGTATTGTTTTGACAAATTAATCCTTTTCTAAGAAATTAACGTACTAAACTGGTTTAATTTATTTATAATAAGCACTAATTTGTTTGTTTTACTGTAATGTTTAATATTTTTCATTAAATTATTGTAAAATTAAATATGAATAATAAAACAAAAAGTGAGGTTAGGCAACCAAGAAAACGCACGATTCTTTTTGTACGATTTAAATTATCTTTAAGTTTTAATTTGCTTTAAGTTTTCAGTGAAATTAAATGTTAAACACAGCTAAACATTCCAAACTACGTATTTTTTAAATAAAAATTCAAACAAATTGAAATTAGAAACCTACCTATTTATTAAACAATTAATTGAATTCAATGTAATAGCAAAAATCCATTTCTACTTAAATCATGTAGCTAGGTATTGTCAAACTATTACTGCTTCTAAAAGCAATAATAATTATTGTACATTTAATGTAATATTTAGCTAATAAATAAATAAGATTCTAAAAAAGTGAGGTTAGGCCGCTTTGATGTTGAATTAAATTGACCTATATAATGTGCTTTGAAGATAAAATGTTGTATGCGATTCGGCCAAGAAGTGCCTTTTTGTGCTTCGCTCAATTGTAGGCCTCCGCTAAGCGTCGGCCTTCAAACCTTGAGCTTAGCACAAAAAGCCTTACTTCTTAACCTAATGACATAAATAACTATTTCTGGATTGTATACCTAACACTTTCCAGACACAAGCACAAGCATCACCATCGCCAGCACGCGGGCCCCCACAAACTGGACCCGGCCCTCGTCAACAACAATGTACCGATGGACGTGCAGATGGCCGCTTTGGACGCCGACGCCCCCTTCACCAGCGCCGAGACGCTGATCTGGGACTGGCAAGCCGTCGTGCTCACCCTGGCCGTTTTCGCTTGCATCATTTTCTTCGTCGCCATCACTCTGTACTCCCTGCACCAGGCGAGGCAATGGAAGAGACTAAAAGACACGTTCGAAGCTGGTAAGCGACTCGATTTGGTTTTATAAGGGTTGTAAGAACTTCTATAGCGCTAAAAAGGCTTTATAAGGGGATTTAGGCTCATGAATATCACATGGTTTTAAATGTCAAAATAATAATGTTTTTAGTGACTACATTTTGTTTTTATAAGGGCTCTAAGAACCTGCATAGACCTTGTTTTGGTTTTATAAGAGTTTTGTAGATTTTAAAAAGTTTTTGGACTGGTTTTCGAAAAATTAAAATTGGATTTATAAGATCTTTAAGAACGTTTATAAAACTTTTTTGGTTTTCTAAGAATTTTAGAGCCCAGTTTTATGAACCGAATGATGAGATTAAAGGGATCAAAATCATGTTTTAAGTATAAAAAACTTTGTTTTAAAGATCTTTAATAGCGCTGATAGAACTTGTTTTGGTTTTAAAAGGGTTTTATAGCTTTTGATAGGTTCTTGGATTGCAAAATAATATTTAAGGCATTTATTACAAAAATTATGTTTTAAGTGTCTAAAGAATATTATACAAATGATTGTACAACTTGTTTTGGTTTTATAAGGGTTATAAGAACTTGTATAGGGTAAGGGGACTCATATTATATCTTATATGGTTTTATATTTCTAAATTTAGATTTTAAAGGGTTTTGTAGATTTTGAAAGGATTTTGGACTGGTTTTTGAAAATTGAAATATAAGGCATTTATTACCAAATTTAATGTTTCAAGTAACTAAATTTGGATTTATAAGATTTTTAAGAACGTTTATAAAACTTTTTGGTTTTCTAAGGATTTTTTAGACCAGGTTTATGAACCGCATGATGAGATTAAAACCAAAATTATGTTTTATAAGATCCTTAAAATTGCTTATAGGTTTTAAAAAAGTTTTGTAGCTTTCTATAAGTTTAGGGACTGAAATGAGGTTTAAGGCATTTATAAGGAAAATTATTTTTAAGTGGCTAAATGTGGATTTATAAGAATTTTAAGCATGTTGAGACGACTTGTTTTGGTTTTATAAGAGTTTTGTTGCTTTCAACCAAAATTATAAATTTTAAGTAAAATTTGGTTTTATAATATATTTGGGAACGTAGAAACGATAGGGATTTTATAGCTTTCGACAGGTTTTTAGACTGCGAAATGAGATTTAAGTGATCAAAATTATGTTTAAGGTGACTAAATTTTGTTTTATAAGATTTCTCAGAGCGTCTAGAATTTGTTTTGATTTTAAAAGGTTTTTTGTAGCCTTTGGGCTGCAAAATGAGATTTTAAGGCATTTATAACAAATATTATTTTTTAAGTGACTAAATTTGATTTTATAACAATTTTAAAACGGTTATACAACTTGTTTTGATTTTATAAGGGTTTTTTAGCTTTCGATTTAAATGACTTGATTTGGTTTTATAAAATATTTGGAACGTTTATAGAACTTATTTTGGTTTTATAAGGGTTTTTATAGCTTTTAACCAAAATATTATAGAACGGGTTTTATAGAGGTTTTGTATCTTTTGAACTGCAAAATGAATGAAAATTAATCATAATATTTTAACTGACTAAATTTGATAAACGATCATTGACATTTATATAATTTGCTTCATTTTTATTAGGGTTTTGTAGCTTTTGATTGATTCTTGAACCGCAAACCGCAAAATAAGGCTTTGATTACCAAAATTATTGTTTTGTTATAAAATTTGGTTTTATAAGATCTTTAAGAACGTTTATAGAACTTGGTTTGGTTTTATAAGAATTTTGTAGCTTTCGATGGGGTTTTGTACTGCAAAATGAGCTTTAAGTGACTGAATTTGGTTTTATAAGTTTATAACAACTTGTTTTAGTTTTATAAGGGTTTTGTAGCTTTAGACAGGTTTTTGGACTGCATAATGAGATTTAAGGCATTTATTAGCATTATTATAATGTTTTAAGTAACTAAATTTGGTTTTATAAGATCATTTATATAATTTGTTTTGATTTTATAAGGGTTTTGTTGCTTTCGATGCTTTGCTACTACATTAGGTTTTATAAGATCCTTAACAACGTTTATATAACGTTTTGGTTTAAGGATTTTGTAGCTTCCAACAGGTTTGTTATATTGAAGCTGTAAGGACGTTTATAAGCCTATTTTGGTTTTAGAAGGATTAATCTGTATTTTTGGCATATTTTTAACTTATAATTAGTGTTAAAAAGTTTTAGCATAAGAGACCTTGAATTTTCTCCAATGTCTTGTTATTTTTAATTCTGAAATGTAAATGTATATTAAAAACATTAATTCTGAATATAAATAGCACGAGACTGTTTATACAATACCTATATCGAATCGGCAAATATTATTTTCCGTTATTTCGGAAACAGTTTATTTTTTTCTCGGTTAAAAGTTAAATTTACTTAACCTGTAAATATTTTCGTGCTGGCTCGAATCCAGCCCGCTTCATATTTCGATATTATTAAATGCCTGCATCTCAAGCCGTAAAACTTTCATTTCTACACAGGAATTTTATTTAATTTGAATCAGTTAATCGCATGACTTGTTCTTCGCCTCTTGGCAGACGATCAAAATTTAATATTTTTCTGTGTTGAGAGGTTTTCTGCTGGCTTCGTCTCTTAATGGGCAGAATTGCGAACAAAAACTTCAAAAGTTATAAGGCATTTAGTAAAATAACGTTTTTTTAAACTTGTTTTAAACCAATTATATTATTATTATGATTATTTTTTAGTATAATTTAACTAATACAAGAAACCTAGTAGTAATATTATTCACTAGTTGAAATATTGAACTTAACTTTTGTTACCCTATCTTATACAGAGTGTTCACAAATTAAAGTCAAACATTTTAAAAAATAATGGTATATAAATAAAAAGATGTAATAATACTTAAAAGATTACTTTTGCATCTCTAGTGGCTACTCTTTAATCTAGGTTTGCCTTAAAGTGCATTCATTAAAATTTAGATCAAGAAGACGTGCAGTCTGCGCCTGCTGCGACATACAAGCTATTTTAAAATTGGCGAGACACTTTTGGAGCCAGTGACAAACTCTCTGAATGAAGACTGTTTTATTCCAAATATTTTAATGGGCATTTTACCGTCTCGCAAAAACTCATTACGTAAATATAGTTGTGCGACCTTACGAAAATACAACATAATATTTTTTCGATAATTTTTTTTTCATGTCATTTGAGGACCATAGTAATTTGTAGGCGAAAAGGAAACAGAGGCGTGTCATTTTAATGATGTGTTAAAAATTAAGAATATCCGTATAAAATTCCCTAAGGAAACGGCCACCGGAAGCCGTCTTAGATGCACACTGTAACCGTCTTTTCTCTCCGACGTCATAAATAAAAAATCTTCCTTTTCCGAGTTTTCACGTTACGTCTATGTTGACTAGTGTAAAAAATATTGTGAGTATGATTCTAATTTCCGTTTTATATAAATAAACATACTTCATCACACGTGCTGTGAAATCGATATAAACAATTGCCGGCTACCACTACCGGCAGATGTTTCCCCAACAGCGCTGCCTGGATTGATGACTTCAATGCACACATTACGAGGTGTATGGAAAATCGCAATTTATTTCTCTTTCGACGTTTTATTTTTACACTTTCAGGAAATAATGTATATCTCAAATAAAGATATTTACTTACTGAGATAAGTTTTTTATTGGGTTAGTCCGCAGTAGATTAGCCGAGGAAATGAGAAAAGTATCTACTTTAATACATCTGTGGTTTATTAAAATATTATTAAGTTTTAAAATAGAAATTTAAAAATTAATTATAGGAGGATATTTAGAGACAATTTTCTTCCAGTTAATTCTACAAAATTGTATGAAAAAAGTTGGTTTGATAAGAATTTTAAGCACGCTTATACAACTTGTTTTGGTTTTGTAAGGATTTTGTAGCTCTCAACCAAAATTATAAAATTGTTCGTATAATTTAGTGAAAATTATGCTTAAAGTGATTAACTTTTGTTTAATAAAGGACGTCTATAGAACTTGTTTTGATTTTAAAAGGGTTTTATAGCTTTTGGACCTCAAAATGAGATTTAAAGGCATTTATAGCGAACAATATTTTTAAGTGGCCAAATTTGGTTTTATAACAATTTTAAGAACGGTTACACAACTTGTTTTGGTTTTATAAGGCTTCTGTAGCTTTCGAGAGGTTTTTGAACTGCAAAATGAGATTTTTATAAATCTCAAATCTTTTTAAATGACTACATTTGGTTTTATAAAATATTTGGAAAGTTTATAGAACTTATTTTGGTTTTTTAGCTTTTAACCAAAATTATAATGTTTTAAGTAAAAAAATGGTTTTATAAGATCTTCAGGGACTTGAATAGAACGTATTGGTTTTTATAAAAGTTTTGTATCTTTGTCCCGGTTTTTGGACTGCAAAATTACTGAAAAAGAATCATAATATTTAACTGTCTTTATTGGGTTAGCCCGCAGTAGATTAGGTGAGGAAACGAGAAAATTATCTACATTAATAGACCTGTGGTTTATTAAAATATTAATAAATTTTAAGAATTAATTAAAAGATATTATTCAGAGACAATTTTTTTCCAGTTAAATCAACAAAATTGAATGGAAAAAGATATATAACTTGTTTTGGTTTTATAAGGGTTTTCAACCATAATTATAAAATTGTGAGTAAATGATGATGAAATTGATGGGTTCTTGGACTGCGAAATGAGATTTAAGTGACCAAAACTATGTTTAAAGTGTTTTGTTAAATATGATTTCTCAGAACGACTAAAGAACTTGTTTTGATTTTAAAAGGGTTTTGTAGCTTTTGGACTGCAAAATGAGATTTTAAGACATTTATAACTGACATGATTTTTCAAGTGGCCAAATTTGGTTTTATAACAATTTTAAGAACGGTTACACCAACGGTTTACAACGGTTACACCAATGGTTTCACCAAAAGAAAATATAATAAGATAATATAAGATATTTAGAGACGTTTCGGGAATGATTTGGTTTTATAAAGGTTTTGTATCTTCCTACCGGTTTTTGGACTGCAAAATGAATGAAAATTCATAATCATATTTTAACTGACTTTATTGGGCGAAGAAAATTATCTACCTTAATACATCTGTGGTTTATTAAAATATTAATAAGTTTTAAGATGAAGTTTTAAAAATAATTTTAAAAGATTATTTAGAGACAATTTTTCCGCAAAGAATAATATTAAATGGAGGTACAATTCGCTGGCCATCAAGATCAACTGATCTGTCTTCTAGTGATTTTTTTTTGGTGGTATAAGAAAAATTATTAATACTTTTCAAAGTATGCAATGCTGTTGTAAACCCCCCTACGAAATTCGAATTTTGCACGCAGTATCCAGTTTATAACATAGTTAAGAGGCTTAAGCTTAAACTTCCAAAGTAGTTTAATAAGTTAATTCAACAAAATTGGATGGAAAAAGTTGAAGTTTTGTCATATTAGATACCGATAACTTATTAAGGAGATTACTTTTATACAAATAAGAGTCATTCCGCATGTGTGCAATCAGTATGCTTGCATGGTTTTAGATTTTAATAAAAAAATTGTGGATAATTCTGTAGGTATCAACCATTTTAAATTTTTGGATATTTAACTTTTAAGATATGCAAATTGTGTCAAAATTTTAAATTTGAAAATTACTTACTTGTAATTATTATTAATTAGGTAATTAAAATGTAAGCAACGTATTCTATTGCAAATCAAGTAAAACCGCAAAACTACTCCAAATTCAAACACATTACATACATATTGTATGATACAAATCGTTTTGTGGTTAGTAGAACGTAGCACAGTCGGTTCAAGTGAAAAGAGACTCCACAGCAGTAGAAAAATTATTTGATTCCGATCGCGGACATCCTTGATTCCGGTCACGATTGTCAACTTTTTTCCTCTCCCTTCTTCATCGGCGACCTCCAGAGCCGCTGCGGAAGTGACGTATCTACGCGCACTTACTATACGAATCTCAAAGTCAAAGGGAAATTAAAGATGCCACACATGTAATGTTTATCGGTAATCATATGTGAGTATTGACGAGAGAAAATAAATAGTTATTAATTTAAGTTTTTGTGCTTGTTTGTTGATGAAGTTCCCAAGTAACACAAATGCTCTTATAGCGATCTCCAAGGTCGCAATATAACTTTGAATAAAACCAAATGATCTTCAAGATAGCTTTAAGACCATAATAAAGCAGTTTCAAGCCATCTTAAAAGGGTATTAAACTTGATACATAATATACTATTAGTTTATCTTAAGGTAAATTTAAAACCAATATTGTTTTATTGAACAATACATATATCTAAATAAATCAAAAGTATCTTACAATTATTGTTACTTGGGCAATTTTGTAGGAAAGGAGAATCTAGGTTTTTGTTGTTTTAATCGTGACAAATAAAAAAAGTAATAAACTGGAAGAATTTCGCTACTAAAAATGATACATTGTAGCGCCAATCTGTCACGAACCTAAAACTTTTAATTCCTTAATTTGTCGACAAAATTTATTGTTGCTCTATTTTTCCGTTTTACACATTTTTCATACGGACGTTTTTTGGTTATACAAATGTTCCAAAATATTGTTCTGTAATCAGCCCAAGCAGCGTTTTAAGTTTAAATAACTACAGTCAACTTTAACTGTTAACTAAAACGGTTTTATAACGATATAGATACGAAAAATTACCAAATTTGGGGTATGGTTTATTTCGTTATTTTGCCTACATAATAACCTTTTTGATCTACTAAGAGAATAACGTAATAAAACAATATAAATACCACAAATTGACGTAAAAATAACGCTATAATTACTAACTGTTTGATCTCTCTTTCTAAAACATTGACATTCGTAATTTCTTTGTTCTTTTAATTTATATTTCACAAAATGGTTCTTACAAAGTAGGTAATAAAGGCCACCCTAGAGTAAAATTAAAAAATATAACTTAAATTGTCAAAACCAATAATATTTTGCATTAAAACTCAAACGCACATTATTTTATTAAAAAAAATAGGCACGATACATCTTACAATTTATATGCCCTCTAAATATTTTACGTTTTTAAGAAAAATTATTGCTTGGGTAAAAATTCAACACAATTTTATAAAATCTTTTAAAAATCATTTAGTTTTAATCATTTTTTAATAACTAAAACTTCCCTTATTATATTTTAGAAAAATATTTATGAAAAAATATTAAATGTTTAGATAAGTTATGAATGCCATCTTAAAAACTCATTATGGCTACCTTGTTTAGTCAGTGTTAATAGTGTTTATTACCACTAATAACCCTAAAAAATACCAGGCGAATAGGAATTATTTACGGTTATAAAGTGGTCTTAATATCGTAAAATTATGACTTATGAGTAACATTTACCATTAAGTAAAAATTCTGACGTTAAAATTACCGTTCAATTTTCCTTTAGGTGAAATACACTTATAAGTAATTTTCATTCGTAAAAATTACCATCAACAACCATCAACATTTAAAACATGTGCTCCTGATCAAACGTCGAAAAAAAAGACATAATAAACATTTAATTTTAACTTTGAGATCATGGTTACGCCACTGCTCTATTATTAAATCATCTTATTGGGGGCTAAAGCAGAGGGATTTAATAAGGAAAGGCTGAGCCATAAATTATGTAATATGAGAGTTGATAATGATATCGGGCTCATCAGGGACTCATTAGGCCAGATTTATCGCTTATTTTCGACGCTTTTTTGTTTTTTTTTTTCGCGAGTCAACAAAACATCTGACGGTGAAAAAACGAGAATATAAAAGATTTAGTGCGATTTTTTAATTAGCAAGTTTTTCAAATTAATTTGTGCCCCTAACAAGCAGAATATTTTAATACAATTAAAACATATTTAACCTGTAACTTATTCAGGCATAATTTACGTTTGATTGGCTTCGTATTTAATTTGGTGTACAATTAAGGTACTTGTATCAAAAGCCATTTCAATTTCGGTTTGTTAATAAAATAATGATCAGCAATTTCGGTTTATTATTAACTCTGCGAGCGTATTGTTTTATTATGCCTAACGAAATTATTTTGTTTGCGAAACAAAAAACCAAGGCAAAATTTAATAAAATACCTACTTAATGTAATAAAGAACGATTGTTTTTAGATTACATCCTGTCTATATTAAGGAAAAATGTATTTTTATTTATAAAATAAACCTTAGAAGATTGCAAGAAATACAAAAACTATTTTTTCTACTCCCACCTTTAAAACGCCCTTTATCATACATGTTTCCATGACACTAAGTGACCTTTTAAATACACATTGACAAGGTGTGACTTTATGGCGCTTAAGTCACGGGCTGAAGTTAGCAACAGGTTTTTAGTCACGGGCTGAAGTTAGTTGACAGTTGTCAAATGTCATACAATCGTTAAAATAAGGCAGTAAACTATAACGTAAAAACTGTCAATTTTCAAGAAATACATTTCGATTTATAACTTTTATAATCTATGTTTATAAAATATAAAAATTTGACATTAAATGAAATAATAGAGGAATCTGTGTGTCACCGTCAAATTTTGACGGTGACACACAGATTCCTCTATTATTTCATAGATGGCGCTCTATACAATTTTTTTTATTTAAATCATTTTAAGATAATAATAAGTATTTGTCGTAGAAAAAGTATAGTATGCACCTCGTTTATAAACTTTTCTATACACTTATTAATTTATTCGTGTATAAAATGGCGTTTATCAAACTTGATAACATAATAACATAAATAAATCATAAACTTTCATATCCAAAATCTCTATTAAATGTTTAGATAAGTAATGGATGCCATCTTAAAAAACGCATTATGGCGAACTGAAAAAAGTTTTATTTTTCACTTTAAGCTTATTTTTTCTTGTTTAGTCAATATTAATAGTAGGTATTTATTACCACTAATAAGCCTAAAAATACCAGGCGAATAGGAATTATTTACGGTTATAAAGTGGTCTTAATATCGTAAAATTATGACTTAAAATTACCATGAAGTAAAAATTCTGACGTTAAAATTACCGTTAAATTTTCCTTTGGGTGAAATACACGTATAAGTAATTTTCTTTCGTAAAAATACTTTAAAGTGTTGTAACTTATAAGGGTTATTAAAATAGGTAAAAATAACATAAATAAAACTTATTAAATATCTTTAAAAAAAGTTTTACTTCAAAGTAAATTTTTAAGGTAAATTTAACAAAATATTTACTTTACTTTTTTTTTAGTTTATTGGAAGTGGACATTTATTCTTATTATACACCCACGAGCCGCCACTGAACTAACACAAAAAAAAAATTAAAGTCTTTTTAACTCTTTAAGTATTCAAACCGATTGCCAGATTTCTGATACTTGATACAGGCACAGTTTACATGTGCCGAATACCAAAAATAGGTAATTTCTGCGAAGTAAAAAACGTTTTTTTGTTTGAATTCCTTTAACATTTTAGAGGGTGGGCTTTTCTAAAAAAAATAACAATTTTAAAATATGTAGACTTTTTGTTAAAGAAAACAACATTTTAAAATGTTTTGAAATGTATTTTGCAATTTTAAATGCAAGCACCCTCAAATAAAATATGCATGTAAATTAAATTAAGCATAGTGCACTATGCTTAATTTAAGAATAAGTATTTTTTGATACAAATACAAAGGTATCTTTATGTAAGTTAAGAAAGAATTGTTTCAAATATTGTCTATTCTTTTTTTTTAACTTTTTCTCGACTTTTAATAATTTTTTAGAATATAATGACCATATTTATTTCAAAAGGTAAAGATTGTATTATGCAATCTTTTTTTTTCTAAGACTGATAGAGAAAAATAGATACTTTTTACCTTTTAAAATAAACATGGTCATTATATCCTAACCTTTAAAGTCGAGCAAAAGTTAAAAAAAGAATAGATAATATTTGAAACAATTATTGCTTAACTGAACCTGAAAAGAATGATATAGGTCTATAGCTTTATCTTTATTACATAACTTTTTTAGAATGTTTCAAATACCTATCTACCTATACGAGGTGTGTTCAGAAAATATCGAAAATTTTCGTTTTTTGAAAAAAATATTTATTTATTCGTCTACATTAATGTTGTCGCCTTCAAAATAGTCCCCATTGGATACTATGCACATGTGCCAGCTCTTCTTCCAATACTCGAAACACTTCTAAAACTCGATCTTTGGGATAGCCTTTAGTTCTTTCAGCGATGCGCTTTTAATGTCATCTATGCTTGCAAAACGACGGCCCTTTAAGGTTCTCTTTATTTTTGGGAATAGGAAAAAGTCAGACAGAGGCATGTATTCGTAGCCTAAGCAAATTATACTTAAATCAAGTGAACTACATTTAGAAAACATTTTTTCTGTGTATACAGGGTGTCCCGAAAATCTACTGTAAAAATTTAAAAAAAAAACTGAAAAAAAATTATTTTTTTTAAGATGTGGAAGAGCTGTCAGCGAAACTGAGTTTGATGGCAGCGTCTGGCTCTTCGAGTGAGAAAGAACCGGGGATGATGATGGATGAAGAGAACGAAGACGATTTTAGCGCGGCCTGCTCTCCAGAGGACGACTACAAAAATAGATGTGTATATTTAGAACAACTTTTAACTGGTAAGCGCAATAATTATCATTAAAAATAATAATAAGGATAATTTTATGAATTATGATGATTTTTTGGATTTTTATGTTTTAACAGCTTGAATTTTTTGACAAATTTCTTTGACGCCAAAACTTTCGGACACTTCATAGTTATTGGACAATTAACATTAATACTGTAAAAACAAGAGATCTACAAATAGTTACCTTAAAGTCATATCATAAGATGAAGCTGTATCCAATTATTACTATCTGAGTCGGTAATAATATAGAACTACTTTATTTTGGGTCCAATATAGGACAAAAAGTTCGCACGTTACTTTGGTGGTCAACTTTTTGTTTTTTTGTTAAGAGCAGGGCTGTGTTTAAATTACAATAAAAAATATTTCTAAAAAGTGTACAGATCAGTGTGTGGTATAAATGTGTTCCTCATGGTTTAAACATTGTCACTTTAATGCGTTTTAATTTTAATTCTGAAAACAAACAGTAAAATGGCCAGTGGCCAATTACTGTTTGGTAAAAAATGTAAATTTCTATTATTCGACATAATATTATGTCCAATATCATACTCTATTTGTATCCCGGACATTTACCAGCCAATTCTTATGTAAAATTGTCCCCTGAATCCGAAAAGACCGTCAAAAACTATAAAAGTTAAGCAGTTTTTGAGATATAGTCAATTCCATATTATATGTAAAATTGATTATATTTCAAAAACTGCCCTACTTTTATAACTTTTGGCGACATTTTCGGATTCAGCAAATAATATTTCATAGGAATTGCCTGCTAAATGTCCTGGATACAAATTGCTGTTGACGAGAATTATTAGTGGCTGCTTTTTCGCTATGACATTTTTGACTAATTCATTTTTAGAGAGTAAGTAATATAGTGATTTCTTCGTCACAGGACATCTTGCAAAATAACAGTCATTTAAATACAGTGCATAAAGAACATAAAAAACTAATGGCAACAAAATTAATAAATTCGGAAAATTCTTTTAACATACCACCCGAAAAAATATTAGATATATTTAAATCATCCTGTTCCGGCCTAAACCTTATAAATGCTTCACAAACTAGAGATGTCACTTAATGATATTTGCAACAAACTATTATAGAATTCAGACCAAGGAATTAGTTGGTTACCTTCAGAATCTAGGAAAGGTATGAGGAATCCGAGAAAGAAATATATGAATTATATGATATTTACAAAAACGAAATAAAAAAAATTACCTAAAATAGCAATTTATCTTTAAAAAATATTTAACAATTTATGTTATTTGATGTAGAGTTGTTATGTTTATATGAAAATTGTACGTCCAATAACTATGGTCCATGTGTCCAATTACTATATAAAATGTCCAATTACTATACTTATTTGCATGTTTTTATAAAACTATTATTAAAAATTTAAATGTTCTTATTTTTAAGTAAACGTAAATAAAGTTAAACGAACAAACTATCCTTTTTATATATTTATAAGAAAAAATCTAAAATCTTTAAAACAACGGCATATATAAATTTTAAATAAATAATATTCCGTAAGTCTCCAATTATTTGGCATTTTTGGTTTTAATCAATTTTAGGAGGCCAAAATATAACAAAAAATAATTTTGTTAACTTTGGCTCTGTCTGTCTTTTTAGGAAACACATAGTTATTATAACTATGTGTTTCCTAAAAAGACAGACAGAGCCAAAGTTAACAAAATTATTTTTTGTTATATTTTGGCCTCCTAAAATTGATTAAAACCAAAAATGCCAAATAAAAAAGTTGTAGATCTCAAAAATAACTATAAAAAATATGATTACTTTTAATATCATTTGGTCAAGCGTTCCCGAGTTACAGCGGGGTTAAAGTTTGTGACTAAATACAGAAAGTTTTGCCTGTTTGTTTCTAAACAATCAAAAGTTTGTTTTAACACTTTTTTTCCTGACCAACAGAAAACAAGATAAAAAAAATCATTTTTTTTAAAGGAGGAATTTTACATTTTACCCTTTTTTGAAAAAAATATTTTTTTTTGCATTTTATATATTTTTTTTATTTTCTTAAATGTTATTTTTTTTTAATAATTACATTTTGTTTTATTTTAGTAAGGAAAGACCAGAAACTAGACAAGAAAACCGCACGACAGGGAAACGTTTACATTGAGGAATCTATTTGAAAAAAATCCGGAGAGAAAAAACAGTATTGAACTAAAAATTAAAATAAACGCGAAGCAATTTGTTTTTAATTGCAGAAGATTGAGGAACATTAACATTGACAGCCAGTAAAAAAGTAACATTTTGTTTGTTTTGCAAAAAAGTATAAAGTTCGTTTTTTGTTTTGAGTTTTAAAGCGTCAAATTTATAATATTTTCTTTTGTTGATATAAATAATAAAATGTCGAAAAAAATAAAAATAAAATAAACGAACAGCTTTTTCCTATTATTTTTCCAAACAGAAATATATCATAGATCATCATATCAGGATTTTTAAAATTAAATTAATTATTTAAGGGACCATGTAAATTAAATTAAATTTAAACAATTAAATTGTAAAAAAGTCTAGTCTTTAAATTAATTAATTATTTAAAAAACAACATAAAAATTAATTATGAAAGTAAGTTATTTAATAAATTAATAAAATTATTATGATAATGATCCTGATAAAAACCTAAAGCATACAACAAAATGTTAGATGTCTAGTTTAGTTGTAACATTACCTCTGTATTTCTTGTAGATATTATATTTATTTTTAAATATATGTAAATTATTGTCCAGTGTGTTTTATTTATTTCAATCTTACAGCATTACCACACACAAAATAATAATACTTAAAAAATTATGTCAAGGCAAATAACTGAGCCTACTGCTTTTCCATGTATTTTGCTATATGAAGGTATATAATAGTTATTTATGTATTAAGGGCATAATAAGGTTTTTATGGTCCGAGGCGCTATTTCGAGCCCGAGCGCGTTAGCGCGAGGGCTAGAAAAGCGTCGTGGGACCATAAAAACCAGTTATGCCAGCAATGCATACAAAACTTTATGCACGATTAATATATTATTATTTTTAATATATTATTGTTTTTAAAGAGGTTTACGTCAAAGATTTTTTTTTATAATTGTCATATTATAATGTCAACTGAGTCAGTTGAACTGACATCAGTCAGTTTTAAAGTTTAAAGATGAATGAAATTGAGGAAGCAGCTGAAAAGGCGAAAAATTGCGGCGTGCTGCCGGAAAAATCAAAATCTTTATACGAAAAAACTTACTTCGAATATATCAAATGGTGTAACATTGTTGTTTTTAATTTTTGACGTTTCATTATAGCCCGCTGGGTCATAATAACGCCCGCGGGCTATAAAAAGACGTTTACGTCAAAGAATTTTTGTTATAATTGTCATATTATAATGTCATCGTGCATAAAATTCATTTTGAGCTTTTTTAAAGCTTTTGAGGTTCAAAGCTGAGCTCTTTAAAAGTTTTGTTTTTTTTTTTGTAAATTTTGGATGTTTAAAAAATCTTTAATTTTTAAAAGTTTGCTCATCAATTTCTATATTTAAACAGCTCTTTAATAGTTTAAAATATTTTTTTTAAATTTGAAGGATTTGTAAATTTAAAAAATCTTGATATTTTGGAAATTTCAAAAATTTGTCAATCATTTTCAATATTTAAACAACCATGCTAACTTTTCCCAAAATTTTTTCATTCTGAACCACTGTGCGAGTTTGTCCTACCATTTTTTAATTTTAACTCCTCTGCGAATAACTTTTTATATTTTTTGATCTATTGAGCTCTTTTAAAACTTTTGAGGTTTGAAGCGTTTTTGAGCTCTTAAAATATTTTTGTAAATTATAAATGTTTTGAAAGATTTTAAAGTTTGATAAAATTTTCATTAGATAAAATTTTCCTGGATAAAATTTTCATTGGATAAAATTTCCACTGGATAAAATTTTCATTAAATAAAATTTTCATTGGTTAAAATTCTCATTGGTTAAAATTCCCATTGGATAAAATTTTCACTGGGTAAAATTTCCATTGGATAAAATCTCCATTAGATGAAATTTCCACTGGATAAAGTGCTTAAGATGAAGCTTATTCTGTTAACAGGCCAATTGGCCTTGTATTTTATTAGGCCGCGTCATAAACAATTGGAGTGGGTGGGTATTCCGATTGCTTTGATATTTTATTTATTTATATGTATATTTTTATTCAACCATATAAATATATTTTTGGCAAATTGGGTCAAGATTGTTTTGATATTTTCTTTATTATGTATTTTATAGTTTATTTTTTTTAGGAGGGCTATCGGCCATTTTAGAAAAGGTCAACGAGTCGCAGAATAATACCTGGCGTGGAAATTTATTCGTATTTAGACAAAATTAACCTCATGTAGCCTCACCCTTTTATACAAAATTAACTGTATTAAAACAATATTTTTTATCTACCCCTGCAGCATATTCAACTTTCAACTTTGACACCATGTATCTTTCTTATTATCAATTCCTTTGTTTAGAAATTGGTTTTATATAAAAACCATATTTGGTCAAGTCGTGGGTCAAGTTAAAAAATGTTTCTAGAAATGTAATACTATATTTAGTCAAGTTGGCTATCATTACCATAAAACATTTTAGAATCTCAAAAACATATTGCAGAAAGTCAAAAGTTTAAAATTTAAGTCAAAAATTGTTCTTACACGTATTGAATTATTACTATGTATTTAGTGACCCTAGGCCTTGCCCTAATCTGCTGTAAAGACAAATACACAGATGACAAATAATAATAATAGAAGGAAGGGTCCCAGTTGTACATAATCAATTATTATTTTAGTTCCCCGGTGCTTTGTTTGAGTTTCTTACACAATGGACGTTTGGCTTTTAGGTAGACAGTAAAAGGTCTTCCTTAATCTGTTGGTCGTTTATGAGAGTCAAATAAATCATTTAAAATAATTGTTGATGGATTTTATGAGGGACTTTATGATTTTTTTTGTAAAAGAGATTGTTTAAACAATAGGTATATAAATTTATTTAATTCTGTTCTGTTTCAGAACAAAAAACCCCAAGTTATTGGAATCCTTGAAATTCTAGGCATTTATTAATTTGTTTATGACATTAAATGTGATTTTTACATTTTAAATTGTGGTTTGGATATTCATGAATATGCTTTTTACAAGTTAATAAAGAAATAAATGTAAATTATATTTTCGGATAATCCAAAAACACAATAAGATTATCTGGGGTGGTAAAATCCCAAAAATTTGACCACAACATCCACTTGACTTCTCCATTATTTTCATAGGACCCAAATAAAGCCAGTCAGGTGTAAAAAATAAAGGTACGCCAACGGAAAACTTAAGGGCAAAAATACAATAGTACACCTGTCTGACAAGTTAAAAAGAAACTTGCAATAACAGTGAATTTTTTAAGCAGCGTTGCCACTTTCAAACAAACTGACATTTTGACTACAATAAACTTACTAAAAATACCCCTTAAATCTTTTTATTCACACCATTAGTTGCGTAAAAAGTATTTTATAATTCAGCAGGAAGCATAAAACAACCCTTCAATGTAATAAAACATTATTTTGACAATAAAATTAGGTTTCCCTGAAAAAGGAAAAAACTGCACAACTTGGCAACGTCATGGTGTGCCACAAACTGCCGCTTTGCTATCCCTACAGTCCAGATTAGAGGTGGGCGCGTTGTCTGTAAATTCCGCTTTTACGTTTTGTTTGTTTCCAACCATTAAGACCCCGAAAAAGTTATAAAAACTTACTTCATTTACTTTTCATAATGTTTCTAGAGGTTTTTGGATGGTTTTTGGAGGTGGAATTCGTTGCTTTAACGTTGCTTTAAGAGAGGAAATTTTGCCAGTAGGTACCATTTTGAACGCACCTCTAATGAAGACAGGAGGGGATTGAAAAAATTGTTTTATTTTGGGAAATCAATTTTAGAAGAATTTTTTTACTGTATTATTCAAAATTGGGAATTTTTATTTAAAAACAAAAAAAAATTAACTCTTGAAAAGAAATTAGAATACGTGTTTTTACTTTTTGTTAGAAAAAGTTTATTTTAAAATATCAACGAAATGGAAATTTATTTTTAACAAATGTGTACCTACCTAGTTGTTTTTGTACGCCAGTTTATAGTATATTATGTATCAAGTTTTATAAACGCCATTTTAGTTACGAGTTTAATTAAGCACGAGCGAAGCTTGCGAGCGAGTGTTTAATAAAAACGAGTGTCTAGAGAAGTTTATAAACGAGTTGCATACTATACTTTATTTACGACGAACACAAAACAGAATTTAAAGTCAATTTTATTTGTTAAAATTTTGACATCTGTCAACTGTCACCCGAATTTAACCTCACTTTCTCCCAAATTACTTCAGCCCGTGGCGTAAAATGTCGAAAAGCCACTGTTGTTAACTTCAGTCCGTCAATAAAACGCCATAAAGTCACAGCTCGTCAATGTAGGAGTAGATAAAATAATTTAAAAAATAAAAAATATTTGTTTATATTTGCTGTTTTGCTAAAAAGTGAAATGAATATTTTTTTGCCAAAAACTATCAGAAAATACATCTGGCAACTGTGTAAATATCAGCTAGCTGCAGATGCCTTGTTTATTTTGTTTTCGTAACAAACGTTCTTAGATGTGTGATATCATTGAGTAAAGAAGTGGGGAAGAGGCGTGGTCTAATGTATTTAAAATAACTCCAAAATCGATCCTGGTTGTTAGAGGCGCCACCGTCGATCTTCTCTTGAGATTTAAATTCTAAATTAGAGTGAGACCGTTAGAGTGAGACAGTAAGAAACGCGTCGTCATCAGCATCCCCACTTTCTATGCCGCGCCGGTCGCATGCATCGTGAAGGTCGACTAGATTAAATTTAATTCAGTTTGCACAAAGCAATTGCTGAAGTAGGTTGTTTTTCTTAATTCGTTAGCGAAAATGAATAATTTACCTACAAATACTTGTTTATATAACAAATGTTTTTTAAAAAAAGGCAAAACCAGCTTTGTATTGTTCCAATTTCCAATAAAAGACACCGAACGGTGTGAAATTTGGAAGAAAAATTCCGGAAATCAACTTTTATTGGATTTAGATTATAATGATCTAAAATTTAAATGTATTTGTGAAAAACATTTTTTGCCGAAGGACATTTTTACAAGCCTTTTTTAATAATTAATTCTTTAAACGCATTAAACAATTAATTTTATATTCTTTATGTAAATAAATCATTACAGGTGCGTGAAAATAAGATAAAACTACAAAAAAAAACAATATAATTTGATTTGTTTTGTTTATCTTAAAATGACATTGTTATTTTCAAAAATCTTGCAATAGGCATTCACTTAACGGTATTTGCTTAATGTTTTTTGATGTTTATATTTTTCAATTGTTTTAATGCTAAACTTTCTTATTTATTTATATTTAAATGTTCAAACTATTCAAATGTGTTGCTTAATATTTTGTGTTTGGTGATTTAATTTAAAAAAATGCTACATACTAATCGGCAACCAAATTTTGTTTTAGTTTTGAAATAGACACACCCGTGCGCACGGGGGGTTTGGGGGTTTAAAATTTAAACCCCCGGGGTTTTAAAAGAATATTAATAATTTTTTAAAATTATTTTGAACAAAATTCCTCTTCCGGTTTTAACAGAACCGATTGTTTATTAATTTAAAAAGGGGGTTTAAAATTTAAACCCCCGGGGTTTTAAAAGAATATTAATAATTTTTTAAAATTATTTTGAACAAAATTCCTCTTCCGGTTTTAACAGAAGCGATTGTTTATTAATTTAAAAAGTAATATTTAAAAATTTGAAATACATAATAGGAATTGTACAATATCTTTGTTATTATTAACTTTAGGTATGGTATAGGAAATGGTTATATCAATGAAAAGGTACAGGGCGTTGCATTAAAAATAAAAAAGTTATTGCTAAATAGTAGTCATAGAATTTGAAAATAAGGCACTTACGTGTTGTTAATTAAATGGTCATTATGTTGTTGAAAATGACAAAAATTTGAAAACTCTGGGGTATATATATTACAATTTTGGAGCTGCTTGAGAAATATTAAAAAATAATTTAATTTTTGTAAAGAATAAAATATATATATATATATATATATATATATATATGTATATATGAGAAAAAAAATCGGCAAAATGTTAGTGTTTTTAAAATTTGTCTTTTAATTTAATACTTTTAAATACCTAGTTAGTTAATTTTTAAGTAGAAAAACTTAAATTTATTTATTATTTAATATATTCCAAAAAAACTACCTTTTTTTAAATTAAATTTGCATAAAAAAGTATAAGATTTCTTGAAATTCATCATTGGATATTTTGCCAACAAAAATTAGGGATTTGTTTAATCTTATTTTATTTACAAACAATTCTAAAAAAATCGATTAGTTTAGAAAAATCATAATTATCTAACGTAATAAGGGCCGTTCATAAATGATGTCACACACTTAGGGAGGAGGAAGGGGTCGTCGTATACAGGGGAACCCAACAAAGTATCCAACAACACTTTGACAGATGTCAAGTGAACAGGTGACATATGTCAAGTGACAGATGTCAAGTTAACAGATGACATATGGTAGGTGATATATGACAGGTGGCAGATGACAAATGACAGGTGACAGATGATAAATGGCAGGTGAGAGATTACAGGTGACAGATGCATGGTGCTGTTCTGAGAGGTGATTTTTGGACTTTCTGTGAAACCTAATTTTTTTTATATTCTTGTTAATTAGGTCATAACATAAATTTTAAGAGCAAAATAAAAAAAACTTGACGGTTAATTTTGTTTTAATTGTATGTTTATTAAAAATATGTATGCACACTTTCAATTCTCCAATTAAAACTTGCGATTTTATTTAAATATTACCATAACTTTTTAAATCAGATTAAAGATTAGGCCCGATAAACTTTACTAAAGATGAATAAACCGGTCCTTAGTTAAATTTCATGAATTTCTTTGTAACTTTTAGTACAATTTTTCATTTTTGTTTATAAAAAACACTTTAAAAAACTAAACAAAAATTATAGAATACGTATACTGAAAATGACAATTCAAACGTCAAATAAATTTTTAATAGATCTAAGTTTCATGGCAACCTTTAAGGATATATTAATTAAGGGAACATAAATGTATACGTCAAAGGTTATATTAGAAATTGAACGTTTATTGCAACAAAACAGTAAAATATATAAAAAAAAATTGTAAAAACCTTTTTTTTTAGTTATGCAATTATTAAATATTTAAATTAAATCGCTAGTTTTAATTGGATAATTGTAAGAGTGCATAATATTTTAAAAATATCAAAAAAAACGTGTGACATCATTTATGGACGGCCCCTAAGATACTCAATGATTTAATATTAAAAAATAATAATACGTGTAAAATTTTTACCTGTCAAACAAAAAATATACCACAGACAAATTTAAATTTTTTTAAATTTGCATATCTACTCTTGACTATAACTTGATAACATGATTGGTTTTAATTTTTTTTTAATTTAATATTTTTTAAATTTGCAGATACTGAAGAAAATTTTAGTGTCTTAAGGGAAACAAATGTAAAAACCTATGAGATTAACAGGCAAAATATTGAGAATGAAAATTTTGTAGATAATTTAGATAGCCCAGAAAGACCAAACTCTGTACTTAGTGACCGATATTTAAATATGCCATCACCAGAAAAAACTTGTTTGAGAAAAAATAACAAAGAAATGTCCTGTAAAATAATAAAATTACGGAAAAAAATTAAATGCAAATTACAACAAGTTAAAAGATTAAAAAAGAAAAATAAAAACAACCATTTTTCAATCAAAGAAATTTTAAATAATTTAGTGAGCAATAAGAGTCATTTTTTAAAAACTTTTATTTTAATGCAGCTTTTTCATAATTAATGCATTTACATTACATTTGTACAAAACATGATAATTTTTGAAAGAAATAATTACAAGTAAACATTTCCATTTTTTTGCCAATAAAAATTAAAATAGTTTCAGTTACACTCACATTAAGAATATCTTGGGCAGCCTGTAAAAATGATTTATGTTTTTAATAATTCAATATTTTATTAACATTAATATTACCTTTCCTGGCTCAGTTTGCTCCGGTTTCTGTTAAAAAAAGATGAATAATTTTCTGATATTTAATTATAATTAAAATAATTATTTTAGTATTAATAATAAATTTTATTACCCCTTCAGTTCTGGTTGAACTTTCGCCGTTTTTCTGAAATATTAATTAAATTAATAATAACATTTAATATTTTAAAGGTATTATTATTACATTTTCGGGATTTTTGGTTTGCTCCGACTCCTGGTAAATAAATTATTAAGATTAATTACAAGTTTTATATTTAGGTATTTTATTATTTATATTATTATTACCCCATCCCCTTCTCTTCCTGGACCAGCTGAAAAGTTAATTAGATTAATAAAGAATTTAATATTTTAGAAATAATATTATTAGATACCTTTTCGGGCTCAGTTTTCTTTGCCTTCTGGTAAAAAAATATTTAGATTAATGACAGATTCAGTTTTTATTATTTCAGTATTATTACCTCGTCGGCGTTGTCCGTCCGGCTCTATTGAAAAATTAATTAGATTAATAATACATTTTTAATTCTATTATTATTATTACCTGGATCTCCTCAACTAAAAGCTAAAAATAATTTTATTAATATTTTGTATAAATTATAAATTAGGTAACTTACCTTATTTAGAATATCTTCCAACTGTCCCTAAAAATAAAAAAAACGTTTAAAATACTCTTAAAAAAAAAAGACTTACCTTTGATATGAAAGAGAAAATATAATAGGTACCTACTCACTTTATCAAAATTTTTTTCATCTGCTTCCAACTTAAAAAAAAGAAAAAAAAACAATTTTAGTAGGTACCTATACCAAATATTTTTTACACACGTTAACTTAATTAAAGTACCTATAGTGTGTTAATATATTTCTTTCAATATATTTTATATTATTAAGTACTTACTTCCTTAATGTCCTTGTTTAATTGTTCCTAAAATAAGTAAAGCGTTATTAAATATAATAAATAAAAATAATTAAGTATATTAAATATTACAACACTTACTATTAATTTTTTCAAAGATTCCATCTAAAAACAATAAATTAATCAAAATATACATGGAAATTTTGTATATAAATAAATAATGCACGGTTCTAAGAGGTCATTTTCCAACTTTTTCTTTAAAATAATAAATAAAAGAAATCATGTATTTTCTTCCTAAGGTCTTTTTTACTTTGCTCGATTATTACTTACAGTAATTCATATAGGGGATTTTTGCTTTAAAACGCAATAATTTTATAAAATCATTAATAATTAATTAACAATTTTAATTTTTTGAGGAAATGAAAGGAAAATATGGTACTTTTAAACAAAAAAAAAGAATTCATTTATGTCCATAGTAAGGTCTTTTTTACTTCATTCAATTATTACTATTATTGTATTTTTATTAAAAATGGCATAATAAACAAAATATCAGTGATAATTTTCATTTAAAAAAAAAGAATTCATTTATGTCCATAGTAAGGTCTTTTTTACTTCATTCAATTATTACTATTATTGTATTTTTATTGAAAATGGCATAATAAACAAAATATCAGTGATAATTTTCATTTAATGCATAATTGTTTAAAAGTAGGTACCATATTTTTACTTCATTTCCTCAAAAAATTAGAAATGTTCATTAATTTAAGTTTAATATTTTTTAAAAACAAATGAGGGGGCGGCACGATTAAAATTTCGATATCGGCCAAATAAGAACCACAGTATATGTATATAAATGCTGTGATAAATAATGTAGGTATATTATTTCTTAAAAGTATTTTAAAACAAAAATGTATATTGATAATTTAGCTTATTTTTGTTGTTTTTTTTTACGAAAATATGTATGTAAATATTTGTTAAAAAAAACTTTTTTTTTAAATGTAAAGGGTGTTTTCTTATAAATGGGACACTCCTATAAAATCTTTATTAGAATATCGAAAAAATTTAAAATCCAGATGCATTGTTTAAAAAAGTAATTTTTTTGACAAAAATTTAAAAACAAAAAAGCATCGGTAAATTTAATAAAATAGCATCGGCATTGTTTTTTTTTAATGAAACACCCTGTATATTTTTGAAAAACAATTCAATTGGGCTACCACTAGATCAATTCTAAATTAAAAAGAAATTTTGTAAAATTTTGAAGTTAATTGATCAGAAAAAACACGTGTCCCTGAGGGTTTTTTTTAAGATAGGTAATTTATGAAATTGTAAGTGTTATTTTTGCAGATTTTTTTTAATTCAAACATAAACCTACAAATTATATATATGTGTATTTGAAATTATAATAAAAAACTCTATCTAAATGTTCAAAAATATACAGGGTGTTTCATTGGAAAAATCAATGTTATATCTACATATCGCTCATTCGAAACAACAGTGACACAACTCAAAAATCAGTTTTTGAGAAAACGCATTTTAAATTTGTTATTACTGTTTTCCATTAACCAAGCCGGGCTAAAAAAATAAAAGCTGGGCTCAAATATTTTGGTTGTTTAGGCATACTCTCTAAAAAATAGTACCTAATAACAAATTTAAAATGCGTTTTCTCAAAAACTGATTTTTGAGTTGTGTCACTGTTGTTTCGAATGAGCGATATGTATTTCATCAATTTTACCGATGTTTTTTTGTTTTTTAATTTTTGTCAAAAATTTTTCATAAAATTATTTTTTCAAACCATGCAAGCTAGATTTTTTAATTTTTTAATTTATTTTCAAATAAAGATTTTAAAGAAGTGTCCCATTTATACGAAAACACCCTGTACATAAATATATTTTTAATGTCAATTAAAATATCAAATACCAATTAAATACATCAATTTTACCAATGCTTTTTTGTTTTTTAATTTTTGTCAAAAAATTTTCATAAAATCACTTTTTTGACCATGCAGCTGAATTTTTTATTTTTTTAATAATTATATTAATTTTTAATTTAATATATGTAATACAATATAATAATATTTTCAAATAAAGATTTTAGAGGAGTGTCCCATTTATACGAAAACACACTGTACATACATAGATTTATTTTTAATGGCAATTAAAATATCAAAAAATATCAATATTAAAAATATCAAAAACCAATTAAATACATCAATTTTATCAATGCTTTCTTGTTTTTTAATTTTTATCAAAAAAATTACTTATAATAATATGTATGTAAGTGGTACCCTATTTGATATTTTAATTGTGGTATAAATGTATAAATATAATATTATGTATGTCCAGGGTGTTTTCGTATAAAAACTTTATTGAAAGAGAAATTTAAAAATCCAGCTTGCATGGTTTAAAAAGTAATTTTTTTGATAAAAATTATTATTATTATTACTAATAATAATTATTAATTAACTATCTACCCACTTTATCTAATTATTATTTATAATAATTAATAATAATTATTATTAATTAATTATCTACCCAATTATTATTTAATTATCATTTAAAAGTAAAATTCTATTTTAAAAAAATATGCCTCTATGTATACATACATATGTACATTTTTAATTAAAAATAAATAAATTTCACACGTTTCAGAGGCATATTTTTTTAAAATAGAATTTAACTTTTAAATGATAATTAAATAATAATTGGGTAGATAATTAATTAATAATTATTATTATTAATTATTATAAATAATAATTAGATAAAGTGGGTAGATAGTTAATTAATAATTATTATAATGATAATTAAATAATAATTGGGTAGATAATTAATTAATAATTATTATTAGTAATAATAATTATATAATGAAATAGAATAGAAATTACCTCTCAGAACAGCACTAGGAATTGTTAATAAATAAATAAATTCTTTTGGTTACTTACTTTACTCAATGATGAAATAATAAACCACTAAATTCAGACACAAATAATCCTAGGACAAATAATATTATGACTGCAAATAAAAAATTGTGTTGTCGTCTCGTTGCTAAGCGACGAGTTTAGTGAAAGGAGGGGTAAGAAGCTCGCGTGGGAGATCGGAATTTCAAACAAATACCCCTTATTTTATCATATTTTCAAGCTTGGAACATTGGTGGGTAGATGGCGACACCTTACGGACACATTTTCTTGTAAATTAATAATAATACGCCTGGCACAGATCGTCCTACCACCTTGCGTCTCTTCACACACTTTACTCAATGGTGATATTTTGGCTTGTAAAGACAGCGTTGCCGTAATTAATAATTTTATAACTACCTGTCAGACATTTTTTAGTAATTTTTTTGCTTTGTCGTGAGAACAATTTTTTAATTTTAATTTTTGTCATTAGAAATTTGTTATCTATAGTTTTATATAATTAAATATATAATCTTAAATCATGTAGAAAATAAAAATAAAATTTAATTTTATAAACAAAATTTCATAAACTTACTAATATTACAAGTATAAAATAAACAAAAACCGCATTTTAATGTTAGGAAAAAACAGTTTTTTTTAATGTATGTATACCAGAACACCAAGGCTATTTACTTATTACGTCACAAACGTCAAATAGAAGAAACGCGAAAACCAAAAAAGTAAAGCAGATTCTTTGGAGGAAAAATAATGTCGAAGGAATTAATCCAGGTGAAATTGGGCGCACTCCTGTCCTGTGCTCCAGACTCAATCCCACTTCCACACGGGCAGGTCAACCTGGAGCGAACGAGTACGTCCCGTCGAAAAGCGGTCAACAGTTTACAGGTGTTTTTTCGATGTGCCCTCGCCGTAACAACCGTTAAAACCAACGAAAACCTTCGAAAAAACACGTAAGTCCAACAGAAAATGCATTTTCTACGGTTTTTCCTTATTGGAGGTTATGTTTCGTTAGTCATTTGTTGATATCTGGCCTGAAACAAGTGCAGTTATGTTGAAAATTGGGTGTCCTGATTCAGAAATGTAACGTTATTCAGCCTACGTTGCGTTTTCGACGAACCAAACTGTTTTGGTGTGTTATAGTGCCTTTTCTCACCCTGAGTGCAGTGATGTAACGTTTTTATCCTAAATAAACGATTTTTCGCGTTTTGTAAGTGCATTTAATATAGGTTAAAGTTGCTTGTCTGATAACTCTCTTCCTTTTTTTAATTGGCATTAAGGCAACTTGCCTCGCATTTAATTAAAATAGAATTTCCTTTACAAGTTACCTTTTAACCTATTTAACTGTGTGGCAAAAAAATTAGAAAGTTTTAATAGTTTCGCATAATGCTTGTATTTTGTAATACCGCACTTGCTTATTATTTATACTGGATAAGTTTGTTCACCTTTGCAGGCCTATTTAATTTTTACAAATTAAATTTGTTTTATTTACAATTTTTTTCGGCATTCCGTCTATGCTGCGATTTTTAATTATTTCATTTCTAATTCCACACAATTTAGTTTAAGTGCTATTTTTGATAAAATTAATGATCATTGATAAGAGATACAAGATAATAAGAATTTTCGCCAAATAAGTAGATATACAGGGTATGAATCAAAAATTACAGGTAAACAATTATCTGTATTTTAACATTAATTTTTTACTTTGCATAGGTAAATACATTTAATACAACTTTTTATTTAAAATGCCTGTTTTTAAAAGTATTTACTTGAAAAAACTAAAAACGTGATTTTAAATTTAAAACAATCGTTTTTTGTGTTTTAAACCATTTTTTAGTAATATTTTCAAAAATAATGTTTTATTTTTTTATACAGGGTGTCCCGAAAATACTTCGCGATAAGTATAAAAAAGTTATAGATTTTTTTCTCACAAAATTGATTTTTTTTGTTATTTTTGAGACTATATTTATATGTATTTTTATAAAACAATAAAAATCATGTTCTAAGAATTTACAAATAAAAAGTAGGTACTCATTTCTTCCCTTAAACCCTTTTTAAGGTGTTGATGGATGCTTTAGGCCGCTTCTGCACGACCAGTGACCTGCCGCGGTGATAATGGGCGACCCAGCGGCCGAAAACGAAGCCGACTCTGGAACGGCGACTTCGACGCGTCCGCCGGTAGACGACGCCGACGACCAAAACGACGCCGAACGTGTTACGGCATCGGGCACCAACTACGATTCCGGCGAAGCACCGCAGAAATGCACCAGGCAAGTTATTTGTTCATAAAATTGTCACTGGAAGGTTATTTTTTGGAAGTTTTAATTTTATTTTAATATCATTAGAATCCTCTTTTAAAACCCTTTAATTTGATGTATCACATGTCATGGTTTGAGTTACTTTAAGATTAAGGTAGTTTTGTAACACCCGGTATATTAAAATGCTAAAATTTTAAAACTAGGGCATGTGGGGTATCAAATGATCGGTCTTGAAGAGTAGATTACAAATATATGTATTTTAGATGTGATTTCGAAGCTCCAACGGCTGCAGCGTTGACTGCCCATGTAACACAAGCACACACAACAAACGAGGTTGAAATGGAGGTGGAAAATAACAATCCGCCCCCTGACAGGATGCACAGGAAACTATTTGAATGTGATGTTTGCAATATGAAGTTTTCGAATGGTGCTAACATGCGGAGGCACAAAATGCGTCACACTGGCGTTAAGCCTTACGAATGCAGGGTTTGCCAGAAGAGGTTTTTCAGGAAAGATCATTTGGCTGAACATTTTACCACACATACTAAAACGTTGCCTTACCACTGTCCAATATGCAATAGGGGTTTTCAGAGGCAGATAGCTATGAGGGCGCATTTCCAAAATGAACATGTTGGGCAGCATGACCTCGTAAAATCATGTCCATTGTGTAGTTACAGGGCTGGATCCATGAAAAGCTTAAGGATCCACTTTTTTAATAGGTAAATATTAGACTGTGCCAAAAAAATTATCTATTTTTTTTTTAAGTATATCGAAAATATGGTTTGGGGTGACAAAAAAAATTACTGTGAAAGTTTGAGTCCATATTATTAATATTAAGATGTCTATCATCGCAATTTTAATTTTTTGTTTCTCGGCAAGTTTTTGTCTCGGAACTCTCAAACCATCGAGTTTAACAAAATTGACTCACATAAATTTTTTTAATAAAATTAAATGCTCCACAAAAAAGGTTAAATGAAACTTTCCGTCAGATGAACCGTTTCCTTAAAATCATGCCTTAAAAATTGCGATAGTTTTACATTTTGGAATTTTGTAATTCATGTAAAAATCAGTACCCAGAAAAAAACCGATGAATATTCTTATGGGAAATCAAATGCTTTACAAAAAAAGCCTCTTAACATTTTTGGCTAAATTCATTCAATCAAAAGTTATGCAAGATTAAAGTTGAAGTCAAAACGAAATTCTTGTTTTTTCCTCTGTAGATTTTTTTTTATGGATGACAATTTGATTTTTTTCTTTATAAATGTGTATTATATAACTAATTAACAATTTCCAATAAAAAAACAACATGATTGTTATTATTTAAACGAGTGAAAACAATATTTTGTGAAGAAAATAGCTTCTTAAAGCGAAATTGTGTTATTTTTTTTTAATTTTCAGTTATTTTATCAATAACATAAAGATTATCATAGATTAAAGAATCCAAGTTTTTAACTGACCCAAAAAAAAATCTAGAGCGGAAAAAACGAGAATTTCGTTTTGAAATTTGACCTTGAATAACTTTTGATGGAGTGAATTTAGCCAAAAATGTTAAACAGACTTTTTGTAGAGATTTGATTTCCCATAAGAATATCTATCGGTTTTTTTTCCGGGTACCTACTGGTTTTTACATGAATTACAAAACTCCAAAGTTAAAAGATCAAATTGTAAAACTATACCAATTTTTAAGGCATGATTGTAAGAAAACGGTTCATCTGACGGGAAATTCCAATCAAACCTTTTTTGTAGAGCATTCAATTTTATTCAAAAAATATTCTTAAGTCAATTTTGTTACACTCAATGGTTTGGGAGTTCTGAAACAAAAACTCGCTCAGAAAAAAAAATCTAAAATTATTAATTAAATATTAATATTATGGAGTCAAACTTTCACCATAATTTTTTTTGTCACCCCAAACAATATTTTCAATATACTTTACAAAAAAAATTGTCGTTTTTTTTTGGCCCAGTCTAGTAAACATACTTTATACAAATTTTTTATAAACTTCTATAAAAATTCCTTTAGACACGGCATAGATCTGGACAACCCTGGTCCGGCCGGCTCGTCGGCCTCGCTATTGGCCGCCGCCGCCCAGCAAGGCTTCCCATTGGACGGCTTGAGTCAGCTGACCAGCAGCCTCTCGGTGAGCGTGACAGGCGGCAACGCTGCAAACTACAGCGACTCCGGCGACTCCACCGGCGCCAGGTCGACCGACAACGCGACGCCGCCCATGCACTTTTTGACGCCCCACGTGGAAATTTCCATGGCCGATGCCCCCGCCCCCGTGTTCAGTCCGTCGCTGGTGAGTCGAGGTTTTTCGGGTCGCTTTTGGCGGGGGATTTCATTTGATACCCCACTCGAGGGGGTTTTAAAAAAATTCGAATTTAGTATACAGGGTGGCTCAAAATCACCCTTATTTTAAAAGTGGTTGAAATGCGTCGAGTTTGCTTGCTTTTGGCGGGGGATTTCATTTGATACCCCACTCGAAGGGGTTTTAAAAATTTCGAATTTAGTATACAGGGTGGTTCAAAATCACCCTTATTTTAAAAGTGGTCGAAATGGGTCGAGTTTGGTATCAAATTCAAGGGTTTTAAGTGGAGATTATAAATATATTGTAATAATTGTTGTAGAGTGAACAAGGTCGTTCGAATCAGCCCGGTCAAAGCGGCGAGAATCAAAGAGTTAACGGAGAGAGTCCCGGCTCACCTCAGTCGGCGGATTCGAACTCTAACGCGCCATCTAGCAGCGTACTACAAAACAACTTAATGAGAATAGACCAAGAAACCAATATTACACCGTCTATTTCGCTTATACCCATAAAACAAGAGCCTAACGAGGAGTACGATTCGTCAAAACGAAATGGGTGAGTTGAACAATATTAATTAAAAAAAATCCTTCAATAACGTCATAATTTCTTACTTTACAGTGTTGCAACATCTCCTTCTGGTAGCGTACAACTGCAATCGGCGACATCCAGCAGTCTGAGTTCGTTAATAAAAGTTTCCCCGTTGAAGAGTTTGTTAAGGGAAGATTTGAAACGTAAAATAAATTCAAGGTCGTCCGCTAGAGGTCGCAGCACGGCGTCTCCAAATAATAATTCCGAAAATTCGCAAAACGATGCCAACAATACCAATGGTACTATAACATCCACAGGTAAGTGTTTTGACAGTTAAAAATGTCATTAAACTGTGAAAAAGATTTTCAGTAGTTTGACATTTTAATTAGTGCGAAAATATCATTTAACTGACAAAGTATATATAACAGGTTGACATTCGTTCTTTACTTTACTTCACACACAAATATGAATGAGGAATGTGGCCTTTTGTTGACAAGGAGTTGAGGTTTTTTTTTGCAGAAAATAAACATATTTGGCGTTAAACTGTTAAAGAAAATGTACATTTTCAATTATAATTTGACAGATATTTAACCTCAATTCTTCAACTTTCTCTATAAAGCCGTTTTAACATTTATTAAATAATTTTTTCATTTAAAATTTTATTGGTTTAAAATGTTATTATTAACAGTTCACTTCTGTTTTAAACAATATTATTTCCAATCAATTTTTGCAATTTTTTTTAACTTGGTATCATTGTTTAATAAAAATAATTTCTTATATATAATTTATTTGGGCAGAACTTTGTAAATCTTAAATAAATTTTGTTTAAATTATTTAGGTTAAATTGGTAAAATTATTTAGTGTCGAAACATTTAAAATAAAAACACTTATAAAACTTTTTCTAACAAAATACCTAGTTTAAAAAGTTAACTTTTTTTTAACTCAAAACCATTGATAATCTAAAAATATTTTAAATATAAAATGCAAATGTAAAAGTTTAGGTTTAAAAGTTTTAAACTTAAACTTTTACATTTGCATTTTATATTTAAAATATTTTTAAATTAAAACATTGGTTTTAAAAAAATGTAGTTTTAATATTTTATTCTACAAAATTATTGGTTTAAATTTGTACCTAAATGAGAGTCAAAAAATTTTTAATACAAAAATTTTCACATTACATTTAAATGTTAGTTTTAAATTTTAAAACTTTATCGACTATGATTTCAATGACTACAAATCAAAACCGATAATTTTTTAGAATAAAATATTTGAACAAAATTTTTTTTAAATCAATATTTTTAAGCTTAAAGTTTTGCAGTTGTATTTTATATTAAAAATATTTTTTGACTATCAATTGATTTAAGTTTATAAAAATTTAACTTTAACTGTAAATTTCTGTTAAAACCTCAATAAAGTGCTAAACTAAACTATTACCTAATAAATGCTAAAACCATAACCATAAAAATTGGCTTTGCTCTTAGAAGGCTATGCTCAATACATTTGAACTACCATCTGTCAAAATCTGACATTTCCCTGTTATTTCCAGGTCCGGAACAGCCGTCCGATTCGAGCCTGTGGCGAACGCTGAGCAAACGTTCGTTGAGCAGTCTGCAGTGCATTTTTTGCGGCATCGGGTTCCCGGATCAGACCCTGTACTTTTTGCACAAGGGCTGCCACTCGGACGCGAACCCATGGAAGTGCAACATTTGCGGCGAACAGTGTTGCAACGTCTACGAATTCAACTCGCATCTGCTCAGCAAAAGTCACCAATAGGCCCTTTGATTTTGAATTGTGATCTCAGAGGGCCTAGATAATGACATTTGTGAGGGGTTTTGAGGTTATAATTGATTGTTTAAGGGTTTATTGGGGGTTGTATGGCAAAACATATTGTTTTATCATGAATTTATGACAATATTGGGTTTAAGTGAGACATTACGTATTTATTTTTGATTTTCGTACTATCCTGTGCAATATACAGGGTCTTTATTGCAAATATATCGTTGAAAATTGTTGAATTTTATACAAAAATCGTTAGAATGCCTTTTTAGTGCCTAAAGTTGCTAACCCAACTTTTGTAACTTTGAGCTTTTTGAAAAAAAGTGCCTATGAAATTCCTATTACCTGAATTTTTGCTCTATATTCCGTCCAAAATATTAAAAATTAAACTATATTGATATGTTATGTATACATACTTAGGTTTATGTAATAAGAAACGCTAATTAGTTTTTTAAGATTTATTTTATGCATTCCAGTAGATATAGATTAATTTTTAGGGAAATGTACAGTATTTATTAGCTATTTAAGTATTTTATTTCAAAATTTATTGTTTTCAAATAAAATATTTACTGTAAAAGTGCAATTATAAAAAATCAGAACTTCCAACATAATTATAACATTTTTAAGTCAAGACTGAATTATTTGCATTATTTAAGTCAAAAGCATTTATTTTTCGAAGTTCTGGTTTTTAAAAATTTATACACATTCTAAACATTCTGCCTTTATTACAAACATTCCATCAAATAAGAAGTGATTCAATTTAAAAAATGTACCTACTTATATAAATATATTTATTTATACATAGTATATGTTATACAAAAAATTGTAAATTTTATTTCTGGTGATTGGGAAAATAAAACAAAATCGATTATATTTTAACGTTTTTTATTGGGCTTGAGTACGGCCCTGTCCTCAACTATTTGTTAAAATTCCAATTTGTAATGGAGGTCAAATCTTTCATTTAAATATTTAAATGCGTTTTCCCCACCCAATACGCCAAATAGGTAAACAAATTGTGCATCTCTTTATCGAATTAAACGACTAATATTGCCGGTACCATTTTGGAAATTCAAAAAAACAAATATTACCGAATCGATTTCATTCAACTGTTTACAGTATTTGGCATGCGCTTTTAAAATAAAAGGAGAATTTTCGCCTACGTCAAACGTGATTTGAATTTGTGATGATGGAATTTCATGCGGCGTGAGGTTTTAGTGGATTTGCCACGAAAATAATTAAATATTAGGTAGAAAATTTTAAACAAAAATGAATTACTATTTTTGATGACGGACGATATGCGCTGGATGCTTTCGCCTCGTTGCCAGTGCCACTTTAATTGTTTACTAAGTTATGAATTAATAATTATTTTGAGATTCTCTGTAATATAATTTATTGTTTTGTTGATGTTGATGTAATGATTTTTTATATTATTTGTGATTTTCCCAATATTTATTGCTTTTACTATGTTTGGCGATGTAGACGCGGCAGCTGCGCGCTACCCATAATGCATAGTAATCGACGTCAATATGGCGGACGAACTCGAAAGTAAGTTAATCTAGGATAATTTCTTTAAAATTTGGGTGTCACAGTAAATTTAGCTGAATTTAACGTGTAAAATTAAAATTTCGGTATGTTGTTTAATTGTCAAGAGTGTCAGTTGAATGGCAGGTGACGTTTGCATGTTCGTTAAATTCAATTGTTTTGGTGGGAAGGCCAGGTTTAAATTTGAAAATGGTGCCTATAGCCAAATTCAAATTTTTGCCTGCGACTTAAATAAAATGCGTTTTTGGTGTTTTTGCTGGATGAATTGTGCGGATACACGTTGAATATCGATAATAGCAAGGAATTATGGTAATTAATGGTATATTTTATCTGATTTCAGATGAGTCAGCTGTGGCATTATTGGAATTCAAAAACGGACACAAAATGTCGAATTCGGAGTTGAAAGACGTCAAAGTCAAGGAGGAGATGATGGACGACGACGAATACGAAGATATGGAGATGGAGGAAGAGGACGTACCCATCCTGGGGCCTGCAGCTTTGGGGCTTCAACGAGTGGGCACGAAACCCAAACCAAAACCCCAACCGACACCCCCCACGCAGGTATTAAACGCCAGAGGCATGCCGGCGAGAATCAGAAAGAAGAACAAGCTATTCTTCGACGACGACATAGTAAACACACCCCATCACAGGGTGCCATCGGCGAAAAAACAGAAACCCACTCCGACCAAGAGATTGAAGCCCTCCACCCCCATGCGGATGAAAATGACGCCGAAGAAGACCCCCAGCAAAGAAACGAAAAGGGCTGTTTCGCCGGCATTACCCCCACCCCCACTGCAATCCCCCGATAGAAAAATAGGGCAGAAAATCGGTTTGCGGCTGAGAAACCTCCTCAAACTCCCCAAGGCGCACAAGTGGGTGTGTTACGAGTGGTTTTACAGCAACATCGATCGTTGCTTGTTCGAAGGGGAGAACGACTTCTCGATTTGCTTGAAGGAGTCGTTCCCCGAACTCAAAACGAGGGAGCTGACTAGGATAGAGTGGACGAAAATCAGGCGGATGATGGGGAAGCCGCGCAGATGCTCGCAGGCGTTCTTCCACGAGGAGAGGCTGGAGTTGGAGAAGAAGCGCAAGAAAATCAGGGCCCTGCAGCAGAGGAAAGCGACGGATTTGACGAGTTTCAAGGATCTGCCGGCGGAGATCCCCATGCAGCTGGTGATCGGTACAAAAGTGACGGCGAGATTGCGGAAACCGCAGGACGGTTTGTACACGGGGAGTATAGATGCTGTGGACACCTCGAACAACACGTACAGGATTACTTTCGAAAGGCAGAGCTTGGGGACGCACTCGGTGCCGGACTACGAGGTGCTGTCGAACGAGGCGCCGGAAACCATTTCGATATCGAGTTTCCAGAACAAGTTCCGGCCCAGGAACGGTTTGAGCGCGTTCAGTCCCGTCATGAAGAGTCCGTTGGTGTACAATAAAAAGAAGGATCCGCTCTTGTCGGGTAGCATGCTGAACAAGCCGCAGTTTGTGCAGGCGGGGGATAAGATAGGGGGATTCCCCGCTAGACTGTTAGAGAAGATGGTGCTGGTGACGAAGATACTGCACGCCAAAGAGCAGCGTATAAATCAGCTTAAAAGCATGAACTCCGATGCAGAGACCGCGATTTCTTTCGACGAGGAGATTTCGGAAGAATTCGAGCGGAAATACGCGGGCGTTTTGGTGGAGTTGGAGAAATTAAACGACGACTTGCACATTTACTTAGAGCAGATGCAGGAGCTGTGCAGGGAGATAGCGCCGGAGCCGAGCGTGGCGGCGATGCTGGCGCCCTCTTTGCTTCGCGAGAAGTGCCGCGAGGAGGCGGGGGAGATCGTGGAGCGGCACCTGGCCGACAAGAGCCCGGTGAGCAGCGCGGCCATCTTGGACCTGATCACGGACTTCACGGCGCTGATGCTGCAGGTGAAGAGCCTGGCCGACTCGGATCAGAACGCGTACGAGCTGCAGGTGCTGCAGGGCACCATGGAGCAGATCAAGAGGAAGCTGAGCCCCGGGAATCAGGGCGTGTTTCAGGGCTGCGTCGAGGTGCACATGAAGCACATAGAGGTGGGGCTCGGGCAAGGCCACGTCGATAAGATCGCCATCGCGTC
Organism: Brassicogethes aeneus; assembly: GCA_921294245.1. Classification (NCBI taxonomy): domain Eukaryota; kingdom Metazoa; phylum Arthropoda; class Insecta; order Coleoptera; family Nitidulidae; genus Brassicogethes; species Brassicogethes aeneus. The sequence continues at coordinate 4,644,800 of OV121138.1, forward strand.
GAAGATCTAATTTTGTCACTTCTGAGGTACCTTTTTGTACATTTTTTACTTTTTGTTGGTAGTGTAGTTCTCTTTTTTTAATTTATACAAAACGGCGTATTATGTCTAGATTTTTTTAGCAACAAGCAAGTTGTGCAATATTCTATAAGTATATGATTCAATCAATTTCCTTTTTTTGTCCAACAAATGAAGCGTTTATTTTATCTATAATAATTATCAATTATTGATATTTTAAAGAAATTTATCGTGTATTGTGTATTTGTATTTAATTAAAATTGTATATATTTTGAAAAACCATTTTATTTACCCCAAACACTGTTGCAACCTCAACAAATTATGGTACACATTTAGAAAAATTATGGTACATTATGGTTAGAGAAGTAAAAAACGGTTTTTTTTAGATGTGAAAAAAAACCTAGAAAAAAAAACGTTTTTTTTTGTTTTTTGTCAAAATGAAATTTTGAATAAAATACCTATATATTAATAATAAAGTGAAATGTAGAATATATTAAATTTTTCATTATTGATAATTTTGACCGAGACTAAAAAATCTGATTTCTTATTATTTGGTACTTTCCAAATTAGAAACCAGTAGCAATGTAAAACTTCTACACTAATACAAAAAATAAAAGGATAATAAAAGTATATTCTGGAATGCAGCATATTCCGCTCGAGTGAAGAGTTTGTCACACGAGCCGAAGGCGAGTTTGACGGTTTCACGAGAGCGGAATATACAATTCCAAACGTGTTTCAGACTGGAAAAACTGTGAAAAAAACCATTTGAAAAAAAACAATGAAAAAAACCTGAAAAAAAATGAAAAAAAACGGACCGTTTTTTTCAAGTCGCATCTCTAATTATGGTACGCACCAAACAAATATTATGGCACAAATTATGGTATATTTTAGGACTTTAAAATTCAAACATCTAGACCCTTTAAGAAAAGTCATATTTATTTTAACACAAACTTTGATAAAATGAAATAAATTATAATTTATAAGTACAAACAAAAAAATAAACTTTGTTAAAATAATAATAAATTATTTTAAATTTAATAAATTAACACTTTTAATTAAAAATAATATCGCATTCATCACAGTCTTGATTATTGAATAAATTATCTTTAGTTATAACATATATGTATTTGCACATTTGTTCTGATCAGTATACTATAGTATACTATAGTATATATACTGATCAGAACAAATGTGCAAATACATATATGTTATAACTAAAGATAATTTATTCAATAATCAAGACTGTGATGAATGCGATATTATTTTTAATTAAAAGTGTTAATTTATTAAATTTAAAATAATTTATTATATATACTGATCAGAACAAATGTGTAAATACATATATGTTATAACTAAAGATAATTTATTCAATAATCAAGACTGTGATGAATGCGATATTATTTTTACTGAGTATACTGCTACTTTTATCCCCACAGTTTTTTAAAAATTTTGAAAAAATCAAGTATTAGTATAACACCCCGTAAATAAAAGCAACCTTGATTTATAAAAGAACTAAACTCATAATAAATTTCTCTAGTCGTTGCACAATCCAAAAACAGCATCAAAATCGAATGATTGGTTCGAAAAATATTTACCTACAAAATAATGATAAATTTACGATATGTATTGCTTATTTGTGTTTAATTAAAATTGTACATATTTTGAAAAACGATTTTATTTACCCCAAACATCCCTAATTACACCAGGTAAACTTTGAATTTCCCGCCAGTATTTAAATTTTACCACTAACGCCATCTACATCTCAGTGGCCATACGAAAACTTAGTCCCTTTGTTTCTCGTTGTTGTCGCTCAGCGCATCTTTGACATCTCACAAAAACTCAATTTTTGGCGGGGACTTAATTGCTAATTTTTAAATAGTACTTCAACAACAAAAAATGGTATTTTAACTTCCGCTTCCACGATTTGTTTCCATTAATAAATTTTGAGTTATTATAAGGGTTTATTTTACTTATGATTGATTTTTAAAGAAGTACCTATATCGTTTTTTGAGTTTTTGTATTTAAATAAAATTGTATATATTTGAAAAACGATTTTATTTACCCCAAGATCACTAAAAACTTTAAATTACACAGGGTAAGCTTTGAATTTCGCGCCATTATTCAAATTTTACCACTAACCCCATCTAGATCTCAGTAGTCCCTTATAATTTTTATTATCTAAGGTTGTCGCTCTGCGCCAATGTGACATTTTACAAAAACTCAATTTTTGGCGGATAATTTCCCCACAAACACAAACCCTCTGTTTACATCCACGGTAAGTGGTTAATTTTACAATAATTCGCAATAAATAAGGGCTTTCGACGTGTACAATCGCCTTTTAAGTGACATAACCTGTAAATATAACTTATGGCGAAAAGAACCGCAACCACCGAGTTAAATCACGATAATTGGGAGCGCGAGGATGAACCTGAAGAGGCAGGGACGTTTCAGAGGGCCACAGAGGACACCCTTAAAAAGAGGGTTATTAAATCTGCTAGAAGAAGAAACCCAGCTTCAACATTAATGAATGTGAGTATTTGTGTTTCTTTTGAATTTGTTGGACTTATTAGTGTTTTTTAGAGTGGAGATGCGGCAAATAAAGGCGCGTTTGCAAGTTTTCAGGGCTTTGGCAAAGCTGCCACTCCGGCAGCACCAAATTTTAATTTTTTGTCAAACTTGTCCAACCCCCCTAAAACTAACGGAACAACAACTCCAGATAAAAAAGACGGCACTGCACCCAAACTAATCTTTGGCAATACAAATACAAACAATACTATTGAGAAAAAAACAGAAAAATCCCAGGACTACTGGGCTAGATTAAAGGGCTTAAATGAATCTGTATCAAAATGGATTGACAAGTGGGTGAAAGAAGATCCACTGTGCAATTTACAGCCCGTTTTTGATGATTACAAGAAGTACTTTGATGAGTTGGAGCAGGACCGTCCGAAAGAATCCACGGAAAGTAAAAGTGTGGAAAATAAAAATGGTTCAAAATTGACTGAGTCAGCTTCAGCTACATTTTCTTTTGGTAGTGCTGCAGCTACTGTTGCTTCTTCAGTTAGTTTGGCAGCTGCAACTACTACCACAAGTACCACAGGGTTATCTTTTGGAAATACTAGTAAACCAATGTTTTCTTTTGGTGAGTTTTTTTATTTTGATAATGGATTTTTGAAAAAAAATTACTTATTTATGACAAAAGTTTTATTTTTATGGATTTTCAACAATTTACACTTCATAAAAAGTACTTAATATTAATAATAAACAAACAATTATTTTTCACACAAAAAAATAAAAATTTGTGTGTTGATTACACAAATTTGGTGATAAAATTTAAAAATTGGTTCAGGTTCCCACAAAAATTAACAGAGTTAAACAAGACAACCCTATTTTTTTAATAATAATAATAATAATAATATTTTTTCCTATAAGAAGGAATAAGAGGACTTGACAAAAAGTTAATAATATAAATTTAATATAACCTATGCAAAAAGAAAAAATAAAATGGTACAATTTGTAAAAACAAATTTAGGAGGTTTTTAAAATACTTTAAAGGAATATAATGCCCATTAGAGGGGTTTATTTGGGTGGGTAGTGAAATCTTAATAAAAAATTGTCAATGAAAAAAATTATAGGGCCTTTAGTTAATTAAAGGAACTTTTATAAAGGGCCATTTTAGAACCTTTGCAGTGTGTTTGCTGGGTAATAAAAACGCACAATCTTATAAAATGAGCAACAATTTAAATCTTTCTGTGATGGTTCTATACCTATAACTAAGTAAATAATAATTTACCCAACAAAAAACCTGCCACAAGAAATATTTTATTTGGTATATATTTTTTAACCTAAAAATTGTTTCAATAAGCACATTATGTAATATTTCTTGAAAAAAAAAATATTTTTAATTAAAAAAATCAAGTATGTCCCAATTTACGATTTAAGTTTAATTAAAAAAAAATTAAGTATGACCCAACTTACGAATTTAGTTTAATTTTAAATCTAATGTATAGAATATTTAAAAGGAAACGACGTACACGTCATCAATGCTAAAATCATTGCATCAAGTGAAAGTAGTAGTGCAACTACAGAGCAATAGATGGCGTTTACATGAATAATACCATAGGGTACCTAGATTTGGAACCTTAAAATACCAAAATGTCTCCACCAAAAGTATGTTTTTAGCCATTTTTAAGACATTTTCAGCTATAAAATTCAGAAATTTGGCCATCTAAAGTCAGTATCTGGTATATTCTTATTTTATGTATCCAACATATATTTTGTTAAATATTCTAATATATAATTAATAATAATCCTATTTACCTCTCTAACAGCTAACAGCAGACACAAACAAAATAAACGAAATTATACACGAATTAAACTAAATATTCAAAAACACAACTGACAGCTTCGAAATTCTAAAACGTCAAATTCTTTTTCTATGCGTCATTTTATTAAGCAAAATTTTAATCTAAACATGACAACATTGCAATTGCTGTCAACTAAAGTTGTTTAAAATGCATTAATATATTCAATTATACAGACTTCGTTTTATACATTTAGTATTGGTACCAGTGCGCAAAATTTACTATAGGTAGTAGTTTCTATGTATATTAATTTTTTGGTAAGATTTGAATTAGATTAATTAATGAATCATGCAAATAGAAAAAACATAAAGCCAAAATTAAGACAATTAAGATTATTATGGCCACCACTGTATCTTGGTATGTAATATTAGTTTTTATCTGAATACAATATATTTTTTTACTATAATCATTTAATTCCACGTATAGTTAAATTTATATCATTATTATTTTATAATTGTATCAAAAAACAAAGATAAAGAAGAATGCAAAACAAAAAATTAAAAAACTATAAAATTTACTGCGCAAAACAAAATTGGTTTTCACGGTCAATTCCTTTTCTGGCGTACGACTTTACATTTTTTGTAATTGCAGAATTTTGGATGAAAAGGAATATAAGAGTTCAAATGTTTGTCAGTTATAACTGACAAACATTTGAAACACTAGTATATTACCTTATTTTTATGAAGTAAAATTACCTACAATAATAAATGGACCAAAACAATTTAATTAATTTCTAGGGAGTGCAAATAATGCACCAACAACTACTGGCAGCGGTACTGAAAATGTCTCATTCGCCAGTACCGTATCGGCAAACTCCTTCAGTTTTGGCAGTGGAACTTTTTCAGCCCCTGTTGAAACCAAAAAGTCAAACACGGAAGAAAACAAAAATGGCGGCGAAGATGACGAAGACGAACCACCGAAAGTGGAGTACAACCCTGTAATGGAAAATGACCATGTATACACAGTGAAATGCAAATTGTTCGTTAAAAAGGACGGAAAATTCGGCGGGGGTAGCGTAGGAAACTTATTTTTAAAGAACGTAAAAGACAGCGAAAAAGTACAGTTGATAGTGAGAGCCGACACAAATCTGGGAAACGTTTTGTGTAACCTCATTTTATCCGAGAGCATTCCCACGCAACGATTGGGGAACAAAGATGTTATGTTGGTATGCCTGCCTCTGCCGGACAGCAAACCACCCCCCACCCCAATTCTGCTCAGGGTTAAAAGCGCAGACGAAGCCGATAAACTTTTAGAGGTATTGCAGAAACACAAAAAATAATTTTATTTGTAACTTTTAATATTTTCAGTGCTCAATAAATATTGTTTCAATTTTTATTAGCTCGACCTTTTATTTCTTATCCTCGGTAAAAAATAATAATGGCTAGATAAGAAGTCAATTTTCTTTTATCTATAATTGGTTTTGCAATTTAAAATTCAGTTTGCGAAAGAAATGTGCGGAAAAGTTGTTGTGTGTGTGTTTCTTTGCTTAATTTTCCTTAATAATGTTTTTGGGAACATTATTATCGACCAAATTAAGCAAAAAGCTGAGTATATCATCGACTCAGCCGCTGGGAAAAATGAATGTACATATCATTTAAAATTGCTCATCAAAGATATCATTTTCAGAAAACCATGGGCCTTAGAAAGTACGTATATTTGTTTTACCATATTGTGCTGTATCAAAAGTTGTAATTTTTTTTAAAGTGCTAGATGCAAGCGCAAAAATCCAGCCAGGCCTCTTGGCTGGAAACCTATACCAATTCGGAAACTTCGACCAATGTCTTGCAGTGTATGAAAAAACGAACAAAACTGTAATTCAAGGTCAATACTGTACTGTATTGGTGGTACCAAGTTCGAAATTTAAAGGGGAACTGAGCTTTTTATTTGAACCCCAAATGGTAAGTCACGCACCATTGGTATTTCAGATTGACAACGTACATTTCAGATAGCTGATTTCAAGAAGATTACATTGAGTACCCATGCCTTGGATATTTTAAGGGTTTTAAAGATGATTTATGGAATTTGTATTCCAAAATCTTGTAATATAAGTACATTACAGGATATTTGGGATTATATTGAACACATGTTCGGCATGACATTTCATATGGATTTTTATGATTTCACTTGCCGATATACGGGAAAACCTTTGGACCCTTTGTATTATGACAAATACGTTTAGTAAGTGTTTTTCTTGACAGTGGCGGCTCGTGGGTGTATAAGTACCCTGATAGCAAAATTTGATTTTAAGAATCTTCTAAGAAGATATGACCCGGAATAATGGAATATTCTTAGAACCTTCCCTTATTGCTAAGAATGTTCTTAGGGACTTTTAAAACATTCAATAGATACCCTTTTAATGATGCAATTAGATTCTTAAAACCTTCCTAAAAAGCATCCTAAGAACATTTTAAGAATACGTTTTTGGAATGTTCTTAGAAGGTTTCTTATGGAGCTTCTAGGAAGCTTTTGATAATATTTCCAAATATGTCAGGTACCCACGTTCTTATATGTTGTACCTATTCTACATTCGTAAAATTCTTCAGGAGACGACAAATACGCCTCACTGTCATAATATGACAGTGAAATGTATTTGTCGTCCCCTTTAAAAATTTTGCGACATATTAATATATATTTATTTAAAAATATTAAATAAACAATTTGACCTCTAAACCATAAGTTGTATGACATTATTTCATAAAAAGTAAAATTGGAAAATTTTGTGGGATAAGTCAGATTAGATTGAAGTTGAAGATAGATAGGATTATTTTACATACAAATGTTAATTAAGAAATAAAAAATCGGTATACAAATTAGTGCTGAACATTAGATCCGGATCCTTTTTCAATCCGGATCTGATCCGGATTTTTCAACGTGCATAATCCGGTTCCGGATCTATCCGGATGTAATACTCCGATTTTAGATTCGGAGCAAAGATTCGAAATATGGATCCAAGATCCGAGATCCGATTACTGGATCTTTGTAGTGCTAAACATCAGATCCGGATCTTCTTCAATCCGGATCAGATCCGGATCTTTTTCAATCCGGATCAGATCCGGAGCAAAGATCCGAAATCCGAATACACAACTGCTTAAAAGAGTTTTTTCTCAACAATAAGCTTATAATTAATAATAATAATATAATTTATAATATATATAATATCATTTATTAGTTAATTCTAAGTCTATTTTCTCCATACAAAAATATTTGGCCGCTTCTCTTTTAACAAAAACTACGTCGATTGTTCACCAAGACAAACTTAAGATGTCATAATAAGGAAATTCTTAATTGCGAAATAAAGTTAATAATTTATCCGATATCCGGATCTAAGTTCTGGATATCGGATCTTGGATCCGGATCTCAGATCTGGATCCGATATCTGGATCTTATATCCGGATATTGGATCCAGATCTGAGATCCGAATCCGGTTCCTATATTTAAATCCGGATACGGATACATCCGGATTCGGTTATTTTTCAAGGATCCCCGATCCGTAAAAAAATCGGATCCGTGCAGCACTAATACAAATTAATATATTATATATAAATATTTATTTTTAACATAAAATAAAATACCTATAGTAAATGTGTTTTTGTTATCGAATATTGTTTTAATTTGATAAATAACTATAAAAAAATATTTTGGATTGTGTTTTATACCTATGTATATACGTAGTTTATGGTATATTTTACTATTATAGGTAACTGAACTAAATATACTTAACAGGAATATTCCTAAATGAACTTTCTATAGCAATTACTTTCTTAACATTCTAAGCATATGTTTAGATTAGACTAATGTTTACCACTAAAACTTTGCACCTTCTAAGAACCTGCCTATAGGTCAGTTAGAATATTCTTAGGATCATGCTATATGTCTTTTAAACATGTTCTTTAGAAGAAATATAGCATGATCCTAAGAATATTCTCACTGAAAGGTTTAAAAAACATTCTTAGAATAAAGTGTGCTATCAGGGATATATTATACTTAATATACTTATATATTCTTTTCAACCAATCTTTAATTAAAATTATGGAAAAGCATTGCGTCGAAAGATAATACTATGCTTAATTTATGTTTCAATTACTAAACATTTTTGGTTTATTAAGCACATAAATAATTAATAACTCACAATTTTTATTTAAAAAAATTAATAACAATAGTTTTATAAAACAGGTAACCGCAAAATTTATAAAACTCCTTTATAAACCTATTGGTAACGGTTACTAAAGGCTATATAAAATGTTTGTATAAACAGTTATATAACCTAGAGTAACCTTATATGACCATTATAAAACTAGCAAACTAAATGGAGATTTTATAAAACTCTTATATAATTTGACAACTCTTATATAACCTCTGAATCAAAACACACTGCAACACAAACTGCCATCCACAACATCTTCAGTCATGTTGTATAAAACCACCAATTAGAACAAGCCCAAGCTCAAATTTGATAATAAATTAATAGACGAGCCGCCACTGTTTCTTGCTAGGAAGTTTCTTGAAAGCGCAATTTTTAGTATGTTCTTTGGAGCAGTAGCCTTATTGGTCCTGATGAGTACTCTCTATGATGTACTGATTCATCAAAAGGGAAAAGTGGAAAAAATTGATGAGAATACAAAGGAAATAACCATAAAAGGTTTATTTTAAAACAAAACAGAAATATTTAATGCAATCCTCATATTCCAGAACCTAAAGACAACTATAAAATGTGTTTCTCTGTGTACTCCAATTGGAAGAAGCTATTCCTGAACAAGGGTTTCGAAGACTCATCATCCATGACTTGTATTTACGGAATGAAAGTCCTATCTATGTTCTGGATTATACACGGGCACCGATTCGCCAGCACCGTCTTCGCTGGCAGTGTTAACGGCTTCGATTTGTACGAGTGGCGGACAAAATTCTACAACCTCTACATCATGGGAGCCTCGTTTTCGGTCGACACCTTCTTGACTCTCAGCGGGATGTTGCTCATCAGCAGTTTCCTGAAGTTTCAGCTGTATAACCCGCAAATCAAGTTCAGCTTCAAGGGATTTTATTTTTATAGGTTCTTAAGGTTAGGTCCTGGACTCCTAGCGACGATATTATTCTATATAAGCGTTCTAAAACTCTTATCCGACGGGCCCATATGGCCTATAGTTATGAAGAAGATCACTTTCAGCTGCCAGAACACCTGGTGGGCCACTTTGTTCTTTGCCACGAATTTTGTGGATATGAACTATCAGGTAATTGGAGATTAGGGTGTCCCTTATTTTTATCTTTTTTACGCATACCCTCTAATTATATTTATTACTTGTTTATATACTCCCAGTAAAAATTTCATCTCATTCTATAAACGGGAACCCGTGCCGACTTGCATCTAAACCCTCTGTTAGCCAACGTTAGGCGCGCGGTATTTTGTAACACGAAAAAAAAAGATATACTTCATGACTGTATTTTTCTAATGATTTTATTAAATATGATTACTAATTAATATTATTGCTTTTTTTTCTATCATTTGTTTTACTAATTTAGTTGATTTTATCCCTTAAATATTTTAATATACTAATTAGTATTGCTAAAATATACTGTTATATGAAATTTTAGCTTTTTATAAGCATTTCTTTTCTTGATGTCCTCCCAGAAATATTTCAGACAGTTCAATAAGTTTTCGGTAGTCATCTCTCACAATAGACTCCTTTAGTTATTTAGAGTAAAACCCATTAAGTTTATTAATTTCAGAGTTTACGGCCTATTCACCAGACCCTTCCGGGTAACTAGCCACTCCCTGTGAAAATGTACATTTTTATCAAAGTATACACATAAATAAAACTATATTTTAACATTTGTCAATAATTTATAATATAAGGGTCAAATAATAACAAACACAAAATGACTTACGATCGAAGACCTCGCGACCAACCGTGTTACAAAATACCGCGCGCCTAACGTGGCTAACGGAGGGTTCAGATGCAAGTCGGCACGGGTTCCCGTTTATAGAATGAGCTGAAATTTTTACTGGGAGTATATAAACACGTAATAAATATAATTAGAGGGTATGCGTAAAAAAAATAAAAATAAGGGACCCTAGATACCTCAAATATTATATTTTATTTTATTTATTTAATTCATTTTAGTGTGTTGAGCAATCTTGGTACTTGGCTGTGGACTCACAGTTGTACTTTATATCGCCTATAATACTTTTGAACATATCAAAATACCCGAAAAAGGTTTTTGCTGGGATGTTGGTGACTCTAATAGCTTCATCCGCATATGCTTATTATATCACCATTACGTACAATTTAGGAGCTGTATATATGAAGTAATATAGCTATTTACTTTGACTGGTTACAATTTTAATAATAAACTCTTTTAGCGGAAATAAAGACTACCATCAATACATTTATCAACCGACTCATATAAGAATAGCCGCGTGGTTGATTGGTTTAGCCTTTGGCTACCTAATTTTTTACTACAAATCATTTAAACTATCCAAAAAGTTGCAAGTACTTTCGTGGTCAATATGTATTGGAACTGTAGCATTTATTCAATACATCCATATATTTTTCACCTACGAGTATGATCCATATATATCAGCCCTGTTTAACGCCTTCACTAGACCCATGTGGGCTTTTGCAATATCTTCCATGGTATATCTATGCATTAGCGGAAATGGAGGTATTACAGAAAAATGAAAATAATTTAGTTGTTTAATATAATTTTTTTGTTTAGGTGTTATAAATGAGTTTCTTTCATGCCACTTTTTTAAAATCATATCCAGGTTAACCTATAGCATGTACTTGACCCATTTGGGCGTATTAGCATATATGATTGCTCCCAGGAGACATTCCGAACATTTCAGCACATTCAAATGCGTAAGTATTAGGGTGTTTCATTTGAAACGAAAATTTTTTTTTTCTTGCTGACACATGAAAATTTTGTTTTTAGGTTGAAAAAAAATTCCCTGAAAATTTGAGCCCTTAACTTTTATTCTAAGGACTTCCTTTTTAATTTTGTAGTTTAAGCATGTATTTTTAATCATTTTTACTTTAAATTTCTATATTTTGGCCGGGTTTTGAATTATAATTTTTATTACCATAATTTCCTGCATAGTATTCACGGTTTTTGAAAGGCCCTGCATCAATTTTGTTTTTTATTTATTTACGTTGATTGTAGTAGCTCCAAAAGTCGTTTTTTCACTTTTTCTCACATATTTTTGAGAAAATCGAGCAAATGACTGATTTTACCGAAAAAGTTCAAATAAAAAAGTTGTAGGAAATTTAATTTTTGACAAAAAAGGTTTTCACGTTCATATCACTAAAGTGCTTTGTTTAAGAGATATAAGCAATTCAATAACCAAAAACAAAGAAAAAATAGGTTTTATTGAAATTTATGTATATGTAATTTGATTTAACAACTATATATTGCTTATATCTCTTAAACAAAGCACTTTAGTGATATGAACGTGAAAACTTTTTTGTCAAAAATTAAATTTTCTACAACTTTTTTATTTAAACTTTTTCGGTAAAACCAGTCATACATGCTTTTTATATGACTATTTCCCTCGTCTTAATTTTCACCAATAACAAACGCGCAATTTTGAATTACAAATGGTTTCTAGGTGAAAAAACTGTGTGACAGCACCTGTCAGCAGTTTATTCAAGTTTACCCGCGGCAAAACTTGACAGCTGTTGTCACCAAAAATTGCAATTTATATTTTAATTGTTAACTGTTACTCATGAAATAGTCTTGTCAAATACCATTCGGGCATTTAATTTTTCCTGTGAAAAAAATCGAAAAAACACATTGCTAAGTAATATTTTTTAACAAAATGCATTCGTGCAGGTGCAAAAATCCTCCTCTTCGACTCGGATTTTTGTTGCCACCAGCACTCATGCTTTTTGTTAAAATATTACTTAGCAACGTGTTTTTTCGATTATTTTCGGAAAAAATAAATGCCCTTATGATATTACTTACGAAAAAACCACAAAATTAAAAAGGAAGTACTTAGAATCAAAATTAAGGGCTCAAATTTTCAGGAAATTTTTTTTTCAACCTAAAAAACAAAATTTTTATGTGTCAGCAACAAAAAAAATGTTTCGTTTTAAATGAAACACCCTAGTAAGTATACATATAGTTTACATACTTCAGTAAAGTAAGAGCATGGGTAAGTGACACAGCAAAACATAGAAGTTTGTATCTTTTTCAGTGGCACGACTTTTTTGGTGACATGGTTTTGATTTTGAGCGTTTCACTGGTGATGTGCTTAACTTTTGAGTACCCGATGATCAGAATTGGAGGTTTGATGTTTAGAGCAGGTAGAACTAACTTAAAAAAATATAAACACCCTTATATATATATATAAATATATATATTTTTTAGCCCCCAAAGCTCAAACTGTAGGTACCAATACAACTCCAAACGAAAAAGTGCAATACGTTGTGAGTGTGATACCACTGGAAAGCTTGAAGAAAAAAAAGAAACTTAAGAGTACATGATATCTTTAAATAAAGTATTATGTATAAATTTAAACTATTTTTATTTTAACCTATAAATATAGTACGAGTAATTTAAGTGTAGGTATGTAGGTACTTAAAACGTGCTATATTAGCATTACATGTAAATATAGCGATAACTAAATAAAACCGTTTTTAAAGTAACAAAATTTAGTCACTCCTTCACTTACAAGTCATAATGCATCTAAGCATATTCATTATCTTAACCCTTGGCGCTAGATTTGGCGCGGGCCAAATTTTGCCAAAAAGAGTTTTGGAGACTTTTAGAGACGTTGTAAGGGAACAATCGGATGGGGCGTTTTTTACGGAAGAAAATATGGAAATATTGAAACAATGGGTGATCGACAACGAGATGGAAGAGGCAGCTGACTTAATAACGCTGCAGAATTTGAGGCAAATTCAACGAGCCAACAATTTTGCTTTCGATGACAAAATAAATGGAACTGAAATTGTTGACAATGGTTTTACAAATAAGAGTCTATCTGAGAGGATTGCGCAAAAATTTAATAAAACCATCGAGGAAAATGAGTGTTTTCGAGACGTTCTTTCTTTATTTTCTCCTGAAAATAAAGGAAGTCTTGTAAATAGTAAGTAGATGGAAAAAATGTACTTTTACATTTTAAAGTTATATATATATATATAAAACATTTTGTTCTGCTAGTGTTGGATGCATCAGCGAAAATTCCACCGGGGATTTTTTATGGAAATGTGTTTAGTATGGGAAACTATGATCAGTGTCTGAATGTAACTGGAAAAATCGCGGGAAAATATTGTACAGTTGCCTTGGAAATTAAAAATTTTTCTGACGTAGGTATACTCTCTTAAAATGAAATAGTCTAAATTCTACTATTTCAATTAGTACCAGTATTTTTTACTAATAAAATAGTCGTTTTCACTTTTAAATAGTTTTTTGGTTAATTTAAGATTAGTCACCATCTTTGACTATTTCTAAGAGTTAAAAGTAAGTAATTTCTTAAATAATATATTCAACTTTAAAATATTATGAACAATATTTATTGACAAATAAAATTTATTTTTATAAGAGTGGTTGATATCCACATTGGTTATGACAACAGCTTGACAAGCGGCAGACCTGAGTTCAATCCCCGGCTAAGTCAAAACTTTTTAAATTTTTTAATTAAATTTACTAATTTGACTATTTTATTCAGTAGAATTTAAGTAATTATGCAAATATGACTTATAATTAGTTATTTGTGATTAATTCATTTTAAGTAGGTATACCTACCTATACCTATTACAATTTTAATTAAATTGATTTAAATAGTTCTCCGATATATTAAGATTTTCCTACGGAATTTGTTTACCATCCAGATGCAATGCGTTGAATTTAAATAATTTTTTAAAGTCCATGAGGAAAACATTACAACTACCTTTTGAAGTAAAAATAAACGATAATTTATGTTCAACGAAATTACAAGAAGTAACATTTTCAGGCCCAAATAAATTGGCAATGTATATCTAAAATACTTTTGTAGTACCTACTATTTTTGATATTATTTAATTTTAGGTGTATTTTTGGATTTTTCGCACTTTTACTATTATGCGGCACCATCTGCGATGTTTTTGTACCGAACGATACAAAAAGTCAGTAAATTTTGTCAAAAAAGTACCGCGAATTTATCATTTAAGAACGTTAAGATTTGTTAAATTTTCTAAATTTTAGAAATATTTAAATATTTTGAAAAATTTAAAAATTGTAATTTTATGTAAATTTTTAAAATTTAATTTTTTCAGAAATTTTCAAGTTCTAATTAATTTTTTTTTTTGGAAATTTGCAATTGTGTGAATTTGTCCTGCTATTTTTTAATTTTTTGCCACTGCGATTTCTTCCTTTAAATTTTATGCCACTGTGCGGACTTAAGGGGACATCCATTAATTACGTGAGATAAAAATGGGGGGAAGGCTCTAGCAAAATCTAACCAAATCTCATTTTGGGGGGCATTGAAAATCTCACGCCAACTTTTGAAATTAAAGAATATGTAGGTATTATAATTCAATTTTGTTAAAAGAATATTAATCAATTTTTTAATTTTTTTTTTTTTGGGGTTTATGATGTCCGCAAAGAATCTCACATCTCACCAAATTTCACCAAGGGGAAGTGGGGTTGAAATTATCAGAAAAATACCTCACGTAATTAATGTAACCAAAGACATTTTAGAAATTTTGAAAATTTTTAAAAATTGTAAGAGTTTGGAAATTTTGAGAATTTTAAGTTTTAGAAATTTTCCAAAAGTTACAATATATTTAAAAATTTTGTAAATTTTTTTAAGCTATCGTGTGAATTTGTCCTGTTATTTTTTAAATTTATGCCACTGTGCTATTTTTTTCTTCCATTTTTTAAATTTGTGCCACTGTGCTAATTTATCCTACCATTTTAAAATTCACCCCACTGTGCGGACTTACCTCCGCAGGCAGATTTTTTTAATAATTTTGAAAATATGGAAATTTTTTAAAATTTTAAGAAATTCTAATAAATTTAAAAATTCCCGATACATGCGTTTAAGGCATAAAAAAGTATGTAAATGACAAATTCCCGGTACTCTTTTGACTTTATTGGTAAATACTTATTAATAATTAAGATTCTACTATTCACTTTGTTTTCAGGCGTTCCCCTTCAAATGTTCCTGGCTTTTTCAGTGTATTCCAATTGCAAAAGCCTTTTTAAGACTAAAATCAACAAAGACGCAGAATCTTTTGGTTGTTTAAACGGCATTAGAGTTCTGTGCATGTTTTGGATTATAGGCGGACATTTATTACGATACTTTTTGGGCCTACCTTTGACAAATATTGCCGAATTTGATTTTGTAATTTATATATTTTTCGCTTTTCGAGTATAATTGTTTTTTTGTAGGAATGGCATGATATAATACTTTTAGCCGGTGAAATGGCTGTTGATACGTTCTTCAATATAAGCGGGTTTCTTGTGGTTTATTTATATTTAACTAAAAAAAATAAATTAAATATATCCTTTGTGCAAATGTATATTCACAGATATTTGAGGTATTTTTTTACAAGATTTTATTTATATATTTATTTATTTTACAAGGATTTCGTAGGTTGACCCCTTCATTGGCTATGGTGATTTTTCTTTATTTTAATATATCAAAGTTTGGATCTGGTCCCATTTGGGGTTACACAAAAAAATTGGAAGATGAATGTGTTAAAAATTGGTGGTTCAACTTAATCTACGTACAAAATTATTTTAGAGAGCAAAATGTAAGTAAATGTATGAAAAAAAAATTCTACGTCTCACTATACTTTTGAAGCCATGCTTCTTCAGGGTCTCAACAAAGTTGGAAAGGAGTTTTTGGAAATTTTTTATAATTTTTTTTAATTAAAAATGTTGCTATTTTTTTTAGTGCGTTCTTTACACCTGGTACTTGGCAGTGGACATGCATATGTTTTTGTTGTCTCCAATAATACTAATAGGCTTAATAAAATATCACAAAACGACATTGTTTGGTTTAGGAATGGCAGTGCTGTCTTCTTCTTTATATAGTGGCTGGTTGACGTACGATAAAAACAGTTTTGTAAATATAAATTCATAAAAAAACTTTTTTAGTCACCAACTTCCTCCAATGACATATCTTAAAGATGAGGATTTATTTACTTTTTTTATTCCCACGCATTTTAGAGGAGTGTCTTGGATTATAGGTGCCATTTTTGGCTATGTGATGTATAGAAGAAAGAACGAAAAGCTGAAATTATCCCAAGTACCTATAATATAAATTTCAAATTAAATCAATAATAATAATTTTTTTCAGACCTTGGTTAATTTTCTATGGATATTATCTTGTGGAGGCTTGATTGCTATAATTTTTTATCATAAATATTTGGCGAATATAGTAAAATATAATATAAAGAATGTCCACAATATAATAGCCAACAGTTGTATTAGGCCTATTTGGTCTATTTTACAATGCGTTGTTATTTGGCTATGTATTGAAGGAAAAGGAGGTAATACTCGTGTATTCTCAAATTTTTTTTCATAAAAGTTTTGTTAATTTGCATTTTTAAAGTGTTTTAAAATTTTATACAAAAAATTAAAAGTATACGAGGTGTGTTCAGAAAATATCGGGAATTTTCTTTTTTTGAAACAAATATTTATTTATTCGCCTACATTAATGTTGTCGCCTTCAAAATAGTCCCCATTGGATATTAGGCACATGTGCCAGCTCTTCTTCCAATACTCGAAACACTTCTACAACTCGATCTTTGGTATAGCCTTTAGTTTCAGCGATGCGCTTTTAATGTCATCTATGCTTGCAAAACGACGGCCATTTAAGGTTCTCTTTATTTTTGGGAATAGGAAAAAGTCAGACAGGGGCATGTCTGGCGAATATGGAGGCTGGGGCATCATTACAGTATTGTTTTTGGCCAAAAATTTTGTTCAAAATTTAACAATTTTAGAACAAATTTTTCTGCCACGCGTTTCATACCCAAAACATTCGAAAAAATTTCATGGGATGAGCCAATCGATATACCAACATCATCAGCGATTTCTCTGATGGTTTATAACCATTTCTTCCACTTTTTCCATGTTTTTATCGGTTGTTAATGTGCTTGTGCGTTCGGGGCGTTCGTCATCTTCAACGTCTTCACGGCCATCTTGGAAACTCTTATACCACTTGTAAACTCTTGTTTTACTTATAGCAGACTCACTATAGGCCTTTGTTAACATCTCACAGGATTTATTTCATTTTTTAAGCAAAATTGTATACAAATTCTTTGATTCATTTCTTTTAACGAACGAAAAATCGCCGAGCTCATAAAACACGTCTAACCTTAGCGGCTGCCACAGACAAAGTAAACAATGAAAACAGCTAAAGTTTTTATCATACTTCGGGGGCATGTATACCAACATAATCAAGAAAATTTTATGACAATCGGACCCTCCGAACCCGCGTAATTTAACAATTCCCGTTATTTTCTGAACACACCTCGTATGTTAAAATGTTTCAGGTTTTGTCAATAGATTTCTATCTGCTCCTTGCTTCAGTGTTCTTGTAAAAGTAAACTACAGCATGTACTTGGTACATATACCAATTATTACCATTTTTTATTTACAAATTAGGTCGCCGCAAACTTATACTTTTATGACTTTGGTAGGTAATTTCTGTTTCGACATTTCAACGTTTTCAATTTTTTTTTTATTTTAGGCACAACACTTTGCTGGGTTTAGTTTGGTAACAATTTGTGCCTCTGTTCTATGGACCTTGGCTTTCGAGTCTCCAATTCAAAAATTAGAAAAATTGTTATTTGGAAAAAATAAAAAATAAAATTTTTAGGTACTGACTAAGTCTTTTATTTCAAAACTAATAATAAAGGGATCTTTGTGAAAAATATATTTCAATAATAATGGGGACCGCAAAAGCACATACAAAACATGAAAACGTGCCATATATAAATTCAAATAATCAACAAAAAATTAAGTTATGATTCATTACTAATGAAACAAAATCATTTTCACGAAGTTAAAATGCGTGTAACCATATTCGTTCTCTTAACCCTTGGTGCCAAATATGGAGATGGCCAAATTTCGCAAAAGAGAATTTTGGATAACTTTGAAAACGCCGCAAGAGGGACACTTTTTACGGGCGAAAATATGGCATTATTAAAACAATGGGTGATTGACAACGAGATGGGCGAGGCGGCTGATTTAATAACGATGCAGAATACGAGGCAAATTCAGATAACCAACAATTTTTTTTTCGATGACAATATAAATGGTACTGAAGTTGTTGACAATGGTTTTACAAATAGGAGTCTATCTGAGAGGATTGCGCAAAAATATAACAAAACCGTCGAGGAAAATGAGTGTTTTCGAGATGTCGTTTCTATGTTTTCCTTTGACAATAAAGATTTTCCACTGGCAAAGAGTAAGTAGATAGAAAATGCTATCAGTGTAATTTTTTTAAATTATATCATTTACCAGTGCTAGATGCTTCAGCAAAAGTTCAACCAGGAGTTTTTTACGGAAATATCCAGAATATGGGAAACTTCGATCAGTGCCTAAATATAAGTGGGGAAATCTCAGGGAAATATTGTACAATAGAATTTAAACCAAACTTTACAGTACTTGCATAAACTAGCCATTAGTGTTTTTTATAATGTATTTTTTTAGAGTTTATCCTGGTCGTTTGGCATATGTATACCATCCAGATGCAATGCGTTAAATTTAAACAATTTTATAAAGTATATGGTAAAAACCATAAAACTTCCTATTGCTGTACAAATAGAAGATAACCTGTGTTGGACAAAAGAAAAACAAAAACAATTTTCAGGGCTTAATATATTGGCAATGTATATTTTATAGTCGATATACAGGGTGTCCCAGAACTCGCGCCACAAAACTGATAGCAATGGAGATGCCAAATATAAAAAAAAAATTTTAGTTAAAAATGTATCAAATGAGAGCAAAAATACGGCAGCCAATACCGAGAGCTCTCGCCTAGGTTAAACTAGTTCTGGGACACCCTTTATTGCTTATAAAGGGTTTACCATAGTCCGCGACCATGCTTGAAACATATTCTTCGATATTTCATGTCATTTAAATTGTGATCTTGAGGTTTGCCTCGCGCGCGAAATTGTGCTTAGGCCTTTCATTAGGGTTATTCCATCGTTTCGGGTGTTACATTTGTTAAACGAAAGTCTACATTTTTATGTATTTTGAAATAACATTTATTTAGTTTAGGAAGGGTTTTTGGAGGACATTGAACTGACCCAAAACTAAGTACAATCCGGAATCCTCCTCAACCAGGGCTTTAGTAATAACCCCATTCATTTGGTATCCCTGAATGGGGGTAGGTGGATTAGTATGCTGCTAGCGCCTTTCCTTGATGGTGTACTTCCTGTTCGTCGCTGTCCGAGTCGGATTTCGGTTCCTGATTAGAATTGTTTGCCCCCCTGTGCGATTGAGTCTTATCTTCAGAACCGAAGTGTTGCCGGCCGCACCCCGCCGTAATTAGTGCCCCCTGACTATGTGGATATTCGTTTAACCTACTGGAATTGTCGACCCTCGAATTATTTTTTTTCCCACTGTGCGTGATCCCAATTCACTTGGGGTTGGGTCCATCTTTGCGCCTCACTGTGCATTGCGGCTATTTTACGCTTAGAAGGGGTTTTACCTAATTTATAACGTCTTAGTAATCTATAGATGTAAACATAAATAAATAAATTTCTTTAGGATTGTTTCTTTTGCCTAATGTTTATCGTAACTTGAGTGATTAATGGCTTCTTAAGTGCCTTTGTGTTTATAATGTTTTTTACTGTTTCGTTTGCATGAGAATCTTGGAAATTGTTTGTGACTAATTAATTTTACCTGAAGAATTATTGTTAGTTAAAGGTTGCGTATTTCGTATTAATTAGTATTAATATGAGGACTTAATCCAGGGGGAGGTACCACACACAATTTGCACTCTTTTGCACTCGGGACAGTTATCACGTATAGAATCGATATTGATTTTTTATTATTTTACGGCGTTAACAAGTTATCACGTGTAAAATCGATATTGATTTTTTGTTATTTTACGGCGCACTTTTCGCACTTGTTGCACTTTTCGCACTTGTTTGTTTATTTATTTATTTGTTACCGATTACCGATATTTCCGCATACTTATATTCGCTTTTCGTACTTTACTATAGTATATATAGTATACGTTTGTATCGTATACGCTGCTTAGGAGGGGTCTCGTTAACTATCTTTGAGCGTCATTACACTTCAAGAGTCAAGACCCAACTTGCCTTTTGACACTAATATGTTGATATAAAAATCAATTTAAATTTGTTAGAAATTTTGAATAGGTACCTATTGAAAGAATAGCAAGTTTTTTGACAAATAACAAAGATGGGAAAGAAAGCCGATACAAAATTTGTTGCCCTTTTTTACATTACTCGGGTTCCACAGGAAGGGTTATAAGAAACAATTTTAAATTCAATGCCTTTTTCTCTATAATGAATATTGGTAAGCCCTTTATGTATGATCCTTTTTACTATTTTGTTCTATTTCAGGTCTATTTTTGTATTTTTCGGACTTTTGTTATTATGCAGCACAATCTGCGATGCTTTCATACCAAGTGATGCAAAAAGTCAGTATTTCTACAAGGTGCGTTCCAAAGTAAAAAAAACTTTTTCTAATGGCGCTATCTATTGATTGAGTTAAAAAGGGCCATCCTTTTGTAAAAGTTTCATGACATTTGAATTATTAGATATAGTAAATTTAATTTGGTTAGCTAGAATTCAATAAAGAATTGTTTTATTTTACTAATTAGCAACTCTATAATAGTTAGTCTGACATTTAACGAAAAAAAATATTCACAATTTTGATGTTCATAAATATTAAATTCCATGATAGTTGAACTTGATGAGGATAAGTGCTGCGAAGAGTCATTCTGTGAAGCTTCCTGTTGATTGGAGCCTCTAAAAACTGTCTTCGATGTTTGAATTTTATTTTGAATGGTTTCTCCTATATAACCCTCAGCAGAAGATGTTGAAGACCATCCCCCAGTCTTTTCAAATCAGGAATACTGTCCCCATTATCAACCAACATGGTGCTGTACTCCTTCGCATAGAATGCCCTGCGTATTTAGCAATTTTTAACGGCAAACTATAAAATGTGTTGATATCAACCGGTTGCACAGTGCATTTACCATTCATAACATTTTCACTGACCTTGATTGTTTCTCCATTGACAGATTCTTCAAAAGTTTTATCATATTTTTCTTTTGACTTAGATGGAAGCAGATTTTGAGTCGCTTCTCTCGCGGCATCCAAAATTCCCTCATTTTCTTCAAAAAACACTCATCTTCAGACAGAATTCTGTTTTTATTTAATTTGTTGTCATGCGTTGCTACGGTTTTCCACTTTTTCCATTAAGGATGAAAAAAATAGAATGATCAACTAGTAAGAAAAGTTCGTTTTCCAGCTCGTGAAAATTGGTTTCACTCGTGAAACCAACCTTTTTCACTTATTGGTCCTAAAGCTGTCTCGAAGATCATTTGGTTATATTCAAAGTCTTCTTGTATAGTTTTGAACAATGTGTTACTTAAGTAACCCAATTGGGTATTTCACTTTGGAACCCACCTTGTACCGACATAATTACTACATTAGACGACTTATCACACCTGGTTTCAGATGTCCCTCTTCAAATATTTCTAGCGTTTTCATTGTGTCCCAATGCCAAAAGGCTTTTTAAGACGAAAATGAGCAAAGGCAATGAAATTCTTGGTTGCTTGAATGGCATAAGGGTCATAAGTATGTTCTGGGTTCTAACAGCGCATGCTATGATAACTTTTTTGAAATTACCTTCAACGGATCTAATCGACTTTCCAATAGTAATTTAACATGTTTTGTGTTGTTTTTTTTTAAGTTGCTTTTCTAGGCTTTAAAGAGGTGGGATGCTTTCATATACTTCGCCGCAGCAATGGCTATGGATACATTTTTGGTCATTGGTGGATTTCTGGTCGTCTACTTATATTTAAACAACAAAAACACTGTTGATTTTTCTTATATCGCTCTCTACTTTCACAGGCTACTAAGGTACATATTTTACTGTATGTTGAAATTCACTCTTTCATCTTTTTTTTAGATTAACTCCATCTTTAGCCATGCTTGTTGTTTATGAGTTATTGGTGCCAAAATTGGGTTCTGGTCCTATTTGGCATTTTCAGGAAGAATCAGCAAACCATTGCAAGACCCAGTGGTGGGGTACGTTGCTTTATATACAAAATTATTTAGGTTTGGAAGGATCGGAAATGGCAAGTATAAATTATTACGTCACAACAAACATTAATTAATATTTTTAGTGTCTTCAGCATGCTTGGTATTTGTCAGTGGACACTCAGCTGTTTTTCTTGTCGCCAATAATAATATACGGTTTGATAAACTACCAAAAAACAACATTGAGTGTTTTAAGTTTAATGGTGCTGGCTATTTCTGCATATGCAGCTTGGTTGACGTAAGAACCCAGATAGCACAGAGACATCTTAAAGATATCTTAAAGATGTCGGAGATATTATTAATTGTAGCGAAAATAACCAATTTCAGATATATATTTATTTAGTTACCCTACCCATCATCGTTGTCAAAACTCAAAATCCTACATTAATGTTGTTTCTATTACACCAAAATAAGATGGTATCTAATTATATCTTACTATGAAGTGGCTGATTATGGGATATAATTTCAATTTTGTCTTTTCAAAAAATTCACTATTTTGTCAAAAAAAAAAAAAAAAAAAGCGGCGGTATTAGGCATTTATAAGATGTCTTTAGAACATTAAATGAAGTTATCTTTAAGACGTCTATCATAAGACGTCTTTCAGACGTTTTTTTTTAGATCTTCAGGCGTTCAGGCATAATACAGACATACAAAAGACATCTTCAAGACGTTGTGTGCTATCTGGAAATTTAATAAAAAATACGTGCAACATTATTTGCAACTTGTTTTTTTTAGAGAAAAACTGGATGCTACGACCTTTCTTCATGAAAAAGGTTTTAAAACGTTCCATATTCCTACCCATCTAAGAGCTGTCTCTTGGATTGTGGGTGTGATTTTTGGTTATTTTATGTATCGAAAAAAGGACGAAAAGTTAAATATATCGCAGGTATTGATATTCATTTTAAAATAAGTAATAAAATAAATTATTTTTTTCAGAACTTGGTCTATTTTCTATTGTTCTTATCCTGTGGAGGCTTAATTGGTATAATTGGCTACCATAAATATTTTGCGAATATATTATTAAAAAAAACCAAAACTTACCACAATATGATGTTTAATAGCCTTCTTAGACCTATTTGGTCAATTTTACTATGCATTTTAATCTGGTTATGTATTAAGGGAAGAGGAGGTAACAATTAAATTAATTGATGTGTGTGGATTGATCCTTCTACTAACACCAGTTATACCTCTAAATCACGTGAATATTTTGTATCAATATTATTCAGTTTTTTGTAGAAGCACCAACACACACGGACCCACAACAAACTAGTTTTTTTAAAGTAATATTTCAGGTCTTGTTAATCGATTTTTATCAGCTCCATGCTTTAATTTTCTTATGAAACTGAGCTATAACATGTATTTGTTGCATATTCCAGTCATCGCCTTTTTTTATTATCAAATAAGATCGCCAATAACTTATTCCCTCTACACTTTCGTAATATTTTGTTGCATTATTTATGATTTTCTATAAACAAAATTTCGTTTTAGATATTTCACGTTTCAAGTTTTAGTATAATTACATTATTGATGTCCATTGTATGGACCTTGGCTTTTGAGTCTCCTATAGAGAAACTTAGTAAAAAATTTATAAAAAAATATAAATAACTTTAGACAGAAACAGTGTTGCTAAGAAAATGGAAACAATAAAAAATTACTCTACTTGTTCTTTTATTTACCTTAACAATGGCCACAGATTTGACATTGAAAAATCATTTTATAAAATTTCAGTGACATATAACGAATAATTATTTATCGGTTTAAAAATGGCTACGCTTCCGCAAGGAGTAATGGTTGATTTAAAAAACCTATTCGAGAATTTAACGAAATGTTCCAAAGATTTGGGCGAAAACCCCGATCATCAGCAGTCTGGTGACGTGGGTCCAAACTGGGAAGAAAATGTAACACTAATTCTGATCAAAATTGACTCTCTTTTGCCTACGTTACCATTGGAGTCGGACGAGTTTGTAAAGCTATTGGCCATGAAAGCTTCAACTTTATACGAAAAGGCTAAGATATACCTTAACCACGAGGTGATAGATAAATGCCAGGAGATGTTGTTGAATGCTTTAAATATTATTGAACATTACTCCAACCATCCTAGAATAGCCTTCCTGTATTTAAGAATTGTAAACCATTTATCTTACAGTTTGTCTCGTAAAGGAGAGTGCGACAAAGCTAAGGAACTTTTGGAGAAAGTTATAGAGAAGGTTTTTGAGGAAACTCCTTTGGTCTACAGGTTATTTCCTTTTGGTAAACACGCACTCTGTCTAAAAGACATCCGCATATCTTTTGGGACAGGGTGTAATCAAATTGTACACCACAAGTAACATTGCTCTTATAGCACAGAAGAACTCTTCTGCGACATTGAAAGTGACCAAAGCCAGTGCGATTATAAGTTGAACAAGCTTGTGATTAACAATATGCAGATGTTGGGCTGGATTTACGGAAAATTGGGTTTATGCGACTCCCATACGGCAATGCAGCATAAGGCTTTGCAAAAACAAATTGAAACTGAAGATATTGAATCGTTGCAAATTGCTATAAAGTGTTCCAGATTGGCTTCCCTGTTTTTAACCCAGTGTCAATGGGTTCATGCTAGGTATGAACACAGATGGTTAAATTTGGTATTATTAGATTTAACCTTTTTTCCATACAATTGTGGACCATTAAGCACACTATTAACGTGAAACTTCGTTAAACCCATTAATTTGAAGAAGTTTCACTTTAACAATGTTTCTGTTGCATCGTAAAATTATTTGGAATCCATAGGTATCATTTATGTGCCGCACAAACTATTTTGGACACCATAGAGCCAGAAGATGCCCACTCAAACGCAGAATTAGTGAAAACGCAAGCTGACCTTTCTAAATGTTTTATGTACTACGCACTTCATATCTATGGCATGAGTAAAAAACAGTTGATTGATAATGCTTTATCGACAGGAACGTCAGGTGAGAATATTTAGTCGAGTTTCGTTTCTGTTGAATGATCAATTTTATATTATTAAGAATGTAGATGTAGATATTTTTTCTTTGACTCTAATTCTAGACTTTTCACCGTTTGTCAATACCTCTCCCCCTGAAGAAGCAGTTTTACCCGATTCCTACGAATTTCCAAACATTACTGTGGACCTACAGGAAATACCCGCATCACTCATAACCACGACCCAACAGGCTAGATTACTATTCCAGCACGTTTTCAAATGGTTAAAGCGTGTGCAACTCTATTACAACCTGAGGGATTTTCCACTGGAATACGTCAATGCTGTTTTGGATTTATCCGAGCTCTACAAATACTTGTCATTTTATGAACCCGATTTGGATGGACAGTACAATGTTCAGAAGAAACGCTACGACGCTTTGGAAAGTCTGAACACAATACTGAAAGAAATAAGGCCGAACTGTTACGTGGCTGTGAGTGTGGAGTTGCTGAGGGAGTTAACTGAAGTTCAGCTGGAGTTAATGGGGATCAACCTTAAGAGGATATACCAGGCTGAACGTAAGTTAGGATTTTATCCATAAGGTCTTAACTTTTGACACTTTGTGTGGGGTTAATTTACAAGAACTTTATTAACTTATGAACCCAAACAAATAGTCAGTCTTAGCTATATTTATTTAGATGCTTCTGTAGCTGAAGATACTTTAAAACGAAGAATGGCGGCTGTAAATGTTTTGCACAAAAAACTGGGTAGTGTGGGGGGTATAATGAGCCGTCCGGATGTGGTGACTGTTTACGAAAATCCCGATGTTGCAGTTGAAGATGCAACTCAAAAACCAGATGAAGAAGACGAAGAAGAGGAAGCAGACGAAGAGGAGGAAGCAGACGAAGAGGAGAAAACAGACGAAGTGGAAGATGATGCAGAAGAATATGATCAAGAAAAAGATGATGAAGGAACGGTGACTGATGGAAAAGACTTAGAAACATCCCTCAAAGAGAGCAGTGAAGTTTTGAGCACCAAAGATAGTAAAGTTACTGTGACAGAGACTGTGGACAGTAAAACGTGTTTGTAAAAATTGTATTTGAGCTAAATAAAATAATACTGTATCATGTGAAATCCTTTATTATTTCTGTATTAATTTGGTCATTATTATTTTTTACTCCAAGGTTTTAAAAAATATAAGGCCTATGTAGATTATTCAATATAAAACATCGATTTAATTGGGACACTCTTTATAGTTCGGACTCCAAACAAAAAACGATATAAATGCAGTCCTAGATATATTTATTTGGATGCTTTGGCAACAACGAGGTGATAGGTAAATTCCAAGAGATGATTTAAATATAATTGAACATTACTCCAATCATCCTAGATGAATTGTAAACCATTTATCTTACAGTTGGTCTCGTAAAGGAGAGTGTGACAAAGCGAAGGAACTTTTGGAGAAAGTTATAGAGAACGTTTTGGAGGAAACTCATTTAGTCCACAGGTTATTTTCTTTTGGGTAAACACGCACTCTGTCTAAAAGACATCTGCATTGATAGACTTCAGGATATCTTTTGGGACAGGGTGTAATCAAATTATACACCACAAGTAACATTGCTCTTATAGCACAGAAGAACTCTTCTGCGACATTGAAAGTGACCAAAGTCAGTGCGATTATAAGTTGTGATTAACAGATGTTGAGCTGGATGAAGCTCAAAAACATGATGAGGAAGATGAAGAAGAGGAAGTAGACGAAGTGGAAGACGATGCAGAAGAATATGATCAAGAAAAGACGATAAGGAACTGATGGAAGACGTTTTGAGCACCAAAATTACTGTAAATAACACTTAATAATGTATTTGAGCTAAATAAAACAATACTATCATTTGTAATTATTTATTCATTTTTTAGTACATTAATTCAGTCATTATTATTTCAATGCTATCGCTAAATTAATTAAGTATATTTATTTATACACTAAATACATACATATACAAAAAATATTAAATTAGTGTAAGATTACCTATATCACAAAGAAAAATCTAAAAATTGTTCCTTTCAAAAACAATGAAAATAAAATGAGGCTATTAAAAACACTAGCACGTTTAAGAAAATTTACGATTGTAAATTAAATAAATTCTGTTATTTTACGATGCCTTTAGCATATTGAATTGAATCTGTAAACAAAAATAACCATTTTAGAAATCTATAGGAAAAACATTGTTCCTACACTGTTTAAAATATCTGTGGTGTAAAGAGTAATCCTAAAATGGTGTCAAAATCCAACACCAAGTGGTGTTAATATAACACCATAAATTATGGTTGAAAATGAACACCAAAACGGTGTTTATCTAAAAATATTTGAGAAGTGCACCTACACAGAAAAAAAGGAATAGTTCATTTAACTATATTAATTTAGTTGACCCATAAGTAAGTATTTATTTTTTTGTGGATCGCGTGATGTTCTTAAATCTCGCCTCTGTTGACTTACATGAAGAATATATAACCTCAGGTAGTGATTTGCTTTGGTGTGACACTACAAGTTGTTTGATACTAAAAAAACCTTAAATAGGTGGAAACAGCTGTCAATACTTGAAGTATTTTAAGTTAGTGGAACGAACTAAAAACATTATCTCTAGCGAGTTGAATGTTCCATTTTCTGGAATAATACCACTGGTAATATACTAGTAATGCGTCAAGGAACTTCCTGTTTCCTTTTTTTTCCTTTTTTTCTGTGTAGTATAATTTGACCACAAACACATAATATTTAACACTGAAACGGAGTTCAATTTACACCAGGTAAAATTTATTTTAATACTGTGTGAAAGTTAAATTAACACCATTTTAGTATTTGAATTTACACCGGACCAACGAACCCTATTTAACACCATTTTGGTTTGTATCGATATAGACCACATATGGTGTTAATTTGGTGTTAAAATGGTCATGAAATTTTGAACAGTGTAATCCAAGTAATAAAATGTAAAAACAAAACTCACCATTTCGTTTATTTCATCAGACTCCTCGACGTGGAGGCTGCAGCATTGGGCCTTCTGATTGGCGGAGGAGGAGGCGCAGGTCTTAGCCCTCTCGACGTTGAAGGTTGAGGCACGAAAAACTCCTCGGTGTCTTCCTCGGAGGTGGGGGTGGGGGAGGAAGCCAAGAAATCGCTATCGTCGTCATCCGTATAGTCGTCATCTTCCAACATTTGGCGGAAATCTTGAATGGACTCGTTCAGAGACCATAGTTGGGTTAGAAGCGACAGATCCAGCTGTCTTAAACCGTACTGAAAAGAAGAAAACAATTTTGAAGACGATTTGGCACCTCGAGGACGAAATATAAATTTTCGCATACCTCGAGTTATTTTTGTGTTGTCATTATTAACTACCGTTATACTTATTATCATATTTATTATTTCAAGTTACCATATTAAGTGGGAAATTCGCAAGGCACGTTTATAAGAACGATCTGCAAGCTTGTTTAACCTTTTCTACTTTAGCAGAATTTACGATGGTTACGTAACTGGATACAAGTTAAAAACAAACAACATTATGTAGTCGCAATTTTAAACAAAACAGGGTAAAAAAATAATACAGTTTAAGTACGTTCACTACCTAATACAGTACATAAGTGGCAAATATTAGGTGCTTTCCTTTCATTTTTGAAGTGAGCCAAGCAAAAGTGAGATAAGCGAGGCCACTTACGCGCACTCATCTTACCTAAAATAGACCAAAGGAACGGTTGGTAAGCCTATTTTCTCTAAAAGTCACACTTGACAGTTTAACCCTTAAGCCTGAATTATAGATTGCCTTCCTTCCTTCCTCCCGTAGTCGTGCCCGTACGGTACGGGAATATATAACTGGCAATACGATTTAAATAAACATTTTTGACGTAATTGTCACCATTAACATTGCCCGTTATTAATTTTAATTAAACTTAACAATTATTGATAATTTAAAATATTAAAATTACTTAAAAATATGATATTGTTAAGAAAATATTTTATTCTTTGATTTTTTTTATTACTATAATTGCAAAATTTTATCACAAAGTATTAAAAATACCTAAACGGGAAATGTTAATGGTGACAATTACGTAATGTTCATCTTCTACGGGAGGAAGGAAGGAAGGAAGGAAGGCAATCTATAATTCAGGCTTTATGTTCTGTGGTTTAACCATTTCCCTCAACGGTTTAACGCAAAGATTAAAGACTTAACGAACAAAATGTCGAATCAAATAATACAGGTAGTTAAAAATATAAATCCAATTTAAACAATAATAAATACCTTTTTTTTTCTTTAATTTTATAGAATGTAATATTTAGCAGCGATTCTGAAAATACTAGTTTAATCGTATCGTATCATCGTAATCGTAAATTACTATTTAAATAGTCATACCTACAATTGTAGGTATTCTAGTTGCCGAATGAATCATTTAATTTGAAATCCGAATGAAAATATGCGATTAATAATCGCGAATTACTTAATTCGAAAATAAACGGCGAGTATTAATCGCATACTTTCATTCGAATTATCAATTCGATTAAATTATTCCGATATTGAAATCCGAATGAAAGTATGCGATTTATAATCGCCGATTATTTAATCGAATTATCATCCGATTATTGAAGTAATATCGGTTATTGATATAATCCGATTATGCCCATCACTAATATTGTTTTAATTTTCTTCTGTTTTGTTTGATAGAAAGTGTACAACCTCACTTTTTGACGTGCATCTATCCCCACCACCAAGTAATCAAAATTTCTCATTTGTAAGTGTGCTCCGGAGGTTGTGCTTGATCGGTAAGGGGGGAGGTAAAATTCTCACTTTGGCTTACCTGTCATTTTGCAAATGGAACGGTCTCTAAAGTGAGATAAACCAAGGTGAGGTAAGAATATCTAAGAATCGTGGCAAAAGGAAAGCACCTATTGTGTAAGTGTTGTTAAACTTAAGAATAAAAAAATTATATTTTTGAATGTCAAAAACAATCATTATTTGTCTAATAAAAAACATTTTGTTTGTTTTTACAATTTCTTGTTTGTTTAAATAACTTAATTTAAGTAGTTTGGTGTGATTTATATAATTAAAAATGAAAAACATGTAGGACTTATTCGCACAGTGGCATACATTTAAAAAACGGTAGGAAAAATTCGCAGTGGCATAAAATAAAAAAGGCAGACAAAATTGGCACAAGCATACATATAAAAATTTTAAACATTTTTGTAAAGTTGCGACAAAAAAGTCCACCAACGGTTTTTTATTAATGGTATTTTTTGTTTACATATATTTTCATACCTAAATATCTAAAACACAATTATTTTGTAACATTTAAGGTTAAATTTCAAATCGCATTAGGTACTTAAGTCTTGATTCATAAATTAAAACATGGTAGGACAAAATCGCACAGTGGGATAAATTAAAAAAAGGTACGAAAAATTGGCACATAGGCATACAAATTTTCAAAAATATTACAATTTTAATTTTTAACCGAACCGAATTATTTAAATATATATTTCCATACCTAAATATCTAAAATGATTAGATATTATTTTGTAACATTTTAGTAACATGTAAAATGTCAAATTGCATTAGGTACTATGCTCCACACCTCAAAGTCCCACCACGTGACCAAGTGCGGAACGCAGTCTTTTAAAAATTTGGCATTTAAGGCTTTTCAGGTTATGTATCTGTCAAAGTATAGTCAACGAAAGAAATAATATTATGTTTAGGCGTTAAAAATGTATAACATTACAATAACAAGAATTTAAGAATATAAATATTGCATTTAATGAAATTGTGTATGGTGCCAAATAGTAATATTTTTGTGTATTTGGTCCAAATATCTGGTATTCTCCATAAAATCTATTTTTGTTATAATATTAATTAATAATTATAATATTATAATATTATTATTCCATAATAGAGAAGCTAGAATTTTTTTAAATAAATACTGTTTAGTTAAAATTATTTTATAATACAAAATTAGATGATATTTTTTGTTCTAATACATTAACCTACCTTTGATACAGATATTCTTATTTCATAATAGATAATTTAGATTTGTTTTAATAAATCCTGTTTAGTTAAAACTATTTTATGGAGAAATGTAGACCCAATGCACAAAAATATCACTTATATTGCACCTTACACTTTGGAATTTCATTAAATGCAGTATTAACGCTTAAAAATAAGCGGTAACACTATAAATATTATTTCTTTCATTGACTATACTTTGACAGATACATAACCTAAAAAGCCTTAAATGCCAAATTTTCAAAAGACTGCGTTCTGTACGTGGTCACGTGTTGGGACTTTGAGGTGTGGAGCATAGTACTTAAAAAATGGTAGGACAAATTCGCACAGTGGCATAAATTTAAAAAATGGTGGGAAAAATTCGCACAGTGGAATAAATTAAAAACGGTAGAAAAAATTGGCACATTTAAAAAATTTCTAAAATATTACAATTTTGTTTTTTAATTATATAAAGGCGAAATATTTTTTTGTAAAGTTGTGCCAACCGGTTTTTATTGATGGTATTTTTTGTTTATATATTTCCATACCTAAATATCTAAAACACGATTGTTTTGTAACATTAAGGTTAAATGTCAAATCGCATTGGGTACTTTCACTGCCTTTAGGCAAATAGAGCAATTCCATTGTTTGCTTTTGCCTAAATTAGCTAAAAACAGACGTTAAATTATTTGTCTAAACTTCAACAATGCAAATCCCAACATCCACGACGCATTGTTTTTGTTATTTTCTCTACTTTATCTAATTTAAATACCAGACACCACACATGACTCACATGTGTTTGATATTTGAATCAAACATGTATAGTAGGAATATTAATGTATCGTGAATTCCAGGCTCGATTTAAACTTCAAAGCGTTTCATTGGGCGCATTGAAATTGCCAATATCTCGCGAGAGATACCTTAAAAACAAAGTGGCACGAAAGGTCTTGCCACTCAGCTGACATAACTGTACACCTCACTTAGACCTCTCCGATCTTAGCTCTTCGCCGTATTAACAGAATATTGTTGTTTACCGACCCAACTTTCAAACATAATACACTCACAGGCAAAATAATCGATCCACACAAATTTTCGATGAATTTCAATCGCAAATAACTTTTTTATTTGATGTCGGATTTAAACGAATATTAAAGAATATTGTAGATTAATTAATGGACAATCGCTCACATTTTAAAAAATTACTAAAAAATAGACGTACGTTTATAATATACAGGTTTAAACAAAAAGATGTTTTTTTAACATAAGTTTAAGACACTCTGTAGAGTGGCAAAACCGTATATTGTTCTAAATTAAGTTTAATTTATCAAGTCACATTTATTCTTAACAGTTTTGTTTTTAGTTCACCTCGATATATTTATTTTTGTGGAAAATATGGATTTTTTAAAAAAACATTGCAATTTCCAATATTTTTCTGTATGAAGAACTAAGGTTGCTATGGTCCATCCATAGGCTATGGAGAATGACAGTGACAGTTTTGTTGAATCATCCCATACTTGGACATATGTCATACACCGCTTTCAAAAGCAATCAAATTGTTTTTCGCAAATTACTATTTAAATTTTAGAGTGTCTTCTTACTTTAAAAAATGGATATGTCTCCGACTGATGTTGCCAGAGCCATTAATTTACTGGATGGACGGTCACAGTATTACGTGGCAAGTGTTTTAAACGTCACAAGAAGTAAAGTACAAAGGGCAACATCAGTCGGAGACATTTTTAAAAGTAAGAAGACACTTCAAAATTATATTGTATATTATAAACGTACGAGTATTTTTTAGTAATTTTTAAAATGTTAGCGATTCTCCATTAATGTCTCTACAATATTCTTTAATATTTGTTTAAATCCGAAATCAAATAAAAAAGTTATTTGCGATTGAAATTCATCGAAAATTTGTGTGGATCGATTTTTTTGCCTGTGAGTGTATGTACATCTTGAAGATGTTTTTTGTACTGTAATTTTTACAAACCTTCGCCAATCTCAACAAAATTTTAAGGGGACGTAAATCAAAGTGTTCTCTTTAAAACGCAACGGCGACCTTGACCGTACTGTAAGCGGAAATGCTCGTATTAAATAAATAAATGATTCAGTACGCTTCTCGATATTTTGGGTCATATAGGTGGGTGTATCAAAATGACTTTGCACGGAATACAGATTGGTTTGTTAGCTTGTTAACTCGGTCAGATCTTTCTCTAATACATTTTTAGAATGCTAAAAACGACTTAATTACTCTATTTGATCTTTACTTGTTGCTGCACTTTCTTATACCTACGTAGATATGTTTGATTGCGATTTAATTAATAATGTCTGTAATTTTTAAGAACACGTTTCCTGTGTAAAATTTTATGTAGTAATTAGGAAAAAATATCATTACAACAGAAGCAAGATCGTTATTAAAATAATTATATAAGAATAATAGAATTTTATATACAAATACTTAGATATGTAGAAAAATTTGTCGTTTTAAATGAAAACCCTATAATGTAGATGTTATTGGGCCCTTGACCTGTTGGATACGAATAAATAAATAAATAATAGTTATTTATGTCATTAGGTTAAGAAGTAAGGCTTTTTGTGCTAAGCTCAATTAAGCGAAGCACAAAAAGGCACTTCTTGGCCGAATGGCATACAACATTTTATCTTCAAAGCACATTATAGGTATAGGTCAATTTAATTCAACATCAAAGCGGCCTAACCTCACTTTTTTAGAATCTCATTTATTTATTAGCTAAAGATTACATTAAATGTACAATAATTATTATTGCTTTTAGAAGCAGTAATAGTTTGACAATTCCTAGCAACATGATTTAAGTAGAAATTGATTTTTGCTATTACATTGAATTCAATTAATTGTTTAATAAATAGGTAGGTATCTAATTTCAATTAGTTTGGATTTTTATTTAAAAAATAGGTAGTTTGGAATGTTTAAGCTGTGTTAAACATTTAATTTCACTGAAAACTTAAAGCAAATTAAAACTTAAAGATAATTTAAATCGTAGAAAAAGAATCGTGCGTTTTCTTGGTTGCCTAACCTCACTTTTTGTTTTATTATTCATATTTAATTTTACAATAATTTAATGAAAAATATTAAACATTAACAGTAAAACAAACAAATTAGTGTTTATTATAAATAAATTAAACCAGTTTAGTACGTTAATTTCTTAGAAAAGGATTAATTTGTCAAAACAATACCCCTAGCGAGAAAAAACGAACTAATTACTTGCCGCATAAAATTTTTTATAGGCCTAGGCCATAACAAGGTATTTCTTTATCGAATGTTGACAACAATAAAGTTTAAATTATAGACCGCGTGGAGATAAATAAATGTATTCTTAAAAAAATTGCAGTTGATACAAGTGCTCGTAAACTAAAAAAAGCAAAACGCCATTTTGCAACATTATTATGATTAAATGAATGTCATTAAGTAAAAAAACATATGAAATAAATGCATTTAGGTCACTACCACGAACGTTATAATTTTCTACACACATGAAACGGCGCGTATCGTATGGTACACGACTCGCACGTTTGATTTTGTTTGGTTTCCATTAATTAAGACCAATTAATCATATTAAGACCTTTTTTTTATGAATCCTCTACGTGGCACTTTCGCGGCCGATATAAAACTTTGCTGTGCTAAAAGTGAAATAAAACTAATTGACAATAAAGAACTTCTTGGGCGTAACTAAAAAAAATTGTTCAGCATGCAAATAATTTATGTAAGATCGTTTTATAACTTTATAAGATTTGTTATTGTCAAAAAATAGGATTTAATTGCGAGTTGTTGATAGTTAATTTCCATGGTAACACCGTTGCAGTGACATTTCTTTATGCAGTGTTTTTTAAAATCTTAAAATGCGTTGTAAAAACGATTTTTTCTGTGAAACGAATAAAGTTCATCGCAAAAAAATTAATAAAATTGTGTTTTTTATTTAATAATCTACTTTAAACCCAAATTATGGAAGTCACCAAATAAATCAAACCTAGAATTTTTTCAACATTTTCATATATCGACCAATATCTTTTCCGAACAATTAATAAAGTTTTGATTAAAATTTTAAACATTTTAAATATTTTGGAAATTTTTAAAAATCCGAAAATTTAAGGGATTTTAAAAGGTTTTGGGACTTTTGGAAATTTGAAAATTTTGAGATTTTTAAATATTTTGGAATGATTCAAAAATTTAAAAATAGAAAATTTAAGGAATTTTGAGTTTTACAAAAAAATTTTGAAAATTTAGAGAATTTTAAATACTTCGTAAATTTTGAAAAATCTGAAAATTTAAGGAATTTTTAGAGAATTTTGGAAATATTAAATTCCGGAAATTTCAAAAATCTGTAAAGTTAGAAAATGTTTAAAGAAAGGAGATTTTGTAAATTTTAATAATTTCAAAAATTTTGTCAATTTAAAAAAAAATAAAAAAATTGAAAAATGTACCTAATCAAATTTAAGGAATTTTGAAAGTTTTAAACAACAAAATTTTTGAGAATTTTAAATATTTAAATCCTTGAAATTTAAAATTCGAAAAATCTGTGGATTAAATTAAAAGTTTTAGTGAACTATGGAAATTTTAAAAATTTAAATTTAGATCTAAAACTTTGTAAATGTCTTTTACCTCAAACGGAAGTTTTGAGAATTTTAAATATTTTGCATTTTGCAATTTTGAAAAATCCGAAAATTATTTTGAAAGGTTTAGGGAATTTTGGAAATTTTTAAGAATTCAAAATTTGTAAAATGTGAAGTTTAAGAAATTTAGAAGGTTTTAGGAAATTTTAGAAATATTAAATTGTTTGATAATTATAATTTTAAAAATTTCGTAAATTTGAAATCTCTAAATTTAGAAAATTTTGAAAGTTTTAAGAATTTTAAATAATTGTATCTACTCCTACATTGACAACCTGTGACTTTATGGCGTTTTAGTCACGGGCTGAAGTTAGCAACAGCGGCATTTGGGTATTTTAGTCACGGGCTGAAGTTAGCCTTATTATAAATTGCGAAAAAGTGAGGTTAAATTCGTTAGATGTCAAATATTTATAAATTAAAATTGGCAAATTTTTTTTATTTCTGTTCGTCGTAGATAAAGTATAGTATGCAACTCGTTTTATAAACTTCTTTAGGCACTCGTTTTTATTAAACACTCGCTCGCAAGCTTCGCTCGTGCCTAATAAAACTGGGGATTAAATTAATACGTTTTAGATAAATTTTAAAATTTGTCGCTGCGATTTTTTTTTAAATGTGCTAATGTTTTAATAATTTTTGCGATTTCCCCAATTTTTTTAATTTATGATACTGTGCGAATTTTTTTCTTAATTTTGAATTACTGTGCGGATGTGTCCTACCATTTTTAAATTTTGTTGCCAGCACGTAAGTAGAGGCACCATAGACTTGTTTTTCAGTGTATTTGTAACGCAATTTATTTTTCTTCGCTGTACCCTCATAAAGAGCGCAGGTGTTTTCGCTGAAGCGCGCTATTATAGCGTGACGATCAAAGAGTCCAAGTCACCGCAGTTGCTAATTATAAATTAAATTTAAACAAATATTTACAACCGGCTATAAGCAGTGTTAATAAGGCTTTTTACCTACACAATGACCTTTTCTCGACAATTTTTACATTTGCCTCGTAACATTTAAGCAAATGTTAAAATAATCATTGCGATACCACCGTGTAATTTCGTATGTATTTCGTTGAAATAATAACGTTAATTATTGTATTAGACATGGTTTGCTAAATAAATAGTCAAATAACGTAATTGCTAGTTAATATCAAAGTACAGGGGCCATTTTAGGAGTGCTTCCCCTTAAAACGATCCTTGAAACACGCGAATTGAAGGGGTTAAGTAATGGAACGGTTGGCAGCAGTGGCGGCTCGTCAGGGTAGGCCTCAGATTTATATAAGTTTTAGAAAACGAATTTATGTTTTTGAGTTTCGCAATTTGGGTTAAGATTGCTTTGATATTTTCTTTGTTTTGTTTTTTTTGTTATTTATAATGGTTTAGTAGGGCTATCGGTCACGAGTCGCCACTGCTTGGTAGTAGAAGGCGGTATCTTTGAAAACAAAATAAAATAATTTAAAACAATTTATTCTTAGAATTATTTTTGTTTCTTTAAAATCTTTTTATTATTTTTATGCTACACATTTATATATTTAAACAAGCTCCCGTATAACAGCTACACCTGCCCATATAAAACCTTGACATTTTTCCGAAGTTTGTACTTTCCAAGCAGCATTTTCCGTTATAAATGCATTTTTGCGTAGGCAAGGCATTTTTTCCACTTTTCCCCAGTGAATTAAATTAAGGTACACTTACACGATAACCAGTATGTATTTAGCTTGGGTAATATCGAAAAAAATTAATGAATAACAATTTTCAACGTCCTGTGCTTTGTCGCAGATTGTAATTTTGCGTAATACACTTTAATTAAGTATAAAATACCTACCTACTTGAATATTGCTCAAATTCAGTTTCTAGTCTAAGATGAACGATTTTAAGGTATTTTTACTAAACGGTAAAATACCGGTACAAATAAGAAAAATTACCAAATATTTATACACTCACAGGCAAAATAATCGATCCACACAAATTTTCGATGAATTTCAATCGAAAATAACTTTTTTATTTGATGTCGGATTTAAACGAATATTAAAGAATATTGTAGATAAATTAATGGACAATCGCTCACATTTTAAAAAATTACTAAAAAATATACGTACGTTTATAATATACAGGTTTAAACAAAAAGATGTTTTTTACCATAAGTTTAAGACACTCTGTAGAGTGGCAAAACCGTATATTGTTCTAAATTAAGTTTTATTTATCAAGTCACATCCATTCTTAACAGTTTTGTTTTTGGTTTACCTCGATATATTTATTTTTGTGGAAAATATGGAATTTTTAAAAAAACATTGCAATTTCCAATATTTTTCTGTATGAAGAACTAAGGTTGCTATGGTCCATCCATAGGCTATGGAGTGACAGTGACAGTTTTGTTGAATCATCCCATACTTGAACATGTCATACACGGCTTTCAAAGGCTATCAAATTGTTTTTTGCAAATTAATGTTTAAATTTTGAGGTGTTTTCTTACTTTAAAAAATGGAAATGTCTCCGACTGATGTTGCCAGAGCCATTAATTTAATCCAGGATGGACGGTCACAGTATTACGTGGCAAGAGTTTTAAACGTCACAAGAAGTAAAGTACAAAGGGCAACATCAGTCGGAGACATTTTTAAAAGTAAGAAGACACCTCAAAATTAACACATTAATTTACAAAAAACAATTTGATAGTCTTTGAAAGCTGTATATGACATGTCCAAGTATGGGATAATTCAACAAAACTGTCACTGTCACTCCATAGCCTATGGATGGACCATAGCAACCTTAGTTCTTCATACAGAAAAATATTGGAAATTGCAATGTTTTTTTAAAAATTCCATATTTTCCACAAAAATAAATATATCAAGGTGAACCAAAAACAAAACTATTAAAAATAGATGTGACTTGATAATTAAAACTTAATTTAGAACAATATACGGTTTTGCCACTCTACAGAGTGTCTTAAACGTATGGTAAAAAACATATTTTTGTTTAAACCTGTATATTATAAACGTACGTGTATTTTTTAGTAATTTTTAAAATGTGAGCGATTCTCCATTAATGTATCTACAATATTCTTTAATATTTGTTTAAATCCGAAGTCATATAAAAAAGTTATTTGCGATTGAAATTCATCGAAAATTTGTGTGGATCGATTATTTTGCCTGTGAGTGTATTTTCTTTGTGTCTTAAAATATTGGTCTGGGGACCCTTGAAACACCCTGTATAAATACCGCAGACGCCCGCGTGAAGTCTTGGCGGACTTTCTCTGTGAAACTATTTAAAAAGGAATAGAGGCGTAATTGATAACCATAAATTTCTATGGGCATTTATCAATTTATTTATTTATTTTTATTTATTTCTAACTAGAGTAAGTACCTACGGTTTTTCAGTGAAAGTCCGCGGCACCGCAAATAAATCGTATTTGCAAAACGATTTGTTCGATAAATTTGAAATTTACGCTGGACGAACAGCAGACAATGTGATGTCATTTTGTTGCTTTTTTATTTAATTATTATTAGATTTGTGGGTTTTATTTTATAAGTCTATAATTTATCATTGGAAAGTTTCGTTGTTGTGTTACAAAACATTATTTTTCTTCTTGGTTATCATATGTTGAGTATATTAGGTATAGTGTCAAAAAGTATATTAAAGGGTTAAGAAAAAAGCACAAAACAGCTACAAAAAAAGTGGCTTGGATTCAAGGAAAAGCATCCGTTTGGCAAGAGTTCAATCCTCAGTAGCGTCATATTTTTTAAATCTTTTAAATTAATTATATAATTAATTATATATTATGTAATTCTTACTTTATTTTGTGGTTTTTCGTGTTATTGTTGTTTTACGCGTGTTTTGACCCCTGGGACTTGATTTTTTTAAACTTATACAGGGTGTTTCACGTTCGTGGTCCATTAAAAGTTTCTGTTTAAAAGCTTTGTTGTTT
Organism: Brassicogethes aeneus; assembly: GCA_921294245.1. Taxonomy (NCBI): domain Eukaryota; kingdom Metazoa; phylum Arthropoda; class Insecta; order Coleoptera; family Nitidulidae; genus Brassicogethes; species Brassicogethes aeneus. The sequence goes on from OV121138.1 coordinate 4,684,899, forward strand.
TTTTTTTCAAAATTAGCACATTCTGTTTGTATTACTATTACATTTTTATCAGCAATTTTGTTTACAAAATACTTAATTAGTCAAAAAATTGTAGCGCATTTGTCAAATTTTAACAAAAAAAATAATAACTCGAAAACTATTCACTTTAAGTATAGGACATGGTTTAGTAATTTTACTCAGAATTGTATGTAGAATTTAAAAATGTAAAACTATATGGGGTGTTCTATTTGAAATAACAAAGTTGATGTTATTTTCGGATTTTTGATCAAAATACGCGGTATTAAATTTGTCATTTTTTTATGGTTATTTTGGCAACCTTGGCCAGGACCGGCTTTAAAATTTAATTAAACAGATTTCTACCCGCTAACAAAAACTATTCGCATACACATAATAATTATAATTTTTATGTTCGCTATATATAGTTTCACAGTGTCTTCATTTATAACATTTTTTGTTAGTAATGTAACTTGTTGGCTGAAAAATACAGTTTTAAATGCACTAATAACAGTTATTTATTCTGCTGATGACAAACAATTTTATATACCGTTATTATTATTTACATTTTTATAAATTCAACATTTTTTTTTATATTAGATATAGTGTAATAAATGCATGTATATATGTATTTCCATTTTTTTTTTAAAGTATATCGAAAATATGGTTTGGGGTAACAAAAAAATTATTGTTAAAGTTTTACATTTTTTTCCTCAGCAAGTTTTTGTCTCAGAACTCCCAAACTATTGAGTTTAACAAAATTGACTCAGAAATATTTTTTTAAGAAAATTAAATGCTCTACAAAAAAGATTGAAATAAAATTTTCCGTCAGATGAACCGTTTCCTTAAAATCATGCCTTAAAAATTAGTATAGTTTTACAATTTAATATTTTCACTTTGGAATTTTGTAATTCATGTAAAAATCAGTACCCGGAAAAAAAACGAAAATATTCTTATGGGAAATCAAATGCTCTACAAAAAAAGTCTTTTATCATTTTTGGCTAAATTTACTCTATCAAAAGTTATTCAAGGTTAAATTTGAAGTCAAAACGAAATTTTACCCTTAAATAACTTTTGATTGAGTGAATTTAGCCAAAAATGTTGAGAGGATTTTTTTGTAAAGCATTTGATTTCCCATAAGAATATTTATCGGTTTTTTATGGGTACTGATTTTTACATGAATTACAAAATTCCAATTTAAAAGATCAAAATGTAAAACTATACCAATTTTTAAGGCATGATTTTAAGGAAACGGTTCACCTGACGGCAGGGCCGGCCCGACTTTTTTTGCCGCCCCGGGCGAAGATATTTTTGCCGCCCCCTTTTTATTCAGCAGGAATAGGAAAAAAGTAGTTTAACGTAATTCGGAATTCTTTAAATTGCTAGGATACTTAGGTTGCATTGTTGATAATAAAAAATATGTAAAATATTTGGTCCACTGGAATTTAATTCATTGTAAAACTGCTGTCAATCTTTACTCCTGTCATTAATATTATATTAGGTAATAAATTAAGTTATTATTGACAATGCTGTCAATCTTTACTTTTGTCATTAATATTATATTAGGTAATAAATTAAGTTATTATACATAATGTTTTCCTTGATGATTATACCGAAATGATAACTATTTATGGGGAGCGTGGGCCCAAAAAAAGCTAAATAAAGTACAACTGGTTTGATTTTTTACTTTAAAACATTGGCGTTCTGAAGTATCAGTCATACATTAATAACCTCATTTTTTGAAAGCTTTTGACAACTTAGTAAATACAGTTGGCCAAAAGATTTTTAAATGTTTTTAATACAACAATGTTCTATCGTCTACTAGCAATTTTTAAAGCTCCTACGTTTAACCTAGGCGTGATCTCTCGGTATTGGCTGCCGCTTTTTTGCTCTCATTCGATTACACTATTACCTAGAAATTTTTTATTTTTAAATTTGGCATCTCCATTGCTATCGGCACGCCCCCTTTTTCTCTGTGGCGCGAGTTCTGGGACACCCTGTATATACATAATGGCATCACTTGTCAATGATTATAATCCCATATGCTATGCTTGTCTTGCTATTAATTTTGAATTATATATTACTTACTCTCCTGTAATTGGGCAGTGCCTGCTGGAGTTTTATAAATAAATAAATAAATATAGGATATATGTAATAAAAATATATTATTAAATAGTGTCACTATTATACAATATTTTTATATTACAAGAATGCTTTTGTTTGTTAAAATTTACTTTCGCAATATTCCGCGAGCTATAGCTATAGATTATTACATACATAGGTAATTCCTGTTAAAATATCGTATTTTTAATGTAAAAGTATACAGACCGAGTGCACCCGAACATTTTAAGTAACTTACTTACTCCAGGTGAATCATCTTTAAAAAAAAGTAAATTAACTTAATAATTACGTAATGAGTTTAGCGGACTTTGGCAAAACCGAATACTGCTGTGATAACAAATCGTAAAAATGCCGCCCCCCCATTATGCCGCTCTGGGCGGTTGCCCGGTTCGCCCGTACCTCGGGCCGGCCCTGCCTGACGGAAAATTTCACTTTAACCTTTTTTGTAGAGCATTTAATTTTCTTAAAAAAATATTTTTAAGTCAATTTTGTTAAACTCAATGGTTTGGGAGTTCTGAGACAAAAACTTGCTGAGGAAAAAAAAATTAAAATTGCGATGATATATTAATATTAATATTATGGACTCAAACTTTCACAATAATTTTTTTTGTCACCCCAAACCATATATTCGATATACTTTTCAAAAAAAAAATAGTTGATTTTTTTGGCCCAGTCTAATGTATATATTTGAGTATGTACATATGTATATTTTTCTGTATACTATTAACCTGAAATGTATTATGTTTCTTTACAACAAATAAATTATTATTATTATTATTATTTGACCCCATGTTTTTGGAAACTTTTTCATATTTTGAGCTACAGAATCACCCCTTAAAAATTTTGGATGGAATTCGGAGACACCCTGTATATTATAGTTGTAATAACATAGAAGTCTATAATTTTTTTTTATTTTTATTGATTTCATCTATGCATCGTGTGTGTCCGTAATCGATGCATAAAACATAAAAAACTAAGATATCACATTTATTAAATGTTTGTATTAGGTTACAAACAATGGAAAATGCGGTTTGCGGTCATAAAATGTTCACAATCAATTAATTTTCAAACGGGAAAGTAACACACAAGTTAATAATCTGTTTTTAATAATATTAAAGCTTGTTTACGTGGGGCGCATAAAAAAAAATTCACTTTCGTTTTTCGACTAGGTCATAAAATTCTGCAGAATGCAAACAACAACAAAAATGCTGCTGCTAAAAGTTACCGTAAAACATAACTGAAATTGCAAATTCTTATTCTCATTCTGTAGGTTTATAGTGATCACGTTCGCAAACACCTTTTAACCGTGCATTTATCAATTAATTATGCTTGCCTAACTCATTTGCAAGTATGCGCTCACACTCTGACATTTTCAGCCTAAAATACCAAACTTAAGGAGAGAGAATTGGAGCTTGGGCTCACTCCAATTGGTGGTTTTTGTATCACACAAATTATTTAAAACTGTTGTCTGATCTTTTATAGTTTTTGTCTCGATTAGTAAAATTAATTAGAAAAAAAATCAAGAAATCAAAGGATGTATCAAACTGCAAGTTATGGCGGCCATTGCAAAAACAAAACATAGTAGCGAAGAAATTTGTAGATTAATGTAATGTAATATATGCAAAATTTAATTTGTTTTAAAATTCTCAGTAATGACAAAGTTATAACGATTTTTCGTTTTCATTTTCTTTTATCTGGACTGCGGCAACGTTGCAAATTTAGGGTTTTGGTTGGTAAATACAGTTGTCAAGTTGGTCGCATTGATTAAAACAAACTAAGCTAGTTATAAATCTAATTGTGGTTATGTATAAATAATTGTAGGTTACATTGTGCAGTTGTCAAGTTGAGTTGTCGAAATTCGTAGTTAAAAATGCAATTAATTTGGCTTTGGTGGTGCTTGGATGAGTAAAATCATATAAAAAAAAGTAGTTAAATATAGGTTGCTTTACGGCCCAGAAGAGAAAGTATTCCTAGCGGATAATAATCTTCGCTTTGAAAAGAATTCACATAAAAGAAATTAAAATTTTTGAACGTAAATGTTGTCCAATGGTGAATAATGTGTGATGTAATTTTTATAAAACCAAATTCGTTACTTTTTTACTCTAAAAATGTCCATGTATGATGTACTTTTTCTTCCATTGTGGCATTTGGCATAATTTCATCAAAATGAAGTTTTGCCCTCAAAAGGGCTTTTACATTCGAATTCGTTACTATTATTTTTGGCATAATTATCTTTTTATTTATAATTGACAAGTAAATTATCAATAGTAAATATTATTGTCAATTTGACAATGTCAAAGTTTTTAATTAAATTCTTTAGCAGAACTACCATTTTTAAATACTAAAAATACTAAGTCAAACTTGCATAAGCCACCAACCTAACAAAAAAACACGAGTCCAGATAAAAAAATGAACTGTAGGTTTTTAGTTTTTTTCAAATTATAAATTCAATTCAATAGTCTTGTACCCATAGACGTATACACATTAGGGTGCTTCATTTTTTTTTCAATGTCCCACCTGAAAATCTTGTAACCGGTCAGAGAACAAAAATTTTGAGCTATTACAAAGTTCTTAATCTTTATTTTAAGCCGTTGCTATTCAATTTTTAAATATTACTGCTATTTTAGAAGATTTTGGAGTAGTACAGCAATTTGTGAACAACATATTCAACTTACAGACTTGCTTAAATAGACACTTTTGAAGATAATTTCATCCTGTATAAAGATTTTAGAACCGAAATTCGAAAAAAATATTCTTACTGTACGAGCGAAAGGAGAAAAAAATAAAACATTGTTTTTAATGGTTTTTAAAGGGAAATATTTAAAAATTGAATAGGCTTAAAATAAAGATTAAGAGCTTTTTAATAGCTCAAAATTTTTGTTTTCTGATTGGTTAAAAATTTTCAGGTGGGACTTTGGAAAAAAAAATGTCGCTCTAAAATGAAGCACATTAATACAAATGCACCCTGTATATATAAAATATAATTATAAAATTTGAACACTTCTTTTATATAATATTAATAATTTTGATTCTGTAATTTTTTTAATTTAATTGATCAGAAGCGGCGAAAATATACTGATTAACCTACAGGTGTAGCACAAACAACACGTAATTAATTAGTATAGCATTAATTTTCTCTAATACTATATTATGTATACATATATATCAAGTTTGATAAACGCCATTTTAGTCACAAATTTAATTTAGGCGAGCGAGTGCTTAATTAAATGAGTGCCTATAAAAGTTTATAAACGAGTTGCATGCTATACTTTTCTACGACAAATACTTAATATTATCTAAAAAATAATGCAAATTAAATATTTGTATAAAGCGAAAATAAAGTAACCATCCTAATAAACATTTTTGACGTAATTTTCACCATTAATATTTTAATTAAACTTAACAATTATCGATACTTAATTAAAATAACTTAAAAATATGATAAATGTAAATCTAAATTTATCCCTTGAAAATAGACTAACAATCTATATAGAAGCAGTTTTTCACAGTAAAAGAGAAGAGAATGTTTTATGGGCACTGTACACAAAATTTTAAGTATTATTTTACAAGAAAGAAACTTTTTTTAACCATTCTATGACATTTGAGAACTGTCAACCAACTTAAAACTAACTTCAACCAGTGACTAAAAACCTGTTTCTAACTTCAGCCCGTGACTAAAGCGACTTGTCATGGAAACATGTACGATAATGGGCGTTTTAAAGGTGGGAGTGGAAAAAATTTAATAAATAGTTTACAAAATAATGATTTTTTAATCAAACGGTACGCATTGTTTTCGAGATTTTTTGTGCTCGATAAAAAAAATGTAAATTTAAACTTCCTCAAGTCTTGCAACATGTCGTTAGCAACCTGAAAATGCGATGCTGTGCATTAATTATTTTGTATCGTCGAAATAATAAAAATTCCTTTTTGCTTGGTAATTATGAAATTAAAAAACACAAACGGTGAAAGTGATTATGCAAGAAATAACAAAAACGTAATGAATGGCTCACCAAAAATGGTCCGATTTATTTTTTTTATGTTTTATTGACATTAAACATTTTCTACACCAATAAAAATACCAAGTTGTAAAAATAGGAAAATCCTAAAAATGTTGCTTCATTTTAACTCATTTTATTTGACTAATTCAGATAGCTAGACTATTTTAAATGGGCGTGTTAACCAGATATATTTTCTATAAAAATCATCTGCTTGATATGCATTCGGTGTCACTAGCCCGGCAGAATTTCCAGTGCAGCGAAAAATCTAAAATTAACACGGGAGTTCGTTAAACCTCATTTTAAAATTCCATTTTTTTTGTTGTTGTCAAACACACGACAAACTGGCCAGAGCAGATAGAACGAACAGTTGCAACAGCAAGGCCGTCGGAGGCGCAATTTTTTTGCGTTCGTTCTCCTTTCATATTATTAAAACCTGCACAACGGTTACCTACTGTTAAAGGACATCCGAGCCTGCGTTTCACATTGTTGCATGTTATATAAGCCGAAGACAATGCCTTAAAATAAAACCGTTGTAAAAGTGATTAAACCAACCATAAAAAAATAATGTTAATAATTTTTTTAACACAGAATATTAAATATTTTCTTAATTTAACCATATTTTGAAGTTATTTTAATATTTTACTTATTTTGCGTTCATAATGACTTCATTATAACACCGCTGTCGGTGCTGTAATAAGATACTTTTTCTACTCCCACCTTTAAAACGACCATTATGCTTGTGCTTAATTTAATGAGTGTATAGAAAAGTTTATAAACGAGGTGCATACTATACTTTTTATACGACAAATACTTATTATTATCTTAAAATGATTTAAATCAAAAATTTGTATAGAGCGCCATCTATGAAACAATAGGGGAATCTGTATGTCACCGTCAAATGTCACATTTTTTATTTTATTAAATGTATTTCTTGAAAATTGACAGTTTTTCACAGTGAAAGTAAAGAAAATGTTTTATGAGCACTTTACAGTGGAGTCCGTGTCCGAATTTAAGATATAGTTTACTGCCGGCGAAATTAAAAGGTCAGTACAATGTACATATAAACTTTTCAAATATTGGCGCTGAGAAACTATTTAATACTTTTGTATTTTTGTATTGAGATAATAAAATAATTTCACATTTAGTATTATTTTACAAGAAAGGCACTTTATTTTAACGATTGTATGACATTTGACAACTGTCAACTAACTTAAAACTAACTTCAGCCCGTGACTAAAAACCGGTTGCTAACTTTAGCCCGTGACTAAAGCGCCACAAAGCCACAACTTGTCAATGTGTATTTAAAAGGTCACTTAGTGTCAATACTATTATGCAACTAGTTTTTTAACTTTTCTAGTCACACATTAATTTATAAATTAAATTCGTGTCTAAAATGGCGTTTATCAAACTTGATACATACTTTACTATTATCAATAACAATCAAACTTAAATTGTGAATTTAAATCAGCTGTTTTCCCTCACAGTGTTGCCGGATTTTAAAATATTGGTGCATAAAAGAACTGACAGTCGGACAACTTTAACAACTAGGATTAATATGATTTATGAATAAACGTTATAAAAGTACAAGATCTCCAATTAACTTCTCGATTTTTGATTTATTCAACCGGCGTTTTTTAACATGGCCAAGTGATTGCTGCCAATGTAATAATATAAAATAAAAAACGCGTAATAACAGGCCGCTTGCAGTTCTAGAAGCGTGTTTGTAATCTCTCAAGGTCGTAATAAATATATATATGTATATACAGGGTGTTTCAAAAGTCAAGGACAGCTGAAAAGGGGTGGTGCCGTTTTTCGATCAGACGCACCATTAATTAGTTATTAATAAAATAAAGTAGCCAATTACAGGCGTGTTTTAGCAGAATGATTAGAGGTGGGAGAACTATAATGTGCAGATTAATATTAGAAATTCTACATAAAATCGTAGTGTAAACGAGAGGTCACCCACAGCTGGGAATCCCTGGACATTTTAGAGGGGGAATACCATAGGAATACAATGGAAATACATAGGAATACAATAAAATATAATGGGAATACATGGGAATCCCTGGACGTTTTCCCTTTGGTTGGTTGACCCCTCGAGTGTAAAATGACCTTAATTATAAGGTTGACATTGTCACTGTCAGTCTTTTAGTTTTTAGGTTAAATTTAACTAGTTTTTAGGAAACACTGGCGGCCCTAATACAGATTAATAATCGTTTTAAATGTTGTGTTTCCTACAAAGTGCCAAGAACAACCGTTTTACTCCTCTTTAGGTAAAAATAAACCTATTTCTATCAGGGCTGTCATTAAACTGTCAAATTTCAATTTTAAGGTTAATTTACCATAACCAACAAATTTAAAATTGATAGTTTGATGATAGCCCTGATAGAATAAGGTTTAAAATGGTTGTTCTTAGCACTTAAAGGCCTCTTTTCAGGCTTACAAGTGCCTCTGTAAGAAACAAAACGTTTAAAACGATTTTTAATATGTATAAACATAAAAATGGCCGCCGTTAGATTCTTAGTAGTGTTGCAGTGATTTTTAGTATACGCGAAACAAGATTAAACAGGGTTTGTTGTGTGGATTGTGATTATTAAATATTCATTCAAATTTCTCTAATTAAATAATAATGTTAAAATTAATTAATTATTATTAATATTATTATTATTATTATTTAAACCTAAAAAACCAAAACACTGTCAGTGACAGTGAAAAAATAAAATTAAGGTCATTTCACAATATGATACACGTTCATAGCCATGGAATTTCCACAAAAGTTTGTGTTGTCCCACCTCTAATTCATCTGCTAGAGCACGCCTGTGATTGGCTACTTTATTTTATTAATAACTTGGTCCGTCTGATCAAAAAACGGCAAAGATTATTCGACTTAGAATCCCATCCTCTATGCACCCCTTTTCTGCTGTCCTTGACTTTTGAGACACCCTGTATATGTGTATGCATTGTTGCCAACCGAAGAACACGGTGATAATATCTTGTAATTAATTGCCGTAGAAACGAATTCGCAGAATTTGTTTAATATTATATTATGTATCAAGTCTGATAAACGCCATTTTATACACGAATTTAATTAAGCCACCAGCGAGCTTGCGAGCGAGTTCTTAAATTAATAAGTGTATAGAAAAGTTTATAAACGAGGTGCATACTATACTTTTTCTACGACAAATACTTATTATTATCTTAAAATGATTTAAATCAAAAATTTGTATAGAGCGCCATCTATAAAAAAATAGGGGAAACTGTGTGTCACCGTCAAATGTCACATTTTTTTATTTTATAAACACAATTATAAAGATTTTAAATCGAAAATTGAAAATTGACAGTTTTTCACAGTAAAAGTAAAGAAAATGTTTTATGAGGACTACAGTGGAGTCCGTGCCCGAATTTAAATGTTCATATAAACTTTTCAGATATTGGCGTTGAGAAACTATTTAATACTTTTGTATTTTTGTATTGAGATAATAAAATAATTTTCACATTTAGTATTATTTTACAAGAAAGGCACTTTATTTTAACGATTGTATGACATTTGACAACTGTCAACTAACTTAAAACTAACTTCAGCCCGTGACTAAAGCGCCATAAAGCCACAACTTGTCAATGTGTATTTAAAAGGTCACTTAGTGTCATGGAAACAGGGCGTAGAAAATAATATTTATTGTTTAATAGTACCTATATTATTTATCAAGTTTGATAAAAGCCATTAAATGTGCCTTTTTCTATAAACGTTCATATATTCTTTTCAAATATTGGCGTCAAAAACTATTTTGTACTTTTGTATTGAGATAATAAAATAATTTTCACATTTAGTATTATTTTAACGATTGCATAACATTTGACAACTGTCAAGTAACTTCAGCCCGTGACCAAAGCGCCGTTTTAAAGGTGGGAGTGGAAACTTTTAATTTTTGTAGTTTTCAGTGGAATGCAAAGTTCCCGCTTGTGCGCCGAAATGCTAAATCGTGACTCATTCGGCGATTTTCTCGTTTTTCGTGTGGCCAGACTGCTTTATTATTGGCCACATAAGACCAACCCATGGCATTATATTCTAACATCACGAAACCGGCTAACTTCGCCCAAGGCTGTAGGTTACTCGATGTTTTTTCTTGATTGTATGCCGAGTCCAACCGATTGTGTTATACATTTTATAAATTTAGGATTTTGTATTATTACACCCAGTAATTTATTCTTTATTCTTCGAGATTAATTTTTATTTGATTAAATGTATCGTACACGTGGATTTACCTAGATACAAACATAGTAAAGCGAAAAAAAGGTTAAGTACTTGATCCCAAATCGATATAAATCCATTAACTCTGCCTTTGAGCTTTTGGCATACTTCCAATAATATACCATTGCAATAAAATAGAGGTGAATTTGTAAGCTACATTGATTTTAAAGCTGTCAAGAAAAAAATTACTCAATATTATATATATATTATAATGGTATATAAGAGGGATCAACTTGCCCACTCAAAAAAGGGTTGGATGATATTTATGGAGATTGATTTTAAAGCTGTCAAGAAAAAAATTACTCAATATTATATATATATTATAATGGTATATAAGAGGGATCAACTTGCCCACTCAAAAAAGGGTTGGATGATATTTATGGAGATACAGAAACTTCCTGTAACGATAGGAATCGCAAACAAATAAATCATCGCACAAAACCACCAACCGTAAAAGATAAGAGAACTGATTAAAATAATAAATGAATTGAACGGAAAATTAAATGTGTTGGTAATTATCGGGGTACTCGAGAGGTAACGAGATGTCACTGATTTGACTATTTATGTTTTTATTTGCTTAACAAGTCCCGAAGACTTGCTTCCTTATATAGGGAAAGCCGCAGATAACATCAGCGAGATGTAACGCAAACTCACCATTTCTCTCCTTAGTATCGCCAACTTGCTGTCCATGTTCGACATCTTCCTCGTGGCCCCCGTAGATTCATGCGGCCCCTGCTGTCTCTGTTGCTGCTGCTGCTGCTGCGCAGAAGCTTGCTGATGCTGATGCGCGGCACTCAGATGCGCGTGCTGACCGGCTTGACCGGATCGTATAGAGCTGGTGCGCACAGGAGTGGGGGGTTTGCGCGGCTCGTCCGCGCCGTGCTGATGTTGCGCGGCGTGCTCCAAAATGTTGAAGCCCGAGAGGCTTTTGGGGAGCGGCGGGAGGCCGTGGAGGTGGGACATTTTACTGATTCTGTCAAAAAAATCACAAAATTACTACCAAGTTGTACCTTATATACTTAACAGCTAAAGTAACACAGGTGAGATGTAATAAAAAAATCATAAAATTATTACCAAGGCGTACCTTATATACTTAACAGCTAAAGTAACACAGGTGAGATGTAATAAAAAAACATAAATACGCCTCTGTACAGTTAAATCAGTCACAAAAATCATAAAATTATTACCAAGGTGTACCTTATATACTTAACAGCTAAAGTAACACAGGTGAGATGTAAAAAAAAAACATAAATACGCCTCTGTATAGGTAGTTAAATCAGTCTCAAAAATCATCATAAAATTATTACCAAGGTGTACCTTATATACTTAACAGCTAAAGTAACACAGGTGAGATGTAATAAAAAACATAAATACGCCTCTGTATAGTTTAATCAGTCGGTTAAATTGATTTCCTGGCTACTCTCTCCGGTGCATTACATAAAAATGTATTGCAACGGTACATAAAATGTACGCGACAAATTCATTAGATCGCAAAAAGGAAGCTGCATGCATATCAGCGGCTGTTATAAATATTTACGTTATTAAAATTGCAGCAAAAGTTTCATAAATGTTTATTAATAAATTTATTCGCCTAATAAAATCTTATAACGTTTGGAAACATTAATTATGTTTAATATGCTATATTTTTTTCTTAAAATGACATTAGAACTAAAGCTTTTTAAACTTAATATCAAAATAAACATTTACAAAAGTTTATTTTAGATTCTAATTCTGTAGCCAGCAGAAGCCAATAAATGTCTTTAATGGTGTGGCACAGGGAACTGTTAATACACAGATAGGTGGAACAGATAAATATCGGACAATAAAAAGGCCGGGCAACATTAAAAGAGAATAAACGGCTGGAACAAAATACTATGTGTACGTTACAACGAGGTCTACGAAAAGTACGCTAACAAAAGTTCATTAACGTCCTTAAGATTGTTGTGCGGCTCAATGGATGCGTCATGGTTCTGAATCACCTTGTTTTAGATATACAGCGACGTGCAAAAGTATGAAACAAATTCATTTAAAATTCCGCCATTTTAGTAGAAAAGTAAAAAGAACCTATAGCATTATTTCCAGAAAATTATTTTCTTGAAATCTGTGGTGTAAAAAAATCTGAAATTATTTGTTAATAGGTCTGATGCCTTACAAAATCATATATTAAATTTTAAAGACATTCTATGGAAACTCTTTAAATGGAGATACCACCTTAACTGACCTAAGAATGTCAATATTTCTAAAATCAACGATGCCATACGCTAAAGTTTCTTAAAAATGTCCAAACCTAAATATAAATTATATTAGGTAAAGTTATCATTAGTTAATTTTGCACCAACAAATGTACTTACCGAATTGGATCCTTTGGCAAAACATGAAAATGCAACGATTTAGTTCTTGAATTTTATTTACAATTAAAAACACAATAATTCACCATGATCCCTTAGATAAAATACACACACTAACGTAACTATATAAGCATTTAAGCGTTGAGTTTCTTAATCAATGATATAAAAAAAAAACAATTGAAATCGAGTACTAAGCCAGTTTTATAGTTTTTTCCTTGCAAAGTAAAATACAAATAACGTGCGCGATTTACCTGTGCAATTGAACAAAATTTGTAGAGTAAGACTTCTGCTTTCCTCTCTTTTGTGAAAAAACTACCTATTTATTTAATGATGTACAGTTCGTATGCTTTAAATGTATTTTTGACAATTCTTAAATTCACGCGTTGCGAATACCCGTATACTTTATAAAACTTACTTTAAAACATTCTCTGTTTCAAGCTACCAAGAAATATGATAGTGAATAGTTAAAAGGTGTAATACGGTTGAAAGAATAGTCTTTCAGGTCTTTGGCCTCCACATTCTAAAGGGTTTTTATTAATATTTAATGTTTTTTTTTTCATGGAAAATCGTTCAGATGGGTTTTATAAACATAATATTAATGCAAATTTTGAGTTTTACATAATTATTTTATTTAACTTCCTTATAAATACTTAAATTAAAAACCGGATAATAAAATAGATACCAAAAACCACTATAAAAAGAAATTATGGTTTTTACCAACAAAATGTAATATTTTAAATTATGGTTTGGTTTCCCTTCTATAAAAAAAACATTGAATTATAATTATAAATAAAAAACATTTTTAAAATTAAAAGCGTTTTTAGATTCTTAAAAAATAAAACCTCATAACCAAAATCCGACCTTGATAAATCATTATTAAAAGTACAATCTCATAAATAGACTTTATACACAAATTTATTGCACCTGCCTGGTAAGCGTGTTGACATCATTTCTTGAAAAAAAACCTTTACGAATTTCCAATAATTTTTTATTACTTATTTAGTCATCACCTGAAGGTCACGAATATCAATTATAGAAATGAAAAAATACGTAAATAAATAAACAAAATTTGTTGAAAGGTTAAAGTGTTTACATATTCGCCAATTTGGGGTTCGCTTTATATTCACAACCATCAGCTAAACAGAGGTGAGATGTATTAACCAAACGTACCATTTTTTACAAGAAATATTTTGGCTTTAAGAATATCAACTTTTTTAAAATATATAAAATAAAGCAAAATATACAAATAGAAATCATAGCATCACGGTAAATAGCTGCATAAATTATAGAAAAATATTTGCTCTGTGATCCACTTAATCCGATCTAGTCGCTTAGGAATTCTTTACGTAAACAAACTATTGTATTGTAATCAAATTAAACAAAAATACCTTTCACAATCCAATGTCAAATCCTGCATGTCCTTTTCCGTTAATTGATTATCACTCAACGTGATCTGACAACTGGACAAGTTTACTTTTTGTCCTTTATCCCCGAGACCCACCCAATTTTCGCAGTTAATTTTTTGGTCACTTTTGTTCAGATGCTCCGTGGACTTGTGTTTTCTGTCGAAGATGTTCATGGAGGGTTTTCTTTGACGCCTCATGATTCTCTCCTGGTCCTTCTTCATGTTCTGCAGCTCGCTTATCAGCAGCTCGTGGTTGGATATGTCCTTTATTATGTCGGGTTGTTTTAAGTCCGCTTGAGGGGGATTGTTTATTACTATGACTGTCTTTGGGGATGCTTCTGTTTTCTCATTGTTTACAATTTTTATTTCCTCGGAATCATCACAACCAGATACTTCGAGAACGCTTGCAAACATCTCATCTATTAGAGTGTTGACGTGGTTTCTATCGTCAAGCATTTTATCGTAGTTTTTATCCAAACTGTTGGTGTTGCTACTAGAAGGGCTGGAGGTAACACTGCTTGGTGGTTTGGAGGGTATTGTGGTAGGGATTGGAGGTGCAATCTTTTTGGTAACATCGGGAGGATTGTCTTTTGCAGCATTATATTGTATTGGCGCACTTATATCTTCCTTAGTAACCTCTGAACTTTTTGGTTTAGCATTCGAAGACATGTACACTACAGGTCTCCCGTTGGGTTTGGCATCGTGCGAAACGGTCCTATTAAAAGTGGGCTTCCTCAGAATCACGCTGACCATCGATCTGGACTTCGCGACCTCCTGATTGGGCTGCGGCGGAGCAGGGGCTTGCCTGTTGGCTCCCCCGAGACAGACCCTTCTGGTCTTGGCCAGAGCCTGTTGCACCAGACTCTTCGAGGGCCTCGGGGGAACGGGCGGGGGCGGCTTGCCGCCCAACTTCTGCGTCGGGTTCGACCTCATCATAATCATTTTTCGTCGTTTACGCGCCGTGAGTCATGTCTGTACGCGCGCCGTCACGTTGTCGATTCTCGCGCTCGTCGGTTGCGACTGCAGGTGATCGTAGCAGGCGGCCCCGCGAAGGTCTCCTCTCCACGCCGACTGCGACGCGATGTTTCGACGATTGCTTTGATCGGGCGCGAGTGACGTAGCCTTTGTTTACTATTTTTTTTAAAGGTTTTCGCGCGGTGTTTTGCTTTGTGTATTTTTATGACAGTTTGTTTCAAAAAGTCAAAACAGCAGCTTTTATACAGCATGCATTTTGACAACGAAAAAATTCCTGCTTTACTGTTTTATGCAAGCTTTATAAATGCATGAAAACATGCTTTTTGTTTTATTGCACCTCTACTTTGTGCTAGTTGGTCTTTAGATAATGAAGCTTTATGATTAGGCTTTATAATAAGGTGACCAACTGTTCTGATTTAATCAGAACTATACTGTTTTTGAGGTCTTCATTCTGACAGGAAATCGAAGGTAGTAAAGGTTCTGATTTTCCTATTTTGGTTCTGGTCTGTTCTGATTTAGCTTACCATATAAAATATACTTCCAATTTTTATAAATCCATATATCTAAAAATAACTAGGCTAAAAACGCAAATTTTATAAGAGTTAATTTATAAATATATATATATGGGGAATTCCACGCCAAATCGACCACTTTTGACCCAACACCTTTCGATTTGACTGAACTTTTTAAATTTTTTTCTACCCCACTAAAAAAGTTTCTCATAATTTTTCCAATATTTTTACCCAACCAAAAATTTGACTAAATGGGGCGTTTTTTTTTTTGTTTTGAATGAACTTTTCAGAAAAAATACAAAATAGTTTGGGAAAAAGACATTTTTTTGAAAAATTTTTAACATGTTTTTGGTCGGGTAAAAAAAACTAAAACATTCTAAGAAAAAGTGGGGTGAAAAATATAACATAATTTCAGCCAAATCGAAAGGGGTGGGGTTCAAAAGTGGCCGATAGGGCGTGGAACGACCCATATATAAAATAACTATTATGAAATTTGTGTTTTCTATCTCAATTGAGAGTAAATAATAATAACCTAACACAGGTAGTTAGGCAAAAATAGGGCAACACCTTTTTTCTAAAAAAAATTTCGTAAAGGCCACCGCTGTTCTGGTTTTCCCCTTTACACAGTTGGTTACCTTACTTTATAAGCGACTTTCAAGTAAAGTATTTAAGCCTTTTTGCACTTATAACCGTTTGATCTTAACATTGATTTATTACTGTTAACCAATAATGCTTTTTTAGGGCAACTTGCTCCTAAGAAACGCCAATAGTCCAATAAGCTTTATGAAGGTTTATCAGATGCCTATTGGTTTTAATGGTGCTCGGAAAGTTGGCTAATGCATCTGTTAAAGCCGACTTATAGGAGCATTTGGTCTTAGGACTACTTTTCCTCTATGTAAGAATGTTACAGAACCAATCAGTAAAAAGGTTTTATGATTGTTCCTAGAAGAGCAGCAATACGCCTTTAATATAACCAATTTGCTTTCCAATTTGCAAATTTGCATCAGTGTAAACCATTTTGTGAAAATAACTCTTGTCAACATGTCGCCGCCATGCACGAGGAGTGTTTTAGAGCAGTGGTTAAAAGTTAAAAAAGTGGAAATTTTTATAGAAAAACAAATGGCATCTGTAAGAGCTGTTAAAAGTTGTTCTTCCGTGTTGTTGGCAAAACATCCGGTTGATAATACTCATTGTATCCCTTCAACTTCCTGTTCCGACCAAGAGCTAAATCCGCATCATTCTATCACATACAATTTTTAGGTGTTATCATCTGATAAAGCATTATAGCCCTGATGGCGTTACTTTTGATGAAAATACTGCAAAGTTGTTTTAAAATGCTCGCACAAAATTCCAATTGGTTTTATGATTGCCTTGAAAAATGCAGTCATAGGGCTTATTAGATTTAACAAATAGTTCTATAAACACTTTTTAAAGCAATTAGACTTTTTAGCACTTGTTTGCAAGAGTACATTGCTTTGTAACTGTAACCGCCATTTAAATTAGAAAATATTGGTTCGCCATGATGAAATAATTTTAATATAAAATACGAATAGATAATATTTTTCAGATAAGAGATGGCTTAAATTAGGCGCATTTTAGTGGGCATCATACGTTTTGGATCTCGGCAATCAACTTTTAACAGTAAAGTGGTATTTGTTTACGATTTTTGCATTTGAAAGTTACTGGTTGAGAAAAGATAATAATTTTCTTATTAAGTTTTTAAAATCAATAATGGCCTATGCTTGTGATTCATAAGGCAACAATATAGCAAACAAGTAGGTATTTGATTAAAGCAAAAAGGAATTTACAAAGTACAACAATAAAGTAAAAAGGTATATCAATAAGTACAAATTGTCAGCTAAAATGTGTTTACGACAAAAGCACACTACCTCCTTAAAACCTATTGCACTTAGCAGGTTTTATGACAGCTTTAAGGTAGGTTTTATGGCTGCTGTAAGGTGTGCCTTAGGAGTAATACAATAAAGCAAAGTTGCTTTGTGGCTGACACACAAATTGCTCCCAAGGACAGCGAAAGGATTCTCCTTTTTAGCCCTATGATGGTTTTATCGAAGCTGTATAGCTGCTGTTAAAGCGAATAGGTTTTAACTAAGCAATGCAAATTACCCTTAAGAGTAGTTTTATGGAGCCCTTGTATACCTTTAAAAAAACTATTTTGCTACTTGGTATGGTATTTTTTTAACCGTCAACCCTTTAACGCCACGAAAAAGAAACAGTCTGTGCTATACTATTCTTCAACATATTATAATTATGTAATCAAAAGTAAATAAAAACTTGTGCTCAAATGTCTTTTTAAAAGCAAAAAATAACAAGCAAGCATCTATATATAGCTATAGCATCAAAAAAGACGATTTTATAGTATTTTTTAGCATTTTTCTACTCACCAAACCATAAAATCTAGTGCATAAAATAGACTGTAAAAAATCTATAAATAAACAGTCCACGCGTGTGGGCCGAATCCACAATTCCCATCAAAATAACCTAAGCACGCTCTCCAAAAATAAAAAATAATTAAAACGACAAATTTAACACCAGAAAATCTTTTCTGGGTTCATTACAAAATTAGCTATTAATTCCGGCGAAGAAAAAATTAATTTAAAATTAGTCACTCTTACTAGCATTTGTAATGCTTATTTAATTTAAGTATGTCCACTTAACCAATACAATTTTCTCATTTTTTTTTTAAACTTAAAACAATTGATAGTAAAAAATATTGTAAATATAAATTAGGTACAACTGTAAAACGTTAAGCTTAAAAATATTGATTTTTATTATTGGATAAATTTGTAAAAAGTTATTCGAATAAGAGATTTAAGATTTAAGCAAATAATTTTGTAGAATAAAATCATAAAAATAAAATTTTTAAAAAATATTTTAACCCTAAACTTTTACATTTATATATACATATATATTGGTAGAAAAAATTTTATGTGTTTTTATTTTAAATGACATTATATTTTAATAGGGTAAAGTAGACAGTTATCGGACACTTTATAGTTATAACTTAATTGTCCAATAATTATTGGACAATTAACATTAATACTGTAAAAACAAGAGTTCTATAAATAGTTACCTTAAAGTAAAATCATTAGATGACGCTGTATACAATTATAACTATCTCAGTCGGTAATAATATGGAGCTACATTATTTTGGGTCCAATATAGGACAAAAAAGTTCGCACGTTACTTTGGTGGTAAGATTTGTTTTTTTGTTAAGAGCAGGGCTGTGTTTAAATTACAATAAAAAATATTTTTAAAAAGTGTAGAGATCAGTGTTTGCTATAAATGTGTTCCTCATGTCACTTTAATGAGTTTTAATTTTAATTCTGAAAACAAACAGTAAAATGACCAGTGTACAATTACTGGTTGGTAAAAAATGTCCAATATCAGCCAATTCTTATGTAAAATTGTCCCCTGAATCCGAAAAGACCGTCAAAAACTATAAAAGTTAAGCAGTTTTTAAGATATAGTCAATTCCATATTATAAGTAAAATTGATTATATTTCAAAAACTGTTCTACTTTTAAAACTTTTGACGACATTTTCGGATTCAGCGAAAAATATTTCATAGGAATTGACTGCTAAATGTCCAGGATACAAATTGCTGATGACGAGAATTATTAGAGGCTGCTTTTTCGCTATGACATTTTTGGCTAATTCATTTTTAGAGAGTAAGTAATACAGTGATTTCTTCGTCACAGGACATCTTGCAGAATAACAGTGATTTAAATAGAGTGCATGATAGAGAACATAAAAACTAATGGCAACAAAATTAATAAATTCGGAAAACACTTTTAACATACCACCCGAAAAAATATTAGACATATACAGGGTGAGTTTTAAGTTGACGCGTTCCTTTTAACAGCGTGTAGAAATCAGATAAACAAATAAATTAAGTAACTTTTTTATCAAAACTCAAAAATAAGAGAGTTATAGGCCTTCCAAGTTTAATTAAATTTTGTGTCGGTCCTGGCTATTGTTAACAAAAAACATAACCATAAAAATAAAAATAACTAAATAAACAATGCAAAATGTCATCTATGACAACAAACATAACCATTTAAATCATAGATAATCATAATCATAATCATAGATTTAAATCAAAATGACATTTAGCAATAAAAAATGTCAGTTTTTTTGTGCCTCAGTTATTGTTAAAAATGGTTCATAATTATATCAATAATGAATTAGTGGAAATGTTACTAATTTATGGAGAGTGTCGTCAAAATGCAAATGCTGCAACTTAAGTAAATAATGACATTTTTTATTGCAAAATGTCATTTTGATTTAAATGGTTATGTTTGTTGTCAAATATGACATTTTGCATTGTTTATTTTGATATTTTTATGGTTATGTTTTTCGTTAACAATAGCCAGGACCGGCTTAAAATTTAATTAAACTTTGATGGGCTATAACTTTTTTATTTTTGAGTTTTGATAAAAAAGTTACTTAAAATATTTATTTGTCTAGCTGATTTCTACACACAGGAACGCGTCAACTTAAAACTCACCCTGTATAAATCATCCTGTTCTGGCCTAAACATTATAAATGCTTCAGAAACTAGAGATAGCACACTTGATATTTGCAACAAACTATTTTAGAAGTCAGGTCAAGGATTTAGTAGTTTACTTCAGAATCCAGAAAAGGGATGAGGAATCCGAGAAAGAAATATATGAATTATATATTTACAAAAACGAAATAAAAAAAATTACCTAAAACAGCAATTTATCTTAAACAATTTATGTTATTTGATGTAAAGTTTTTATGTTTATATAAAAATTGTATGTCCAATAGCTATGGTCCATGTGTCCAATTACTATACTTTTTTGCATGTTTTTATAAAACTATTATTAAAAATTCAAATATTCTTATTTTTAAGTAAACGTAAATAAAGTATAAACAAACAAACTATTTTTATATATAATTATTAAAAAATTATAGTTAGACATTTTTGCAAAAATTAATTGGAAAAAATATTGTTTAATAGAGTGAACTAACTGTTAGTTAATAAAATTTTATGTTGTCTTTCAATACACATTTTAAATTTATAAATGTAAACCTAAAATTTTTAGTTAGGAAAATTTTAAATTAAAAAACCATTTAATAAATTTTAAAACGGCGTGCCATATAATCGTTAATTGAGATTGCAATTTAAATATCGAAATAAATAAAAATGCATGTGATAACAAAATAATCTATGCTATTTTAAGAAAACTTTATTTGTTTTTAAATTAAATTAAAGATAACATTAACTACGACTAATTTAAACAAATAATTACTTTTTATTACCTATTATTAACTTTGGCGTCTTTAGCATGGTTATCCTCCTGTATAACTTCAAACTTAACGTCGCCCTTTTTACTTGCAGATTCGCACGCAGTTTTTTTCACAGCGCACTTAATGTTTCCGGATTTCTTATCGTAAATATTGAGACTGACACTTCTATCGACGAAATTTTTTCCTTTCGTCAGCTCCGCTATCAACAGCTCGTGGTTGAGTCTGTCGTCGTGTTTGTTGCTCATGTTGTTATATCTGTATTCGACTGGCGTCGAATACAAATCGTTTTCTCCATTAGATGCATTGGGAAGATAAGATATGTTATCGTAAACGATGGACTCCTCAGAGGTGAACCTCAGCAGTACCGGTATGTGGTTCACTTTCGGGATTTCCTCCAAAACGACGCTGGACATTGAGGAACACAGAGCGCTTTCCACCGAGACGCTTTTCTTCAACCGCGGCAACTTTCGCATGTTGAACGATAAACTTTTGAAGAAACTTCTCTTCTGTTTCTCAACAGGTCTTATCTTTGGCGAACTCATTTTATTACTGCACGGGTGCTGACAAAACAAAGGTGACTCGGTTCCAGGAAGGTTCACAGGTGGCCGAAGGGTCGTACCTGAGGCCACTAGACCGAAAAGAAAACACGCGGGCGCGCTACGAAATTTCGACATTTATGGTTTTGTAATGCATATTTAATGAGGTTACTTTTCTGTTCCGCTGCTTGATTGTTTTAGACAGTTATAAAGCGATTTTTCCTATTTCAAGTCGAATAGTCTTTGCAGTTTTTCGATCATTAATTAGTTATTAATAAAATTAAGTAGCCAATCACAGGCGTGTTTTTGCAGAAAGATTAGAGGTGGGAGAACTATAATGTGCAGCTTAATATTAGAAATTCTATATAAAATTGTAGTGTAAAATGACCTTTATTATACGGTTTACATTGTCACTGTCAGTGTTTTAGTTTTTAGGTTAGTTTTAACTTGAGACATTCTTTTTTTAGGGAAAATTGGTGGCCCTAATACAGATTAATAATCGTTTTAAACGTTGCTTGTAAGCCTAAAACAACCGTTTTACTCCTCTTTTGGTAAACATAATAATATAGGTATTCTGTAACAAGTTTGGAATACAGCATATTCCGCTCGAGTGAAGAGTTTGTCACACGAGCCGAAGGCGAGTTTGACGGTTTCACGAGAGCGGAATATGCAATTCCAAACGTGTTTCAGACTATTCTTTTTCTACGTTTCCAAAAAATACCATAGAAAAATAATTTAATTGGAAGAAAGTGAGGTTGGATCGGTCTAAAATTTGTTAGATATTAAAAACAGAGATGTCGCTACGAATGTTTATTCTGTCATCAGATGATAAAATATTTCATTCTGTAACACTTTACGGAATATATGTCATTCCATAGATAAAAGTGATATCAGAAGGGTCAAATTCCGTATTAGGAGTAGAAAATAGTATATTCTGTAACAAGTTTGCAATTCAGCATATTCCGCTCGAGTGAAGAGTTTGTCACACGAGCCGAAGGCGAGTTTGACGGTTTCACGAGAGCGGAATATGCAATTCCAAACGTGTTTCAGACTATACTTTTTCTACGTTTCCTTTTTAGAAAAATAATTTAATTGGAAGAAAGTGAGGTTGGATCGGTCTAAAATTTGTTAGATATTAAAAACAGAGATGTCGCCACGAGTGTTCATTCTGTCATCCGATGATAAAATATTTCATTCTGTAACACTTTACGGAATATGTCATTCCATAGACAAAAGTGATATTAGAACGGTCAAATTCCGTAATAGGAGTAAAAAAACCTTATTCTATCAGGGCTGTCATTAAACTGTCAATTTTAAGGTTAATTTACCATAACCCACAAATTTAAATTTTATAGTTCGCAGTGACTACGTTAGAGTGCCTGCAATTTAGTTTTTACGGGCACGCTAGTGACGTAATGGATGATATTCGTCATACACTGACCACATACTGTGGAAGTATGTGACACTGACGTGCCGCCAGGGTTGCCAACTCTTGAGATGCACATTATAGTATTTAATTATAGTATTTTTTAGAAAAATTATAGTACAGATGACGTATAGGTTTTTGAGAAGCAGGAGCCCACATTTTTCCCCTTTTTTACCAATAGGCTACTAGAAGTTAGAATTTTAATTAGGACAGCTTTTTTATTATATTATATAATATATATTATCTATTTTCAAAAAACATTTGTTGTGACAATAACTCCGATTTCAAAGATACATACCTTTATTATACAGGCTATATAAAAAAGTTGTTAAACTACTCAAAATAGCGTGGAATATAAATATTCTCTTATTGGCGACACTGATGTGCAATGTTGCCATCCCGTAAAAGATTAACAATACGAAAACCGTTTTGTTTATAGATTTCCGTACGGGAATCTATAAACAGCACTACGGTTTTCGTATTGTTCATCTTTTACAGGAGGAAGGAAGGAAGGAAATCTATAAATCAGGCTGTAAACGCATCGTTTTCAGTGCTACTCCCCGAACTATAAATTGTAAAAATTGGGTACCGCTCGCTACTCCAACTCTTATTTATTATCTATGATTGACATTTTTCTCTAGTGCTGCTAACTTTTTGTTTCTTGGGGACTGTCGGGAGTTACGTCTGCTGACTAGGCAACCAAGCTTACCTCGCACGGGACTACACATTATACCGGCACTTCTCTTTTAATTGTTGTTGTAAATACATTGTTAAAAATAAATTAATTAAAAAGTTCAACTGTTTTAATTTAACAAATTAAGAACTCAAAACTCGGGTTTGTTCCCCACAAGCTTTATAAAGGCATCGAAATTAGGGATTTTTTAAATAAATATTCGCTAATTTTTAAGTTTTTTTAACTAAATTTCTGTAAACTTGTTTAGTCCACTTTTATTTATAAAATCGCCTTTGATTTTTAACTTTTAGAAAATTTAAATAGTTTTTTGTTGTTTAAAATCAATATATCAATATAATATATACATATATAGTTCATTGATTTTAAATTGAGATGAAACTTGTTCTTTTTTAAAGATCAGTTCGTTTTTGTAAGGGGTCGTAAGTCAAAATTTTGTTTAGATTTTTGTAATTTTTAGTTTAATATCTATAATTTTTGTGTTAAATATTTTCAACAAAAATATCAACCGATAAGAATAAAACAGTTTCTTATTTAAGATGTCTTTGGAAAATAACACAATTTTTAAACCCTAATTACTCAAAATGGTGCGTAATTTTGGGAAACTATAATCGAAATTACATTATTTGATTATAAATAAAATAATAAATAACAAATATTCGAAAACTCGTCACCCTTAACGTAATATGTTTATCGCGCAGGTCTGACTCACCCATTTTTTTGGTTGTTTTTGTTAATAAGAAATAATTATAATCCTTACAACGTAATCAAGCGTTCAGTTATAATTTGGCTTCAATGCGAAGAACATGCTTATTTATTACTTTGATCTACATCTACAAATTGCTAGGTAATATTAGAATTCTATTATCTATTATCTCAAATATTACTACGATTTTTTTTTATATTTAAAAAAATAAAAACATAAAAGTTGCAGCCCTTAAATTGTATTTTTTTGTTATAGCATTAACCCATGGATATTAAGAAATAGGACAACCATATAAGGATAATGGGATACTACCAGAATTCTAAATTTGGCAAGTACCAATTTATTATTTTGACTAAAATAAAAATATTTATTTATTTATTAACTAAATTTCTTCAAACCTGTTTAGTCTAATTTTAATTATAAAATCGCCTTAGAAAATTTTTAAGATAAAACTTATTCTTTTTTAAAGATCAGTTCGTTTTTTTAAGGGGTCGTAGTTGAACATATTTTTTAAATTTATTTTGTCGGGTCAAATCTTTTTTAAGTTGGAGATGGAACTAATTCTTTATTTAAAGATAATTTCTTTAAGTTCGTTTTCGTAAGGGGTCGGAGGTTAAAATTTTGTTTAGATTTTTAGAATTTTCAGTTTAATATCTATAATTTTTGTGCTAAACATTTTCATTAAAAATATCAACCAATAAGTATAAAAAGGTTTATTATATATGTTTTTATTTTAAATGTGTTTAAAGAATAACAAAAAATAAATTAAATTTTTAAACCCTAATAACTCAAAATGGTGCATAATTTTTGGAATACTTTTGGAATAATATAATCGAAATTAGATTATTTGAGTATGAATAAAATAATAAATAACAAATATATCTATAATTAAAATTTGTCACCTTTAACGTAATATGTTTATCGCGCAAGTCTGACTCACCCTTTTTTTGTTTTTGCTAATAAAAATAATTATAATCCCTACAACGCAATCAACCATTTAGTTGTAATTTGGCTTTGATACGACAAACATGCTCATTTATTACTTTGATCTACATACATCTACAAATTGCTAGGTATTATTAGAATTCTATTATCTATATAGATAATATTATCTCAAATATTACTATGATTTTTTTTGATATTTAAAAAAATAAAAACATAAAAGTTGCAGCCCTTAAATCGTCTAATTGTATTTTTTTTAGGTTCAACATGTTAAAGCATTAACCCATGGATATTAAGAAATAGGACAACCATATAAGGATAATACGATTTAACCAGAACTCATCAAGGAATTTGGGAATTACCTAAGAAATAAGACAACCATATAAGGATAATACGATTTAACCAGAACTCATCAAGGAATTTGGAAAGTACCAATTTATTATTTTTAATTTTTTTAACTAAAAGTTTTTATTGTCGAAATTTTCTTAAAGGTTGTAAGTCAAATTGTCATTAGTTTCTTTAAGTTGGATATGGAACTTATTTTTTTTTAAAAGATCAGTTCATTTTTTTTGTTAGGGGTCGCAAGGGAAAACTTTTTTAGATTCTTTTTGTTAGGGCAAATCTTGTTTAAGTTGGAGATGGAAATAATTCTTTATTTAAAGATCAGTTCTTTTAGTTCGTTTTTGTTAGGGGTTGTAAGTCAAATTGTCATTAGTTTCTTTAAGTCGGATATGGAACTTATTCTTTTTTTAAAGATCAGTTCATTTTTTTTGTCAGGGGTCGTAAATCAAAACTTTTTTTAGATTCTTTTTGTTAGGGCAAATCTTGTTTAAGTTGGATATGGAACTAATTATTTATTTAAAGATAAGTTCTTTTAGTTCGTTTTTGTTAGGGGTCGTAAGTCGAATTGTCATTAGTTTCTTTAAGTTGCATATGAAACTTATTCTTTTTTTAGATTCTTTTTGTTAGGGCAAATCTTGTTTAAGTTGGAGATGGAACTAATTCTTTATTTAAAGATCAGTTCTTTTAGTTCGTTTTTGTTAGGGGTCGTAAGTCGAATAGTCATTAGTTTCTTTAAATTGGATATGGAACTTATTCTTTATTTAAAGATTAGTTCTTTTACTTCGTTTTAGTCAAATTTTTATTAGATTCTTTAAGTTGGAGATGAAACTTATTCTTTTTTCTTTTTTTTTTTGTTAGGGGTAGTAAGTCAAAACTTTTTTAGATTCTTTTTGTCAGGTCAAATCTTGTTCCTTGGTGATATGTTACCGAAACAAAACACAAAGAGCTTAAAGTGCTTTTCGCCAACAATGTTGGCATCTTCAGAAGCGAAGTGTAACTAAATCTAAATGCTAAATCTACCAAATTTATACTAATTATTATAGTTTACTAAACCCTTGACCGTAATCGCTCCAGTGAACAAGTAAAGAGAAACTAACAAACTCTAGTTGGGTACCGGTCCGTTATCGATATTTATTTCTATTCTTATAGGTGTATAAACTTTTATAACTATCTAGTAGGCGTAAGTTTAAGGTTGTCAAATAGTATTCTATGACCATCATCAAGTATATGTAGGGAAACAATCGATTTCTCTGTCCTACCAAATCTAGCACTTGGCCCATGCTAGATTTGGTAGGACAGAGAAACCGAATGTTGCTTAACATCCGCTCGATTTCTTTGTGCTACAAAATCTAGCACTTGGCCAGTGCTAGATTTTGTAGCACAGAGAAACCGAATGTTGCTCAATATCCGCTCGATTTCTTTGTGCTACAAAATCTAGCACTTGGCCAATGCTAGATTTTGTACCACAGAGAAATCGAGTGTTGCCCAACATATACTTGATGGTCACACAATAGGATTTAACAACCTTAAACTTATTAAGGAAGTTAAGAAACCAAGTCAGCTAGATAGTTATGAAGGTTTATACATCCATAAGAATAGAAATAAATCTTTAAATAGCGATATCAGACCGGTACCCTAGTCTAGTTTGTACAAATTAGTTTGTTAGTTTCTCTTTAAGTGTTCAATGAAGCGATTACGGTCCAGTGGCCGTTTACGGTTCAGTCAACCTTAGCTTATAATTAGTATAAATATGGTAGATTTAGCATTTAGATTTAGTGCACTTTGTGTTCTTTTACTTCGTTTATGTTAGGGGTCGTAAGTCAAATTGTTATTAAATTCTTTAAATTGGAGATGGAACTTATTCTTCTTTAGAGATCAGTTATTTTAGTTCGTTTTGATAGACCATGCAATAACAAGTTTATGAAGATATAGGCTCAAAAACTATCCTTAAAATTTTGGGCTTTACTCTCTATAGAAAAAGATCTCTATTGAAAGTATTAAGCACTTTAGTGTGGAAACAGAAACGAACGTTTGGAAACAGGAAACGGCCACGTGAAACAGTACCGGAAAACAGAAACGGAAACGGAAACGAGAGGCGATTCCAGGATTACTATCGGGACAAACAAAAACAAGACAAAATGTTTTATGAAAATTTTATAGGAACAACAAATCTTGAAAAATTTTCATAAAACATATTGGGTTTTTTTTTGCTTGCCCGTTAGTAATCATGGAATCGCCCGAGAGATCAAGAGATTGAGACGGATATAGATACAATGATTCAGAAATAGAAACACACAAGAAACAGAAACAAAAACAGAAACGGAGACAACTAAGTGCTATGGAGAACGCCGTGCTATGATTGGTTTAATACTTTCTATAGAGATAATTTTCTATGGAAAGTAAAGGCTAAAATTTTAAGGATAGTTTTCGGACCTATATCCCCATAAACTTTTTATTGCATGCTCTAACTCTAACTCAAATCGAACTAAAATAACTGATCTTTAAAAAATTTTGTTTAAAGTAGGAGATGGAACTTATTCTTATTTAAAGATCAGTTTTTTTTGTTAGGGGTCGTAAGTGAAAACTTTTTTAGATTCTTTTTGTTAGGTCAAACAAATCTTGTTTAAAGTTGGATATGGAACTAATTCTTTATTTAAAGATAAGATAATGTCATTAGTTTTTTAAAGTTGGAGATGGAACATATTCTTTTTTAAAGATTAGTTATTTTAGTGAAAAAAGCAAATCTTGTTTAAGCTGGAGATGGAACTTATTCTTTATTTAAAGATTAGTTCCTTTACATAGTTTTTGTAGGGAACGTAGGTCAAAACTTTTTTAGATTCTTTTTGTCAGGTCAAATCTTGTTTAAAGTTGGAGATGGAACTTATTCTTTATTTAAAGATTAGTTCTTTTACTTCGTTTTTGTTAGGGGTCGTAAGTCAAATTGTTATTAAATTTTTTAAGTTGGAGATGGAACTTTTTTTTTTAAAGATTAGTTATTTTAGTAAAAAAAAGCAAATCTTGTTTAAGCTGGAGATCGAACTTATTCTTTATTTAAAGATTACTTCCTTTACATAGTTTTTGTAGGGAACGTAGGTCAAAACATTTTTAGATTCTTTTTGTCAGTTCAAGTCTTGTTTAAAGTTGGAGATGGAACTTATTCTTTATTTAAAGATTAGTTCTTTAAGTTCGTTTTTGTTAGGGGTCATAAGTCAAAACTTTTTCAGATTCTTTTTGTCAGGTCAAATCTTGTTTAAAGTTGGAGATGGAACTTATTCTTTATTTAAAGATTAGTTCTTTTACTTCGTTTTTGTTAGGGGTCGTAAGTCAAATTGTTATTAAATTCTTTAAGTTGGAGATGTAACTTATTCTTTTTTAAAGATTAGATATTTTAGTGAAAAAAAGCAAATCTTGTTTAAGCTGGAGATGGAACTTATTCTTTATTTAAAGATTAGTTCCTTTACATAGTTTTTGTAGGGAACGTAGGTCAAAACTTTTTTAGATTCTTTTTGTCAGTTTAAGTTTTGTTTAAAGTTGGAGATGAAACTTATTCTTTATTTAAAGATTAGTTCTTTTACTTCGTTTTTGTTAGGGTCGTAAGTCAAATTGTTATTAAATTCTTTAAGTTGGAGATGGAACTTATTCTTTTTTAAAGATTAGTTATTTTAGTGAAAAAAGCAAATCTTGTTTAAGCTGGAGATGGAACTTATTCTTTATTTAAAGATTAGTTCTTTTACATCGTTTTTGTAGGGAACGTAGGTCAAAACTTTTTTAGATTCTTTTTGATAGTTCAAGTCTTGTTTAAAGTTGGAGATGAAACTTATTCTTTATTTAAAGATTAGTTCTTTTACTTCGTTTTTGTAGGGAACGTAGGTCAAAACTTTTTTAGATTATTTTTGTCAGGTCAAATCTTGTTTAAAGTTGGAGTTGGAACTTATTCTTTATTTAAAGATTAGTTCTTTTACTTCGTTTTTGTTAGGGTTCGTAAGTCAAATTGTTATTAAATTCTTTAAGCTGGAGTTGGAACTTATTCTTTATTTAAAGATTAGTTCTTTTACATCGTTTTTGTTGGAAACGTATATCAAAACTTTTTTAGATTCTTTTTGTCAGCGCAAATCTTGTTGGAGATGGAACTAATTTTTTATTTAAAGATCAGTTCTTTTAGGTCGTTTTTGTTAGGGGTCGTAAGTAATATTATTATTAGATTCTTTAACCCATTTGACCCTAAAACTATTTTTTTCCAATTTTGTATATTTTTTTCTTAAAAAGGGTTAATAGAAGGTCCCATAAGTCGAGAAAAAATCATAAAAAAATTTTTTGATTTCCAGTATTGAAAAAAACAGTGGTCCTTTTAAAAGGACGGTAGGATAAAGGGCTACTATTCGAAAAATAAATAAATATTTGAAAATATGTTTATATATTTTACAAAATGCTTATAGCAAAATACAACTCACTTAAATACTTAAAAACTAATTAGTATGATAGGTCACAAAACAGTTTTTTGGATGGAGAGCAACGTCACATTTTTGGCATACAAAATTTGCTTTTTTGTGGCACACAGCACATTTTCGCTGACTCTCGTGATATGTAACTAAATGATCTAGTCTATCATAACGTGAGAATTGGTGCGCGGTTTTTGGCAATTTCGAAGGTCCTTTCTTAGTTGTTTTCCTGTATGTTTCGAGCAGCTGTGTCCCTAGGTCCCTCCTAAACTGAAGTTGGTCTAGGGTACCACCATCATTTCTATGGAGATGCCATGAGTTTTGTGAGGCCATGTCGACACAGTGAGAAAATAACGGGAAATACCACTTTTTACCTCGTATTTGTGATGGGCACGGGGTGAGGGTACCCCATACTCGAGTAAACGGCAGTAACCCAAGGAGATTTTAAGAATCTCGCGAATTCAAACATAACCTCAACAACTTCGAAATGTTGTCAAGTGTGGCCAAAAACGGTGTGATCATCCAGTCTAGTCGGAAAGGCACCTACGTTGTGTTATTCGAACTCGCCTCTAGATAGGAAGGATGCCAGAGAGAGGAAATTAGATTAAGTAACAAAAACACACAAATAATGGTTGTCAGCTTTATATTCATTGTATCTGAATACTAGTTTTAACAATAGGTTTCATCAAACGTTTTGAGATTATTAGTTTCAGTCAGCTTTTTGTCAATTTAGGGGATTTAGATTTACTAGTTTAATACGGTACATTTATAGAAATACATATATATCTCCAAGTTTATAGATTAAAGGGTTTTATTTCCAAGATTTAATAAATGCAGACTCTTAAGTATTACCAAGCCAAATGTAATATCAACTAAATTTATAATAATGATCATCAGTAACAATATATCAGCTCATTTTGTATAAACAGTCGAAACAGAGATACAATTCAATTTTATACAGCAAAACCTTCATTCTTATTAATACCATTAAATGGCGCAATAAATAGAGAAACAGTAATAATATACAATATAGTAATCATGGTTATGATCTATGATCTGGCATAGAAAATATAGTAAGAATAATAATAATAATATGTATGTAATAGTAAAAATAAGGAATATTAAGGTTTAATATATTTAATATAATGATATCGACTTATGATACAAAATATATGAATTATAACGTCATTCTGAACTAGATAAATAAATATCAGAGGTAAAACCTTAGGAATCCACATTAAAATAATAAACTTGGTCAAAGCTTTACAACCATTTTAAGTAATTAATTAAATTGATTAATATAATATTTATATCATACCTTGTATGTTTAATACCTACAATTTCTTGTTTAAAAAATCATCAATATCTATATTTTTCTAAATTCATTCGCCTACTACCATCAACAACCCTGTTACTCTAGGAGACCATTTTTTTATTACCAACATTACTTTTAATACTGGTTTAGTGATATCCCAAACTTGCTGTACTCAAACTAACAATCTTTCACGCTAAGACTCGATATAATTTAAATAAACTTTTAAACGTTTTTAACACAGCTGACTGATTCAAATTAATTTGTCAATGTCATCTCATTCTGTCAATATGACTTTAACTAAGTGCGTATAGTTGGTTGTCACTTTCTTCCTTACGAATATCAAAAGTCGGGCCAACACATATTGAAACTCTATATTGGCTTATTTTTTGGTCACTACGGTCTACACCTCCCATATTTTCGTTGTATGCCTTGATCAATTGTGGCTGATCTATATAAACAGCTTTTTTTCAGCCTGTGAAAATCGTTTTACCTTATTTACTGGCAAAACTGAACATGCATTGGTGCCTAAAGTAACAACGCTGTTGTCGTTCCATTTGCATAAAGCGATCTCATTATCGGCAACACCCCGTTCAAATGTACCTCGAGTCTTTTTCTTCAGAACTTTAGCATTGCTAAATGGAGATTGAGGGATCCGGTTTTCACGTATAGTACCAGTTGCCTTGATGTTCCTCAATTTTAGCTCTTTTAGAAGTGACAAAGATGTAAAAAAATTGTCAAAAAATAAGTGAAAGGGCTGGTAAGGCATTTTCTGTAAAACATCTGCATATTGGAGAACAACTGACGCTCCCAAACCCATGTGTTTATATTTGTCCGGAATTGTTGTCGACGCACCTTGGTAGGGATCAAAATAAACAATATATCCAAGGCGTAGGGTACCTACCCAAAATTTATACCCCCACCTTATAGGCTTGCCTCTTATAAATTGCTTACCGCTATGTCTCCCAAAATACGGTATCATAGCCTCATCAAAGCTGTGATTCTGTTCAACTGGGGCATAATCAAAAAACTTTTTATTTAGGCTGTTGAAAAGAGGACGCAGCTTAGAGTACTTGTCATTTTTATCAAGGGAAGTATTATCATTGCAATGAAGATTACTCATTATAAATTGAAATCTGTCTCTGGAAATAGCGGCTGATATAAGTATAAATATTGGTAAAATTGACAATTTCTCCTACCAAGTTTTCATCAAAAAACAGCTTGAAAATATTTCCAGGCGAACGATTGCTTTGTGCTGTCTGAACTGGTTGCCATTGCATGAACGTAGAATCTAAATCTTCATTGAGTCTATAGTCAAACGTCTTTATGTGTTTAGGTCGCCTTTCAACAAAAGTGGACAGTGGAAGATCGTCATCACTGTCCGCGTCGTCATCACCTACCACGTCAACTTCGATTTCTGCCGGGGCCCTTAGTTGCACTCCGGGTAAATTGTTTGGAACTACATCGTCTTCAGCCCCAGAATCTTCATCGGTATCACAGTTTTCGTTGGCATTTTCGGGTGGAAAAATTATAATGTCTGTAGGAAAGTCCGGCGTAGAGTCATTCTCCAATTCTTCCAAGAGTTGTGCCATGGTTAGTGGCTCTTTCCAATGCCTGCAAAAAAAACGCATAGTAGCATATTATCCTACCGTCCTTTTAAAAGCACTCGTTCAATTGAACGCTCCTGGATTGATCCAGAAGTGTGAAACATAACCACAAATATAAAAAAAGTTAAGTATATTATGTTATTTGTTAAAAATAATCAAAACAACAACGAAAAAATAAACGAGTTTTAACATATCTTACCTTGAGTCACTCATTGCGAAATCACTAGAAACACAGTGTTTTTTAATCGTCACTATCAATCCAAAATTGAACAAAATCCTAACGATCGCGATTGATCTTCTTTAAGATGTCAACTAAATATAACGTAACACTGGCGACATCTTCAAACCGTCAGCTGAATCAGCAAAATAAAGGTTTCTTTTTGAAGTCCTTTTAAAAGGACGGTAGGCGCAAATGGGTTAAGTTGGATATGGAACTTATTCTTTTTTTAAAGATTTGTTCTTTTAGTTCGTTTTTGTTAGGGGTCGTAAGTCAAATTGTTATTAGATTCTTTAAGTTGGATATGGAACATATTTTTTTTTTAAAGATCAGTTCTTTTACTTCGTTTTTGTAGGGATCATAGGTCAAAATTTTGTTTAAATTCTTTTCGTCAGGTCAAATTTCAAGTTGGAGATAAAACTAATTCTTTATTTGTTCGCTTTTGGGTAGGTGAACATATTTTTTAAATTATTTTCGTCGTTTTAGTCTGTTTTAGATAGTGATTATCCTATGGAACCAGGCGCCCAGGAGTTTCCTATAAAACCCTCCTTTTTATTCCTTCCAATTAGACCCATTTTAGTTCAATTTCACAATCTTCAGATTGTTGAATTAAATTAAAATGGTAGATGGATCTTGAAAGTACTTTTTGGATTTTGTCTCGGAACATCGGTAATCCGTGCTAACCCGTTTTTAACGTGGAGCATGTTGTTGCGCACCGGCGCTAATCTATTTGTAACTTAATTATCTGTCGTTTTCCTTTTCTACCCTTCCTATTATCCTAATTCCTTCATTTGGACCTGACATGGACATCTTGGACTTCTTGGAACTTCAGGGTGCGAGTGAATCTTATATGCGAGTATGTATACAACCAGTAAATTTATTTTTTGCGTGTTTTTGTTTATTTAAATACTTTATCTGTTTTAGGAAATTTTAGGAAGATAATATGATAAGGAGGGTGGAGGGTAACTCCGCCAGGTATTTTTAACCTGCCGGTCCCAAGCCCGGATAAAGGAGGAGGGCCCTCACTCTTTTCTATTTTTTTTAGATTGTTTTCGTCGGGTCAAATCTTGTTTAGGTTGTAGATGGAACTTAGGTGGTTTTGTTAGGTTGGAACTTTTTCTTTTTTAAAGATCAGTTCTTTTATTTCCTTTTAGTATAGAATTTCTATGATAAAACAGTAGCGTTTTTGGTTGTAACTTTTTTGTTAATATAAAAAACAAAGAAGTTACAATCAAAAATGCAACTTTTTTGTGATAAAAAATCTCCGCTAGTTAGTTGTCTTACTACGACAATATTATTTTTGGTTCAAGCAACTAAAAAATACAACTTTCTCATCTTAATCATTAAAAATTTGTTTATTTGCCCAGAAAAAATCTGGATATAATATTAAACTTACAATAAAGTGACAGAACCATATTTTTTTATTAACTTTAATACCCTGTATCTTAAAAACAAAGCTTTAGAGCTTAAAAGTTCTTATATCTACCTACATTTTCTTCCTATTTTTGTAAGTTCGATTACAAAATTTTCACGAATAAAATCTGAGAAAAACCCTATAAACATGTATACAGGTAGCAATTTACATTATTGTCGTGCCGCCAATTTTAAATTAAGCGGCACGGCAGTGATGACGTTTTTTATCTATTACGTCACTAGCGTGCCCGTTAAAAATAAATTGCAGGCACTCTAACGTGCACCTAGTCACTTCGTTTATAGTTTGATGACAGCCCTGATAGAATAAGGTTTAAAATGGTTGTTCTTAAAGACCTCATTTGAGGCTTACAAGTGCCTCAGTAAGAAACACAACGTTTAAAACAATTTTTAATCTGTATAAACATAAAAGTGGCCGCCGTTAGATTCTGTGCAGTGTGGCAGTGATTTTTAGTATGCGCGAAACAAGATAAAACAGGGTTTGTTGTGTGGATTGCGATTATTACATTTTTATTCAAATATTTCTAAATAAATAATAATGTTAAAATTAATTATTACCTATTAATATTAACTTATTTACAAAATAATAATAAACAATTGACCCTGAAACATCAACTATACTAAACACTAAAAAATTTGAATAGATTAAAATCTGAAAGTGAAACTCAAATAAAACAATATTAAGTTTTAAAAATACCTGAAATACCCAAATATCTTCACATGAAATATGTTATGTAAATTATAAATTATAATTTATAATAGTAATTATACACCAGCAGTGGCTAGGCATTATATAAAATTATAGAATGTTTGCTCCAGATTATTTTTTTTAAAATTGCATAATTTTGCAAGTAGATAGGTAGTTTGAAGTCTATTGAGAAAATTTGCACTGTAGGATAATAATTCATACCATTTTTTATAATGACAAGGCAATGTGAATAAGAATGTGGGAAAATATGCCATTATTTATGGGTTCATGCAAGTTTACATCTTATTTATGACCCTTTAGTTTTTTATATGTAGTTTATTAAGATTTTAAAATAAGATTGTAAAATAAGCGGATTTTCAGATTTTTATTACTGAAATCAGATGAATAATGGACTGTTAGCTAGGGATGTAAATCAATACCACCGTAAAAATATATTTTTAAAAATTAACAACTAACCTTAATTTTATTTGTTATTAAACTTCCACTCTTGCCTGCACATGGGACACTGCTGATTAACAGGTTGAGACTGCAGCCACTTTACAATGCAATGCATATGAAAACAATGTGAACATTCACCCCAAACTAAGGGACAATCGTCTCCAGGTAATTTGCAATCCGGGCAACAAGCATCAAAGGGCATACGACAAATACCGCAACTATCGTCATTTGCGACCCATTTCCAACTTGCTACACCCTTCCAATCTGGAACAATACATACAAACACGTTAAATGTCGTCAAAACAAAAACACAATAAAAATTGTGAAATTTTACGGTTGTGTGCAGAACTTACTTTTAATGTTCACTTTCATTATACATTTGTGTGTTTTTATAACTTTTTAATAGAAAATAAAACGAAAAATATAGTGTGAATATTGACATCTATGACGTTTAACGCGGAAGCAACATAACCTCAAAAACAATTGATCGACGGAATGCGTTACAAGACTTCATATACTACATTTAAGTGTTTTTAGCCTTAAAACAGCGTTTTATAAAATTAAAATCATAAATAAAGCTTTATATTAAAAGTTGAAGGTTAACGTATTGATTTTATAAATTTATGATTAAATTAAAACTATTTTGTATTTCGGAACGCACCTGCAAACACACCGTCTATTTATCTTGCCCGCACAGTTGTAAATTTTAATTATATTGTTTATTTTTGTTTAAATTTTGGTTATAAGACTATTATAGATAAGCATAAATCCCATTTAAAACATTATAAAGTATTTTTGTGCATTATTTTGTTTAAAAACAGTTTATTCATGGTAAATATGTCAATATAAACTTAATTCCGGGCAACATCATCCGATCCAAAAATACCGTATTTTGAAGTATACAAAAGTCGTTTTGCTCCCATTTAAACAGTAAAAAACGAACAAATAGGCGAAAATTCCATTGTGATATTAATTTAGCAACCCGTACGTGATTCAAATTTACAGAGAAAGGTAAAATTTCACCATAAAATTCTTATTTATGCGATTTGACAAAATCGTTATTTATTGAGGTTAAGTATGGATGTTTGCGGTCCCCAAAT
Source organism: Brassicogethes aeneus (assembly GCA_921294245.1). Lineage (NCBI taxonomy): Eukaryota > Metazoa > Arthropoda > Insecta > Coleoptera > Nitidulidae > Brassicogethes > Brassicogethes aeneus. Next base: position 4,721,691 of record OV121138.1, read on the forward strand.
TGCGGTTAGTTATTTATGATACTGATAAGGTTTTTCTTTATTTTTTTGCTATTTTAACCATGGAGCGCACATAAAATTTTATTGTGTTTAAGTATGGACTGTGTATCACCCATAATAAAAGTTATATTGATTAAATTGTGTTATGTTGAATTAAACTTATTTTTTAGAGACTATTAAGGATGGACAGCCAGGACAGTTTGTCGAAAAAATCCAGGGTGGATCTGAGCTCACTGCCTACTCGTCAATATTTGGATCAAACTGTTGTGCCTGTTTTAATGAACGGGTTGTCCTATTTAGCCAAGGAGCGCCCGACTGAACCTATAACCGCACTTGCTAATTATCTTTTGAAACACAAGAATATGTATGAATCTGGGAGCGAGAATTCCCCACCCAATGGGGAGAATGAGAGCAAGGCTTAAATAAAAGGCAGATATTTACTAATTTATTTGATATCATTAGGTTGTATTAAGGTATATTTTATTTTTTTTTGATGTGGCATGTAGGATAAATATTATAATAAATACACCATATTAACGATTTTATTATTATATTTGATTTTATTCAATAAGAAATATACAAGATTTTATAAATGAGTTTTTTATTTTCTAAGAATCCTCCCTCAAATATGCAAATTTTCATAAAATTGTAATAAATAAAAGTCTTTTTGATGCATAAACTGATTTATTAAAACAACATATTTGTTACATATTCTTACAAAAAATAACAGTCTATAATATATGACATTTTATTGCATGATTAAATCTAATAAAAAACTAAAAAAAAATAAAACCAGCTAAAAAATAATCACAATATTGGATGGATCCTTTCTCCAACTTACAGGAAAAACACTTAGACAGAATTTAGATAAAATATATAAATAATCTCCTTTAATTTCTTTAAAACAATGATATATGAAATTTTCTTACAATTCTTTGGCATTTCACATTTATTACGTACACTCTTATATACATGATTATAAACTTAATAATAATTGTACAGCAATTTGTACAATTATAAAAAAATACAGAACAGTTTTTTCAATATTTTCCAACTGTCCTGTATATTGAAACCCCTAAGTACTTATATGGTGCTTGGAAAATAAAAAGTGCTCAAAAATTTACAACCAATAATAAAAAAATACGTAACCATTTGTTTTTTACCTAGCCTAAAAATATTCGATAATCTTACGTATAAAATAGGAATTTTTATATCTACATATTAGATAATAGCATTAAGAATGAACTCAATTTCTTTTATATAATTATGATTAACCAACCGCAAAATTTAAAGAAATGGTGCAAACATCACTCTAAAACCACAGACAGATTCAAGTTTAAAAGATTTGTATGATATCAAACCTTTTTATTCAAATAATATGACGATTTTTTTTTATATAACTTATTTTACAAGACCTAGCAAGCCTTAAAGCTTATAGAGAGTATTTTTGTAATAGAAATTATAGGTCTAGGCTGCAGAAGACATGGCTAGAAAAAATCTAAAAAATGGTTTTATATTTATGCCTTCCAAATTTCATCAAAATCACCCTATAAATAAAAAAATTACGTAAACTCAAATCAGGATATCTTGGTGGCCAAAAATCGCAACTTCCGCAATATTAACGTGACTTTGACACAAAATTTTTAGGATTCACCAATTCAATTCAATAAAATTAAAAGGTTTTTGTAATATTTTTTTAAAAGACCAGAAAAATTTTAAAAACTGGTTTTATGATTAAAATGATAAAAAACATATTTTTTAGTAAACTTCCCTTTAAAATTTCATCAAAATTACCCTTAAAATAAAAAAGTTACATAAACTCAAATCGGTATATCTTGGAGGCCTAAAATCGCAACTTCCGCAATTTTGTTAACTTTTTAGGATCCACCCAGAAAAACAAGCTTTCCGATGAAATCAAAAGAATTTTTTTAATATTTTTGTTAGAATACATTTCCAAAAGTGGTTTTATATCTATAACTCCAAAACATATTTTCTTAGTATATTTACTTTTACCTTTAAAATTTCATCAAAATCATCCTTCAAATAAAAAAGTTACATAAACTCAAATCGGGATATCTTGGTGGCCAAAAATCGCAAGTTCCGCAATATTAACGTGACTTTGACAAAATTTCTAGAAATGATTTTTAATTAAATTAAACGCTTTTCAATTAAATTAAAAGATTTTTGTAATATTCTTTTAGAAGACAACAGAAAAATTCCAAAAACTAGATTTATAATTAAAACGATAAAAACATATTTTTCTTAGTACACTTTACCTTCAAAATTTCATCACAATCACCATACAAATAAAAAGTTACATAAACTCAAATCAGGATATGTTGGTGGCCAAAACTTCCGCAATATAAAAGTGATTTTGATGAATTTTTTTAGGATTTAACAATAAAAATACGCTTTTTTATGAAATTAAAAGAATTTTAGTAAAAGTTTTGCCAAAAGTGGTTTTATATTCATAACGACAAAAACATATTTTTTTCAAAATTTTATCAAAATCACCTTCCAAATAAAAAAGTTACATGAACTCAAATCAGGATATCTGGGTGGCTAAAATCGCAATTTCCGCAAAAAAACGTGATTTTAATGAAATATTTGGTATTCAAGAAAAAAACGCATTACGATGAAAATAAAAGAATTTTTGTAATATTTTTGTTAGAAGATATAAGTGGTTATATGTATATTTATAACGACAAAAACATATTTTTCTTAGTATACTTCCTTTTAAAATTTTATCAAAATCACCCTAAAAATAAAAAAGCTACATTAAGTAAAATCAGGACATATTGGTGGCCAAAAATCACCACTTTAGCAATATAAACGTCATTTTGATGAAATTTTTAGGATTCAACAAAAAAACGCTTTCCTATGAAAATAAAATAATTTTTGTAATATTTTTGTTAAAAGACATTGTTAAAAGTGGTTTTATATTTATATATAAATACCAAAATATATTTTTCTTAGTATACTTAAAAATTTCAAACAAAAAAGTAACATAAACTCAAATCGGGAATGGTTTTCCGATGGAATATATTAAATTTTTTTAAAAGACATTGCCAAAAGTGGTTATATATTTATAGAGACAAAAACATATTTTTTTATTAAACCTACCTTCAAAACTTCATCAAAATCCCCCTGCAAACAAAAAAGTTACATAAACTCAAATCGGGGTATCTTGGCGGCCAAAATTCGTAACTTCCGCAATATAAACGTGATTTTGATGATATTTGTGGGATTCGCCAACAAAAATGCGCTTCTCGACGAATTAAAAGAATTTGCGTGATATTTTTTAGATTTTCTAGCATGCTAAATTATATTTATTAAAAAGCGACTAGTCACCACGTTCCTTGAAGTTGGAGCAGCATGCAGTGCAGTCGAAACAGCATTGCTATCTTTTCGTGTTCCACTGCCACCCTCTGTCCACCGACAGCTGCTGCATTTTTTTAATCTCGTCCAGCAGCTTGTTTTTCTCCTCCAAAAGGCGCCCGACCTCGTCTTGCGACGATTTGAGGTACGTTTTGAGGAGTTCGTTTTCTTCCCTCGATTTTCGCAGCGTACGGTTTTCCTCGGAAACGCGTTCGAACGCTTGCAGACGACGTTTGAGCTCCTCGTGGTCGGAGGAGGATTGTTTTTGAAGAGAGTTTGAGGGTGCAGCTGGAAGTTTTTGAGGTTACAGTTTTGACGCGCATGCAGCAGTTAAAACTTGTGTTTTTTTTATTTTTGGGAGTCAAGTTAATTTTAAATTAAAAAAAAATAAACTTTCCCCAACAGTACAGAAAAGTAGCTGTCCCACTTGCAATAATATTCACTATTTAATGCTATTTAAACATCTAAGAGTAAAATATCATCCTCCATTTCTATATAGTTGAGAAAATATTTCAAATATTACAGAAAAAAACCCATTTGTGGTAATATTTAAAAATACAAGTGGTTAAAATAATCCCTAAAGTTTGTCCCTTAATTTTGGTCCCCTAGGTCACATCTCCTAGGTCAGAGCTTTTATAAATGACCTTTTGAATTAAGGGCAAATTTTTTAATGCTCCCCCTTGCGGCAATGTATTTAATATTTTGGTAGAAAATGGTGTTTTGAACTATCTTGAAGCCACAACACGTTTTTTTGTATTTTTTATACCAGCGTGGCAAAATTGTGCATTCTCTTTTGTCAAAGTAATAAAAAGTAGTAAAGGTACCAGCTGGACTTTGTTTGATTTTCAAAAGAAAGTATTCCAGTAATAGTTATATCATATAACTATTACTGGAATACTTTCTTTTGAAAATATATATGTATATGTTATATGTTCTAAAAACATACATTTTTCCCCTGGGTCCCACCTCTCCAGGATCACATATTGTGCGACCCAGGGAAAAGTTATTTGACCCAGGGGACAATTCCAAAGAAATAAATTATAATATATTTTTGAAATAATAATAAACTTACAGGAAAGTTATAAAAACATTTTTTTTTACCTTCCACCTTCTCTGTTTCTGACAGTACGTAGCCAATTTAAAATAATGTCGTCCACCTTTTTAATAATAATTTTCCTAGTCAATGTATTTTGCCTGAAAAAATTGTTTGGTAGTTCAACGAAACAATGTTAATATTGACTTTTTATTATTATTTTATTAATATTACTAATAACTAAAACTTTTTATTAATTTATTGATCGTTAAATTGGACAAGCTGGGCCCAGATGAAAAATCGAGAAAAAACGTTTTTAATACGCATTAAAAAAAAAATCTTAAACTCACTTTTTTTAAGGGACATTTTTTAAATACAGAATAGTATAATATGTATCAAGTTTGATAAACGCCATTTTATACACGAATTTAATTAAATTTAATTATCTTAAAATGATTTAAATCAAAAATTTGTATAGAGCGCCATCTATGAAACGATAGGGGAATCTGTGTGTCACCGTCAAATGCCAAATTTTTACATTTTATAAACACAATTATAAAAGTTATAAATCGAAATGTATTTCTTGAAAATTGACAGTTTTTCACAGTGAAAGTAAAAAAAATGTTTTATGAGCACTTTACACTGGAGTCCGTGCCCGAATTTAAGTTATAGTTTACTGCCGGCGAAATTAAAAGGTCAGTACAATGTTTATATAAACTTTTCAAATATTGGCGTTGAGAAACTATTTAATACTTTTGTATTTTTGTATTGAGATAATATAATAATTTTCACATTTAGTATTATTTTACAAGAAATGCAAATTATTTTAACGATTGTATGACAGTTGACAACTGTCAACTAAATTAAAACATGTGACTTAAAACCTGTTGCTAACTTCAGTCCGTGACTAAAGCGACATGTCAATGTGTATTTAAAAGGTCACTTAGTGTCATGGAAACATGTACGATAAAGGGCGTTTTAAAGGTGGGGGTAGAAAAAATATATTTGCTTTTACTTGGTTTTTTACTCAACATTTTTTTATAAATATTAAATGTTCATTTTTTAAATAAATCCTAGTGTAAATAAAACCTTAAACAAGCAAAAAAATACATTTTCAAAATGATTAAGCATTGTTATATAAGTTTTTTTAATATGTTAGTAAATTTGTGACCCAGGGGACCATTTTTTTCTTTTTTAAGGGCTTATTTAAAAAAATCCAACTGCTTACTTTTAGGTGCTAAAAACACCCCTAAATAAACAAAATTTGAAAAAAACAGTATTGTATATTATGTTTTTGTTTTAACTTTTTCTTCTTTTAAGTGTACAAGAATTTACATGCCCAATAAAGGTGAACGCGACATAATATGTACAGTTCCATTAAAGTTAGCCTTTATAGGGCCTTTAGTTCATTAAAGGCACTTTCATAAAGGGCCATTATAGAACCTTTACGGTTGTGTTTGCCGGGTAAAGACATCCTCCCGGTTTCCCTTAAACTTACCTTCGACCAATGAGGACGTGGAATTCGCCATCGCCTTCTTCGGAAAAATATTGAAAGCGCCATCTTCCGCCCGGGTGATGTACAACTCGCTCACGTTCAAGTCGATCGGAATAGGGCCTGGTGACGTAATATTTACCGGGGGACGATCTTCGTTCAAATGAACTCTCAGGTTTTCAACGGAAATCTGAAGAGTAAAAGAAAAAATACGAAATCCCTGACATTCGCGACTGAAGTTGACATTTGAGAAACGTCAAAAATAATATTCGTTTGTTACGATTTAAGACACTTTAAAAACAAAAAAATGCATTTTGCGAAGTCAAAACGTCATTTTTACCTGAACTGGTATTGGTATGGGTATGACCTCGTCCTCGGCCAGATCGGCCAATCCGGTGACAGTCGACATGTTCAGATCCAATGAGATGTCGCTGATTTCGATGGTGACTAGATCTTTGAATATGTGCTTCATGTTATAGCGATCCGTGAAGTCCATTTGCATCATGGACTTCGACGACGGCAGCGATAGGGTGTGGTCGAGTCTTAGTTTGACCTTTGACGAGGCGGCGGCGTTCTGAGGATTGTCGGTCCAAGCGCGAGAACGCGTGCTAAATTTGCTCTGCGAAAGCGAGATTTTTTATGATTGGAACACCGAATTATAAGGCTTTTAAATACCTTACTACAAAATTAATGAAATACACTATACTGTAGTAAGTTACGTACAAATCTATACTAGACCTACTAGGGTGATTACAAAAAATCGAATATTTTTTTATTTCCGGAACCTCTGGAAAGTGCTCAACAAATTTTGTCTTTAGTCCCTTATAAAAAAGACCATATTTCATTATTAATCAATCGTTTAATCAAATCTTTATACATACTTTGTAGGAAATTAAATGCTCTACAAAAAAGGACTGAAGTGTTTACCCAGATAGCACCATTCGTCCAATGGACGTCCGTTTAAGATCCATTTTAAGTACATTGGTCCACGGACTAAAAATGGATGTACTATGTACGTCCATATATTTACATCCTTTGTACGATTTTAATGGACGTCCATATAGTGTCCATTTTACGTCCATAATTATTATTACAGAAATGCAAGTTAAAACGTATTGTTGGCTGCATAACAACAGTTATGATCAATCTCACTGACATTCAAGCAAGCGCGTGCTATAAAGGACTTAAGCTATCAATGAAATTTTAAACACTTGTAGTATTGCAAATGTAATGTTCCTGAGTCGAATACAAGGATTTCCTGCCATGTTCAACATTGAATGTTGTAACTTTTAACAACTTTTAGAATATTTATATTCCTAGTGGGATTGTTACTGAGCCAGACAAAAGGCATTTCAGTTATGTTGTAGAAAATTTTCTGCAACATCGCAATGAAAATACAGTCGCAAAAACAGTTAAAGTAAGCAAAAAAGCAGGTCCTTGATGCTGGAGGAATGGTTCAAACACCTTATAGACGTCCATCAGTGGACGACTTATGGATGTCCAAAGTTGTGACATCTGGACTCTAAACGGATGTCCATGGGACGTCCATAGAAAATAAATGGACATCCTATGTACATACAGACGTCTACGAGCATACGTCCATTGGACGTCCATAGTATACCTTTGTGCTATCTGGGTAAGCGACTACTCTAACCATTTAAAAGATATTCAAGAACAAAGTTTGAAGAATTTATGAAAAAAAATATTTTTTTAAATAATTTTGTAACTCATTAAAAAATACTTATTGGCAAATGAGTATGACATATTTTTATAGGAAATTTAACGCTCTACAAAAAAGCTTTGATGTGTTTAATTGATTACTTTAACCGTTGAGAAGATATTCGTATCCGAATCCCAACGCGTACTAATACGAATATCTTCTCAACGGTTAAATTAATCAATTAAACACATTAGACCTTTTCTGTAGAGCGTTAATTTCCTACATAAATATGTCATACTTATTTGACAATAATTCTTCAATAAGTTACAAAATTATAAAAAAAAATTGTTTTAAATAAATTCTTCAAACTTGATTAATAATGAAATATGACCTTTTTATAAGGAACTAAAGAAAAAATGGAAAACTGTGATGAGAAGGATACTCCTATTTTAATATATAGCTCAAATTTGGTGCCTAAGAACCAATTTTTCAGTATCGAAAGTAAAAAAATATTCGATTTTTTAGAATCACCTTAATACCTACACTATTTTGCTAGATTCTATCAGTACTTTCTTTATTTTTTTAATGTTTTTTTTTAATTTAGATAAAAATGGTTTGGTGTAAATGGGGATCATGCAAATGCAGCAAAAATCAATCTACAGTAAAAGCTAGAATTTGATTTTTTATTAACATTTTTTGTGTTAGACGAATCAGATTTTTTTGTGTTTTAAAAACAAGCAGTAAAAATCATTAGAACATGTTTGTAAAACTTTTTACTGTGGAACAATAAAAAGTTTTTATTAAAAACAAATTATTAGACAATAATTATTATAAGTTTAGCATGCTTTGGACATGCGCATTGATAAAGGAAGGAGGAACTAATCGCAGTATTTCTGTTGCCACATTCTCAATTCAAATGTCGCATTTTATTAACTAAATTTGTCAAAAAATACATTTTGTCCAAAATATGTTACTAGGTTACTCTTTAAATGCTAAGTGAAAAGTAACAAAAAACGTTAAAAAAATCAAAAATGACTAAAACGCATGCCAAATAATAGGTTTTAGGTGTTTTTCCTAATATGCTAAACATTTTAAAATTTCCTATTTCCAATTTTAACATGTATGACAAAAATACTATAAAATGTTATATAAAATTTAGAAAATAGGAATTTACAAAACTTTGATAGATGCAATAATTAATGAATTTGTTATTTCAATACCTTGATTTTGGCCTGAACCAAAAAACACACATTCAGACAGCATGCAAAAATATTTAAAAAGAGAAATCAAAATGTGACAGTAGTAAAAGTTGGGTGGGTTGGTCAAAAATCCTTTTGGGACACAAAGTATAATACAGTGATATAAACAATGCTTTTTTACATTTTTATATTTGAAAACAATTATTTTTATCATGGTAAATGCTGTGTTGAATGTTTTAGATCAGTAGAAATCTGAGCTGGACTTACATATTCGTTAAACAAAAGTGAAGAAAATTTATATATCATACCTGAAATTCATCCCAGGGGATACTACTGCAGTCTTCATTCGAGACGCTTCCGACTTGTATTTTGATTGAAGAAGAATATCCTTGGGATTGTTGCAAAAACTCAACTTTGTTCAACTTGAACGTAGATACAGAAACCTATAGAAGAAAAATGAACTTGGAATCGTACACTGCGCTATAGAAGTGAAATGTAACATTTCAAATGTTGAAATAATATACAGGGTAATTTTTGAATCAAAATTGTCAAATATATTCTTCTTTTATTAGGCTATACATTAAATAAAAAAACAAGATATGGGTGATTCTACAAAAGTTGGACAACTTGATGTCATCAGTCAATAGAGTAGGTATTTTAATATTTTTTGTAAATATTTTAGTATATTACAAAAGATCCAGTTTTTTTTAACTTGTTCACCCAATTTTAATGTATTTTTTCAAAAGCACTTTTGTAGAACAACATAATAACTATTCAAAACATCAGTACCTTGGTGTGTCCCAACTCCTGAATAAAATATTTGAGTGATTTTATTTTAAATTATATTCATTTTATCTTAACTTTTTCAATTTTACTACAAACTATAAAACATTAAATAATGTATTTTTCATATTTTATCATAGATTCGAATAATAGCAATTAAAAAAAAAAGATAATCTTTGTACTCACTTTTACCAGTCCAATGTTAAAATTCAAAATTCCTGCGAAATATTTAAGTTTAAATGTCAAGTCCTCGTTTAAACTCAAGTGTTGGTAAAAAATTACCTACAGAGCCCGCCCTTTGCACGACAGTCATCTTGAAAACAATGCAAGCGGCGAAGTTGTGGTGAATGCACGTATAGTTCCACTCAAAATTTCAGTACTGTGGTGGGTAGTTATTTTCTTACGTATATATATTTTATTGTAATTTATATAAGGCTATATGTGATTTGTTGAAAAGTAGCATCCACTAATAAAAAATATCAGTAAAATACTTAATTCCGAATTATAATCTCAAATTTGTATCCCATTCATCAGTACCGTGTCGTCAGTTCCATGTTCGATGTTTCGGATATATTTTTTTCGCAAACTTCAATTTAAATTCTGCTTGCGCAGAACTTGTTTATTTAATGTCAATATAAACTCATATAAATTTGGTGTGGGTTCCATAACTAATAATTGAGATATCGGTATACCCAAAATCCACCAGCCGCCACTGATGTGTGGTATTATTTGATTTTAAGTTATTTAATGTATAATATGCTCAAAGTTGCAATAAATCTTATATTTTCCAATAAATTATTATTATTATTTAATTGGTACCCGGGTATACTCGTCACTTCCCTTGCTTTCAAATTTAGAAAACACAGATATTTCGGAAACTGTTTGAAAAAGTGACTGAGCCGGTCTGGAGTAGTATATTTATTATATTATCTATGTTCTCATAACAAAATACTGTTTAATTTTCTCCGAAAACTACATAAACAAAATGAGGTCAAAAGTTGACCAACTTTTGTAGAATCACCCATATATTTTATAACAGTAGAGATAATGTTATTAATTGTGTGAATGGGACAAGATAAATCTTTTTTTTTTAATTATTTAAATTATCTCTACTTTTACAAAATATTTCTTGCGTTTTCTTTATTTAATGTACCGTAAACACGGGTGGCTTTAGTTCACTTTCAAACTTAATCTTAACATTTTTGTGATTTTAACAATCATAAACATTAAATATTGTATGCCAAAATTTGAGTCTTGAGTTGCTCTTTCATAATAACTATGTTTTAATCTTACAAATGGCTGAGTTTCAAAAATTAAAATTAAAAATTGGGTGTGCAAAGTTACCCCCTGGTTGCGGGTTACTTTGTCTCACAGTGTATTTTCCGTATAAAATTAACTCAATATTTTATTTTATTTTTATTGGACATATGTTAGCAGCGACATATAGCAATTGCAAGGGATTACCGATAAAAACAATAAAAAATCGACCTGTAGTTAACCAAGGATCATCATTCCAAAGAATTGCGCATAATATAGAAATTGAAACGCGTGTATTTTTAAGAGTTTTGCACTAATGCAATATATACAACTTTAAAGTGTAATAAATCCCATTTATTTTTTTAAAACACTGATTTTTCTGTAATGTAAACTCAATAGAATCGCTCAATTGACAGGTTTAGACCAACAAATTATAAATGTTAATTCACCCGTGTTTACGGTATAGCCTAATAAAAGAAGAATATTTTTGACAAATTTGGTGCTAAAATATTATATAAAAAATTTTGTACAATTTTTTTTTATAAAAACAGTTTCGCGCGCTTGAAATGGCCGATCTATTAATAATAAACTCACCAAATCTTTTCGTCTGCAACTACTGGTCAAAGAATGATCACTAGTGGTGGTTATGGTATTTTCCTCCTCCAGAACCTCGCTAGCGACTTCGACGTTCGCTTGGGCCTCGTAAGAAAACTCGTTTACCAGAAACATGAGATCGGATCCCACCACGTCCGCCTCTATGTTTTTTATGAGCACGTAACTCTCGGAATCGCTCGATTCGTTGCTTTGAATCGACATGGTGTCGCTGGCGTCGTCCGGGCTCGGTTTCAGAGCGCTATCTATCGACGACATCAGGTTACTGAACCCTTTGCGCATCGAGGAGAAGCCTGAAAAGAATCACGTGCCAAGTAGCAAAATAGTTTTTTTAAGGTATGCAAGGGCTCCATAATACTGTTAAGGGTAATTGTATTGCTTAGTTAAAACCTATTTGCTTTAACAGCAGCTATACAGCTTCGATAAAACCACCATAGGGCTAAAAAGGGGAATCCTATCGCTGTCCTTGGGAGCAATTTGTGTGTCAATCTAAATAACATTATGAGTTGGTAATTATCAATTTCTTACGTTTTCAGTTATAAAAATGGCAGTAAATTCATTAAATATTGGTTGGATAACTTTTTTTTATGATTCAGCCCTTTTTTCTCCCTACTTTTTGCGGTTTGTTAGAAAAAATTAAAAAAAAACGATTTTTTTCAAAAACTGTCCTTTGACGACTCCTACTGAACCAATGCGAGTTACAAAAAAAACTCAAAAGCAATTTTAAAGAGCGTGAAATTCCCCATAAGGTGTATTAAACCGATTTGCAATATTGAGCATTGAGCATTAGAAATTTGAAAAAAAAAATATATTTTTTACATGCATTTTAAACGGTAAAACTTTAAATTTAAATAGTAAGTACTTAAAATTTATATTAAGAGCTCAAACTTGTTGAGAATTTTTTTTTCTATATGCAGATTAATATTTTGCTTGAGCACGGAATAAAACAAAAACTTTGCGGAAATGAATCACCCTAATTGACATATTCCATACAATGTATTTTGTCGCAGGAATAAAGAGATTATTATTATTATAATTGAAAACGCTTTAATACTTTAAAGCCTAAATTAACATAAAGCTTCATTATCTCAAGACCAACTATCACAAAGTAAAGCTGCAATAAAAATGGAATTAAATCGCACGCACCTGCATTGAAATTGTTCTGGAAGGGTGCGTTGGCCATTGGGGGCGGCAAGTCCCTGTTTAGGACGCCCCTAGGGTCCGGAGTTTCCTGAGCGAAATCCATGGAGTAGCTGGTACTGAGTTCGAGATGGGTGCCGCTCCCGTTGGCGATTTTTTTCGCCCCGTCGTTTTGCGTGATGGACAGCGTGCTGTTCTGCCACACCGTGGCGTTCGAACCTGCACGTTTTAATTTCAAAAATGGTCCACGCGAAATCGCGTTCGATACGTACCGACAAGCATATCGTCCGCTATGCTGGATGAATCAGGCACAAAGGATTCCACATCGCCACCTGATGATTCTTTTCCAGGGGTCTGGGATGGCATTACAAACGTCACTTCCACTTGAGGCACCAATGCTCCCATTACAATGGAACCATTGCTGTCAACCTAGAAATTTTGTTCTTTAGTCCCTTATAAAAAAGACCATATTCGTTTGATCAAATATTTATACATATTTTAGTAGGAAATACAAAAAAGCGATTACTATAACCATCTAAAAGATATTCAAGATCAAAGTTAGAAGAATTTATTAAAACAATTTTTAACTCATTGAAAAATAATTATTGTCAAATGAGTATGACATATTTTTGTAGGAAATTTAAGGCTCTACAAAAAAGGTCTCAAAATTAGTGGAATAAATTAGTGGTTTCAATTCAAACGTAAAAGTTTGTCTTATGAATATGCATGGGTTATTTTCAAATTTCTTGTACATTTGCTGTCCCTCAAGTTTAATGTTTTATAAAAAATTGAGTTTCCAAAGAAATGGATTATAATAAATTTTTAAAATAATAATAAACTTACAGGAACGTTTTAAAACTTTTCGACCTTCCATCTTTTTTGTTTCTGACAGTGTGTAGCCAATTTAAAATAATGTCCTCCACCTTTTTAATGGTAAATTTTCTAGTCAATGTATTTTGCCTCAAAGAAGCTGGAAAAAATTTTTTGGTAGTTCATCAAAACAATGTTTATATTGACTTTTTAATATTATTTTATTATTATTATTTTATTAACTAAAACTTTTTATTAATTTATTGCTCGTTAAATTGGACAAGCTGGGCCCAGATAAAAAATCGAGAAAAAACGTTTTTAATACAGATTAAAAGAAAATTTCTTAAACTTAATGGACATTTTTTAAATACAGGAAATATATTAAAAATACTTATGTATGTAAGAAAGTTGAGAAATAGAACATAGTTTTTGCTTTTACTTAAATTTTTTTATAAATAATAAATTTTTGTTCTTTTTTAAACAAATTTTAGTGTAAATAAAACCTTAAAACGATTATTAACAAGCAAAAAAATATATTTTCAAATGATTAAGCATTGTTATATAAATTTTTTTAATATGTTAGTAAATTTGTGACCCAGGGGACCATTTTTTTCTTTTTTCTTTTCTAAGGGCTTATTTAAAAAAATCCAACTGCCCACTTTTAGGTATTGTATTGTATTGTATATTATGTTTTGTTTTTCCTTTTTCTTCTTTAAATGTACAAGGATTTTGAAAATGACTAAAGTGCCTTTATTAACTACCGTTACATGCCCAATAAAGGTGAACGCGACATAATATGTACAGTTCCATTAGAGTAAGCCTTTATAGGGCCTTTAGTTTATTGAAGGCACGTTTATCCCTGATAGCACATTTTATTCTAAGAATGTTTTTTAAACCTTGCAGTGAGAATATTCTTAGGATCTTCTAAAGAACATGCTTAAAAGACATATAGCATGATCCTAAGAATATTCTTACTGGCCTACAGGCAGGTTCTTAGAAGGTGTAAAGTTTTAGTGGTAAAAATTAGTCTACTCTAAACATATGCTTAGAATGTTTTTATAAATAATAAATTTTTGTTCTTATTTTAAACAAATTCTAGTGTAAATAAAACCTTAAAAGCAAAAAAAATATATTTTCAAAATGATTAAGCAACAATCAAGCATAATTATTAATAACATAACTTTAAAAAGAAAAGATATATCTTACCTAATAATTGATATAACAAGGTGTATAACATACAAAATGTTATTTTATTTAAAAATTCTTGAAATAAAAAAAATTAAAACTATACTTCCCAATAAAGTTTACTATTCTGCCAATGAATAGTTGTGTGACCTGTCATTGTTATGACAGGTCACACAATTTTATTTTTAGATATACATAGGTACTTGAGTTTTAATGTGATTAACTTTTATACCTATGTTTTATCTTATTTTCAAATATTTTATGTATTGCTATCTAGTGAATTTTTATATATATTTTTTTAATTTTATATGTATTTATTTGATCTTGTACCCCTGCCCCTGCAACTGCTTGACATGTTCCATACAATGTATTTTGTTGAAGGAATAAATATATTATTATTATTATTATTATTAATGCGCACTGATACGAATATATTCTCAACTGTAAAAGTAATCACACTTTTTTTGTAGAGCGTTAAATTTCCTACAAAAATATGCCATACTCATTTGTCAATAATTATTTTTTAATGAATTACATAATTATTAAAAAAAAATTTAATAAATTCTTCAAACTTTGATCTTGAATATCTTTGAAATGGTTAGAGTAATCAATTAAACACATCAGACCTTTTTTGTAGAGCGTTTCCTACAAAAATATGTGACAATATATATTTTTCAATGAAATACATAATTATTAAAAAAAAATTGTTTAATTAATTCTTCAAATTTTGATCTTGAATATCTTTTAAACATAAACACATTAGTTCTTTTTTATAGAGCATTTAATTTCCTACAAAAATATGTTTAAAGATTTGCTAAACGATTAAATAATAATGCAATGTTTTTTTTAAAGGGACTAAAAAAATGGAAAACTTTGATGAGGAGGATCTTCCTAATAATATTAAGAGCTCAAATTTGGTGACCACTTTCTAGAGGTGCCTAAGAACCAATTTTTCAGTGTCGGAAGTAAAAAAAGACATGTTCAGTGACATTTTGGTGCTAAGCAAAAACCCACCGTACCTTCAAAATCTTGCTGGAATCTATGCTCAAGAACGTGGCCATCTCGGCCGCCTCTTCGGCCAACCTCAGCAAAAACAAGTACTGATAATGGTTGATTTGCACGCTGACGAGATTCGCAACGTGAGCCAGCGCGTGTATGTCGGCGTTGTTGCCGCGACCGGGGTTGCCGTTGCCTCGAATCGTCGAGTTGGGGTCCATGTGCGAGTGCAGCCACACCGTGACGGGAACGGCGTCCAAAAACGGCACCGGTCTCACGGCTGCGCGCGAACCCACGAAGTCGGCCCAAACCGGGTCCAAGTTCGCGCACCACACGTCTTTGGCTTCCGTCCATAGCAACTCCCGCGTGAACTGGTGATTCTAACGAAGTATTAAATTCGTCATTACACTATGATAGTTCGATTTACTCACAATCCACACAACAAGGTCTGTTCTATCTCATGCTAAAAATACTAAAAATCACTGCAACACTGCACAGAGTTTAACGGCGGCCATTTTTGTTGTGTACAATTCTTGTGCTTTGGGTTTGTGCTGTTTAATTATTGTTTTAAACGTAGTGTTTCTTACAGAGGCACTTGTAAGCCTCAAATAAGGCCTTTAAGTGCTAAGGACAACCATTTTACTTCTCTTTTATAATAAATATGCCTTATTCTATCAGGGCTGTCAAATGACAATTTGAAGGTTAATTTTTGGGTTATAATTTAACCTTAAAATTGACATTTGACAGTTTTATGACAGCCCTGATAGAAGAAGTTTATTTTTTACAATAGACGAGTAAAATGGTTGTTCTTAGCACTTTAAGGACTCTTTTAAGGCTTACTATGAGAAACACAACGTTTAAAACGATTATTAATTTGTATAAACAGAGCACAAATCCAAAGCACAAAAATTGTAAACAACAAAAATGGCCGCCGTTAAACTGTGCAGTGTTGCAGTGATTTTTTGTATTTTTAGTACAAGATAGAACAGACCTTGTTGCGTGGATTGTGCGCCCACCTATATTACCTAATATTGGGCTGCTGATTTAAAAAATGCCACTCTTTTTGCTCCAGGAAGTCTAGGATTCGAAACAATTGCGTAATAAAAAGTTTTTTGTTGATATTTTGATTATCTATTAAATTATTTTGCCTTAAATCTATTTTGGATGTTCAGTATATTTTTGACGTTTTTTGTCAAAAATATACAGGGACTCCATACAAAGTCATCGGTAAATAAATGTCAAATAGAAATTTTGTTTGTTCCATTGTAGCTGTATACTATAGTAGTATTAGGGATATTTAATAAAGCACTTTTCTGCAGAGAAGTGCTTTATTAAATACCAAAACTAAAATTATAATGTTTTTTTGGTAAAAAGTATCATTTTTTGAAATTTTTGTGTCGTTTTTTTAATTACTAATTAAATTGAAAAGGCAACAAAGTAAATGGGTTCGGTATAAGCATTACTTTTCGACTATTATTTGATATGTTTTTATTCACATCATGCCTAAAGTAACCAAAAATTTAATCTCGAATCTTATGTATTAAGTCTTGTCAAAATTTAATATCGAATTGAAGTATAAAGGCGCCTTTATCTACTTTATTGTTCAAGCACACTAAAGTGACATTTAAAATTTAAACTTTAAATTGTATTTTTACTTGAAAGTAATTTTAAGAACCAAAAATTAAAAAAGAGCAGGAAATGGAAGTGGTAATGGTAGTGGCAGAGAAAGAGAAAGGAGACGAACATTTATGTCGTCGTAAATTTGTTTTGTTTTTGTTGCGGTACCTTTACGCCCAAGAAAAACCAACGCAATATTTCATTTCAAAATTTTTTATGAGATATGCCTACTACTTTAATTTTGCAAAAATATTAAATACGACGTTTAATGAAAGATCAAGCATTCAAAAATGCTCCCAAAGTTGACGAGCTTGTCGCATATGGCAGTGTTAAAGCTGTCATTGAAAATGTTCTTGGTACATATCGGGCCTAAAATTGGCGCCAATTCATTGAAAAAATGCTTTCCGTTTTGCAAAGAATTAGCGTTAATATGTCATTTAAAATACATTGTTTTTTTTTCATCCTGATAAATTTGCCGAACTGATAAACATGGAGAACGATTTCACCAAGTAGATATCTATGAGTATAGCGGAAAGAAGTTGGATTCATTGGTGGGAGACATTTGCTGGAATTTGCAGCAAAAGATGTACGACGATGATGAGGATTAAGCACAATAATACTATAATCTAATTTGATATTTGATACGATTTAATAAATTTAAGGTAGAAAAAAGCAAAATTATGCAATGCATTAAATTTTGAGTGCTTAATTTGGATAAACAATACTGAACTTGTTTACTTTGTTGCTCTTTCAATTTAATAATTAAAATAAACGACAAAAAATTTCAAATAATGGTTGTTTTTTACATAAAATACATTAAAATATGATCTATTTGCCGTATTTAGTACATTCAAGATAAATTTAAGCAAAAATAATTTAATAAATAATTAAAATACAAACAAGAAAATTACATTTTGAGGTGATTGAGCCGAGCATTTTATTACGAAATTGTTTTAAATCCTAGACGTCCTAGAGAAAAACGAATGACATTTTTGAAATCAGCGGCCCAAAATTAGTTAAACTAAGCTGGAGTATTTTTTGTTAGGAAAAAAAGTTTATAAAACTATCACAGTGTTATTATAATACACTCACGTGCAAAATAATCGATCCACACAAATTTTCGATGAAAATCAATCGCAAATAACTTTTTTATTTGATTTCGGATTTAAACGAATATTAAAGAATATTGTAGATAAATTAATGGACAATCGCTCACATTTAAAAAAAAAAATACTAAAAAATAGACATACGTTTATAATATACAGGTTTAAACAAAAAGATGTTTTTTACCATAAGTTTAAGACACTCTGTAGAGTGGCAAAACCGTATATTGTTCTAAATTAAGTTTTATTTATCAAGTCACATCTATTCTTAACAATTTTGTTTTTGGTTCACCTCGATATATTTATTTTTGTGGAAAATATGGAATTTTTAAAAAAAACATTGCAATTTCGAATATTTTTCTGTATGAAGAACTAAGGTTGCTATGGTCCATCCATAGGCTATGGAGAATGACAGTGACAGTTTTGTTAAATCATCTTATACTTGGACATGTCATACACGGCTTTCAAAAGCTATCAAATTGTTTTTTACAAATTAATGTTTAAAATTTGAGGTGTCTTCTTACTTTATAAAATGGATATGTCTCCGAATGATGTTGCCAGAGCCATTAATTTAATCCAGGATGGACGGTCACAGTATTACGTGGCAAGTGTTTTAAAGGTCATAAGAAGTAAAGTACAAAGGGCAACATCAGTCGGAGGCATTTTTAAACGTAAGAAGACACCTCAAAATTAACACATTAATTTACAAAAAACAATTTGATAGCTTTTGAAAGCCGTGTATGACATGTCCAAGTATGGGATGATTCAACAAAACTGTCACTATCATTCTCCATAGGCTATGGATGGACCATGGAAACCTCAGTTCTTCATACATGGAAAAATATTGGAAATTGCAATGTTTCTTAAAAAAATCCATATTTTCCACAAAAATAAATATATCGAGGTGAACCAAAAACAAAACTGTTAAGAATAGATGTGACTTGATAAATAAAACTTAATTTAGAACAATATACGGTTTTGCCACTCTACAGAGTGTCTTAAAGTTATGGTAAAAAACATCTTTTTGTTTAAACCTGTATATTATAAACGTACGTCTATTTTTTAGTATTTTTTTAAAATGTGAGCGATTGTCTATTAATTTATCTACAATATTCTTTAATATTTTAGTCCGACATCAAATAAAAAAGTTATTTGCGATTGAAATTCATCGAAAATTTGTGTGGATCGATTATTTTGCACGTGAGTGTATACTGCTTACCAAAGCGTCGATTTCGTTGGGCAAGCCCCTGACGTTGTCGTTGGCCGAGATGTGGTCCAAGAACTTTTGCGTGACGATGTAGAAGTCGCCCGGCTTCGAGGGGAATTCCGTCCCGAAAAAAAGCGAACCCATGTGAAACGAGTCGACGCACTTCGCCAAATCTGCGCGGGAGGATTGTTCCAAGCTGCGCACGTTCGTTATGGTTGCTCTGGTCACCTGCACGCTCAAACATTTCGGTCTGTCGCGCTGGTTGGGGTGCTCAACTGTCGATTCGAAGTTGATCTGAACGAAAAAAATCGTTTTTGAGGTGCCATCAATTAATTACTTTCGTTTAATAATAAGTATGTTATTTTTACGCCTTTGAGGAGGTTGGGTCGTATATGGCCGAGTAAGGGGAGTTTCTTTTACACTTAATGCATAAGTAGCAATAGGGTAAAGTAGACAGTTATCGGATACTTTACTGTTATTGGACAATTTTGGAGCATCCGTGCAAAACCGGCTAAATCCATTTTATTCAGTTTTGGTTTTTTTTTGATTTCGCATCTTTGGGTTCATTTCTATCGACAACCAAGATAATTCTGTTTAAATCCGACTATATCCATGTTAAAATCACATTTAAAAGGTTTTTATAAACGTTTTTATAGCAAACCCGGCTATATCCAATAAATAATATGTCGATACTACTACTAAAATTTGTTCTGTTTTTTCATGTTTGCACTAAATTTATTTTGTTAATATTTTTGAATAATAAAGGTTTTTTTTCACATTTTATTCGGTTTTCGAGCAAAACCGGCTATATCCAAAACATTTTTTGAAATTTTGGCCTTAATATAAAGTTTTTGAAAACGAAAGTATGTCTTATAAATCAAGTAGGTACTACAAAGCCCACAAAACTCAAGTTTGCTTTTTCTTTTATCTGTAAATGCCAGGAAACCAAGAGTTTTTGCCATTTTCCCAACATTTTATTAAAGTGGATATAGCCGGTTTTGCACGAATGCTCCTCAATTAACATTAATACTGTTAAAACAATTATAAATATCTCAGTCGGTATAAATATAGAACTACTTTATTTTGGGTCCAATATATTACAGTAAAAAACATTACAGAATATTACGTTGGCCACATAGTAACCAACGTAATATTCTGTAAAACATTTACCTTTTACAGAATATATTCGGTAAAATCACTCAATAACCGTAATAATTTATGCGTTTGCACAGTAAGAAAAAATTACAGAATATTACGTTGGCCACAGAATAGCCAACGTTTTATTCTGTAAAATATTTACCTTTACAGAATGTATTCAGTAAAATCACTCAATAACCGTAATAATTTATGCGTTTATTTGAAACACCATATTTTTTATGTAAATATTACATATTTTTATCCGTAATTTTACCAAATATATTTTAAACACCATATATTTTATGTAAATATATTACATATTTTTATCCGTAATTTTACCATTATTTTTTACTGTATAAAGTGCGAACTTTTTTGTCCTATAGGATAAAAAAGTTTGCACTTTACTTTGGTGGTAGTGTTTAAATAATAATAAAAAATATTTATAAAAAGTGTACAGACCGAGTGTGTGGTATAAATGTGTTCCTCATGGTTTAAACATTGTCAATTTAATGCGTTTTAATTTTAATTCTAAAAACAAACAGTAAAATGGCCAGTGTTCAATTACTGGTTGGTAAAAAATGTAAATTTCTAATATTTGACATATGTCCAATATCATACTCTATTTCGCTGGTTTGGTGCAAGACTATCCTATGTCCATGTTCAAAGAATTGGAGAAAAACAATATTAAACATTTCTATTTATTGTTACTAAATTGTTTTTTGTAAATTCAGCAATACAACCTCAAATTTGGATATTATTGAACCCTTCATTTTTCCAGACTCGGAAGGTAATCTAATAAAAAGAAAATTCCCAAAGAAGACCCTATGGAAAGTTATCTTAGATTTTCAAGTCCATTAAATATTGTTTCTTTTTTTTATATATATATATAATTATGTCAAATAATTTTTTACCAAATTTATTGTTAAAATATAAATGTATTTATATGGGCAGAAAGACCTCGGTCATTAGCCTTTTGGTTTATTCCAATAAAGATATTTACTACTACTACTTGTTTTTTGCGTCATTCTTTAAAAAATTGGAAGGTTTTACATCCAAAGATTAATAAATACAAATTATGCAAAAAACAATTTAGTTACAATAAATAGAAATGTTTAATAGTGTTTTTCTTCAATTCTTTAAAAATGGACTTAGGATAGTCTTGCACCAAACCAGCGATTTGTATCCCGGACATTTTATTTTTATTCTAATGTAAAATTGTCCCCTGAATCCGAAAAGACCGTCTAAAACTATAAAAGTTAAGCAGTTTTTGAGATATAGTCAATTCTGTATTATATGTAAAATTGATTAGGTATATTTCAAAAACTGTTCTACTTTTATAACTTTTACGACATTTTCCGATTCAGCGATTAATAATTCATAGGAATTGACTGCTAAATGTGCTAAATTAGTGGCTGCTTTTTCGCTATGACATTTTTGACTAATTCATTTTTAGAGAGTAAGTAATAAGTGATTTCTTCGTCACACGACATCTTGCAGAATAACAGTGATTTAAATACAGTGCATGATAGAGAACATAAAAAACTAATGACAACAAAATTAATAAATTCGGAAAATACTTTTAACATACCACCCGAAAAAATATTAGATATATATAAATCATCCTGTTCCGGCCTAAACATTATAAATGCTTCACAAACTAGAGATACCACACTTAATGATATTTGCAACAAACTATTTTAGAAGCCAGAAAAGGGATGAGGAATCCGAGAAAGAAATATATGAATTATATGATATTGGCAAAAACGAAATAAAAAAAATTACCTAAAACAGCAATTTATCCTTAAAAAATATTTAACAATTTATGTTATTTCATGTAAAGTTGTTAAGTTTATATAAAAATTATATGTCCAATAACTATGGTCAATGTGTCCAATTACTATACTTTTTTGCATGTTTCTATAAAACTAATATTAAAAATTCAAATATTATTATTTTTAAGTAAACGTAAATAAGTTTAAAGAAACAAACTATCATTTTTATATATTTATAAGAAAAAAACTAAAATCTTTCAAACAATGGCATATATAAATTTTAAATAAATAATATTCCTTAAGTGTCCAAAACTTATTTTATAATTTTCTTACATTTGATTTAAAAAACAGTAAATTTTATAAATATATTTTATTTTAATACTAAAGGCACTCTTCAGTGTGTCTACTTAAGTTGGCAACATATGAGAAACTTTTTTATTATTAATTTTAAGAAAAAAAGTTATTCTTCATAAAAAGTTCTGCATGTTCTAATCATCAGATATAAAAAAATTTCAGTCGTTTACGCGGTTTGTCAAAAAATATGAATCTTACTCAAGAGTAAAGTACCTTTATATCTACATCTAAAAAATAAATATTTCACATTTTCAGATCCATTGTGACTATTATTTAGGCAAACTAAAGGTAATTTTAATGTTACTCTCAGCAGTAAAGTTTTGTTTAAAGAGTCTCTAATTTTTAAGTTTTAATGTCGTAGAGATAGCAGTGCAGTGTGCAAGAGACATTTTTCACAATAAAAAAAATCTATTTTCCAAGTGACACAACAAATGCATATATATTAATATATTGATATCAGTAAAGAGTTTTTTATCAAACAAAAAATTGAAGTCTATTTTTTACTTTTGCAATAGGTGGTGGGACGGCAAATTTAATTTGACATACCCATCAAAGATAAAAAAAACATAAGAAATGTACTATGAACTAGGTAAATTGTTTCAAATAGAGTTGGAACTTACCCTAGGCAGTATGGCTTCGATTTTAACGTCGATATAGGTTAGATCGCTTTGTGGTATTTCCGCTTTGGATGCCACCAATGATTGGTACAAATTTAAGGCGAATGAGTTCAACCACAAGCAACTGTCAACGTCAAAAACCACTTGTATCGGGTTGACTTGCACGTAGAATTTTGGCGGAGGTACTAAAAATTAGTTTTTTTAGTTTATAAAATTGATAGAAAATAATGCCGTCCTTAGATATTTCTTTTCTAGTTATTTTTCACTGTTTGATAATTGTTTAACAAAATTCCCGAAACCGAAATAATGCGATATACAGTTTTAAGTTGACGCGTTCCATTTAACAGCGTGTAGAAATCAGATAAACAAATAAATATTTTAAGTAACTTTTTTATCAAAACTCAAAAATAAGAGAGTTATAGGCCTTTCAAGTTTAATTAAATTTTGAGCCGGTCCTGGCTATTGTTAACAAAAACATAACCATAAAAATAAAAATAACAAAATAAACAATGCAAAATGTCATATATGACAACAAACATAACCATTTAAATCAAAATGACATTTAGCAATGAAAAATGTCATTATTTAAGTTTTTTTGTGCCCTAATTATTGTTAAAAATGGTTCATAATTATAGCAATAATGAATTAGTGGAAATGTTACTAATTTATGGAGAGTGTCGTCAAAATGCAAATGCTGTAACTTAAGTAAATAATGACATTTTTTATTGCAAAATGTCAATTTGATTTAAATGGTTATGTTTGTTGTCAAATATGACATTTTGCATTGTTTATTTTGATATTTTTATGGTTATGTTTTTCGTTAACAATAGCCAGGACCGGCTTAAAATTTAATTAAACTTTGATGGGCTATAACTTTTTTATTTTTGAGTTTTGATAAAAAAGTTACTTAAAATATTTATTTGTCTAGCTGATTTCTACACACTGTTAAAAGGAACGCGCCAACTTAAAACTCACCCTGTATGTAACTAAATTTATTTCTATACAACAGAGATACAAATTTTGATACTATAGAGTTTTTTAGGCCTTAGTGTATTCACGTTTTTAATAAAAATACTTTTTTATCTTTAAAACTTGAAAAAAATATACTTTCTAAATAATAATAATAATTCAGTGCACCATTTAATTTTGATTTGAATATTTAACATGTTTTTAAAAATAGAACTTTCCTGGTGTAAAGTTGTCTTTAAAATATGTTTTTTACTCGAAAAATGGCATAATTTAAAATCTTACTAGGGGCAGCAAATTTGTGTTCACAAATATTTAAATACTTACATGGAAATGGTACATCATTTGGATAATAGTAGTAAATGAATTCAGCATGTAAAATGCTAGATTCTTTTGGAAGTTGCATGTGTTCTCTATCCCCTAAGAAGAAAACAGTAAAATAAAATAAAAGACAAACTTTTATTATTGTTGTAAAAAAACACTAAAAGTGATCAGATGCATAAATACATATACAGTGTGTCCGTAAAGTCCCGGAACATGTGATTATTTTGAAAACGGTATTTTTTTTAAAAAAACGCTGAAACACGCCAACTTTGATATTTTTCTAGCAATATTTTAGCATATGTAGTTGTTCCAAATTCTGCCGCGTGGCGGCGCCACAATCAAAGTCAGTTTTTTTTAAATTGCAACCCTTTATTTTTGTTGCATTTTTGGATAGCTACCGTTGTCCTGATTACATTGATGTGCCACATCTGGGGGGTTACATAAGAAAATTTTTGAGAAAATCAGATTTTTGCTGCCGAATGAGATTTTGGTATTTTGTCAAACTTACACAATCTATGCGTTGCTTAATGTTTTTTGGAAAGCCAATCAGAGCAGTTGCTCAAAGTGTCCACCGTAAACTATTTGGAAATGGAACAGCCTACAAACGAGCGTTGTACGTTTGCCAGTACCGCTGGAGTGATCATCTGGATCTCGGCTTGAATGCGGTGTCTTAGGTCGTCCAAATTTTAAGGCCTGTTTACATAGACGCGGTTTTTAAGAGGTCCCCATAAAAAGAAGTCTAAAGGGTTCAAATCGGGCGATCGCGCTGGCCACTCAATTTGACCCCTTTGACCTATCCAGCGATTGGGAAAGACCTGATTTAAATAATCCCTTAATAGCAATGCATAGTGCCCCGTAACAGCGAATAAGTTCGTCAAAACCAAAATCTTAATCAGCGGCAAAAACCTACTTTTCTCAAAAATTTTCTTTTGTAACCCTCCACATGTAGCATATCAATGTACTCAGGACGACAGTAGCTATCCAAAAATGCAACAAAAATTAAGGGTTGTAATTTAAAAAAACCTTACTTCGATTGGTGCGCCGCTACGCGGCAGATTTTGGAACAACTACATATGCTAAAATATTGCTAGAAAAATACCAAAGTTGACGTGTTTCAGCGTTTTTTAAAAAAAATATCGTTTTCAAAATAATCACATGTTCCGGGACTTTACGGACACACTGTATACAGTGTAAACCATCAATAGTGCTTCAAAAAACTACTAATTTTGATAACAATTTCGAATACCTGAAGCACCCTTGTCTCTCCGTTTATGTTGAGCTAACAAATCAAGAACAAATTTTTTCGTAAAAAAAATCATCACCGATTACAATTAATCTCACCGGAAATGAACTCCTTCAGCTGTTGCTTTTTTCCGGACGTCGTCACCTTGTAGAGAGTGAAATCTTCGATGCGCATGACCACGCAAGTCGTCATCAGTTTCGACAGTTGAATCTCGACGCGTCGTTTGGCCTCCTTCTGACTCGGACTGAGAGGCTTGCGTTGCTCCTGATTGGGCGAAGCGCCGGCCGAGGGCGGAGTCTAAGAGATACATGGACATCAGAAGGAACATTCGGTTTTTGTCACTTCACAAGCAAAATATCGAGAAAACAACGTCTTTAACCTTACTCCTAAACGTGGTACAAGAAAACAAGGTATGTTCTTGCGCATGTGTTTCCACCACTCCATCAGATTGGCGAAGAGGTGGGAGCACCCAGTCGCCGCCATTTTGACTATTTACATTTTGATGTGAGTTGTTTTTTAAGCTATTTTAAAGTTTAAAGTTTAAAATGTCTACCTGCCAAGTGAAAGTCTGTAAAAACAATGCCAAAAAGAAAAAACCTGAAAATCCAGTACATTTCCTTTAAAAACAACTTTCCATTTGTATACACAGATTATCTGTGTCAAACATATAAATAAAAAATAGTTTAGGTTAATGTTTTAGGTTAATATTTTTGTTTGTTTTGTAGCTTTTTACTTGGGAGAGATAGTTGCTATAAGAAGGAACATTGAATCGAAAAAAACTGCATTTCTATAAAAAAAAAGTCCTTAAAAGTGGATACAGTACCAACTTCACACTTAACAGCTGATCTATCAAAAGAGAACTCAAGTAAGTACTTCGTAAGAAATTAATATAACATTGGAAAAATCAATATAAATCATTGTTCTTTTTACAGTGTACATGAAATAGGACAAAACCAGGAAGCATAATATGATCTTTGAAGACAGAAACTCAAACTCAAACTGCATTTATACAGGTAATAATAATGCACGCCCGCTTTAAAGTGTCAAAAGTAAAAAAAAACTCAAAACTGTTTTTTTCCTTGTGACACTTTTGAAGCGAGTTTCCAATACAATTGTATTTTAATTTTATTATTAGTAAGAACTTTTGCAAGCTGTAAAAAAATATGTGGTTAGGGTGAAAAGTTACTGTACCTAACAGAAAATTGGGTATACGCTAAAGAAGTATAGGGTTTTCGCAACGCGCGCGCCATCTGGTGGACTTCAAAAGCATTGCGTGAATTTAAGAATTGTCGATAATACATTTTAAGCATACGAACTGTACATCATTTTTAAATAAATGGGTAGTTTTTTCACAAAAGAGAGGAAAGCAGAAGTCTTACTCGACAAATTTTGTTTAATTGCACAGCTAAATCGCGCACGTTATTTGTGTTTTATGTTGCATGGAAAAAAATAAAAAACTGGTTTAGTACCTACTCGATTTCGATTGATTATTCTTTATATCATTGATTAAGAAACTCAACGCTTAAATGCTTATATAGTTAGTAACTATTAGTTACGTTAGTGTGTGTATTTTATCTAAGGGATCATGGTGAATTATTGTGTTTTTAATTGTAAATAAAATTCAAGAACTAAATCGTCGAATTTTCATGTTTTGCCAATGGATCCAATTTGGTAAGTACATTTGTTGGTGCAGAATTAACTAATGATAACTTTACCTAATATAATTTATATTTAAGTTTGGACATTTTTAAGAAATTGGTAAATCAACCATTTTTATGTTTGAGTTCTCTAAAAAACGCCGACAACTGCATTTAAACAACAAAATATACCTACGCAACATAATATTATATATAATACATAATATAATGGTATTTTACCGTTGAGTGGAGACTTTAAAGAATTCTTAATCAACACTTTTAATAATGCTAAATGATGTTTAAATTTAGTCGACTTATTTGTTTGACGATTATTACTGAATTGAAATGTTTACACTTTTCACGTTAATCATTACTAAAATGTGTATTTATTGAATCTAATAGATACTATTTATATTTACAGGGTCTGTATGAATTTTATTTCTTCATTCGGATTAACACTGTTTATTGGAAAACCGATAAAAACTCAATTCAGGATTTCCTGGATTCAGCCAACAACACAACAAATCGTGACAAGGTTTTTTTTCTATATTTTTTAACATTTTATGGCCTTATTCTCAAAAACACTTGTTTGTAACACACGCGTTTGACAGCTGATTATCAAAAGTTGTACTTTTGTTACTTGTTGCGTATTGCTGTTCAATAAATGCAGTAAAAACTTTACAAAGTTACCTTGTTTTCTTGTACCATGGTTCTTACCTTGTTGGAACGACTTAAGGGTGCGTGTTGCACTTGGTGCTTGTCGATTAGGTCGATGAATTTCGTCCTGAAGGCCGCTAGCGATTGCTCCTGCCACATTGTGTGAGGTATGGAGGATGCGTTGTACTTTGGCCAACATTTCCTGTTGTCCCGTGCTAAGTGATATGGATAGTAGTCGATTTGGAACTTTTTCACGCTGATTTGGAGGGCGCCACCGTCTTTCAAGTGCGGATGACTCGACCTGCCGGCTGAGCGAAAGAAAGCGGTGTTGTCGAGTTTATTTATACATGTAATACTTACAACCTGGATCGTCACAGAGGTGCAGAACAATTTGGTTCGACAAGAAATGGTAGGAAGTCTCGACGACGTCGTACATGCTGAATAGTTTGCTGACTGATCGTTCGTTTGCCCGCGTTTCCGGCATTTGATTTGGCAACTCCTGAAATCACTTAAACAATACCAACCGCGCAAAACGAAACGTTAAATACCTCTAGTTTTCTGGCGGCTTTCACGGTTCTCGTCATTTCGGTGGCTCTTTGCACCAAACCGGAAAGGGAGTCCAAAAAATGTAGGGCAGCTTTTAGCTGCGAATCCGTTAACACCCATAATAAATCGTCTAGTATAATTACCAACCTTGACCCCAATATAAAACAATCTACAAACAATCACGTTAATTTTCACCATCAAACGCGTCAATCAAATCTACCTGATATTCTTTTCTTTATAACAATTCTACACCTAGCTTGATTGGTCAACAATCTCAAAGGGGTCAAGTTTTTATCAATGGTGGATTTTGCCTCAATTCGAACAGTTTGCCATTCTAACTCCTTAAAAATCAGTAGTTGACCCTTTTCGGGGTCTTTGACCCTCGTCATGCGCAGATCCGACTTAACCCATCTCGGGTTTTTTGATTCCACTACTATTCTGGAAATCTAATTAAAAATATTTTACTATTTAACACCACACCAAATGCTATGGAAGTTATTATAAGTAACTTTTTTATTATTTCTCATAATATTATTATGTTTTATCCAAATGTTTTAACATTTATTAAATAATTTTTAAATTTATGTAATTGGTTTAAAATTTTCCTAACTAAAAATTTTGAATTTCATTTATAAATTTAAAATATGTTCAACTATCATGTAAGTATTGAAAGACAAAATTTACCAACATATATTGCACGCCGTTTTATTAGATAAAAGTTTAAAGATTAAAGTTTAGCACTTAAATTATGTTTTAACAGAAATTTATAAAGTAAAATTTTTTTAAACCCAAAACAATTGATAGTCAAAAAATATTTTAAATACAACAGTAAAAATTTATGTTTAAAAATATTGAGTTTTAAAAGTTTTAGTTGTAATATTTTATTCTACAAAATTATTGGTTTAAATTTTTAAAGAGTCATTTAAATGATGGTAGCTTTAGTAGAAGGCACAAGAGTCTGGGATCGGAGCCACGATGCAGCCAGTTTGATCCGTTGATGTTTTTTAATTGTCGAATTAACTTAGTACAATAGGCACTAAAAATGTTGTTGTTCTATTATTAAATTTATGTAATAAAGAAACATTTCATTACAATAATTTGTAAAACGCGTCAAATATTTATGGAGCAAGCACGATTTGGCAACATTGCGGATCAAACTGGCTGCAGCGAGGCTCCGATCTTGTGCCTTGTACTAAAGCTTCGTTTACACTTTGTAATTTAAAAATTATCGACACATTTAAATGTAAAGTTATAAATTTTGTCTTAAAAATGTATCAATTTAAAATTGTTAAAAATAAAAGTTATTGGTTTAAATAAGTAAAGAGTCATTTAAATGATAGTCGATAAATTTTTAATGCAAAAATTACCACTTTACAATTTAAAACTAACATGTTCAAATTTTTGTATAGAAAATTTATCGACTATCATTTAAATGACTCTTTACAAATTCAAACCAATAATTTTGAAGAATAAAATATTTAAATTCCATATTTTAAAAATTAATAATTTTAAACTTAAACTTTTACAGTTGCATTTTATATTTAAAATATTTTTTGATTATCAATAGTTTTAAGTTTACAAAAATTTAACTTTTTAAACTATTTTGGTAAAAATGTTTTATATGTGTTTTTATTTCAAATGGCTTGATACTATTTTTAAATACTAAAAAATTTAACTTTACCAAATTAATCTCAATAATTTTATAAAATATTTATTTAAGTTAACAAAATGCCACCCAAATAAATTATACTTGTGAAATTATATTTATTAAAAAATGATAGAAAATAATATTGTTTAATAAAGAAGTGAACTGTTGGTTAGTAAATTTTGTCTTTCAATACATGATAGTTGAAAATATTATAAATTTATAAATGTAAACCTAAAATTTTTAGTTGGGAAAATTTTAAACCAATAAAATTTTAATTTAAAAAATTATTTAATAAATGTTAAAACGGCGTGCCATAACATAAACATATCACTTCTGTTTACAAAATATATCAATTTAAAATTGTTAAAAATATAATGTTTTGGTTTAAATTTGTAAAGAGTCATTTAAATTTTAAAATCCAAATTTTTATTCCAAAAATTACCACTTTAAAATTTAAAACACACATTTAAATTTTATTGTGAGAATATTTGTATTAAAAATTTATCGACTATCATTTAAATGAATCAAATTTATACAGATAATTTTGTAGAATAAAATATTTGTACTACAAATTTTTAAAATCAATATTTTTAAGTTTAAAGCTTAACAGTTGTATTTTATATTTAAAATATTTTTTGACCATATATTGCTTTGAGTTTAAAAAAATTTAACTTTGTAAATTTCTGTTAAAACATCATTAAAGTGCTAAACTATTATCTAATAAATAATAAAACGGTGTGCTATAACAGGGTGTATAACATTATTAATATTTAAGTTTAAAAACTCGGTAACGCTGTATATTTCTCATCAAAAACGATTGTTATGAAAACAAAATAAACAACGCATCTGCTGAGAGCTGGAGTTAACATTGTTGACTTAAAATCACCATAACTTCGTTATTGTTAACAAATTTTAACTTTTTATTTTTAAAACCTCCATAGAAAATTGTTTTTATTTATATAAATAAATCAAAACATTAAAATAAAAAAATAACCCTAACCCAAAAACTACTAGTCAGAAAGTTTTACATAACAACTGTTTTAAAAAAGTAAAATTTTAGCGAATTGGACAATGTTGCAAAAATTTAGTTATAAAAAAACCTTCACCATTCAAAAAACAGTGTTTGAAAAACCTTTTAATCTTTGTACCTTGAACTGGACATAACCAAACACACATTAAAGATAACAAAATTGGGCAATCTTTATTGAAAAATGTTTATTATGTAAATAAAATTATAATTTATTACCTGTACACTGGCTGTGAAAGCAGGGCTGTTAAACAGTATATTTACAGTGTTAACCGTGACAGTAATGCCATCTATAACTTTGTGAATAAAACTGTATTTCCCTGGTACCGCGTAAGACGACAATCCGCCTTGTGCTGACATAGAACGAAGCTCCTCACATGTTTCGACAGTTATATTAACTTCGTCCAGACTCTACAACACCAAAATTAACACTTTACCTTGTTTTAACTTAACCCAAACTTACTAAATGTATTGGAACACTTTTTAACTTAGTCCATGCTATCCGAAAAGTAACTTTATTACACCAAGCTTTAGTTAATCTGAGCCACGAAGGCAACTCTAACAATTCTGTTAAAACAATCTCATTTAACTCCAAGTTTGACAGCTCCCCTTCACCTTTAAAGGTGCTTAGGTTAATTTTATCAGCTGACAAATTTTTTGTAAACCTAAAAACCCAAACAATCGCACTCAAAACTCATAAATAATGCATTTTTACTTACCTAGATAGGTGCTTTAAAAGCTGATTTTTGATGATTGACACCATTTTAAAGATTTAATTCGCTAATCTATTCTACAATGTAACCCTGGGCACGTATTTTACATGGCTAAATTACTGTACACTTAAACGTTGAAAATTATAAACAATTTTTTTAAACACAACCTATCCCACATCACATCTGGAACTTTGACGTTTACATGTCAATATACCGCGACGTTGACAGGTCTACGTAACGCGATGTTGCCAGCGCGATTATTTTTGAAATTTATGGGGTTGCTTATCTATTACAGTGATAAATATATGCGTTATTTGTTAAGAAATGCGTTAAAATATTACATAATAATAGAATATAATTATTGTGCATGACTTTTAGGATTTTTAATGGTCAGGGACGGGCTTAAAAATGTGGTTTTAATTTTTTGACGTTTTTGTTCTTTTTGTTAATTTTTCTCTTAATTAATGGAGCGGAGTCAGTTTAAATGCGGCGTTTGGAGTTGGGACGATGATATGGATGAATTAATATTCAATAGGTATAAACAAAAAAACATAAAAAATCGATTTTTAGTATTTAACACTTTTTTAGTAAAGAACCATCACAGGTCTCCGATACGTCTTTAGATAGAGGTGCTGATAGTGAGGTGTTTCGAATGAGGGAAACTTTAGATAGTTTGGAACAGGTTTTAATCAATTTAAACCTATTATAGAGCTAAATAAAACTGTTTAAGGCCCAATATAGAAAACTCTATCAAAGACGAGTAAAAATACAAGACCCTGAAGTTGTTACATTACAGGATGTCAAAGATATAATAATATACCTAATAAACCCTAAAGACCTGTCGCCAGAGTTCATACAATTCGTTCACACTCCCTCCATAGATCGTTTTTTCAGGGCTCTAATTGTTTACTTCCAATTTTTTATAGAAACCTACGAAAATGTCTTGGAGAGGCGCGAGCTGGCAGCCAGAAGTCTACGAAATGCCAACGTTGAACGTAACGAGGCCATAATAAGCGAAAACATGGCCGATTTAAGAAGTGTCGTTTCAAAGGAGTTCTCCGCCATTTTGATGGGTTCCATGGAAAGCATGCAGTTTCACCACATGAACACCAAGAACAACACTTCGTTGACCGGTAAGGATAGACGTCAGTACGAGTGTTTGATAAATTTTAGCAGCAGGGTTGTTTGGATCACTCATTGGAGAAAATATTTAGCGAATATTGGTTAGTGGGAACATTTATTTTTTTAATCATTTCAAAATTTGGAACATTTTATTTCGAACATTGTTATTATTTAAACATTTTAATATTGTTTCAAAATTTACTACTTTTGACAAAAATCTTATTGTGGTAAGTGGGAACATTTTTATTTTTTAAATCATTTCAAGATTTGGAACATAAAATGTTCAAATAATATTTATATTATTTAAAACTTTCTATTATTGTGCAATTTGACGAAAATCTTATTTGGTAAGTAGAAACAATTTTAATTTTTGTGACATTGCATTAATTGGAACATTGTAATATTTTGAATATTTTATTATTTTTGACAAATCTTATTTAGGACTTAAAAAGTTTTCAGTAGAAACAACTTTAATTTTTGAGACATTGTAATAATTTGAATTTTAAACTTTTAAACATTTTATTATTTGAAACACTGTAATTTGTGACATCTTAAAACATTTTATTGTTGGAACATTAAAAAAAATTAAATTTTATTACTTAAGTTTAAAAAAATTTATATGTTTATATATACCCTTATGTATTTGTATTATGTGGAAAGTTTTAAAACTTGAAAATTTGTATTATTTTTAACATTTTATCATTTAGAACATTTTATATTAATTAGAATTTGAAACATTTTATTATTTTAAACATTTTATTATTTAGAGACATTTTTATTTTTTAAAACATTTTGAAATTTAGAACATTCAATTATTTTTGAGAACATTTTTATTTGGTAAGTAAAAATTTTCACTGGAAACGATTTTTATTTTTGAGACATTGCATTAATTGGAACATTGTAATATTCTGAACATATCAAAAACATTTTAAAACATGTACGAGGTGTGTTCAGAAAATATCGGGAATTTTCGTTTTTTAAAACAAATATTTATTTATTCGTCTACATTAATGTTGTCGCCTTCAAAATAGTCCCCATTGGATATTATGCACATGTGCCAGCTCTTCTTCCAATACTCGAAACACTTCTAAAACTGGATCTTTGGGATAGCCTTTAGTTCTTTCAGCGATGCCCTTTTATAATGTCATCTATGCTTGCAAAACGACGGCCCTTTAATGTTCTCTTTATTTTTGGGAATAGGAAAAAGTCGGACAGAGGCATGTCTGGCGAATATGGAGGCTGAGGCATCATTACAGTATTGTTTTTGGCCAAAAATTTTGTTCAAAATTCAACAATTTTGGAACAAATTTTGCTGCCACGCGTTTCATACCCAAAACATTTGAAAAAATTTCATAGGATGAGCCAATCGATATACCAACATCATCAGTGACTTCTCTGATGGTTTATAACCATTTCTTTAACTTTTTTCATGTTTTTATCGGTTGTTAATATGCTTGTGCGTTTAGGGCGTTCGTCATCTTTAACGTCTTCACGGCCATCTTGGAAACTCTTATACCACTTGTAAACTCTTGTTTTACTTATAGCAGACTCATTATATGCCTTTGTTTACATTTCACAGAATTTATTTCATTTTTTTAAGCAAAATTGGATACAAATTCTCTTTGATCCATTTCTTTTAACGAACGAAAATCGCCGAGCTCATAAAACACGTCTAACCTTAACGGCTGCCACAGACAAAGTAAACAATGAAAACAGCTTTTTATCATGCTTCGGAGGCATGTATACCAACATAATAAATAAAATTTTATGACAACCGGACCCTCCGAAGCCGCGAAATTTAACAATTTCCGTTATTTTCTGAACACACCTCGTACATTTAATTATTTAAAACATCTTATTGCAACTTTTAAAAATTTGGAACATTTTATTAGTCGACAATTTTTATTTTATTATTTTTAATAATAATTTTTATAAATTTATAATTTGAAACAGTTAAAAATTTTAAACATTTTAGGATTTTAATTATTTTATTAAAGATATTTTATATTTTAAACATTTTATTATTTTTTACATATATCTTTTTGGTAAGTGGAGTTCTTACTGAAAACAATTTTAATTTTTTAGACATTGCAGTAATTGAAACATTGTAATATTTTAAAAATTTTATCATTAAAAACATTTTAAAACTTGTAACATTTTATTATTTGAAACATTGTAATATTTAACATCTTGGAACATTTTATTACTTAGAAAATTGTAAAAATTGGAACATTTTATTTTTTTTACCATGCATGTATTATTATTTAAAGCAGTAAAAATTTTGGAACATTTTAATATTTTAAACATTTTATTATTTTTAGACATTTTAAAATTTGAAACATTTTATTATTTTTAACATACATGTATTATTATTTAAAGCAGTAAAAATTTTGGAACATTTTAAAATTTGGAACATTTTATTATTTAAGACCTCTTATTATTAGGAACATTTAAATATTGGAAAAGATCTTAAGTGTGTGTGTAGTAAAACGATTTAATTTTTGGAACATAATAATATTATGTAGGTACTTAAACATTTTAATATTTAACACATTTTAAAACTTCGAACATTTTATTATTTATAATTATAAATAGTTTCAACGTTTTATTATGTTTGTGTTATTTGTTATTTGAAATTTTTAATTATTTGGAGTATTTTGCCCAATGAACATTTTGAATACTTTAAAACATTTTTTATTTTCAATTTTCAATATCAGATTCTGATAATCAGAACCATTCTAAAAATGAACTTTTTTTACATTCTTATATTGAACATTCTTAATATTTGGAACTAATATTTAAAATATTCTAAATATTAAAAAAGTTATTTTGTAGAAGTAGAAATAAACAGACTTATTAGATCGGACTATTTTAATATAGTGGAACGAAAAGGTCGTATCAGTCAGGCTAACCAATTGTCATCCGAAGAAAAAAAGATAATATTCGGAGAAAATTGGTATCACGAGAAAAAATTAAAACAAAAATCTCCCATTGTACAAGAAATACTAACCTGTGATCACGATGTTCCTCTGATGACAATAAATGTATACAACTTAAGGTATCTATTTTACCAAACTTTTTACAGGCCATCTACCCAAAAAAATCTTTTATAGTACTGATGAGCGTAGCGAATTTCTCTCGGCAGCTTTCAGTTTCCCAGAAGAGGACTTAGCTCATAATGGGATAGCTTTGGGCTGTCTGGGATGGCCGAGGGTTAAATTCGACGCCATGTTAAAACTGATACCAAGAAATGTCATCACTTCCATGTCAAATTTGAACATGATTTCGGCTTCAGAGGCCAACACCATCAACTTGTTCGTCCCACCGGAAACTTTTGATTTGCCGGCGAAAGCAGCGGTCATTTCGTATGGAAGTTCATTTTCCATGTTTTTTTTTTCAGTTTCGTTTTTAGGTTGAAGGAGGCTGCCTCTAATTATAATAGAAAGGAAGATGTAAATGCTGAAACTTTGCAGTGTAAAACCGATAGAGTTAAGCAGAAGAACATCTGGTTGAGGTATCTCAAAAATATTGAACTTGAGTTGGATTGACTCGGGCTTTTTAATAACAATAAAGTATATATCAAATCATAATATTTGAATTATTTAAAAAATTGGGCCTTCCGCTGTCCGTAAGTTTGAATTCCAATAACTTTGTTAAAAATTATCGTGTCTCATTGATTTTAAACCAAGTAAAAGCCTAACAAGCCCTTAGTAAACTCTTTCAGAAAATTTTTGTTTAGTTATTTCAGAATAATTTTTTTTAATATTGAAACTTGTGAAACACACATTTTCGCATGTCCCATTAGCGTTTTATAAAATTACATACATGTTTTTTTTAAATATTGAATAACCAGAACTTTGTGTTGCTTTATAGCAATCCATAACATCCTTAGTAAATATAGTAAACAATTACTTTTTTCAAATTTGACTCATGTCCCAGACATTTTTTCCGTTGCGTTACGTCCGTCGCGTTACCGATAAAATATTAAAAAAACATATATATGGCAACTTTTTTGGTACTCACGTGATCAACAAATGATGTTCGGACGTACACATTACCTTGCTGAATTTATTTATTCAATCAGGAAGAAGATATCGGTTGAAACAGGTGCGGGTAACGCGAATGTAATAATTGTTTGTCCGCTAAGTTACTCAAAAAAATAATAAAAATAAGGTAAGAAAAAATACTATTTTTCATGTTTATGTTTATTTTAGGGCACTAAAGCTCATTGAGAGTAATTAATGACTATAATGTCTTATTATTATTTTTTAAATATGGTTTTACAAAACTTTGTCCACTGCGTTACCGAGTCCACTATGTTACCTTATGGTAACGCAATGGAATTTAGGGTAACGCAATAGAATTTTTCGACAACAAAGTGGATATTTAATGTCGCTTTTATTAAAAGTAGTTTATGATTAACCAACTTAAAATTATTTGTAATTACAACTCATGATATAGATTACATCCAAGGAAAAATTCCACGCAATATAAAAGTACTAAAAGGGACCTTCACCAGCTTATAGTCAAAGAAAAAGGGTGTCTACAATTTAGATATCTAAGTTGTTATTCTGCAAATAAGCACCAGTACAAGGGATTTTGTTTATGCATTACTCTAAAATCGTACCACCCTATATAGTTTCTTTTTTACGTTATCTGATTAAGTCCTTTGTGTACCACTGTCCGTTGTGATACCAATGTCTATTTCGTTACTTTTTTTAGTTTTTATTAAAAAAATACTTAAAATAATTTTTATACAATATCACTTGGTAATACGTGTTTATAAATTAGAGTTTAATTCACTAATACAGTGACTAAAAGAAAATATTAATGGTATTGTTTTTTTAACAAAGAATCGGAATGGTTTCTTTTAAAAAGTAACTTAACGAACATACATATTTAAAAAAAAGCATACAATTTTTAATAAAAAATAAAATAAAAAAGTTTGTGAACTAAGTACATTTTATTTCAAATTATTTTTATAACAACTTTTTTTATTGAATTAAATTTTGGATTTCAAATTGGCAACACAGTGGAGATATATTAAGCTAGCTAAACACATTTTTCTGAAGAAAACGTAAAAAAAATTAAAAAGTGCACTGCCTGTCTTAAATGTAAGTAAACAAAACTCTAACTATAAAAATCCAACCAAAAGTCAATTTAAGCAAAAAAAATATTTTGATCTTCATTTTCCTGAAAGCGTTTCTTGAAAATGACCCGTTTATAATGAATAAATTTTTATTTACGCAAAAAAAGTTTATTAAAGTAATACCAACTTATAAATTATTTTTTTTTAATAAATATTTATCCCGCCATTATCGAATTAATCCTTTATTTATTGTTAAACAACATCATTAATTATAAATAAACTGTTCTTTTAGTGTAACTAAAATATTGTTGGTTTATCGAAGTGTTACAGTCACGCATTTTTTTGTTATTTAAATATTTCATATTTATTTTAATACATTTTATATTATATTGTCTCCAATGAGCTATTGCTGGTTGACATCCTACAGCTTTGTTGTTTTTTTTTTAAACTTACAAATAAAAAACTTATTTAGTCAACAAATTGTTTATAACAACCTTAAAAATTGACGACATTAAATTTTAAACAATGACAGATTACGTGGTAACCGTAGAAACCGTCAAGTCACCCGTCACAGGTTTCTTTATAGAAAATTATATTTAAAATTTAAGAAATTGTTTTTCAAGTTAGCCTAATTTTCCCTAGGTTTTCTCAGGTAAGTTGTTTAAAAATGTTAAAGAATTGATAAAAAATATTACAAGATTCCAAAAATTCCACCCCCATATTCCCAAACCTAATAACAAAAAAGTTATAGGCTATTTTTGATTGACGAGCATTTCTGAAATTTTAACGAAAAAAAATAATAACTTAAAAACATTTAACTTAAGGTATAGGACATGGTATATAATATATATATATATATATACATACTATATATTTTAAAGGCACATGTATATTGTTTACAAATTATAAAATAAAAGTAGTAAATAACTAAACATTTTATTAAGTATCTAGACTAAGCAGAGTTTTCTAAAACCGGTCAATGAGATAAAAATTTATGAAAAATTATAAATCCAGCCGTTTTTTGATTTTTATTTTGGGGGGAAACAATTTTTACTGTAGCAAATCTTTTTGTTTTTGCACCATGTTACTGGGGACCTCCTCTGAAATACTGTTGTAGTAGACTTTTGCCGGAAAAGGAATACCTAAAAAATCATTTATTTTTAAAATAAATTTATTTAAAAAAAGGAGTATTCCTACCATTAATTATTATTCTTGCCCATGGTAGTGTTTCATCCTCCGAAGGATTTCTTTTGTGCATTTTCACTGCCCAATCTCCAAACCAGTTGGCTGCTCTTATTTGTTCTAGATCCCATTTGTCTTTAGCGATCCCTGGGTCCATCCTGCCAATCCTTGGAAAGCGAATCATGCTTCCTCTTTTGGTGTCGAATTCTTAGAAAATAAAAAAACGTCATATGGGTGATTCTACAAAAGTTGGACAACTTGATGTCATCAGTCAATAGAGTAGGTATTTTAATTTTTTTGTAAATATTTTAGTATATTACAAAAGAGATTTTTTTAACTTGTCCACCCAATTTTAATATATTTTTTAAAATGCAGGTTTGTAGAAAAACATAATAAATATTCAAAGCATCAGTACCTTGGCGTGTCACAACTCCTCAATCAAATATTTGAGTGATTTTATTTTAAAATATATTCAATTTATCTTAAATTTTTTAATTTCACTACAAACTATAAAACATTAAATAATGCATTTTTCATATTTTATCATAGATTCGAATAATAGCAATTTTTTAAAAATTGATAATCTTTGTCACTTTTACCCGTCAGTTCTGTGTCGTTTTAACTCAAGTGTTGGTAAAAAATTACCTACAGAGCCCGCCCTTTGCACGACATTTATCTTGAAAACAATGCAAGCGGCGAAGTTGTGGTGAATGCACGTATAGTGCCAGTCAAAATTTCAGTACTGTGGTAAGTAGTTATTTTCTTACGTATATATATTTCATTGTAATTTATATAAGGTTATATGTGATTTGTTGATAAGTAGCATCCACTAATAAAAAATATCAGTAAAATACTTAATTCCTAATTATAATCTTAAATTTGTATCCCATTCATCAGTACAGTGTCGTCAGTTCCATGTTCGATGTTTCGGTTATCTTTTTTTCGCAAACTTCAATTTAAATTCTGCTTGCGCAGAACTTGTTTATTTAATGTCATTATAAACTCATATAAATTTGGTGTGGGTCTCATATCTAATAATTGAGATATCGGTATACCCAAAATCCACCAGCCGCCATTGATGTGTGGTATTATTTGATTTTAAGATATTTAATGTATAATATGTTCAAAGTTGCAATAAATCTTATATTTTCCAATAAATTATGTATTTTATTAGTACCCTGGTATACTCGTCACTTCCCTTGCATTCAAATTTAAAAACACAGATATTTAAGAAACTCTTTGAAAAAGTGACTGGCCCGGTCTGGCACAGTATATTTATAATATTATCTATGTTCTCATAACAAAATACTGTTTAATTTTCTCCAAAAACTATATAAACAAAATGAGGTCAAAAGTTGCCCAACTTTTGTAGAATCACCCATTTAGTATACTATATACAGTGTGCCTACTGAAGTTGGCAACATGGGAAACTTTCTTATTATTAATTTTACGAAGAAAAGTTATTTTTTATAAAAAGTTCTGCATGTACTAAAATCTAAAATAAAATCATCAAATATCAAATTTTTTCAGTCATATATATGTTTGACAAAAAATATTAATTTGGTACAATCTTGAGTAAAGTACCTTTATTTGTGACAATATCGAAAACTGTAATTATGAAAAGTTGTTAGGATGGAAAAACTATGTTTTAATATGCAAATTTTAACAAATTTTTCTCAAATTTATTTACTACTACCCTATGATTGTTTTTCCAAAAAAGTAATTATCTAATTTTTTTGAATTATTCTATGCCCATTATTTTGTAACATTTTAAAATATAATTAAAATTAATCTTACCCATTGCCGCCACAAAAGTAAGAAACATCGCCAAAAACATCCCAAAAAATCGAATAAAATGCATTAAATCCACCAATGAAATAACTAATTAATAAAAAAACAGGATTACCGCGTTCGCAATATTTAAAACTAGGGTTCAAAAGTTAAAGTTGACTGTCACAAAAGGCTTCGACATTCGCTTTTATAACCTTCACCGTCGAGTAGAAGGGTGTGCGTTAATGTGCCGCCCCTGAATAAGGGGGAGACTTAAAACAATTCACCCCAAATTAAAAGTTAACAAGATATTTTTAGCATTGAAAATTACTTGGATTAAATTATCAATCCTTCTATTATTGATAATAAATTGGTAACACTGGTTTCTTGACAAAGAGATGGACGATTATAAAATAGTATATTACACTACAAGGGCAGAAAGTGTGAGATTCCTGAACTGCGCGCCATGATCATGGCGATGTGTATATCGAAACATATTGATGCCTGCCCAAATTTTGAGGTTATATTAGTGTCGTAATCAGAGTTGCATATGTTGAGCACACGACTAAAAAATGTTTACTCCCGCTATTATAGAGTGTGCGCGTATAGCTTGACCAATGCAAGAAACGTAAACTTTCTGCCGTGAAATCGGGGACGAAACAACGTATTTTCAGTCGAGGTAGTAAGAAAATAATTTTAAACATTTAAACGTATCAAAATAAAATAATTGAAAACTACATATTGGTTTGAATTCCTATTAAAACTAGCTTTGAAATGATGTATTTCTTGACTACCTTGGCATTAAAAAAGTATCATCATAATTTAGCCATAAAAATTCCCCCTACATAATCGGAACCTACCTGAAAACAAGCCCACTATAATCTACCGCTCTTCTGTGTAAAGACTTCTTTTTTAACCTCTTCTAAAATTTATATCAGTTATTTGTTGCCTATTTCTGTTATACAAATTAAACTTCACTGTTATACATAAGAAAGTTAAAAAATAGTTGAATTGTGTATGAATCTAACAAAAATTGAAAAGTTTTTTTACTCACGATTTTTCCGTTAAATTAAACACTTGAATGACATAATTTTAAAGTGACGTACAATTTTGATATCTAATAAGTAGGTAAAACTTGATAATTATAGTTGGTACTTTTAAAAAACTCAAAATGAAAAAATAAATAGGTGAAACTGGTTCTGGATTTTAAAAAGATACCAGTTGCAAAAATGGCGAATGCGTCGGGACCAATTTTGCTTTAATTTATCAAGAGTAAATTTTTCTGACAAATATAAAATAAAAAAATCTCCCTGTAACTTTTTTATTTATAAAGATGGACATATGAAATTTTGCATGGTTAATTAGGATATAAAATGCCACTTATAAGAGTACAAAATGAATTTTTTAAACTTCCGGTTTCGCCGGAAATGATACCAACTTTAAATGGAATGCCCTATATATTTTTACATATTTAGAATCCTGAGGAAATTCTGAGTCAGACATCATCCTCAAATGGACCTTTTGACGTTTCGTCATCAGAAAATGTATCATCATAAAGATCAATCTAGAGTGCTTTGAACTATCTTATTTTCTTCTAATGGATCCACACAATGCCTGAAAAATAGAACTTGCCTTAGAAATTTGTTATTCAGCTATTCCCAGCAGTCTAAACTTGTCAAAATTCGTTTTTCTTAAATAGTTCAAAGCACTCTAGATTGATCTTTATGATGATGCATTTTCTGATGACGAAACATCGAAAGGTCAATTTGAGGATGCTGTTAGACTCAGAATTTACTCAGGATTCTAAATATGTAAAAATATATAGGGCGTTCCATTTAAAAATCGAAAGTTGATATCATTTCCGGCGAAACCGGAAGTTCAAAAAATTCATTTTGTACTCTTATAAGTGGCATTTTATATCCTAATTAACCATGCTAAATTTCATGTGTCTATCTTTATAAATAAAATACAGGGGTGCGCCTATTCTCAGATACACCCGGTATAGTTAAAATTAAATATAAATAACAAAACGTTAATTTTACCGTAATTAAATTCCCCACTTACCCAAATAACGTTAATTTAGGGTTAATTTAACGTTGTAGTACAATATTACTTAAATGAAGTATATTTAACGTTAATTTAACTTGGGTATAAAAGCCGAATTATTATTTTTTTGATTTAACAACGTAGAAAAAACTTTGAGGGATGCTAATTTTATGTCCTCTTTATTTAGAAGAAATTAAAAGTGAAAATACACGTTTTTCTTAATTACTTCTAAAAATAATTTATATTGCTAAATTAAACTCTAATAATGGAACTCCATTTAAGACCCATGCAGTTACTTAAGGAAAAATGTCTTGAAACTTCGTTATTTTTTCCTGAACAAGGGACCTAGCTCATAAACTTGTAATCAGTGTTTTCATTAGACGGGTTTATAGTTCACCCACTGTACCTGCTTACGGCGAGAAAAACAATTACCTACGACAAACCCTCGAAAAATCTCAATGAAAAAATATTTACAGTGACAAGAGAAAATGTTGACAAAATCTAGGTTGTACACTGTTTAAAATATCTGTGATGTAAAGAGTAATCTTAAAATGGTGTCAAATTTCAACACCAAGTGGTGTTAATATAACACCATGAATTATGGTTGAAAATGTTATATACAGAAAAAACCAAAACAGTGTTTACCTAAAAATATTTGAGAAGTGCACCTACACAGAAAAAAAGGAATAGTTAATTTTACTATATTAATTTAGTTGACCCATAAGTATTTTTGTATTTTTTTTATTTTTATCAACTGTGGAAAAGTTAATATAAACAAAGATTAGTCTGACGGTACTAAACCAGATAGTTATTTTTTTTTAAATTGGTTAAATTAACCCAGAAAACTGAAACCAACCCGCTGTATGGTTCAGTTTACTAAATATGTTGTTTGTAAAATAAGAGTTACTTCAACCTAAAAATCTCTGTTAAAACGATTAAAACAATTTGCCGTGCATTCCCGGTTGCATAGTGTGTACCGATTGCGGCAAAGGCGGTGTGGATCACGTGATGTTCTTAAATCTCGCCTCTGTTGACTTACATGAAGAGTATATAAGCTCAGGTAGTCCTTTGCTTTGGCGTGACACTACAAGTTCGATAGTAAAGAGACCTTAAATAGGTGGAAACAGCTGTCAATACTTGAAGTATTTTAAGTTAGTGGAACGAACCAAAAACATTATCTCTAGCGAGTTGAAGGTTCAATTTTCTGGAATAAAACTACTACTTGTAAAATACTAGTAATGCGTCAAGGAACTTTTTTTTCCTTTTTTCTGTGAAGTAGAGGTGGGAAACTATCGATAAATTTTACTATCGATAGTTCGATA
The DNA here is from genome assembly GCA_921294245.1 of Brassicogethes aeneus. NCBI lineage: Eukaryota > Metazoa > Arthropoda > Insecta > Coleoptera > Nitidulidae > Brassicogethes > Brassicogethes aeneus. The sequence continues at coordinate 4,766,332 of OV121138.1, forward strand.
CAATCTAAGCAAAAACTATCGATATATCGATACTATCGAAAAAAGAAAATCTGCATTAAAATTAAGGACAATTTATTTAAAGAAGCCATTTATTAGCGCATATAAAAATTAAAATGTTTATATTTTTAGATTTAAGTCGTGACCTTTTAACAGTTATTAAATTTCCGATTTTGGAAAACACTCTTTCCGATGAAACGGACGTAGCTGGAATACATAGATGGTTTTTTACAAGTTCTACAAAGCAGGAAATCCAGAGAATTTCGTCTAAAATATTTAACAAAAACAATCGATAGTATTTATAAAACTATCGATAGTGCGATAGTGCGGATTTCATTCGAAAACTATCGATACATCGATATTTGCATTCGATAGTTTCCCACCTCTACTGTGAAGTATGATTTAATTTGACCAAAAACCCATAATATTTAACACTGAAAAGGAGTTCAATTTACACCAGGTAAAATTTATTTTAATACTATGCACATGTGAAAGATAAATTAACACTATTTTAGTATTTGAATTTACACCGGAACAACGAACCATATTTAACACCATTTTGGTTTGTATCGATATAGACCATGTATGGTGTTAATTTGGTGTTAAAATGGTCATGAAATTTTGAACAGTGTAGTAGAGTAAGACATTTGCAAGGTTTTAAAAAGATTGTGTTCCGAGTAAAAAATATTAAAGTTGCTAAGGGGATGTTATCGTTTATTATACGTTTATTAGTATACCGATATCTCAATTATTAGATATGGGACCTACACCAAATTTATATGAGTTTATAATGAGTTTATAATGGGGGGCCTTGGGGCCCCCAATAAATATAATATAAATTTAATTGCTGCATTTTATTATATACCATAGTTTATCGACAAATTTCAAATTTCATTTAAAAAATCCAAATTATACAGATTTTATACCATTTTAAATTTTTAATATTTCTTTTAGAGCCGAACAAAAAAAGTTACTGGCTATTTTTGATTGAATTTAAAAATGTAAAAATATATTGGGTATTCTATTTAAAATAACAAACCGGAAGTGGCAGTTTGGTCAAAATATTTTAGCGAAATAATCTTAAATGGATTATAAACGCTTTTAAAATTTTAATCGATATCTTTTTCCTATATCTTGGCGGTATTTTAATATACTTCAATTTACATAGGTGCGATTTGTGGCAACACTGTTGCCGCAACAGTTTTAATACCAAAGTCATGTTTTAATGGCAGAACTAATAAAAGTACTACTCTCTAAAAATGAATTAGACAAAAATGATAATAGTTAATAGTGGCTGCTTTTTCACTTGTACCATGATTACAATGGTATCCCAAATTTAACAGCCAATTCTTATGTAAAATTGTCCCCTGAATCCTAAAATATCGTCAAAAATTAAAAAAGTTGAACAGTTTTTGAGATATAGTCAATTTTCTATTTAATATGGAATTAACTATATCTCAAAAAGTGCTCCACTTTCATAATTTTTGACGGTATTTTTGGATTTAGGGGACAATTTTACATAAGAATAGGCTGTTAAATTTTGGGATATTGTATTCCATGGTTAACCATGGTGAAAAATCAGCCACTAATAACTATTTAATTAGTCATTTTTGACTAATTAATTTTACTCGAAATGTACAATGTATATATACATGTATATTGTTTACAAAATATAAAATAAAAGTAGTAAAAAACTATACATTTTATTGAGTATCTACACTAAGCAAAGTTTTCTAAAACCGATGAATAAGACAAAAAATTTTGAAAAATTATAAATCCAGCCCTTTATAAAATTTCACCCATTTTTTGATTTTTTTGTTTGGGGGGAAACGATTTTTACTGTAGCACATCTTTTTGTTTTTGCACCAAGTTACTGGGGACCTCCTCTGAAATACTGTTGTAGTAGACTTTTGCCGGAAAAGGAATACCTAAAAAACAATTTATTTTTAAAATAAATTTATATAAAAAAAAGGAGTGTTCTTACCATTAATTATTATTCTTGCCCATGGTAGTGTTTCATCTTCCGAAGGATTTCTTTTGTGCATTTTTACTGGCCGATTTCCAAACCAGTAGAATGGTTTTCCATCTTCGGGAAGCCTTTCAAAATTTTCTGATGCTTCATCCCAGTTGGCTGCTCTTATTTGTTCTAGATCAAATTTGTCTTTGGCCATCGCTGGGTCCATCCTGCCGACCCTTGGAAAGTACATTATGCTGCCTCTTTTGGAGTCGAATTCTTGGAAAATAAAAAGATGTGTATACATATAAAAAGTTGAATATTTCAGTGTAAACAGAAAATTCAAATTAAATATTAATCCAAATAAAGTTTACTGCTTAAACACTTAAAATAAAAATAAAATAAAATAAAATTCTAGTAGAAACAAAAAATACACAATTATTTATAAAAAAAAGTTGTATTCTGATTTTTGTTATTTGCAAAGATTTTTGTTATATGCAAACATTTTGATGACAATTTAACATAAAAATTAAAAATAATCTTACCCCTTGCCGCCACGAAAGTGAGAAACATCGCCAAAAACATCCCGAAAAATCGAATAAAATGCATTAAGATGACTGCGAATTCCACCGATGAAATAACTAATTAATAAAAAAAACAGTATTACCGCATTCGCAATATTCAAAATAAGGGTTCAAAAGTTAAAGTTGACTGTCACAAAAGGCTTCGTCATTCGCTTTTATAACGGCCACCGTCGAGTAGAAGGGGGTGCGTTAATGCGCCGCCCCTGAATAAGGGGGAGACTTAAAACAATTCACCCCAAATTAAAAGTTAATAAGATATTTATAGCAGTGAAATTTACTTAGATTATATTATCAATCCTTCTTTTATTGATAATAAATTGGTAACACTGGTTTCTTGACAAAAAGATGCACAATTATAAAAATAATTTTAAACATATTCCAACATTTCCATTTTTCTTTGAATTATGCCGGCCAAATGTGTATGTAACGTATAAAAATAAAATATTTGAAAACTGCATAATATGCAGTGCATATGTATGACTTTCTATTAAAACTAGCTTTCAATGATGTATTCCTTGACGTACCCTGGCAATAAAAAATTTAGCCATACAAAATAACCCCCCTTAAAATCGAAACCTACGCTATTCCCCTGAAAACAAGCCCACTATGATTTACATTATTAATTGCGTTGTAAATTTGGAAAGAACAGGTTTATTAAAAGTTTTCCTAGCTGTGTGGTGATTTTGAAATTAGGCATTATTTGTAACACAACTTCAACTTTGATTGATCAAATTAAAACAAAATTACAAACAGAAATAAACAAATTGTTGATTAAAACTTCGAATTTAGATACGATTGTTGAGGATAAAGTCAAATTATTTGCACGTCTTATATTTCTAAACAGCATTAAGTTTCCAGCTAATTTAAAATTTATTAGTTAAGATTAGTTTAAAGGAAAAAACATAATTTTAAAGGTTTTTTTTATACATTTTGTTGGTTTGAATGGTAAGGCTTTTTGGTTTTGACAGTGCAGTGACATTTCTATATGCATATTATGCAGTGTTATTTAAAATCTTGAAATGAGTTTTTTCAGGTAATTTGTTGAAAAAAATGAAAGAATTGACATGTAATCTTTTAAACAATGTCTTAAGATTCCAAAAATTCCATATTCGCAAACCTAATAACAAAAAAGTTATGGGCTATTTTTGATTGACGAGCATTTGTCAAATTTTAACTAAAAAAATTATTAACTCGAAAACTATTCACTTTAGGTAGAGGACATTTTACAATTTTACTAAGAATTTTATGTGAAATTTAAAGATGTAAAAATATATGGGGTGTTTTATTTCAAATAACAAAGTTAAACCGTAAGTGACATTATGTTCAAAATATTTTAGGAAAATAGACTTAAATGGATTATAAACGCTTTTAAAATTTTAAATCGATATATTTTTTGGTTCCCCAGAAACTTCTAATGTGAAACACCCTATAGAAGATTTGCATTAATTAAAGACATGAGCTGTATAGAAGATTTAACTAACGTATATTTTGTGGAAAATAAAAAATTCGTGTTCATTTAAAACCCCTATTTTCCATGGAAATGCAATTTAATAAAAAAAAATTAAAGAACGAAACATTACCCTTCAAATAAAATTAAACACACAACAAAAGGACAAACTGGAGATAACTATTGATCCTTTGAGAATCGACAAAAAGAATTGCTAACTACAGACTGTATTTTAGAGTAGAATTTTAAATAAATCTAATAGAGAAGTCAACCGCTCTTCTGTAGCAACACTTCTTTTTGAACCTCTTCCTACATATATTTAAGTTATTTGTTGCCTACTTCTGTTGTACAAATTAAACTTCACTGTAAAACATAAGAAAGTTAAACAATAGTTAAACTGTAAATGGGTGATTCTACAAAAGTTGGGCAACTTTTGACCTCATTTTGTTTATATAGTTTTCGGAGAAAATTAAACGGTTTTTTGTTATGAGAACATAGATAATATAATAAATATACTATTCCAGGCCGGGCCAGTCACTTTTTCAACAGTTTCCGAAATATCTGTGTTTTCTAAATTTGAATGCAAGAGAAGTGACGAGTATACTAATTAAATACATAATTTATTGGAAAATATAAGATTTATTGCAAGTTTCAGCATATTATACATTAAATATCTTAAAATCAAATATTACCTACCACACATCAGTGGCGGCTGGTGGATTTTGGGTATACCGATATCTCAATTATTAGAAAAGGGGCCCACACCAAATTTATATGAGTTTATAATGACATTAAATAAACAAGTTCTGCGCAAGCAGAATTTAAATTAAAGTTTGCGAGAAAAAGATAACCGAAACATCGAACATGGAAATGACGACACGGTACTGATGAATGGGATACAAATTGGAGATTATAATTCGGAAATAAGTATTTTACTGATATTTTTTATTATTGGATGCTACTTTTCAACAAATCACATATAGCCTTATATAAATTACAATGAAATGTATATACGTAAGAAAATAACTACTCACTACAGTACTGAAATTTTGACTGGAACTATACGTGCATTCACCACAACTTCGCCGCTTGCATTGTTTTTAAGATGGCTACCGTGCAAAGGGCGGGCTCTGTAGGTAATTTTTTATCAACACTTGAGTTAAAACAAGCACTTGACGTTTAAACTTCAATATTTCGCAGGAATTTTGAATTTTAACATTGGACACAGAACTGACGGGTAAAAGATTATCAATTTTTTAAAAATTGCTATTATTCGAATCTATGATAAAATATGAAGAATACATTATTTAATGTTTTATAGTTTGTAGTGAAATTGAAAAATTTAAGATAAATTGAATATATTTTAAAATAAAATCGCTCAAATATTTGATTCAGGAGTTATGACAAGCCAAGGTACTGATGTTTTGAATATTTATTATGTTTTTCTACAATCGTGCTTTTGAAAAAATACATTAAAATTGGGTGGACAAATTAAAAAAAAACTGGATCTTTTGTAATATATTAAAATATTTACAAAAAATATTAAAACACCTACTCTATTGACTGATGACATCAAGTTGTCCAACTTTTGTATAAATCACCCATAGGTTTCTAACAAAAATTGTTTTCCGTAATAAATTCACCTTTTTAAAGGCAAAAGTTTAAAGTGACGTACAATTTTGATATCTAAATATGTAAATATATTTTTACTCACTGGTCCTAGATTTTAAACCTTTAGGTAAACCAGTTGCAAAAATGGCGGATGTGCCGGGATTAAAAAACCAAGATTTATTTTTTCTGACAAATTAAGCATAAAAACATTTAATAAGAAGGAATTACTTACTTCTAAAAATAATTAATATCGCTTATTTAAACTTTAATAATGCAAATCTATTTAAAACCCATGCAGTTACTTAAGGAAAAATGTCTTGAAACTTCGTTATTTTTTCCTGAACAACGGACCAAGCTCATAAACTTGTAATCAGTGTTTTCATTAACGGTTTAATGGTTATCCCCACCACTACCTGCTTACGGCAAGAAAAACAAACAAACGTTGATTTATTTATATCAACTGATTTACAGTTCATTTTTTTTATCTGGACTCTTGTTTTTTTGTTAGGTTGGTGGCTTATGCCAGTTTGACTTAGTATTTTTAGTATTTAAAAATGGTACTTCTGCTAAAGAATTTAATTAAATACTTTGACACTGTCAAATTGACAATAATATTTATTATTGATAATTTACTTGTCAATTATAAATAAAAAGATAATTATGCCAAAAATAATAGCAACGAATTCGAATGTAAAAGCCCTTTTGAGGGCAAAACTTCATTTTGATGAAATTATGCCAAATGCCACAATGGAAGAAAAAGTACATCGCCTTATGGACATTTTTGGAGTAAAAAAATAACGAATTTGGTTTTATAAATATTACATCAAACATTATTTTCACATTATTCACCATTGGACAACATTTACGTTCACAAAAAATTTTAATTTCTTTTATATAAATTCTTTTCAAAGCGAAGATTATTATCCGCTAGGAATACTTTCTCTTCTGGGCCGTAAAGCAACCTATATTTAACTACTTTTTTATATTATTTTACTCATCCAAGCACCACCAAAGCCAAATACATTGCATTTTTAACTACGAATTTCGACAACTCAACTTGACAACTGCACAATGTAACCTACAATAATTTATACATAACCACAATTAGATTTATAACTAGCTTAGTTTGTTTTAATCAATGCGACCAACTTGACAACTGTATTTACCAACCAAAATCCTAAATTTGCAACGTTGCAGCAGTCCAGATAAAAAAAATATCAGCATATCAGTGGATATAGGTTTTTGCACAACATGGCAACGCAGTATTTTTCTTTAAAATCTGTTGTTTTATAAAATAAATTGGGTAATTATCTTTCAACGTTTATATTTTCCCTAAAAAAGTGGATTTCTATACATTGACATTTTAAATTAGACATAAACCAATTAAAATTTATTTATTTGACATTTGTGACATTTGCTTTTAACCATAGAAAATAATTTCGCTAATATAAGTCATGGTTTACTAGATTTGTTTTTTGGCCAATAAAATGTAAATCGATTGATATAATTTATATCAGTCCTTAACGACTGATTTAAAATATGAATAAAAATAGACAGTATACATAAAAATGGCTAGGAAAAATATGATGGGCAATACAATTTAAAAACAATGTGTGTTATTTTCGGTTTAATTAGTAATTATTATTATTATTATTAAGTAATAGTAGGTAACACATTGGCGTGCAAAAATCTTTTTTAGTAAAGCACTAACAAACACATCCGTAACATTTGTCCGTACATTAAACGTGTTTAAAATGTCCGGGGAGGCATTAGATGGTCGGTACGTGATTTTAGAATTTCACATCCATCCCTTTTTGTTAATCCCTGCCCCCTATGCAATGTGTATAAACGGTATTATTAGGAAGTGTGTCAATTGATTAATCAACGCTTTGTTTAATCAAAAACAAATCAAAATAAGGTCTAAGTATCGATTACAATATAATGTAAAATTTGTTTACCTTTTGCATTTTTTTGTTTTTTGAGTTTGTTAAAAAGTTAATATTTCGACCAAAACCAAGTATCACAACTGGTTAAATTAACGTTAAATTTACGTTATGCCTGGTTATTTCATTTAAGTAATATTGTACTACAACGTTAAATTAACCTGAAATTAACTTTATTTTGTAATAAGTGAGGAATTAAACTATGGTAAAATTAACGTTATGTTAGTTAAATTTAACTTCTTGGTTAATCTACCTTTTGGTTAAAAAGAAGTAATATTTGGTAGTTTTTGGTTTATTTTTCCCTTTTTAACTACTTTTTAAACTTGAAATATATTCAACCGGTTTAACTTTATTTTAACTCTATATAATTATAATTTACCAAATATAGTTGTCCCCTGATGGTGTTTATTGTGTTTTGATCTTTTATAATTAAGTAGATATTACAGCTCAGGTTCCAGATTTTTACCCGCAATTAATTATTTTTACAATGTTTTAAAAGTCTAAAACCTATTCTCCGTGACTGTTACTCTTTCTAGGTTAAACTATATGTTTTCAAATATCTGAGGTAGTTTAAGCAAACTAAAAATATCAGTTCACCAAGTAAATTAAACACACAAAGAAATCGAATCAAATATAAAATATTTTTAAAAATTAAAAGAAATAATTTTTATAACCATTTATGTAGGTGTACAAAAATTGATTCTATCCTCCGTGAATTTGTTTTTGCTTTCAATTTTATGCAACGGGTGGCAATAAGCAAAAACCTCTGTTTATGACATTATAGATGCATGTGATTCCTGAAGGTCAGTTAGAATTTATATGCAGATGAGAGTGTTGCTGTTTATTAATTTAAAAGATTAAGTATATTATTTTGCTATTTAAAAACCTATCCACCGTAAAGTGAAATATCTCAGTAAGTAGATTTTTTATAAATATTTTATATGTGTACAATTGTATTTTTTTTAAATATTAAGGTGGCTTCCCAAAAACCCCATTCCAGACTAACAGTGAAACAACCAAAAATAATGTAGGTACCTATAACTAAAGAAATGACTAACAGATCCTTAAAATAAAATGTCGCCCCTGTTTTAACTTTTTATGTGGGATTACAAAATAAATCTAATTAAATTGTATTGTATTTATAGAGATTTGCTTGTTTGTTTTAATCTTGGGTGTTATGTTGGAATTCAATTGAATTAGGATTAGAGAGTCCCACTTCAGATATTTACTTAGATGTAATGTCGAATTTAATCATTTATTATTAATTTTTAATCTTTTGGCAGACCAACAATTTTGAATTTTTATAGTATATATTTTTAGTATAATTAATAAAATAATCCAATCAATTAAGGATTTTAATTCAATAAATCCATTTTATTAAATTTGTGTAAATATAAAACAATGTAAATTGTATATTTTTATTTAATTATTGTAAAACCTTTCCGCATATACAGGGTGTGTATTTATTAGTGAAAAAACTGGAGAACGCAAAATAATTCTAACAAAAGTATAATAAATTAAAAAAGCATAAATATATTTATATGGGTGATTCTACAAAAGTTGGACAACTTGATGTCATCAGTCAATAGAGTAGGTATTTTAATATTTTGTGTAAATATTTTAGTATATTACAAAAGATCCAGGTTTTTTTAACTTGTCCACCCAATTTTAATGTATTTTTTCAAAAGCACGTTTGTAGAAAACATAATAAATATTCAAAACATCAGTACCTTGGTGTGTCACAACTCCTGAATCAAATATTTGAGTGATTTTATTTTAAAATGTATTCAATTTATCTTAAATTTTTCAATTTCACTACAAACTATAAAACATTAAATAATGTATTCTTCATATTCTATCATAGATTCGAATAATAGCAATTTTTAAAAAATTGATAATCTTTCTACTCACTTTTACCCGTCAGTTCTGTGTCCAATGTTAAAATTCAAAATTCCTGCGAAATATTGAAGTTTAAACGTCGTCCTCGTTTTAACAAGTGTTGGTAAAAAATTACCTACAGAGCCCGCCCTTTGCACGACAGTCATCTTGAAATCAATGCAAGCGGCGAAGTTGTGGTGAATGCACGTATAGTTCCAGTCAAAATTTCAGTACTGTGATGAGTAGTTATTTTCTTACGTATATACATTTCATTGTAATTTATATAAGGCTATATGTGATTTGTTGATAAGTAGTATCCACTAATAAAAAATATCAGTAAAATACTTAATACCGTATCGTCAGTTCCATGTTCGATGTTTCGGTTATCTTTTTGTCGCAAACTTCAATTTAAATTCTGCTTGCGCAGAACTTGTTTATTTAATGTCATGATAAACTTATATAAATTTGGTGTGGGTGCCGTATCTAATAATTGAGATATCGGTATACCCAAAATCCACCAGCCGCCACTGATGTGTGGTATTATTTGATTTTAAGATATTGAATGTATAATATGCTCAAAGTTGCAATAAATCTTATATTTTCCAATAAATTATGTATTTAATTAGTACCCTGGTATACTCGTCACTTCCCATGCATTTAAATTTAGAAAACACAGATATTTCAGAAACTGTTTGAAAAAGTGACTGGCCCGGTCTGGAACAGTATATTTATTATATTATCTATGACCGTATTTTTGATAGTATACTCTAAAAATTTTGTACAAATCAAATGAACAGTAACGAAGATACAGCGCTTCAAAGTCGGTAAAAATGACCCTTTTTTGATTATTTTGCTGAAAAGTGGTCATTTTTGACGACTTTGAATCGCTGTATCTTCGTTACTGTTCATTTGATTTGTACAAAATTTTCAGGGTATACTAACAAAAATACGTTATTTAACAGTATATTTTTTATTTACTTGAAAAAAAATTTCCGTAAAAATTATTTTTCGAAGGTTTTTTTAATATTAAAAAAATGGGCTTTAAAAATATTTTTTAAAAAACCCTCAAACACGTAAACTGAGATTTAAGTTCAAGTATTTTTATCCAAAATTTCTTAAAGATTAATAAAGGCGTTTTGGGGTTAGATTTTTTATACAGTTGTTGCTTTACTTTTGTCCAATAGTGTATATGTTATAACATGTTAACCAAATTCGGTGTGGTCGGAATAAATAAAACTTTTAATAATAAAAACTACGAATTTATTTATGTCAAACCTAATATCTAAATCATCACAATAAAAATATTAATTATAAATAAAAAAGTTAGCCAAAATACTGCTATAAATAGAGGTGTGACTAGAAATTTTTGTATTTACATACATTTTATAATAAAACATTAAAACTAATGGCATAATTATTAAAAATATTCAACAATTGTCTGTATATTAATAATAATTTAAAATTAATGTTATGCCTTTCGATTAAAACATTCTTAAAACTTATTCTTTTCTAAAAACCTTGTAAGCAACATGCATAATTTTACTGGACAGCTCGGATGTTAATCGATACTTTAGAGCCACATAGGCAAATACCCTGAAAAACAGCGCAAAACCAAGAATAACCAATAACTGTGCATGGAAATTTTGATTTGCCATCCCCATGTCCACCATAAGAATTTCTGGTATCCTGTAGTGACAGTAGACTTCATCCTCGGCGCAATCAAGAGGTTCTCTGTCTCTAAAGATCGCCTCACAAAATCCCACCATGCCGTATCTGAGGTAGCTCAGCGACATTAGGGCCTTCATTAAGGGCTCTATCGAAGATTTGTAGCCCATACCGTAGACCGCGAGGGCCAGCAAGGGGGCTAAGGTTGATGGACCAACGATGGAACCATTCTGAAAAAAAGTATTGTAGGTATATCAATTTTCATTACAAATGGTATGGATTAGGGTGATTCAAAAAATTACTTTGTGTTAGGAACAATATTTTTTCTACTAGCGAGAGCAAAGTTAGATAACAATGATTATTAAATTAATTTGTATTAATGTTTATTAAAAAGGAAAAATTATTAATATTTTCTAAATTAATTGTAGAACAGGTTAATTCATTCAACGGGTGACTTGTTGTACTATTTAATAAAGTTTGGATTAACTCAGAAGAGCTGTCCCTGATAGCACACTTTATTCTAAGAATGTTTTTTAAACCTTCCAGTGACAATATTCTAAGGATCATGCTATATTTCTTCTAAAGAACATGCTTAAAAGACATATAGCATGGTCCTAAGAATATTCTTACTGGCCTAAGGCAGCTTCTTAGAAGGTGCAAAGTTTTAGTGGTAAAAATTGGTTTACTCTAAACATATGCTTAGAATGTTAAGAAAGTAATTGATATAGAAAGTTCATTTAGGAATATTCCTGCTAAGTAAACTAGTCTTAGTTACTGGCCTATAGGCAGGTTCTTAGAAGGTGCAAAGTTTTAGTGGTAAAAATTGGTCTACTCTAAACATATGCTTAGAATGTTAAGAAAGTAATTGCTATAGAAACTTTATTTAGGAATATTCCTGCTAAGCATATTTAGTTCAGTTACCTATATAATGGTAAAATATACCATAAACTACGTATAAAGGTATATACCTATACTTAAGTACCTAATTAGTAATTAGTATTAAATACTAAGTAAAAAACACAATCCAAAATATTTTTTTATAGTTATTTGTCAAATTAAAACAATATTCGATAACAAAAATACTTTTAATATAGGTATTTTATTTTATGTTTAAAATAAATATTTATTAGTTTGTTTACCGATTTTTTATTTCTGAATTAACATTTTTAACTTCAATCTAATCTGACTTATCCCACAAAATTTTCCAATTTTACTTTTTATGAAATAATGTCATACAACTTATGGTTTAGAGGTCAAATTGTTTATTTAATATTTTTAAATAAATATATATTAAAGTCGCAAAATTTTGTCATATTATGACGTATTTGTCGTCTCTTGAAGAATTTTACGAATGTAGAATACAACATATTAGAACGTGGGTATCTGACATATTTGGAAATATTCTCAAAAGCTTCCTAGAAGCTCCATAAGAAACCTTCTAAGAACATTCCAAAAACGTTTTCTTAAAATGTTCTTAGGATGCTTTTTAGAAAGGTTTTGAGACGCTTTTAAGAATCTAATTGCATCATTAAAAGGGTATCTATTGAATGTTTTAAAAGTCCCTAAGAACAGTCTTAGCAATAAGGGAAGGTTCTAACAATATTCCGGGTCATATCTTCTTAGAATATTCTTAAAATCAAATTTTTCTATCAGGGGATTTGTGTCCAATATTTAATTTGATAATTTTTTTGGGTCATGGATTCTTTTATGTAGCTCTCGGCGATAGCCGTTGATTTCCAGCCTCCAAGTCGCTTAACATTGGAAATTCCTTCTCCAGAATCAACTAATATGGTAGCGGAGGATCTACGAAAACTATGACCTGTGTACTCCTCAGGATTTTTAAGTTTTAGATATGCAGCTATTTGTGCAGGCATTTCACAAATGTATTAATTCCTACACATTGGGTAGTGCATGCTCTTCTTTTATAATTGACAAAAAACCGCTTGTGTGGGGTATTTGGTTTTCGCAAATTTGAATATTTTCGAAACAGTTGTAAGTAATGACCATTATTGATTTCATCAGATATCACAAAGATTCTTGATGTGTAATTTTTAATGTCCGAAATTTTCACGATCACCAAATTTTCTTTATCTTCTATATCATCAATCATTATCTTTGAGAGCTCTTCTCGCCTACAAGCACCAGCCCACTCAAAAGGTAAATTTCATCTGGTGCTTCTTTAATGAATCTTGAAATCTTTCTCAAAAACTTTTTTGGTCGGTATCCCACATTTTCCTTTTTTATATATGATGTTAATTTATAATTTAGACTTATTTTATTTTTATTAACTTTTAGGACACTTTTTAACATGGAGTACTTGGCTGATATGATTTTCATTTACAGTATGGATGTTAAATGGTAGCTCTTCTTCCAAAATGTTCATTTCAATTTCAAAATTTATAATATATTATGACAAGGAAACTAAGTAACTAACTAAATTTGATTTTGTCTAAAAGCAATATAGGTACCTAGGTACTTAGGTACATTTTAAATACAAATGGGTGCGGATAAGTGTTACTTTGCGCACGCTAGTAGAAAAAATAATTATTGTCAAATGAGTATGACATATTTTTGTAGGAAATATAACGCTCTACAAAAAAGGTTTGATGTGTTTAATTGAATACTCTAACCGTTGAGAAGATATTTGTATCAGTAGCATTGGGATTCGGATTGACAATAATTTTTACAAAATTATAAAAAAAAATTTAAATTCTTCAAACTTTGATCTTGAATATCTTTAAATGGTTAGTCATTTTTGTAGAGCATTCAATTTCCTACAAAAATATGTATAAAGATTAGTATAAATGCTTACCGTTATACTAAACATAGATCCGATAGCATAGCCTAACCCTTGCGAGCATACTGCTACAGATAACCCCATGGCGCAGAACCAGAAAAATCGGACTCCTTCGAAGGGTTGGTATGATATGAAGTATACTATGGTCAAAAACATGCATCCCAGGAGAAGCTGGAAGTAAAACATGTTTATTTGATGGTTTAATATTGCAGTTATTTTTACCATTATGGGTAAGGATGCCACCGTCAACGCTAAGTAGTAGGGTTTTAAGCTGTACCATCTGTTAAAATATTCTCTGCGCAGTAGTTTCACTTCAAGCGGGACTAAAAAGATATTTGGATGTTAATACAGTAAAAAAAATTTTCTATAGGTTCTTACAAAGTAAAACTGGCGCCATTACATGCGTATACATGAAGAACACATTGACACATATGCAATATTTGAAAATCGCTATGGTTTGAGATGCATCGTTTCCAACTCCAAAGTAGATCCCACCAAGCAGCAGTCCAGATAATAGGTGATGGAAGAATTGAATGTACAACATACTTTTATTCCTTGACATCTGTAGCAACATTCTCCCCAACAATATGCTAAATTGCTGCCAGAATGTCGTCGGAAACACCACATTTTGAACAGTGGTATCCTTGTATACTTCTGTGAAATCTTCGGGTTCCGCCAGATACTTTTGTTTTGTGATTACGTCTCCTCTACCATTCTGTATGTTTGAGGAGAGGCCCGTGATGGTTTGAGGGTTAGAGTGGACCAGCTCGATAACTAAAACAAAGTTTATATTATACCTTGCAGATAAGACCTGAAGATGGTCTTTTAAGAACCAAAACAACATAGAGCAGATCTCGGAAAACCCTTAAAAATGTATATATATACAGGGTGGCCGATTTATCTGAAGACATGAAAATATTTCGAAAACTACGCATCGGATCAAAAAAAGTTTTGAATAAAATTTGTTCGCCTGGAAGGGGGCCATCCAATGATACCAAAGTCGACCCCTCACCACCACCCCCTGGGGTGGGGGTGGGGGCAACTTTAAAATTCTAAATAGAAACTCCCATTCTTTATTGCAGATTCGGATTTCCCATTAAAAAATAAGTAACTTTTATGGAAAACTTTTTTTTTAATTCCTGATAGATGGCGCTGTAATCGCAAGAAACCCTATTTTTGGGAATATCTTCAAAAATTGCAGATTCGGATTTCCCATTAAAAAATATAATTAGTGTATACAGTCCGTTCAGGCTAAATTGAGCGCTTTGGTGGGAGATCATGTGGCAGTTAATTAAATTAAACATCGAATCGTCGCGAGATTTCGGTAACAAGAAGATGATTTATCAGTGCCGCGGCTTGCCGTTTGTTCGTACAGAGCGGCTACCGAAATACATGTATTTAATTGTGCCTGAACATAGAGATGATGAACGGGGTGACATTCCTTAGACCGCTCAACTTAGCCTGAACGGACAGTACGAGAATTGTTAGGGAATTAAAAAAAAAAAAAAATTAATTCCTTTTGATGTTGGTACAAATTAAAAATATTTATACCTTACAAATGCGTCCAGGTATGTACAATGTACATTGTACATATGTCGGTATGTTATAAAAACATATTTATACCTTAGGTACTTATGCGTCTATAAAAACATACGTTTTTATAGACGCAACATTCGCAGTTGATTTAGAAACGTACGAGTGAGAAATGAATGCTGCAACCATAGAAGAAAAGATTGAAATGATTCTGATTTTCGGAGAAGCTAATAAAATTAATGTGATAGCAGCTGTTCAACATAACCCTCATGTAAGCACTCGGGAAATACATCGGGATCTCGGGATTTCCAGAGATAGTATTCGGAGAATATTGAATCGTCACAAGTATCACCCATACCGGGTTTCACTGCATCAGGAACTTCATGGCAATGATTTTCATCGGCGAGTAGAATTTTGTGAATGGGCAGTTCAGCAAATACAAATAAATCCCAATTTCTTCGCTAATGTACTATTTTCAGATGAGTCCACATTCACAAACCATGGTTCCGTTAATCGGCATAACATGCACTATTGGAGTGTGGACAATCCCCACTAGTTACGACAAGTTGAACATCAACGTCCCTGGTCGGTTAACGTTTGGTGTGGAATTTTAGGTAACAAACTCATTGGTCCTTATTTCATTGATGGAACCTTAAATGGAATCAAATATCGAAATTTCCTGGAACATGAACTACCACCTCTACTTGAGGATGTTGCCCTGCCCATTCGACAAATTATGTGGTTTCAGCATGACGGTTGCCCAGCCCATTACTCAGCAACAGCACGGGAAGTATTGAACCGTGATTTCAATGGCCGATGGATCGGCAGAGGTGGCCCAGTTAATTGGTCTGCTAGGTCACCTGATTTGACATCGCCGGATTTTTTTCTGTGGGGTTATCTAAAAGATAAGGTTTTTCAACAAGCACCAAGAACTCGGGAATACATGATACAGCGCATAAGAAACCCTTGTGCTGAAATTCCCGCAGATATGCTCCTCTCCTGTGTAGAATCATTTGAAAAAAAGAATAAATAAGTATCTAGAAGTTCAAGGTCACAATTTCGAACATTTAATCTAATTTATTAAACAGTGAGAGGCAGGGGGACTCTCTTAAAACTAGCACCCCGATGGGAACAAAAAACTACAGCGTCCTGGTCCTTGTTCTTGGGTAACGTTAAAAATAGATGTTAACTTATTTATATACGAATAAAATCTAAAAATTAAACAAGTTTTTCTTTTTTTCGATCCGATGTGTAATTTTTTAAGATATTCCCAAAAATCGGGTTTCTTGCGATTACAGCGCCATCTATCAGGAATTAAAAAAAAGTTTTTCCATAAAAGTTACTTATTTTTTAATGGGAAATGTGAATCTGCAATAAAAAATGGGGGTTCCTATTTAGAATTTTAAAGTTGCCCCCACCCCCACCCCAGGGAGTGGTGATGAGGGGTCGACTTTGGTATCATTGGATGGCCCCCTTCCAGGCGAACAAATTTTATTCAAAACTTTTTTTGATCTGATGCGTAGTTTTCGAAATATTTCAATGTCTTCAGATAAATCGGCCACCCTGTATATGGGTGATTCTACAAAAGTTGGGCAACTTTTGACCTCATTTTGTTTATGTAGTTTTCCGAGAAAATTAAACAGTATTTTGTTATAAGAACATAGATAATATAATAAATATACTGTTCCAGACCGGGCCAGTCACTTTTTCAAAAATTTTCTGAAATATCTGTGTTTTCTAAATTTGAATGCAAGGGAAATGACGAGTATACCAGGGTACTAATTAAATACATAATTTATTGGAAAATATAAGATTTATTGCAACTTTGAGCATATTATACATTAAATATCTTAAAATCAAATAATACCACACATCAGTGGTGTCTGGTGGATTTTGGGTATACCGATATCTCAATTATTAGATATGGGACCCACACGGTGTGGGCCACACCAAATTTATATGAGTTTATAATGACATTAAATAAACAAGTTCTGCGCAAGCAGAATTTAAACTGAAGTTTGCGAAAAAAAGATAACCGAAACATCGAACATGGAACTGATGAATGGGATTCAAATTTAAGATTATAATTCGGAATTAAGTATTTTTCTGATATTTTTTATTAGAGGATGCTACTTATCAACAAATCACATATAGCCTTATACTCGTATAAATTACAATGAATATATACACGTAAGAAAATAACTATTCACCACAGTACTGACATTTTGACTGGAAATATACGTGCATTCACCACAACTTCGCCGCTTGCATTGTTTTCATGAAGACTGTCGTGCAAAGGGCGGGCTCTGTAGGTAATTTTTTACCAACACTTGAGTTAAAACGAGAAATTGACGTTTAACGTTGGACACAGAACTGACGGGTTAAAGTGAGTACAAAGATTATCATTTTTTTAAAAATTGCTTATTCGAATAGGTATATGATAAAATATGAAGAAAACATTATTTAATGTTTTATAGATTGTAGTGAAATTGAAAAATTTAAGATAAATTGAATATATTTTAAAATAAAATCACTCAAATATTTGATTCAGGAGTTGTGACACACCAAGGTACTGAGGTTTTGAATATTTATTATGTTTTTCTACAAACGTGCTTTTGAAAAAATACATTAAAATTGGGTGGACAAGTTAAAAAAACCTGGATCTTTTGTAATATACTAAAATATTTACAAAAAATATTAAAATATCTACTTTATTGACTGATGACATCAAGTTGTCCAACTTTTGTAGAATCACCCATATATATAAATCAATTTGTAAAAAAGAACAAAATACCATTTTTTTATACCTCAATTAGGATTAAATTAATTAATTGACAAAATAATGTTTTTTTTATAAAAATATATAAAAAAAAGTAAAAATTAAACACTATTTTTATAAATAAAATGTACCATTTTGTTAAAGAATTTTTTAAGGGTTCTTTTTAATTTTATCACTTAATTTGCAATAAAGTTTTAGTATCCAAAAGGATTTTGACTGATTTGTTCTTCATTCTCAATAAATACCTTTCTTATACCTTTACTAACATTTAAATTTAAGAAATGTTTTGTCATATTATGTAATTTTACTGCTTAAACTATAAAATTTTGGCCATGATCCTGTTTGGCTGTAGTTAATAGTTTTATAGTGGTTATGTAATAGTAATTAGGTACCTACCTACTAGCATAGAAAATTTAAATGTTTGTGTTTACCGTAATCTGCTGGTGTGTAGGTTGGGGGGCATTTGTAGCCTGAGTTGTCCAAAAATGGTACCAAATTAGAGGGGGAGCCACTGTATACGCAAAAACCGCTAGCTATTACATACACCTGAAATTAAAAAAATAATGCATTAATTAAAAAAATTAAATTGTAAATAAGAAGAGACAATAAAGACAAAATTATTACCTGATCAAAAGTTTGGAATAGAGATGCGGGCGGCTGATGTATTGTGCATATGACAGTCCTGCCCATTTTCGTTATCTTTTGTAATAAGTCGACACACTGCTTGATAGCATAATTATCCAAACCACTGAAACGATTACAACAAAACTAATTTAATTCATCCAAGTTAAAACTATTATTTTTGATATACTTACGAAGTAGGCTCATCCAAAAATATTATAGGCGGGTTGTTAACCAGTTCCAAAGCCACAACAAGTCTTTTTCTTTGACCTCCTGAAAGGTACTCGCTCATTGTGTCAGAGCATTTTTGAAGACCTAAGAGGTTTATAACTTCGTCTATCTAAAAGAACATAGGTATACATGCATTTTGCATATCTAAAACACGTTTTTTTCGCAATATCTCGTAAACAAAAGCTAATTAGGCAAAATGATGGTGATTTTTGGATTCAGCGTGCCCAAATTACCCTAAAAAAATTGTTATCTACACTGTAGCAAAACGGTTGTTGTGTAGAGTAATCTAATTGGACTGGAAATTTTTTAAGCAGACTTATTTTTGACAAGTCCTCGGTAGTATAGTGGTCAGTATCCCCGCCTGTCACGCGGGAGACCGGGGTTCGATTCCCCGCCGGGGAGGATTACTTTTTTTTTCTATAAGCAAATACACTCACAGGCAAAATAATCGATCCACACAAATTTTCGATGAATTTTAATGGCAAATAACTTTTTTAGTTGATGTCGGATTTAAACGAATATTAAAGAATATTGTAGATAAATTAACGGACAATCGCTCACATTTTAAAAATTACTAAAAAATAGATGTACGTTTATAATATACAGGTTTAAACAAAAAGATGTTTTTTACCATAAGTTTAAGACACTGTAGAGTGGCAAAACCGTATATTGTTCTAAATTAAGTTTTATTTATCAAGTAACATCTATTATTAACAGTTTTGTTTTTGGTTCACCTCGGTATATTTATTTTTGTGGAAAATATGGAATTTTTAAAAAAACATTGCAATTTCCAATATTTTTCTGTATGAAGAACTAAAGTTGCTATGGTCCATCCATAGGCTATGGAGTGACAGTAACAGTTTTGTTGAATCATCCCATACTTGGACATGTCATACACGGCTTTCAAAAGCTATCAAATTGTTTTTTGCAAATTAATGTTTAAACTTGAGGTGTTTTCTTACTTTAAAAAATGGATATGTCTCCGACTGATGTTGCCAGAGCCATTAATTTAATCCAGGATGGACGGTCACAGTATTACGTGTCAAGAGTTTTAAACGTCACAAGAAGTAAAGTACAAAGGGCAACATCAGTCGGAGACATTTTTAAAAGTAAGAAGACACCTCAAAATTAACACATTAATTTACAAAAAACAATTTGATAGCTTTTTAAAACTATTTGACATGTCCAAGTATGGGATGATTCAACAAAACTGTCACTGTCATCCTCCATAGGCTATGGATGGACCATAGCAACCTTAGTTCTTCATACAGGAAAAATATTGGAAATTGCAATGTTTTTTTAAAAAAATCCATATTTTCCACAAAAATATATATATCAAGGTGAACCAAAAACAAAACTGTTAAAAATAGATGTGACTTGATAATTAAAGCTTAATTTAGAACAATATACGGTTTTGCCACTACAGAGTGTCTTAAACTTATGGTAAAAAACATATTTTTGTTTAAACCTGTATATTATAAACGTACGTGTAATTTTTAAAATGTGAGAGATTCTCCATTAATGTATCTCAGTGGCGGCTGGTGGATTTTGGGTATACCAATATTTCAGTTATTATACATGGGACCCACACCAAATTTATATTAGTTTATAATGACATTAAATAGACAAGTTCGGCGCAAACAGAATTTAAATTGAAGTTTGCGAAAAAAAGTTAGTTTTTCCTGTCGCCTCACCCGCCTCCAGGCCCCCCTATTTAAGATAATTCAAATTTAAGTGGTGCAATTTATTATGAACTATAATTTATCGACAAATTTAAAATTTTATTTAAAAAATCCAAATATTACAGGTTTTATACCATTTTAAATATTTTTATATTTTAATAAAATAAATAATAAAAATTTAAAATCGAATAAAATCTGTAAAATTTTGAGTTTTTAAATAAAATTTTAAATGATTCGATAAATTATGGTAGATAATAAATTGCACCACTTTAATTTGAATTATCTCAAATAGGGGGGGCCTGGAGGCGGGTGAGGCGACAGGAAAAACTAACTTTTTTTTCGCAAACTTCAATTTAAATTCTGTTTGCGCCGAACTTGTTTATTTAATGCCATTATAAACTATTATAAATTTTGTGTGGGTCCCATGTCTAATAACTGAGATATTGGTAAACATAAAATCCACCAGCCGTATCTACAATATTCTTTAATATTTGTTTAAATCCGAAATCAAATAAAACAGTTATTTGCGATTGAAATTCATCGAAAATTTGTGTGGATCGATTATTTTGCCTGTAAGTGTAGTTGGTATTTAATTTTTGTCTGGTTGATACTATTATTATTTTATATTAAAAATAAAATGTAAATATAAAAATATACAAAGAAAATAAGGCAAAACAAAAATTAAAAAGTAAATGTAAAAAATAGATAAATTTTACTGTGCAAATATTTCATTCCTGGCCAAACAAGCACTTAAATCAAAGGTAATTGAGCCCTCTACAACTTTTTCTTTTAAAGTTTTGGTTTCAGCTCAGTAGTTAGATGCTGGCGATTTTATGAAGTTGAAAAGTCCTTTTTTTACAAATATCGAGGTCGAAAATTTACATATCTTTCTGGGAAAGATAGAAATCGAAAATATAAGTCCAGTTTGATTTGTTTTACGTATAGATTATACCTACTTAAAGGAAAAAAATAAGCTGCTGTTGATAAAAATCCATGGATAAATGGCGAAGTTATGAATTTTCAGTGGAAGACCAAAATTAAGTTTTTCGAGAATTTTTAGGTTTTTTTTTCATTGATTTTTATTTTAAACATTAAATATTGAAATTAAATTATATATTGAATATTGAACATTGAAGATATTGAAAGTTTTATTTTGTTGTAATAAGCATAGGTTTAAAAAAATTCTGGCTCCTTCTTTGTTTTTTGTTGCTTTCGTATTCCGTTTCTCGTATGAGGGACAAAATGTAATCACCCATCATGGCTGCATCCCAGAAGCCCTGATACCACTGCTCCATAGCCTTCATTTGCTGGTGAAAACGTTCTCCGTGCTCATCACTTACGTCGCCCAGATTGTCCGGGTTATTTACGCTCTCGAACTCTGTACTTCTTTTACTCTTTTTACACTATTTTATTAACCAAATAAAACCATGATAAAAATATCAAAAAATAGCAGTAAAATAGTCATATATACATGCCAACACGAGAAACAAAAGAATTAACGTTTGCGGAGTCATGTCCAATTTAAATTTTGAATAATATTTTCGGTGAAAAAAGTACGTAAAAAACTCAAAAAATTGCAATTTAATTAAGTTTTCATTAAAGAATAAACATATTACAAAATAAAAGAAAAAAAATAAAATAAAAATTGTCAAAAAGCTGAATTTCATAACTTCGCCATTTTTCCATGTATTTTTATCAACATTTGCTTGTTTTTTTTGTAAAAATGTTAGCTTTACGAAAAAAATCAAACTGGAGTTATCTAGTTGATTTAAACCTGTCCCAGGACGATATGTAAATTTTCGACCTCAATTTTTGCCATAAATAATAATAAAATCGCTAGCGTCAAAATACTTATCCTATATCAAAAGTATGTAAAAGAAAGTTTTAGAGGGCTCAAATATTTCAAAAACGCTTCTAAGATCGAGAATTCAACATTTATCCGATATGACACCAACAGATGATTTCTTGCCCAAAAATTTTCCCGGAAATAAATTATCATTTTAAATTAATTTAGGAATATTTCAAGTTTTATTTTTAAGAAATTCATAATCATTAATTTGTAATTATAAAAAAACACCGGAATGAATAAATTGATAAATTAAGGTGGGTAACTAAATATATAAAATTTCCATATTTTTTATGGCATAATTATAATATATTAACAGTTCTTGGTCTGAAATGTTGTTTTTGAATTCAAAAAACAAAAGGAAAGGTTAACTTTAAAACACTTAAAAAATAAAAATAAAACCCAACTCAAAAACCACACACCAAAAAAAACTGTGAGGTATGCATAATACTTACAACTCCAATTTTGTCAGCTGCTGACACGACGGAACCAAGTTTCAGCTTCGCAGCTACAAGTAGAGCTTCGCGTACAGTGAGTCTGGGTTGCACGACATCCTCTTGCATTATATACGAAGAAATTTTGTTGAAGGTTTTTAAATTTCTTGCTTTACTGTTTATTTTAATACTGCCTTTAACGCCTACATTCCTACAAAAATAAATTTTGTTGGAAAATTCAAAAAGAATTATAAATTAATTGTGTTATGGTTAATTCATTAATTCTGCAAGTATTTTATTCTATTGATCATTAATGATTATTGCTGGAAATTTTATTGGTATAAAAATTAGATAAAGACCATTAGGAATGTAATAAATGGACCTGTTTTTAAAAGATAACGTTTAAAAAATTCTTAATTTATTTAATTGGTATTTTTTAAAATAATTTATGTAAACCTTAAACTTATCATTTCACAACATTTTTACAAACAAAAAAACATTAAAATTAAAAAAATCGCATTTCCTAAAATCTGGAAAAAGTGGCGGCCAAAACTACAACTCCCATATTTATTAAGCAATATTTATGATATTTTTAGGTCATGCTAATAAAAATACGCTTTTTTAAAAATTACTTACACATATCCTGCAAGTATGTTAAGCAGTGTAGTTTTTCCTGCACCAGATGGTCCCAAAATTGCTGTTAGCTCCCCCGAATGAAATTTTCCATTTATTCCTTTTAATAATTGTCGCCAACCTATAATCCAATTCGAAAAATAAGATAATTTGACAAAAAAATGTAATCTTGAGAAAAAATATTAAAATATAGGTATGCTCGTTTTATAAATTGTCTGCATGCGACAAAATGACGTCTTATGACATTAGTTCTTATATATAATAAAAAAAATTCGCAAAAATCGAAGAAGACACACATTTTTAAAAACACGATTTAAACTTTAAAACTCAAAAATCTTGACTTAAAACGCTTTAAATATTTTCAATATATTTTTTTTTTGAAAAGTCCATTTAAAAACGAAAATTTTATATAGAATGAACATTTTGATTTGGACCATTTTTAAGAAGTTATGAGCGAAAAACAAAAAAAAAGCAGTTTTTTTGAAAATTTGATATACCCACTATTATAAGTTTAAGTTGAAATGTTAAAGGGATATTTTTTATTTCAAGTTAGATTTAAAAATGATTAAATTAAAACGTTTGGTGCCATTTAAAACCACCATTTTTTAAGAACATATCCTTGAATAGATAAATATACTTTCTTTCCATATAAAACACGTTTTTAAATAAATAAAATATGCTCTCGAAGATTATTAATTAATTCAAACAACTACTTATTTAAAAATAATATTTCGTGTTCCGCAAAGTCAGGTCATTAGTTGCTAAGGTTTGTGACCTTAGACTTGAAAAAATTACACCACATGCGCGTTATTTGCAAAGTCAAAAACACACGCACAGGTAAAATTTTGATAAAAATTTAAAAATAAAAGTCATGGAAATCGTGAGCAATCTATAATTTATTTTCGTGTATTTGTAATTAACATGGTGTATATAACATGCCTTACATACATTGTTATTGCATTAGGAATATCGAAAACAGAACAATATAATTATATAGGTACCTATATGTGGTTATGTCAAATGTCAGCCAATTGTTTTTATGGTCTTGTTAATTGTTTTAAAGCTTACAAGCTTTTTAGATTTCTATAAATTATTGTAACACATTTTGTTTAGTCTGATTATCGTTCCAAGGGGCCGTTCAAGTATTACGTAAGCAGATTTACTACAATTATTTACCCCCCCCTCCCCCTTGTCAGCAAAAGTAATCAAAGCTCTTACCCCCCCTCCCATGCTTACGTAAACATTGGTCTTTTCGTTTTCAAGCATAGACAATGTGTGAGTTGCCATATGTGTAAAAAAGTAAATAACTACTGCTGACGTAATCACCATCTAGACCCCCCACCCCCCATGTCATCAAAAATAAGCAAAGCAAAGACCCCCCCGCCCCCCTACAGTGCTTACGTAATACTTCAACGGCCCCCAATTATCTATCACAAAAGGGCATTTTAAAGATTAAAAGTTCTTAGATAAATTAAATTTTTTGAAAAAAAAAGTGCTAAGTAGCATAAGTACCTAGTATTTTATGTAGGTACTACCTAGTAGCATATTTTTAATTTTTAATAATTTAAATTAGCTAAAAACTCTAAACCGCTTAAATCTTTAAAATGCTTTCTCCAAAATAAAAAAAAATGTATAATTTAAAAAATGGTAGGACAAATTCGCACAGTGGCATAAATTAAAAGATGTAGGACAAATTAGCACAGTGGGATAAAGTTAAAAATGGTAGGGATTTTTTTTTCAAATTTCCATTTTTTTTTAATTTGGGTTTTTATTTTTTTAATTGTTATTTAAAAACGATCTTTTTGCTTGAAAGATCTTTTAATTTTAAAATTATAAATTAATATTTCATAATTTTTGTTTTCAGAAAAAAATCTGTTCCATTTTGTTTACATTTTTATACTCTTAATTTTCATAGAAAATCTCAAGGATTTTTAATAATTTTATTACATTTCCACACAATTTTAAACAATTTTTTGTATTGCCAAAAGTTTTATAAACGCCATTTTAAATGCGAGTTTTATTAGGCGAGCTTGCGAGCAAGTTTAGAAAAGTTTATAAAACGAGTTGCATATTATACTTTATTCACGACGAACACAAAAAAGAATTTAAAGCTAATTTTATTGGTTAAACATTTCACATCTGTCAATGAATTAACCTCACTTTTGCCTAATTTATAATAAAGCTCCCAAGCAACAATTTAAGTATTTGTTATGTATATGGGACTATTGAAGAAACTTTTGTTGTTGTTGTTTTGCGACAGTCGCCGGTCTCTTTATATTACTCTTTCATAGCTAAGTTACGACTAAAGTGGGGAACAATTATTGAGTTCCAAAAAGGTAGCAAATATATCACTAGCTATAAACCCTGCTACTATTTGGAACGTAGCTGCTACGTTACTAGAACGTTTCAATATCGTTGCTAGAGCGTTATAATTACTTTTATTTATTTGTTTTTACTTCTATATTAACTCTTTGTCAAACTTATATTAGATTATACTATCCGTCCTTTTTTAAATGGAACCACTACGGACTTGACTTTTCAATGTCGTCGTTTATTAAATATGTAGGTACTGGTAGTTTATAACTTCCAGAATAACAATATAATGTTTAATTAAGCAAGTAAATTTATAAACCCTTTAAATTTTACTGTTGAACTTATGAATTTAGTTTTTGAAAAGTAAATGCGCTTCATCAATATTTAAGTATAAACAAATTATTTATTTAACAATGTTTATAAATAAAAAAAATCTTAATATTTATTATTAATTTTTTATTTAATTATTAATACCGTCTATTACCAACAAAATTACTATTTAATAAAAAGTAAACAACCATTTACAAACAATTAAAATAATTTATTATTTACATTACCACGTGGTACTGTA
This sequence comes from Brassicogethes aeneus, assembly GCA_921294245.1. NCBI lineage: Eukaryota > Metazoa > Arthropoda > Insecta > Coleoptera > Nitidulidae > Brassicogethes > Brassicogethes aeneus. The sequence continues at coordinate 4,792,851 of OV121138.1, forward strand.
TACAGTAAAAAATGGCCGATAAGAAGCATTTTCCTTTGAAGTAATTTTCGCTACTTTAAAGTTTTTTCCACCTTAATTTACTTTACGGTAGTTTTGGTTAGTACCATAAACGTTTTACTTATAACACCTTTTTTAAATGTTTATTACTTTATAGTAATCATTTAAGAAAAGAATGAAGTTTCTGTTACAAAATATTGCTATTTAAAAGTTAGAATTACTTTTAAGTAAAAATTAAAGTAGATGTTTAGTAAACTTAACTAATTTAAAGTTATCACAACTTTGGTAATGGTTTTTGGAACCAAAAATGCTGCTTGGACTAACTTCAAACCGTGACTAAAACGCCATAAAGTCACAGCTCGTCGATGTAGGAGTAGATAAAAATCTTTAAAATTATTGCGCTTTAATTAATAATCGCTCTGTATAAATAGGTCGTCCGTTCATCAGCCGGTAAATCTGATTGCTTTATTGTGCACTTTCAATCGACTTCAATTGTTTTTTAATTAAGTAAAGCTTAAATTTGTTTCAAGGTTTTGTTGTTAAAAATTTTTAATCTATGAATAACTTAAATTTATCGCGTTTTGTGTGATTTATAATGAACAGTTTGAATTCACTAATTTTTCGATAAAAAAGTTAACCATGGTAAATCAATGATTAAAGAGGAAGTCAGCATGATTTCCTGTTTTAATTTTTACATGTAAAGTGGACTAGAAGGTGATACAAATAAGTTCAGACACATAATATTTGTAGGAAATTAACGTAATATAATGTTTTTTAAACTATTGGAAAATTATAAACTATGTAGGAATGTTTGTTTGTTAGTTTAAAACTATTTTTTATTTTTATGTAATAGTACCTATATATTATGTATCAAATTTTATAAACGCCATTTTAGTTATGAGTTTTAGTAGGCACGAGCGAAGCTTGCCAGCAGTATTTAATAAAAACGAGTGTCTAGAGAAGTTTATAAAGCGAGTTGCATACTATACTTTATTTACGACAAACATAATCAAGAATTTAAAGCCAATTGTCAACTGTCAATGGATTTAACCTTACTTTTTCCCATTTTATAATAAATCCAACTTCAGCCCGTGACTAAAATGCCCAAAAGCTACTGTTGCTACTTTATCCCGTGACTAAAACGCCATAAAGTCACAGCTTATCAATGGAGGAGTAGATAATAGTATATTATATATCAAGTTTTATAAACGCTATTTTAGTTACGAGTTTTATTATGTATGAGCGAAGCTTGCGAGCGAGTGTTTAATAAAAACGAGTGTCTAGAGAATAAGAATGTAAAGCCAATTTTAATTTAAAAATATTTGACATTTGACAAATTTAACCTCACTTTTTCGCAATTTATAATAAAGCTAACTTCAGCCCGTGACTAAAATGCCCAAAAGCCACTGTTGTCAACTTCAGCCCGTGACTAAAACCCCATAAAATTGCAGCTCTTCAATGTAGGAGTAGATAAAATACATTATTTAATGTATATTTGTCGTTAATAATATTATTAGGAGAGCATGAAGACTTTTGTGTAGAGGTGCGTGCGGCTCGAACAAAATTTTATAATTGAAAACTGCCTCCACATAAAAATTTTTTTAAACCAGGTTATTGAAAACTGCCCAAATTCGAATCAAATTGGATAATTGAAAACTACCCTTGCATAAATTTAAAAAAATGGTAGCAAATTTCGCAAATTGACATTAGTTTAATAAATGGTAGGAAAAAATGGCACATTGGCATAAATTTAAAATAGGAATGATAAGTTTAAAAATTTTTCGATAGCACTGTGAAAAACTGTTTATCAGATTTAAACGGCTGCTAGTCCATTTTTAAGGGATAAATTTTGATTTTGACAGCTGACAAATATTTTAAATAATCAAGTTTCTTTAGGTATACATTTATGATTTTTCCTTTATAAATATTATTCTTATATAAATATTTAAGAAGATAATTTTAAAAAATATTAAAACTTTTTGTAGTTTAAATCTTGATTTTTAATATATTTTATTAAATCGTAGATTTGTGTACTATATATAGATTAACTTTTTGCAAATAATGTATGTTGGATATGTATCCAACGCTTTAACATATTAAACTATTTATTAACTATTATTGAGGTAATTTACTATAGATTGTAAACAAAATAATGTTAATTAATGATGTTCAAATTTCACTTATGATTACCAATCATATACACATCATACCTAGCATATGTACATTGTACATGGTTCGCGAGATTTTGTCATTGTATGAAACTAATTATGGTTAATTATATACATAGGGACTCATTAAGTAGGTACTAATAAATAACAATTTTTTATAAACTTTGTTAAGAAATAAATATTAATTAATTATTAATAATAATTAATTAATATCCCCATGTATAGAAATATATATTATTTATTATAAACAATATATTTATTGACTAAGTATTTAAATTATTATAAACAATTTTTAGATATTCGAGAGAAAAAATGTTTTGGGCACCCACATAATATGTTGGTGTCCAATACATTTTTTAACTCAAATATCTAAAAAAACTCAATTTTTTTAATAATTTGTGATACCTCATTGGAACAGTACTAAATAATACTTTTAGATATATCTATTAGACTGGGCCAAAAAAATCAATTATTTTTTTTTAAAAGTATATCAAAAATATGGTTTGGGGTGACAAAAAAATATATTGTGAAAGTTTGAGTCCATAATATTAATATTAAGAGGTCTATCATCGCAATTTTAATTTTTTTGTCCTCAGTAAGTTTTTGTCTCAGAACTCCCAAACCATTGAGTTTAACTAAATTGACTCAAAAATATTTTTTTAAGAAAATTAAATGCTCTACAAAAAAGGTTAAAGTGAAATTTTCCGTCAGATGAACCTTTTCCTTAAAACCATGCCTTAAAAATTGTTTTAGTTTTACATTTTGATCTTTTAAATTGGAATTTTGTAATTCATGTAAAAATCAGTACCCATAAAAACCGATAAATAATCTTATGGGAAATCAAATGCTTTACAAAAAAAGCCTCTTAACATTTTTGGCTAAATTCACTCAATCAAAAGTTATTCAAGGTTAAAATTTTGTTTTGACTTCAAATTTAACCTTGAATAACTTTTGATGGAGTGAATTTAGCCAAAAATGATAAAAGACTTTTTTGTGGAGCATTTGATTTCCCATAAGAATATTTATCGTTTTTTTTTCAGGGTACTGATTTTTACTTAAATTACAAAATTCCAGGTTAAAAGATCAAATCGTAAAACTATACCAATTTTTAAGGCATGATTGTAAGAAAAGTGTTCATCTGACGGGAAATTCCAATCAAAACTTTTTTGTAGAGCATTCAATTTTCCTTAAAAAATATTCTTAAGTCAATTTTGTTAAACTCAATAATTTGGGAGTTCTGAGACAAAAACTCGCTCAGGGAAAAAAAATCTAAAATTGCGATGATAGACCTCTTAATATTAATATTATGGACTCAAACTTTCACCATATTTTTTTTTGTCACCCCAAACAATATTTTCGATATAATATCCAAAAAAAAAATAGTCGATTTTTTTGGCCCAGTCTAATATATAACTATAGTTTAGTATTTGAAAAATACGCAAAATATTTTTTATAATAATTATTATGTATTCCAATTTCTCGTTATAAATATCAAATTACACCATTAAACCATTTTGTTGTTGTAAAAAACTAATGAACACAAAATAATTCTTCCTTACTTTTATTATTTTGAAATTTTTGTCGCAAAATATATATACAAATTTGTTTCAAGATATATCATATCTTGAAACAAATTTGTGCTGGAAAGCACGAAAACATAAAACTTGTCACTTACCCCCTTTAGCGTTATTATCTCTGACCGAGTACACCAAATCTTGAAACTCCAAATCTATGGGCTGTCTTTTAATAATCCTGTTTAATTTTTTCAGCGGCATGTCACAAAGGGCATCTGCTTGAGCCCTAATGTCGTTTGAGTCACTCATTTTTTAAACTGTTGCACAAAGTACTGCCTGTCGAGGGTACTGTACGCTCGCGTTGGCTTTGCAGGAGCGAATTGTACTGGTTTCCTGCTGCGTTAAGTGTAGTGGTGAGTCTACTTTGTTATTTTTCTCTCTGTTTGGCCGGTACCTTAGCGTATTTCGCACTGTGGAGGAGTACGAAAGTCCGGAGACATTACTGTCTACATCCGTTTGTAGACACATACCTAATTACATTTTTTTATATTAGTATGTAATATTGTTATCTATATAGGTTAAAGACATAATCCTTTCTTAAATATTACATTTAAAATATACGGGGTATCAGCAAATGATTATTAAAAACGAAAAAAAAATAGAGATAAAAGTATACTATGTAGATCAAGAAATCTAATTTAATTAGTAAATTTGGCCAGCAAAAAAATAAACATATGGGTAAATAAATTTAGATGTCCCCCAAATGAAAATGATTATTTTTTATTTTTGGTTGTTTCACTGTTAGTTTTTTAAACATCCCTTTGTATATTTGAAATAAGTTATTGTATCTTCTGACACCTTAAATGTTTTAAAAATACAATTGTACATACATAAAATATTTATAAAAAAATCCACTTAGAAAGATATTACACTTCACGGTAGATAGGTTTTTAAATAGCAAATTAATGAACTTTGAAACATTTGAATTACAAAAAAAAGCGACACTATTTTAACTGACCTTCAGGAATCACATATAATGTCGTAAACAGAGGTTTTTGCTTATTAAAAACGATTAAAGCGCCATTGCATAAAATGTAAAGCATGTAAAAACAGATTCACGGAGGATATAATCAATTTTTGTAACACCTATGTACATAAATCGTTATAAAAATTATTTCTTTTAAGTTTTAATAATATTTTATAATTGATTCGATTGCTTTGGATGTGTTTAATTTACTTAGTGAACTGATATTTTAAGTATGCTTTTACTACCTCAAATATTTGAAAACATATAGTTTAACCTAGAAAGAGTAACAGTCACGGAGGATAGGTTTTAGACTTTTAAAACATTGTAAAAAATAATTAATTGCGGTTAAAAATCTGGAACCTGAGCTTTAATATCTACTTAATTATGAAAGATTAAAACACAATAAAAGTGTAGGTCAAACTCATTTGGTTTTATTAAATATCACGGGGTAACACCATCGGGGGACATTTCGTGAGATTCACCCATATAAATGTTTAGCAAATTTGGCTAATCTAAAAAAGTTGATCTTTTTAAAATTAAGATAATAAAAAAAAGTAATAATATAAAAAAAATTTATAATTTATATTTGCATTTAAAGATTGGGTAAGCTTACTAATATAATTATTAAATTTTATAAAAAATTAAAAAAATTCCTCAAAATATCGTTTTAGACTTACTTGAACTGGTTTAATATAAAAAAAAGATAAATAATTATATAATGATTTTAAAATTTTATTCTTAGAAATGTCAATTAAAAAAATTAACGAACAATCATGACCAAAGTTTTTACTTAATTCATTTTTAATAGTTGTATTATTAAAAATTTAAAAACTGATGCAATGCAATAGAAAATTGTCCTAATGAATAAACCAAATTAAGAAATATTATCCATTAAAAATATGAAATATATCACAAAAAGTATAAATAATACCTTTTTATTTTCGTCCACTGTGCATTTTATAATGTCTTGAATTCCCTTGCATCAATTGTTTCTTTTCTTTGTTTATTCATTATTTCGTTCCTCTGTATCTTGTACAAAATCTTTATTAAAACAACTAAAGTTATATTAAAATGCCGACTTTTGAATCTTGAAATTTAAATAAATTTTTATTGCATTATTTTTTTAAATAAAAATCTCAAAGGCCATGATATTTTTTCTACTGTTTGTAACATTTTTATAAGCAACACAGGATATTAGTATAGATTTTTTATTACAAAATAATTTAAAATAAGTTTATCAATTTTAAAATCTTTATGAAGTAGCTAGGTATATATTTGTGCTATTTTTTCTGTCATTGATTCTTAACTATGCATGTTAACTGCCCAAAAGTTGATAGGGAATTTTTAACTGATAAGAGTAATTAATATTTTCTGTCCAGTTTTGTGCTTATGTTCCTTAATTCCTTATCAACTTTTAAGCAGTTTATTATTTTATTTTATTCTAGAAGGTTATCAATTTTTGACTAATTTTATTAAAAATTCTAGGTTGGGTTATCAATATTTAAATTGAATAATTGGGTCACAATTTATTTATTTTTATGAGAAGGTAAATAACGAAATTAATAAATCATTCAAATATATAACGGACAAATTTACTTTACTTATAATTTGCTTAGGATATACATTAAATTTCTTTTAAATATTAACCTATCCTTAAGTTAAAAAGATTTTATTTCTTAGCTTAAAATCAAGTACAGTTTTTTTAATATTGTCAAGGCTAAAACTAACATTAAACTAAATATTAATCTTTCTTTAGACAAGAAGATGTTATTCTTGCCTGTTAAATGTTAAGAAAGTCTCTTATTCTTAATTTAAGATTACCAATCGATTAGACAAAATTTTGAAAAATTCCATCTATTCTGTTCTTAAAGATATAAATCTATACTGCATCCATGGATATAAATATAATTATATTTATTCTAAGATTAGTAAATATTGGTAGGACTGGCCTATTCTTAAAAATATCCCCCACTCACGAAAGTGTCAGACATTTTGGAAGATTGTGTTTCTTGTGTTAGTTAATATTTGGTTTGGAATTATGAAAGAGCTGCTAAATTAGTGGAATTTGATAGAATTAACCACCAAATGTATGTGTAGTTAATAATTATTACATAATTATATTTATCTGTGTAGTATTATGTATTGAATTTTAGATGTTGTAGTGATATTAGGTAGGCCAAAGAATCATGGTAATAAATCAGACTATTTTTCCTTAAATGCTGCTTGGGTTACAATAGTCTTTAAATTTAAAACGGGCTAATACAATTTCGGTCAATCATATTAAAAATTGATCAATTGAATCATCTTAACCCAGCATTATGAATTACTTATAATTAAAAAGGTCAGCATAGAGTACAAATTTAACCTAACTGGACTTGTCTACTGTTTAATAATGCTGAATTATTTAGTTGACGACTAAATTGAAAGAAAAATATTGTAGGCAAACCTACTAGATGTTCAAAGGTTAAGAAATATTATGCATGAGATTTATTTAATAGGCAGATCGTCCTAATTTTTCAATTAAGTGGATTGAATTTTTATCTTAGGTCAAGAACGATAAAATTACTTTATTTGGCGCATCCACCAAAATTTAAAAATGAAGGGCCAAACGACCTTATGTATTTAAAAACTAATATTTTATTATAATTATATTATAATATTTAAAAAGAGGAGTACCACAGGGTTCTATACTGGGCCCTCTCTTGTATATTATTTATACAAATGAATTACCTAGTGTAGTTCCCCAAAATTCATTCAATTTTCAGACGACACTTCTCTTGATTTGACTACAAATTCTTTAAAAACTGCTTCCAGCGAGATAGGAAACAATCTAATATTGTTAAACGAATGGTTCAATTAAAAGCATTTAAAATTAAACATTGGGAAAGCACAACTCTTAAGCTTTAATAGAAACATTAACAATTTATTGATTTATTGAGAAATTAATTCCATTGACATTTCAAAATCTGTTAACTTCCTGGGTCTACAAAATGATTGCAGACTCGATTGTAAGCAACACATTTAAAACATCGCATCCATGGATATTGCAATATAAGTAAATATTGCTTTGCTTTAAAAATTATAACTAATTCAATTAATGTAAATGCAGCAATAACAGCATTAAACTCATACGTCCAATAAAAAATTAGGTATGGAATTATATTTTGGATCCATTCACCAGATATGTATTTGTAAATAAAATTTTTGTTTTGCAAAAGTATGTTTAAATTAAATCAACTCGTATCATGTAAAGAATATTTTATTAACTTTAGAATTTTAACTGTTTGTGGTATTTTTATATATGAATCAATTTTATTTGTGAAGAGAAATCAAAATATGTCTAAAACATTTAACTGCAGTAGTCACGATTACAGCACTCGCTTTTAAAACAATTTAAACTGTGATAGATTAAACTATCTTTACTTACAAAAAATGTTCCATACTCTGTGATAAATTATCACTGATAACTTATTACTGATAAATTATCACTGATAACTTAAGTTATCAGTGATCAGATAATTATCACTGATAAGAATTTACAATAAGAATGCCATTGGAAATGAGAAATCTTTCTGAAAAAAAAAACATTAAAAAGACTTTAAAGAATATTATGGTTAATAAGTGTTATTATTCAACTCTAAAAATTAATTAGTCAATAATAGTTATTAGTTATAGTCAATAATAGTTAATAGTGGCTGATTTTTCACTTGTACCATGGTATTCCAAAATGTCATCAAAATTTAAAAAAGTAGAACAGTTTTTGAGATATAGTCAACTTTCCATTTAATATGGAATTAACTATATCTCAAAAACTGCTTCACTTTCTTAATTTTTGACGGTATTTTCGGATTCAGGGGACAATTTTACATAAGAATTGGCTGTTCAATTTTGAGATACCACGGTGTTACATGGTTAACCATGGTACAAGTGAAAAACAGCCACAATAACTATTAAATTAGTCATTTTTGACTAAGAGGTTTAAATTATTTAATTACTAAAATACTTATACATGTATTAAAGTCATGTATTTATTTATTAATTGAATTATTGAACTATGTAAAGTTTAGGTACCTAGACTTATTTATTAATAGATAATGTTTATTTTTATTAATAAATTAAATTAATAAAAACAGACATTAAATACTTATGACGACCAATGTATAAAGTTGACGTATGTAAAATTAGATCAATTGCCATTTAAACTAAATGTATTATTAATTATTATAATATATTAACTAAAATGCCCCATTAAACAAAATAAACAAACCAAAGTTTTCCAAATATTAATGGAGGTAAAATTATTATTATTATTCTATACATATTATATTTCTTTTTTATGATATTAATTATAATAAGTATGTAGGTGTGTTTAATTTTAATAAATTATTAAAAATTCGCAAAATCAAGTTTTTATTAATAAAAAAATAATGATGCTATTTCTGGGGTAATTTTTGAACTACTCGGGAAAAAGCTTGTTTTTTTGAGGTTTTGTTGAATTCTCGATCTTAAAATACAATTCTCCAGCCAGCCAAACGTTTTCGAGAAAAACGCTATTAAAAATGTCTCGCCACAAAAAAACCTACATTCAAGGTATTAAACACATTAAATGAACTACAACAATAACGCAATTTATTTACAATTTTCAACAATTCTTATTTTGGTAAATGCTCAAAATGACCGCAGCGGCGTTCTACACAGTAAAAAATTTTGCCCGTGTAAATTTTTTAGTGTAGGGGTAAAAATATTAGAGTTGATTTGTAAGTGTACAAGTTACACTACAAAATACACTAGGTAGCATTTAGTGCTTATTAACTTTATTAAACACATATAAAGAATATGAACATTATTCATTGGTACATTCACACTATTTATTATTAAAATACATCAAAAGGGTAGAAAAACTTAATGCGAGTGTTTATTACCCCTTAATGTGTTAAATAGTGACAAAATGTACACTACAGTGCATGCCAATTTCTTTGTTTGTTTTGATGTTACTAAGAGCTCTTTTTTTCTTTACACTACTAGTGCACATTGTATCACAATTAAAGTTAAATTACACCAATAGTGGCAAAATAGACTGAAAAAACTGGTAATAACCGAAATGGGTTTTAAAATGTTTGGTTGGTACCTATCTACCTAAGCAGTGCATATCCGGAGATACCGCGTTGTGGAAGTGTGGCATTTTTGTTTAGTAGGATTTTAATTACGGTGAAGCCATAAGGGGACATTCTTATTTTTTGGTAAGTATTATACTTTCTTTTTCTTTAAGCCTTAATACTCAATAAATACCAATATGTTAAAAGGATGTCCATAACCGACCTATATTATAATATATATATATCAATAATTTACGGCAGTAAAATTAATAATATAAATACATACACACCTGATTTACTTTTTATTTTCAAGCGTAATGGTTGTTATATTAACCTATACCTACATTTTTATTAATATTATGGAAAATTTGTACACGTGTGGTAAATCTACGACATACAGCCGCCTGACGCCACTCTACCAATGGGATCACCCATTTTTTATAACAGAAAAATGGAAAACTGATAAATTCTCACGATAATTCATTGCTTACAAGTTGACAGCCAGTAAAACATTGCATTGATCTAAAACTTTTACGTTTTAAGGAACCATTTTGCTTAAGCCAGCCATACGACTCAAATATAAAATTATATTTTAAAAGGCACCGTTTTTGATAATTGTCATAGATTTTTGTTCCAAATAAATGTTTCTCTTTATTTGCCTTTTCGTTTTATTCACTACCACCAATAGGTTTTACTCAAATAATAGTGTTAACTTACACTAGAAGTTTGCACTAAAAGAGTAAAAGTACCTTTCTAAAATTAGAACTTTTCCAAAGTAGTGTTAATTTACACTGAACAAAAGTGGGATTTTACCCAGGAAGTGTAGAAGTACACGATTTTAGGTAAATTAACACTTTTTAATACAGTGTAAAATTACTTTATCCTCAGTGCTAGCTATAGTGTTAAATCATACTTGCTTACTTGGGAAAAATTACACTATAAATTAACTTTAATTGTAGTGTTATAAAACAACACTATTTAGTTTGGACCTGTGTGAACTCTAATTAGTGTTGCTTAGAGTTGATTTTTTTTACTGTGTATTAGTGTTGGTATAAAAAAACTTGCGCTTTTGCGTCTGCATTATTCTCATGGTCATGTCTTAATGCCGTCAATAAATGGTCGTTGCAGAAAACACTATATTTTAAAATAAAACAATTTTATTATGTTTTAATTGTTTTAGTCAATATAAATTATTTTGTCAGGAAATGATAAAAACGACATCCGATGTAAAAATCATATACCTAATTATGCATAGTTAATGATAACTATACTAGTATACTAGGATACTAGTATAAATTAATAAATTTACAAAAATATTGAAGGTCATTAGAGAAAATTAATAATTAAAATATAACAAAGGTTAAAACGTAAATGATACAAAATTTCCTAACGTGGCTCTAATTTCATACTCAAATTAAAAAAGTACATAGTTTGTATTTTTAATACTTCTTCATTAAGTTTATTAAATCATTGTATAGCAATTCTACAACATCAATTGCATACAAAAAGTCCATGTGGTTCCATTTGTCCCATTTAACCATGAATTTGCCAGCCAAATTTGGGATCAGCGAGGACATGGTGTCAATATCCTAAAAATTATTTTATCCGATAATTTAGAAATAATAACGGTAATCTACTCAAAACTCGTCAATTTATTAGTCTGTACATGTATATTAAATTTTGCAGTGGTTATTATAATAATTATTAACGACTTTTTGGCTAGGTAATATGTAATACAATTTTACAAAAGAAACTGAAAAAATACGTTTTTAAAAAAATATTATTTTTTTTTTCAATTTTATACAGCAATTTATGGCTGCAATTTGTTAAAAAACACTTTGTATAAACAATTAGCTGCGTATTATACGATAGAAAAGTTATCAATATTTATTTGTCTAAAAACGATTTTTTTTCAATTAAAACATTGTTAATTATGGGTATTAATTTAACTATTTTTATCTTAAAATGATTTAAATCAAAAATTTGTATAGAGCGCCATCTATGAAACAATAGGGGAATCTGTGTGTCACCGTCAAATGTCATTTTTTTATTTTATACACACAGATTATAAAGGTTATAAATCGAAATGTATTTCTTGAAAATTGACAGTTTTTCATAGTGAAAGTAAAGAAAATGTTTTATGAGCACTTTACAGTGGAGTCCGAATTTAAGTTATAGTTTACTGCCGGCGAAATTAAAAGTTCAGTACAATGTTCATATAAACTTTTCAAATATTGGCGTTGAGAAACTATTTAATACTTTTGTATTGAGATAATAAAATAATGTTCACATTTAGTATTATTTTACAAGAAAGGCAATTTATTTTAACGATTGTATGACATTTGACAACTGTCAAATAACTTAAAACTAATTTCAGTCCGTGACTAAAAACCTGTTGCTAGCTTCAGCCCGTGATTAAAGCGCCATAAAGCCACAACTTCTCAATGTGTATTTAAAGGGCGTTTTAAAGGTGGGAGTGGAAAAAAACATTTTAAAATAAGTTTACCTTTGTGCCAATGATCATGTCATTTTTTCCATAATAAAACGCAGTAGGTGCCGTAATGTTGGCAAAATCATAAACTGGAGGTTTTTCGGAACCATACTGAATCATATTTTCCTCGCTTCCAAAGTCGTATTGCTTAAATTCACCTTAAAGAGATCACAAACATTATTGAATGCCAAAGCATATGTGCTGGAACAACGTTACAACGTTTTTGGGCCGCATTAGTGCCGGGTAGCCATCTGGTGTGGAAGCACACTCGACAACGTTATAAGTGCATGTCATGATTAAATATGGAATAATGTTTTATGTGTGAAAGAGTGGAAGCATTGTTTCTCAAAACTCATAAGTTTTGGAACTTACAACTGATTATTATTAATAGGTAACACGTGGATAAATATTATTTATAAGTTTATATGTAAGTACTTAATTAAGGAAATCGCGTTGATAAGTGGTACTTGATATCCACTTAGATGGATAATATAGATAGTTCTAATAAACAAATAATAATTGATTGCAATCTCTGCTAATACAAAAAACACTTTTTCACCACAAAATGTTTTTTTACATTTAAATGTTATTAAAAAAACTACCTGATTTAATTAATTGTCCGTAATGATATAAGGATTTCAATGGAAAAGCTGATGGAGTTGTTTTAAAAATACCAGGTAACATTGTCTGAAAAAAATTAAGTTTTTTTTTAGAAACTTTTTACCTATATTCTTACCATATTAAACTGTGCAGAATCATCATACCCGACAATCATATTATAAACGAAAAAGCAAATATCCTCTTGAACCATGCAAAATTCCGACAAGAAAAATCTTAAAAGCTCCGGATAGGGTAAACTGTAGATGCGAAGGGAATTTCCCAACGTCTAAAATGGTAAAAACAAAATTAATATTTTTAATCGCAATAAATTAATCGTAGTAGACTTCAAACTAGAGCAACATAGTACGTGACAACTAGACAGGAATATGAGACAAAACCATTTTATCTATTGCAACATATTTGACATATATCACGTATTTAAACTTATTAATAAACTAGTTATAATTAGTAAGAAAGTAAAAATGCTGAATTATGAATGGTTAATTTTCAACAACTGCCACGGAAGCTGCGGTGAGAGCAATGTAATTAGCTCCATCTCCTGTTATCAACCAGAGATGGAGCTGTGGACCAGTGGTTACATATACTTACCAAGTATATGAGTGGTTATTAATATTACATATAATAATGACCATTATACCAAATACTTACTTCTAAAGGTTCTATAAAATAGCTGATAAATTCAAGCATGATATTTTCGTGCTGCATAATGCCAGAGGAGGCCAATAAAGAGGCCAACTTGATTTTTTTATTATATTCTGTTCTTTGAGACGTTAAAACAAAGTAAGCTGTTCCTCCTTGGGAATGACCGATGTAATAGAGGCTTTCTTGCGACGTTTTGTTTAAAATGTGGTCTATTTGGGCTGGAAAATCATAATAACCGATTTCGTGCCAACTAAAAAAAATCACATCATGAACAATTTATTTGGCAAGTACCTATAGGTACTACTATGTCAGTTTCTGATATTTGCCCTTATAATATTAATAATAATAATAAAAAGTTGTCAAATTTTAATTTAGTAGATCTTTTGAAAGACTTGTTCAAAAAAACTGCAGAATCTCAATAAAGCATATATACCTAAAATTATAGAACTGTTGTGCATCCTTCTTAGGATCCAAACTAACATGCTTCATGCTGTAGCTGTTTCCCCTGGCATTTCCCATCCAAACGTCGTACCCAGCGTCGGCCAGGACATAACCGAGTCCTTTTCCAGGGCCGGAATTAACGTAATCCGCAGAGCTAGCACCCAAACCGTGTGTCAAAAGAACCGGTGAACCGGAAACGGTTGAATTTTTGCCGTGCGGAATCCTGTGCATGGTTACGATGTAACCATCTTCAGTGGTCGCGGTATGGGTTTCTGCGGGATACCCATTTTTACGAATTAATCTGGCCTTTAAAAAAAAATAATGCAAATATTTTTTATTACGTTGGGTTTTCACTTACTAGGTCTGGTAAACTGTAAGTAAAACTACAAAATGTAGTAAAAATAATGAATTTTAAAAACATCGTGAGGAAATTTAAAAATACTGCATTATTTCACATTAAAAACATCTATTTATAATATGTTTATCTTTTATCTTTCAAGTATTATTGTTGTCATTATTTCATTGAATGGGTAAAAAATAACGTTCCAAATTATGATTGCAAAGATCGATTATTAGATAAAGTAATTAGGCAAATATTTTTATTTATTTATTTTTTAAACCTGTTAGTTATACTAAAACTGTATTGTAATCTGGGTTGCATAAATTGTGTTTTTTTAATAACTAAAAATCATTGTTTTATAATTTATAGTTATTAAAATTTACGTAAACTGCGTAAATTTCCATAATATTTAATTATGCAATGTTATTATTGGTTTATTTAAAATTCTTGAAGCTGACATAACCTCAAAGTAACTCGAAAAATTCCAAATTTCCCAACCTTGTTGTGCCCTATTTAGTATTTTTTTAGCATACTGAAAGGTTTTGAAATATTTTATCGGTTATAAATTGTTAAATAAAAGGTTTTTGGTTTTAATCAAATGCCCCAGTGACAAATAGGTGAAGTTTTACTGAAAGATAAGTGACGAGTGAAAAAAGTCGTAAGTTGCACTATTATTGAATAAAATCCATATGAATTATGGTTATTCAATGGAATGCGGCTAAATTGAAGAATCTATGAACTTTTCCAGTCGTTTTTCATTACGTAATTCCCGGCGTTTAAGAAAATGTTTCGAGCCAGACAGTTGTCAAGTTTGTTGACAAATTTTCCGATTAAGTCGATATGCACAGCAAAATCCCCAATAGAAACTATTAGCATTAATTTAAGTGAGTATTTTCACAAATTTTCTTCAAAATATACGCAATATTTTGGTTTTTATAGAGTTTTTTTAAATTTAACATAACCTCACTTTAACATGGCCGTTCTTTTTAGGCAAAAATCTAGCATGTAGTCGTTTTTACAGCAGCCAAAAAGATGACGATAAGGTATGTGATAAAGACCCACCTGAACCTGCAACCCCCAAAGGCCCCATACCCAAAAACGTCAACATTAAGGATTGTAAGGCTGTTGACGTTAATTCCTTTTATCCTTCCCGTCCTGTAGATACTAAATCGGTATACCAAAAAGAATAGATGTATTAGGAGAAAAATTTATTGTTTTACGTTATAGAAAATACCCTCGATACAAGACTGCCCCACTCCCAACATAATGAGCGATATACCAGGGCCTCAGTGCGGTTATGAAGATGAGGATAATAAAAATAGGAAACATAACAGAAAAGTGCTGATTTTTGGCTTGCTTTTTACTGCTCTTACTTTGGGAGGAGTAAGTGTACATTTGTTTGAGTAATAATTTATTTATTTGTTGTGTTTTTAAGGTTTATTATGTTGGTTTAATTAATAAGCCCAGTAGTGATAAAATTGTCAAAAAAAAGAAGAAGAAAGGTAATAATGTTTTTTAACTTTATTATTGTAATTATTTTATTTATTTTTTTAGAAAAGTTTAGAAGTCCGGCTAGTTCAGCTGATATACCAAAAAAAGTACCGTATTTGTTGATTGGGGGTGGAACAGCTTCGTTTTCTGCCTTCAGGGCTATAAAATCCTCAGAACCTACTGCTAAGGTAAAAAATTAAAATAGTGTAATGTTTTTATTTTTTTTTTTAATTTTTATAGGTTTTGGTTGTTAGTGAAGAGGCCTATTATCCTTACATGAGGCCCCCATTGTCAAAGGAAATTTGGTTTAATGACGATAAGGATTCAGTGAAAAAATTAATTTTTAAACAGTGGAATGGATCTGAAAGAAGGTGTTTTTAATGTTTATAGTTTTTTTCCTTAATGTTTTATCAAATTATAATCTTTTTCTTTTCAAGTTTGTTCTATGAGCCTGAAGACTTCTACATTGAATGCCAAGACCTGATGGACGCACCGAATGGCGGTGTTGCCGTAGCCAGAGGCTGGAAAATCACAAAGTTGGACGTTTTAGAGAAAAAAGCGTATCTCGAAGATGGCAAAGAGATCAGCTACGACAAATGTCTTGTGGCGACAGGTAAAAAAGTCATAATATTTATTTCGGTTTTTGTTTTGGAGGACGAGAAAATATCGCTCAAGTTATTATGAGATGTCAACATGGCACAGTTCTCGTCCAAAAAAATTACAGAACTTGGTAATTCTTTGCGACGTTGCCAGAGTTTTAAAAGTTCCCATTATCTTTGATTTTTGTTTTTCGTTTTTAGCGGTGGTAATTTTTTTTTCGACTTTGCCAAATTTTCAAAATTTCCCATTATCTTTGTTTTTCGTTTTTTTGCGATGTTGCCGAAATTCCTAAAAATTCACAGAACCTTCAGGATTCAGTAAGTCAACTTGCACCGTTTAGCGTTGTTGCCAAATTTACAAAAATCACAGAATCTGGGAATTTTTCGAATTCTTATTGTGCCTTCAGTAATCATCTTACACTATTTAGCGGTGTTGCCAAATTTATATATATAGAAATCCTGATATTTGCGTATTGTTTTTTGTATTTTTTTCCAAAAAAATTACAAAAATTCCCATTAAATCTTGTTTTTGTTTTTCCTTTTTGGTGTTGCCTAATTTCCTAAAAATTCGAAGAACCTTCAGTAAGTCAACTTGCATCATTTAGCGCTGTTGCCAAATTTACTAAAAATCCCAGAATTTGGTAATTTTTTAAAATGTTCATGGTGCCTTCAGTAAATCATCTTGCACTATTTAGCGGTGCTGCCAAATTTATATACAAATAGAAATCCTGACATTTGCGAATTGTTTCTTCTCTTCCAAAAAAATTACAGAACTTGGTAGTTCTATGCGACGTTGCCAAATTTTTAAAAATTTCCATTATCTTTGATTTTTGTTTTTCGTTTTTAGCGGTGGTAATTTTTTTGCGCCGTTGCCAACTTTTTAAAATTTCCCATTATCTATGTTTTTCGTTTTTTTGCGATGTTGCCAAAATTCCTAAAAATTCACAGAACCTTCAGGATTCAGTAAGTCAACTTGCACCGTTTATCGTTGTTGCCAAATTTACAAAAATCACGGAATCTGGAAATTTTTCAAAATCTTCAGGTTGCATTCAGTAATCATCTTACACTGTTTAGCGGTGTTGCCAAATTTATATTAAATAGAAATCCTGACATTTGCGAATTGTTTTTTGTCTTTTTTTCCAAAAACTTTACAGAACTTTTCAAATTTTCAAAAATTCTCATTATCTTTGTTTTCCTTTCTTGTGGTGTTGCCAAATTTTCAAAAATTCCCATTAAATCTTGTTTTTGTTTTTCGTTTTTGCGGTGTTGCCTAATTTCCTAAAAATTCGAAGAACCTTCAGTAAGTCAACTTGCAACCATCTAGCGTTGTTGCCAAATTTACTAAAAATCACAGAATTTGGTAATTTTTTAAAATATTCAAGGTCTCTTCAGTAAATCATTTTGCACTATTTAGCAGTGCGGCCAAATTTATATACATATAGAAATCCTGACATTTGCGAATTGTTGCTTCTCTTCCAAAAAAATGACAGAACTTGGTAGTTCTTTGCGACGTTGCCAAATTTTTAAAAATTCCCATTATCTTTGATTTTTTTTTAGCGGTGGTAATTTGTTTTGCGCCGTTGCCAAATTTTCAAAATTTCCCATTATCTTTATTTTGCGATGTTGCCAAACTTCAGGATTCAGTAAGTCAACTTGCACCGTTTAGCGTTGTTGCCAAATTTACAAAAATCACAAAATCTGGGAATTTTTCGAAATCTTCATTGTGCCTTCAGTAATGTTTATTTTATTTATATTATATAGAACTCCTGACATTTGCGTATTGTTTTTTGTCTTTTTTTCCAAAAAATTTACAGAACTTGGCAAATTTTCAAAAATTCCCATTATCTTTGTTTTTCTTTCTTGTGGTGTTGCCAAATTTTTAAAAATTCCCGTTAAATCTTGTTTTTGTTTTTCGTTTTTTTTGCGGTGTTGCCTAATTTCCTAAAAATTCTAAGGACCTTCAGTAAGTCAACTTGCATCATTTAGCACTGTTGCCAAATTTACAAAAATCCCAGAATTGGGAACTTTTCGAAATCTTCAGGATACCTTCAGTAAATCATCTTGCACTATTTAGCGTTGCTGCCAAATTTATATATAGAAATCCTGACATTTGCGAATTTCCTAAAAATTCACAGAACCTTCAGAATACCTTCAGTAAGTCAACTTGCACCATCTAGCGTTGTTGCCAAACTTACAAAAAATCAATGGGAATTTTTCAAAATCTTCAAGATACCTTCAGTAAATCATCTTGCAATATTTAGCGGTGTTGCCCAATTTATTTCTATTTACTAATTGTGTTTTTTTCTTATCAAAATATTCAGTATTTACTTTAAGTAACAAGAGACCCTCAAAAATGCAATAGATTTATCTCTCTTACTTATGCACAGCCACTAATTTCTTACGCCAAACACACATGCGAATATGATTCCCTCTACGCACAGTGGACTAAAAAGTAGCCAAAATCTATTAAAAAATATATATTATTATGAAATTTTAACACCATTTTTGTGTGGTATTAATCTTCTTCTTCTTCTTCTTCTTTAGATTTAATGGCCTCAGCGTACTTAAACACTATTTGGCCAGCACATTATATTTTTAATTTTCTTTATTGATCAAGGGTCTCATTTAAGAGAGTCTGAGTTT
This sequence comes from Brassicogethes aeneus, assembly GCA_921294245.1. Lineage (NCBI taxonomy): Eukaryota > Metazoa > Arthropoda > Insecta > Coleoptera > Nitidulidae > Brassicogethes > Brassicogethes aeneus. The sequence goes on from OV121138.1 coordinate 4,811,921, forward strand.
AACTCATCCCTTGAATCATTTATCAACTGGTTAATTCAATTTTTTATATCACCATGTTAAATTTTCGTTAACCATGCACCACATGGCTATATGCACAGGTTTTCTTCAAATATTTCAATCTTAATTCATCCGTTTCTTTTTTTGAATATGTTCATATATTTATATATTTCTGATTAAAGCCAGTGTATTTCTACCCTGGGAATCCGATCTCGTCCCTCCTGGGTCGCAAAGTCACTTATCTTTCAATACTTTTTCATAGAGCAATAACGCACACCACCAAGGACGAAACCGAACTCCTGTATTAATCTTGATATTTTTCAAAATCTTGCACTATTTAGCGGTGTTGCCAATTTATATGTAGAAATCCTGACATATATTTGCGAATTGTGTTTTTTTCTTTAAAACGCGGCTGGTATTTTATAAATATAAATACAAACTGTATTTTTGTTGTAAAAAAGCTCAGCTTTTCAATGAAAATATTCATTATTTACTATAAGTAACAAAATAGAATAAAACGAAATGCAATCGAAAAGAATGTTGGCACTTGTTGTTTAGGTGCCAAAACAAAAAAGATGGCGGTGTTCGAAAACTCTGCGTCGTCGGACGAGGAGATCGCGAACCGCGTGAAATACTACAGGGACATAAAGGACTTCGAGCAGGTCGTCAAGCTGTTCGATCGTTCGAAATCGATCGCCGTTATCGGCGGGGGATTTTTGGGCAGCGAGCTGGCCTGCGCCCTGGCGAGGAAAGACAAGAACGCCGAGAAGGAGATCGTGCAGGTGTTCAGAGAGAGCGGCAACATGGGAAAAGTGCTGCCGGAATACTTGAGCTTTTGGACCACCGATAAAGTTACTGCAGAAGGTATATATAACATTTATTAAATCATTTTTTAATTTCAAATTTTGTTGGTTTCAAATTTGCCTAACCAAAGCTGGGCAAACTGCGTGAAATAACTACTAACTACTTAATTAAAAAAGGAGTCTTAACTACTTAGTCGAAAAAGTAGTTAGATTACTTACTACAAATAGTTGGTAGTTAAAAATTTAACTACTTTCTCTAACAGCTTACATTTACCAAAATGACAAAATGAGTTAAAGCTATAAAATTTAATAAAACACATGAAAGATGCCTTATTATTTTTATTATTATTATTTTAATTTTATTTTAAAGTAATGTTAAGAAATAATAAATTTGTATGCTTATTATTTACATCTTAAATTAAAAAACAAAAAGAGAATTTTTTATAGTTCCTTTGTGGAAGAACTTAACAAAACAAACAAAAATAAAACACAAACAAAACATTAATAATATAATCAGAATTATAAATAACATTGTAATATATGAGGCCTGTCAGCAAAGTCAACAATTTCCCGTCAGACTAAAATTGAGTAAATTGAGATAATTGATTTTGGTATTTTAAATTCTAGATTTGTATTTTTTTTTATGTATTATATTGAAATATTGTTGTTGTTAGTCTAGTAGCCAACTACAAGGTCTCCAGGGTGCATAGTATAGGTGAAATCTATAATTATAAATTGGAGATTGCTGACTTTGATATGAATTGCTGGAGATTGCTTATTTTGTTGTAAACGTTTAAGGAGATTTAGAAAAATAAACAAAAAAATAATTGTATTTTTATTCCTATGGTTATAAAAATTTAACTATACAATAAATGTGGGAAAATTCTGAACTGGACCACATAAATCTGGAGTTTCTTCTAAATCTGGGACCAGGTTGCCTCGTGCAAAAAAGTTTTTATAGTACAACAACTCATGATCTTCTTCCCACTTTGCCCCGTAATGTTTTACTTGCAATGTTTTGACATTATCAGCCTTTTCTTGCTTTACCTTTACGTCTTATTATGGTATAATAGCACACAATAAACAAGATAACTTTTTTATAATTCTTAAAACAATAAAACGTATATGTATACCTACCTATTTTAAATATATTTTTAAGTGCAATTTACTGCAATAGAACTTAACAGTATGTGACCAGTAAAAAAACACAAAATTAAATCTCTAAAATACGTTATAACATCAAATGTTAGGATATCAGGTGACACAAATTACTAATTTCTAATGGTGGAATTGGAGATTGTATACTTTGCTGCAAATCTATCAGTGGAGATTGTCGACTTTGCACTAAATGTCATTTTTAAAATAGGATTTTAGGCAGGATTTATCTCCTTTTGCAGCACATAAACTTTATCATCTTATAGATAATTAGTTAAAGTACAGTCTTCGCCAAAAATCTAATTTTTGACCAAAAGTGGAGATTGTAGGTTTTGCTATGACAGGCCTCATATTAAATATTTTGATTTGCCTTTCAAAAATCCAATTGGTCAAAAAGAGCTTCCAAAAGAGCATGTAATTGACTTCTTTTTTAACTACTTTTTACGACCTAAAATAATCGAGGATAACTACTAGGTAGTAAGTATTTAGTATTTAACTATGTAGTTAACTATTTTTGTAGTTACCTACTGCCCAGCTTTATACATTTATAAATTTAAAATATTTTCAACTATCATGTATTGAAAGACAAAATTTACTAACTAAAAGTTCACTTCTGTATTAAAAAATAATATTTTCAATCAATTTTTGCAAAAATATCTAACTTTCATTAATAATAGAAATAATTTCTTAAGTTAATTTATTTGGGCAGAATTTTTTAAATCTTAAATAAATATTTTATAAAATTATTTAGATTAAATTGGTAAAGTTAATTTTTTTAGTATTTAAAAGTAGTGTCAAGACATTTAAAATAAAAAAAATATTAAACATTTTTCAAAAAATATTTTTTTGAAAGACAATATTTACTAACTAACAGTTCACTTCTGTATTAAACAATATTATTTTCAATCAATTTTTGCAAAAATATCTAACCATCATTTTTAATAAAAATAATTTCTTAAGTATAATTTATTTGGGCAGAATTTTTTAAATCTCAAATAAATATTTTATAAAATTATTTAGATTAAATTGGTAAAGTTAAATTTTTTAGTATTTAAAAATAGTGTCAAGACATTTAAAATAAAAACATATTAAACATTTTTTACCAAAATAGTTTAAAAACTTAATTTTTTTTAAACTCAAAACCATTAAGAATCAAAAAAATATTTTATTCTACAAAATTATTGGTTTAAATTTGTAAAACAAAAATTCTCACATTACATTTAAAGGTTGGTTTTAAATTTTAAAGTGGTAATTTTTGGATTAAAAATTATTGACTATCATTGACTCTAGAAAAATTTAGTATGAGTATGAGTATGGGAACGTATGGCAAGCCCCAGATATATTGTCATCCACTGATCTCCCGGGGTTATATTACCCCCTTTCCGTTCTCCTGCGTATCCCGCCAAATCACAGCATTACCTGTGTTTGTTGGATCCGAAGTTTTTACGCCGGCTGGTAGATCCACCCTAGGAGTTCGTGGATGACAGTGTCAAAGGTTAAGGCAGCTCCCGGGATTTTTGTCAGCCGGGTCGGGCCATACGTCCAGTTTAGGAAGGGCTTTTGGAGGACATTGAACTGACCCAAAACTAAGTACAATCCGGAATCCTCCTAAACCAGGGCTTTAGTAATAACCCCATTCATTTGGTATTCCTGAATGGGGGTGGGTGGATTAGTATGCTGCTAGCGCCTTTCCTTGATGGTGTACTTCTTGATAGCCGCTTTAGAATTGTTTGCCCCCCTGTGCGTTATTGAGTCGTATCTTCCGAACCGAAGTGTTGCCGGCCGCACCCCGCCGTAATATTGCCCTCTGACTATGTGGAAATACGTTTAACCTACTGGATTTTTCGAGACTCGAATTATTTTTTTTTCCCCTGTGCATGATCCCAGTGGTCTTAGAACGCTTTACTTTATTTATGAACGGAAGACGCGGAATTGTCGACCCTCGAATTATTTATTTTTTCCCACTGTGCGTACGCTTACTTAACGGTTTTTACTTAATTTATGACCCCTTACGACTTCGTAATCTATAGATGTAAACATAAATAAATAATTTCTTTAGGATGGTTTCTTTTGCCTAATGTTTATCGTAACTTGAGTGATTAATGGCTTCTTATGTGCCCTTGTGTTTATCGTTTTTTTACTGTTTCATTTGCATGAGAATTTTCTAAATTGTTTGCGACTAATTAATTTTACCTGAAGAATTATTGTTAGTTAAAGGTTGCGTATTTCGAATTAACTAGTATTAATATTATTGGGTGGTCATGTTCATGCAATTTGGTAGCTACTTATCTAGTTTATGCAGACTTGGACTTCGGGATATTGCCAGGCAGTGTGCTAAAATTGATCCTTATCGTATGCCGCACGTGTCGTAGCCCAGAAAATTTTCATTGGAACTGATCATCTCTCTCACACCTTTTATTCAGGTCAAACACTTGAGGACAGTCCTTTTCGCAATTGTTGCACTTGTTTGATTATTATTTATTTATTTATTTATTACCGATTACCGGTATTTCCGCAAACTTAGATTCACTTTGATACTTTACTACGTTTGTATCGTATACGCAGCTGCGTAACTATCTTTAAGCATCCTTACCCTTCGAGAGTCAAGACGCAACTGTGACTCTAGAAAAATTTAAACCGATAACTTTTATTTTTAACAAATATAAGTTGATACATTTTTAACACAAACGTCTTCTAAAGCTACGTTTAAACTTTGTAAATTAAAAATTATCTTACTTTACATTTAAATGTAAAGTTAAAAATTTTGTGTTCAAAATGTATCAATTTAAGTCATTTAATTGATGGTCGATAAATTTTTAATAAAAAACTTACATTTAAATGTAATGTGAGAATTTTGGTATTAAAAATCATTTAAATGATTCTTTACAAATTTAAACCGATAATTTCTCGGATAATTTTGTAGAATAAAATATTTAAAGTATAATTTTAAAAAATCAATATTTTTAGGCTTAAAGTTTTACAGTTAGTTTTGTATAAAAAAAATGTAATATTTTATCAGGTGTGAACGTGAAAACTAACGTGGAAGTGATAAGTGTGCGCAGTAAAGACAGGCAGCTGGTTTTGACCTTGAACGACAAAAGCACCCTGACTGTTGACAACGTTATCATAGCAGTCGGCGTGGAACCAAACACCGACTTGGCGGGAAAGAGCGAATTGGAGGTGGACCCCGAATTGGGGGGCTATTTGGTCAACAGCGAGCTCCAAGCTAGGAGCAGCCTGTACATAGTGAGTACATTTTGTTGTTTTCAATTGATTTTACAGGTTTTTTGATTTTAAATGGTACTTTTTACCATTTAAAATTCGTTGGGTTTGTTCCTGCAAAGAATCACCTACAACTTATTGACAGTTTGCGATTTATACCTATTAAATGCGCATGTGCTGTAGAGAAAACAATTAGACACATGCGCAGACAAGAAAATTATTTAAAATTTTAGATTTTGGATTTTAGCTACTGTTAGTTAAAAAATCATCAACAACTCTCATTTTCTTAATTATAATCACTAGAAAAGTTTTATCAATACTTTCTATAGATGAAAAAAGTTTTTTCACAGAAATAAAAAGATTATGTAAAAAAAGTAATCGTACTACCAGATTTATTTAATGTAATATTTTTTTTTAAATTTATCGGAGTCTCTTGTCAATAATTTTCACTTATCTGTTTCAATAATTTTTACTTTTTCAATAATATCATTTTCATAAATATAATGATAATTTTTCAGTCAAAGTAAAAAAAAATCGAAAAAATTACTACTACTACTATTAAGTTTAACTTTAACCTTAAATAACTTTTAAACCAGTGAATTTATCAAAAAATCATAAGGTAGCTTTTTTGTACAGCGTTCAATTTCCTATAAAAATTTGTGTCTCTTATTGCTGTATATTAACTTGCTCGAGAGAAAAAAAATTAAATGTAAAACGTGCCGAAACCCCATGTTATTTAAATGTATCGTCTTTGTGGCAAGGTTTAATATGAATATTAAGGGCTTATATGAGTTTGATATTTTTTTTAGGTCATAAACTAAAAATTTAGGGTGCGCTGTGAAAAAAAACAAGTTGGTAAATAACGGAAACCCTATTAAACAAACCAATAATAAAACATAATATTATTTTATGTTTAAAAGTATTTTAAATCAATTAAAAAAAAAAGGCAAAAAAAATATTTTTTAATTTTTATCTTTTATTTCCTATATTTTTTAAAGCGCATTTATTATTATTTATGTACTACTTTATCACAAAAAAGATCTTATTGTTTTTTCCCTTGGAACTAATATTTGGTAAATTAGAGTTAAAAAAACTTAAACCGGTTAATTATGACTTAAGAGTTAGAAAGTAGTTAAAAAAGGGTAAAATAAACCAAAAACTACCAAATATTTACTTATTTTTAACCAAAAGGTACATTAAGCAAGAAGTTAAATTTATTTAACATAACGTTAATTTTACCATAATTGAATTGCCCACTTATTACAAAATAACGTTAATTTAAGGTTGTAGTATACAATAGACTGGGCCAAAAAAATTGACTATTTTTTTTTTGAAAAATATATCGAGAATGTCATTTAGAATGACAAAAAAAAATTTCGTGAAAATTTGAGCCCTTAATATTAATTTTAAGAGGTCTATCATCGCTATTTTTGATTTTTAGTCATAATTTGATGTTTTACGCTAGAACTGTCAAAACATTAAAGTGAAAAAAATTCCTTTTCAGTTATTTTTATATAAAATTAAATTCTCTACAAAAAAGGTCTGATTGAAAATTTTCGTTAGACGAGCTGTTTCCGAGTAATTGAGCTCAATAAATCGATGTGTTTTTTCGATTTGCCCTTTTTACTTTGAAATTTTGTAACTATTGAATCAATGAATATTTAAAAAAGCTCACGTCGGATTCTTAAAAGAAATTTAATGGTCTACAAAAAAGGTCTCTTAACATTTTTGCCTAAATTTAATTCTTCAAAAGTTATTCACGATTAAAATTGAAGAAAAACTTAAAATTTCAATTTTTTTTTCGTGAATAACTTTTGAAGAATTAAATTTAGGCAAAAATGTTAAGAGACCTTTTTTGTAGACCATTAAATTTCTTTTAAGAATCCGACGTGAGCTTTTTTAAATATTCATTGATTCATTAGTTACAAAATTTCAAAGTAAAAAGGGCAAATCGAAAAAACATATCGATTTATTAAGCTCAATTACTCGGAAACGGCTCGTCTGACGAAAATTTTCAATCAGACCTTTTTTGTAGAGAATTTAATTTTATATAAAAATAAATGAAAAGGATTTTTTTTCACTTTAATGTTTTGACAGTTCTAACGTAAAACATCAAATTATGACTAAAAATCAAAAATAGCGATGATAGACCTCTTAAAATTAATATTAAGGGCTCAAATTTTCACAAAATTTTGTTTTTGTCATTCTGAATGACATTCTCGATATATTTTTCAAAAAAAAAATAGTAATTTTTTTTGGCCCAGTCTAGTATACAATATTACTTAAATGAATTAACCAGGCATGCGAACAATTTTTTTTGAAAAAGTTTTAGTAAGTAAAAGTAAGAGTTTTGAAAATCTTACTTTCTCTTAAAAACTCTGAATAAGTCTTATTAACTCGGAAAAAGTCTGAATAAGTCTGAGTAAGTCAGAATAATAATAAAATTTGGGAGTCTTCTGGAATAGTTAACTTATTAAGTCTTATTAACTCTTCCAGAAGACTCGCATATATTATTATTATTCTGACTTACTAAGACTTATTCAGACTTTTTCAGACTTAGTAAGTCCTATTTTGACTTTTTGCAACTTAATAAGTCTTATTCAGAGTTTTTAAGAGAAAGTAAGACTTATTTTTACTTATTAAACTTTTTCAGAAAAAAATGTCCACAAGGGTAGCGTAAATTTAACGTTAATTTAACCAGTTGTGCTACTTGGTAAACCCATAAGGCATGACCTATGTATTTTCTCCAGGCCGGTGACTGCTCGTGTTTCTACGACCCCCTGCTGGGCAGGCGCAGAATCGAGCACCACGATCACGCCGTGGTGTCCGGCCGACTCGCCGGCGAGAACATGACCGGCGCCGCCAAGCCGTACAACCACCAGAGCATGTTCTGGTCGGACCTGGGGCCGGACGTGGGCTACGAGGCCATCGGCATCGTGGACAGCTCGCTGCCCACGGTGGGCGTGTTCGCCAAGGCCACGTTCAAGGACAACCCGCAGGCGGCCGTCACCAAAACCGACGAGTGCGACAGGTCCAAGATGGAGGAGGTGCCCAAGGATTGCTACAAAAGCTTGACCGAGCAGCAGGCCGCGGAGCTGAGGGAGATCAGGAGGGCTCAGAGCAAGCCCAACGAGAAGGAGGGCGAGGATTTCGGCAAAGGCATCATTTTCTATCTCAAAGACGACATTGTGGTGGGCATTGTACTGTGGAACGTTTTCAATAGGATGTCGACGGCAAGGCAGGTGCTTAAGGCCCAAGAAAAATACGAAAATCTCAACGAGGTCGCCAAACTTTTTAACATTCACGAGGACTAAACTCATTCATAGACTGTTTTTTTCTTTGTATTTTTTTTAAGTATTTCGCCGTTACAACTACCTCAACAACTGACGGTACACATTTTTATTGTCAAGGGCCACATGTTTCATTTTCAATACCTTTGATCTTATTATTTTTACTATTCAATTTGTTTCTATAATGTAAATAATATACACCCACCTGAAATGGTATTTACCTTGTAATTCCCTAATAAATGTTTTTTAAACGAGACCCTTGTTTTGTTTTAAAAAGCCAAATTATTATTAGATATGTTCTAATTTTTATCCATCCGTTTTTTAATAAAGGTTGACGGATTGATTTGGCGACAAATAAAAATTAATAATAATTCACTAAATTCACCTAATGCTGGGAAATCAGAGCTGGGAAAGTTACTTCTGAAAAGTATCTATAGATACTATAGTTAGGTACTTTTCTAAGATACTTTAAACAAAATAACTTAGTTACCTCAGGTAACTAGATACTTTGAGTTGAAAGTATCTTTTTCTACGACCACTATGTAAAAGTCACTTTTCATGATGGCATCGTTGCCTAGAAAATGAATCTTTTCATTGGCAAGGCAAAACACGAATGTAAAGTGACATTTATGTGTGAAAAGTGACAGGTCTGTGTGAAAAGAACCGGAAAGCATCGTTTGACATTCAGCTGTTTTTAGGTTATTTTGTTTTGTATTTAAAAATAATAAAAAATAAAAGGTTCGCAGAAAAAACATTGTGTTATACTAGTGAGAAAAGCTTTCTTCAAGCTCGTGTTAATGCACACTCGGCCTAACGGGCAACTTAAAAACTCGCATGAAAAAGTCGCTTTTCAACACTTGTAAAACAAATAACTAGTATCTAACATATAGTAGAGGATCCCAAGTAAGGTCGACCTTCACCCATCTGCTTACCAGATGAAAATTATATTTTATCAAATAAAATATGTTTCTGAACATAAACCAATAGGGTTGCCATAAAAAATATGATCAAGGCTAGCTATAATAAATAAAAAATTAAAAAAAAAATAATTAATTTTTTAAATTTCACCGACTTGCTTGCCAAATGAACGAAATTCCAATGGAAAGCATACAACATACAGAATATGTAACAGCTAGGTTGCCTACCTTTTTCTGGTCCCTATTACCTGGTTGCTTTGTACAGGGTGATCCCCTATAATGTCGCCCCCCTTTAACTTTTTTATTTTAAGTGTCCCAAAAAATTTAAAAGTTTGGTTATGTAGGTACTAAAAAATACTTTTTTTCTACGTATAAAGAAAATTGGAAAATTGATCAGTATACAGGGAAAAACAAAAAGTTTATTTTTTTTCAATGGATCACCGTATATATGAATTTATTTTTCGATTCCTTGTAAAATTCTGAGCATAATTTATATAACAAACCATATACCTAAATTCAACCGTTTCTGAAATATTCGCATTCGAAATGTCATCATTAAATGTTTTTTTAAACTGTTAGAAATCAAGAAGCCTCAGTATACCAAAATTTTTATTGAAAATAAATTACTATAGTGACATTATGTCAATAAGTGTTGTTAAATAAGTAAAAATGGCGTACTCAGACAGAGAAAAACAAACTATTTCAACTTATTATCTTAAAAATAATTTAAATATTTCAGAAACGGTTGAATTTAGGTATATGGTATGATATATGAAATATGCTTAGAATTTTACAAGGAATCGAAAAATAAATTCATATATAGGGTGATCCATTGAAAAAAATAAACTTTTTGTTTTCCCTGTATACTTATCAATTTTCCAATTTTCTTTATACGTAGAAAAAAAGTATTTTTTAGTTCCTACATAACCACACTTTTAAATTTTTTGGGACACTTAAAATAAAAAAGTTAAAGGGGGGCGACATTATAGGGGATCACCCTGTACAAAGCAACCAGGTAATAGGGACCAGAAAAAGGTAGTTACATATTATGTATTACGTATTATGTATGTTGTATGCTTTCCATTGGAATTTCGTTCATTTGGCAAGCAAGTCGGTGAAATTTAAAAAATTAATTATTTTTTTTTTATTTTTTATTTATTATAGCTAGCCTTGATCATATTTTTTATGGCAACCCTATTGGTTTATGTTCAGAAACATATTTTATTTGATAAAATATAATTTTCATCTGGTAAGCAGATGGGTGAAGGTCGACCTTACTTGGGATCTTAGACTAATACTTTTGAGAAACTAAGATACTTTTAAGTAACTTAGATACTTTTGAGTAACTAAGTTACTTTTAAGTATGAATAAAAACTATAAAATTATCAAAATTCAACAAGTTGCAGGTTACGAAATTACTTTGAATCATTCTGGAATTCCCCCAACTTTCTTTAAGTTACACTGAAAAGTATCTTAGTTACTTTACCGAGGATACTTTTTTAGATACAAGTTACAAGATACTTTTCCAAAGTCACTAAGTTAAATATACTTTCTTTTCTGTCCAATATAAAAAGTGTTCAAGATAAAGTATCTTAGATACTTTTAATATCTTTTTTTAAGATACTCCCAGCTCTGTAACATAAAATTTTGTCAACAATTGTAACTTTTAACAATTATGTGTGTAATAAATTTAAAGGTAGGTGAATATACCATATAAAAAGAATATAAATATATTCAAAACTATACATTTTAATGTATATATACTTTAAAATGAATAGTTTTGAAAAAGCAGGTCTTTTAGTTCTAGTTTTAATATTTTTAGTCTTTTCTTTTTTTAAATAAAGACAACAGTAAAACATTATTCACATAACGAACGTATTTACATACTGAGTTAAAATTATTTTAACTTTTTTCGTCAGACATACGAAGTTTAAACTTGACGGACCGATAAAATGTCATCATTTTCGAATTATAATTGACCATATGCAAGGAATGCGGTCGATGTTGCCAATGGTAAAAAAATAAAATTCCCTATTGGGAACATTCAATTATATTACGTTGGCTACATTGAAAATTTGAATTTCCCGCACAAACAAAATTAATTTACATCTTTTTTTTTTAATAATAATAAATAATAATAATTCCCACATTTGAAATTCGCACCTTAATTTATTATACAACATTGGAACTACCTTCTTTATCTCTGGGAACTACTAGAATGTATGTTAGTTTGTGCGGGAAATTCAAAATTTCAGTGTAGCCAACGTAATATAATTGAATGTTCCCAATAGGGAATTTTATTTTTTTACCATTGGCAACAACGACCGCATTCCTTGCATATGGTCAATTGGACCAATAAGAGCGCTCCCGGATGAACGGACTAACGGACAAACGGATGCATGAAAATTAAGCTTTATTCAAGAAAAAGTATACAGGGTGTTATGGAAAGCACAAGTAATTCTAAAATATAAATCAGGATGTTATTTGGAAAAACTTGATAGATTTTTTTTAACTTCTAATATTTTCAAATTTCAGTTACAATAACAATTTAAATGTTATTTAATAATGCAGAATAAATGAAAAACCTCAATTCTACTACTATCAGTGACAGATACCTAACCTCAATTCTACGATTTTTTGCAATGTTGTTGGATTTACATTTTATGTCAATAACGGTAACATTTGATCTAGAATTGACCAAAATATACCCATTTTTTGTAATTCTTATGCATATTATTCAAAATATTTGTTTTTTTCGTATATGATGATGACCGCCTAGCAGCGGAAATAATGAACAACTTTCAAAAAGGAAAGTTGGAACTTTTTAACACAGATTTTTTTTATATAAAGTAGGGGCGACTATAATGATCATTAAAATCGGGAGAATGCGAGGTAATAATATAAAAAAATATTAGTACAAATTACTAGTAGAGAAAGCTTATTATTACACTCAAGATAATCATCTTTCGTATAATAATATACTTTTGTAACAACAACAAAAGTTTTGTTTCAAATAACATTTAAATCAATTCGATACCACCCTGTATAACTAAATTTTTTGACACCCCTCGTATTTAGATAAAATTTATGCATTTGAACTACTACAGGGTTGCCAACAAAAATATCCATTAAATTTACATTAAAATAAATATAAACAAAATAATGAAATATATTTTATTTTAAACATTCTATAAACTTATTATTTTTAATATAGTTTTACATGTTTTATTAAAAAACATTACTTTAAAATTAAAAAAAGTCTTAATTTAATTTCATTCTATTGCCTAAACTGTCTAAGTAGTTCAAACGAACTACATCTGTCAAAACACGTCGATCGCATTGCATTTTTGTAGAAGCCGTTTAAAAATTACAAATCACTATGTCAGACGTAAGTATGCATTAATTACATTGATATTTAGTATTTTTCACGTTATAAATATGATATAAATGTTTTTAGAGCAAAGTTCATGTATTTAAAGTTACTATGACTTGCGAGGGATGTTCCGGGCAAATCGAAAGAGTTTTGGGTAAATTAAAAGGTAATTATTCTATTAAGCATTAATTAGTTGTGGTAAATAATGTACTTAAGGCACCATCGTTGGTGTAAAGTGGTTACTTTGATAAGAATTAATTTTATCCATAAATTTCACATGATTCATTATGATGATTTATCAGATATGATTGTTATAGACAAATTTATGAATAATTCATAATTTTTATAAAAAACATGTTTGTTTTATTAATTATTCATTTGTCATTATCATAATTAATAAATTAAAAGCAATTATTTTTTTGTTATTTGCTTATAAAGGTTTGTTTTTAACCTTGTTGTTTTTACAGGACAGGGTGTTGATGAAATTGATGTGAGCCTGCCAAACCAGGAAGTTAAGGTGAAGGCAAGTCTAAGTGCTGAGGAAATTCTTGATGTCATCAAGAAAACAGGAAAGCCAGCTGAACTTTTAAGCTCCGCTTAAATAAGTATAAATTTTGATAAGTATTTTTATGATGGGCAACTGAAATATATTTTATTTTTATTTTTACAATGGTATTTTATTAATTGATGCTGTGTAAGATTTCTTCTTGTTCGGCTGAATCTTTACTCTTGATGAGTTCCAGATATTTTAGGATTTTTTGTTTGTGTGCTTCTAGGCGCTGTTTCTTTAACTTTTCGTATTCTGCGGAATAATTATCGTAATTTTTGGTTGGATTTGTAATATCAGATTCTAGATAATCATTTAGCTAAAAAAAATAATGTTTTTGTCAAAGTAATTTTAAGAATTTGTTGTATTACATCAGGTATGTTTTGCAGTCTCTCAGGTCTATCAGTATTGTGTGATACTGATTTTAATGGTATACCCCTTACTCTTTTTCTACCAAATAAATTTCTAACACTATCCAAAGCAGTTGAATCTAAAATATTCACAAAATAATAATTTTTTTTTAAATATTTTTTACTTACTTCTATTGTATCTTCCTTCAACCTAAAATAAAAAAATATTAGGGTCAGTGGTAGTTTTTGTAGATATTTTATGGACAGCATAAAAATACAGGAAATAATATTTTTACCTCATCCTTTGAATCTGGTATCAGCAAATCCAATTCATTTGCTTTCACAGTAATATTTTTGGTGGATTCAGTTCTACCACCATTCATGTAACTTTGTGATGCTATTGTATAAGGTAAACTGTTTGGTGCAGTTTCTGCCCAATAGGCATCCTTCATTAATTTTGGGTGCTGTTGGTGAATTTTGTCAACCAATAAATAGCAAACCTAAGAAAAATAATGTTGTAATTCAAATTTAATGGAAACAGGAAAAATAGCGAATTATTGTCTAGGCATAATAATATATTATATATATAGAATATAAACTATATTTAACATTGTGTATCTCTGTAAAATTGCTTTGTTTGAATGAAATTTAAAATTCAGCCATAGTTAGATAGTTTAGATAAATGGAAATCTTTGTACTAAACAAAAATATGTAAAAACTATACTTGAACATGTCTGTCTATCATCCACATGACCTCGAAATCGTCATCGTCATCCCCATAAGGATTTATCAATGATTCTGCAACTTTCAACCAACCCATGTAGAAGAAAAACTCCAATACCGGTAATATGGGAAAATAAATTAAAACATTCTGGTCTAATCCTTCAATATATTGATTGGAAAAAACGCTGGTCACAAAGTAACTATACACAGCCAGTGTTACCACCTAAAGATAAATTGTGTCGGTCACAGAACGCTACCTTGTGGCACACAAGTGATTAAGATCCTTGCATCAAAAGATTAAACATAAAAATTATGTTACTTACTTGAGTGTACACTAGAGGGACACTTATCCAATCGTAGTCAAGCATGCCGCCGCATTTAGTTCTAAAGAGGTTCAGTTCTTCTATAATTGTCACCATGGTTTCATTATCCAATATTAAACCCTCATGTTTTGCTCTGGTTACAATGCTTGTAGCCCACGCCAGAGGAAGCCTTAAACATGTCATGATTGTGCAATACAAAAGTAGGTACAAAAGAAAATAAAGTTGTACTAAAAACGGGGTGAATAGAATTCATTTATTTATAAAAAAGAATTGGATTATTTATATTCACCCCATTGACCGGTACTTTCTTTACCACAATTGCACCAAAAATTATTGTTACCAGTATTTTGAATAGCTTGGGTACTCAGTATCCAACTCTTGCATTATTTGTTTTTCCTCCTTCGTGATCAATCCGGCATCGACAAAATGATTTAACGTGGGAAACCGTTTTTTAACTTTTGGCGACATTAACGTTAAAGTTATCGTGAAAGAAACACACGCATATCTGACCACAGTCCTCCTAACTATTCTCGCCCTTTCGTTCTACAAAATGCCGCTTTTTTAAATTGGTTTTTGGGTGGTGAATTTCTTACTTGTCCTTTGATTATAGCCCCCACTAAAATGGCAAGATTGTCGGGGAAGGGTATGGTTGAGTACTGGCTCCACCATCTTGTCATCACCAAAGATACATAGAAACCGAGTACAAAACTTAGTGGGATCATACTGCCATATTCTCTGCAGTATTTTACTGCTTTTGTGAAGTACCTACAATTATTTTTTTTGTTTTTATATGCTCAAAATGCACATAATGGTTTAGTAATGAGTATTTAAATAATAACGTTCTTTTTTGTTAATAATTATTTTGCTTGACAAAAATATATTTTTAAACATTTTTTACATACTCTTTGTACAATTCATCAGGGCAAAAAACATATGAGCATGCCAGGGAGTAATATATAAGTAGAAATATGAGTAAATCTGCCCATACTATTTTGTATATACTACCTTTCCATCTAAAATTAATTGAATATTACAGCATATAAAAAATATTTTAATTATTTTTTAGTCACCTTAATAGTAATTTTAAAAAACAACTTATTCCTTTACTTGTAGTCACCTCACTAGTATAAGTAATAGTCATTTTAGTATATAATTATTTTCTTCAATCTTTTTAAACACACTGATATATTTACTTAAATTTATTTTATTATTTTGTACAGAAAGTTTACTTTTACGATTAGTATCAATTATCAGTAGAGATGGGATTTTAGGTTGCAAAATATTTAAAAATAGGTCAAGTTTTTTCTTGTTTTAGGTGAGAAAATTCTTAAATTAGGTACGTACTTTACGACAATAAGTACTGGAAACTTGTGGTGGTAAAATATATAAATTTATTATTGTATAAAATTGAAATTAAAAAAGAATTTTATGATTTGAAAAATTTATGTTTTTTGATGGTAAAATTAAAAATTTTTGTTAATTTATTAACAATAAGAATTTAGGTGAAATAGGTAAAATTACACTAGTTTAGGTAGTAAAATGTAAAAATTAGGTCCATTTCTCTTAAAAATGAAAATTTAGGTAAAATAGGTAAAATAAAATCAGGCTCAAATGAAATCATTTTCTTCAAAACGGATTTTATTCCATTGCACCTAAGGTTATGATTAGCGTAGACAAATACACTAAAATCCCATCTCTAATTATCAGATACCTACACAAAAAATCTAATCTTATCGACAGTTTTTTTCAATAATTTAAACTAATATTTTAAAGCTCTGGGATTACTATTATTTACTTTATCGATAACGAAAAATATGGAAAATACGTTTTTTTCGGTAAAAAATGTAAAAATTGGGGAACATAATTGGTGCTGTATTTACATAACTTTCGTTTTATTTAACACTTATAAAATAACATTTATAAAATTATAATTTTGTAATTTAACTTTAATTCATTATTGTATAATTGGATATTTTCAATAGATTCCTTTTTGCAAAAAAGACCCAACCGTGAGTGTATTTAACCTTTACTTGTATTTTCTTAAATCAATTTTTCTACTCCCACCTTTAAAACGCCCTTATCTATCGTACATGTTTTCATGACACTAAGTGACCTTTTAAATACACATTGACAAGTTGTGGCTTTACGGCGCTTTAGTCACGGGCTGAAGTTAGCAACAGGTTTTTAGTCACGGGCTGAAGTTAGTTTTAAGTTAGTTGACAGTTGTCAAATGTGATACAATCGTTAAAATAAAGTGCCTTTCTTGTAAAATAATACTAAATGTGAAAATTATTTTATTATCTCAATACAAAAATACAAAAAATATTAAATAGTTTCTCAATGCCAGTATTTGAAAAGTTTATATGAACATTGTACTGACCTTTTAATATTGCCGGCAAAACTTAAATTCGGGCACGGACTCTACTGTAAAGTCCTCATAAAACATTTCCTTTACTTTCACTGTGAAAAACTGTAAATTTTTAAGATACATTTCGATTTATAACCTTATAATTGTGTTTATAAAATGTAAAAATGTGACATTTGACAGTTTCCCCTGTTGTTTCATAGATGGCGCTCTATACAAATTTTTGATTTAAATCATTTTAAGATAATAATAAGTATTTGTCGTAGAAAAAGTATAGTATGCGCCTCGTTTATAAACTTTTCTATACACTCATTAACTTAAGCACTCGCTCGCAAGCTCGCTCGTGCCTAAATTAAATTCGTGTATAAAATGGCGTTTATCAAACTTGATACATAATATACTATTAATTCAATTTAGTTTTATTTTTTTCTGTAATAAAGGATTTCTTTTTAAATAAAATAATGTTAAGATATTGATTGCTACTTTTTTTAAATTGTAAAATAAAAATCAATGTTTCCCAAAACACATCCTGTAGATGTTTCTATTCACCTAGTAAATAAAACAATAAAGTATTTCCAAACATAATTTATTTAAATAGCACTTTCCAAAGACGAAAATTTAACTACAATAATGCATTTTTCCTATCCAGCAATAAATACAAATAGTAATTCTAGCATAAATAATACAAAAAATCCATTCAAAACTAAACTTTAACAATAGTAAAAAACTATATACAATAAGTAGGCCTACTAAAATTTATATCACAATGCAGAAATTGGCGACAGAGCCGCGCCCGCTAATCATTTCGCCGAAAGTTTCTTTTTTAGCGTGCAGAACGCTATCAACCTTAAAACAACGAAATTCCCCAACAAATATGCCACATCCACCCAATAGTTATCCTTCTCCATCCCGAATTCCGTCAAGATTTGCTTGGGGAAGCGATAATGACAGTATTCGACGTCATCAGGGCACGTCAGAGGGGCCCTATCGAAGCTGTATAGCGCCTGCACCATTCCCTCCATAGCAAAAGATTGATAGGAAATATACGTTAAGAGGTACATTACGCTGGACATGTGCGTGAAGATTACCAGAAAACCAGCGACTGATAGCATCAAACACGACAAAATTGCCCCCAAAAATGTACCATTCTGAAAATAAGTTAAAAAATGTGAAATTCTCTTTCTAATGATGTATCGCAAATTATTTTAGCCATAAAACTAAAAAAGTTAAAGCAGTTTTAATGTAAAGATACATTTTGACAAATAATTCTTTTCTTGAACTTTGGGTCTTTTTAAAGATGAAAAAATACCATTTTAAAAAGAAATTAATTTTTTTTAATTATTTAAAATATTTATTATTATACGGGTGTTATGTAATTAATGTTATATATTAAAATGGGTTGTTCCTTAGGGTCCATAAAGAAGCACCTGAAACTTTTTTTTTTCTAAATTCCAAAGACTAAAAATAATTTATAATAACCTTTATCCTACCAAAAAGTACGCCACTGATCGACTAGGAACTTTGGGGTAATCTGGTTGCCTAATTTAATTTATTATGTTATGGTTTGTAACCCTGGTTGGTAACAACAGCTTCCAAATTCTGTCAAAAAAGTTGACAAACATTGTTTAAATTTAGCTTAATTACAAAAATGATAAAATTAACAATGCAAATTGTCAATTTGGCGTTTTTATTAATTGTTGGTTATGTCATTTTTGTACTGAAGGTAAATTCAAACTAAATCTAACAACTTTTATGCCAGAATCTAGTGCATTTCTTTCAAATTTTAGGTTATGTTATTGTAAATATTTTAACTAAGGGAAGTGCTTTTGGATTTATTTACATAAATTAAAGGTTTAAAGTTTAACCTGTGAACTGGTCCCAATTTCATCTGAGTAAACAGAAAGAAAAAAACCGAGGGAAAAATTAATTTTGTGGTTATGGATTTTTTAAAATAGGTACTAAATTAATTTTATAATCATTGCTTAAGCTAATAGCTGGATGAGTAAAGGATAATTAGAGATTTAAGGGCATAAAACTTGTTTTTATTGAGTTTTTATTTATTTTTTGCAAGAAAAATTTTTAGTAACAATTTTTTACATCTGGCAACGCGCAGCTACTTTGTTGGTTGGTATCTATGTACTCACAGAACACAAGTGTGTATCACAAAAAATATAAAAAACTTCAAATGCCTATTTTTTCTTTATCTTTGGAAAAATATTTTTTTAAATATTTTTCCTTTACTCCTTATGTCAAAAGGTATTCAGTATTTTAATATATAACATTAATTACATAACACCCTGTATTATTTATCAAAACCTCGTATTCCACTTATAAAGTTTTCCTCTAAAACTGATATTTATCGAGATATTTACAGATATTTCCTGATTTGTGTAAAAATAAAATTTATCATAAACTTTCAGGCCAAAAATTTTTGATTTTTTAATGTTGTAATATTTTAGCAAATATCACTTTAAGAAATAATTATTTATAATTGTTTGTATTAAACAAAAAAAAATATAAATATTAACTCAAATATTCCAAATAATAAGAAGTCATTAAAAAAATTGAATCTTCGCCATTAGGTCAAACTTCCCCACCTTGTATCTTAAAAACTATTACATTTAAAGAAAAACTATAAATAACAAAATTGTTAAAAATTCAATTATCTACAATGTTGCCAAAGTAACTTTTCCTCTAAAACTGATATTTATAGAGATATTTACAGATATTTATTTGTGTAAAAAAAATGTATCATGAACTTTCAGGCCAAATATTTGTGATTTTTTAATGTTGTGATATTTTAGCAAATATCAATTTAAAGAATAATTATTTATCTATAATTGTTTGTATTAAACATAAAAAACAAATAAATATTAACTAAAATATACCGAAAAATAAAACATTAAATTATCGCCATTACTTCAAACTTCAACAACTCGTATCTTAAAAACTATTACACCTAGAGAAAAACTATAAATAACAAAATTGTTCAAAATTCAATCATCTACAATATTGCACTAACAACTTTTTCTCTAAAACCAACATTAACCAAAATACAAGATACTCACAATGGGGTTGACCAGAGTGCCCAAAAGAATTCCAAGACTGGATGAGGCGAGGTTGACTAGAGCCAGAATACCTTGGACTCTGAGGAACCGCGATATCTCGTAGGGTTGCCCGCTGAGAAAATACGACGTCAGAGTGTAACCAAGCGAAAAAATAATCTGCATCGGGATGTCCGACACCAGAAACGCCGCGTAGTAGGTTTTCAGGCTGTACCAGTTGTTGAATCTTTCCTTTTTCAATATCGCCAGTTCCGAGGGAACTAAAAACGTTTTTGAGTGAAAAATTCGATTTGTACGTGTTTTATTTCTTACATTTTAAGACGGCGGGCATTAGCGATGTGTAGCATAGGTATACAGTGCTTACTAGCAAAAAGCCTAGGTTGTTTATGGTTTTTGAACCGTCTTGTCCGGCGTTTTGGAAGAATATTCCCAAAAAGATGCCAACTAGCAGGTGTAGAACTAATTTAAGGTGTGAAATTGTCTAAAACACAATAAAATATTCAATAAATAAAGTCCAAATTTAAAACTTAATTTAAATAATTTCTAAATAATGTGTAGATATTAATTTATTTATTTAAAAAATGTTGGGCAATTTGTAACAAACAAAATTGTTTAGCATGTTATTTGTTTAATTAACTTGTGCAATTTGGTCTTTTACTAAACAGCCAAATATAGGTGTTTTTTTTTTAAATAATTTTAAAATATTCTTACCCAATCTCTGTAGATTTGCAAAAAGGTCCTTCTTAACAAAATAAAAAATTTCTTAAACTCTGAAGGGGGAGTATACTGTTTTGTGGAATGACTATCAGCAGGATAAATATCCAAATCTATACTGTTATTACGTTCTTCTTCTTCAACTAAAAAAAAATAAACAATAAAAAATATCAAACAAAAAAATCCATTACGTTTTGCGACTTTCCTCCAATTTTTTTCCACAGCCGCTTGGGCCAACATATCCGTCACAATCCCGTACTCTCCATTGGCCACTTCGAGCACTGAAACAAAAAAATCCATTAAACACTGTTGCCAAGTCAATTTTGGTTTTCGAAGCAACGTTGCGAAGTCGATTTTTTTTGTGCAACGTTGCCAAGTTGTTTTGCAACGTTTGACAGGTCGATTTTTGCTGCGCTGCCAAGTCTATTTTTGAAACGTTGCGAAGTCAATTTTTGCAACATTGCCAAATCGATTTTTGCAACGTTGCCGAATCGATTTTTACAACGTTGCCAAATCGATTTTTCCCAACATTGCCCAACAAGTCGATTTTTGCAACGTTGCCAAGTCAATTTTTGCAAAGTTGCCGAATCGATTTTTACAATGTTGCCAAGTCGATTTTTGAAACGTTCTCATGGCGATTTCTGAAACGTTGCGAAGTCAATTTTTGCAACGTTGCCAAATCGATTTTTGCAACTTTGCCGAATCGATTTTTGCAACGTTGCCGAATCGATTTTTACAATGTTGCCAAATCGATTTTTCCCAACGTTGCCAAGTCGATTTTTGCAACGTTGTCGAATCGATTTTTACAATGTTGCCAAATCGATTTTTGTAACGTGGCTAGTCGATTTTTGCAACGTTGCAGAATCAAGTTTTACAACGTTGCCAAATCGATTTTTGTAACGTTACGAAGTCAATTTTTGCAACGTTGCCGAATCGATTTTTACAACATTGCCAAATCGATTTTTCCCAACGTTGCCAAGTCGATTTTTGCAACGTTGCCAAGTCGATTTTTGAATCGTTGCAAGTCGATTTTTGCATCGATGCCAAGTCGATTTTTGCATCGTTGCCAAGTCGATTTTTACAACATTGCCAAGTCAATTTTTGAAACGTTGCCAAGTCGATTTTTGCAACGTTGCCAAGTCGATTTTTGCAACGTTGCCGAATCGATTTTTGCATAGTTGCCAATTCGATTTTTGAAACGTTACAAAGTGAATTTTTACAACATTGCCAAATCGATTTTTCCCAACGTTGCCAAGTCGATTTTTGCAACGTTGCCAAGTCAATTTTTGCAAAGTTGCCGAATCGATTTTTACAATGTTGCCAAGTCGATTTTTGAAACGTTCTCATGGCGATTTTTGATACGTTGCGAAGTCAATTTTTGCAACGTTGCCAAATCGATTTTTGCAACTTTGCCGAATCGATTTTTGCAACGTTGCCGAATCGATTTTTACAACGTTGCCAAATCGATTTTTACAACGTTGCCAAATCGATTTTTCCCAACGTTGCCAAGTCGATTTTTGCAACGTTGCCAAGTCGATTTTTGCAATGTTCTCAAATAGTGCAAAGTCAATTTTTGTAACGTTGCCAAATCGATTTTTGCATCGTTGCCGAATCGATTTTTACAATGTTGCCAAGTCGATTTTTGAATCGTTGCAAGTCGATTTTTGCATCGATGCCAAGTCGATTTTTGCATCGTTGCCAAGTCGATTTTTACAACATTGCCAAGTCAATTTTTGAAACGTTACCAAGTCGATTTTTGCAACGTTGCCAAGTCGATTTTTGCAACGTTGCCGAATCGATTTTTGCATAGTTGCCAATTCGATTTTTGAAACGTTACGAAGTCAATTTTTGCAACGTTGCCAAGTCGATTTTTGCAACGTTGTCAAGTCGATTTTTGCATCGATGCCAAGTCGATTTTTGCAACGTTGCCAAGTCGATTTTTGCAACGTTGCCAAGTCGATTTTTGCAACGTTGCCAAATCGATTTTTGCAACGTTGCCAAGTCGACTTTTGCAACGTTGCCAAGTCGACTTTTGCAACGTTGCCAAGTCGACTTTAGCAACGTTGCCAAGTCAATTTTTGCAACGTTGCCAGTCGATTCAGCAACGTTGCCGAATCTGCGAAAAACCGAGCTCACGGTAATCGGCGGGGTTGTGGTATTGGGGGCAGTTGAAGCCCACCGAGGATAGGTAGGGCACAGTGTTGTCGCTCGCTCCCTGGTAGATGCACTGGCCTTGCGCCATGACGTAGACGTGGTCGAACAGTTCGTAAATGGACGCGCTGGGCTGGTGGATGGTGCAGATTATGGTTCGGCCTTCTCGGGCGAGTTTTTTCAGCATCTGCACGCATTGCGAGGACGACAGGCTGTCCAGTCCGCTAAAACGAGTGTTGGTTAAGATGTCGAAATAAAAAAAAAAGGTTTTCTTACGTTGTGGGTTCGTCCAAGAACATGATGGGCGGGTTGTCTATTAGCTCGAGCGCTATCGATAGTCGTTTTTTTTGACCGCCAGATAAACGATTACACCTTGTTTGGTAGCACATTGAAAGTCCAAGGGTTTTCAAGATTTCATCTATCTGGAAGAATTTTCAACAATTTAAATAATTTGCAAGAATTAATTTTTAATGATTAACATGTTTTGCATAACTGCATAACTATTTAAATTGTTGTTCTGATGTATTTTATTTTTACATAAAAATTCATCATAATAATTTTAAGGAAATAATAAAAAAAGATTTTAAACTTAAAATTTACATTATTTAGCTATTTACTAAGCATTTATAAACCTTGACATTTATATAGAACATTTAAAACTTTTTTAAAAATCGATCAGTTTTTTGTACGCCATTTTAATTACGATTTTATTGGGTTCGAGCGAACCTTTACTTTATCTAAGACGAACAAAAATAAGAATTTAAAGCCAATTTTATTTGTTAAACATTTGACATCTGTCACCTTTAACGGACTTAACCTCACTTTTTCCTAATTTATAATAAAGCCAAATTCAGCCCGTGACTAAAATTCCCAAAAGACCTTGTTGCTAACTTTAGCCCGTGACTAAAACGCCATAAAGTCACAGCTCGTCAATGTAGTAGATAAAATATAGATATTATTTAAATAAAGTTTTATTACGGACCCACCTTTAAGGTTAATAACCATGTATTTATTTATAACATTAACATTAGCTTTGTTCGCGGAGCCCATCCATGACTAGTTCCGTATCTGTATAGGGTAAATAATCACGAACCATGGTACGCATGCGCGATTCGGAACCGATCAAGAATTAACAAATCTCCGCGAACGCGTTTCTAAACGCAACCATCAGTCAGCTGTTTTGTGACAAAACTTTTTGGGGAATCTCCTTCCTGATAATTATAGTATTCAGAATTGCTAAATCGCTCTGCTAAATCATCAACAATCTCTTTGCTAACTCGAAAATGCTCCCTAAATAGCTGATCTTCAAAATATGCAGTATTTTTAGGAACTTCAATTAAATCTAAACTATTTTCTAAATCTTCATCACTGGATGATAGATAATCACTTATCTATAAAATAAGCAAAGGAATGAACAATACAAGTAAAAAATAAGTATTTCAACTTACGTTTTCGTTTAACAATTTAATTAAAAACAATATAGAACATATAACCTAAAATAAACTTTAAGCAATAATGAACAATACGCATGTCTGACAGCTAGTACATGCTAAAATCCTCGGATCGTTTTGACTTGTCAGTAATTAGTTCGAAACCGGTCCCGAAGGCTCCGCGAACGAGTGATCAAATGTCAAATGTTGCCGATTTTTACACCGCGAACGCTAAAATTGCCAGTGCGCATGCGCAGTTGTCGCGGATTGATCACGGATCAGCTCCGCGAACAAAGCTATTATTAATAGCTACTGGATGAGGTTTATGCGAAAAAAAATTTACAAAATGTGAAGTAATGTAACAAATTACTTGTCAAACTATAGTTTTTAAGGACATGGTTGCTAGATTTATTTTATGACTGTTTAAAAATTGTTTTGTTTATTATAAAAATGTTTTAAATCTTGATAAATGACCTTAAAACATTTGTAATTTTAATTTAAATAATAATATAAGTAAAATCCTTTTCTAAAAAAATGTCTGTAAAGTTTAAATTAATTAAAAAATTCCAAAACGAGAATTTTTATGTATAAAATACTTAAAATAACATAAATTTATGCATAATTATGTATATTTTAAAGTTACAGTAAACAAATTACATAAGTAAACTGGAATTTAACAAAATTAATTTTAATTGTTCTTTTTATTATAATCATAAATTTATTGGCAACATTTTTATAATTTTATTTAATATTTCTGATGAAATATAATATGTTCAAGGTGTCCCTGAAGTGCCTGTACAAAATAATATTCCTGATACCAAAATTATTTTTATTATTAATAATTAATTAATTAATTATTTATTTTACAAACCCCCCCAAAAATCAAGTTTATTAAATAAAATCAATTTCAAATTTGCTTCACTTCTCCAATTATACCCTGTATATTAATATTATTCCATTGTTTAATTATCTGGTGCCACGCATCATGTTAAATGTACGATTTTTGTACCTTGAACATTGTACGGAGCTTTTTAACTTGATTTATTCATAAAATTAACGATTAACTTCCAATGTCAAAAACGAACAATCCGAACTTTTTCGTAATCAATACAAGTTCAAGGATGAAAGATCAACACATGAAAATTTGATGGCCAAATTAAAACTTACCAGAAATTGTTTCCCTTTTTCGGTGATATTTCCGAGCTTCAGGTTGGCAGCAATGTTCATTATTTCCCCCACGGTGAACAGGGGTGCCAACTGGTCGTCCTGCAGGATGTAACAGCATTCTTTTTTGTACTGCAGAGCGCCTTTTTTCGTTTTTAAACCGCCTGTACATTTTATGGTTCCTTCGGTACCAGATTTTCTAAAAGCAAGGGTTTATTTTAAGGTTTTTTCGACAGATTGACTACTCATTATAGTCCATTGACCATAAGTAGAGTTTTTGTATTGAAAAATAATGCAGTTGTAAAAGGTTGTTAACATTGAACATTAGTAATATTGACCTTATAAAAAATAAATCGCAAGCCGGCAGTTGGTCATAAACCAATTAAATATTTTAAAAGTATAAACAAATAAATTATTTTTAATTAATATTAATTTAAGCGTAAGTAAATATTTTTCTGGTGGAATATAATAATAAATTAAAATATGGAAAAATTGTGTTTTGACTGAAAGTAAAAATAGAAAAACACTTAAGTTTAACAGCTACCTATTAATTATGTCAAATAAGTAAACAAATTATTTTCTAATGGTTAATATTAATTGAAGAGTTTTATTTATAAATATTTTCCGTTATACATGTAGAAAAAGTCTGTACACTATGTCAAAAAATACTGTAAAGGTATTTTACAAAAAAAAATAAATCGATTAATAATTCTGTACTTAAGTAGTTATAACTACTCAAGTACAGAATTATTAATCGATTTATTTTTTCAATGTAATTACAAACCTATAGGTTTGTAATTACATTGAAATTCTCCTAGAGGTATTTTTCAATGAAATGAAAAATTTTCATATATTATATCACGAGAACTATGAATTTAATCGGTTAAACTAGGCTCAGTAGTTTTTTGTTTGGTTTTTCTTGGAAAATGTTGAATGCAAAATAATTTAATAAAATCACGAGACCGCGTAGCGGTCGAGGGGTTTTATTTTTAATTATTTTGCATGAAACTATTTTCCAAAAAGAAAAATCAAATAAAAAACTTACTGAGCATATATGCTATAGTTTGACAAATTAAATTTATAGGTTGAGTGATATACGTCTAGATTATTTCTCGAATTTCTCTTAAATTAAATTGAAATTTCGTAAACTATATAACTTATTTTTTATTGTTTTTTAAAAAATGTTTGTTAAAACTTGTAAATAACATCATAAAATCGTAAACAAAAATCCAATATGGAGGCTAAAATTTAATCGCTGTTAAATAGACTATTTAACAGCGATTAAATTTTAGCCTCCATATTCTATATTAATCGCTTATTTAAACGAAATTTATTCGAAAATTCAAGGCTTTTGATTGGTTCATATTATAATGAGGGAAATAATCATAGGTAAATAATCTTAACTTTGACATTATAGGTTATGTGTACGACTTTATTCAACAGTGACCTGTAATTTTACAGTTACCTACAATGATTTCGAGCTTTTTTTAATATTTTAACGAAAATGTCAAAAAAAAAACCATTTTTTAAAATGGATATTTTGATCAAACTTATTTTAACCTATGCTGTATAAAATTTTACGAATTATAATTCTAAACATCAGTATTTTTCATATACCTATAATTACCTATAGTTATAGGTAGGTATATGGTATTTTTACTGAAATATATACAGGGTGTCCATTTTCAAGGCCATGCTTAGCTTTACCCATGTGGGTATCTTGCTTATCTTACCTCGGCAGTTTAGAAAGCTACTATTAAATTTTTGGCATACTTGAAAAACGCACACCCTGTATATTTCCCGATTAGATAACAATATTTGTACAATGTCAGTAGGTTTTCAGATGTGTCGGTTTTTATCAAAACCAAAACTAGGATAGGGTTAAAGGTCGTGAGCATAGCAAAAATGGTTATCTATCTACATAATACAGTCGTTGCAATATTATTTGTGTTTCGATAACCAATTAAGTGGTAAAAAAGCGTTGTTCACACGTTGTTTACACAATAATTATTATATTATTAAATAGGGATTTTTACGTTTTTTGTTTGTGTTTAATACTATTACACATGCACATGCGACTGTGTCCAACCTAAATGATCAATCTGTCATTTTCGTCTAGAAGATCCGGCAACACGTGATTATCTAGTGATATTTGATGACAACCATAAGTTCGTAATAAAAATGTTTTAACAAGTACTTACTGAAAACCAGTCAATATATTCAGTAAAGATGTTTTTCCAGCCCCTGAGGGCCCCATAATCGCTGTAAGCTCTCCAGATTTGAATTTACCCGAAACGCCTTTAACAATTTGTTTGGTTTCTGTAACAAAATAAAAAAAATTAGAGTTTACATTATTTTATATATATTTTGTTAACATTTTAAATAACTAAGAACCCAGAGTGTTAAACCCAATAAATTACGTGTTGTTTGTGCTAAACCTGTATTTTTGCCGCTACTGATTCAAATGAATTAAAATTATTAATATAAGTAGGTATAAACCTCGTGTTAAAATTTCATAATGATATTTTATAAATGCAAAAAGTGCTAGTGCTAACCAATGTAGGTTAATAATGGGTAACAAAAAAATAGTTATTTATGTCATAAGGCTTTTTGTGCTAAGCTCAAGGTTTGAAGCGCGTAGCGGAGGCCTACAATTGAGCGAAGCACAAAAAGGCACTTCTTGGCCGAATGGCATACAACATTTTATCTTCAAAGCACTTTACATGGGTCAATTTAATTCAACATCAAAGCGGCCTAACCTCACTTTTTTAGAATCTCATTTATTTATTAGCTAAAGATTACATTAAATGTACAATAATTATTATTGCTTTTAGAAGCAGTAATAGTTTGACAATACCTAGCTACTTGATTTAAGTAGAAATGGATTTTTGCTATTACATTGAATTCAATTTATTGTTTAATAAATAGGTAGGTATCTAATTTCAATTTGTTTGGATTTTTATTTAAAAAATAGGTAGTTTGGAATGTTTAAGCTGTGTTTAACATTTATTTCACTGAAAACTTAAAACAAATTAAAACTTAAAGATAATTTAAATCGTAGAAAAAGAATCGTACGTTTTCTGGGTTGCCTAACCTCACTTTTTGTTTTATTATTCATATTTAATTTTACAATAATTTAATGAAAAATATTAAACATTAACAGTAAAACAATTAGTGCTTATTATAAATACTTAAATTAAACCAGTTTAGTACGTTAATTTCTTAGAAAGGGATTAATTTGTCAAAACAATACCCCTAGCGAGAAAAAATCAAACTAATGACTTGCCTCATAAAATTTTTTATCGGCCTAAGCCATAACAAGGTATTTCTTTATCGAATGTTGACAACAATAAAGTTTAAATTATAGACCGCGTGGAGATAAAAGAATTTAAATATTATAATATAAATGTATATCTATAGTTGGGCGTCAAAATATAAAAATTTTACATCTAGATATACATATAACTATAAATATTAATATAAATTATTTTGTTATCATAATATCATAAAAACCTGTTGCATGGACATTTTAAAATTTTAAAATTAATGTGCACATTTTAAAATTAATGAAGGGAAAGTTTTAAACAAAAAACGTATGTCATCTTTCCAAGTGAAAACAAAATTGTTATATAATTTAAAGACAAAATGCATTATTAAATAAATTGTATTGTTTCATATTGACAAATGCAATTTTACATTTTCTCCATTTATAAAGTTAATTTTTTTTATCTGGACTGCGGCAACGTTGCAAGTTTAGGGGTTTGGTTGGTTAATACGGAACCAAAATTGGTTGCATTGATTAAAACAAACTAAACTAGTTATAAATGTAATTATATTGTAATGGTTATGTTTAAATTATTGTAGGTTACATTGAACGGTTGTCAAGTCGAGTCAAGTTGAGTTGTCAAAATTCGTAGTTAAAAATGCAATTAATTAATACTAAATCAAACTGGCATAGCTACCAACTTGATAAAAAACACGAGTCCAATTTAAAAAAATGAACTGTACGTGTGCAATATATCCTTGATTTATTAGCCTATTAAAACAAGAACGTGTCAACAAAAGTAATATATATTTTTAAATATCTGTGTGTTTACTATTTATTTAATTAGACATACTTACCTATGTAGGTATATCATAAAACGCAATAATTTCCCAATTATTTTGTTATTTACAAATTATTGCAATAAAAATAAAGTGGCATTTAAATAAATTAATCTTTAACGAAAACTTGCAATCTGTTACTAAATAAAATTAAATTTAAAAATAAAAATGCATTGCTCTTTAAACTTCGAAAAATTGTTTTTGTTAATTTTGACAGTTTATGAATTTAAATCAGCTGTTCTCAGACAGTGTTGCCAGGTTATATAGATTTAAATCTTTGAATGAAAATCCTTTTAGGTTTTAGGTTTTTTATTCAAAGAGTTAAATAATCTAAATTTAACTAAAATCAAACTCTAATCATTGTTAATAATAGATTCCAAGTTATCATTTGGGGAACACTTTTAAAACATAATCTATTTGATTAAATCTAATCAATTTTAAAAATCGCAATATTTGGTAAATATAATCCAAATAAAAATAGCACTATCAATACCTGTAATTAATCTAAATTTAAAAAATAATACCTAGTTGTTAATCATTTGGTTTACTTATCATTAAAATTTAGTTTTTTTCGTCTATGAAAACCCTCTAAAACACGTGCCGATTGTCAAACTTGATCCAGTTTTTTTTTTAATTTGAAATCGTGTTTTTTTATTAAGTTGGTAGCTTATGCCTGTTTGATTTTTAGTATTTAAAAAATGGTACTTTTGCTGAAGACCATAATTAAATCCTCTGACACTGTTAAATTGACGTAATATTTATTATTGATAATTTACTTGTCAATTATAAATAAAAAGATAATTATACCAAAAATAATAGCAACGAATTCGAATGTAAAAGCCCTTTTGAGGGCAAAACTATATTTTGATGAAATTATCCCAAATGCCACAATGGAAGAAAAAGTACATCGCCTTATGGACATTTTTGGAGTAAAAAAGTAACGAATTTGGTTTTATAAATATTACATCACACATTATTTTCACATTATTCACCATTGGACAACATTTACGTTCACAAAAAATTTTAATTTCTTTTATATAAATTCTTTCCAAAGCGAAGATTATTATCCGCTAGGAATAATTTCTCTTCTTGGCCGTAAAGCAACCTATTTTTAACTACTTTTTTATATGATTTTACTCATCCAAGCACCACCAAAGCCAAATTAATTGAATTTTTAACTACGAATTTCGACAACTCAACTTGACAACTGCACAATGTAACCTACAATAATTTATACATAACCACAATTAGATTTATAACTAGCTTAGTTTGTTTTAATCAATGCAACCAACTTGACAACTGTATTTACCAACCAAAACCCTAAATTTGCAAAGTTGCCGCAGTCCAGATAAAAAAAAAATGTCTATTTTCTAAATTTTTGTTATAATAGATAATTGCGACTCGTGACGCAAACCTCATCCCCGTTAATAATAGCCAGCATTGTACTATTATTAAACGATACATAAAACGTACAATTATAATAATAATTATTAAAAGGAGAAAGTGAGGTTAGATAAAAAAAACATAATTTATTAATGGAATTTATACTACTAAACGTACTGTACTGTAAGTAGATTATACTTGTGTCAATACATATCCATAATTTAAATAAATAATGTTCAATGACAATAGCAATATTGCATTATACATCAGCAAGTAAAAAACCATTGAACCTTTATGGACACGAGTGAAAGTTTGAAGTCAAATAATAAATATTACATGTTTAAATTATAGTTTACAAAAACAAAAACTGAATGGTAAAAATATGTTAAATTGTGTTAAATTTCCATCAAAAATATAAAAAGTTCATATTTAAATTATTTAACTTAATGGGCTATTGATTTTTTTTCATAAAAATCTTATAAGAAATTAAGAATTTTATGACTCGTTTTTGTTTTATTTCGTATAATTTTATACTTCTTTCAAGGATTGCATCTTTAACGCCGAACCAGCTGCAGTTTAACCGGATTAACAAGTTTTTTGCAAATAAGACAAAAAACAACATGTGGTGCTACAGCCGATTGTAAAAAAACAAAACAATTTGATGTTTTATTTAAATTTTAAATTCGAGTCCCAACAAAAGGTAGCATTATTTTATAATAATGAAGTAGGTAATGAAAGAACAAGTTTAAATAATAATGGGCACAATTCTCGGAACACACTGTATAAAATTGTCTTTGCGTACCCACAATTTATGTTTTATTTTAAGATATTTTTAAACCTATAGACGTATAAATACTAAAGAACTCTTTTACTGCACAAGAAACTTTCTCATGAGAAATTGCAATTTCTTTTTATTCGTTGGTCCAAATAACCACTCCAGCCCCCTGTCGCCCCTAATTAAGATTATTCAAATTAATGTCATAATTCACAAAATTTTATCGTCAAATTATAAAATTTATCAAAAAAATCGAAGAGATACAAATTTCGTACCATTAAATTTTTATTATTCTTTTAACTAAAATTTAAGAATATATCATCAAAAGTTACCCTTAATAAAATTGAAATATGGCAACGTAATAGGTACGTACTATTGGCAAGACAATACGTTCCCAAGAATGATTTACCTTTTTACGAAAATCCAACATTTTATCAAGGTGATGATAACGGTGGAGTCGAATATACTGGCGATGATAAAAATGAATAAAAATAATCATATCAGTAAAAAAAGTACGTAATTGTTTAATCGTCAAATTTAATATTTTACAAATTTTATATTTGGGTGAATCTCACGATGGTGTGACCCCGTGATATTTAATAAAACTAAATGAGTTTGACCTACACTTTTATTTTGTTTTGATCTTTCATAATTAAGTAGATATTACAGCTCAGGTTTCAGATTTTTAACCGAAATTAATTATTTTTTACAATGTTTTAAAAGTCTAAAACCTATCATCCGTGACTGTTACTCTTTCTAGGTTAACCTATATGTTTTCAAATATCTGAGGTAGTAAAAGCATACTAAAAATATCAGTTCACTAAGTAAATTAAACACATCCAAAGCAATCGAATCAAATATAAAATATTATTAAAAATAAAAAGAAATAATTTTTATATCCATTTAAGTAGGTGTAACAAAAATTGATTCTATCCTCCGTGAATATGTTTTTGCTTTAAATTTTATGCAACGGATGGCGCTTTAATCATTTTAAATAAGCAAAAACCTCTATTTACGACTTTATAGATGCTTGTGATTCCTGAAGGTCAGTTAGAATTTATATGCAGATGAGAGTGTTGCTGTTTTATTATTCAAAAGTTTAGGTTCATTAATTTGCTATTTAAAAACCTATCAACCGTGAAGTGTAATATCTCAGTAAGTAGATTTTTTCTTATAAATATTTTATGTATGTACAATTGTATTTTTAAAAAATATTAAGGTGTCAAAAGATACAATAACTTATTTCAAATATACAAAGGGATGTTTAAAAAAAACATACGAAATCCTAACCTCCCTGAAGCTATCTTCCGTGAAGCTCTAATATTCAAAATGTATGATTTCTTAAAATTCTTGCATTAGTGCACCCATATAATATCTTTTTATTTTTTATATTTTGTTTAAGTTATCTATTTGCTACGTCACAATATAATTATTATTATTATTTTAACCACAACCTTCTTATCATTTACATCTACCTAACTACCCTCAACATTTCCTAAACTCTACAAGAGTTTACAGTAATAAATAAAATGAAAAATGTTTATAGAATGTTTTCTATTTTTGAAATTAAAATAAATTTTAAAAAATGCAATTTTTAAATAAATTTGTTATATTATTGGATACAGGGTATTTTGTATATGCGTTAGTATGTAAAACCATCAAATAATATAGCATAGCAGTATTTGCCTAAATTACATGGTATTTGCTTAATAAAACCTATTAAATTTTTTTCAAATTACACAACGTTATAAAAACAATAATTAATATTTTAGTTTCTTTTATGTCACAAGATGACCAACAAATACCATATACTGCCCAACAAGAATTATATTATCAGGGAAATACTAAATCGAGATAAGTATATTTAATCTGTGGTCTATGCTTATGTTCATGCTTTACTCATTAAGATATTATTGTATTGAATTTCACTTAGTGGGTCACGGTAAAAAAACACGATTTATGTTAAAATTTGGTTTACCTATAGGCATAGTATATAAGTATACTTTTGTTGATTTATTAGTGATCTCACCAATTGGAGGTTGGGTTTACTTCAAATATATCAGTTAATTTCGCTTTTTAACGTTGGTTTCAATGAACTTGAAATTGCCATCTGGTTGAAACCGAAAGTCGCCTCAGGTTTACATTTACAATTTATGTAACAACTCTCACTTTCTTTTTGGAATCTCCGATGAATATATCAATTGCCGCTTGTTGAAATACTGCTATATTTAAATCTCAATAAAACACGAATTACCATCATATCAAAAGCAACATAATGTTGCCAACGTTAAAGTAAGAAAAATAATAATATAAAAATTTTAAAATTTGTTGTTTGTTGTCTCGTGTCGGTCGGTCGATTTTTTTATGCTAAATCCCTCGATATAGCTTCAAAAAATGTACAAATTATTGTATATACATAAAATATAATATAAAAATTTTACATCTAGATATATAACTATATAAATTATATTATATTATCATAATATCATAAAAAACTGTTGCACATTTTAAAATTAATGAAAGGGAAAGTTTTAAACAAAAAACGTATGTCATCTTTCCAAGTGAAAATAAAATTGTTATATAATTTAAAGACAAAATGCATTATTAAATAAATTGTACTGTTTCCTTTTGACAAATGCAATTTTACATTTTCTCAATTTTTTTTGGTCATGCAATACAGTTTTTTTTATCTGGACTCGTGTTTTTTTGTTAGGTTGGTGGTACTTCTGCTAAAAAATTAAATACTTTGACACTGTAAAATTGACAATATTATTTATTATTGACTATTTCCCTCGTCTTAACTTCCACCAATCACAAACGCGCAATTTTGAATTACTAATGGTTTCTAGGTGAAAAAACTGTGTGACAGCACCTGTCAGCAGTTTATTCGAGTTTACCCGCGGCAAAACTTGACAGCTCGTGGGTTGAGTATTATATTGTTCTATAAATCCAAAATGAAATTGTTGGGGAATGGCGATTAAATATTCCAGGCTCATTCTAATACCGTTTGTAAAGATTTTTATAATTTTAAGTACTGGTTTTGGACTCATATCCTTAAGAATTAAAAAATGTATTGTCCCTATTTGAACTTATTTCTTCCAATACTGGGTTTTACAAAATAAACAATTTTTGATAGAACATTTTTTTTTATTGAAAACGAAAATTTTACACAAAACATCAGATTTTGTTCTAACAGCATACAAAATTCTTTAAAACTAAAAGTTTTTAGTTCTAAAGAATTCCAAAACTTTAGGGTTCTAAGAAGTATCCCTTAAATAAGAACATACCTACGTATTCTTTTTTTTAAATTGCACCGCACAACCACGTGATTATTACTTGCATACAAAACTGAAACAGCAAAAATTATATTGTTCTAACAGATCAAAATTCTCTTCTCTCATTGGTTATATTGTTCTAACAGATCAAAATTCTCTTCTCTCATTGGTTGGTCTGTTAGGATATTATAATTTTAAACCGTTTTTAAATAAGTGCGATAGAACAATTTAATAATGCTTTTTTTTTAGTTTGTGTATTAAATTAAACAGGCATTTTTATATACATAGAACAGAAATTTTATGTACTATTTTTCTATCAAAAAAGCCGATTTCGCGCCAAAAGTGCTGTTAGAACATTATAATACTCAACCCACGAGCAGCTGTTGTCACCAACAATTGCAATTTATATTTTAATTGTTAACTGTTACTCATGAAATAGTCTTGTCAAATACAATTCGGGCATCTAATTTTTCCTGTGAAAAAAATCGAAAAAACACAATGCTAAGTAATATTTTTTAACAAAATGCATTCGTGCAGGTGCAAAAATCCTCCTCTTCGACTCGGATTTTTGTTGCCACCAGCACTCATGCTTTTTGTTAAAATATTACTTAGCAACGTGTTTTTTCGATTCTTTTCGGAAAAATTAAATGCCCTTATGATATTACTTACGATAATTTACTTTTCAATTATAAATAAAAAGATAATTATAACATAACATAACATTTACGTTCACAAAAAATTTTAATTTCTTTTATATAAATTATTTTCAAAGCGAAGATTATTATCCGCTAGGAATACTTTCTCTTCTGGGCCGTAAAGCAACCTATATTTAACTACTTTTTTATATGATTTTACTCATCCAAGCACCACCAAAGCCAAATTAATTGCATTTTTAACTACGAACTTGACAACTGCACAATGTAGCCTACAATAATTTATACATAACCACAATTAGATTTATTTAGTTTGTTTTAATCAATGCGACAACTGTATTTACCAACCAAAACCCTAAATTTGCAACGTTGCCGCAGTCCAGATAAAAAAAAATTAACTTTAGTTTTTATTACTCCTTTGGTAAAGTTTGGGAATATGGACATTTACCTTATTACTTAACAATATAAATTACATTATATCTTGGAGATATAATGCAATTTATATTGTCTATATTATCGCCCCTTGGTCAAATCACAACATTTATATTTTTATTGAGTTATTATTGTTAGATATGATCTCCTTTTACTTTAATTTAGCAATTCAAGTAATAGGTAAGTAGACCAGAGTAACAACTGTTAAAATCGGTAAAAAGCTTTATTATTTATTGCAATAGTTAAGTAAACTTACTTACGCTCAAGGCAAACAAAACTGTTTGGTCAATAATTTAAAAATAATAAACGTTAAATTATTAGTACATGGTAGCAATATGTCCTAAGGGGCACACTAAAAGAAATTACACATTACATTTCACCACTGTTTAGTTCATAATTACGAATATAAGCCTAAAAGGGATTCAAAATGTTGACCATGGTCAAAATTTTTTCAAATGACTGCTATTATTAAAATGAAATCTTATTACCTGTTTTCGAAATACCAATTTTCTTTTTAACAGTAAAAGTTAAATCAAGAAAATCAATAGTATATTTTCTGGACATTTTAGCTTATCCAAACTTTTTGACAGTATTTTCGTATTAACAATATGAAATATAAAATTGCACTGACAATATAAAAATTAAATCTGTATACACTGGTACGGGTACAAAAAATAATTACTATTTATTGTCATTAGTCTAATTGGAATAATATCCAATATTAAATTCATAAATAATTACTATATGTGGACGGTACAAAATGTATCTAATAATTAAAATCTGCCATTATTAACCTTTGAGAGCATATACCAGAGCTCTAATAATAGCTAATTAAAAATGTACTATCCACCATATATTATGTATCAAGTTTGATAAACGCTATTTTAGTTGCGAATTTAATTTAGCCCGTGACTAAAAACCTGTTGCTAACTTCAGCCCGTGACTAAAGCGCCATAAAGCCACAACTTGTCAATTTGTATTTAAAATGCCACTTAGTGTCATGGAAACATGTACGATAATGAGTAGAAAAAATTGTAATTGTTTTATCATATAGCACTATTTTTGAAACGCATTGTATAAATGTAAAATATTATTATTTAAAAAATTTAAAACTGGTTGCGATATCATTTTAATTAAAATGCAAAATTAGCATTGTACTTTTGCCTAATCAAAAGAAATAATAAACATTGCAAAATCCTTAATTAAGTAATTTAACATGAATTGAAATAAATTTCTTTGTTAATAAAAAAAACTTGTTAATTTTGCTGCGGTATCTGTTGAAATTTAGAAATTTTAAAATAAATACTACTTCGACTTTGCACTAACTGAAGTGAGTATGGCATTGCAATTTTTAATTATGTTTGGCAATTAACGATTATTTAATAATTATTGCTGACAAAATTCAGATCTTTTTCTATGGCAAGCCGTTTAAACATTTATTAAATAATTTTTTAATTTAAAATTTTATTGGTTTAAAATTTTCCCAACTAAAAATATTAGGTTTAGGTACAGGATGATCCCCTATAATGTCGCCCCACTTTAACTTTTTTATTTTAAGTGTCCCAAAAAATTTTAAAGTGTGGTTATGTAGGTACTAAAAAATACTTTTTTTCCACGTATAAAGAAAAATTGAAAATTGATCAATATACAGCGAAAACCAAAAAGTTTATTTTTTTTTCAATGGATCACCCTATATATGAATTTATTTTTCGATTCCTTGTAAAATTCTGAGCATAATTCATATAACAAACCATATATGTACCTAAACTCAACCGTTTCTGAAATATTCGCATTCGAAATGTTATCATTAAATGTTTTTTTGAACTGTTAGAAATCAAGAAGCCTCAGCATACCAAAATTTGTATTTAAAATAAATTACTATAGTCACATTATGTCAATATGTCTTGTTAAATAAGTAAAAATGGGGTACTCAGACAGGACAGAGAAACAGAAACTACACACATGATCAAAATTGTTACATATTTCTGTATTTTAATTTTCGCTTTGTATAAGATTCTGTTTTTTGTTGTTTTGGAATAAATTTTCATTTAATAGTTATAGGTAATACGTAAAATAAAGAAAATTTAATATATTAAAGTATATATTTTTGTAGGAAATAGTAAAAATAAAACTAAAAATAATTTTTAAAAAGTGAAAACAATTTATTATCAGAAACGATTTAGGTGAAAAAACATTTTAAATATAAATTTTATTTATAGAATGAAGGTGATTATTTTCTCAAAATTGTTTATAATTGTAATGTACACTATGTATTTTATTGTCAATAAATTATTTATCTAAATACTGTTGTCAAAGTGAAGTGAAGTGAAATATGCTTAGAAAAAAATAAACTTTTTGTTTTTCCCTGTATACTGATCAATTTTCCAATTTTCTTTATACGTAGAAAAAAAATATTTTAGTACCTACATAACCACACTTTTAAATTTTTTGGGTGACTTAAAATAAAAAAGTTAAAGGGGGCGACATTATAGGGGATCACCCTGTACATTTATAAATTTAAAATTTACTAACGAACAGTTCACTTCTGTATTAAACAATATTTTTTCCAATCAATTTTTGCAAAAAAATCTATCATTTTTAATAAAAATAATTTCTTAAGTATAATTTATTTAAACCAAAAATTTTGTGGAATAAAATATACATATGAACTAAAATTTTTAAAAATCAATATTTTTAAGCTTAGTTTTTTTATCAATAAAGAGTTCAATTTTTTTTTGTTAAAACATCGTAATGCTAAAACGGAGTGCCATATTTTTGAAATAAAAAAAATTAAAACGTTGAAATGTTAAATTTTTTTATTTTTTTAAAACTAAAAAATATGTTTACGTGTCCGAGCGTTTAGCTGTGATATTTCAACAGTTGAAAATTTACCTACAGTGTTATCATAACATTTTATTTTGATATAAAATATCACACCTCTATTTTTTTTCACAGCAAAGCTCAAGTCACTAAACTCGACAGTAAGATTATTAATTCCTCGAGCCATTTTATCACATAAAATTTCGAACACTTCACAAAAAGCTAAAAATCGAAAATAAATTGTGCACCGCGAAAAATTATATTCTGGTCAAGAGCATCTCCCGTTATGATCACCCGGTGCAGACTGGTCAATTTGTTTATAATCATTTAAAACTGCTAGACTATTAAAATTTT
The DNA here is from genome assembly GCA_921294245.1 of Brassicogethes aeneus. Lineage (NCBI taxonomy): Eukaryota > Metazoa > Arthropoda > Insecta > Coleoptera > Nitidulidae > Brassicogethes > Brassicogethes aeneus. The sequence continues at coordinate 4,851,306 of OV121138.1, forward strand.
TCGAAATGGTAATTCAAGGCTGAATCTGAAAAAATATTGTTGAGAAACTGTTTTACTTGATTTTTGTCCGTGTTGAGTAATTTTTGTCCGCCGTTGGTCAAGGCAGCTCGACTTTTGCAACTGATAAATAAAAAAGCGTTTCTATGCTTCAGGCTGTCATCTTCACTTTAACATTAGAGCTTAAACTAAATATGTTTGCAAACGTGTAAACGGTTTTTTGACATTTTTTGTAATATTACAAAAAATGTCAAAAAACCGTTTATTTTTTATTTTTAATATCAGTAGTGAGCATTGGATTGTTTTTTATTTAGTATTTATAAAGTAATGTCAATGTCAACGTCTCTGACAATTGTGTTTCAATGGGTGATAATAAATGCACTAATCAATATATTTATCAAGATATTTATCTCTGTAAATAATTAGTTTATGTATAGGGAATGCTGCAGCATTTCAATAGAAAAAATTATTAAAATCAGATTTAATTATTACCAAAAAAAGTGTAATTTTTATAGAAAAATTATTGCAGAATCGTATAAAGAAGAAAAATCGAACAAAATTATTTTTTTTTTATTACAGCGCCATCTATTAAAAATATGAAAAAATGTTTTAGACAAAATCTACCTATTTTTAGTCGAATGATCCGAATCTGCAATAAAAAATAGGGTGTTCCATTGGAAATTTTAAAGTTGAGGACCAATTTTAGGTACAGATTGATTTTCCCCCTCGAATCATTACCCTGTATATATACATGAATTATAAATATCATGTGATTTTTAATTCAACGAATTTTAAACTTATGTAAGTACCTAGAAATAAAAGTTGCAATGTTTCTTTCCCGTTCGAACATTGAGTGAATTAAAAATATTGCTTGAGATTTTCAACTCATTTGATTTTGAGTCTTGCAATTGAATTCAATATTTTATTTTTAGTGAATTCAATATTTTATTCATAGTTCAATAGTTCAAAAATAAATTAATGTTAAATTTATGTTTAAAATTGAATACAAAATATCAAACGATATTTTTAATTCTCTGAAAAGTGGAAGAATAACATATGTTTGTAATTATCATATTGGAAATTAGTTGAATTAAAAATATTGTTTTCGATATTTTTAATTTAATTTTAAATAGGTATCGAATGAGATTATTAATTCCGAATCAAAACCATATTTTGAATTTATTAAAAAATGTTAAAACCATATGTTTAATTTTCAGGATTTTTTATTTTAATACTATTATAAAATTAAAAATATCTAAAAAGTAATTTATAACGTATATACATATGTATAATAGTATATTATGTATCAAGTTTGATAAACGCCATTTTATACACGAATATAATTTAGACACGAGCGAGCTTGCGAGCGAGTGCTTAAGTTAATGAGTGTACAGAAAAGTTTATAAACGAGGTGCATACTATACTTTTTCTACAACAAATACTTATTATTATCTTAAAATGATTTAAATCAAAAATTTGTATAGAGCGCCATCTATAAAACAATAGGGGAAAGGTTATAAATCGAAATGTATTTCTTGAAAATTGACAGTTTTTCAAAGTGAAAGTAAAGAAAATGTTTTATGAGCACTTTACAGTGGAGTCCGTGCCCGAATTTAAGTTATAGTTTTCTACCGGCGACATTAAAAGTTCAGTGTTCATATAAACTTTTCAAATATTGGCGTTGAGAAACTATTTAATTCTTTTGTATTTTTGTATTGGGATAATAAAATAATTTTCACATTTAGTGTTATTTTACAAGAAAGGCACTTCATTTTAACTATTGTATGACATTTGACAACTGTTAACTAACTTAAAACTAACTTCAGTTACTGAAGTTCAGTCCGTGACTAAAAACCTGTTGCTAACTTCAGCCCGTGACTAAAGCGCCATAAAGCCACAACTTGTCAATGTGTATTTAAAAGGTCACTTAGTGTCATAGAAACATGTACGATAAAGCGCGTTTTAAAGGTGGGAGTAGAAAAAATTATAAATTATTTACTAATGACATGTATAAAAAGTTAAGTGTCTCAAAAAAACAGACTATTTTTTTTTCAAAGAACATTGAAAAATCGTCATAGTATCTCTAAAAAACGACCCTGTGAAAATATGAGCTCTTAATATTAATATTTAGAGGTGGCGTTTTGTAATTTTCTAGTTCCTATTTAAATAATATGGAAATTTTTTTTTTTCAAACTGGAGTTTTGTAACATACCCAACTAGCATTTATGGTGGCAGATACGTAACTGCCACTATCAAAGCCACTACAAAGGGGGCGGTGACCATCGGCGGCTACGTTGTATATTCGTAGCTGCTAAGTAACTGCGACCAAAATGGGGAAAGATTTTGAGTAGCCGGGTAGTGTCTTGGGTAGTTTTTGCCACTAAAAGAGTTACTACGATATGGCACTATAAAGTAGCCTACCGTTGAATGCGACTTATCTGTTACGAAGCTGCCTAGTCGCGGGTTCGTGGCAGCCTAGTGTTTTGCCACCGACATGTAGAACTTTCATTAAACTGTTAAACTTTATTCGCAGCGACCTCTTCAGTTTCACACTTCATAAAAATAAATGTCATGATGGAAAGTAATTATGGAAGCCATTATTATTTTTTTGTTATTTACCATGCGATTTTAACGCCTTTTGTGGGTCAATTCCAAAACGCAATCGACTTTACTGAATAAAATAGTGGGTTTATATGACAAAATTTTCGAGCGCCTTTCAAAACATTTCAAATTATTAAATTATTTGCAATAGAAACTCATGTAGTAATTAAAAAAAAAATTAATTTGCTTAAAACTGGCGTGAAACTTTAAAATATTAGTCCACCGTCACAAATAACAAAATATCTAAGGAAAAAATCTTTAGTTTAGGTATATTTAGCTTAAAAACGCAAAATGTTTGAGCCATTTGGCTGTTCGTCTGAAAAGTCATGAAAAAAATATGGCCGTTTAATCCGAAAAATACTTTATAGTTCCATATGCTTCCACAAAGTACCGGGAACAATAATATATTAGGCCAACCCTACCCGTTTGGAACTTTAAAATCTTCGGATTGATAAAGTGACAATTGCAACTACCCAGAGACAACTTTATGGAAACAATAACTTTTTGGGAACTACATGGTCCACGATTCTTTGGAACATAAAGTGATTTTTTCCAAGAAAGTTCCCTGCGCCACTAAATTGCCACTTAATTGCAGCGCTTATGCTACACCGATCGCGGCGTGCCACTATAACGTTCCGCCTTGTCCTTTGAAGTTCCCGTTTGGCGACGCGAGAATCATATTTTTTGTAAAATGCAAATCGTATTATCAAACCTAATGTTTTACTGGTTATTGCAATTCTTATGATCACATGACAATTATTCATTTATTTTCAAAAAAATTAATTATTATAAAAAAACAGGACCCACACCGTTTAAAACAGGACCCACACCGTTTATGACGTCACTTCAATTACTCTCTAAATCTTGAAACGTTCTCTTCCACTTAATCTTCGAATCCACGACTTAAGTAGAGAGCATACAATATTCATTTTTACATAGCCCAAATACCTACAAGTAAGGCAGAATGAATAACATTCATCAGCCCAAGATTTGAACGCTTGACTCAGGTGTAGAAATCAGAACATACATCAACTTTGACTGCAAATACTTCAGGGAAGTATTGATAAACTTGACCCATTAAAAATATTTAGCACCTTGAATTTCTTATATTAAATTCCTATTCATTACAAAATATTTAAAGACTATTAAGGTGAAAACGTTCACGTAAGATAGAATTAATAATATTCATCAGCACCTCGATCAGAACGAGATTTGAACACTTGACTCAGGTATAGAAGTCAGAACATGCATCAACTTTGAATGTGAATAGGTACTTCAAACTGTTTGAATCAAACAGCTTTAAAAATGTCACTACCTGATTTATGATGTTCATCAGTACGATTATAGAAAGATGTAGTTTTTGTTTCTGATGTTGATGCTTCGGCTCCCAGTGATTCCTTTTGTTTAATTCTTTGATAGAAAGTACTAGAATATCTAAATTTCTTTTTATTTACCTTAAGCATTTTACAGAATTTTAATAAAGCTTAAAAGCAAGAAAAGAAAACACCAAAACAGAGCAGCACACTATAGTGCGTAACATATATGCATATATGCAATCTGAGGCAATTACATTTATTAGGGTATATTAAGTTATGGTCACTATTAAGTAGCCATTTTTGATCCCCGCGACTTTTTAGTGGCAAAGGATAAGCGACGGCTACTTTATAGTGACCTAGGAAGGTCGCAGTAACCATTTTGTTACTTTCAATGCTACTATAAATTAGAGGTAACCAGGTGTCGTGGCCGCGACTACCCCGTAACTTAAATTGTTACTATAAAGTAACAAAAACTTAATGGAGGCATTATGGTAGCACTTGTTGGTGACCGCTACTTTAAAAAGTTACTATAAAGTTTTTGGTCTTTTATGGTGTCATATTCGAAGATTCAGGTAGTTCCAGCCACTTCTTTAAATTACATGTTTGCCACTTGCAATCGGTGTGTTTATTTTCCACTTTTATGGTAGGTAGGCACTAACCAGTCACTCTCGAAATATACTTCAAAGTGACTATTCCTTATAGAGTAACATTTTAAGTGGCAGGGTGGGTCTAGGAACTATACTTTAGGGGCAGTGACATTTAAAAAGGACTGGGAACTATATTTGCTAATTGGGTAATAACGAGCCACTTAATAAGTAAGACAAAATTACCCATTATAGAAAATTTAATGCTCTACAAAAAAGGTCTGATTGACATTTTGTCAAGCCGTTTCAAAGATATCGAGCCTCAAACTTCAGACTGTTTAAAATTATGGTTTTTTTTCTTAAGTACAAAAAAATCAATTTATATGTATTAAAAACCCAAAATTATAATATATACTATATATGACTATATAAACAGTAAATATATTATTAATACATAATAAATTTATTAGCATTAGCACGTAAAGTGATTAAAATGGCGTTAATCAAACTTGATACATATATGTATACTATTAAAACTTATTTTGCGACCTTAAAAATCTCTATTACATAATTTATATATTTTATTACAAAATATAACCTTTAAATTTCACACAACTAAAAAACATACAAAAGGTTTTTTCGAATTAATTGATTAAAAAAATTCCATTTAATAAAATAATGTTATCATGTACATATGTATGTATGTAGTGTGTTGCGAATAAGGTCAAATTGATAAAACAAATGATTTGAATCCTTCCCTATACAATTTTCCATAAACGTAAGATAGTTTTGTTTACATTTTTGCAAACACGTGCTCAAAGTTTGACATTAAAAAATCTGTCTATCTAAAACTAGTTTATTTTTTACTTTTTTATTTTATAAAATAATAACATTTGCATAAAACACTATGAAATTTAAATATTTTTCAAATTGTAGGTAGGTATGTATTCAAATTCTATAAAAAAATATTTGTTTGGTAAAAAATCAACACTAGGTAATTTTCATAAAAGTTAACTTCGCAAAATAAAAAAAACACATACATAATTTATTGGGGTCAACAAATCCTTTGTGCATTTAACCTCTTGGTAAAAAATTTAAATTATTACTTTTTTATTACTGTAAAAATTTATAAATTACCTATATACATACATATATGTACATACCTACCTTAAAAGGACTATAAGAGCATACATTTTTATGTGGCTATTGGAAGAAAATTATAATTTTGTTAAAATATGGTATACATATATGTAGGTACGTACATAATTTGTACTACATATTTTAATTTTATTGCAAAGTAAACACTATTTCAAAATTTATATAAATTTACCAAGCGTATAGTTCTATAAAAAATGTTTGATTCTATTGTTCTAAAATTTTCTTTTCTTTTTTCTATAATAAATGTTTAAAATTTTCCAGTTACAAGTTATTAATAAAGATTCTCACATTATTTTATCTATATCGGTCAATGCGAAAATAATTTTACTAAATAAACAAAAGCAAAAATATTTTTACTCAAAAACTAGGTATTTTAATATTATTCAGTTATTTTTATAAATACCTATATTGTGTAAGAATAATTAACATTATAAATAAATTAAAGCAAAAATTAAAACCTTGTAACTGTTTTTTTATTAATTATGTAGGTACTTGGTTTAAAAACAGATAATTTATATATAAAATCAATGCTCTATTATTATTTTAATACCTATATAAAAAAAATTGTTTAGTATTACGGAAAAAATTACATAAATAATAATAGTAATGCATGTTTTCATGCGTAAGAATTTTATAACGCATTATAAGTTTAAAAATAACGAATAATAATAAATTATAAATTTTTGTGTAATTAGTTATACTTAAAATTTAAGTATACGTACATAATATGTATGTACGTATAATATTATTAGACTATTTTTTTTTGAAAGTATATCGAAAATATTGTTTGGGGTGACAAAAAAAATTATGGTGAAAGTATTAATATTAAGAGGTTTATCCGAGGGGTCACCCACACCTGGAAATCCCTGGACATTTTCCCTTTGGGTGGTTGACCCCTCGGGTTTATCATCGCAATTTTAGATTTTTTTTTCCTGAGCGAGTTTTTGTCTCAGAACTCCCAAATCATTTAGTTTAACAAAATTGACTTGGGAATATTTTTTGAAGAAAATTGAATGCTCTACAAAAAAGGTTTGATTGGAATTTTCCGTCAGATGAACCCTTTTCTTACAATCATGCCTTAAAAATTGGTATAGTTTTACAATTTGATCTTTTAACTTTGGAATTTTGTAATTCAAGTAAAAATCAGTACCCTGAAAAAAACGATAAATATTCTTATGGGAAATCGAATGCTCTACAAAAAAAGTCTTTTATCATTTTTGGCTAAATTCACCCCATCAAAAGTTATTCAAGGTTAAATTTGAAGTCAAAACGAAATTTTAACCATGAATAACTTTTGATTTAGTGAATTTAGCCAAAAATGTTTTTTTGTAAAGCATTTGATTTCCCATAAGAATATTTTTTATGGGTACTGATTTTTACATGAATAGTTTTACTATACCAATTTTTTGGCGCCCATCCAAATTTTATATCCTAATATCCTATATGTATATATTTTAAGACGAAGATAATATTCCAAGAGATTTCTTATTGATACACGAACATTTTTGTACAATTTGCAAAATCCGACACTTAAATTTCACTTATTATAGTTAGTGTTTCTTCACAACTTGACTTCGTCCTATTTCTCTTTTACATAAGGTCAAATTGCGCAACAAATTTAACGACAAGTTCATAGAATGGCATGCACATTGTTGCAGAATAACCTAAACAACATCCTTTTAATCGAATAGAATAATTATGTAGTTGCAAATTAAAAGTAAAATTTCGACAGAAAAAAAACTTGTTTTCTTAGAGGTTATTTTAAGGTATACTTTTCAATGTAGGTACGACTTTTTGACTTGGTGTGTGTGATTTTCTATGCATAGAAGAGCATGCTCTTCTTTGTTCAATTTATATTATTGTATTTATTGAGTTGAGTCATTTTTAAATAAATAGGTAGTTTTTTTACAAAAGTTTACAAAAGAGAGGAACGCAGAAGTCTTACTCGACAAATTTTGTTCAATTGCACAGCTAAATCTCGCACGTTATTTGTGTTTTACGTTGCAAGGAAAAAATTAAAAAACTTATAGTATACTACCTATAGGGGTGACGTTCATAATATCGAAATTCACTTTATCGAATTCAAAATATCGAACACTTTTTATCGAAGATCAAAATATCGAAAATACAAAATGTCGAAAATCAAAATATCGAAAATTAAAATGTCGAAAATGATAATATCGAAATTTTATTTAATCGAATTTTCAATTTATCGAAAATAAAATATCGACGTTCATAATATCGAAATTCACTTTATCGAATTCAAAATATCGAACACTTTTTATCGAAAATCAAAATATCGAAAATACAAAATGTCGAAAATTAAAATGTCGAAAATGATAATATCGAAATTTTATTTAATCGAATTTTAATGTGAAACTAAACCATATTTTCTTATTTTGAATTTGATATTTTGTTTAAATATTTCAATTAATCGACATATTATTTTAATCCGAAGTGTATATGTATAGAGGCGCCTCTGATATAGAAATGTACTCAAACTCAACAACACAACCCAACCGACCCCGCCCCATTGGCCCCCCCCCCGCCCCATTGAGCAAAAAACCCAACTAAAATGGGCTAATTTATGTAATTAAAAAGTGTTTTATTTTTATCGTAACATGAATTTGCCCATTTTAGTTGGGTTTTTTGCTCAATGGGGCGGGGGGGGGGGCAATGGGGCGGGGTCGGTTGGGTTGTGTTGTTGAGTTTGAGTACATTTCTATAAAACGCGCATCTCTAGGAGCCAGGGAGCCAAGATAATTCGGTGCATAACCGTAACTTTATCTACAGAGGCGCCTCTGTACATATACACTTCGATTTTAATCATACATTTTAATTTTCGATATTTTTAAATCGATATTTTAATTTTCGAAATTTTAATTATTCGACATTTTCAAATCGACATTTTAATTTTCGATATTATCATTTTCGACATTTTCAAATCGACATTTTAATTTTCGATATTATCATTTTCGACATTTTAATTTTCGAAATTTTAATTATTCGACATTTTCAAATCGACATTTTAATTTTCGATATTATCATTTTCGACATTTTAATTTTCGATATTTTGATTTTCGACATTTTGTATTTTCGACATTTTGATTTTCGATAAAAAGTGTTCGATATTTTGAATTCGATATAATGAATTTCGATATTGATATTTTCGATTGATTATGCCTTAATATCATTATATCATTGATTAAGAAACTCAACGCTTGAATGCTTATATAGTTACGTTAGTGTGTGTATTTAATCTAAGGGATCATGGTGAATTATTGCGTTTTTAATTGTAAATAAAATTCAAGAACTAAATCGTTGCATTTTCATGTTTTGCCAAAGGATCCAATTCGGTAAGTACATTTGTTGGTGCAGAATTAACTAATGATAACTTTACCTAATATAATTTATATTTAAGTTTGGACATTTTTAAGAAATTAGTAAAAAATAATTTTTGCTCAAACATAACCTCAAAATCAACCCTTTTTATGTTTGAGTTCTCTAAAAAATGCCGACAACTGAATTTTAAACAACAAAATATACCTACGAATTCATGGCAAAATATTATTATATAGGTATGTTACGGCTAATGTGCAAACTAGCTGGATAGTTTATAAACTAGCCAAACTGTCAGCTATTTTAATTGAAAATGTATTTTCAACTAAATTAGCGGCTAGTTTACAAAATAATCAAGGATCTTGGCTAATTTACTTGAAATTATTAGGGAAACTAAAATAGCTGGATAGTTTGTATACTATCTAATTCAATTTGGCTAATATGAAAACCAAAATTTCTAGTATACTGTTATAACACAAAATAGCCAAGCTTTGTTGTAGCTAGTTTGTAAACTAACCAACTAATTCTCTGGCTAATTTCGTATAACGTCACAATTTTGACTTTAGCGGGATTTTATGAAAATTACGTTAATCATTACTAAAATGTATATTTATTGTATCTAATAGATACAATTTAGATTTACAGGGACTGTATGTTTATTTCTTTATTCGGATTAACACTGTTTTTGGAAAACCGATTAAAACTCAACCCAGGATTTCCTCTTGAAATACACCCAACAACACAACAAATCGTGCCACGTTTTTTTTTTCGATACCTATTTTTTAAAATGTTCCGGCTTTATTTTCAAAAACACTCGTTTGTAACACATGCGTTTGACAGCTGATTATCATAAGTTTTACTTTTGTTACGATAACAGCCGTGGTGGCACTACTAGCGATACTTCTTTTGGTATTTACCTATAAAAATAGAGTACCTAATAGAAATTAATTCTAAAAATATTAATTTTAACAAATTGTGACGCAATTTCAAAGAATGCATTATTGTTTACAAAGTGTTGTTTACAAAATGTAATGGAAAACGGAAATAAAAAAGGTTGCTAAAATACCTATAAGATACGTACTTAAATAAAGTACACGTGTGCACCACAACTGCAATTACCTACCTATAAAAAATTTGATTTTTGAACTAGGGTACCTATAGGTATACCTATAATAGGTAATAAAATAAAAAGATTAATTACCTATATTAATTATTAATAATTATAATTAATTTTTTATTTTATTACAACAAAAAATATACCTAACGTCAAAACAATGCAGAATAATAACAAACCTTCCACACTTCACCTACGCACAAAACTAGAAGGTGGGGAGAAGTCAAAACGCTGTCTATAAACGTGAGGCAAGATACAATCCGCGCCGACTAATCGTGCGCTTGCGCTTTTCATCCAAATTTAAATTTGCGGTTTTAAATTATATCGCTTAAATAATGAAGTATTATCTTTTTATGCAGTTAGTTAACAAACACTTGTATTTAAATATTTTATTTATTAACCTTTAAGGTTGTGTCAAATACCTAAGTTATTTAAAATAGAAAAGACTTTTTAATTAAATTATCACTTTGTTTAAACCATAAAGTTCAATAGATTTATTTTGATTTTTGTTGCCCAATTTACTTATTAGTTAGCATCTACTTGATCTTGTTTTTATATCATTTGTTATTTAAAAATGTATTGATTTTTATGGTTTAAAGTTAACATTTAAAACAGTGATAATTTAATTAAAATTGTCTTTTTTATTTTGCTTAAAAATATGCTGTTGTATTTTTTTTGTGGAATAAATAGAATAATATAACTTACCTACTCAAAATTAACCTAAATAAAATTGGGAATGTGTACAATAAAGAAAAATACCTTCTACTTTGCCCTTGTTGGTACAAAATGGAATTAAACACTTCATATTTATCTATTATAACGTTCGACAAACTATTAACCATTATAAAGTTTGACAAACAATTTGCACTAAATAACAAAGTACACAACTAGTGTTTATTCAGTTTTTAAACTCGAAAAAATCACACAAAATACAAGAAAACAAAACTAAATGTGAAAATTTTTGACAGACGTAAACAGTAAACTCAACAAGTTTTGATTAATACGCATGCGCCTCGTGCGTCGCTGGTTGTTGTATGGTGCCTCATATTTTTCCACGCGCATCCTATTTAAAGCGAGTTCTCCCCACCTTCTAGTTTTGTGCACCTACGTCGAACACGAAGCCAATTTTAATTTTTAAATATTTGACATCTGACGAATTTAACCTCACTTTTTCGCAATTTAAAGCAAATTTTGCTTAGCAAAATAAAGCCACTTTGGCCCGTGACTGAAATACCCAAAAGCCGATATTGCTAACTTTAGCCCGTAACTAAAACCTCATAACAGCTTGTGAGGAAGTAGATAAACCCGTTTAAATTTTTTTTTAGTCCTTAAATAAAATACCAATTTGGCAACCCTGCATGAAGATGTCATTTTAGCCCAGGCAACCTTGGTTATCTAAATAACCAGCTGTTCTGTAAAATTGCAATTGTGATTGCAATATGCAAATTATTCGATAAAAATGATGCTAAATAGGTAAGTGTTTTCAAAACATTGTTTAGTTTTTGAATATTAAAATAGATGGTCTAAAAATACGCTGTCATTGAGTTGGTTTAGTAACAGAAAACGCATTTATTGAATTTTATTCGCAATTAAAATTTAATAATTTCAGCAGTAAGTACCTAAATGCATATAAATTAAAGACATTAAATTTTGCAATTAACAACTTTCCTATACCCAGCCAAGTTTAATATTTCTTTAAATTCGCTTACCTTTTCCTTTTTTAACTGCGAAACTCAATCCGTCAAACTCGATGTCAATTTGTTTTGTTTGCAATAAAGGCGCTATAATTTTTCCGTCACCCATGTTGCTTTGATTTATAAATAATGCACTGTAAACCACTAAACACGCATAGGTAAATACGTAAATAAAACGAATACATGCACTAGCTTTCGACTGCCGCGACTAAACTGAACCGATTAGGAATTCGAATCGATTTATTTAATAATTGCGGACAGACCGGCCTGCAGTATCGATAAATTACGATCGAAATTAAGCCCGAAAAATCCGTAAAACACGGAATCTAGCAGCTCATCGTCGGAACCACAGAATGCCACTCTGAGAGTGGCCAGAACTTCGCCTGCTAGATGTTGTTTTTCGCGCGGCCGCCTGTCTTTTATTTTTCCTTTTATCGTTGAGCGAAGAACGGAGTAGGAAGGTAATAATAATAAATACAACCAAAATAACCACAGGCAACGAACAAAGTTAACTTGATTTGCAGGTACTTTAATTCGCTCTAAAAAACCGTAAATGTTGAAATACTGCTTTTTACACAATGTAATTTATGCCATTACTTAATTTTATGGTTTCCTTAATATTTATTCCAAATTTTAACCTTCCAGTCGATTTTTTCAGCCACAAGATTTTGTAAATTACAACACATAATTTCAAAATTTCAAAATTAATAATGGTTGTTAATTGTTAGATAAACGCATGAAAGTTTACACCTTTTTTACACGCATTATGGCATTTTTTACTCAAGGTCAAATAATTTAAGTTTTAAATCAATAAAAAAATTAAAAATAGATGTGGGTTTCTATTTCAATTGTTCAGTCAACGATAATGTTTGTGTGTGAACCTTTTTAAAATTAACACAATACAAATTTAATAATTTATAGGAAAAACAACTGGTTCTTTAACTTTTTAAAACTGTCTCGCCTTCAAAATTAAGTTATTATAATATATTCTTTGTTATTAATAACAGGAAGTTAAAATAAATCAACATTTTTGCCCATAATCATTTCGAAAAACCCTTCAATGCCAATTTTACCTTTAAATTTTTTTTAAAGTGATAAGATTAATTTTAGTTCATTTTGTACCAAGACAAAAAAATCTTTTTTTTTATTTGACACCAGTGGAAATCACCACCTATTTTTTTCTTTAAAAAAAATTAAATAAAAATAAAAACAATTAAGTTATTCCATTTGAAACAGACAGAAATATATTTTCATTTACAACAATTTAGAGGCAAATATATAGAGATGTAAAAAAACGGTTTTTTTCAGATGTGAAAAAAAAACATGAAAAAAACGGTTTTTTTTTTGTTTTTTTTTTCAAAATGAAATTTTAAGTAAAATGTAGAATATATTACATTTTTCATTATTGAAAATTTTGACCAAGACTAAAAAATCTGATTTCTTATTATTTGGTAGTTTCCACATTAAAAACCAATAGCAATGTAAAACTTCTACACTAATACAAAAAATAACTGTATATTTGTTAAAAATGGTCGTATTGGAGCCGTAAAAAAAGCAATTTTAAGCTTGAAGTTTATAGTTTTGAGATTTTTAGATGAAAAACGTGTAACGCTCAATTCTAACGAATGCCGTAATAAAAAAATCGATTTTTTTTATTTCTTTTTTGGTCCACGGAATGTTCTGACCACCAATGAAGAAATGTTCTACAAGAATTTGCTATTGTTTTTTGAAAAAAAAATTTCCATACTCCACATAAATTTGAAAATTCATGGAAAAAGTGCATGCTTTTGGTAGCTTTTTGAAAAATCAAGCGCTGAATCAAAAATATTATATGTAGTTACTTCTTTTAGAACCAAATCAAAACAAGCGCGGCCCTTATTGGTCAAATCGGTGGTTGTGGCGAGTGCATAACGCGAGACTGTATTTACATTTAATAATTGTCATTTAGTGGCTAATTTTAGTCCATGAAAACATAAAAAATTAGGCAAATGGGACTAATCTTGAAAAAAAACCTAAAATGTGAAAAAAAAACATTTGAAAAAAACAATGAAAAAAAACCTAAAAGAAAACAAAAAAACGGACCGTTTTTTTTCAAGTCGCATCTCTACAAATATATTGGTTTATTGTTACTTAATGCACTGGTGAAAATGTGAGGTTAAAACCGTTTGACAGTTGTCAAACTGGGAAAAAGTGAGGTTAAACACGTCTGACAGATTGGTAATAAGTGTGGTTATAGCCGCTAGACAGTTGTCAGATGTTAGATTAAATGATAAAATTGACTTTAAATTCTGAATAAACACTTCGCAAGTTCGTAGTGGTATGCAATTCGCTTCGCTCGTGCATAATTAAACCTGTGTATTAAATTACGTTTATAGTTTAATAATATACTATAGTACCTAATTGCTTTTTTCTTTTGTCAAATTTTCAACATGTGGCATTTTTTTAATATAAATAATAATATTTTTTAATATTATTATTACATGTTAACTGTGGTTTGTTTTAAAATTAAATTTTACCAACCCGTAATATTTATTGAAAATATCTACAATAATAATAATAATAATAAATAAAATGTGACTATATGACTGCAACCACCATTACAAGTAATTGTAATCTTGATTGCCTAACCGCAATACTGCATAACCATGATATAGCCTATTCACAAGATGAAAAAGTTTGAAGTTGACTGTCTTTTAAATTACAGTTCATTTTTTTTATCTGGACTCGTGTTTTTTTGTTAGGTTGACAGTTTGGTATCGAATGTAAAAGCCCTTTGACCTTCGGTCATCTATACCTTTGAGGGCAAAACTTCATTTTGATAAAATTATGCCAAATGCCACAATGGAAGAAAAAGTACATCGCCTTATGGACATTTTTGGAGTAAAAAAGTAACGAATTTGGTTTTATAAATATTATATCACACATTATTTACCATTGGACAACATTTACGTTCACAAACAATTTTAATTTCTTTTATATAAATTCTTTTCAAAGCGAAGATTATCCGCTAGGAATACTTTCTCTTCTGGGCCTTTTTTATATGATTTTACTCATCCAAGCCCCACCAAAGCCAAATTAATTGAATTTTTAACTACAAATTTCGACAACTCAACTTGACAACTGCACAATGTAACCTACAATAATTTATACATAACCACAATTAGATTTATAACTAGCTTAGTTTGTTTTAATCAATGTGACCAACTTGACAACTGTATTTACCAACCAAAACCCTAAATTTGCAAAGTTGCCGCAGTCCAGATAAAAAAAATGAACTTAGATAGAGAATTCAAATTTGGTGTAATTTTTAAGAATATTTTAAATTAAAAACAATTTTGTGTTTAAGTATACAAATTTATTTCATATAAAAAGATAATATACATAGTTTTTCTCCATCATTTTAAATTAATACACACATAATATAAAGTATACAAAAAACTACACACATAATACTTATAAAATAACTACAGCTCGCAAGATGGCTGCTCGTCGAGTTTGTCAGATTTGTATCCGCACAGGCAACTTCTGCTTCCGCTTCCGTTCGGCACGCAAATATGCTCGTCAGGGCACTGGTCTCTGTAGTATTGACAGACGTTGGTTACCTCAGGGCACCTATTCGGGACCGCCACAAGCCCGTACAACTTGGCGCCGCTGGCAAAGATCGGCACCTTAATCGGGGCGGCCCTGCGCAGAGAGTGCTTGTCCACACTCTCAATTTTTTTGCTAAAAAATAATAATAATTATAAATAATTATTTGTCCGGAAAATGTCAAAATTCCAAGTGGACAAAGGTCCCAGCAAACATATAAAGCCTGATTTATAGATCGCCTTCCTTCCTCACGTAAAAGATGAACAATACAAAAACCGTTTTGCTGTTTATAGATTACCTCCCGATTAAATTTACACATTAGCGACTTTTCCGAAAAACGGATTGGGGGTTGCCAAAATGCAAAAAATACGTGTGGAGGGATGTAAAAGTGCATAAGCAATCGGCGCAGGGTAAAAAAGTTGTATAATTATCACGTAATTAATAAAAGGGGCTGATAATTGAAGTGACTTACAGTGATTTTCTGTGAAAAAGAGCATGTAGCGAGTCAAAAACACGTATCTAATAGACGTAGAATTTGAAAGTGAAGTGTGAAAAGCTTGAATTATGAAAAACAACGTAATAAATTGCGGAAAATGCAATTTTTAAAATCAGGTAATTTGAGGTTATGCAGGTTCACAATCCAGCCTGCCCATAGATATATTATACCTCAATTGCTCAATGGGGCGGGGGGGGGGGGCAATGGGGCGGGGTCGGTTGGGTTGGGTTGTTAAGTTTGGGTTGGTTTCGCTCACCTTTGCCCATTTTAAAACACTAATTAGTGTACCTGCATAACCAAGATGACAGCTAATCTTCATAACCTCAAATTACTTGATTTTTCCTCAATTCATGACGTTGTTTTTCATAATTCACGCTTTTTCACTTTCAAATTCTACGTCTATTAGATACGTGTTTTTGGCTCGCTGCATGTTCTTTTTCACAGAAAATCACGGTAAGTCACTTCAATTATCAGCCCCTTTTTTTATTAAATACGCGATAATTATACAACTTTTTCACCCTGCGCCGATTGTTTATGCACTTTTACATCCTCCACACCTATTTTTGGCATTTTGGCAATTTTCCTGCCGTTTTTCGGAAAAGTCGCTAAAGTGAAAATTTCCCGTACGGGAATCTATTTTAAAGGCACTACAGTTCATTTTTTTTATCTGGACTCGTGTTTTTTTGATTGGTGGCTTATGCCAGTTTGACTTGGTATTTTTAGTATTTAAAAATTGGTACTTCTGCTAAAGAATTTAATTAAATACTTTGACAATGTTAAATTGACAATAATATTTATTATTGATAATTTACTTGTCAATTATAACTAAAAAGATAATTATGCCAAAAATAATAGCAACGAATTCGAATGTAAAAGCCCTTTTTGAGGGCAAAACTTGATGAAATTATTCCGCATGCCAAAATGGAAGAAAAAGTACATCGCCTTATGGACATTTTTGAAGTAAAAAAGTAACGAATTTGGTTTTATAAATATTACATCACACATTATTTTCAAGTTATTCACCATTGGACAACATCTACGTTAACAAAAAATTTTAATTTTATATAAATTCTTTTCAAAGCGAAGATTATTATCCGCTAGGAATACTTTCTCTTCTGGGCCGTAAAGCAACCTATATTTAACTACTTTTTTTATATGATTTTACTCATTCAAGCACCACCAAAGCCAAATTAATTGCATTTTTAACTACGAATTTCGACAACTCAACTTGACAACTGCACAATGTAACCTACAATAATTTATACATAACCACAATTAGATTTATAACTAGCTTAGTTTGTTTTAATCAATGCGACCAACTTGACAACTGTATTTACCAACCAAAACCCTAAATTTGCAACGTTGCCGCAGTCCAGATAAAAAAAATGAACTTTGCGATTTTCTTATTGTTCTTATTTTACGGGAGGAAGGAAGGAAGGCAGGCAATCTATAAATCAAGCTTTACGGTTGTGTTTGCTGGGTCGTGTTTTCCCCCAAACAAACTCATACTTACGTAATCCAATCGGACCAATAGATGTTTCTATCCGTGACGGTAATACCGAAGGGATATGTGCAGTTGGTTGCATAAGTTTGCTTTGCCCTCGTGTCGATCTGAACGCATTCGATTTTTTTCGTTCCTGCGTCTGCGTAGCAGAGACTGTCGGTGTCGTAATCGATTGTCAAAGAGTTTGGCAGAGAAACGTCAAAACCGCGCAAGAAAACGTCTCTGCCCGTACCGTCGGCGTTGGCCCACTCGATTTTTGGGCTTTTGCGGTTCCAATCGGTCCAAAAGATTTTTCTAAAAAAAATTGTCAATTTAAAAACTTTTTTCTACTCCCACCTTTAAAACGCTCATTATCGTACATGTTTCCATGACCTTTTAAATACAATTTGACAAGTTGTGGCTTTATGGCGCTTTAGTCACGGGCTGTTAGCAACAGGTTTTTAGTCACGGGCTGAAGTTAGTTTTAAGTTAGTTGACAGTTGTCAAATGTCATTTGAAAATTATTTTATTATCTCAATTCAAAAATACAAAAGTATTAGTAAATAGTTTCTTGACGCCAATATTTGAAAATGTCTCACTATGATTTTCTTCACTAAACGCGAAAATTAAAATTAATTTTTTTTTCATGGAATCGTTTTTGAGATATGAATTTTCAATCGTTTTTTTTTATTTACTGAGGTGTTTTGACGTTTTTGAGTATACTTCGAGTTCTAATTGATCTAATGTCAGGTAAAATGTCAAATATGAATCAAAATTTATGGTCTAAAAAATAAAATTAAGCTTTTTGGAAGTAAAGTTTTTTAGAATGGAAAGGTATAAATGCTTATAAAAAATAATAAAATAATGGAATAGAAGAATGGAAGAATTAATTCAAATTAATATAGACCTAGCGGTACCAATTCTGAAGAACTGTTTTGCTAGCTATAACATGTGTGTAAAATAAATAAATAAATATAAATATAAATAAATAAAATAAATAAATCAAAGTTAATTGAGCCCTCTACAACTTTCTCTTGTATAGTTTTGGTATCGGCCCATTAGTTCGATGCTAGCGATTTTTTTACAAAAATCGAGGTCAAAATTTTACATATCTTTCTGAGAAAGATAGAAATCGAAAAGAAAAGTCCAGTTTGATTTGTTTTACGTATAGATGATACTTAAAGGAAAAAAATAATCTGCTATTGATAAAAATCCATGGATAAATGGTGAAGTTATGAATTTTTCAGTGGAAGATCAAAATTTAGCTTTTCGAGAATTTTTACGTTTTTTCTTCATTTTATTGAATTATATAAAATTTATTATTGAACATTGATTTTTATAATATAAATATTGAAATTAAATGATATATTGAATATTGCAAATTAAATATTAAACATTGAAGATATTGAAAGTTTTATTTTGTTGTAATAAGCATAGTTTAAAAAAATTCTGGCTTCTTTGTTTTTTGTTGCTTTCGTATTCCGTTTCTCGTATGAGGGACCTATCATGGCTGCATTCCAAAAGCCAACCTTCATTTGCTGGTGAAAACGTTCTCCGTGCACATCACTTACGTCGCACAGATTGTCAGGGTTATTTACGCACTTTACTCATTTTAGACTTTTTATTAACTTAATAAAATAATAAAAATACCTTGTTGAAATGTCAAAAATAACAGTAAAATGTCTCTAAGCCAACACGAGAAAAAAAATAATTCACGTTTGCGGAGTCATGTTAAATTTAAATTTTGAATAATGTTTTCGGTAAACAAAGTACCTTAAAAAACTCAAAAAATTCCAATCATGCACTTTTTCATTATAGAATAAATATATTACAAAATAAAATAAAATAAAAATCGTTAAAAAGCTGAATTTTGGTCTTCCACTAAAAAACTAATAACCGCCATTTTCCATGTATTTTTATCAACATGAGCGCTTGTTTTTTTTTGTAAAAATGTTAGCCTTACGAAAAAAAATCAAACTAGAGTTATCTGTTTGATTTAAACCTTTTCCCAGGACGATATGTAAATCTTCAACCTCAAATTTTGCCATAAAGACGATATTTTTAAGTTATTAAAATCGCTAACATCAAAATACTTTTCAGATATCAAAAGTATGTAAAAGAATTCTTTAAAGTTTTAAAGTTTTAGAGGGCTCAAATACCTTCAATTTAAGGGCTTGTTTGGCCAAATCGAACAATTATATTTCAAGCTATACTCAAAAACGTCAAAACACCTCCGAAAATTAAAAAAAAAACAATTGAAAATTCATACTTTAAAAACGCATACAAAAAATTGTGTATGATTTTCGTGTTTAGTGGGTCAAAATACATAGGAAAATTATAATGGGATATGGATTGTAAACTATTGTAATTGTTAAGTTTAATTAAAATAATAACAGGTGAAAATTACGTCAAAAATGTTTATTGGCATGGTTACTTTATTTTCGTATAGATGTCGCTTTATGCAAATATTTAATTTAAACAATTTTTTAGATAATATTAACTATTTGTCGTAGAAAAATTATAGTATGCAACTCGTTAATAAACTTTTATAGGCATTCACTTAAAAAGTAACTCGCTCGTGCCTAAATTAAAGTCGTGACTAAAATGGCGTTTATTAAACTTGTAGGTTAATTTTTTTTTACCTTAACTGGTTTCAGTTGTTAACAAAATTCAATGCTTACCCTCTTTGCGGATGTACAGCAATACCCCTAGGGTTTACAAGGCCCGTTTTAAATAGAGTTCTGCGTCTTTTAGAGTCCAAATTTGCCACTTCAATGGTATCATTTGTGGAGTCAGTCCAATAAATATTTCTTGATACCCAATCTAT
The DNA here is from genome assembly GCA_921294245.1 of Brassicogethes aeneus. NCBI lineage: Eukaryota > Metazoa > Arthropoda > Insecta > Coleoptera > Nitidulidae > Brassicogethes > Brassicogethes aeneus. The sequence continues at coordinate 4,871,503 of OV121138.1, forward strand.
AGCAAGGCCTTCTGGTGAGCCAAGCGCTAAAATTAAAAAAATATACCCAATTTTTTTTCGAAATAAAACTTTTTTACCATCTCTAATAAAATCTTGCTTTTCACTTCCATTAAACGTAGAACTTCTTATGGCTCTATTAGTAATATCACTCCAGTACACCCTGCCATCTATACAGTCAATGTCCAAACCAACACTGACTTGGTTTGGTTTTACCTGGATGGGCCTGCCAGATTTTTTGCTGGTGGGTTCGTCTGTGTATATTTTTAAGGTGGCAATACCGTAATTTAGCAGTAAAAAGTTGCCTTCGTGGACCGGTATTGGTTTACAGGATGTTCCGTTTCCGACGTAGCCTGGGTTGCATTTACAATAGAAACTGAAAAAATTGAATGTTTCGTAAAACCTCTTGGTACCGAGGTACCAAGATATGCTTGGCAAAAATTAAAGACGTCTCTAAAATCGAAGGACCAATTAATTAAGTATAACAATTTACCTTCTATCAATGATACAGCTGGCATACGGACTGCACATCCCAGGGTCAACTTGGCATGTTCTTTCCTTGTAACACACCAACCCGTCTCCTTGGTAACCTTCTTTGCACCGACAAGTGTATGACATTAGTTGCTCATCGTATTGACAGGTGGCGTCGACGGCGCAATTGTTGGCAACGTCGCAACCTACCGGTTTTTGTCTGCATTCGGTAATACCTAAGAAGTCATTATGTTAGGTTTTACGCAATATTTCGGTAAAGTGTAAATTATATCTTTTGTAGATGGGTTAATATATTCCCTGATAGCACACTTTATTCTAAGAATGTTTTTTAAACCTTCCAGTGAGAATATTCCTAGGATCATGCTATATTTCTTCTAAAGAACATGCTTAAAAGACATATAGCATGATCCTAAGAATATTCTTACTGGCCTATAGGCAGGTTCTTAGAAGGTGCAAAGTTTTATTGGTAAAAATTAGTCTACTCTAAACATATGCTCAGAATGTTAAGAAAGTAATTGCTATAGAAAGTTCATTTAGGAATATTCCTGTTAAGCATATTTAGTTCAGTTACCTATATAATAGTAAAATATACCATAAACTACGTATAAAGGTATATACCTATACTTAAGTACCTAATTAGTAATTAGTATTAAATACTAAGTAAAAAAACACAATCCAAAATATTTTTCATAGTTATTTGTCAAATTAAAACAATATTCGATAACAAAAATACTTTTACTATAGGTAGGTATTTTATTTTATGTTAAAAATAAATATTTATTAATTTGTATACCGATTTTTTATTTCTGAATTAACATTTTTATGTATAATATTATATTATATTATATAATCCTAACTATATTCAACTTCAATCTAATCTGACTTATCACACAAAATTTTTCAATTTTACTTTTTATGAAATAATGTCATACAACTTATGGTTTAGAGGTCAAATTGTTTATTTAATATTTTTAAATAAATATATATTAATATGTCGCAAAAATTTTTAAGGGGACGACAAATACATTTCACTGTCATATTATGACAGTGAGGCGTATTTGTCGTCTCCTGAAGAATTTTACGAATGTAGAATACAACATATTAGAACGTGGGTATCTGACATATTTGGAAATATTCTCAAAAGCTTCCTAGAAGCTCCTTAAGAAATCTTCTAAGAACATTCCAAAAACGTATTCTTAAAATGTTCTTAGGATGCTTTTTAGGAAGGTTTTAAGAAGCTTTTAAGAATCTAATTGCATCATTAAAAGGGTATCTATTAAATGTTTTAATAGTCCCTAAGAACATTCTTAGCAATAAGGGAAGGTTCTAAGAATATTCCATTATTCCGGTTGTCCGATGTCCCCCAAGTGAAAAATGATTATTTTTTATTTTTGGTTGTTTCACTGTTAGTCTAGAATGGGGTTTTTAGGAAGCCACCAGGTCTAGTAATAACATAACATAAGTGGTTCTGCACTAATGCAAGAATTTTAAGAAATCATACATTTTGAATATTGGAGCTTCACGGAAGATAGCTTCACGGAGGTTAGGATTTCGTATGTTTTTTTTAAACATCCCTTTGTATATTTGAAATAAGTTATTGTATCTTTTGACACCTTAATATTTTTAAAAAATACATAAAATCGATTTTAGTAGATCTACTTACTGAGATATTACACTTCACGGTGGATAGGTCTTTAAATAGCCAATTAATGAACTTAAACTTTTGAATTATAAAACAGCAACTCTCATCTGCATATAAATTCTAACTGACCTTCAGGAATCACATGCATCTATAATGTCGTAAACAGAAGTTTTTGCTTATTTAAAATGATTAAAGCGCCATTCGTTGCATAAAATTTAAAGAAAAAACAGATTCACGGAGGATAGAATCAATTTTTGTAACACCTACATAAATGGTTATAAAAATTATTTCTTTTAATTTTTAATAATATTTTATATTTGATTCGATTGCTTTGGATGTGTTTAATTTACTTAGTGAACTGGTATTTTTAGTATGCTTTTACTACCTCAGATATTTGAAAACATATAGGTTAAACTAGAAAGAGTAACAGTCACGGAGGATAGGTTTTAGACTTTTAAAACATTGTAAAAAATAATTAATTGCGGTTAAAAATCTGGAACCTGAGCTGTAATATCTACTTAATTATGACAGATCAAAGCACAATAAAAGTGTTAGTTTTATTAAATTTCACGGGGTAACACCATCGGGGGAAATTTCGTGAGATTCACCCAGATACAACTTTCGTGGTGACATATTTTGACCTACGACTGATAAAAAAAACATATTTGCAAAAAATAAAACAATTAACCTACCATCTCCCATAAATCCTGGTTTACAAGCGCAAAATTGCGTTTGCAATTCTTCATTCCACATGCATTCCGCATCCTCCACGCATTTTCCAGCACCACAGAACATTTGAGATGGTACACATTGATGCTGCGAGTCTCTATGATGATTTTCCTTGCATACGCATTCCGAAAGTCCAGTTTCAGGACTCGCAGCACAGTTTTCTGTAGCTGTGCAGCTGGAGCAGCCGGTTGCAGAGCTGCAAACGTATCCGTCACCTGTAACATGTCATATTAAATGGCAAATTGACGTGGTAGTCACGTTCGAACTCTTGACGAGGTAAGACATAGTAACCGAGACCTCGCTTGAAACCAAAATTTTACATCCCACAATAAACTACCTACTCCTACAGTGCAAATCATAATATCAACATTAAATTAAAGGCTACATTACAATAGGACGAACCACCTGACAATAGGAAGCATTCTATGTGAAGAACAAACGAGGCCAAGCAAGAGTGGAAAGAGCCATCATCTGCAATTTGCAGACTGCAAACATTTGATAAGTACTCTTAACTGACTGTGAGACCTAATACGTAAATTTGCAACATTAACCACGTTCAGATACCTACACAACCCTGAGAGCGGTTCTTTCCACTTAAACACAACCTAAACTAAAACAAAAACAATGTAAAACAAAGAGCAGAAGTATTTAAAATGCAAAAGAGAGCTGTAAAAAACTTGGCTGGTATGGGTTTTAGAGAATCCTGTAGAAGCATTTTATGTTAACAATACCGTGTATTAATTTTTGTTAAAAGTAATTCATCCTAAACACTGTCCTAGCACATATGAGCAAAATCCTGTATATGACGAAATTTAGTTTTATTACAAACTTCCCCAACATTTAAAATCCATAAAAACTATAAATATCTTCAAAAGAAAGCTGCATCAGTTTTTAATTCAAAAATATTTTTACAGTGTTGGGGAATTTAAAATATTTGTGTTTTAAGTCTTAATATTGTGTAATTATTACTATGTAACCTGGACTAGTCTATAGGTCATTTGTGGACAATAAATTACTTTACTTTACTTTACATACCTATGTACCCTTCTGAGCATATGCAGCGCGATTTTCCCAAGTTATCATCGTACAGACAGGTGGCGTGAGGATCGCAATTATCCAAAACGCTGCAAGAAACTTGTCCAGGGTTGCATGTGTAACCGTCGCCTTCCAGGCCGTCATTGCATTGGCACACGTAGGAAGCTTGCGATTGGCTGTAGATGCACTGCGCGTCTTTGTGACAGTTCCTGGCAACGTCGCAAGATTCTGAAACGTCAAAATAATTTTTATTTGACGTACATTGTTTGATTTGGATTATACCTTCCATTTCGGTGACCGGTTCAGGTTCTTGGTTCGCCGGTATGCAGTATTTTGAGTTTGGTTGGGTTTTATAGCCCTGCGGGCACCAACAAACGCCCATAAGACATCTGTTTATAATTCTCGAGGGTTCTGTAGGATACTCTGTAGTGGTGATTTCTTCTGTTGTAGTGGTTGGGGTAGTTGTGGTGTATTTAGGTCTACATTCGTAACCGTTTCCTTCATAATTAGGTAAACATTCGCAATTGTACTGGTTGGTTCTGGGATTTATAGAGCAAATACCTAAAAACAAACAAGAATATTTCCATGTTTGGTGAAAAATATTTACTCAAAACTCACCATAAGGCGAACAGTTATTGTTGACGTGGCAACTCTGATCGACGACAGCCCTGCAGTGGTATCCGTCGCCTGTGAATCCCCTTTGACACATGCACTGCGCAATTTCGTTTTGCTCGACACATTCGGCGTCCACTGCGCATTGAACGTTAGCGCAGCTGCGCGCGTTCTCGCAGACGTGGCCGTTGCCTTCGAAACCTGGCAAACATTGGCACGTGAAGGTTCCTATCACGTTCGTGCAGAGGGCGTTGTAGTCGCAGTCGTGTTGACCTAGAAAAATGTCAAATTTCGTAGACATTCATTTATCGCTAGGATTTATTTAGTGCAACTGTTACCTGTAGCACATTCATTAATATCAGCACACAGCGTCATATTGTCTCTAAAGAATTGTTGATAGCCTGGATTGCAGACACATCTGTAATTATCGTTATCCACGACACAAGAACTGTTTGGGCCACATTTGGATCTACCTTCTTCGCAAGGGTCATTATCTGCAATATTAATTATTAGTAATAACACAATGATTGTTAGATTTACTTTAATTTTGGGCTGCTGATTTCAAAAATGCCACTCGTTTTGCTCCAGGACGTCTAGGATTCGAAATAATTGCGTAATAAAAAGTTTTTTGTTAATGTTTTGATTATTTATTAAATTATTTTACCTTAAGTCTATTTTGGATGTTCATTATATTTTTGACGTTTTTTGTCAAAAATATACAAGGACTCTGTACAAAGTCATCGGTAGATAAATGTCAAATAGAAATTTTGTTTGTTCCATTGTAACCGTATACTAAAGTAGTATTATATAAGGGATATTTAATAAAGCACTTTTCTGCAGAGAAGTGCTTTATTAAATACCACAACTAAAATTATAATGTTTTTTTGGTAAAAAGTATCATTTTTTGAAATTTTGGTGTCGTTTTTTTAATTACTAATTAAATTGAAAAGGCAACATAGTAAATGGGTTTCGGTATAAGCATTACTATTCGACTATTATTTTATGTTTTTATTCAAATCATGCCTAAAGTACCCAAAAATTTAATCTTGAATCTTATTTATTAAGTCTTATCAAAATTTAATATCGAAGTGCACCTATTAATTATTGACATTTAAAATTTAAACTTTAAATTCTCTTTTTACTTGAAAGTCATTTTAAGAACCAAAAATTAAAAAAGAGCTGGAAATGGAAGTGGTAATGGAAAGAGAAAGGAGACGAACATTTATGTCGTCGTTATAAATTTGTTTTGTTTTGTTGCGGTACCTTTACGCCCAAGAAAAACCAACGCAATATTTCATTACAAAATTTTATGAGATATACCTACTACTTTAATTTTGCAGGAATATTAAATGGACCTGATATACGACGATTAATGAAAGATCAGGAATTCAGAAATGCTCTCAAAGTTGACGAGATTGTCGCATATGGCAGCTGTCATTGAAAATGTTCTTGGTTCATATCGGGCCTAAAATTGGCGCCAATTCATTGAAAAAATGCTTTCCGTTTTGCAAAGAATTAGCGTTAATATGTCATTTAAAATACATGTTTTTTTTTCATCCTGATAAATTTGCCGAACTGATGAACATGGAGAACGATTTCACTAAGTTACTGCAAATCTAGAGCATTGGTAGATATTTATGTGTAAAGCGGAAATAAGTTGGATTCATTGCTAGGAGACATTTGCTAGAATTTGCAGCAAAAGATGTACGACGATGATGAGGATTGAGCACAGTACTATAATCCAATTTGATATTTGATACGATTTAATAAATTTAAGGTAGAAAAAAGCAAAATTATGCAATGCATTAAATTTTGAGGGCTTAATTTGGATAAAAGTATTTAAAATGTTATATTGTTAGATAAATTTAAGGCAAAATAATTTAATAAATAAATAAAATACTAACAAAAAACTTACATTTTGAGGTGATTGAGCAGAGCATTTTATTATTTTAAATCCTAGACGTCCTAGAGAAAAACTAATGACATTGTTAAAATCATCGTCCCAAAATTAGCTCAACTAAGCTGGAGTACTTAATGTTAGGAAAACAAGTTTTTAAAACTATCATAGTGTAATTAATATTAAAGTATTAAAATGTTACCTCCAAAAGGTATAACCTTGTTGCTCATTCCAAACCTAATGATCTGCTCCCTAGCCTCATAACTGATAAAATTCTTCCCAACCCTCAACTTCCAAATAGCCCCCACGGTAGTATTATCATGCAAGCACGAATCAAAAGTGAAAGCTTGCTCCACGTTGTACACGTAAACCACATCCTGGTTGTTCAAAGCGTTCACATACTTGAAGCTCCTTTGCGAGCTCATCTGTATCAAGCCAGGTCTGGTCATGGTGTATTCCTCTTGGTACTCCTCTATGTCGACCTTGACGTTTTGAGGTAGGTTCGGTATTTCGCCCTGTATGTCAGCTTCGAGGCGAAGCTGATCGAACACGTCCAAACCCACGTATCTTTGTTTTATGGTGACCACTTGGCTGGTGTTTAGAAAAGTGACTGTGGCCGAGTGATTGAAGACTCCTCCTGTGAGTTGGTAGCCGTTTAGGGCTTCACGGACTGGTTTTGCGAATATGTAGCTGAAAATATTGTTGTTAGAGGTGCAAGTTGGGTTTTGGTGTGGGTTTTTTACCCTATAACTCCGCCAAGAATTTGCAGTGATTGCACATCAAAACCAATAGCTTCTGGTATTTTGGATATGGCTGTGTAAGCTCTACCATCAACCATTACAATGTAGGATTGTAAATCTAGGTTGTCCAAAGTTTCCTCGTTGATTTTACCACTAACTTTTCCATTTATTCTTAGAGGAGCATCTGAAATATAACACAAGATTTGTAAGTTGCTTATGAAAATATCGATGCTACCAACCTTTCTTAATGCATGATTTTCCATTTCCATAATATTTTTCTTTACATTGACAGCAAAAACCTTCTTCATAATCAACGCAAGAAGCCTGGGGATGACACACAGATGTAGCCTCACTGCATGTAAGTGGTGCCTCAGTCATATTTTGATCTAAAACACATTCCATTGACCCCCTGTATTTTTGTAACTACAAATTTTACCTTCTCCATTTAAATCGGGTTCTTCTAGCTCAACTTGGTCAACCCTATACATAAATTGGCCTACTAAACCAATGTTGGAACGGCTAAAAAAGAAAACAATTGCGTTAAAATTTAGATTTTTGATTTTGTTATAGCACCTTTCAAGATTTTTCACTTGCTCTGTACCAGATCCCGGTAAAGTGTAAACCCTGCCTTCAGGGGTGATTAAACCAGCCTGGGCTCTAGCATCTGGCAGCCCAGATTCGTCCCCGGTACCCTTGATCCATTGTATCCCATTTTCTGGATACAAAAATTCCACGTACGATTGTTGTCCATCGCTGATTATAGCCACTTGAAAAGTGTTCAACTTATCTTCGCCTGAAGAAAATAAAAACATGTTGTAATAAAAAAAAATCTGAAGTAGCCCATTTACCTCCTTTATAGTAGCCCACGGCATGCCATGTAACCAAAAACAGACTTGTCGCTTGGAAATCGTGGGAATTTGTAAACGCGTCGTGTACATTGTTTGTAGCCCTCTCCAGTAAGCCTGGGCTATCGGTTTCGTAATAGGTAACGGTGCCAGATTTTGTTAAATCCACGTGGGAATAAAACGGCGCGATTATGGGGTAATCCAGAGGGAATTGTATGTTCAGAAACTGCTGTATGTCCGTTTGAAAGGATATTATACCATTGGAGTTAACCTGTTTGGCAAAAAAATGTTATCAAGATTTTTTGCATTTTTATCAAAATTGCTAAAATTCACATTGAACCTCACTGAATTAAAGGTCAAACTTTTTGATAATTTTTTCAAATGACAAATTTGTTATTTTGTTGTAATATAATACATTAAAAGACAATTGTGTGTTAAAGGTCATCATAGAATCATTATTTATACATGATTTATTAAATATAAGGTTATTGTCCCCCCTAATTTACTTAATTTATCTTTAAAGTTACTAATAATAGAATTATTCATTAATCGTATTTAGGTCTTTTAAACAAAAAAGTCACTATAGTGATATAAGAAGATAAAAATTAATGTTTTTAATTAGGTACTGTAAATTCGAAAAATTCAAATATTTGGTACCTACTTAATATTTTTTTTTAAGTTTTTTTAAGTATAAAAAATTGAAATATCTAAAAAAGGTCATAAAAAAACTAACTGAAAATAACTTCTGGCAAATTCCAACTACTAAAACCTGGGACACCCTGTATATGTTAAATACCAATTCAAATGTTTGAAAGGTATAGCGTAGTTTCATATAGCATAAACAATTGTTAATTTTTTATAAATCCAAAAATTTTTTCTGATTTAAAAAATATATTTTTAAATATTTAATTTACATTCCATGGCTATTTTTATAATTTTGACGAAGCAAGCTCTTTACTTTTTATTTTAGTCTATATATATATATATTAGTTTTAAGGTCTTTATAAATAACAAAAATTATAAAGACGTTGATAAAAACCTTACCAAAAAACTAAAGATATTTAAAAAATGCACATATTTAAGGGTAAAAAAGTACTCACCCAGATGGTATCAAATGGTACTCCGAAAAACACAATGGGTACTCTTAGTGGTATCTCCTTGCTGGCTACGTCACTAGCGTGGGGCAGCTCCTGGATCTCTTCCACGTCCCAATCGTACAACAAATTGGCGGGTATCCCCAAATTGGGGGGAAACCCCCCCAACGCCAGCACAAACAGCAAGAAAAACTTCATACTTGCCGCGCCAGAAGTCGACTAAGTTTTATCTCGAAGAGTGAAAATGTTGTGGGTCACAGTTCGACCTGGGTATCTTAATTAACTAAAGATAAATGTGTGGCATTTCGAAATGCTCGAGACAATGCAGCTGGGCGACTTTTTTTCGATGTTATGTTTGAGTAATTAGCTTTTGAAGTCGTTGCGCTAATTTGGACGGGGTCCAAAAGTGTTTACAAATTGGATACACATTTATCTGTTGCCTCTGATGAATGAACAGATGCATTTGTGTTTACAAGATGTTCAAAACAAACAAAGCTTAAGTTTCTTTAAATGTTTGGGTTATTTGATAATGAATGCACTGTAAGTAAATATGCAAAATAATGTTAATTTTATATAGGCACTATATAAAGTTTAATACTTATACAAAATGTTATACAGTATGGGTGGTTTGGTTTGGTTGTTTGGGAAACAGATGCATTTTAACTCTTTTCTTATTTAGGGCTGTACACAAATATTTATAAAGTATAAGACTTTTTAAGTTTGTACTGCCCTCTTGGCACCTAACAATTTGACGTCAAAAAGTAGTATACTTAATATCTTTGACAATGGTTTTTGTCTAAATAGTTAAATGTTAGGTAGCAACTTCGGAAACATCATTTTCAATTTTTAAATTAATAAAGAATAATGTGAGAAGTAAAATGTTGTAAAGCATACTTTCTGTTTGTCACTTTATCGATAGAAAATCAGACAGGCAGAACCTTTGACCTTAGTAAAATAATTTCTTTGTTTTCAAATTAGAAGTAGATTTTTTTAGCATAAATAAATCAATTCAGTTAGAATTATACAGAGCTGTCAGAAAAAAGTATCTTAGTTACTTTAGAGTAACTTAGTTACTTTAAAGTATCTAAGTTACTGTATCTTAGTTCCTTTATTTTTTTAACAAAAAGTATCTAGTATCTTAGATACTTTTTAAAAGGAACTGTATCTTGTAACTTAAAAAAAGTATCTTAGATACCGAAAAGTATCTTAGATACCAAAAAGTATCTAAGATACCACAAGAAAAGTTATTTTAGTCAAGTTGTTCGAAACGGCCGCGGCCATCGAAGTTATTATACTAAGTATACTGGCGACTTCAGCGACTGGCGCCAATCGACTGGCGGCGATTTTTGTTATACCTACTTAATTTTTATTCACCTATACTTCTTTTATAATCTGTGACTTCGCCACCCGCTCTGTAGAAGGGTGTTTCCGTTCGTTGCGACTTGAATTTATAGTGGTAAGTCTGAAATAAGTTAGGTTAGGTAAGTACTTGCACTTGCTTCTTTATGATATACTGATGTAGGATATTGGTTGTTACATTGTACCGTACATTCTATAATGTTCAATGTATGTTTTCCATTTTAAATTTTTAAAAAATGTTAAAAAAGATTAAATGAAAAGTGTGAGATAATTTTTTTATTTTTATAATTAAGTGGTGTTTAATTAACGATTTTATCTCTTTTTATTTTTAAGATATTTTAAAAGTGCCTAAGTTAGACACTTTTTGCATTGGACCCTTCAATGGTTTTAATCAACTAGATTTTATTGAAAGAAATTGTTAAAAAAGTAAGCTTAAAATTATTTGAAAAATCAGGGTGGGGTTGGAACGAATTTTTGTTGGGCGGTTTATACGAAACTTATTACATAATATACAAAGTAACTAAAAAAGTATCTTATTAAGTATCTTAAAAAGTAACTTAAGATAAGTATACTATATAAGTATATATATTTAAGTTCCTTTTTTTAAAGAGTAACTAGATACCCAAAGTAACTTCGGATACTTTTTCAAAAAGTAACTTATCTTGTATCTAGATACTTTTTAAAAGTATCTTTGACAGCTCTGGAATTATAGTTATGTTAATATTACCTCCGGTTGTCTAATTAATTAGCAGTCATAACCTGGCCCTGGTGAAATAATAGTTTATAACCTAGACCCTAGACAAAAACAAAAACTTGTTTTTGTCTAGGGGATATAATGTCAATAATATGCTAGTAGCGCCACCACGTAGCCGTTATCATCGTAACAAAACTACAACTTTTAATAATCAGCTGTCAAAAGTGTAGGTATGTTACAAACGAGTGTTTTTGAGAATAAAATCCTGGGTAGAATTTTTCCGGTTTCCCAATAAACAGTGTAAATCCGAATGAAAAAATAAATTGCATACAGTCCCTGTAAATATAAATTGTACCTATTAGATTAATAAAAGCGTTGATTAAAAAAGTCTCCACTCAACGGTAAAATACCAAAAACGGGTCCCGAGATAAATTTAACGAGTATGATACACCTTTTTATAAAGAGCCAATCACATTCAGTAAAGAATTTTGCAAATCTTGATTGAGGTTTTTAATCTTGTGAAAAATTTATATAATCATTGTCAACATAAATAAAAATTTTAAATTTTCCAAGCGCTAAAAAAATGCACTTGATTTTGGTTAGCTGGCAATTTAAACTTGCTAAATTTTTGATGTTCGTTAATTACCCTGTATAGCCTATTAAATAATTTATACTTTATAAAACAGCAATCTTAAAATTGCGTACGTTTTTAATTAAAAAACAACAATAGCTGTGTGCACAAGGTATAGTTAATATTTGTTGGCCACATAAAATGTTAAAACAGATTCATTCACCTTCTCATAACTAAATAATATTGTCAAAAATGATGATATTTTGAAAATTTTCCTTTTATTTTGTTAGTTAGCGTTTTTTAAATATAATTTTTTTTAATTACCTAATTTAAAAAAAATTTGTTTGAAAACTAGAACTTTTTAAAATTAATATGAAAATCGTGTACTGTTTGTATTATATATTTTTTTTCAAACGTAAGTAAAATGATACTTTTGGACAATTTACAGGATTTTTAAAGTTTTACTTTATTGCCTTATCATAGTTATGTGTAAGTAATTATGTAACTGTGATTTAACAGCGCCATATCATAGTTAGTTAACGTGATAAAATAATTATAATCGATTTACAAAAATGTTGCATTCTATTTAGGTAGGTACTTATTATTTATGCAATATTTACATATTATTTATGAAATGTTAATGTAAAATAAATTGTAAAACAATAAAAATACAAATATGTATATGCATACACAGTGTGACCCATTTGTTTGCGACTCACCCCTGTAAAATCTTTATTTATTGTGCGATTTTAACCGGATTTGTTCCTACATGGTACTATTACTGTAAGTTTAATTTTATTTCAATGTTTTTTTCATGGATAACTTGACAGAATAAATTTGTGTAGTTATTATTGTGCATTTTTCTACTTAAAATTTTTCAATAAAATTTAGTAATGTGTCGTTTTGAGGGGTGGTGAATCCAGTGCCGTACTTAGATTTTGTTTAAAAAAATCGCTAATATGAGTTCTTAAAAATTTACTCTTAAAAACTGATATAGTAGGCCTTGTATTTTGTACAAATATGACGTTTTGCTCAAAAAATACAGTTTATCCAGATCTACACTTTAAAACAAATCCGGTTAAAATCGCACAATAAATAAAGATTTGGGACCCATTTGTTTGCGACTCATATACACTGCCCGTCAAAATTAACTCATAATAAGAAAAAAAAATATTTTCTCGAAAAACCCACCAAACACGTAAACTGAGATATAAGTTGAAGTATAAAAAATTTTATAAAGATTGGTTAATGCGTTTTAGAGTTGGATTTTTTTACTTGTTATGCGTTAATTTTGACGCGCAGTGTATTATTCCAAAAATGCAAAAATTCACTTGCTGCCTTTTAACTACCGACGGCATATGCACAATTCATATAAATGTAGTGCCCAGTGGCATTTATTTTTTAGTTATAACTTAATACTATTACTGCTAAAATTTGAGCTAATTTTAACCAAAAATCAACAAAATTTTAAAGTTGCCATAATAGTAAATAAATTAGAACTAAGAAATGTTTTATGCCAGTGAGATAATATATTACATACATTATAAATAAATAAAAATTTGCATAAATAAATGGTTCTTAAAGAGATTCAAAAAAGGAAAAAAATGTGTATTAAAAATATTTTAATTATTAAGAACAAAGCTGAAAACAAACATTGTAGAATATAGAAAAAAGAGTTGAGTTTTTCCAAACTATTCAAAAATAAAAAAAAATTTAATTCAGTACTTCTTCAAAGCTACAAATTATATTGTGGATAAAGATAGAGCATTAAATATCACGGTGTCCCTGAAAAACTTTTAATTGAAAAGTTCAGACGTATCCGCTTGGCACTTTTTTAGAAAAATCAATTTTTATAAAAACATTAATGATTTTTAATCAATTTTTTGAGATTCTTAATTAGTGAACTCCAAATAATGACTAACAGCCTTTAATGTATTTGTCAGATAAAATGTGCAATTCATTAGACTAGTGAATTATTGACATATGTCACTTGTTATATGTCACATGTCGAAATCGTGATTGAAAATGCCGTTGCGTTATTTTACCGTTTTTTTTTTGTGGAAAGATTCTGGAAAAAGTTCAAAGCATATTAGTATATGATATAGAAGATGAACGATTACCAAAAGTTGTATGCAAAGGTTGTGAAATTTTATTATATAAAGCAGCTAAACAAGAAATTTATAGAAACACGTTAAATTTGCCTGATTTTTTTAATTGGAAATAATTGGGTATAATTTTATAAAAAGTGCTAAAAATAAACCCATTAAAAAGAAAAAAACACGCTTTTAGTCATCTAAAAAAATTTATTAAAAATCATTAATGTTTTTATAAAAATTGATTTTTCTAAAAAAGTGCCAAGCGAATTGAGTTTATCCTGAAAAAAAATTGTCTTTTTATCAAAATATAAAAAAAATCGGATACGTCTGAACCTTTCAATTAAAAGTTATTCAGGGACACCGTGATATACCTTCTTTTTATGGATTTTTTGTTTCCCTTAAGTATCTCTGTTTTGCCTGCCGGAACCATTCGGATACAATATTTTAAAACTCTTTTTCGGTTGACGTGCAAAAAAATATTTAACAAAAAATGCTATAAATTTTACCCTTCAATACTCCTATTATTTTTAAATGTTGTATTTTTTGGTTTTTCCGAAGGGGTAGCCAATAGCAATCTTTTCCCAGATTTTTAGAATTTTTTTTAAAACTCATATCTCTTTAGGAGACGCCTCAATTTTTTTATATACTGAAACTCAAAAAAATCTAATTTAATATTATTTGTGTTTATTGTTTTGTTTTTAAAACAAAGAACAAATTTTCTTTATGAAGTTTTTTATAAATAATATCTAGTACAAATAGTATAATAATTATATAATATAATTATAACACTTAAGTGTTGATTTTATTAATTTAAGCCCAATGCAATTAATTGCTATTATATTATATTGTTTTATTATTATTAAGTATTATGTAACAAAATAGAGAAAAACTATATGGATACTATAAAATAATGCCATATATCATTGATGTTTCATTGTTCCAATGTAGATATATATCATTGTTATGATACATAAAAGGGATGTAAATGTTATATTATTATGTTGTATCATAATTATGTAACAAAATAGAGAACTAATTCATTTCCGCAAAGTTTTTGTTTTTTTTCGGTGCTCAAGCAAAATATTAATCTGCATATAGAAAAAAACATTCTCACCAAGTTTGAGCTCTTAATATTAATTTTAAGCACTTACTATTTAAATTTAAAGTTTTACCGTTTAAAATGCATGTAAAAAATATATTTTTTTTTCAAATTTCTAATACTTACCAACCATTGACAATATTGCAAATCGGTTTAATACACCTTATGGGGAATTTCACGCTCATTAAAATTGCTTTTGAGTTTTTTTTTTGTAACTCGCATTGGTTCACCAGTAGGAGTCGTCAAAGGACAGTTTTTGAAAAAAATCGTTTTTTTTATTTTTTCGAGCAAATCGCCAAAATTAGTCATAAAAAAAAGTTATCCAACCAATATTTAATGAATTTACTGCCATTTTTATAACTGAAAACGTAAGAAATTGATAAATACCAACCCATAATGTTATTTTGATTTTTTCTATTTATTATCATTATATTTCCCTACACTAAGAACTTTTTTAAAATTATTATGATTTTTCACTCATAATGAATATGAAAACAACACATAAATTCATAAAAAAACAACAAAACTTTAATCGGAATATACAGAAGGTTATGTAAAATATTTCAAATTTCGCTTTAAAAAATTAAATAATCTTCATTTATATTTTTTTGCTATATGACAGAAATGTTGAAAAATTGCAAAATCCAAGTTACAATTTTCTTATTGTTTTTTTATGAATTTATCTGTTGTTTTCATATTCATTGAGAAATCAATAATTTTAAAAAACTTCTTAGTGTAGGGAAATATAGTGATAATAAATAGAAAAAATCAATCTAAATAACATTATGAGTTGATAATTATCAATTTCTTACGTTTTCAGTTATAAAAATGGCTGTAAATTCATTAAATATTGGTTGGATAACTTTTTTTTATGATTCAGCCCTTTTTTCTCCCTACTTTTTGCGGTTTGTTAAAAAAAATTTAAAAAAAACGATTTTTTTCAAAAACTGTCTTTTGACGACTCCTACTGGTAAACGAATGCGAGTTACAAAAAAAAACTCAAAAGCAATTTTAAAGAGCGTGAAATTCCCCATAAGGTGTATTAAACCGATTTGCAATATTGTCAAAGGTGGGTAAGCATTAGAAATTTGAAAAAAAATATATATTTTTTACATGCATTTTAAACGGTAAAACTTTAAATTTAAATAGTAAGTACTTAAAATTTATATTAAGAGCTCAAACTTGTTGAGAATTTTTTTTTCTATATGCAGATTAATATTTTGCTTGAGCACCGAAGAAAACAAAAACTTTGCGGAAATGAATCACCCTAATGTAAATCAGTGGCGGCTGGTGGATTTTGGGTATACCCACAATCCTGGTGAAATAACTTTTTGCTCGGCCATACCGGCCCCATGGCGCCCCCAATAAATATTATATAAAATTAATTGGTGCAATTTTATTATTTACCATAGTTTATCGACACATTTTATTTAAAAAATCCAAATTATAGATATAAATTTTATACCATTTTAAATTTTAATTATTTCTTTGAAAAATTTTATATGGCAATGTTCTTTGTTATCTTGGCTATGTAAATGGAACAACCTAGTTTGCTCCACAGTTCTTAATTTTTGTACATGTCCTTATTTTCTAAATGCCTTTCGGCTAGAGGCTTAGCCGAATTCAGTATCTTTATGGGTTAATTATTGGGGGGTTGGAGAGCCTCAGGGCCAACGATTGAACAAGGTTAGGGTAATTTGTGTTTTATCCTGTCTGCTTTTGACGCAGACAGAAGCAGAGGTGAGATGTATCGTTTGTGCCTCGTAAGAACAGAAGCAATATTGCCCTAACTATGCTCTGTGCATCAACCTAAGTCAAAAACATAATTAACTTTTAACCAGGATTAAATATCCATAATTCAACGTTTGCGTAATTTATGCACACTATAGTGTGCTATAGTGTATACAAATTACGCAAATGATTAATTATGTAAATCCAAGTGGTATAAATATAAAAAAATAAATCTGCGGTAAAGTAGAACAACAAAATGAGCAAAACGAATTCGCAAAGCGTGCGCGAAAATTTTAGTAACGCGGTTTTTTTTATTACAGGGGCCACAGGCTATATTGGAAAATTGACTTTAGAGGATATTTTAAGAAATTTGGATGTAAAAAAGGTGTACATTTTGGTAAGGGGTAAACGCGGATTTAGTTCAGAAGAGAGATTAAAAAGGTTACTTCAAAACCCAGTAAGTACCTTTGTCATTTTATGTTGCTATGGAAACAAATCAAATATGACAAAATCAAAACTTTTTTTTAGTTATTCGAGAGAGTTCTTCTCAAAAACCCAGAATGTTCTCGAAAAATACACCTACTAGAGGGCGATTTACTGAAAGAAAATTTAGGATTATCAAGTGTCGACATAAGCAAAATACAAAATGAAGTAGAATATTTTATACACTGCGCTGCCACAGTAAAATTTGACGAAAAACTACACATTGCAACGCAGCTGAATGTTAAAGCAACTAAAGATTTGACTGAAATAGCAAAAAAGGCGAAAAAAATTAAGGTGAGGATAATTACTATTTTTAAATATACCATAAATATATATACGGCAATATGAAGTGGAACATCAATTATTGTACTTTATATATTAAGTATGTGGGTCATTTTCAAGAAACACCTGCTTTCAGGAAAATGAAGATCAAATTTTTTTTGCTTAAATTGACTTTTGGTTGGATTTTTATAAATGTTTAGAGTTTTGTTTACTTACATTTAATTTAATTTAATTTTTTTACGTTTTTTTCAGAAAAATGTGTTTAGCTAGCTTTATATGTCTCCACTGTGTTACCAATTTGAAATCCAAAATTTAATTCAATAAAAAAAGTTGTTATAAAAATAATTTAAATATAATGAACTTAGTTCACAAACTTTTGACTCCAATTTTATTTTTTATTAAAAATTGTATGCCTTTTTTAAATATTTATGTTAATTAAGTTACTTTTTAAAAGACACCATTCCGATTCTTTGTTAAAAAAACAATACCATTAGTATTTTCTTTTAGTCACTGTATTAGTGAGTTAAACTCTAATTTATAAACAGGTATTACCAAGTGATAGTAAAATCATTTAAAGGATTTTTTTTTAACAAAAACTAAAAAAAGTAACGAAATAGACATTGGTATCACAACGGACTGGGGTACACAAAGGACTTAATCAGATAACGTAAAAAACAAACTATATAGGGTGGTACGATTTTAGAGTACTGCATAAACAAAATCCCGTGTAGTGGTGCTCACTTGCAGAATAAACACTTAGATTTCTAAATTATGGACACCCTTTTTCTTTGACTATAAGCTGGTGTCTTTTCGTACTTGTATATTGCGTGGAATTTTCCCTTGGATGTAATCTATATCATGAGTTGTAATCACAAATAATTTTAAATTGGTTTATCATAAACTACTTTTAATAAAAGCGACGGTAAATATCCACTTTGTTGTCGAAAAATTCTATTGCGTTACATTAAATTCCATTGCGTTACCATAAGGTAACGTAATGGACTCGGTAACGCAGTGGACAAAGTTTTGTGAAACCATATTTAAAAAATAATAATAAAACATTACAGTCATTAATTACTCTCAATGAGCTTTAGTGCCCTAAAATAAACATAAACATGAAAAATGGTATTTTTTCTTACCTTATTTTTATTATTTTTTTAAGTAACTTAGCTGACAAACAATTATTGCATTCGCGTTACCTGCACCTGTTCCAACCGATATCTTCTTTCTGATTGAATAAATAAATTCAGCTGGGTAATGTGTACGTCCGAACATCATTTGTTGATCACGTGAGTGCCAAAAAAGTTGCCATATATATGTTTTTTTAATATTCTATCGGTAACGCGACGGACGTAACGCAACGGAAAAATTTCTGGGACACGAGTCAAATTTAAAAAAAGTAGATTAAAATTAATTATTTTATATATAAATTGTTTACTGTATTAACTAAGGATGTTATGGATTGCTATAAAGCAACACAAAGTTCTGGTTATTCAATATTAAAAAAACATGTAAGTATGTAAGTTTTATAAAACGCTAATGGGACATGCGAAAATGTGTGTTTCACAAGTTTCAAAATTAAAAAAAAATTATTCTGAAATAACTAAACAAACATTTTCTGAAAGAGTTTACTAAGGGCTTGTTAGGCTTTCACTTGGTTTTTAAATCAATAAGATCCGATAATTTTTAACAAAGGTGGAATTCAAACTTACGGACAGCGGAAGGCGGGTGTTTTTTGAAAACGACTCATGTATATTCATATATGTATATTTTAAAAAATGGACGTTTTGTTTTCAAGGCTTTGGTGCACATTTCAACAGCTTATTCAAACAGCCCTATAATAAATGTGGAAGAAAAAGTTTATACACCCTGTATATCTCCAGACTCGTTGTTAAAAATAGTACAAAATGAGGTTCCGGATTATAAAGAAAAAAGGTTAGAATAAAATGGATATATTTTTCTCAACGCCGCAAAAATATAATTTTTTTTGTTCTAGTATTATAGGAGAATGGCCCAATACATACAGCTTCACAAAAAACATAGCTGAAGCTGTTATTCAAGAAGCAGCGAAAAATATACCGGTTTGTATAGTAAGACCTTCCATAGGTAACTAAAATATGTAATAGTAATGATATTTTCATTAAGGTCTATTTATTTAGTTATTTCAACTATTGAAGATCCAATACCGGGTTTCATCGATAACAAATATGGCGCTGTGTCCGGTTATCTGGCAATAAGTTTGGGATTTATAAGAACATTACATGTAAACAATTACGATGTTAAACTTGATATGGTACCAGCGGACTTTGTAGCTAATTCCATATTAGCTGCAGCATGGAATACAGCTATACAACCGTAATAAGTCTTAGTTGTGACGTCACAAGTATCAAGTATAAAGTTGCAGTTTGCAATGTTGTCAGTTAATATTTGTTTCTTGAAATTTGTGACTTTTTACTTTCTATATTTCTATTAAACGCCATAGAGAATGCCTTGCTCTATTGCTTTCTATAAAGAGAATTTTCTATAGAATTCTGGTACCTATACATATATTCCATACGAAATCAACCACTTTTGACTCCGACCCATTTCGATTTTTTCCAAATAATATTAAAAAATTAGTTAGAACTATCCCGGACAACATTCGTGATATTCATACCAATATCATGTCGTGATTTTCACAAATTTTATTCATACTGATATCATACGGAAGTCACCACGTGACAAATGAAAATCATACGAACGTCACGTCGTGATTTTCACAAATTTTATTCATACGGACATCAACCGGATGTCACTGCGTGAGAAATGAAAATCATGTCGTGATTTTTTATGCCAACGGTGTTTGGATAATCATTTTTGCGCCACGTTCGTACACTAAGAGAAAAATTATGTTGAATCAACAGTTGTTGCGGTTTAATACATTAAATATTTTCTTGGATTTAAATTAACTATATAATATATTTAAATTAACTATATTATAGTTAATTTAAATCCAAGAAAATATTGAATGTATTTAACTACAAAAACTGTTGATTCAATATATATGTAGGTATACTTTTCCTCTCAATGTACGAATGTGGCGCAAAAATAAATATCCAAACACCGATGGCATAAAAAATCACGACATGATTTTTTATGACATCGGTTGTCCGGGTAGGTTTTAAATTCGCAGTTCGCAGGGCTCATACGCATGCGCAAATTTTGCAAATATCACACCGTGAGTTCTACATGATATTACTGTGATGAAGCATGATAAAAAATCACGTTGTGATATCATCATGACTTCACCAGGAAATCCCGATTGTTGTCCGGGTATCATTTATTTTTTTCTTACTTTTTCGAAAAACATTGCAAATTTTTTTCTCTCTACATACTCAAAAAATCCCCAGATGTGTATGTATTATGAGAAATTAGCTGAAAAAATTTTTTTCAATTGCAAAAAAAAACGAAAAAACGCAGAAAATGTCAAAGTTTATAATAGGGTAGGAAAAGATAAAAAAGTTTCAGCCATACAGGCGTCAAAAGTGGTTTATTTGGTATACAGGTCATTCAAAGATACTTGTGACAGTAAATACAATTAACCCCTATTTATTTGTGTTTTTTTTAGTAAATCCGATGACGCAACTGTGTATAATTGTGTTAATAACCATGATAACTATTTGACGCTAAGTATATTAAGTTCATACAACTTTAAATACAAGATAATTATTTTTTTGTTTTAGGACATTGTGTAGAAGGTACTATTTTGGAAAATTCCAAATGCCCCACTTCAAAACAATTTTGGTATCCATTTCTATTGCCAGTAAAAAGTAGAAATTTATACTTATTTTTGGATTTTTTGTTGCACCATATACCCTACTATACTGTGGACTACATTTTATATTTCCTGGGAAAGGAAACAATGTAATATCTTAAATTTCTCACAACAAATTTAAAACAGTTATATTTTAGATTGTACAGTACATACAAGGCAATGGAACCGATAAGAAACATGTTCCCGTACTTTCTAAACAGAGAATGGAACTTCGAAAACAAAAACTTCCGAAATTTACACCAAAAATTATCAGTCACAGAAAAACGGATATTTAATTTTAACATGGGATCTATAAACTGGGACGATTATGCTTACTATTTTCATAGGGGGGCTAAGCAATATTTACTTAAGGATACTGAACCCCTTGAAAACTCCAGGAAAAGATTTAAGTTGTTGAAAATATTACATTTTGGTGTTATTGGAATTATGATAATGTTTTTGTTGTTTGGAATTCTGTTTACTCTACATAAGTGTTTTTAGGTAAATTATTTATTTGCTAATCTGGGACGACACCTTGAAAATTCCAAGAAACGATTTAAATTTTGATATTGTTATTAGGTTATTTAATAAAATTAATTATTTAATAATCACTTATTTATTTGTTTTATTAATACAAACAAACATTATATAAAAACATATTTTTAACTTATATTATAATCACATGTATTTGTCCAATATAATATAAAACCCCATGTCTAGGTATAGTTACCTATCTACCCAATATCTCTCAAATACGACTTTAGATAAAATTGCTTGACAAGCAAAAACAAAAACTTCTTCGCATTATGCATAGAATTCAAGGGATCCTGAATCTAGAAAAAATAGTATAGAGAGTATAAATCGAGAAAAAATTGGTTTCTTTCTTAGCACTGTTTTCACTTACTTGTTTCAGTGCTAGCTCCGCGCATTCCTTTATTTGTCCTTGCGATTGCCCGAAATCCAAGGACAGTAGCAACTTGACGCAATCAGTGTTGCCACCAGGTTGGCCAACCTTAAAGGGGGCGTTTTCCTGGTGACGAACCATCCTGGGTTCCCCCTTCATGTCGGGAAGCTGAGCCAAGATATAACCCGCCAAGGCTCTGCACAAGAATCTAAAACTGTCGAAAATTTTAGATTTTAATTTGATTGGGGGTGTTTGTTTTACTTTAGCGAGACGCCTTGTTTGCTTATTCCTATTTTGCTGAGTAAGCCTCTGCCCCATCCCAAGCTCCCCTTATCTTCTGCTAGTTCGGTTAGAATTTGGCAAAACTGGCATAAAATGGCCGCTGTGGACGGTTCATCCTTCCCGCAGTTTTTTAGTGATAATTGTAGAACGGCGCACCACAGAAGTGGTATTTTAGATTCCGTATCTTCACTGTAAACAATAAAAATATTGCAAATATTAAATACAAAAGTGCAAAAATTAAAAAAAAGACAACAAAATCGAATTCCTAATATATGGAAAGAACATTTTTCCAATTATGAATGTTTCTATACAGATGGATCCAAAGATTTGTTGGGATATGTGGACTTAAAAATACCATCGGAGAACTAAATTTTCATATGCTCAGCGAAAGTATATCATCCTCAGAAAAATAAAGGAAATTTATCTGAAGTGATTTTTGTTTACTCCAGAAGAGGAACGCAATCTACAGCCCACACAGGAAAACCAAATACTCAAAAATCTCAACAAACAAGGGCAAAAATACTACGAGGTATTACCATACCCACCAAAAAAACCTTGGTTCAAAAAAATGTTACTACTATCAAGAGGAATGCAATCTACAATCACAAGATTAGGAATTGGACATTGCAGCATTCCAAGTCATCTACATACAATTGGAATAAAATATAATCATAATTGTATCTGCGGACAGAGATATCTTACACATATTTTTCATCTGCCTTTTCAATGAAAATAAAATCAACGAGTTACAGGAAACTTTGAACTATTTGAACCAGAGAGAAACTATCACTATTTTTAATTTTCCGAAAAATTTCAACTTAAAACCATAGTAAACAAAACAATTTACCAACAATATACAGCCCACACAAAAGAGAAAAACATGGGAAAGGGATCTCCCAGACCTGCTTAATGCCCTCGCAGTTAAGACCACAAGTTGAAGGGAAAAAGAAGAACAAAGTAACGTTTATTATTCAAAGTACAATCCAAAACATAAAGCTATAGCATAAACCGTGTTAGTTTCGGAAGTGTACATGGCAAAACGATCCCGCTCGTGATCCCAAAGGAACCTGCAGGTAATAAAAACATCCTGGGAGTGTTTCTCTCCGAGCGAAATCAACGATATAATTTTGTAGCGCTCAAACTCGAACTGCTTGCACTTGTCCCTGATAACTTTGGAGGCCCATTTGGCCTTGAGAACGCAGTCTTCCGGAGTGTAATTCAACTCGTCCAGAGCCTCATCCAGAACCGATTTCAGCACGGCGTAGACTTTTTCCGGGTTGAAAGGCTGTTCGCTCTCCAATCTGTAAGTGTTCATGTATCTGGGCGCCTTCTTAGTCCCGTCGTCCACCAAGCTGCCCCTCTTGATCGATATAACGCTGCCGAGTGCCTGTCTGGTTCTGCTCGACCTCCTCTGGTCCAAACTGCTTCTGCTCTTCAAAGAGCTCCGGCGCCTATCCAGGTCCGGTTCCGCCAGCGAAATCCTTCTACCCTGACTCCCTCTGGGCGACGAAGTCACGTCCTCGTCCAACTCGGTCTTGGTTTCCTCCGCGACCGACAGCTTCAGCTGCTCTTTCGTCTCCATCGACACCTTTCGTTCGGTGGTTTTCGCCGAATCCTTCTCGACGGAAGTTCTCGTCGATGTGGAGACCGATTCCTCCGCCACCGTGTCCTCGGCCGCACTCGCGACAGCTGCGGCGGACGCGGCCGAGGACGGCTGCTCCTCCGCCACGGTGGTTTCCTCGTGCGAAGCTTCGGGTTCCGGCGCCGCAGCTTCGGCTTTCGGGGCGGCATCTTCCGCGGGCGGCGGCGCCGCGTCTTCCGGAGGCGGCGGAGCCTCTTCCGGAGGTGGCGGCGGAGAATCTTCCGGAGGTGGCGGTGGAGCCTCTTCCGGAGGTGGCGGTGGAGCCTCTTCCGGAGGCGGTGGTGGGGGTGTTTCTTCTGCGGCCGGTGGAGGAGGTTCCGGTTCAGCTGGTGCGGGCTCAGCTTCAGGTGGTGGTGGTGGTTCAGCTTCGGCCGGTGCGGGGGCTTCTTCGGGTGCAGCTTCTTCGGGTGCTGCTTCGTCAGCCATTTCGTCAGTTTTGTTTGACGTTAATAATTAACGTCAAACGGTTATTGTCAATGTCATGATTAAGTAGACAGTACCAAACTAACTACATATTTTCTTCTTATTCTTCCTTGGTGGCCAAAAGCCTTAATGATCAATGTACCATTTTGACCAGCAGCAAGTTTTAAAGTCCAAGCACTTCACGAAGCCATCCACCCATGGGTGAATTTTTCAATCTTGGAACATCCACTAAATCTTTTGTACAAATGACAAAATACCTCGCTAAATGGTGAAAGCTTGCGATATTGTCCAAAAATACAGGTGTATTTCTATACCCGGAATCCAATTTTATCCCTAGGTCCCTATTTTAAACTATTAACTTACCTGATTTTTATATTCATTAGCCAGTTTAATGTAGTATTAAGTAACGCCTCTGCATCATTATATTTTGCCATTCTTTGTACCAAAATCGCATTCAAAGATAGAATGCACCCTTTTTCAAGCAATAACTGCTCCAATTCTGATAACTTTGAAGGTAGAATGTTGATATTTTCTCCAATATATTTCCAAGAAGGTTCGCCAGCTAAAAGTAAAAATCACTATTTATAAACACTAGGGTGATTTAAAAAATCTACAATTCTTTTTTTTTTACTTCTAATAGGTATATCGAGTAAAAAAAAAAGTCAATTGTTTCAATTACCCTAGTAAACAGACTATTACCCTCAATCTACACAAGGATACTAAAAATCAAGTTGGGCAACCCACTTCACAGACTTTAACGGCGGCCATTTTTATGTTGTTTACAATTCTTGTTCTTTGGGTTTGTGCTGTTTATACATATTTAAAAAAAATCGTTGTTTCTTACAGAGGCACTTGTAAGCATTAAAGTGCTAATGGCGACCATTTTACTTCTCTTTTGTAAAAAAAAACAAACCTTATTCCATCACACAGATTATAAAGGTTCTATCAGGGCCAAATGTCAATTTTAAGAATAATTTGTGGGTACAGGAAATCTGTGGGTTATGGTAAATTAACCTTAAAATTGACATTTGATGACAGCCCTGATAGAATAAGGTTTATTTTTTACAAAAGAGAAGTAAAATGGTTGTTCTTAGCACTTTAAGGCCTCATTTAAGGCTATGTAAGAAACACAAAGTTTAAAATGATTTTTATTTAATCTGTATAACAGCTCAAACCCGAAGCACAAGAATTGTAAACAACAAAAATGGCCGCCATTGAATGATGTGCAGTGTTGCAGTGATTTTTAGTATTTGCGAAACGAGACAGATCTTGTTGTGTGGATTGTGCTATTACCTGTATTTTGAAAATAACTTGTCAATAACGTTTCCAAAATATCACCGAGCGTATTCAAGTCATTCACAGCCACACCAGCGGATTTCAAAAGACATTCCAATGTATTTGAATCGCCGGATTTATTTTTAATCCATGTCATAAAAGCCTTGCTACCGATATGACTCAAGTTCGTAATGTTTAGAATGTGAAGCATCTCGGAAATAATTTCGATTTGATCTTCAGGTGACGTCGAGATTATTTCTATTTCATTCAACTGTCTCGTTATAACGCTACTTATTTCCGACTCTTTTGAAGGAACGTGTGATTTATGTTTAGAGGAATATACCGACAGTAATTTGATGAAAGTCCTGATAAATATAAGTCGTTTGATCAGAACTTCTTTGCCGTCACTGGGTAGCGATCTATTACAGCCTGATACAGTTTTTAGGAAGCTGAAAAATGGCGTAGAAAAATATTTTCAAGGGTTTGGAGAGAACTTACTGCAATACCCTGTAGTCTAAATTAAGAGGATCATTTTTAAATATCACCGAAGAATCACAGCTCATGACGTACCAATCCAAGACATGTTGGAAAATTTGCGGTTCTAAAAAGGACCAGTCGAAGTTTTCTGCTTGTACTAGCAACGCTTTGGCCTTTTCTGAATATCTAAAATTGATTTTAATTAAGTTTGAAAGAATATATGTATGTATTTTTACCTGTTTCTAACATTTGGTTCGTTACATAACTTGACTAGTAAGTTCATGAAACACTGGTAAACCCTGCTTTTTATCTGAGGAGGGGAATTACCGAAATTATTCAACCAGTTCGGCCAATTCACCGACATAAAAATATGACCTAAAAACGAATGGCAATCTGGAAGATATTGATCTATCACCTGAAACGAAAATGTGTTCTTGGATGCGCTTTACAAAGATCGACATACTTACCCTAAGCATAAAGTCTAAATCCACAACTGAAGGCCAAAAATTATGCCAATGCAGTCCCAGAAACGTCTGATGAATGGGGTGCAAAATATGATCCTTAACAGAATTATGGGCAAAAGAAGTAACGTACCATTGCCACAGGTAACTTAAAATATTATTGCAAGCCGGCAGAGTCAATATGATAAACTGAACGCACTCGAAAAATACATGTACAACCTACAAGAAAAAACATAGCACAAAATCAAGACCTAACCACATATTTTTTTACGGCTTGCATAAGTTCTTACTGATAATAAAAATTAAAACACAATTGTATCGGAAACCCGCTTCAAAAGTGTCACAAGTAAAAATAAAGTTTTGAGATTTTTTTTACTTTTGACACTTTAAAGCGGGCGTGCGTTATTAATACCTGTATAAATGCATTTTTATAATTGTGTTACCTTCCACATTAAATAAATATAAAATTCGGTCTAGCGTAAGGTAAGTTAATTCAATCAAGTTCCACCATATCCCATTATAATTTTTCCATGTATTTTGACCCACTAAACATGAAAATTACACTCAATTTTTTTTATGGAAGGGTTTTTAAAATATGAATTTTCAATTGTTTTTTTCTGAATTTTCGGAGGTGTCTTGCCGTTTTTGAGTATAGCTTGAAATCTAATTGATCGATTTGGTTAAACAAGACCTTAAATTTATATATATTTATAAAACTTTTTTTTACATACTTTTGATAACGGATAAGTATTTTGGCGCTAGCGAATTTAATAACTTAAAATTTCCATATCTTCCTGGGAAGGGTTTAAATCAAACAGATAAACTTCAGTTTGAATTTTTGATAACGGATAAGTATTTTGGCGCTAGCGAATTTAATAACTTAAAATTTCCATATCTTCCTGGGAAGGGTTTAAATCAAACAGATAAACTTCAGTTTGAATTTTTGATAAAAATACATGGAAAAATGGCAGTTATAAATTTGGTCCCTCATACGAGAAACGAAATACGAAAGAAACAAAAAACAAAGAAGAAGCCAGAATTTTTTTAAACCTATGCTTATTAAAACAAAATAAAACTTTCAATATCTTCAATGTTCAATATTTATTGTTTAATATTCAATATATAATTTAATTTCAATATTTAGTGTTTAAAATTAAATTTTATATAAATAATTCAATAAAATGAAGAAAAAAGGTAAAAATTCTTGAAAAACTGAATTTTGCTCTTCCACTGAAAAATTCATAACTTCGCCATTTATCCATGGATTTTTAACAAGAGCAGCTTAAGCCCGCTGCACAATAGCCCGGCAACGGGAACGAGAACGGGAATCCTAACAATAAAGGTGGGAGAGACTAAAAAACCACTGTTGATAGATAGGGTTCGCTGAGTCTCTCCCACCTTTACCGTTTATTTTCCCGTTCCCGTTACCGGGCTGTTGTGCAGCGGGCTTTATTTTCCTTTAAGTATAATCTATACTTAAAATAAATTAAACTGGACTTATCTTTTCGATTTCTATCCATCCCAGAAAGATATGTAAATTTTCGACCTCGATTTTTGTAAAAAAAAAGGACTTTTTCAACTTTATAAAATCGCCAGTATCGAACTACTGAGCCGATACCAAAACTATACAAAAGAAAGTTGTAGAGGGCTTAATTACCTTTGATTTAAGTGCTCGTTTGGTCAAATCGATCAATTAGAACTCGAAGTATACTGTAAAACGTCAAAACACCTGAGAAAATAAAAAAAAAACAATTGAAAATTCATATCATGAAAACGATTCCATGAAAACAATTTTAAGTGTGATTTTCGCGTTTAGTGAGCCAAACTAACTAACATTTGTTACACTTAATAATTGCACCCAGGCCGTCCCTATATTTATAAATTTTCGAATATAACGTGAATTTGCAGTGCAAATAACATTCCAACTTTTGGTTCGCACATGACGTCACACGGTGCACACATGCGCATCAGCCTACTTACTTTCTGAGCGAATCCCCCATCGGCCGGTATCCAGGGCAACAAAACCGACCTATCGTCGGCGAGTTGCTGTATCCAGGAGGCCATGTTGTCCTTGAGATTTTGCATCGAATAGGGTACCAACCACGGGGCGAACATGTCCCTGAGCAGGGGCCATATTTTTTCGCACAATTGATCGTCCAGCTTGCCTTGGTGGACGTTCAGAGTGCTTATGACCAGACCGTGACCGGTCATGCCCATGTAGAGCACGAACACGTCCATGTAGTTCCTGCATTTGGGGTACAGCCCGTACAAACCGTACTGGAAGCGCTCCTTGGTGAAATGCCTGGCCAGCAGCTCGGCAGTTTCGAGCAGCTCTTGGTGCTGCAGCATCTTTTGGTGCTGAGCGTACTGTCTGAGTTGCTCCCGGGGCGAAGCTTTCAAATTGAACTGCACGGGGTAACCGAGGGAATTTAAAACGTCCAACCAAACGGAAACCGACAGCAAATTGGTATCAGCATTTGCGTTTGAAGCTTTTAGAAGCTGCACGATGACTTCGCCGTAGTGCTCCGGAAATTGGAAGTTGAAAACGGTTAACAAATGTTTTCTGTATAAGTTATGGAGCATGAGGGATTGGACTGGTGGGTCAAAACCAAGAGACGTTAAAGCTCTCACCACGGTTTGTATAAATTGAGATCTGTGACTTAATTTTGGTTCTTTCGTTGTCAGCCATGTTTCCACCTCAAACTGAATACAATGTTAAAACAAATATATATAAAATTCAATAGAAACATTACCTTGGAAAGTAGCGCAAAAGCTATATCATACTTCTGCCCTATCTCCTTCGATATAGTGGAGTACATCGTCAGTAAATTTATGGTACCAACTTTACTAGGGGAAAAATGAGGCGCCAAGTAACCCCCTAGGTTTGGTTCTTTAAGTATTCTATCCAGAAGCCTGGGCATTTCCGGTTCGGAATTACAAATATGCGACTGAAAAATATTGAATGTAAGTTGTTTATATTTTTTTAGTATTTTGTTCACCTGTCCCAATCTTTCAAGGCACGATGTTAATAGGTTTTTTGTCGGGGGGTAGTTTAAAATCTCCTCCGACATAAGAGATAGTAAATAGTAAAATAGTTCCACTCCTAACTCTGCGGTAGCAGGGTTACATCTAATTTGTTGCTGCAATATTCTACAAAAATACAGTTTTGGAATTTAATAAAAAAACCGGTGCTTGTTCTTGGAAGTTATACTTTTTTAACGTAACTAAATAAATGAAAAAAAACGTGAAAATGATCCAATTAATAAAGTGCTTTTGATGAGAACCAAAAGTCCCAATAAGTCTGGGGTAAAGCATATTTGAAATAAAGCACAATGACCAGGTGCCATTATCGTAAGTAATAAATGTTTGATTAAAAAACATAATTTTGAATATTTTGTAAATTTCGTTTAAAAAATTTCAAATTTTTACAAACTTTAGAAATTAATTTTTTTTAAAATTGGAACTGTGCCAATTTTTTCTTACCATTTTTTAAATTTTTTCCACTATTTTTTTATTTTGAACTAATATGCGAATTTGGTCTGTGAAGCATCTCGGAAATAATAATTTTGAAAATTTAGTAAATAAATATCGTTAATTTTAAAAATTTCAATTTTTTTAAATTTTTACAAATTTTGGAATTTTGAACATTTTAATTATTTATCTAATATGTACTTAATTTTAAAAAAATTCAATAATTCTGAACATTATTTTTTTTCTAATTGTGCGTATTTTTATCTTAACCAGGGCTGGTAAATATCATGATATTTATATAAATATCCAAATATCTGATATATACATTTATACATTTATATGTACATACATATATCAAAATTTGGATATTTATTTAATTTTTTTATTTTAACTATTTTTTGCTTAGAGAATTAAATATATATATGTATATATGTATATGTTTAAAATTCAAAATTACTTAATTTAATATAATTTTAAAATTTTATAAACATGTAAATTTGTTTTCAATTCTATTCAATGAGAGTTGCTATCACAAGTTTTTTTTAGTACTAGTATGTATAGAAATGTAAAATGTAGGTTCCCAGAATAACTGGGCCTGTTAATTAAATTAAAATGAACCCAAACTGGATTTTTTATTTTTGGCATTGTAAAATTTTTATTTGATAAAATCTAATCTAAAATCGGAAGTAGAAAAACAACAAAAAATGAATTTTTGGATTTTTTTAAGTTATAAGCTTTTAAATAAATTGTATTATTAAAAAAATACTAAAAATAACTTGACCATAATGATATTATATTGGCACTACTTTTTCAACAAATAAACCACAATCTGCAACTGTCATATATTTTTTATCCTGCCAGCCTTGATCTTACCATTTTTTAATTTTTTTCCACCATTTCTTAATTTTGAACTAAGTAATATGCGAATTTGTTCTGTGAAGCATCTCGGAAATAATAATTTTAATTATTTTGTAAATATCGTTAATTTTAAAAATTTCAATTTTTTTTTAAATTTTTACAAATTTTGGAATTTTGAAAACTTTAAAACATTTAATAATTTTAAAAAATGTCAAAAATTTGGGAAATTATTTTTTTTTTAATTGCAAATGACCATTTTCGATTTTTTTTTTAATACTAGTGTGCTAATTTATCTTACCATTCTTTAAGTTTTTTCACTATTTTTTAATTTTGAACTAATATGCGAATTTGTTCCGTGAAGCATCTCGAAAATATTAATTTTAAATATTTTGTAAATTTGGTTAATTTTAAAATTTTCAATTTTTTTAAGTTTTGGAATTTTAAAAATTTAAAAATATTTAATAACTTAATTAAATTTTATTTTTTTAATTAGAAATTACCATTTTAGATTTTTTAATTCATGCTACTGTGGGAATTTATCTTAAGATTTTTTAAACTTTTTCCACTATTTTTTAATTTTGAACTAATATGCGGATTTGTTTTGTGAAGGATCTCGGAAATAATAATTTTAAATATTTTTAAAATTTGATTAATTCTTTTTTACAAATTGTGGAATTTTGAAAGTTTTAAAATATTTAATAATTTTATAAAATTTCAAAAAAAAAATTAAATTGGAAATTTTTTTAAATTAATGGTACTGTGCGAATTTATCTTGCCATTTTGTAATTTTTTTTCACCATTTTTTATTTTTGAACTAATATGAGAATTTGTTCTAGCATTTTTTTAATGTAAGGGCACTTTTCAATTATCCAATCACTTTAAATCACTTTAATAGGGCACTTGGAATACTTAAAATCGTTTAAAACATATTTTCGATATCACAGCAAAATAATTTATTTTACTTTACGCGCCAAAAAAAGTACGACTTCAATATTCAATACCTCAAAACCTTGTTTTTACTTAAGAAAGAAACAAACCTTATAGCTTGTTGTAGAGTTATAGAGGAGGTACATAACACCAAAGCAGGGGCTTGCAGACTTTTCGCTAACAAAGACTCGTAAGCGTTTCTGTTCGATTGTATTTGATGGTCAATTCTATCGTTGATTCTAGCCTCCTCCATTTCCAAAATGACTACTGCAGCTCCCGAACAGTGCACTGTTTGATTTTTGCCCTTACACGGCACCTTCTTCTTTACTTTGTTCAAAACAGACCTAAAATAGCATTTATCGATGACAAAATCCGTTTAATTTGCTGGGAATCTCACCTATACAACTGCGGCATCAACTCCTGATAGGAACAATCCAAAGCCTTATGTTCGGATATTTTCATGATATGATTACTAAAAAAAACCACATTACCAACCGAAAACATACTTCGAACACCGCACCTACTGTGAGAACTGTATTAGGGTCTTGAAAGCCACCTCCAAACTCTTGATCATGTCCTCTTTGCAGGAAAAGTTGAGGGGCGCGATGACAGGCGCGCTATGCGCGACCTCTGGCGGCGGTTTCGGCGGGTCGTACGATTGCAGCCTGCGCAGTATTCTTTCGACCGGGTTGGCACTTTCCATCGTTTTACCCGGCCCGAGCAGGGGCTGATTCACGTTTGTTTTCTCCCGGAAGTTGCAGACGCGCCAAGTTTTTATCGAGAGTTGCTGATCTTTCTTTAACTTCTCGTAGTCCAGGTATTCGTACCACGGGGTCTAAAGCAAAATGTGATAACTCGGGGTTGTATTCCCTTGTGGAAATTTTTCTCTGAAAAAGTCTTACTTTCTCTGAAAAAGTCAGAATAAGACTTATTAAGTCGGAAAAAGTCAGAATAAGACTTATTAAGTCGGAAAAAGTCTGAATAAGTCTTATTAAGTCAGACTAATAGCAAGATTTGGGAGTCTTCTGGAAGAGTTAATAGGACTTTTTAAGACTTAATAAGACTTTTAGTAGAGAAATGGTAGGTACCTACGGAGATAAAAATAAATATCCGAAATAATTCATAGAGGTTGTATTTGGTTATTGTAAAATAAAACACATAGAAACGTATTTATTAACATTTTTGCTGTTGTTATAAGCCCAGTTTATTGCATAATTACCTATATAATAACATAGGAAAGATGTAATAACTATAACAATTATAATTTTATACACACGATGCTCTTGACATGCATGCTTTCATTGTTTCCACCATAGAAAAAGCAGTTGCCACTGTACGTTTTATTTTAATACACGCAAATATTTACCTCTCTAAACATTGTTACAAACAAATCTTCTAGACGTAATATCGAGAGACCAGCTCAGCTAGCTGACCAATTAGAGCACAGCTGACCTGTCAGTGGGACACAGTGTTGCCGTTTGCAAATATTTTACTCGAAAATCGGGTATTTTCGTAATATTTGCGGGTGATTTGCAAATTTCTATCAAAACAATAACAAAAGAAATTTTTAGTAAATAATATTGTATATTTACTAAATTTGCACAATTATTTTATTCTATCCTGTTACATTTTTATTATTATTTTAGTTATTTGTAATTTATGGTCAGGAACTTTTATGGCAACACTGTACGTAAACACGAAGATCAACCATAAATATTTGTCTTATGAGTCTATCGAAAATATCATGTCTATGGACATGATATTAACTCCTTTTTCTATGGTGGAAACAATGAAAGCATCTCAAGCGCATCGTATGTATAAAATTATAATTGTTATAATTATTACATCTTACCTATGTTATTATATAGGTAATTATGCAATAAACTTGGCTTATAACAACAGCAAAAATGTTAATAAATACCTTTCTATGTGTTTTATTTTACGATAACCAAATTCAACCTCTATGAATTATTTCGGATATTTATTTTTATCGCCATAGGTACCTACCATTTCTCTACTAAATCTTATTAAGTCTTAAAAAGTCTTATTAACTCTTCCAGAAGACTCCCAAATCTTGCTATTAGTCTGACTTAATAAGACTTATTCAGACTTTTTCCGACTTAATAAGTCTTATTCTGACTTTTTCCGACTTAATAAGTATTATTCAGACTTTTTCAGAGAAAGTAAGACTTTCTCAGAGAAAAATTTCCACAAGGGTTTAGTGATATTTACGATCTTACGTTGCTACCCCTGCATGATTTCGTTAAGTAAAGCTGATTCATATTGAGGTGGTAAGTTCGATAATAATATATTACTTTCTTGCAGTCTAGGTTCCTCTAGCCACAGCGAAAAAGCCTTAAAAATCCTTAAAACAACACATTAACAACTTAACAACCTTAAATTAACTGAAAAAATACTTTAACAAAGTCCTATAAAACTCCTTTTTCTCCAATTCATCATTATCCTCGTCCTTGACGTCCAATAAACCCTCGTAATAATCCACAGTCTCTTGCAACCTCTTCTTAATCCTTTTAAAATACTGAAAATTCACCAGACCGTCGAAGAATTTCTCCCCCACGCAACCCTTATCTACAAAACTACGCAAAACATCAGTTTACAGCACTTTACAAGCCCAAGATCGTACCTAGAACCTGGCAACCTCGCCAAAAACAAACAGAAGAATTTCTGCCATAAAAGCGGCAACATCGGATGATCGAGAGGCGTGTCCATGGCTTGCTGCGCAAAGCGATAGATGCACAGCGAGGCAGATGCGACAGAGGCTGTTTTTTGGACACTTGCGGCTTTCTAGAAAAATGTTAATATCTTTATTTTCTCCATATTTCAGAAGTAGATTTTGTTGAAATATTAGGTTATGTATCCTAACCTTTATAGCTTGGTCGACGTTAATTTTTCCCTTCTGCTTGCTCAATTGGACCAGTAATTCTTTCCACAATCCGGTTTTTTGTTCGCGTTCTACATGTTCAAGCTCTATCATTATGTAAGCGATGTAGGTATAGGATGTTAGAGAACTGAGTAAAAGGCTACCATTTGTATTTGCACTTGATACCCATTTGAAGAGTGATGATATTGTTCCCGATTGTTCTTGAGGTGTGGAACACTATTGAAAACAATAATAAAAAATATTGTATCGCAAAGTATAAATCGGCTTTTGGTATGAGAAATATGTCCTTATTCAAGCTCTTTTAAGCCTTTAATTTATTAGCTTTTAAGCTTAAAATTTGGAAAAGTATGGAGATGTTGAATATTTTTCAATTTGTAAAATTTTGGCGCGAATTTTTCTCGCAATTTTTTAATTTTTAACTGCTGTGCGAATTTATCAAGTAGATTGAGAATAGTATAATAAAACTCACAATTGTGTCCTCAATTAAGTTTTCAGCCTTTTTTAACTTTGAAGCTTTTTTTAACTTTTAAGCCTAAAATTTGGAAATTTGAAAATTTTTTTTTCACAATGTTTTTTATTTTTAAATACTGTAGAAACAATCTGCTTATGGTGCGAGAAATATTATAATAACACAAATTTTTCAGTTATTAAGCTTTTTTTAGCTTTTAAGCTTTAGGATTGAAATATGTGAAGTTGGAGATTTTAAAAAATTTGTAAATTTAGAAGATTTCGAAAATTTTGAGAATTTCGAAGATTTAATTTTAAAGATTTTGTACTATTGTGCAAAATTATTCTAATTTAAGAATCTTAAGAATTTTAGAGATTCTAAAATTTTAAAGATTTTGTAAATTTAAAATAAATTGCGAATTTGTCCCACAATTTTTTAATTTTGAAAGAATGTGAGATATTTCAGTTTTTTAAGCTTAAAATTTTGTAAATTTAAGTGAATTTAAAAATTTGAAGAATTTTGTAGAATTTAAATTGTAGGGAAATTTTAGAATTGTGTAAATTTTGAAAATTTTGGCCCGAATTTTTTGTACAATTTTTTAATTTTAAACTACTAAGCGAATTTATTTTGTTCTTAAGTGAAAACAATCTGCTTATGGCTCAAGAAATATTATAATAACACGGGGTTTTCAGTTTTTTAAGCTACAAAGCTTTTTTTAGCTTTCAAGCTGTTTTAGGCTTGAAATTTATAAAAATTATGCAGATTTTAAGATTTTTGTAAGTTTGAAAATGTTGAGAATTTGAAGATTTTAAAATTTTTGTAATTTTAAAGATTTTGAACATTTTGGAGCGAAATTTTCCCTCAATCCTTTAATTTTGGACTACTGTGCTAATTAATCCTTATTTAGGGATTCAAAAACTTTGAGAATTTTAGAGATTTTAAAATTTTTGGAAATTTTAAAAATTTTGTGAGAATTTGACTAACAATTTTTTAATTTTGTACCAATGTGCGAATTTATCCTGAAGTAGAAACAATCTGCTTTTGGTATCAGAAATAATAACACAATAATACACATAAAAACACATATAGGTAATACATATTATGTATGTCCTTAATCAAGCTTTTCAGTTCTTTTTTAAGTTTTGAAAAACTTCTTTTAGCTTTTACAATTTTGAAATTTGTAAATGTGGCTCGAAGTTTTCCCACAAATTTTTAATCTTGAACTACTGTGCAAATTTATCCTAAATTAGAAACAATCTACTTATGGTATTGAAATTGAAATGAATTTAAAAATTTTGTAATTTTAAAAATTTTGAAAATTTTAAAAAATTTGTCCCACATTTTTTAAATTTTGAACCAATGTGCGATATATAATAACACATCAAGCTTTTTTTAGCTTTTAAGCTCAAAATTTTGTAAATTTAAGTGAATTTAAAATTTTTAAGGATTTTGAAAACTTTAAATTTTCTAAAAATTTTCCCTTAATCCTTTAATTTTGAACTACTGAGCAAATTTATTGTAATTTAGGAATTCAATTTTGATAATTTTGGAGATTTTAAAAAATTTGAAAATTTTGGCGCGATTTTTTTCCACCAATTGTCAATTTTGAAGTACTGTGCGAATTTTTGTAAATTTTGAAGATTTTGAATATTTCAAAAAATTTGGAAATTTTTTCCAACTTATTGTTAATTTGGAACTAATGTACGAATTTTTGGAATTTTTAAAAATTTTGAATATTTCAAAAAATTTGGAAATCTGAAAAAATTTTCCCACAATTTTTTATTTGGAACCACTGTACGAATTTGTCCTACCAATTTTAAAATTATGCTTATTTCCGTTCCATCTTTCGTAACGCCAAGTTTTGTTTTACCCTGTTCGCAAAGAAATTTAACTTTAACTATTTTTTATAAAGATGTAGATATTTTTTAGTTTTATATTATAATTACCTGTATTAATTCCCTTAGAATGTTGTAGGCCACATCAAGGGCGTCTCTATGAAAGAAAGCTGTTTTTACTATAACATCCAATAGGTATATGACACCGAAATCCCTATTCCAATTCGGTATGGAAACCAAAGAATTCATCCACAGTCTAACCAAGACTCTCGGGCTTTCCAAGTCGTAGTAAGTGTAGTTGACGATCTGCGTCTCAATCATGTTGCCGAACTGTTGCAGAACTGTACTCTGAACCCCTATCAAACTCTTCGCCATGGAAATGTAACCCCTATCGGCGTTCAGCAGGTTTTGCAGCACCTCTTGATACTTCTCGCAGTTTATAATGCACTCCTGGCTGTCGATGAACAGCGGCATTATTTCGTACAAAGCGAACAAGACGGCCTCGTGCTTTTGGTGGTGCTGCAGAAACGTCAGCTGGGGCAAACCTTTCGAGCATATCAGAGGCACCGCGTGGCCCCAAGAGGTCATCAAGACGGCAACGAAGCTCGCCAAAGGCTTCTGTTCCCTGACGCCTTTGCTCAAAACGTCGAACTTCTCCAGATCCTCGACTCTGCCGAACTCCTGGAACTTCTTGTCGTTTATGTGCAACTTGAGCCTCAGCACGGTCTGCCACGCCCACTGCAAGTACCCCGGCTCCAAGTCCGCCGCCTGCACCGCCAACACGGCAACGTCGCAATGCGTTTCGTACGGGATGTTATCCCAGTTCAACCTGGACAGTATCATTCTCGTCAGCTTGCTCTCGTTAGAGGTTATGGGGTTGTTCAGCAGTAGTTTGGAGAGGGTTTTGAGGTCCACCTCCTCGATTTTCCAGATCGTCAGCGGCAGTTCTTCGTAGAGATAGAGGGCCAGTTCTTTTATGGTTTCCATGTTTTCTTTGACTTTTTTGAGGATGTTTGATAGGAGGTGCGGGTGTTTTGAGGTTATGTGGGTGAGCAGGATTTTCGAGGATTTTGAGCAGGTGT
This sequence comes from Brassicogethes aeneus, assembly GCA_921294245.1. Classification (NCBI taxonomy): domain Eukaryota; kingdom Metazoa; phylum Arthropoda; class Insecta; order Coleoptera; family Nitidulidae; genus Brassicogethes; species Brassicogethes aeneus. The sequence goes on from OV121138.1 coordinate 4,909,681, forward strand.
CCTGGGTGGATTCGTTTATAAAGCCAATCTGCAAATCAGTTTATGTTGTAATGATTTATATCATATAAATCATTATCATCATAATTAATAAATATACCAAATCGACCATTTTTTATTTCAATTTGGCTACAACTTTTCCTTATTTTTCAAATATTTTTAACTTTCTCAAAAATTTTTGTTTTTAAATGTACTTTTCAGATAAATAGACAAAAATTATTCAGACCTATCCTTAAACGTTTTTTTTAATTTCTCGATTGTTTTTTTTTATTTTTAATTAGAAACATTTACTGCAAATTCTCTGAAATATTCAGAGTGGCGTTAGAATAGAATATAGTTCCGAATAATTTTTTTATATATTTTTTTTAAAACTAAATTTAAAAACAAAGAAAATGAAAGATAATTTTATACACAATAGCTATAAATACAATAAATAAAATTATTTAATTAACTATGTATATTTTAATTAAACGAATTTCATCACAAATTAACCTCTTAAAATTTTTTAAATTTGGAAAATTTTGGCGCGAAATTTTCCCAATTTTTTTTATTTTGAACTATTGTGCGAATTTATCCTAAAGTAGAAACTATCTGCTTATGGTATGGGAAATATAACACGTATTTCCTTTCATCAAGCTTTTAATTTTTTTAAGCTTTCAAGCTTTTTTTTTAGCTTTTCAGCTAATATTAAGCTCAAAATTTTAAAAATTTAGATGAATTTAAAATTTTTGAGAATTTTGGAGATTTTAAACATTTTGAAATATTTGGGCGAATTTGTCCCACATTTTTTTAATTTTGAACCAATGTGCGATATTTTATAATAACACATTAAGCTTTTCAGTTTTTTTAAGCCTAAAAGCTTTTTTTAGCTTTGTGGGAAATTTAATAATTTTGTAGAATTTAAATTTCCATCACAAATTAACCACTTAAAATTTTTAAAATCCAGTTGTTTATCCAATAATGAACCAAATAACATTTTTTTTCATTTTCTTTGATTTTAAATACAATAAAAAAAATAAAAATATTCATTCTATTTTTTTCTTCCTTATTTGAAAAATATAATTTCAATGATTATTACCACTTTTAATAATTATTATTGTTTTTTTAATCTTTTTTCATTATGAGAAATTAGCTGACTAAACTTCAATTGAAGAAAAATAGAAAACGAAAAAACGCCACTGAAAACATTGAGAAAAAATATTTTTTTCTGAAAATTAAAAAAAAACGTTCAAGATCAGTCTGAATAATATTTTTCTTTATTTTTCGGAAAAGCACATACATGTATAAAAACAAAAATTTGAAGAAAGTCAATTTTTGAAAAAGTTAGATGGTTTAAAATTAAAGTGCCATTTTTTTGAAAAATTCATAACTTTTTTGTGTTGAGTAAAAAAAAATTGAAAAATGTTTTTAATAGGGTAGAAAAAAATATTTTTTTTTGCCAAATCAAAAGGTACAAATATTTTTATCCCTTTTTTGAAAAACATTTTTTCAAGTTTTCAGTTTTATTTTTTTTTTCAATCTTTGAAATTCTTTTTACATTATGAGAAATAAGCTGACTAAACTTTAATTGAAAAAAAATAGAGAACGAAAAAACGCCACTGAAAATTTCAGAGAATTTGCAGAAAATTTCAATTTCTAATAAAAAAATAAATAAAATTTGGCAATTTAAAGAGGAAGTTTTTTATGGGATGTCAATATAAAAATGTAATAAATAGGAAAACATAATGGGAGGAGAGTTCCATTATGATAAATATAAGAAGGGTTAAGCGTAGCAAGTTTGATTATGTAATTCAAAACATTTATATATTAATGCCTAGACAAGCTATAAGCTTATTGAAATGTATATACATATATGTAATAATAAATAAGTAATAATTAAATAATAAAAAAAATTCATGAGAAATTTTCGTTTTTTTACGAGAATTAGAAAAACTTTGAAGATCAGTCTGAATAATATTTTTCTATAATTTTCGGAAAAGCACATACCAATAAAAACAAAAATTTGAAAAAAAAATTTGAAAATTTTGAAAAAGTTATAGTTAGATGTTTGAAAAGTGCCATTTTGTGAAAAATTTATAACATTTTTGTGTTGCGTAAAAAAAATTTGAAAAATGTTTTTTATAGGGTAAAAAAGCTAATTTGAAAGGGGTAGGGGTCAAAAGTGGTTGATTTGGTATATACATATGTATATCTCAAATAACCAATAGTATTTTCATTAAAAAGAATCACTTTTTTACCTGTAATAAGTCCATAGCTGCCGTGTGTATAAACTCCATGTCGTCATCAGACCTGGCCAGCGCCATGTTGGCGAAAGTGTTCAGCAAATAATAAGTCTCGGCATCCTCCAAATTATTAACCTTCTCCTCAAACTGGCTCCTCAAAGTTTGCTCCCAAAGCATCTTGCTGTAATCCTTATCGTCCAAGGGGCTCAAAATATCCTTCGCCACGCTGTCGCTGCTGTGCAGAAAATAAAAGATCTTCCACAGAGTCCCGACGGTAACTAGATGGTAGGGCACCACGGCCAAAAACTGCCACGCCCCCAACTTTTGCGAGGAGTACAGATAGAAAATCGCCCTGAGGAAGAAGGCGTCGTACTCGACCTGCAACTTGGCAACCATGGCCGCGTCGGAGCCGTCCTGGGTGGCCAGGAACTGCTCCCATTGGTCGGTCGCGTACTGCGTCACGTGACGTATGAAGCGGCTGAGCCGCTTCGAGAACTGATTGTAGCGCGCCTGGCGGTACGTGTCCAAACCGCGGTGGAATATCTTCAGGAGCGTCGTGGAGAAAGAGAAGAAGCGCAGGATGTGGTGCTCGGAAAGAAGCGAAGCGTCGTAGCAGTCCTTTAAGTTTCTTTTTTGTATCAGCAGCAACGATCTGAACATGTTATCGAGTGGCAGCTGGTTGAGGAGTGCCACAAGGTCGTTTTCGCGCAGGGAAGTGCCGGATGTTTCTTCGTCTTCCTCACCTTCCGAGTCCACCATCACCCACAGCGCCTCTGTGGCTGTGTCTGAACCCTGAGCAATCTAAAAGTTTGTATTTTAATTTTTTAACTTCAAAATTTGCTTCTAGATTCTTTTGTCTCAAATTACTTTTTTAGATCTGGCGTGAAAAAGTGAGGTTAAAACCATTTGACAGATGTCAGATTGGGAAAAATTGAGGTTAAACCTCTGGTTTTAAAGTGTAGGAAAAAACCGGAAAAATTGTGAAAAAACCTGTTTTTTCCGTTTTTTCCCAGGCCTTGGAAAAGTTGTCTTTTTTGGGAAAAATTCATTTTTTTCTTGAAATTATACACATTTGAAAAAAAGTAATAAAAATAAATTTAAAAAAATCATTTATTACAAAAAAAATAAAACTAAACATTAAATTAAATTTAAGAAAATAAACGTAAACGTGAAATATACTGTCTGTTGGGTTTTTTTGTTGCAAAAAGGAGTCCATTCAAAATATCTAACTACAAAATAATGAATGATTTATAAAGTTAAATTATATTATTATTATAATTTTATAAATCCAAGTGTTAAATAAAAGTTATGTTAATATAGCACAGAATAGGTTTTACTTGCGGCCCGGTATAATATTCTTACTGAATTAAAATAAAAGGAATAATTATTATATGATTATAATCAGCGTCAGAAATTCACTTTTTTCTAGATATCAGTGTAGGTATGGATACTTTCTGTAAAAATTTGGAAATTTTCAAAAAAATTGGCTTTTTCATTTTTTCGTATTACCCTTTGAATAAAATTTAAAAAATAAAAAAGTCAATTTTTCTGAAAATTTACCAATTTTTTCGTTTTTTTTCCCGGAAAAAACAGTTTTTTCCGCCGGCTCAATTTTTCCGGAAATTTCAAAACCCTAGACAGGTGTCAGATTAGTAAAAAGTGACAGTTGTCTTAAGATCACTCATTTATTAAAAACTTGCCCCGCAATTAAAATAATAATATAATATTTTTTACAAGTTTAGTTTGTTTTATTCAATGTTGGCTCCATGGTGGCTAATTTAGGGTTTTTATTTGGCAACTAAACCTGAATTTGTAGATACAATTTTGTAATAAATAAATTTAGAAAAAATCATATACCTTAGGTATAATACCTATAACTTATAGGTATATGGAAAAAATATGTTGTTTACATTTTTCTTGCATGTTAATGTTTTAGACACTTTTCATTTCATTCTTTATATTTGCTTTAAAACAGGATATTTTATTTTATTGAAAACATTTCACTTTTAATTAAATGGCTTTAAAACAAAATATTTTATTTGAAAACCCATTATTTAAAACATTTAACCTAAAAACTAAAATTAAATTTTTTTTAGCACTCTTTTAAATTATTTTATTTGTTATTTTTAGTAAATATTATTTACCTACTTTTAAACAATATATTTTACTTGATTGAAAAACCATACAAAATAGTTTTTTTCATTAATAATATTTTATTGAAATGTTAGATAGTTTTTACTTGTGATCTTCAAATTATTCGACAATTTAATTTCAAATTTTTTATATTTATTTTTTAAAATCATTTAATTGTTTTCTTATTGGAATAGATAAAGTGTAGTATGATGATTTACATAACTAAACAATAAAAAAACTTGTTGGTTCAAAAAATATTAACCATTCTTTGTGCATAGGTAACATTTTACTTACATCTTCCAGAAACTTTTCTCGTTCTTTTATTGGCATCAAAATGGACGCTAATATCGTTACCAAATGATTTATTTGGTAGTTTGAAAACGGGGATTCCCCCACTGGGATTTCCTGTAATGGTAATTGGACGAAATTTGATGCCCAATTCCCTACACCTGAAGGACACCTAAATATAATAATGTGGTTAAAAAAGTTAAGTAAATGCTTATATCTTTTAAACTGGACAACATAAAAACCTGATTTTATCAACAAACATTCCAAATAAAATCCCTAGCTCAAATATTCCATAAGTTAGAGAAACTCACCTCAAAATATGATTCAAAATAAACAGATGGTCCTGATAGTTGGCAACCCTTAACAAAATCCCCACCAACCTCCCCAGCCACTCTCTAGTCTCCTTAAGAAACTTTTTATCCCTTATTAACTTCCTCTGGAACGAAAATAGCACGGAAATGCACAGCCGGAGTTCCCCAAGGTAGGGTTTCAGGTGCATTGGTTCAGCCTGCATTGTTAGAGCGACTTTAGCGTCTCTATTTAATTGCGTGACGTTCATACAATTAGTTATGACGCTTTGCAGGAATAACTCAATCTAAAATTACTTTATTTAATAAAAAAACACTTAAGTTATTGCAATTTCACCTGTAACTTTAAATCTTCAGCTGAATACGAGTACAAAACATGATTTTCATAAGTAAGCCTCTGTATATTCCCCAACAACCTAACTACAGTTTGAAAGACATTCCTGTGAAAAATACTCTTATTATAACTATGAGAAGCCGTTACAATAGCTCCATCTTGACATTCGGCTCTTCCAGTCACTTCAGCCGAATAAACACTCCACAGTTCACTCTGTAAATCCTTATACTCCTTTCTAAATTGCTGCAACTCCAAATTATTCCCAGTAATTTTCTCTCTTACATGCAAATAATTCATCAACAAGTCATACAAATGGTGGTGTTTTACAGCCAAACCCTTTAATTCGGCTTCTACATATTGATTTGTAAACTCTTCTAAAGTCAAAAGTTCCGTGTTTGTGTACAATGCCGCCAACTGTGGTTCAGTGTATGGTTTTATTTTCGGCAATTCCATTTTAGGGGCAACATGAGCAGCGTCGCATGTTATAGTGCTCATTATTTGTCGGTTAATGTTGATAAGTGAATCAAAATTTCTAGTTTCGTTGGTTTCTGAGAAAGTTAACTCATTTGCTTCTAAAATAATACAAAAAACTATTATTAGAAGTTTGTGTACCAATACCTATCATCAAATACTTCCCATTATATGAGGGGGTTCCCCTGAAGTATATAACCTTGAAAGCTATTTTATTATTATCTTACCCGTAGCCACAACATTATCATTTTGTTCCTTCTCAAGTTGCACTATACTTGGAACACATTCTTGGTCATCATTTTTATCAAAAACCTCCTCAGCACTACTGTAAACATTTTCTGCAGCTGCACAAGCAATTTTTAGTTCTTCTACAGCAGTTTTTGCAACATTATAATCTTCTTTTTTGCTATCAGTTACTTCAGGTTTATCACTTATCTCTTCTTTTGCATTGTCAACAATGGTTTCAGGGTGAGGAAAGTCATTTTTAGCACTTGTTTGTGCTTCTGTGTTATCAGGAACTTTAGATTTTTTCTTCTAAATCATTAAAAACAGATATTAAAAAAAATAGTACCATTAATCAAGCATGCTTACTTTAGGCTTTTGTTTCTCCTTGACAGCCTCCATGGCTATCTAGAGTCTAGATTCTAGACGAGCATTAATAACAATAAACAAACAACAACAATCAGCTGATTGCTGTTTATTTACAATTCTTTAAACATTAAATTAATGTTCGTGTTGTTACAAAATTAGTAAATAAACCACAGCCAATTTAAATCGCACTTTGAATGAGTAATTTATGACTGAATTATCAAAAAACGTAAATAAATATTTTTGACGTTAACGGGTTATTTAAACTACTTTTGGCATTTGTGCCAGTGTTGCCAATACACTAAAACGTTAAGCTTTTTTACTAAAAATTAGGTAACAAAATATATTATATACAAATAGGGTAGTAAAATAAAACTAATTTATAGGTATATTTACAAGTTTATATTAAAAAACTACAAATAAAATGTTTAATAACCTTTATTCTTTAACCAATACTTAATAGCATTAACAAAATCACCATTAATTCTAATAAAACCAGCAAACTCATTAACCTGCAGTCTAATTGGTTTATTGGATAAAGTTTGTAAAAACTCTGTAACCTCTTTCTCAAGTAACCAAATATCACCTTTAACGCGTCGAATAATAGTATGCCTCCTAATATTATGTTGTGCCAAATCTAAATACACTGGAATTAAATGATTTCTGGTTCTTTCAATATAATAAGGCCTGCTTTGCATATCGTCAGCTTGTGGCTGCCACCCCGATGGATATTCATCTTTTTTAACTGGTTCCGGGATTGTTTTTCGTGGTAAAATATTTTCCACGCATTTCCAGTCTACTGGGTCTTTAGTTACCTCGAATTTGGTGGAAACTTTGCCTAAATCTTCCAAGTATTCAGAACTGTAATAACCCCCATGCCTAATAATCTAAAATTATAAGAAAAATACCTTTAAAATTGTCAATTGGTGTGAAATACTGCTTACTTGTTTGGCGCGTAGGTTTATTTTTGATAAATTGTTTATAACGAGACGTAATTTTGTTGAAATTACGCTCATTTTGCCTAATTTTAGGTTATAAGAATAACCTTAAAATCTGACAGCTAAATCAATGTTGCCAACTGTAAAATCGTAATGTGTTTTCTAAACATCTATTTCAAAGTAAACAGTTAAAAACTACACAGAATAATATGGCCAAATAGCAGGAATTCGCTAACGGCCAAAACATTTTGAAGAAGAGGAAAGTAAACAGTTAAATTGCAGTTTTTTTATATTTGAGATGCTGCCATCTATTGGCCGTAGTTTACAACACTCGCAGTGGCCAACTTCGCCAACAAAAACAAAGAAAATTGTCAAGTTGTCACTCTGAAAGTCATGTCATTCAAATAAATCCAATAAGTTAATCTGTAACACGTATTGAATGATTAATTTACTAATATTATTAGTGAGCAATCAAATTCTAGTCAACAATTCCTCACAACAATGAGCAGAACATCGAAACAAGGTGAAGTATTACAGTGCCCGATCGTGTCGTCGACATTCGACCATTTCCACCGTCCTTTTATCACAAATTTCCCGTTAATACGTTGCAGAAAATCCTACAGAAGTCCGCTACCTAGCAACAGAGTGTCTACGGGAATGCCTGAGACTTCTCAAGCGCCCAGTAAACCCTTTTTGAGTGACATAACCTACAAATTATTTGAATGTTGTTTTCTGTTATAGATAATAGTTCCGGGGCTATATCAACAAGAATTGCTGTCGTATCGGTGGTGTTTATATTCTTGACGGCTCTGTCTAGTTTGTATTTGGTTTACAGTAATTTTCCGGAAGTTACAGAGTAATATTGCAGTGATAATCGGTGGGTGATGGGGTTAACTTTGTTGTGTTTTAGGGATGAAAAACAGCATATAAAGTTACCGTGGAATATAGAGCAAGCAAAACAGTTAGGAATAGTGTTGAATCGTTATAAGGCTGACCATTACTACCAAGTTATGTGTGGTGTTTTTGTCACATATATTTTGTATCCTTTTTTATGACTTTTTGGCATAATGCATACATTTTTACGACTACTTCCTTAATTTTATGCAGTCTACAAACTTTTGCCATCCCAGGATCGCTATTTTTATCAATTTTATCTGGTTACCTGTTCCCGTTCATGCTAGCTTTATCTCTGGTATGCACATGCTCAGCCTTGGGGGCCTCATTGTGTTTCCTGCTGTCACAACTGGTGGGTCGTAAACTCGTGCAAGCCTATTTCCCGGAGAAAGCCCGAAAATGGGCGGTGCAAGTGGACAAACACCGCGACAACCTATTTAACTATGTGGTGTTCCTACGAGTGACCCCCTTCCTGCCAAACTGGTTCATAAATCTGACTGCGCCGGTCATTGGCGTGCCGTTAGTGCCTTTCGCGATGGGGACGTTCTTCGGGGTGGCGCCACCGTCGTTTATCGCTATACAGGGTGGTCAAACTTTACACGACATGACTGCAAACGATACCGCTTTTAGTTTAAGTTCTTTTGCATGGTTGGCGGTATTTGGGGTGGTCTCGCTCATTCCTATTTTGTTTAAGGGGAAACTAAAGAATAAAATTGAATAAGTGCCAATTTTTATATGAATTAAGTTTTTTGTAATTGTGTTAAATTTTAGTCACTTTTAACATATTTGGCTCAATAAATTCCAACGCATTTATTATTATGTAATTTTTGTTATTTAATTTATAAAAAGTATAAACCAAGGTGCCTATTTATTTAGTTTGAATTATCACAAGATAATTAATTTAAACCTTGTATTCAAACAGTATTTCCTATTTTAATTTATAAATTACGTAAATTTGTTTGGTGTGTATTTTAATAATACTCACATTTTTTTTAATTGACAATGTAAAATTTATTTTTGTTTGTTGTTTTATTAAAATAACTATAAAAAAATATTTTTTTACTTCTTTTTGATTATTTACCTTAAGATGCACATGTCATAAGTCACAAAAGGAAAACTTTTCAGAAGAGACAAAAAACCAATTGGATTTTAAAAAAGATATTTATTTTTTATTACTGATTTTGTTGATGTACCTTTATGAAATGACATGTGCATCTTAAGGTAGGTATATATGTTGAATAAAACAGTTTCCTTTCATTTATATTTAATTATTTATATCATTTAAAATTGTCATAGACGCCCTAGATTTATGTGCGCCATATTGTTGATTTTCAATGTTTAATGAATCCATGTTTAATGAAAAAGGGTCCCCCCTTATGACATTTTTTCTGAAAATCAAGAAAAAAAAAGTTGCAAAAATAATTTTTCCTTACTAATTCGAGCACGCTGATTCCAAAAAATCAAACCGCACTTTCGTATCTCTTCCCGTTTCGAAGTTACACTTGAAAATCGCGATATTTTTGTCAAAAGGGTCCCCCCTTATGACATTTTTTCTGAAAATCAAGAAAAAAAAAGTTGCAAAAATAATTTTTCCTTACTAATTCGAGCACGCTGATTCCAAAAAATTAAACCGCACTTTCGTATCTCTTTCCGTTTCGAAGTTACACTTGAAAATCGCGATATTTTTGTCAAAAGGGTCCCCCCTTATGACATTTTTTCTGAAAATCAAGAAAAAAAAAGTTGCAAAAATAATTTTTCCTTACTAATTCGAGCACGCTGATTCCAAAAAATCAAACCGCACTTTCGTATCTCTTTCCGTTTCGAAGTTACACTTGAAAATCGCGATATTTTTGTCAAAAGGGTCCCCCCTTATGACATTTTTTCTGAAAATCAAGAAAAAAAAAAGTTGCAAAAATAATTTTTCCGTACTAATTCGAGCACGCTGATTCCAAAAAATCAAACCGCACTTTCGTATCTCTTCCCGTTTCGAAGTTACACTTGAAAATCGCGATATTTTTGTCAAAAGGGTCCCCCCTTATGACATTTTTTCTGAAAATCAAGAAAAAAAAAGTTGCAAAAATAATTTTTCCTTACTAATTCGAGCACGCTGATTCCAAAAAATCAAACCGCACTTTCGTATCTCTTTCGGTTTCGAAGTTACACTTGAAAATCGCGATATTTTTGTCAAAAGGGTCCCCCCTTATGACATTTTTTCTGAAAATCAAGAAAAAAAAAGTTGCAAAAATAATTTTTCCGTACTAATTCGAGCACGCTGATTCCAAAAAATCAAACCGCACTTTCGTATCTCTTCCCGTTTCGAAGTTACACTCGAAAATCGCGATATTTTTGTCAAAAGGGTCCCCCCTTATGACATTTTTTCTGAAAATCAAGAAAAAAAAAGTTGCAAAAATAATTTTTCCTTACTAATTCGAGCACGCTGATTCCAAAAAATCAAACCGCACTTTCGTATCTCTTTCCGTTTCGAAGTTACACTTGAAAATCGCGATATTTTTGTCAAAAGGGTCACCCCTTATGACATTTTTTCTGAAAATCAAGAAAAAAAAAGTTGCAAAAATAATTTTTCCTTACTAATTCGAGCACACTGATTCCAAAAAATCAAACCGCACTTTCGTATCTCTTTCCGTTTCGAAGTTACACTTGAAAATCGCGATATTTTTGTCAAAAGGGTCCCCCCTTATGACATTTTTTCTGAAAATCAAGAAAAAAAAGTTGCAAAAATAATTTTTGAAAATCGCGATATTTTTGTCAAAAGGGTCCCCCCTTATGACATTTTTTCTGAAAATCAAGAAAAAAAAAGTTGCAAAAATAATTTTTCCTTACTAATTCGAGCACACTGATTCCAAAAAATCAAACCGCACTTTCGTATCTCTTTCCGTTTCGAAGTTACACTTGAAAATCGCGATATTTTTGTCAAAAGGGTCCCCCCTTATGACATTTTTTCTGAAAATCAAGAAAAAAAAGTTGCAAAAATAATTTTTCCTTGCAAAAATAATTTTTCCTTACTAATTCGAGCACGCTGATTCCAAAAAATCAAACCGCACTTTCGTATCTCTTCCCGTTTCAAAGTTACACTTGAAAATCGCGATATTTTTGTCAAAAGGGTCCCCCCTTATGACATTTTTTCTGAAAATCAAGAAAAAAAAAGTTGCAAAAATAATTTTTCCGTACTAATTCGAGCACGCTGATTCCAAAAAATCAAACCGCACTTTCGTATCTCTTCCCGTTTCGAAGTTACACTCGAAAATCGCGATATTTTTGTCAAAAGGGTCCCCCCTTATGACATTTTTTCTGAAAATCAAGAAAAAAAAAGTTGCAAAAATAATTTTTCCTTACTAATTCGAGCACGCTGATTCCAAAAAATCAAACCGCACTTTCGTATCTCTTTCCGTTTCGAAGTTACACTTGAAAATCGCGATATTTTTGTCAAAAGGGTCACCCCTTATGACATTTTTTCTGAAAATCAAGAAAAAAAAAGTTGCAAAAATAATTTTTCCTTACTAATTCGAGCACACTGATTCCAAAAAATCAAACCGCACTTTCGTATCTCTTTCCGTTTCGAAGTTACACTTGAAAATCGCGATATTTTTGTCAAAAGGGTCCCCCCTTATGACATTTTTTCTGAAAATCAAGAAAAAAAAGTTGCAAAAATAATTTTTCCTTGCAAAAATAATTTTTCCTTACTAATTCGAGCACGCTGATTCCAAAAAATCAAACCGCACTTTCGTATCTCTTCCCGTTTCAAAGTTACACTTGAAAATCGCGATATTTTTGTCAAAAGGGTCCCCCCTTATGACATTTTTTCTGAAAATCAAGAAAAAAAAGTTGCAAAAATAATTTTTCCTTACTAATTCGAGCACGCTGATTTTAAAAAATCAAACCGCACTTTCGTATCTCTTTCCGTTTCGAAGTTACACTTGAAAATCGCGATATTTTTGTCAAAAGGGTCCCCCCTTATGACATTTTTTCTGAAAATCAAGAAAAAAAAAGTTGCAAAAATAATTTTTCCGTACTAATTCGAGCACGCTGATTCCAAAAAATCAAACCGCACTTTCGTATCTCTTCCCGTTTCGAAGTTACACTTGAAAATCGCGATATTTTTGTCAAAAGGGTCCCCCCTTATGACATTTTTTCTTAAAATCAAGAAAAAAAAAGTTGCAAAAATAATTTTTCCTTACTAATTCGAGCACGCTGATTCCAAACAATCAAACCGCACTTTCGTATCTCTTCCCGTTTCGAAGTTACACTTGAAAATCGCGATATTTTTGTCAAAAGGGTCCCCCCTTATAACATTTTTTCTTAAAATCAAGAAAAAAAAAGTTGCAAAAATAATTTTTCCTTACTAATTCGAGCACGCTGATTCCAAAAAATCAAACCGCACTTTCGTATCTCTTTCCGTTTCGAAGTTACACTTGAAAATCGCGATATTTTTGTCAAAAGGGTCCCCCCTTATAACATTATTTCTGAAAATCAAGAAAAAAAAAGTTGCAAAAATAATTTTTCCGTACTAATTCGAGCACGCTGATTCCAAAAAATCAAACCGCACTTTCGTATCTCTTCCCGTTTCGAAGTTACACTCGAAAATCGCGATATTTTTGTCAAAAGGGTCCCCCCTTATGACATTTTTTCTGAAAATCAAGAAAAAAAAAGTTGCAAAAATAATTTTTCCTTACTAATTCGAGCACGCTGATTCCAAAAAATCAAACCGCACTTTCGTATCTCTTTCCGTTTCGAAGTTACACTTGAAAATCGCGATATTTTTGTCAAAAGGGTCCCCCCTTATGACATTTTTTCTGAAAATCAAGAAAAAAAAGTTGCAAAAATAATTTTTCCTTACTAATTCGAGCACGCTGATTCCAAAAAATCAAACCGCACTTTCGTATCTCTTTCCGTTTCGAAGTTACACTTGAAAATCGCGATATTTTTGTCAAAAGGGTCCCCCCTTATGACATTTTTTCTGAAAATCAAGAAAAAAAAAGTTGCAAAAATAATTTTTCCTTACTAATTCGAGCACGCTGATTCCAAAAAATCAAACCGCACTTTCGTATCTCTTTCCGTTTCGAAGTTACACTTGAAAATCGCGATATTTTTGTCAAAAGGGTCCCCCCTTATGACATTTTTTCTGAAAATCAAGAAAAAAAAAGTTGCAAAAATAATTTTTCCTTACTAATTCGAGCACGCTGATTCCAAAAAATCAAACCGCACTTTCGTATCTCTTTCCGTTTCGAAGTTACACTTGAAAATCGCGATATTTTTGTCAAAAGGGTCCCCCCTTATGACATTTTTTCTGAAAATCAAGAAAAAAAAAGTTGCAAAAATAATTTTTCCTTACTAATTCGAGCACGCTGATTCCAAAAAATCAAACCGCACTTTCGTATCTCTTCCCGTTTCGAAGTTACACTTGAAAATCGCGATATTTTTGTCAAAAGGGTCCCCCCTTTTAATTTAAAAATAATTTTTTCTTACTAATTCGAGCACGCTGATTCCAAAAAATCAAACCGCACTTTCGTATCTCTTTCCGTTTCGAAGTTACACTTGAAAATCGCGATATTTTTGTCAAAAGGGTCCCCCCTTATGACATTTTTTCTGAAAATCAAGAAAAAAAAAGTTGCAAAAATAATTTTACCTTACTAATTCGAGCACGCTGATTCCAAAAAATCAAACCGCACTTTCGTATCTCTTTCCGTTTCGAAGTTACACTTGAAAATCGCGATATTTTTGTCAAAAGGGTCCCCCCTTATGACATTTTTTCTGAAAATCAAGAAAAAAAAAGTTGCAAAAATAATTTTTCCTTACTAACTCGAGCACGCTGATTCCAAAAAATCAAACCGCACTTTCGTATCTCTTTCCGTTTCGAAGTTACACTTGAAAATCGCGATATTTTTGTCAAAACGGTGACCCCTTATGACATTTTTTCTGAAAATCAAGAAAAAAAAAGTTGCAAAAATAATTTTTCCTTACTAATTCGAGCACGCTGATTCCAAAAAATCAAACCGCACTTTCGTATCTCTTTCCGTTTCGAAGTTACACTTGAAAATCGCGATATTTTTGTCAAAAGGGTCCCCCCTTATAACATTTTTTCTGAAAATCAAGAAAAAAAAAGTTGCAAAAATAATTTTTCCGTACTAATTCGAGCACGCTGATTCCAAAAAATCAAACCGCACTTTCGTATCTCTTCCCGTTTCGAAGTTACACTTGAAAATCGCGATATTTTTGTCAAAAGGGTCCCCCCTTATGACATTTTTTCTGAAAATCAAGAAAAAAAAAGTTGCAAAAATAATTTTTCCGTACTAATTCGAGCACGCTGATTCCAAAAAATCAAACCGCACTTTCGTATCTCTTTCCGTTTCAAAGTTACACTTGAAAATCGCGATATTTTTGTCAAAAGGGTCCCCCCTTATGACATTTTTTCTGAAAATCAAGAAAAAAAAAGTTGCAAAAATAATTTTTCCTTACTAATTCGAGCACGCTGATTCCAAAAAATCAAACCGCACTTTCGTATCTCTTCCCGTTTCGAAGTTACACTTGAAAATCGCGATATTTTTGTCAAAAGGGTCCCCCCTTATGACATTTTTTCTGAAAATCAAGAAAAAAAAAGTTGCAAAAATAATTTTTCCTTACTAATTCGAGCACGCTGATTCCAAAAAATTAAACCGCACTTTCGTATCTCTTTCCGTTTCGAAGTTACACTTGAAAATCGCGATATTTTTGTCAAAAGGGCCCCCCCTTATGACCGCACTTTCGTATCTCTTTCCGTTTCGAAGTTACACTTGAAAATCGCGATATTTTTGTCAAAAGGGTCCCCCCTTATGACATTTTTTCTGAAAATCAAGAAAAAAAAAGTTGCAAAAATAATTTTTCCTTACTAATTCGAGCACGCTGATTCCAAAAAATCAAACCGCACTTTCGTATCTCTTTCCGTTTCGAAGTTACACTTGAAAATCGCGATATTTTTGTCAAAAGGGTCCCCCCTTATGACATTTTTTCTGAAAATCAAGAAAAAAAAAAGTTGCAAAAATAATTTTTCCTTACTAATTCGAGCACGCTGATTCCAAAAAATCAAACCGCACTTTCGTATCTCTTCCCGTTTCGAAGTTACACTTGAAAATCGCGATATTTTTGTCAAAAGGGCCCCCCCTTATGACCGCACTTTCGTATCTCTTTCCGTTTCGAAGTTACACTTGAAAATCGCGATATTTTTGTCAAAAGGGTCCCCCCTTATGACATTTTTTCTGAAAATCAAGAAAAAAAAAGTTGCAAAAATAATTTTTCCTTACTAATTCGAGCACGCTGATTCCAAAAAATCAAACCGCACTTTCGTATCTCTTTCCGTTTCGAAGTTACACTTGAAAATCGCGATATTTTTGTCAAAAGGGTCCCCCCTTATGACATTTTTTCTGAAAATCAAGAAAAAAAAAAGTTGCAAAAATAATTTTTCCTTACTAATTCGAGCACGCTGATTCCAAAAAATCAAACCGCACTTTCGTATCTCTTTCCGTTTCGAAGTTACACTTGAAAATCGCGATATTTTTGTCAAAAGGGTCCCCCCTTATGACATTTTTTCTGAAAATCAAGAAAAAAAAAAGTTGCAAAAATAATTTTTCCTTACTAATTCGAGCACGCTGATTCCAAAAAATCAAACCGCACTTTCGTATCTCTTCCCGTTTCGAAGTTACACTAGAAAATCGCGATATTTTTGTCAAAAGGGTCCCCCCTTATGACATTTTTTCTGAAAATCAAGAAAAAAAAAGTTGCAAAAATAATTTTTCCGTACTAATTCGAGCACGCTGATTCCAAAAAATCAAACCGCACTTTCGTATCTCTTCCCGTTTCGAAGTTACACTTGAAAATCGCGATATTTTTGTCAAAAGGGCCCCCCCTTATGACCGCACTTTCGTATCTCTTTCCGTTTCGAAGTTACACTTGAAAATCGCGATATTTTTGTCAAAAGGGTCCCCCCTTATGACATTTTTTCTGAAAATCAAGAAAAAAAAAGTTGCAAAAATAATTTTTCCTTACTAATTCGAGCACGCTGATTCCAAAAAATCAAACCGCACTTTCGTATCTCTTTCCGTTTCGATATTTTTGTCAAAAGGGTCCCCCCTTATGACATTTTTTCTGAAAATCAAGAAAAAAAAAGTTGCAAAAATAATTTTTCCTTACTAATTCGAGCACGCTGATTCCAAAAAATCAAACCGCACTTTCGTATCTCTTCCCGTTTCGAAGTTACACTTGAAAATCGCGATATTTTTGTCAAAAGGGTCCCCCCTTATGACATTTTTTCTGAAAATCAAGAAAAAAAAAGTTGCAAAAATAATTTTTCCGTACTAATTCGAGCACGCTGATTCCAAAAAATCAAACCGCACTTTCGTATCTCTTTCCGTTTCAAAGTTACACTTGAAAATCGCGATATTTTTGTCAAAAGGGTCCCCCCTTATGACATTTTTTCTGAAAATCAAGAAAAAAAAAGTTGCAAAAATAATTTTTCCTTACTAATTCGAGCACGCTGATTCCAAAAAATCAAACCGCACTTTCGTATCTCTTCCCGTTTCGAAGTTACACTTGAAAATCGCGATATTTTTGTCAAAAGGGTCCCCCCTTATGACATTTTTTCTGAAAATCAAGAAAAAAAAAGTTGCAAAAATAATTTTTCCTTACTAATTCGAGCACGCTGATTCCAAAAAATTAAACCGCACTTTCGTATCTCTTTCCGTTTCGAAGTTACACTTGAAAATCGCGATATTTTTGTCAAAAGGGCCCCCCCTTATGACCGCACTTTCGTATCTCTTTCCGTTTCGAAGTTACACTTGAAAATCGCGATATTTTTGTCAAAAGGGTCCCCCCTTATGACATTTTTTCTGAAAATCAAGAAAAAAAAAGTTGCAAAAATAATTTTTCCTTACTAATTCGAGCACGCTGATTCCAAAAAATCAAACCGCACTTTCGTATCTCTTTCCGTTTCGAAGTTACACTTGAAAATCGCGATATTTTTGTCAAAAGGGTCCCCCCTTATGACATTTTTTCTGAAAATCAAGAAAAAAAAAAGTTGCAAAAATAATTTTTCCTTACTAATTCGAGCACGCTGATTCCAAAAAATCAAACCGCACTTTCGTATCTCTTCCCGTTTCGAAGTTACACTTGAAAATCGCGATATTTTTGTCAAAAGGGCCCCCCCTTATGACCGCACTTTCGTATCTCTTTCCGTTTCGAAGTTACACTTGAAAATCGCGATATTTTTGTCAAAAGGGTCCCCCCTTATGACATTTTTTCTGAATATCAAGAAAAAAAAAGTTGCAAAAATAATTTTTCCTTACTAATTCGAGCACGCTGATTCCAAAAAATCAAACCGCACTTTCGTATCTCTTTCCGTTTCGAAGTTACACTTGAAAATCGCGATATTTTTGTCAAAAGGGTCCCCCCTTATGACATTTTTTCTGAAAATCAAGAAAAAAAAAAGTTGCAAAAATAATTTTTCCTTACTAATTCGAGCACGCTGATTCCAAAAAATCAAACCGCACTTTCGTATCTCTTTCCGTTTCGAAGTTACACTTGAAAATCGCGATATTTTTGTCAAAAGGGTCCCCCCTTATGACATTTTTTCTGAAAATCAAGAAAAAAAAAAGTTGCAAAAATAATTTTTCCTTACTAATTCGAGCACGCTGATTCCAAAAAATCAAACCGCACTTTCGTATCTCTTCCCGTTTCGAAGTTACACTAGAAAATCGCGATATTTTTGTCAAAAGGGTCCCCCCTTATGACATTTTTTCTGAAAATCAAGAAAAAAAAAGTTGCAAAAATAATTTTTCCGTACTAATTCGAGCACGCTGATTCCAAAAAATCAAACCGCACTTTCGTATCTCTTCCCGTTTCGAAGTTACACTTGAAAATCGCGATATTTTTGTCAAAAGGGCCCCCCCTTATGACCGCACTTTCGTATCTCTTTCCGTTTCGAAGTTACACTTGAAAATCGCGATATTTTTGTCAAAAGGGTCCCCCCTTATGACATTTTTTCTGAAAATCAAGAAAAAAAAAGTTGCAAAAATAATTTTTCCTTACTAATTCGAGCACGCTGATTCCAAAAAATCAAACCGCACTTTCGTATCTCTTTCCGTTTCGATATTTTTGTCAAAAGGGTCCCCCCTTATGACATTTTTTCTGAAAATCAAGAAAAAAAAAGTTGCAAAAATAATTTTTCCTTACTAATTCGAGCACGCTGATTCCAAAAAATCAAACTGCACTTTCGTATCTCTTTCCGTTTCGAAGTTACACTTGAAAATCGCGATATTTTTGTCAAAAGGGTCCCCCCTTATGACATTTTTTCTGAAAATCAAGAAAAAAAAATTTGCAAAAATAATTTTTCCTTACTAATTCGAGCACGCTGATTCCAAAAAATCAAACCGCACTTTCGTATCTCTTTCCGTTTCGAAGTTACACTTGAAAATCGCGATATTTTTGTCAAAAGGGTCCCCCCTTATGACATTTTTTCTGAAAATCAAGAAAAAAAAAGTTGCAAAAATAATTTTTCCTTACTAATTCGAGCACGCTGATTCCAAAAAATCAAACCGCACTTTCGTATCTCTTCCCGTTTCGAAGTTACACTTGAAAATCGCGATATTTTTGTCAAAAGGGCCCCCCCTTATGACATTTTTTCTGAAAATCAAGAAAAAAAAAGTTGCAAAAATAATTTTTCCTTACTAATTCGAGCACGCTGATTCCAAAAAATCAAACTGCACTTTCGTATCTCTTTCCGTTTCGAAGTTACACTTGAAAATCGCGATATTTTTGTCAAAAGGGTCCCCCCTTATGACATTTTTTCTGAAAATCAAGAAAAAAAAAGTTGCAAAAATAATTTTTCCTTACTAATTCGAGCACGCTGATTCCAAAAAATCAAACCGCACTTTCGTATCTCTTCCCGTTTCGAAGTTACACTTGAAAATCGCGATATTTTTGTCAAAAGGGCCCCCCCTTATGACCGCACTTTCGTATCTCTTTCCGTTTCGAAGTTACACTTGAAAATCGCGATATTTTTGTCAAAAGGGTCCCCCTTATGACATTTTTTCTGAAAATCAAGAAAAAAAAAGTTGCAAAAATAATTTTTCCTTACTAATTCGAGCACGCTGATTCCAAAAAATCAAACCGCACTTTCGTATCTCTTTCCGTTTCGAAGTTACACTTGAAAATCGCGATATTTTTGTCAAAAGGGTCCCCCCTTATGACATTTTTTCTGAAAATCAAGAAAAAAAAAAGTTGCAAAAATAATTTTTCCTTACTAATTCGAGCACGCTGATTCCAAAAAATCAAACCGCACTTTCGTATCTCTTCCCGTTTCGAAGTTACACTTGAAAATCGCGATATTTTTGTCAAAAGGGCCCCCCCTTATGACCGCACTTTCGTATCTCTTTCCGTTTCGAAGTTACACTTGAAAATCGCGATATTTTTGTCAAAAGGGTCCCCCCTTATGACATTTTTTCTGAAAATCAAGAAAAAAAAAGTTGCAAAAATAATTTTTCCTTACTAATTCGAGCACGCTGATTCCAAAAAATCAAACCGCACTTTCGTATCTCTTTCCGTTTCGAAGTTACACTTGAAAATCGCGATATTTTTGTCAAAAGGGTCCCCCCTTATGACATTTTTTCTGAAAATCAAGAAAAAAAAAAGTTGCAAAAATAATTTTTCCTTACTAATTCGAGCACGCTGATTCCAAAAAATCAAACCGCACTTTCGTATCTCTTCCCGTTTCGAAGTTACACTAGAAAATCGCGATATTTTTGTCAAAAGGGTCCCCCCTTATGACATTTTTTCTGAAAATCAAGAAAAAAAAAGTTGCAAAAATAATTTTTCCGTACTAATTCGAGCACGCTGATTCCAAAAAATCAAACCGCACTTTCGTATCTCTTCCCGTTTCGAAGTTACACTTGAAAATCGCGATATTTTTGTCAAAAGGGTCCCCCCTTATGACATTTTTTCTGAAAATCAAGAAAAAAAAAGTTTGCAAAAATTATTTTTCCTTACTAATTCGAGCACGCTGATTCCAAAAAATTAAACCGCACTTTCGTATCTCTTTCCGTTTCGATATTTTTGTCAAAAGGGTCCCCCCTTATGACATTTTTTCTGAAAATCAAGAAAAAAAAAGTTGCAAAAATAATTTTTCCTTACTAATTCGAGCACGCTGATTCCAAAAAATCAAACTGCACTTTCGTATCTCTTTCCGTTTCGAAGTTACACTTGAAAATCGCGATATTTTTGTCAAAAGGGTCCCCCCTTATGACATTTTTTCTGAAAATCAAGAAAAAAAAATTTGCAAAAATAATTTTTCCTTACTAATTCGAGCACGCTGATTCCAAAAAATCAAACCGCACTTTCGTATCTCTTTCCGTTTCGAAGTTACACTTGAAAATCGCGATATTTTTGTCAAAAGGGTCCCCCCTTATGACATTTTTTCTGAAAATCAAGAAAAAAAAAGTTGCAAAAATAATTTTTCCTTACTAATTCGAGCACGCTGATTCCAAAAAATCAAACCGCACTTTCGTATCTCTTCCCGTTTCGAAGTTACACTTGAAAATCGCGATATTTTTGTCAAAAGGGCCCCCCCTTATGACATTTTTTCTGAAAATCAAGAAAAAAAAAGTTGCAAAAATAATTTTTCCTTACTAATTCGAGCACGCTGATTCCAAAAAATCAAACTGCACTTTCGTATCTCTTTCCGTTTCGAAGTTACACTTGAAAATCGCGATATTTTTGTCAAAAGGGTCCCCCCTTATGACATTTTTTCTGAAAATCAAGAAAAAAAAAGTTGCAAAAATAATTTTTCCTTACTAATTCGAGCACGCTGATTCCAAAAAATCAAACCGCACTTTCGTATCTCTTCCCGTTTCGAAGTTACACTTGAAAATCGCGATATTTTTGTCAAAAGGGCCCCCCCTTATGACCGCACTTTCGTATCTCTTTCCGTTTCGAAGTTACACTTGAAAATCGCGATATTTTTGTCAAAAGGGTCCCCCCTTATGACATTTTTTCTGAAAATCAAGAAAAAAAAAGTTGCAAAAATAATTTTTCCTTACTAATTCGAGCACGCTGATTCCAAAAAATCAAACCGCACTTTCGTATCTCTTTCCGTTTCGAAGTTACACTTGAAAATCGCGATATTTTTGTCACATTTATGACATTTTTTCTGAAAATCAAGAAAAAAAAAGTTGCAAAAATAATTTTTCCTTACTAATTCGAGCAGGCTGATTCCAAAAAATCAAACTGCACTTTCGTATCTCTTTCCGTTTCGAAGTTACACTTGAAAATCGCGATATTTTTGTCAAAAGGGTCCCCCCTTATGACATTTTTTCTGAAAATCAAGAAAAAAAAAGTTGCAAAAATAATTTTTCCGTACTAATTCGAGCACGCTGATTCCAAAAAATCAAACCGCACTTTCGTATCTCTTCCCGTTTCGAAGTTACACTTGAAAATCGCGATATTTTTGTCAAAAGGGTCCCCCCTTATGACATTTTTTCTGAAAATCAAGAAAAAAAAAGTTTGCAAAAATAATTTTTCCTTACTAATTCGAGCACGCTGATTCCAAAAAATCAAACCGCACTTTCGTATCTCTTCCCGTTTCGAAGTTACACTTGAAAATCGCGATATTTTTGTCAAAAGGGTCCCCCCTTATGACATTTTTTCTGAAAATCAAGAAAAAAAAAGTTGCAAAAATAATTTTTCCTTACTAATTCGAGCACGCTGATTCCAAAAAATCAAACTGCACTTTCGTATCTCTTTCCGTTTCGAAGTTACACTTGAAAATCGCGATATTTTTGTCAAAAGGGTCCCCCCTTATGACATTTTTTCTGAAAATCAAGAAAAAAAAATTTGCAAAAATAATTTTTCCTTACTAATTCGAGCACGCTGATTCCAAAAAATCAAACCGCACTTTCGTATCTCTTTCCGTTTCGAAGTTACACTTGAAAATCGCGATATTTTTGTCAAAAGGGTCCCCCCTTATGACATTTTTTCTGAAAATCAAGAAAAAAAAAGTTGCAAAAATAATTTTTCCTTACTAATTCGAGCACGCTGATTCCAAAAAATCAAACTGCACTTTCGTATCTCTTTCCGTTTCGAAGTTACACTTGAAAATCGCGATATTTTTGTCAAAAGGGTCCCCCCTTATGACATTTTTTCTGAAAATCAAGAAAAAAAAAGTTGCAAAAATAATTTTTCCTTACTAATTCGAGCACGCTGATTCCAAAAAATCAAACTGCTCTTTCGTATCTCTTCCTGTTTCGAAGTTACACTTGAAAATCGCGATATTTTTGTCAAAAGGGTCCCCCCTTATGACATTTTTTCTGAAAATCAAGAAAAAAAAAGTTGCAAAAATAATTTTTCCTTACTAATTCGAGCACGCTGATTCCAAAAAATCAAACTGCACTTTCGTATCTCTTTCCGTTTCGAAGTTACACTTGAAAATCGCGATATTTTTGTCAAAAGGGTCCCCCCTTATGACATTTTTTCTGAAAATCAAGAAAAAAAAAGTTGCAAAAATAATTTTTCCTTACTAATTCGAGCACGCTGATTCCAAAAAATCAAACCGCACTTTCGTATCTCTTTCCGTTTCGAAGTTACACTTGAAAATCGCGATATTTTTGTCAAAAGGGCCCCCCCTTATGACATTTTTTCTGAAAATCAAGAAAAAAAAAGTTGCAAAAATAATTTTTCCTTACTAATTCGAGCACGCTGATTCCAAAAAATCAAACTGCACTTTCGTATCTCTTTCCGTTTCGAAGTTACACTTGAAAATCGCGATATTTTTGTCAAAAGGGTCCCCCCTTATGACATTTTTTCCGAAAATCAAGAAAAAAAAAGTTGCAAAAATAATTTTTCCTTACTAATTCGAGCACGCTGATTCTAAAAAATCAAACCGCACTTTCGTATCTCTTCCCGTTTCGAAGTTACACTCGAAAATCGCGATATTTTTGTCAAAAGGGTCCCCCCTTATGACATTTTTTCTGAAAATCAAGAAAAAAAAAGTTGCAAAAATAATTTTTCCTTACTAATTCGAGCACGCTGATTCCAAAAAATCAAACCGCACTTTCGTATCTCTTTCCGTTTCGAAGTTACACTTGAAAATCGCGATATTTTTGTCAAAAGGGTCCCCCCTTATGACATTTTTTCTGAAAATCAAGAAAAAAAAAAGTTGCAAAAATAATTTTTCCTTACTAATTCGAGCACGCTGATTCCAAAAAATCAAACCGCACTTTCGTATCTCTTTCCGTTTCGAAGTTACACTTGAAAATCGCGATATTTTTGTCAAAAGGGTCCCCCCTTATGACATTTTTTCTGAAAATCAAGAAAAAAAAAAGTTGCAAAAATAATTTTTCCTTACTAATTCGAGCACGCTGATTCCAAAAAATCAAACCGCACTTTCGTATCTCTTCCCGTTTCGAAGTTACACTTGAAAATCGCGATATTTTTGTCAAAAGGGCCCCCCCTTATGACCGCACTTTCGTATCTCTTTCCGTTTCGAAGTTACACTTGAAAATCGCGATATTTTTGTCAAAAGGGTCCCCCCTTATGACATTTTTTCTGAAAATCAAGAAAAAAAAAGTTGCAAAAATAATTTTTCCTTACTAATTCGAGCACGCTGATTCCAAAAAATCAAACCGCACTTTCGTATCTCTTTCCGTTTCGAAGTTACACTTGAAAATCGCGATATTTTTGTCAAAAGGGTCCCCCCTTATGACATTTTTTCTGAAAATCAAGAAAAAAAAAAGTTGCAAAAATAATTTTTCCTTACTAATTCGAGCACGCTGATTACAAAAAATCAAACCGCACTTTCGTATCTCTTCCCGTTTCGAAGTTACACTCGAAAATCGCGATATTTTTGTCAAAAGGGTCCCCCCTTATGACATTTTTTCTGAAAATCAAGAAAAAAAAAGTTGCAAAAATAATTTTTCCTTACTAATTCGAGCACGCTGATTCCAAAAAATCAAACCGCACTTTCGTATCTCTTTCCGTTTCGAAGTTACACTTGAAAATCGCGATATTTTTGTCAAAAGGGTCCCCCCTTATGACATTTTTTCTGAAAATCAAGAAAAAAAAAAGTTGCAAAAATAATTTTTCCTTACTAATTCGAGCACGCTGATTCCAAAAAATCAAACCGCACTTTCGTATCTCTTTCCGTTTCGAAGTTACACTTGAAAATCGCGATATTTTTGTCAAAAGGGTCCCCCCTTATGACATTTTTTCTGAAAATCAAGAAAAAAAAAAGTTGCAAAAATAATTTTTCCTTACTAATTCGAGCACGCTGATTCCAAAAAATCAAACCGCACTTTCGTATCTCTTCCCGTTTCGAAGTTACACTTGAAAATCGCGATATTTTTGTCAAAAGGGCCCCCCCTTATGACCGCACTTTCGTATCTCTTTCCGTTTCGAAGTTACACTTGAAAATCGCGATATTTTTGTCAAAAGGGTCCCCCCTTATGACATTTTTTCTGAAAATCAAGAAAAAAAAAGTTGCAAAAATAATTTTTCCTTACTAATTCGAGCACGCTGATTCCAAAAAATCAAACCGCACTTTCGTATCTCTTTCCGTTTCGAAGTTACACTTGAAAATCGCGATATTTTTGTCAAAAGGGTCCCCCCTTATGACATTTTTTCTGAAAATCAAGAAAAAAAAAAGTTGCAAAAATAATTTTTCCTTACTAATTCGAGCACGCTGATTACAAAAAATCAAACCGCACTTTCGTATCTCTTCCCGTTTCGAAGTTACACTAGAAAATCGCGATATTTTTGTCAAAAGGGTCCCCCCTTATGACATTTTTTCTGAAAATCAAGAAAAAAAAGTTGCAAAAATAATTTTTCCGTACTAATTCGAGCACGCTGATTCCAAAAAATCAAACCGCACTTTCGTATCTCTTCCCGTTTCGAAGTTACACTTGAAAATCGCGATATTTTTGTCAAAAGGGTCCCCCCTTATGACATTTTTTCTGAAAATCAAGAAAAAAAAAGTTTGCAAAAATTATTTTTCCTTACTAATTCGAGCACGATGATTCCAAAAAATCAAACCGCACTTTCGTATCTCTTTCCGTTTCGATATTTTTGTCAAAAGGGTCCCCCCTTATGACATTTTTTCTGAAAATCAAGAAAAAAAAAGTTGCAAAAATAATTTTTCCTTACTAATTCGAGCACGCTGATTCCAAAAAATCAAACTGCACTTTCGTATCTCTTTCCGTTTCGAAGTTACACTTGAAAATCGCGATATTTTTGTCAAAAGGGTCCCCCCTTATGACATTTTTTCTGAAAATCAAGAAAAAAAAATTTGCAAAAATAATTTTTCCTTACTAATTCGAGCACGCTGATTCCAAAAAATCAAACCGCACTTTCGTATCTCTTTCCGTTTCGAAGTTACACTTGAAAATCGCGATATTTTTGTCAAAAGGGTCCCCCCTTATGACATTTTTTCTGAAAATCAAGAAAAAAAAAGTTGCAAAAATAATTTTTCCTTACTAATTCGAGCACGCTGATTCCAAAAAATCAAACCGCACTTTCGTATCTCTTCCCGTTTCGAAGTTACACTTGAAAATCGCGATATTTTTGTCAAAAGGGCCCCCCCTTATGACATTTTTTCTGAAAATCAAGAAAAAAAAAGTTGCAAAAATAATTTTTCCTTACTAATTCGAGCACGCTGATTCCAAAAAATCAAACTGCACTTTCGTATCTCTTTCCGTTTCGAAGTTACACTTGAAAATCGCGATATTTTTGTCAAAAGGGTCCCCCCTTATGACATTTTTTCTGAAAATCAAGAAAAAAAAATTTGCAAAAATAATTTTTCCTTACTAATTCGAGCACGCTGATTCCAAAAAATCAAACCGCACTTTCGTATCTCTTCCCGTTTCGAAGTTACACTTGAAAATCGCGATATTTTTGTCAAAAGGGCCCCCCCTTATGACATTTTTTCTGAAAATCAAGAAAAAAAAAGTTGCAAAAATAATTTTTCCTTACTAATTCGAGCACGCTGATTCCAAAAAATCAAACCGCACTTTCGTATCTCTTCCCGTTTCGAAGTTACACTTGAAAATCGCGATATTTTTGTCAAAAGGGCCCCCCCTTATGACATTTTTTCTGAAAATCAAGAAAAAAAAAGTTGCAAAAATAATTTTTCCTTACTAATTCGAGCACGCTGATTCCAAAAAATCAAACTGCACTTTCGTATCTCTTTCCGTTTCGAAGTTACACTTGAAAATCGCGATATTTTTGTCAAAAGGGTCCCCCCTTATGACATTTTTTCTGAAAATCAAGAAAAAAAAAGTTGCAAAAATAATTTTTCCTTACTAATTCGAGCACGCTGATTCCAAAAAATCAAACCGCACTTTCGTATCTCTTCCCGTTTCGAAGTTACACTTGAAAATCGCGATATTTTTGTCAAAAGGGCCCCCCCCTTATGACCGCACTTTCGTATCTCTTTCCGTTTCGAAGTTACACTTGAAAATCGCGATATTTTTGTCAAAAGGGTCCCCCCTTATGACATTTTTTCTGAAAATCAAGAAAAAAAAGTTGCAAAAATAATTTTTCCTTACTAATTCGAGCACGCTGATTCCAAAAAATCAAACCGCACTTTCGTATCTCTTTCCGTTTCGAAGTTACACTTGAAAATCGCGATATTTTTGTCAAAAGGGTCCCCCCTTATGACATTTTTTCTGAAAATCAAGAAAAAAAAAGTTGCAAAAATAATTTTTCCTTACTAATTCGAGCACGCTGATTCCAAAAAATCAAACCGCACTTTCGTATCTCTTTCCGTTTCGAAGTTACACTTGAAAATCGCGATATTTTTGTCAAAAGGGCCCCCCCTTATGACATTTTTTCTGAAAATCAAGAAAAAAAAAGTTGCAAAAATAATTTTTCCTTACTAATTCGAGCACGCTGATTCCAAAAAATCAAACTGCACTTTCGTATCTCTTTCCGTTTCGAAGTTACACTTGAAAATCGCGATATTTTTGTCAAAAGGGTCCCCCCTTATGACATTTTTTCTGAAAATCAAGAAAAAAAAAGTTGCAAAAATAATTTTTCCTTACTAATTCGAGCACGCTGATTCCAAAAAATCAAACCGCACTTTTGTATCTCTTCCTGTTTCGAAGTTACACTTGAAAATCGCGATATTTTTGTCAAAAGGGTCCCCCCTTATGACATTTTTTCTGAAAATCAAGAAAAAAAAAGTTGCAAAAATAATTTTTCCTTACTAATTCGAGCACGCTGATTCCAAAAAATCAAACTGCACTTTCGTATCTCTTTCCGTTTCGAAGTTACACTTGAAAATCGCGATATTTTTGTCAAAAGGGTCCCCCCTTATGACATTTTTTCTGAAAATCAAGAAAAAAAAAGTTGCAAAAATAATTTTTCCTTACTAATTCGAGCACGCTGATTCCTAAAAATCAAACCGCACTTTCGTATCTCTTCCTGTTTCGAAGTTACACTTGA
Organism: Brassicogethes aeneus; assembly: GCA_921294245.1. Classification (NCBI taxonomy): domain Eukaryota; kingdom Metazoa; phylum Arthropoda; class Insecta; order Coleoptera; family Nitidulidae; genus Brassicogethes; species Brassicogethes aeneus. The sequence goes on from OV121138.1 coordinate 4,937,327, forward strand.
AAATCGCGATATTTTTGTCAAAAGGGTCCCCCCTTATGACATTTTTTCTGAAAATCAAGAAAAAAAAAGTTCCAAAAATAATTTTTCCTTACTAATTCGAGCACGCTGATTCCAAAAAATCAAACTGCACTTTCGTATCTCTTTCCGTTTCGAAGTTACACTTGAAAATCGCGATATTTTTGTCAAAAGGGTCCCCCCTTATGACATTTTTTCTGAAAATCAAGAAAAAAAAAGTTGCAAAAATAATTTTTCCTTACTAATTCGAGCACGCTGATTCCAAAAAATCAAACCGCACTTTCGTATCTCTTCCCGTTTCGAAGTTACACTTGAAAATCGCGATATTTTTGTCAAAAGGGCCCCCCCTTATGACATTTTTTCTGAAAATCAAGAAAAAAAAAGTTGCAAAAATAATTTTTCCTTACTAATTCGAGCACGCTGATTCCAAAAAATCAAACTGCACTTTCGTATCTCTTTCCGTTTCGAAGTTACACTTGAAAATCGCGATATTTTTGTCAAAAGGGTCCCCCCTTATGACATTTTTTCTGAAAATCAAGAAAAAAAAAGTTGCAAAAATAATTTTTCCTTACTAATTCGAGCACGCTGATTCCAAAAAATCAAACTGCACTTTCGTATCTCTTCCTGTTTCGAAGTTACACTTGAAAATCGCGATATTTTTGTCAAAAGGGTCCCCCCTTATGACATTTTTTCTGAAAATCAAGAAAAAAAAAGTTGCAAAAATAATTTTTCCTTACTAATTCGAGCACGCTGATTCCAAAAAATCAAACTGCACTTTCGTATCTCTTCCGGTTTCGAAGTTACACTTGAAAATCGCGATATTTTTGTCAAAAGGGTCCCCCCTTATGACATTTTTTCTGAAAATCAAGAAAAAAAAAGTTGCAAAAATAATTTTTCCTTACTAATTCGAGCACGCTGATTCCAAAAAATCAAACCGCACTTTCGTATCTCTTCCTGTTTCGAAGTTACACTTGAAAATCGCGATATTTTTGTCAAAAGGGTCCCCCCTTATGACATTTTTTCTGAAAATCAAGAAAAAAAAAGTTGCAAAAATAATTTTTCCTTACTAATTCGAGCACGCTGATTCCAAAAAATCAAACTGCACTTTCGTATCTCTTTCCGTTTCGAAGTTACACTTGAAAATCGCGATATTTTTGTCAAAAGGGTCCCCCCTTATGACATTTTTTCTGAAAATCAAGAAAAAAAAATTTGCAAAAATAATTTTTCCTTACTAATTCGAGCACGCTGATTCCAAAAAATCAAACCGCACTTTCGTATCTCTTTCCGTTTCGAAGTTACACTTGAAAATCGCGATATTTTTGTCAAAAGGGTCCCCCCTTATGACATTTTTTCTGAAAATCAAGAAAAAAAAAGTTGCAAAAATAATTTTTCCTTACTAATTCGAGCACGCTGATTCCAAAAAATCAAACCGCACTTTCGTATCTCTTCCCGTTTCGAAGTTACACTTGAAAATCGCGATATTTTTGTCAAAAGGGCCCCCCCTTATGACATTTTTTCTGAAAATCAAGAAAAAAAAAGTTGCAAAAATAATTTTTCCTTACTAATTCGAGCACGCTGATTCCAAAAAATCAAACTGCACTTTCGTATCTCTTTCCGTTTCGAAGTTACACTTGAAAATCGCGATATTTTTGTCAAAAGGGCCCCCTCTTATGACATTTTTTCTGAAAATCAAGAAAAAAAAAGTTGCAAAAATAATTTTTCCTTACTAATTCGAGCACGCTGATTCCAAAAAATCAAACTGCACTTTCGTATCTCTTCCTGTTTCGAAGTTACACTTGAAAATCGCGATATTTTTGTCAAAAGGGTCCCCCCTTATGACATTTTTTCTGAAAATCAAGAAAAAAAAAGTTGCAAAAATAATTTTTCCTTACTAATTCGAGCACGCTGATTCCAAAAAATCAAACTGCACTTTCGTATCTCTTTCCGTTTCGAAGTTACACTTGAAAATCGCGATATTTTTGTCAAAAGGGTCCCCCCTTATGACATTTTTTCTGAAAATCAAGAAAAAAAAAGTTGCAAAAATAATTTTTCCTTACTAATTCGAGCACGCTGATTCCAAAAAATCAATCTCTTCCCGTTTCGAAGTTACACTTGAAAATCGCGATATTTTTCTCAAAAGGGCCCCCCCTTATGACATTTTTTCTGAAAATCAAGAAAAAAAAAGTTGCAAAAATAATTTTTCCTTACTAATTCGAGCACGCTGATTCCAAAAAATCAAACCGCACTTTCGTATCTCTTTCCGTTTCGAAGTTACACTTGAAAATCGCGATATTTTTGTCAAAAGGGTCCCCCCTTATGACATTTTTTCTGAAAATCAAGAAAAAAAAAGTTGCAAAAATAATTTTTCCTTACTAATTCGAGCACGCTGATTCCAAAAAATCAAACCGCACTTTCGTATCTCTTCCTGTTTCGAAGTTACACTTGAAAATCGCGATATTTTTGTCAAAAGGGTCCCCCCTTATGACATATTTTCTGAAAATCAAGAAAAAAAAAGTTGCAAAAATAATTTTTCCTTACTAATTCGAGCACGCTGATTCCAAAAAATCAAACCGCACTTTCGTATCTCTTCCCGTTTCGAAGTTACACTTGAAAATCGCGATATTTTTGTCAAAAGGGCCCCCCCTTATGACATTTTTTCTGAAAATCAAGAAAAAAAAAGTTGCAAAAATAATTTTTCCTTACTAATTCGAGCACGCTGATTCCAAAAAATCAAACTGCACTTTCGTATCTCTTTCCGTTTCGAAGTTACACTTGAAAATCGCGATATTTTTGTCAAAAGGGTCCCCCCTTATGACATTTTTTCTGAAAATCAAGAAAAAAAAAGTTGCAAAAATAATTTTTCCTTACTAATTCGAGCACGCTGATTCCAAAAAATCAAACCGCACTTTCGTATCTCTTCCCGTTTCGAAGTTACACTCGAAAATCGCGATATTTTTGTCAAAAGGGTCCCCCCTTATGACATTTTTTCTGAAAATCAAGAAAAAAAAAGTTGCAAAAATAATTTTTCCTTACTAATTCGAGCACGCTGATTCCAAAAAATCAAACCGCACTTTCGTATCTCTTTCCGTTTCGAAGTTACACTTGAAAATCGCGATATTTTTGTCAAAAGGGTCCCCCCTTATGACATTTTTTCTGAAAATCAAGATAAAAAAAGTTGCAAAAATAATTTTTCCTTACTAATTCGAGCACGCTGATTCCAAAAAATCAAACCGCACTTTCGTATCTCTTCCCGTTTCGAAGTTACACTTGAAAATCGCGATATTTTTGTCAAAAGGGCCCCCCCTTATGACATTTTTTCTGAAAATCAAGAAAAAAAAAGTTGCAAAAATAATTTTTCCTTACTAATTCGAGCACGCTGATTCCAAAAAATCAAACCGCACTTTCGTATCTCTTTCCGTTTCGAAGTTACACTTGAAAATCGCGATATTTTTGTCAAAAGGGTCCCCCCTTATGACATTTTTTCTGAAAATCAAGAAAAAAAAAGTTGCAAAAATAATTTTTCCTTACTAATTCGAGCACGCTGATTCCAAAAAATCAAACCGCACTTTCGTATCTCTTTCCGTTTCGAAGTTACACTTGAAAATCGCGATATTTTTGTCAAAAGGGTCCCCCCTTATGACATTTTTTCTTAAAATCAAGAAAAAAAAAAGTTGCAAAAATAATTTTTCCTTACTAATTCGAGCATGCTGATTCCAAAAAATCAAACCGCACTTTCGTATCTCTTCCCGTTTCGAAGTTACACTTGAAAATCGCGATATTTTTGTCAAAAGGGTCCCCCCTTATGACATTTTTTCTGAAAATCACGAAAAAAAAAAGTTGCAAAAATAATTTTTCCTTACTAATTCGAGCACGCTGATTCCAAAAAATCAAACCGCACTTTCGTATCTCTTCCCGTTTCGAAGTTACACTTGAAAATCGCGATATTTTTGTCAAAAGGGCCCCCCCTTATGACATTTTTTCTGAAAATCAAGAAAAAAAAAGTTGCAAAAATAATTTTTCCTTACTAATTCGAGCACGCTGATTCCAAAAAATCAAACTGCACTTTCGTATCTCTTTCCGTTTCGAAGTTACACTTGAAAATCGCGATATTTTTGTCAAAAGGGTCCCCCCTTATGACATTTTTTCTGAAAATCAAGAAAAAAAAAGTTGCAAAAATAATTTTTCCTTACTAATTCGAGCACGCTGATTCCAAAAAATCAAACCGCACTTTCGTATCTCTTCCCGTTTCGAAGTTACACTCGAAAATCGCGATATTTTTGTCAAAAGGGTCCCCCCTTATGACATTTTTTCTGAAAATCAAACCGCACTTTCGTATCTCTTTCCGTTTCGAAGTTACACTTGAAAATCGCGATATTTTTGTCAAAAGGGTCCCCCCTTATGACATTTTTTCTTAAAATCAAGAAAAAAAAAAGTTGCAAAAATAATTTTTCCTTACTAATTCGAGCATGCTGATTCCAAAAAATCAAACCGCACTTTCGTATCTCTTCCCGTTTCGAAGTTACACTTGAAAATCGCGATATTTTTGTCAAAGGGGCCCCCCCCCCTTATGACATTTTTTCTGAAAATCAAGAAAAAAAAAGTTGCAAAAATAATTTTTCCTTACTAATTCGAGCACGCTGATTCCAAAAAATCAAACCGCACTTTCGTATCTCTTTCCGTTTCGAAGTTACACTTGAAAATCGCGATATTTTTGTCAAAAGGGTCCCCCCTTATGACATTTTTTCTGAAAATCAAGAAAAAAAAAGTTGCAAAAATAATTTTTCCTTACTAATTCGAGCACGCTGATTCCAAAAAATCAAACCGCACTTTCGTATCTCTTCCTGTTTCGAAGTTACACTTGAAAATCGCGATATTTTTGTCAAAAGGGTCCCCCCTTATGACATTTTTTCTGAAAATCAAGAAAAAAAAAGTTGCAAAAATAATTTTTCCTTACTAATTCGAGCACGCTGATTCCAAAAAATCAAATCGCACTTTCGTATCTCTTTCCGTTTCGAAGTTACACTTGAAAATCGCGATATTTTTGTCAAAAGGGTCCCCCCTTATGACATTTTTTCTGAAAATCACGAAAAAAAAAAGTTGCAAAAATAATTTTTCCTTACTAATTCGAGCACGCTGATTGCAAAAAATCAAACCGCACTTTCGTATCTCTTCCCGTTTCGAAGTTACACCTTATGACATTTTTTCTGAAAAACTTGAAAAAAAAGTTGCAAAAATAATTTTTCCTTACTAATTCGAGCACGCTGATTCCAAAAAATCAAACCGCACTTTCGTATATCTTCCCGTTTCGAAGTTACACTCGAAAATCGCGATATTTTTCTCAAAAGGGTCCCCCCTTATGACATTTTTTCTGAAAAACTTGAAAAAAAAAGTTGCAAAAATAATTTTTCCTTACTAATTCGAGCACGCTGATTCCAAAAAATCAAACCGCACTTTCGTATCTCTTCCCGTTTCGAAGTTACACTCGAAAATCGCGATATTTTTGTCAAAAGGGTCCCCCCTTATGACATTTTTTCTGAAAATCAAAAAAAAAAAGTTGCAAAAATAATTTTTCCTTACTAATTCGAGCACGCTGATTCCAAAAAATCAAACCGCACTTTCGTATCTCTTCCCGTTTCGAAGTTACACTCGAAAATCGCGATATTTTTGTCAAAAGGGTCCCCCCTTATGACATTTTTTCTGAAAAACTTGAAAAAAAAAGTTGCAAAAATAATTTTTCCTTACTAATTCGAGCACGCTGATTCCAAAAAATCAAACCGCACTTTCGTATCTCTTCCCGTTTCGAAGTTATACCTTATGACATTTTTTCTGAAAAACTTGAAAAAAAAGTTGCAAAAATAATTTTTCCTTACTAATTCGAGCACGCTGATTCCAAAAAATCAAACCGCACTTTCGTATCTCTTCCCGTTTCGAAGTTACACTCGAAAATCGCGATATTTTTGTCAAAAGGGTCGGGGGGACCCTAAGGGGGTTATGACATTTTTTCTGAAAAACTTGAAAAAAAAAGTTGCAAAAATAATTTTTCCTTACTAATTCGAGCACGCTGATTCCAAAAAATCAAACTGCACTTTCGTATCTCTTTCCGTTTCGAAGTTACACTTGAAAATCGCGATATTTTTGTCAAAAGGGTCCCCCCTTATGACATTTTTTCTGAAAATCAAGAAAAAAAAAGTTGCAAAAATAATTTTTCCTTACTAATTCGAGCACGCTGATTCCAAAAAATCAAACCGCACTTTCGTATCTCTTTCCGTTTCGAAGTTACACTTGAAAATCGCGATATTTTTGTCAAAAGGGCCCCCCCTTATGACATTTTTTCTGAAAATCAAGAAAAAAAAAAGTTGCAAAAATAATTTTTCCTTACTAATTCGAGCACGCTGATTCCAAAAAATCAAACTGCACTTTCGTATCTCTTTCCGTTTCGAAGTTACACTTGAAAATCGCGATATTTTTGTCAAAAGGGTCCCCCCTTATGACATTTTTTCTGAAAATCAAGAAAAAAAAAGTTGCAAAAATAATTTTTCCTTACTAATTCGAGCACGCTGATTCCAAAAAATCAAACCGCACTTTCGTATCTCTTTCCGTTTCGAAGTTACACTTGAAAATCGCGATATTTTTGTCAAAAGGGTCCCCCCTTATGACATTTTTTCTGAAAATCAAGAAAAAAAAAGTTGCAAAAATAATTTTTCCTTACTAATTCGAGCACGCTGATTCCAAAAAATCAAACCGCACTTTCGTATCTCTTCCCGTTTCGAAGTTACACTTGAAAATCGCGATATTTTTGTCAAAAGGGCCCCCCCTTATGACATTTTTTCTGAAAATCAAGAAAAAAAAAAGTTGCAAAAATAATTTTTCCTTACTAATTCGAGCACGCTGATTCCAAAAAATCAAACCGCACTTTCGTATCTCTTTCCGTTTCGAAGTTACACTTGAAAATCGCGATATTTTTGTCAAAAGGGTCCCCCCTTATGACATTTTTTTCTGAAAATCAAGAAAAAAAAAGTTGCAAAAATAATTTTTCCTTACTAATTCGAGCACGCTGATTCCAAAAAATCAAACCGCACTTTCGTATCTCTTCCTGTTTCGAAGTTACACTTGAAAATCGCGATATTTTTGTCAAAAGGGTCCCCCCTTATGACATATTTTCTGAAAATCAAGAAAAAAAAAGTTGCAAAAATAATTTTTCCTTACTAATTCGAGCACGCTGATTCCAAAAAATCAAATCGCACTTTCGTATCTCTTTCCGTTTCGAAGTTATACTTGAAAATCGCGATATTTTTGTCAAAAGGGTCCCCCCTTATGACATTTTTTCTGAAAATCACGAAAAAAAAAAGTTGCAAAAATAATTTTTCCTTACTAATTCGAGCACGCTGATTCCAAAAAATCAAACCGCACTTTCGTATCTCTTCCCGTTTCGAAGTTACACTTGAAAATCGCGATATTTTTGTCAAAAGGGCCCCCCCTTATGACATTTTTTCTGAAAATCAAGAAAAAAAAAGTTGCAAAAATAATTTTTCCTTACTAATTCGAGCACGCTGATTCCAAAAAATCAAACTGCACTTTCGTATCTCTTTCCGTTTCGAAGTTACACTTGAAAATCGCGATATTTTTGTCAAAAGGGTCCCCCCTTATGACATTTTTTCTGAAAATCAAGAAAAAAAAAGTTGCAAAAATAATTTTTCCTTACTAATTCGAGCACGCTGATTCCAAAAAATCAAACCGCACTTTCGTATCTCTTCCCGTTTCGAAGTTACACTCGAAAATCGCGATATTTTTGTCAAAAGGGTCGGGGGGTTATGACATTTTTTCTGAAAATCAAGAAAAAAAAAGTTGCAAAAATAATTTTTCCTTACTAATTCGAGCACGCTGATTCCAAAAAATCAAACCGCACTTTCGTATCTCTTTCCGTTTCGAAGTTACACTTGAAAATCGCGATATTTTTGTCAAAAGGGTCCCCCCTTATGACATTTTTTCTGAAAATCAAGATAAAAAAAGTTGCAAAAATAATTTTTCCTTACTAATTCGAGCACGCTGATTCCAAAAAATCAAACCGCACTTTCGTATCTCTTCCCGTTTCGAAGTTACACTTGAAAATCGCGATATTTTTGTCAAAAGGGCCCCCCCTTATGACCGCACTTTCGTATCTCTTTCCGTTTCGAAGTTACACTTGAAAATCGCGATATTTTTGTCAAAAGGATCCCCCCTTATGACATTTTTTCTGAAAATCAAGAAAAAAAAAGTTGCAAAAATAATTTTTCCTTACTAATTCGAGCACGCTGATTCCAAAAAATCAAACCGCACTTTCGTATCTCTTCCTGTTTCGAAGTTACACTTGAAAATCGCGATATTTTTGTCAAAAGGGTCCCCCCTTATGACATATTTTCTGAAAATCAAGAAAAAAAAAGTTGCAAAAATAATTTTTCCTCATAATTCGAGCACGCTGATTCCAAAAAATCAAACCGCACTTTCGTATCTCTTCCCGTTTCGAAGTTACACTCGAAAATCGCGATATTTTTGTCAAAAGGGTCCCCCCTTATGACATTTTTTCTGAAAATCAAGAAAAAAAAAGTTGCAAAAATAATTTTTCCTTACTAATTCGAGCACGCTGATTCCAAAAAATCAAACCGCACTTTCGTATCTCTTCCTGTTTCGAAGTTACACTTGAAAATCGCGATATTTTTGTCAAAAGGGTCCCCCCTTATGACATTTTTTCTGAAAATCAAGAAAAAAAAAGTTGCAAAAATAATTTTTCCTTACTAATTCGAGCACGCTGATTCCAAAAAATCAAATCGCACTTTCGTATCTCTTTCCGTTTCGAAGTTACACTTGAAAATCGCGATATTTTTGTCAAAAGGGTCCCCCCTTATGACATTTTTTCTGAAAATCACGAAAAAAAAAAGTTGCAAAAATAATTTTTCCTTACTAATTCGAGCACGCTGATTGCAAAAAATCAAACCGCACTTTCGTATCTCTTCCCGTTTCGAAGTTACACCTTATGACATTTTTTCTGAAAAACTTGAAAAAAAAGTTGCAAAAATAATTTTTCCTTACTAATTCGAGCACGCTGATTCCAAAAAATCAAACCGCACTTTCGTATATCTTCCCGTTTCGAAGTTACACTCGAAAATCGCGATATTTTTCTCAAAAGGGTCCCCCCTTATGACATTTTTTCTGAAAAACTTGAAAAAAAAAGTTGCAAAAATAATTTTTCCTTACTAATTCGAGCACGCTGATTCCAAAAAATCAAACCGCACTTTCGTATCTCTTCCCGTTTCGAAGTTACACTCGAAAATCGCGATATTTTTGTCAAAAGGGTCCCCCCTTATGACATTTTTTCTGAAAATCAAAAAAAAAAAGTTGCAAAAATAATTTTTCCTTACTAATTCGAGCACGCTGATTCCAAAAAATCAAACCGAACTTTCGTATCTCTTCCCGTTTCGAAGTTACACTCGAAAATCGCGATATTTTTGTCAAAAGGGTCCCCCCTTATGACATTTTTTCTGAAAAACTTGAAAAAAAAAGTTGCAAAAATAATTTTTCCTTACTAATTCGAGCACGCTGATTCCAAAAAATCAAACCGCACTTTCGTATCTCTTCCCGTTTCGAAGTTACACTCGAAAATCGCGATATTTTTGTCAAAAGGGTCCCCCCTTATGACATTTTTTCTGAAAAACTTGAAAAAAAAGTTGCAAAAATAATTTTTCCTTACTAATTCGAGCACGCTGATTCCAAAAAATCAAACCGCACTTTCGTATCTCTTCCCGTTTCGAAGTTACACTCGAAAATCGCGATATTTTTGTCAAAAGGGTCCCCCCTTATGACATTTTTTCTGAAAAACTTGAAAAAAAAAGTTGCAAAAATAATTTTTCCTTACTAATTCGAGCACGCTGATTCCAAAAAATCAAACTGCACTTTCGTATCTCTTTCCGTTTCGAAGTTACACTTGGGGGGTTATGACATTTTTTCTGAAAATCAAGAAAAAAAAAGTTGCAAAAATAATTTTTCCTTACTAATTCGAGCACGCTGATTCCAAAAAATCAAACCGCACTTTCGTATCTCTTTCCGTTTCGAAGTTACACTTGAAAATCGCGATATTTTTGTCAAAAGGGTCCCCCCTTATGACATTTTTTCTGAAAATCAAGATAAAAAAAGTTGCAAAAATAATTTTTCCTTACTAATTCGAGCACGCTGATTCCAAAAAATCAAACCGCACTTTCGTATCTCTTCCCGTTTCGAAGTTACACTTGAAAATCGCGATATTTTTGTCAAAAGGGCCCCCCCTTATGACCGCACTTTCGTATCTCTTTCCGTTTCGAAGTTACACTTGAAAATCGCGATATTTTTGTCAAAAGGGTCCCCCCTTATGACATTTTTTCTGAAAATCAAGAAAAAAAAAGTTGCAAAAATAATTTTTCCTTACTAATTCGAGCACGCTGATTCCAAAAAATCAAACCGCACTTTCGTATCTCTTCCTGTTTCGAAGTTACACTTGAAAATCGCGATATTTTTGTCAAAAGGGTCCCCCCTTATGACATATTTTCTGAAAATCAAGAAAAAAAAAGTTGCAAAAATAATTTTTCCTTACTAATTCGAGCACGCTGATTCCAAAAAATCAAACCGCACTTTCGTATCTCTTCCCGTTTCGAAGTTACACTCGAAAATCGCGATATTTTTGTCAAAAGGGTCCCCCCTTATGACATTTTTTCTGAAAATCAAGAAAAAAAAAGTTGCAAAAATAATTTTTCCTTACTAATTCGAGCACGCTGATTCCAAAAAATCAAACCGCACTTTCGTATCTCTTCCTGTTTCGAAGTTACACTTGAAAATCGCGATATTTTTGTCAAAAGGGTCCCCCCTTATGACATTTTTTCTGAAAATCAAGAAAAAAAAAGTTGCAAAAATAATTTTTCCTTACTAATTCGAGCACGCTGATTCCAAAAAATCAAATCGCACTTTCGTATCTCTTTCCGTTTCGAAGTTACACTTGAAAATCGCGATATTTTTGTCAAAAGGGTCCCCCCTTATGACATTTTTTCTGAAAATCACGAAAAAAAAAAGTTGCAAAAATAATTTTTCCTTACTAATTCGAGCACGCTGATTGCAAAAAATCAAACCGCACTTTCGTATCTCTTCCCGTTTCGAAGTTACACCTTATGACATTTTTTCTGAAAAACTTGAAAAAAAAGTTGCAAAAATAATTTTTCCTTACTAATTCGAGCACGCTGATTCCAAAAAATCAAACCGCACTTTCGTATATCTTCCCGTTTCGAAGTTACACTCGAAAATCGCGATATTTTTCTCAAAAGGGTCCCCCCTTATGACATTTTTTCTGAAAAACTTGAAAAAAAAAGTTGCAAAAATAATTTTTCCTTACTAATTCGAGCACGCTGATTCCAAAAAATCAAACCGCACTTTCGTATCTCTTCCCGTTTCGAAGTTACACTCGAAAATCGCGATATTTTTGTCAAAAGGGTCCCCCCTTATGACATTTTTTCTGAAAATCAAAAAAAAAAAGTTGCAAAAATAATTTTTCCTTACTAATTCGAGCACGCTGATTCCAAAAAATCAAACCGAACTTTCGTATCTCTTCCCGTTTCGAAGTTACACTCGAAAATCGCGATATTTTTGTCAAAAGGGTCCCCCCTTATGACATTTTTTCTGAAAAACTTGAAAAAAAAAGTTGCAAAAATAATTTTTCCTTACTAATTCGAGCACGCTGATTCCAAAAAATCAAACCGCACTTTCGTATCTCTTCCCGTTTCGAAGTTACACTCGAAAATCGCGTTATTTTTGTCAAAAGGGCCCCCCCTTATGACATTTTTTCTGAAAAACTTGAAAAAAAAGTTGCAAAAATAATTTTTCCTTACTAATTCGAGCACGCTGATTCCAAAAAATCAAACCGCACTTTCGTATCTCTTCCCGTTTCGAAGTTACACTCGAAAATCGCGATATTTTTGTCAAAAGGGTCCCCCCTTATGACATTTTTTCTGAAAATCAAGAAAAAAAAAAGTTGCAAAAATAATTTTTCCTTACTAATTCGAGCACGCTGATTCCAAAAAATCAAACTGCACTTTCGTATCTCTTTCCGTTTCGAAGTTACACTTGAAAATCGCGATATTTTTGTCAAAAGGGTCCCCCCTTATGACATTTTTTCTGAAAATCAAGAAAAAAAAAGTTGCAAAAATAATTTTTCCTTACTAATTCGAGCACGCTGATTCCAAAAAATCAAACCGCACTTTCGTATCTCTTTCCGTTTCGAAGTTACACTTGAAAATCGCGATATTTTTGTCAAAAGGGTCCCCCCTTATGACATTTTTTCTGAAAATCAAGAAAAAAAAAGTTGCAAAAATAATTTTTCCTTACTAATTCGAGCACGCTGATTCCAAAAAATCAAACCGCACTTTCGTATCTCTTCCCGTTTCGAAGTTACACTTGAAAATCGCGATATTTTTGTCAAAAGGGCCCCCCCTTATGACATTTTTTCTGAAAATCAAGAAAAAAAAAGTTGCAAAAATAATTTTTCCTTACTAATTCGAGCACGCTGATTCCAAAAAATCAAACCGCACTTTCGTATCTCTTTCCGTTTCGAAGTTACACTTGAAAATCGCGATATTTTTGTCAAAAGGGTCCCCCCTTATGACATTTTTTCTGAAAATCAAGAAAAAAAAAGTTGCAAAAATAATTTTTCCTTACTAATTCGAGCACGCTGATTCCAAAAAATCAAACCGCACTTTCGTATCTCTTCCTGTTTCGAAGTTACACTTGAAAATCGCGATATTTTTGTCAAAAGGGTCCCCCCTTATGACATATTTTCTGAAAATCAAGAAAAAAAAAGTTGCAAAAATAATTTTTCCTTACTAATTCGAGCACGCTGATTCCAAAAAATCAAATCGCACTTTCGTATCTCTTTCCGTTTCGAAGTTACACTTGAAAATCGCGATATTTTTGTCAAAAGGGTCCCCCCTTATGACATTTTTTCTGAAAATCACGAAAAAAAAAAGTTGCAAAAATAATTTTTCCTTACTAATTCGAGCACGCTGATTCCAAAAAATCAAACCGCACTTTCGTATCTCTTCCCGTTTCGAAGTTACACTTGAAAATCGCGATATTTTTGTCAAAAGGGCCCCCCCTTATGACATTTTTTCTGAAAATCAAGAAAAAAAAAGTTGCAAAAATAATTTTTCCTTACTAATTCGAGCACGCTGATTCCAAAAAATCAAACTGCACTTTCGTATCTCTTTCCGTTTCGAAGTTACACTTGAAAATCGCGATATTTTTGTCAAAAGGGTCCCCCCTTATGACATTTTTTCTGAAAATCAAGAAAAAAAAAGTTGCAAAAATAATTTTTCCTTACTAATTCGAGCACGCTGATTCCAAAAAATCAAACCGCACTTTCGTATCTCTTCCCGTTTCGAAGTTACACTCGAAAATCGCGATATTTTTGTCAAAAGGGTCCCCCCTTATGACATTTTTTCTGAAAATCAAGAAAAAAAAAGTTGCAAAAATAATTTTTCCTTACTAATTCGAGCACGCTGATTCCAAAAAATCAAACCGCACTTTCGTATCTCTTTCCGTTTCGAAGTTACACTTGAAAATCGCGATATTTTTGTCAAAAGGGCCCCCCCTTATGACCGCACTTTCGTATCTCTTTCCGTTTCGAAGTTACACTTGAAAATCGCGATATTTTTGTCAAAAGGGTCCCCCCTTATGACATTTTTTCTGAAAATCAAGAAAAAAAAAGTTGCAAAAATAATTTTTCCTTACTAATTCGAGCACGCTGATTCCAAAAAATCAAACCGCACTTTCGTATCTCTTCCTGTTTCGAAGTTACACTTGAAAATCGCGATATTTTTGTCAAAAGGGTCCCCCCTTATGACATATTTTCTGAAAATCAAGAAAAAAAAAGTTGCAAAAATAATTTTTCCTTACTAATTCGAGCACGCTGATTCCAAAAAATCAAATCGCACTTTCGTATCTCTTTCCGCTTCGAAGTTACACTTGAAAATCGCGATATTTTTGTCAAAAGGGTCCCCCCTTATGACATTTTTTCTGAAAATCACGAAAAAAAAAAGTTGCAAAAATAATTTTTCCTTACTAATTCGAGCACGCTGATTCCAAAAAATCAAACCGCACTTTCGTATCTCTTCCCGTTTCGAAGTTACACTTGAAAATCGCGATATTTTTGTCAAAAGGGCCCCCCCTTATGACATTTTTTCTGAAAATCAAGAAAAAAAAAGTTGCAAAAATAATTTTTCCTTACTAATTCGAGCACGCTGATTCCAAAAAATCAAACTGCACTTTCGTATCTCTTTCCGTTTCGAAGTTACACTTGAAAATCGCGATATTTTTGTCAAAAGGGTCCCCCCTTATGACATTTTTTCTGAAAATCAAGAAAAAAAAAGTTGCAAAAATAATTTTTCCTTACTAATTCGAGCACGCTGATTCCAAAAAATCAAACCGCACTTTCGTATCTCTTCCCGTTTCGAAGTTACACTCGAAAATCGCGATATTTTTGTCAAAAGGGTCCCCCCTTATGACATTTTTTCTGAAAATCAAGAAAAAAAAAGTTGCAAAAATAATTTTTCCTTACTAATTCGAGCACGCTGATTCCAAAAAATCAAACCGCACTTTCGTATCTCTTTCCGTTTCGAAGTTACACTTGAAAATCGCGATATTTTTGTCAAAAGGGTCCCCCCTTATGACATTTTTTCTGAAAATCAAGATAAAAAAAGTTGCAAAAATAATTTTTCCTTACTAATTCGAGCACGCTGATTCCAAAAAATCAAACCGCACTTTCGTATCTCTTCCCGTTTCGAAGTTACACTTGAAAATCGCGATATTTTTGTCAAAAGGGCCCCCCCTTATGACATTTTTTCTGAAAATCAAGAAAAAAAAAGTTGCAAAAATAATTTTTCCTTACTAATTCGAGCACGCTGATTCCAAAAAATCAAACCGCACTTTCGTATCTCTTTCCGTTTCGAAGTTACACTTGAAAATCGCGATATTTTTGTCAAAAGGGTCCCCCCTTATGACATTTTTTCTGAAAATCAAGAAAAAAAAAGTTGCAAAAATAATTTTTCCTTACTAATTCGAGCACGCTGATTCCAAAAAATCAAACCGCACTTTCGTATCTCTTTCCGTTTCGAAGTTACACTTGAAAATCGCGATATTTTTGTCAAAAGGGTCCCCCCTTATGACATTTTTTCTTAAAATCAAGAAAAAAAAAAGTTGCAAAAATAATTTTTCCTTACTAATTCGAGCATGCTGATTCCAAAAAATCAAACCGCACTTTCGTATCTCTTCCCGTTTCGAAGTTACACTTGAAAATCGCGATATTTTTGTCAAAAGGGCCCCCCCCCCTTATGACATTTTTTCTGAAAATCAAGAAAAAAAAAGTTGCAAAAATAATTTTTCCTTACTAATTCGAGCACGCTGATTCCAAAAAATCAAACCGCACTTTCGTATCTCTTCCTGTTTCGAAGTTACACTTGAAAATCGCGATATTTTTGTCAAAAGGGTCCCCCCTTATGACATTTTTTCTGAAAATCACGAAAAAAAAAAGTTGCAAAAATAATTTTTCCTTACTAATTCGAGCACGCTGATTGCAAAAAATCAAACCGCACTTTCGTATCTCTTCCCGTTTCGAAGTTACACCTTATGACATTTTTTCTGAAAAACTTGAAAAAAAAGTTGCAAAAATAATTTTTCCTTACTAATTCGAGCACGCTGATTCCAAAAAATCAAACCGCACTTTCGTATATCTTCCCGTTTCGAAGTTACACTCGAAAATCGCGATATTTTTCTCAAAAGGGTCCCCCCTTATGACATTTTTTCTGAAAAACTTGAAAAAAAAAGTTGCAAAAATAATTTTTCCTTACTAATTCGAGCACGCTGATTCCAAAAAATCAAACCGCACTTTCGTATCTCTTCCCGTTTCGAAGTTACACTCGAAAATCGCGATATTTTTGTCAAAAGGGTCCCCCCTTATGACATTTTTTCTGAAAATCAAAAAAAAAAGTTGCAAAAATAATTTTTCCTTACTAATTCGAGCACGCTGATTCCAAAAAATCAAACCGCACTTTCGTATCTCTTCCCGTTTCGAAGTTACACTCGAAAATCGCGATATTTTTGTCAAAAGGGTCCCCCCTTATGACATTTTTTCTGAAAAACTTGAAAAAAAAAGTTGCAAAAATAATTTTTCCTTACTAATTCGAGCACGCTGATTCCAAAAAATCAAACCGCACTTTCGTATCTCTTCCCGTTTCGAAGTTACACTCGAAAATCGCGATATTTTTCTCAAAAGGGTCCCCCCTTATGACATTTTTTCTGAAAAACTTGAAAAAAAAAGTTGCGAAAATAATTTTTCCTTCTAATTCGAGCACGCTGATTCCAAAAAATCAAACCGCACTTTCGTATCTCTTCCCGTTTCGAAGTTACACTCGAAAATCGCGATATTTTTCTCAAAAGGGTCCCCCCGACATTTTTTCTGAAAAACTTGAAAAAAAAAGTTGCAAAAATAATTTTTCCTTACTAATTCGAGCACGCTGATTCCAAAAAATCAAACCGCACTTTCGTATCTCTTCCCGTTTCGAAGTTACACTCGAAAATCGCGATATTTTTCTCAAAAGGGTCCCCCCTTATGACATTTTTTCTGAAAAACTTGAAAAAAAAAGTTGCAAAAATAATTTTTCCTTACTAATTCGAGCACGCTGATTCCAAAAAATCAAACCGCACTTTCGTATCTCTTCCCGTTTCGAAGTTACACTCGAAAATCGCGATATTTTTGTCAAAAGGGTCCCCCCTTATGACATTTTTTCTGAAAAACTTGAAAAAAAAAGTTGCGAAAATAATTTGTCCTTACTAATTCGAGCACGCTGATTCCAAAAAATCAAACCGCACTTTCGTATCTCTTCCCGTTTCGAAGTTACACTCGAAAATCGCGATATTTTTCTCAAAAGGGTCCCCCCTTATGACATTTTTTCTGAAAAACTTGAAAAAAAAAGTTGCAAAAATAATTTTTCCTTACTAATTCGAGCACGCTGATTCCAAAAAATCAAACCGCACTTTCGTATCTCTTCCCGTTTCGAAGTTACACTCGAAAATCGCGATATTTTTCTCAAAAGGGTCCCCCCTTATGACATTTTTTCTGAAAAACTTGAAAAAAAAAGTTGCAAAAATAATTTTTCCTTACTAATTCGAGCACGCTGATTCCAAAAAATCAAACCGCACTTTCGTATCTCTTCCCGTTTCGAAGTTACACTTGAAAATCGCGATATTTTTGTCAAAAGGGTCCCCCCTTATGACATTTTTTCTGAAAATCAAGAAAAAAAAATGTGCAAAAATAATTTTTCCTTACTAATTCGAGCACGCTGATTCCAAAAAATCAAACCGCACTTTCGTATCTCTTTCCGTTTCGAAGTTACACTTGAAAATCGCGATATTTTTGTCAAAAGGGTCCCCCCTTATGACATTTTTTCTGAAAATCAAGAAAAAAGAAAGTTGCAAAAATAATTTTTCCTTACTAATTCGAGCACGCTGATTCCAAAAAATCAAACCGCACTTTCGTATCTCTTCCCGTTTCGAAGTTACACTTGAAAATCGCGATATTTTTGTCAAAAGGGTCCCCCCTTATGACATTTTTTCTGAAAAACTTGAAAAAAAAAGTTGCAAAAATAATTTTTCCTTACTAATTCGAGCACGCTGATTCCAAAAAATCAAACCGCACTTTCGTATCTCTTCCCGTTTCGAAGTTACACTCGAAAATCGCGATATTTTTGTCAAAAGGGTCCCCCCTTATGACATTTTTTCTGAAAAACTTGAAAAAAAAAGTTGCAAAAATAATTTTTCCTTACTAATTCGAGCACGCTGATTCCAAAAAATCAAACCGCACTTTCGTATCTCTTCCCGTTTCGAAGTTACACTCGAAAATCGCGATATTTTTCTCAAAAGGGTCCCCCCTTATGACATTTTTTCTGAAAAACTTGAAAAAAAAAGTTGCAAAAATAATTTTTCCTTACTAATTCGAGCACGCTGATTCCAAAAAATCAAACCGCACTTTCGTATCTCTTCCCGTTTCGAAGTTACACTCGAAAATCGCGATATTTTTGTCAAAAGGGTCCCCCCTTATGACATTTTTTCTGAAAATCAAAAAAAAAAAAGTTGCAAAAATAATTTTTCCTTACTAATTCGAGCACGCTGATTCCAAAAAATCAAACCGCACTTTCGGATCTCTTCCCGTTTCGAAGTTACACTCGAAAATCGCGATATTTTTCTCAAAAGGGTCCCCCCTTATGACATTTTTTCTGAAAAACTTGAAAAAAAAAGTTGCAAAAATAATTTTTCCTTACTAATTCGAGCACGCTGATTCCAAAAAATCAAACCGCACTTTCGTATCTCTTCCCGTTTCGAAGTTACACTCGAAAATCGCGATATTTTTCTCAAAAGGGTCCCCCCTTATGACATTTTTTCTGAAAAACTTGAAAAAAAAAGTTGCAAAAATAATTTTTCCTTACTAATTCGAGCACGCTGATTCCAAAAAATCAAACCGCACTTTCGTATCTCTTCCCGTTTCGAAGTTACACTTGAAAATCGCGATATTTTTGTCAAAAGGGTCCCCCCTTATGACATTTTTTCTGAAAATCAAGAAAAAAAAAGTTGCAAAAATAATTTTTCCTTACTAATTCGAGCACGCTGATTCCAAAAAATCAAACCGCACTTTCGTATCTCTTCCCGTTTCGAAGTTACACTCGAAAATCGCGATATTTTTGTCAAAAGGGTCCCCCCTTATGACATTTTTTCTGAAAATCAAGAAAAAAAAAGTTGCAAAAATAATTTTTCCTTACTAATTCGAGCACGCTGATTCCAAAAAATCAAACCGCACTTTCGTATCTCTTCCCGTTTCGAAGTTACACTCGAAAATCGCGATATTTTTGTCAAAAGGGTCCCCCCTTATGACATTTTTTCTGAAAATCAAGAAAAAAAAAGTTGCAAAAATAATTTTTCCTTACTAATTCGAGCACGCTGATTCCAAAAAATCAAACCGCACTTTCGTATCTCTTCCCGTTTCGAAGTTACACTCGAAAATCGCGATATTTTTGTCAAAAGGGTCCCCCCTTATGACATTTTTTCTGAAAATCAAGAAAAAAAAAGTTGCAAAAATAATTTTTCCTTACTAATTCGAGCACGCTGATTCCAAAAAATCAAACCGCACTTTCGTATCTCTTCCCGTTTCGAAGTTACACTCGAAGATCGCGATATTTTTGTCAAAAGGGTCCCCCCTTATGACATTTTTTCTGAAAATCAAGAAAAAAAAAGTTGCAAAAATAATTTTTCCTTACTAATTCGAGCACGCTGATTCCAAAAAATCAAACCGCACTTTCGTATCTCTTCCCGTTTCGAAGTTACACTCGAAAATCGCGATATTTTTGTCAAAAGGGTCCCCCCTTATGACATTTTTTCTGAAAATCAAGAAAAAAAAAAGTTGCAAAAATAATTTTTCCTTATTAATTCGAGCACGCTGATTCCAAAAAATCAAACCGCACTTACGTATCTCTTCCCGTTTCGAAGTTACACTCGAAAATCGCGATATTTTTGTCAAAAGGGTTCCCCCCTTATGACATTTTTTCTGAAAATCAAGAAAAAAAAAGTTGCAAAAATAATTTTTCCTTACTAATTCGAGCACGCTGATTCCAAAAAATCAAACCGCACTTTCGTATCTCTTCCCGTTTCGAAGTTACACTCGAAAATCGCGATATTTTTGTCAAAAGGGTCCCCCCTTATGACATTTTTTCTGAAAATCAAGAAAAAAAAAAGTTGCAAAAATAATTTTTCCTTATTAATTCGAGCACGCTGATTCCAAAAAATCAAACCGCACTTTCGTATCTCTTCCCGTTTCGAAGTTACACTCGAAAATCGCGATATTTTTGTCAAAAGGGTCCCCCCTTATGACATTTTTTCTGAAAATCAAGAAAAAAAAAGTTGCAAAAATAATTTTTCCTTACTAATTCGAGCACGCTGATTCCAAAAAATCAAACCGCACTTTCGTATCTCTTCCCGTTTCGAAGTTACACTCGAAAATCGCGATATTTTTGTCAAAAGGGTCCCCCCTTATGACATTTTTTCTGAAAATCAAGAAAAAAAAATCAAACCGCACTTTCGTATCTCTTCCCGTTTCGAAGTTACACTCGAAAATCGCGATATTTTTGTCAAAAGGGTCCCCCCTTATGACATTTTTTCTGAAAATCAAGAAAAAAAAAGTTGCAAAAATAATTTTTCCTTACTAATTCGAGCACGCTGATTCCAAAAAATCAAACCGCACTTTCGTATCTCTTCCCGTTTCGAAGTTACACTCGAAAATCGCGATATTTTTGTCAAAAGGGTCCCCCCTTATGACATTTTTTCTGAAAATCAAGAAAAAAAAAAAGTTGCAAAAATAATTTTTCCTTACTAATTCGAGCACGCTGATTCCAATAAATCAAACCGCACTTTCGTATCTCTTCCCGTTTCGAAGTTACACTCGAAAATCGCGATATTTTTGTCAAAAGGGTCCCCCCTTATGACATTTTTTCTGAAAATCAAGAAAAAAAAAGTTGCAAAAATAATTTTTCCTTACTAATTCGAGCACGCTGATTCCAAAAAATCAAACCGCACTTTCGTATCTCTTCCCGTTTCGAAGTTACACTCGAAAATCGCGATATTTTTGTCAAAAGGGTCCCCCCTTATGACATTTTTTCTGAAAATCAAGAAAAAAAAAGTTGCAAAAATAATTTTTCCTTACTAATTCGAGCACGCTGATTCCAAAAAATCAAACCGCACTTTCGTATCTCTTCCCGTTTCGAAGTTACACTCGAAAATCGCGATATTTTTGTCAAAAGGGCCCCCCCCCCTTATGACATTTTTTCTGAAAATCAAGAAAAAAAAAGTTGCAAAAATAATTTTTCCTTACTAATTCGAGCACGCTGATTCCAAAAAATCAAACCGCACTTTCGTATCTCTTCCCGTTTCGAAGTTACACTCGAAAATCGCGATATTTTTGTCAAAAGGGTCCCCCCTTATGACATTTTTTCTGAAAATCAAGAAAAAAAAAGTTGCAAAAATAATTTTTCCTTACTAATTCGAGCACGCTGATTCCAAAAAATCAAACCGCACTTTCGTATCTCTTCCCGTTTCGAAGTTACACTCGAAAATCGCGATATTTTTGTCAAAAGGGTCCCCCCTTATGACATTTTTTCTGAAAATCAAGAAAAAAAAAAGTTGCAAAAATAATTTTTCCTTATTAATTCGAGCACGCTGATTCCAAAAAATCAAACCGCACTTTCGTATCTCTTCCCGTTTCGAAGTTACACTCGAAAATCGCGATATTTTTGTCAAAAGGGTCCCCCCTTATGACATTTTTTCTGAAAATCAAGAAAAAAAAAGTTGCAAAAATAATTTTTCCTTACTAATTCGAGCACGCTGATTCCAAAAAATCAAACCGCACTTTCGTATCTCTTCCCGTTTCGAAGTTACACTCGAAAATCGCGATATTTTTGTCAAAAGGGTCCCCCCTTATGACATTTTTTCTGAAAAACTTGAAAAAAAAAGTTGCAAAAATAATTTTTCCTTACTAATTCGAGCACGCTGATTCCAAAAAATCAAACCGCACTTTCGTATCTCTTCCCGTTTCGAAGTTACACTCGAAAATCGCGATATTTTTGTCAAAAGGGTCCCCCCTTATGACATTTTTTCTGAAAATCAAGAAAAAAAAAGTTGCAAAAATAATTTTTCCTTACTAATTCGAGCACGCTGATTCCAAAAAATCAAACCGCACTTTCGTATCTCTTCCCGTTTCGAAGTTACACTCGAAAATCGCGATATTTTTGTCAAAAGGGTCCCCCCCCCTTATGACATTTTTTCTGAAAATCAAGAAAAAAAAAGTTGCAAAAATAATTTTTCCTTACTAATTCGAGCACGCTGATTCCAAAAAATCAAACCGCACTTTCGTATCTCTTCCCGTTTCGAAGTTACACTCGAAAATCGCGATATTTTTGTCAAAAGGGTCCCCCCTTATGACATTTTTTCTGAAAATCAAGAAAAAAAAAGTTGCAAAAATAATTTTTCCTTACTAATTCGAGCACGCTGATTCCAAAAAATCAAACCGCACTTTCGTATCTCTTCCCGTTTCGAAGTTACACTCGAAAATCGCGATATTTTTGTCAAAAGGGTCCCCCCTTATGACATTTTTTCTGAAAATCAAGAAAAAAAAAGTTGCAAAAATAATTTTTCCTTACTAATTCGAGCACGCTGATTCCAAAAAATCAAACCGCACTTTCGTATCTCTTCCCGTTTCGAAGTTACACTCGAAAATCGCGATATTTTTGTCAAAAGGGTCCCCCCCCCTTATGACATTTTTTCTGAAAATCAAGAAAAAAAAAGTTGCAAAAATAATTTTTCCTTACTAATTCGAGCACGCTGATTCCAAAAAATCAAACCGCACTTTCGTATCTCTTCCCGTTTCGAAGTTACACTCGAAAATCGCGATATTTTTGTCAAAAGGGTCCCCCCTTATGACATTTTTTCTGAAAATCAAGAAAAAAAAAGTTGCAAAAATAATTTTTCCTTACTAATTCGAGCACGCTGATTCCAAAAAATCAAACCGCACTTTCGTATCTCTTCCCGTTTCGAAGTTACACTCGAAAATCGCGATATTTTTGTCAAAAGGGTCCCCCCTTATGACATTTTTTCTGAAAATCAAGAAAAAAAAAGTTGCAAAAATAATTTTTCCTTACTAATTCGAGCACGCTGATTCCAAAAAATCAAACCGCACTTTCGTATCTCTTCCCGTTTCGAAGTTACACTCGAAAATCGCGATATTTTTGTCAAAAGGGTCCCCCCTTATGACATTTTTTCTGAAAATCAAGAAAAAAAAAGTTGCAAAAATAATTTTTCCTTACTAATTCGAGCACGCTGATTCCAAAAAATCAAACCGCACTTTCGTATCTCTTCCCGTTTCGAAGTTACACTCGAAAATCGCGATATTTTTGTCAAAAGGGTCCCCCCTTATGACATTTTTTCTGAAAATCAAGAAAAAAAAAGTTGCAAAAATAATTTTTCCTTACTAATTCGAGCACGCTGATTCCAAAAAATCAAACCGCACTTTCGTATCTCTTCCCGTTTCGAAGTTACACTCGAAAATCGCGATATTTTTGTCAAAAGGGTCCCCCCTTATGACATTTTTTCTGAAAATCAAGAAAAAAAAAAGTTGCAAAAATAATTTTTCCTTATTAATTCGAGCACGCTGATTCCAAAAAATCAAACCGCACTTTCGTATCTCTTCCCGTTTCGAAGTTACACTCGAAAATCGCGATATTTTTGTCAAAAGGGTTCCCCCCTTATGACATTTTTTCTGAAAATCAAGAAAAAAAAAGTTGCAAAAATAATTTTTCCTTACTAATTCGAGCACGCTGATTCCAAAAAATCAAACCGCACTTTCGTATCTCTTCCCGTTTCGAAGTTACACTCGAAAATCGCGATATTTTTGTCAAAAGGGTCCCCCCTTATGACATTTTTTCTGAAAATCAAGAAAAAAAAAAGTTGCAAAAATAATTTTTCCTTATTAATTCGAGCACGCTGATTCCAAAAAATCAAACCGCACTTTCGTATCTCTTCCCGTTTCGAAGTTACACTCGAAAATCGCGATATTTTTGTCAAAAGGGTCCCCCCTTATGACATTTTTTCTGAAAATCAAGAAAAAAAAAGTTGCAAAAATAATTTTTCCTTACTAATTCGAGCACGCTGATTCCAAAAAATCAAACCGCACTTTCGTATCTCTTCCCGTTTCGAAGTTACACTCGAAAATCGCGATATTTTTGTCAAAAGGGTCCCCCCTTATGACATTTTTTCTGAAAATCAAGAAAAAAAAATCAAACCGCACTTTCGTATCTCTTCCCGTTTCGAAGTTACACTCGAAAATCGCGATATTTTTGTCAAAAGGGTCCCCCCTTATGACATTTTTTCTGAAAATCAAGAAAAAAAAAGTTGCAAAAATAATTTTTCCTTACTAATTCGAGCACGCTGATTCCAAAAAATCAAACCGCACTTTCGTATCTCTTCCCGTTTCGAAGTTACACTCGAAAATCGCGATATTTTTGTCAAAAGGGTCCCCCCTTATGACATTTTTTCTGAAAATCAAGAAAAAAAAAAAGTTGCAAAAATAATTTTTCCTTACTAATTCGAGCACGCTGATTCCAATAAATCAAACCGCACTTTCGTATCTCTTCCCGTTTCGAAGTTACACTCGAAAATCGCGATATTTTTGTCAAAAGGGTCCCCCCTTATGACATTTTTTCTGAAAATCAAGAAAAAAAAAAGTTGCAAAAATAATTTTTCCTTACTAATTCGAGCACGCTGATTCCAAAAAATCAAACCGCACTTTCGTATCTCTTCCCGTTTCGAAGTTACACTCGAAAATCGCGATATTTTTGTCAAAAGGGTCCCCCCTTATGACATTTTTTCTGAAAATCAAGAAAAAAAAAGTTGCAAAAATAATTTTTCCTTACTAATTCGAGCACGCTGATTCCAAAAAATCAAACCGCACTTTCGTATCTCTTCCCGTTTCGAAGTTACACTCGAAAATCGCGATATTTTTGTCAAAAGGGTCCCCCCTTATGACATTTTTTCTGAAAAACTTGAAAAAAAAAGTTGCAAAAATAATTTTTCCTTACTAATTCGAGCACGCTGATTCCAAAAAATCAAACCGCACTTTCGTATCTCTTCCCGTTTCGAAGTTACACTCGAAAATCGCGATATTTTTGTCAAAAGGGTCCCCCCTTATGACATTTTTTCTGAAAATCAAGAAAAAAAAAGTTGCAAAAATAATTTTTCCTTACTAATTCGAGCACGCTGATTCCAAAAAATCAAACCGCACTTTCGTATCTCTTCCCGTTTCGAAGTTACACTCGAAAATCGCGATATTTTTGTCAAAAGGGTCCCCCCCCCTTATGACATTTTTTCTGAAAATCAAGAAAAAAAAAGTTGCAAAAATAATTTTTCCTTACTAATTCGAGCACGCTGATTCCAAAAAATCAAACCGCACTTTCGTATCTCTTCCCGTTTCGAAGTTACACTCGAAAATCGCGATATTTTTGTCAAAAGGGTCCCCCCTTATGACATTTTTTCTGAAAATCAAGAAAAAAAAAAGTTGCAAAAATAATTTTTCCTTATTAATTCGAGCACGCTGATTCCAAAAAATCAAACCGCACTTTCGTATCTCTTCCCGTTTCGAAGTTACACTCGAAAATCGCGATATTTTTGTCAAAAGGGTCCCCCCTTATGACATTTTTTCTGAAAATCAAGAAAAAAAAAGTTGCAAAAATAATTTTTCCTTACTAATTCGAGCACGCTGATTCCAAAAAATCAAACCGCACTTTCGTATCTCTTCCCGTTTCGAAGTTACACTCGAAAATCGCGATATTTTTGTCAAAAGGGTCCCCCCTTATGACATTTTTTCTGAAAATCAAGAAAAAAAAAAGTTGCAAAAATAATTTTTCCTTATTAATTCGAGCACGCTGATTCCAAAAAATCAAACCGCACTTTCGTATCTCTTCCCGTTTCGAAGTTACACTCGAAAATCGCGATATTTTTGTCAAAAGGGTCCCCCCTTATGACATTTTTTCTGAAAATCAAGAAAAAAAAAGTTGCAAAAATAATTTTTCCTTACTAATTCGAGCACGCTGATTCCAAAAAATCAAACCGCACTTTCGTATCTCTTCCCGTTTCGAAGTTACACTCGAAAATCGCGATATTTTTGTCAAAAGGGTCCCCCCTTATGACATTTTTTCTGAAAATCAAGAAAAAAAAAGTTGCAAAAATAATTTTTCCTTACTAATTCGAGCACGCTGATTCCAAAAAATCAAACCGCACTTTCGTATCTCTTCCCGTTTCGAAGTTACACTCGAAAATCGCGATATTTTTGTCAAAAGGGTCCCCCCTTATGACATTTTTTCTGAAAATCAAGAAAAAAAAAGTTGCAAAAATAATTTTTCCTTACTAATTCGAGCACGCTGATTCCAAAAAATCAAACCGCACTTTCGTATCTCTTCCCGTTTCGAAGTTACACTCGAAAATCGCGATATTTTTGTCAAAAGGGTCCCCCCTTATGACATTTTTTCTGAAAATCAAGAAAAAAAAAGTTGCAAAAATAATTTTTCCTTACTAATTCGAGCACGCTGATTCCAAAAAATCAAACCGCACTTTCGTATCTCTTCCCGTTTCGAAGTTACACTCGAAAATCGCGATATTTTTGTCAAAAGGGTCCCCCCTTATGACATTTTTTCTGAAAATCAAGAAAAAAAAAAGTTGCAAAAATAATTTTTCCTTATTAATTCGAGCACGCTGATTCCAAAAAATCAAACCGCACTTTCGTATCTCTTCCCGTTTCGAAGTTACACTCGAAAATCGCGATATTTTTGTCAAAAGGGTTCCCCCCTTATGACATTTTTTCTGAAAATCAAGAAAAAAAAAGTTGCAAAAATAATTTTTCCTTACTAATTCGAGCACGCTGATTCCAAAAAATCAAACCGCACTTTCGTATCTCTTCCCGTTTCGAAGTTACACTCGAAAATCGCGATATTTTTGTCAAAAGGGTCCCCCCTTATGACATTTTTTCTGAAAATCAAGAAAAAAAAAAGTTGCAAAAATAATTTTTCCTTATTAATTCGAGCACGCTGATTCCAAAAAATCAAACCGCACTTTCGTATCTCTTCCCGTTTCGAAGTTACACTCGAAAATCGCGATATTTTTGTCAAAAGGGTCCCCCCTTATGACATTTTTTCTGAAAATCAAGAAAAAAAAAGTTGCAAAAATAATTTTTCCTTACTAATTCGAGCACGCTGATTCCAAAAAATCAAACCGCACTTTCGTATCTCTTCCCGTTTCGAAGTTACACTCGAAAATCGCGATATTTTTGTCAAAAGGGTCCCCCCTTATGACATTTTTTCTGAAAATCAAGAAAAAAAAATCAAACCGCACTTTCGTATCTCTTCCCGTTTCGAAGTTACACTCGAAAATCGCGATATTTTTGTCAAAAGGGTCCCCCCTTATGACATTTTTTCTGAAAATCAAGAAAAAAAAAGTTGCAAAAATAATTTTTCCTTACTAATTCGAGCACGCTGATTCCAAAAAATCAAACCGCACTTTCGTATCTCTTCCCGTTTCGAAGTTACACTCGAAAATCGCGATATTTTTGTCAAAAGGGTCCCCCCTTATGACATTTTTTCTGAAAATCAAGAAAAAAAAAAAGTTGCAAAAATAATTTTTCCTTACTAATTCGAGCACGCTGATTCCAATAAATCAAACCGCACTTTCGTATCTCTTCCCGTTTCGAAGTTACACTCGAAAATCGCGATATTTTTGTCAAAAGGGTCCCCCCTTATGACATTTTTTCTGAAAATCAAGAAAAAAAAAGTTGCAAAAATAATTTTTCCTTACTAATTCGAGCACGCTGATTCCAAAAAATCAAACCGCACTTTCGTATCTCTTCCCGTTTCGAAGTTACACTCGAAAATCGCGATATTTTTGTCAAAAGGGTCCCCCCTTATGACATTTTTTCTGAAAAACTTGAAAAAAAAAGTTGCAAAAATAATTTTTCCTTACTAATTCGAGCACGCTGATTCCAAAAAATCAAACCGCACTTTCGTATCTCTTCCCGTTTCGAAGTTACACTCGAAAATCGCGATATTTTTGTCAAAAGGGTCCCCCCTTATGACATTTTTTCTGAAAATCAAGAAAAAAAAAGTTGCAAAAATAATTTTTCCTTACTAATTCGAGCACGCTGATTCCAAAAAATCAAACCGCACTTTCGTATCTCTTCCCGTTTCGAAGTTACACTCGAAAATCGCGATATTTTTGTCAAAAGGGTCCCCCCTTATGACATTTTTTCTGAAAATCAAGAAAAAAAAAAGTTGCAAAAATAATTTTTCCTTATTAATTCGAGCACGCTGATTCCAAAAAATCAAACCGCACTTTCGTATCTCTTCCCGTTTCGAAGTTACACTCGAAAATCGCGATATTTTTGTCAAAAGGGTTCCCCCCTTATGACATTTTTTCTGAAAATCAAGAAAAAAAAAGTTGCAAAAATAATTTTTCCTTACTAATTCGAGCACGCTGATTCCAAAAAATCAAACCGCACTTTCGTATCTCTTCCCGTTTCGAAGTTACACTCGAAAATCGCGATATTTTTGTCAAAAGGGTCCCCCCTTATGACATTTTTTCTGAAAATCAAGAAAAAAAAAAGTTGCAAAAATAATTTTTCCTTATTAATTCGAGCACGCTGATTCCAAAAAATCAAACCGCACTTTCGTATCTCTTCCCGTTTCGAAGTTACACTCGAAAATCGCGATATTTTTGTCAAAAGGGTCCCCCCTTATGACATTTTTTCTGAAAATCAAGAAAAAAAAAGTTGCAAAAATAATTTTTCCTTACTAATTCGAGCACGCTGATTCCAAAAAATCAAACCGCACTTTCGTATCTCTTCCCGTTTCGAAGTTACACTCGAAAATCGCGATATTTTTGTCAAAAGGGTCCCCCCTTATGACATTTTTTCTGAAAATCAAGAAAAAAAAATCAAACCGCACTTTCGTATCTCTTCCCGTTTCGAAGTTACACTCGAAAATCGCGATATTTTTGTCAAAAGGGTCCCCCCTTATGACATTTTTTCTGAAAATCAAGAAAAAAAAAGTTGCAAAAATAATTTTTCCTTACTAATTCGAGCACGCTGATTCCAAAAAATCAAACCGCACTTTCGTATCTCTTCCCGTTTCGAAGTTACACTCGAAAATCGCGATATTTTTGTCAAA
This sequence comes from Brassicogethes aeneus, assembly GCA_921294245.1. Lineage (NCBI taxonomy): Eukaryota > Metazoa > Arthropoda > Insecta > Coleoptera > Nitidulidae > Brassicogethes > Brassicogethes aeneus. The sequence continues at coordinate 4,966,189 of OV121138.1, forward strand.
AGGGTCCCCCCTTATGACATTTTTTCTGAAAATCAAGAAAAAAAAAAAGTTGCAAAAATAATTTTTCCTTACTAATTCGAGCACGCTGATTCCAATAAATCAAACCGCACTTTCGTATCTCTTCCCGTTTCGAAGTTACACTCGAAAATCGCGATATTTTTGTCAAAAGGGTCCCCCCTTATGACATTTTTTCTGAAAATCAAGAAAAAAAAAAGTTGCAAAAATAATTTTTCCTTACTAATTCGAGCACGCTGATTCCAAAAAATCAAACCGCACTTTCGTATCTCTTCCCGTTTCGAAGTTACACTCGAAAATCGCGATATTTTTGTCAAAAGGGTCCCCCCTTATGACATTTTTTCTGAAAATCAAGAAAAAAAAAGTTGCAAAAATAATTTTTCCTTACTAATTCGAGCACGCTGATTCCAAAAAATCAAACCGCACTTTCGTATCTCTTCCCGTTTCGAAGTTACACTCGAAAATCGCGATATTTTTGTCAAAAGGGTCCCCCCTTATGACATTTTTTCTGAAAAACTTGAAAAAAAAAGTTGCAAAAATAATTTTTCCTTACTAATTCGAGCACGCTGATTCCAAAAAATCAAACCGCACTTTCGTATCTCTTTCCGTTTCGAAGTTACACTCGAAAATCGCGATATTTTTGTCAAAAGGGTCCCCCCTTATGACATTTTTTCTGAAAATCAAGAAAAAAAAAGTTGCAAAAATAATTTTTCCTTACTAATTCGAGCACGCTGATTCCAAAAAATCAAACCGCACTTTCGTATCTCTTCCCGTTTCGAAGTTACACTCGAAAATCGCGATATTTTTGTCAAAAGGGTCCCCCCCCCTTATGACATTTTTTCTGAAAATCAAGAAAAAAAAAGTTGCAAAAATAATTTTTCCTTACTAATTCGAGCACGCTGATTCCAAAAAATCAAACCGCACTTTCGTATCTCTTCCCGTTTCGAAGTTACACTCGAAAATCGCGATATTTTTGTCAAAAGGGTCCCCCCTTATGACATTTTTTCTGAAAATCAAGAAAAAAAAAAGTTGCAAAAATAATTTTTCCTTATTAATTCGAGCACGCTGATTCCAAAAAATCAAACCGCACTTTCGTATCTCTTCCCGTTTCGAAGTTACACTCGAAAATCGCGATATTTTTGTCAAAAGGGTCCCCCCTTATGACATTTTTTCTGAAAATCAAGAAAAAAAAAGTTGCAAAAATAATTTTTCCTTACTAATTCGAGCACGCTGATTCCAAAAAATCAAACCGCACTTTCGTATCTCTTCCCGTTTCGAAGTTACACTCGAAAATCGCGATATTTTTGTCAAAAGGGTCCCCCCTTATGACATTTTTTCTGAAAATCAAGAAAAAAAAAAGTTGCAAAAATAATTTTTCCTTATTAATTCGAGCACGCTGATTCCAAAAAATCAAACCGCACTTTCGTATCTCTTCCCGTTTCGAAGTTACACTCGAAAATCGCGATATTTTTGTCAAAAGGGTCCCCCCTTATGACATTTTTTCTGAAAATCAAGAAAAAAAAAGTTGCAAAAATAATTTTTCCTTACTAATTCGAGCACGCTGATTCCAAAAAATCAAACCGCACTTTCGTATCTCTTCCCGTTTCGAAGTTACACTCGAAAATCGCGATATTTTTGTCAAAAGGGTCCCCCCTTATGACATTTTTTCTGAAAATCAAGAAAAAAAAAGTTGCAAAAATAATTTTTCCTTACTAATTCGAGCACGCTGATTCCAAAAAATCAAACCGCACTTTCGTATCTCTTCCCGTTTCGAAGTTACACTCGAAAATCGCGATATTTTTGTCAAAAGGGTCCCCCCTTATGACATTTTTTCTGAAAATCAAGAAAAAAAAAGTTGCAAAAATAATTTTTCCTTACTAATTCGAGCACGCTGATTCCAAAAAATCAAACCGCACTTTCGTATCTCTTCCCGTTTCGAAGTTACACTCGAAAATCGCGATATTTTTGTCAAAAGGGTCCCCCCTTATGACATTTTTTCTGAAAATCAAGAAAAAAAAAAGTTGCAAAAATAATTTTTCCTTATTAATTCGAGCACGCTGATTCCAAAAAATCAAACCGCACTTTCGTATCTCTTCCCGTTTCGAAGTTACACTCGAAAATCGCGATATTTTTGTCAAAAGGGTTCCCCCCTTATGACATTTTTTCTGAAAATCAAGAAAAAAAAAGTTGCAAAAATAATTTTTCCTTACTAATTCGAGCACGCTGATTCCAAAAAATCAAACCGCACTTTCGTATCTCTTCCCGTTTCGAAGTTACACTCGAAAATCGCGATATTTTTGTCAAAAGGGTCCCCCCTTATGACATTTTTTCTGAAAATCAAGAAAAAAAAAAGTTGCAAAAATAATTTTTCCTTATTAATTCGAGCACGCTGATTCCAAAAAATCAAACCGCACTTTCGTATCTCTTCCCGTTTCGAAGTTACACTCGAAAATCGCGATATTTTTGTCAAAAGGGTCCCCCCTTATGACATTTTTTCTGAAAATCAAGAAAAAAAAAGTTGCAAAAATAATTTTTCCTTACTAATTCGAGCACGCTGATTCCAAAAAATCAAACCGCACTTTCGTATCTCTTCCCGTTTCGAAGTTACACTCGAAAATCGCGATATTTTTGTCAAAAGGGTCCCCCCTTATGACATTTTTTCTGAAAATCAAGAAAAAAAAATCAAACCGCACTTTCGTATCTCTTCCCGTTTCGAAGTTACACTCGAAAATCGCGATATTTTTGTCAAAAGGGTCCCCCCTTATGACATTTTTTCTGAAAATCAAGAAAAAAAAAGTTGCAAAAATAATTTTTCCTTACTAATTCGAGCACGCTGATTCCAAAAAATCAAACCGCACTTTCGTATCTCTTCCCGTTTCGAAGTTACACTCGAAAATCGCGATATTTTTGTCAAAAGGGTCCCCCCTTATGACATTTTTTCTGAAAATCAAGAAAAAAAAAAAGTTGCAAAAATAATTTTTCCTTACTAATTCGAGCACGCTGATTCCAATAAATCAAACCGCACTTTCGTATCTCTTCCCGTTTCGAAGTTACACTCGAAAATCGCGATATTTTTGTCAAAAGGGTCCCCCCTTATGACATTTTTTCTGAAAATCAAGAAAAAAAAAAGTTGCAAAAATAATTTTTCCTTACTAATTCGAGCACGCTGATTCCAAAAAATCAAACCGCACTTTCGTATCTCTTCCCGTTTCGAAGTTACACTCGAAAATCGCGATATTTTTGTCAAAAGGGTCCCCCCTTATGACATTTTTTCTGAAAATCAAGAAAAAAAAAGTTGCAAAAATAATTTTTCCTTACTAATTCGAGCACGCTGATTCCAAAAAATCAAACCGCACTTTCGTATCTCTTCCCGTTTCGAAGTTACACTCGAAAATCGCGATATTTTTGTCAAAAGGGTCCCCCCTTATGACATTTTTTCTGAAAAACTTGAAAAAAAAAGTTGCAAAAATAATTTTTCCTTACTAATTCGAGCACGCTGATTCCAAAAAATCAAACCGCACTTTCGTATCTCTTCCCGTTTCGAAGTTACACTCGAAAATCGCGATATTTTTGTCAAAAGGGTCCCCCCTTATGACATTTTTTCTGAAAATCAAGAAAAAAAAAGTTGCAAAAATAATTTTTCCTTACTAATTCGAGCACGCTGATTCCAAAAAATCAAACCGCACTTTCGTATCTCTTCCCGTTTCGAAGTTACACTCGAAAATCGCGATATTTTTGTCAAAAGGGTCCCCCCCCCCTTATGACATTTTTTCTGAAAATCAAGAAAAAAAAAGTTGCAAAAATAATTTTTCCTTACTAATTCGAGCACGCTGATTCCAAAAAATCAAACCGCACTTTCGTATCTCTTCCCGTTTCGAAGTTACACTCGAAAATCGCGATATTTTTGTCAAAAGGGTCCCCCCTTATGACATTTTTTCTGAAAATCAAGAAAAAAAAAAGTTGCAAAAATAATTTTTCCTTATTAATTCGAGCACGCTGATTCCAAAAAATCAAACCGCACTTTCGTATCTCTTCCCGTTTCGAAGTTACACTCGAAAATCGCGATATTTTTGTCAAAAGGGTCCCCCCTTATGACATTTTTTCTGAAAATCAAGAAAAAAAAAGTTGCAAAAATAATTTTTCCTTACTAATTCGAGCACGCTGATTCCAAAAAATCAAACCGCACTTTCGTATCTCTTCCCGTTTCGAAGTTACACTCGAAAATCGCGATATTTTTGTCAAAAGGGTCCCCCCTTATGACATTTTTTCTGAAAATCAAGAAAAAAAAAAGTTGCAAAAATAATTTTTCCTTATTAATTCGAGCACGCTGATTCCAAAAAATCAAACCGCACTTTCGTATCTCTTCCCGTTTCGAAGTTACACTCGAAAATCGCGATATTTTTGTCAAAAGGGTCCCCCCTTATGACATTTTTTCTGAAAAACTTGAAAAAAAAAGTTGCAAAAATAATTTTTCCTTACTAATTCGAGCACGCTGATTCCAAAAAATCAAACCGCACTTTCGTATCTCTTCCCGTTTCGAAGTTACACTTGAAAATCGCGATATTTTTGTCAAAAGGGTCCCCCCCCCCTTATGACATTTTTTCTGAAAATCAAGAAAAAAAAAGTTGCAAAAATAATTTTTCCTTACTAATTCGAGCACGCTGATTCCAAAAAATCAAACCGCACTTTCGTATCTCTTCCCGTTTCGAAGTTACACTCGAAAATCGCGATATTTTTGTCAAAAGGGTCCCCCCTTATGACATTTTTTCTGAAAATCAAGAAAAAAAAAGTTGCAAAAATAATTTTTCCTTACTAATTCGAGCACGCTGATTCCAAAAAATCAAACCGCACTTTCGTATCTCTTCCCGTTTCGAAGTTACACTCGAAAATCGCGATATTTTTGTCAAAAGGGTCCCCCCTTATGACATTTTTTCTGAAAATCAAGAAAAAAAAGTTGCAAAAATAATTTTTCCTTACTAATTCGAGCACGCTGATTCCAAAAAATCAAACCGCACTTTCGTATCTCTTCCCGTTTCGAAGTTACACTCGAAAATCGCGATATTTTTGTCAAAAGGGTCCCCCCTTATGACATTTTTTCTGAAAATCAAGAAAAAAAAAAGTTGCAAAAATAATTTTTCCTTATTAATTCGAGCACGCTGATTCCAAAAAATCAAACCGCACTTTCGTATCTCTTCCCGTTTCGAAGTTACATTCGAAAATCGCGATATTTTTGTCAAAAGGGTCCCCCCTTATGACATTTTTTCTGAAAATCAAGAAAAAAAAAGTTGCAAAAATAATTTTTCCTTACTAATTCGAGCACGCTGATTCCAAAAAATCAAACCGCACTTTCGTATCTCTTCCCGTTTCGAAGTTACACTCGAAAATCGCGATATTTTTGTCAAAAGGGTCCCCCCTTATGACATTTTTTCTGAAAATCAAGAAAAAAAAAAGTTGCAAAAATAATTTTTCCTTATTAATTCGAGCACGCTGATTCCAAAAAATCAAACCGCACTTTCGTATCTCTTCCCGTTTCGAAGTTACACTCGAAAATCGCGATATTTTTGTCAAAAGGGTCCCCCCTTATGACATTTTTTCTGAAAATCAAGAAAAAAAAAAGTTGCAAAAATAATTTTTCCTTATTAATTCGAGCACGCTGATTCCAAAAAATCAAACCGCACTTTCGTATCTCTTCCCGTTTCGAAGTTACACTCGAAAATCGCGATATTTTTGTCAAAAGGGTCCCCCCTTATGACATTTTTTCTGAAAATCAAGAAAAAAAAAGTTGCAAAAATAATTTTTCCTTACTAATTCGAGCACGCTGATTCCAAAAAATCAAACCGCACTTTCGTATCTCTTCCCGTTTCGAAGTTACACTCGAAAATCGCGATATTTTTGTCAAAAGGGTCCCCCCTTATGACATTTTTTCTGAAAATCAAGAAAAAAAAAAGTTGCAAAAATAATTTTTCCTTATTAATTCGAGCACGCTGATTCCAAAAAATCAAACCGCACTTTCGTATCTCTTCCCGTTTCGAAGTTACACTCGAAAATCGCGATATTTTTGTCAAAAGGGTCCCCCCTTATGACATTTTTTCTGAAAATCAAGAAAAAAAAAGTTGCAAAAATAATTTTTCCTTACTAATTCGAGCACGCTGATTCCAAAAAATCAAACCGCACTTTCGTATCTCTTCCCGTTTCGAAGTTACACTCGAAAATCGCGATATTTTTGTCAAAAGGGTCCCCCCTTATGACATTTTTTCTGAAAATCAAGAAAAAAAAAAGTTGCAAAAATATTTTTTCCTTATTAATTCGAGCACGCTGATTCCAAAAAATCAAACCGCACTTTCGTATCTCTTCCCGTTTCGAAGTTACACTCGAAAATCGCGATATTTTTGTCAAAAGGGTCCCCCCTTATGACATTTTTTCTGAAAATCAAGAAAAAAAAAGTTGCAAAAATAATTTTTCCTTACTAATTCGAGCACGCTGATTCCAAAAAATCAAACCGCACTTTCGTATCTCTTCCCGTTTCGAAGTTACACTCGAAAATCGCGATATTTTTGTCAAAAGGGTCCCCCCTTATGACATTTTTTCTGAAAATCAAGAAAAAAAAAAGTTGCAAAAATAATTTTTCCTTATTAATTCGAGCACGCTGATTCCAAAAAATCAAACCGCACTTTCGTATCTCTTCCCGTTTCGAAGTTACACTCGAAAATCGCGATATTTTTGTCAAAAGGGTCCCCCCTTATGACATTTTTTCTGAAAATCAAGAAAAAAAAAGTTGCAAAAATAATTTTTCCTTACTAATTCGAGCACGCTGATTCCAAAAAATCAAACCGCACTTTCGTATCTCTTCCCGTTTCGAAGTTACACTCGAAAATCGCGATATTTTTGTCAAAAGGGTCCCCCCTTATGACATTTTTTCTGAAAATCAAGAAAAAAAAAAGTTGCAAAAATAATTTTTCCTTATTAATTCGAGCACGCTGATTCCAAAAAATCAAACCGCACTTTCGTATCTCTTCCCGTTTCGAAGTTACACTCGAAAATCGCGATATTTTTGTCAAAAGGGTCCCCCCTTATGACATTTTTTCTGAAAAACTTGAAAAAAAAAGTTGCAAAAATAATTTTTCCTTACTAATTCGAGCACGCTGATTCCAAAAAATCAAACCGCACTTTCGTATCTCTTCCCGTTTCGAAGTTACACTCGAAAATCGCGATATTTTTGTCAAAAGGGTCCCCCCTTATGACATTTTTTCTGAAAATCAAGAAAAAAAAAGTTGCAAAAATAATTTTTCCTTACTAATTCGAGCACGCTGATTCCAAAAAATCAAACCGCACTTTCGTATCTCTTCCCGTTTCGAAGTTACACTCGAAAATCGCGATATTTTTGTCAAAAGGGTCCCCCCTTATGACATTTTTTCTGAAAATCAAGAAAAAAAAAAGTTGCAAAAATAATTTTTCCTTACTAATTCGAGCACGCTGATTCCAAAAAATCAAACCGCACTTTCGTATCTCTTCCCGTTTCGAAGTTACACTCGAAAATCGCGATATTTTTGTCAAAAGGGTCCCCCCTTATGACATTTTTTCTGAAAATCAAGAAAAAAAAAAAAGTTGCAAAAATAATTTTTCCTTACTAATTCGAGCACGCTGATTCCAAAAAATCAAACCGCACTTTCGTATCTCTTCCCGTTTCGAAGTTACACTCGAAAATCGCGATATTTTTGTCAAAAGGGTCCCCCCTTATGACATTTTTTCTGAAAATCAAGAAAAAAAAAGTTGCAAAAATAATTTTTCCTTACTAATTCGAGCACGCTGATTCCAAAAAATCAAACCGCACTTTCGTATCTCTTCCCGTTTCGAAGTTACACTCGAAAATCGCGATATTTTTGTCAAAAGGGTCCCCCCTTATGACATTTTTTCTGAAAAACTTGAAAAAAAAAGTTGCAAAAATAATTTTTCCTTACTAATTCGAGCACGCTGATTCCAAAAAATCAAACCGCACTTTCGTATCTCTTCCCGTTTCGAAGTTACACTCGAAAATCGCGATATTTTTGTCAAAAGGGTCCCCCCTTATGACATTTTTTCTGAAAATCAAGAAAAAAAAAGTTGCAAAAATAATTTTTCCTTACTAATTCGAGCACGCTGATTCCAAAAAATCAAACCGCACTTTCGTATCTCTTCCCGTTTCGAAGTTACACTCGAAAATCGCGATATTTTTGTCAAAAGGGTCCCCCCCCCTTATGACATTTTTTCTGAAAATCAAGAAAAAAAAAGTTGCAAAAATAATTTTTCCTTACTAATTCGAGCACGCTGATTCCAAAAAATCAAACCGCACTTTCGTATCTCTTCCCGTTTCGAAGTTACACTCGAAAATCGCGATATTTTTGTCAAAAGGGTCCCCCCTTATGACATTTTTTCTGAAAATCAAGAAAAAAAAAAGTTGCAAAAATAATTTTTCCTTATTAATTCGAGCACGCTGATTCCAAAAAATCAAACCGCACTTTCGTATCTCTTCCCGTTTCGAAGTTACACTCGAAAATCGCGATATTTTTGTCAAAAGGGTCCCCCCTTATGACATTTTTTCTGAAAATCAAGAAAAAAAAAGTTGCAAAAATAATTTTTCCTTACTAATTCGAGCACGCTGATTCCAAAAAATCAAACCGCACTTTCGTATCTCTTCCCGTTTCGAAGTTACACTCGAAAATCGCGATATTTTTGTCAAAAGGGTCCCCCCTTATGACATTTTTTCTGAAAAACTTGAAAAAAAAAGTTGCAAAAATAATTTTTCCTTACTAATTCGAGCACGCTGATTCCAAAAAATCAAACCGCACTTTCGTATCTCTTCCCGTTTCGAAGTTACACTTGAAAATCGCGATATTTTTGTCAAAAGGGTCCCCCCTTATGACATTTTTTCTGAAAATCAAGAAAAAAAAAGTTGCAAAAATAATTTTTCCTTACTAATTCGAGCACGCTGATTCCAAAAAATCAAACCGCACTTTCGTATCTCTTCCCGTTTCGAAGTTACACTCGAAAATCGCGATATTTTTGTCAAAAGGGTCCCCCCTTATGACATTTTTTCTGAAAATCAAGAAAAAAAAAGTTGCAAAAATAATTTTTCCTTACTAATTCGAGCACGCTGATTCCAAAAAATCAAACCGCACTTTCGTATCTCTTCCCGTTTCGAAGTTACACTCGAAAATCGCGATATTTTTGTCAAAAGGGTCCCCCCTTATGACATTTTTTCTGAAAATCAAGAAAAAAAAAGTTGCAAAAATAATTTTTCCTTACTAATTCGAGCACGCTGATTCCAAAAAATCAAACCGCACTTTCGTATCTCTTCCCGTTTCGAAGTTACACTCGAAAATCGCGATATTTTTGTCAAAAGGGTCCCCCCTTATGACATTTTTTCTGAAAATCAAGAAAAAAAAAGTTGCAAAAATAATTTTTCCTTACTAATTCGAGCACGCTGATTCCAAAAAATCAAACCGCACTTTCGTATCTCTTCCCGTTTCGAAGTTACACTCGAAAATCGCGATATTTTTGTCAAAAGGGTCCCCCCTTATGACATTTTTTCTGAAAATCAAGAAAAAAAAAGTTGCAAAAATAATTTTTCCTTACTAATTCGAGCACGCTGATTCCAAAAAATCAAACCGCACTTTCGTATCTCTTCCCGTTTCGAAGTTACACTCGAAAATCGCGATATTTTTGTCAAAAGGGTCCCCCCTTATGACATTTTTTCTGAAAATCAAGAAAAAAAAAGTTGCAAAAATAATTTTTCCTTATTAATTCGAGCACGCTGATTCCAAAAAATCAAACCGCACTTTCGTATCTCTTCCCGTTTCGAAGTTACACTCGAAAATCGCGATATTTTTGTCAAAAGGGTCCCCCCTTATGACATTTTTTCTGAAAATCAAGAAAAAAAAAAGTTGCAAAAATAATTTTTCCTTATTAATTCGAGCACGCTGATTCCAAAAAATCAAACCGCACTTTCGTATCTCTTCCCGTTTCGAAGTTACACTCGAAAATCGCGATATTTTTGTCAAAAGGGTCCCCCCTTATGACATTTTTTCTGAAAAACTTGAAAAAAAAAGTTGCAAAAATAATTTTTCCTTACTAATTCGAGCACGCTGATTCCAAAAAATCAAACCGCACTTTCGTATCTCTTCCCGTTTCGAAGTTACGCCTGCACGACGGACGCGCTGCGCAAGCTGACCGCGTGCGCGCAGCTGCGCGGCAACTACGGCTTGAAAGTCTACGCCGACTGGGACGCGTTCGACGACGACAAAGCGGAAGAATCGAGCCGCGTCTTCTTCGACTCGTCGAAGAAGTACCTCGAGATGCGGCGTCGATAAGGCGGTCGAAATGACTTTTTCTATTCTTATTTTGAATATTGGCAATCTGTAATTCTGCTTTATTATTGTTTTTTTATAAAAATACTTAAAATATTTTGTATCCATCAAAAAATAAATTCAAAGTGCCAGATTTCTTACTTTGGAGTCTCTGGAATACTCGAAGAATATAGGTGGTAGATCTACTAACTTTTCAAAGTAAGATTTGTTGGAAACTACCAACTTTTAAAATTATATCTACCTCCTAGACCGATTTTTGGTTGGCAACACTGCATTGTGCCATACCAAACCAACCCAAACTTAACAACCCAACCCAACCGACCCATTGGGAAATAGAGGTATAATATGTGACAATGGGGCGGGAGGGGCCCAATGGGGCGGGGTCGGTTGGGTTGGTATGGCACAATGCAGTGCAAAACCAAAATGACAGCTAATCGTCATAACCTTGAGGAATACTTTGCTACATTTAGCCTGTAGTGCTAAAATTGTCTTAAAGAATGTTAGGTTAGGATTTTAGAAGTTGGATAGTAGTGCGTTATGGTTAATTTGTCTATATTTTATAGTCCATGGTTTGTAAAACGTATATAAATTATAATTTGTCTATGTTTTATAGGTCTATGGTATATTTTTCAATAGAAAATAAACATATATGTTTATACCATATACTTACCATGGTATATATATATATATATCTATAAGTATATGTAAGTATATATATGTAAGTATATGGTTTATACATTGTTTAAAACCCTGGTTTAAAAGGTCAATGGCGAATTTCATGATGAATTTTGACTTTATTAAAAATTATAACTTTAAATTTATTTAAAACATTGGCCGTTAGAACCATAGGGGTAAATTTTTCTATGTTTTAAATGTAATGTTTTGTATGTCAATAATTTATTTTTCCAGGTTTTATATCGCCGTTAAACATACGTAAGCAAAAATGTATAGTGATGTAAAATTCTCGAGCACGTATTTTAAAAGAACGTTCCCCGAGCACAAACGAGCATGAACGAGAATAAACGAGCATAAACGAAAAAAACCCGAGAATTTATGTTTGGGGTGTGTTAAAGTATTCAAAAACTTACTTTTTCGGTTTTTTCCGAAAATGCTCAAAATTCTCAAAATGCTAAAATTCTGGGTTGTAAATAATACAATAATTTCTTCTAACTTAAAAAAAACTTTATTAAGTAAAAAATAGCAAAATTTTAAGTAACATCTTAAGTAGCATACAAAGTACATAAGTATCGTGATGTAGAAACATCATGTAAAAATTTAGGTAACTTAACAAAAAACTTTTTATAAAAAAAAATCAAATGCCTCGCATTTTCTTCTGGGCATATTTATTAAATCAAATATTTAAGTTTCCCGCGGAAAACAAAAAAAAATAACACTACCCAATCTCTCTAATTACACACACTGACCCGAGCACTGACCTTTACGCAACGAATCGAATGTGTTAACTGAATCAAAATCAAAATAGTCAAAATATTTTTAAAACGCAACAGCCGCATAGAAATACATGCAAAAACTACGGTAGGCATCGCCACAAGAGACCGGCGGTTTGTGATACCGTTGCCGACAGTAGTTTTTGCATGTTTGTAAACTATTTGAAGATATTACCAGGGCTGTATTATGTGCAATACACGCGGTCACGCGGATGAAACGCGCCGATTGGCCAGAATCGTGCTCAAAACTCTCTAGAGAACGTTCGCGTACGATAAATCGTTTGGAGTCCAAACTTTGGACACGAAAGAACGATTTATCATGCGCGCACGAACGATTTAATTGTGCGCGAACGTTCGCGAATATTCGCCACAGCACGAAGGGAACGTTCCCCACTCTACATCACTAAAAATGTATTAACTTTAATATTAAGTAATAAAGGTTAACACATTTCTACTTACGCCTTTACATACTTATTTTTAACGGCTATATGTTGGTAACATGGTTTATTCTTCTATATTTTCCGTCTGGTTAATTTTTCCATATTTTATATGTCTATGGTTAATTTATCTATATTTTATCATATACTTACCACACATAAGAAGTCCTAAAATCATAGACCTATAAAACTTAGACAAATTTATCATGGACATATAAAACATAGAAAAATAAACCATAGACGTCTTGAATTAAAAATATTTATTTCAAAGGACTTTTTGGTAAATTCTTCACTGAAAAATTGTAATACCTTGGTTTAAAAAAATATTTTTTTGTGTAAATATAAATTTATTAAATACAAAATGGTTTTCTTTGTAATATGGCAGTTTTAGCAGTAAGAATTTACATAAGTAATGGAAGTTTCTGTAGAATTCTCCATAGGAAGACTTATAGGTCTCCAATACCACCAATTGTATGACACTAGAAAACAAACAAATTACCAACCCAATTTTTTTGTAGTTCCTAATACTTACAAACATATGACTGTTTTAAAACAACAGAAAGCGTTTTGCAACTCCTTTTACATTCATTGGCAGGTTTTAATACTATAGTTCTTTGCCCAAAGGCTTGTACCACGAAAACGTAACCACACTCAGTGTTTGGAAGCAAGTAGGGCTCAGATTTAGGGCTGTCCACCATTATAAACCTCTCTACACTTTGACCCGACCATTTCGATATAAAATTTGGTCTGGGAAATATTTTGCGAACAATTCTTGCTGGATTCATTTTGTTTATTTTCCATGTTGAGTGGAAGTTTAAGGTGTTAATTGTTTTTTCGTTCGTGTTAATTAAGTCTTTTAATGTGCTAATACTTTTGTTGTTAGATGTAAATCGTCTAACATCTTCAGTTAAGATATTTATGTTGTTTTTGATATATTTTTGTAGATATGACAGGTTAACAGGCATTTGATTGGTCTGAAATTATTATACAAACAAAGTGTCACCAAGTTTTTAAATTTATAGACTCACCATAGTAATAAAAGGACCTCCTGACTGAAAAGTTTCGTCAACATCAATATTTGTTAAATCAATAACTGAATAAACTTTTTTACATGGTGTACAGTCCAAATCAGAAACATAGAAAAACGGATTTTCCACCAAACAACTTTCATCATATAAATCTACAATACAATCGTCACAAAAAAAAACTTTAAAACTAAAATATACACCTGTTAACGATGGAAAAACCTTTATAATTGGCACTGATAAAAACCTAACTAATTTCATGCCAGGATAAATTAACCCTTGCACATTCCTCAACACAATACTGGAAGTGGTTTGATTCACATTCAACATCACATAAACAAACATTAAAATAAATAGAACCACCCCAAACAATTTCATCCAATAAAAACATTTTTGAGACTTTGTTTTTGAGCATTTTTGTTCGTTTATTTCGCTAAAACTCTCCTCGATAATCCTGTCGACTTCTCCATCGCTTAAACCTAAATTTTTGGCACAGTTTTTAACGTTTTCTACATCTTTTTTGTATTGCTGCAGCAAGCCAGCCTTTGACATTTTACATAACCTAGAAATGTGCGTAAACAATCCCAACGACGTTGTCATTGGTAGAATGACAACCCATAGACATATCCATTAGGGTAGAACAAAATTAAAATCGTTTTTATATAAAATTTTATCGAAAAATAAATTCAAATAAACAATTATATGTAAAAATGTGGCAAAAACATATCCAAAAATGTCAAAATAAGGTAACGTACTAAAAACAATCAATGTTTGCTACAGTTGAATTATTTTTAATTAAAAAATGTGTAAAAATTGTGTAACGTTGCATTGCAATATTTGAACTTTCTGGCAAGTAAATCGATAAAAAAGATGTTGCGCACTTGGCGTAAATAAAGGTTTTTTGCATGGTCTTTGAGCAGGTTATGGTAAAATCTAACAATAGAAACAGCAGTCTTGAATTGTGTTTTAAAATGAAAATAGGTGTTGTTTAAACATTGTTTAAAATATAAAAAATAAATTTAGGGTGGGTATTTTTTGGTTCGGTTATATTTGGGGGTGTAACTGTCAAAATAAAAACAAAAGAGTGTTGATTTGTTTTTGTTTTTAGAGGAAATCATGGCGAATGTGATTTTAACGTTAGTTGTGATATTTTCTGTTTTTAATGAGTTTTTTTGTGAGTTAATGACCGAAAATGAGATACCGAGATATGAATCAGCTGACATTTTCGGAAAATCACCTGCAAGTCATTTACCATGTAAGTTATTATTATTTTAATAGAAAGTGAAATTCCGTAAAAAAATGTATTATTTTAAAGATGAAATCGATTTATTCAAACTCATGAATGTATCTGCAAAAGACCAGGGGGTTTCCCAGGTTGAGGGCCCAATAAAAAAATACCCTGCATATAAATTTAGACTTCCCTATGGTAATGTACCATTACCTAATGGTACTTTAGTAACTGGTGCCCTGAACAGTAAAGAAGGCTTTACTGTGCTGTTTTTGTACAGACAACAAAAAAATAACTTGGGGACTCTAATATCTATAAACGCCCCCGGTAGATTGACGCCTTGGTTCCAACTGAATTCCAACTCCAAGAGCGGGAATTTAAATTTACGATACCGGACTTTGGATTCGTTAAAATTGCGTCAAGTGGAAATAAATTTGCCGAAACATCATAAAAAATCGCCCATGGCAGGTAGTGTTACCAAAAAAATACCTGAAAATTACTAAGAAGTAATTTTTAGCTTGGCTGTGGTTATCTCTCAGTGTGGACTACAAAACCAGTATTTTGAGATTGGATATTGACTGTCAACCCAGTCGATATGAGAGTTTATCTTCTAAAAATTCAAAAACCAGGATTTCCATCCCTAAGGACTCTTTGGTCTATTTCAGGCAAGAGCCTGGAAGAAAGAAAAAGTTTTTGGTACGAATTTAGGGTTTAGGTAAATTTTATTAAAATCGCCTTAAAATTGCGTTTGTGGCCGCCAAGATATCCGGACTTGAGCTTAGGCTACTAAGTTGTTTTTAGTGCGATTTTAATGAAATTTTCAAATAAAATCAATCTGTATTTTCCATAAAAAAAAATTGGAATGCTAAATTCCCCCCTCCGGCATTTCCTCCCTTTCTGAAAGAAAGAAATAAATAATAAATAATTCGTTTCCTAATGGCCGGACATAAAAGTTTTAAAACAAGTATGTGGAGATAAAATTTTTTAACATATTTGTTTTCAGGCAAAAATTTCTGTATTTTGTTCCTTAAAAGTTGACTAAATTTTGTCTTTTTTTATATTTTGACCATTTAAAATTGATTAAAACTGAAAATGCTATAAAAAAATTGAAGATCTCAAAAATATCTATAAAAAATATACGAAGTTAAATATCATTTCCGAATTACAATAAAAAACAAGGTAAAACTATTGCAAACTTTTCTAAAAAGGAGGGGAAACGCCAAACACGGAATTTTTTTACGCATTTTTTTAATTTTTATTTTTTAGGGGTCCATGCAAGTAGCAAAAATATTACCGTATTTTAGACAGGCTAGATCATGGTCCTGTATGGAAATTTCTGACAATTTACCAACTAATTTAGTAAAACCAATTTCTTAATAACTTTTAATTTTTTGTATTTTTAAATAGCAATATTGCCAACATTATTTATGGCGTTTTTATTTAAGAGTAATGTTCTTAAAATATTTCCCAATATAATGTAATAAACCTATTAAAAATCTAAACCTTGTTTCATTCACTTTATTTTAATAATAAATATATACAAGTAATATATGTAAAAAATATAAATAATTTGTTTTTTAATCTGTATACTACATAACCCATTATGCTGGTATACAAATTTCATAATAAAAAATAGATAAATAAATAATTAAAGGTCATATATACATCATTGGTAAAAAAGAAGATAAATCTAAGAATTAGTAAAAATACTTTTTAAAACTTAATGGCATTTCCACATTCACCACTTTTAAAAATACACGTTTTGTCTGTTATCAAAAATCACTCCACTTTATATAATATTAGTCTTTTTTCTTAATGAGCGTTTGAGATTTTTTCAGTTGACGTCGAAATAAAGTTTTCTTTCGTCCTGCTGTATGGGGTTACTATTGTTGCCACCTGTAACAAGAAAAATATAAGTGTGGTAAAAAAATGGTTTAACGTGGTGAAATTGGCGTAGTTTTGTTAGTATACCCTGAAAATTTCATCAAAATCGCGTTGATATTGCAGAAATTACGATATTTGGCCTTCAAGATATCCCGATTTGAGTTTAGGCTACTTTTTTGTTTATAGGACGATTTTGATGAAATTTTCAGAGTTTACTAATACAATTACGATATTTCCAATGAAGCTATTAAAAATGTCGTATTTTTTAAGGTATACCCTCCAGACGCATTTTTAGGATGTATTTAATTAAAATACGATTTTTTGTTGGTTTTATTAAAAAATATATTTTTATTTCTTATAATTTTCATTAAAATATTATAATAATAAAATTATAGTTACAGAGCTGTAACCATACAAAAATTTAGGTGATGCAAAAATATATTATAGAGGTGAATTTGGCGTAGTTTTGTTGGTATACCCTGAAAATTTCATCAAAATCGCGTTGATATTGCAGAAATTACGATATTTGGCCTTCAAGATATCCCGATTTGAGTTTAGGCTACTTTTTTGTTTATAGGGCGATTTTGATGAAATTTTCAGAGTTTACTAATATAATTACGATATTTTCAATGAAGCTATTAAAAATGTCGTATTTTTTAAGGTATACCCTCCAGACGCATTTTTAGGATGTATTTAATTAAAATACGATTTTTTGTTGGTTTTGGGTCAGAATTTCTCAAACGGGCCACCTGAATTAGGTCAAAATTAGTTTTTGATTGTAGATACATTTTTTCGATAGTATTTTACATCACTAACACAAATCCTAAAGGATTTTGTAAAAAAAAAATTTTCAATTGACATATTCATGATATTAAAAGTAAAAGTTTTTAGTAATTAAAAAATAAAAAAAAATCATTATGGCTAAACTAATTATCCGATTCCAACGATTTAACTAGCGTTGGAATCTTGTTTTGACATAGATTCTTTGTTATTTTTTTCAATTGTACAATTTTCATTTAGGTCGATTTTTTTTTGTTTTTTTTATAACAAATTCGGAAATAATTGGCTTCTGCGCCAGCTATCGACTCGAAAAAAAAAAACACATACACTCCAATCATTTTTCGAAATTATGCTGCTGAGAAAAAAAATGGCCCGCAGGTTCCAGACCACCGTAAGACGTCGCGTCACAAGCGCGTACAGCGTACACGGTTCGGAGCGAGAGCTGACACCGCGCGCGGCCACAAAAGGACGAATAACTTTTTGTCAACCTGCGGGCCATTTTTTTTCTCAGCAGCATAATTTCGAGAAATGATTGGAGTATATGTGTTTTTTTTCTCGAGTCGATAGCTGGCGCAGAAGGCAATTATTTCCGAATTTGGTATAAAAAAAACAAAAAAAAATCGACCTAAATGAAAATTGTACAATTGAAAAAAATAACAAAGAATCTGTCAAAACAAGATTCCAACGCTAGTTAAATCGTTGGAATCGGATAATTAGTTTAGCCATAATGATTTTTTTTTATTTTTTAATTACTAAAATCTTTTACTTTTAATATCATGAATATGTCAATTGAAAATTTTTTTTTTACAAAATCCTTTAGGATTTGTGTTAGTGATGTAAAATACTATCGAAAAAATGTATCTACAATCAAAAACTAATTTTGACCTAATTCAGGTGGCCCGTTTGAGAAATTCTGACCCTTTTATAAAAAAAAATATTTTTATTTCTAGTAATTTTAATTATAATAAAATTATAGTTACAGAGCTACCTGTAACCATACAGACATTAAGGTGATGCAAAAATATTTTATCGAGGTGAAATTGGTGTAACTTTGTTAGTATACCCTGAAAATTTCATCAAAATCGCGTTGATATTACAGAAATTACGATATTTGGCCTTCAAGATATCCAGACTTGAGTTTAGGCTACTTTTTTGTTTATAAGACGATTTTGATGAAATTTTCAGAGTTTACTAATACAGTTACGATATTTTCAATGAAGCTATTGAAAATGTCGTATTTTTTAAGGTATACCCTCCAGACGCATTTTTAGGATGTATTTAATTAAAATACGATTTTTTGTTGGTTTTATTAATAAATATATTTTTATTTCTTGTAATTTTCATTAAAATATTATAATAATAAAATTATAGTTACAGAGCTACCTGTAACCAGGCCCGGACTGGGACCATTTGGGGCCCTCAGCTAAAACCTGTAAAGGGGCCCTCTACCGGTGGTCTGAGAGGGTATGGACATTTTTTGAAAATTAGGTGCTTGAAAACGCGTTTTACGCTAAGAATAAATTCAGCTAATGTTTCGAGTTTCAAGATAGAGTCAAACTTTTTTGGGTCTAACCAAGAGCAATCCTGTAAAACGTCTTTGTTTGCGCAAAATCTTTCTTCGATACTCATCCTCGCACAGTCTAAAATATCAAAATATACAACTTTGTAATGTTGAACTGTTGAAATAGAATCAGCTTCATCTTTTGATTTTTCACCGGGCATCAATTTTTTCTTTGACGTTCTTTTTCTCTTAAAGTCCAACTCTAACTCGACATCAATGTCATTTTCGTCTAGCTTAAGATTAACTGCACTTGCATAGGTTTTGTTTTTGCATACAATGCTTCAAAATGCGCGTCATTCCTTTTGTCCTTAACTTGCTGGAGCAGTGTTTGTACTAATTTCCAAGCTAAAGCATAGTCAATGGTTTTACTTTGCAAGTACTTAGAAACAGGGAAAGTGACCAAAAACAAATCTAGTAAAACAAACGACATAAACAAGTTTTCAAATTTGGACCATTGACTTATCAGGTTTCTTGCTGTGAATCGAGATTTGCCGTCAAAACTTCCATCAGAGATTTCTTTAAAAACAGAAATAAAATTGAAGAATTTAGCGCAATTTACACTGTCTTCACTGATTAAGAATTCTACATCAACAATTGATGAAATAGCCTTATGTTTGCTCCACCACCTCGTTGCTCCTATTTTTTGCACTCTGTAAAACTTGTCATGAGCAGTATGTTTTCTTTTTGTTTCCTTTGAGGTAAGAAATAACGCAGATTCTTCCACCAACCCAAACAAGTTCTCAGCTTGTAGTAACTTTACTGTTGAGTCAGCTACAACTAGGTTCAGTACGTGTGCCATACAGTGAGTATAAATAAGGTCTTTATTTTCTTTTTTTAAATGGGCTTGTAGCCCATTGTAACAGCCTTTCATGTTGTTAGCTCCATCAAACGAACAAGCAATAATATTTGACATTGTAATGCTATACTCAGATAATTTTTTTTGAAAACAATGGTGTGGGGTGGGAGTGGATGTTATTATATGTAGGAGAGGGGGGACCGCGCAGACGATACACCACAATAACGTAACTCAACTCGCAACACAGTAGCTCGTATAAAGCTTTCGTATGAATGGCGAGATATAAACAGTTGTTGGACGTGTTCTACTTTTGAAAATGTAAACACATAACCAAGAACTCCAAATAACTTCTAACAAGACAAAAACTTTTTTTTGTACATTATGTGGGGACCCCTTTGGGGCCCTCTCGGGCAGGGGCCCTCCGCGATCGCGGACCTGCGGACCTGGCCAGTCCGGGCCTGCCTGTAACCATACAAACATTAAGGTGATGCAAAAATATTTTATCGAGGTGAAATTGGCGTAACCTTTTGAGTATACCCTGAAAATTTCATCAAAATCGCGTTGATATTGCAGAAATTACGATATTTGGCCTTCAAGATATCCAGACTTGAGTTTAGGCTACTTTTTTGTTTATTGGACGATTTTGATGAAATTTTTAGAGTTGACTAATACAATTACGATATTTTTAATGAAGCTATTAAAAATGTCGTATTTTTTATAATAATAAAATTATAGTTACAGGCTTCAGTAACCATGAAAATATTTATGGGTATACCCTAAAAATTTCATCAAAATCGCGTTGATATTGCAGAAATTACCTTATTTGGCCTTCAAGATATCCAGACTTGAGTTTAGGCTACTTTTTGTTTATAGGACGATTTTAATGAAATTTTCAGGCTTTACTAATACAATTCCGATATTTTCAATGTCGCATTTTCTGAGGTATACCCTATAATCGCTTGTGCTTTAAAAAATATTATAAAAGTAATTAAAAAAATGTGCCAAACGAACCGATTTTGAAGATCCTTTCAACGTATATTAACACCAATGCGCTATATTCGATAAAAATATCAAAAAACTTAAAAAAAACAGATCCACTAAATCTCTTAATCTTAAATATTCTTTACATTTCGAACTAGAAGTTTTCTTTACATTATATTATAATAACGTTAATAACAATAAGCGGGAGCTAATTACGAATTTAAATTCTCACGAGCAACTAACCCAATAAACTAAGAGTGCCATGCATCTTCATTTCACTCGCCAATCGTGGCTTACCGTACCTAAATCTCCTTTCTTCTTTCTTCTTCGATTTTTCCGAAGCGGAATCTCGCCGTTTGCGAGCAATTTTTATGTGTACTATTTGCAGTGTAAAGGTCAATAGGATTTTACTGAGAAATATAATAGAGAAGAACAAAGTTAATCGGATTTTAATCGAAGACATAAGTCAATTGTCCTAATATATGTTTGAAATTAGTGAAAGTATAACTTCTACATTTAAAGTTAAAATTTGATAAAAATAGGAGGATTATTAGTATTGTTGCTACCGTGGTGAAATTGGCGTACTTTTCTTAGTACCCCCAGAAATTTTCATTAAAATCGAGTTGATATTAAAGAAGTTACGATTTTTGGCCTCCAATATAACCCGATTTAAGTAGGTATAGACTTTTTTGTTTGTTGTGCGATTTTGATGAAATTTTCAGGGTTTACTAAAACAACTACGTTTTTATTATTTAATTTATTAAAAATGTGGTATTTTTTAAAATTTTGTTAACGTACTCGCACAAATATTGTATTTAAAATACGACATTTTTCATAGCTCCATTGAAAATACCGTATTTGTATTAGTAAAGTGTAACAATTTCATCAAAATCGTCCTATAAACAAAAAAGTAGCCCAAACTCAAGTCGGGATATCTTGAAGGCCAAATATCGTAATTTCTGCAATAACAACGCGATTTTGATGAAATTTTCAGGGTATACTAACAAGATTACGCCAATTTCACCTCGATAAAATATTTTTGCATCATCTTAATATTTGTATGGTTACAGGCAGCTCTGTAACTATAAATTTAAAATATTCTAATAAAAATTATAAGACACAAAAACGTTTTTTAAATAAAACCAACAAAAATCGTATTTTATAAGATTTATTATAAAATGGACCTAAATCAGGAAATCTAAGTGGCCAAAAATGTAAAGTCGCCATTACAAACCATTTTTATGAAAATTTTAAGGTATAAAAATCACTATTTTCGTAAATGAAAATGAAACTACTTTAGAACATTTTAAACCATAAATTTCAATTGTCTACCTAGTTGTTTGGGAAAATTCTCAAAAATAAATTATAAACGATAATCTGTGTATTTCATTGTTTCAAGAAATAAAAGAGAAAGTGAGAAAGATATAAAAAACGATTTTACAATAAAATTACTTGTTAGTTTTTGTTAGGTATACTTAAGTGTTTATAAAACTGTTTGGCGCGTTTTTTTACAAAACTTTTCTTACCTTTGAATGGCCTGAGATAGTTTGAACAGTCGAATTTGGAGGTGGTGTGTAAGATGAGAAGTCCATAAGTCCAAATAAAGGATGAGATGATGTTGGTTTTTTGGTTGTAGTGGTTTGGAGATTGTTGACTAAAAAATAAACAATGTTTATTAAATTTTTTTTTAAATATTGGTGTGGTGGAGTAAGCCTATTTTTGCCGGTATACCCTTAAAATCTCATCAAAATCGCATTCAAATTGCAGGAGTTAGAATTTTTGACCACCAAGATACCCCGATTTAAGTATGTCAAATTTTTTTATTTACGGGGCAATTTTGATAAAATTTATAGGGTTCGCTTTTTTATTTTATTATTTACCACTATAATTTTACTCAGGAAGTTGCAAACTGTTATGCAAATAGAAACAATTACAACTTGTAATTTACAAGTTAATAAAATGTCCACTTTAGAAAAACAATTATAAAAGACGCAATTAGGAAAAACATGGGAACTAAAATATGAAATATAGTAATATAAATTTCTATATTTACCATAAAATTTGGTTTGGAGAAAATTTAATAATATTATACCTATCATTATACTTCTAGACTGTAATTATATTAATGCAAATCCATGACAGTACAATAGGCATTAACTTACAGATTTTTTTATGCAAATCTTCCAAATAAGAGAAACTACTCAGAATGACTTATAAGTAAATATTATTTTATTGTTATAAATGTATTGAATCAATTTTCACTTAAATCCGAAGAAAAATGTAGTAGCAAAAATATGGCCACCAATATCACCCGATTATGTTTTTTCACCACAATAATAAAACTTTCAATAACTTACTTATATGTGGCCATTCGCTGTACACAACCTTCAAAGAGTTGCTTTCCTCCTTATTCAGTAACTCACGGCCAGTTTTGTTGTGATGTTCCACTCTAACGGAGAATTTTGAGGTTATGAACGATAAATTGGTGTCGTTATTTTGCCTCCCGTTTTCCACTTTTGGAGCCATGCTCCACGCTGTAGTGGGGGTGGTGGAGTCAAATTTGTATGTTTGTGGCGTAACCACGTATATTTTTTCTTTGGTTAGTGGTGACGTGGTTACTTTGGTTACGTCCCATGTTGTTTTTGCGACTTCAAATGGTGTTGGTATGTTCTTGGTTGTTGATTCGGGAATCACCAAGTTGCTTTCAAAATTTTTGAGGAGGTTTTTTATCAAAGATTCCTTATCGTGTGAGGTTTCATCCTCGTAGTTTTGGTGGGAGTCCAAGTAATCTTTGATAGTTTTCTTTATTTCCACGTCAGTTTGTTTTAGTAGGGTTTTAATAGGTGATTCTTTATGATAAACCGAGTTTTCTTTCTCTTGCGTTTCAAGATAATCAGTCAACATCTTCCTGACATCGACATCTTTTTCTAGTAGCAAGGTCTTTAATACTGACTCCTTTTTAACTGTTTTCTTATTACCATCTTTCAACAATGCTTTCACAAGCGACTCCTTTCTAGTTTCCTTCTTAACTTCCACATTCTGTTTCAGCAGATTCTTTAAAGGAGACTTCCCGTAATGTTTGTTACTCTTCAAATAATCCGTTGGAATCTTCCTGGACTCGCTGTTACCTTGCTTGAATAAACTCTTGATAACCGACTCTTTCTTCGTAGACTCAGCACTTTCAAAGTTGTTTAATTTGTTGGAATACTCTTGCTGGGTCCAATGGTCGATATTTTTTTGCAGTGATATTATGTCATACGGTAAATTCGCGTTGTGGTGGGCGTTTTGACGTTTGCCTTCATCTATTAGATCCTGGATGTTATATACTGGGGTTGTTTGTGGTTTCCGGAAACCAGTAGCTTTATTTTCCGACCATTTAAAGTCCTCCATGAATTTGGACCACACCGATTGCTGTGTTGAGGATGGAGGGGTGTATATTGGAAGTAAGGTTGTATATCCACCTAAATAAATAATATGTTTAGGTTTGAAACCTGTTAATATAAAATTGTTAACTCACCATTTGGAGGTACTTTTCTGGTGTTTGTTGGCTTTTGGTAGAACTGAGGCTTCTCGAAAGGTATCACCTTTTTGTTCATGACATATGGCACTATAATTTGTATTTGCTTTTTGGTCGTGCTTTCTACTGGTTGTAACCAAGTTGATTTTCCGGGTGAAGGTGGCAATAGACTTTGTGACATCTCAGGAGCATAACTGGGTCTCCAATTATTACTACCAAGAGGTGTTGGGGTAGGCGGGTTTACATTACCTGCAAATCTAGGATCGTTCACTTTTTGGATATCCAAAATACTATCCCCCAAAATGCCTTGCTCTTGCAAAAGTTTTTTGATTACGTCTGTTTGATCTTGACTCTCTTCTGGATAAGTTTCCGGCAATCTTAAGGATTTACCACTGTCTCTTTTGGTTTGGTTCGCCAAAGTAACGTTTGAATTAACGCTGGAAGCAGCTGTATGAGTGTCTTCCACAATGATTGGATTTTCGCTTAGTTTAGGGTCTTCATTATAGTTTGGCTTGTTATGATTCGCTTTACTTTGGTAGTTTTGCTGGGGTGGACTGTATATATTGTGCGATCTTTGATCATTGAAGTTGACGTTCTGGTACAAGGTATTATGAGTATCTTGTGCAACTTGGTATTGATTGGGCAAAGGTTCGTTTAAATCAAACGGTTCCCTTTCGAATGGCGAGCCACTTTGTTGCGCATTGATAACTTGCTGGTTATTATTGTTAATGTTATGCTGATAATCATTTATATGGTCATTGGTGTTATGCTGATGATCGTTGTTATTTTGCTGATGATTGACATTTTGATGTTGTCCACTAACATCATCTTGTTCATTGACATTAACCTCAACCAAAGGACTTTGTATAACATTGATGGGATGTTCTATGGAGCTCAAATAGTCAGCGACGTTAATGCTGGGCAAAACTTGCACATCATCAGCATGATTATCGTATGTATCTTTAAAGTTACCATGATCCCTGATGGGTGCCACAGGAAAACTGCTCAAATTTGGGAATGGTATGGGTTTTCTTACATCATCGATACTATCACCACTTGATAAGGACAATTGCTCATGCACCATAAAGTAATCCTGAGCGTTTGGTGCTAGCGGTGCTCCATAACTATCCGAAGGAATAGGCTGAGGGGGGCCATAATTACCACTTGGAGAAGTGGGAGTAAGCTTTTGGGGGGGACCATAGTTGATATTGGGTGCTCCGTAGGTACCACTAATCGGGGGAGGACGTATATCGGGAGGAGCACCGTAACTTTCCATAATTGGTTTCAAAATTGTTGTCGGGGTGTTGAATGGACTTTGAGGGAGATACTGATTATTCGGGGGTCCATATTGATTCACTGGAGGTTTGGGCGGGCCGTACTGATTATTTTGAGGTCTTGGAGGTCCGTATTGGTTACTGGGAGGTTTGAATTGGTTGGGGGGTGGACCGTATTGAGGTCTTGGTGGTCCATAGGATTGCATTGGGGATGGGGGCCCATATACTGGTTTTGGAGGTCCATATATGGGTTTTTGAGGTGCAAAGTTGTTACTGGGTGGTCTGAATGCTTGCTTGGGTGGCCCATAGTCGTTATTAGGCGGTGGAAAATTGTTATTCGGTGCTCCATATGTATTGGAGGGTAGGTAATTCTTTGACGGGGCTACATACTTAAAATTAGGTCTTGTAAAGCTTTGTACGTGATCCCTGTGGTTTATAGGAGGTGGTACGACGTAATCGTGCACCGCAGTTTCACTTGCAGGTCCACTATGACCATTCAGAGCACCAAAGGCTGTAAGCGAAGGGTTGGGGAAGCCATAATCTTTGGAGGGTTCCTTCTGGAAAAACTTTGGGGGACCGTAATTGCTTGGAGGTAATAAAGCGTCCAAGTGGGTGACTTGGGGCGGTGGTGCCACATTTTGGTGTTGATTTGTTGCCATGGGAACCCATGGTTCTTTATTGCAGGGGTGGCAGTCTTTTTCTGGTTGCGCGAACGCATGCGCCGGTGGGGAAGGGGGTAAATATTGGAAGTTGCTCGTGTCCGACTCGGCAACTAGATCGTTTTTGTCGTTGCTGTTGAATGGGAATAGCCAACTGGCTATTTTGTTTATAAATGAGGGTTCTTCGGGGGTTTGATGCTGGTACGACTGTGATGGTTGTAATTTTGTATTTTCGTGGATGTCTATCCAGTCTCCTGCCTCTTTTTGGGCTTCTTCTGACGCCAAGCATATCGTGAAGAGGAGAAGGAGGATGTATAAAGTCTGCAATAAAAAATATGCTTTAAATTAAACACGGTTTATTGTAGCTAACAAATGTATATGAACTTTTTTGTGGATAATTTTAAGATCTTTAATATAAAATCATCAATATTAATTTTAGATAAATAACAATCGAGATATGTGCACATGTATTTTGCATTTTCTTGAAACACAAATATGTAAAACTATTGCCCATGACTGTATGTAAACTAGGTTACTATAAACTTTTTAATGAAAATTTTGTGAATATAAAGAGTAAAAGTTTTACTCATAAGTCATTAAAGTCTGTAATTAAAATTAGATAGAATCGTGTTGGTTTATTAATTAGAAATGTAAATTATAAGCAAGGAAGAAATTATAGACAAATTATTGGTTATTATTATAATTAATCATGTCCTAATAAAATTTTAGACTTATTAATAGTTTGTAATGTCACTTTTTGGTTTATATTATAGAAATAGGTGAACAATAAAAAGCAATTCATTTTTTATTTATTTTTATATCTTGTCATTTCGTGACCTTGGAATGACAAGGTTCTAAGTGCAGCTGCCCCGTTAAGCAAAAATGCCTTACCTGCAATAATTAATATTCTAGATAAGTCATTTTTGCTTAACGGCGCAACTGCACTTAGAACCTTGTCATTCCAAGGTCACGATTTGTTGCAGAAGATAAATAATGTTTTTCTATTTATTGTTAGAAATTAGTTTTTATAATTAGTTTTGTATTCACAAAACTAAAAAAAACAATTATTATTTTGCATCATATGGGAAAAACCACAAATTCGCACAGTGGTTTAAAATGAAAAAATTGTGGGAAAAAAATCGCACAGGAGTATAAATATAAATAATGGTGGAAAAATTTCTCAAAATTTGCATGATATTTAAAAAAAATCAAAACTCTAAATTTCTAATTTTTTTTAAATTAAAGGCAGAAGCATAGCACCTGCTTTTTATTTTTTTCAACAGGTAATTACCTGTAATTACCAACAAATTAGTTTATATAATTCGTTTTTTATTCACAAAACTAAAAAAAACAACTATTATTTTGCATCATATGGGAAAAACCACAAATTTGCACAGTGGTTTAAAATGAAAAAAATGTGGGAAAAAATCGCACAGAAGTATAAATATAAATAATAGTGGAAAAATTTCTCAAAATTTGCATGATATTTTAAAAAAATTCAAAACTCGGTAATTACCTGTTGAAAAAAATAAAAAGCAGGTGCTATGCTTCTACCTTTAATTTTAAAAAAATTAGAAATTTCAGTTTGAATTTTTTTAAAAATTAATTTTTAAAAATTAATTTTTAATTTTTAACTGAAATCACCCTTAAAAAAATATGGGCGAGTAGTGCAGTCGCCCCACCCAAAAACCGCCAATGAACCACAGGACTTTAAAGGTGCTAACAACTTGAATCAAAAGAATTAAGCCGAGATCAAAGATTAAACCCGGTAGCAGAGCCATAAAAAAGAAGATAAAAAGACGTTTTATCTTACAACTATTTAAATTCCACTTTCTTCGCTCGAACAAGAAGAAGAAGATGATCTCAGGGCTCACGACCTGCCGGTAATGAACACAAAATAAAAAGAAGAAGAAGAGGAGTGCTTTCTTCCAGCGTTATTTATTTGAGTATGCATCTCGAGTCCTAAGGCTAAAGATCTTAAGAGAAGAAGACGAAGGTCTACTTACCCATACTTTGTAGGTCATTGGCTAAGCGACTTGCACCCAGCATCTGCTCGAACAATATTGCGCTTCGTTCATTACTTTCGATATTTAAATTATCGGCAAGAAGAAAATGTTTAATTACTTGTTTATGGGTTTAAAATTAATATCACCTTGTAAATTTCACTTATGATAAGTGAAAGAAGGCTTATTTGTTTAGTATGAAAATGTGCGTTATGTCTATTAAAGTGGCGTTTAAAAAATAAATTGGAACAATAATCTACGCACCGACAAAGCCAAAATAATTGCATTTTTAACTACGAATTTTGACAACTCAATATGAATATTAATTAATATTCTGCAAGCATTTCTCTTATCACCGCTTTTGTTTAATTTCGTTCAGGATCTCATGCCAGCATCGACAGACGCGTTTCGTTCTGTGGAACTTATCAGTGCCGAGTTGCTATAGGCTTGAGACCCAAACGAAAACAGATAATGTCATGACATATAGAAGACCGCGTTGAAAAACGATAGATGGCACCATTGTGCAGGCAAATTCTCTTCTCACCGCTTTTGAACTATTCCTTTCCAATATAAGGAAGGGAATTAAAGTTTTCGTTTGGGTCTCAAGCCTATAGCAACTCGGCACTGATGAGTTCCACAGAACGAAACGCGTCTGTCGATGCTGGTATGAGATCCTGAACGAAATTAAACAAAAGCGGTGATAAGAGAAATGCTTGCAGAATATTAATTAATATATATATCTAGCGAGTTTGTCGCAAAGTATTAATACTTTTAATACAATAACTATAATCAATATTAATATATTTCCATTTTAATAAAATGTTGGGAAAATAGAAAAACTCCCCTTTTCCTGGCCTTCACAGATAAAAAAAATGCATCTGGAGTTACGTGTGTAAGTTTTTTATAAATATTTTTTAAAACTAAACATATTTGTAAAATGTGATTTCTAACAATAATAGGTACCATTTCTTCTTATGAACTAAAATAAAAAACTTAAACCAGTTACATATTTAGGTATTCAAAGCAACAAATATGAAAATTAGTCGTTTTTATAAAACAACAATTGTTTATTTTTAAAATTCACACAACAAATTCAACTTTCTCGGTCATTTAAATCGAAAGTGATAAAATAACTCGACAATACGACAATTTTTACATGTTAATTCCAATGTTGATAAAGTAAAACCGTCGCTTATGTATGTCGAAAGCACAAACAAATTAACCGCATTGAAAAAAATTAATTTAAACAATTTAACGGTTAATAAATAAAGAACATGGAGGTGCCCGAACCGTGTAAACAATTATTGAGTAGTGTGAATTATTTAGTTATCTGTTTATATTTTGTAATTAAAAAAAAATAAAATTCTAATTTTATGTGTTAACCCTAGAGTGATACATATATTTAATTAAATAAGAAAAATGACAAAAGAATTTTTATTCTGCTAATAATATCATAGCAGATATTTTAAAATTAGATTAAATTTTTTTGCCAAACTGATATTTTTATTTAGTTCATTTAAAATATTTGCTTCTTATATTTGTAATTTTTTGCTAAACACATATTTTTAATTTCCTATCATAAATAAGGAGATATTTTTTATTCCGAATGATTGAGAGTTTGGACACCCCTGTTATTCCAAACGCCACAAAAACCGACCCATTCCAACAACAAACTAACGTCATATACGAGGTGTGTTCAGAAAATTTCGGGATTTTTCGTTTTTTGAAACAAATATTTATTTATTCGTGTACATTAATGTTGTCGCCTTCAAAATAGTCCCCAAAACTCGATCTTTGGGATAGCCTTTAGTTCTTTCAGCGATGAGCTTTTTATGTCATCTATGCTTGCAAAACAACGGCCCTTTAAGGTTCTCTTTATTTTTGGGAATAGGAAAAAGTCAGACAGAGGCATGTCTGGCGAATATGGAGGCTGGGGCATCATTACAGTATTGTTTTTGGCCAAAAATTTTGTTCAATTTTAGAACAAATTTTGCTTCCACGCGTTTCATACCCAAAACATTCGAAAAAATTTCATGGGATGAGCCAATCGATATACCAACATCATCAGCGACTTCTCTGATGGTTTATAACCATTTCTTCCACTTTTTCCATGTTTTTATCGGTTGTTAATGTACTTGTGCTTTCGGGGCGTTCGTCATCTTCAACGTCTTCACGGCCATATTGGAAACTCTTATACCACTTGTAAACTCTTATTTTACTTATAGCAGACTCCCTATAGGCCTTTGTTAACATTTCACAGAATTTATTCCATTTTTTAAGCAAAATTGGATACAAATTCTTTGATCCATTTCTTTTAACGAACGAAAAATCGCCGAGCTCATAAAACACGTCTAACCTTAGCGGCTGCCACAGACAAAGTAAACAATGAAAACAGCTAAAGTTTTTATCATACTTCGGGGGCATGTATACCAACATAATAAAGAAAATTTTATGACAACCGGACCCTCCGAACCCGCGAAATTTAACAATTTCCGTTATTTTCTGAATACACCTCGTATATATACATTTAAAAATACAAAAATTAAAATGAAAATATTGAATGTTTAACTAAAAAACTTTAAAATTTAAAATATCACTTTGGAAATTAACACAAAATAATAGTTTCTAAATAAAAAATAAGACGGAGCCCCATAGAACTCATGAGTTACATTTAAAAATACATATGTTCATCAATTACGTTTCTGTGATTGCGAAAAATTTCACCTTCAAATAAAGTATTTCCTTTACACCATTTAAAGTAGGTATAATTAAAGGATGTAATCAAAATAGAGAGTGACATCACATTTTCTTGCTATAGCATTTAAAAACCTCTTTAAAAGAAAAGTGAAATTACTCCTTAATGGTCAAAGAAGAAGACTCCAACTATTAAGTGACCTCTTCCGCAAATTTGAAATCCACTATCCACATAAGAATAAGAAAATCTTAGAAAACATAAAAACACGTTTCTTTTGTCCTTAGCATAGTATATACATAAAATCTTATATGGGACTGCTGCTTTACTGGTCGTTTGTTTTAATATGTATCATTATAAATTTTTATTTCCATTTGATCCAATTTAACATCTGCTGTTCGGTACAGATGCCAGAAAAATGAAACATGTAATTGCCCGTTTTACACACCAAAACATAATTATTAACTATGGCCCGATTACCCAGTAAAAAAATTATATGTTATTATGCTAAAAGGTTTAATTGTTTTTATTTTATTTATTATGCATTTAAAATGAGTAAAACAAATTATTGTTAGAATAAATAAAATGTTGTTTAGTACCAAAAATTTATTTTTTCTACTCCCACCTTTAAAACGCCCTGATCTTTTAAATGCACAAGTTGTGGCTTTATGGAGCTTTAGTCACGTGCTGAAGTTAGCAACAGGTTTTAGTCACGAGCTGAAGTTAGTTGATTTAGTATTTTTAGTATTTAAAAAGTGGTGCTGAACACCTTAATTAAATACTCTGGCACTGTCAAATTGACAGTAATATTTATTATTGATAATTTACTTGTTAATTATTATATAATATCGATATAAAAAGATAACTATGCCAAAAATAATATCAGATTCTAAAGTAAAAGAACTTTTAGGGCAAAACTTAATTTCGATGTAACGTTTTTGGTTTTAAATATCGTCGCCTTCAGGAGAAAATCACGTAACTCCACATTTTCATTAAAATTGTATTTTAGTGGCATCTGTTAGATAAAACTGTAACTAATTTATATGCAAGTTACAGAAGTCCTAAAATAAACCGTTAATTTTAAATTTAGAAAAATAAATATACGTATCTCCAATCGTGGAGGAGCGTCCAGGGAATAATGCCTAACTCCAATATACAAATCAGTGCCATTGACAAGTATAAGTTATTGCCTAGTTATTTTTTCTGTATGTAAGTATGAAAGATTGTATAGTGTGTAAAGTTAAGGTACCATGAATAATTTAAGGTTACTTTTATTAACATAAAGTACATATTGGAGATACGTAATTTTCCATTAAACAATTTTTTGGCGGTAATGTGGAGATACACCAATACACCTTTAATATGTTTTTCTTTCCTCCTGTAAAATTTTACAACATGGAGTTAAGCAATTTTCTCCTGAAGGCGACGATATATTAATTCACACATTATTTTCAGCTAAGCAGATCAATTTATCAATTTATATATATAAATTATTTTTTCTACAATTGATTGATTGAGACATCGTTTTTTATTAATTTTTTAACTGCACAAATGTTGATATTTATAGAAACCTTTTAGCAAATTTAATTTACGATTTCGACGAAAGGTAATCCACCAATTTTTTTTAAGCTTAAAGCCGTCATTAAGGCAATAAAATTTTAAGGTCACTAAATACATTTTATAATTTCTTTTAGATGGCCAATTAAAAATAGCAAATGTATGATGTCTATATATAGAATATATTCTTTAAACACACCCATAATTCAATGGTAAAAGAAATCTGGTTTGTGGAGAATATAAAAAACGGTTCGTCATGTGTTGCATTTTGCCATGTCACTTACATTATATTTATGGATTTTTTACTATCAATAACTCACCTTATACCTAGACATCTTGTGTTCTTTAAAAAGTCTATAAAATTGTCTCTCTCATTTCTGATTTACTTTCTTGGGGTTCCCCGTATATTTATGTGGATTAATACACCTGTAAGAAAAAATAAAAATATGAAAAAAGGTCATTTTTATTAAATTTTAACATGTGTGTATTGTTTCCAAATGTGTCATTTTCGTTCATTGATATTTTTGTTAAAAATGGCAAGGCAGTGTAAGTATAAAAACAAAATTTTTTTGTCAGTTAAAATTTTTCTCTCTAAAAATGAAATAGTGAAAAATGGTTATCCCAAAATTTTGCCAATTCTTATGTAAAACTGTCCCCGAAAATGTCGTCAAAAGTTAAAAAAGTAGAACAGTTTTTGAGATATAGTCAATTTTCCATTTAATATGTAATTGACTATATCTCAAAAACTGCTTCATTTTCATAATTTTTGACGGTATTTTCGGATTCAGGGGACAATTTTACATATAAATTGGATAGGAATTTACCATAGTTAAGCATGGCACAAGTAAAAAAGCAGCCACTAATAACTATTAAATTAGTCATTTTTGACTAATTCATTTTTAGAGAGTACTTTCATAAAATAAGGAATACAAATATTGTATTTTCAAGAAATAATGGATAATAATAAAAAAAAAATTAAATCTGATATCTGTCATTTAGTCACGAATTTTAATTAGGCACGAGCAAGCTTGCTAGCGAGTGTTTTATTAAATGAGTGTCCAGAAAAGTTTATAAACAAGTTGCATATTATACTTTTTCTACGATAAATACTAAAAACCCGTGACTAAAACGCCATAAAGCCACATATTGTCCATGTGTATGAGTAAAAATAAATATTATATAACTGATCATAATAATTACCTATTATACAAAAAACTGAAAATGGAGAATGTCAGGATTTCATTCATCATCATTGATAAAATTTAAGTACCTATCCATTTTTTTAACAAAAAACATTTTTTTTAAATTTGGTATATTTTTTAAAATTTTACCCACATTTTCAATAGTTTTATATAATCTTTTCATAAAAACTAAAATTTTAAATACCAAAAATTATAAATATTTCCACTATTCTTTAACGCTTTAATAAATATAAATATACTAATAACCCACACATTAAAAAATTTAAAACCACTAAACTGAAATAAATTAAATTACAATAGCACAATAAACTACATATTTATTTAAATAATTTCTTTAACCTAATTCATATGAATACCAAAATAAAAGAAATTATGAAAATATTAAAACCAAAAAATGGCAATTAAAAATTAAAAAAATACATTGCTCTAAAAATATTAATAGGAAACTAATATAAAGTAAAACTAAGGCATTAAAAAAGGTCATGTGTTTAATTTAGCATACAATTTAGTTAATCTAATTAGGCGGTATTTATATCTTTTTTATTATTTACTCGTTAATATATATATAGTTAAATTTCAAATTATTATATACTTTCTCTATATATATGTGCATATATGTACACTATGAAAAATTATAATTTAATTTGTTAGAATATATAATTATGAATGTTCAGGTTTAATTTATCAGGTTACTAAATTTGCAGCGCATTCACCTTTTTTCAAAAATGGTGGATGCGCCACACCATTATGTAGTTTTAGTTAATTAGTAAAAAAATATTGTTCTTTGACAATTTTTATATGTAAAAATATTGAAGGGGTAAAAAAAATCATCTAATAAATTGAATAGGCCAAAAATTGTTCAATTTCATTAAAGTCGGTCTACTACTTTTAAAAAGTGTTAATCAAAAGCCGGCTAAAAACTGTTTACGTACCATAAATTTTTAATTAAAATCAATCCAAAAAGGCACAAAAAGTCTACGCTCACTTTTGTTTACACTCACTCCAAAATACTTCACGTAAACATAAAAACCCGATAGAATTCTTAGTAATCTAAACGTACTCTTCGAAGCGTGGAGAAAGTTCGTTTTTCGACGTGACGCGTCTGTCTTCTTCGGTATCGAGCGAGAAAATAAACCACTTTAAGCTCGTCTAGGCGTTTTATACTGCAGAAGGCCCGCATTTGGTGCCCGAGTGTTGACAGTATCTGTTTGGACCCGCTTTGATTAGATTCACTTTTGTGTCTGGAATTCGATGGGTCTGGGCCGCGGAAGGTGGCATGATTAGATGATTAGTTTGGTAGTTGAATTATTTTGACAGAGTTTTAAATGGGCCATTAGCCATGAGAGTTATATGTGTTTTAATGGGATATGGTGTTGAAATCTCTTGTGGAAAAAAGGCTTTAGATATACATAATGTAGCCATTTAGATTCTTTTTGTTGTTTAAATGACATTTTTGTAAACTGGGCTATTAAAAATAAATAACACAATTTTTTTAACATAGGGGATGACTGAAAAATTAAAAAAATAATATCCATAAAATATTAATAAGTAAATGGGTAATATTACATTTGGAAAATTATGTATAAACAGAGTATCCCAAAAATAAAGAAACTAAAGAAACTAAAGAAACTAAAGAAACTAAAGAAACTAAAGAAACTAAAGAAACTAAAGAAACTAAAGAAACTAAAGAAACTAAAGAAACTAAAGAAACTAAAGAAACTAAAGAAACTAAAGAAACTAAAGAAACTAAAGAAACTAAAGAAACTAAAAAGGAACTAAGGGAACTAAAAAGGAATTAAGGGAACTAAAAAGGAATTAAGGGAACTAAAAAGGCACTAAAAAGAAACTAAATGAACTAAAAAGGAAATAAAGAGGAACTAAAAAGGAATTAAAAAGGAACTAAAATTGAACTAAAAAGGAAATAAAGGAAATAAAAAGGAACGAATGGAAATAAAAAGTAACTTAATGAACTAAAAAGGAACTAAAAAGGAACTAAACAAACTAAAAAAAACTATAAAGGTACCAAAGGAACTTAAAAGGAACTAAAAAGAAACTAAAAAGGAATTAAAAAGGAACTAATATTGAACTAAAAAGGAAATAATAATAATCTTTATTTAGCTGATTCGCTATAAAAACATTACATAAAGAAAAAGATATTAATAAAAAAGTAAAACATAAAAATATAACACGTAATAATATGGTGAAAAACACAATAAAATAACAAGATAGAAGAATGTAAAAACTATATAACAAATACAATGGGGATCACAATTAGTGTTTTAAGATGATAGATTTAGTTAACAAGTTTCTAAACGTATTAAAATTATCATTATTAAAGAAAATAAAAAGGAACTAAAGTTACTAAAGGAACTAAAAAGGAACTTAAGGAACTAAAAAGAAACTAAAGGAACCAAAAAGAAACTAAAAAGGAACTAAGGGAACTAAAAAGGAATTAAGGGAACTAAAAAGGCACTAAAAAGAAACTAAATGAACTAAAAAGGAACTAAAGAGGAACTAAAAAGAAACTAAATGGAAACTAAAGAAACCAAAAAAACTTAAGAAACTTGAGAAACTAAAGAGCATAGAGAAACTAGAATAAACCAAATAAATTAAATAAATTATATAAAATAAATAAATCAAAGAAATTAAAAAAACTAAAAATAAACTAAAGAAACTAAAAATAATCTTAAAAAAAGCTAAAACAAACTAAAGAGCCTAAAGAAACTAAAAATAAACTACATGGAAACTAAAGAGCCTAGAGAAACTAGAATAAACCAAAGAAACTAAATAAGAACTTAAAGAAAATAAACTAAAAAAACTAAAAATAATCTTAAAAGAAACTAAAAACAAAAGAGCCTAAAGAAACTAAAAATAAACTAAATGGAAACTAAAGAAATTAAAGAAACTAAAAAAACTAAACAGAATCTAAAAATAAACTTTAAAAAACTAAAAGAAACTTAAAAGAAACTAAAGAAAACAAAACAACTAAAGAAACTAATCTTT
Source organism: Brassicogethes aeneus (assembly GCA_921294245.1). Classification (NCBI taxonomy): domain Eukaryota; kingdom Metazoa; phylum Arthropoda; class Insecta; order Coleoptera; family Nitidulidae; genus Brassicogethes; species Brassicogethes aeneus. The sequence goes on from OV121138.1 coordinate 5,002,594, forward strand.
AAAAAAACTTAAAGAAACTAAAAAAAACTTAAGAAAACAATAAAACCAAAGAAACTAAAGAAGCAATGCTGTTGTAAATCCCCCAAATCCGAATTTTTGGTGTTAAAATAGAATTAAAATGATTAAAATATTTTAAAAATATTTAAGTATACTATAGGTAATACTTAACATCGAAGTATTTGTCCTATAAAGCTGTTAATAAAGAAAAACTGAAATTAATCCTAGATAATCATTTGACTTAATGCGTGGCAATTTACTTATTTGTAATTAAACAAAAGGAAATAAAGAAAAAATGACAATTAAATGATGAAACATGTCCGAGAGATGAAAGTAATTGCAATTAGTATTACTCAACCTAATTAAACAGAATTAAAACAACAACTAGGCAAGCCAAGATTATCCATTTAATTCCATATAAACACATTCGGCTACGTGAAGAGACACCAATTAATTTAACGAGGGTATGTCAGTGCTGAAATTTAAGTGTGGTTACTTTCATCGCATCGCATTTCGCATAAAAATTTGTAAATTTCAAAACGTACACAAGTATTCAAATATTTATTACTTTAGAAAACTGGCGGTTTTACATGGCATATTTATTTTCCTATTATGAATGCACGAACTTGTAAATAATTTACGTAAAAAGCAATAAGCGAAAATTATAAATTAAAATATCAGGCTTTTATGTAACATTTGGGATGTTCATTATACAGGTGAATTTTTGCATGCATGTTGATCTTTTTCCTTAATTTCTATTTTACATATGGGTACTTTTTAATGATAGCGATAGCGGTTTACGCAATTTTATTCGAATATTTCGACATAAGCTTTCGTTGTTATAATTTTTTTCAGGATGTCTGTGCTGTTGGAAAATTTCTCTGCGTTGGCAAGGAAATGCTATCTTGAGGTGGTTCTATTGGTAGGACTTTGCTGCTACCCCTTCTTGAGTTTGGATTGCAGAGACTAAATATTAATATTAATTATTAATGCATTAATAGTTTTTAAAAATGGACTTACTCATAATTTCCCTTTTTATTTTTTACTTTTATACACATTTTAATGATTGTCATATCTAAACTAATTAAGGTTCTTTAATTTAACATGGAAATTTGCTTGTATTGTTTGTTCAATGATAAGATTGTATAGCTTGTGTTTTTTGATTTATTGGTGTAGATATTAAAATAGAAATTACATGTTACACTCAGGATTTGACGTGTTCGTGCGATATAATTTTTGTACTTTTTAGAAAAAATAATTTAATTTTTTATTATTGACTTGTACAAGAGATCTTTTAATGAAACTAAAGAAAGTAAAGAAACTAAATTTACCGCCGACGGTGGACTAGTGGTTAGTGCTGAGAGGTCGTAGGTTTGAATCCCACCAGGGCTATGGCTATTTATTTGTGTTTGTCCTATTGTGTAAAAGTCCTTCGGAGGGGACTTTAAGCCCGCGGTCCGTTCCTACCCCTAACCCGCTCAAGCTATTTAGTTGGCTTCTGGGACTTTTTAGGAAGTAAGGGTGGAACTAAAAGAGCGGTTTTGTTTTTTTGTAAATAAACTAAATAAACTAAATAAACTAAATAAACTAAATAAACTAAATAAACTAAATAAACTAAATAAACTAAATAAACTAAATAAAGCAAAGAAATTTAAAAAATTAAATAAACTAAATAAAGTAAAGAAAGAAAATAAATAAAATAAATAAACTTAAAATAAATTGAAAAGAAACTAAATAAACTAAACATATTTATAAAAGAAACTAAAAACAAACTAAAGAATTTAAAGAAAGAAACTAAAGAAACTAAAGAAACTAAAGAAACTAAAGAAACTAAAGAAACTAAAGAAACTAAAGAAACTAAAGAAACTAAAGAAACTAAAGAAACTAAAGAAACTAAAGAAACTAAAGAAACTAAAGAAACTAAAGAAACTAAAGAAACTAAAGAAACTAAAGAAACTAAAGAAACTAAAGAAACTAAAGAAACTAAAGAAACTAAAGAAACTAAAGAAACTAAAGAAACTAAAGAAACTAAAGAAACTAAAGAAACTAAAGAAACTAAAGAAACTAAAGAAACTAAAGAAACTAAAGAAACTAAAGAAACTAAAGAAACTAAAGAAACTAAAGAAACTAAAGAAACTAAAGAAACTAAAGAAACTAAAGAAACTAAAGAAACTAAAGAAACTAAAGAAACTAAAGAAACTAAAGAAACTAAAGAAACTAAAGAAACTAAAGAAACTAAAGAAACTAAAGAAACTAAAGAAACTAAAGAAACTAAAGAAACTAAAGAAACTAAAGAAACTAAAGAAACTAAAGAAACTAAAGAAACTAAGAAACTAAAGAAACTAAAGAAACTAAAGAAACCAAAGAAACCAAAGAAACTAAAGAAACTAAAGAAACTAAAGAAACTAAAGAAACTAAAGAAACTAAAGAAACTAAAGAAACTAAAGAAACTAAAGAAACTAAAGAAACTAAAGAAACTAAAGAAACTAAAGAAACTAAAGAAACTAAAGAAACTAAAGAAACTAAAGAAACTAAAGAAACTAAAGAAACTAAAGAAACTAAAGAAACTAAAAAAACTAAAGAAACTAAATAAAGAAAATAAATAAACTAAAAAAGAAAAGAAACTAAAAATAAACTGAAAAGAAACTAAATAAACTAAACATATTCCTAAAAGAAACTAAAAACAAACTAAAGAGCCTAAAGAAACTTAAAATAAACTAAATGGAAACTAAAGAAACTAAAGAAATTAAAAAAACTAAAGAAACTAAAACAACTAAAGAAACTACAGAAACTAAAGAAACCAAAAAAACTTAAGACACTTAGGAAACTAAAGAGTCTAGAGAAACTAGAATAAACCAAATAAATTAAATAAACTAAATATAGTTTGTGTTTTTTGAGTTATTAGTCTAGATATTAAAATAGAAATTACATGTTACAAAAAAATCGATATTAAATCAATATTAGCAGACGGCAGTACCTACATAGGTGTTTTTCGTAGGTCACGTATTCAGCATGACATTGTTTAAGAACTTTCTGCAGTTGTTACCAATTTGTTTGTTCTAACACATACATTTACTACACCTTTGTTGGCAATTTCACTATTCGTTCCAGCTTTCATACAGGCAGCATGTGCACATCAGCGCTACTCATTTGGCGAATATCTGCTGGTTGTACCACAATTAGGGGTCTTTCCACAACAAGAAATTTTTTAATTTATCTAAAAAAAAACAGTAGTTAAAATAGATTTAATTCTCTGAAAAAAAAAAATAACAATAAATATAAACAGGGTGTATTCTGGTCCATTAGAAGTTTTTGGGGAACGAAAAAAAATGTCGGTTTAAAATTTTAAAAGCGTCTATATTCCGTTTAAGTATATTTTTCTAATTAATATACAGGGTGTCATTTAACTTGAAACTTTGAAATATCTCAGTTAGTACCTATGCATTTTACGAAAATTTTTTTAATAAAAATTAAATGATTCGAGGGGGGAAATTATTCAGTACTAAAATTGTTCCTCATACTCTCCTCCTTAAAGGGGGTAACTTTAAAATTTCCAATGGAACATCCTATTTTTTATTGCAGATTCGGATCATTCGACTAAAAATAGGTAGATTTTGTATAAAACATTTTTTCATATTTGTAATATATGGCGCTGTAATGAAAAAAAACTCAATTTTGTTCGATTTTTCTTCTTATACGTTTCTGCAATAATTTTTCTATAAAAATATAACTTTTTTGGTAATAATTATCTTATTAAATTAAATCTGATTTTTTTAAGTACTCACGATTTTTTAACTAATATTTAAATTTCCTTTGGTTTAAGTTTTATACATTAATTCATTCGGTGATAATTATCAATTGCGCACCATGGTCACTTTTTACCTGCCAGCATTAAATCCATTTGATTTAAAGGATTATTGTATACTATTTTTAATAAAAATACTTCATTTAAGATAAAAAAAACATTATTTTGTCAATTAATTAATTTAATCCAAATTGAGGTATAAAAAATGGTATTTAGTTATAAATAATAATTATTATTGAGGTATAAAGAAACTATTTATGGTTTAGCATTATTTAATCAATTTAGTTCGAATATTAATTAGCAAACAAAAAGACCTCCTTTCGTTAAGCAGTTATTCATAATGGATTTTTTAACAGTGGAAGAAAAACATAGAAATGATTTTGATTTATGGAGAAGCAGGCAGGAATCTTGATGATACAGTTAACATCTACGCTCAGCGTTTTCCGGAAAAAAATCGATCACTTACTTGATTTCACCGTACAGTCAAGCAGTTTACTACAAACGGGAGTGTTCAACCGAAAAAAAGAGTTCGTCAAGCAAGAGTAACAGGTGGAAATAATGAAATTAATGTATTAGCAGCAACGGCCGCTAATCCTTATACAAGCACACGAGAATTATCTAGAGATTTGGGAATATCCCAGAGCAGTGTTAGCAGAATATTCAAACGAAAAATAAATAAAGTTTCAAGTTGAATGACTCACCCTGTATATATATACATATAGGGAGTGTAATTTAAACTGTTTGCAATATAAATATACACAATAAACCTAGTTGAAGACATAGTTAAGAAATTGCAAAATTAAAATATGGCGCATCCACCATTTTTGAAAAATGGCGAATGCCCCACTTTTTAGATCTCGCCTTAACAAATATCGTAGAAAAATATATAAACAAACGAGAACCTTAAAAATTTGCGGTATAGCCCCTTAATGACTTTAAGAGCATTTTCGTTATGGTAATTGTAAATTAAAGAGCCGATTTGTATTGCATACGTACGATCATTGCGGTTTTTCGTTTTGAATAAAATACATTTGTTTATTGCTAGTCTACTTTCCATTTTTGCGAATAAATTAAACACTCATCTAAAATTTAAATCGACTGATTTAGTTTTTTTTCGTCGATAATTTAATTTACCAAGTGTAATACAGAAAGTCACAAAATTAGATTTCACAAAAAATTAGATTTCATATAGTTAAAAATATATACCTGACGTAAATTTGTTAAGGCCCGTTAAGGACAATTAAAACTTTACCTAATAGTAATGCAACAATACTTTTTTATTTATTAAAATAATTTTTATTATTCTGTGCTTTCGTCAACTTTGATTCTGACATAAGTATACATTACTTATTTCACAATTTGAAAAATTATTATTCCAATTACATAACAAATCAAGTTCCTACCTTTATATATGTAAATTTAAAAATAACATTTCCCTGTTTTTTTACTATAAATAAATATTTCCACCTTTCACTTAAACCATGTGAAGACGAACCAAATTTTTACAATTTAAAATACCTACATATAGCAAACTAAAAGTAATTTGTGCAATCTTGATTTATAGAAATAATTATAAGGAAATTTAAATGAAAAAATATATACCTACGTTTCAAATTTAATTAAAAGGCTGATAAATAATAAACACAAATTACTATCATTATTTCATTCATTAATATGGTACATATGTAGACTATGAAGCTAATAATTTAATAATAAAATGCTTGAATAAAGTTGCTTACATTTGTAATATTTCTTGAAAAAATATTTACTTTGCAAAGCTAAACATTTATTTAAAATTACAAATATATTTGCTGTAATTCTTTACAAAACCTATTGTGTATTAAACAATCGTTCAAAATTGGCTTATTTGTCCCATTTAAAGAAATTATATAAAATCAAATACTTAAAACAAATGTTTTAAGTGATATGTGGAAATATTTAAATAATTTCGTAATAAAAGCATTTTCAAAATAATTTTCTTAAAGATAAACAATATTTTTTTATCTAGGGAGTGTCCACACTTCTTAAGATAAAAAATACTGTATATTATAATACATATAAGTACCAAATTGGATGAATTTAAGAAAAAACCCATTGTGTATTAAACAAATGTCTAAAAATAGCTTATAGACAACTGTCTAGAATATTATTTAAAATACAATACTTAAAACAAATTCTATAGGGTCTTTAGGTGACATATCTAAAAACTATTTAAAGAATGTCTCAATAGTAGCGCCACTTAACACTGGAACCATTAAGAAAAAGATAATTTTGTTTTTTTCCAAACAAAGGATTAACTATAATAATAAGACGGAGTGAATACCCAAATGAAATAACACAGTCAATCATAAATTATATTTAGTATAAGTCGAGAAGATAAGAGATTAGATATAAACTTCAACACATCTCAGTTGTGTAGAAGCACAATTAAAGAAACATGTGAAAATAATTCACCTATAATGCTAAGAAGTGAAAAAATTACAAACATTTTGAACTACACGGAAAATATTGAAAACAAACGTGGTAGGAAAGTGTCCATTTCCGTGTTTTTTATTATTGGCGTTGTAGAGGTTGGTAAACAAAAGATAAGAAACATTATTGTATTTATTTATTGTGTTGTAGTTCCTTCTGTCATCAATATTTTATTCATACTCTGCGTTTTTTCTGGAATTTGTGGACGATGGTTTTTACGACTACCACCAAGGGTTCGGGGTCATTATCATTTTTGTGGGTACTAAAAACATATCAGGTAAAAAGTCATAATTAAGAACAAAGCTTTTTTCACAGCATATTATGGAAAGTCAAAATATAAAATCACGGTTTAATGTTAAAGAATGCAAATGAGAATAGACCGTGTTTACTTATACATGCAGAGCTGCAAAATGTTTAGTTTAGTAAAGAATTTTAGGTGCCCTCACAAAATCCATTTGCGACTACTACGAAAAGAACACATTAAGTAGAGTTTTTATAGTATCATCCACTATAATTTTATGTCTTTCACTGCTTACATCATCATTCGTCGAAGGGTTCGAATACCACTTACTTCTCTACGGTATTATACCAGGTAAATTGGTTAAAATTATGAGGACATCATTTATTTATTTTATTTTATTTCAGCATTTATATCAGGATGTTTGACGACATACATTAAACATATGCAAGAGGAAGAATACGATTTTGACCCAAACTTATACGACAGTATATTATTGGTATCGAAAGCTTTAGGTCTGTTTTGTATGCCAGTGGTATTAATTTTTGTATCCGATTGTTACGGCACCTCAAGGGCTATATGCTTGTTTGCCTCGTTGGTTTTAAACGTGATACCGTTCAGTTTGTTTCTGAAGACCAAGACAAACCATTGTGTGAAGGTGAATAGCAACTATTACAGCCTGACAAAGTATGTAATCATTTTTACCTTTATACCCAGAGAGCACATATATCCATAATATTTAAATTAGATCTAATGGATATCCAATGGATATCTACTGGACATTTGTGCTGTCTGGGTATATCTGTGACTTTCAATATATTCTAGTCCTCAACCAATGACTGAAATGGCGGTTTTGAATGATAACAAGAATGAAGCTTTAATATTGTCGTCCAGTTCATCTTCATCCGGTGATTACGAAGAACCATCTAATGATTTTTGGGCTGAAGAGGTACAAGAGGAGGAAAATAGAGATGATGGAGCACCGGCGAATGTAGTCATGTTAAATCCGATACAAGATTACTATAAATTATTTGGAGTTAATATTTTACCCCGCATAAGAGAGGAGAGTGAGAGTTCGTCGACCAATGAAATAAGTGTGAAGCGTTTAAGTCAAATAACAGCTAAATTGGAGGAAATTAACAAAAGCGATAGGAGAAATAGTGTGGAGGTACCCCAAATAAACCTTAGGCAACCCACTGAAGAACCAAGAATACCATACTATACCAACGAAATAATGTTTCTTCAGGACAACCAAGGATGTTGTACCCCATACGAATCCTACCTCTGGAAACGACGATGGAGGATATTGCTACAATTTTTCACCCACAATTTTTTCATACCACTATTCAAATCCCTTACAAATCTCAATTATTACCCACCTTTGATAACAAAAGTGTTAACATCATTCCTATCGAGTTGGTTTATTATATCAGCGCCATATTTAGCTTTGGTTAAGAGTGAAATTTTGCAGAAAAAATTCACGACACTAGACTCCATCTTTTTATCTTCCTATATAGCCTTTGCATGGTGTTTTTTCCTCATGAGTCTACCAGCAATCACAAAACAATCGCATCTAAGAACAAAAATTATCTACATCATTGGAAGCGCCATATTGGCCTTAAGTATGCTGTGTAAGTGAGTATTATTGTTTTAGACACCTTGTTTAATACTTTTCTTTTAGTTTCCACCAAAAGACTTACTAATGACGCCATAACACTAAGCTGTCTATTTTTTGGGTTTGGTTACGGAATGACGTCGTACTCTGAAAACATTGTTTTCAAGGATTTTTTGGGTTCCACGCATTGGCAAGACTGTCGAGGTCCTTTGGAGGCTCTAAGTGGTATTTTAATGATTGTGATTTATTATGTTATAGACCATTATAGAGTAGACTACGAGACACTGATTTTGTATAGTTTTTTGATATACTTCATGAACATTTGTACTTGGATAATAGCCCCTCTACTTAAAATTTTAATAAAATATTTGAAGAGAAGCTTTATGTATAGACAACAAGAAAACTTGTTCTAATGTGATATTTTGTAAATAAAGTCTTAAAAATATGTCAACATTTATTGTCAAATTCTACAAAACCTAAGGATATGTTAATTCCACATAGAAAATATAATCTTATTCCTTTAAAGCACATGGAGAGCCAGTGGTGCCAATATCAACGTCATCAAAAAATACTGTCTCATGAGTGCTGACAATAGGAATCCTAAACAATTTTCCTTCAGGCATACAAACACAGACTTTATATTGTCCAGTTTTAATGGTGTTATTTCTTGGTTGTGCCACAGGGATCCTATTCATGTCTATGTACACCCCATCTTCCCCACTAAGTATTATACAACCGTTTACGGTCTAGATAGATATCTTGATCTGCACTCCAAACTATCTCGCGCTATTCTATTTTAGTACCTTCTGTGCCTTTAAGGTTTATGAAACTTTTACTTTCTATATTCAAATCTTCGTCGATGGCACTTTTTATTTGCGACGTTTCCAGTTGCTTTGTTGTGAAACTTTTGGCGGTTCCAAGAGATTCAAATGTTGGTTCTGTTGTGGTGAATATAGAGGTGCCATCTGGGGTTTTTATGACAAACGTATTGACTCCTTTTAGAACTGTAAGGTTCTTGAATATCTTCAAAGTCGTAGGGAAACCTCCCGTTGGGTTGGACAGTAAAGAAAATATCACACTGCTGTCCATAGATGATATGTCCATTGTATGACCAGAAAAACCTCTGAAGGTACCTTCGCAATTCTAAAAATGATCTAAATCGATGTCCTCATAGAAGTTTTTTTGGTCAATAATTTCGAAATTTTGCATGCCATAGCCCACAACACTCCTATGTATTTATTGAAATTATTGTTACTGAGTTTAAGTGAATAATTAATCGTATGATTCTAAAAATGTAACATACAATATTTTATGAAAAAAAAACGCTTGAAAAATATGTCAACATTTATTGTCAAATTCTACAAAACCTAAGGATATGTTAATTCCACATAAAAAATATGATCTTATTCCTTTAAAGCACATGGAGAGCCAGTGGTGCCAATATCAACGTCATCACAAAATACTGTCTCATGAGTGCTGACAATAGGAATCCTAAACAATTTTCCTTCTGGCATACAAACACAGACTTTATATTGTCCAGTTTTAATGGTGTTATTTCTTAGTTGTGCCACAGGGATCCTATTCATGTCTATGTACACCCCATCTTCCCCACTAAGTATTATACAGCCGTTTACGGTCTTTAGATAGATATCTTGATCTGCACTCCAAACTATCTCGCGCGATTCTATTTTAGTACCTTCTGTGCCTTTAAGGTTTATGAAACTTTTACTTTCTATATTCAAATCTTCGTCGATGGCACTTTTTATTTGCGACGTTTCCAGTTGCTTTGTTGTGAAACTTTTGGCGGTTCCAAGCGATTCAAATGTTGGTTCTGTTGTGGTGAATATAGAGGTGCCATCTGGGGTTTTTATGACAAACGTGTTGACTCCTTTTAGAACTGTAAGGTTCTTGAATATCTTCAAAGTTGTAGGGAAACCTCCTGTTGGGTTGGACAGTAAAGAAAATATCACACTGCTGTCCATAGACGATATGTCCACTGTATCGCCAGAAAAACCCCTGAAAGTGCCTTCGCGATTGTACAAATGATCCAAATCTATGTCCCCATAGAAGTTTGATATGTTTTCTTGGTCAATAATTTCGAAATTTTGCATGCCGTGTCCTAGTTTTAGAACGCTCAGTATAGTGATGGTCAATATTAAGTTCCCAATCGCTAGAGTAAACAGTAGACCTACTAAAATCCAGAAAGCAAAGGTTTTTCTGCCTCTCGTGCCGGGCGGCCCGCCCACACCATTCCCCATGTATTTATTGACATTATTGTTATTGTGTTTGAGTAAAGAATTATCGTACAACTCTTTATCTTGTAAAGAATATGTATCAAGTTCTTCAGTAAAGCTCTCAGAAGGTAAAGGAGGACTTGATGACGGAAAATCCATATTTTGTATACTAAGAAAAAAGTTATTTTAGTTGAAGTGATAAAAAACTAATTTTTACTTACTAAATTTGTTGATTTCTATTTATATACCGAAGTAAACATATGCAGACGTCGCGACGCGTCGGTCGATGTGTGTAGACATCGACGCGCGCAAATTTACGCGCATGCGCAACCAAAGGAATTTGAAAAAATAGATTTTTAAATTTAAGTATTTAATTTGTTAAATACAATCACAGATAATAAAGTAAGCGTTAACATTATAGGATTTTATAACAAGAATGTTAATAACAAAATAAAAGTGTAACAGTAAAACATATAATAAAAAATAGTGCCCTATATTTTTAATAAACTAATATTTAAAATTAAAAAGTATCTACAATGCTTTAAATGTTACACCCGTAGATTCTATATGCAGACTAGATTAACAATTTAATATAAGTATATTTGGCAATTTTAAATATAAAAATGTACAAAAAACTAAATTTGATTTATAAAGATTTAATTATTGATATGTTAATTTAAAAAAAGGCAGTTTTACGACTTTGGCCAGCAATATACCCCGATTTGACTACCCTTAACTTTTCCAAAAATAGACGGATTTAAACCAAATTTTCAAGATATACAAATAATGTTTTCGATAATTTTAATGTCTATTGTTACTTATTAAGGGATCTTCCACTTTGTAGTCCTCATCTTTTAGTTTTAAGTACAAGCAAATGCCGAAAATTACGCCAAAAATGTTGAACCAGCAAAATCCAACCCCGGTGGCACTCATTAACCATAAACTATCGCTAGCGCTTTGTAGAATTTTGTATAGGCACCCCTAAAAATGTATGTGTAGTAAAACGCTTATAATTAAAAAACTACAAAATTTATCGACTTCAAATTTTAACCCAATATTCAACACACTATTACTTATGTTCGCCCCAAATTTTAAATTTGCAACCCTAAAAATATACGTACAGCGATATTTATATTGGATGGTCCATCGCTGATTTTTCCGCAGCCTCTTTGCACAGTTTTACAACAACTATCAGGAATTTTTTGCAACTTATCGCTGGTTTGGTACCAGTAACTTTCCTGCCAATCCTTAACCCACTCACTGCCACAACAACGGAACTAAAAATACAAAAATGTAACGAGGGTTTTAGTTTTAGTGATTCACTAACTTTTTCTTGCACTTGGTCTACAGAATCTGTTATTTTTTCATCTATACCATAGTTTGTTAATATGGTTTCGTTGAGGTTGAGTTTTAAGTTTTCCTCCACGCTTTCTTGATAAACATATGACATTATTCCTACCATGGCTTGGATTAGTAGGACCAATAGTAATATAAAGATATACTGAAAACAAAATATGGTAAAACTCGATGTAATACAGCCAAAAAAGTTGCTTACAAACAACAATAATATTTGGCTGCGTTTTTTATTTGCCAGACATCCGATTGGGACAGCCACAATTGCAGCTAGAATTCCTGAAGCTAACAATGCGTACAGTAATATTGGAAAGCTTGGAGATGTCAGGAGAGACATGTAAAAATAACTTTTCAGTAATATCCATGTTACAATGCCCAAAACTGCCGAGCTGGTTATCTAAAACATTATGTGTTTGTGTTGAAGTTAATATAGATTTTATGTATATTTATTTTTAGTTTGATGGAAACGTTTATTATCACCGACTTACAAACAAAATGATGTTGTATACTTTTAGAGCTGAACCAACACAATCAATAGTACAGCAATTTTTTCCCATTTTCACTTTTTGTGCATTTCAAATTAACCTGCAATATGATATAAAAGATTATTTGCGGGATTTATTTTAGGAGGAGTGTTTATGTTGTATTAAAATAAATGAGAGCTATGTTAAACTGGATCAGGGATTGGCGACCTAAATCTGAAAATCAATGAAATAAAAACAGCGATTTCGTATAAATGTTTTTTATTAATGTAAATTTATAATAAAAATATATATAAGTATATACCTAGTGCTAAATTAACATGGAAATGTTTTAGAATACTTGCGATGATAATAATAATAATAATAATAAATATATACATCATTTTAAAATTAATAGCATTATTTTTTGGTAAAAAGCGTTAAAAAATAATTGTAACGCGATTTGTAGAATTTATATCACTGTACCCTGTCTACAAGGCAAAATTAAATAAATGCTAGTTAAATCTACTTAAAGTATCCTCCAGTTGGCCGACAATATTTTTGTAGAACTTAATCTGATCTACTAGCAACGTTTTCATCGATAAACGTAAATCAGTATTCTTCTCCATCTGGAAATGATTTAACTCGGCGAAAACCGCGTAAGTCAAGCAATCTCCTCGCTTTCGTATATCATTGAGTTGCAATGGGTTCTGTATGGTTTTTTCGCAATCTCTCTTTTTCGTTTCCGACGATTTTTGCAGGTGCAAAACGTCCGGAATCGAGCTGGTGATACCTTTGTATATGTACAGTTTGTCCGACAAAGCCTGCCAATGGTCTCTAGCCTGGTCTTCGTATAGCCTGCCTATTTGCATATACACTGTACCTAGTTGTTGGACCTCTGCAATAAAAAGTTGCAAAGATACAGAGTTGCGGTAAATATAAAGAATATTGACTGTAATAACATGTACAAATTTCAAAACCATAGCATTTGTCGTTTTGGAGGTATTGTCAATTTTAAATGTTGGGCGCCACCATGTCAAATCTTTTATAACTCAAAAATATACAAAATTTACTTTTTTCTTTGAAATAAGTTGGAAAATCTAAATTTTATACGTAAATCTATTTGTTCAATTGGTATACAAATTTGAAATGCGTAATTATTAATAAAGAAAAGTTCTATCTCAATGGATCAAAATTAATCATAATTTGTTTGAAAAAAGTGTCCTATTAAAAAAATAGATTTTTCGAGTTTTAATTTATAATATTTAAAACTAAAAAATGCTTAAAAGGGAGGGCAATAAAGTTAAAAGGAAGGATCATAATTTTTTTACTTTAGGACTGCAGTTTTTTGTTGACTTATTTGACTAGCTTCTTTAGCCCTACGTACTACAAAAAGTCATTCAGAATTGTAGAGCCAGGGCCGTCCCTAACTTTTTTGCCGCCGGTGTGCGAAATGAAATTTGCCGCTCCAGACAAATGGATTTCTGTTTTAAACCCGGGTAAAATTTTGAAATAATATTGCGCGTACAAATACAAAATACACTTTTTTTGTCAACAATTTAATTATTTATTCATTTATGTCAGCAACTTTTATTATTTTTAACTTTATTGTGCAATAAATTGAACTTTCAAAAGGTTGTTAAAATAAACAAATTATTACTTTATTTTGACAAAAATCAGAAAGTTCAAGTGCCTATTAAATGTTTATTTAAAAACTAAAAAGAATGTCAGAAAACTTGTCTAAAAAACAAAAACACTTGCAGTGACAAGTATAAAATTAAGGTCAATTCACATTACTATTTCAATTTCAATTTTAGTATACAAAAATCTACAAATTCATTATTAAAACCGTTACTTTTAAAATTTTTAGGTGGAGAAAATATGTATGAAAATTTGATCAATTGCTTTAAGGTTGAGGCATTGTTGTTAATTAATAAAAACATTTCATTTTTAAATACTAAAATTAAAAATTAAATAACTATAAAAAACATTTTTGTAAAAAACCGATAGCAATGAACTATTGTAGTGTGAATTGACCTTAATTTTACGGTTGTCACTGTCATTGTCAGTGTTTTGGTTTTAGGTTAAGTTTTCCGACATTCTTTTTAGTTTGTCGCACCTCTACTAATTTTTTCAAAGCAAGCGTGTGATTGGCAACTTCATTTATTTAATAACTAATTAAATCGGTGAGAATAAGAACAGTACAAGTCCAAAAATTTAATTTTGACATGTCATTTTTAAAAATCAATTTTAAAGTTCAAAATACATTTTTGTGAGAATATTTTAACTATTTTATAAAATATAATATTCATATTCTTTAAAGATAAAAAATTTAAAAAAAAATAAAATTTTTGGACTGTTCTTATTCTCACTGATTTAATTATATGTGAGCCAGATCGAAAAACGCCTTTACGTCTTCTTTTGGGCTCTGCTATAAGTCCTAGAAATATGTTACTTTTTTTATCACCCAGTATATACGAAAAGTTAATAAAATCGATGTAGAAAATTTTGTATTAAATAGCCTTATCGCTAGGACTCATTTACGAGTTATAAGCGGAAAACCGAAAAAATAAACTTCCTAGGAGTTTAAGTATGTTTTCCTTATATGTTTTAAAGTGTCGAAAAAAAAATGGGGAAAAACCTGTTTTTTTCTCAAACAAAAATTGTATTTTTTTGGAAAATATACAAAAAGTAGCAATCAACAACTTAACATTATTTTAATTTAAAAAAATATCCCTATAAAAATAAAACTAAAAATGTTTAGTTAGATTAAATTAATTTAGATTTAGATTAGAGTTAGATTAAATTAATTTAAGTAAATAAACGTAAACATAAACGTTAAATATGGGAGTCCATTGAAAATATCCAATTACAAAATAATGAATTAAAGTTAAATTACAAAATTATAATTTTATAAATCGAAGTGTTAAATAAAACGAAACAAATATGTTTTTTTTGCGACCCGGTAGAATATTCTTACTGAATTAAAATAATAATTATAATAATCATAATATTATGATTATATTTAGCGTCGGAAATTCGCTTTTTTTCTCAGTATACTGATAGTATCCGTAAAAAAATGGAAATTTTCAGAAAAATTTACTTTTGCGTTTTTTTTGAATAAAATAAAAAAATGCAAGCCCCATGGTCAAAAATTGTGATCCCTCCATTTCCCTCTACAATATTTTGTCGACTGGACTAAGGGGCGTCCATAAATCTCCTGACGATCGAGGGGGAGGCGTCACGTGACAAAGTAAATTGAATTATGTTTTTTTTTTTAATTTTTAGTCAAATTATTACAAAAATAATCGAAAGAAATATTTTTAGGGGCTAGGGGTCTTTATATCGTATCATTCCGTCGCGAGGGGTCAATTTTGACCATTTTTAGGGTCACGAGATTAAATTATACTTAATAATGTAACATGAATCATTTATGATGTTTATCCATATTATTATTTATCTTTTATCAATTAATATTATTACAGTAACTGTTTGTTTTACGTTCAAAACAAAACATAAAATAATGCATACTATAAAAGGCAATGTTCTGGGTCCAATAAAACAAAATAATAATAACTGTAACCTTAAAAAGGTGGGCACAACTTAGAACTGTTGACCTTTTAATTTAAATGTCAGGCTAAAAATATTCTTGACGCAACGAAAAATCAATTCAATAATTTATTAAATTTCAACACCCTTAAGGGGGGTGCCGCACTGTATGGCATTAAGGGGCTCACCTGTGGCGACTTCGCTGGGAATTTTTCCGTCCAAATCGAGACTGGAACCGAGGGCGAAAAAGCTCTCGCCGATCCTGTGAAACTCCCTTTTGTACATGTTCGAGCATTTGTTCCACTGATCCTGGCACGTCTGCATCAATTTCTTGACGTTCTGATCCATTTTGACGATGTAGTTGAGGTTGTCGTCGATTTTATCCTTGTCGGATTGCAGCAGTTCTTTTTCTGGGGATTCCAAGGACATGCAGAAGTTCGCCCCCACGAAGGGGTCTTTTTCCGCCTGCCGTTTGCCCTGCTTCCATTGCTTTTCGTCCGTGCACGTCAAAAAGTGGTACCACACCTCGCACTGCGACAAAACCGGATGTCGGCACACGTAGTTCACGAACTCCTGCAGCTGCACTCTCCTGTGCTCGATGAACTGCTCCTCATACCTAGTGTTGCAAACAAGGAAAAGTTCGGTCGAAAAGTTGGAAAAGTTGTTGGAAAAGTTCGGCACCCCCTATGTTGGAAAAGTTGGAAAAGTTATTGGGTGGGAGCCAATGAACAATGAGTTGACTTCTAACCAGTGTTTCCACTACCATAAATTTTTTTTGGTAGATAATTTGGTCAAAATTCGATATAAATCGCTAGAATTGAAGTGTTTTTAGTAAAACATGCTAAAAGCATTGTTTTTTGGAATAACATTCTGTCAAACTTTATCAAAAATGGTGTCTGCTAAGTTAGCATTTTCTATTATATACATAAAGATTGTTTTATTATAACGTATTTTAAATTTATACACAACAAAATATTATTTTTTTTTAATTATGGAAATTTGCATTTTACTTGTAAATTTCCATAATTTTTAACAACAATAAATTTAATAATTTTTGCTTCATATTTTTTGTAATTATTTTTTATTTCGTATGTGTGTTTTATGGTGTGTATAAATTTCTATTCTTTTTTACTTAAAAAATATGATTTTCTTAATTCAAAACTAGTTTATTTTTGTTGTTATTGTTATTGTTGTCTGTTCATTTTATTTTGTTTGATATTTTTTTTTGTTATTTTGTTACTTATGTACCTATAAATACATAAGAAATAAATTATTTTAATACATTGACCAGCATTATTTATGTTTTATACGTTTACATTACAACCATCTTTTCCAACTTTTCCGAAAAATAAAACCCAACTTTTCAAAAATTTCAACTTTTCATGAAAAGTTGCAACCCTACTCGTACCTGCCTGAGATCTGCTTGTCGGGCAGAGGAGGCACGGCGACGATGTTGAACTTGTCGCACATCCTGTCGTGCAGCCAGTCGAAGTGCTTGTACCGCCTCGAGACCTCGATGTTCGAGAACGACGGCGTCAACGAGTAGGCTATGAAGGACTTCAGGCCGCCCATTTTGGTAGCCTTTTTCGGCGACGTCACCTGCACCGTGTACGGGTTCGATAAGGGCTCCCACACGGCGAGGCACTGCTCGTCGCGGTACACGTGGATTTTTTTGCCGTGCGTCGGTTGGTTCAGCGTGCCTTAAATAAACGTCGAAAAACGTCAATTTAAAAAAATGCTATAATATGGAACGTGCCTATTATACGGGGTGTAAAGAAGCACCTGAAACTTTTTTTTTCTAAAGACAAAATAATTTATGATAACCTTTAAGCCTCATTTAGAACCTCGTAATTAGTAGAATAAATTAGTGGTTTCAATTAACGTAAAAGTTTGTCTTATGAATATACACTAGACTGGGCCAAAAAATCGACTATTTTTTTTTGGAACGTATATCGAAAATATTGTTTGGGGTTACAAAAAAAAATTATGGTGAAAGTTTGAGTCCATAATATTAATATTAAGAGGTCTATCATCGCAATTTTAGATTTTTTTTTCCTGAGCGAGTTTTTGTCTCAGAACTCCCAAATCATTGAGTTTAACAAAATTGACTTAAGAATATTTTTTGAAGAAAATTGAATGCTCTACAAAAAAGGTTTGATTGGAATTTCCCGTCAGATGAACCCTTTTCTTACAATCATGCCTTAAAAATTGGTATAGTTTTACAATTTGATCTTTTAACTTTGGAATATTGTAATTCAAGTAAAAATCAGCACCCTGAAAAAAAAACGATAAATATTCTTATGGGAAATCAAATGCTCTACAAAAAAGTCTATTACAATTTTTGGCTAAATTCACTCCATCAAAAGTTATTCAAGGTTAAATTTGAAGTCAAAACGAAATTTTAACCTTATAATAATTATTATAATAATAACTTTTGATTGAGTGAATTTAGCCAAAAATGTTAAGAGGCTTTTTTTGTAAAGCATTTGATTTCTCATAAGAATATTTATCGGTTTTTTATGGGTACTGATTTTTACATGAATTACAATATTCCAATTTAAAGATCAAAATGTAAAACTATACCAATTTTTAGGGCATGATTTTAAGGAAACGGTTCATCTCGAAAATTGTGCATTTTAGAGCATAACTTAATAGCGACTTTTTTCATCTTTTTGGATGAGCTATCACATCCTGAAGTCCTGCGCATATATTATGAAACACCCTGTATACACAGTGTTGTTCACAACCAACAAATTGGTTGTAGTACTTTTCAATTAGTGGAAAAAGTTTGCAAACTCCAAACTTTTACCACTAATTATAATTGGAAAACGGCTTTGCGCATGTGCGCGGGTATTTTATGTCAAAAGCAAAGATTTGCCAGTGAAGGTAAGGCTATTTACCTAAATATTATTGTAATGGTTGTAAAAAATATTATTTTAATATAATTAATATTGTTTGTCAGATTAAGAAGAATGCAAAATCTTTTTAGCAAACTCCATTAATTTTAGATGTTAATTTTGCGCATTCTGAATGATCGTTTTGTGTTAATTATAAGTATAATTGAAACCACAAATTTTTTCCACTAATTACGAGGTCCTGAATGAGGCTTTATCCTACCAAAAAGTACGCCACTGATCGACTAGGAACCGTAGGCTAATCTGGTTGCCTAATTTAATTTATTATGTTATAGTTGGTAACAAGCACCGTTTCCAGATTCTGTCAAAAAAAGTTGCCAGATTTAGTTTAAATTTAGCTTAATTACAAAAATAACAAAATCAACAATGAAAATTGTTAATTTGGCGTTTTATGTCATTTTTGTAACATTTTGTACCATTTATTAGTGAATTTCTTTAAATTTTTAGGTTATGTGCTCAAATTGTAATTAATTTTGTGGTTATGGAGTTTTCAAAATAATTTACTAATTTTTCTAATCATTGCTTAAGCTAATAGCTGGATGAGTAAATAAATGCAAACGGTTGTTAGAGCTTTAAGGGCATAAAACTGTTGTATTTATTGAGTTTTTATTTATTTTTTGCAAGAACAAATTTTAGTAACAATTTTTCTACTACTGGCAACGTGCAACTACTTTGTTGGTGTCTCTACATTTGTTAACCAAGTTTTTAAGGCATAAGGGTTTTAAAATTAAGTTGTAGGTATTTTTCTAAATTTAATGTTTTTTAATAGTATAGGTAGGTATTATGTATCAAATACTTAATATTATTTAAATTAAATATTTGTAAAAAGCGACATCTATACGAAAATAAAGTAACCATTCCAATCAACATTTTTAACGTAATTAAACCATTAACATTGCCCGTTATTATTTTAATTAATCTTAACAATTATTGATACTTCAAAATATTAAAATAACTTCAAAATATGGTTATGTTAAGTAAATATTTTATTCTTGCAAAACATTATCACAAAGTATTAAAATTCTTACACGGGAAATGTTAAAGGTACAAAAAGTGACAGTTGTATTTATTGGAATTCCCGTTAAAATTTCTGACTTGAGAATCTACCGGCGTTAAAATCTCATATTTTTCTGTGTAAATCAAAATTATTCCCTTGAAAATAGACTAACAATCGATATACAAGCATGTTTGTATTGAGATAATAAAATAATTTTCACATTTAGTATTACTTTACAAGAATGGCACTTTATTTTACCGATTGTATGACATTTGACAAC
This sequence comes from Brassicogethes aeneus, assembly GCA_921294245.1. Taxonomy (NCBI): domain Eukaryota; kingdom Metazoa; phylum Arthropoda; class Insecta; order Coleoptera; family Nitidulidae; genus Brassicogethes; species Brassicogethes aeneus. The sequence goes on from OV121138.1 coordinate 5,022,510, forward strand.
TGTCAAGTAACTTCAGCCCGTGTCTAAAATGTGTTATAGGCGTTTTAAATGTGGGAGTGTAAAAATAAAGTAATAACTATTTCCTCTTGATTTTTTTTTAAATAAACGATAACCAAGTTATAATTTTTTGACACCATCAGTTCAGAAAATACATCTGGCAACCATGTCAACATCAGCTGCCTATTATTTAAAATTATCCTTTTTTTGTTTTTGTAATCTAAAAAGTTTTAAAATAATGTTCTCAGAACGACAATTTAAATATTTTGTATTATCTGGGCTAGATTATGAATTTTAAATTCTAATGGTTTTTAAATCATTCCAATGCTTTTTTAAATGTTAACTTTTTTTGAATTACATTGATGCCAGCTTGTATTCGATTTTAAAATGAAAATAAAAAAACAGTTTAAACAATAAATAGGTATAATTATAAATATTATTATTAGTTTTTCAATTTTTGATCAACTTAAACAAGATTTTTATATTTAAATCATAAATAAAAATTTGTATAAAATCAAGATTATTAGTATGTAAAACTTTAAGTAGATTTTTTAATAATTTAATTTTTAATCATTTAAACCTTTAAAAAATCGCCGCCACTGAGCCAACTGAATTTAAATTTATACAGAATCGAGATTAATTCCACAAAAAGTTGAATCACAAGCGGTTAGACTTCACAGTACTAAATTGTCTATACAATTTTTAACTTATAATTAAAAACATATTTTCTATAAATTTAATTTTTTATATTAAATTTCAAATGATTTCTGTTTTTTGTGAAACAATGTTCAGCTAAATTATTTTTATCTACTCATCAAAAAAAATTAATTTGTGTTTTAAATGCGTTTCTATTTTTATGTGATAATAATATTTATTATTTATTTAACTATTAATAAGCATTTATTAATTAATTATGTTTACTAATTAGCCTATTTTGTTCATATTTTAATTAATAACAAATAACTAACCATAATAAAAAAAACAAAATATAAAAATATACCCACTATACCTAATAAACAAAAACCGTTATCTTATAAAATTTATGGCAAGGTATATGATTATAGAGCCCATTTTATTAGACTTTAAAATAAACCACAATGAAAATTTATCGCTCGTCTAATTAAAACCGCTTATCAGACGAATGTAACTCCCTAAAATGTCTCCTAATTGACCACTAGTCAGTGACTCATACTCTGAAGTCATTGTCTTCAAATTTTATCATTAGAAAAACAAGCTGGTGCTTTTTTTTATCTAAAATATGCACCTATAAGTTATTATCAAATGATTGCCTACTTTAAAGCGGAAATTGATAGTAGCAGTATTTTTTGTGGTAAATGTTTAACAATGTCAAAAACTCCAAAAAGTTTTACTTAAAAGTGTAATATTTAAAATTAGCGTATAATTTATGATTACTATAATTTATGTTTGACATTCTTAAAAGTTCATCCAAATTAATTTGAAATTTTTTAGGCAATGAAAAATTATCTTGTCCTTTATAACTTAATATTGTAGATACAGCAGTTTTGCTTAGCAGGGCAGTATTATAATAGGTATCAAATTTTAATAGGTGGGGAAAACATAAAAAAAGTTTATATTTACCTAGCATATAGCTCTCCAATCCTGACTTCACATAGTTTGAAAATCTATTCAGACTTTTCTTCGACACTGTGCCCCCTTTGTTATCCACATGAATATCAGCTGTATTATTACTATTACTGCCGTGAACGTAGTTTTGATTTGGTTCATTGGCATATACGCTCTCTCTTGCTCGATTATTTGTTCCCTGTCCTATTTCTGAGTATGTGTCATCGTTATCCCACTCATCATCCCAGTCAGCTTCCTCCTCAGTGGATTTCTGTTTGTTGTCATCCAATTCTTGATTGTACACAGGCGCCGGCATGGCAGGGGGGGATTCCTTCATTCTTTGTACGTAGGCTTGGGGAAAAAGTCCCGACTGCCCCTTTGAGTTTAACCCCTCCCACCAGCCCTCTCCCACATCTGTTCTGGTAATAGTCAAAATCTCCTCGGCCTTTATGGACATTTCGGACGAGCCTGGCTCCCCATCGAAATCGTACAGAGCCAAAACTTTAAAGGTCGACATTTTGACACTTAAAATAACCTTAAAATTATCTTCGCACAATTCACTGCCACTCAATCACACCAAAATTAAATCACATACGACCCACTTTATCACTTTTTGTTACTGTTGAAACGTTATTTATCAGTAAGCAGTAGTTTAACAATGTTATTCGTCATCTCACGATAGGATCTTGACGTGTGCACAATCCATTGTGGACGTGTGCAAGGTTGGCAATAGATGACAGCACTTTAAACTGACAGGTGTAAGCGACGTTGCTAGATATCGCGATTTATCCTAGGTTTTTTATTTTTATTTAAATACCATTATTAATGAATTTGAAATCAAGAATGAATCTTAAAACGGTGTTATAATATATTTACCAGAGGCGTACGCAGAGACAGACTAACCCATTTTTTAAGAAAAAATGTTTTTGCGTTTTTTTATATATCTCTCATTATTTACAGAATTTATTTAAGAAAAAAATACCGTAATTATAGTTATGATTAAGGATTAAGAATTTTTCTTTAATTCCGTTGAAATTAAAAAGAAATAAAGACTTTATTATAAAGTAGACAGATAAAGTTACCATTTCATTGAAATCAGAACTTGAAATTTGGACAATTCCGAATTTTGACTGAAAAAATTGATATTATTTCGTCAAAAACATCATTTTTAATGTGAAAAACTCGATTTTTGTAAATATTATAACATATTTTCCACATAGTTTGGTTTGAGGACCTGGCAACACCGTTCGAACGCGAAACTATCGACATTGAAAAATTGAGACAATGCGGTTTAAATCGTGATTATCTTGTAAACAATAAGGAAAACCACAGGTAAATGATATTATATTATAAATTAAATAGGAGGACAAAAATGTGTGTTTTTATTTACAAGGTTTATTAAAGTTTAACCCAATCAATTCCGTGTTGTAAAAAGTCGTTGTATTTACCATAAACATTAGCATTTCTATGATTCAGGGTTACAATTTTTGTGTAATCAGCTAAAACGCAACGTAACCTTGCCTTTTTATGCAAATAACGCGCGTCATAATCAATATTTGCCTCCAAAATATACCTTAAAACGCCAAATTAACGCAATAAAACCCAAAATTCATACTTACTGGAAATTTCACACTAAAATTGTTAAATTTGGCGAACTGTCATAACTTTGGAATACCAAACGAACGTCAAAAACAAAATATTCGGCGCATGGTTGATTGTGTTACGTAAGGCGGTGCGATGTTGTCATTCGCAACGCCGGTAAAGAACTGATTAGTTTTCTATTTGAACGCGTGATGAATAGACGGAAGTGCGCAACCATTAATTTGTGGTATTTTCGCCTGTTTAGGCAGAAAAAGGTTTTGCCTTTTGTGGGGCTAGACGACACACTTTTAAGTAGCGTACATACATTAAAATATTGCGAAATTAAGTTGATTTGTAAATGACATTTAGAAAAAGTTTAATAATTGAAAAAAATATAAACAAGAAATAATTTTTTTGATAGTTATTTACAAAGTTATAACTCTTGACACTGAAAATTTAATATTGTTGTGGTTAAATTGGAGTTGTTTTTTCATTTGATGTATGGGACTATTAGTTGCACCTTTCAGATTAGATAATTGATTTTGAGCCCACGATTTTATTCATAAATTATTAATTTGACCGACAAAAGGTTTCGAAATGCAACGAGTCGTAAACAAATTGCCTTTTTCGTACAGATGCATCTTTGAGGTCATTAAAATTTATTTTTACTTGTTTTTGAATGTTTTGCCACATAGGTACTATTTTTAGCTTAAAATATTTTTTTCTATTCATCTTATTTTAACAATTTTTTATAAGAATTATAAATACAGGGTGTTTCATACCAGGAGGCGAAAAATGAAATTCTATATTCAAAACGTCATTCTAAATAAAAATCTTTAATACTTTTTTGTTCTATCATTTTTCGTTTTCGAGTTATTCGAGTTCAAAGTTTTGAATTCAAACAATGAAAGGATAACAATATGCAATAATAGGATTCATAATTCTAGCAACCAAAATATACATCCATGGAAACGTATATGTGGTCTAGGTATGTGGTCTTCTGCCTTATTTGTCATACAACCTGTCAGTTTATTGTAAATTTATAAACAAAATGGAATTTACGAATGAAGAATATGCAGACATTGTTTTTATTTACGGGTACGCAAATGGAAATGCTTCTGCAGCTTCCCGAGAATATCTGCGTAGATTTCCAAATAAACGACAACCATCCCGCCGTGTATTTTCAGACGCATATCAAAGACTCCGAAGAAATGGTATTGGAAGCAAGCATACAGGAGGTGCGAACTTCAGACACAATGCTGGTCAAGAAGAGCAAGTAATTAGCTGGCCATACACAGACGTTATTGCGCGCGGTTTATCGTGTTATCTGCAAAAACATATGGAAAATCATGTACGTGAGTGAGTATCGCCGCGTGCAATGATAGAACGGGAAGGGATTTCAAACGTGCTTTCCTCTGGAGTGTGGAGTGTCCACACGCCACATTCCGCGTCACGGTTTACCTTTGCTTGGCAAAATTTCACGTTGAAAATTTGTACATGATCACATGCAGTTTCAAACGACTCGATAAATGACACTTTTTGCCCACTCACATACGATTTTTCCTTTGAAACTGATATACCACGGGCAATCACTTGCTAAATCATTTGAATACTTTATCAAGTGTATGGAACATGACGCTTTTTTTGCCACGCCGTTCTTTCGTGCATGCAAACCGCTACATGCCAACACGCCACGATAAACCGCGCGAAATAACGTCTGTGTATGGCCAGCTATTGACGCTGTACTTAACGAACCCGGCATTAGTACCAGACGTATTGCTAGTAGGCTGGAAGTTTCTCATAGCTTTGTTTGGAGAACCATACACCGAGAAGTATTGCACCCGTACCATAAGCAAAATGTTCAGCATTTGTAGCCAAATGATCACGAGCCACGACTTCTGTATTGTCAATGGCTGCTTCGTCAACATGAGCAAAATCCAAATTTTATTTCTTCCATTGTATTCTCAGATGAAGCTACTTTTACCAGAGATGGTATTAATAATACCCAGAATGAACATGTATGGTCGTTGGAAAATCCACATGCTACGAGAGTGAGACATTTCCAACAGAGATTTTCAATTAATGTCTGGGGTGGCATTTTCAACGGGCGAATTCTGCCAATTATAGTCCTTCCCAATAGACTAAATGCCGAATCTTATTTAATGTTCTTACAAAATGAACTTAATGAAATGCTGGAAGATGTCCCTGTGGGTTTGCTAAATGGAATGTGGTTTCAACACGATGGGGCACCACCCCATATTGGTAGAAATGTAGTGAATTGGTTGAATAACAACTTCAATGGAAGGTGGATTGGTAGACGTGGCCCAATATTGTGGCCTGTTAGGTCACCGGATTTAAATCCGCTTCATTTTTATTTATGGGGACACATGAAACAGCTTGTCTATGCAGTCGAAATTACCACCGAAGAGCAGCTTATGCAAAGAATAATAGATGCGGCGGAGCAAATACAAAATGTACAAGATTTTGGACGAGTTTACAATTCTGTTGTTTTGCGGTGCCAAGCTTGTATTAATGCATGTTTTTGAAAATGTCCTGTAATATTACAGATAAAAAAGTATAAACTACAAATTGGTCAATTGTCAATCAATAATTCTTGCTGACATATTAGCAATAAACTGACAGGTTGTATTACTTAAATAAGGCAGAAGACTACATAAGGTTATTTTTTTTTATCTGGACTAGTGTTTTTTTATTAAGTTGGTTGTTTATGTCAGTTTGATTAGTATTTTTAGGATTGGTATCTCTGTTTTACATAATTTGACAGTTTTTGTCAAATCATTAAATTTAAACAGAGGAATATCAAACTCCAATGTATTTATGTGATTTAAAAAACGTCTCTGTACAAATAATTATCCTACAGGACAATAACGAAATACTATTTTGGTCAAAAACCTATTAAAAGGTAAATATTTTTTGATTTCTTAACCACAAATATTAATTTAGTTTTATAGCTGCCAATATAATAGAAATATTTGCCAACTAAACCCTTAAGTTTGCAACGTTGCCGCAGTCCAGATAAAAAAAAAATTAACTGTATTATAAACTTAAATACTTATACGTTTCCATGGATGTATATTTTAGTTGCTAGAATTATGAATCCTATTATTGCATATTGTTATCCTTTCATTGTTTGAATTCAAAATTTTGAACTCGAATAACTTGAAAACGAAAAATGATAGAACAAAAAAATATTAAAGATTTTTATTTAGAATGACGTTTTGAATATAGAATTTCATTTTTCGCCTCCTGGTATGAAACACCCTGTATACTGAATGAAACATTATTTTATTTTTACAATTTAAATGAGTTTTTTTTAATTTAAATAAAAAAAATTGTTTTAGCATTTAATGCTTTTTATTTTATTATTATTTTTAATAATATTATTATTAAATTTTAAATTGTCTAAAAGTGTTAAATTTGTTTTGATTTATTTTATCTTATGGGTGAATATATTGAGATTTCTCACAAGTGAATGAAAATGGTTATTTTTTATTTTTGGTTGTTTCACTGTTAGTCTACAATGGAGTTTTTGGAAAGCCACCAGGTCTTGTAATAACATAACATATGTAAGTGGTTCTGCATTAATGCAGGAATTTTAAGAAATTTTGAATATTAGAGCTTCACGGAAGATAGCTTCACGGAGGTTAGGATTTAAATTAATGAACCTAAACTTTTAAATTATAAAACAGCAACACTCTTATCTGCATATAAATTCTAACTGACCTTCAGGAATCACATGCATCTACATATATGTCGTAAACAGAGGTTTTTATTAAAAATGATTAAAGCGCCATCCGTTGCATAAAATTTAAAGCAAAAACAGATTCACGGAGGATAGAATCAACCTACATAAATGGTAATAGAAATTATTTTTTAAAATTTTTAATAATATTTTATATTTGATTCGATTGCTTTGGATGTGTTTAATTTACTTAGTGAACTGATATTTTTGGTATGCTTTTACTACCTCAGATATTTGAAAACCTAGAAAGAGTAACAGTCACGGAGGATAGGTTTTAGACTTTTAAAACATTGTAAAATATAATTAATTTCGGTTAAAAATCTGGAACCTGGGCTGTAAAATCTACTTTATTATGAAATATCAAAACACAATAAAAGTTTAGGTCAAACTCATTTAGTTTTATTAAATATCAGGGGGTATTGTTCCAAATTAAATTTTTGTTTAAAATATGTAAACAAAATACAGGGTGTCCCATTATTTTTTTTTTTTGTGAATATTTCGAAAACCCGACGTTCGATTGTTTTACTGTTTTCACCATTTTAATCGGAATAAAAAATGGCACAAATTAGCTAATTTAACCGATTTTGTAGCTCCAATAATAACGGAGTTATGTTTATAATACCTACTATTTAAAAAGTCCTTACCTAAAATTATAAAATAAATAAAACACATGTTTCCTTATGGTAAAAATACTTATTTTATTAAACTCGTTAAAATCGTAAAACACAAAAAATAAAAATAAATAAATGTAACATAACAATAAATTATATGGAAATCATCATACTCAGGCTGTAGCTGAAACAAAAATTCAAAAAATATCATCCAAAAAAATTAATTAATTAATGTTTTTACAAAAGAAATTTTCTGTATCCTAAAGACTACTACATAGGTATAACATTGAAATTTGGAAAAATTTTATTTAAAATTTTATCCATCCGTTTTTGAGACACGATTTAAAATAATTTAATAATAATTATCCCAAGTTTTAGCATTTTGCATTACTGTTTTTTCTAGATATATCTTTTTCGGAATAGTTACCTTCAATAACGGGGGCGGATTCAACCACCGCCGCCGCTGGTTCAGGGACTGGTGGTTCAGGAGCGGGCGCTTCTGCTGGAGGCGCCTCAGCTGCTGGGGCGTCCGCCGCCGGCGCTGGGGCGGCTTCACCTTCAGCGGGGGCGGCAGCATCAGCCGCTGGGGCACCTTCTGTGGGGGCCGCTTCTGCCGGTGCCCCTTCTGCTGGTGGGGCGGCTCCTTCTGCGGGAGCGGCTCCTAAAATATATTAAAGAAATACAAAAATAATAAAAACTATAGTCAATCCAAATGAAAACACCAAAAATGAATTTAAAAGTGCGCTGCATGATTTTCTATTTTAATGAAAAAATTGAGGATGATCTTTTAGGTATCATATATGAAAAACCGTTGCCGTTTTAATTTTTAGTTGCTTTATTTTTAATCGGCACTCTTTAGAAACCTGAAATCGTGTCATTGTCTTACTCTCTTATAAGAGGCTAAAACTTTAACACTAAAGATTTGTAATAGGTAATTTGCCAATTTTTGCGATTTTTGTCTGGCTCCTGTGCCTATTCTGCTAAATATAGAAAGTTGCTTTTTTGAGGTATCAAGGTATAAGTAATACAATAGAAAACGTAACTATTATTTTAAGTTTCTAGACTATCATTTTCTTTATTAAAAAAAATATTGAAACTTGATAATTTTCAAAATTAGCCAATTTTGCCCTCAGAAATCATTATGTTGAGGAAAAAATAAAAATCTGAAACTCTCAGGAGATGCAGTCCCCACCTTTATCTTTTCAGTCTAGTTAGTCTTGTTTTGTTATTTTTATCCATGTAAAAGATATAATAATTTTTTTAATGCAGGTAAGAAGCGATAATGTTAGTTTTATTTATAATTTAAAATTTAGATGGCTTTGACTTAGTCAATTCATGTTTGGTAGAGAAATGTTAGAACTGTCAAAAATATTTGATAAATATTATTTGTGCGTATTTAAATTGTGATTTCAAAAAGTTTGCAAGTTTGCAAGTGTAATAAATGACTGAGTGTTCGAGATTCATGAATTTAATTGCAATTAAAAATGAAACAACATATCATAATTTTGTACCTCTTTCTCATAGAAAATATTCAAGTTCTGAGAAGTTTTACCCATGGGGAAAAATCGTCTAAAGACGATCGTCTTTAGACGCGAATTCGTCCAATCGTCTTTCAAACGATCGTCTTTCAAACGATCGACTTTCAAACGATTCAATCGGTTGCGTATACCTATAGGTTAGGCGGTCGGCTGTACAAACGAAATATATATTTGAAATTCTTCTCTATTATAATAAAGAATTTCAAATATACTTTGGAATATTTGGAATTGTCTATTATTCGAAGTAGGTAGGTATCGCCTTTAGAATTATTTTTTTAATTAATTTAACGCTGTTGCTGGTGCACCGCGTGCGGTGTACTATTCTGCACCGCCAAATTATATATTACGTCATAAACCCAAACCAACCCAAACTCAACAACACAACCCAACCGACCCCGCCCGCGGTGTACTAGCAACAGCGTTAATTTAATTAATAATTATGACAAAATAAAAATATTTTCTCATCGGTTAAGTTATAACTTAAAATTTTAATTAAAACGATCGTCTTTTTTCGACTATTATTTTAGACGATCGCCTTTTGTATCGTTTAATTATTTAAACGATCATCTTTAGGGTATTTTAGACGATTAAAGACGATCGTTTAAATAATTAAACGATTTCGTTTGAAAGTAGACGATCTTCTTCAGACTATCGTCTTTTTTACAAAAGATCGTTTAAAGAATTAAGCGATATCGTTTAAAAATAGACGATCTTCTTCAGACGATCGTCTTTTTTTTAAACGATTTTTTCCCATGGGTAAATTGTTAAAAAAAGGCAAAAACCACAAAATATTCTAAATAAACCCCTTTATTATAACATGTTTTATTTTAACCAGTTACCTGAAAACTAAAATTTAAAGAAGTATTTACAGATTGTGTAAATTTTTTCCAACACTAACATTTATAATACATACATATAACTTTTAACTATTCAGTGCCTTATTATAAAGGGATCAAAATAATAGAACAAGACCAACTTGGTTTAAATTGTGAAAGAAACCGACAAAAAACTGTATATATAAACTATATACATATATATATATATATATGATTATACAATACATATAATATAACATATTTCATAATTATTATATTTGGTATTCCTTTGGTGATTTTAAAAAGTTTTGTATATAAAATAATAGTTATGACATATTATGTTATACACAAAATTTACCAAAGAAATACGCACAAATAATATTTATGAAATACCTATTTTTGACAGTTCTGACACTTCTCCACCAAACATGAAAGCCATATAAATTTTAAATTATAAATAAAACTAACAATATCGCTACTACGGGCATTAAAATTAAAATTAATATACCTTTTAAAGGAATAAAAATAACAAAACAAGACTAACTGAACTGAAAAGATGAAGGTGGGGACTACATTTCCTGAAAGTTTCAGATTTTTATTTTTTCCTCAACATAATGATTTCTGAGGGCAAAATTGACTAATTTTAAGAATTATCAAGTTTCAATATTTTTTTTAATAAAGAAAATGATAGTCTAGAAACTTAAAATAATAGTTACGTTTTGTATTGTATTTATAAGTACTTGATACCTGAAAAAATATAACTTTCTAGATTTAGTAGAATAGGCACAGGAGCCAGACAAAAATCACAAAAATTGGCAAATTATCATGAATCTTTGGTGGTTTACCATTCTTTTATGAGATTAACTAATTGGATAATAATAATTTATATCGAAAACAGTAAAACAAAATTAAAATCATTTCAATATTAGTCACAAAAAAAAAGTTCAGGCCCACTATAAGAGAGTAAGAAATTGACACGATTTCAGATTTCTAAAGGGTGCCGATTAAAAGTAAAGATTCCAAAAATTAAAACGGCAACGGATTTTCATATTTGATACCTAAAAGATCATCCTCAATTTTTTTATCAAAACAAAAAATCAAGCAGCGCACCCCATTTGGTGTTTTTATTTGGAATGACTCTATAGTGAAATGAAGAAATATGTTAAAATTACCTTCTGCGGGTGGGGCGGCACCTTCTGCTGGTGGGGCGGCACCTTCTGCTGGTGGGGCGGCACCTTCTGCTGGCGGGGCACCTTCTGCGGGGGCAGCTCCTTCAGCTGGAGTTGCGGCTTCACCTAAATTATAACAAAAATATCAGAAAATAACATTTAAAATGTACATTTTAAAAACGATCGGTTGTATATACATATGGTCTCTTGAATCCTTTATGAACTGAAAATGCTGAAAAATACAAAAACAATATATGAAACGGTGTGACATTGAAAACCTATGGAACGTGCTTAATGAAATGGTGGTTCAAAAAGCACATACCTTGTTGCTGCAATTTGGTAAGAAGATCCTCAAAACTCAAATGAGCTTCGGGATTATCCGAAGTCAAATCGACCACTTTATATTTAAGTGAGTTTTTGATGTACAACACCACACCATCCCCGCTATTCTTTCTGTTCTCGACTAGAGAATAATTCGGAATAGAAACTGCGCCCTTGTTGTCTGTGGGAGCTAGAACGTTCTCTGGTAGAGCTATGATGTCGTAATTCTCGTCAATGACGAGCTTTTTGAAATTTTCGAAACCTATAAAAAATCGTATCCAAGTTTTTTGCTGAGGGTCATACAAATACCTATTCTCTGATAGCAGTGATGTAATGTATCGAGATACATGTATCTGGATACTGGATCTAGATACATTTTATGTACCTAGATACGTATCGAGATACTTACAAAAATCAGGATCTACTTTAATATCTAGATCCTTTTGAAAGTATCTAGATCCTAAGATACAAGATACATTTTATTTTACCCAACCCGATTGCAACCCCACACGGAACATCCAATGGATATACTCTATGGATATCCAGGATATACATAGGATATCCTGGATATCCATTGGACATCCAGTAGATGAACTTGCTTTATAAATATCTATTGCGTTATAAGGTCCAAACAATTTTTTTCTTTGTCATTTAATTTTTAAGTTTTTAAGTAACAGAAAGTATCTGGAAGTAACTTAGATACTTTTTGAATGTATCTGTATCTGTACCCAGATAGTTTTGGGAAAATGTATGGGTATCTGTACCCATGGGTACATCCCATGGGTACATCTGCAGATACATCTGCCAGAGAGTATTTGTATCTGTACCTAGATACTGAAAAAAAATGTACCGGTTACATCAATTTGTGCTATCAGACTGATAGCACAAATTGCTTCAAAAACTCTTGTAAGAAGCTTAAGGAAAATTTTCTTGGAAAAAACGTTTTTACTTCAGCTTGATGCTTGATTTTCAACGTAAGATTTAAAAAACTAAAAAAGAACAAATTGTGCTATCAGGATTTTCGGTTAGCCCCAATAATTAGCGACAACCAAAACTTTCAATTTAAAATAAAACGTTAATAAACAGAAAAACTGCACCTTCAGTCGGTTTTTCTCCTTCAGGCACTGCTCCTTCCGCAGGGGGGGCTTCTCCTTCCGGTTTCGCTTCTCCTTCCGCTGGAGGGGCGCCTTCCGCAGGTGGAGCTCCTTCCGCAGGAGGTGCCCCCTCTTCTGGGGGGGCGCCTTCAGCCGGTGGGGCTCCTTCTGTTGGTGGGGCGCCTTCTGCTGGGGGGGCGGCTTCCGCAGGTGGTGCCCCCTCTGCTGGGGGGGCGCCTTCGGCCGGTGGGGCTCCTTCTGCTGGTGGGGCGCCTTCTGTAGGGGGGGCTATTTCGGGTTTAAACAGGATTTATTTTTTCAAGATTTAAGGTTTTGCTCTTTTAATTTTATGTATACAGTGTGTCCACGGATTGACTTAACCATACTTGTGAAAATATTTATTTTAATTTTTTTCGAAGAAAAGTCACTCATAATTTCTTCTGATTGTTATATAAATACCATTCACGATGAGAAACTTCTATTTTGTTACACAAAAAATATAATTGTAGATTCTGCAAAATTAAAAATTGTTAAATATTTTTTTTGAAGGTCTAATATGAAGAGCTTGAAGTTTTTTCATGTGAGTTGTTGTTACTAAGATATTTGTTATTAAAAATAAAATCAATTTAGGTCCTAACTTGAGTGGTCCTATTATTTTGTAGAAATTGACTGCTATCTCATTTGTGATTATTAAAGATGGGATATTTAGGTACTAAAAACTGAAAAATAGGTAACTAAAAAGGTACTAAAAAAAGCATTTTAGGTTAAAAAAAACAGCATTTTAGGTAAAAAAAAACAACATTAAAAGTTCACGTTTTGTTTATAATTTTGTTTAGCCGCATACCCAAACACAGAACATACCCACAATAAACTATTTCTATGCAATACACTGTGTTTCACTGAGTGACACTTACTACACAGAAGTTCTATGACAGAACATAAGCTCACTACAAAGAAGGAAACTGTAAAGAAAGTCTACAATTATTTGTTAAATTTTTTTAAATTTTAGATATTAAATATCTTAGTATCAAAAACTCATATAAAAAAACTTTATTTGACTTTTTGCTTTTTCTTTACCATCCCTTTATATTCAAAAAATTTTAATTTTGAAAATCAGTATTTTTGCTCACCCTGTACAACAAAATGGATGTTTCTCAACCCTAATTAAATTTATATAACAAGCAAAAGAAATTATGAAAAATGACTTTTCCTCGAAAAATCAAAAGAGCATGACTTTTAGTCCAGGTTACGGTCTTATATATAAGACCGGTTTTCATAAAATATACTCTTACCCTCCTCGGCTTCCTGAAAAGTAAATATTTTTTTTAAAACTTTAACTACTTTAAATTGGTAATTTTTAACAAACAACAATACTTTTCTATAAATTTTTTATATTTTAACTTGAAGGTTTTTTATGTTGTTCTTAAAAAATATGAACCTATCGTTTTATGGAATTTCAAAAATCTTAAGGGTTAAAAAATGGTACAATCTTGAATCTATAGGCCCTTAAGGGTTACTCATTTTACTTATTTTTACATTTTTTGGATTAAAAATTAGAATGTAGAGGAGTAACCAATCTTAGATTAAAAAGTTAACTATTTAGAAAAAATTTCTAACCCCAGGGTTATTTTCGTAAGTAATATCATAAGGGCATTTAATTTTTCCGAAAAGAATCGAAAAAACACGTTGCTAAGTAATATTTTAACAAAAAGCATGAGTGCTGGTGGCAACAAAAATCCGAGTCGAAGAGGAGGATTTTTGCACCTGCACGAATGCATTTTGTTAAAAAATATTACTTAGCATTGTGTTTTTTCGATTTTTTTCACAGGAAAAATTAGATGCCCGAATGGTATTTGAGTAACAGTTAACAATTAAAATATAAATTGCAATTTTTGGTGACATCAGCTGTCAAGTTTTGCCGCGGGTAAACTCGAAAAAACTGCTGACAGGTGCTGTCACACAGTTTTTTCACCTAGAAACCATTTGTAATTCAAAATTGCGCGTTTGTGATTGGTGGAAATTAAGACGAGGGAAATAGTCTCCTAGAAACCATTTGTAATTCAAAATTGCGCGTTTGTGATTGGTGGAAATTAAGACGAGGGAAATAGTCAGATTAAAATAAATATTAGGCGAAAATATAATTTTTTAAATAAACCCTTAAGAACCTTAACCCCAAGGGTTAAATCATTTATTAGTATTTATTTTAAACATTAAATATTTATTTTATTTATTTTTAAATTATTAAGTTTTTTTAACTTTTTAGGTTGTATAATCCCAAGGGGTTACAGATTAAACCATTTTTCTTTGTAGGTATATTGTGCTTCTGTTATTATGTAATGTTTTAAATAATGAAAAAAAATCACATAAAATTGTTGTATTGTAAAAATGGCCTTAAAGGTACAAAATAAAAATAAAAATTAACAAATAACAAAAATGAAATAACAAAACAACACAATGTATTAAAATATTTTTTTAATAATTTAGAGTAATAAATACAGATGTTTAAACATACATATGTAAATTCACATGGAGCATGCGAACGGTATTGTTTATTTATTTTGACAGACGGTTATACAGTTCATGATTAAAACTAAAAACAAAAGACAGGGTTGTTGAATATACAGTACAAGAAAAAAATTCAAAAAAGGTTTCCTCATGCTTCAACCTCTTCTACCTTTTCTCCCTTGCCCTTGGTCCAGTCTGGTTTTTTCTGTAAGAAAAAAATAAAAAAATATATGAATTTTTTGTTATTTTTTTAATGTAGGAGAATACATTTGCCAGGTAACTTTTTGTATTAGAGCAAGGTGCGGTTTAAGAAACACAGTGAAATTAGAAAAAAAATGACAAAAATGGATAAATATACTATAAACTATTTTTTAAGATAAAATAACAGTGAGATAAATATAATTTCTTTGTGGATTTATCCATTTTTTATAAAGCATATTTTTGCAAAATTATGTATTTTTAGATACATTTAAAATTCATAATAAAAACATACAAAAATATACAAAATATTTGACATTTTCCTAAAAAATTGATATAAAAAAGTGTGGTGTGCAAAAATGTTTTTTTCTAAGGTTGATACCTTAACCTTAGATTTAGTGTCCTGAAAAGGCAATTAATTAAAAAAGTGCAAATTATTTAAAAAATCCAAAATACATTGAATTTTTAGCAAACATATTAACATAATAAAACAATGTGGCAGCGCTGTGTGTTATTAACGGCAACAGTGTAAAGTTATATATTGAAGCTATTTTGCGTTTGGCTCACCTTCAAAAGGTTTTTCCCATATTACAATTAAGTAAGTATAAAAAAAAAATTAATAAAAAAATGGCGCCCAAAGTAAAAAAACGGTAGAGCGTTAAAAAGTGTGTATTGTTTTTAAAGAAGTATAAAAACCAATTTGGTTACATATAAATAATTTATTAAATGTTATTAAGTATAATTATTGGCGTTATTATGGATTTTTGTATTATGTGTAATGTGTAATTATTATCTATTTCTTCTGCCATTCTGCCTTCTCCTCTGCTTTGCGCTGCGAAAATAATACAAACAATTCTAAATGTGTTTAAAAATTTAAAAAACAACGACTTTAAACCCTTAAAATCTGATTTCGTATAAAAAAAACTTTTCGTCATAAAAATCACTAATGCTTTGATAACTGTCAAATATTTTGACATCTGTCACTTTTGACAGTTCTTATGGGTTTAGAGCCGCCATGTTTTTAAATCGGTGTGTTTGAGTGTGTATTGCATTTGTTATCGAATTGTGGAATTTTGACAAACTTTTTTTGCTTAATTTACATCCAATCGTAAGTAATTTTGACATGTCAAATATTTGACGTTTGATTTTTTGATTGTGCAATACTCACTTCTTTGTCTTCTTCTTCTAAGGTGAACTCTTTCTTTTTGACCACTTTAAGTTGGTTGCGGAAGTTAAACTCGGCTGCCTTCTTTTGCAACTTGGCGAATTTGTTTTCGTATTTGGATACTTTCTTGAGGGTGGGTTTGACGCTAAAAAGGTTTTTTTTTTATGAAAAAGGGTTTTTAAATTTTCGACAGTACTCACAATTTGCCTCTGAGGTCATTTACTTGACTGTTGAGATCAGAAATCTATAGGAAACAAAAGTTGGTTAGTAAATGACGTATGAAACAATCGATGGTGATTTATTCGACCAAATGTTTGTTGTCAAAAATATTGTAAGGTTTTTTTAATATTTGGTTGAATAAAACTGAAAGGAACAAAAAAATTAAAACATTCATTTCAATTTAAAAAAAGTTTAGCCCCCAACTTGTCCCGATTTATCTCCCATTGGTTTTTTCATTTAAAAAACATGAATATTTTATTTTTTTCGAATAAATTTAGTAAAGTGATGTTTGTACAATCTAGTGACACAAACCATGCACAAAACAACAAATGGGAAAAATTAGTAAGAAAATGAAATGGTTACCAAAAAACAGCGCTTCAAAAAGGTACAGAAAATAGGGACAAAATAAGGTGTGGGATACAGGTACAGAAAAAAATGGTTCTACTCTATTTTGCATACAATGCGTCGTATAGACACAAATACAACAAAAATGTACATTACACATACAATGCGGAGAAACGACAAAAATTCGTATATTTCTCACTTGGGGTACCAAAAATACAAAAAACGCCTGGTTGTTTACAGTTTTTGTCAAGCTGTTACCTATTGATTAATCAAAAAACCAATCCTGAAATTAAGTTGGGTTGTGTAACAAAAAAGGGAAAAGCATGGCACTTCTTTGATTCTTGCTCTGGTTCCGTTTACGTAGTGTTAATATTATTTGAGGAGATTTGGAACGTCAAAAATTACACCAAAATTTTATTTACACAAAAAAAAATTAAGCATGAAATGCCATGCCGTAACGGATGGATTTTTATAAGCGGGAAAGCCTTTACTGTTTTCATAAAAATAAAGCTTTTTTGTTAACGAGACTTTAACTGTATAATTGAAGCTCAAGCGGGTTGAACAAAAATAAGGACAGGTTAAAAACGATGAAAAACTTGATGGTTTTTTTATTTACACAAAATGTGTTGAGGGGTTAGTTTAAAAAAATGATTAGGAATATATGTATACGGCCTAACACTTCATGTATTGCTTATTAATTAATTATTTGGTAAAAAACATGGAGGTAATCAATAACAACGCCACTAAACTGATTTTAAACGAAATTTTATCATAAACCAAAATATCCAGAAACAAGTTTCCAATACTTTGAGATTTTATATAATTATTTTAGGCACAATTCAGCGCGCGCTCTCTCGAGTGATAGTGTATACAGCCACGTCCGACGTGGCTGTATACACTATAATTTTATCACTATTGGTGTAAAATCAGTGGGTGGGCCTACATAAAATCAGATTAAAATCTAAACTAAAACATGTAGGTAATCGATAAACAAATGATATGAAGCAAAAACTGAAAATCAAGGTGTGTATTTGGATTTTAAAATCTTTTTTTTTTTTGAATTTTTTTAGTGTTTTGATGTGGCACAGTTGGTATACCTCCCAATCGCGCTTGCGAACTTCTCGTTCCAAATCCCATTTTTGTTCCTCGCAAATGTACATTCGGGCATAATAATCAGAACAGATCTTCTTAAGTTGGCCTAGAAAAATCGGAAACGGAACCAGCGTTTAGCAAAATTTGACTCAAATCAGGGTTTTACTGTTGACTACTGAACACGACTCTTTTAACTGAAGAGGGGTCTTCTATACAAACTCTAACTACAGAAAAGCACTTGGAACATTATATCTCCAAAACTACTTGAATAAAAACCTCCTAAATTTATATAAACATTCAGATTGACTCACTTGAAGTACCCTCAAAATTTCAAGCCTCTAGCTTCAACAATTCCTGAGATAAATGCTTTTGTTTTCGAGCGCCCAGAAAATTTCAAACCCCCATGTATAAAAAACTACAATCCTAAAATTGTTACACAACATTAACATTAACATTCTTTATAATCGTTCCAAATTTTAGGTTTGTATGTAAATCGGTTCCCGAGATATACAAGTTTTTGATTTGGAGCGCCCAGAAATTTTTAAAGGGTTGTAATTTGAGAACTGAAAAAGCTTCCACTTTGAAATTTGTGGACATAGTTAAGGTTAACTTAGTTTATTCAAGACCAAATTTTCTATAATTAGCGATGTTTATTTGTTAAGATATACACAATTTAGTGTCGGTGCCCTAACAAATTTCAAATGGCTGTATATTAAAAACTAGGCGACCTAAAAGTTTGAAATTTGGATATGTTATATAGCCAAACTATATTTGCAATTATTATCTATCTTCAACAATTCCTGAGATACATGCTTCTATTCTCGAGAGCCAAGAAAATTTCAAACCCCCATATATAAAAAACTATAAACCTAAAATTATTACTCAACATTAACATTAACATTCGTTATATTCGTTCCAAATTTTAGGTTTGCATGTAAAACGGTTCCCAAGATATACAAGTTTATTAATTTGGAGCGCCCAGAAATTATTAAAGGGATGTATTTTGGGAACTGAAAATGCTTCAACTTTGAAATTTGGGGGCATAGTAAAGGTTAATTTACTTCATTCGACACCAAATTTTCTATAATTAGCAATGTTTATATGTTAAGATATATAAGATTTACTGTCGGCGCCCTAACAATTTTCAAATGGCTATATATTAAAAACTACGCGACCTAAAAGTTTGAAATTTGGATATGTTATATAGCCAAACTATATTTTTAATTATTATCTATCTTCAACAATTCCCGAGATACATGCTTCTATTCTCGAGCGCCCAGAAAATTTCAAACCCCCATATATAAAAAAACTATAAAGACTTCAATCCTAAAATTGTTACAAAGCATTAACATTAACATTCTTTATAATCGTTATAAATTTTAGGTTTGTATGTAAAACGGTTCCCGAGATATACAAGTTTTTGATTTGGAGCGCCCAGAAATGTTTAAAGGGTTGTAATTTGAGAACTGAAAAAGCTTTGACTTTGAAATTTGAGGACATAGTTAAGGTTAATTTAGTTTATTCGACAACAAATTTTCTATAATTAGCGATGTTTATTTGTTAACATATTAAAGATTTAGAGTCGGCGCCCTAACAAATTTCAAATGGCTGTATAATTAAAACTACGCGACCTAAAAGTTTGAAATTTGGATATGTTATACAGCCATTTTTGTACGACATTTTGGTAATTTTGGAGACACTATGAAAAAAATGTTGGTGCTTTTGAGAGTTAAAGTTTTGTTGGACTAGGTGAAGTCAGCTTGGTAACCTAAACATTAGTTTTGCAAATATATACATTGCGGGTAAAAATAATAAATATAAAATAAATAAATTAATCAGCACTGTTATAAATATGCTTTTCCAATAAAAACTTTAAATTGGCCATTCCATTTAAAAATCAGCTCCTCTAAAATTAGCAAACGTTGAATAATCGTGTTTGATTGTATTGTAGGTACCTCAAAGGCTTTCATTCGTTCTATAATTTCAAGGTCATACTTGTCCGCTTCTAGCTTTACGATTTTCTGGTAATAAGTTTGACACACAGTCTGTAGTTCCGCTAAAACGTGAAAAACATGCATCTTCAATATATACCAGTAAACCACCACAAACCATAGTGAGATGCATTTTAATTTACCCGTTTATTTTGTGTATCTCCAAGTATAGACAACAGAGGCGAGATGCAAGGTGCATCTCGCTGATGTTTTTTTCTGAGGACAAAGAGGATAAAGGAGAGGATAAGCAAAGCTTGAAGCATCTGGAAAGTACTGGTGCTTGTATCTTGAGTTAACATTTAGGGAAAGTACAGAGCTCTTTGGTCATTGTAAACTGGATTACATTGATCAAAAAAGTTGTCTGCATTTGCCAAAAAATAAGTGGCTGTGCAAAAGCTCTCTTGCAGAATTTCTTACTTCAGTCAGCTTGAAATTGCAAGGTACAGGGTGTTCCACAATAAGTTACACGTTTTAAAGCTTTCTTTTGACAATTGGGCGCCCAGAAAATTTCAAAACCACAAAATGCATGAGCTTGAAATTTGGTCACATTATTCCTAATTCCTAAATTTCAAGATCATATATCAGGCAGTTCAGACTTAATATCTTGGCGCCCAGAAAATTTTATAACCGCAAAATTAAAAATCATATGGTGCTTAAAAAAGTGCAATTTATTCAGCAAAACCCTGCTTTTAAAATATTGTGTTATTATTTTTCTAATGCGGGGTAACATGCCCTCCACAGGTTTGTCTACCTGGAAATCTCTGAATTCCACTTCTTTTTCAAGATCGAATTTCTTATTTTCAAGTTCACTTATGAGTTTGTGATATTGGTTGCATATAGATTTTAACTGACCTATACAAAATTTTAAAGTTTACTATACAAAAATCATCACAAAAAACCTACTTATATATAATAGTAATTATAATTCATGTAGCCTTTTTGTTACTCAAGTACTAAGAAGATAGAGAGATAGAGAGTACAAAATAGTAGTTAAAAAAAATTATCTGCATTCAAAAAAGCCCTTAGCACGTTTGCACTTCCCCAAAAAATTAATAGAATGCAGAAAAAACCGTGCATATAATCCTTTCTTTAAGTCTAACCTCAATATCTTTTAATCTAACTAGATATTCCAAATCATATTTTGAATTCTCCAATTGCTTAATTTTCTCATAGTAGTTCTTCAGTACACTCTTTAGTTGTTCTACACAAAAATTACATCAAAAATTTGGCCCTATCTCGTCATAAAAAAATCTTCATTACAATAAATAAGACGCTTACCTTCGTTGGCATCATCGATAAGTTTTGGTTTACCGCAACGCTCTTCGATGATACGCCTTCTTTCGGCAGCTTTACGTTCTTGTTCCTTCTTAAGTTCTTCAGCAGCTTTCTTTCTCAACAACAACTACACCACAGAAAAATGAAACATTACATTTACCGCAAAACAGTCCCTCTTATATACCAACCACCAACCAGAACACCGGTGAGATGCAGTGCCCTATATATCCCCAAGAACTGTCAACAGTGGTGAGATGTATTTGCATCTCGCTGGTGTTTGATGTAGTGGGCGGTATATAGTGGTTGAAATGCTTACCCTAAGTTTCTTCTTTCTTTCAGGGGTCATGAAACCTTTCTTGGCTTTTTTGGCCTTGGAGGCTTCTTCCATGCGGGCACGGACCTCGGCCCTTTTGCGTTCAATTTCCGCCTGCTTCTTCTTCTTTTCCTAAATTCGGCAAAATTGATTAGTATCGTGTGTGGTATTTTTGAGGGGAAGAAAGAAAAAAGGTTTCGGGCGCTGGAAACCTTCTTTCTTGCTTCTAGAGGTGTACTGAGGTACATGCCTCGGCAAGTCTAGCTTTCGGATCGTCGGCTTTTGGGGCCTCATCTTTTTTAGCATCTGCCTCGGCCTCTGCTTTCTTTTTTGCCTATAAAAAGAAGAACAATATTAGAAATTGCGTTTAGAAACGCTGAAGGAGAAAAATGTATAGTGAATATGCAAGTTGACTTTTATATACAAAACCATTAATCAAACAGTGGTGGGATGTATTGAATCATTTAAAATATACATAAAATTCACTATCTATTTTTCCATGAAATTGCAGAAATGGTTAGCTGGCTTTTCGTAATCACACAGTATACTTACTTTAAATGCATAGCAGTTAGGCTTAAAGCGTTTGGTTTATTTATAGAACCTTGTATATAAATCTATTAATGGCTTAGCAAAATATAGAGCATATAAATGTAACTTGAATAGAAGAAGATTAAAGCAAAACAACTGTATATTTTTGATACAAACCTTATAAGAAAGATGAGCCCCATATCTTCTTTACATTAACTCTTATACTCATATACTGGAAGAAAAAATAAAGTTTAGTTTAAGTCCACAGGGTTTTTTTTATTTGACACCTACCTAACCTCATCATCCGCCATTTTGAAAGGGTTTTTGTTGTTCTAAAAAGAAAATATGAGTTAATACAAAGTTATTTGGTAATGTTAAGTGTCTTGTTTATTTTTAGATCATTTGTATTTATAAAGTATTTGGCAAGGATCCAAATTGAACCAACAGGGAGCCAAATTTGGAAATGCGTTGTTTCGTGTTATTTACGTTTTAGCCAAATATTTAATAAATATTTAGATTTTAGGTGAATGTTGAAGTGTTTTTCAATGATTTTTAAAAATGTAACTATTTTTAGAATTTAAATTAGGTCAGGTACTTCGACATAATCATAGACCATAGACTTGAAAAACGACAAATTTCACTAAATCCTCCACTCGAATTCACTTCACCACACTTTTCACTGAAATAATCCTCCACGGGAAAAATTCTCTCACCTTTTTTTACGATGGAAACCTAGTGAGCAGCTTACGGGAGACTCTCGAGCTGACTGAAGATTTTCGGGTGGTTGGATTTGCATTTGGATGCTTGGAGGCCCCCACTTTCGCCCCCCCTCCGTCGAAAATTTTGCGTCGTCGGGCGTCCGCGTCGACCGTTTAGGGGAGTAGTGGAAGTACCTCGCGTCGAAAATAGAACTATCAAGTTACTATTTTTTGATCGAGAGGCTTGAGCTTAGATGAGATGTTGATCGCATTAGCAGAGCATCGGTTTTTGATGATATCTTAGAAATTAGTAGAGATGGAAAGTTAAACTTTTAGCATCTTAAATTACATTCTATACTTCAAAAGTCTATAGACTTTAAAAATAATTTAGTCAAAAATGACTAATTTAATAGTTATTAGTGGCTGCTTTTTCACTTGTACCATGGTTAACCATGAAATACCATGGTATCCCAAAATTTAACAGCCAATTCTTATGTAAAATTATCCCCCGAATCCGAAAATGTCGTCAAAAGTTAAAAAAGTAGAACAGTTTTTGAGATATAGTCAATTTTCCATTTAATATGGAATTGACTATATCTCAAAAACGGCTCCACTTTCATAATTTTTGACAGTATTTTCGGATTCAGGGAAAAATTTTACATAAGAATTGGATGTTACATTTTGGGATACCATGGTAATCCATGGTTAACCATGATACAAGTGAAAAAGCAGCCACTAATAACTATTAAATTAGTCATTTTTGACTCATTCATTTATAGAGACCAGGTTTAAAGGTTTATGAAATACATTTGATATTGTAAATATCAGAAATAAATCCTGGAGATACACCATATTCTTGTAGTATTAAAGTTGATCAAAGGTTTTTTTAGTATAGTCGTAGATGCAACTCGTTTTATAAACTTCTCTAGAAACTCGTTTTCATTAAACACTCGCTCGCAAGCTTCGCTCGTGCTAAATAAAACTCGTAACTAAAATTGCGTTCGTAAAACTTGATCCATAATATTTAATATTTTAAATCAATTTCAAACGAAATAAAGAAAAAATAGACAAAAAAATATCTTTTTAAAATTCTTATTTTCTTTGTTTCTTATGTTTACAAAGCGTTAAAAATGTGAAAATAGTAGTCTGAATACTACTTCATCAGAAAAAAATATATCAATTGAACTACCAAAAGGTACATTAACCAAGAAGTTTACAATTTAATTTACTCAGTAGCGGCGAAAATATACTGGTTTAGCCTACAGGTATAGCACAAACACCACGTAATTACCCTGGAATCAAAGGTTTGTGTTTATAAATATTTTTGTGTTGTTTGTATCAAACCTGTACCCTCATAGCACACTTTATTCTAAGAATGTTTTTTAAACCTTTCAGTAAGAATATTCTTAGGATCATGCTATATTTCTTCTAAAGAACATGCCTATAGGCAGGTTCTTAGAATGTGCAAGGTTTTAGTGGTAAAAATTGGTCTACTTTAAACATATGCTTAGAATGTTAAGAAAGTAATTGCTATAGAAAGTTTATTTAGGAATATTCCTGTAAAATATACCATAAACTACGTATAAAGGTATATACCTACCTATACTTAAGTACCTAATTAGTAATTAGTATTAATTACTAAGTAAAAAACACAATCCAAAATATTTTTTTATAGTTATTTGTCAAATTAAAACAATATTCCATAACAAAAATACTTTTACTATAGGTATTTTATTTTATGTTAAAAATAAATATTTATTAATTTGTATACCGATTTTTTATCTCTGAATTAACATTTTTATGTATAATAATCCTAACTATCTTCAACTTCAATCTAATCTGACTTATCCCACAAAATTTTCCAATTTTACTTTTTATGAAATAATGTCATACAACTTATGGTTTAGAGGTCAAATTGTTTATTTAATATTTTTAAATAAATATATATTAATATGTCGCAAAATTTTTTAAGGGGACGACAAATACATTTCACTGTCATATTATGACAGTGAGGCGTATTTGTCGCCTCCTGAAGAATTTTACGAATGTAGAATACAACATATTAGAACGTGGGTATCTGACATACACTACTCAAAAAAGTCTAGGGATATTATGATTAAGTGAAATTAAAAACTTCTTTATTAATTTTTTTATTTTATTTTGTAATTGTTTTCAATTAAAAAGTCCTAACAATATAAAATAAATCAAAATTTAGGTGGTAACAATTTTTATTCTTCGCAAATAAAAATTACAAACTTGATTAATAAAATTTATTATAAATGAATTAACAAAATCAATACGAAAAAAATAAAAGCTTGTGTTCTTAGTACCGAGTGTGACCTCCTCTACTGTTTGCAACTGCTCTACATCTACGAGGCATACTTAGGATTAAATTATCTAGCTCATTTTGAGGTAATCTGGTCCATACGTCTTGAAGGCAATTAAAGAGCTGCTCTTGGTTCTCAAAGTAATCATTAACCCTTAGAACGCCTCTCTGTAGCATATCCCAGACATGCTCAATCGGGTTAAGGTCTGGCGACTGAGCAGGCCACGGTAAAACAGGGATTTGGTTAGTTCGAAGGAAATTTCTAACAACGTTTGCGGTATGTGGGCGTGCATTATCATGCATTAAACAAAATTCGGGCTCTGCATTTTGTGCGAATGGAATAACGACAGGACGGAGTATCAAATCCATATATGCGACTGAATTTAATGTTCCTTCTAATCGAACGAGATCTGTTCTTCCGCCTAATGTTATTCCGCCCCAAACCATAATTGTTCCACCTTGAAATGTATGAACCTCTTGAACATTACGAAGACGGTTTTCGGCTCCTGGTTGTCTCCAGACTCGTATTCTTCTTGAATCCGGGTAAATTCCAAATCTAGACTCATCTGTAAATAAGATATGACTCCACTGTTCATCTGTCCATGCAAGATGTTCTCTAGCCCAGATATCCCGTGCTCTGCGATTGCCCCTGGTTAGTGGTGGAACTCTCAAAGGTCGTCTACTCCAAAGATTAATCTCATGTAGGCGATTTCTTATGGTTTGACCGGAAATGGTTAGATTGTGGGTCTGCTGTAAATTTCGTACCAGTTGTGTAGCGGTCAAATTTGAGTTTCTTCTTGCTTGTAGTTGTACAAACCGGTCTTGCGCTGGGGTAGTTATTCTTCCACGGCCTGGGTGTCTTTCACTTACACTCCCTGTCTCACAATATCTACTCCAAAGGCGACTAACAACACTTTGAGAGGTGCCTATAGTATCTGCTACTAGCACTTGGTTTTGGCCGGCTTCGAGCATTCCAACAGCGCGTAACCGCTGTTCTTCGGTCAAATGAACTCTTTGCATAGTGAATATACCAAGCACACTTTAAATACTGTCTTTAAAATGAAAAACGTAAAATTATTTCCTTATGCAAAAAGTAGTGTTTTGCAAAACATCGACATGTTTTTTGTTTGGTTAATAAAAAAAATTATTAATGTTGTAAAAGTACACAGTAACAAACAATGAATTTATAATTTAATAAAATGTATTTATACTGTGCGTCTTTTTTTAACTTATATATAATTATTTAGAATATCCCTAGACTCTTTTGAGTAGTGTATTTGGAAATATTCTCAAAAGCTTCCTAGAAGCTCCATAAGAAACCTTCTAAGAACATTCTAAAAACGTATTCTTAAAATGTTCTTAGAATGTTTTTTAGGAATGTTTTAAGAAGCTTCTAAGAATCTAATTGCATCATTAAAAGGGTATCTATTGAATGTTTTAAAAGTCCCTAAGAACATTCTTAGCAATAAGGGAAGGTTCTAAGAATATTCCATTATTCCGGGTCATATCTTCTTAGAAGGATCTTAAAATAAAATTTTGCTATCAGGGTAGGACATATTCAATTGCTTGAAATATATATATCTGTAATGTTTAAATAGTTATGTACAAAAAAGATTTATTTATTTTAAAAATGCTCTATTTTTTATTTATATTACAAAAATATTCCATAAATTTAAATTTGTTGTTTAGTCTAACTACCTATATTCTATGATATTTTAGGAATGTGCATTTATTAATAAAATTAAGTTTTGTGCAGACACTATTTTCTTGGACTAATTTGAGGTCAAAGAATCCAAATAGTAAAATTGTTTCTATTTTTGGAACCTATTAATTAATAACCAATTTTGCAATGTTTTAAACAATTTTTAAGTCATATTCAAAACATCTTATTTCAGATCAACATTATTTTCCTAATTCCAAACAAATTTACCCAACATCTGCAACATTAGGTACTAGAGAAAATAAATGTCGAAATCTCTCGAAAATCAGATATAAACTTTCTAGAACGCCCAACCAAATCTATTTCAAATTAGATTTTAAAATAAAGATAAATCTTTATTTAGATGCAGTATTTTTAGATATATACAATTACTGAATTGCTAAAGCAAAACTTCGCTGAAATTTAAGGCAGATGGTGCCACCTACCTGAAAGCGCTTAAACTGAAAAAAGTTTTCTGCGAAAGCTGAAAGATTATTTTGATTTATTTCAGCAAAATTGTTTATTTTAATCTTTGTAACTTTTAAAAATGTAGTACGATTTTGATAAAAATGTCTAGGTAGATATTTAAATGAATATACGCTTTTTCTAATGACGTAAACAAAATTTATCTAATGCTGTTTTTCCTAGCATTTGTTTTAAATCTGCTATAATGACGAACAAACATGATTAATTGGTCATATCGCATAAATTTTAGTAAAACAAACGAAACTAAGTTGCCGTTAACTTGTTGGCATAGCTACTGCAATGACGTCATAGCTGAATAAATAGGTCAAAATCCTCTGTGCCAAGTCAGGATTCAATGTGCTCTGTTCTATGCCCGCTCTCTTGATCCCCCCGTTTTAGTTGATTCAGTTTTGCATTTGCATGTATAGCGATAGTGGATGCCCCAAAATTTGTTTGCGCCATCAATGGGGTGTATAGACAGTAAAAAAATATATAATATATAATCTGTTAACTAATTGAATAGGAAGTTTGTGATTATAACAAACATTTTGTAGATTGTCATTTATTCAACCATTTTTCATTATACACAATACGAGGTGTGTTCAGAAAATAACGGGAATTGTTAAATTTCGCGGGTTCGGAGGGTCCGGTTGTCATAAAATTGTCTTTATTATGTTGATATACATGCCCCCGAAGTATGATAAAAACTTTAGCTGTTTTCATTGTTTACTTTGTCTGTGGCAGCCGTTAAGGTTAGACGTGTTTATGAGCTCGGCGATTTTTCGTTCGTTAAAAGAAATGTATCAAAGAATTTGTTTCCAATTTTGCTTAAAAAATAAAATAAATTCTGTGAAATGTTAAGAAAGGCCTATAGTGAGTCTGCTATAAGTAAAACAAGAGTTTACAAGTGCTAAAAGAGTTTCCAAGATGGCCGTGAAGACGTTGAAGATGACGAACGCCCCGAACGCACAAGCACATTAACAACCGATAAAAATATGGAAAAAGTGGAATAAATGGTTATAAACCATCAGAGAAGTCGCTGATGATGTTGGTATATCGATTGGCTCATCCCATGAAATTTTTTCGACTGTTTTAGGTATGAAATGCGTGGCAGCAAAATTTGTTCTAAAATTGTTAAATTTTGAACAAAATTTTTGGCCAAAAAGAATACTGTAATGATGCCCCATCCTCCATATTCGCCAGACATGCCTCTGTCTGACTTTTTCCTATTCCCAAAAATAAAGAGAACCTTAAAGGGCCGTCGTTTTGCAAGCATAGATGACATTAAAAGCGCATCGCTGAAAGAACTAAAGGCTATCCCAAAGATCGAGTTTTAGAAGTGTTTCGAGTATTGGAAGAAGAGCTGGCACATGTGCATAATATCCAATGGGGACTATTTTGAAGGCGACAACATTAATGTAGACAAATAAATAAATATTTATTTCAAAAAAAACGAAAATTCTCGATATTTTCTGAACACACCTCGTATGTTGCACAGTTGCAAATAATGCATTATTTTTAATCAATCCACATTATTAAAATGAAGAGTAATATGTTTAATTTTCATTATGCATAACTTTTTTTAAAGAAATTTAAGTTAATTCCTTATTAAATTTTTTCCAATGAGTAACATATTCTTTTTTACATTACTCATTTTTAATTTGTAATGAGTATTTTGAAATTTTCAATTACACTTTTTTATGTTAATGAGTAATGTACTCACTTTAAACTACTCATTTTTTAAATTTTTAATGAGAAATGAATGATTATCGAATTACTCATTTTTAGTGGGCAAGGAAGATATTTTTATTGCATTGCATTTTTTATTTTTTAATGAGTAATGTATTGTTCGACATCACTCATTAATTTTTTAATGTGTTATGAAAATATTTCTCATTACAGATTTTTTTAATGATTAATGTATTCAAACTACACTGTTAAAAATGTTTGTAAAATTACTACATATTTACTAAGCAGTTGCATAGTGTATTACAATTTTAATTCGCATTTTGTTATATTACATTTTGTTATAGTCAAATTTCTAAACAGGTTCCAATTTTACAATGTTTTTGTCAGATACTTAAAGTAATTTTACAATTCTGTATTGTAGAATTAAATTTGAAATTTTTTAAATTTCTATACATATTCGGAATTTAATTTTACTAGGATAATCAATAAAATTACTAATCAAAATTTGCTATTTGAATTACAATAAGTGTTTGGAAATATACAAATCATTATTTATTGTATACAACTTCTGTTTTCATTTTTACTATATATCATTTTAATCATGTATACTGTTAAAAAAATTTGTAAAATTATAATTGTTTTGCAAAACAAAGGATGAGTAAAATTACAAATCAGTGTATACCAATACAAAATTATAATACAATTTGAGTAATCTTCCAAGACATGTTGGGAAATCTACTAAGATAAGTTGTAATTTTACAATCTAAATGTATACACACATTACACGCATTGTAATTTTACTAAACAATTTGTCAGTTTCTAATAAAAAGGATCTCAGATTTACAAACGTTGTTTGTAATTTGATTTGCTATAATGTAATGTAAAATGCATAGTATGTACCGATTGCGGCAATAACGTGATGTTCTTACATCTCGCCTCGGTTGACTTAGGTGGACAGTATATAAGCTCAGGTGTGTTCCAATACACCAAATTGCCCGACATTGATAAGACCCAAAATAGGTATATCTCTCTAGATGTCTGTCGGTATTTGAAGTTGGTGGAACGCACTTAAAACAAAAACTCTGGCGAGGTGAAGGTTCAATTTTTTTTAATCTTTACAGTAATGGGTCAAGACAGTTTCTTGGAGAAACTAAGAAAATTGCAGGTTTTTTTTTAGTTGTATAATTACAATACCATTATTCGTAAATTACTAAATATTTTTAGTGTAATTTGTTGTACAAAATAACAATTTTTGTATTGTAATATTGCGAAACGAATTTTCTTCAGTTCAGTAAAATTGTAAAATATGTTTTGTAATGTTCTTAAACTGAGTTGAAATGAATTGCATATTACACTCACAGGCAAAATAATCGATCCACACAAATTTTCGATGAATTTCAATCGCAAATAACTTTTTTATTTGATGTCGGATTTAAACGAATATTAAAGAATATTGTAGATAAATTATTGGACAATCGCTCACATTTTAAAAAAATATTAAAAAATAGACGTACGTTTATAATATACAGGTTTAAACAAAAAGATGTTTTTTACCATAAGTTTAAGACACTCTGTAGAGTGGCAAAACCGTATATTGTTCTAAATTAAGTTTTATTTATCAAGT
This sequence comes from Brassicogethes aeneus, assembly GCA_921294245.1. Lineage (NCBI taxonomy): Eukaryota > Metazoa > Arthropoda > Insecta > Coleoptera > Nitidulidae > Brassicogethes > Brassicogethes aeneus. The sequence goes on from OV121138.1 coordinate 5,053,115, forward strand.
CACATCTATTCTTAACAGTTTTCTTTTTGGTTCACCTCGATATATTGATTTTTGTGGAAAATATGGATTTTTTAAAAAAACATTGCAATTTCCAATATTTTTCTATATGAAGAACTAAGGTTGCTATGGTCCATCCATAGCCTATGGAGGATGACAGTGACAGTTTTGTTGAATCATTCCATACTTGGACATATCATACACGGCTTTCAAAAGCTATCAAATTGTTTTTTGCAAATTAATGTTTAAATTTTGGGGTGTCTTCTTACTTTAAAAAACATATTTTTGTTTAAACCTGTATATTATAAAAGTACGTGTATTTTTTAGTAATTTTTAAAATGTGAGCGATTCTCCATTAATGTATTTACAATATTCTTTAATATTTGTTTAAATTCGAAATTAAATAAAAAAGTTATTTGCGATTGAAATTCATCGACAATTTGTGTGGATCGATTATTTTGCCTGAGTGTATAATTACAATACATCATTTTAAAATTGCATTATTTTTTACATTAACAACCGGTTTCTTTAGTTTTCCAAACTCCACAGAAACCATGGTTGAAATGATCGGAAAATTTAATCATGTTTTTTCGTAGGGTATATTTTTATTTTGTATTAAAATTAGGACATTTTATGAAAATAAATCCTAAAATCGCAAAATTCAAAACGAGATGATTTTAATTTTATTTTCCGTCCGTCAATAGGGTGTCCATTAAAGCTTCAGCTTCAGCTTCGGCGCCCCCTCCACCGAACGCTGCTGCGGCCTAACAATATTTTAGAATGAAATTGCCCCATTTTCCGTCGCTATGACGTCAAAGCGACGTCATAGTTCGACCCCAAACCGTGCGAACAGGGGGGGGATAAAGTGGGCCAGCTCCGGGTCGACGTCCTGAATTTCATTCTGGAGTATACAGCGAATGGAGCCACCCGGGTTTTACTTGGGTGCACCGTTTTATGAATCAAACTGGCCCCTTGTGCCCCCCTAGTGCCGGTGGTGGTGGTAGCTCCGCCAATGCCCCGTTTGTGATCCGGGTAAACTGTTCCAGTTTATGCAAGTATGTGCATGCGGGGAGGCAGGGGCGCCAGTCTATTTTTAGCCCATTAAGTTTCCACCTGCATCATCCGAATTTACCAAATTAATTTGTTTGTCGTTTGTGGGTCATATCAGAAACATTCTATTTTCGGGGGAGTGTTTGGTTTTTGCTGAGAATGTCTATAAATAGACGGCTACGTCTGGAAATGTTGTGTAGGGTCTTCAAAGAGATATTAATTACACTAAAGTTAAGATCATTTTTATAAAAGTTTACACCCACCATGTCTCACTATGATTTTCTTGTGTAGTTTGGCTCATTAGACTCGAAAATCACACTTTTTTTTCATGGAAGCATTTTCGAGATATGAATTTTCAATTGTTTTTTTAAATTTTCTGAGGTGTTTTGACGTTTTAGAGTATACTTCGATATCTAATTGATTGATTTGACCAAACAAGCACTTAAATCAAATTCTGTTACACAGAAAAAACGCTAGCATAGCATGAATGGGTGAGCCATTAAACCAATGGGATCTTGTAATCCGTATTCCTGAATAACAGTTCCTATAATACCAATAGGTAGTTAGCACTTGATTTATAATCGTTTACTGTTTTTAAATTAACAACAAAAGGATATCGCTCCTAAATCTATTGATATTCATATTGATATTTATTTGTTTGAATGGTAGAATGTTATTGCATTAAATACTAATTTGATTTATTTAATAACATTACTATTGTATGTATACTATGTATACATTTAACGCAATAAATTCTTTGACATTTAGGCAAAATATTTCCCTATTTTGGTTTAATAGTAATTAATTGAGCAAATAACAATTTAGATTGCTTCAATTTTAATGCATTCAATGACAGCGCTGTTCTTGGTAATATGTCAGATTTTTTTCTGTGTAGAAAACGTCAAAATTTTAATTTTCTTGGTGATCTTTTTGATATTTTTATCATGCTAGATTTTACCACACTTCACTCGCACAAGTGAAATCAGTAAGATTATAACACAGACTGTGGATTATAAAGTTATGTTCGCCAAGGAGAGCGCTGGCCCTATCCCCCTCTTTTTAAGGGACATACAAAAAATTTTGTTGCCATTGCAAAACAATAGTAAATATTAAAAAAGTATTTTTATAGCAATAAAATATTTTTGTTATTGTTCTTAATTTAAGAATTTTAACGTAAGCTATTAAATCCACTTTAAAGAGAGCTAAAGTTATTCGAAATTTGAATTAAATTTTCACTAGTTAAATCTAGCAAACACAGACGAAAATTGACAAAATTTGAGAGATGTTTTATTTATCAGTTTATTTTTGTGTTTTCGCTATGAACAGTAATAAATCAAAAGGAGTTAAAAATTTTCCCACAGAGAAGAAACTTCTTTTGTTGGATGAAATTGAAAAAACAAAAATTGATGTCGGAAAATAAAAAACAATATTTCTGGCAATGCAAACACAGACGAAAATTGACAAAATTTGAGAGATGTTTTATTAGTTTTATTTTTGTGTTTTAGCTATGAACAGTAATAAATCAAAAGGAGTTAAAAATTTCCCCACAGAGGAGGAACTTCTTTTGTTGGATGAAATTGAAAAAACAAAAATTGATGTCGAAAAATAAAAAACAATATTTCTGGCAATGAAAAGGTAATACCTCATAATCTCCACTTGATTAATAGGTAGAAATAAATATTACCTATCTAAACTGCGCACCACTCAATGTGTCGCGACCAAAAAGTTCGTTCTTTTTCAAAACGACATAACTTTTTTGTTTCTTGAACGATTTTATTTTGGTCTGTGATGTCTCCTAGCCCCATCCTCTGGCAATTCATGATATAGATATGAAGCTCAAGGTTCTTCAAGTAAATTTCCTACAGGGTGATATGTTAAACGGTGAAAATTTTCAATAGCTTCTTCCAAGCCTCATTTGTAAAAAAATTATTTTTTTTTCGTTTTTACTTTGAAATAATGAAGTATTATGTCTTACCTTGAAACATTTTTCAAATTTTTCGAATTGGAATCGTAGCAACGAAAATATGATTTTTTTTCTAAAAGAGTACATTTAAGGCATTTTTGTAGGCAATTTAACAGCCGGGAATTGTTTTCGAATTTTGATTCTTAGTAATTTTGGTTTTATCTGAAACTTAAATTTGACAACTGAATCACAATCAGGAGGTCAAAATTATAAAGAAAACATGTTAAAACGTAAATATAGGTTCAGGATTTGTTTTCGCAAATTTTCACCAAAATATCATTTTAAAAAAGTTGTCTTTGCTTAGGCCCCTCTGAAAATAATGGAAGTTTGTTGCTTGTCGCTTGTTCAGAATTATTCAAGGAACAATCTTTCACCATCTTATCTCCTTTTCTTAAAAAGACTGAGTGTATTGCCTACCAAAAAGCCTTAAATGTACTCTTTAAAAAAAATCATATTTTCTTTGCCAAGATTCCAATACGAAAAAATTGAAAACCTTTTCAAGGTAAGACATAATACTTCATTATTTCAAAGTAAAAACATGAAAAAAAATATTTTTTTACAAACGGGGCTTGGATAAAGTTATTGAAATTTTTGACCGTTTTACATATCTGTACGAAATTTACTTAAAGAACCGTGAGCTTCATATCTATATCATGAATAGCCAGAGGATTGGGCTAGCAGAAATCACAGACCAAAATAAAATCGTTCAAAAAACAAAAAAGTTAAGTCGTTTTGAAAAAGGACGAACTTTTTGGTCGCGACACATTGAGTGGTGCGCAGTTTAGAACGAAGCTTGGGAAAAAGTCTTATCCAATTTTAATGCCAATAACTTATACACCAGATAAAATCAAAATATGATAATCTCAAGACTAAAGCACGAAAGTGGGCAGCAGACAAAACATTTGTTTTTTAAAGGCACTGGAGGTGAACCAGGAACAAATTACATTCCGACGCTGTTCTAGAAGCTGTGATAAATATTATAAATTATAAATCTGTTTGTGGTCTGGTTCCAATCTGCGATGATAAATAAGTTGTAGGTATAATGCCATACTATAAGCAGGTGTATAGTTTTTCAGTGTTTAATTTTCTGTTTAGGACACTCCAGTCACCACACAAAATAATTTCGAAAGTGAGAAACCAAGTAGTGAGAAGATGTTAGTAAGTATTATTTTTACTTTTTCTTATACTTTCTCATATCTGAATACAGTTTTTAGTTGTTTTTCACAAGAAGGTATAACATTTGTTACTTATTTAATAAAATAAATTATTGCAGAATGCCGAGCCTTCAGATCCTGTAGAAAGCATTAGCAAAAAAAATTAAACGAGCTGTTAGTAAAGAAATTCACCCAGCCATCAACCGTAGGGAAAAAATCAAAAAGAAGTCTTAACCGATTTATAATTAAGAATAAATACCTATATTTTGTCTTTCTAGTGGAACCTGTAAATGAAAGGCTCAGACCAAAATTTCCAAATCCAATCTTCTCAGCTAAAGAGGAATAATACAAAAAAAATCATAGCTGGCGCAAGCAGTCATTGAAGATGTTCAACGAAAAGCAAAAGAAGAGGCAGATTTAAGGAAAATCAAGGAATTGCCCTTAACAGAGAAGCAAGGGAACAAGAGTACGCAAAAAAAATTCTTTTATTGGATTTACAAATCAGAAAGGCCCAAAAGAGTTTAGAAGGTAAATAATATAAATACATAACATAAATTTGTATTAAAGTTTTGTAATAAAAGTATTTTTGAAAGAACATTACCATTTTATTAAATACATTTTATATTATAATCTTGTAAAATGTTTATTTATAAGGAGTTGTCTTTCTATGTTTGCCCCAGGACGTACATCGATTTAATTAAGTTTCCCTACCAAATTTTCATCTTCATCTTCCACAATCTGATCTTCAAACCGGTCATCTGGAAAATCATCATTTATTTCGACATTGTGAATAACCGCAGTTGCCACAATCACCAACATGGTCGTTTCTAATTTCAATCTTATTCCTGTCGATAAAACTGAAAATCGACGTTCCCAAACACTATTGCCTTTCGACAACATTTCTAGAACGTATAATATATTATGCTTTCATTATACAAATTTTCAGCACCTTTTGAGTATCTCCTATTAATGTGTATCTTTCATATCTTCCATTTTGGAAGTCCCTTTTTACTCGTGAATTGTTAAATATTATTTGGTAATGGAACCAGGCCAACGAACGACAATGTTCCTGCTTCTAAATATTTCTGCATCATCTCCACCTGGTGATTTTACTCTTATTAATGTTCAGTCTATTGCTCCAATCACTAAGGAACTCATTAATTGGTAGAACTCAGCAGCACTTTTTATCATTCCCCTGTTATTTTCATACATTCCAATGAGTTAAAGTTAAAGTTGTAATTGCTTCCGAGACCCTTTTTACTATTCGACTTTGACACCTCCATAAAATCTCCCATTGCAATTAAGAAACCAGTTGCATAGTAGCGTAGTGTAAGAAGAAACTGGACCATTGGGAAAATACTTCCACCCTTGAAACATTTTTGCTCCACACTGTTTAAAATATCTGCGCTGTAAAGAGTAATCTTAAAATGGTGTCAAAATCCAACACCAAGTGGTGTTAATATAACACCATGATTTATGGTTGAAAAAAAAACGGTGTTTATCTAAAAATATTTGAGAAGTGCAAAGGCGGTGTGGATCACGTGATGTTCTTAAATCTCGCCTCTGTTGACTTACATGAAGAATATATAAGCTCAGGTAGTCCTTTGCTTTGGTGTGACACTACAAGTTGTTCGATACTAATGAGACCTTAAATAGGTGGAAACAGCTGTCAATACTTTTTTTTTTTAGTTAGTGAAACGCACTAAAAACATTATCTCTAGCGAGTTGAAGGTTCTATTTTCTGGAATAATACCACTGGTAATATACTAGTACTGCGTTAAGGAACTTCCTGTTTCCTTTTTCTTTCCTTTTTCTTTCCTTTTTTCTGTGCAGTATGATTTAATTTGACCACAAACACATAATATTTAACACTGAAAAGAAGTTCAATTTACACCAGGTAAAATTTATTTTAATACTGTGTAAAATTTAAATTAACACTATTTTAGTATTTGAATTAACACCGGACCAACGAACCACATTTAACACCATTTTGGTTTGTATCGATATAGACCATGTATGGTGTTAAAATGGTCATGAAATTTTGAACAATGCACAACTATTACTCACTAAAAATATTATTTTTTCTTACCAATTTTTTGGCAAAATAATCATGTTTGATTAACAAAAAAAGGAATAGAGCGGTGGGTTTTGTTACACGAAATCTGTCGAAAAAATCAACATCATAACCATCAAACTTTCCTTATCAGATGATATGAAGATGATGTGCCTTCGTATATGTTCATATCTTCGAAAGTTATTAAAAATCGACTAAATTTGGACAAATTACCGACTTAATTTGTCAATTTGGACACAAAATTCTTCCAAAATAGGTGTTCTTTGGGGGCATGCCTGTGCAATCCAGCATCAATACTTGTTGCGATGTGTTAAAGCTCCTCTCGCCGGAGCCTACGGGAGGCGGCGGAAAGCGGGGGCGGGGAAAACTGGGTCAAACGAGGGGAAGGCCAAAGCCGAAATAGGTCTATGACCTGCAATCTGCAGCGTTATGTAGTCGCGGGAAAAACGGCACAAGTCCTTGCTTTAGAGAAATTCGGTTGACGTAGTTCGAAACTGCGATATTTTGCTAGTATACCCTAGATACTTGGTAAAAAAAAACATGTCGGGGATGTAGAATATTTATATTGATATTATGGATACAGTATATTGAAATACAATTAAAAATGTATGTTTTGGATACTAAAATATATTACAAATACTATAAAGTATATCTCTAGTTTTTTTGTTGAATTTGCCCCATTTTTTGTTTAATTCAGGTATGACGTAGGTAGATTGCATCAAATTGGTCGAGTATAACGACCCAACATCAAATAATGAATGTGATAGAGCAAAATTGAATCCTTCTTTCTCTTCCTTCTCTATATCGCTGGCCTGCTAACCCCATGCATACCTGCAACTCGTCGATGCGGTGTTGCCGGATTGGGCAGGCTTCACGGAAGTCAAGGGAGAATATGAGGATTGTTCAAAAATGGCGGATGCGCCGGGATAGTTTATCAATCAAGAATCCCATTTTGTGGCCTTATAAACATAAAAATATCTAAAAAACATGGGTGGGTATATATCTTTTTTGCGTGTTATGCAAAAATCATGAATTTACGCTTTTGCTTTATTAAAAGAAGCGATTTTTGGTTAACCCTGTATATATTAAATGATGTGCACAGTATAAAAAGTATTCTCCAAATCTTCTTAACAATATACTCCAATATTATAAAAATCGGTGTACAAATGTGTACTCTGTACTTTAAGATAAAAAAAATTAAAAAAAAATTTCGAAAAGAGCAGCTAGGATTTTGGTAAATATCATTTTTAAGTCACCAAAGGGTTGGGTTTATAACGTGAAAATTGTACAAGTTCTGCATGTTTATTAATGCAAACAACAATATTGAAACAAGTATCCAAATTTTAAGTAGAAATGCACAATAATAACTACAAAATTTATTCTGTCAAGTTATCCATTAAAAACATTGAAATAAAATTAAGCTAATATGGATGCTTAAAAATTTACTCTTCAAAAATGACATAGTAGGCCTATTTTGTACAAATATGGCGTTTATTTGCTTTAAAAATACAGTTTATCCAAATCCGGTTAAAATCGCACAATAAATAAAGATTTTACAGGGGTGAGTCGCAAACAAATGGGTAACACTGTAAATAAAGTTAAAATGTTTTTTTTTTCTTAAAAAAAATGGCGGATGCGCCGGGATAATGTATAAGAATATTTATATATTTTTTAATGAAGTTAAAATATTTTTTTTTTAAATCATAGTTTTACTAAAATGTACACTCACCGGCAAAAAAGGAACTGCTTATCGGATTTTGATGTTTTTTTAATGTAGGTTGACTCTTCAGTAACGATGCTATGGTAGACATTTTTATTTTCATTGTTATTTAAGCATATACAGGATGCAAACGTAAGACGAATTTTTTTCCAGAAATTTGTAACACCCTGTAGGATGCATCATACTGTAGTCCTATTCAAAGATAATATTATCTTTTCTGAACATTTTCTTTTTTCATGACAATAAAAAAATAAAAAGGAAATATGTAGGCATGAATATAATGTTTGATTTTTTTTAAATTTATTAAAAAAATCCAAATCCAAGATAAACTATTTTTTTACTATAAAAATCAAGTATTTGGTAGTTTTTTATTTAACATTTTTGATATAGAACTGTTTTGTTAAACCATTATGAAATGAAATATACACTTAAATAAATAAATAAATAAAAAAAATACCAATTTAAAATAAAATTTAAAATAGTTATTTTTACAAGTTTACCTTTTTTACCAAAATAATATTTTTTTCTTCGTTTTCATCCGCAAAATGATTTTTAAATTATTTTTCAAGATTTATACCTAATAAAAAATATAATATGCGCGAGCGGAGCAAGTTTTTAATAATTGTGCTTGACATCAAACAACTGTAATAAAAAGGAAATCGTAAAAAATACAAAATAAGTACCTACCTTTGTTTTTTTTAATTTAATAAAAAAATTTAATCCCAAGATAGATGTCATAATAGTATATTAAAGAACTAATGTCATAAGACGAAATTTTGTCGCACGCGGACAATTTATATTTTGTAATGGACGAGTGCGACAAAAGGTCTTATGACATGAGTTCTTTATGCTATTTTATGTATTTTGCAAAAATTCTATAAAAAAAATTAATTGTATACCTTAAATTTAATTTGGTCGAATTTTACTTTAGATAGTTGGTATCACAGTCATTGGTTTGACAGTTAATGTCAAAATCGATTCGCCATGCCGTCCTTGATTTACTTATTTACAATAGGCGGCTGTTAATGTTAAAGAAGAAAAAAAGAATTTTCTTTGGTGTCAAACAAAATTTATTGCCAGAAAAGTCTCGTAAGTACTATAGAAAAATCATAAAAATATTATAAACAATATGCAAAATATTATTTTGCTAGTATAGCCAACCTATAAAATCAAAATTTTGGGTGGGATAAAGTATCTCATTATAGCACCGAAAGCGGTGTTATAATGAAGTCATTATGAACGCAAAATAGATAAAAAATATATATAATAATTTTTTACTATAGATGCAAATTAAGTACCTATTTGGTAGTTTTTTCTTTAACATTTTTTCTATAGAACTGTTTTGTTAAACCATTATTATTACAGTGATATATATATATATATATATATAATTAAATAAATAAATAAAAAAAAAAATACAAATTTAAAATAAAATTTAAAACAATTTTTTTTAAGTTTTACAATTTTACAACTTTACCAAATGATTATAATCATTATTAATTAATAATAATAATAATTATTACTTCGTTTTCATCTGCTTAATGATTTTTTATGCGAGAGCCGAGCCTGCGGAGCGAGTTTTTAATAAATGTATCTCAACATCAGACAACTGTCAAAATTTTTTAACCTCACTTTTTTTTCAATCTGATATCTGTCAAAAGGATTTAACCTTACTTTTTCCCAAATTGTATGTATAGTGTATTTAAAACATTAAGTTTAATAAGAAATAGGTACATGTAATAAATATTTTTTCTACTCTCACCTTTAAAACGTCCATTATCGTACATGTTTCCATGACCTTTTAAATACACATTGACAAGTTGTGGCTTTACGGCGTTTTAGTCACGGACTGAAGTTAGTTGACAGTTGTCAAATGTCATACAACACAAATTAAATTTTTGACTAAAATGGCGTTTATCAAATTTGATACCTAATATAATTGTATAAATATAAGAACAAAAAACAAAACAAAACAAGCAACGACTATTGCTAACCTACACCAAAGCCGCCGGACCTCCCTCAACGTGCGATCCGGCAACGTCGCTATCCATCGTTCCGTCGCACGTGCACATTGGGCACACGATGACGTCATACGCATCCGGACCAATCGCGGCTCGGCTTCCATTGAGTGTGGACTTGTGCGAATTTATCTGTAGGCAAACGGGTTGGAAGTTTTCCTTAGTTCGCGCCTAAACCTCAAGCGGACCACTAGATTTTGAATTGAGTCGAAGAGGATGTTCGGAAAGTAGTTGTGGGCGCGAGATTTAAATGTTTTTTTGATATGTCGACCACTTCCGTTGTTTTGGGACTTGTAAGGTTCAGCAATAAAGTTATGCATGTTTTTTGTTAATTTTTGCATGCTTATATTATGTTCTTATCATGTTTATATTAAATGTTATAAATAAGTAGGTGTTTTTGTGTATGTTTTTATTTTTTCCCAAGATAATTAATAAAATAATAATTTTCTCTAAAATGTAAAAGTTTCAAAAAATGGCAAATGACGTTGTATTATTTTTACGATTATTTACATATTTTTATGCGATTTTCAATATTTTTTAAACGGTTATTATAATTGTCAAATGTTATTATATTATATTTTAATTTAAAAAATACCTGAGTCAAAATTAGGGCCACTTCATTTAACTTTTAATATTAATATTATTCTTTCATCGTAAAGTTAACATTGTAAAAACAATACAAAATTGCACATCTGTATTATAAATTTAATATTGATAAAATAATGTTCCTAAAATTGTATAAAAGTAAGCTTTTAAACAAACATTTTATATAGATTAAACAAAAATTAATTTCAACCAATTTAGCCTTGCATGCAGAACTTATATCAATTTAGGTACCTACTTACTATATAGAACTACATAATAACTACTATCCTTAAGCATGACCAATTTGGAAATTACATAATCCACCTAAAAAGCATAACTACATAAAATTGACCCTCTAGAGTAAAAACATAATGAGACATAGGTATAGCCATAAAAATATAATTTGGGATTTTTAGGGGCATTAGATGGAGGGAAGAAATTTAATATTTAGTAAAAATTACGTTTATGTAACATGACATGGTTTTCAATGGTTATAACATAAATAAAAAGTTTGCCACGACAAACTTTAAACCAATGAAAAAGTTACGTTTATAAACATTATAAACGGTATAACGTCAAAGACCAATCAAAGTTAAAAAATGTTTACTTTAAATGGTCAAATGTTCGACAATTTATGTCATTTTAAGGTATAAATATTTGGAAATCATTATTTAACCTGTTAATTTTTTTAGGAACTTTTATACCTATTAAGATTATGAAGTTAAGACGGTTGGCTGTGATAAATTAAACCAATGGAAATTTTTTATTGGTAAAATAATTTTTAACGTCAAAGTTTTTACAGTTTTTCCATTAAAATGGTTGGCTTTGACAAATAGTTGACCAATCACAAGGCTTATAAGTAATTTTTGACCATTTTTATAATAGAAAAGATGGCACTGAATACATCGAACCAATCAGGATCCAGTAACGTTAAAAAATAAGTTTTAGAGTAAAGTTTGACAGTTTTTGCCTTAAAATAGATGGCTTTGAGAAGTATTTGACCAATCACAAGCCTTATATTGACGTTATAAGTAATTTTTTGAGAGTTTGATAAATTAAACCAATGGAAATGTTTTATTGGTAAAAAAATGTTTAACGTCAAAGTTTCGACAGTTTTTACATTAAAATGGTTGGCTTTTACAATGACGTTATAAGTAATTTTTGACAGTTTTTATAATAGAAAAGATGGCACTGAATACATTGAACCAATCAGGATCCAGTAACCTTAAAAAAGAAGTTTTAGACTAAAGTTTGACAGTTTTGGCCTTAAAATAGATGGCTTTGAGAAGTATTTGACCAATCACAAGCCTTATCGACGTTATAAGTAATTTTTTGAGAGTTTTTATAATAGAAAAGATGGCACTGAATACATCGAACCAATCAGGATCCAGTAACGTTAAAAAAGGAAATTTAGAGTAAAGTTTGACCTTAAAATAGATGGATTTGACAAATATTGAACCAATCACAATCTAGCAATGAGAAAATTGACGTTTCGACAGTTTTTGAATTGAGTATATTGAGTAAATTCGTTTGAATCCTAGTCTTGGGTATATTTTCGCGGTTATTTAGAACATCGATGACGTCATTGAGCGTTGCGCTTGTGCACTAACCTCACTTAGTGACCTAAATATTTGGGCCGCGCTATTTTTAGACCGTCCTCGCTCTATATTTAGCTCAGGACAAAGAGAGCGGGAGAGAGATGGCTGGTGAGCCGATGCAGGACGTTAACCTCGATTTCGAACAGGATTCGCGCTCCCATAGCCGCCGTGCTCTTTCCTGCTCGCAGGAATTGAGGCGCGTTCGCTCGTTGCCGAGATCCTGCGTCGGTTCGTTGAGGCTCACCTACGTAAGCAAGGTCCTTACTCCGGTTTTTGATTGTTTTATGTTATATTTGGGTTATAATTTTATAGAGATCTACTCTGTATAAATGAATTAGTCAAAAATGACTGGTTTTCAAAGTGAAAAAGCAGTCACTACCCAAGTACCACAACTAAACTGCGCACCACTCAATGTGTCGCGACCAAAAAGTTCGTTCTTTTTCAAAACGACATAACTTTTTTGTTTCTTGAACGATTTTATTTTGTGATGTCTGCTAGCCCTATTCTCTGGCAATTCATGCTATAGATATGAAGCTCACGGTTTTTCAAGTAAATTTACTACAGGGTGATATGTAAAACAGTGAAAAATTTGGCAAATTTCAATAACTTCATCCAAGCCCCGCTTGTAAAATAAATATTTTTTTCTCGTTTTTACTTTGAAATAATGAAGTATTATGTCTTACCTTGAAAAAGTTTTTCAAATTTTTCGAATTGGAATCTTAGCAACAAAAATATGATTTTTTTCTTCAAAAGAGTACATTTGATGCTTTTTTGTAGGCAATACACTAAGATAAAAAAGATAAGATGGTGAAAGATTGTTCCTTAAATAATTCTGAACAAGCGACAAGCAACAAACTTCCATTAATTTCAGAAGAACCTAAGTAAAGACCACTTTTTCAAAATGACATTTTGGAGAAAATTTGCGAAAACTAAACCTGAACCGATATTTACGTTTGTGACATGTTTGCTTTATAATTTTGACCTCCTGATGTGATTAAGTTGTCAAATTTAAGTTTTAGATGAAACCAAAATCACCAAGAATCAAAATTCGAAAGCGACAAGCAACAAACTTCAATTAATTTCAGAGGAACCTAAGCAAAGACCACTTTTTCAAAATGACATTTTGGAGAACATTTGCGAAAACTAAACCTGAACCGATATTTACGTTTGTGACATGTTTGCTTTATAATTTTGACCTCCTGATGTGATTAAGTTGTCAAATTTAAGTTTTAGATAAAACCAAAATCACCAAGAATCAAAATTCGAAAACAATTCCCGGCTGTTAAATGTCTCAACAACATGCCTTTGCCAATGCCATTTGGGGATTCATTTTTGTTTAAGTGGTTAGGATAATGTTACATAAATTACATCTATATTGCGCACTAGTGATAACTTATTACTGATAAGTACCTACCTAATTGGTAATAAAGTTAAATACAAAATTTGTTTGTTTATTTTTGAAAATTTTATGCGAAGATATAATCATAATAAAAACTACAACATTCAACAGAAAAATGTAACAAACAATAACAATAATAACTTTCAATATTTCGTTGGCCCGTAATAATTCGTAATAATTCGTTAACCCTCCTGAGCATTTCCTAGACCAAGTTCCTTAGAAATTTCTGGGGTATGGCTTCCCATTCTTCCTGAATCGAATTTACCAATTCATCCAAATTTTCCATGCGTTCTTTCCTTTCTTTCATCTTCAGTTTCATCCTGCTCCACACATGCTCAATAGGATTCATATCCGGAGGCAAAGGTGGCCAGTTCATTCTCTCAATATCATGGTCCCTTAAATACTCATTTACGATATAAGCGCGATGCGGACGGGCATTGTCGTCCATCAATACCAAATTATTGGCATTTAATTTTCATCATTTGATCCTTGATTTGATCATTCAGTGACATGATAATAACGTACTAAAAATGCAAAACACAGTAAAAAAACAGTAAAATCCAGCAATCAGATTTTAATGAGACATTTAACATCGAGGAATTGTTTTCGAATTTTGATTCTTGGTGATTTTGGTTTTATCTGAAACCTAAATTTGACAACTGAATCACAATCAGGTCAAAATTATGAAGAAAACATGTCACGAACGTAAATATTGGTTCAGGTTTAATTTTCGAAAATTTTCACCAAAATGTAATTTTGAAAAAGTGGTCTTTGCCTAGGTTCCTCTGAAAATAATGGAAGTTTGTTGCTTGTCGCTTGTTCAGAATTATTCAAGGTGTTCCCAAGATTGTTATCTTTCACCATCTTATCTTTTTGTTCTTAAAAAGGCTGAGTGTATTGCCTACAAAAAAGCATCAAATGTACTCCATTGAAAAAAAAATCATATTTTTGTTGCTAAGATTCCAATTCGAAAAATTTGAAAAACGTTTCAAGGTAAGACATAATACTTCATTATTTCAAAGTAAAAACGAGAAAAAAATATTTATTTTACAAACGGGGCTTGGATGAAGTTATTGAAATTTTTCACTGTTTTACATATCACCCTGTAGTAAATTTACTTGAAGAACCGTGAGCTTCATATCTATAGCATGAATTGCCAGAGAATGGGGCTAGTAGACATCACAAACCAAAATAAAATCGTTCAAGAAATAAAAAAGTTATGTCGTTTTGAAAATGGACGAAATTTTTGGTCGCGACACATTGAGTGGTGCGCAGTTTAGTTAAATTAACGTTAAATTTATGTTATGCCTAGATTAAATTAACGTTATAGTAGTTAAATTTAAATTCTTGGTTAATGTACCTTTTGGTTAAAAAGAACGAAATTATTGGTAGTTTTTGGTTTATTTTATCCTTTTAACAGTACGAAGAGCTTTAATTCTACAAGTTGGGAACTTGTCCAAAAATGTCTTTAATTTGTGATAGGTGTGGTCTATGTTTTCCAGTAGGTCCATGATGTTGCTTCCAGTGTCTTTTTCAGTTTTTTGTCTTGTAACAAGACCCTTGTTTGTTGTGTCTTTTTGCAAAACACTTTATTCTAAGAATGTTTTTTAAACCTTCCAGTGAGAATATTCTTGGGATCATGTTATATTTCTTCTAAAGAACATGCTTAAAAGAAATATAGCATGATCCTAAGAATATTCTTACTGGCCTATATTCAGTTTCTTAGAAGGTGCCAAGTTTTAGTGGTAAAAATTAGTCTACTCTAAACATATGCTTAGAATGTTAAGAAAGTAATTGCTATAAAAAGTTCATTTAGGAATATTTCTGTTAAGCTTATTTAGTTCAGTTATCTATATAATAGTAAAATATACCATAAACTACGTATAAAGGTATACTTATACCCATACTTAAGTACCTACCTAATTAGTAATTAGTATTAATTAATATTTAAATACTAAGTAAAAAACACAATCCAAAATATTTTTTTATAGTTATTTGTGAAATTAAAAGAATATTCGATAACAAAAATACTTTTACTATGTTAAAAATAAATATTTATTAATTTGTATATCGATTTTTTATTTCTGAATTAACATTTTTATGTATAATAATCCTAACTATCTTCAACTTCAATCTAATCTGTCTTATCCCACAAAATTTTACAATTTTACTTTTTATGAAATAATGTTATACAACTTATATGGTTTAGTGGTCAAATTGTTTACTTTATATTTTTAAATAAATACTTATATTAATATGTCGCAACATTTTTTAAGGGGGCGACAAATACATTTCACTGTCATATTATGACAGTGAGGCGTATTTGTCGTCTCCTGAAGAATTTTACGAATGTAGAATACAACATATTAGAACGTGGGTATCTGACATATTTGGGAATATTCTCAAAAGCTTTCTAGAAGCTCCATAAGAAACCTTCTAAGAACATTCCATAAACGTATTCTTAAAATGTTCTTAGGATGCTTTTTAGGAAGGTTTTAAGAAGCTTTTAAGAATCTAATTGCATCATTAAAAGGGTATCTAAGAACATTCTTAGCAATAAGGGAAGCTTCTAAGAATATTCCATTATTCCGGTCTTATCTTCTTAGAAGATTCTTAAACTCAAATTTTGCTGCTCATGGTTCCACTTTTTGTAAACTTTTGTATATATCAAATAATCTGAAAGAGATAGTTCTAATGGAAAAACATAAAATAATATGGATAATGCTTATCGAAAATAAAACAAATAATTAAAATTAATGGAATTTCCTTTTGTTAGAATGGGCATACCAATACAAATTAACCTGAAAGTTTATTTAAACCATTTGGGATTTTGAGATATAGTCAATTCCATATTATAACTTTCCACTTTTATAATTTTTGACGACATTTTTGGATTTAGCGGAAAATTTTACATAGGAATTGACTGCTAAATGTACGGGATACAATTTGCTGTTGACGGGAATTTTTAGTCATTTTTTATGAAACCATTAAAGTTGGAACATATTTTATTTAATGATTAAGGGGGTTCTTAATGTAGTTTTTTTATATCAAATTTTGAATTTTTATAACTTTGGTAGTTAATTGATAAAAAATTTAAATTTGAAACAAATGAAAAAAAAATTTAGACGTTATTTTTCTTACTCGATATGGTGCAACAAATTTTCCAAAATAATTCTTACAAATATCATTCGTACTACCGGAGCAAAAAATTGTTTTTATTTTTCGAAAAAATAATTTTTGTATGTCCAGGGCTGTTTCTCCTAACAATGTCGAGATTTTCTTTAATTTACCAGTTAATATTCATTAAATGGAGGATCAATATTTCGAACCCGCATAAATGACGTCAGCACGTAACTGGATGACGTCACAATTCGAGGAGACTTTAATGCAGGAACTGCTCTGTAACCTACATTCATACATTTCTATCTTATTCGAAAAATAAATTAAAAGTGGTAAAATAAAATTAACCACTGTTACTTGAGAACGTAAGCATTAGATCAACATAATTCCAGCAATCAACTTTATTTTATTTTATACCTACAAATTTTTTCAAGATTATATTAAATATTAACACATAATTTATCTGGATTTCCCAATATTTCATAAAAAATACATTTGGTGAAATTTAAGAGTAAATTAAACTATGAAGTTCATATTCTTGTTAGGATTTTTTAAAATCTCAAAACACAACTGTTTTTCACATTTCAGGGGGTTTAAACTCCCAAACTCCTCCCCTGCCTACGCCCCTGGCGGCCATTATTAAAACAAAAGATGGTGATGGTAACTCAAAATAATATGTTACATAAAAAATAATTAAAAATGTCGAATTTAACAAAATGTAAATAGATGTGTAAGTTTTACCTCTAAAAACAATGATATTATTCATACAAGCAAACAAGAAACAGATATGCTCACAGTATTATATAATATATTATATATATACACTGAAAGAAATATATACTAAAGTTAAATAAAAAAATAATTAGGGCAAATATATTTTATGTTTCATATATGGACTACCACCTACCTTGCTAAAACAAATATATTCGTTTGGTTAGCAGCCTATTGCTGCCCTAGCAATATAAATGTGTTTCTAGCAATATTTTTTTGCTGTAATTGACTTATAGTTTACATTTTATAGTAAGGGTAAGTTTATTTTTATTTAAATCTAACATATCTTCTTTACAATAAATGTATTACAAAATTTAACATACATTCATAATAAACAGTAGTATAAATGTGTAAAGCACTAGTATAAAATTTTTAGTATAAATTTGTATTTACTTTTAGCAACAAATTTCTTTCAGTGTATATCAAGCAAACTTTAAACTTATTCAAAATCGGTTCGTACCCAGATAGCACACAAAGTCTTGAAGATGTCTTTTGTATGTCTGTATTATGCCTGAACGTCTGAAGATCTAAAAAAGACGTCTGAAAGACGTCTTTTGATAGACGTCTTAAAGATATCTTCATTTAATGTTCTAAAGCATCTTATAAATGGTTTATTTTTTTTTAATTTGCTAATAAAATAGTTACAAGTAAAAATCGAAATTATATCCCATAATAAGATAAAATTAAGTACCACCTTATTTTGGTGTAATAGACACAACATTATTGTAGGATTTTAAGTTTTGAGAACGATGGTGGGTTGGGTAACTGAATAAATATATATCTGACATTCTTGTAGATTGGTTATTTTTCCTACAATTAATATTATCTATTTGTAATAAAAACATTATAAACAAAAATGTTTTTTTAAAATATAATACATGATAATAATAAATAAATGAGACTAACTAACCTAGTATTTACATAAAATAAAATTTAAAAATCTCGTGCTTTTACGTTTTTATTATGGTTTTATTAACAATTTTGTGGGACCAACAAATATCAACCAGACTTTGTGCATATTTCCCATATTCTGTCAAAAAAAACCGGGACTTTAGTAAACCACAAAATAAATAAAATTATAAATCGTAGATTCCTAGATAGTTTTATTATTTGCACAAGAAATAATTTAAATAATTAAACAAATAATCAATACCTACCTACTTAAAGTATTAAAATACACCTCGGTAAAATATAAATGACCGATGAAACGTGACTAATAAGTTTAAATATCAAAGGCTTCCTTCCTCACTAGTGTCAGACTTTTAAAATCCAATAGAAAAAATATCATGTTACCAAACCATGGACGTAACAAAAAAATTGCAAAATGTTGGTAAACCCGCCCCTATCGGATGGAAACTTTTTTACTAGCTTCTGCCCATATGGGCGGGTTTAAAGGCATTAAAATCAACCATGGCAAGAAATCGACAAATTCCATCATGGGTAGTTAATAGAGAACTTTACAAACGACAGAAACTGTTTTTGCACTAGTTTCTGCCCTTGTAGGGTTAACTATCGTCTACCAATATCACCACATCAAATACCACCAACTTAAAAGTGTTAAATCCCTGCTCTTTACATGGCGGAGATCTTTCATTCAAATTTGATTTCTGCCTTTTAAAGGGTGGGGTCTTGCGCTTACAGCAACAATTCGAGGATACGCCACTGAGGTAAGGAATTTTTTGGTTTCCCTATCGTTAATCCTTTTAATAAGGCTTATTTTTTATGGCTTTGTGAAAAAACGGAAGTTATGCGATGAGTAGGATATAGGAAATAGGAGAAATTGATACGACGGATTTTTTTGTTACATAAAAAATAATTAAAAATGTCGAATTTAACAAAATGTAAGATTTTTATTTAATTTAAAAATTACGTTCATTATTTTCGAACATTTGTTACTTGGGCCAATTTGGGTCTAATATTAAAAAAAATAGTTATATGGGTGATTCTACAAAAGTTGGACAACTTGATTTCATCAGTCAATAGAGTAGGTATTTTAATATTTTTTGTAAATATTTTAGTATATTACAAAAGATTCACTTTTTTTGACTTGTCCACCCAATTTTAATGTATTTTTTCAAAAGCACGTTTTTCAATTTTACTACAAACTATAAAACATTAAATAATGCATTTTTCATATTTTATCATAGATTCGAATAATAGCAATTTTTAAAAAATTGATAATCTTTGTACTCACTTTTACCCGTCAGTTCTGTGTCGTTAAAATTCAAAATTCCTGCGAAATATTGAAGTTTAAACGTCAAGTCCTCGTTTTAACTCAAGTGTTGGTAAAAAATTACCTACAGAGCCCGCCCTTTGCACGACAGTCATCTTGAAAACAACGCAAGCGGCGAAGTTGTGGTGAATGCACGTATAGTTCCACTCAAAATTTCAGTACTGTGGTTCTTACGTATATATATTTCATTGTAATTTATATAAGGCTATATGTGATTTGTTGATAAGTAGCATCCACTAATAAAAAACATCAGTAAAATACTTAATTCCGAATTATAATATCAAATTTGTATCCCATGCATTCATCAGTACCGTGTCGTCAGTTCCATGTTGGATGTTTCGTTTCTCTTTTTTTTTAGCAAACTTCAATTTAAATTCTGCTTGCGCAGAACTTGTTTATTTAATGTCATTATAAACTCTTATAAATTTGGTGTGGATCCCATTTTTAATAATGGAGATAACGGGATACCAAAAATCCACCAGCCGCCACTGATGTGTGGTATTATTTGATTTTAAGATATTTAATGTATAATATGCTCAAAGTTGCAATAAATCTTATATTTTCCAATAAATTATGTATTCAATTAGTACCCTGGTATACTCGTCACTTCCCTTGCATTTAAATTTAGAAAACACAGATATTTCAGAAACTGTTTGAAAAAGTGACTGGCCCGGTCTGGAACAGTATATTTATTATATTATTCATGTTCTCATAACAAAATACTGTTTAATTTTCTCCGAAAACAAAATGAGGTCAAAAGTTGCCCAACTTTTGTAGAATCACCCATATATTAGAAAGATAACAATTCAAAATCTATAAACCCTTTTAAAAACTACAAAGCTTTAAAATGTGTAAGATTTTTATTAAAACAGCCACAAAAATTAACAATTTTTAGACCCCTATAACTTTTTTAAAAATAATCGAATTCTAACAAAATATCCATGGTATACCAAAAAAAATGCGCTTTTTAAAACGGCATAAACCATTTTTATTAAAACCTATATTTTTCGTGATCATCCAAACTAATCAAATCGTGTAGTATTTCTTTTTAAATTTAATAAAAATACCTGTATAAAAAGCGATTAAGTTATATTAGGGGTGACATCGATTTAAAATAATTATAATATCGGCTTAGACTAAGGGAAGTGGGGATGGTTTCGTATAAATAGGATGAAAGCCGCAAAAGTTGTTAGTATCCGTTTCAAGATTGAGGGTAGTAGATACTATAGTGTCAGTGCTTTTTGGTTTAGTTGCAATGGTTATGGTGACCAGTGATTAAAACAATATTGTAAGTGAACATAGAGAACACAAAAAAGTATTACTTTTCTTACAATTAACCATTTTTTAAAGATATAAATAAAGCTTTGAAATTAATTAACAAAAAATTGGACTTAATACAATATAACTCCAAAAACAGAAAATCGTTTTTTGTGATTTATTCAAGGTATATTAAAAATGCTTTTAACTTTGTTTAAATATGATTATTCTTGTAAAGGTTACAGAACTTTGAAACTAATTTAAAAATATAATAACTTTTATAAAAAGTTTTGTCAAAAATATAATATAAATTTTAAAGTTGTATTATACATATAGCCATTTTTGTATCTAAAATAAATAAACTGATAAACCACCCTTACTTATATTGAACGCTATTTCTGGGTTTAAATAATTTATAAACATCTGTTGTTCTCAGTTGATACTCTATAATTATTTTTCAAAGTATATTGGACATCGTTATATTGATTTTAGTTTTAGTAATGGAAGTTAAAGTTAAAAAACAATATTTGTACTAAAAGACGCATATTTATTGTAAAATTGATCATTTTGATTTCATGCAATTTTTTTCAGGAAAATTTTGAAAAAAAAAGAAATTTTTACTACAGCTGCTGGACGCTGCACAAGATTAGACATGAAAACTCTTGTGCGTGTGACAGCGGCTATTGTGGAAAATTTCCTTCAACAGTCGAAAAAAAAAGATATCGCAAAAAAATTTAAAAAAAACAGCATTTGCCGATGCTTTCTGTTTTTTTTTAATATTGTTTCTTTAAACAATACTGTTTTTCTCAAATAAAGGTTTTTCTTTTTCTGAAAGCTCCTGGTACAAAAACGCAAAAATTAAATAATTTTGTAAGTCATTGTCAAATAAGTATGACATATTTTTGTCGAAAATTTAACGCTCTATATCTTTTAAATGGTTAGAGTAATCGCTTAAACACATTAGTTCTCTTTTGTAGAGCATTCAATTTTCTACAAAAATATGTATAAAGATTTGATAAAACTATTCATTAGTAATGAAATATGGTATTTTTTATAAAGGACTCAAAAAATAGAAAATTTGTTATTTTCAAATTTTTTGTACATTTGCTGTACCTTTACTTAATATTTTATAAAAAATTGAGTTTAACGCCATTTGGAACTTTGGAAGTGTTTTTAGCAACTATATACACTCACAAGCAAAATAATCCATCCACACAAATTTTCGATGAATTTCAATCGCAAATAACTTTTTTATTTGATGTCGGATTTAAACGAATATTAAAGAATATAGTAGATAAATTAATGGACAATCGCTCACATTTTAAAAAATTACTAAAAAATAGACGTACGTTTATAATATACAGGTTTAAACAAAAATATGTTTTTTACCATAAGTTTAAGATACTCTGTAAAGTGGCAAAACCGTATATTGTTCTAAATTAAGTTTTATTTATCAAGTCACACCTATTCTTAACAGTTTGGTTTTTGGTTCCCCTCGATATATTTATTTTTGTGGAAAATATGGATTTTTTAAAAAAACATTGCAATTTCCAATATTTTTCTGTATGAAGAACTAAGGTTGCTATGGTCCATCCATATGCTATGGAGAATGACAGTGACAGTTTTGTTGAATCATCCCATACTTGGACATGTCATACACGGCTTTCAAAAGCTATCAAATTGTTTTTTGCAAATTAATGTTTAAATTTTGAGGTGTCTTCTTACTTTAAAAAATGGATATGTCCCCGACTGATGTTGCCAGAGTCATTAATTTAATCCAGGATGGACGGTCACAGTATTACGTGGCAAGTGTTTTAAACGTCACAAGAAGTAAAGTACAAAGGGCAACATTAGTCGGAGACATTTTTAAAAGTAAGAAGACACCTCAAAATTAACACATTAATTTACAAAAAAACAATTTGATAGCTTTTGAAAGCTGTATATGACATGTCCAAGTATGGGATGATTCAACAAAACTGTCACTGTCATCCTCCGTAGGCTATGGATGGACCATAGCAACCTTAGTTCTTCATACAGGAAAAATATTGGAAATTGCAATGTTTTTAAAAAAAAATCCATATTTTCCACAAAAATAAATATATCAAGGTGAACCAAAAACAAAACTGTTAAAAATAGATGTGACTTGATAATTAAAACTTAATTTAGAACAATATACGGTTTTGCCACTCTACAGAGTGTCTTAAAGTTATGGTAAAAAACATCTTTTTGTTTAAACCTGTATATTATAAACGTACGTGTATTTTTTAGAAATTTTGAAAATGTGAGCGATTATCCAATAATGTATCTACAATATTCTTTATTATTTGTTTAAATCCGAAATCAAATAAAAAAGTTATTTGCGATTGAAATTCATCGAAAATTTGTGTGGATCGATTATTTTGCCTGTGAGTGTATTAGCAAAATTGTAAAATTTTAAATTTAACTTAATAAAAAAATTAAACTTTCCCCAACAGTACAGAAAAGTAGCTAGTATATATTTTCAAAATGATTAAGCATTTTTATATAAGTTTTTTCAATGTGTTAGTAAATTTGTGACCCAGCGGACCATTTTTTTCTTTTTTAAGGGCAATGTAAATAAAACTTCCTGTATATGCTCTTATGTAACATTTAATGATTGAATATATTTACCATATTACAATAATATTTAACACATCTATAGTAAAAGGTAAATATGTAATTTTTGGTAAAAAAAATCAGTCAAAATTAAAGAAAAATTTATAATAGGGTCAGAATTTCTCAAACGGGCCACCTGAATTAGGTCAAAATTAGTTTTTGTTTGTAGATACATTTTTTTGATAGTATTTTACATCACTAACACAAATCCTAAAGGATTTTGTAAAAAAAAAATTTTCAATTGACATATTCATGATATTAAAAGTCAAAGTTTTTAATAATTAAAAAATAAAAAAATTCATTATGGCTGAACTAATTATCCGATTCCAACGATATAACTAGCGTTGGAATCTTGTTTTGACATAGATTCTTTGTTATTTTTTTCAATTGTCCTATTTTCATTTAGGTCGATTTTTTTTTGTTTTTTTTATACCAAATTCGGAAATAATTGCCTTCTGCGCCAGCTATCGACTCGAGAAAAAAAACACATATACTCCAATCATTTCTCGAAATTATGCTGCTGAGAAAAAAAAATGGCCCGCAGGTTGACAAAAAGTTATTCGTCCTTTTGTGGCCGCGCGCGGTGTCAGCTCACGCTCCGAACCGTGTACGCTGTACGCGCTTGTGACGCGACGTCTTACGGTGGTCTGGAACCTGCGGGCCATTTTTTTTCTCAACAGCATAATTTCGAAAAATGATTGGAGTATATGTGTTTTTTTTTTCGAGTCGATAGCTGGCGCAGAAGCCAATTATTTCCGAATTTGTTATAAAAAAAACAAAAAAAAATCGACCTAAATGAAAATTTTACAATTGAAAAAAATAACAAAGAATCTATGTCAAAACAAGATTCCAACGCTAGTTAAATCGTTGAAATCGGATAATTAGTTTAGCCATAATGATTTTTTTTTATTTTTTAATTACTAAAAACTTTTACTTTTAATATCATGAATATGTCAATTGAAAAATTTTTTTTTACAAAATCCTTTAGGATTTGTGTTAGTGATGTAAAATACTATCGAAAAAATGTATCTACAATCAAAAACTAATTTTGACCTAATTCAGGTGGCCCGTTTGAGAAATTCTGACCCAATAATCAAATACAATAAAAAAAATAACCAAATTAGTACTATCCTACTATCACAAAATCTTTAATAATGCAATATATTATTACAACGTAAAAAATTAAGACTTGATTCTCAACAATAAATTAAAAATAAATTATTCTCGAAATAACATAAAAATGTAATAATATAATTAGGTAAAATATACCTATAATAATAGAGATCACTATTTAAATACGTCTTTATTTAAAAAGGTTGTCCACCCTATACAGGGTGCGGCCATTTTTGGTCAAACTTTTGAACTTTTGCGTTGGCACCCTGCAGATGGCGCTACAATACATCAACATAACCAACAAAAACAAAAACTTACGTCTTACAGCCCCGTCCAGTGGAATGCTTATTTTCGCGGTGGATTTAAGATTGGCCGTCCTTAAACTTCGCAACGTACAACTTAGGTCAGTCTTGCTCGATTTTCTTGTTCGGCTTCGGGGCTGACCCCTCGTCGAATAGAAGGGTGCACAGCACTGCTTGCAGCTTGTAACGCGCCGGCGAAAAGTTCGAGTCCAAAGCCAGGCAGGCTCGGTAGAACGCCACCGACTTTTCCAGTTCGCCCTGTACAAAAAAAGTGTCACACTGCATCTCTATGTTCATAAAAAATTTGTTTTCTTAATTTCAGAGCACCCTGTATATTTGATGAAATTTTTTTATGAAAATGTCATTTTTTAAACAATCAGATTCTTTATGAAGAATAAATTGTTTCGTTAAACGCAGGGCACTCATCTTTTGAAGCATTTTCAATTTTTTTTTATTTTTGACCGCCCTGTACATTTAATTCAATTTTTGTATGGGAATCTCATGTTTTTCTATTGACAAACCAATTTGGAGACACTGTATATTTCACGCCAAATCAAATTTAAAATTTGTAAACTTTAAATTTAATTTTTTTTATGAAAATCTCATTTTTTAAACAATCAGAGTCTTTATGAAGAATAAATTGTTTCGTAAAACGCAGGACACTTATCTTTTGAAGCATTTTCAAATTTTTGACCACCCTGTACATTAGACTGGGCCAAAAAAATTGACTTTTTTTTTTTTGAAAAATATATCAAGAATGTCATTCAGAATGACAAAACTAATGAATCAATGAATATTTAAAAAAGCTTACGTTGGATTCTTAAAGGAAATTTAATGTTCTACCAAAAAGGTCTCTTAACATTTTTGCCTAAATTTAATTCTTCAAAAGTTATTCACGAAGAAAAAATTGAAATTTTAAGTTTTTCTTCGATTTTAATCGTGAATAACTTTTGAAGAATTAAATATAGGCAAGAATGTTAGGAGAACTTTTTTGTAGAACATTAAATTTCCTTTAAGAATCCGACGTAAGCTTTTTTAAATATTCATTGATTCATTAGTTACAAAATTTCAAAGTAAAAAGGGCAAATCGAAAAAACACATCGATTTATTAAGCTCAATTACTCGGAAACGGCTCGTCTGAAAATTTTCAATTAGACCTTTTTTGTAGAGAATTTAATTTTATATAAAAATAAATGAAAAGGAATTTTTTTCACTCAAATGTTTTGACAGTTCTAACGTAAAACATCAAATTATGACTAAAAATCAAAAATAGCGATGATAGACCTCTTAAAATTAATATTAAAGGCTCAAATTTTCACGAAATTTTTTTTGTCATTCTGAATGACATTATCGATTTAAAAAAAAAAATAGTCAATTTTTTTGGCCCAGACTACTGTACCTTTTATTCAATTTTTGTATGGGAATCACATGTTTTTCTATTGACAAACCAATTTGGAGACACACTGTATATTCCACGCCAAATTAATTTTTTTTTATGAAAATCTCATTTTTTAAACAATCAGAGTCTTTATGAAGAATAAATTGTTTCCTAAAACGCAGGGCACTTATCTTTTGAAGCATTTTCAAATTTTTGACCACCCTGTACATTTAATTAAATTTTTGTATGGAAATGTATGTTTTTCTATTTTCAAATCAATTTGGAGACACTGTATATTCCACGCCAAATCAAATTTAAAATTTTTACATATAATACTACCCCACTAAAAATGTTTTTTTTTCGAAAGAATTTTTTTTTAATTGTCAATTTGAGAGGTTATTTAAATTTTATAAAAAAAACATTGTCATATTCTATTATAAGTCATATTCTATGATAAGAACAGGTTGGATTGCGAAAAAACAAAAAATAAATAAAAATAAAAAAAGGAAGAAAAGTTTGACCACTATGAGACATTAAACTCAGAATAAATAAAAAATATTATTTTGAAAAAATAAAAAATGACCTTTAAAACAGTTTTTCTTGAAAACTGAAAAATTTCAAAAAATATGACTTTAAATATTTTGTTTGTATTTTTTTTGGGAAAAGTGCGTTTAAAAACAAAAAAATTGAAAAAGAAACATCTTGATTAGTCAGTTTTTAAATAAGTTATTTAACTTTTTTTTGAAGAACCTTTGTGGAATTTGATATACAGGGTGTCCTGAAAATGGTATGTCAATCTGTAAGGGGGTAATTTTAAGTGCATAAAATTCCAACAAAAAAAGTGATGTTACTGTAGTTTTTAAGGAAATAAGGGTTTAAAAATTGAATTTTATTTTTATTCTTTTTTCTGTGTTATGTCATTTGTAATAGTATATTATTATACGAGAGATAATGCAGGCTGTTATTCACGACTCGAGTCATCTGTCAAATGGTTAACCTAACTTTTTACCAATTTCTAATATTATTAAAGTCGCCTTCTCCCAATTTAAAACCCGATTGGTTGAAATCACAGTCAACATTTAAATGTGCCAATTACTGATGCCTTACAACGTGAATAATGAGTTCATTATTCCCGTTGTCAGGCAGGGATTTTATGTTTATCATTATACACGCAAAAACCCAATATTATGAAATAGGAGTAGATCATGGTATATTATGTATCAAGTTTTATAAACGCCATTTTAGTTTTATTGGGCACGAGCAAAGCTTGCGAGCGAGTGTTTGATAAAAACGAGTGTCTAGAGAAGTTTATAAAACTAGTTGCATACTATATCGACGAAGAACACAATTTATAATTTAGCTAACTTCAGCCCGTGACTAAAATGCCATAAAGAGAGCTTATCAATAGGGGAGAAGACGTATAATGAACTATATTTGAATAATACTAATTTTTGGAACACTCTGTATACAATACAAAATAGCGAAAATTAATTAATTTTAACTTCTAAAAAAACTATAAAATTTGAGAAAATAAAAAAAACAGAAATTTCCTTAAATTCTAATAGGTATTGCAATATTTTTTATTATATACCTACTATTGGTATCTTAATATCAGAGTACCTACCTAATATAAAATAAAAAACGAAAGAAAAAGTACTTTTTAATGTTTTTTAACATTTATGTGCTGTTGCCAAATTTATTGCAACGTTGTCAAAAACAGTACTCACCATTGAAATGTGTATGTTCGCAATGGTAAAATGATTCAAAACGAAGTTATTGTATATCCCCAAGGCCAGATGTGCTATCTCCAACGCGTCGGAATGATAACCAACCCTGATAAACGAAAAAAAAAATCACCAAATGTAAAAAATAACCAAATTTGTACCGTTCAAACCTGTTCAGCAAATTCGCCATGTGATTGAGAGGCACGTCTCTCATTTCGTCCGGTACATAAGTCAACGCGACACGTAGACATGACAACGCCTCGCCGCTGTTGCCGATCACTCGCCAATAAACCGACGCGGCCACCGCTAGAATCCAGGATTCCTCGTTCTGCAACGACAACAAAAAAACGTTTTCTTACTACCTCGACTCAAAATACGTTGTTTCGTCCCCGATTCCACGGCAGAAAGTTTACGTTTTATGCATTGGTCAAGCTATACGCGCACACTCTAATAGCGGGAGTAAACATTTTTTAGTCGTGTGCTTAACATTCAAATTTCGTACTGCCAACATGAGAAACACAAAAATATGACAGTTTTAAACCATAATTTTGCAATTATAACAACAAATAAACAATTTATGTTTTTACTTTTTATGTTGTTTTAAGTGTTTAATGAGACTTTTATTTGTTATAAAGTAGTAATTTGTTAATTAAAATACAACGTTTTATTTTTACTGTATTGGCACCGCTGAATTCACGGCCTACTGTTATTTATTTATCAAGCTCTTCAAATGGAGATAGGTACATAAATACACATTTAATTTTTTCCCGTATTTTCGGCCGGGTTGTATTTTCGGCCGAGGTAGTAAGAAAAATAGTATACACTACACGGGCAGAAAGTGTGAGAGCCCTGAACTGCGTGCCATGATGCAGGAATCTCACACTTTCTGCCCTTGTAGTGTAATATACTATTTTTTCCGTTATTTGCTTTTCGACATACTTACGTCTTCAAGAGCCACCGCGATTTTGTAGCCCAACTCTTCGACCGACGCTCTTCTATCGCTGGCCATCAGCCCGAGGAGTTCCGCAAGGTCCTCGTCGGGGGCGTTTCCCAACTGGAGTTTGAACGCGGCCGAACGTAAGTAGTCCAAAGTGTTCATGTTGCCCGGAATCACTTCCGTGCAGTAAGGTTCCAGCTTTGAAACTACATACTCATAGCTGGACCTCAAGAATGGTGTTATGCTAAATATGAAGAAAAAAAAACAGGTGAGAACCCAGTGGCGGATCCACATATTAAAAGATAATGTGCAATATAGAATATATAAAAAGCGCTGGGCGCCAAAATGTTCAGAAACTAAAAGTTTTTTGGGAATAAAATTTGTGTTCATTAACAGTTCATTTTTTTGGGGTTGTATTTAAAAAATGGTTCTGCTGAAGACCTTAATTAAATACTGTCAAATTGACAGTAATATTTATTATTGATAATTTACTTGTTAATTATTATATAATATCGATATAAAAAGATAACTATGCCAAAAATAATATTAGATTCTAAAGTAAAAGAACTTTTAAGGGCAAAACTTCATTTCGATGAAGTTATGCCAAATGCCTCAATGGCAGAAAAAGTACATCGCGTTATGGACATTTTTGGAATAAAAAAGTAACGTGTATGGTTTTACAAATTAAATCACACATTATTTTCAGCTAAGCAGATCAAAAATTTTTGAAATTTTGAAAAATAAGGGGGAAATAAAAAAACAAAAAATAAAAATTATTTGCTGTTAGGTTCAACCTTTTTGTGAAAAATCTAGTAGTTAATTTTCCTGTCTTTGAAAATAGCATCCATTTGGTTTGAAAAAGATAAGCAATAATCACGAAACTTTTTCTTAAGCCACTACAAGTATTAACGTCCAGTGTCTTTAACAAAATACCCATTCACCATTGGAGTCCAATGATTGGACAACATTCACGTATATATACGTATATCACATCGTATATATATGTATATACAGGGTGTTATGTAATTAATGTTATATATTAAAATGGGTTGTTCCTTAGGGTCCATAAAGAAGCACCTGAAACTTTTTTTTTCTAAATTCCAAAGTCTAAAAATAATTTATAATAACCTTTATCCTACCAAAAAGTACGCCACTGATCGACTAGGAACTTTAGGTTAATCTGGTGGATTTATTATGTTATGGTTGGTAACAGTGTTTCCAAAATCTCTTAAAAAAGTTGACAAACATTGTTTAAATTTAGCTTAATTACAAAAATGACAAAATTAACAATGCAAATTGTCAATTTGGCGTTTTTATTAATTGTTGGTTATTTCATTTTTGTACTGAAGGTAAATTCAAACAAAATCTGCCAACTTTTATGACAGAATCTAGTGCATTTCTTTTAAATTTTAGGTTATGTTTTCAAATTGTAAATATCTTAACTAAGGGAAGTGCTTTTGGATTTATTTACAAAAATTAAATGTTTAAAGTTTAACCTGTGAACTGGTCCCAATTTCATCTGAGTAAACAGAGAAAAAAACTGATGAAAAAATTAATTTTGTGGTTATGGATTTCAAATTTCAAAGGTAGTAAATTTTCTAATCATTGCTTAAGCTAATAGCTGGATCAGTAAATAAATACAGAAGGGTATTAGAGCTTTAAGGTTATAAAACTTTTGTATTTATTGAGTTTTTATTTATTTTTTGCAAGAAAAATTTTTAGTAACAATTTTTTACATCTGGCAACGCATAGCTACTTTGTTGGTTGGTATCTATGTACTCACAAAATCAGGTGTGCAAGTGTGTAACCAGTGGCGTATCACAAAAAAATATAAAAAACTTTTAATGCATATTTTTTCTTTATCTTTGGAAAAATGTTTTTTAAAATATTTTTCCTTTATTCCTTATGTCAAAAGGTATTCAGTATTTAAATATATAACATTAATTACATAACACCCTGTATAGCTACATTATTTAAAAATTAACATGATGTTGTGATGTGCTGTGGGCTGCTCTAACAGTCAAGTTATGATGCATAATTTTCACAATGATGACGAGGTTGTATTATATTATTCAATTATTTTATTAAAACAATGAAATACTTACACAAATGTAGTACATAATATTATTACTTTATACTGATTTGTGTTCTTTAGTTGTATTGTTAATTGGTATAAATACCTTGAATATTTTAAAATGTAATACATTTATTTATCTATTTTGCGTTATAACACAGCTTTCGGTGCTGTAATGAGATACTTCATCCCATCCAAAATTTTGATTTTATAGGCTGGCTATACTTTAAACAGCATAATATTTTGCATATTGGTTATAATATTTTTATGATTTTTCTAGTACTTACGAGAAGTAATAAATTTTGTTTAACACCAAAGAAAATCCTTTTTTCTTCTTTAACATTAACAGCCGCTTATTGTAAATAAGTAAATTAAGGACGGCATGGCGAATTGATTTTGACATTAACTGTCAAACCAATGACTGTGATACCAACTATCTAAAGTAAAATTCGACCAAATTAAATATAAGGTATAACATTTTTTTTACGACCACTATGTAAGTCACATTTCGTATTGGCATCGCTTAGAAAATGAATCTTTTCATTGGCAAGGCAAAACTCGAATAAAGTGACATTTCTGTGTGAAAAGTGACAGGTCTGTGTGAAAAGAAATTGACAGCATCGTTTGACATTCGTTTCAAAATTCTATTGTATTTGTGTTCTAAATATCATTTAGAACACAATTAATTGTGTTTGTATAATAAATTCTAGTTTTTAGTGCCCTTATTTAAATTGAGAAGGTAAGATGAAAGAATTTTAACAGCTGTCAAACACGTTTTTAGGTTTTTTGTTTTGTATTTGAACATAATAAAAAATAAAAGGGTCGTAAAAAAAAAACATTGAGTTTCACTTGTGAGAAAAGCTTTCTTCAAGCTCGTGTTAATGCACACTCGGCCTGACGGCCTCGTGAGCAACTTGAACACTCGCATGAAAAAGTCGCTTGTAAACACTTGTAAACACTTGTAAAACAAATAACTATTTTATATAGAATTTTTGAAAAAAATAGCATGAAGAACTCATGTCATAAGACCTTTTGTCGCACTCGTCCATTACAAAATAAATTGTCCGAATGCGACAAAATGACGTCTTATGACATTAGTTCTTTAATATACTATTTTGCTTTTTAAATAAACAATTGAAATAAACTATTAGGCCTTTTATTTTTTACTATTTTGACAAAATTTGACAGGATAACCTAAATTAAAACAAGAGATAGCACAAGAGGAACCCAGGACGTCCATTTCGGGTACCACATACGTTCGAACGTCCCAGACCTATATCAGAAGTTTTGGGTACGTCCAGTCTCTTACTTATTTGGGAAAATTAAAGCGGATTTACTCGGCACGTCCCAAGGATTTAATTTTTGTTTTTTTTTAGCAATTAAAGCATGTTATTTCCAAAGGGTCTAAGTGTCAAGTTGGCTAAATAATATATTATCGTAAGTAATATCATAAGGGCATTTAATTTTTTCGAAAAAAATCGAAAAAACACGTTGCTAAGTAATATTTTAACAAAAAGCATGAGTGCTGGTGGCAACAAAAATCCGAGTCGAAGAGGAGGATTTTTGCACCTGCACGAATGCATTGTGTTTTTTCGATTTTTTTCACAGGAAAAATTAGATGCCCGAATGGTATTTGACAAGACTATTTCATGAGTAACAGTTAACAATTAAAATATAAATTGCAATTTTTGGTGACAACAGCTGTCAAGTTTTGCCGCGGGTAAACTTGAAAAAACTGCTGACAGGTGCTGTCACACAGTTTTTTCACCTAGAAACCATTTGTAATTCAAAATTGCGCGTTTGTGATTGGTGGAAATTAAGACGAGGGAAATAGTCATTTAAAAATAGTTTTTGTCATGCAGAATAACTTAAAAAATATTCCAACATTCAAAATATTTGTTTTTCATTGATAACTCACAATTTTATTTTTGTCATTTAGACCCTTTGGGAATACCACTCTTCAATTCTGTAGAGCTTGTCCAATAATCCCCAATAAAGTATTTCAGGACGGCCAGAGGATGTCTTACTTAAGACGTTCTGAGGACCGACGATTTGGTAACATCGGATGTCCCTGGTACGTCCTGGGGAAGGTTCAGGACCTGATTCGGACGTACTCGGGACTTACTAATGTCTGATACAAGATATACTCAGGACGTTTCCAGTACTTCTTTGTGCTATCTGGGTAGCGGTAGGAGCGTGCGTAACAAGGAGCGTCAAATAAGTGACAGTGGCGAATCTATATGATTTATTATCTATGACGTAACCTACAATAATTTAAACATAACCACAATCAGATTCATTATATTTATAACTATAGTTATAAATATCACAGTGACTAGAGGCACGCTAACGTACCGCGATTGAAAATATTAAAGGCACGTTAGTTACGTCATAATTATAATCCGTTTTTGTTCCCCGAGCGTTTAATATTTGACATCACGCTAGATAGCTTATATGGTAGGCAGCGTTGCCATTCGTACGGTTATTACCGTATTTGTACGGTAATTTGAATAAAAATACGGTATACGTTCCAAACCTCAATACCGTACACAAATGTACGGTAAATTTACTAACTGATATATTTTTATTCATAATATTATTAACAATATTTTTTTTGTGTTTTTATTCTATTTGTTTATTGTCTATAGAAAAACCTATATGGTCCTTTCCTTCTATGTCTTCTATACATTTAAAGCATACACTTAAGTGGAAGTGGAGGTATGTGCATTTACATTAATATAGTGCCATCTAGGGAATTCTTAGTAAATAAATGGAGCACTCTGACTGTAAGGTTCTGTAATGCCGACATTGATGAGAGAGAATAATAAAATTAACTTAACTTTTATACTCTCTATTTTCTTTGCTAAAAGCGACGACGCAAAACCAATTTGTTTTAAATTTGTATATTCCCGCTAAAATTAAAGTGTTTTGTTATTTGGTTTTGTTATTAAATATGTCTGATTCGAGTAGCGATGATGAACCATCTGCAAAAAAATAAAAGGAACCCACCGAAAACAGTTTTCAATAAAAAAATTTTTTTAATTTTGTTTAATTGTTTTGTTGCATTTATATATTTTATATATTAAGTATTTTATTTTAATTTTTCAAATGTACGGTAATTTTTTTTAAATACGGTAATTTTTACCAAGCAGGTACGGTAATTTCATTTTGACCATCTGATAACGCTGATGGTAGGGCGGTCGCTTGGCATGCGAGAGGTCCCGGGTTCGATACTAAGAAGTTGTCGAACTTTTTTTATTTTTTTATTTCATAAATTTGTTGTTTCTTTGTTAAACAGTGTTCGGTTGGGTTGGGTTGGTTGGTTTGTTTTAGTTTTATCGTAACATAAAATCTACTAGAAGTTGTCGAACTTTTTTTATTTCATAACTTTGTTGTTCCTTTGTTAAAAAGTGTTTTATTTTTATCGTAACATAAATTTGCCCATTTTAGTTGGGTTTTTTGCTCAATGGGGCGGGGGGGGCCAATGGGGCGGGGTCGGTTGGGTTGTGTTGTTGAGTTTGGGATGGTTTGGATTTATGACGTAACTAACGTGCCTTTAACATTTCAAATCGCGGCACGTTAGCGTGCCTCTAGTCACAGCGTATAAATATAATGTTAATCTGATTGTGGTTATGTTTAAATTATTGTAGGTTACGTCATAGATAATAAATCATATAGCTAAGCTTAGTTGGTTTTAATCAATGCGACCAACTTGACAACTGTATTTACCAACCAAAACCCTAAATTTGCAACGTTGCCGCAGTCCAGATAAAAAAGAACTTACCTCCTAGATAGATTTTGGGTCGGTTCTACTTACTCCAAACTCCTTGCGGCGATGCTGGGCCACACGGAAGTGTACTTGAACTCCTGCGTGATCTTCATGTTCTTGCACCCGCTGGGGCTCAGCGAGTAGGTCCCGAACTGGTCGTAGACGTGCAGCAGGTTCTCGCGTTCCGGGTCGTCGGAGAGGGCGACCGAAACTACAACACCAACTTGGATGAAACCGGGAGATTAATTTTCGCTTAGAGTGCAGTCTCACCGAAAAAGTCGCCCAGCCTGGCGTGCTCGTGCGCCGGGTGCTTCTCGCCCAGCGAGAGCCGCATGTGGAACGCGTGCGCAGGCGGCTTGTTGTCGCCCTCGTCGGTCACCGATTCGAGCTTCGATTGGTCCGGCTCCACGTCCCCCGACGCCCCTCCGTCGCTCGAGAGCAACGTGGAGATGAGAGTGTGGCCCAGGCCGATTTTTTCGCTGCTGTGGCTGTTACCGGAGAAGCACGACGGTTTTTTCAGCTCTAAAATATATTTTATGGTGGATTCATGCAGCACACATTAACATTAAGTGAGGCCTGTCGTAGCAAAACCGACAATCTCCACTTTTGGTCAAAAATTAGATTTTTGGCGGAGACTGTAACTAATTATCTATAAGATGATAAAGTTTATGTGCTGCAAAATCCTATTTTAAAAATGACATTTAGTGCAAAGTCGACAATCTCCACTGATAGATTTGCAGCAAAGTATACAATCTCCAATTCCACCATTAGAAATTAGTAATTTGTGTCACCTGATATCCTAACGTATTTTTGAGATTTAATTTTGTGTTTTGGTACATACTGTTAAGTTCTATTGCAGTAAATTGCACTTAAAAATATATTTAAAATAGGTATATATACGTTTTATTGTTTTAAGAATTATAAAAAAAGTTATCTTGTTTATTTTGTGCTATTATACCATAATAAGACGAAAAGGTAAAGCAAGAAAAGGCTGATAATGTCAAAACATTGCAAGTAAAACATACGGTATATGTGGTCCAGTTCAGAATTTTCCCACATTGATTGTATAGTTAAATTTTATAACCATTAAAGGAAAAAAATACAATTATTTTTTTGTTTATTTTTCTAAATCTCCTTAAACGTTTACAACAAAATGAGCAATCTCCAGCAATTCATATCAAAGTCAGCAATCTCCAATTTATAATTATAGATTTCACCTATACTATGCATCCTGGAGACCTTGTAGTTTGCTACTAGACTAACAACAACAATATTTCAATATAATATATATATTATATATAAAAAAATTACAAATCTAGAATTTAAAATGCCAAAATCAATTATCTCAATTTAGTCTGACGGGAGATTGTTGACTTTGCTCTGACAGGCCTCAAGTTAACATTAACATTAAGCGTGCGTATAAGTTAAAGTAATTTTAACATCTGACATTTTTGGTTTGTTTGGATTTTGTTTTAACCTGTTTTAGGTAAAATGAATTAAAACTATAAACTGCACGTCAAATAATAATCCAAAGAACACAATCATTGAATAAAAATTGAATCATTCAGCAGTAAGTTTCATTTTATTTTCGGGTATGTTGGCATTACTGTCACGGTTTATTTAAAAATTGCGCCGCAAACCTGCGCAGGAAAAATGCAAATTAACATTATCATTAAGAAGATAATAGTTATTTATGTCATTAGGTTAAGAAGTAAGGCTTTTTGTGCTAAGCTCAAGGTTTGAACAATTGAGCGAAGCACAAAAAGGCACTTCTTGGCCGAATGGCATACAAAATTTTATCTTCAAAGCACTTTATATAGGTCAATTTAATTCAACATCAAAGCGTCCTAACCACTTTTTTAGAATCTCATTTATTTATTAGCATTAAATGTACAATAATTATTATTGCTTTTAGAAGCAGTAATAGTTTGACAATACCTAGCAACATGATTTAAGTAGAAATGGATTTTTGCTATTACATTGAATTCAATTAATTGTTTAATAAATAGGTATGTATCTAATTTCAATTTGTTTGGATTTTTATTAAAAAATAGATAGGTTGAAATGTTTAAGCTGTGTTTAACATTTAATTTAACTGAAAACTTAAAGATAATTTAAATCGTAGAAAAAGAATCGTGCGTTTTCTTGGTTGCCTAACCTCACTTTTTGTTTTATTATTCATATTTAATTTTACAATAATTTAATGAAAAATATTAAACATTAACAGTAAAACAAACAAATTAGTGCTTATTATAAATAAATTAAACCAGTTTAGTACGTTAATTTCCTAGAAAAGGATTAATTTGGCAAAACAATACCCCTAGCGAGAAAAAATCAAACTAATTACTTGCCTCATAAAATTTTTTATCGGCCTAGGCCATAACAAGGTATTTCTTTATCGAATGTTGACAACAATAAAGTTTAAATTATAAACCGCGTGGAGATAAAAGTTCATTCGGGTTTTGTTTTTCGGAATCCCAGCACAAAAATATGCTGTTCAGTGCCAAATACATACAGTCTCCAATAGATTGTTTAATTTACGAATGATTTCCACGATGGATGGGTGAAATATTTAACGAAAAATCAGTGCATACGGCCATATGGTGCATGGTTGAAATTGAACTATTAAATGGAGTTTCAGTAATGAAAAATGGGTTTTGTTTTGTTTTGGTGTTGGGGAATATTTGTAATATTTGTCTAAAACATTTGGGTTATGTTTAATATAAGTTAAAATAAATACCTTCAGCGCCTAAATTTGTGGGGTAGCACTGTATAGAAGCCGTCTTACATTGTTCGCCATTTGGAGAGCATAGAACACCTTCGCCTTTGAAACTGGCGTCTTTTTTAACGCACATGCCATTAACAGGTTGTTCAGGTAAGGTACTAAACTTTGTGGTAGTAAAACCTCCCAATTTAACCCTGCAGGACCATAATTTGAGTAACTCTTCCGCTTTACCATCATAATAATCCGGTTCAACTCTCAAAACATTCTTCATGTAGTACATGGCCAGAAGGGGGTTATGTTTGGAGTAGTGCAGCAGGGCCAGCAAAAAATTGGTGCTCGGTTCCACATAGTTAATTTTGAAAGCCAAGGTGGCAAACTTTAAAGCTTGGTCGTTGAAACCAAGTTGGTACACGAGGGAACCTATAGACACCAAAACGACATCTGTCGGCTCTTTTGGTACTATTTGGAAAGCTAGGTCCAGGCAATCCAAAGCACGTCTAGCGTTGCCCCTTACTCTCCAATATAGACTAGCTAGTGTAGCTAGCACCCAACGGGGTGCGCTTTTCTAAAACAAACACGTTTTATTTTCAGGAAGGAATAACAAAATAACAAATAAAAAATTACCTTTTCCATAGCCGTTATTATTCTTTGCCCTATTTCAGCTTCGTCGCTGATTTCATCATCAACATAATTCAACAAGTAACTCTTCAAAAAAGGTGAGCTTTTTAGCTGTATATTTAAAGCTTGCTTTTCGCTGGGTGGTAAATATTTGTCGCCGTCGGTATCAGGGTGTTCGCAAACTGGCGGGTGCCATGGCAAGTCGTGTTGGGTACCTTTGGGTAGGTCTATGAACTCCCCTAAAATTTTCTGAATCCTAAAAATTGCAACCAAGTTACTTTTACTGCTGGATTTTCGTACGAAATCATTTATTTATTTGGTGAAAATCTGGTTTGATATACACATATATATAACTTTTAAAAATATTGCAGCGAGTACCCCTCTGGATCTCGGAATGATGACTCATCGCTGGAATGTTCGGGAAGGCGCTTGCGTAACGTAGGCACTGAATATATAAGGAACAGCGCAGCATGGAGCAGTTTGTGATTTTTTTCACGCTTTATATAAGTGCACGCACATCATAGTAATTTCAAGTTAAACTAACGCGTGATAGCCCCACGAACAATGTATTTAAAACTTAGTTATCTAGATTTACTTCATGAAATGGGTAAGAAAAACTAATATCCTAAATTAATGGTTTTATTATAAATACTTTTCTTGTAAAATAAATACCCGCAAACGGCAACACTATCTGTAAACAAAACGCGATTTTCGACCTTATGAACCAATTGGTACATTTGTTTTTAGCTTTTTACCTATTACAAGTGTACTTCTACCACAGTTCTACACAATAAAAAGTAAAAAATAAATCAATCATACTATAAATGGTAAATTGAAATCCAAACTCAAACCGCGTCAACCCACTACAGCGTTGAAGGTCGACCAAACAAACAGACGCGAATTATTTATAGCCTGCAAAGTTCCTACGTACCAGCAAAGACCGTAAACTATTTACCTACTAATATATCAGGCGAGTTTGCGTCTTTTTGTTGCTGCTTGAGGCTTGCTCTAATTGGTGGTTTAATATCACCTGACTGAAGATGTCGTGGGTGGCAATTAGTGCTGCATTGTGTGTAGAACGGGTGTTTTTGTTTTGATTCAATTAAATTATTAATATTAATATATAAATCCAAAGTTTGGATTCCAAACACTGATGACATAAAGAATCACAACACGATTTTCATTTATCACGTGTGACATCCGTATGATATCAGTATGGCGCAAAAATTAAAATCCAAACACTGATGAAATTAAAACTGACAAAAAACGTGTAATATAAGTATTCAAATCCAAACACTGTTGATATAAAAATTCACGCGTGATATCCGTATGAATAATATTCGTAAAAATCACGACGTGGCGTTCGTACGAAAGTCACGAATGTTGTCCAAAACTCCAAAATATTGTTCAAAACATCAAAAAAATAGTCTCTAGGTCAATAGTAAACACTTACTGATATCATTCAATTTTCTTAGTTTCTTTAATAAACTTTCTTGACCCATTACTGGTAATATTCATAAGAATAAATTGAACCTACACCTCGCCAAAGTTTTTCAAAACAAAAAACTTTGGCGAGGTGTAGGTTCAATTTTTTCTTATGAATATTACCAGTAATGGGTCAAGAAAGTTTCTTAAACAAACTAAGAAAATTCAATGTTTACCTTAATGTTTAGCCCGGTTGAACTAATTCTAGATTCCTTTAGGCCGTATTAGTATCTGTGATACAATTGCTGTGTGCAGTCTCGGTTGCATAGTATGTAAGGTGTGGATCACCTGATGTTCTTACATCTCGCCTATGTTGGCTTACCAACCGAGCATATAAGCTCAGGGAGTCCTTTGTTTTGAGTGTGTTCCACTACACCAAGTTGCCCGACACTGATGTGAACCAATATAGGTCGAAACTGCTGTCTGTCGGTATTTAAAGTTGGTGGAACGCACTCAAAACAAAAAACTTTGGCGAGGTGTAGTTTCAATTTTTTTACTTACTGATATCCTTTATTTTCCGGAGGCAAATAGACAGGCAAATCCAAATCCTCTTTCTGGTGAACCGGCAGGTTCCACTGCAGACATTCGTCTTTGGTTGGCCAGCCTGTGG
This sequence comes from Brassicogethes aeneus, assembly GCA_921294245.1. Lineage (NCBI taxonomy): Eukaryota > Metazoa > Arthropoda > Insecta > Coleoptera > Nitidulidae > Brassicogethes > Brassicogethes aeneus. The sequence goes on from OV121138.1 coordinate 5,093,423, forward strand.
CGTCGTAGTATTGATTCGTGGCCGTGCTCATGGTGGTGGGGTACTTGTGGTGCAGCAGAGGGGGGGTTCTGCCGACCGACTTCTTCTCGTTGGCGGTTTTGTTCTTTTTCAAGGCTTTCGCGTACTTGATGTGGTCGTTGAGCTTCCTCTTTTCCATTTTGACGTAGTTGAAAAGACTTTCGACGTTGAGACTGTCCAAGTCCGGCCGGGAGTTATAAAAATCCTCGCAGGAAATGTAAGGCTTGTTGCTGGCGGAGGTTTTCTGGAAGCAGCGTTGCATCTTTTTGCCGTTAGAGGGCGTTTCGACGGCGTCGTTGTGGAAACCTTCGATTTGCACTTCGAAGGAGGAATGTTCCCACATCAACCTTTCCTGCAAACGCAACCACTGCTGCTGCTGGCTGTGGTAGGTGTGCAAGTCGGCCAGTATACCCTGCAGAGATCTACAAAAAGGCTTTAACAACGATTATCAACAACACAGCAAACGGAAAAATATATAACTGTATAGGATGACTCCGCGTTTGAATATTAAAACTTAAAGTTTTATCACAACTGTATTGAATCGTGCTTTGTTTTTATATTTTTCGGCTCTATACCTATGCACGACTATATTTAAAGTCAAACTCAATGGTGTCTTACAAGATACATTGTTTTGATTTTCTATATTCAACAGAGAGGTAGAAACTCGACCCTGTCGAATGGTGCAGTCATTTATGTCTCTTGAAATTATTTAAAAAGGGTTCAGTCCAATGGTGCAGCAACTTCGGATTACTATTCTCTTCAGAGACATAGAAACTCAAGCTTTTCGAATTTTACTGGCAATGATTTTCGTTAATGTCCCCGAGAATTATACAAAAACAGCGCAATGCAATATCGCAACGGTTTCGACTTCTCTTTACTCTACCAAGTTATAGAAACTGGAGTCTCTCTAATACTGTTCTAGTCAATATTTCTGAGAGTATAAAAAGAGGGTGTAATATTGCAAGAAGTTTTGATCTTTTGATGGATGCAAGTAGTTTGAATTTTCTCATTTCTGCATATGATTTTGTTGAAAATAGTTCCTTTCTTTGGTTCCTTTGTCTGATTTTTATTTACCGTAACAAGTCAGTATGTAAAGCACAGAGGATATGATGTTAAGTATATTTATGTATTATATAAAGTACCTATATTTGTATTAAAAATTTCAGAGGTTATGTTGAAAAAATGATCGATATGCTAAGTATTAAACTTTAATAATTTAGTAATGAGGTCTGTTGGTAGACCCTGCACTTTCTCCACTGGTATATGTTAGTACAGCAATATTTAAATCTGGTTGATGAAAAAGTACCTACACACCAGTGCAGGTTATTGTAGCATCTACGAACAAATGAATTAATGGCCCATTGGCAAATATTCAACACAACTTAATTAATTAATAAAATGAAAAAAATCACAATCATGTCGTATATAGTTTTTTTAAGCATAAAATAATTTTTATATTAATACTAGTTCAAAAGTGAAATTACGACCTCTATACTGTGGAGAGTATTGAAACGCTCGACTGACGAATACAAATCTATACCGTGGGGAGATTTAGAAAACCATATTCAAACGTGGCGTCATCCTATACACCTCTATAATTTTCCGTTTGCTGTGAATCTTACGAACTCACTCTTGAAGCTGTATCAACCCGGTCTCCAGCTTCCAATAACACAAAATGGCGTGCCTATTGGCGATAACGTCCTTTTGATCGGGTTTTAAATTTAAATATTGGTCATAATAGTGCACGGATTTGTTATAATCGCCCAGAGATGCGTAAACATTACCCAGAGCTAGATGGTGTATAGCTTCTTTGGGTGCATGATCAACACAGCTGTGCAAAAACATGGCCGCCTCTTTCGAGTGACGCGATTGGTGGAGAATACCCGCCAGGTTATGCACCGGAATGTCCCTAAATTCGCTAAAATAAAAGAGTTTTGAGTTTATTTGGGCATATTTTGTTTCAACTATTTTTTTGAGGCCTTAAATTGCGTATTAAATTTTTAGTTCTAGTTTCTAGCACTGGTATTTTAAAAACTACGAGTCCTGGAAAGCTAGGGTTGCCTGGATTTTTTATTTTTATGTTGTGTTAGTAGAACCTGTACTAACATTATTAAATTTAGTAGGGTTTTAAGTTTATTAAATATTTTTAAAATAAATAATAAATTTTTTCTTAAAATAAATGAAAATCTATAAATTCTCTCGGAAACGTGACGTCACAATGTTATAATATAAATCGTATATATAAGTAAAATTTTCTTTTGTGTCCATTTTTCAAAAATTTTCTACGGGTGAAAAAAAAAATAAGCAAAAAAAAATACGGGTCTCATCGATTTCGGTAGATAAACTGTAAAAAAAAATGTTAAAAAATAACGACCTACCCCTTTTTGCCCGGTCGATTTGAGATGGAATATTGAACATAACCTAAAAACCATGCTAGAAACAGAGGTGGGATTTATTATTAATTTAAGACAAATCTGTTATAAAATCGTGACGTCACGATGCAAATATGCAATAAAAATATTGCATTTCCCAACCCCATTGTTCTGTCCTGCATTTTTAAACCAGGTAACCCTATACGCTAAAGAAGTATCGGGTTTTCGCAACGCGCGCGCCATCTGGTGGACTTCGAATGCATTGCCTGAATTTAAGAATGTCAACAATACAGATTATACATCATTTTTAAATAAATAGGTAGTTTTTTTACCAAAGGGAGGAAGGCAGAAGTCTTACTCGACAAATTTTGTTGCACATCTAAATCGCGCACGTTATTTGTGTTTTACGTTGCAAGGAAAAAATTAAAAAACTTTTTTAATACTCGATTTCGATTGATTATTCCTTACATCATTGTTTAAGAAACTCAACGCTTAAATGCTTGTATAGGTAGTTACATTAGTGTGTGTATTTTATCAAAGGGATTATGGTGAATTATTGTGTTTTTAATTGTAAATAAAATTCATGAACTAACTCGTTGCATTTTCATGTTTTGCCAAAGGATCCAAATCGGTAAGTACATTTGTTGGTGCAGAATTAACTAATGATAACTTTAAAAAACTCAACCCAGGATTTCATCTCGAAATACAACCAACAACACAACAAATCGAGCCACGGTTTTTTTCCGATATTTGTTAATATTTTCCGGCTTTATTCTCAAAAACACTGGTTTGTAACATAAGCGTTTGACAGCTGATTATTAAAAGTTGTACTTTTGTTACGACGATAACAGCCGAGTGGTGGCGCTACTAGCGATACTTCTTTAGCGTATAGATTGTTCAAATGTTAAGACATTATAATGTTTGACAATCTAAAAATCAAAAAAAAAATTCCTACATTGGTACAAAATGTATGGCCCTTTGCACACAAGCCACCGCTTTGGGGCCGTCTCCCTTGATTCTCCAATAAATGGCCGCCATATTGTAGTGCAGCCACGACGAGCTGTTCTTTTTTAAACCCTGATTGATCTCGTGCCCGAACAGCTTAATATTCTCGATGGGCATGAAATGTCTCAGGGACTCGTCGGGGGCGACCATGATGCCGTTGTCGGCACTCAGGGGCGGAACTTCGTGGTAGGGCCAGGGGCCGGTGTACAGTCTCGTGTGAGCGCTGCAATCAGGCGGGTGGTGGTTTTTAATGATGGCGTCGTATTTCGTGTTGAAGGGGATTTTGATGTTTCTCTCTGAACCGTTGGTGGCTATGTTCGAAAATAGGTCGATGTCTAGAAACAGTTTGCCTGCAGCTAGGCAATCAGGATCGCTGGAAGTAAATTTGTTGCCTAAATTTGATGTTCTTTCCAAAGACGACCATTTATCTTCTATTATTAATTTGCTGACTATTAGATCATTGTACAGTGAGCTTATTTCTTCGTGACGTTTTTCCTGCTCCATTAAAGCTAGTAAGTCGTATGGTCTGCGCATGTCATAAGGCGATTCCATCTGAAAAATGCGTTAAATTGCTACAACTTAAGAATAAACAGGGTGTTTTACATTCGTGGTTCTGGGGAAAGAAAAAAGTGAATACTTTTCGAGTTATTCTTTGTTTTCCTTAAAATTTGACAAATGAGCGTCAATCATAAATAGCCCGGAATTGTTGGAATCTTAAAACATTGTTTAAAAGAGTCCATGTTGATTCTTTCACATTTTTTAACAAATTACCTAAAAATAAAACCCAGGGCAAATTACCCAAACAGCATTTTTAGTTTGAATAACTACAATTTTACTACTAAGTCAACTTTAAAGTATTTTTACGGTTAACCAAAACGGTTTTATAACGGTATAGATACGAAAAATTACCAAATTTGGGGAATGGTTTATTTTGTTATTTTACCTACATAATAACCTTTTTGATCTACTAAGAGAATAACAATATAAATACCACAAATTTACGTAAAAATAACGCTATAATTCTTACTGATTGCTCTCTTTTTCTAAAATATTGACATTCGTAATTTCCTTATTCTTTTAATTTATATTTTACAAAGTGGTACTTACAAAGTAATAAAGGCCACCCTAGAGTAAAATTAAAAAATATAACTTAAATTGTCAAAACTAACGATATTTTGCATTAAAACTCAAACGCACATTATTTTATTGATAAAAATAGGCACGATACATCTTAAAAATTATATGCCCTCTAAATATTTTAAGGTTTTAAGAAAAATTATTGCTTGGGTAAAAATTCAACAAAACCTAAAACCTATAAAATCTTTTAAAAATCATTCAGTTTTAATCATTTTTTAATAACTAAAACTTTCTTTATTAAATTTTAGAAAAATATTACATAAATGTTTAGATAAGTAATGGATGCCATCTTAAAAAACTCATTAAGGCGACCTGAAAAAAATTTTTTTTTCGTAAAAATTACGTTACTCATAATACTTTTAAGTGTTGAAACATCAAAATATTTTAGAAAAAAACACTTTAACGCTTTTAAAATTTCAAATCGATATCTTTTCCGTTCCTCAGAAATTTTTAATCGACCACGAATGTGAAACACCCTGTATGTATAGAGACATGATAAGGGACCTAGGTAGCACACTGACGGCTGCTGACGTTTATATGACATTGAAATGGCGTTGAAATAACGTCATATAAACCTCAGAAGACGTCATATAAACGTCAGTGTGCTACCTGGGGAGGTTCCTTCCTAATATTTGACATTGACTTTCTTAATTTTGAATAAGAATATAATTTTTTTGAATAAAATTAAATTTGACGGTATTAGCGGCTAATGATTAGCCAACTGGCATTTCATCTTGATATCTTTACTTTTTTAATTTTGAACAAGGATCTTACATATTTGTTTTTACATAAAAAAACATTAAATTTTTTTCAACAAAAAAATCTTAAAAACCACATAGTACCTAGAGTCAATGGCTGGATTTTGGATAGGTATGATATTTCTGATCGCGATATAACAAAATTCCTGGTGGTCTAAAGGGCTTTCTACCTTTTTAAAAAAAGTAGGGCAAGAGTGTTAAAACAAAAAATGTAGAGGTTTAAAATTTCAATATATTTGTTTTCAAGCAAAACTTTCTGTATTTAGATCTTCACTTTTATATTTTTTATTGATGTTTTTAAAATCTGTAACTTTTATATTTTTATCATAAAAAGCATTTTACAATTTCTGGAACCATCGTCACCACCCAAGTAACACGACGTGACGGCATTCTACTAGATTTCACGAAATCGTCACGCTCGTTCTTTATAAAGTACATTTTTATATAAATACGTTATCAAAATGAAGGTGACGCCTGCGTCACTTCTAAATTTTTGACGGAACCGTGAAGATTTTTCGTTATAAAGTAACTTTTTAAATAGATACTTCATAGAAAATTTGTGACGTTTGCAGTGCACTTTATTCGTGACGTTTTCGTGTTTTTAGGAACGAGATCTCTCGAGAGAGGGCGTTTTATAACCTTCTTTATCTCTGTCAGATTCTCTGGTCAGCCATTTTCATTGTCGTTGTTTTGTAGAGAGGCTGCCCCACACACGTGCTGCGTTTTTGTTGTTATCATTTGTTCTTATTCAATGGTTTATAGATAAGGTGAGTTTAATTTAAATTGTTTTAATTACTTTGGCTTGCAATTTTGCTAAAATTCCTATTAGTTCAGTAATTGTATTCTTTTCGGTATATATTTGTTGCAATATATTGATGACGTTGTTTTCAATAATTTATATACCGTACCTTCATTTGCAAGCTATACATAGGGAAAACACATTGTAGGTGGAACAGACAAGTCGAAGTCGCGCCGGTCAGCGCGAAACGAAAATGTTCCCAGAAATTATTTTGACGAGTGGATGAGTAGACTAACATGCGACGTAACAGGTGACTTTGTTTACTGGTTTAGTTTTTGTGTCTGTGGTGATTATTCTATACATAGAATATTTTTGTATACCCACAAAAATGGGTCTTTGAAATTTAGTACATCTACGTATGTAATTAAATGTACATTTTTTATTAATAAATAATTAATATTTAATTAATAAATGTGTCTTATTTAGCAAAGGAAATTAATTTATGTAATTTGGTTATTATTATTTACTGTAAATGCATACTTATATTAGATTTTATCGGTTATTGACCATGGTGGGTCAATAATGAAAGCTAAATTTCTGTAAAAAAAACTTTAAAGAAATTTAGCTTTCATTATTGAGCGACCATGGACAGGAAGTGATTAAATTTAATAAGTATGCATTGACAGTAAATAATAATCGTCACTAATTCGTCACAAAACTGCAAAGCAAATTCTACCACGGATTTAGTGTCAAATTCGTCACATTATTGTGATAAAAAACATAAAGAAATTGTCACGACTTGTAGGCACGCCTTCGTGAAGATTTCGGGGGTTAAAATTAGTGCGGTTTGGCCACTGTATCAGTCACAGAATCTATAAATTTTCGGGATCACGTTGAGCTCACGACAAGTAGAAATCGTAACAAATTTTGCAACGATTTCTTCACGAGGTGTTACTTGGGCACATTTCTAGCGATCGACGCTACTCGGAAGCGGTTGACCAAATGATATTTAAACTTTTTATAATTTTTACAGATATTTCTGAGATCAATAACTTTTTTATTTAGCATTTTTTGTTTTAATCAATTTTTGAGGGTCTAAATATACAAAAACTAAGTTTTTCCTAATAGCAAATTTCAAGCTCTAAATTTTTTGTTTTAAAAATACGAAACAAAATAAAACGATTTTTTTTAAAAGCCCCGAAAATTTTCGATCATCGTACATATCAATAATTTAGGAACACCAAGAAAAACAACCTATTATTTTTGGTAAAGATTTACTTACTTAAGGCGGGAATTTAAAATAAAAAATAACGATAATTTGGTAAAAATTGCCGACAAAATCTGGTATTTTATCTCACAACTGCATGTACAAAGGATGTGGTTTATGATTAAATATTTTAATTTGAATAACAGCACCACAGAGTTCTCTAAGTGGAAAATCAATATTCCATGAAAATTTTCTTTGTTTAACTTGTTGCTTGAAAATATATTGAAAAACCTTATTTTATGCATCATCAATATACTTATTTAACTGTGAATTTACTTAACATAGGTTGTTTTTGATGTTTTAACTTAAAAATATGTTTTTTAAATAAAAATAATAACAATTTCAGTTTTGCCAATTATAATTAATTAACCGACATAATAATTATGCATAAATAACACCCTAAAGCCCGAAATTACAAAAAATTAAACGCCACATAGGTACCTAGGTAGTTTAATTCATATAATTCATCTCAAATTAAAAAATATAACCTAATTTTGACACGTCTAAAATATCCGGACTTACGTATGCCTGTATTCTTCCTGTTTCGGTGACGACCCAATGCGTGACAGCCCCATTTTGCGAAAACAATTTAAGAATAATTAACACGACCAGCAGCAATTTTATTAACATTTTTCTGTTTATCAACAATACGCATGATCATTTATTATCTGGAATCTGTCGACCGGGCCGACGTTGCCAGAATAATGTGAAAGTTTTTTCCCTTTTTAATGATAAAACAATGATATTATGTTTTATAAATATTGTATAATTAATTTAAAATTGTATTTTTTATTATAAATGTAAAACAAAGTGAATTAAAAGGGTTATAAATGTTTTGTTGAAAATGTAGTAGTTGTAATGTACCGTTTTCCTGTTAGGTTGGCAACGAAAGCTTGGTTTTCCCGATGACAGGTGACAGAAAATGTAAAAATTAAGACATGGCGGGTTTTCGGGCAACAGACAAGGCTTTATTCCCGATAAAAAACATAAAAACGGTGGTGCAGCTGTTCAGAAATCAGCTGGAGCACTCGCAGGAGCCGGATCTATCTTTGTTATCGATTGTCGCAGGCGTAATCGAAAATTCCTTGACAAGCCGGTCGAATTTACAAATTTGCGAGCCAGTGGAACACAATTGCCTCCCGAATTTGGATCTGGAAACGATTACTTTGATGTACAGTAAGTTTCAGACGATAATAAAGAATGCAGTGGAGGTTAACAAACAAAGGAAATACGCCACAAGAGAGTTGGTTAAGAAAGTCTCCGATGTTATATGGAACAGTTTGACTAGGAGTTATTACAAGGACAGGGCTCATTTGCAGAGCTTGTACAGCTATTTGAGCGGCAGTAAGTTGGATTGTTTTGGCGTTGCGTTTGCAGTGGTTGCAGGCTGTCAAGTTTTGGGTTATAATGATGTACACTTGGCGCTATCCGAGGATCATGCCTGGGTTGTGTTTGGTGAGAACGGAAGTGAGACGGCGGAAGTAACATGGCACGGAAAAGGTAATGTAAAAAATATCTGAAACAAACCGTAACCACTTTTAATACAAATGTGGTTTTTAAATGACTAGACATAGTTTTCTTTAGTTGAAAAACTTAAAAAAATTACATCTAAACATCAAACAAATGTTACAAATTTATAAATGTCACTTGAACTGTCAAAAACGTTAAAAAAAATCCAGTTTAAAATTTGTTTGGTTTATTGACCCTAAAACTTTTATTTTTTATTTACTTTTGTCACACACACAAAGTATTTTTAAAGCAAATATAAGTTATAAAGTTTAAAAGGATTTGCCTAAACAAAAAAGCTTTTAAGAAGCATTTAAGTTTACAAAACTATGCTTATATTCTACATTTTATCTACTCCTTCATATAGGTACCTACTAGTGTAATAAGTAATATATTATATATATAAATATACTAGTGTAATAAGTAACTTAATGCTCTTGTGCATGGTTAACAGATTTATTTTGTCAGTTTGCCAAAATTCATAACTTTAAAATTTAATCATCATAAATGTGTAAATAATGACTTATTATCAAATTTTATTTAATTTTAATTTTGAAACAAAAAAAAAATTTTTATAGGTACTTTTATATAAATATTAAAATTTTATTTTAATAATTAAAAACTAATGACCACAAAAATATATTTTTCTACTCCCACCTTTAAAACGCCCTTTATCGTACATGTTTCCATGACACTAAGTGATCTTTTAAATACACATTGACAAGTTGTGGCTTTACGGCGCTTTAGTCACGGGCTGAAGTTAGCAACAGGTTTTTAGTCACAGGCTGAAGTTAGTTGACAGTTGTCAAATGTCATACAATCGTTAAAATAAAGTGCCTTTCTTGTAAAATAATACTAAATGTGAAAATTATTTTATTATCTCAATACAAAAATATGAAATAGTTTCTTAACGCCAATATTTGAAAAGTTTATATGAACATTGTACTGACCTTTTAATTTCGCCGGCAGTAAACTATAACTTAAATTCGGGCACGGACTCCACTGTAAAGTGCTCATAAAGCATTTTCTTTACTTTCACTGTGAAAAACTGTCAATTTTCAAGAAATACATTTCGATTTATAACCTTTATAATCTGTGTTTATAAAATATAAAAATTTGACATTTGACGGTGACACACAGATTCCCCTATTGCTTCATAGATGGCGCTCTATACAAATTTTTGATTTAAATCATTTTAAGATAATAAAGTAATTGTCGTAGAAAAAGTATAGTATGCACCTTGTTTATAAACTTTTCTTATTAATTTAAGCACTCGCTCGCAAGCTCAAACCTTAATGCTTTCGAAATTAATACATTATTTGCAACTCTGCTGACAACTAACTTATAGCTAACTTCAACCCGTGACTAAACGCAAAAAGTCACACTTGTCAAAGTGTATTTTAAAGATCACGACACGAAAGATTTTGTTATCTCTGTTACAGGAAATGAAGATAAAAGGGGTCAGGAAATAGGCAAAGGCGTGTCCTCGCGATCGTGGCTGTACGTCAACAACAAACCCGTAGTTTGCACCAGACACATGGAGGTGGCAGCACTGGTGTCGGCCATAAACCCCTCCCTCAACTCCAACCAGGACGCCTACGAGGTGTCCGAGCTGCAACAAGAGTTGCTATGGCTGCTGTACGACCTGGGGCACCTGAAGAAGTACCCGATGGCGATCGGCAATCTGGGGGACTTGGAGGAGATATCCTCGAGGGAGGGGAGAGTGGAATGCCGGGTGTTGTTCGAGGAGGCCATAAAGTCGTCGAGAAGTTACTACAACAACCAGCACGTGTACCCCTACACGTATCAGGGGGGCTACTTTTACCGCAACAAAATGTACAAAGAGGCGTTCGAGAGTTGGGCGAACGCCAGCGACGTCATTCGGCTCTACAACTACTCCAGGGACGACGAGGAGATATACAAGGTAGAGGTGACGATAATATCGATATTTTATCGATACTATCGATTATTTGCTTTTTTAAATACTATCGAAACTATCGATATCGACTTCGATAATATCGATACTGATTACTGACAGCCAATGTTGCCGGGTCTACTAATTTTTCAGTCAATCTACTAATTTTAATCAAATGACAGTCTAAAATTTAGTAAAAATCAGTAGAAACGCCTGCAATATTAATAACATAATATATGCTTAGTTAAAAGTCTAAATATTATTTACAATTTTAACCAAGCAAATTTATCAGCCTACTGATTTCTACTGGCTTTTTCAACCATTCGAATGCAAAAATTGATAGGAAATTTTATTAGGAATGTTTTAATGCATACATCTCAGTTTTTATCAAAAGGGATTTTGATCCCAGAGGATTAATCCAATTCAAGTATACTATTTAAGTACATAGTTATTTATTGAAGTTAATAATTTGATTTCGGTTTTTTTTTTATTTGATTATGTTGTTTGTAAGGTTTATGCAGCATAAATTATGCGGCTTTTTTAAATAAAATAAAATAAATATTTCGTTTTTTTTAAACTATCGATAATTTATCGATAGTTTTGATAATTACGACCATGATTATCGAAACTAACGATATTTTTTTTTCATCGCTATCGTCACCTCTAATACAAGGAGTTTCTGGAGATCGCGAACGAGTTGATACCGCACATAATGAAGATCGAGAGCTCGGGTTTCAGCGCCAACACGATCCTGAAGAAGCCGGAGTGTTTCGCGCACCTGCTGAGGTTCTACGACGGCATCTGTCAGTGGGAGGAGGGCAGCGCCACGCCCGTGCTGCACATCGGCTGGGCGAAACCGCTCGTCAACACGATATCGAAGTTCGACGCAGACGTCAGAGCTCAGGTCAACATTCTTTGCGACACGGTGCAGGACGGTGCGAAGAAGAACGCCGGTATCTGCAACAACAACAACAACAACAACTACGAAAAAGAAAACGGCGCTCAGACGGAAACCAAAGACGAAAAGGACACGAATTTTCCGACCATCGAAGCTCTGACGGCCGCTTGCTCGGAAAAATTACTCAACCCCGAGTTTTTGTTGCAAGGCGATGGGTCACCGTTCGTTGGTAAGTTAAAACGTAAAAAATATGACGTACTGTCATTTTATTGCGTAGCTCCCATCAAAAATTACGTTAAGCTGTCAAAAATGTCGCAAATGTCAACACAACCTACAAATGTTTTCAAGGTTTTAAAAACTGACATTACATTGTCAAAACCTTGGAGTGGGGAAGAAAAGGGAGGCGCAATCGGTTCTTTGGAAATGTGCGAAACTTTGAACAAATAAAGACGTCAAATTAAAAAATTCAAGCACATTTGTAGGTATGTTGACGGGATTCGGATTCTAAACTCAAAACCACATATGCTGTTTTATCGATCGGCGCCGTTTTTTAATTCCTTTTCACGCAAAAAATACACAAAACAAACTTGTTAACACTTCCAATCGACGCCTGTGTGGAATAGACTATCCACTATCTTTCCTTGTCCAAGGTCGCCAAAAATAAAAAATATCAAAACCATAAATTCTTGTAATTTTTCAAAAGAGTTAATTTCACACAAAACTCAAATTTTTTTAGGTTGACACCATTATCAAAGCTGTCAAAAATTACAATTCTACTGTTCTTGACAAATATAGGCATTTTTAATGACTTTTTTTAAATTATCTAAAAATAACAATAACACTGCCAAAACCGTTAAAAACTGACATTAAAACTGTCAAACACAAATGTTGCCACCTAAGAGTAGGGAAGAAAAGGGGGAGTAATCAGCCCTTTGGAAATGTGAGAAATTTTAAACAAATAAACCGACATTCCAACTGTCAAACACAAATGTCGCCACCTAAGAGTAGGGAAGAAAGGGGGGCGTAATCAGCCATTTTGAAATGTGCGAAATTTTAAACAAATAATGGCATCAAATTAAAAAAAAACCAAGCACATTTGTAGGTTATGTTGAAGGGGAAACGTCAAAACTTTGATTGTAAGGGTTAAAACATCAGATTAAAGGGTGCTGTTCTATCGATAGGCACCATTTTTTAATTCCTTTTCACGTAAAAATTCACAAAACAAACTTGCTACCACCTCGAAAAGACGCCTGTTTGAAATACGCTAAATTTTAAACAAATAATGGCGTCAAATCAAGCACATTTGTAGGTTATGTCGAAGGGGAACCGTCAAAACTTGGATTGTCAGGGTTAAAACAACAGATAAAAGGGTGCTGTTTTATCGATCGGCGCCATTTTTTTAATTCCTTTTTACGCAAAAATACATATAACAAACTTGGTACCACCTCGAAAAGATGCCTGTGTGGAATAGACGCTAAATCCACTATCTTCCCTTGTCCAAGGTCGCCAAAAATAAAAAATACCTAAACCATAAATTCTTGTAATTTTTCTAAAGAGTTAATTTCAAACACAAAACTCAAATTTTTTAGGTTGACACCATTATCAAAGCTGTCAAAAATTACAATTCCACTTTTTTTCTTAAATACAGGCATTTCTAATGACATTTTTTTTCAATTCTTAAAAGTTTTCAAGGTTTTAAAATTAACAATAACACTGCCAAAACCGTTAAAAACTGACATTTAAACTGTCAAACACAAATGTCGCCACCTTAGAGTAGGGAATAAAGGGGAGCGTAATTAGCCCTGTGGAAATGTGCGAAATTTTAAACAAATAATGGCGGAAAATTTAAAAAATCAAGCACATTTGTAGTTTGTGTCGAAGGGGAAACGTCAAAACTGGGATTGTAAGGGTTAAAACAACAGATAAAAGGGTGCTGTTTTATCGATCGGCGCCATTTTTTAATTCCCTTTCACGTAAAAATACATAAAACAAACTTGGTACCACCTCGAAAAGACGCCTATGTGGAATACGTCCACTATTTTCCTTTTTTCAAGGTTGCCACTTAAAAAATATCAAAACTATTTTTTCAGTTTGGCACCATTATCTAAACTGTCACTTTTACTTTTCTTGACAAATTGAGCATTTTTGATGATTTTTTTTCAATTCAATGTTTTCAAGCTTTTAAAATACCAAAACCATAAATTCTTCTAATTCATCTGAAAAGGTAATTTTAAAAATTTTTGAAGTTGGTACAATTTTACAAATGTTTTCAAGCTTTTAAAAACAAACTTAAAACAAATAAAATGTCCAAATTAAATGCAAAATTTATCAAAAAATACATTTAAAGCATCATTTTCGAAAGAAGTGAAGTTAAAACTGTTCAAAAAGAAAACGAAACCTCACTTTTAGGGGGCGACGAACCAAAAGACAAAGCAGGCGCCGAAGTTTCGACCAACGGCAAGCCGGGAACGTCGAAGGTCGTCGTGGCCGAAGTGAAGCCGGAAACGCCCGAAGAAGAAACCGTGCCAGTATCCATACATCCCACCGTCATTTTGCACAGCCAAAAGATGAAGGAACTGAAAGATTTACTGTTGGCGGAAAAGTTAAACACGCATGCCATTTCCTTGCATTTGACTGCGCAATCTCAGGTAAGACGATTTTTCTAGGTTATGTTCAGATAACGCGAAATGTCGGGATTTTTTTTTTATACAAATATAGTTTTTCAAATTTTTGATGTATATTCAATTGATTATTTCCCTGATTATAATATGAACCAATCAAAAGCCTTGAATTTTCGAATAAATTTCGTTTAAATAAGCGATTAAATCACTAGAACTATTTAACAGTGATTAAATTTTAGCCTCCATATTGAATTTTTGTTTACGATTTTATGGTGTTATTTACAAGTTTTAACAAACATTTTTTAAAAAACAATAAAAAATAAGTTATCTAGTTTACGAAATATCAATTATTACTTATTACATATTAAACTAATGGAATTTTCTAATATGTGAATATTTATCGGATCTTTTTCAGTGAGCTAATGCACTATACCGGATCATTTTTGTTGTTTCAGGTACAGATAGGTAAGAAAACTAGAGGTGATAGTAGTGATAGCGTGCGCCCGAAAAGGACGCGACGAGATTAAAGGTAAGCTAAGTTTTTGACTGTATACAACGGTATAAATTGGGTAAATTTGAGTAGAGGGCGCTTTGTAAGCCGTCATTTTTAATTTTTTACGACAAACCTAGAGAAAATGGCGATTTAACAAAGCTTTACATAAACTATTATAATAATCAATGTATTTATAATGAAAAACTTATGTATTTAAGTAATAATCATTTTTAAGTAGTAGTTGAGAGATGGTAAAGTAAAAATCTAAGTGTGTTTTTAGTACAAGTTACACCTCAGTACAATCATCTGCTGTATGCTTGTCTATTTAATAATTTTCACCAATTTATACACAACAACACAATTTTTGGGGTATGTACTTAATATTTTTAGTTATTATTTTTATATATAGATGCAATATTTTGTTTTTGTGTATGTTGAGTACGAAAACGTTGTGTATGGTACGATGTTTGCAGCAGCAATTGTTCAAGGTCATTTTGTCAAGCTTTGACAGTTATGACCTTGATATATTGTGTTTGTACACGAAAAGTATTTGTTTTTAAACCTTGCCATTTTAATTAACAATACAACAGTATTATACGTTTTATTTCTTTTATTTTTTAATTAAAGAACTGATTTATTTTATTTTTACTAACTATTTATGTTTATAATGAATCTCTGAAGCTTTTTGATGCTTTTAAGCACGTTATTATTAATATTATTATTTTATTAACTATTGCACCTATGCTTGTTCAAAACGCCTAAAAATAATGCACTTTTGTTTTTAGTAACGCGTCTTAGGTTCGTGTTTTATTGGAATATGACAAACTATTTAATTTAAATGTTAAAAACTAAATCGGGAATCTCAAATTATTTTTGTTTGCCAAATTCCCAACAAAAAACGAACTATATTTCTGTTTCACTGTTTTAGTCTTTTAGATTAGTTGTTGTATACACTATACATTCCTTGTGATCACATCACAATTATTAGTATTTTAATTGTTAAGCAATGCATAGATATATGCATTTAAATGTTTTTAAGTACTAAAAAATGCGGTTTTTTGCCATAACAGTAAAAAACGTAATTTTGAAGTCAAACTTGTGCTATTTATTATGTATTTTATTGAATGTTAATGTTAAGGTTACAAACAGGATTTTCTCCAGTGATTTTAGTTTAGTTTTTAAAATAACTCAACCCCACTGTAATAGCAAAACAATAGAATAGAGTCTTATATTTTTTTATTGCATGTTCTTACGATCACAACTAATTTTAGACATCACAGAGGGCGTACCAACCCCCTGATTATCGCAATACCCGCTTAATTTTCCTAATATATCTTCAATGTAAAATAGCAACAATAGCAAAATAGTGGTGAAATTAAATTGTTATGCTACTTGCACCAGTGACAATAATATTGCATGTAATCTGGGTGTAATTTTTGTTTCTGTGATTTTATACAATGTGGAGGAGTAATCAAAATATAGTACGTTCACAATTACAAAATTATCGGTATTTACTTTGCGTGTCGATTTTTTTAAATTATGGATGTGTAATTTGGACATTATGTTGATAATAACTTTTATAAACATCATGCCAAATTTGATACATATTTGACAAGTCGATTTTGAGGTATACGCATTTTTGCGAATATCAAGGCTTTTTTGTTTTGTGAATGTGCTATAGCAGATACATTGCAATATTATCCTAATTTTAAATATTTAAGGTCACAAATTATTTAATTTTGCCTTAATAATAGTAAATTGCTTTGTATGAAGTGTGAGATGGTACAATAAAAAAGGCTAGGAATGGTTTTGGACGTTTGCCAAATTTATTTACTTAAACGATATTTATTAGTGATTGAATTGAAAAAACAATAATTTAGTTGAAAAATAACATTCCGCATTTTTTGGTTCAAGAGCTCACCTCTTCTGTTGGTACCTTGACAGCAAGGTAGTCTGATGATTTAATTATTGTTTTTTCATTGTGATTAACGGTTGAACAAATTAATTTTAAGTTTTATCTCGATTTTATGAATCTTCAGGTGTAGTTTTTAAGTATTTTTGTTAGTACATAAACAATTATGTACCACAATAAAAATTAATTAAATTAAATTATTGTAGTCTGTGATGAAAAGGGTGACTAATGAGTAACATATTTTGTAGAGATAGAAATATTATTAATACATGTATTTTTCTAACCGAAGAAGTAAAATTTATTATCGTATATCTTCCAACTTAATTTGTTGATTAAAAAAATGTTGAATTTGAAATGGAGTTTAACCAAAGTGTTTGGATTAATATTGTCTAAGTATTGTTATATTTCCCCCATAGTTATTGTACAACAGGTTTAGATTTTTTTGTCATTTATGCCCACAAATATCAATAAAATCTTATGCATACAAACAAGTGCATTATTTACCTTATCTTTATTCAAAAAACTATTATATACAATTTAAATAACACAACCTTAACGCACTGGTATCCATGGTTGGAACATATCTCCAATCTTCTTCCTTTCATAGGCAGGGAAGTCCTCTGGGTGCAATGTAATGTAGTGACGATACACAGCATCTCTATCAGCCAAATATCGATTCCTAATCTCATCCATCTTCCAACCAATCCCGACCCCAGCAGCCCCGCCAATAATATGCCACTGAATACCTAAAAAAACACACAAAACATCCTGAAAATCCCTCGAAAACATTACATAATTGACGTTGTTGTGGTTATGTCACTCACCACTAAACATGGGACGTCTCGCAGCGTAGTTGCCTACCATTACGGCCACAAATCCTAAAACCCCCAAACTGGCAGGACCCCATGTTTTCGTTAAAAAGGGTTTGTCAACGGCCTGGGGCGCGTCTAGAAGCTCCAAAGGGCTTTGGGGTATTTTCGGTCCCTGCGCCATATTTCTGACAGTAGTTCGAATGACCTGTCACAATCCAAGATGACAACCTATAATTGTCACTATTTTATATGTACAAAAATGATAATATTTAATGTTTTTACTGAGAATATTGCTAAAACAGTTTTTTTTATTTGTAAAACATGATTTTTACTGCTTAAAAATCATTTATTGTCGATAATTATTGCAATATAATGTGTTCAAGATGGTAACATTCTTAACCAAAAACCCTAGAATAGAACTACCAGTGTAAAAATTAATAATTTAATTAATTTAAAACTTGATTAAAACATCTCATAACATAAATAAACATCGTCAACAAAACTTAATAAAATATCGATTAAATTATGCGTCATATTTCTTGTTCGTGGGGTTAATTTTTGTAACGCCATAAAGTTTATAGTAAACAATTACAGTTTTTTAAGAAAACATGCAATGGGACATGTAATAAAACTCATTAAAAACGGATTAGACCGCAGTTATGCCTTTTTGGATCAATAACTATGAGTAAACCTAGGAGTCTAGGAGTCTAAACAAGTTTTTGTGCAAATTTTTACGCGTTTGAATATTTAAATAAATTTTTTACTTTGACGAGTTGAAGCTGGATTTATAAGTGTTAATAGCTAATTGCGTTTTAAAGGCGTTGTATATGCATAATTATTTATATATGTTTACTATATTCTGCATTTAGATTAAATTGGAGGGGTATTTAAAGGTTATGATAAAAATGTTATTTTTACCTATATTGGTGGTTTTATGTATTACATTTGTTACAAATGGACAAACGGACTCAGAATTGGCTGAAAAACTATGTATCCTTTATTTAATAAGGTTAAAATTTTTTATATTTTGGCAAATAAATCCTTATCGTGAACTTAGATATCCGACTGTTAAAGCATCAACGGGCAGAGCAGTTGGATGCCATAAAAAGTTTTAGTAAGATTTCAAGCTACGAGAAACAGTATTCAATGATAACACTGATGGCTGAGAAGGTTTTTACGGCTATACAAGCAAGTCGGGCGCACATAGAATCATCACCATATATACCAGGTGTATCAGATTTTCCCTTGGACAATAATGTACGAATAGCTCTATCTAATATTCTGGAAAATACTGTGCTATTTTGTGAGATGATTCTGAGATTCCCCGATATCGCAACCTCTGTGATGAAAATAAACAACAACTGGGACGTTCTTTTACAATGGAGCATAGCATTTAGCAATCAAGTTAAATACTTACTGGACCCACCCACAGTTAAATTACTAACTCTGGTCAGCATGGAGCTAAACCATATAGAAAGAGATGTGAATTACGTTAATCCATACAGGAAAAAAACCTCCAAAATAGATTCTGTTAAAAACGCTAAAAAGACTAAAAAAAAGAAGACTATCAAAAAGGGGCCAAGACTGACGCATTTTGAGCTTTAAAAAACAAACTAGTCGAATGGATTTATCAGGGAATTATTTTATTTGTAAATAAAGTTAATAAAAATATTAAAAATGTTTTATTTTATTCATAAAATCATGTTTTATACAACAATCATTTAAATAATGCATGATTTCTGTAACTTAGTGTTAAACATTTAAACAATACACTGAGAAACAAGATATTTAACTTAAATGCAGTTTTCTGTAATTTTAGTATGATAGTTTGTCACGTAACAAAAAGATGGCGCGTTTTCTGACACTTTCGTGACAGCGTTTAAATTAAAAACTTTTATCTTGTCAATTATTCAATCTATGTAATTTCTTATCTAATAACTGATTTCGAAGTAAACGATAAATAAATATCATTTAATTACATAATTATTGATGTCTAGTCATGGTGTTTGTTAGTTGATGTGCGTGCGCGTAATAATTCAGTCGAGTAATAAAGCAACGAAAAAAAATCGATTTTATTCGCAATTTTATGCAAAACAGTGAAGATTTCAAGAGTTTATTAAATAATGAGCAATTCAGAGCTACGTAGGAGAAAGGTAAGTTAATCCAGTTATACAAAATGACGGCCAGTTTGTTTATGTAGCTTATAATATTATAATGCTTTTATCAGCAGAAATAGTCACTATTTCAACGTATTTATGTAGTTTTACTTTTAGGAAGACTCATGTTTGAATATCAAGTAGTAAGTCAGGTTTTTAGCGTGAAACCTAACCCCACTTTTAATTTGTCTTACTAATATAATCATTATATCATATTTTGTGGGTACTTATTTATGTAAATCGTTGTTTTAGCTTAAAAATAGCGCGAATGGCAAGTCAAACCCCACGAAAACCAAGAAAAAATCGACAGATGCCAAAATACACCAATCGTTACTATGTTTAATTTTAAGTGGAACAGTATTGACAATTTTTATAGGTATGCCTAAAATATTTCCGTCAAAATTACAAAATTATATTACACCCTATTTTAGTTTTATACACTGACCAAATACCATGGTATTTGGGCCATAAAGCCATTGACAACATAGCCAAGAAATTTGGCTACGATAAACCATCACATGTTGTGGTTATTGATGCTGGCAGTACTGGGTCGAGAGTGTTAGCTTTTACATTCCATGAATCCTACTTAGGTAACCATTTTAATTCTATATAATTTTGTTTACTCAAGTTGGTTTTTATTTTACTCAAGGTTGAATATAATTTAGATTATTTAAAAGTATTTATTGTTATCATTTTTTTAGGTGGAAAGTTGATTTTGGATAAAGAACTGTTTAAATACACCAAGCCAGGGCTTTCTTCATTTGCCAATGACCCCCAAAAGGTAAAAAGTTGTGTTATTTTTATTAATTAAAAAATATAAAATGTTTTAAAAAAAATCCAACAATGTTCTTATAATGTTATTATTATAGTAGGCA
This sequence comes from Brassicogethes aeneus, assembly GCA_921294245.1. Lineage (NCBI taxonomy): Eukaryota > Metazoa > Arthropoda > Insecta > Coleoptera > Nitidulidae > Brassicogethes > Brassicogethes aeneus. The sequence goes on from OV121138.1 coordinate 5,113,907, forward strand.
GAAATCTGTAGAGAATTCTACCCATTAATTTTTATGACAATACTTTTGAGAAATGACAAAAAAGAAATCTGTCCAAAAACCACAAAATTATTTTTTTTCAAGTTCACAGGTTAAACTCTAAACATTCAATTTGTGTAAATAAATCCAAAAGCACTTCCCTTAGTTAAGATATTTACAATTTGAGCACATAACCTAAAATTTGACAGTATTGCACTAATTAATGGTAACTTACCAGATTCTGTCAAAGTTGCCAGATTTTGTTTAAATTTACCTTCATTACAAAAATGACATAACCAAACGCCAAATTAACAATTTGCATTGTTGATTTTGTCATTTAAGCTAAATTTAAACAAAATCTGGCAACTTTTTTTTGACAGAATCTGAATAATGCTGGTTGTTACCAACCTAACATAAAACAATAAATTAAATTAGGCAACCAGATTAGCCTAAAGTTTATAGTCAATCAGTTGCGTACTTTTTGGCAGGATAAAGGTTATTTTAAATTATTTTTAGTCCATAGAATTTAGAGAAAAAAGTTTCTGATGCTTCTTTATATATAATATATCACATTAATTACATAACACCCTGTATTAAAAATAATAATCCAATTTTATAATTTATAATTATAATCTTCATAAAACAAGCTTCCAAATATAATAACCAAGATACAGGTTTCTATTTCATTAAGAACCTATAAAGAAAAAAAATACCTAAAAAAATGACAGAATGTTTTTGAAAAATCTTTGCTAGAATTTATAGTGCTTAAAAATGTTTTTTTCTAAATTTGATCAATTCTTTTTTTAAACAGTCTATTTTTAAATATATACCTAGTAGGGTGGAGTGAAAAAGGCCAAAAAATTTTTTTTTTGTTTCAGATTTCTAATAATTAAAAAAATTTGCTTGCCTCTGTTTTATTTTCTTAAAGTTTTTGCAATTTAAGATAAAAAATTGTCTTGGGGGTCCTCCAACCTTAGTATAACTTTTGCTATTAGTCATATTTACATGCAAAGAATGCTGCTATTTAAAAATTTAAAAAAATGTAATTTTCAACTTTTCTTATGACATTAATGGGTTTGAAAGACCAACTAAACATAAAGCGATTGAAACAAAAATTGGTATGGATATTATTTGACCCTAGAGGAATCTTTTTGTAACTATTACATCAAAGGAAAAAACAAATTTTTTTTCACTCCACCCTAATACCTAGTCGTTAATCAAAATGAAACACACTGTATATGTTCAACTAAAACAGCTATCATCCCTGAATACACTGAAAAAATGTTATTTTTCAAAAATGTTTTTATCTCCACGCGGTCTATAATTTAAACTTTATTGTTTTCAACATTCGATAAAGAAATAGCTTGTTATGGCCTAGGCCGATAAAAAATTTTATGAGGCAAGTAATTAGTTCGATTTTTTCTCGCTGTTTTGACAAATTAATCCTTTACTAAGAAATTAACGTACTTAACTGGTTTAATTTATTTATAACACAGTACAACACGATTTCCCTCCCATGAAAAATTTTAGCAGATTTTGAAAATAGAGGTAAAAAAAACGTACCCGTGTCTCACAGTTTCACGAGATCACGTCATAAAAAAATTTTAAGCAGTTATTCCTATTATTTATGCTTATACAGATTGTACATTTTTTACTCGGTTAAAAATATATTTTTTTGTAAATATTGTATGTTTTTACACAATTCAAAAAACAATTATAAAAAAAGTTTATATTTTGATTTTTTTTAAATAATTTTTTTTTATTTTTTTTTGAATGAAGCACATTTTTGTATTTATCTTATATTCAATACATGTTGGAATAAAATCTTGGTCGTTTAGTTTGACGATTATACAGCTCGTTCAGACTAAAACCGAATATATCTATATATATATATATATATATATATATATGGGGCGTGGCCTCGCCTCCCTCCAACACGCGACACAGTAGCTAAGCAAATAGACTGCATCGCTAATGAGATTTTTTGCATTATTATCTTTTAATTTTTTAAGTCCTTACCTGCTCGACCTTTCGTCATGTCGTTTATCACACAAGCAACTGTGACGCGCCTTGGAGGGAGGCGAGGCCACGCCCCATATATATATATATAGATATATTCGGTTTTATTCTGAACAGGCTGTATATTGCTTCAGAATCTCGAACAATTGACCAGCAATATTCACCCAGCAAATGCCTGACGTCTTTTCCCTTGAAGCGTTTTTCAATTGTTAAAATGTCTTGGTGAAAACGTTCGCCATGTTCGTCACTAAAATCGCCAAAATTTGGTGGAAAATAGTCCAAATGAGCATGGAGAAAATGTATTTTCAGTGATATGTACTTTCATGTCCTGTGCTATAAAATGTACTTTATAACCCGAACTACAGGGAATAAATTCAGATTCCATCTCGGAAAAAATGGTTGTACTGGGTGTTAAAGGTCTTTTACTTTTATCCTCACATATGTTTTCTGAAGGAGCAGTTGGATAATCTTCAGATCGCACTCTTGCGAGAATGACGGATTCTACATCGGCGTAATCAATTTTCTCTCTAGAATTGTACCGAAATCCAAAACTTTTTAATTTTGACATGCAGAAATAACACTGGTCAGATGGTCGAAGCCAAATTGTTGGTGCAACATATTTCATACTGTGTGTTTTATCTTGCAATCCATGCAAACAACGGTAACAATAATCGCATAAAACCTCTGGTACATACCATAAGTTTGGTATATACGTCACCAAAAAATAGTCTTCAAAAGCTGTTAATACACTTTTTGTAATATTTCGCATATGGCTTGGAGACCTGTGCAAGCCACATACATAACAAAAATTATTTCGATTCGGACACTGCATTTTTACTTTGATTTCAAATGTATGGTTAACTCAACAATCAAAATTAATATGAAAAATTTATCGATTTATCGCTGCAATAATGTTTTTATTTAACATTTAAAAAAAAGTATTACCCTCGTATAAAGATTGTTTTGAAAACAATGCTTTTTATGTATAAATGCCGCAGATGTGTAAATTTTTTGTTTTTTTGCTGTTTCAATTGACTTCGTATACTTAAATACTTTTTTTAAAACTTAAATTAAATATGTTTTAGGTACACTTGCTTTAAGACTTAAATCAATTCATTTAAATATCTTTTATTTTTTTTTTAAAATGTTAATTCAACAAAGCTCAATTTTTACAAAAAATTGAATAAATAAAAATTGTAATCACCCGACTTTAAAGCATTTTGATTGGCTTAAAATTGAAACATTTTGTTACTTGGTTTAAAAATAAACCGTTTGATATATATAAATGTGCAAAACTCTGTATAAGATTAAAATAATTTTAAAATGCATCTATAATGGTTGCCTATCCATTTAGTAAATATATATATTTTTAACTATGCAGTCCAGCTGTTATCGAGTCTATTAAATTATGTCGCGAATAGTGTGAATAACATTTTATTGGATAGCCCTTAAAAAAAATTATGACGTGATGTGAAAAAACGCCGAGACACGGGTATCATTTTTTTAACTCTATTTTTAGAATCTGTAGAAATTTTTCATGGGAGGGACCAAAAATCAAATTTTGTCGTACTGTGTAATAAGCACTAATTTGTTTGTTTTACTGTTAATGTTTAATATTTTTCAATAAATTATTGTAAAATTAAATATGAATAATAAAACAAAAAGTGAGGTTAGGCAACCAAGAAAACGCACGATTCTTTTTCTAAGATTTAAATTATCTTTAAGTTTTAATTTGCTTTAAGTTTTCAGTGAAATTAAATGTTAAACACAGCTTAAACATTCCAAACTACCTATTTTTTAAATAAAAATCCAAACAAATTGAAATTAGATAGCTACCTATTTATTAAACAATTAATTGAATTCAATGTAATAGCAAAAATCCATTTCTACTTAAATCATGTTGCTAGGTATTGTCAAACTATTACTGCTTCTAAAAGCAATAATAATTATTGTACATTTAATGTAATCTTTAGCCAATAAATAAATGAGATTCTAAAAAAGTGAGGTTAGGTTGCTTTGATGTTGAATTAAATTGACCTATATAAAGTGCTTTGAAGATAAAATGTTGTATGCCATTCGGCCAAGAAGTGCCTTTTTGTGCTTCGCTCAATTGTAGGCCTCCGCTACGCGTCGGCCTTCAAACCTTGAGCTTAGCACAAAAAGCCTTACTTCTTAACCTAATGACATAAATAACTATTGATTGTTTCAAAACTAATAATAACAAAAGAAGTTGTATATCTGCTTGATTGAAATAATGACAATTTAGGGCGTCGAAACTATCGAAAACCTTCTGGAAGCCGCCAAAAACGAAATCCCCCGAGAATACTGGCCGAAAACCCCCTTAATTCTTAAGGCGACCGCCGGCCTCCGACTGCTCCCACCCGAAAAAGCCGAAAATCTCCTCAACTCCGTCAAAGAGTTGTTCAAAAAAACTCCATTCCTAACCAACGACGAATCTGTGGAAATAATGGACGGCACCGACGAAGGAATATTCTCCTGGTTCACGGTGAACTTTTTGTCCGAGAAGTTTAGCGGCAACCCTGCGAACACCGTGGCAGCGCTGGACTTGGGTGGGGGGTCCACCCAGGTCACCTTTTCGGCCGTCACGCCGGCCAGCTTAAAAGAAACCGACAGGATACATAAGGCTATTACTCCCAATGGGTAAGTTTTAAATCGTTGATTTAGAATGTCGAAAATGTATTTTTGACGTCACACAGTTAATAACCCCCATCCCCCTTGTCCCACTTCGTCGCAAAACAATTTTTAAAATTTAACCATTTAGGAATCTTTACCCAAGCAGCAAAAACTATTACCAAAGTGGTGATATCTTTAAATTAGTTAAGTTTACTAAACAGATACTTTAATTTTTACTTAAAAGTAATTCTAACTTTGAAATAGCAATATTTTGTAACAAAAACATCGTTACCATAAAGTAATAAACATTTAAGTAAAACTTGGTTGCCCACGAGAAGACTTTGCAACTTTAAAAAAGGTGTTATAACTAAAAAAAAAATGTAAATTTAATTTCTAGCAGTTACTTTCGGTTGCTACCTAAAGATTACGTTATAATTATTCTTACTTTGTAGTCCCTTTGCAAGTTAAAATCTTGAAACTGGAACATGAGTTAAAAACTACAAAATTAATAACAAGTTTGAAATACAGCATATTCCGCTCGAGTGAAGAGTTTGTCACACGAGCCGAAGGCGAGTTTGACGGTTTCACGAGAGCGGAATATGCAATTCCAAACGTGTTTCAGTACTTTTTCTACGTTTCCAAAAAATACCATAGAAAAATAATTTAATTGGAAGAAAGTGAGGTTGGATCGGTCTAAAATTTGTTAGTTATTAAAAACAGAGATGTCGCCACGAGTATTTATTCTGTAATCAGATGATAGAATATTTCATTCTGTAGCACTTTACGGAATATATGTCATTCCATAGACAAAAGTGATATTAGAACGGTCAAATTCCGTAATAGGAGTAGAAAAAAGTTATTATTTTAGTATTTGGAACGTTTACGGTACTAATCAAAACTACCATAAAGTAAATTATAATTATATATATTATAAGGTAGAAAAAAACTAGCGAAAACTACTTCAAAGGAAAATGCTTCTTATCGGCCATTTTTTACTGTACAGTACCACGTGTTAATGTACTATGCTCCACACCTCAAAGTCCCACCACGTGACCACGTACGGAACGCAGTCTTTTGAAAATTTGGCATCTAAGGCTTTTCAGGTTATGTATCTGTCAAAGTATAGTCAACGAAAGAAATAATATTATGTTTAGGCGTTAAAAATGTATAAATCTTTATAACATTACAATAACAATGGATGGTTTAAGAATTTAAGAATATAAATACTGCATTTAATGAAATTCTAAAGTGTATGGTGCCAAATAAGTAATATTTTTGTGCATTTGGTCCAAATATCTGGTTTTCTCTATAAAATAATTTTAACTAAACAGCATTTTATTTAAAAAAATCTAGCTTCTCTATTATGGAATAAGAATATCTGTATTAAAGGTAGGTTAATTTATTATAACAAAAATATCATCTAATTTTGTAATTTTAAGGTTAGAATAATTAATTTTGACCAAAATAAATAAGTATTTTGGATTATTTAAAAGACTGTATAATATGGTATTTAAAAATGTGGTAGTTTTTCTTATCCAGCTTAAAGTGTACATAAAGTTTTGTCAATACAAATAGTTAAAAAGCTTCAACTGAATTTGATCTACATCAAAAAATCATTATAACTTTAAAAATTTTAATAAAACACACGTCATGGGAGTATTAAATATTTTCACATTGCAAGTTTCTCTAAAAATTGTTTGTTTTCATATAATCTAACTTAAAGTAAGTATGCCAAGAGGTATGCACAAGTTTTGTCGTTAGAAGTATAAAAGCTTCAATTTAATTTGAACTATATTTAAGAATTATTTAGTATACCTATATTTATTTATGACCATATTAACACACTATAAATATTATTTCTTTCATTGACTATACTTTGACAGATACATGGTCACGTGGTGGGACTTTGAGGTGTGGAGCATAGTACATAATAAATTATTTTAATTGTTTGTAAATGGTTATTTACTTTTTAATAAATAGTAATTTTATTGGTAATAGACGGTCTTAATAATTAAATAAAAAATAAATAATAAATATAGATTATTTTATTTTTAAACATTATTAAATAAATAATTTGTTCATACTGATGAAGCGCATTTATTTTACAAAAACTAAATTCATAAGTTCAACAGTAAAATTTAAAGGGTTTATAAATTTACCTGCATAATTAAACATTATATTGTTATTCTGGAAGTTATAAACTACCAGTACATATTTAATAAACGACGACATTGAAAAGCCAAGTCCTTAGTGGTTCCATTTAAAAAAGGAGGGATAGTATAATCTAATATAAGTTTGACAAAGACAGTTAATATAGAAGTAAAAACAAATAAATTAAAGTAATTATAACGCTCTAGCAACGATATTGAAACGTTCTAGTAACGTAGCAGCTACGTTCCAAATAGTAGCAGGGTTTATATAGCTATAGCTAGTGACATATTTGTTACCTTTTTGCAACTCAATAATTGTTCCCCACTTTAGGCGTAACTTAGTAATGAAAGAGTAATATAAAGACACTTTTAAGTTTCTTCAATAGTTCCATATACGTAACAAATACTTAAATTGTTGCTTGGGGATTCTATACAATTTTTTATTTAATTAATTAGATTTTTTGACATTTTAAAGAATTTTTATTTTGTTTTGTATAGATTTGTTCCTGTGTACACTCACAGTTACTTAGGTCTGGGCCTTATGGCGGCCAGAAAAGAGATCGTGACCTTAGATCATGGAAAAAATACTACCGTCATATCGGAATGTATTAACCCTATTATTAAGCAGGTAAATGCAATATGGTTATGTTATGTCATTAATTTCTGTAATGATTATTTTCGTAGAAAAAATGGACGTACGGGGGTAAGGATTACTTTGTGAGCGGTCTACAAGAAAATTTCCCTATTAGAAAGAAGAAAGACAACGATTTTTATGTAGGGGAAGAAATTCCAATAGTTGATAGTAAAAAATGTACAAAGATTATTCAAAATTACGTCATCAAAATGGCGAAGCCACCCTCTGAATTGCCATTGAAAACCATTTTCGCTTTTAGCTACTACTTCGATAGGGCCACAGAAGCAGGGCTTATAGGTAACAAAAATTGTAACACAAATATTTTGTAAAATAACGTATATTTTTTTAGATGAAAGTAAGGGCGGTAAAGTGAAAGTGGGCAGCTTTAAAAAAGCAGCTGAAACAGGTAAATAAATCCAAGGTACCTATTCAAAATGGTTGTCTAATTATTTTCTTACAGCTTGTCTTACTGCCAATACCGAACAACCTTTTATGTGCCTTGATTTGACGTTTATTTGGGTACTTTTAGAGAAAGGATTAGGTTTAAGCAGTGAAACTACTGTCCATGTAAGTATTTTTTAAGCTTTACATTATACGGCAAAATTCTGACCGTTTTTGCTTTCAGTTGTACAAAAAAATTAACGGCCACGAAATAAGCTGGGCTTTGGGAGCGGGCTACGACTTACTTAGAGGTTAAATAAGTATTTATTAAAATGATTTTTTATATGAGCTCAAAAGTTTTAAGCACAATGTTTATATACATTTTTTTGCCAGTACAACCAATATTGTTATTTGTTAAATAGTACTGATTAATGTGCCTTAAATTATTATACATATTTTTTTTTATTTGAAATGGTATAGGTGTGTTATGTATAGGCTGTGCAATTCAATTCCATTATGATTTAAAATCACAATTTAATAAAAAAATAAAACATTGAAGGTATTTTATTTCACAGTTAAATCAACCCATGATGCAAATTTTATGTATTTTAGTGTAGGACATTTGAACTACCCTCATTAATAAAAAATCCAAATCTTGCATTTTATGAAGTATTATAAATAATTTATACACAATTGTTTTTAAATTTGGAATGTTATACGCTTTGCAATTCAATTACAATATGATTTATAATCACAATTTTATAAAACATTTAACATTGTAGGTAGGTATTTTAATTCACTTGAATCAACAAATGATGCAGTTTTTATGTATTTCAGTGTAGGACAATTGAACTACCTACATTGAGTGGCACAATTCTTACACCATAAATAAAAAATTTAAATTAAAAAAAACTTTTATTCTTATCTTATTTTAATCCCAAAAACCAGAAATTATGGAATTTTTATACATTTCAGTGTAGGACATTTGAACTACCTACACTGAGTGCAATAATTATTACACTATAAATAAAAAAATCCAAATCTTGTATTACTACATTTTTTTTTATTTGAACTTGTATCGATGAGTTATATATAGGCTGTGCAGGACAATTTAAAATCAACTTTAATAAAATCGTTGAGTGAAGGTTATAACATATTTAACATTGTATTTTATTTCAAAGTTAATTCAACAAATGATGCAAGTTTTTGTATCCGTGTAGGACATTTGAACTACCTATACTGAGTACCACAATTTTATTATGATTTAAAATCACAATTTTATAAAAAATAAACATTTAAAATCGTAGGCATTTTATTTTACAATGGAATCAACAATTGATGCAATTTTTATGTATTTCACTGTAGGACATTTGAACTACGTACAACGAGTTTCACAATTCTTACACCATAAATTAAAAATCCAAATATTGTATTTTATTTTATAAATATTTTTCTATTTAAACTTGTATCGATACGTTATATATAGGCTGTGCCATTGCATATCACATTATGATTTAAAATCACAATTTAATAAAATCGTTGAGTGAAGAAGATTCTTTATTCAATGATAAAATATTTAACATTGTATTTTATTTCACAGTTAATTCAACAAATGATGCAGTTTTTTGTATCAGCGTAGGACATTTGAACTACATACACTGAGTACCACAATTTTATTATACATATTTATTTTATTTGAAATGTTTTAGGTGTTATGTATACAGTGCAATTCAATTCCTTTATGATTTAAAATCACAATTTAATAAAAAAATAAACATTTAACATTGTATGTAATTTATTTCACAGTGGAACAACAGAGATGCAATTTTTATGTATTGCAGTGTAGGACATTTGAACTACCTTCATTGAGCGCCACACTTCTTACACCATAAATAAAAAAATCTTAAAAAACAGTTTTATTCTTTAAAAACAAATTATATATCCCCGTGGAACCTGAGGAAGGCACATGTTATAATGCGCCTTTTTATCCCAAAAATCAGTATTTTTCCATCCGCACCAACCTTTAGTAACTATGGTGTGTATATCTTCTCCCCCTGTATAATGCGGGTCTAGAATTAAGAATTTTAGACTGCCCGTGTCCCTGTTGTAATCCACACCTAGTATGGTGTGGGCCAAAACGCCCCCCCCCCTAGAAAAAAAAATTTGTAAAAATTTTTTTTTGGGTAAACAATTTTTACCGATCATTATAGGAGATCCGTGGTATTCAAAATGAGCCACCAATTCAGGCCCTTTAGTCGACTATTTCGTCCCCCCGAATTCACAAACAGTATTTTTTGAAGTAATTCCCAGTAAAGTGTTCAAAACAAAACTAACTTCAGTCGAACCTATCCATTGTCTGGAGTCTACGAAATTCCTTGGCTTGTCACCTATATCCACCAGACATTTTTGTATTTCTTTGAAAGTTGGCACGTTTTTGTTAACAAAAACTACATATAAAAATATATCAGTCTCTAAATGCACAATTTAATAATGATATTTACCCTTGCAATTTAAACCATGAGGCCCAAAGTTTGTAAGGATCTGTAGGCACAACCCCAACCGTTGTCATCCATTCTGTCCTGACTGTAGTGGTAATACTGATATTTACCCCTTCACCAAAGATAAATGTCCTCCTAAAGAAAAAAAAGTACAATGATACTGCAAACAATCAACAAATGATGCAATTTTTATGTATTTTAGTGTAGGACATTTGAACTACCTAAATTGTCACAATTCTTAAACCGTAAATAAAAAATTAAATTAAAAAAAAACTGTTTTATTCTTTAAAAACAAATTATATATCCCATGTTATAATGTGCCTTTTTATCCCAAAAATCATCAAATCAAATCTTATTTTAATTTAATCCAGAAAGTATGAAATTTTGATGCATTTCAGTGTAGGACATTTGAACTACCTACACTGAGTGCAATAATTACACCATAAATAAAAAATCCATTGATTTAAAATTTTTGCAAAAATTGATTGGAAATAAGAAGTGAACTGTTAGGTGGTCAATTTTGTCTTTCAATACATGATAGTTAAAAATATTTTAAATTTAATAAATGTAATCTAAAATTTGTAGTTGGGAAAATTTTAAACAAATATTTAATGAATGTTAAAACGACGTTTCATAGATTTCTTTCTTACCATTATCTGTAATTTTAACAGACTCATGTGGATTTATTAGTGGAGAATTCCCTTTATTTGCCATTGAGTCAAAGTCAAACATATTTGCTCTTCTAAATTTAGGGAATTCAGTTTTTACCAGTAATTCTTCATGTAAAAGTTGGCGTTCTTTTTCTACAAAATAATCATGTAAATAAATAAACAAAAACTAACGCAAAACTGTTTAATACTTAGTTGGTTTTCCTCTAAATTCTTAGGGTAAATTTTAGAAACAAAATGTCCACACTCAGTGTAAAAATGAAATGTTTCCAACTCTTTAATATTGCTTATAACATCCTCATTTTCACTCAAACATCCTAGCAAAACACTTTCATACAACCTTAAATGCCTTATAGTACTCTCCACCAAGATTCCATACAATTTTGAAATTTTAGTCTGCCTATTAACAATGGAGAGAGTGTTAATATCCAGATTTATGTTGAAATTTGTTGATTGTTCTAAAAAAAGTTATGAGATGACCTGTCCTAGTATGCACCTTGACGCCAAGGTGCATGGTCAAAGAGGTCAACTTACTTTTGCTGAAAATGCAGATTGGCGCGTGGTTTTTAATGTCGTTTTCGCTGTCCAACTTTGTGTTCCTTCTCAGGAAATTAACATTTAAAATTTGCAACTCTGCTGTTTGGTTTTTCTTCTTTCTTGTGTTGCCCTCATTTTGATCATTATTTTCACTGCATAACTCTGATATAATACTTTCACCACTTATTCCTATAATAGGGTTATCAAACTCATTTTCCAGCAGAAAAATATTGTGTTTTTCAAAATTAAATGCAATTTTTCCAGTGGTTACTATTTTTCTCAACTCTGCAAAAGTTTCCTCTACCGATTTCTTATTGGCTTCGCATTTTAAAGGCAAATTACCCCTCAACAATAAATGCAAGAATTGAGAATTAATATCATTTTCTGTTAAAGTTGTATAAGTTAAAACCTCCAATTTATCACTCGTTATAATAAAACTTGACAAACTTTTACTCTCCAAGTCAACGTTAATAAAAATCGGATTGTCAGTAACGTCTACATCTTTAACATACTCTCTAATCCAAGAATCATTTGGTTTTTCATTATCAATATGAAAAATACCACAAAAATCTATTTCAGCAGGTAACGAGTTCACCAAATTATTCCCACTGCCTATATCTACTTGTAAAGCCAAAATTGTAAGATTATTTTTGGAGAAACTACCAAATAATTTTCCATGACATGGTTTTGAAATCTCAGATATTCTCTACAAAAAAGTTCAACATATGGTTCATGTTTTTTGTTATAATTATACTCAAAATATTATTCATTAACGTTGTTTTAACTCACCTTTATAACTGAGTGCGATATTTTTACAGTCGTCTTCATTTTATTACAATAATAATTAAATTTTGACGTATTTGAGGTTATAGAAATAATATTGATGGATTAAATTTTTAGAGTAAATCTTAAATGTTCAACAGAGGATAGACTATTTAAAAAATATATTACGATTAAACTTAATAATTACAGCTAATTGTACAAAAAACACACGTAAAAACTAAAAATTATAAGGTTTTGACTTAAACGTCAAAAACTTGAAAGTAGTTCAAATAATTTGCTCCAAATCACAGCAGTTTTTCTGTTTGGTGTTTGACTGATAGATGTCACTATATTTTTAAATCCTTAAAATATGATTTAAGGCTAAATAACCATAAAGAATTATAATGTTTAAAGTCTTACAAATAAATCATTTATAAGCAATTATAATTATGCCATAATTATATGTTTTTTTAAACAAAATATTTATTTTTTGGCGCCATCTAGAATAACTTTGACGTACTTATTGCAACCGCGTTTCCATGGAAACTTGTTTGTAAATAAGCCGACAAACGTCATTTACGCTATTTTTGTTATTAAAAATGAATTGGGACGAAGATATCGACTTATTGGGCGGTAAAAAGGTGTGTTAAGCAATTTTATACGGTAATTGAGTGCTATAGAGTTATTTTTAGTCAGGGGTTAAACAGGGGCGGAGGTCGAGTAAGAATTTGGCTGATGATTTGGGATCAACAAGTTCAACTCCTAGAGAAGTCCCTATAAAGACTGGTGTGTGGACTGATGAGGGGTCAAAATCAAATAAGTAAGTTTCTAAATTGATGCATTTAGTGGTTAAATTTAACTTTTGTGTGTTTTAGGAACAAGGGGTCCAATATTATAGAACAGTAAGTCCTAAAAGTGATTGAGTGTTTGTTTTGTAATGTATTTTTCTAGGGAACGTTTTCAAAAGGAGAAAATAGCAGATTCTGACGACGATATACCCATTATACCGGAAATAGACGATCTACAAGATGACCCATTGAATTTACCTGATGTAAGACCAATGTATGTAAAGTAAAACAACATAAAATACAAAATTTACAGAATATTATTCAGGGTTACAGTAAATAAATCCACATATAAAGAACTAGATGACCAGTTCGAGAATATACAGTCTGAACAGGTGAATTTTGGAAACTTGGGTGATATAGATTTATCATATTTCACTAGCAAGTTGAATCCCGAGAAAAATGTTGAAGAACCAAATGAAATTTGGACCATGGATTCTTTATTTGAAGATTTAGCAAGAACTGCTACTTTTTAGGGTGAGTTTTATTACAAAAATGTTATAAACCATTCATATTTTATTTTTACTAAAATAGATATGGAATTTTTATAATTATTTTTGAATTTTTTATCAACTCAAGTTTAGAACTTGATTTGATCAAAAATGCGAAAATAATGCTCTAACATTCAATTTTTAAATTTATAGAAATTTTGGATTTTTTAAACCATGGTTATGGCACCCCATTCCAATTTTTAATCATAAGTGTTTTAAATGTAATAGAAAATTAGGTTAAGTAGTTTTTTAAAATTATGGAATATTTAATTTTAATTGGGTATGTCTGACATAATAATTAAATAAAATTATGTCAAGCATAAATTTAATTCAAATTTAATAGAAATTTATATTGGAATTATTGTGAGACTTTTTGAAACTCTTTTATTTTATTCTATTATTTTTTAAGTTGCAATTTCTTATTCATAACACGTCAATCATTTTTATTTTACAATTAATTTTATGTGTACACATAAAATTAATACAATGAATTTTTATGTTACAATTAAAATATGACTTTACATACCGTAAACACGGGTGGCTTTAGCTCACTTTCAAACTTAATCTTAACATTTTTGTAGTTTTAACAATCATAAACATTAAATATTGTATACCAAAATTTGAGTCTTGAGTTGCTCTTTCATAATAACTATGTTATAATCTTACATAGGGCAGTGTTTCAAAAATAAAAATTAAAAACGGTGTGCAAAGTTACCCCCTGGTTGCGGTTGTCTCACAGTGTAATTTCCGTATAAAATTAACTCAATATTTTATTTTATTTTTATTAGACATATGTTAGCAACGACATATAGCAATTGCAAGGGATTACTGATAAAAACAATAAAAAATCGACCTGTAGTTAACAAAGGATCATCATTCCAAAGAATTGCGCATAATATAGAAATTGAAACGCGTGTATTTTTAAGAGTTTTGCACTATAGTGCATTATAATGCAATATATACAACTTTAAAGTGTAATAAATCCCTTTTTTTTTAACACTGATTTTCCTGTAATATAAACTCAATAGAATCGTTCAATTGACAGGTTTAGACCAACAAATTATAAGTGTTAATTTTAGCGAAAATTTTTTTCATAAAAGGGCTAAAGTCACCCGTGTTTAAGGTAATATAAATTATAGAATTAATTTTATCTGTACACATAAATTAATCGAAAAACCCTCTATCCACCCCTTTTCGGCTGTCCTTGAAAAAATAATGTCGAAAATACGCAATAGGAGTGGAAAAAATAATAAAAAACATATGAACAGTGTAACAATAATTTATTTATTACAAAAATACAATAACCTATGAAATATAAAGTAGTTTGGTAGATATTGTATCAAAATTAAAATAATATTAAATTAAATAGGTATTTTGGAGTCTCATTATAGAAACTATATTTTTTGTTAAATTATTTAATACATTTCTAAAGAATACAAAGTATTATTTTACTGAATATTTCCTTGAAACGTATACATACATATATACCTAAGTATTAGGTATTTTCTATTATTTTCTGACATTGTCAGGAACATAATTATCTTTCCCTGGAATACCGGAACCTGTGGCGTCACCTAACCAAGGATATTTGTTGGGACAATCTCGGCAAGTTTCCAAATACCTCGTGTCAGTGAAATTCGAATCTGCCGTTTTGAAACTTAAAGCGCACTTATTGGAATTCTTGCAAGCTTGAGGGATGTTATCCTTCTTTTTACTGCAACCCCATGCTTCAAAGTTGTTGAGTTCCTTTGAGGTTTTCGGGTCTGTGATCCAGGTTAACGCTTGGGTGTTGGTGACGAACCATACGTCCTCACTAAAAAAAGTATAAATATTAGACTGGACCAAAAAAATCGACTATTTTTTTTTTGAAAGTATATCGAAAATATTGTTTGGGGTGACAAAGTTTGAGTCCATAATATTAATATTAAGATATTTTTTTTCCTGAGCGAGTTTTTGTCTCAGAACTCCCAAATCATTGAGTTTAACAAAATTGACTTAAATATATTTTTTGAAGAAAATTGAATGCTCTACAAGAAAGGTTTGATTGGAATTTTCCGTCAGATGAACCCTTTTCTTAAAATCATGCCTTAAAAATTGGTATAGTTTTACAATTTGATCTTTTAACTTTGGAATTTTGTAATTCAAGTAAAAATCAGTACCCTGAACAAAAACGATAAATATTCTTATGGGAAATCAAATGCTCTACAAAAAAAGTCTTTTATCATTTTTGGCTAAATTCACCCCATCTAAAGTTATTCAAGGTTAAATTTGTAGTCAAGTCAAAACGAAATTTTATCCTTGAATAACTTTTGATTGAGTGAATTTAGCCAAAAATGTTAAGAGGCTTTTTTTGTAAAGCATTTGATTTCCCATAAGAATATTTATCGGTTTTTTATGGTTACCTACTGATTTTAACATGAATTACAAAATTCCAATTTAAAAGGTCAAAATGTAAAACTAAACCAATTTTTATGGCATGATTTTAAGGAAACGGTTCATCTGACGGAAAATTTTACTTTAACCTTTTTTGTAGAGCTTTTAATTTACTTAAAAAAATATTTTTAAGTCAATTTTGTTGAAACTCAATAAAATTATATGGACTCAAACTTTCACAATAATTTTTTTTTGTCACCCAAACCATACTTTCGATATACTTTCCAAAAAAAAAATAGTTGATTTTTTTGGCCCAGTCTAATAAATATATAAATTGAAAAGAAACCCGTTCCGGAAAAAACTTACAGTGTTGTCACCCAATCCAAGAACTTGTGCAATCCTTGTTCCAATTCCTTAATGCTGAACCAGTTGGTGTGGAAAGGCATCATGTAAGGCGCCCTATTTTGGTCGTAGTACCTCAAGAAGTCCTCTTGTAACCACTCGAAAACTTCATTGGCATCGTGGTTATGCAAAACGCATTGATCCAAGTACGGGCAATGGCCTCCCTCAAAGCCTTCTACGTAATGAGTGTTTAGAGGTATTTCCCAAACTCCTGGGAATGATTTGGATGGACAAGTTCCAGCCTTGCATTCGTGCGGGATTTTGTAGTCCAAGGTGTAGGGCCAAACTGGCACTGGCAACGCTGGCACTCCCACGGAACTGTCGTAGATAAAACCGAACTCCTCTAGAACCTACGAAACGGTGTTTTTTTTAAATTTATTATTTACCCGAAAAGACCAAAGGTCCATAACAAGTATAATACAGTATAAAAAAATGTAGTGATTATAACAAATTTATGAAATACATTATTTTCTTAATACTCTGTAGTGTTTCTTTCTTCAAATATTAGGTTTTTCACAGCTCACTGAAAAGCGTTCATATTAGGTTGATTCTTTATTTTATTTGGTAATTCATTGAAGAGTTGCGCTGCATTTTAGTTATACTTTTCCTACCAGTATTACATGTATTAGGAAGTATAAATATGTCATATCGATTTCTTGTAGGATAGTTATGTATATCACAAATTTTTTTCAGGTTTACATTGGACTCAATTAAATTGTGTTTTATTTTGTAGATAAGTTTAACACTGTCAAGTTTTATCATCTCATTTATTGTTAGCAATTTAAGTTCATTCACTTTTAATACACGATTTTGAGTCGTTTGAATCCTACTAATATCAGATTTTCCAGATTGACCCCAAAATACGCATAGATAATTTAAGATGGAGTGGATATAAGCGTAGTATACAATATATCTTGTTTGTTAGTTGAAATATTGTGCATTTCGTTTTAAGTAATAGCTTATATTATTAATCTTATTTCTAATTTTATCAATATGTTTTTTAAAGTTAAGTATTGTAAGTCCTAGATAGCAAAACTGGTCTACTTCTCTAATATTTTTATCACAGATCTTTAATTGGTACAGATTATCACAGTTAGGTTTATTAAATGTCATATATACACACTTACTTTCGTTAAGCTTGATTTTATTGTTTTTTGTCTATTTATTGATTTTTTCAAAATCATTTTGTGCTTTGGTGAAGATTGAGTCTATATCACCATCATAGAACATAACAGTATTTAACAGTTTTTAATGTCATTTATATATATCAAGAACAGTAATGGACCTAGGACTGAGCCCTGTGGGACTCCATATTGGACTAGTTTTTTATCACTTGTGGTGTTTTTTAAAACTTGAGCTTTTTGTTTGATACACTTTTAATTACCTTGTATTGCGTGTTGCGTCCAGGCTTCAAGTATGGCGCCCTCATTCCTACGACCTCGCTTTTTGATACGTTGGAGAAATGTTGCAAGATGTCTCTCATGCCGACCATTTCACCGACCCATTCTTCGTAGCCTTTGTCTTGGAGACCCATTTGTAGACTAAAAGATAAGACTTTTAAATTTTATTAAAAATACAGGCTGAAGGACCCCGGTCGATGGCCTTTTGTATATTTTGTATTATATGTTCTGTATTGTACTGAATATGCAATAAAAACTTTATTTATTTTTATTTATTATTAAAAATATAATTTTTTTGGTAGAAGTTACATGAAATCAAATCGGGGTAACTTGGTGGCCATACCTTCAATATTGGCGCTATTTTACTTTTACTTACGATATGGTTTCCGTGCCGATTTCATGACCTTCACTGGCCAATTGTTGTATCATTTGGTAGTTACTGTACTCGTGCGAAATAAAGAAGGTACCCTTGATGTCGCAACCATTAGGATTTTGCCTTTTCTTGTTGAAAACTTTTTTGTAATGTTCGTAATTATTAAGATTGACGGCGCCATCGAATGTCAGTAGAATCATTTGTGGAATCTAAAAATATAAAAAAGTATGTAAAATATGAAGAGATAAAATGGGTCTAACTTCGTACCTGTTCAGGGTCTAGACCGCCCGGTACAAGGGTGCCATCTTTCGAGCAAAAACAGTAAGGTAATTCGCACTCGGCCGGGTTGCATCTCACGGCTAAATCTTTAGGTGGTTCAGTTACTGTGGCTGGGGCTAAAAATTAAGTTGCGAGTTTTATATTTTCTAAACACTTTAACTTTTTACTTGTTGCAATTGGTCCACATCTAGCTTCGTTTTTGAAGGTGCAGTACTTGCTGATATCGTCGAAATATAATCCAGATGGGCACCGGTTTACATAGGGGTAACCATCTACACACTACAATTTTTATTAGAACGTGTATTTTTAAATATTGTTTATAAAATTACCTGGAAGAATCTACGGCAAGTATTTGGATCGGCATAATTTCCATTTCCGGTTACTTGCGGACATTCAAATTCTACATCTTTCTTTTCTTCTTTTGGTTTTCTAGTATTCACATTTTCATTATTTGGACTTTGGCTGTGTACTGAAACAAACCGTAAAATTTTTTGTATTTTTTATATTTTAACAGGTCGTAAATTTTACGAAAAACGCATTAGGAGTTTCAATATTTGGCCACCTAAATGTTCTGATTTAAGTTCGGGTTACTTTTTTAATTTAGTTTATTAAAACAAATACGATATTTAAAAATAATAAACGTATTTTTATTAAAATATTCTGAAATCTTTAAAATGTATTTATATTTTTTGTAATAATCTTATATTAAAAAAACGCTTTTTGCTGAAAAAATTCTTAAAAATCCTTATATAAATAAAAAAAGTCGCATAAACCAAAATCGGAATATCTTGGTGGCCAAATTTCATTCTGAATACAAATACGACATTTATAATAAAACCATTTAAAATATCGTACTTTTATTAGTATTCACTATAAATTTCATCAAAATTGCGTTAATATTGCAGAATATACTTTTGGCCACCAAGATATCCTGATTTTGGTTTATGCAACTTTTTTATTTATATAAGGATTTTTAAGAAATTTTAAGAATTTTTGCCCCAAAAAGCGTTTTTCTTGGTACACCCTTAAATCTTCAACAAAATGGCGTTTAATTTGTAATGGGTTTAAAAAAATAAAGTTTTAGCACTGAGTCAAGCGATTTTGATAAAATAGTTTTTCAATCAAGTTAATCAAAATCGACCTAAAAATAACCAAGTAACATAAACTCAAATCGGGATATCTTGGTGGTCAAAAATCGTAACTTCTGCAATTTCATTCTGGATACAAATACGACATTTATAATAAAACCATTTAAAATATCGTACTTTTATTAAAATTTTTGCACCAAAAAGCTTTTTTCTTGGTACACTCTTAAATCTTCAACAAAATGGCGTTTAATTTGTAATGGGTTTTTAAAAAATAACTTTTTAGCACCGAGTCAAGCGATTTTAATAAAATGGTTTTTCAATCAATTTCATCAAAATCGCCCTAAAAATAACCAAGTAACATAAACTCAAATCGGGATATCTTGGTGGCCAAAAATCGTAACTTCTGCAATTTCATCCTGGATACAAATACGACATTATAATAAAACCTTTTAAAATACCGTACTTTTATTAGTATTCACTATAAATTTCATCAAAATTGCGTTAATATTGCAGAATATACTTTTGGCCACCAAGATAGCCTGATTTTGGTTTATGCAACTTTTTTATTTATAAACTCCTGGACAAAATTAACGCAACATCATAAATTTGTCAAATTTTTTATGCTATTTATTTTTTTAATTTAGGGTCCGATTTGAATGTTTTTTTTTTGCATTGTAGATTGGTGCCTTGACAATGTTATAATTTTCGCTGTTTATGATAAAAAGTTCATTTTCGATTTATACCGGGTGTAATAAAAATGTAATGTTTTTTTTTCCGAAAATTCGTATCACCCTGTGAAGTATACTAGCAACCGAAACCTATAGCAGTTAAAATTAGACGGTAGGTCCATATTTCGTCAACATATTCTTTTTTGGTTTACTTTATTATCTCTGTTATTAAAGGAGATACGCTGTTTTATAGCGTAACATGTTTTTATAGACTTCAAAACATTAATTGTTAAATGTTTTCAAGTAGGCTATGAAAAATTCGCCATACTTATAAGAACTGTTCGAAAACTGCTTATTAAACGTTCGTTTCGTATTTTAATCTTGAAAAATGAATCGTCCAAAAAAATTTTCGACAGAAGAAGCAGTAAGAGACTTAACTTTGGTGGATGAGGGCTATTCGATGTCATGTTGCTAATGTGATAGGAAGACATCGTTCGACTATAAGTCGTAAGGTTAAACGATTTAACGAGACAGGATCTTACTCTTCAAGGTCAGTACAAGGGCGAAAACGATGTACCGATCCAAGGGATGAGCGTTTTATTAGGCAAACTGCTCTAGAAACAGGAAGATTACTAGTACTAGGCTAAAAAGTGAGCTTAGAACTGCTCGCCATAATACAATATCGTCTCGAACAATCATGATTGTGATCCTGCAGGAGACGTTTGAATGAGGCAGGTTTAAGCAAAAGAAGACCGGCAAAGAAACAATTACTTACCAGAGAGCACAGAGTTTCAAGATTGCGTTTTGCCAGAAATTATCAACATTGGACTGTTAAAGAAGGTTTAATTTTCTGATGAAACGAGAGTTAGTCTCAATTCTCCTGATGGTGTGAACGTGTTTGGCGAAGGTCAGGAGAGAGATTTGCAAGTGGCAATATCTCTCCTAAAATCCCGTTTGGTAAAGGCTCTGTAATGTTTTGGGGAGGAATATGCTTCAACTGACGCACAGAGTTAGTCCCTATACGTGTAAGATCAATGAACGCCGATTATTATCTAGAAAACATTGTAATTGAACATGTAATGCCATCTGTTCCTTTTTTGGGACCGAATAGTTTATTTATGCAGGATTATGCATTTATCAAAGCGAGCAGAAATTATACAGATAACAAATAATCTAAACATCTCTTGAAATGTCAGAAAAGGTCCATAGCCTACTTGAAAACATTTAACAATGATTGTTTTGAATAATAAAGTCTATAAAAACATGTTACGGTATAAAACGGCGTATCTCCTTTAATAACAAAGATAATGAAGTAAACCAAAAAAGAAAATGTTGGCGAAAGATGAACCTACCGTCTAATGTCAACTGCTATATGTTTTGGTTGCTAATATACTCCACAGGGTGATACGAATTTTCGGAAAAAAACATGACTTTTTTATTACACGCGGTATAAATCGAAAATGAACTTTTTCTCATAAACAGCGAATATTATGACATTGTCAAGGAACCAACATACAATGCAAAAAAAAATCATTCAAATCAGATTATAAATTCAACAAAAAAATAGCATAAAAAATGTGGCAAATTTTTTGATGTTGCGTTAATTTTGTCCAGGAGTTTATAAGGATTTTTAAGAAATTTTAAGAATTTTTGCACCAAAAAGCGTTTTTCTTGGTACACCCTTAAATATTCAACAAAATGGCGTTTAATTTGTAATTGGTTTAAAAAAATAACGTTTTAGCACTGAGTCAAGCGATTTTGATAAAATGGTTTTTTAATCAAGTTCATCAAAATCGCCCTAAATTTCTTCAAAATTGCGTTAATATTGCAGAATATACTTTTGGCCACCAAGATATCCTGATTTTACCTAATGCAACTTCTTTATTTATATAAGGATTTTTAAGAAATTTTAAGGTTTTAAGCACAAAAAAGCGTAGTTTTTAGTACTTCCACTTAAATTTTAAACAAAATCGCGATTAACAGTTTAAAAATTACGTTATGGCACTGATAAGTCAAGTGATTTTAAAAAAATGTTTAGAAAAAAGAGTTTTTTCAATAAATTTTATCAAAATCGCTTTAAAAATAACGAGGTAACATAAACTCAAATCGGGATATCTTGGTGGCCAAAAATCGTTACTTCTGCAATATTAACGTGATTTTAATAACAAAATCGAGTTTTACCAGTAATGATATGATCTGCCCACCAAAACTTTTTCAAACATATGTTATAATTAAAATATTGTTTGTGAAAATAATAAATTAAGAAAAACTAATGTATTTTAAGATTATATCTGATATAGAAAGTTTTTTAATTCATTAAAATTAGCATCTGCCTAATTTCGTTTACAATTTTAAGATGCAGAAATGATTGTGCTAAAATTTTATTGTTTACAATAAATACCCCAGCAATTACATCATAATTCTTGTAAATTCATAATAACTACAATGCTATTCACTTTTACATTGTATAATAACACAATTATGTAGATTTATTATTTTTTTTTGTATGTCGAGGATATAAATTTAATATCAGCTGAACTAGTTGAAAGAAAATTAATTAATTTAGTCTTTCCAGCGCTTTCTTTCAATATTTTCCACGCAGTAAAACGGGGACAGCCTTATTTGATTTAAATTAACGCCAATACGTTACCGAACATTAAAAAATTTCTACTATACTTTCGTAAATTGACGTGTGTTGACAAGTTCAAATTTGCACTGTATCTCGAAAAATACGAATGAAGAAAACTATTTTCATTTTAAATTTCACGGTTTTATCACTAGGAGTTGTAAAGATATACAACTTTATTTGAAATGTAGTTTTTGTTATATAAACCGTTCCCAAAATTTGTATTCAAAAACTGTCCTCAGATGTTTAACAGTTTTTTTTACTGTATTTTTTTGCTCATTATCTGAATTTCAAGCAGGTCATTGTTACTACAACTTTTTATGAATATTATTTTTACTTTCGATTTCAATGAGACTCCAATAACCGGATTTTCTATAATAAGTAACGAACTTATTAAATGATAATTTCACTTTTGTTATATTATAGTAAACATGATTTTGAATAAAGGGACCTTGAAAATACGCTATTTAATATATTTATACGACAACCAGGTTAAATTAGAAAGTTAATTTTGAAGATTCATTTTTCGACATTTAAATGTATTTTTTCTAAGAAAACATAAAGCAGCGATATTCCTGGAATAACTTATACTTAAGAACAGGTTTCAGAAGATATTGTTCTTTACAGTTGACATTTGTCACTATTGTAACTATTTCAAGGCAAAATATTTAGCAATATCACACCTAATATATTAATAAATACCTGTTTCCTTAATTATTTTAACCATAGGTATTTGCTAATAAATAATAAACCACTTTGATTGGGTCATTAGGTAAAATATCTATGATTTGCAAGTTAATTGATTTTTGCCAATGGTCTAAAGGGGCTGACACCAAGGTTGTAGCTGGTGCAACACAATACATTTTTTTTTTCAAAATTAAGTTTATTTTTCAAAATTTCGGACAGAAGTTGCAACTAAAATCGGGATATCTTGGTGGCCAAAAATAAGTCGACTTTACAAAATTATTAAAGGGAGTAAAAACATTTTTATTAGTACGAGGTGTGTTCAGAAAATAATGGGAATTGTCAAATTTCGCGGGTTCGGAGGGTTCGGTTGTCATAAAATTGTCTTTATTATGTTGGTATACATGCCCCCGAAATATGATAAAAATTTTAGCTGTTTTCATTGTTTACTTTGTCTGTGGCAGCCGCTAAGGTTTAGACGTGTTTTATGAGCTCGGCGATTTTTCGTTCGTTAAAAGAAACGGATGAAAGAATTTTTATCCAATTTTGCTTAAAAAATGAAATAAATTATGTGAAATGTTAACAAAGGCCTAGAGTGAGTCTGCTATAAGTAAAACAAGAGTTTATAAGTGGTATAAGAGTTTCCAAGATGGCCGTGAAGACGTTGAAGATGACGAACGCCCCGAACGCAAAAGCACATTAACAACCGATAAAAACATGGAAAAAGTGGAAGAAATGGTTATAAACCATCAGAGAAGTCGCTGATGATGTTGCTATATCGATTGGCTCATCCCATGAAATTTTTTTGAATGTTTTGGGTATGAAACGTGTGGCAGCAAAATTTTATCTAAAATTGTTAAATTTTATTCGCCAGACATGCCTCTGACTTTTTCCTATTCCCAAAAATAAAGAGAACCTTAAAGGGCCGTCGTTTTGCAAGCATAGATGACATTAAAAGCGCATCGCTGAAAGAACTAAAGGCTATCCCAAAGATCGAGTTTTAGAAGTGTTTCGAGTATTGGAAGAAGAGCTGGCACATATGCATAATATCCAATGGGGACTATTTTGAAGGCGACAACATTAATGTAGACGAATAAATAAATATTTGTTTCAAAAAACGAAAATTCCCGATATTTTCTGAACACACCTCGTATAGCTTAAAAATGTTATTAAAATTGCATAATAATTGTAGTAGTTTTAGTTTTGGCCACCAAAAAGTTCTGATTTAAGTTCGGGTGATTTCTTTAATTTTATGACGATTTGTTTGTACTTTTCAGAGTTTACTAAAAACAAATACGTAGGTAGGTATAAATCCGGATATCTTGATGGCCAAAAATCGTAATTTCGCAATATTTACACAGCTTCAATAACATCTTTGTTACCCTTAAAATGATAAATAAATAACCTATTTGTCAGTTTTCTATTAACTTCATTATTTAAATTAACTTATGTTCAAAAAGTTGTATAAAGATATATACAGTTATATAAATTACAATTTAATGTAGCACATTTTTTTCTTGTTACAGAAAACAGAAAAAAATAATTTACATAATATGAACAATAATCATAATTTAAGAAATAGTATGCGCATATTTGTTTTTTATGTAGCATTATGTAATTGTGGTTTTAATGTTAATGTTTATAATCATAATGGTTACAACTATCTAGATTTAGCACCATAAACTAGATTACTTTTTAGCTAGAAGACCTGTTTAGTTTTAAATTAAACCTTAAGACTTACCTAAACTTATAGCTAAACACAATATACTAAACTTAACTAGTTTCTTATGACTGTTTCGTTGCAGGATTGCTTGAAACATTGTCCTGCTTGTATGTGTCGCCGCACTGAACTGACACTACTGCTGTTCTTGAAGAGCGACCACTTTCCTACCTCTTTTTCTGACTTTCAGTATACCTGAGGCTCGACGCGATTGGCCGACAAATTGTACTTTCTTCTTTACACAAACTAAGCGTCGGATTCTGTTATTTTGTGTGTGAATTATTTAGCCGAAGCATAGGTCAAATAAACACTTATGGGTGTTTAAATGCGTGTAAAAACACCGGTTTTGGTATTTTAACTTGTCGTTCAACACAAAAAATGTTGCAAAACTAAAATGTTATACTACAGCTGGAATTTGTGGGATGTATGTTAAAATTTGTAAATGTCTGTGAACACATTAAAAAGAGCGTATTTTTATTTAAATAACCTTAACATTTCATCAATATCTCCCCAATAATAATACTTAAAACAGAATAACTTGGTGACATTTTTTGTATTTTAACTTGTTAAAAAGAAAAAAAACACATAGAGAAAGACCGTATTTTTCTTTAAATAAAGAAGTTACCTGTACTTAAATCAGGGAACTTGGTGGCCAAAAATTTCAACTCGTAATTGGAACGAGAATTTAGTGAAATTTTCAACGTAGTACTAAAAATGTGCTTTATTCACTGCCATTAAGAAAAAATAATCTATACCGGAATTTTAACGATTATATAATGATTTTCTTGTTTTATTATTTTCAACGATTTGTTAATGAGGATCAATTAGATATAATATTCATTTGATTTAAGTGATTAAATAAATTTATTACCTGGAATTTTCATTACCAACATTTTTTCTAAATAAAACAACATTTTTAGAAACATATACGTTTTATTTTTCAAACCTAAAATTAATACAAGTGTCGAGAAAAAGTGGACTCTCTTAAAAATATTAAAAATTAAACGTTTACAAAAATATGATTTTTCTATAATAAACTTTTAATTCAACATTAAAATAATATACAATAAATAGCAAAAAAAAAAAATAGAGAAAAAAAAACAAATTGAAAAACGATGTTTTAGCCCAGTCTTAAAATATAAACATTAAAAAAAAAGTTAATTGGCCTTTGACATAATTTTGATGTCATAAAAATTATTGTCAAAATTTACAACAAAACAAAAATAAAAAGTGGATATATGTATTTTATTATTATTTGATTGAAGTCATTAAATATATTACCTGGAATTTTCATACCAACATTTTTTCGTAAGTAATATTATAAGGGTATCTAATTTTTCCGAAAAAAATCGAAAAAACACGTTGCTAAGTAATATTTTAACAAGAAGCATGAGTGTTGGTGGCAACAAAAATCCGAGTCGAAGACGAGGATTTTTGCACCTGCACGAATGCGTTTTGTTAAAAAATATTACTTTGCATTATTTTTTCGATTTTTTTTACAGAAAAAATTAGATGCCCGAATGGTATTTGACAAGACTATTTCATTAGTAACAGTTAACAATTAAAATATAAATTGCTGACAGGTGCTGTCATACAGTTTTTCCACCTAGAAACCATTTGTAATTCAAAATTGCGCGTTTGTGATTGGTGGAAATTAAGACGAGGGAAGTAGTCTTAATAAAACAAGATTTTTATAAATATATACGTTTTATTTTTCAAACTTAAAATTAATACAAGTGACAAGAAAAATTAAACGTTTACAAAAATATGATTTTTCCATAATAAACTTTTAATTCAATAACATTAAAATATTATACAATAAATATCAAAAAATAGAGACAAAAAACAAATTGAAAAACGATGTTTTAGCCCAGTCTCAAAATATAAATATTTAAAAAAAAGATTTTAATGTCATAAAAGTTATTGTCAAAATTTACAACAAAAAAACAAAAATAAAAAGTGGATATATGTATTTTATTATTATTTGATTTAAGTGATTAAATATCCCAGCAAACACATAATGTAATGGCCCATTACAGCGTTTAATGGTTAAATGATGGCATTTTTAACCCAAGCTGTTCTTGTACTGGGCCTCTACAGGAATTTTTCGTTAATAAATGTCAATTTAGACCAAAGGCTGTCGTGGTAAGGTCTTGCAATGGCCCTTTTCAGGCAATGATATGTATAATTTAACATTAAAGGCCCACAAATGGCAATTATAAGTATCAAGTTAATGGAACTGTAACACACCATTACAGTGCCAAATGTTTTCCTTTGCTTTACACCATATTTACTAATGAATTGCCTCATGTTAGTGGTATTATGCATATGCATATAGAAAAATAATATAGGTTTTGAGATATATTAATTAATTATCTAATAGGTGTATTTTATAATTAATTATTAATGAACTAAACAACTAGGTACTACCTTTTTCAAGTAAGTATTTTTACTGTACAATTTTTACATTATAATGTCGTACTATTTAATAACCTAGGTTAATATATTCTTTTACTAATCTGCCGTGCTTAATGAAAACGCCGTAACCAACAATTTTGCGATTTTTGTTTTATGGCATTTTCTACTAGAACAATTCATCCTGCGTCTATCCCCGGTACTCAAAAAACCGTATCTATATATATACGGTTTTTTGAGTACCGGGGATAGACCCAGGATGAATTGTTCTAGTAGAAAATGCCGTAAAACAAAAATCGCAAAATTGTTGGTTACGGCGTTTTCATTAAGCACGGCAGTAATGATACTTTTAAGTAAAAATTAATTAATTTTTAGAAACGGTTAGGCTAAAATTTGAATTAGCCAATACAAAAGATATTGAAAATACTATAAAAGCATGGTTAAG
This sequence comes from Brassicogethes aeneus, assembly GCA_921294245.1. NCBI lineage: Eukaryota > Metazoa > Arthropoda > Insecta > Coleoptera > Nitidulidae > Brassicogethes > Brassicogethes aeneus. The sequence continues at coordinate 5,141,996 of OV121138.1, forward strand.
GGGAGCAATCGACAGGGATGGCGGTCGTAAAAATCGAGAGGAAAAAAATCAATGAAATTATTAATTTTTCTTATTTTAATTTTTTATTTACTGAAAGAAATTTGATTTTATTTTTTTTCAATTAAATATGTTATGTTATAATTATGTTTGAATTACATGTATTTTATAACACATTAAACATTGTATTTTTTAATTTTTTGAAAGTTTTAGGGACATTCCATGATAACGAAATTTTTGTCCCGACTGTTATCTATATAGTAAAGACCTATCTATTATGGTGGATTAAATTTGGTAGGTATATATTTATTAGGTCGGATATTACACGATAATCGGGAATTTTTATCCCTACCGTCAAAAATCGGTCGGGATAAAATATTTCAATTATCATGAAATATCCGTACCTAGTAAATATATAGCTAGGTACCACATTTAATCCGACATAATAGGTACTTTACTTATCCATTAAAGAATATTTAACTAACCACTATAGAATCTTTAACACCCCATATTAGAACCTTTAGCTTGCCACATTTGTACCTTTAACCTGCCATATCGGAACCTTTAGCGGTTCTTGTAAGTGTCTTTATCGACTGCCGTTACATGCCCATAAAAGGTGAACGCGACATAATATGTAGAGGTCCAGTGAGCCTTTATAGGGCCTTTAGTTTATTAAAGGCACTCGTTTAAAGGGCCATTACAGAACCTTTACGGTTGTGTTTGCTGGGATATTACCTGGAATTTTCATTACCAACATTTTTTTCTAAATAAAACAACATTTTTAGAAATATATACGTTTTATTTTTCAAACTTAAAATTAATACAATTGACAAGAAAAAAGTGGACTCTCATAAAAATATTAAAAATTAAACGTTTACAAAAATATGATTTTTCTACAATAAACTTTTAATTCAATAACAGATACAATAACATTAAAATAATATACAATAAATAGCAAAAAAATTGAGAAAAAAAAACAAATTAAAAAAACGATTTTTTAGCCCAGTCTTAAAATATAAACATTTAAAAAAAGTGAATTGGCCTTTGGCAAAATTTTGATATCATAAAAGTTATTGTCAAAATTTACAACAAAAAAGACAAAAATAAAAAGTGGATATATGTGTGTATGTTATAGTTACCAAACACCTTAAAACTGCCAATTATGTAAACACTTAATAAAATTCGTCTTAAAACCTAACGCATTTTCTCGGTACGCTTGTAAAACGTCGTAAAATTACAAATAAGACCCACTAATGGATCTTTCGTAGCTATTTTCGTCGGGGGAGATTCGCACGTTCTCCACGGAGCACCTGGGGGCGCTCCCGTTGCTGGCGCAAGCGTCCGAAGCCAGCGACATCTCTCGGGCGATCGAGCTACTAGCGCTGTTGCTGCTAGACGGCGCCAACGGCAAGCCCAAGATCGCTCGTACGTTGTCGGTCAGGTGTTCGGCGTTTTTGAGTTGGTGATAGACGCCCTCGGCCTTGTTGAAGATCGTATCTATGTCCAGTTTGCCGCTTAGATCGTTTATATGCTGGAAAAATATTCGCATAAAATGTGAATGCATCGGTGCACGTCATATGACGTCAGCGTTAAGGTCAGAGCTGGGCAGTAGTTAACTACAAATGTAGTGACTAGTTACTCGTAATTCGTAGTTAAAAATGCAATTAATTTGGCTTTGGTGGTGCGTAAATGAGCAAAATCATATAAAAAAGTACTGACTACGGCCCAGAAGAGACAAAGTATTCCTAGCGGATAATAATCTTCGCTTTGAAAAGAATTTATATAAAAGAAATTAAAATTGTATGTCAACACACGTAAATGTTGGACTCCAATGGTGAATGGGTATTTTATTAAAGCCACTGGACGTTAATACTTGATAATAGTTATAATGTATGTATATATTGTCCAGGACTATTAATGATCAGCAACTTGCAAATTGAAAGAAGAAAAAGTTTCGTGATTATGGCTTATCTTTTCAAGACAGGAAAATTAACTACTAGATTTTTCACAAAAAGGTTGAACCTAGCAGCAAATAATTTTTATTATGTTTTTTTTATTTCCCCCTTATTTTTTTAAATTTCAAAAATTTTTCATCTGCTGTAATTTAATATTTGTAAAACCAAAAACGTTACTTTTTTACTCCAAAAATGTCCATAAGGCGATGATTTTCTGCCATTGAGGCATTTGGCATAACTTCATTGAAATGAAGTTTTGTCCTTAAAAGTTCTTTTACTCTAGAATCTGATATTATGTTTGGCATAGTTATCTTTTTATATCGATATTATATAATAATTAACAAGTTATAATAAATATAACTGTCAATTTGACAGTGTCAGAGTATTACCAACTTAATAAAAAAACACAAGTACAAATAAAAAAAATTTAAAAAAAATATGTATAAATTATTTATAAGTAATAATAAAATGCAAGATTTCGATTTTTTATTTATGATGTAATAAGTAAGGCACTCAGTGTAGGTAGTTCAAATGTCCTACACTTCCATCATTTCTCGATTAAATTAAAATAAGATTTAATTTTGATTTGATGATTTTTGGGATAAAAAGGCGCATTATAACATGGGATATACATATAATTTGTTTTTAAACAGTTTTTTTAAATTTATTTTTTTTTATTTATGGTGTAAAAATTGTTGCACTCAATGTAGGTAGTTCAAATGTCCTACACTGAAATACATATAAATTGCATCATTTGTTGATTCACTGTGAAATAAAATACCAGCAATGTTATATGTTTATTTTTTATAAAATTGTGATTTTAAATAATAATGGAATTGAATTGCATAGCCTATACCATTCCAAATTTAAAAAAATATGTATAAATTATTATTATATTATAATAAAATGCAAGGTTTCGATTTTTTATTTGATTTAAGATAAAATAAATATTATATGGGTGATTCTACAAAAGTTGGACAACTTGATGTCATCAGTCAATAGAGTAGGTATTTTAATATTTTTTGTAAATATTTTAGTATATTACAACGTCCACCCAATTTTAATGTATTTTTTCAAAAGCATCAGTACCTTGGCGTGTCACAACTCCTGAATCAAATTTTTGAGTGGTTTTATTTAAAAATATATTCAATTTATCTTAAATTTTTCAATTTAACTACAAACTATAAAACAATAAATAATGTATTTTTCATATTTTATAATAGATTCGAATAAAAGCAATTTTAAAAAAATGATAATCTTTGTACTCACTTTTACCCGTCAGTTCTGTGTCCATTGTTAAAATTTATAATTCCTGCGAAAATTGAAGTTTAAACGTCAAGTCCTCGTTTTAACTCAAGTGTTGATAAAAAATTACCTACAGAGCCCGCCCTTTGCACGACAGTCATCTTAAAAACAATGCAAGCGGCGAAGTTGTGGTGAATGCACGTGTAGTTCCAGTCAAAATTTCAGTACTGTGGTGAGTAGTTATTTTCTTACGTATATATCATTGTAATTTATACAGTGCTTGCAATTCCAAGTCCGACCACACTGGAAAGGACGGCTGTTCAATACCCGCGTGAAAAGAACAAGGATAGAACGCCAAATAGAATTTGATTGGCCAGCCGGCAGGCTACGACAACGCATACCCATCGCGCACCTCGCAGCGTGCTTGAGCTTGACACGATGATATCAGAAGTTCTGATTCAGAACGAGAACTGCAGTGGTGCTAGCAAGAGGTAGTAAATTTTAGTAAAAAAGATTATTTAATTAAAAAATGTAGCTACACGTTGGAACAAAAAGTTCAGATTTTAATCTGGCATTTTGCTGGTAATTCTGAACGAGAAATTCAAAGATTATTTGCGGGAATGTTCGAGGCCAGACCAAACAGAGAAACAATTCGACGAACCGTTAATAATTGCTTGTTCGAACATTTAATTTAATTTTTCAGTTATTTATTTTTAGAGTTTTATTAGACCAGGGTCGATAATTTTTGAAACCAAAAAAATAACAGTAGGATGAAACCCATTGGAAAAGGAGAAGAATATAATAAAAATAAAAGGAAAAATAAATTACGGGCGATCTGACTTTGGGAAGTGGGAGGGGGGGTTTTAAGGGTAAAAAATGGTTTATCTCGATTTCCGGCAAAACTACAAGTCCTATGGAAAAAAGTTAAATGGCAAAGTTGTAGGTAATAAAAGGATCTACAACTTTTGTAATTACAATTTTTTTACATAACCTCAAAATTTATGGAAAAAATTCAAAAAACCAAGTTTTTGGTTTTTTATTTTTATCTTTTTAAAAAAAAAATTTTTTCCACGAAATTTGGTGAAAACTTACCTTTTTATGTCCCAAATACACTGTAATTTATTTGATTTGAAATATTTATTATTTCGCCTTATTTTGACTTAATATCAAAAAAGCACCCTAATTTTCAATCGAAAATTCTCGCGTCAAAATATCAGCTTTTTTCAAAAAGTCGGTGTGCTTTTTGTTTGTTGAAATCTCTACTTTCTGATGGTGTAAAAAAATATACATACTATGGTAAATGTTCTCAGAAAATGCAAAAAATATTATGGAAAAAAATTTTTTTTTGAAAAAGATAAAAATAAAAAACCAAAAACTTGGTTTTTTGATTTTTTCACATAAATTTTGAGGTTATGTGAAAAAATTGTAAATACAAAAGTTGTAGATCTTTTTATTACCTACAACTTTGACATTTAACTTTTTTTCATAGGACTTGTAGTTTTGCCGGAAATCGAGATAAACCATTTTTTACCCTTAAACCCCCCCCCTCCCACTTCCCGAACTCAGATCGCCCGTAATTTATTTTTTCTTTAATTTTTATTATATTCCCCTCCTTTTCCAATGGGTTTCATCCTACTGTTATTTTTTTTCTCTTTTTACCATTTTTAAAGGCTTCTGCACTGGTCTATATTTTTATTTAGAGTTTTATTTTTATTTTTAGTTATTTTTATTTGAGAAATCTTTTTTATTAAGAATACTATTTTTGTTGTTGCCCTAGATCTCAAGGAAAAAAATTAAAAAATTTTATTTTTAGGATTCGGGTATAAAATATTTAAAAAGAAAATTAAAATGTGCATCTCCACTCTAACGCAGTTTGCTGAACACTAAATCATTTAGTCTAAATGCAGCCAGAGTTGACGGTCAACTGTTGACCTCGCTTACAATTCGCACGCATCCGGGGCTCTGGCCAATCAAATTCTATTTGGCGTTCTATCCTTGTTCTTTTCACGCGGGTATTGAACAGCCGTCCTTTCCAGTGCGGTCGGACTTGCATTTGCAAGCACTGTATAAGACTATATCTGATTTGGTGATAAGTAGCATCCAGTAATAAAAAATATCAGTAAAATACTTAATTCCGAATTATAATCTCAAATTTGTATCCCATTCGTCAGTTTCATGTTCGATGTTTCGGTTATCTTTTTTTCGCAAACTTCAATTTAACTTGTTTATTTAATGTCATTATAAACTCATATAAATTTGGTGTGGGTCCCATATCTAATAATTGAGATATCGGTATACCCAAAATCCACCAGCCGCCACTGATGTGTGGTATTATTTGATTTTAAGATATTTAATGTATAATATGCTCAAAGTTGCAATAAATCTTATATTTTCCAATAAATTAGGTATTTAATTAGTAACCTGGTATACTCGTCACTTCCCTTGCATTTAAATTTAGAAAACAGATATTTCAGAAACTGTTTGAAAAAGTGACAGCAGAAGTACCATTTTTTAAATACTAAATTAATCGTTTTAGCAGGGGAATTTTTACAGTTCTTGGTTAACAATTCGCAAATGAATAAAAAATTTTAACGGCAGTAACTTTAGAATTCAAAGTTGGTAATGCTGACGTCATTATATCGCATTGATGACGTGCACCCATACAGATTTGGCCGCGACTATAAGTAGAAGTAAAAAAATTACCTTCAAAATCTCTGTGAAACCGTTCCCATTCGCCATTAAAGCCTCCTTTTCGTTGTCCAAAATCGTTACGGCGATTAACAAATGAAAGTTTTGACAAGGTAACCCCGTCCATAGCACCTCCCAGAATCGCATGACGTCATCCTGGCTCAACTCGCGCTTAAACCACACCAATAACCAACGGAAGCAGAAAAACATATTTGCAGAATCGTGTTCGTTTAAATAATTCGATAAATTTGGCGAAAAAAATGCCAGCAATTCTTGTAGTTTTTTGAATTGTTCCTTCATGCCAGCCTGGTCAATGTCGAAATTTGAGCTCTGGAAAAAACGAGACGACCTTGTATAATATGTACCTTGGTGTACATATTATTAAACACAGTGGTAACTTTCAATTTCAAAGTTTAAAGTTTCTTATTTTGTATATTTGTTATATACAGCTAGATTCAAAGAATTCGGATGGTAATTACACAAAGAAAACCAAATTCCGTGTCCACCACTGTTCCTACTAGGTACTACCTACATAGTGATTTAAAAAATCGTTTTTTTTAATTTGAAGAAAAAAGTTAAAAAAACATGTTATTTTCTGAAAAACCATTTAAAATTTTTTTTTTTAAAATAATTAAAAAAGCGTAAACTTGTTTTTTTGTTTTTATGAAAAATAATCCTGAAAAAACGGTTTTTAGTTAACATCACTACGCTGGTATAAAAAATACCCTGTATAATATTTTAATAAAATATAGTACCAACAGCAAAATAAAAAAATCAAGTTAGTTATTGCATTTAAACTACTAAAATGGAAAAAATTGCTACTGTCCCTAATGTGTCAACCCATTGTATATAAAAATGGCTGTATTTTTGACGTTTTAAGAGTTAGAAGGTTCAAATTTTGAGCAAACAATAAGAATGTTACGTGTTATAGTGTGTTTAAATTTAAAATCCCCAGGTATTATAGTTTTTGAGATATGGACAATTGTATTCGTCGGGCGCCAAAACGTAAAATCTTTAATATTTCTAAAACTACTTGGACTAGAAACTTCAAATTTGGTGTGAAGTTTACTTAAATTATCACTAAGAATGTGTTAAAATTTAAAAACTCCATCTTTAAAGACTACAGAGATATCGCTTATCTTACCATTATTTTCATGAATCCTACAAAGCACCAAAACGACTCAACCTCGTCCTCTACAAGCTGCAATATTGGCGATAAAAGATCGCTCATTCCTTGCACATAACCCAAATCGAAGTTATACATAACAAAAGTCATCAGAATCTCGAAAAGGGTGTTCAAATTTTTGTTGTTGTCTCCTGCAAAAAACTCCACCGTTCTGTCAGTTCTATTAACGTCCTTTTCAATCAAGGATTTTCTATCCCTGTAATCTGAAAAGTTGTCTTCCTGCGTCTTCGTAATTGTTTTCCACTGCAGTTTCATCTTGTAGTACTCGTCTTTAAGATTTTCCGCTAAATTTTGCCGCTCTTTGTACGTAGAAGTCCAGGGGTAATACTCCAGAAGGTATTTCCATACTTCTTTGCGTATAGATGGGCAAATACCCTAAAAAATAATAACAATTGTAGGATTTTAAGGTTATATGTCAAATTTGACGTTTAAACGTCAAATTTGTGAGGTTACGTCATAAACGTTAAAACATAACCCAACAAAATTGTTGGGTTATGTTTAAAACGTCAAAATGCACTTGTGCAGTTGTTTACCCCTCTGAAGATTAAATTTTTGACGGACTCGACGTCTTCGATTTTTCCCTCGAAATCCATGTGGTCCCTCCATAATTCCTGGCTCAGCGGTTTAAGCCGGGGGAATTCCGGTCTTACAGGTAGTTCGGGGACTGTCGCAACGACCTCGTAGTCGTTGCTGTTGCCAGCAAAGTCTGTTGTGTTGTTTGAGCCGTACTCTGTGATGCTTTTGTTTAGGGCTTCCCTGTCGTGATCGCTTATTTCCTTTTTGTCCATTGTTTTATACACTAAACAAAGAAAACAAATATAACTACTGGTATTTTATGGTGTTATCTTTATTTACTTAGGGTTGTCACTTTTGAGAAGGCTTCAAAAGTGGTTTCAACTGGTTGTGTTTGAAAGTTCCTAACCAACCGCCATATTCCTGAATCGTCAGTTGGCAGATTCAACTCGGCAAATGATTTTGTTAACTGTTGTATTTCCAATGTATTATCTTGAACGTAATACAAATTTCTGTCACGTTTGGAAGGTACGACCTTCATAAACTTTTTTAAATGGCCTGCCATATGATCGCAATTAGTTTGAAAGAGAAATATACAGATTGTATCCCCTTGTCCATTGTAGACAGTCAACTCTCTGTTCTTATGAGACGATTTAAAACTTTTTATGTCTCTAAATGGTACTCTTAAACTCCTCAATCGATTGCTATAATCAGAAGGCAAACTGCCCGATATAGTCCTTGTTCTTTTCTGTATTGTGTTTACAACAGCCCATTCTTGATCTTGCATGTCCGAATCAACAGTAATATCATTAGGTTTCCATTCCAAAAACCTCTCTCTAGGGTCCGTTTTGGCCTCATTTATGTAAACAGTACCCAAACTATTCAAAAACTGCATGTAACTCGCCTGTGCTTGCTTCAAAATAACACCGTCCTGCGTAAACAAATCAAAAACTTCCTCAATGTCGCCCATTTTACAAAAAAAATCACTTAATATCGAACAATGAACCACGTCACTCTTAAATTACATTTTCAGCACGGTTTAATCACTGAATTAATTTCACTGGGTAGTTCTTAAAAATAATTACAAAAACAATGCGTAATAATTTGAAATGTTATTAAAAGGTTTTTATATCTCATGACACATCCGTCAAACATATGTCAAAATTGAGCATAGGAATGTGTATTATTGGACAAAAGGGTAACTTTGATGTTTTGCACGTAGATGGCGTTGTACATAAGTCAAGATTACTTAGGGTAACTCGTTGATAGATGGCGGGAGAGTTTAAAAACGCGTATTTCTTTTGAATTAAGGATTTACCATAAAAAATCTCGAAGGAGAAATTTACCCCTTCAGGGATTTCTATGCATTCACTGTGAAATAATGAATATGGAATTCTATTGGAGTTTGTAAGTAAAATCTGTCAACTTAAGCCAGTGAGTCGCCTTATTAATTAGTTTCTAGATCGCACAGATAAGTCGGTAATGAACCAAAATAGAAAATTTCCTGTGGTCCATGGAGATAATGCGGGCTCGTGAATAATATTTCCATGATCCTTGGTTACGATGCATCGCGATGTGTCTCTCTATCTCATGTTAGTTATCTAGTCGAGGTCTATTGTTGCATTACCTACCTCTAACGCTATGCACTCTATCAGAATTTCCAATACTACGAAAACAATGGGCTGTATTAACATCACGATAATCCATTAATCCATTATTTATTTGTTTCTCGATGGATGCAGACAGCGTCTCGAATATTAATTTTCTTTAATGCCCAGTTTATGAACTTTAAAATATTGTTATTGAAAAACTATTAGATGGGTTTAAAAGAGAATTGTTCTTTTAGTATACATTCCAAAAATTATAAAGATCGGACAAGTATTAAGGAAGTTAAGAAGGCCCTAATCGGGGTGTGTTGGTGGCCACTTCTACAAAATGTGACCGATTTTAATAAAATTTGAAGGGAATACTGACAATAGTAAGCCAAATAAATCCCGTGAATTTTATTAAAACTTTAAAATTATTGCCAAAGTTACTGCACTAAAAAAAACGAAAAATAAAATACAAATATATCTATAACTTCTACAAATGTAGTCCGATTTTAATAAAATTTTGTGGGTGTATCAACAAAAGTGGGCTCTAAAATCCTAAATAATTTCCTGAAAGTTACAGGGTGTTTAAAAATTCAATTGGGCACCAAAATTGACTTTCTCATTTCAACTTTTTTAATCATTTTAATTGTAGACTACATCACAGTCGTTTTTTCATGCATGACTATTTTCTGCGTTCTGGACCTCCATATCTAATAAGCTTCAAGATCCAACAGTAACAATTTAATTAAATATAATTTCCTTACTAATTACCCACCGTTGAGCGTACGGCTAATTATTTTCTTCAATTTGCACATGTGAACTGAACATTCACATGTAAATTTAAATACTAATTTTATAGCCTATTTACCTAGTCGAGAAATTTATTAAAAGAAATTGTGTTTTATTATTCAAATTTCATCAGTTTTATTAGGTAAAAAGATTTAATAGTATATTATGTATCAAGTTTGATAAACGCCATTTTATACACGAATTTAATTTAGTTAATGAGTTTATAGAAAAGTTTATACTTACTATACTTTTTCTACGACAAATACTTATTATTATCTTAAAATGATTTAAATCAAAAATTTGTATAGAGCGCCATCTATGAAACAACAGGGGAAACTGTCAAATGTCATATTTTTATATTTTATAAACACAATTATAAAGGTTATAAATCGAAATATAAGTCCTCATAAAACATTTTCTTTACTTTCACTGTGAAAAACTGTTAATTTTCAAGAAATACATTTCGATTTATAACCTTTATAATTGTGTTTATAAAATGTAAAAATTTTACATTTGACGGTGACACACAGATTCCCCTATTGTTTCATAGATGGCGCTCTATACAAATTTTTGATTTAAATCATTTTAAGATAATAATAAGTATTTTTCGTAGAAAAAGTATAGTATTTACCTCGTTTATAAACTTTTCTATACACTCATTAATTTAAGCACTCGCTCGCCAGCTCGCCCGTGCCTAATAATATACTATTATAGTTTAAAATGTATTTTTGTGAGAATGTTTCAACTATTGCACAAAATATGGTTATTATATTATATTTTATAAAATAGTTCAAATATTCTCAAAAAATGCATTATAAACTAAAAAAATGATTTTATAAAATAACTTGTAAACAATTTAAATTTTGGACTTGTACTGTTCTTGATCTCACCGATTCAATTGAGCTTAACATGAATATTTTCACTATTTGGAATTATTTTTTATTTTATAATAGATTTGATATTTTAAAATCAAGAATCCATGACTGGTAACTTAATAATAATTATTATAGTTTGACAAATAAAATTTTGCCTTGGAGCCACCCGTTTGGTATCTACGCCAATGTACAAAATAGAAGTGTGCATGTAGTGTGTGTAGTGCATGGAGAGTGTGGAGCAATGTTCATATTATTATGGCAGGCCCCTTCTCTATTATCGGACATGTCGAACTCGGCCAGGGTACACAATAGCAAAATTTCGAGATAAGCAAACACAATTACCGAGATTTTCCGAAAAATAGCTAATCGTATTCATGAATACGATATATCGAATGGACCCCCGCGTGGTGTGAGGCGGGTTGCCGCCGAGCTTTAGTTGCCGAACGAAACAATGGACATCATCATCGGTGAATGGCAATTATAAAATTTGTAAAATTGCCCCACACGATTAATTTTCCATATTGTTATTAATAACTTTTATGTGTGATGATGTTTTTGTTTGTAGTTGCCACGAAATTAACGTTTTTGCATATTTAAGCGACCACCTTTTGTTTTGTTAGTGTGCTTTTGTTGACAAATTTATTAGTTTAAAGATCGTTTACAATTAAAAGACAGTAGTTGTTTTTATAAATTAATTTACATGGTAATTTAATACTTACAAACCATAAATTTTAAATTGTGCATTGTTTGGCGCACTACATGGACAATCCCAAGCAAAATGACCATAAAATAAAATGATGGCAAGCTATGACTATAAATGAAAATATAAATATAAAAAGCTAAAATGACCACAAACTGAAATGATGACAACCTAAAATGCCCACAAAATAAAATAATGCGAGCCATAATGATGACAAGCTTAAATTACCACAAACTAAATGATGAGCTAAAATGATGACAAGATATAATGACGACAAGCTAAAATGATGACAAGCTATATAAATAAATATAAATATGACAAGCTGAAATGACCACAAAGGAATAGATAAGCTAAAATTACCACAAATTAAAATGATGACAAGCTATGATGACAAGCTGAATTGACAATAAGCCAAAATGACGATACATAAATATAAATATGACAACCCAAAATTCAAAAACTAAAATGATGACAAGATTAAAAGACCACAAACTAAATGACAAGCTAAAATGATGACAAGCCATAATGGCAACAAATATTAACGATAAGCTAAAATGACGATAAATAAATATAAATATAACAAGCTAAAATGTCCTCAAACTAAAATGATTACAAGTTTAAATGACCACAAAGAAATATATAAGCTAAAATTACCACAAATTAAAATGATGACAAGCTATAATGACAAGTTGAATTGGCAATAAGCTAAAATGAAGATACATAAATATAAATATGACAACCTAAAATGACAAAAACTAAAATGATGACTAAATTAAAAGACCACAAACTAAATGACAAACTAAAATGATGACAAGATATAATGACGATAAGCTAAATTAACGACAAGCTAAAATGATGACAAGCCATAATGACAACAAATATTAACGATAAGCTAAAATGCCAATAAATAAATATAAATATGACAAGCTAAAATGTCCTCAAACTAAAATGATTACAAGTTTAAATGACCACAAAGAAATATATAAGCTAAAATTACCACAAATTAAAACGATGACAAGCTATAATGACAAGTTGAATTGGCAATAAGCTAAAATGACGATACATAAATATAAATATGACAACCCAAAATGACAAAAACTAAAATGATGACAAGATTAAAAGACCACAAACTAAATGACAAGCTAAAATGATGACAAGATATAATGACGACAAGCTAAATTAACGACAAGCTAAAATGATGAAAAGCTATAATGACAACAAATATTAAAGATAAGCTAAAATGACGAAAAATAAATATAAATATGATAAGCTGAAATGTCCTCAAACTAAAATGATGACAATTTTAAATGACCACAAAGGAATAGATAAGCTAAAATTATCACAAATTTCGTTTGTGGTCATTTTAACTTGTCATTTGGTTTGTGGTCAATTAAGTTTGTCATCATTTTAGTTTGTAATAATTTTAGCTCATCATTTCGTTTGTGGTCATTTTAGCTTGCCGTCATTTATAGCTTGTCATCATTTTATTTTTTTTCATTTAAGCTTGTCTTTTAGTTTGTGGTCATTTATAAATAAGCTTGTCATCATTTTAGCTTGTCATATTTATATTTATGTATCGTCATTTTAGCTTATTGTCAATTCAGCTTGTCATTATTTAACATAACAGATTTTATTATTTTAGCTTGTATTTTTTTTAACTTTTTGTCAAATGTTATAATTTATCATCATTTTTGCTTTTGGATATTTCAGTCTTTTATAATTTTAGTTTGTCATTTCATTTGTGTTGTTTTTTCTTGGTCAACCCCATTTTATCGACTATATTAAACATCTAGATCTACATAGATGTAAAAAAGTAGTTATTTTTTTTGTTTTTATTTTGAAAATAGAAAATTTTAATATTACGTAATTAAAATTGTTGGTGTAATTAAAACAACAAAGTCAAACTACTAAAAAACAAAGTCGATCTAAAAAACTGTTTTATTGTAATTGTTAAAAAATTAATTGTGTAAAATATATTTTAAATTATCGTAGTGGCTAGAGACACGTCCACCAAGCCCTACAATCTTACAAAGAAGACTATAGGTATAATATAGTAATAAAATTATTAATTCATATTTTTATTTGTTCATTGTGAAGATGAAATGCTATTTAATATAAAGCCAATTAAAATAAGTATATTGTGCGTAAATTTATTGCCACAATTCCCCATTCCAACAGTCTTAAATGTTTAATAATTTAAATAATAATCGTATAATCTTCGCACATTTATTTTGCGGTAGATAAAAAGCTAAAAGTATCATTATTGGTTGGAGCGGGCACATTTTTATGAAGTTAAATAGGATTGATGTCGGTCGATTCTTTGTGTGAAAAAAGAGCCATCAAATATGTTTTAAAATGTGTGTTTAATATATGACGACATTATGTAAAAGAAACTGTGCTTTAATGTAAATTCTCGGTAAGTGGTTGGGTTGTCGATATTGGCCAAGTGTAGCGAAAAAAGCGGCGAATCCATCATTGTTAAAACGTAAGAATACAATATAAAGTACTTATAGGCTATTTTCCGCGCCGCAAAACCGATTTTAATACGTAATGTGTCACATAAAATTATATCAGGCCGTGTGTTTGGCCGAGGCGATAAAATAGTTCCTTTTATATTATATTATACATATATCTATAGATCATGCCGTAAAAACGCTCCCTGAGCGAATCACTTTGCCTACTTTATGTGTTGAAAGGGACTCGAAAAGTCAAATCGCATTTTCATAAATTCCACTCCTCACAAACACACACACACTCACATTTACTTTACTTCACTTTACTCCCTTCTTCTCTTCACTCGGTACGAACGGTCCTCTTATATTATTTACCACGGCCAGAAACTTACGATTATTAGCCACTCAATTATTTATCAACCCCAAATCCACTCGAAACCACAATATCCTACGTTAATTTATACGCCACTAAATCCGCCGCATTGTCTCAAACATTTATAGAAAAGTTAACACACAACTTTCAACATCTACAACTTCTACACTAACCTTAACCAGTAAAATGTACAATTTTTTTTACTATATCTTACTAAAACCAAGTAAAAAATAACAAAATTTTTATTTCAACAATATTGTCTAAAGGTACTATGGTATCTATAGATATATCCTCTGGGATGTGTTTGGTTAGTTGCAAATATCAAAGTCAGTTGGTTCGTCATTATTTTAGTTTTTGGTCATTTTACTGGTCATGTTTATATATAATCGTCATTTTAGCTTCATATCAATTAAGCTTTTGGTCATTCAAGGTTGTCGTTACTTTAGTTTTACGTTCTTTTAGATTGTTGTCATTCGACGTGTCATTTTATCTTAACGTCATTTTAGTTTGTGGATATTTTAGTTAGTCATGACAAGCTAAAATGACCATACAAAAATGATGACAACCTTAAATGACCACAAAATAAAATGACGACAAGTTAAATGTCCACAAACTAAAGTAATGACAAGCTTAAATTCTAACAAAATAAAATGATGACAGGTTAAAGTGACAAGAAAAAAGACAAGCTATAATGACGCGACTACCTAAATTCATAAAAAGCTAAGATGACGACAATATAAACAGGACAAGCTAAAATGACCACTAACTTAAATGATTACTAGCTATAATGACAATAAGCTTAACCAATGACAATAATTTATCTGTACCCCGAAGACAAAAGACATAAAAGACATAATACAGTTTGGCTTCGGGGTATAGATGTGTTATTGTCATTAATTAAGCTTGTCATTTTAGCTTGTCGTCTTTTTATTCTTGCCACTTAAACTTGCCATCATTTTAGTTTGTTATCATTTAAGCTTGTCGTTACTTTAGTTTGTACTTGCCATTTTAGTTTGTGGTCATTTATGCCTGTGATCATTTTATATGGTCATTTTAGCTTGTCATCATTTTAGATTGTCTTCATTTGACATGTCGTCATTTTATCTTATCTTTATTTTAACTTGTCCTTATTTCTTTGTGGTTATTTTAGCTTGTTATTTAGTTTGTGGTTATTTAAGCTTGTCATTTTTATAAATTATCGCCATTTTAGCTCGTCAATATTTTAGCTTCTCAATATTTTGGGTTGTGGTCATTTAAGCTTGTCATTTCTTTATATTGTGGTCATTTTAGCTTGTAATAATTTTAGTTTGTGGACATTTAAGCTTCTCGTCATTTTCAACTTGTCATCATTTTATTTTTGATCATTTTAGCTTGTCGTCATTTATAGCTTATCATCATAACTTGTTATCATTTTATTTTTTGTTTATGTAAGCTTGTCATTTAGTTTGTGGTCATTAAAGGTTGTCATATTTATATTTATGTATCGTCATTTTAGCTTATTGTCAATTCAGCTTGTCCTCATTTTATTTTGTGGTACCTAATTTTAGCTTATCCTTTGTGGTCATTTAAGCTTGTCATCATTTTAGTTTGAATACATTTTAGCTTGTCATATTTATACATATTCCTGTCTTTTATATAAAAGACAGGAATCTAAAATGACGATAAGCTAACATGATGACAAGCTTGAATGACCACAAACCAAAATAATGATAAGATAAAATGACGAAAAGCTAAAATTAAGACAATCTCATATGACGAAAATCTAAAATAACCACAATCTAAAATATCCTAATCCAAGCTAACATAATGACAATTTAAAATTACAGTAAGTTACAATAAAGACGTGCTAAAATGGTGAAAAGATAAAATAACAACAAGCTAAAATGATCACAGGCTAAAATTATGACCAAGTTAAAAATGATAAAATAAAATGATCACGTTAAAATAACCGCAAGCTAAAATGATGAAAAGTTAAAAGTTAAATATATAATATAATATAATCTAAAATAAGAACTATTTAAAATAAAGTCAAGCTAAAATGACGATAATCAAAAATGACAAGAATCTAAAATGATGACAAATTAATATTAAGATTTCGATTTACACTTATGACCAGAAACCAAAATAATGACAAGCTAAAATGATGACAAGATAAAATGACCAGCTAAAATGATGATAAGTTAAGAATGAGCTAAAATGACTACCCAAAATGATAACATTCTAAAGTGACAAGCTTATAAGCCAAAATAAGCACAATATAAAAATGACCACAAACTAAAATAGTTTTTCATCGTCATTCTTTTAATTTTGTTGTATTTCCATTTTTTTTGTAAAGCAACATTTTAAATTTTTATATACCATTTAAGGGTCAAAAACCTTATTATTTTTTCTAAAATTGTGTATGCCACAGGGTTGCGTTTGGTGTCCATTTATATTAATAAAACTCACAATCTACTTCCTTAAATGGCATTTATAAAACCATCAGTAATTTAAAATACATTGTAGGAAAAGTATGCAAAGTTTCAGTCTTATTTATACAATATACAATACAAAGGTCCGCTTCGTTGTAAAATCTTCCGGATATCCATCACGAAAACGTCTCCGAGTTAATCTTAAACGAGAATTTAATATCGTCGTTGTCTTTAATGAGCCCTTGCGCCGCCCGCCGCTCGCCCAAAACATAAAATATTCATCGTGTTTCCAAATCCAATTTGATCCCTCGACGATTTTAAAGTTGGCGCAATTATGCACGATCACACTGTACACTGTATACACCGATGACTGAAGACACAATCGCAGAGAGCGCGTCGCATGGATTTCCCCGAACAATAACAACTGACAGTCGCATGATGGATCGCTAGACAATATGGCGCAAGCAAGGACCAGAGCCAAATTTCAATCCGACTATCAAGACTTCTGCAGGGTCGAACTAGATGAAATGTTCCACCAAGACCTCTGAGAGCTTTTCTTCCTTCAACACTTTATCCTCTTGAAGAACTCTCATCGTTTTATTAATATAAATGGACACCAAACGCAACCCTGTGGCATACCCACTTTTAGAAAAAATAATAAGGTTTTTCACCCTTATTTATGTAAACGGTATATGCCTGTGGAATAAAGAAATTTTAAATGTTGCGTTTATTTTAACGTGATCATTTTAGATTGTCATTTTTAACTTTTAGCCTGTGATCATTTTAGCTTGTTATCATTTTATCTTTACACTATTTTAGCACGTCTTTATTTTAACTTATCCGCAATTTTTAATTTTCATTATGTTAGCTTGGATTTGGACATTTTAGATTGTGGTTATTTTAAATTTTCGTCATATGAGATTGTCATATTTTTAGCTTGTCGTCATTTTATCTTGACATTATTTAGGTTTGTGGTCATTTAAGCTTGTCATCATGTTAGCTTATCATTTTAGATTCCTGTCATTTTAGATTATCATTTTAGCTTGTCTTTATTTTAACTGATTGTCATTTAAGCTTATCATCATTTTGGCTTGTAGTTTTGGAGCATAGTGCATCCCGTGGGATTTTTTGTGAAGGGAAGATGAAACTATCTGAAATCAGTTTTTTATACACAAGGCAGTAGTGTATTATAGGGTGTTTTGTTTAAAAATGTGTCAATTTTTTATGACGTCATTAATCCGATACCTAACTATTATATCAGGTATGCGTTTATAAAATGTCGCATAATTTCGTAATTAGTGGTCCTATTAAAAAAAATTATATAATCTGTTAAAATAACCATAAAAAAGGAAAAAAAATGATTTAAAACATTTTTTTTATCTCAAATGGTTAAGAAAATATTGGCTTTTAAAACTGACATATTGTTATATTTTGCCTGGATCGATTTGAAGCTATTTTGCAAGAAATTTGAACTTTTATGAGCTGTAACTCAGCTATTTTTGGTTCAATAAAAACGATGTTTTTACCGTTGAATGCGAAATTTAACCACCTTTCAACCTTATATCGGATTTGGCATTTATCGGATTTGCCATACCCTCTCGATGCTGAAAAATCTAAAATTAAAAATCTTAAATTAAAAAACAAAAATATACCGTCATTTAGGTAAATGGCCCAAATAAGAAAAAAGTTTTTTGTGTTTAGCGCACCAAAATCACCCTAAAATTTAAAAAAAAGTTTCTATTTTTCCTTGTAAAACAGTGTAATAAATTATAATTAACAGGAAATGGTAATTAAATAGGTAATAGTAAATATTTTAAAAGAAAACTGTTAAAATTAAGTATTTAGAAATTAAAAATGCTTTTAAATTCAATAAAAGTCTATATAAAATCAAATTTAAACACAAAACCATACCTTAATTTAAAAAAAAAACAGCAAAAAAGTATTAAAATCCTAAAATACTTTTGACAGTTCTATGTAAACATAAATTGATAAAGTCAAGGCACACTTAATTTATAAGCAACCAATGAAACTACTTAAATTTGCTAAAACAGTTTTATTTCAAAAAAGTCACTGTTGCTAGAGGCTAAAAAAATTGATGGGCCATCAAATTTGACGGCCCATAAAATTATACAATTGTTTCGATACACGGTCAAATGACAATAAAAAAATGTCAAATGTAATTTAATACAAAGGGCACAATAAAATTAATTATTTGGCATTTTATAAATGAATGTCGAAAATGGTGGACATTTTGGATCAGAAATGCCATAAACACCACCAGACATATTTTCAAGGTGAACACCCGGTACCACACAACTCAAAAAGGTATAAAAAAGCTATTCCATATAGTCCCATCATCCCTTCATAACAAATCCCACGGAGAACATTTTATTGCTTTATGCTCCAGGACTATTGTGGTTATTTTAACTTACATTTTAGCTTGCGGTTATTTTAACGTGATGTTTTTAGCTTGTCATTTTTAACTTGTCATCATTTTTGCCTGTGATCATTTTATATTGTTGTCATTTAATCTTTTTACTTTTTAGCATGTCTTTATTTTAACCTAGGGTAATTTTAGATTGTCATCAGGTTAGCTTTAATTTGGACATTTTAGTTTGTTAAATTTTCGTTATTTGAGATTTTCATAATTTAAGTTTGTCGTCATTTTATCTTGTCATTATTTTGGTTTGTGGTCATTTTTAGCTTGTTATCATGTTAGCTTATTGTAATTTTAGATTCCTGTCATTTTAGTTTATCGTCATTTTATCTTGTCATTATTTAGGTTTGTGGTTATTTAAGCTTGTGGTCATTTTAGATTATCGTCATTTTAGCTTGTCTTTATTTTAACTGGTTGTCATTTAAGTTTATCATCATTTTAAGTTTTCATCATTTTAGCTTGCGGTTATTTTAACGTGATCATTTTAGCTTGTCATCATTTTAGCCTGTGATTATTTTATCTTGTTGTCATTTTATCTTTTTACCGTTTTAGCATGTAATTATTTTAACCTAGGGTAATTTTAGATTGTCATCATGTTAGCTTGAATTTAGACATTTTAGATTGTGGCTGACTTAAATTTTCGTCATATGAGAGTTAAGTTAATTTAAGTTTTTCGTCATTTTATCTTGTCAATATTTTGGTTTGTGGTTATTTTAGCTTGTTATCATGTTAGATTATCAATATTTTAGCTTGTCTTTATTTTAACTGGTTGTCATTTAAGCTTATCATCATTTTAACTTTGCATCATTTTAGCTTGTGGTTATTTTAACTTGTTGCCATTTTAGCTTGCGGTTATTTCCACGTGATCATTTTAGCATGTCATTTTATCTTTTCACCTCTTTAGCATGTCTTTATTTTAACTTATTTTAATTTTAGATTGTCATCATGTGTTTAGCTTGGATTTGGACATTTTAGATTGTGGTTATTTTAGATTTTCGTCATATGAGATAATTTAAGCTTTTCGTCATTTTATCTTGTCATTATTTTGTTTTATGGTCATTTTAGATTTTCTTCATATGATATTGTCATAATTTTAGCTTGTTGTCATTTTATCTTGACATTATTTTGGTTTGTGGTCATTTAAGCTTGTCATCATTTTAGATTTCTGTGATTTTAGCTTGTGGTTATTTTAAATTATCATTTTAGCTTATCTTTATTTTAACTGATTGTCATTTAAGCTTATCATTTTAACTTGTCATCATTTTAGCTAGCGTTTATTTTAACTTGATCATTGTAGCTAGTCATTTTGGATTTTGGTTATTTTAGATTTTCGGCATAACGTCATTAACTAGCTTATCGTCATTTTAGAATTTTGTCATTTTGGATTATCGTCATTTAAACTTGTGGTCATTTTAGCTTGTAATTTTTAACTTGTCATACCTTGTTATTATTTTAGCTTGTCTTTCTTTAAATTTTTTGTCAAATGTTATAGTTATCATCATTTTTGCTTTTGGTTATTTCAGTTTTTTGTCATTTTAGCTTGTCGTCTATAAGCTTGTCATCATCTTAATTGTACCCGTGTTGTTTTTTCTAGGTTAACCCCATTTTTATCGAATATATTAATAATAAAAAATTATAAATTTATATTTTTACACGAAAACGGCAAAATTAGTAATTTTAGATCTAAAAAAGTATTTATTTTTTGTTTTGAAAATAGTTTGTGGTCATTTTTAGATTATCCTTATTTTTGCTTGTCATTTTAGCTTATGTTTTTTGTCATTTTAGCTTGTCATCATTTTAGCTAGTCAATTTATCTTGTCATCACTTTAGCTCGTCGTTATTTTAACTAGTTGTTATTTTAGATTAACAACATTTTAACTTGTCGTCAATTTAGCTTCTGAGTATTTTAACGTGATTAATTAAATTTGTCATTTTTAACTTGTTATCATTTTAGCCAGTGATCATTTTAGCAAGTTGTCATTTTATCTTTTCACCTTTTTAGCATGTCTTTGTTTTAACTAATCGTAATTTTAGATTGTTATTACTTAGCTTGAATTTGGACATTTTAGAAGTGGTTATTTTAGATTTTCGTCATATGAGAGATCGTGACAATATGGCGCAAGCATGGACCAGAGCCAAATCGCTCTTTTCCACGTAAATTCGACTATCAAGCTTCTACAGGGTTGAACTAGATGAATTGTTCCATCAAAATTTTCTTATTTTTAAATATCCTTATAAGGATAGGAACTATAGTTTGTCTAATGAACGGATGTATAATGAATATTGTGAAGACCATTGAAACTGAAAACTTTGTGTTGTCAACACCTAGATCCACCCCTGTCCCAGAATCCTTATTTGACCACCAAAAGACATCCAATAGGGTTGACTCGACTAACTGTCAAACAATGATTTATATTCCTGCAGACACAAACTCACAGCACACTGCAGTGTTTTTGCCGCGACGTGTTGACGTTTCGTTTTTTTTATTCCACACTTAATATTTTACTCTGTTGTCACCACTCTCAAGCAGCCAGCGTTTTCCATTATTTGATTATACAACGCAAGTCGACTTGATGGAAAGGGGAAATGTTTCTCACGATGTTCTATTAGAACCTAAAATAATTAACTTAATTTTTAATGACGATTTTTATGTTTTATGCTACAAGGTAATATTTCGGAATTATATACCTATGATGATTTTATATTGTATCCCACATGGTAATGTTTGGGGAGCCCCACATGGTAATGTTTGGGGAGCACTAATGACTTTCTAAAATAGCTTTTTAAATGTCAAGTAAATTTTCTACATTGATTTTTCATTATTTTTCCTGATTCCAAACGAATTTCAACATTATTTCCCAAGGTTCTGTTTGGGGATCATTTAAATAGACCAGCCTTATCAGTGACTTCCTAAGGCATCTTTCTATTAAACCAATAAGATAAAGGTCAATATTTATAATAAATTCTACACAAAATGTTTTAAATTTAAAAACTCCAACCTAATTTTCAATGCCGAATTTTGACGATTTTATATTGTATCCCACAAGGGAGACCAATAATGACATCCTAAAATAGCATTTTAAATGTCAAGTCAATGTTCTCATTGATTTTTCATAATTCTTCCTGATTGCAAACAAATTTTAACATTATCCCCCAAGGTTCTGTTTGAGGACCATTTAAATAGAAAAGCCTTACCAGTGACTTCCTAAGGCAGCTTTTTATTAAACTAAGGTTGACATTAAAATTAATGTCAATATTTATAATAAATTCTAAACAAAATGTTTTATATTTAAAACCCCCAATTTAATTTTCAATACGAAATTTTAATGATTTTATATTGTCTCTCGCAATGTTTGGGGACCACAAATGACTTCCTAAAATAGATTTTCAAATGTCAAGTCGATTTTCCACATTGATTTTTTCATAATTTTTCCGAATTTCAATATTATTCCCCAAGGTTCTGTTTGGGGACTATTTAAATAGACAAGTCTTATCAGTGAATTCCTAAGGCATCTTCTTATAAAATTAAGGCTGACATTCATAATGAATTCAAAACAAAACGTTTTAGATTTAGGAACCCTCAGTTTCTTATTCAAATTTACGGTAAGCAATCACGTAAAAAATTGACTTGCCACCCCATCATATAAGTTAGTGTGCATGTGTATTTAGGTGCGGTTTGGGAAAAAATCCCCTATGCAAACTAGCTGCTGCGCTGGGCGCGGGGGTGCGGAAGAGAGCATTCAAATCGCAAACCGTTTATAATCGATCTTTTTAGTCGCTCTGCGTTCTGTGCGAGAGAAAAGGCACATCTCGAAAGCCTTATCGCTGCCCAGCAGATGCTGGCAGAGCGTTTGCTTGTTTGTTTTTCCTATTTCCCTTTGCCTGCCCGCGATCTGCATCGACATGCAAAACGATTGGAAAAGAGCGTTTGAATAAATATTGAAACTGGTTTAAGGCGTCAAACCACGTGGAAAGCCCTCACAGGATTAAGTTAGAGGAAAATGTAGAATATCTTGGATATGTTAAGGTCAGAATTGTAAAAAAATTAAAACATAATTTTATCTAAAAATATATAGAAGTATAATTTTAAATTCATTATAAACGACATCCATACTTTAATAGGAAGATGCCTTGGCAAGTCGCTTGTATACAAGCTTTCATCTAAATGCATTTGGTCCCCAAACAGTACCTTGTGGGACATAACTAAAAACCGTTTAAAATCATAAAATATTATAAAAACTCAATATTAAAAATTGACTTGACATTTGAAAAGCAATTTTAGGAAGTCATTTGTGGTCCCCAAACATTACCTTGTGGGGTACATTATAAAATCATCAAAATTCGGTATTGAAAATGAAGTTGGGGATTTTAAATTTAAAACATTTTGTGTACAATTTATTATAAGTATTGACCTTAATTTTAATGTCATCCTTAGTTTAATAGAAATATGCCTTAGGAAGTCACTGGTAAGGCATGTCTATTTGAATGGTCCCCAAACAGAACCTTGGGAGATAATGTTGAAATTCGTTTGGAATCAGGAAAAATAATAAAAAATCAATGTAGAAAATTGACTTGACATTTAAAAAGCTATTTTAGGAAGTCATTAGTGGTCCACAAAAATTACCTTGTGGGACACAATAAAAAATTATCAAAATTCGGTATCAAACATTTAGTTTAGGTTTTTTAATTTAAAACATTTTTTTAGATTTTATTATAAATATTAACCATAATTTTAATGTCATTCTAAGTTTAATAGAAAGATGCCTTAGGAAGTCACTGGTAAAGCTTGTCTATTTAAATGGTCCCCAAACAGAACCTTGGGGGATAATGTTGAAATTCGTTTGGAATCAGGAAAAATAATGAAAAATTAATGTAGAAAATTGACTTGACATTTAAAAAGCTATTTTAGGAAGTCATTAGTGGTCCACAAAAATTACCTTGTGGGACACAATAAAAAATTATCAAAATTCGGTATCAAACATTTAGTTTAGGTTTTTAAATTTAAATCATTTTTTTTAGATTTTATTATAAATATTAACAATAATTTTAATGTCATCCTTAGTTTAATAGAAAGATGCCTTAGGAAGTCACTGGTAAAGCTTGTCTATTTAAATGGTCCCCAAACAGAACCTTGGGGGATAATGTTGAAATTCGTTTGGAATCAGGAAAAATAATGAAAAATTAATGTAGAAAATTGACTTGACATTTAAAAAGCTATTTTAGGAAGTCATTAGTGGTCCACAAAAATTACCTTGTGTGACACAATAAAAAATTATCAAAATTCGGTATCAAACATTTAGTTTAGGTTTTTAAATTTAAAACATTTTCTTTAGATTTTATTATAAATATTAACCATAATTTTAATGTCATCCTTAGTTTAATATAAAGATGCCTTAGGAAGTCACTGGTAAAGCTTGTCTATTTAAATGGTCCCCAAACAGAACCTTGGGGGATAATGTTGAAATTCGTTTGGAATCAGGAAAAATAATGAAATATCAATGTAGAAAATTGACTTGACATTTAAAAAAATATTTTAGGAAGTCATTAGTGGTCCACAAAAATTACCTTGTGGGACACAATATAAAATTATCAAAATTCGGTATCAAACATTTAGTTTAGGTTTTTAAATTTAAAACATTTTCTTTAGATTTTATTATAAATATTAACCATAATTTTAATGTCATCCTTAGTTTAATATAAAGATGCCTTAGGAAATCACTGGTAAAGCTTGTCTATTTAAATGGTCCCCAAACAGAACCTTGGGGGATAATGTTGAAATTCGTTTGGAATCAGGAAAAATAATGAAATATCAATGTAGAAAATTGACTTGACATTTAAAAAAATATTTTAGGAAGTCATTAGTGGTCCACAAAAATTACCTTGTGGGACACAATATAAAATTATCAAAATTCGGTATCAAACATTTAGTTTAGGTTTTTAAATTTAAAACATTTTTTTTAGATTTTATTATAAATATTAACCATAATTTTAATGTTATCCTTAGTTCAATAGAAAGATGCCTTATAAGTCACTGGTAAAGCTTGTCTATTTAAATGGTCCCCAAACAGAACCTTGGGGGATAATGTTGAAATTCGTTTGGAATCAGAAAAAATAATGAAAAATCAATGTAGAAAATTGACTTAACATTTAAAAAAATATTTTAGGAAGTCATTAGTGGTCCACAAAAATTACCTTGTGGGACACAATATAAAATTATCAAAATTCGGTATCAAACATTTAGTTTAGGTTTTTAAATTTAAAACATTTTTTTTAGATTTTATTATAAATATTAACCATAATTTTAATGTTATCCTTAGTTCAATAGAAAGATGCCTTATAAGTCACTGGTAAAGCTTGTCTATTTAAATGGTCCCCAAACAGAACCTTGGGGGATAATGTTGAAATTTGTTTGCAATCAGGTAAAATTATGAAAAATCAATGAGAAAATTGACTTGACATTTGAAAAGCTACTTTATGAAGTCATTAGTGGTCCACAAACATTACCTTGTGGGATAGAATATAAAGTTATCAAAATTCGGTATTAAAAATTAAGTTTATTATTGTTTTTTATCCATTTACATATTAATGTTAATGGTCCTCAAACACGACCAGACTAATTTAAGAGGATACTAGTTTTTAGTGTTTAGTAAATATTTATTTTTAAAAATTTTAAAAATTGCTATCGTTATTGTCGGTTTATAGGTGTAAAATAAGCAGAAATGACAACATAAGGGACCAGTTTTGTGAATTTTCGTGCTCTGTCATTAATCATACGATTTTCAAGATGGACGACCTGCGTGTATATTTCTGATATCCGCAGAGGAGTGAATGCCTAATGCCATATAAATAGGATTTTAAGCTCCTTGTGTGTTGCCCGCAATATTTTAAATTTAATTCACAATTTTATACCTACTTACAATCCTATTTTACGAAGTCGTTCCTTGTCCAAATGGTCCTCAAACAGAACCTTGAGGCATATATAACAAAACCAATGGAAATAGAAATTCTTTAAAATCTGAATGAACAACAATAACATTATATACAATAGTATTTTATGTGTCAAGTTTGATTAAAGTCACGAATTTAATTTAGGCACGAGGGAGCTTGCGAGCGAGTGCTTAATTAAATGCATACTATACTTTTTTACGACAAATACTAAATATTGTCTAAAAAATGATTTAAATTAAATATTTGTATAAAGCGACATCTGTACGAAAATAAAGCTGTCAACTAACTTTAAACTAACTTCAGCCCCTGACTAAAAACCTGTTGCCAACTTCAGCCCGTGACTAAAACGCCATGAAGCCACAGCTTGTTAATGTGTATTTATGGGGTACTTAGTGTCATGAAAATATTATAAAATATTCCTATTAGACTCTAAAATTCATAAAAACGAATTAAATTCTTGTCTAATGGGGGATTTTCTCAATACGTTGAACAATGAAAATCAAGTCAAATAAAAAGCGGGCGCGATCCCTAATCCCCTTGATATGGTCCTTATTTCTTATTTATAAAGTGTATGCATGGGCAATTCGAGTGGCTTATCCTGCGGAATTACGGTGCTCGCCTTATGCTTCGCATAGATATCGCGATCCTGCAAGGAAGGATTCCTGCCGCGCAGGAGTTTTATTTGGTTTTTGACACGCTGATTTCTCGAGATTTATTATTGATGGGCTATAATGTAGGGGTTTTTACGGTTCAGAGAATGCCATGAAGGAATAAAAGGATTATAAAGGATATTATGTATGAAATGTCCTTAAAATCCTTTTCAAATTTTTTATTAAAAGAATTAATACTACAGAAAATAAGCTGTATCAGCTGTATGTATAAAATTTATATTTTTTTCTTTATGGATATATTTAATTGTAAAGAGGTCAAATTTGGGAGATTTCGGATGCCAAAATGTTAAACTGTCCGATTTTATAATTTTTTCAAAAATACCATTATCGGTTTTAAAAAAATATATATGTAATCAATATTACCATTACTTTAAATTTTGTTAAAGTAAAACGTACAAGATAAGACATATACATAAAGTTTTATAAACACAAAAAATTAACCAAATAGTTTAACTAAACTTGCAGGTTAATTTATTTTGGTTATATAACCCATAAGTAAATTTACTTATGCTTTAAAGCATCCTGAAATCGCCATATAATTAGTTTTATTCCAAAACAAAAGGTGATTTAACTAACCCAATAATAAAACATAATATTATTTTATGTTTAAAACTATTTTAAATCTATTTCAAACGAACGTAGAAATAAAAATTTTATTTTCTTTATTTCTTATTTTTTTAAAGCGCATTTAAAATATAAAACTATTATGTACTATATATATTCTATTCTATATATATTCTACAAAAGTTGGGCAACTTTTGACCTCATTTTATTTATATAGTTTTCGGAGAAAATTAAACAGTATTTTGTTATGAGAACATGGATATAATATAATAAATATACTGTTCCAGACCGGGCCAGTCACTTTTTCAAAGAGTTTCTGAAATATCTGTGTTTTCTAAATTTGAATGCAACGGAAGTGACGAGTATACCAGGGTACTAACTAAATACATAATTTATTGGAAAATATAAGATTTATTGCATCTTTGAGCATATTAAACGTTAAATATCTTAAAATCAAATAATATATTATGGTATACCACACATCAGTGGCGGCTGGTGGATTTTGGTATACCGATATCTCAATTATTAAATATGGGACCCACACCAAATTTATATGAGTTTGTGACATTAAATAAACAAGTTCTGCGCGAGCAGAATTTAAATTGAAGTTTGCGAAAAAAAGATAACCGAAACATCGAACATGGAACTGTCGACACGGTACTGATGAATGGGATACAAATTTGAGATTATAATTCGAAATTAAGTATTTTACTGATATTTTTTATTAGTGGATGCTACTTATCAACAAATTACATATAGCCTTATATAAATTACAATAAAATATATATACGTAAGAAAATAACTACTCACCACAGTATTGAAATTTTGACTGGAACTATACGTGAATTCACCACAACTTCGCCGCTTGCATTGTTTTCAAGATGACTTTCGTGCAAAGGGCGGGCTCTGTAGGTAATTTTTTACCAACACTTGAGTAAAAACGAGGACTTGACGTTTAAACTTCAATATTTCGCAGGATTTTAAATTTTAACATTGGACACAGAACTGACGGGTAAAAGTGAGTACAAAGATTATCATTTTTTTTTAAATTGCTATTATTCGAATCTATGATAAAATATGAAAAAAACATTATTTAACCAATAAAATAACTAAATTTTATATAATATGCACTTATCAAATAAAATGCACCCTGTATATGCTAAAATAATAATCAAAATTAAAATGTCATAATATCGTTAGTATATAAAAAAAATTATTAAAACATAATTAACAAAAACTTTTTTTGGTCGTAAGACATCAACTTTATCATCACGGACAAATAAGGTAAATAAATAAACAAGAAGTCTTACAACATGACGTTCTAAAAATATCCACTTTATGCTTACTAAGACATATCAGGGGTGTTTTGCCCCCAAAAATATTGAGAGGATTTTCACCCTCGCCTACAGTCGCTCTCGTAACTACTGATTAGAATTGAGAGGGTCGATTTTGGGCAAAAATAGTCTGGTTCAATGTATCGCCTAAACTAGTAACCTACTGACCAAGAATTTGATTTTGTATCTCAATTTTTAAATCTCAGTTTTTGGGAATTTGTTAAAATTTGTTTTGCATAGTATTTTACATTATATTTTTACATTTTGAAACTCGTAGTTTATGATTAATAATCTAAAAAAGTCATGACAAAGTAAAATTAAATGTACAAATGATAATTATATGGATATAACGTGTAAATTAGCCTGGAGGGAATTCTTATTTTTTACAAATTTAAATTAATCATATTTTAATTATTTGCTTTTATATTTTCATTTAATTAAGTATCAAGATAATTTTATAATTATAACTGAGTTAATAAGTATTAAAATGTTAAAGAGTGGAATGTTTTTTAATGATTTATAGTTTGAGTAAGTGTTTTTAAATTATAGATTTTAGGTAACTTAAAATCATACAATGAAATACCAAATGAAATCTACAGCTCGATTTTAATTCTAAAATATCATCGATTACAATCATACCCCTTGTAAACATTTAAAAAATATTTGTTAATTTTAATTAAATTTTAACCAGATTTTATGTTAATCCATGTTCACATAACTTTATGTTAAGTTTACAACCAATTGTAATCTGTTAACTAACTGAAAAAATAGTTTTATATATAACAGACTTTTTTATATTTACTAACATAATTCTATGTTAATAATTTAACCGTAATTCTTGTAATTTTCAAATAGAACCTTATTTTTACAAACCTTTTTGTAGACTACAACTACATGTTAACAAATCTGATTTTTATAACCTAGGTAATATTTATTATGGGCGAACATACCTATATTTTATAAAAAATTTTCATGACAATTTTACCAAATGAGCAAGTGGCAGTTAAGTAGCAATTTTAATAATAAAGGAAAAAAAATGTAATTCTAATGACCTAAAAATAAATGTGATGTTGCTATTACAATATTTTTTCTTTGAAGGTGTCATTTACATTTAAGTTAACTAACATTATTTTTTTTCTTTATTATTAAAAATGTTACCTACATGCCCTTTCAATTGTACTTTTTATATAATTTGTTAAGGGTAAATTTTGAAATAAAAATATTTTTTTTAAATTTTCTGCTTGTTTGTATGGTTTTGATAAGATTAAGCATTTACCGCGATATTTCGCGAAATTAAAGTAATTTTAATTTTTAGTGAAACGTAATTAAAATTCCGTAGCTAGCTAGTCTGCAATATTTCAAGACAGTGGAAAAAATAAAAGCAGCAAAGTAAAGCGCGGGTAGCAGGTAAAATATGCTACGTCTTATCATTGAGCCCGGCAAAGATATTAGATGTTAGACACTTTAAGTAAAATTATGCAAATGATGTAAGAAGAGGTGGGAGCCGGGTCGAAATTAAATTTTGATTCGACTAATGGTGGAAAGAGTGGAAAAAGGAGAAGAAAATCATTGGCAAACCACATAGCAATAGCTGCAGCCGCGGTAGGTATCTGCTATCCATCTTTGGTGTGGCGCGGTGCTAAAGTGGGAGCAATTTGAGAAAAACAAAAGAGCGCATTGATTCGGAATATGAAAAAATAAAGAGTGGAAGTAGAAAAAAACAAAAGAAGCCCGCACACCTCGTATTGATTGCGCAGCGACAGCCCGGTGACATTCTTTATCAATACGTCACAGCTCATATTTCAAGTTTCTGCAAACGCCCTCACTGTTACAAAGAAACTAACTTCTTTCGGTAGCCGGGAGGGCGTGGCCAGAAAGCCGGCGGCTGGTGGGGCGGCCAATGTCGGCGCGGGACGCCGAAGCGCCGACCAATCGGGCGAGGGGAGTGCGTGTCTCGATGCGGCACGCCTTCGAGCACTTGCAGCCGTTTTTCCAAATGTTTTTATTTATTACATCTGTAACAGTAGAGTGTACTGGTTGTGTCTGCTTCCTTCAGGTCGGCACACACACACACACACACACAGACGGCACAGAGTGAGTGAGTGAGTGAGAGTGTACAGCCCGGTTGCGCGCATTCGGGGCCCCGCCTAGTACATACAGACAGACAAACAATACGACACCGTCACTATTACGAAACACCTCGGACTGTATGCCTGTGAACATTTCAGTTGTTGTGTTTCTAATTGCTGCTGCTGCAACTGCAACCAAATGAACCCTAGTGCTCACGCATCATCAACCATATAAGTTGATAATAAGTTGATCTCATCATCAATCGCGTAATATAGTGTTTTCGAATAGTATAGTTTCGCGTCGCGCTATGATGGACGGCACAGGCCTGGACTCCGCCAGCGAGCACAGCAGTCACGCTTCGTCAGGCTCATCGCCAGCCGTTGCCATCAAACCGTCTCCTTCGCCGCCGACCAACAACAACCACTCGTCGAACAACCACAACCACAGCCCGCGGCAAGCGTCCCCGCTGGGCCCGCCGATGTCCATGGCCCACGCTCTCAGCCCGCCACCGGTCTCGTCGGCCTCGCTGGCGAGAAGCATGGCTCTCGGCCACCTGCCGCCTCCGGGCTTGGGTCTGCTCAACTCCCTCGGAGTGCTGCACCACAGTCCGTTGGACCTGATGGCCCACCACGGCCCGCCGAGATCGTACAACAGCCCGCCGCCCATCTCCACCTCCGATCCCACGGCGAACGAGTGCAAGTTAGTCGACTACCGCGGTCAGAAGGTCGCCGCCTTCATAATCGCCGGCGACACGATGCTGTGCCTGCCCCAGGCGTTCGAACTCTTCCTGAAACACCTGGTCGGCGGGCTGCACACAGTGTACACCAAACTGAAACGCTTGGACATTGTGCCGCTCGTCTGCAACGTCGAGCAGGTCAGAATCCTGCGAGGTCTCGGAGCCATCCAGCCCGGAGTCAACCGATGCAAGCTGCTCAGCTGCAAGGACTTCGACACCCTCTACAGGGACTGCACCACGGCCAGGTACGTTTCCTATTTAATTAACTCGGGCAATCGGAAAAACACAGCTCGAGGCTTTAATCAAACACGTGTCTGTCTATTCCAAATGGAATTCCTGCTATTCTAATATTGAATCAACAATTGATATCTCCCCCTGCGATGTACGAAAAGTGCTTTGCAGTCATCCCCTTGTTTTGCCCTGTAATTATTTCGATTCTTAATAAAAGGGGATGCAATGCAACTAGCTAGCTTTTAACAGAAATGTCTCTGAAAACGAACATTCCGCATGTATATGCATGATCCACTTGGTCGTCCTTCAAGATGCAAATCTCGCGACTCACTTCATTTAAAATTCAAGAAATTCATGATTCTGAATATGATTCTCGTATTATCAAAAGGGTTGCCCGTATAACAAACTAAACGAATCGATTTTAAGGCAAAGCTAATATTTACAAAATTCCATTATACCCCAACAATAGCTGTGATATTTGTATTATAAATAATCGGTAGCATGAACACTGAGGCCTAAAACACGTCCCTGCGGGATACCTTAAGATTCTCGGATAGCCGCTGCAGCGGCTTTGTTAATTCCTTCTCGATAATAGGTTCTGTCAGTTCCTTTTTCAAACCATACAAACCGTTCCGATGTAATTTATTGATTTTTAGGCGCCAACTCTCGATACAATGATTCTAATTCTAATTATCATTCTCATTTATTTTTTCGAAAACGAACGAAAAAAACATAATTAACTTTTCTATGGTATACCTAGTAGTAGTAGTATCATTTTTATTATTTGTGTAAGTGCGGATATAAATCATTGAGGGACAGTAAAACATGTAAAGAAAATTGACTTGTCGCTTTTAACTACCTTCCTAGTGGAGTGGAGATTTTTTGCAACATAGTATGGAAACATATTAACAAATATATTCAAAGATTTACGCAAGCCGTAAATCATGTTTAAATAAATATTGTTGACAGTTACGCCTCGGCTATTAAAACTTGGGTAGTCCTACAGCTTGTTTTAAGAAAATCACTGAGTGAATTTATAGCTCGGAGAGGTCATCATTGACAGTAGGGAACACAAAGACTTTTTACTGCCTCGAGAATCGTATATTATGATTGTTTGTTTTTAAATTGTTCGACGTTTATCTCTTCGCTTATTTTTACAATGTAGGGTTAATTGAAAATCCGTATGGTTATTAATTGAAAGGCCGCTAAGAATGTGTAATTAAAATGTTGCCGATTTATTGAATTGATAAAGCATATTTATCGACTATTTATAGATAATAAAAGCGATTAAAATCGATAAGTAATTCTGTTTGAATGATGGTTTTGCTCCGGTAGATCGTGTACTCAGAACGCATAAAAAGACTAAGAGCAAGAAGCAGCCTGGCTAGTCGACGAAGAGAATAAAAGAGCTATAGAGAGAGGCATGCAATTAATTTTAGATACATACCTCCTCCCCATACACACAATGTTAATCTGCATAGCAGAAGAAGTAGTTTAATAAGGGCCTAGGCCGAGCACATAGCAAGCAATCTCCACCACAATAACGTGCATTAACGTTGCCAACAAAAATATAATAAGTTGCGTACAAACTCTGATTGCTTTTACGAAAATAAATGAAATATTTAACAACTCTTTACACACTCTAAACCTTTTTTTATTTCCCCAGACAAGCCATCTCTTCTTGCATTTTTCATTGCCGTTTTATTATAGTTAAATTAACTTGTTCACACAAATTCCCTGCGAAACGAGACCCGACAAGAGATTTATCTCTTTTTCGAATCCACAGGTTGTACAATTCTATTCCCACTGCAACAGCACAGTCTGTCTGTGATTCCATCGGGAATCCCCCTTCTATTTGTTTCTCTGTCTGTTCAATGACTACGTTTTTCTCTCTCCAAATACGATTTTCATCCTGCAGTTGAATGAAACCGGCGTTTCCCACATTTATACGCCACTTTCTTTCACGTTTTCCTCTGAATTTACCTCTTCTCCTCCTTTTATACTTCAAGTTTATGTAAACACCAGTAAGATGTATTATTATCATTCTTGGATTATGGTGGGTATTTGCTTTTCGATTTTTCATCCAAATTAACATGTCAACAATCCTTTTATACTCCAAGTTTATGTAAACAGCAGTAAGATGTATTATTATCATTCTTGGATTTTGGTGGGTATTTGCTTTTCGATTTTTCATCCAAATTGCATTTCCAGCATTTTTAGCATTTGCTTAGAACATTTTTTTAATTAATTCTATGTTTTAGAACCTTTTTATTTCATAATTCATATTTGTTCCCTCTAAATATTCATTATTCAATAAATCGTATATATACTTATCACCTCTGCACAAACGGCAGCGAGATGTCTCAAACTAAAATCTTTCATATTTGATAAAACGATAAACTTTGCATCTTAAAATCACTCAAACACCCAGTATAAATGATGATGATGCAAAAATTAAAGTCAGTTACCTTCACTATAGCTCGTTCCATTATACCAATGTAGCGCCTTGTAATTAAAACTTCGAACTGTCAATCTCTTATCTCGCGTTATTTGGAACATGTGAGTACGTTTTTTTTATATTTATAAGTAATGTCATTCACAATATGAAATATAAAGGTAATTTTTCTGGTACATGAGATCTTTGCAATGAAGTCAATTCCACAATTAGGATTTACCTAAGTTATTTATTGTGTACCTATTAAGTGTTTACATTTTCACACAACATTTGATTGTTCTTTATTATTATATTAAATCAATTGTGTGGGAATACTAAGAGAATAAGAAATGTATGTATACTCTTTTGTGTTAAAAAGTAATAGTTGTAACAAGGCAGATTTTTCTT
Source organism: Brassicogethes aeneus (assembly GCA_921294245.1). Lineage (NCBI taxonomy): Eukaryota > Metazoa > Arthropoda > Insecta > Coleoptera > Nitidulidae > Brassicogethes > Brassicogethes aeneus. The sequence goes on from OV121138.1 coordinate 5,176,606, forward strand.
CATATGGAAGCAATTACCAATTCCTGCTAATTGCTTGTGTGTATAGGCTCGGTTTTGATTTAATTGTGGCGCAAAAGGGAACTTAATTATCGAAATATAAATAGTCAATGACACTGGCAGCAGGTCTACAACAACGCACAGCAAGCAATTAATTGCATGCGCCCATATAATATGGTAAACATAGCCTGCTGGTGCATTCGAGAGGTCAGTGTTTAGATTTTAGCCCGAAAGGGGGGAAAAGCTCGGACCACAAAACCGCTCTTCTAGTTGACAGAAAACCGCAACGCATATCTCACTTAACCGTGCGCTCGGGCGCGCTGCGATTTATTTAATTGATATTGCCCATTTGCTCCTCTTACTTTAACCAGCTGCTATTAATTTCAATCTAATTTTCTAATAGAACGGTATTCAACCGCCAAATGTGGTTTGAAAACCAAATTTTTGAAGAGAATCCAAAAAAATGTCACTTTGATATAATGAAACGCTTTAGATCATATTGGCTGTGCGTTCGTGGCGTAAGGAATGGGTGGCTGTGAATAAGTAAGAGATATATAGAAATACCAGTGACCACTCGTTTTATGGTAAATCAAGGTGGCTAAATCCGTTTTTAACAAAATTTATGACCTAAACGGCGTTATATTGTTTGAATTTTTTAAATATAAAGGTTGTAGACATAAATTATGAATAATTAAGTTATATCGGACAATAAAAACAAAACCAACAAAATACCTAATTACTCGGACGTTTCCGTCATTATAAATTTATTTCTATGTCTGTAATTTCAATGAATATGAATATCTCATAATAACGGCTTAGAGTTACAGGAAATAAATCAAATTCGATAGGTTTATCATAAATAATTGCATTTATTCATAGTTAATAAAATGTAATAATGTTTTTTGCAATGTTTAGCTATTAATAACAAGAAATTGCAGATATATTTATTTTTCATAATTATATAGTTTTAAGTTGTATTATTAATTATAATTTGGGTAATAAAAATCATGAGAATTTCAACAAATTACATAGTTTTTAATGTTTCAAAGAAGATCAGTTTCTTTATTCTTTCAATGTAGTATACAAAATATCTTACTTTTAGAATGTCACTTTTTGTACCTTTAACATTTCCCGTGTAAGAATTTTTTTTACTTTATATAATATAATAATATTTTGCAATTATATATATATATATATATATATATATATATATATATATATATATATATATATATCCCCACCCAAAATTTTGATTTTATAGGTTGGCTATACTTTAAACAGCATAATATTTTGCATATTGGTTATAATATTTTTATGATTTTTCTAGTACTAACGAGACTTTTCTGGCAATAAATTTTCCAAAGAAAATCCTTTTTTTCTTCTTTAACATTAATAGCCGCTTATTGTAAATAAGTAAATTAAGGACAGCATGGCGAATCGATTTTGACATTAACTGTCAAACCAATGACTGTGATACCAACTATTTAAAGTAAAATTCGACCAAATTAAATTTAAGGTATAAAATTATTTTTTTTTATAGAATTTTTGCAAAATAGATAAAATAGCATGTCATAATGTCATTTTGTCGGACAATTTATAAAACGAGCGACGAAGTACGTCTTATGACATTAGTTCTTTAATAAACTATTCTTAACATAATATTTTAAAGTTATTTTAATATTTTAAAGTATTAATAATTGTTAAGTTTAATTAAAATAATAACGGGAAATGTTAAATTTAAGGTATAAAATTATTTTTTTTTATAGAATTTTTGCAAAATAGATAAAATAGCATGTCATAATGTCATTTTGTCGGACAATTTATAAAACGAGCGACGAAGTACGTCTTATGACATTAGTTCTTTAATAAACTATTCTTAACATAATATTTTAAAGTTATTTTAATATTTTAAAGTATTAATAATTGTTAAGTTTAATTAAAATAATAACGGGAAATGTTAATGGTAAAATTTTTTTATTGGGATGGTTACTTTATTTTCTTATATATGTCGCTTTACACATATATTTAATTTAAATAATTTTTTAGATGAAAGGTACGAGAAAAATGTAGCGTTGATTATTTCCCTCAATATAATATGAACCAATCAAAAGCCTAGAATTTTCGAATAAATTTCGTTTAAATAAGCGATTAAATAAATCACTAGAACTTTTTAACAGCGATTAAATTTTAGCCTCCATATTGGATTTTTGTTTGCGATTTTATGGTGTTATTTACAAGTTTTAACAAACATTTTTTAAAAAACAATAAAAAATAAGTTATCTAGTTTACGAAATATCAATTATTACTTATTACATACCTTAAATTAATGGAATTTTCTTTAAAAAAATATTTATAAATTTTGACACATACGTCAGATTTTATAAATTGTCAAATAGTTTCCTTTAATTCGAGAAATAATCTAGACGTATATCACTCAACCTATAAATTTAATCTGTCAAACTATGCTCAGTAAGTTTTTTATTTGATTTTTCTTTTTGGAAAATAGTTTCATGCAAAATATTAAATTATTTTGCATTCAACATTTTCCAACAAAAACCAAACAAAAAACTACTGAGCCTAGTTTAACCGATTAAATTCATAGTTCTCGTGATATAATATATGATTAAATTGGGATTGGTAAAATGTAAGGTCAAAAGTTGACATTGTATTGCATACTATAACAATTTTAAATATCAACTGTCAATAATTGATGGTAAATGTCAAAATGCCTGTCAAACGTAAAGACTTATTGTTTCAAGTTATTCAAAGGTTTCTTTGTTAATCGAGGCGATTTTAAAATTCGAAATGAACACGAAATCAATATTATAAAGTTCTTCGTCTCGAGTTTGGAAGCAGCTTTAGCAAATTATAGCTTTGGGTCGCGGGCAAAAATTGCAGACCTACGCGGCCAATGAGCGTACGCTATTTCGAATTTCCATAGGTAAAGCGAATCAAATTCGAAATTTCTTAATGGCCTTAGCCTGAACGAACACATCTCTTATACTTATGCAGTTCGAGAGGTATACACTGAGATCATAATTTCGTATCGTTATCTAGCGTTTCAGCGAAACAATTTACTTCGACGCTGTACGCAGAAACAAACAAATTCAATTTTGTTTTATTTTTCAATAAACTCCTTATTAGGGTGATTCATTTCCGCAAAGTTTTTGTTTTCTTCGGTGCTCAAGCAAAATATTAATCTGCATATAGAAAAAAAAATTCTCAACAAGTTTGAGCTCTTAATATAAATTTTAAGTACTTACTATTTAAATTTAAAGTTTTACCGTTTAAAATGCATGTAAAAAATATATATTTTTTTCAAATTTCGAATGCTTACCAACCTTTGACAATATTGCAAATCGGTTTAATACACCTTATGGGGAATTTCACGCTCTTTAAAATTGCTTTTGAGTTTTTTTTGTAACTCGCATTGGTTCACCAGTAGGAGTCGTCAAAGGACAGTTTTTGAAAAAAATCGTTTTTTTTTTTAATTTTATCTAACAAACCGCAAAAAGTAGGGAGAAAAAAGGGCTGAATCATAAAAAAAAGTTATCCAACCAATATTTAATGAATTTACAGCCATTTTTATAACTGAAAACGTAAGAAATTGATAATTACCAACTCATAATGTTATTTAGATTGATTTTTTCTATTTATTATCATTATATTTCCCTACACTAAGAAGTTTTTTAAAATTATTGATTTCTCACTTATAATGAATATGATAACAACAGATAAATTCATAAAAAAACAATAAGAAAATTGTAACGTGGATTTTGCAATTTTTCAACATTTCTGTCATATAGCAAAAAATATAAATAAAGATTATTTAATTTTTTGAAGCGAAATTTGAAATATGTTACATAACCTTCTGTATATTCCGATTAAAGTTTTGTTGTTTTTTTTTATAAATTTATGTGTTGTTTTCATAATCATTATGAGTGAGAAATCATAATAATTTTAAAAAAGTTCTTAGTGTAGGAAAATATAATGATAATAAATAGAAAAAATCAATCTAAATAACATTATGGGTTGGTATTTATCAATTTCAGTTATAAAAATGGCAGTAAATTCATTAAATATTGGTTGGATAACTTTTTTTTTATGAATCAGCCCTTTTTTCTCACTACTTTTGGCGATTTGCTCGAAAAAATAAAAAAAAAAACGATTTTTTTCAAAAACTGTCCTTTGACGACTCCTACTGGTGAACCAATGCGAGTTACAAAAAAAAACTCAAAAGCAATTTTAAAGAGCGTGAAATTCCCCATAAGGTGTATTAAATCGATTTGCAATATTGTCAAAGGTGGGTAAGCATTAGAAATTTGAAAAAAATATATATATATTTTTTACATGCATTTTAAACGGTAAAACTTTAAATTTAAATAGTAAGTGCTTAAAATTAATATTAAGAGCTCAAACTTGGTGAGAAAGTTTTTTCCTATATGCAGATTAATATTTTGCTTGAGCAAAATACCTGTAATGTGAAGAGCACCACAAAACAAATCGGTATGAATCCGTGCAAGTGCTTTTCAATTAAAAAGACAAAAGAATGACATCTGTAATTACAGCAAAGATAAATGCGCTTTAAAGCTAATAAACATCTTATTCATTAGGTGGTTTGTGCGGTTCGGGCCCATAAATTTCAGGCATTGTTAAATCCCGGCATTCTTAATTAATTAACCGAACGCAAAAAACAAATGAGATTTCTGGTTTCTTTTTGCGTATTCGCATCTTACGCCTTTTATAATTAATAATATTTTTATCCCCCTTTAATAGGATTACGTCTCCCCTTTTGCTTTGTTCTTTGCAGGAATAGAATTGGAAGTTTCACGTTGAAACAGAATCTTATTTTAATAACTGGCCCCGGCACACGACTCGGGCTGTAATTAGAGATGTTTAAAAAAGCGGGGTAAAACATGCCAGTCACAATGCTAATGTTGTATTTTTCGATTTTACACAACAGCTGTACACTTACAAGCGTTTTTCGGCGCGGCACTTCATTTAATTTTAGGGTAGCGAAAAAAGCTACGAAACTAGTTCCACAAATAAAGGAGATTAATGCTGTTTGTGACGTTCTATTTTTTGCTATTGATATCTTTTTTAATACGTGTCGGCCTGTTTTGATCGATTGGCCCGCTCTATCGTCCACCCCATAGATACAATTAAGTTTATGGGAAAAAAATGTCACAGATACAACTGGCAAATTTAGTAAGTGATTTTTGGTATTAGGTATTGGTAATTAGTAGAGTTAAATTTAAAAAGGTTGTGACGTTCCTGAGGATTGAACTGAAATTATCTAAATTAGTCAAAACTTTACTATTTAAATAGTAAAAAGTAACTATTTAACTAGTAAAAAGTGAAAATGACTACTTACAAAGTAAAAATTACTATTTTATTATTAGTAAAAATTTAGACTATTGCGTTTGAAAGTGATAAAATAATGTGATTTTGGTGATATACTCGACTTTTATCTAATACATCTCGCTACTGTTTATGCAGAGACGATAAGTATTTATACGAATAATTAAATATTGACTATTAAGGGAAAAATATAAAAAATTACACAATTAAATTATATTAAAAAACCAAATGCTCTTAAAAAGTCTTGTAGGGCAGTTTATGGGAAAATGTCACATATACAAATATCTAAAATGTCCTAAGACTGTACTGTAAGTCATATTTGACCAATAATTGTGAAAAATCAGTAAAATTAGTAAATTTTAACTTAAAAAAGTTGTGAAGTTTCTGAGTATTGAACTCAGGTCTCAAAAGCAATTGGTTACCCTTTACTTTCAAAAACAGTCAAAGTTTGTAAATTATCTAAATTGTCAAAACTTTACTATTTAAATAGTAAAAAGTAACTATTTAAATAGTAAAAAGTAAAAATGACTACTTAAAAAATAAAAATTACTATTTTATTAGTAAAAATTAGAGTATTGCGTTTGAAAGTGATAAAATAATGTGAATTTGGTGATATACGCGACTTTTATCTAATACATCTCGCTACTGTTTATGCAGAGATGATAAGTATTTATACGATTAATTAAATATTGACCATTAAGAGAAAAAAATAAAAAATACACAATTAAAATATATTAAAAAAACCAAACGCCAACTCAGTTTATGGGAAAATGTCACAGATACAACTGTCTAAAATGTCCTAAAACTGTACTGTAAGTTATATTTGACCAATAATTGTGAAAAATCAGTAAAATTAGTAAATTTAACTTAAAAAAATTGTGACGTTTCTGAGTATTGAACTCAGGTCTCAAAAGCAATTTGTTACCCTTTACTTTCAAAAACAGTAAAAGTTTGTAAATTATCTAAATTGTCAAAAATTTACTATTTAAATAGTAAAAAGTAACTATTTAAATAGTAAAAAGTAAAAATGACTACCTATAAAGTAAAAATTATTATTTTATTAGTAAAAATTAGACTATTGCGTTTGAAAGTGATAAATTAATGTGATTTTGGTGATATACTCGACTTTTATCTAATACATCTCGCTACTGTTTATGCAGAGATGATAAGTATTTTAACGATTAATTAAATATTGACCATTAAGAGAAAAAAATAAAAAATACACAATTAAATTATATTAAAAAACCAAATGCCAACTTAGTTTATGGGAAAAATGTCACAGATACAACTGTCTAAAATGTTCTAAAACTGTACTGTCATATTTGACCAATAATTATGAAAAAGTAGTCAAATTAGTAGATTTAAATTTAAAAAAGTTGTGACGTTTCTGAGTATTGAACTCAGGTCTCAAAAGCAATTGTTACCTTTTACTTTCAAAAATAGTCAAAGTTTGTAAATTATCTAAATTAGTCAAAATTTTACTATTTATATAGTAAAAAGTAACTATTTAAATGGTAAAAAGTGAAAATGACTACTTAAAAAGTAAAAGTAAAGAGTATTGCATTTAAAAAAGTAATAAAACAATGTGATTTTGGTACACAAGATTCTATCTGATACATCTCGCTACTGTTTATGCAGAGTGGTTTGTATTTATACGATTAATTAAATATTGACCATTAAGAGAAAAAAATAAAAAATACACAATTAAAATATATTAAAAAACCAAATGCCAACTTAGTTTATGGGAAAAATGTCACAGATACAACTGTCTAAAATGTCCTAAAACTGTACTGTAAGTCATATTTGACCAATAATTGTAAAAAAGTAGTCAAATTAGTAGATTTAAATTTAAAAAAGTTGTGACGTTTCTGAGTATTGAACTCAGGTCTCAAAAGAAATTGTTACCTTTTACTTTCAAAAATAAAAGTTTATAAATTAGTCAAAATTTTACTATTTATACAGTAAAAAGTATCTATTTAAATAGTAAAAAGTGTAAATGACTACTTAAAAAGTTAAGGTAAAGAGTATTGCATTTAAAAAAGTAATAAAATAATGTGATTTTGGTAATACACAAGATTCTATCTGATACATCTCGCTACAGTTTATGCAGAGACGATAAGTATTTATACGATTAATTAAATATTGACTATTAAAAGAAAAAATAAAAAAATCCTTATCCTCAACAATAATAACATTAAATTAAAAAAAAACATAATTCTCTTAAAAAAGTCTTGTGGGTCAGTTTGATGGATTGGCCCATTTGTCCACCCCACGCATACAATTAAGGCCTTTTTATGGGAAAAACGTATATTATCACAGATGCTAGAATGAAAAAAAGAACGGTAAGAAACGTATTTACAAAGCAATTACGTTAAAGTTTGAGTGGTAGCTGGCAAACATTGTCAAACAAGACTCCAGTAGCGCGGCAGAAAGAGTCGCGCCGCAGGGAGCCGTCCTGCGCCCCGGCGTGTAAGCAACACCGCATTAGGCACCTTTCAATGACAACATTAAGCCAAATTATTCACTCAACCAGTCCGCATTGAAACGAGGATTAAGCCGCTCTCTGTGATCATTTCACCAAAAAGGTGCAACTTGCGTCACCTTTACAACACACCATGGCATCCGATAGCGGCAAATGATAAGCACTTACCGGCCATTGTCGTCCCGAGGGACCCTTTTTACGCTTTCCTGGACTTTATGCGCGAATTATTTGTCACAGATCTGATTTTAATGACGGTGCCTGAACTATGTCAGTCCCACTTCAATATCGCATTTTTAATCTTTATGGAGTGGATGGGATTACTACACTTAGTGCTGGAACCATTGTTACCACTCCTAAAAAATAGTATAACCGTACCCACATTTCAAGCCATCTACTTCTTTCGTTCTAGACAGGTGCTTCAACTATTTATTTATCTAATATCCATATTAATAAATGCTTTGCATAACTTAAACTAAGCGGTTCTCCTTGATATCTAGTGACACAAATTTCAAAGATTAAGAACATGGGCGTATCCATTTTGGAAAAAGCTAGCTTCGATACATATAATTTGAGTTTCTTTAGGAGATGTACCAAACGATTTAGAATGTACCAGATATAAAACTACACAGGGTGTCCAAAAACTCTTTAACTATAAAAAGCCTTGTATAGTTCTATATAATTAGTAATAGTGGGTTGGCTTGACACAATACATGAGGGCTTGTTTAATAATAATTTCAATGTCGTGGCAGATGAAGTGTGAATTTTTAATTTTCGCACACAGAAAATAAGCATTAGAGATTGATGAACCTCGATCATCATGCGAGTGTGTTGTAATTAATGAAGCGTGAGTATTTAAAAACGCGGAGCGTTAAGCTTAATAAATCCATTCGCATGAAACAAATGAACATACGCGCACATGCATGCTGTGAACATGTTGTGTGTGCTAATTTTTTCGCCGGTTTAAATTGTTTTGTAGGTCAGCAACAAGGGAGACTTTTACTCAAGCGTCAGTTCAAAGAACGATTGCGATTGAAACAGTGTCCTTTTCTTTGTCCAAAATGTCTTAAAACCCCCTTAAACAGTCAAACATGTCCTTTTGCTTTTGAAAAATGTCGTTTGGGAGATATGCAATGGTGTTATCTTATACATCTCGCTTACGTTTGTGCACGGGTGTTAAGTATTAATACGATTTATCATATTAGGAAAAATATCAATTGAACATGTTTAAAAAAGTAAAATTTGCAATGTTGGTTGTAAAACATGTTCTAAGAACTCCCATTATCGAATACATCTCGCTATGGTTTGTGCAGGGGTGATAAGTATTTATACGATTTATCAAATAAGGTCAGTAAAAAAGGATTTTGATGGAGCATCATGTTGTTAAAACATTGGAAGTGTATTCTGAACAATTGTTCTGTTTAAATTAAAATATCCGTGTGTATGTGCAGTGCATGAATCATATCGTCGGTTATTATTTCGAATAAGATTAGAACTCATATTATTATTACCGGAGGGTATGTTTGGGGAATGCACCCGCCACACTGCAGTCTGATACAGTAGCCCCTGTATTGCTATTGTTGCGTTCGTCGAGTATCCGCTTATATACACGATGCATACGCATCTATCTATCTGCAGTAACAAAAGGCGAGCTTTCATAAGGCCCACGGAAGCGTACAATATGAAATGGCTCATTGCACTTAAAAAATAACAATTTCGCTTAGGTTTTTTATTATTAAATGAGGTCACTGCGGTTTTGGGGCTTTACAAAAAAATCCATGGACAGCTGCTAACTAGATATTAATGATGTTTCAAAAGTTAGAAAGAAACATCTCATAGGATATCTGTATATTTCAAAAGGAGCCTTAATATTGATCAAAGAAGTTTATGTATTTGTTGGAACAAAGAGCCGAGCAAAAGCATTAAGAATTTTAATCAAGCTTATAATATTTAAAAAAGTCTGAAAAATACCAATCAATCTCAGTCTGCAAATAAGATATTTGAGTAACCAATATTAAAAGGAGCCGAGGAAAGAGAGAAAAAAAATAAGGAATGTTTCTTTTTAGGGGTGCGAATTCTTTTCAAATTAGTCTCGGGGAGAGTTAATGAGGGCTGAAATGTTACGTTTTTCTGCTAATTTAAAAAGGAAGAAAAAAGGGGGAACGTCGATCTTACGACTTCATTTTTTCCTCCAACTTTACAGTTTCAGAGCAGTTAATTAAATCGTCACTGGGGGGTGGACACCCTGTGATTCGGCGAAAATTATCCTGCACAGAACATTCCTTAAATACTTTTAAGGGATTTTATTAAATATTTTTTCAACTTGAAAATGACTTTTAAACGCAATAATTTTGCGCAATAAAATCATAAAACGTTTTTATAACAATGTGAACCGAGCGGAAGGTTGGGAAGAAGAAATGTTGGGATTTATAGTTGGGGTATCATTGCGTGTTATGATATCTTATTTCAGAGCCATTAGCAGCTCGTCTGGCCGTTACGTTATAAATGAATTATTGGATTCATTTCGTTTAATGAACCGACTTTTGAGTCTCAAACAAAACACCTATACGAACCGAGTAATGGCCTTCTCACAATACAACCGCACCGGAGTAATGCAACCTTTTATTTATTGTACCATTTGCTTTTTGTCTTCTTTCTTTCCATGCCGTTGTTCTGTTGGTTTTAATGTTGCCACGTATTAATTGATTCTTTGTCATCCATACGTGATTTATGATCGCTTCGATTTTTATTAAATTAATTAACTAAGTAGCTACAATGGACAACATATGTTTGTACATACACAAAGTGTACTGTTTCGCGAAAATATTTTAAAGGCAGTTAATAATAGATGTTATCGGGTTTCGGGGACTCATAATTAAAGAAATTAATAATATCCAAAAGCAGCTGCGCTATTTTAATCATTTTAAACGTTTTCGCGATTTTTATCGAACCAAAAATGCATGAAATATCATCATTAGGTTTTTATGTCTTTTACTGAAAGAGAAATTCAATGCGAGATAATTTGGGTACATTGAATTTTTGTTGCAAAGTAATTACGAATAAAAATAAATAATCATTTAATAATATTTAAAAAAAAAATTATAAAAATATAGGGGTTGTAATAAACATAATATGCATATGCATTATGGGCCCCCCATAATTATAACCTTCGATACGACCCTGCATTTTTCATTTTTTAAATGCGAAAGGGCTTGTTTTACTATATTTTTGGTACAAATTAAATGATCATAAATAATTTTTTCTACTCCCACCTTTAAAACGCCCTTTATCGAACATGTTTCCATGACACTAAGTGACCTTTTAAATACACATTGACAAGTTGTGGCTTTATGGTGCTTTAGTCACGGGCTGAAGTTAGCAACAGGTTTTTAGTCACGGGCTGAAGTTAAGTATTTTAAGTTGTCAAATGTCAAATGTCATACAATCGTTAAAATAAAGTGCCTTTCTTGTAAAATAATACTAAATGTGAAAATTATTTTATTATCTCAATACAAAAATACAAAAGTATTAAATAGTTTCTCAACGCCAATATTTAAAAAGTTTATTTGAACATTGTACTGACCTTTTAATTTCGCCGGCAGTAAACTATAACTTAAATTCGGACACGGACTCCACTGTAAAGTCCTCATAAAACATTTTCTTTACTTTCACTGTGAAAAACTGTCAATTTTCAAAAAATACATTTCGATTTATAACCTTTATAATCTGTTTATAAAATCCAAAAATGTGACATTTGTCGGTGACACACAGATTCCCCTATTGTTTCATAGATTGCGCTCTATACAAATTTTTGATTTAAATCATTTTAAGATAATAATAAGTATTTGTCGTAGAAAAAGTAAAGTATGCACCTCGTTTATAAACTTTTCTATACACTCATTAATTTAAGCACTCGCTCGCAAGCTTGCTCGTGCCTAAATTAAATTCGTGTATAAAATGGCGTTTATCAAACTTGATACGCAATATAGGTACTACTATTAATTAATTAGGATTTTTTTTATTATTATAAGTATGTATGTATATGAATTTTATTATAATTAAATATGGTGTCAAATAAATATCGTTAGGATTTTTTTTAAAAATTCACAAAGAATTTAAAGAGTACCATATCATGATGACTATAGATCAAATAATGATAAACTTAAGTCAAGGCTCCTGGGTTTATGTGGGTCACAAATAAAATATTCGTTTTGAAATAGAGTTGTTTAAAATGTTTTGGAAATGCAGAAACTTTTGTACTGGGTAACTGCTATTTTTATTTTTAATGAACGGGTTGCGATATAGCGTTAGAAAAGTTTTAATGCATCAAATTTTTCATAATTAGACGGGGCGAATCCAATTTAACTGTATAAAACGTGAACTTTTACGAGCGACCACATAAAAAGTGAATATTTAATTACTCAATTCGGGCAAACAAAAATCTCATTTTTACTTTTAATTAACGTAAGCTCTCAGCCTCAGTTTCCCCAAGAAGAAATTATAAAATTTGTCTAATTACCTTCGTGGGTCGCAGGTGCCAGTTTACATCTTTAATTAATGCCATTACTTATTCATCAGTCTGGACTGCTACGGAAGGGTTGCTACGACTTAAAAATTCACCTCCAGAAATTTCGCAACTCGTTTCTTTCCACATAACTCTATGGGTTTATTAACCTCCTCAGTCTTGCCGATGGAAAAATTGATTGATTATTTATTCAAGGCCGCCATCTTGCAAATTTCAATACCCACATCTTACGCATAAATAATCAATAAAGTATGTCGCTTCAAATTTAATTTTTCATGGCACACTTTATCCGGTTTATTTGGACCACAACTTCAAATAATAATTATGGGGTGTAGGATTACTCGTTAGAAGAAAATGGATTAATTTAAGACGTAATGTCGTATAATAACAATCTCACAGCACATATAAATGTACAGTTTGTAACACATACACCTAATTAGACCAAGAGAGTTTTAATTGCGTTGTGGCCACCCCTTTAAGGGAATATACGCCATCAACTTACATTGTCTATGGTTTCCAAAACCATTAATTAACAACATGCGGCCCAAATTCGCTATCTTATTCCTCTAATTGAGTTGATTATTATGTAAGGATCTGATTTATTCACTTTGATGACAGTAATAAGGAACAATAAAATTTTCTCTGGTTCAAGCATGTTTTGAATAAATGCAACATTCGGGCGAATAAATGCACATGCATGTCCAGAAAGAACAGATTGCCGATTCGTGAATCGAACCCCATATCAGAGAGTTATACAACAGCATAATTGGATGAAACTCTTATGTTTCGGGTAAAACGAGCAAAACGAAGACAAACACAGATCTATTGGGAGAACGTATCGTGATTAATCATATTAAAAAGCGCTTTTTGATTCTTATGCAAGTTGCGTGCCCTGGCGTGCGTTTGCGTGCATTCAGACGCGATTTTGAGCGATATTGGGCCTTAAGGGCCCCGAGGGGGCGAGGGGGCAGGGGGGCCGAAGCCCAGCACGCGATCTCCCATCCAAAATGCCCACGGATCGCCGCCGTTTGTGTGTTGAATGTACAGTTTGATTGACATTTGCACAGCACATATGCACTCTATTTGCCTTAAATACTGCACTGTTTGTTTACAATTGAAGACCGCTCAAAAACCGTTTTTCAGAATATTTCAAAACGTCACAGCAGACCTAGTATACTTTCATATGCTTACAGGGTCTATATGTCACTTTTGAAGGAAAAGAAAATTTATATCGGTAGATATAGATGAGATAGATGCTAAAATCATTGCGATAGATGGCGTTTACATAAATAATACTATAGGGTCCCTAGATTTGGGACCTTAGAATACCACCGCCAAAAGTATGTTTTTAGCCATTTTTAAAGACATTTTCAGCTATAAAACCCAGAAATTTTGCCATCTAAAGTCAGTCTCTGGTATATATATTCTTATTTTATGTATCCAACATATATTCTGTTAAATATTCTAAAATATAACTAATAATTATCCTATTTACCTCTTTAACAGCCGTTAAAGGTAACAAATGTCCATTATTATCCCTTTCTGCCTCAAAATAGCGTATTAAGGATGAAACAACTCTTGACTCTTGTCAATACAAGTAGGTATAAAGCTTCGACTGAATTTGATCTACATCAAAAAATCCTTATAATTTTAAAAAATTTAATAAACTATATGTCATGAGAGTATTAAATATTTTTACATTGCAAGTCTCTCTAAAAATTGTTTGTTTTCTTATAACCTAACTTAAAGTAGCATACCCAGTTTTGTCGTTAGAAGTATAAAAGCTTTAATTAATATGAACCATATTCAACAATTATTTAGTATACCTATATTTATATAACTATGTTAACACACTCTTCCAAATAATCCAAAATACTTATTTATTTTGGTTAAAATAGATTTTTCAACCTTAAAATTACAAAGTTAGATGATATTTTTTGTTATAATATATTAACTTACCTTTGATACAGATAATTATTGGACACTTAAGGAATATTATTTATTTAAAATTAATATATGCCGTTGTTTTAAATATTTTAGTTTTTTCTTATAAATATATATAAAGGATAGTTTGTTTGTTTAAACTTTATTTACGTTTACATAAAAATTAAATTTTTAATAATAAAAACATGTAAAAAAGTATAGTAATTGGACATTTTATATAGTACCTAATTGGATACATGCACCATAGTTATTGGACATACAATTTTTATATAAACATATCAACTTTACATCAAATAACATAAAGATAAATTGCTGTTTTTGGTAATTTTTTTTATTTCGTTTTGTAAATATCATATATTTTCTTTCTCGGATTCCTCATCCCTTTTCTGGATTCTGAAGGTAACTAATAATTCCTTAGTCTTCTGAAATAGTTTGTTGCAAATATCATTAAGTATATATATATATGGTATCAGGATGATTTATATATATCTAAAATTTTTTCGGGTGGTTTGTTAAAAGTATTTTCTGAATTTATTAATTTTGCTGCCATTAGTTTTTTATGGTCTCTATAATGCACTGTATTTAAATGATTTAGTCGAAAATGTCATACCGAAAAAGCAGCCACTAATAATTCTCGTCAACAGCAATTTGTATCCAGGACATTTAGCAGTCAATTCTTATGAAATAGTGTTCGCTGAATCCGAAAATGTCGCCAAGAGTAGAACAGTTTTTGAAATATAATCAATTTTACATATAATATGGAATGGACTATATCTCAAAAACTGCTTAACTTTTATTGTTTTGACGGTCTTTTCTGATTCAGGGGACAATTTTACATAAGAATTGGCTGGTAAATACAAATAGAATATGATATTGGCCATATGTCCAATAAAATAAATTTACATTTTTTACCAACCAGTAATTGGACACTGGCCATTTTACTGTTTGTTTTCAGAATTAAAATTAAAACGCATTAAAGTAACAATGTTTAAACCATGAGGAACACATTTATACCACACACTGATCTGTACACTTTTTAGAAATAATTTTATTGTAATTTAAACACAGCCCTGCTCTTAACACAAAAACAAAAATCTTACCACCAAAGTAACGTGCGAACTTTTTTGTCCTATATTGGACCCAATATAAAGTAGTTCTATATTATTACCGACTGAGATAGTTATAATTATATACAACGTCATCTAATGATTTGACTTTAAGGTAACTATTTATAGAACTTTTGTTTTTACAGTATTAAGCAGTGTTATTGTGATACTATAAAGATTTATCAACTTTTAACACTTAAACATAAGCGGTAACAGTATAAATATTATTTCATTCATTGTCTATACTTTGACAGATACATAACCTGAAAAGCCTTAAATGACAAATTTTGAAAAGACTGCGTTCCGTACGTAGTCACGTGGTGGGACTTTGAGTTGTGGAGCATAGTACGGTCTTGCTTGATTGTTATTTTAGCTTGTCATCATCTTAACTGATCCTTAGTTTTGCGACTTCTTTTTCAGTGTCATTTTAGCTTGTGGACTTTTTCACTATTTCATCATTATATCATGAGCTTTTGGATGGTTTAAAAGTCCATTAAAAATAAAAATAGCAGTTACGAGTTGTTTCTACATTTCCAAAACAAGTCTATCTCGACATCTCCATTCGTCCGCCGAATATTTTATTCACGTCCCATTTGAAAGGCAAATAAAACTCGGCGAACGGTTTTTTCAGTTCTACAAATTGTGGCCTCTTTCAACTCCAGCGAAGATTTAACTGCGATAAGATTACTTTTCACGCATGCCATTTAAATATTCAGACCTCATTTGTGCGACAAAAAACCGGGGCCGGTGTCAAACCGGGCCGTGAAATCCTTTTGATTGCTTTCTTATCTCCTGGCAATCAGTCAATATTTCCTCTCTTATTTTGCAATTTGTTTTATGCTCCCCTGTATCCTTTTCACACCTACACTCCAATGCCTTCGCCAGGAGGACGCTGCTATGAATTAATCACGAAAAAATACTGCTTTTTATCGAAGTGTATCTACAACTTGGCTTTCCATCACTTTTTAGACCATCTACGCGCAAAAATTTAGCTTCTCCACATTTAATCTAGCATCATTGATGTGTGCCACAAGGTTAAATTCGGGGACCACAACGATTCATTTCGATCACACAACACTTCATTAAAAATTCCACAAATGATATATTCGGTTTCCCTTGAAAACAATTGAAATGGTCGATGGGCGTGTCCGCTTGGAAATAAATGAATAACGGTGTGGTTATAATTGCTAAAAAAGAAACGATATTTCACAAAAGATATTTTTCGTTTTGTTAATTTTTCATTTAGACTTGCTGGTCGGATCTTCTTCTTTTGTAATTTATATTTTTTAATTGTTTTTCCTTTTGTTTTGTGTGCCAGTCCATTTGTTTTTTGACGCACAGGTAAAAATCTGACTGGCATTTTGGTTTACGGCCTCGCAGTCTGTGAGAGATGCTTCATTAGGTTTCTTCAAATGGTTAAGCATTTAATTTATGTGTTATTTAATATTTCCATTTCGTTATTTATTAGCGATATGGAAAATTAATATAATTCTTATCAATCATTTGATTTTTCTGTAATTAAACATGTAATAACAACTATCATAAAAGGGAATATATTAAATTCTTATTTATCTAACATATGATAATGTGTTTTTAATATAACAGTATAAATCAATAGTGTAAAAATAGGTGTACGTTTAGTATTTGTAACACTTAATAATTCTTAATATCAACAAAGGAAATATGGTTTACATTTCAATATCGCATAGGTTATTTATGGTAGCGATATTAAAACATGGAAAAGATATGAAAACATGGAAAAGAAAAATAAAATACATATACAAAATTAAAATTAAATAACGCTGTAACGAAAAACAAACACATGTGACAAATTGTCTGCTCTATCTAATATAACGAGAATTTGAAGTGGGTATAAGTTATGCTGTAAGAGTTCCACTGATGATGAAAGACTTTAAACAGTTTAACATGTTTATGAATTTCAGTATTAATAACTGTGCATGTCATAAATTTCTTTGATGGCGTCGTTATTGTTTGTTTGGAGTTGTCGTGATGCAACCCCGAAAGGATTTCGAACAGAGGAAAAAAACACGTCCGGGGTGTGTGTTTTGAAGAAGATAAGGGCGCCCAGCGCGACTGAAGTGATAGAAACCACTCTGCATTGTTTTAGACATGTTCTTGTGGAAAGAGATCTCTGGATCTTTTATCGACTCCGGCCGATTGTAATACGATATATGGAAGGATAAAATGTATAGGGGCGAATTGAGAAAAATGCTTTGCATGCGGAAACGTGAATCAAAAACGCACTCGAGACTCGAGAAATTTCCCACCGTTGTTGTAAAGATAACACAGAATTTACTTTGGGTAGTATTTACTCGGCTACTGTACTGTTGTTTAACAGGAAAATATCCTCTACGAGAACAGTGATATTAAATAATAATTATCTTTGTGGCAAAGCACACACACACACACACGAATTATAATCTCTCGAAAGGCAGCAACCCAGACAAATAGTCAGCGCGGTCGAACAGACTCGGCATGGTTGATAATGAAGCGATTCACCTTTCAGGTGGTTTTTCTCACGCCCCGTAGAACTTACATTGGCCCAAGTCTCAAGCTCACGCAGGGATTAAAGTGATACACACGCGGTATTTTGGGTTTGATGAATTTAAATCGCTTTTCGCGTAGAGAGATGCCGCAGATTTCAAATCAAATCAAAAAAGGATTTAAGACACATACAATACGAATCCTTTTATTTCCACTTGATGTTTGTTCGGTAAATACGTTGGTTAATCTTTTTTGTGAATTTTGTTTAAAACATTCATGTATCTACCAGTATATTTAACAGAACAAAGTCATTAATTAACTGTAAGAACAATCGTGGCCCCCGAACATATCCTTGTGGAATAAATAAAAAATATTTCTGGTTATTATATTTCTAGTTATTATTGATGTGCCGCAAGATCTGGTTTTGGGACCACCAATGTTTAAAGAAATCCTTAAAGACAATAATTTACTGCGCCTGCAGTAAAAGACATCTCACCAGTAGGTATATTTAACAGAACAAAGTCATTAATTAACTATATGAACAATCCTTGTCCCCGAAGATATCCTTGTGGAATAACTCAAAAATATTTCTAGTTTGACATTTGAAATCATCGTGGATTGTCGTTTTTTTAGTTTTTCCGTGATCAGCTTCAGCTTCTTATCATTTTATGTTTTCGATATTTGTTACCAAAAGGGGAACTTGTGACAGATCGACATTAAACTAGACGTTGTTATTGATGTGCCGCAAGATCCGGTTTTGGGACCAGCAATGTTTAAAGAAATCAAGAATGACAATAATTCGCTTGTGCGTCTACAGTAAAAGACATCTCACCAGTATATTTAACAAAACAATGTCATTAATTAACTGTACGAACAAGCATGGTCCCCGAACATATCCTTGTGGAATATTTCTAGTTTGACATTTGAAATCAGAGATTTAAGTAAAAACCTTTTTATTCCAAAAACCATCATTACATACCTACAGGCAGAATTTTAAATCACTGATATAGAGAAAATAGAATATCGTAAAAATACAAACTCATTTACTTCAAAAAGGTAATCCTTTTGATTGACTGGGCCGAACGAAATCCCGTGGAATTATTCAAATGCGGTTTCGATTAAAATAAATCAAATAAATTAGGATATTGTATTGGCCATTAAATGTGTCATCGAAAAGCGAATTAATATAGAAAAGTAAATTAATGAATATTAATGACGTGTTCAAAATTATCGAGTCGTATCAAATTTGAATCGAAATGATATTCATGAATGTCCATTTGTCTGTGCGCAGAGAGAGCGCCAATGTTTGATGGAATTCCAATTAATTTCGTCGAACAGAGCTCTAATTACCCGTCAGGGTTTACATTCTTTCACTTAATCAATCTATGTTACCATTAAGACAGTAATCTATGGCACGGTCAAAAGTCTCGGACAAGGTGATCTAGGATTTAATAAAAGGGTAATAATTGAGGAGACAAACAGTAATTGGTGTTTTGTCGCCCGCCTTAAAACTCATTTAAATAATATAATCTGGGAGGCGATGCGGCTCAAAACTTTCGCTTATTAAAGCCCCGCGCCTCGGAAATTGTGCCTTATAAATTCACCTTAAGATGACGTTAATGAAATTTTCTTATTTCGGTATTTATTGCTCAGGACTTTACCTATGTACGTACGGGGGTGTTATAAGTTTTTAGGCGCTTACTAAATACCGCAAAAATCGACCCTAATGTCTTTGTTAATTTAATTAAACTTACTATATTACTCGAGAAAATGCTTTGAATATTGTTAGAGCGAATGGGTGTCGCAGCAAATGATTTAAGTTCTTTTTCAAGTTTAATATGAGTTTATTGTTTTGTTGGTTGTGCCGCAAGGATGGGTTTAGGAGCCACAATGATTTATATTATTTATTAATTACTCTTTGCACATTTTTTACATTCTACATAAGCTAAAAAGAAAAGACAAGCTAAAATTTTGTTTGATACATTAAACAGTATATTAAATAGAATAACGTAATTAATTAAATGTACGAATAACTCAAAACATTTCTAGTTTGACATTTGACGATTGCATAATGTCGATGTTTTTTTATTAAAATCATAGTAGATTGTCGGTTTTAAGTTTTTCTATGTTCATTTTGGCTTCTTATCATTTTATATTTTCGACATTTGTTACCAAAAGTGGACCTTGTGGCAGATCAACATTAAACTAGACGTTATTATTGATGTCCCGCAAGATCCGCTTTTGGGACCACCAAGGTTTAAAGAAATCATTAATGACAATAATTCGCTTCTGCGCCTGCAGTAGGAGACATGTCACCAGTATATTTAACAGAACAAAGTCATTAATTAACTGTATGAACAATGATGGGCCCCGAACATATCCTTGTGGAATAACATAAAAAAGATTTCTAGTTTGACATTTAACAATCGCATAATGTCAATGTTTCTTATTGAAATCATCGTAGATTGTCGGTTTTAAGTTTTTCCGAGTTCAGCTTATCATTGTATCTTTTCGACATTTGTTACATCAATATAGTAAAATGATTTTTCTAATAAAACTAAACTTTAGCTAATTGGTTATGCCACAGGGTGATCTTTGGGGGCCGTTAAAGTTCACAAACTCCATAAGAGAAGGCTTTACTTGTTATTATTCCAAAACTCGGTAGACAGTAATTCTCAAACTGATGTTTTAATTTGGTGGCTGCTTCAAGATAGAGTTTCCCATATTCTTTCAACATAGGTATTGTTCAAGTGAAATAACAATAAGTGCAAGTAAATCATAACAATCTGAGTTATAATAAGGCATGTATCGTAAAGTGTTCTCAGTGAGTTTTTCACTGGCAGATGCCCCGGCTCGTATGCAAATCGAATAAATTCATAACAATCATAAGCTTTGAGGATACGCAGCAGCAGGAAGCAGTTTTCACCGTTGAAACCAGAGAGCGCGGTCAGGCTTTAGAATAAAATTACCTGTGAATTCACGTTTTATCATTTATTCTTTTTCATTGTTTCATTGCGGCGCGGTAATTAGGAAGGTTACTCACTTATTAACTCCGCGTTTTAAAGATCCTATTAATTTGATTTAGTAGGTTTGTTTATTTCCTCTTTCGATAACATCTTCATATAAAATCGAGGAGCTGGCAGCCAGCTGAGATAATTAACTCGTTCTATGAATTTATTATTTCATTGTCTATGTTTATACAAACAAAATTGTTTCGTACCTCATAGTTTATAATTGTCGCGCCTTGATCGCAGTTAAAACCGTACCACCAACGCTAGTCGGGGCGCCACTGAGCTTACACATAAATCAAGAGATGAAAAGTACAATGTTTACAAACGGCACCACCGAGAAACAGACTGTTAACCTTACTGCTAACAATGCTGCAGGCCTGCTGAATATAAAACCTCATTGTCTGTCTCCACTCCATGATGGACTTTTACTGCCAAACCTTAATATATTGGACTTGAACAGTTCATATTTTAGCTTGACTTTATTTTTAGCATGATTATCTTTTTTAGCTAGTGCATTTTGCTTCTTGGTTCCTCATCATCATTTTGAAATTACCTAATTACACAAATGGTTATGCCACAGGGTAATACTTGGGGACCGCTAATGATCATAAACTTCAACATATTAAACTAAAATCACTCTGTATTTCCAGTTGCACTCTTCAAAGCCCATTTGAATAAATAAATCAAAACGACTCAAAGGCACAAAAGCGTAACATTGTCATACGCCTGACGAAAGGCTTCACTTTAGTTAGTTTTGATTTAACAGTCGAATCATTTCGCTAAAAGGGACAAATACGCACGCACACACATCAAAGCAAAGGGTGTCGGTCTAAAAGCACCGACTCCCAATTCGGTTAATAAGGTCCGTTGCTGTCCATTTAACATCTACACCAATGAGCCATGAGATCCCTCGGAAAAATCAATTTTTACATCGGAACTGTCCACGTTTAAAACCCAATGTGACTTGAGATTACATCTCGCCCATGTTTGCATACTAATTCACAATATAAACCATTATTAAAAATACATCTCACTACGGTTGATTTTGTTGGATTGTGTATAAAGGGAGTATATGGAGGTATAATGAAATAAGGGAATACAGACATCGGAAATCATATTACATTAGGAGCAATTCAGTTTCCTTTCAAAATAATCCTGTGTGTCTGCATTAGTCCTTAAATGAATTATGCCCTTTGATTGCTTTTAACCACAAAGGAATAGGTTTATATTTAGAGTAAATTAACATAAATTTTTGAATCTAGATACAAAATATTGTTGTGTAAGAATTAAAAAAATATCAAATGTTTAATTTAAGACAAACTCGATCTGACTGACAGATAAAAATCTTAATTAAAGTATCAAGAGATTAAAATTAAAACAGGTTTTCTGTATTCACATAAAGAAATATTGTTGTTTTGTTTATTGTTCTGCGTATCATCAGAAACACTTTAAATGATATATGGTTATTTAAGTAATTAGACATTTCCTATTTCCTTGTATTTTTATTTATCTACCTGAATACTGAAGAAGAAACGTGTATACAAAGCAGGGATTCTCTTACAGTTGAGTTAATCCGCCCGAGGAAATAAATATGCTCTTTTAGGTGGAAAATTAAATAATTTGTAAATGCATCTGTTTCAATCATCGGGTTTTACTTTAAGATTTTCCCGAGAGGGATTTTCCAATTGAACTTCCAGCATTCCTTCTTCTTTAGCGATTTCCACTTAATCGTTCTAATTTATTATCAAAACCAAACCATTTGTTTCGTCAAAGAGAAATCGCTTTAAGATTTAATTTAAATTTTAATTGTTTTCCTTCAAATTCCTTGTGTCTTTTACAACAACTTTAAGCACCACCAAAGATTTTAACTTAGTTCAAATATGAAACTTTG
Source organism: Brassicogethes aeneus (assembly GCA_921294245.1). NCBI lineage: Eukaryota > Metazoa > Arthropoda > Insecta > Coleoptera > Nitidulidae > Brassicogethes > Brassicogethes aeneus. Next base: position 5,199,425 of record OV121138.1, read on the forward strand.
AGGCTGATATATCCAGCTTACTTTACATTCTTAAGACAGTTATGTCTAGCTTAACATTAAGCTAAGTTAACAGTCCTAAAACTGATATCAAGCTTAAGTTCATATTCTTGTCTAACTTGTCGACATTCTTAAAACAATTATATCTAGCTATTGACATCTAGTCTAGCTTATTTTCAGCTTGTTTACATTTTTAAAACTGTTCACATCATAAAAACAGTTAAGACTGATATATCTAACTTACTTTACATTCTTAAGACAGTTAGGTCTAGCTTGTCGACATTATTAAGACAGTTACATGTAGCTTTTCGACAACCTTAAGACAGTTATATTAAGCCCAAATTAACAGTCTTAGGACACATTCTTATGTCTAGCTTATCGACATTCTTAAAACAGTTATTCCTAGCTTATTGACATCCTTAAGGCAGTTATGTTAAGCTTACAGCTAAATCCAGCCTAGGTTCGCGTTTTAAATGATTGTATTTCCAGCAATATTCAATATTTAACATTTTTAGACTGTTATATCTAGCTTAACTTTGCATACTTTATACAGTTATTAAGTTTATTTACATTTTTTTTAAATGTTAGATCTAGCTTGTCGACATCATGAAAACAGTTAACTGAATTATCTAGCTTACTTTACATTCTAAAGACAGTTATGTCTAGCTTGTCGACATTCTTAAGACAGTTAAAAGTAGCTTTCCGACAACCTTAAAGCAGTTATATTGAGCTTAAGTTAACAGTCAAGACTGAGCTCAAGTTCATATTCTTATGTCTAGCTGGCCGACATTCTTAAAACAGTTATATCTAGCTTATCGACATCCTCAGGGCAATTATGTCAAGTTAACAGTTAAAACCAGTCTAGATTGACGTTTTGAAAGATTGAATTTCCAGCTATATTCAATATTTAACATTTTTAGACTGTTATATCAAGCTTAACTTTGCATACTCAAGACAGTTATGTTTAGCTTTTCGACATTCTTAAGACAGTTATTTAGTTTGTTTACATTTTTAAAACTGTTAGATCTAGCTTCTCGACATTGTAAATTCAGTTAATACTGATATATCTAGCTTATTTTACATTCTTAAGACAGTTATATTAAGCCTAGTTAACAGTCTTAAGACTGATATCCAGCTGATGTCTAGCTTTTCGACATTTCTAAGACAGTTAAAAAACATTTTTAAAACTGTTATATCTAGCTTGTCAATATCCTAAAAATAGTTCAGATGGATATATCTAGATTACTTTACATTATTAAGACAGTACATGTCGACAAGCTGGATGTAACTGTTTTTAGAGATATCGATAAGTTAGACTTAACTCTTAAGCTATTAACAATAATTTTAGAATGCTTGGTTCAAATAGTGACGACATGATACATGATGCTCAATCTTAGTCTTGATCTTGCTTTAACATTTCATTTCCACAAAATGTTTGATTAAAGAACTGATTTTCAAGTTAAAACGTTCAGTTTGGTAAATCACTTCTTTGGCATTTGGGTGTTGTGAAGATAGGCATGTGTCTAACATTATTATCACGTGCATATGTTTTGTGGTAAAAGCTTTGCATCATGAATCAAACTTTATCTTATCAGCGAAAAATATAGTTTCGCCGAATGCCATAAAAGAGTGTATTTGAGTCATAAAAACCATGTTAAATGGATCACATTGACGTATCCACGGAAAAAATCATCCCCTTTTCGAGAAATTCAAAGGGTCACGTGTGTCGGTTGGAGTCATTGTTCAATGATTTGCAATTTTTATCCCCAAAAAAGATTATAGATATAATAGAGAGTAGTGTATTGGGAATATAAAAATTGAAAAAGTAAGCCGGATAAAATATCTAAATCCGCAACAATGGCTTTATTAAAGGGTCTATAGAATGATTCTTAAAAAACCCATTTAGGTAAGTGAATTAGCAGGGTAACATTGTTAATTTACGTTTTGCATTTAGCCTTAAAACACAGATGAAAGCGAAAGGGAACGAAATTGAAAGTGTGGTTAATAAGTTTTTGCGCAAAAATTAAGGAGCTATCTCGTGGCGGAACAGAAATAATAAGTTGGAATTGCCGGGGTAAACATCAAAGGGAAGCTTTCCAAATTTGTTTCAATTAACTGTCGGTTAAACGTCTTCCATTTTCTCGAATTGACGCTCCTCTCCTTTTCCGAAATATTAATTATTTCGTCTTTAATCCTAGCTTAATGAGAAATAAGAAATTAAATCATAATTAGCATCTTTGGGAATGCTCGGTTCCCATCTACATCCAAATTTGTAATTGTTTATAATGATACATGAGCTCTTATCACGAAGGAAAAAGTTGTTCGTTTGCTCAAGAAGAAGACTTAATTACTTAATGAAAAAGTTATGAATGGAGGTGAAGTATTTTTATCGAAATGTGTTTACTTACTTACCGCACAATTACAGACCCAGCAAATATTTAGTCTCTATAAATATTACGGGAAAGATAAACAAAATTATATTTTAAGTCTGCTGTAATAATTTCTGTTTATTATCTTTAATAATTTCAGTGTGCTTACATATTAAGTAAATGCGATTCGTAGTATTGTAAACATCTATATTAAAATATTTATTTCAGTTTTCAGTGAAAGGGGAGTTAATATTTTACAGATGGTATACACAAGTCGAATTTTATCTTTTGTGAGTACGTACGGAGGCATGTCTTTTAATTTGGGATTATCAGTTTCCATAAGAGGCAATATTAATAAATACACGAAAGCGGCTGGGTACGTTACCGGAGGCGCGTATATGTGCCATATACGGCGGCAATTTAAAAGATAAAGCTGTAAAAAAGGCACAAGATACTAATGTCTCTCAGGAGCAATTGTAATTTCTGCAGAGAATCTAAAAGAAAAGCGCCGTTTTAGTGAAATGAAATGAGCTTTTTTTCCTGTTTAATCTCAGATTATGAATGTTTCAGCTACTCCACCGGGAATACCTGGATGATAGCTGGGGGGATCTATTGCCTTGCTTGTTTCGTTTCGTGCTTAAACTGTTTTAACATGCCTCAGATACCCCTTGATTTAATAACACAAAAAGCCATTTTATTGTTTACGACGCATTGTTAGGCAATTCACCTAATTTCAAAACATCGATTTCTTTCCAATTTACCAACCCTCGACCCTTTTATTTCATTTAACGTTCCATGAACCCCACCACCCAAAAAGTCAATATTAAATATAACAATATTCTGCCCCAAACAAAAAACGCAACCCAGATCGATATCAAGACTGCTTATTAACAATTTTACAAGCTATCAAAAGAATGCTGACTCAAGCTCAAGTTTAAACAGTTATATATTTTGACAATATAATTCATTAATATTACAACTCAAAATGCATAGTTACAGGTTTATTACAGCGGCAATATTTTTATCACCTTATTCTTCAGACAGTTACCTTTTTAGTTTTTAAAACTGTTTGATTTAGCTTGTGGAGATCCCGAAATCAGTTAAGATGATATAAGATATAAGATTATATATCTAGCTTACTTTACATTTTTAAGACAGTTATATGTATCTTTTCGGCAACCTGAAGACAGTTATATTACGCTTAAGTTAACAGTCTTCATATTCTTGTGTCTAGCTTGTCGACATTCTTAAAACAGTTATATCTAGACTAGGTTTGCATTTTTAAAAGTTGTATTTCTACCTACATTTAACTGTTAACATTTTTAGACTGTTTTATCCAGCTTAACTTCACATTCTTAAGACAGTTATATCTAGCTTATTGGCATCCTTATAAGAAGGTTACAAGCTTACAGTTAAATTTAGCCTAGGTTCGCATTTTCAACTATTGTTTTTCCAGCTAGCTTTTTGACATTCTTAAGATAGTTATGTCTAGCTGGTCGACATTCTAAAGTACATGCAGCTTTTCGACAACCTTAAAACAGTTATGTTAAGTTCACTTTAATAGTCTTAAGACTAAGCTTAGGTTCATATTCTTATGTCAAGCTTGTCGACAATCTTAAAACAGTTATATCTATTTAAAAGTTGTATTTCTAGCTTCATTCAAAAATTAACATTTTTAGACTATTATATCTAGCTTAACATCACATTCTTAAGACAATTATGTCTAGCATGTCGACATTCTTAAGACAGTAATATCTAGCTTATTGACATTATTAAGACAGTTACATTTTTAAAACTGATATTTGTAGCTTGTCGACATTCTTAAGACAGTTACATGTAGCTTTTTGACAACCTTAAGACAGTACTATTAAGCCCAAGTTAACAGTCTTAAGACTCAGCTTAGGTTCATATTCTTTTGTCTAGCTTGTCGACATTCTTAAAAGTTATATCTAGCTTATTGTCATTTTTATATTAACATAGTTAAGTTATTCTTAAGACAGTTATGTCTAGCATTTCGACATTCTTAAGGCAGCTTTTTTTAGTTTTTAAAACTGATATATCCAGCTTACTTAACATTATTAAGACAGTTGTGTCTAGCTTGTCGAGGCAGTTACATATGTATCTAACTTAGGTTCATATTATTAAGACATGTCTAGTCGACATCCTAAAGGCAGTTAAAATTATTTGCGAAATAATAAATTGTTTTTTATGAAAACTCTAAAATACTACCAATACATTACTATTGTTTTCAAGCAATTCCTCCCCTAAATTCAATTTATCATTTATATTTCAAAATGTAATTATCGCAAACCGAGTCCTGCAAATATTTTGCACATGCCTATATCTACACTACACAGTAGCATAGTAGCGAAAAACGATTAAAGGGGTAGACATTGCAACCCTTAACAGTAATCTCGTATTTTACTGGAATAACAGATGTATTTATTAAACCACTACCCTCCCTAGTGCTTGGTGCATTAAATTTTAGAGACCATTGTCCCCGGAAAATATTATTACTATTGATGTAATCCAATACACGAGACAATCATATTTGACTTGAATCGAAAATGGGATAAATGAAATGTTATACTATTGATTTCGAGAGGGGATTATTTTGGAGTATCATTGCTTTGAAATATATCATGTTTGACTCTTTAAAAAGTGGCATGTTGGTTTTCATTAATTTTAAACAATAGTGGTGCTGAAATACGACCCTGAGTCACCCCAAATATTTTATTTTGTTTCTAAAAATATTATATTATTAAATTATTAAAGCTGATTTTTTCAATGCTGAAAAATATACACTAAAATTGAGGCAGTAAATCAAATTGCGAACCTGCGAAAGAGGGAGATAGCAATAATTTATTTGTGGTAAAAAGTGCAATAAAGAAAAGCGGGAAAGATCGTGTACGACCTTAATCTCGGGCACAGTGCGGTTTCTATTATGTTGTCAAAATGATACAAACTGCTTCAATAAGCGCAATCTTGGGGATAGTCGTTGGCTACTGTGGACAGCTGATAAACAATACTGCCCTGCGGCTATTCCCTGATTTATCGGATATTTTTGTTTTAGGTGCAAGTATACCAATTTTAATTGCCATAAAGTCGAATTATTCGAACGTAATCACGGGGAAAATTTTAGTGGGGCGTTCGACAAAGACTAAGTGGCGGATCTAAGTCATTTCCAAAGAAATACACACGATTACACAGTGGATTCTTTGTCTACGAATCGCTTTTAATTACAATATACTCAAGTGATCACCCTAAATAAATTAAATTTTATTTGAACTTGCTTCAAAAGGGTTACATAAGAAACGAAACTTTGCCAAGCAAAAGTTTGTTTTATCTTATCGAACATAAATCATTTACCAACGTTTAATGAAAGAAGTTTTCAACTGCTGGAACAGTTATTTTGATTCGGTCGTTTGAAACTCATCAGTGCCCGGTAGCCATGTGCTTTCAGCCGCCTATATACAGACATCGTTGATCGAAAACCCATTGTAACTATAACTCCTTCGGAGGGGACTTTAAGAGCGCGGTCTGTTCCTACCCCTAACCTGAACAAGTCATTTAGTTGGCTTCTGGAAGTTCTTAGGAAGTAAGGGTAGAACTAAAAGACCGCTTTTCTATTTTGTATTGTATTTAAATTTTCCTATTCCTATCTAAGGACGTCAACAAGCTAGAAGAACTTAAGCTTACATTTTTAAGACAGTTATATCTAGCTTTAGCTTAAGTTTACATTCCTAAGACAGTTATATCTAGCTTGTCGACATTCTTAAGAATACACAAACTAAATTAATCTGTCTTAAGGATGTCGACAAGCTATAGCTTATATAGTTATATCTATAGATATAACTGTCTTAGGAATATCAGCTGTGGGAAACGTCCTTTTGTTACCCTCTTTTGGATATCATAAGTGCCGGGTAGCCATGTGGTGGGTAAGCACACTCAAAACACGCTACCTTCTAGATAGCAAACTATTTCAATATTACTGTTCTATAGATGTTGACAAGCTAGAAAAACTTATGTTCACATTTTTAAGACAGTTATATCTAGCTAAGGTTAAAATTCTTAAAATAATTTTATCTTGCTTAAGTTCACATTTTTAAGGCAGTTATATCAAGCTTAAGATTACATTCTTAAGGAAGTTTTATCTAGCTTAAGTCCACAGTTATATCTAGCTTGTCGACATTCTTAAAAATACACAGACTAAATTTAACTGTCTAAAGGATGTCGACAAGCTAGATATAACTGTCTTAGGAATATCAGCTGTGGGAAACGTCCTTTTGTTACCGTCTTTTGGATATCATAAGTGCCGGGTAGCCATGTGGTGGGTAAGCACACTCGAAACACGCTACCTTCTAGATAGCAAACTATTTCAATATTACTGTTCTATAGATGTTGACAAGCTAGAAAAACTTAAGTTCACATTATTAAGACAGTTATATCTAGCTAAGGTTGAAATTCTTAAAATAATTTTATCTTGCTTAAGTTCACATTCTTAAGGCAGTTATATCTAGCTAGGGTTGACATTCTATCTTGCTTAAGTTCAGATGCTTAAGGCAGTTATATCTACCTACCTTAAGTTCACATTCATACGGCACTAAGCTAGATATTTAAGTTTACATGCTTAAGACAGTTATATCTAGCTTGTTGACTTTCTTAAGAATACACAAGCTTAATTAAACTGTCTTAAGGATGTCGACCATCTAAATATTACTGTCCTAAGGATTTCAACAAGATAAAAGAACTTAATTACTACAATTTTAAGGCGGTTATATCTAGTTAAGGTTGACAATTTTTTCTAGCATTATTTTGCGTTCTTAAGACAGTTATATCTAGCTTATGTTCACATTCTTAAGGCAGTTTTATCTTAAGATAGTTGACATCCTTAAGAATACACAAACTAAATTTGACTTTCTTAAGGATGTCTTAGGAATATCAGCTGTGGGAAAAGTCCTTTTGTTTCGGTCTTGTGGATCTTATCAGTACCGGGTAGCCATGTAGTGGGTTAGCACACGTAAAACACGCTACCCTTAGCCACTATATATGCAGCAAACTATTTAAATATTACTGTTCTATGGATGTTGACAAGCTACAAAAACTTAAGTTCACATTTTTAAGACAGTTATATATAGCTAAGGTTGACATTCTTAAAATAAATTATCTTGCTTAAGTTCACATTCTCAAGGCAGTTATTTCAAGCTTAAGTTTACATTCTTAAGACAGTTATATCTAGCTTGTTGACATTCTTTAGAATACACAAGCTTAATTTAACTGTCTTAAGGATGTCGACCATCTAAATATGACTGTTAATATGGTTGTTAATTTCTAGCTTAAGTTTACATTCTTAAGACAGTTATATCTAGCTTGTTGACATTCTTTAGAATACACAAGCTTAATTTAACTATCTTAAGGATGTCGACCATCTAAATATTACTGTCATTAAGATGTCAACAAGCTAAAAGAACTTAATCTTACAATTTTAAGGCAGTTATAGCTAGTTAAGGTTGACAATTTTTCCAGCTTTATTTTGCGTTCTTAAGACAGTTATATCTAGCTTAAGTTCATTCTTAAGATCCTTAAGAATACACAACTGTCTTAAATTATCATGTCGAAATTTACATTCAAGATTATTATTTTAAGGACCAGACGGGTATTTTGATTGTGTTGGAGTAAAAAACGATTATAAATCTCCATTACTGGAAATATGGAGCATAATTGAGTTGATAGGCCGGGGCGAAATGCGTAGTTGACAGGTTCGTAATAAACATTGGGAAATGAAGGCGATAAATCACGGGAGGGTCCATTTGTCTATGACCGCTAGATATCTGATATACCTCGCCGGATACCGTTTAATGTATTGTGTCTTTCGGCAAATAAAAGAGATCAATCGCACGAGCTATATTTCTATTTGAACTGAAATGCAATATGATAAAATAAAGTTTTATTCGACGCGGTGGTTGGCATATTTATTTTCATTAATTTTAAGCGATAGTGGTACCATAGTGGATCCCTGAGGCACTCAAAATATTAAAATCGATCTACTCTCTTTCTATGAAAGTAGAATGAAAATTTGGCATGCAAAACCGAAAAAAAAAGTTAATTATAGTGTTTCATATGATTGACCGCTCCACGCCATTATACTTCAGTTTTTTTAACGGAAAAAGTTAACAGCTCCCTAATTTCGTTGCGTCGGGTATATTTTTAGATACGGACAATACCCTGCACCCATTTCAATCAAAAAACAACACGTATAAATACTTAAACGCCTATATAGATAATTGTTTCACTTGCAATTCAATCATATCGCTAATTTTGGGTCGGAATGAAATGCTGGAAAGTAATTATTACTAAACCAATCCGGTGTAAAATGCCCAGCGGCGAACCCATTAAACAGTACGATCATTCGTAAAACGCGCATTTCGAAACAATTAACAACCAAATTCGTTTTAATTCGATAACCTTGACAATCGAATATGTGGTCGCTATGGCAACGATAATGCTTTATTTTTTCGTTCGTTATTAAGGGGAGTATTACCGCATCTTTTACGCGTTGTTTTTTTAATGGCCGTCTTGTTTTTTGAGTTTGAGTCGTGCACGTGATTGTGTGAGAATGTTTTGCTAAAAAAAATATTAGTCTTTCATTTACCGACGAAATGTGTTTTGCTGTATAACAACATCGAGCCGCATACCAATGTTTTTCTTTGTTTTGTTTGTTTCCCCAAAAAGAAACCCTAAAAAAATCTTTAATTAATTATTAAAGTCGATATGTGTAAGGGCATATTAATTAGAATAGAATGGTTGTTTTTTTTGTCAAAATCTGCATCTACAGCTTAACTTAACTTAACATGTTTATTCATATTACACACTTAGTTTATTATTATAAATGCTATATTTAAACATGTACCTACATGTAGGTGATAATCATGTCACAAGCATGGTAACGCGAAAAAATATTACTATAAACTTAGCTTCGTCTTCAATTATTACAAAACAATAATATTAAACATTTGGAGGCATTCTATATTGTAAAAGAAAACAATATATTAAAAAAATCACACTTACAAGTTTTTTCACTGTAAAATTGCACCCAAACGGTTGAATTACACTGTGTAACATTTTCGGAAAAAAATTAAGATGATGGGGTTCTGAAAGTATTTTCGGTTTCTACAATCAAAATCATGAATCAAAGCGTTTACAGAATGTTTAGATTGATTCTGGTTTTTTTTAAATATCAATTTAAAGTTTTAGTAATTCTGGATCCCGAAATATCGTAAAATAATAAATAATTAGTACATAAAAGATAATTATTGGTTTTGTATATTGTTTTATAAAGTAATAACAATTACATAAAGAAAAAAATAATTAAATAAAAAAATAATGAGAACAATAAAATGCATTATTTTTGGATTTAATGTTGTAGTGCAATTTCTTAGTTCTTTCGCTTCTACCATAATAATAATTGTGGTAATTATTATTATTATATTAATTATTAAAAACATATTCTTTTTAACAAATAGAATGAATAAACATAAAAATTTTATTTATAATTTTATGCCAAAATTTCCATTGCCATAGACCAACAAAAATCTGCCAACATCGAATCAAACCTCTTTCCTCTATAACGATTTTCCATTTCCATTTTTAATTTTTGTTTTATTTTTCATTATTTCTTTTTAATTTATTGTTATGACAACAATTTCCTAACAGTTAATTGGTTTAAATTAATAAATAACGGTTTTTCGGGTTCCAAAATTAATAAAACCTTAAAATCGATATTAGAAAAAAACCTGAATCAGTCTAAACATTCTGTAAACTCAAAAAGGTATTCTTTGGTTAGGAGAAACAAGTGTTGATATACTGATCAAGTCAATTCATTAGTGCACATTATTTTTCTCAGTGTAATTGTAGCGTTATTTTGTGAAAATTCTAAAAACTTATCAATATAACCTCGTACATTACTACATAAATAAGGGCTTTTTATCTTTGAGGTCTGTTTACTGTATATGTCATAAGCCACCCTCCCGAAAAGATACAGTTTTTAAAACCATCACTTGAATTAAGTAGCACACGTGTTTTTCTTAGATATGATTTTAACTGTCTAGACTTGCTACCGATTAATTTGAACCACCCTTAAAAGTGGATTTTTATTAATATTTCCTACTGAAAGATTTAATTTCAGACATATTAAAACGGAAAACTTTGAGTATTATTTTTGGGAACGCAGGTGAAGTCCACGTTTGTTTGTGCGCTTCCTCTTGTTATTTGATTTTTAATATCAGCTATATTTCACGGGAAAAAACAGATTTAATATCCGAAACTTTTAATTTGAATAGTTGTACGCGGAGTTTAATACATCCGACATCTGCTAAATATTACTTCTTCTATGGTTGCCCGATTGGTAAAACATTAATTTGCAAATGTTTTTGTTTCCCCCAGCGCACACTACGGGGTGCCTTTAATGATATTAAACAGTCCAGGTGCCAAAAACGGGAGCCATTGTGAATTTTTGACTGCCATATGATCGATTGCAGTTATTTTTAAGATTAACCACTTTTTATGCTAATGCAAGTTCAATGTTTAAACAGAGGTAATTGTTAATTTTCATCACCCTCGTCGATACTTTTTAAAAGTCGAGCTTACGGTTTGATTGATCGGGGCATTTGCGTCTTAATATACCCTTTAATCACCTAGGTTTATTCTTAAACTGTTCCCAAAGTGATCAGTTACCCATATGATTCATCAAATCCCAATTTTACATTCTAAAATGCCGCCTCAATAAGTTATTTTTTCCCTAGCAAAACATCCACCTCTTCAAAAACAAAATATATACATTTTGTAAAGTTAAGGGGACTAAAAAAGTACAGTTACTGAAGCAACTAAAAAAAATCTTGGCTTATAAACAAACTTTTTCTATCTCTCTTAATAACAAAGTTATGTATACTTTTATGTTTTGTATCCATAGATATAATTATTAAATTGTATATATCTACGTTATTAGTAGTAGATTTGTAAAATTATAATATAATATAATATAAGGAGCTTAAACCAAGTACAGTTAGTGTAGCAATAAAAAATGTAGCTTTCGAACTGATTTTTTTTCTATCTCTCCTAATAACAAAATTATGAATAATTTTATGTTTAGTATCCACGAATATAACTATAAAACCGCATATATCCACGTAATTAGAAGAGCTAGAAATAAAATTTAAAATCTGGTATTTATCAAACGTATTGTTGTTTTTTTCCACAAAAAATTTCCATATCCATTTTATCTAATTCAAGGTTATATTTGATAGAATATTATTAAACTTTTAATCTTAAAATTTTCAGTTACCCATATGATTTATCAAATTCCAAATTTACATTCTAAAATGCAGCCTCAAAAAGTTATTTTTTCCCTAGCAAAACATTCACCTCTTCAAAAACCAAATATAAAGATTCTGTAAAGTTAAGGGGGCTCAAAACAAGTACAGTAACGGTTGCAATTAAAAAAATCGTTGCTTATAAACAAACTTTGATTTTTTTGTCTATCTTTCCTAATAACAAAGTTATTAAAACTTTTATATTTTGTATCCATGGATATAATTATAAAATTGCATATATCTAGTTATTAGAAGAGCTAGAAATAAAATTCAAAATCTGGTAAAATATATTTGAAACATAATATGTTTAGTAATGTAAAAAATCGCAATCTCCATTTTAGCTAATGTTAGACTATATTTGATAGGATATTATAAACTTACATGCATTACAAATTTTCTTTCTACTCGTATTTCCATAAATAATAAGGTAACTAACACTTTTATAACTGGTATCTACGGATACAAACTATAAAACCCACCATATCTACCTTATTAGTTGAGCTAGAAACAAAATTCGGAAGCTGAAAAAACCTTTCCAAAAAAATACGTAACATTTTGTTTTTTACAACGGTAATTCTCTACTATTTTGCAGTTCCAGGCCCGGTCGACCGCCGAAGAGAGCACCGGTTGGGCTAAGTTTGGCAGCGTCGCATTTACAGCATCAACAACTCAAAAAACAACGCATGGATAACGGAGAATATCCATACGAAAACGGACACATGGGCGGTAAGTTTTTTAGTTTTCTTTACATAGAGTTTCTGTATAATGTGTGAAAAGAAATAATTCGTTCTTGATGTTCAGTGAGATAGCGTTAACATAGCTGAATAATATTCAATTTGAATATTAAATAATGGAACATTTAATAATAATAATAATAATAATAAGAGGGGGAAATAATTTATTTAATCTGTGTTGCTGGAATCATTTTGTTGATTGTTGCTAGTATTAGTTAATAGTGTACAATTATGTGGGATTTATAAATATTTATACATGGCGGATAATTGCCCGGGGTTTATAACATGACGGAGGAATAAAACATTGAAATGTTTTATGCTATGATTTAATAAATTTTTAATATTATCAAGTTTTAAAATGGCCGATAGACCTACTAAACCATTACAATAACAAAAAAATATATCAAAGCAGATTCGTTTTTTAAAACATTAAAATATATATCGGTAACTTAAAAATATATTTATGTGGATGGAAAAAAATACTACAGTTCCAATTATCTCGCCTTAAGTAACTAAAAAACTATTTATTTTTATTTTTAGTGATAATACTTGACAAACATTTTAACCGTTTGTGCGAATAATTAAGGTCATAAAAACATGTTGCAAAATCGACTTAATAATTCGGCCGGATATGGAAATTATCAATGCGATATATCAGTAACAATTATTATTTTAAACGACATTTTGTGCAATAATCGCCGTAGTAAAATATAAGCGGCTTTTTTGAGTGAATATTATGATGAATTCAGGTGTCTTACACAGTAAAAAATTTATATGTATGTATATTTAACATATTTCTTGTGTTCCAGAAAGTCCACTCAAATTTTGTAGTTTTTTGATTTTTATTACTTATGTTAATTTTTAACAAAACATAAATTAATATACTTATGTTACTTTTTTCATAACTACACATAAAAAAATCAAACGTACTACTAAGGACAGCGCTGTCATTGAATCCATTAAAATTGAAGCAATCTAAATTGATATTTGGTCAATTAATTACTATTAAACCAAAATAGGGAAACATTTTGCCTAAATGTCAAAGAATTTATTGCGTTAAATGTATATGTATACTATTACTATGGTAACTTTATTAAATAAATCAAATTAGTATTTAATGCAATAACATTCTAACATAAAATGAAATAAATATCAATATAAATATCAATAGATTTAGGAGCGATAACTTTTGTTGTTAATTTAAAAACAGTAAACGATTATAAACCAAGTGCTAACTACCTATTGGTATTATAGGAACTGTTATTCAGGAATACGGATTACAAGATCCCATTGGTTTAATGGCTCACGCATTCATGCTATAGCATGATATATGCTAGCGTTTTTTCTGTGTACATAGTTAATTTAAAAAATCGTGTTGTCATTTTTATTTTTATCCTAAATTAATAATTAATATGATTTAAAATCTGTACAACTTTAACATAATTAAATATGTTAAATTTATTTATATTTTATTTATTTTACAAAAAAAAGTGTATTCAAATATTTAAAAAATATTTTTGATTTAGATTAACACTTGTTTAGGAGTTATTTAAACTAATGCATTATATTGAAATTAACATAATTTACTGGTAACATTAACTATATTATTATTCTACAATGTACAATAAAATTATTATTTAACATTCTTATTTGTGTAGGATTTTTTAACACATTAATGTTGGTTAAATTTTTTGAAATTTATATTTTAATTATTATAATTTTTCTATCAAGTAACATAAAAAAAAAGAATATTTTTTTTCTCCTCTCTTGTGAAAATATGTTGGTTTGTCATGTTTCAAGAGCCCTGTCAAAAGATCAGCTCCATTAAAAAATTTTTAGGGGTCAATCAAGATTTTTAAAAATTTCCGAAATCGTCAAAAATTGTACTTTTTTTATTTTAATTTTTTTTTTTCGTTCCGATATTATTTTTTAATTTAAAAATAATAATGATTCTGAAAATTTCAAATCGATATTTTGATTTCTAAAGGTCGCTGTATGTTTTTGTATTTTGAATGTTTCCAAGCGACCTCTGAATATAAATATCAACGAACTTTTAGCGACCTTTAGAAATCAAAATATTGATTTGAAATTTACAGAATTTATATTATTTTCAACCAAAAAAAATAATGTCGAGACGAGAAAAAAAATTAAAATAAAACAAAAATTCAATATTTGACGATTTTGAAAATTTAAAAAATCTTGAGCGACCGTAAATTTTTACATTTTTTATTTAACACGTATTATTTTTAACATAAATTTAATAAATTTTTAACTGTACTTTCTTAAAAATAATTGAAACTATAAAAATGCAGTTGCACGTCACTGTGTAATAGTAATAAGAATTGCAGAAAGTTATGGAACACGGAAAGTGGTTCTTTTTGACGTCATGTGTACATTTGATTTGTAATCAGATTTGCCAGGCAAAAAGCGCCGCGAATGAGGGAAAATATATGAGTTTTTTTCGAGGCAATTAATTGCTCGAAAGCACGAAACATTTCTATAAATATCGTACGAATGTGTTACGTTTAATAAATGAAATTATACCGAAGTCGATAGCATGAATTTATCCATCTAATTGATAAATAAGATGGAATAATCAACATACCCGAGGCCACATTCGCCATCTACCTGGCCACGATAAAAATGTGACTGAAAAGATGGCTCGAATCGTAGTGTTAAACGATAAATTTATAAACAACAATTTAACCAATTCGAAATAATAACAGGCCAAATTATTCCGAAATTGCTATAATCAAAAGTCTTCGTAACTGAGCATAAGCGTATAGATAATTGTAAATTGGTTTGTGGTACGAAATTATACCGACCCAGGCCGGCCGATCGCCTCGAGGTGGGTCCGCCGCGTACAGAAAAAAAGGTGCATGTCATTCCCGAAACGATTTACTACGCCTATTTATTAGGAATTAGTCGAATTGCTATCATTTCAGCTCTTTCTAACAGCTTAAGGAACGCTTAAGTGCCCCGCTATTAACTCCACAAACCACAAACACAATTCGAGATAATTGTTTCTAATATCTCTATAACTCATACTAAATATCTTCTAATTGTACCGCAATATTTCACAGACATTTTCAATTTTTCATTTTAAAAATTGTCAAATTTTGCCTAAAAAAACATTTTTTTTTCGTTAAAAACATGATTTTTTACCAATAATCTTCAGTTTAAATATTTGATTAACAAAATATCCCAATTAGCACAACTGGTTAAATAACTAGCACCCTAAGTTAATTAACCAAAATCTAAGTAAATCTTAGTTAAAAAACGTTATATTAACTTATATTGTATTACATTTAAAAATGGTTATTTTCTAACCAACTTTTTAACAAAAGGAAATTCTATTAATTTTAATAATTGAATCGGTAAGGTTGAGAACAGTACAAGTCTAAAATTTAAAATTTTGTCAAATTATTTTTTAAAATTAAATTTATAGTATAAAATGCATTTTTGTGGGAATGTTTCAACTATTGTACAAAATATGCATATACATATTATTATCTTAAAATGATTTAAATCAAAAATTTGTATATAGCGCCATCTATGAAACAATAGGGAAATCTGTGTGTCACCGCCAAACACAGATTATAAAGGTTATAAATCAAAATGTATTTCTTGAAAATTGACATTTTTTCACAGTGAAAGTAAAGAAAATGTTTGTGCCCGAATTTAAGATATAGTTTACTGCCGGCGAAATTAAAAGGTCAGTACAATGTTTATATAAACTTTTCAAATATTGGCGAAACTATTTAATACTTTTGTATTTTTTATTGAGATAATAAAATAATTTTTACATTTAGCATTATTTTACAAGAAGAGCAATTTATTTTAACGATTGTATGACATTTGACAACTGTCAACTAACTTCAGCCCGTGACTAAAGCGCCGTAAAGCCACAACTTGCCAATGCGTATTTAAAAGGTCACTTAGTGTCATGGAAACATGTACGATAGGGCGTTTTAAAGGTGGGAGTAGAAAAAAGTATATTAAATCAATTTCAAACGAAATAGCAAGAAAATAGGCCAAAAAATATTTTTTTTTCTTTATTATGAAAGTATTAAATACTACTTCATCATTGGGTTTTCCTTTAGAACTATCTCTATAAGATATCAATTAATATTCAGGGACGACATTTCATTTTAAGGATCTGTAAGTCATACCTAGATATTTTTTACATTGTGATCCTAATAATTATTAATTTTTTTCGATTACACAGACTTCTTCTTTATTACATCTAATTGTAATGTAATTATTTAAAATAATTTAAACTTCAACACAGAGACAGGAAAGCAGTATGTTTGTGGAAACTGAGCAATCTGGTTTTTATATGCGGGCATTAAAAACGATACAGTTCGTTCTTTTTTATGGTGCATTAAATTACGATTAATAAAATGAAATGCACATAGAGTACCTGGCAACATGTCAAGCCTCGAGCCCACCCGGCATTTGCTCCTCCATCCAACCCTCGTAACTCGATACCACTCTTTGAAAACTCAACTAATATAACCAACGTCCATATCACTTGTGTTTACTTTTCATATTTCAATGAACAATGCCACCAGTGCACTGTGCCTCCCATTATCAAAATTTAAACAGAGCTCCAATCGTTTTGTTGGAGGCTTTAAGTTATTAAACCGTGCCTGTATAGCGTGGAGTTACGAAAACAAATGCATTTTCTCCTCAGTAATATATCTGTGGTAATTAGGATTTTGTAATTATTTTCCTCTAATGAGGGTGTTGAGAAAACAGAGGTCAATGGGTGAACGACGGGATACCAAGGCACCCCGTGGTGCTCCAAATCACCTTCTATAGGTATACATAAATAAATATAGAGTTATACAGGATAAAATGCCGCATTTCGGTTTTTGCTTTCGAAAAAATCAAACGGATCGATAGAGTCCCTAAAAGTGACCGTAATTTTGGTGGGGTTGAAATGTTAAAAGGTCCGACCGATTCAATTTGTCAAACGTTTCTTTATGGTGTTTTCTGTTGCGAACATGAATTAGCAAATGCAAAGGCGCCAATTTTCGATGTCCAATGTCCAAATAATTGCATTGACAGGCTTTAATTCCATTTCGCGTTTCAAACAAAAACCTGCGTTGGGCATGGAGAAATGTTTTTGAAGTGAATACAGTCAAACGATATATTGTAATATTTGGAATGCCGCACGGTGATTATCTAGGACCATTACCGAAATTAATTCTCAGGTATTTTTAGAATGCATTTGATAGAGACAATTTCATTCGGCCAAAAACAATGAAGGAAAATATTTACCCCGTGCCGGTTATTAAACCTTTTGTGGGCGGAATTTTCAGCCAAAATCTCCTTTGTGTTACAAATAACAATAATGTTCGATAAAATATTTCGTTCCGTATAAAGGCGAAAGGTTAAAATCGATTTTCGAGTAGGTATGAAACTTTTGCATGTCTTTGATTCGTGTAAACATTTCTGCAAAAGCACGTAAGAAAGTACATATGATTGCTGGAACCAGTGGCGTCACATCAAATAAAATTGCTTCTTCAAAACAATTTAAAATAATTATACCTAGGTACACGTGTTAGCTTTCAATTAGCGAAGTCATTTAAAAGTCAGCACTTAAAAAACCGCTAATTATTTTCGAAACAATAAAAGTAATGCTTTCGAAAAGAGCCTAGCAAATTATTCAATAACAATAAAGTTCGGAACGCGCTGGTGTGCCGCACGGTACAATACCGAGACCAAGCAGAACCGTACTTGAGAAATTAGAGTAAATAATTTGTTCTAGTCCCACCTCTAAAACGACCATTATCGTACATGTTTCCATGACACTAAGTGACCTTTTAAATGCACATTGGCAAGTTGTGGCTTTATGGCGCTTTAGTCATGGGCTGAAGTTAGTTTTAAGTTAGTTGTCAACAATCGTTAAAATCGTTTAAATAAAGTGCCTTTCTTGTTAAATAATACTAAATGTAAAAAATATTTCATTATCTTAATACAAAAATACAAAAGTATTAAATGGTTTATACGCAGTTAATAATTTATAAAATTTGTTTAAACAATAATGCGTGTTAAATAAAAAATGTAAAATTTACATAAACTTCCTGGTGTTTATATCATAAATGATATACTTGATACTTGATACAAAAATTATAATAAATAAAATCTTAAAATTTCAAAAGATTTAACAAACATTAATGTGTTAAAAGGTCCTACACAAATAAGAATGTTAAATAATAATTTTTTTGTACATTGTAGTTAATGTTACGAGAAAATTATGTTAATTTCAATAAAATACATTAGTCTAAATAACTCCTAAACAAGTGTTAATCTAACTCAAAAATATTTGTTAAATATTAAAATTATTAATAAAATTAAAATAATTGAGTATATTTTTTATTCAATTCAACTTGGATATAAATGTTATTCTTCTAATTCGTTAAATTTCGCCTTCTTTCGATTAAAATCGGTACCCTGCCCTTTGTCTTCTAAGCGCGTTTAGTCGGTTGATGATAGTTAATTCGATTAAAGGTTCATAATTGTAAGGTTAAGTGTGCTTTTATATAGCGTGTGTTTAACAAAATTTAAAGGTAAGTTTGCTATGATGTTTTTTTTACTTACATAACGTTTGTAAATCATTATTACATTATTACATTATTTCATACTTACATGTTTTATTTTTTGCCCAAAAACCAATGTTCTTATATTAATTTAAATATTTTATTAAAATAAATAAAAATAAACAATTAATAATGTAAAAATTAATTAAAAAATATTGTTAAAATAACAAATTAAAATAATTAAATGAAGACATACTATTTGTGTATACACAAATAGTATAAAATCAATAGAAAGTTATATGTTAAAGTTACACTTTTTTGTGTAAAATAAATAGAATATAAATAAATTTAACATATTTAATTATAAAGTTATACAGATTAGTTAAGGTTAAAATGACCATTTAAAAAAATAAAATTGACACAACACGATCTGTTAAATTAACTTTGCAGTTAAAAAAATAGCATATTAATTTTCTTGTATACAAGTGTTAAAAATAAACATAAGTAATATAACATATAAGTAATATAAATAAAAAAAACTAAAAAATTTTAGTGGACTTTCTGGGACACAAGAAATATGTTAAATATACATATAAATTGTTTACTGTGCATGAACATTGTTCTGACCTTTTAATCTCGCCGACAATAAACTAGATTTAACCTAATTTCGGGTGGAGTGTCAAAAAAATTTTTCTTTACTTCAACTGCCCATTTTCAATATTTGCATTGCTCTTTACTTTATGCATTTTAAAGGCAAAATTCTTAAGAATGTCAAGCTTAAAGTAAAACTTATCGTGTACAGTGCAAATGTATTTAGCATTGATTAACGTTAATTAATAATGAATAAATTCGATCTAACTCGATTAGCATTACTTAAGCTAACAATAAACAATGTTATTGCGCATAAGTTACCATAAATCGTGCGTAAAAAGTGTGTTAAACGTTGAAAGTAATTACTGTTAAGTGGACACGTAAAAATGTATCGCTTTAAACAAGATTGATAATCTAGATATATCGGATCACGTTAAGTTAAACAAAAATCTAAATAATGACATTTCATTATTGTAGGTTTAATTATCTCATCGCGTAGATACTGTAATTTTCGTTGTGGACCACACGAAGTTTCGGGGCGAGGTGATCAATCATTGGCGTACTGTCAAACGCAAAACAAGACTTTGAAGAAGAGTTGGACTTGAGCTTTATGTTTGTATCATGTAACGATTTACGCACGCTAACGCTATCCAGTCATTATCGTCAAGATCCGAAACGATTATTATGCAAATCCGATGCCGAATTAGGGGCAAGATATTATTAAGTCCGACCCTACTCTCTAACGTCCGAAAATTTTGATGAAAACGCGAACAAATCATTTTTTTAATAGATACAAAGGCAAGTTAGAAATTAAAATCAGATATGCATTGGAAATTTTATAGTCAAATCTGTTAAATTTAAAATTTTAAAGGCTATAAAAAATTTACCACCTAAGGTACCTTTTTATTAAATTTTCAGTGTCTTATTTGGGACAAAAACCTACGATTTGTCAAAGTAATAAGATTATTCTTATTTACAGAGTAAACTTTTTTTACTGTTAATAAAATTATCATTTACTATAATGAAGCAGCAATGTTGAGCTTTTATAAAAAAAAATGTTCATCCAACAAAGTAATAATTATCATATTGTCATGGCAGTAAGAAATACTTGTTTTCTTACTACCTCGACTCAAAATACGTTGTTTCGTCCCCGATTTCACGGCAGAAAGTTTACGTTTCTTGCATTGGTCAAGCTATACGCGCACACTCTAATAGCGGGAGTAAAAATTTTTTAGTCGCATGCTTAACATTCAAATTTCGTACTGCCAACATGAGAAACACAAAAATATGACAGTTTTAAACCATAATTTTGCAATTATAACAACAAATAAACAATTTATGTTTTTACTTTTTTACTTTTTATGTTGTTTTAAGTGTTTAATGGTACTTTTATTTGTTATAAAGTAGTAATTTGTTAATTAAAATACAACCTTTTATTTTTACTGTATTGGCACCGCTGAATTACCATGACAACGCTACAGTTTGATTGATTTTGAATGTAAACGTCAGAATTAAATTAAACGTCAGATCTTAATTTTGACACAAGTTTATTTATATACATTTAATTTTTTCCCGTATTTTCTGCGGGGTAGCAAGAAAAATAGTATACACTACACGGGCAGAAAGTGTGAGAGCCCTGAACTGCGCGCCATGATGCCCTCGGCTTCGCCTCGGGCATCATGGCGCGCAGTGCAGGAATCTCACACTTTCTGCCCTTGTAGTGTAATATACTATTATACTAAATCTTTGTCGAACTTAAAATGTTTTGTTAAATCTATAGTTGTGTGTGAATTGCACTTACATAAATTAATGCGCAGTTGTTATATATTAAAATTTGTTCATTTTACCATGGCATATTTGTCTTTTTTAAATTACTATCGTAATTTAAATTTATTTTATTTCAGTTTCAGTTTTACGTTAAGAACAATAACAAAAATATTTTATTCCTATAAAAAGACTTTTTTAATATTTACTATTGTTTTTCAATGGTAACAAAGAGGGGGGAAGGGCCAGCGCTCTCCTTGGTGAACATAACTTTATAATCAACAGTCTGTGTTATAATCTTATTAATTTCACTTGTGCGAGTGATCATTAAGAAAATTAAAATTTCTACGTTTTCTAAAAGGTATATTCTATAAACGAAGCAGACTTGTAGTTTAAAAAGTTAGTTCATATTTTTTTTACATCATATAATATGAGTCATTTTTTTGTTACAAGTAATAAATAATTTGTTTTATTGCCTTGCAATTATTTAAAAAAAACTACCCAACACCCAACATTAGGTTGAAAATGTGACCATTGTTACAATGAAAATAGTTTATTGAATTAAAAATTAATTAGTTGTTAAATTTACATAAATTTTCTTAATATTATAAAAAAAGTTTTATTTTAAACGAAAAGGGATTTGTAAAATTTACAAAATTTCTATGAATAATACCATTAGGGTTTCATTAATACTACAAAACGTTTTTGTAAACGGTATAGAACTGTTTTTTGGACAAATAATAATAACTATATTTATCAATGCGTTTCTGCATCTGGAAGAGTGTTATTTTTATAAACATAACGTAAATTTACTTTATAATTAATGCAAATGCTATTACTGAAAGCAGCGTTTGTAGATAAATAATTTTTATAAAAATGATATTTTTGCCGTAACAAAAGCAATTGTTGGACGAATAGGGATCTTTACTTTATTAAGACAAACTACTTTTTTGTTATATTTATTTAAAAAATTTCTGAGTGTTGCGGTACAAAACTACAAATTTTATTATTATTATTCTCCATTATTTTACTGTGAAAAACTGCTTTTATATCGATTGTTAGTCCATTTTCAAGGGATAAATAGACTAACATAGATTTTTTAGAAAACTGCAAATGTTAAAATGGAATGCTAAATAAAAAAAACAATAATTCTTGATTAGTAAAAAGAAATTTAATTAACGATTCGTTAGAAGTTGTATGGTGTGTATATACATAAATAACTTTTAGTAATTAATTTTACAGGTTTTTAATTTATTTTTACATACTAATTCTAACTAATAACTTATACAAATTCTTCATTGAAATGCAGTTGTTAGTGTCAGACAGACAAATCCTGATATGATAATGTGGATTAATTCTTTAAGATGTTTATCTGTACCCACTAAAAGTTATACTTTTAAGATTTGAATATTTAGTTTGGTAAAATTTGTTTGTAGAAAGAACTTGCAGTCGTAAATTTGCTAATGAAATCCAACAAAGGATATTTTAAGTGTTTCTTATTTGGAATTCATATTAGTATTATTTTATGCATTGTAAAACCTGTTGAGTGGCGCTGATTAAAATTTACAATCCTAGATGCAAATATTAATTACCTTACAAAGCCCATCACAATACCCGCCTGATGAAAATAAAACCCTTAGTTGTTTGTATGAAATATTCTTCCAAAGAATCCTTATAAAATTTTTGGCGAACATCCTTTTTCTTCGCAACATAAAAAAGAAAGCCAATTGGAAATATAACCTTTGTGAAATTCAATCCGTCAAATGAGGCATGACGAAATTGCTACAATTCTGCGTGCACTATTTTTTTGTGTTATTATATCTCAAAGGTTTATGGGGCTTCGCGTACGTATCGGCCAAATGCCCAAAACCATCGAAATCATAAAAAGCAAATACTACCTCTCTTACGGACAAGCATTATTGAATCGCCCCTCGAGGGAAACTCAAAACACATAAAGAATATTACACTGAGAAAAAGAAAGTGTTGATTCAAACAAAAACTAAACTTAACATGTTTATACATATTTAATAAAGAAAGAGTTAAGTTTTGCATATTGAATTAAGCATTTTACTATATTGAATTAAAGTTAAAACAAAAAAAGTTTATTTAAAATAACATATCAAATTTGTCAAAGTAACATTTTTTAAATCTTATTTTAAAATATTTATTTACTTGTTTACGATTCTACAATATACAATACTTTGGCAATTAAATGTAAAATTAAATTGATTAATTGTTTGCCGTTTTAATGCTCTGGAAAAAGTAATTGTAAATTTTACAATTATTATTCTAGAATTTTGAGACTTATTATAATAGAATAGTATTTTATTATGATTATCAAAAGCCACAAAAAATGTATTATGAATATTGAAAAATGTACAATTATTACAATAATTTTTTCAGAAGCATATACATTTAACTTGAAACTTGAAACTGTTTAAAATAAAAATTAAATTATTCGAGGAGGAAAATCAATCAGGACTAAAATTGGTCCTCATACTCTCCTCCTTATAGGGGGAACAGGGGGTAACTTTAAAATTTACAATGGAACATTCTATTTTTTATTGCAGACTCGGATCATTCGACTAAAAATAGGTAGATTTTGTCTAAAACTTATTTCATATTTGTAATAGATGGCGCTGTAATAAAAAAAAATCAATTTTGTTCGATTTTTCTTCGGTATACGATTCTGCAATAATTTTTCTATAAAAATATCACTTTTTTTGTAATAATTATCTTATTAAATTAAATCTGATTTAAGGGATAACAAGAAAAAAGTCAATGGGTTTATTTTTCTCAGTGTACACAATAGATGTAAGAGATAATGTTAAAAAATTATTAAGGTAATTAATGAATGTGCGATGTTTATTTAAAGCTTTAACTGCTATAAACAAGAAACTCGTTTATTTGATAACATTTCTCTAACAATTTAATTGGATAAACTGTTGCCCCAAGATCAAACGTTAGAGCAAGCTCGAGCAGTACGTTTAAGCGGCCCGAATAATAAACACTATCCTAAAAGTTTTATTTTTACGAGCCGGCGACTTATTTCTCCGACACCAATTAACCGAGCCGGTCTGCCGTCTTGCGATCCACAACTTTTTCTCGACTCATAGAACATGTAATTAAACGTATTACATGGCTTTTATTGTTTATCGTAAACCAGTGTAAATATAATTTCGCTTTTCTTTGATTTTATTGGGTTTATTTTGTTCTCTAATACATTGTTAACATGAAGCCAATTTTGTAACAACAGTCTTTCTAAAGTTGCTGTAAAAATTACATTTACTAATTACTCTTAACAGTTGCATTTTTAACATGAGCTGTTACATTATTAACAGTTATAATATTTTGTTTAAAGTACATATACGCATCTTGTTGCATTTTTAACAATTATAACAGTTATAGTCTTAATAATAATATAAACGTTCTTTAAATTTTTAATGGTTACATTTTTAACAGTTATAATAATTTTGTTTGAAGTACATATACGCATATTGTTGCATTTTTAACAATTATAGTCTTATGTAATATTAACGTTCTTTAAAGTTAAATTTTTAATGGTTACATTTTTAACATGAGTTGTTACATTATTAACAGTTATAATAATTTTGTTTAAAGTACATATACGCATATTGTTGCATATCTAACAATTATAGTCAAGTAATATTAACGTTCTTTAAAGTTAAAATTTTAATGGTTACATTTTTAACATGAGTTGTTACATTATTAACAGTTATAATAATTTTGTTTAAAGTACATATACGCAAATCGTTGCATTTTTAACAATTATAGTCAAGTAATATTAACGTTCTTTAAAGTTAAATTTTTAATCGTTACATTTTTAACATGAGTTGTTACATTCATAACAGTTATAATAATTTTGTTTAAAGTACATATACGCATATTGCTGCATTTTTAACATGAATTGTTACATTAGTAACAGTTATAATATTTTTTTTAAAGTACATATACGCATATTGCTGCATTTTTAACAATTATAACAGTTATAGTCTTAATAATAATATTAACGTTCTTTAAATTTTTAATGGTTACATTTTTAACATGAGTTGTTACATTATTAACAGTTATAATAATTTTGTTTAAAGCACATATACGCATATTGTGGGTGCTATATATTATTTTATTTATGAAAACATTTCATGGAGCCATAAAGAATGCTTGTATTTGTACAACGATTGCAAATTAATTTACACAACATTTCCATTGTTTAACAAAACCGTGGAATTTAATTAATTAAATATTAGCACGACACAGTTAATAATTTCGTCTATTTGTTTGTTTGCTTTAGATATGTCTCGGTTGGAAAAATCTCCGCTGCTAGCCAACGGCTACAATCACCCGCCACATCTCAATCACATGCAGTTCATGCAGTTGCCGCACCCGGCGGCGGCTCATTCCGCCCTTTTGTCGCCCGCAATGCCGCACAACCTCAGCAGGCACGACGGTTCCGTCATCAAGAACCAGGGCATGCCCACCATGGAGGCCCTAGCAAGGTAAGAAAAGTTAACAGTTACTTTAAAGTTGTACATTTAACGGTTTAGTATTAGTATAGTAGAGGATAATAGCATTATTATAGCACACGATGTCACAAAGTCTTAACCCCTCCACCATAAAAGTCCTTAACAATTTCATTATTTAACAGTTACATTCTTAAAACTGACATTCTTAACAATTGCATTCTAAACGGTAACATTCTTAAAATTCTCAGTATAATAGATGCATTTTTAACAGTTACGTTCTTAATGTTGTCATTCTTAATACTTACATTGAAAATAGTAACATTTTTACATTATTAACGTTCTTAATGCATGTCTTTATTTTTAAAGTAACATCCCTCAAAATTTTAGTTACATTTTTAATATTGACAATCTTATCAGTTTTAATAGTGGCATTTTTAACAATTACATTCTTAACGGTTACATTCTTCTTCTTCTATTGGTAACATTCCTAAAAATAACATTTGACAATGTTGCATTTCAACACTTACATCCTTTGATGTCTTACATTTATTAGGATTTACATAAATGGTATTTGCGGTACAGTTACATTCCTAATATTTATCATCTTAACGATTGCATTCTTCTATTAACAGTTTTAACGAGTAACATGAACATTTTTAAGTGTTACAGTCTTAATTAATAAAAGTATTTTTAATGCTGTTAATAAGCAGTTTGACTATCTATAATATTGTAATTCTTAATCTCTATATTTTAACAGTTGCATTTTAAAAGTAACATCCCTACCAATTTTGTTTTTAACAGTTACATTCTTAATATTGACAATTTTACAATTGCATTTTAACGGTTTAAATTGACATTTTTAATAGTTATATGCCAAATATTAAAATTCTTAAAAATTCTGCCATTCTTCAAAATTCTTTAAAATTTAAACTTTTAACGGTTACCTACATTCTGAATATTAAAACTTTTAACAGTTACTTTATTAAAAATGTCGATTTTGACAGTTACATTCTCAATATAGTCATTCTTAACATTAACATTCTTAAAAATGACAGCTGCATATAGACAGTTACATCTGTTACAATATTCCATTTTTAAAAATGATAGTGTTATGAATACTGTTGGTTACCTACATTCTTGAAAGTGACAGTTTTAGAGTTGTATTTTGACAGTTACATTTTTAATATTATCATTTTCAATCTATACATTCTTAAGAATTGCATTATAAGAATTACAAAAGTACATTATCTTTTAAAGTTACATTCTTAACATTAAAATTCTTAAATATAACATTTATAACGGTTACATTATTAAAAATACAAACAATGCAAACAGTTGCATTCTTTATATAATCATTCTTAACATTCTGAATGTTGTTGGTTACATTTTTAAAAATGATAGTGTTAACTGTGATATTTTGACAGTTACATTCTTAAATTTTCATTCTTAAAAATGACTGCTGAATTTTAAGGGTTACATTGTCATTTTTAAAGGTTTCATTAATAAACATGGCAATTTACAGTTACTTTCTCAATATGGTCATTCTTAACATTTACGTGTATATTTTTAACAGTTCCATATTTAAAAAAAAATGGTTTTAACATTCTTAATATTGAAATTCTTAAAAAATTACATTTTTAAAGGTTACATTATTAAAAATGATAGTTTTGACAGTATAGCCATTATTTACATTTACATTATTGATATTAGCATTCTGAATGTTGTTGGTTACATTCTTAAAAACGACAGTGTTAACAGAGGCATTTTGACAATTACATTCATATTACGGTTACATTATTAAAATGACAGCTGTAGTTTGACAGTTATATTGTCTTTAAAAACATTTACATTCCTAATGTCCATATTTTTGACAGTTGCATTTTGAAAGCAACCGCTAAAAATTTGTTTTTAACAGTTACATTTTTGATATTGAAATTCTTAACGGTAACATTAAAAATGATAGTTTTAACGGTTGCATTATTTATATTAACATTTAGAATGTTGTTGGTTATATTCTCAGTTGCATGTTGATAGTTGGATTATTAAAAATTACAATTTTAACAGTCAATGTAACTGTTACTGTTAAAAATGATTGTTACACTTTGATAGCTACAGTCTTAAAATTTACAGTTGCATTTTTGACAGTTACCTTAAAAATGGATTTGTAATAAGAATATTTATTATTAAAATTAAAACTTAATTTATAAAAAACATTTTTTTATATAATGTCACAGATGAGAAATCAACTTAAAAGCGACATAGGTATTTGCGGCTGCGTTTTTCCTAGGCTAAGACTTAGAAGAACTAGCAGTGCAGTGTGTATTATCGCGAATATATGTAGATTGTTGGTGATTGCCTCTCGTCGAAGATTGTTTACACGGTTGTTCCAAGTCATCATTATCATTTCAACGCTCTGCCTGGTAATTAAAATGCAAATCGAGCAGGCCGAATGCGTGTCCATGTCGTAAGAAGAGCGCCATGATTAATTCACCAGGTAGACCGTCGTAGCGTTATCTCGCTCTTTACTCCTCTTGCTCACTTATACACTAAGAATACGGCAAACAACAAATTGAATACAAATATTAATTTACCCGAGCCTCTATTTGTTTTCTCTTCGTTCGCAGATCGCAGATCGATACTTCGAGATTAATATCTTTGCTCACCTTCAGACCAATCAGGCCTTTGCTTATTATTTGCTTTTCATTATGGGAAGAACATATTTTGGCATATATAATAGCTGTTGATAATTTAATTCAAATAAAGTAATGCAGTATTTGAAAATTCTGTAACTGTTAAAAATGTTACTATTTATTAAGAACGTAATCATAAGAATGTCACCATCAGATATAACTGTCAGATTTGGAACAGTATAAGCGGGAATTGGGAAAGCAAATAGTGTAAACAAGGGCCGTAATTTTTTCAGAGGGGGTGACAGACCTAAGTCGTAAGGATTCTTGCCGCCTTAAGACGATTACTTGACTTCGTTTGGCCTCTAATAACGATCCAATTTCCCCGAGTTTGTTATTTTTATTGAGAGATTAAGTAATAGTGAGTCGTGTTCTGCGACTTATCTCTCTTCGCCTAAATAATAAATCAGAGGAATATGTATTCCCTTTCGTCGTCGCAGATATGAACTTTTCTCTCCGGTAGTAATCCCGTTTAAATATTCCGTGGAAGTTTAACTACTTTCGCAGACTTCCAGAGCAGATCTTTGAACGTAAAGCCAGTGTTTCCGAGCTTAGACACGGAAGATTTAGCAGGGATTTTAGTCGTACACCTTCAAGTTTTCAAAGAGTTCTAGAGATAGGAGTAGTTTGTATCGCAAATATGTATTCAAATTGTTAAGGAAATGCGTTTTAGAAGCAGATTTCACATCCATAGAAGTTAAGGTTGAGGTTAAGTACATTATTAAACAAGACAATTTTAACATTCTTAACATAAAATTCTTAAAAATTACATTTTTAACAGTTGCATTCTTTATATAGCCATTCTTAACATTCACATTATAAACATTTTGTTGTTGGTTACATTCTTAAAAATGACAGTGTTGGAATTTTGAAAGTTACATTCTAAATATTAAAATTCTTATATGTACTAAAAAATGACAGCTGCATTTTGACAGTTAAATTTTTAATATTCTCATTCTTAACATTTACTTTTACAATAATTAAATAATTTAACATTAATATTCTTAATGACAGTTGCATTTTGTCAGTTATTGTATTTCTTAACATTCACAGTAACATCCCTAAAAATTATTCTTATTAATAAAATTTTTAAAATTACATTCTTAACGGTTACATAATTAAAAATCATACTTAATTTAATTAACTTAAATTAACATTATAAATGTTAAATTTTTAAAATAATAGTGTTAAGTTGCATTTTGACAGTTACATTGTTATAATTGATATTCTTAACGGTTTCATTATTAAAAATGACAATTTTAACAGTTAAATTCTTAATGTTCATATTAATTTTTTTTTTTAACATTTGCATTTTAAAAGCAACATACCTAACAGCTAGGTACATTCTTAATATTGAAATTCTTAACGGTTATATTATTAAAAATTACTATTAATTATTTTAAAAAATTTAACAGTTACATTAATAATATAGTGTCTCTTAAAAATTAATGGTTGCATTCTATATAGTTATTCTCAACATTTACAGTATAAATAGTTTCAACTTTTTTGGTTACATTCTTAAAAATTACAGTTTTAACAGTTGCATTTTGACAGTTACTTTATTAATATTGAAACTTTTAATTTCCCAACTTCTTAACTCCTACAATTTTTACAGTTAGAATCTTAACATTTACATTCGTAAAAATGATAGCTGCAGTTTACATACTTAATTAAGTATTAAGTATTAATACTGCTATTCTTAACATTAAGATTCTTAAAAGTTGACAGTTACATTCCTAATAATAACATTATACTTTTTACAGTTTATTAATGACATTCTTAATAGTTAATGGTTAATTTTAAAAATATTGACTTACTTTTTAACATTTAATATTTTAATTTGACTTCCTAAAATTGTTATTCTTAACGCAGTTACATTTAACAGTTTGAATAGCTACATACATATATTGCTATAAATTATATTTCTAATTGTTTTTTACAGATCTGGCATCTGGGAGAACTGCAGAGCAGCTTATGAAGACATCGTCAAACACTTAGAAAGGTACGTGAAAAAATGTAACAAAAAACCTTTAACCCTTTGACTCTTAATCGAAATTGATGACCCTGGCTCACGGTGGGGATTCGTAGTAAAAATTACGGCACCCGCCGCCGCGTAAACGCGTGACAAACGATTATTCCGCCGTACGGACGTGTCGCAAAACGGCCTAGTGTCGATGTCGGATGCGATTCCGTCCGCGACAAATCATGGGCCGGGTAAGCTTTCGCACGGGCGCTATCGCCGAAAAGCCCACATAATCGCGTGACATTTTGACAAATGCCGTAGATACAAATTTCAGGGAATTACGCAGTTGTGATTTATATCGCAGTATTCGAATGTTCGATTAATTAACACTATAGTGTATACAAACGTCATATTGCAGATACGATTTAAAATCGTTTTGCGAATGAGTCACATTTTTATTAGTTAATTTCTGTTTTAATAGTATATTATGTATCAAGTTTTATAAACGCCAATTTAATTTAATTTAGGCACGAGCGAGCTTGCGAGCGAGTGCTTAAGTTAATGAGTGTATAGAAAAGTTTATAAACGAGGTGCATACTATACTTTTTCTACGACAAATACTTATTATTATCTTAAAATGATTTAAATCAAAAATTTGTATAGAGCACCATCTATGAAACAACAGTGGAAACTGTCAAATGTCAGATTTTTACATTTTATAAACACAATTATAAAGGTTATAAATCGAAATGTATCTTGAAAATTGACAGTTTTTCACAGTGAAAGTAAAGGAAATGTTTTATGAGGACTTTACAGTAGAGCCCGTGCCCGAATTTAAGTTATAGTTTACTGTCGGCAAAATTAAAAGGTCAGTACAATGTTCATATAAACTTTTCAAAAATTGGCGCTGAGAAACTATTTAATATTTTTGTATTTTTGTATTGAGATAATAAAATAATTTTCACATTTAGTATTATTTTACAAGAAAGGCACTTTATTTTAACGATTGTATGACATTTGACAACTGTCAACTAACTTAAAACTAACTTCAGCCCGTGACTAAAAACCTGTTGCTAACTAAAGCGCCGTAAAGCCACAACTTGTCAATGTGTATTTTAAAGGTCACTTAGTGTCATGGAAACATGTACGATAAAGGGCGTTTTAAAGGTGGGAGTAGAAAAAATAGTTTTATTGTATTGTATATGTGGGTTCCATTTATAAAAGGTACATTTTTAATTTAAGAGGTATACTTTTAACAGTTATTTTTTTCTTAAAGACATTCCTAAAATTAGTATTTTTTAAAATTTAAAATTTCTTAAAATTTACATTTTACGTAATTGTTATTTTAACGGTTACATTTAACAGTTACAATCATTATATTTGACTTCCTAAAAATGATTTTTTTAAATGGCATTTTACCAGTAATATTCTGAAGTCGCATTTTTAAAAGGTATCTTTTTAACAGTTACATTTTTGACATTTACGTCAGTGTTAATTTTAACAGTATGTGACTTTTTAAATATTATTATGTTAATTAACAAAAACTAAAAAGGAGCATTTTTAAAATTTATATTTTTAACAGTTACATTTTTGTCAGTGTTAATTTGAATACATACTTTAAAAGTGACTTTCTTACAAATATTATTTTAATTGGCATTATACTGGTAAAATTTTGAGTCGAATTTTTAACAGTTATGTACTTTTTTGACATTTACGTCATTCTTAATTTAAACAGCTACAATCTTTATAAGTTAATTTTTAAATTTTATGTTAATTAGCATTTTACTAGTAATATTTAAAAAGTGTCATTTTTAAAACATCCATTTTTAACAGTTACATTTTTGACATTTTCGTTAATGTTAATTTTAATAGTTCTTTTTAAAAGTTCCATTTTGACACTTAGTTTAAACAGTTACAATCATTATAAGTGACTTCTCAAATATTATTATGTTAATTAGCATTTTACTAGTAATATTCTAAAAAGTGGCATTTTTTAAATTTATATTTTTAACAGTTACATTTTTGACATTTTAATTTTAACTGTTAAATTTTTTTTAAGTGACTTTTTAGGAATTATTAATGTTATTTTCATTTTACTAGTAATACCTATTCTAGAAAGTCGCATTTTTGAAATTTATATTTTTAACAGTTACATTTTTAACATTTACGCCAGTGTTAATTTTAACAGTAACAATCTTAATAATTTAATTTCTAAAAATTATTATTTTAATTAACATTTTTCTAGTAATATTCTGGAAAATTACATTTTTTAAATTTATATTTTAACAGTTACAGTTTTGACCTTAACGCCAGTGTATATTTTAACAGTTACAATTTTAACTTTATAAAAAATGTCATTTTAATTGTCATTTTATCAGTTATATTTTGAAAGAGTTGCATTTTTTAAATTTATATTTTTAACAGTTAAATTATTAAAAGTAAAATTAAATTAAATTTAACAGTGTATTAGCGACATAAAAAATTAACACTTTTATCGGTGTTAATTTTAACACTGCAGCATTTTTAAAATTGTCGTTTTTACCAGTTAAGTTTTAAAAGTTGCAGTTACATTCTTAAAAGTAAACAAGTTTACTGATAACGAGAAACTGGCATTTTGATAAGTTAATTTTGACAGTTACAATCTTTATAACTGTAACATTTTTAATATTGAAATTTTTTTATATTGTCATTTTAAAAGTTTACAATTTAAACAGTGTTATTTTTAACAGTTTATAATTTAAACACTGTTACTTTTAACAGTTATTAAACATTATTAAACTTTTTTAACATACACTTTCTTATGGTAACATTTTTAAAAGTCGACAGTTGGATTTATGATGAGATTCTTAACAGTTGCACTTTCAATAGTAGGTAACCTTTTAACATTTACATTTTTAACTATGTCATGGGTTTTGTTTCCTAAATTATTTTTAGTGCACTTTCTAAAAGCTTTTTTTATTTGATTTTTCTTTGTAAAGGATACCCCATAATATTTCATTCATTTGCATTTTGCAGGACGGCCGTTTTGGCGCAAGAAAAGTCAGTCCTGCAGGACGAGAACTAATTGCCGACGTCCATGTCCTGACGTGGATTAATTAATTTTGCCGGTCTTAATTCTCATTTAAATCGGGCCCGGTGTTTTGTTAATTCCGCACTGTTAATTGCGCGGACAGCTTTCCCTGTAATTCCCCTGGTTTCGGATTGAATTAAGCCCGCGATTTGCATTAAACAGTTCATAATGTTTTGTTAGTTAATTTTCAATTTATCTGGATTTAAACGCTAAACAAAACCCAACCCACTGTTTAATCTAGCACTATAAACATTATTTATACTTAGCGAGCTTGCACAAACAGCGGCGAGGTGTATCAAAAGGCAATCCTTGTTTTATTAAACTCCTTGGGACATTTCTTCGGTATATTAATATCAGAATTAGTATTCAATATATCATTAAATTTAAATATTGAAATAAGTTTTAACAAGCTTTAAATCTTAAAATAATTGCAATCCTTATAAAATGGATTATAATCATGTAATGCCTTGTTAAAGTTTCCTTATTTAAATTCAAAGGCGCCTATTCCATAAATAGATGAACTACGTACTAATTATCATATAATAAACATTAATAATTGTTCGAGTACAATATAAAAATACCGTGATAAATATCTCAACTGAATAAATTATTGCCCACAAATAATGATAAAAGTAACATCTCGCCGTTCTTGTTGTCGAAATGATGTTTAAATAGGATCCCATCCGTATTGAAAGTTCGTGATTCCGCGTGACGTTTGCAGATTAAAATTATAATTAATGATAACGTGAACATAAGATTCGCGAAGTGAATCAAATTTCACCCTTATTCGGCGGTCCCTTTTCCTGCAGCAGGACCTTTAAGCTATTGATTTGTACTTGTTTAGCCGGGAACGAGAAATGATAAGACTAGCAGTAATTTATCATGTTATGAAAGAGTCTTTATATTTTGATGTCTGTTAATTAGTCATAGGAATGCTTGCTTACTTTTCAACAATATATCCTAATAGTAACATTTTTAATTGTTACAGTAATCAGTTACCTACATCTTAAATGATGACATTTTTAATAGCTAATGGTGACATTCTTAATTGTTACAGTTAACAGTTACATATTTAATGATGACGTTCTTAATAGTTACATTTTTAACAATTACACTTTTGACATTTGCATATCTAATGGCAACATTCTGTCATTCCAATATGCTTGCTTTTTAACTAATATATTCTACAATTAAACGTTCTTAAAAGTAACTTTTTTAATTGGAACAGTAATAAGTTACATCTTTAATGATAACAATCTTAATTGTTACAGTTAACAGTTACGTATATTTTTATGATAAAATTCTTAATACTATAATTTTTAACGGTTACGTATCCAATGGTGACATTCTCAATTGGTACAGTTAACAGTAACATCTTTAATGATGACGTTCTTAGTAGTTACATTTTAAACAGTTACATTCTTGAAAGTTGCATTTTTAATGGTGACATTCTTAAAATTACTTTCTTAATAGTTCTACATTTCTAATTGTGTAATTCTTAATTGCTACAGTTAACAGTTACATTTTAATTGTTATTTGCATATATAACGGTTAATTTTTATGGTTACGTTCCCACAAGTAACATTTTTAACAGTCACATTCTTAATATTAACATTATTGACATTTACACAACTTATGGTGACATTTTTAACAATTGCATTCTTAGCATTATTTTTTACAAATACCATACTTAATTGTTACAGTTAACAGTTACGTACATTTTTATGATAAAATTCTTAATACTATAATTTTTAACGGTTACGTATCCAATGGTGACATTCTCAATTGGTACAGTTAACAGTAACATCTTTAATGATGACGTTCTTAGTAGTTACATTTTAAACAGTTCCATTCTTGAAAGTTGCATTTTTAATGGTGACATTCTTAAAATTACTTTCTTAATAGTTCTACATTTCTAATTGTGTAATTCTTAATTACTACAGTTAACAGTTACATTTTAATTGTTATTTGCATATATAACGGTTAATTTTTATGGTTACGTTCCCACAAGTAACATTTTTAACAGTCACATTCTTAATATTAACATTATTGACAATTACACAACTTATGGTGACATTTTTAACAATTGCATTCTTACCATTATTTTTACAAATACCATACTTAATTGTTACAGTTAACAGTTACGTACATTTTTATGATAAAATTCTTAATCCTATAATTTTTAACGGTTACGTATCCAATGGTGACATTCTCAATTGGTACAGTTAACAGTAACATCTTTAATGATGACGTTCTTAATAGTTACATTTTAAACAGTTACATTCTTGAAAGTTGCATTTTTAATGGTGACATTCTTAAAATTACTTTCTTAATAGTTCTACATTTCTAATTGTGTAATTCTTAATTGCTACAGTTAACAGTTACATTTGAATTTTTATTTGCATATATAACGGTTAATTTTTATGGTTACGTTCCCACAAGTAACATTTTTAACAGTCGCATTCTGAATATTAACATTATTGACAATTACACAACTTATAGTGACATTTTTAACAATTGCATTCTTACCTTTATTTTTTACAAATACATACTTAAATAACATATAGTTTTATCCTTCATGATGACATTCTTAATAGGTACATTTTTGTCAGTTAAATACCTAAGAGACATTCTTAATTGTTACATCTTTAATAGTGACATTTTAGACAATTGTATAATATATTATGTTATATCGTTGTTCCTAATTGTAACATTTTAACAGTCACATTCCTAATATTAACATTTTTGACAATTATATTCTTAATAAATCATATATAGCAGTTACATTCTTAATGGTCAGACAGATTTATGTTTAATAGGTATTTTTTTGGGAGTCAGGTTTACAAATTGGAAAAAATGCGATGAAATGAAATATGTGATGTTTGAGAGGAAAAAATCTGAATCAATATAAAATGAGATAAACTTTGTTTGAAAACCATTACTTCTAAAATCGTTTAGGGGGTGGATGAAGAACTGACAATATCTATTTTGATTCTCATAAAACACCGTTTTGTTACAAATGTTTTTTGGCGTGCGAAATTTTCATTTTTTCCATCATTTGTGATTGATGCAATCTCACCCTCCAGCTCGCTGCTGTTGCAGCAGCTTGAAGACAAAATATTCTCCCCGAGGTACATTTTTATAAGAATTGTTATACAGCATTATAAAAAGTAGTTTGAAAACCTAGCTGCAAGTTGCTATATGGATTTATTTGCTAACGTGCCTGCACGCAACCGTTATTTTTCCAATTATCCTGATTAAATCTTGCTTGAATGAATTAATTGTATCATACATTTCTATAAATTATTACCTGGCGGAAAAAGAAAACCAATTAGAAGCCACTAATTTAAAATATAAAAAATAAGCTTGTTAGTAATGTGTCATAAATGATGAAAGATGGCCTATTTCACGCCTTGTCAAGATAAAAATGTTATCTAATCCAGTATTTTTTTTCGTGACGACATCTCTTCTAATTATGTTTTCAGATAATTATCATGGTTTTTGTTTTGGGATAATCTCTGGATGTTTTGAGTTTTAAATAAAACGAAAATAAAAGGATGCAAATGGCATTCGGAGGGAAGAAAAAAGTACTAAAACCCAATTTAAAATCTTCCACGTTGACGAAAACTAATCGGCGCACCTTTAAAAATAAAAGCTCAGGCGTGAAATCAGTTTCCCGTGCACGTTTTCATTATTAACTTTTGCGAATTTTATTTTTTATTCAAATCAACCTCTCCCCCCCTCCCTTTGCGCTCCTCTCACAAAACACTCACTTCTTTCTTTGCCCGGATGTCGTCAGGCAATCATTTGTCATCCACGGCTTATGACTTTTCTGCTTTCCACTTTTTAATGTCGTAGACGGTTTGTGACAACTTTTGATGGCTTTTACATCGCGCCCAAAACCCAAATAATTTGTTTCCCGCTTCCTTATTTTATCGCCATCAGATTATAATTTATTGCATTTTAAAACCGACGCCTCTTTCTTTTCCTTGCAACGCGACATTTTTACTCATTTATCTCCATTAACATCATCCCAAGAATACGCAATGTACATTTCTTTAGTGGAAACGTTTTATTCGTGTTTTTGGGATAATTAACTTTAACGGAAATGCCAGGCACCGACAAACAGCTTTTTGGTCCTCATCAGTGTCGGGTAGCCCTGTGGCACAAAGCTACCGGAACACCGGTGGCACCACAGCGACATCTACCGTCCAGTGGCTTGGTCATCTATATGCTCAGCATTTTAACAACATAGGTAGAGTAACTGTGACCCCACTAGAGGAGTATTGCCTCATCAGTGCCTGAGCACATTCGAAACAAACAGTATTTCTCATGAGAAGGTGCGTTTTCGGTCTTTTCTTTGATATGCAAAATTTTTACGAGATGTTGTATAAATATGCCGATCGTTTAATTAATGTTATTGACAATTCGCGTGATCTATTTCGGTCGTAAAGCACTGCGAGACAACGGTGGCAACACCGCGGGAGTCTGTCTGCAGCATTTTTGCAGGAATTGCGTGATGATGCCACGAACGAGAAACGCATTTGAACATTTATGAGACATTTTTGTGCAAAGTCGGTGGCGTGTCGTGGAGCCATAAAATTAGGACATTAATTCGGCGGGGTTTAATAGAAAATAAATCTCTGTCGCGAATTCATTGTCTGTATTGTGCGCGCTGATTGGATAATATATTTCGCACCTGTTTCCAAAGAAACGCAATTTTCTCTAGGAGATATATTTTTCTTCTTATAAACTAGCACTTTATTAAATAGCAAAGGACACGTTGTTTTGACAAGCGTTGACGAATGCCACGCTAATTAATTAAGACACCGTGTCTTTCGGCAAACAAGGTGAACGGTTTTTCGGAAAATTGGGCGTCGTCTTTTGCGAAAATAAAGGTGATGCGACCGAGCGCGCCTCGAGTTTATTATTAAAATGAAGGCCATTAATCATTCTCGCGACATTTTTGACAGCCCCCCATCGCGGCAAAGCTGGCCCCGATGTCACTGTCACCACCTTCGAGTCATTTGTTTTCTAAATAAGATGCTCCTTATTACTGCACACAAAAAAACGCATATTTACTTTTAATTAATTAACCAACGTTAGTTAGTATATATGACAATTTAATGTTGTTTGCACAGGACCACCCTTGCGTACACACACACATTCATGTTTACGTTTGTCAAAAATAACACAACGTGCTTTATAATTAGCGGAGATGCCCTAAAGTGCGCTTTAATGTTCAAACACGTCATAAGTGACCATTATCATTTTGCATTGCAGAGACTCTTGGCTTGGCCCTGACGATCTCAATCTGATACAGTCTTCAGATGACTGTTAGCAAACTAACAAAAGCATTGCTTTGGTAAATCCATTAACAGATGCAACTGTCAATGGTTACAGAAACAGTTCAAATTAAAACAGTAACATTCTTAAAAGACAAAAGCTTAAATTATTCCTGCAAAGAGCATTATCATTTTATAGTGATTTGGGCATGTCTGAATCCTAATCTCATAAAGATAAAGCCATCAGCGTAAGAAAGCAGGAGCAGCGGTAGCAGAAGGAAATGTAGGATTTTAATTATGCTGCTGCTATTATTTCCCCGGCATACAACATAACTTTTAAAGTCGCAGGAACAATATTGCTCGTTCTTTTACTAATTACCTTTCAGTAACAAGAAGCGCAAGATACCTAAGGAAACGACTATTCAATGTATCCCTCAGGAGCTCTAACTCTGCCCCTTCCGAGCCCGTTAACTCGCAGATCCACTAACTGGATACAGCGTTTAGTGGAACACAATTATAATATTAGATTAGCAAGTCGCAAGGATAAGAGGGCGCAGGGAGGCGACGCGAGCGGCATTATCGGCCTGCTTAAGTGAATTTCAGACAACTCTCACAAACTCGATCAAGATATCTTAATATTGTTTAATGCAATGGACCGAGATTACGTCTCGCCAAGATCACGCCCTAATCAAACGTGAAGACAACCTCCACAATTATAGATCTACTTTGATACAAAGCACTTAATTGATTCAGCATCTATGTCTGTAAATTTACGACAAGCCTTTGATCTGCCAGCACTAAGCAAACGTTCCACTGCTTTAAGTAGCCGTTTCAGAATTAAAAATCAGGATGGTTGCATAACTGATAAAAAGTAGCCAGCGACATTTTAACATATTATTCTTGGACTAATCTTTTAATTTAATAGCTATTGGTATCATTCTTATATTTCAGTTGATGATTGAAGAGACACAAAAAGAAACCTTGTGGTACAAATCTTTATTTTCTAATTGCAAACGGCGTGAATCTTGGAAATCTGATTTTCATTCTTAAAACTTTCTGATGATTGAAGACTTCAATGAAGAGTATCAAAAGGGAACCTTGTGGTACACTTGTTTATATCTCGGTTTTCTAATTTTAATCAACGTTCAAATCTTGAAATTTTGATTTTGCTTGATTCGAACTCCCCCCTAAATGCTCGAACAAACTTACTAATAAAATATATTCTTAAATGCTCGAATTTTAATTACGTCTCGAAGCAGTTTCGTAGCGTAGTCAATCAAGTCTAGATTCGTAATTATTAAATAATAATTAGTACAGTGTAATATTAACCTGGAGGGATATGATTTAATATTAAACCCATGCAACTGGATGCCGAACTCGAGATTCCACTAATTTAAAACCGGGGTAGAAGCGAATTCGTACTAATGAAAAAGTCATAAATATTAAAGCTTTTGGCTAATTAATGCTTTCTACAAGAGTTCCTCGGTTAGGACTTATATTAGTATTGGGTTTCCATTTTCTTGACACTTTAAGGAGGGACAATTTAAACTTCATAGACAATAACTAACAGACATGATGTAAATTTAAAAGTGAAGTGACCGAAGAGAATATAAATGCGGGGTCTACTGGCGAAAGAAGATCACTCCACTCTGCAAATTTACATGTTTCAACAAAAATCGTCTGTGTGCAGCGGCAGCAAAGGGAAATCCGCGAGTCAGCATATTTTTCGAGTGGACCTCCGTTTACTTAACACTGTTTAAATTTAAAATCGTCGTCCAAGAGGGGATTTCACTAGTGGAAAAATAGTTAATAAAACATCAAGTCTAAATGAAAAGGAGATATGAAATGTTTGTTGACGAAATTATTATTTGCCTACGCTTATATTTGCAGAGCTGACCCCTGGGCATGTATTCGTAATGTTAAGTCAACACAAGGCCCGAGTCCGTTTCCGTTTCTAAATACTGCTTACACCTTTTACAGCCCAGTCTATTTGCCGCACTATAATATTCATTACGCCTATTTACATCTCTGCCATCTCTCTACTTGTGCTTATCGTGCTTCTAATAATT
The DNA here is from genome assembly GCA_921294245.1 of Brassicogethes aeneus. NCBI lineage: Eukaryota > Metazoa > Arthropoda > Insecta > Coleoptera > Nitidulidae > Brassicogethes > Brassicogethes aeneus. The sequence goes on from OV121138.1 coordinate 5,240,354, forward strand.
GATATATTAGCTTTTTCAAACCTCAACAGGTTCTTTCCAAGCAAACTCTGAAAGGATCGTCAACCGACTCAATGAGGAAATGAAAACACAAAACAACTCAAGCCCAATTGATTCGGAAAAAACGCGGCTTGAACATGGTGATGATTTTTAAAGTGTCTGTCGAAAAAAATGCGAAACGATAACCGAATTAAAAAAGCGGAGCAGCGGCTCGAAACAGCTGGGTCCTGAAACTGCGCGCCCTGACAAATGACTAACTAAGTTTAGTTTTCGTAACGTTAAAAGCCCGCGTCTGAAAATCATCGAGGGGAAACGCTACAACGACCGCGACGATTTTATGATGACGTACGCAAATATCTGCATAAAGGTTTTTTATTATCATTTGTTTTTTATTGCGCGAGGAGACGCTCCCGGATGCTTTTATTAAAAAATGTTTACAAGGCAGATAAATCAGCCTAAATTGACGATGTTTTAAGGAAATAATGCAGGCATATCCTATTTACACCTGGGTGATATTAAGAGTACTGGAATGGTTCCTTGAGCTACCATTGGCAATTATGGAATTAACAACTTTAAAATTATAATCAAAATACTTTCAGAAATTAAGAATGAACATGTTTGTTTACGACCAAATTACATGTGACATATTTGGATACTACAAAGAGTTGTTTGTTTTTTAGTCTTTGAATTTGATAAACTGTGATTTGCAAAAAATTACATAAAAGAATGAAGTACAAAGTAAACGAAATGAAAAATCTGAAAGTAAATCTTTGTTACGTGACTGAATGGAAAGCTGTGATTGGGTGGTTGGACATGTTTGCATCTGATTAGAATCCTTTAGCAGGACTTCACCAGCAGATGCTTTACCAGCAGATTAAGAAAGCTATTTTTCCAATTATTCCTTTTCTTCAAAACCCATAATAATGTATCTGCTTTAGAGACATAAAGATTGTCCGGTCAAAACCAAAATTCTCCCTCTAATCAGATTTTTCAGGAGAGCAAAAACCTGTTTTCAAATTATGATCAAAATACTTTCAGAAATTAAGAATGACATGTTTGTTAATGACCAAATTACCTGTGACATATTTGGAACCTTCCAAGAGTCTTCGTATTTAATAAATTGTGATTTGCAAAACATTACATAAAAGTACAAAGTAAACAAATCGAAAAACGAAAAATCTGAAAGTAAAACTTTGTCACCTGACTGAATGGAAAGCTGTGATTGGTTGGTTGGACATGTTTGCATCTGATTAGGTTAGCATTGTCAACGTAAAGGGATAAATATTTGGGACTACTCTGGTGAGATTCTAATAGGACCTGGGACACATGTATATATTTTAAAAAATGTAATTGTTAACACAAAATCTAGATGCATATAGTTTTTCTGGGAAATGTTAAGGAAATCATATATTCGTTATTAAATTTCAAGACTTAAAGAGTATATTTTCTTGTTGGGGAATTTCAAAGTTTGTTCTAAAACTTGGGGTGCATTGAATCAAAGAAAACCATGGGTGGAACAATCGAAATTCCGAAGCCTTAATTTGTTTTAAGTTCCCCTTGATATGACCAATGATAAGAAAAGGGAATACTTTCGGCCGGGCATTCAGGATTTAATTTATAGAAAATTTGCATGGGTAATCTTGCAGAATTAAAAGGCGAACCTGGACAAACAATGAGCGGATTCTGATCGTGATTTACAGGCACCTGGATATTTTATTAATTAAATTTGGAGATTGTGTCCATAAAAACACTAATACAAAGAAGATTAATGTCTTTCGTTGAGGGTAACGAGGAAAAAATTAAATTAATGCTGTGGGGGTTTTGCGATTTCCTTTCCATTTATTCCTCCGACATAATACGGTTGGGATGCTTAATTTTTTAATGGCCAAATGCTTTTAAAGATCTAGTCAAGTTACGCTGAATATTTAAAAGTAATGCCTGGCTTTCAGAGTTCAGAGCACATTAGAGCCGAATTTATGAAATATATTACTTCAATTCGCCGGGCCACAGGTGCCACAGCCCAACACTGAAATGATTAATATCGCACTGAAGAAAAAATTACTCTCCTTTTAGGATCCTTGAAATAAACTAATCATTAAGCAAGTGTATTTTTACGCACACAAGATAATTAATATTATTCCGAAGATGAATACATTAAGGATCGTATGGCCGCGCGGCGGGAATTCGCTGACATTAACGACCTTAGCAGTCTTTTGTTTCTAAAATACGATTCCTCTAATTAGTCATAATTATCCATTGACAGTTACAAATTCGCACGGGTCCTTGGGGAACCTCCTCTCGATGCTCGGGTCATACGATACTTTTTTCAAATTTGCATCAGTTTTAAGATGAGATGATAACATTAATATTCTTGTACCTGTAAAATATCAATCTAATATTCCCTCTCTTTGGGCACATGTCTAAAACAGAAATGAAAATAATTAAATAATAATGAAACAAGAATACAACAGAGGGGTAATGATTGCATCAAAGAAGGGGTTAAGATTCAAGAACAATCGCCCTTTTAAATTAACGACTTTAAAACGCTCCACCAAATGCAAAATTCACTTGACCGATTCCAAAGGGCTTTCAGCGTATTTTGATTAGTCATAGACATAATTTAAACGAACTAATACTGATAGTAATCTAAATATGAAACGGTAGCCTCGACTTTTCGATTGAATTTTGATTGTAATAAATTGATTCAACTCCATATCCATAATGACGAGGCGTTAAGTTATTTATTAGGAACCACAAAAAATACAATCAACATTCTGTTCTTAATTCTTAAAATCTCAAGGTTTAAACCACTACATGTATTTAATTTAAACTTTTTTGTTTTCTCAATAATCACTATATTTCATCTTTATCATAAAAATATACAAGGTGTTATGTAATTAATGTTATATATTAAAATGGGTTGTTCCTTAGGGTCCATAAAGAAGCACTGGAAACTTTTTTTTTCTAAATTCCAAAGTCTAAAAATAGTTTATAATAACCTTTATCCTACCAAAAAGTACGCCACTGATCGACTAGGAACTTTAGGTTAATCTGGTGGATTTATTATGTTATGGTTGGTAACAACAGTGTTTCCAAAATCTCTTAAAAAAGTTGACAAACATTGTTTAAATTTAGCATAATTACAAAAATGACAAAATTAACAATGCAAATTGTCAATTTGGCGTTTTTATTAATTGTTGGTTATTTCATTTTTGTACTGAAGGTAAATTCAAACAAAATCTGCTAACTTTTATTACAGAATCTAGTGCATTTCTTTTAAATTTTAGGTTATGTTTTCAAATTGTAAATATCTTAACTAAGGGAAGTGCTTTTGGATTTATTTACACAAATTAAATGTTTAAAGTTTAACCTGTGAACTGGTCCCAATTTCATCTGAGTAAACAGAAAGAAAAAAACTGATGAAAAAATTAATTTTGTGGTTATGGATTTTTTAAAATAGGTACTAAATTTTCTAATCATTGCTTAAGCTAATAGCTGGATGAGTAAATAAATACAGAAGGGTATTAGAGCTTTAAGGGCATAAAACTTTGGTATTTATTGAGTTTTTATTTATTTTTTGCAAGAAAAATTTTTAGTAACAATTTTTTACATCTGGCAACGCATAGCTACTTTGTTGGTTGGTATCTATGTACTCAGAAAATACAGGTGTGCAGAGATAAACAAGTGTGTAACCAGTGGCGTATCACAAAAAATATAAAAAACTTCTAATGCATATTTTTTCTTTATCTTTGGAAAAATGTTTTTTTAAATATTTTTCCTTTATTCCTTATGTCAAAAGGTATTCAGTATTTTAATATATAACATTAATTACATAACACCCTGTATGATGCAACTCTTCAGTCAGCTTTTCCAAATCTTCTCATTTCTAGTGAACGGTGTTCCCTTCTATCGTCCACAATTAGCAAAAGTACATCTGTTTTAATTAGCATGACATTCGCAAATAACTTTTGATCCAACGAGATCCTTCTCCCTTTTTTAATGGGCCCGAACAGCATGGGTCCGCAACGATTTAAAATTCTACGTTTGCTCGCCTCGCGCTGCTGATTAACTCCCTCCTCGCTCCCCCTTGTACTACTGCTGCAAGTGATGTAAGAAACGGTTTTCATCAACTCGCCAGGTTTTATTAACTCGTTGACTGCGAGTCTATGCTAATATTCGACAACATAGAGAATTCGGGGTGATATGGGCGAGATATATGATGATACAAGTTGTGAGTAGAGTAAATTCGTGTATAAATAAAATCTTGGGGCGATTTATAAACAGCTCAGGTGCGGCGCGTAAAACCTTTTAGATGATAAAAACGATAGACGGGATGATTTTTTTATTACACCTCGGCGAATGCAGATTTTCTTTGGCTTGTAGCAGGTGTATTTCGGGTGTATAAATTGAGAAACATTGCTAAAAAGCTAAGTGGATAATGCTAAAAGTCATAAACGTCTTTTTCGGGGAAGTGAAATTGTTGGAATTGAGATTTGTGAGTTGTAATTTCGTTTCGTAGTAATTATCGTGCGTTAAACAAATTGATGCAAAAAATGCAAATTGACGAATTTGTAAATTCGGTTTAACAAACAAAAGGGCACAAATTATATTCATAAACAGAGCAGAGCCGCGGTGGTGTTCATTATAATTTCATTATAAATGCATTACAAACGAAAAATGGCACGCAATACTTGAATTTAAAACGTTGAATTCAAACATACATCTGTCGAATTGAGCATATCCACTAAAATCCTCTGTATACGTGTGTTAGGCGAGGCTATTTTAATTTAGACAGAGATTAGCTTAGAAATAGGTTTCAATTTAGAGGCGACACCCGGATAATTGGATTTGAAAGTGTATTAGAAACGTTGTGACAACGTATTAAAAGATCTTTATCGCCCAACACCGATGTATTCATTCGCTGAGCCATTGTCTTCGTGAAAGGATACAAATTTAATATGATTTTCTCAACGGAAAATTTCTGTCTTTTCAGGTTAAGGGAGGAAAGATGCGACCCAGACAGACCGCTACCTTTGGACCAGAAACCAAGGGATCTCAGTCCCAGAAACGGTAAGAAAGATTTACATTGCATGGTTCCAGCGGACATTTGTTTTCTACATAATCAACTATTCTGAAAGATTATATCTTAACCTTAATATTGGCACAGTTTATTAAGTAGAAACTCAGTCTTATGGAATATTTCAACAGTTAAGTACAGAGATAGTTTTTGACAAAGAGCATGGGTTTTTCTGTGCATGCAAACCATGTGTGCCCCTTACCAAAACGTTCTTTTAATTGTATTCCAGATTGGCGTTCTAAGACTAATTTTAATACTCCGAGTTGGTATTCGAAAGGTCAGTATTTTTAATTGAAATGAAAAGGTATGCAATTAAAAGAGAAAACATTCGTTTTATTAAATTTTTGTACATACGCGAAGAGGAATGGAATTTATGAGGGGTCAATTAATTAGCTGGAGGTGTAAAGAGAGTAAAAAATGAAAAGGCTCGCGTTTAGAGTAATATAAAATCGGTTAATTGTCGTGCCGGCCATTAATCTGGGGCGGAATAAAACACGAGGGCGAGTTTGGGATTGATGAATTCATTTTACTCCGATTTACGCTTTCTACATATGCGAATTTAATTGTTTCAGCCTGCAGGGTTATTTATTAGGGCCTCTTTTCAAATCCCAGCTATTAATCTCGAATAAAACAACATTTTTCTCCGCTCTTACTGAACATGTACATTTTATTAACTGGAGAAGAATCGATGATGCTTTGTATAGGGGGGTAAGATGAGCGAGATGTATAATACATCGTATTTTTTCTATTGAAGGTTCTCCTACTGAACACAGTCCAGTTTTGAACCTTTCCAAGAGCGGGGGCGGAAGCGCCGGTTCTCTGGGCGATGCCGACCATTCAGGTAGCGAAGCTGACGGTCCAGACGCACCTCCATCGCCCAGATCGCCCAGATCAGCTGCGGAAGACGATGAAGAAGATAACATCAGCGATCCAGAGGAGGAGGACGAGAAAGATCAAGGTAAGGATAAGGGATTTTTGAAGGTGACCCAGTCGAAACTGGTAATTCTTATTTCAGATATGGACGATTCAGACATCCCTCTACCTCTCCCAGTAGCCTCCGGTGCAGACAGCCCGCAAGCCGCCCTGAACTACTCCACCCTGGCGGCAGTGGCCGCCAACGGGCCCAGCCAAGACCCGAGCATCTCTTCCACGGAAACCCTTTTGAGAAACATCCAGGGTCTCCTCAAAGTGGCGGCAGATAACGCGCGTCAACAGGAAAGGCAGATCAACTACGAAAAAGGTACAAATAGTAATATGGTCTACCTTCTATCGCTAGCGCAGTATTACATGTATCTGGCGGCCACACAAAAGTGTTAATTTTTTATCAAAAAACGTTTATAAATGTATATTAATCAGTTGTTAATTCGTATGTTCCGTAAGACCGTTAGCCTAGTCACTTCAGGTTTTATCCGATTAACAAAGAGACGTCATGTTTGCAAATATCTTGCTTTTATGGGTCAAAAGTCAAAGTGTGATATACCAAGTGCTTAGCACCGTTGACTTCCAAACGCAATATTTCCTTAGTAAAAATTTTGTGGAAAAGACTGCGATTAGCAGGAAGCAAGATATTTTCAAAAAGCTACCCCTGTTCCTAAAGTGGCTGGTCTACGTGGCTCAGGATGTCAAGTTGTCCATTTTGTAAATATTATTTGAGCCGACTTTGTAAATTATTCTCTGCCCATATCGACTTGTACTACAGTAATTTTTAAGGTTTTAGCTTTGCTAGTTGTATATATGATATACGAAAACAGGAGGGATGTTTTAATTTTTCGAATCATTGAATGGTTTGTGGCAAACGTAAGATGATTAAGATGTCCTCTGTTGTATCAAAAGTTTTAAAAGTAATTGTTAGAGGATGGGCACAAAAACTTAAAGCCTGATGTTTCAGTGATGGAATTTAGTTATTCTGTCGGATGGTTTTTAAAAAATATTTAATAGTAATGTGCCATTTTTTCCCAGTGTTAATAGAGTAGACGTTTATTTAAAAAAATACTAGTTAATTTAACTTAAAATATTTATATACTATTATTATTTTTATTATTATTATTTAAGAACTATTCCACTACTTATACACTGTGTGGCCAAAAATGAATTTATCAATACCTTGAATTTAGACATATTTATGGCGTTCGATATAAAAATGTACAAAAACACCTTTAATGAATTTTTGTTGACCCTCAAACGCCATAGAATCGATGTCTAAAATACTTTGGTGTTCTGTAAAATGACATTTTTGTGCTCATAGTGTTCTGGAAGAGTTTTTTCCGAAAAATTTCGCTATATTCCATTCTGTAAATATTTTCTCTGGACTATACCGAAATTTTGATGCACCAAAAATAAAGCCGCCTCTTTTGCGTGGCGCTACTAGAATTAGGTAATAAATGTGTGATGTACATGTACATGTTATAACAATTTCAAATTGAGAAAAATAAACGAAATTATTAAATACATTAAGCGTGTTTCATTTTCTTTCTGGGTGGGTGATTTTTTCAGTTTCAAAATTGGCATACCTTTTTAGACGGGGACAAGCTATAAAAATAGGTAGGTGGCACCATTTTTTCAATTTTTCTATGTTGTCGATAAGTGTTACCAACTAACAGACACTAAATTCCAGCACTGAACACTCAGTTGCTTGATTTTTATAATTGCTTTTGCCTGGTTTTGATTATGTTCATAATACGGTAAGTATACTTGCTTTTTTTAAGTATCAAGTTTTTCACAGAATGTTTTAAAGAAAAATTTTAAATAGTATCAACTTCACTATGTTTTGTTAAAGACCTATTATGAAGGGCATATTTAAGATGGATTTTCCTTTCATACCTTAGGTTGCATACCAGTAAAGTTTGTGATGGCGCAGTAAAAAGTAGATTCTACAGGATGTAACCTAATACAATTTCATCCTTTGGGGTGATGTATGATTTTTGCATTAGAGGTACTGCTTTTTAATAAGAAAAATTATGCACTAATGCAAAAATGATAGAGGATAGAGGATAAAGGATGACAATTTTGGTATTTGATTTTACCGTGACTTAAACCTATTTTAATCCTATTTCAAATAAACCTTAACAAACCAAATATGATCCATTTTGATCGATGAACTTTTGTCATTTTACTGGGAGCAGAAAAACGTTTTCAGAGATCAAAAGCAATGGTTCAAGGTGCTATATGGTAGATAGATTAACTTACAAATATCTAATAAAGTTCTCTCAATTTTTGAGATGAACAAAGTGAAGGTGTTCGTTCACTGTTAAACATGTGGCACCATACATCGAGCTTTCTTTTGTAAATAGCCTTCTGCAAATGGTTAAAAGGTATTTGGTGATGAATGTTTAGTTTCTTAGCAATATGAACACTGCTTAACCAGTCTTGCTCATCTGATCGGTATACTAGAGCTTCTTTATGATACAGCTCTATTAGAGTTTCTATTAGACTTATGAATCATCTTTGTAAAATGACAGTATAATTATTGTTGTGGAAACCAGGAATCAACAGTATCAATTTGTTACGTTACATAAGATCATAAAACAGTAATTTTTATAGAAAGTAAAGATGTCTTTATAAATTGCCGACCTTTCCAAACACTAAATCATTTTTGTTTGCAAAAATTATCGTTATGAATAAAATTAATTAATTTCTTAGAATAGTTGATGAAAGGAAAACAAGCATTAAAGTACGTCTGATTTATATCATAATGACATCCGTTATTACGAACGATACACTGTAAACAATCTGCATAATTTTTCGATTGGAAATTATTGTTGAAATAAAATACAACTCGATTTTCTCCCTCTCGACTGTTTCTCGCATACACAAGCAGTCGAAGTTTTTAAACGTTTGCGAAAAGATGCTATCGCCGAGCCTTAAGGAACAATTTGATACGGTAGACCGTGTAGAGTGTACCACATCGATTATTCAGTAACGTAAAGTTGCTTTTTCACTAATTTATGGCTGCCAGTACGTTGTATTATGCATGCAGCAACTTTAACTAAAGTGGAAAACAGAATCTGAAATTATAAGAAATCGGTTTCAAACTTCATACTAATGTCTCTAGAAAAAATAAGTTAACTCTTTTTAAATGTGAAGATATAAAATTATTTTAGGATTTTAGATTAGAAAGAGCGATTTTCATAAACAAAATTTAAGATTCACTTTAGAAAAATGAGGATATTATTTTTGGGTTTAATAAAAATTTCTTATTTTTTATTAATATACCTACCTTGATCTTTTTATCACAATAGCAAATTGTTTGTTAAAATAACAAGACGAGTTCATTACAATAAAAATTTGTTTATGTATTATTTATTGATACCTGCGCTCTCCACCACTGCTCTCTTTAAAGGTCACGAGCCGCCACTGGGGTATATACAGGGTGAGTCATTTTACTTGAAACTTTAGTTTTGCAATTTACGAAAAAATGTTTAAAATAAAAATTGGTCCTCATACTCTCCTCCTTATAGGGGGAACAGGGGGTAACTTTAAAATTTACAATGGAACATCCTATTTCTTATTGCAGATTCGGATCATTCGACTAAAAATAGGTAGTTTTGTCTAAAACATGTTTTCAGATGGCGCTGTAATAAAAAAAAATCAATTTTGTTAGATTTTTCTTCTGTATGCGATTCTCCAATAATTTTTGAATAAAATACTTGGTTTAATTTTTTAAATTTATTTATTTTTTAAATTTTAATTAAAGTAGGTGCTCAAAATGGTGGCCTTCGATTTCAATGCCTTTATTAATTCGCATTTCATTTTAATATTCTGCTAACACTGCTCTGGGATATTCCCAAATCTCTAGATAATTCTCGTGTGCTTGCATGAGGATTAGCGGCCGTTGCTGCTAATACATTAATTTCATTATTTCCACCTGTGACTGTTGCTCGACGAACTCTTTTTTTTTTCGGTTGAACACTCCCGTTTGTAGTAAACTGCTTGACTGTACGGTGAAATGAAGTACGTGATCGAATTTTGTCCGGAAAACGCTGAGCGTAGATATTAACAGCATCATCAAGATTCCTGCCTGCTTCTCCATAAATCAAAATCATTTCTAATTTTTCTTCCACTGTTAAAAAATCCATTATGAATAACTGCTTAACGAAAGGAGGTTTTTGTTTGCAAATTAATCTTCGAACTAAATTGATTAAATAATGCTAAACTATGTATAAACAGTTTCTTTATACCTCAATAATAATTATTATTTATAACTAAATACCTCAATCAGGATTAAATTAATTAATTGACAAAATAATGTTTTTTTTACCTTAAATGAGATATTTTTATTAAAAATAGTACAATAATCCTTTAAATTAAAGGAAGTAATGCTGGCAGGTAAAAAGTGACCATGGTGCGCAATTGATAATTATCACCGAATGAAATAATGTATAAAACTTAAACCAAAGGAAACTTAGATATTAGTTAAAAAAATCGTGGGTACTTAAAAAAATCAGATTTAATTTAATAAGTTAATTATTACCAAAAAAAGTGATATTTTTATAGAAAAATTATTACAGAAGAACAAAAGAAAAATCGAACAAAATTGATTTTTTTTTCTTTACAGCGACATCTTTTACAAATATGAAAAAATGCTTTAGACAAAATCTACCTACTAATTGATTTCCCCCCTGGAATCATTTAATTTTTATTTTAAACATTTTTTCATAAAATGCATACTTACTAACTGGGATATTTCAAAGGTTCAAGTTAAATGACACCCTGTATGCAATAAAAAATTTCGATTGCATTAATTTTTTATTCGTAGAATTCCGAGAGCTGCAAAAATCAGGTAAACAATGTATTCGTATCATCTTTTTAGGGTCGTAAAAAATTTACGACGGCAGTGTTGCCATTAGTAGGTATCCTTGTGTGTTCTTTATGCCGCGTTGGGCATTAACATTGCTCATTTAATGCCGTGCAGCATTTAAAAAATACGATGACAGTGCCCGGGTATTATTGGCGGACCCATAAACTTAATATTAATACTTAAAAATTTAATTTATTGCCACTTTTAAAATTCCCATTAAGGAAGGAGTAGTAAAAAATTAGTGTTTCTGCATTTCTGCGTTCTCAACAATCATTTTATAATATTATAAGTTATAGTATTATTATGCATCAAGTTTGATAAACGACAGACACGAGCGAGTGTTTAATTAAATGAGTGTTTAGCAAAGTTTATAAACTTTTTTTACGACAAATTTACTTAAATACATATTATCGAAAAAATTATTTAAATAAGGATTATTTTTTATTTTTGGTTGTTTCACTGTTGGTCTAGAATGGGGTTTTTGGGAAGCCACCAGGTCTAATAATAACATAACATAAGTGGTTCTGCACTAATGCAAGAATTTTAAGAAATTATACATTTTGAATATTATACCTTCACGGTAGATAGATTCACGGAGGTTAGGATTTCGTATGTTTTTTTAAACATCCCTTTGTATATTTGAAATAAGTTATGGTATCTTTTGACACCTTAATATTTTTTAAAAATATTTACAAAGGTGATCCCCTATAATGTCGCCCCCCTTTAACTTTTTTATTTTAAGTGTCCCAAAAAATTTAAAAGTTTGGTTATGTAGGAACTAAAAAATACTTTTTTTCTACCTTTAAAGAAAATTGGAAAATTGATCAGTATACAGGGAAAAACAAAAAGTTTATTTTTTTTTCAATGGATCACCCTATATATGAATTTATTTTTCGATTCCTTGTAAAATTCTGAGCATAATTCATATAACAAACCATATACCTAAATTCAACTGTTTCTGAAATATTCGCATTCGAAATGTTATCATTAAATGTTTTTTTAAACGGTTAGAAATCAAGCGGCCTCAGTATACCAAAATTTTTATTGAAAATAAATTACTATAGTGACATTATGTCAATATGTCTTGTTAAATAAGTAAAAATGACGTACTCAGACAGAGAAAGACATACTATTTCAACTTATTATCTTAAAAATAATTTAAATATTTCAGAAACGGTTAAATTTATGTTATATGAAATATGCTTAGAATTTTACAAGGAATCGAAAAATAAATACATACATATACCTATATATTATATAGGGTGATCCATTGAAAAAAAATAAACTTTTTGTTTTTCCCTGTATACTGATCAATTTTCCAATTTTCTTTATACGTAGAAAAAAAAGTATTTTTTAGTACCTACATAACCACACTTTTAAATAGTTTGGGACCCTTAAAATAAAAAAGTTAAAGGGGGCGACATTATAGGGGATCACCCTGTACATACATAAAATATTTATAAAAAAATCTACTTACTGAGATATTACACTTCACGGTGGATAGGTTTTTAAATAGCAAATTAATGAATTATAAAACAGCAACACTCTCATCTGCATATAAATTCTAACTGACCTGATGTTGTAAACAGAGGTTTTTGCTTATTTAAAATGATTAAAGCGCCATCCGTTGCATAAAATAAAAAGCAAAAACATATTCACGGAGGATAGAATCATTTTTTGTAACACCTACATAAATGGTTACAAAAATTATTTTTTTTAATTTTTAATAATATTTTATATTTGATTCGATTGCTTTGGATGTGATTAATTTACTTAGTGAACTGATATTTTTAGTATGCTTTTACTACCTCAAATATTTGAAAACATATAGGTTAACCTAGAAAGATTAATTAATTATTGATACTTTAAAATATTCAATTGTCCATGAAGTTTATTGTTGCTAAGGTTGAAAGTGATCAAAGGAACAAAGTAAATCAATTCATTTACTTTTAACGTATTTTAGACACCATAAAACTCAGCATTTTATATTTTTTTTTATAAAAAGTGGAAACATCTTAAGGGTAGTTTTTATATGACCCATATACTTCCAAATCTCCCACAAAAACGAAAAAGGCAAATACTGATATTTGCAACAGAAGCAGGTTAAGAAAGAATCCGCTGTTCATTTAAATGAAGACGTCTCTCTTTTTGCTAACGATCTCTTAAAAACGGCCAATAATTCGCGATCGGAAAGATACGGCGAGGCGATACGATCGTGCAAAAGAGCAGCAGAGAGAGCCACACAAGACTGGAACGTTTAAACGACCATACGTTGGCACGATCGCATAGCACACGGCTTATGGAGAGCCGAAGCTCCGAAATTATCGATAGATCGTATCGCTGCAAAGATACTGTAAGAAGTTTTAGCTCCCGCTCACAATGCAGAGCTGAGTATTCCTCTAATTGAACTGTATTTTACTCGCGCAGGTATACAATATATTGTCTTTTAGTGAAGGAATGCAGATGTTTCAAGATGGGTTTATTCTTGTTAGCACAGTTGTATAGATTCTTAATTTTAGTTTTTTCAAGATTAATTAAGAATCTGCAAAAAAATCTTGGATATATTGGTTTGTTTTTAATTTATTGAGAAAAAACTAACAAATGAGAAAACATTAAATCAAGAATTAATTTTTACAAAATATTAACCAGAATATTAACAAAATAATTTGTAACCTTTAAAACAAATCTGATTTTTATAAGTGTGCATTTGTATAAGAAAAAGTTGTTCGTAATAAAAATAAAGTCTTAATAAAAAAATTACAACAAAAATTATAAAGTTAATTTTTTTTCAGGATCAAGTTTGTTTAGGGTAAAGCACATAGGTATTGGACACTTAAGGAATATTATTTATTTAAAATTTATATATGCCGTTGTTTTGAAGATTTTAGTTTTTTTCTTAAAAATATATAAAAAGGATAGTTTGTTTGTTTAAACTTTATTTACGTTTACTTAAAAATAAGAATATTTGAATTTTTAATAATAGTTTTATAAAAACATGAAAAAAAGTATAGTAATTGGACATTTTATATAGTAGTTGGACACATGGACCATAGTTATTGGACATTAAATATTTTTTAAAGATAAATTGCTGTTTTAGGTAATTTTTTTATTTCGTTTTTGTAAATATCATATAATTCATATATTTCTTTCTCGGATTTCTCATCCCTTTTCTGGATTCTGAAGGTAACTACTAATTCCTCTGACTTTTGAAATAGTTTGTGGCAAATATCATTAAGTGTGGTATCTCTATAGTTTGTGAAGCATTTATAATGTTTAGGCTGGAACAGGATGATTTATATATATTTCCGAATTTATTAATTTTGTTGCCATTATTTTTTTATGTTTTGTATCATGCACTGTATTTAAATCACTGTTATTCTGCAAGATGTCTTATGTTGAAGAAATCACTATATTACTTACTCTCTAAAAATGAAATAGTCAAAAATGTCATAACGAAAAATCAGCCAATAATAATTCTCGTCAACAGCAATTTGTATCCAGGACATTTAGAAGTCAATTCCTATAAAATATTATACGCTGAATCCGAAAATGTCGTCAAAAGTTATTAAAGTAGAACAGTTTTTGAAATATAATCAATTTTACATATAATATGGAATTGACTGTATCTCAAAAACTGCTTAACTTTTATAGTTTTTGACGGTCTTTTCGGATTCAGGGGACAATTTTACATAAGAATTGGCTGGTAAATGCCCGGGATATAAATAGAGCATGATATTGGACATATTATGTCCAATAATAGAAAGTTACATTTTTTACCTAGCAGTAATTGGATACTGGCCATTTTACTGTTTGTTTTCAGAATTAAAATTAAAACGCATTAAAGTGATAATGTTTAAACCACGAGGAACACATTTATACCACACACTGATCTGTACACTTTTTATAAATATTTTTTATTGTAATTTAAACACAGCCCTGCTCTTAACAAAAAAAACAAAAATCTTACCACCAAAGTAACGTGCGAACTTTTTTGTCCTATATTGTACCCAAAATAAAGCAGTTCTATAATATTACCGACTGAGGTAGTTATAATTGTATACAGCGTCATCTAATGATTTGACTTTAAGGTAACTATTTATAGAACTCTTGTTTTTACAGTATTAATGTTAATTGTCCAATAACTATGAAGTGTCCGATAATTGTCTACTTTACCCTATTTCTTTTTTTTTTAAGAAAATTCCCTAAGCTCAAATGTTTCAATTTTCAAAAAAATAACAATCAGGTAGTAACATTTGGTATTTGAACTACATTGTGTTTAAAATGTCTTGAATAGATTTTATGTTTTCCTAATTTTTGAACTTCTTGTAGATAAAATTACAAATGTCAATGTTATTTTGTTGACAATACAAATTTTTTATTAAGTATGACTTTTCTTCAAAAAAATAACATTTTTTTCTCTCTTGTAAACTAAATCCACAGACATACTGTATAATTATAATTATAATCAACGGATATTTAGTATAATTTCCATTGGAATATAAATAAATAGTCAAAAATTTAGATTAGGATAAAATAATTAAATTCATAAAAAATTATAATATAAATATTTATAAATTATAATTCAAAATGACCAAGCAGTTTTCTTTGTTTGAAAAGTTTAATTCAACTTAGGTATTTATTCTCATTACAAGTATTCTTAATAAAAACATAACAAGATACTTGCAGATTAAAATCTATACCCGAACAATTTAAATAATGACGGGCAATTTGGCCTCATAACTTGGCAAACTGAAAATTTTGATTTAAAGGCAGCAAATCAGAATGCAAATTGTCAATTCTACGAAACAAAAAAAAATTAAATGGTGGATGGGCATGCTCAGGTCTAATTAGTCGCGAAAATTATAAACCCATTTATAAACTTGTAACTTGCACAAAATTGGTCTTTAAAAGAAGCAAAACCATTTTATTTAATGCCCTTGATAACTGCACCCAAACAAATTGAAAATTGTATGAGAATTTGTAAAAAAGTGTAATAATAATAATAATAGTAATAATAATAAAGTACAATGACTAAGGGTGAATATGTTGAGATGTTCCCCAAGTGAAAATGATTATTTTTTATTTTTGGTTGTTTCACTGTTAGTCTAGAATGGGGTTTTTGGGAAGCCACCTGGTCTAGTAATAACATAAGTGGTTCTACACTAATGCACGAATTTTAAGAAATCGTACATTTGGAATATTAGAGCTTCACGGAGGTTAGGATTTCGTTTGTTTTCTTTAAAATGTGTTTAGCTAGCTTTATATGTCTCCAGTGTGTTACCAATTTGAAATCCAAAATTTAATTCAATAAGAAAAGTTGTTATAAAAATAATTTGAAATAAAATGTACAGGGTGGTCCACGTAAGGTGACCCATATACTTATCTCAGAAACTACTGGAGTCACAAAAAATTTGTAAGAAACAAATATTCACGAAGTAAAAAATATTTTTAAAATATTATATTTTCATTTATACAGGGTGTTCGGTTTTCCTTGGGACGATACCAACTTTCTTATTTTTAATGGAACACCCTGTATTTTTTTGCATTTTTGGATTCTACCCACTCTTTTAGGTATACTTTGTAAATATATTAATTAAGAAAATGTTAATACTTTTTAAGTAAAATTAAGATTTATTAAAATTTCTCTAAATGTAGACACTCGCTAAAAGTTAAAAATAATCAACTAAAAGTTATTATTTTTTATATTATGTAGTATCCATCTCTTTAATAATAAGTAAGCTATAAGTTAATTATTATATTTTTTGGAAAATATCATACAGGGTGTTTTCTATGTCCCGTTGAAAATAGCGATTTTAAAAGTTTAAAATCTTGTTTTTCTTCAATGGAACACCCTATATATTTTTGCATAATTGGATAGAATAAGTAATTACCTTTTATTTTATATATATATGTCCTATACCTAAACCTAACAGAAAAAAAAATATTCGCATTCTTCACAATTAGTAGCTTTTTTCCAATTACCTTAGTTAAATTTTCATTATTCAAATAAATAAATTTCAATAACAACAAATAAAAATGCTTTTATATATAAATATATATTACTATAATAATTACCATACGCGCAAAGCTACTAATTTTGTAAAATGCGAATATTTTTTTTAGGTGATCCACGTAAGGTGACCCATATACTTATCTCAGAAACTACTGGAGTCACAAAAAATTTGTAAGAAACAAATATTCACGAAGTAAAAAATATTTTTAAAATATTATATTTTCATTTATACAGGGTGTTCGGTTTTCCTTGGGACGATACCAACTTTCTTATTTTCAATGGAACACACTATATTTTTTTGCATTTTTGGAATCTACACACTCTTTTAGGTATACTTTGTAAATATATTTATTAAGAAAATGTTAATACTTTTTGAGTAAAATGAGGATTTATTAAAATTTCTCTTAATGTAGACATTCGCTAAAAGTTAAAAATAACCAACTAAAAGTTATTATTTTTTATATTATGTAGCATTCATCTCTTTAATAATAAGTAAGCTATAAGTTAATTAATTTATTTTTTGGAAAATATTATACAGGGTGTTTTCTTTGAATAATGAAAATTTAACTAAGGTAATTGAAAAAAAGCTACTAATTGTGAAAAATGCGAATATTTTTAGGTTAGGTTTAGGTATAGGACATATATATATAAAATAAAAGGTAATTACTTATTCTATCCAATTATGCAAAAATATATAGGGTGTTCCATTGAATAAAAACAAGATTTTAAACTTTTAAAATCGCTAATTTCAACGGGACATAGAAAACACCCTGTATGATATTTTCCAAAAAATATAATAATTAACTTATAGCTTACTTATTAATAAAGAGATGGATACTACATAATATAAAAAATAATAACTTTTAGTTGGTTATTTTTAACTTTTAGCGAGTGTCTACATTTAGAGAAATTTTAATAAATCTTAATTTTACTCAAAAAGTATTAACATTTTCTTATTTAATATATTTACAAAGTATACCTAAAAGAGTGGGAAGAATCCAAAAATGCAAAAAAAATACAGGGTGTTCCATTGAAAATAAGAAAGTTGGTATCGTCCCAAGGAAAACCGAACACCCTGTATAAATGAAAATATAATATTTTAAAAATATTTTTTACTTCGTGAATATTTGTTCCTTACAAATTTTTTGTGACTCCAGTAGTTTCTGAGATAAGTATATGGGTCACCTTACGTGGACCACCC
Source organism: Brassicogethes aeneus (assembly GCA_921294245.1). NCBI lineage: Eukaryota > Metazoa > Arthropoda > Insecta > Coleoptera > Nitidulidae > Brassicogethes > Brassicogethes aeneus. Next base: position 5,258,439 of record OV121138.1, read on the forward strand.
TGTACTTAGTTCACAAACTTTTGACTCCAATTTTATTTTTTATTAAAAATTGTATGCATTTTTTAAATATTTATGTTAGTTAAGTTACTTTTTAAAAGACACCATTCCGATTCTTTGTTAAAAAAACAATACCATTAATATTTTCTTTTAGTCACTGTTTTAGTGAGTTAAACTCTAATTTATAAACAGGTATTACCAAGTTATATATCACTATAGTAAAATCATTTTAAGGATTTTTTTTTAACAAAAACTAAAAAAAGTGGTGCTCACTTGCAGAATAACAACTTAGATTTTTAAATTATAGACACCCTTTTTCTTTGACTATAAGCTGGTGTCTTTTAGTTCTTGTATATTGCGTGGAATTTTCCCTTGAATGTAATCTATATCATGAGTTGTAATCACAAATAATTTTAAATTGGTTTATCATAAACTACTTTTAATAAAAGCGACGGTAAATATCCACTTAGTTGTCGAAAAATTCTATTGCGTTACCCTAAATTCCATTGCGTTACCATAAGGTAACGTAATGGACTCGGTAACGCAGTGGACAAAGTTTTGTGAAACCATATTTAAAAAATAATAATAAAACATTACTGTCATTAATTACTCTCAATGAGCTTTAGTGCCCTAAAATAAACATAAACATGAAAAATAGTATTTTTTCTTACCATACTTTTATTATTTTTTTGAGTAACTTAGCGGACAAACAATTATTACATTCGCGTTACCCGCACCTGTTTCAACCGATATCTTCTTCCTGATTGAATAAATAAATTCAGCTGGGTAATGTGTACGTCCGAACATCCTTTGTTAATCACGTGAGTGCCAAAAAAGTTGCCATATATATGTTTTTTTAAATACTCTATCGCGACGGACGTAAGGCAACGGAAAAAATGTCGGGGACATGAGTCAAATTTAAAAAAAGTAGATTAAAATTAATTAATTTATATATAAATTGTTTACTTTATTAACTAAGGATGTTATGGATTGCTATAAAGCAACACAAAGTTCTGGTTATTCAATATTAAAAAAAAAACATGTATGTAAGTTTTATAAAACGCTAATGGGACATGCGAAAATGAGTGTTTCACAAGTTTCAAAATTAAAAAAAAATTATTCTGAAATAACTAAACAAACATTTTCTGAAAGAGTTTACTAAGGGCTTGTTAGGCTTTCACTTGGTTTTTAAATCAATAAGATAAGTTATTGGAATTCAAACTTACGGACAGCGGAAGGCGGGTGTTTTTTGAAAACGACCCATGAGCAAAAAGCTAGAATCCTAAACAAAATGTATTACAATTGTTTGTAACCGTTAAAATCTCTTTTCATAACTTTGCGAGTCGATATAATTTCCCCTGATTAAAATCAAAGTTCGCCATTTAACTCAAACTCGATACAGGATAAATGCATCTCGTCGACGAAAACATTCAATCAAGGGAATTTTTGCGGCTGATGATCATTTGACCTGCATGAATTCTATCCGGCAAGGCAACGGCACCGAACGCTATCGGAATCGTAAAGTTTAAGTACCACGTAAAGCTCTTTGGCCGCTTGTAACTGAACCTTTGCCTCTCTCTGCTCTCTTCAACGTCCATCCATACGATACCCTGACTTATTGCACTCGATCACTGAAATTGTATCCGAAGAATTCGCGGGATAAATCAAGAATCTAGAATCTATAATCTTTTTTTATAGCAATAATACTGTTTTAATTGCACCACAACACTAATTGAGACCTATTTGCCTACCGTGTCTGATGAACGGGCCCTGGAGCTAGCAGCGCATTACCATTAAATAGATACGTAAAATAAATAAAGTAACAACTAGTAGTAGTAGTAGGTATATTTTACGTGGGCGGACAATATAAACTGGTCTACTGCAAAAGCGGCAGTGCCTAGTGGCTACTTGAAATTATTCCGGCTACCGATTGGTTTTGTTCCATTTTATTAAATGGAAACATGGAACATGACACTTAATTTCTTGCACTTTTTACATCTTTATTATTTATCTTTAAGGCCCCCAAGGCAATCATGCGCAAACCTAAATTGGATATAAATTAATAAGCCTTTAAATAAAACATGTTATTGTAGTTTCTATATTATATATTATGGTCCACAAATGGATAATCTATATAGGTGCAATGCACCTGGTGCATAGATAATTTTAAGTGAAAAAAATCGAATTGGGAAATTTTCCCCTGGATGTCTAAAATGGCAAAAAAGTGGACAAAATTCATTAAAAAAAACTGATAAATTATGAAATTATGAAATTTTAATTCAATTGGCTCGGTGGCTTATTGTGGCTATAGTGGTTTATTTAAATCACCCCTTATTGAGGCTAACAAAACAAAAAAAATATGTTTAAATCGGTTGAGCCATTTCCGAGTTTAATAGTTATTTAATTTGAAGCGCAGCTACGAACGCCATCTATTCAAATTAATCCAAAGTTGTACGATTTTCGATTTTTTCGATTATCCGGCTGTTCCTTTCGGTTTTTCCTAATGTATTTTTATTTAAATAACCCCTGTATTAAGGCGAACAAAACAAACAAAAAATTATTTAAATCGGTTGATTTTTTTGCTGGACTAACGCACGGCGATTCATTTTTATATATGCATATAAATAATAATATAATATATAATGTAATAATATACATATAATAAATTAGGTAAAGTTATCCTTAGTTAATTCTGCGGCAACAAATATACGAACCGAATTGGATCCTTTGGCAAAACATGAAAATGCCACGATTTAGTTCTTGAATTACATTAACAATTAAAACAGAATATTTCACCATGATCACTAAGATAAAATACTCTTTTAAAATGAAATAGTCAAAATTTTACTATTTGAATTAGTACTAGCAAAAAATAGTCGTAGGGTAAACCACATAGTTTTTGGACACTCAAGGAATATTATTTATTTAAAATTTATATATACCGTTGTTTTAAAGATTTTAGCTTTTTTCTTATAAATATATAAAAAGGATAGTTTGTTTGTTTAAACTTTATTTACGTTTACTTAAAAATAAGAATATTTGAATTTTTAATAATAGTTTTATAAAGACATGTACAAAAGTATAGTTATTGGACATACAATTTTTATAGAAACATAACAACTTTACAGCAAATAACATAAATTGTTAAATATTTTTTAAAGATAAATTGCTGTTTTAGGTAATTTTTTTTATTTCATTTTTGTAAATATCATATAATTCATATATTTCTTTCTCGGATTCCTCATCCCTTTTCCGGATTCTGAAGGTAACTACTAATTCCTTGGTCGACCAAGGAATTAGTAGATCTGACTTCTGAAATAGTTTGTTGCAAATATCATTAAGTGTGGTATCTCTAGTTTGTAAAGCAATTATAATGTTTAGGTTGGAACAGGATGATATATCTAATATTTTTTCGGGGGGAATGTTAAAAGTATTTTCTGAATTTATTAATTTTATTGCCATTAATCAATTTTACATTTAATATGGAATTGGCTATATCTCAAAAACTGCTTAACTTTTATAATTTTTGACGGTCTTTTCGGATTCAGGGGACAATTTTACATAAGAATTGGCTGGTAAATGTCCGGGATACAACTAGAGTATGATATTGGACATATGTCCAATAATAGAAATTTACATTTTTTACGAACCAGTAATTGGACACTGGTCATTTTACTGGTTGTTTTCAGAATTAAAATTAAAACGCATTTAAGTTTAAACCATGAGGAACACATTTATACCACACACTGATCTGTACACTTTTTAGAAACATTTTTTTAAAATCTCACGTCAACTTTTGGGTTTAAAGAATATGTATTATAATTAAAATTTGTCAAAAAAAGTAATCAATTTTTATTTTTTGGGTTTATCATCTTGTCCGCAAAGAAAGTTAATGGAATAGAATGGAATAGAATCTCACGTGAGGGATAGGGGGGGTCTACCACATCTCACCAAATCTCACCAAGGGGGAGGGAGGGGTCCAAGTTATCAGAAAAATGCCTCACGTAATTAATGGATGTCCCCTAAGCGTTAAGTTGATATAAGGAATAATAAATCGAAGTCGAGGTCTAAACCAATGTTTCGCAGTTTTTACTTGCAAAGCAAAACCCAACTTCTGCCCTCCTCTCTTTTGTGAATAAACTACTTATTTCTTGCATATGCTTTAAATGTATTGTTGACAATTCTTGAATTCCCACAATGCGATGGAGCACCACCAGATGCTTCTTAAGTTTTTAAAGAAACCTGTTAAAAGTTGAGTTAAAAATGCCACGACGTAACTTATTTTCCAACGAAGAAATGCGAGACATGGTATGCTAAAATTCATAATGTTTTCGACCATTAAAAAAATCTTTTTTTTTTGTCAATAGTAAATAGTAAAACAAAAAATAACTGTGAGCATAAAGTTTATTTAAATGTAGTTTTAAACCATCGATAGCCAAAGCCAAATAATAATAAATTAATGTTATAGCATTCAGTTGATTAAATTAATATTTGTGTTGACCAATTTCTGAAATTCATAAAACGAAAAGCGTTAAAATTTTACGATGACGATCCACATGGTCCGCGTTATTATTTTACAACTGTATTATTCGCTTTTCGAAATTAAGTGGATATAACGAAACATTCCGACATTAATAAAAATTATATTAAATTGTTTTTTTATGCATTAAGCTTGCGAAGCTCCTTAATGAATAATAAATAGTTTTGCTTTTATTTTTCGCTTTAAAGCAGACGAAATGGCCAGCTGAAACGCATAAAATATTAAATTTTTTAATAACCCAAACCTAAATAAATTAAAAGTAATGCACGGGATTTTATAGTTCGAACTATATCCTCGGTTTATAACCCTGCAATACCTTTTCACCAATGTCCCACGTTTTAATAATTTTAATAAACGATATGGGTGATTCTACAAAAGTTGGACAACTTGATGTCATCAGTCAATAGAGTATACTCTATTGACTATAGGGGTATTTTAAATTTTTTTGTAAATATTTTAGTATATTACAAAAGATCCAGGTTTTTTAACTTGTCCACCCAATTTTAATGTATTTTTTCAAAAGCACGTTTGTAGAAAAACATAATATTCAAAACATCAGTATACCTTGGCGTGTCACAACTCCTGAATCAAATATTTGAGTGATTTTATTTTAAAATAAATTCAATTTATCTTAAATTTTTCAATTTTACTACAAACTATAAAACATTAAATAAAGTATTTTTCATATTTTATCATAGATTCAAATAATAGCAATTTTTTAAAAATTGATAATCTTTGTACTCACTTTTACCCGTCAGTTCTGTGCCCAATGTTAAAATTCAAAATTCCTGCGAAATATTGAAGTTTAAACGTCAAGTCCTCGTGTTAACTCAAGTGTTGGTAAACAATTACCTAGAGCCCGCCCTTTGCACGACAGTCATCTTAAAAACAATGCAAGCGGCGAAGTTGTGGTGAATGCACGTATAGTTCCAGTCAAAATTTCAGTAGTGTGGTGAGAAGTTATTTTCTCTACGACTACTTAAGAATAGTAACATTCTAGTGTAATTTTTGATCATAGAAAGGATGTTTTTCTGCAATACTGTGCGATAATAAACTCTTGTTTAAGAATGGTCACAAGTAACGACATCTCCTGGATGTTTACTAAACGTAAAAAATTTAAAAATATTTAAATACTACTGTATTATTTATTAATTAATAAATAATAGCAGTTGTATAATTAAGGTTTAGGCACAAAAAATTAGTTATATTCTTTGTTTTTCAAATATACAAATCAAAATTATAATAAATTTGATATTAAAATGATAAACCAGTTACCTACTATACCGGCTTTGAAGTTTTGACAGATTCAAAAAGTTTAAAAAAAGACCTTTAAAATGTAAAAAAAGAATAGATGTTGACATAGATTACTTGTAAAATTAGTTTTGTATTTGTTACAATGTTATTTTTTTATTAGTTAGTGTAAATAACTATTTTTAATTATAATAAAGATTTAGGCATACCATTTGTTTAAATTTATTATAATTTACATTATAAAATTGTGACGGCACAAAATGGTTTGACAATACAAAAAACTTAAATGTCAAAAACTGCTTGGTTTCATTTCTCTGTTTAAAATTATATAAGCTTTACTATTCTTACGTAAAATTATAGGTTGAGTGATATATACGTCTAGATTATTTCTCGAATTGAAGGAAACTAAATATTTAACAAATCATAAAATCTGACGTATGTGTCAAAATTTATAAATATTTTTTTAAAGAAAATTCCATTAATTTAAGGTATGTAATAAGTAATAATTGATATTTCGTAAACTAGATAACTAATTTTTTATTGTTTTTTAAAAAATGTTTGTTAAAACTTGTAAATAACACCATAAAATCGTAAACAAAAATCCAATATGGAGGCTAAAATTTAATCGCTGTTAAATAGTTCTAGTGATTTAATCGCTTATTTAAACGAAATTTATTCGAAAATTCAAGGCTTTTGATTGGTTCATATTATAATGAGGGAAATAATCAACTTTAAAATATTATGAGGAATATTTATAGACAAATAAAATTGATTTTTATAAAAGTGACTGATGGCTCATTGGTTATGGCATACGCTTGACAAGCTTGACAAATTTAAATCTACTAATTCGACTATTTCATTCAGTAGAATTTGACCTTATAATTAGTTATTTCTGACTAATTTATTTTAAGAGAGTACAGTAACATGATTAAACTTTGGTTTACAGAGTCCTTTTTGAGATTTCGTTTGATCGAGACTTAATTTAAACCTAAACTTAATATGGGCGGCAGCCATTTGTCGAATGTTACAAAAGTATAAAAATTCAGATAAACGAAATAAACGATTTGAACAGGTGCCCGACCAGGTTTGGTATAGGTAAATCGTAAATAAATTCAACTAATTCGAAACCAATTTCAAATACAATGCCTTCGAGAAATTTCCTATCAATTTCGGGCGATTATAATTTTTGGTACCCGACCAATCAATCTCCTCGGGCCTGTTATTAAGGTGCACCAAATTGCTGTGGCCACATTATCGACGAAGGGAAAAAAGAGGCAGTCTGGGACAGTGAATTAATTTTAACAATGAGATTGGAAATTATACACTACACCAAATGTTTAATACAATGGATTAATAAAACGATGAGGTTTCGATTAAAAAAACACCACCGACATTCTATGATCTTAATTACCTTTTTCATTACCTTTTTTAATATCGAAAATCTGTTTTGTTTTATTTTTAATCGTACCTATTTGTTTTATAATTACTAAACCCACAGAAAATCACTTTTGTTTTATATCTACTTTTGTTTTATATCTATAGATCAAAGACTGTGCAGCTTTTCTGTAAACATTTCAATTAATAACAGATTTTAAACAGGGTGTTTCAAAACATGTGTAAAAAAATACAAGGTATCCAAACTTTCGAGTTTTAAACTGTTTTAATGTTTTTTAACGATATCGTAGAAACCGTTTGAGAATTCCAATTTCCAATTGTCGTCAAAAAACCAAAACATCATTTTTTGACACCCTGTATTTCGAAAACGGTAATAAAATGATTTTTTTCTAAGAACTAGCCATGGAAACACCCTTTATTTACCCACACACGTTTAACACCCTGTATAACGCTTGCGTTTGCAATGTAGGCAACACAAGTTACCTATACCATGCACGATATTTTAATTTGAAAAAGCTGTGCATACAAAAATATGATTTAGCAGAAAAAACGATGAAATTAAATACAATCAAGTAATCATTAAAAATTTAAATTTTTTAAGATTTTTTTTATATTTATATATTTTTTTTAAATTTATCTCACTGTGCGGATTTGTCCATTTTTTAAATTTATGCCAATGCGCGAATTAGAAAATTTAAAAAAAGTATAAAACTAATTTTTTTTAAATTTATGTTATTGTGCAAATTTGTAACATCAAGTATTTTTAATTTTATTACCAACTTTAAAAAGTAAGAAAGCAATATTATTTTATGTTAATGTTATATGTTTTGTATGTATTTATTTGCATAAAAGTCTTTTATTAAAAGGATATAAAACATCTTTTTCTACTCCTAGGTATTACGAAATATAATTTTTCTACTCCTATTACGGAATATGACCGTTCTAATATCACTTTTTAATAAGGAATTACGTATATTCTTTAAAGTGTTACAAAATGATTTCATTCTACCGGCTGATGGAATAAAAACTGGTGGAGCCATCTCTATGTTTATTATCTAACAACTTTTATACCGTTCCAACCTCACTTTTTCCCAATTCAATTATTTTTCTATGGTTTCTATAAGTTTAACGCTTAATAACGCAAGTACCACTTGTTTTTGTACTCTTTACATATAAAGATCCTTTAAATAAAGGACCTTAACTCTAGGACACTTGGCAACCATACAGTTTCTGTAATTTATCGCCTTCAAATTTTTTTAAATGTTAGAAATAAAACTTAAAATGGTCTACAACTCACTTACATGTTTATTTGTCGCTTATTCTTCAGTTAATGTAACCAATCATGCTAAACATATGTACCTGTAACATAACAACAATTTCACATTAAAAACAAATTTCCTTGACACAAAACCAATTTATTGAAATTCACCTTTAAATCCCTTTCTCCTGTCACTTCGTTAAAAACCAGCACCAACACTAATACCACCCTTATTCCACCCCTATGGCGTTAAAACAAATAATAATAATAACTAGAAAACTAAAAAACTCTAATATAATAACAAAGTTAAATGTAGAACTGTCAAAAAACACAAATAAACCAAGGAAGAAGAAGAAGAATGTCAAAGCTCATTACACGCATGCGCGTTGAGAATCGCCCACTATGATTGATGAGTTTATTTGTAATTAGGTTTTAGAGGTTATTTTTTATGTGAGTGACTAAAACATTGTTTTTGGAGAATATAGCAGTTTTGAAAGGTAAAATTAATTGATTATAAGCTTGCATGAATGGTTAGGTATGTTAAAAAACAAACAAGGCGGTGAGAAATAAATGTGTTTAAATCTGGGAGATGCAGATATGATTATCTGCGGAAAAACGAAGTTTATTTAATGCGTATATTACTTGAATGGGGGTTGCAGAAAAAAGCTTCGTATGTTTTAGTAATATAGGGCCGTTGCGGCATTACGTATCTTTACGAGATGTTCACAATAAGTTAGAAGGGTATCCAATTTGCATATGTAACTATGTACGTTTCATATTGCCTCGGCAAACTACTTTATAACGCAAATTTTATGCCTTCGTGTGACTTACTTATTATAGCAGCAGAATTTGTTTTGTACCGTACACACAAAGAATACAATTTTAATACATATTTTATACTTAGTTTTTTTCTTTCGCGTGTGCGTTCTTTACTTTTATTGTTATTTTTATCATTCACAAAGAAATTCGCCACGTGATCACCGGGGAAAATCTGCGGGATTTCATTTAACGCGTGCATATAAAATGAGCCCGTCTTCACTATATTATCTATGAAATATATGTAAAGTGCTAGGTTTTTTACATTTTTTATTTAATTTTATTCCTGCATTACCCATTCAGTATTTCCTTCGTTTTTATGCTTACCTACATGATTATTTTTTAATCTTGTTTAATTGTACTTGCCACTAAAGCTTGCTGACTAACAAAATAAAATTATACAACATTTATTAAGTAATAAATTTATTTATTTATAAAGTTTGCTTTCTTAGGTGGGGGAAGGAGTTTTGGGAATAATGTTGGTGACTAGGGGGGGGGTAAATGTCATTAACTTTTTTACTATTGCAGCTATCAATTTGAAACTTATTTTTTTGTCATTGTTTGCAATGTTACGTTTGATGGCATCATTTGTTTTTTTCTGCGACCACTTGTTATTGAAATGTCATTGCCAACTTTGGATTGGATTTTTTTATCAAAAAATAGGCAAAACATTTCTCTTTACAACGGTGTAACAAACATTACATTGTTGGTGAACTGTATAAAATCATTGATATAATATATTATGTATATATACATATGTACATACAGGGTGTCCCAAAAGTCAAAAACATGACCTTAGTAAAAATATATATACATATGTACATACAGGGTGTCCCAAAAGTTAAAAACATGAATCATTAGTTTTTAAGATATTGGCAATTTTATGAATTTTGTGAAACTTGACACATAAAATCAGTTTTTCGAGTGCCACAACCACAACATTCCATATTCTTAGATTATATTTTATTTTGCGTAACCCTGAATAGGACTGCTATTAATTACAATTCAAAATTAAATTAATAGTAGATTTTGTAGGTGTGGCACTCGAAAAACTGATCTAAGGTGTCAAGTTTCACAAAATTCATAAAAATTACCATATCTCAAAAACTAACGATTTTTTACCAAGTAATATTTTGATTTTCTGCTTAGTCATGAGTTGGTCTATCAGTCCTCCAAAGGATATCGTTGACTTTTGGGACACCCTGTATATATATATATATATATATATATATATATATATACCATCAGATTATGCTCATTATAAATAAAAAGAACACGACACGTTATATTGAAAAATTCAATTTGAATTTTAAACAAAAAGTTTACTTTTAGTTTAGAAAATTAACTTTGGTGAGTGCGGCTCGCGAGAAAAAAATCTAATTATTGCTCGGGATATCAATTACACGAAATGTCTCCATTAACTAAATTATTCATATTTAATTGGAGCCACTCATCAAAAAGTTGGAGACTTCTGTTTCAAATTATAAAATATTCACGCGGAATATTCTCCTAGCGCGAGCCTCTGCTCGAAAATGAGAAATAAAAAGGAACCCCCTCATTTCTTTTTAGTGTTATGAGACCATATTGTATCTTTCTTGGCCCATCCAATATTCCTTACAACTTAAGGGATGCCGCTCTAATCCTACAGGACTGTAACCGATGAAAATATTAGCCCCTATTTTAATTTTTATTACTGGTGATGTAACGGAAGTGTGCGTAACAGAAGCAGAATCGAAAAAGATGCGGAAGCGGATGCGGATGCGGATGTGAAAGTGCGCAGAACTTCCGCATTGCGGAAGTGCAAGCAGAGGTATGTTGCAACACTAGTAACAACTACCTAATATGTTTTATAAAACATTTATAAGTGATAACATAATATTGTTTTTTTTTTTCAAATAAAAAAAAATTATTAAATTATTAAACCAAAGAGTTTATATTGCCGATAACCTGAAACTAAAATCCGAAACTGCAAAGAGACATAGTATGTATTACAGAGAAAAAAAGGAATGGTTAATTTAACTATATTAATTTAGTTAACCCATATTTATTTAAAATCAACTGTGGGAAGGTTAATAAAAACAAAGATAAGTTTGACGGTACTAAACCAGGTAGTTATTTTATTTTTTTAAATTGGTTAAATTAACCCAGAAAACTTAAGTAAAACCAGTTTACTAAATATGTTTTTTGTAAAATAAGAGTTACTTCAAGCTTAAGCACTCTGTTAAAACGATTAAAACAATTTGCCGTGCATTCCTGGTTGCATAGTGTGTACCGATCGCGGCAAAGCCGGTGTGGATCACGTGATGTTCTTAAATCTCGCCTCTGTTGACTTACATGGAGAGTATATAAGCTCAGGTAGTCCTTTGGTGTGACACTACAAGTTGTTCGATACTAAAGAGACCTTAAATAGGTGGAAACAGCTGTCAATACTTGAATTATTTTAAGTTGGTGGAACGCACTAAAATCATTATCTCTAGCGAGGTGATGGTTCAATTTTCTGGAATAATTCCAAATAAAAACTATTTTGAATGTGTTTTTGTTTTAATTTTTATAGACACTCATGTATGTTTATATTAGATGCAAGTTATTATTTGGTACAATATAAATACTAGACTGGGACAAAAAAATCGACTATTTTTTGTTTTGTAAAGTATATCGAAAATATTGTTTGGGGTGAAAAAAATATTAAAATTGCGATGATAGACCTCTTAATATTAATATTATGGACTCAAACTTTCACAATAATTTTTTTTTGTCACCCCAAACCATATTTTCGATATACTTTTCAAAAAAAAAGTAGTTGATTTTTTTGGCCCAGTCTAATAAATACCGATTATTTTCAAAATTTTTCTGCTTTAAGTTCACTCTTCTCTTCTATTTTAAGGAAAAATAATGTTTCTGAAAAAAAAACCGGTTTTTTCTGTTTACATCACTACTAATTTATTTTAATAAAAGTTAAGTGCGGTCCTGTAAAGTTGTGTGAAGTAAAAACCCCAGATTAGCCATTGTTCTCAGGTTCCAGGGGGCGATAAGAGTGCTGTGGCGGTGAGTCGGCGGCGGCGACAGGGTGAATAAAAAATAAGCTTATTACTAATATCAAAACCCGCAATTATAGTAAATTGCCGGAGTGAAATGTTCGGGGCAACGCGCGGGACCCGGATTTTTACTGTCTACAACGTTATTATTTTTTATTTTATTGCTAATTGCCGTCTAACCGTTTCGGTAATTTTTAAATTAAGGGTGCTGCGCCAGTCTATGGTAGCCGCGAGACGGGAATAATAAAAAGTTTGCCAATTTTTAAAATTTCATCAGTTATTAATTTTTACGATACCTTTCATTTATAATTTTAACGTTTTGCTCTTTAGGGGACTCTAAATCACATTTATGAAGCAATGAAATGGAAGTTATTTACAAAATATTTCCTATTGTCAATATCATCAGATAAATCCGATAAACCAAACTGAAAATGGTTGGCAAATAAACGAAACATATGACTAAAACCTAAACAAACACGAAAGTTAGATAAAATATCATTTTGGAAAGGACACTGCGATTCAATGGTAATCAGTTCCATATGTTCGCAATTGAATTGAAATCAATTAAAAGAGAAACATTATTATCTTTATTTTAACCCAAAATAAATCGACACATACATATATAAAGCCGAATGCAACAAGTGCGAATGCGATGTGTGAAAAGGCAATTTGGATTCAATTGGATTTCCTGCCAATTGTCAGGATTTGCGAATTGAATGTAATTGACTACCTGTTGTGGTTTTGGCTCGCTCAATTTACCTTTCCTATTGTTTTTTTTGTCCTGCTCTCTTTGTACTTGATATTCAAAAGGGACGACAAATCACACTGTTGATTACATTAATGAGTTTTACGATACATTTTCATTTTACTTAGCAAGCTAAAATGAAAAGAAGCAAACTAGATAACCTACTGAAATGACCACAAGCTAAAATAAGGGCAAGCTAACATGAATTTAATTTTAATGACGGGACTTTAACATAAGCAAACTAAATATCCAACTGAAATGACCACAAGCTAAAATAAGGGCAAGCTAACATGAATTTAATTTTAATGACGGGGCTTTAACATAAGATGAAGCCAAACTAAAATTACCATTAGCCAAAATTAAAACAAGCTAGAATGACGACAAGCTAAAATAGCTAAATGGACAAGTGAAAGTAGCGAACTAAAATGTATACAAGTTAACATGAGGATAAGCTATATACATATATATAAAATGAGAAGAAGCTAAGATGGCGACAATCCAAAATAGCGACGAACTAGTGGGGACATGCTAAAATAGCAACAAACTAAAATGAAAATAAGCTAAAATTAGGACAAGTGAAAGTAGGGAACTAAAATGTATACAAGTTAACATGAGGATAAGCTATATATATAAGCTTGTCATCTATTTATAAATTTATAGACAAGCTAAAATGACGACAAGCCATAATGAAGAAAAAATAAAATGAAAAAAAGCTTAAATGGTGACAAGATAAAATTTCGACGAACCAAAATAAAGAAAAGTTAAAATAAACATAGGCTGTATATAAGCTTGTCATCTATTTATAAATAGATGACAAGCTTAAATGAGGACTAACTAAAAAAACGAAAGCTTGACTACAAGACAACAAGCCAAAATGACGACAAGCCAAAATGAACATAAGCTAAAATGGCGACATGCTAAAAAGATGCAAAGCTGATATGACAAGTTAAAATGACGATATGCAAATATGAAAACAAGCTAAATTGAGGACAAGCTAAACAGATGACCATATAAAATAAAGCTAAAATAGCGACGAATTAAAATTAAGTAAGCTAAATGCTAAGCCAAAATGAAGATAAGCTATATATAAGCTCGTCATCTATTTTTAAATAGATGACCAACTTAAATAAGGATAGCTTTATGACAAGACAACAACCTAAAATGAAGACAAGCTAAAATGAGAAGAAGCTAAGATGGCGAAAATACAAAATAGCGACGAACTAAAATGAAGACAAGGTAAAGTGGGGACATGCTAAAAAAGCAACAAACTAAAATGAAAATAAGCTAAAATTAGGACAAGTTAAATAGATGACAAGCTATAATAATAATATGCAAAAATTAAGACAAGCTTAAATAGGGACTAAAATGAAGACAAGCTAAAATAGTGGCGAACTAAAATGACGACAAGCTTAAATAACGACGAACTAAAATGAAGATAAATAATAATATGGATAAGCTAAATAGATGACAAGCTAAAGTGACGACAAACTAAAATAAACAAAAACCTTAATGACAAAACAACAAGCCAAAATGAGAAAAGCTAAAATGGCGACAATATAAAATGAAGACAAGTTAAAGTGGGGACATGCTAAAATAGCAACAAACTAAGATGAAAATAAGCCAAAATAAAGACAAGCTAAAATGACAATATGCAAAAATTAAGACAAGTTAAAAAGCGACAAGCTAAAATATATTTTTATATTTTAGTACGTCACTATAGTGACGTACTAAAATGGCGACGAAATAAAATGAAGATAAGTTAAAATGAGGATAAGCCAAATAGATGACAAGCTAAAATGACGACCAACTAAAATAACCAAAAACCTAATGACAAGACAACAAGCTAAAATAAGTCAAACTATGATAAAAAATAAGGTAAAATGAAGACAAGATAAAAGAAGACAAGCTAAAATAGCAATAAACTTAAATAAAAATAAGCTAACAAGCTAAATAGATAGATAAATTTATATATAACAAGCTAAAATGACGACATGCTAAATAGATGACCCTCTAAAATGGCGCTTAAATAGCAACAAACTAAAATGAAGACAAAACTAAAATAACCAAAACCTAATGACAAGACAACAGGCTACAATGACAAGTCAAAATGAAGACAAAAACTTAAATAAAGACAAGCTGATAGTGATGAAGAAAAGTCAAATAGAGACAATTTAAAATGAAGACAAGCTAAAATAGCAAAAAACTAAAATAAGGACAATCTAAATAGATGAGCTAAAATAATGACCAGATAGAGTGGCGACAAGCTAAAAAAATTAAGACGAGCTTAAATGAGGATAAGCTTAATAGTTTTTTCAGAGAAGCATAGCTCCCTTATGAAGAATTTTTGATCAAATATTTGTATGAACTTTTTTTTATATTTTGCGCTTTTGAATCACCCCTTAAAATTTTTGTATAAAACTGCTATAAAGCAAGTTAAGATTTTTATGTTAACCGTATACAACCCCTTAGTTTTTATCCAAAATATTATTTCGAGATTTAACTCTTACCTTCCTAATCGTATTCTGGAGTAAGTGAAATAGGGGACAGTAGGGTGTAAATCGGTTATAAGCAGAGCAAAACTACATTAGAGCTTGATATTTAGTCTGTTTGCAGCTAGGGCCTAAGTAAGCAGTCCGCAGGCGTATTTTCCTGCTGCCTGCTAAGAGCAACACCGACTTTCGCTTGGCCAAATATCTGCGAGCTGAATTGTTTTAGGTGTTTTATAGATATACGTGTATCTGGCATGGGGTGAAGAGAATCATATAAGATTAATTTCTTATGGTTCGATAATTCCATTAATTCATAGAGTGAGGCAATGTTACGTTAAGTAAACTAATGCAAAGCTTATAGTAACTAGTTTTCGAATTAATTTCTCATATACGGATTGAATATTTGATGTTGCTTAATTTAATATAATCAATAACCAGAGATGTAAATTGGATTTTTTAAATTAATTTTATCCGGGGAAATAGTTTAACTATTAACACTGAAATTGTAATAATAAAATCCAAATTAACAAATTATATTATTATAAAGTATTTATTAATTAATACAAGAAAAACAATATAATTAATATGTAACAGACAGATACTTACAGGCGCAAAATGTGCGTCTTCCTTAATGAAATAAACATTAACCTTAATTTTATACAAATATAGCATGCACATAGGCAATTTGTTTATTAATTAAACCAATTAATGTACTATAAAAACCTGATTATTGAAATTTTTTTATTATTTATTATTTACCTAGCTTTTCCAAATAATTTATTAAATACATTATTTCCTAAATAAAAAATACTTTTATATCTTTGGGTTTATCAACTCCAGGGACTGTTGCCGTTATTTAAACAAAATTTGTGAAATATTTAAAATATCAAAAGCTCTAAAAAAGTATGTAAAATTTGAAAACACATGGAAATGCACTATAATTGGAATTTAGTTCTACAAGGGTATTGTGTTTTGCGTTGCAAGTAAAAACTAAAAAACTTTGGTTTAGTAGTCGATTTCGATTTATTATTTCTTATATTATTGATTAAGAAACTCAAGGCTTTAGTTAATAATTATAATTATTCTTGAGGTATATTATTGAGGTATAAAGAAACTATTTATACATAGTTTAGCTTTATTTAATCAATTTAGTTCGAACATTAATTTGTAAACAAAAAGACCTCCTTTCGTTAAGCACTTATTCGTAATAAATTTTTTAACAGTGGAAGAAAAAATAGAAATGACTGATTTATGGAGAATCAGGCAGGAATCTTGATGATGCTGTTAATATCTACGTTCAGCGTTTTCCGGATAAAATACGATCACGTACTTCATTTCACCAAACAGTCAAGCAGTTTACTACGAACGGGAGTGTTCAACCGAAAAAAATTTAGGTGGAAATAATGAAATTAATGTATTAGCAGCAACGGCCGCTAATCCTCATGCAAACACACGAGAATTATCTAGAGATTTGGGAATATCCCAGAGCAGTGTTAGCAGGATATTAAAACGAATTAAATAAATAAATTTTAAAAATAAAACCAAGTATTTTATTCAAAAATCGAACAAAAATGATTTTTTTTCATCTAAAACTCTTTCTTTAACATACTGAGACTATGGTTTGTATTTATTAGTGCCGGGTAGCCATGTAATGTGTAAGCACCGTAACCAGCTTGTCACTGTAGGTATTACCCGCATAGTCCATTAAAATCTTCCTCGTGAAATCAGACAGACATAAATTAAACAAATTCGTCTTTGAAGGAAACATTTTTCATGCTTATCTTTTCAATGGAAATCTCGCGTCTAAATATTAATTAAGCTAACGCCGGCATCTAAAACCATTTCCATGTGTTCTGTTGAAAGGCACACAAAAAGAAAATAAATAATGAAAGAATGATAATGTGAATTTTCCCGCGTGCGAATGAAAGAAAAACGCATCTAAATCTTTATCAACCGAACGCTGATGAACAAGTTTCGCGGCTCCCGGATGACGAATCGGTTTTCGTTGCCGATGATGGAAATTTGCTGCTGCGGAAGTGCGCTTACTCCATTGATTTCATAACAACGAGAGATTAGAAGATTTTTCTTAAAGTTAATTATTTTTGAATAATCGAGATGTAGGTAATTCAAAGAATCAGTTTGCTCTTATATACACACAACTAGATGCGACTTGAAAAAAAGCGGTCCGTTTTTTTGTTTTTTTCAGGTTTTTTTTCATTGTTTTTTTCAAATGGTTTTTTTACATTTTAGTTTTTTTTCAAGATTAGTCCCATTTACCTAATTTTTTATGTTTCCAGTCCAGTTCATGGACTAAAATTACCTACTAAATGACTAAAAAAAGTAACTACCTATAATATTTTAGATTTTTCAAAAAGCTACCAAAGAAATTCATGTAGAGTATGAATTTTTTTAAACAATAGCAAATTTTTGTAGAACATTTATTCATTGGTGGTTTAGTCAGAACATTCCGTGGACCAAAAATGAAAGCCAAAAAAATATCGAATTTTTTTATTACGGTATTCGTTAGGATTGAGCGTTGCACGTTTTTCATCTAAAAATTAGAAACTTCAAGCTTCAAATTGCTTTTTTTACGGCTCCAATATGACAATTTTTAACGAAGATACAGCTATCCAAAAAATCGCAAAAAATCGCAAAAAATTTGGAATTTTTTTAATCCTTTAATTTTTTCTATTAGTGTACAAGTTTTACATTGATGTGGAAACTACCAAATAATAAGAAATCAGATTTTTTAGTCTCAGTCAAAATTTTCAATAATGAAAAATGAAATATATTCTACCTTTCACTTTATTATTAATATACATAAGGTTTTTTCATGTTTTTTTTCACATCTGAAAAAAACCGTTTTTTTATATCTCTACACACAACCAAGCCTATATGGTAATTCCGAAAACTATTATTCCACTTGTGATTTGGAAACAAAAAGCATGAGTTATTAACAGCTGATAGGCATGATGTTTGCTTAAGTCAATGAGTACCTAATGTTCATGCGGTGAGGTTGATACAATGGCAGACCAGAACACCAAAGAAATACTATACTAATACTGATTATTTAACAAAAGCCTATTTATTCTTAAATTCTAATTTACCATAAAGTTTATTCTCAGAGAAATTCACATTTTTTTGTTATTTGTTTGATACAAAATTTGTTTTAATATTTTTTTCTTTGTTTTGTAATAAAATTGTTTAGGATAAGGTGCTTTTTATTTTGAAAAGTAAAATAATGTTTCTCGTAACTACTAGGTGATTGGTGTGTAAGTGTCTCTGCCTCCTAAATGAAAACCAAAACTGTAGGTTTCAGAGAACAAGCATTTGAACTGTGTAATCAATTAACAAACCAAAGCAAAGGCAAAGGTCGTTCCGGTGTACCTTATGGATTCTAGAGCGGCCGGCGCAGCTCGAGTAATGTTTTAATTAAATTATGCAAATATCTCATGCAGGTGCATCGACATCTAAAGAAAGCAGCAAAGTGGAGGAGAAGAGAAAAGCTTAAAGCTGGTAGCCGGGCTGAGCTAAGGTCCCAATATGGGTCCATACCCTGCCATTATATGTAAATACGACACCCGCTAATGAGCATAGCAGTACCATCTGATATCGGACCGCTTTACTTCTTTCATCTCCAAAGAATGTTTTGCTTTGCTTTGCTTTAGAACGGAACAAAATTGATACTTATTGGACTATGGTATGTTAAAGGGGCATACAAAATGTAGCATAAACTTGCACTACAAAATGCTACATCATATAAAAGGTGTTTTAATTGGGCCGTATGCAGAAACGTTGATTTATTTATATCAACCAATTTGGCAACATAGCAAATTTAAATGACTGTAAAGATTTGTAGGTTATCTTACATAAACTTAAATTTGTGTTTATTACATTATAAGAGTAATACATTTTTTAAATGTATTATTAACTATACACATAATAGTTATTTATGTCATTAGATTAAGAAGTAAGGCTTTTTGTGCTAAGCTCAAGGTTTGAAGGCCAACGCCTAGCGGACGCCTACAATTGAGCGAAGCACAAAAAGGCACTTCTTGGCCGAATGGCATACAACATTTTATCTTCAAAGCACTTAATATAGGTCAATTTAATTCAACATCAAAGCGGCCTAACCTCACTTTTTTAGAATCTCATTTATTTATTAGCTAAAGCATGCACAATAATTATTATTGCTTTTATAAAAGAAGGAGTAATAGTTTGACAATACCTAGCTACATAATTTAAGTAGAAATGGATTTTTGCTATTACATTGAATTCAATTAATTGTTTAATAAATAGGTAGGTATCTAATTTTAATTTGTTTAAATTTTTATTTAAAAAATAGGTTGTTTGGAATGTTTAAGCTGTGTTTAACATTTAATTTCACTGAAAACTTAAAATAAATTAAAACTTAAAGATAATTTAAATCGTAGAAAAAGAATCGTGCGTTTTCTTGGTTGCCTAACCCCTAACCCCTAACCCCCAATAATTTAATGAAAAATATTAAACATTAACAGTAAAACAAACAAATTAGTGCTTATTATAAATAAATTAAACCAGTTTAGTACGTTAATTTCTTAGAAAAGGATTAATTTATCAAAACAATACCCCTAGCGAGAAAAAATCGAACTAATTATTTGCCTCATAAAAATTTTTATCTGCCTGGGCCATAACAAGGTATTTCTTTATCGAATGTTGACAACAATAAAGTTTAAATTATAGACCGCGTGGAGATAAATACATTTATAACTGACTAAACTTGGTTTGAAGAGGAATGCGGCAATATAAATCATACACAATTCGGTTATGTTCGCAGTTTGCAATGTGTTCCGGTATAAGTAAATTTGCATTAGGAGGTATGAAAAACGAAAATTACGGCTTAAAGCCTCTGAAAAGAACAAAGAAATTTTGTTGAAGTTGGTAGAAATTTTATTATAGTGTTGTCCTTGTAAAAGATTAATTAATTATATTTTAATTATAATAATTATATTATAATTATAATAATTATATTATAGTTATAGGAATACTAAACCTGTTTCTAAAAGGCAATGGTCTTTTACCTATTCTTTTCCAGGTACCAATAAGAACTTTTTAGACGTTTAGGCAAATGTTTTGAAAAATAAATGCAATGATGCCGAAGACATCGAGAGGAAAAAAGACATTTAAAATTTGTGACATGAATATAAAAAAATTAAGAAACAAACTCTAAGAGGATAACATATGTTAGTTAATGCTTGATATACATAAATTATGGCTTCAGAATAAACTTTTTAATCAAAAGGAGGGAGCTATACTCAAAAATTGCATGTCCAGAAAAATTGTGCTAAAAAATGAGCCTCGAAACTTTTTGTAGCATGCATATAGTTTACCCTTGCCTGCCACCCTGAACAAAATCCTGGCTACACCCTTGCTGGAAATGGGGCAAGAATCTCTGCTTTTCTAAAATGTTAAATTAAACCCAATGAAAAAAATTATGCATGCCTTATACACTTTGTTTTTTAAATAATTTAAATTGAAAAATATAGGTACACAAATTTTAAAAACTGTTACTTTAATAAAGCAAATTTTAAAATTTAACTGTTGCAGTTCTAGTCCAGATTTTTTTCCCTGTGTATTTTATTTTAAAAATAAAAATATTGTTTCAGAGCATATTTTTAATTATTTGTCAAATAAATAGTATAAATGATAAAAACAATTGGAACCAAAAACAATTGTTTTTACCTACAGTGTGTATTTTTTATTTTCTTATAAAACTGTTAATTATACTTTGTATGTATATTCAATTTGAAATAACCATGTTGTTGCCCCTTCATTTAATTTTCTTTTATGTTTAATAGTATATTTCTGGGCCCCAAATTAGAGTGTAAATTTTTTATCTACCTTGTTAAGCCCTTTACCCATAACCTACTATTTCTATTTGAAGAGCAAGCACATCGTTAACGACTGATATAAATTATATTAACCGATTTACATTTAAGATAATTTTATTGGCCAAAAAACAAATCTAGAAACCATGAATTACATTAAAAGAAAATGTCACAAATGTCAAATAAATCTTGATGAAATTTTAATTGTTTTTTGAAGAAAATTACTACGTTGCCATGTCGTGCAAAAAACTATATCCACTGATATGCTAAATCAGTTGATATAAATAAATCAACGTTTCTGTATACGGTCCTTAGTGTTCTTGTAATATTTCGTAGTATTTAAAGTAAGCATCAGCATCGTTTTTGCAATTTTATTTATTGGTAAATAAGCATATAACAATGAGGCTCCGTAAATGCGGTTTATCTGGATCTTTAGATGCTTAACAGTGGTAGCGAATCTCTTTCGGCTATCTCGACATTGCATCGCCACCGTGTTTTACCTAACATCTTCATTACAACCAATCCAAAGTTACCTTAACATTTACTCGAACATTAAGCCGATGTTTGCACAGTAATACACAATTAATTAGAAAGATACGGAACATGCGGAATATAAATTTGTTGTTTTAAAACTTATATCATTAATGCCGTGCCTCTGTGAGGTAGCATTAAAAAGTTTATAATCCGCCGTAATAAAATTTAAAACCATTATAATTTTGAAGCACGACAACGCTGAGAGTTGGTTTATAATGGAAAAATCCAATTTAAATGATAAAAAGTTCGGTTTGCTTTGTATTTGCACAGTAAAAAATATTTTTTAATTTTTAATTTATGTTAATCCAGGTTTACAACCAAGTGTTATTACAAACATTTTGTAGATTTAATAACAAAGTTCTATATCAATGGTTCAACCATAATTCTTGTAATTTTCAAAAATGACCTTATTTTTAAAAAACTTTTTGTAGACCCATTAACAAAAGTATTTGACTAAATATACAGGGATACAAAACCAACTGAAAAAAATACAAAAACGTTTTAACCGGGTCTTCAATGCATGTGGTGTTATCGTATTGCCAACGTACTTAAAATAACCAAAAAACCTAAAGTTTACCATCGTTTGTACCTAATACACAGAAAAAACGCTAGCATAGCATGAATGGGTGAGCAATTAAACCAATGGGATCTTGTAATCCGTATTCCTGAATAACAGTTCCTATAATACCAATAGGTAGTTAGCACTTGGTTTATAATCGTTTACTGTTTTTAAATTAATAACAAAAGTTATCGCTCCTAAATCTATTGATATTCATATTGATATTTATTTGTTAGAATGTTAGAATGTTATTGCATTAAATACTAATTTAATGTATTTAATAACGTTACTATTGTATGTATACTATGTATACATTTAACTTAATAAAATCCTTGACATTTAGGCAAAATATTTCCCTATTTTGGTTTAATAGTAATAAATTGAACAAATAACAATTTAGATTGCTTCAATTTTAATGCATTCAATGACAGCGATGTTCTTGGTACTATGTTAGTTTTTTTTCTGTGTACTATAGCCGTTCGGTAAAATTTAACTATGTATTTAAATAAACTCATAAACCACAGTAAAACGTACAATTTCGATTTGAAACGTAAGATTTGCAGAAAGAATTATTATCTTTGAAATGGCAGAGCAATTTCCGAAAATTATTATTTATTATAATAAACGATGATGAGATGGGTACTGGCAATGCAATGGCAGCATTTATTCCAATTTGAAGACACGATTCCATGCAATGTGTATCAATTAAGCTATTATGTTGTCTCTGTGAATGCAGACCTTAATCATACACTCACCGTGGCATATATCAAATCATACCAACCAAATGAAATGAAATATACTGGGAAGGAAAAAATCACACCCAGATCCATGTAAAAAAAAAGTTAAGAAAAGATTTTCAAGTCCTACAATATCATTGAAAAGTGCTTTGAAAGAGTCAAAAAATGTACTTTAAAAAAATCCAAAATAATTTAAGTGCTGGTTAAAAAAAAGTCGAACGATTTGTTGTGTTGTTGGGTGTTTTTCGAAAGGAAATCCTGGTAGATTTTGTCTAAAACATTTTTTCATATTTGTAATAGATGGAGCTGTAATAAAAAAATCAATTTTGTTCTATTTTTCTTCTGTATACGATTCTCCAATATTGTTTTAATAAAATTAACACTAAACTAAAACTGCTCTGGGATATTCCCAAATCTCTAGATAATTCTCATGAGGATTAGCGGCCGTTGCTGCTAATACATTAATTTCATTATTTCCACCTGTGACTGTTGCTCGACGAACTCTTTTTTTCGGTTGAACACTCCCGTTTGTAGTAAACTGCTTGACTGTTCGGTGAAATGAAGTACGTGATCGAATTTTTTCCGGAAAACGCTGTGCGTAGATAATAACAGCATCATCAAGATTCCTGCCTGCTTCTCCATAAATCAAAATCATTTCTATTTTTTCTTCCACTGTTAAAAAATCCATTATAAATAACTTAACGAACTAAATTGATTAAATAATGCTAAACTATAAATCACAGGTGTCAGGAAGCGAATGAAAGTTTCGATACGATAACGACTCAAGTGGAAGGGTGAAAATGGTAGGTTTGATGACCAGAAATCAGATAATTTCGGACCCAAAATCATAGCTGTTCATCTTGACAGATGGCGCAGGAATCTTAAATTTTTTTAATTCATACGCTAAAAACTTTGCTCTCGTTGCTTATTGCAAAGAGAAGGCCATGTATAATTATATACTTGTATATACATGATATATATGATGGGTGGACAATATATGTATTTTATTTATTGAAATTTATTGGAAAACTCGTAGTGTATACATGTATTTATATGTTAATTTTCAAAAGGTGCAGTGTAAGTTTGTTATTAATTCAAGTGTCCTCACGAATATTGTTTCTCACAAATTTGGAAGTGAAAAACTTACTTTCCAATAAAATGCACTAGCAACTCTGCAGTACTGCGCGGGTAGAGTCCCTGTATATTCAAAAAATAGGGATGCCAGAATATGTAAAAAAAAATCCATCAGATTTTGTATTAATTTACAAAAATAACATAATCAAAAATATTTAAATAACGTCAAATTGACAGTTTGCATTGTATGCCGCACTCTATAAAATAGAAAGTAGTTTGTGATTATTTCTAAATTGTCATCATGTCATCTTTTTGAGTACTACTTTGCAAATTTGTGGTCTTTATATTCGAAATGCCGAATCCTTGTAATCATAGATGTGATCATAATGAGAACAGAAAAAAAATTTGTGCCCCGTGTGGACGAAAGATTAGTCTCGGTTCCAAAATGTTGGAACATTTTCGGATCACTGACCATCATGAATTGTTGATAAAACAATTCATAAATGCAAATTTCGATCTTTCCAATCCCAAATTCCCTTCGGGTATCTGTGTCACGTGTCGTCAAATTCTTCAAGAACACGAGCGAGGAATTGTTAGAAGATCGGTCAAAAATATGCCGAATTATGAAGATATTTGTTTGCCAAAGGAGACAAGAAATACCCCCATTAGTAAATCTTTCTGTAATTGTTATATCTGCCTAACTGGAAGACATCAGGGACATATCAATATAAAAAAGAAGCTGCCTGTCTGTAAAACACTGGATCTTTCGATAAAAATTACTCCAAACAACGGTATGTATGGATCTCAAAATTCTAGTATTACTCAGATTCCGAAGAAAGAAACAATGAAACCAATAGACCAAAAAACACTGACCATTTGCCAAGTTTGTTACCAAGAAGTGGGAAAAGGGAAAAATCATCCATGTATCAGAGATTCTAGTAATAATAAAGCGCAAGCTCGACAAAACGTACAAGAATTGGCCAGCGCTCTTCCAAAAAAGCAACAGGAACAGCTGTGTGTCTCTTTGCTTTCCCAAAAAATTGAAAACATGAAAAGCTCGACCGCCGATTTCCAGAACATTGTTAGCTTAAGTACGCAGGGCCGCAAGAAAACTATTTTTTTAAAGGCGTCAGACAAACCTAAAACTATTTCAGTTGAGAGCTTAAATGATTATCAAGTGATATCAGGTGCTTCGGGTAAACAGATGAAAAATTTAAGCCATTTTATCAGGGACAATATGGGAAGGAAAGCGGTTCCAGCTTACTACTCTGTTGAAGTTTCAAAACGGGCGAAGCTATTAGCAGAGTTATATCATCACGATGTTTTGGACTTCGATGTTGAAAAATGCCTTGTTAAGCAGCGGAGACCGGTAGTTTGGGGAAACGCTGAGGAAATTCTGCAGAATATAATAGATAGACGAAACTTGATTGGAAATTACGGGGTTAAAGTCATGGCTGATGGCGGACAAGGGTTTTTTAAAATATCCATGTCAGTGATTCCCAAGAGTTATATTTCTGAATGTCTCAGTGATCAACATGGCGAGAGTTCATCTTCCAAGAAGATAAAAATCGATAAATGTACAAGTGTGCATAAGCTTACAATATTGGCTCTCGTTCCTAACATTAAGGAGACGTATGAAAATTTAAAAATATTATTCGACCTCGTAAAGATCAACGATATTTCGATAAAATTTGTTTCTGACTTCAAGTTGCTACTCCTGGTAAATGGACAACAAACGGCTACATCTCTTTTTCCATGTCCATATTGTTTTATTAACCTACAAGATTTACGAGATCGCAAAGATCTAAATGATCAAACAAATAATCACGAAAACCCAGAGAAGAATCAAGAATATATCAGCAATAAAACTTATGGGGATCTGCGACGTGATTATGAGAAGTTTACTGCTAGTGGGAGTAAAAAAAAATTTTCTGGACAGAGTCGAAGTACCATACACTCTCCGCTATTCACCGATAGTGACGACGTGAAAGTATTAGAAAAATGTGTAATTCCAGAGCTCCATATTTTGCAAGGATTCGTGAACCATATATTTTGGAAAGGTCTTGTTCCGCTAGTCGGTAGAGAAACAGCTTTGCTTTGGCCTAACGGTTTGAACTTGGTCTCGAAAAATTATCACGGGGAAGCGTTTGAAGGCAATGCGTGTAGAAAATTATTAAGATCATCAGACAAATTACTTGATCGTGAAATCTGCCAGGGCGTAGGGGGAGCATTCCCTCTTCTACCATTTGTCGCAGCATTTAAAGCTATGGATAAAATCGTGCATTCTTGTTTTGGAGTAAAGAGGATTCAGTCTGATGTAAATAAGCATATAAGTGATCTGAAGAAAGCTCTTCTTTCTATTAATATCACCGAGACACTCAAAATACACATAATATTGACACATATCCAAGAATCACTTGAATTTCTAGATAAAGAGGAAGGTCTCGGGCTGTGGTCCGAGCAAGCTGGGGAATCAATTCATCATGAATTTCTAAAGTTTTGGGATCGACGAAAATTGAACAATATGCAAGATCCACACTACCCTATAAAGCTACAGGAAGCTGTCGTTGACTTTTCTTCTAAACACGTGTAATATTCATCAAGGTTCTTATTTCTTTATTGTAAAAATTTGTACACGGGAAATACACAAAATTGTAAAAAAATATTTTTATTACTACACGTATATATAATATACATGGCCTTCTCTTTGCAATAAGCAACGAGAGAGCAAAGTTTTCAGCGTATGAATTGAAAAAATTTAAGATTCCTGCGCCATCTGTCCAGATGAACAGCTATGATTTTGGGTCCGAAATTATCTGATTTCTGGTCATCATACCTACCATTTTCACCCTTCCACTTGAGTCGTTATCGTATCGAAACTTTCATTCGCTTCCTGACACCTGTGAAATATTTTCTTTATACCTCAATAATAATTATTATTTATAATTAAATACCATTTGTATACCTCAATTAGAATTAAATTAATTAATTGACAAATTAATGTTTTTTACCTTAAATGGGGTATTTTTTAAAAATAGTACAATAATCCTTTAAATTAAAGGATTTGATGCTAGCAGGTAAAAAGTAACCATGGTGCCCAATTGATAATTATCACCGAATGAAATAATGTATAAAACTTAAACCAAAGGAAACTTAAATATTAGTTAAAAAATCGTGGGTACCTAAAAAAATCAGATTTAATTGAATAAGATAAATGAACACAAAAATAACATACACACAATTAAATAACACACTATTCTCAAATCATCAAATTATAAAGAAATTTGGTTTAATATAATTATCAATACTAGTACAACACTAACTGATGTATTTCGTAACTTTAACCCACTTTACTGTATCCCCTAATTTCAGTTTGAAAACCAATTTACTAAATAAAATTAACAAATTCATTTAAACAAATGTTTTTTATAAAAGTGTATGTGTTACATAGAATACAGGGTGTTTCATAATATATGCGCAGGACTTTAGGATGTGATAGCTCATCTAAAAAGATGAAAAAATTCGCTATTAACTTACCCTCTAAAATGCACAATTTTCGAGATACAGGGTGTTGAAATTTTAGAAAAAAAAATCGTTTTTTTCGATTATCTCTGGAACCGCTTGTTTTACAAAAAACAGCTTTTGTAAGCATTTTCTACTCATAATAAGCTATGTTTTGTGCCAGAAAAAAATTTTTTTTACTTATAATTGGTGGAGATTTTGAAGGGGTAGCGGGTGTTTTTCTCCTCAACTTTAACGCCCCTGAAAAAAGTACGGTTTTGAGAGGCCCATTCGAACCGCCAATGTTTTCTACACAAAAAAGGTACTCTTGGTCATAAGCTCTAAAGTTGACGTTAATGTTTAAAAACATGTTCAATTTAAAAAAAAAAAATTATTACTAATTAAACAAAATTTATTTTAACGTTAGAAAAAGTAACAAAACCAAACAATAATTGCAAAATTAAAAAAAAAATAAAAAATGATTTTTTACACAAATGCTGAAATGTTCGAAATGCGTTACCTTTACGGTTTGAAGAATTTAGCAAAGACAACTTTTGAATCATTTTTTTATTTTGCAATTATGGTTTGGTTTTGTTACTTGTTCTAACGTTAAAATAAATTTTGTTTAATTAGTAAAAAAATTCTTTTTTTTAAATTGACCATGGTTTTAAACATAAAATTTGATTTTTCTCGAAAACGGTCAACTTTAGAGCTTATGACCAAGAGTACCTTTATTGTGTAGAAAACATTGGCGGTTCGAATAGGCCTCTCAAAACCGTACATTTTTCAGGGGCCTAGAAGTTGAGGAGAAAAACACCCGCTACCCCTTCAAAATCTCCACCAATTATGAGGAAAAAAAATTTTTTTCTGGCACAAAAAATAGCTTATTTTGAGTAGAAAATGCTTACAAAAGCTGTTTTTTGTACGATAAACGGTTCCGGAGATACTCGAAAAAAACGATTTTTTTTCTAAAATTTCAACACCCTGTATCTCGAAAATTGTGCATTTTAGAGCGTAAGTTAATAGCGACTTTTTTCATATTTTTGGATGAGTTATCACATCCTGAAGTCCTGCGCATATATTATGAAACACCCTGTAAATAAAAATGGTGGATGCGCCAATGTACTCGGTACTCTGTGTAAATAATAAAAATTACACGTTAAAGTCCTGGTTAATCGGCTTAGTAACGCTCGGTAGTAATTAAACATAAATAATGACACCAAGAGAAGAAGAACCGCACTTTTTTCGTATAAATTATGTGATATGTAATATGAACATAACTGCTTAAAAAGAGTCGATTAACAATTTAAAGCGCATCTGCTTTGAAGGGTTTATGATAAAATCTACACCATCCACCTGCATAACGCGCATAATTGTTTTTTCTTTCCACCAAACAATTAAACGCTTTTTAAAAATATCGAATGGAAAATTATTTCATTTAAATTAATTTTCTTTTTGCATAGCTTTAATGCACGGTGTTGACTGCATTGAGAGAAAATTAATTAACCTTATGGTAAAAGGACAGTACGCACAAAGCGAAAAATTGCAGGCGCTCGTTTTTTTAAACGCGCCGACAAAGAATTATTTTAATATGCAATAAAAATTTCATAATTATCTATTAACTGTGGATATACACCTAATTAGTAAATAATTTTTAATTAAGGATGTGTTTATTTCAAATTATGTATTGTGATAACAGTTCCTTTGGATACTTAATTGTATTAGCCGGTTTAATGCAAAACAATCTTTAATACAGGGTGTTATGTAATTAATGTTATATATTAAAATACTGAATACCTTTTGACATAAGGAATAAAGGAAAAATATTTAAAAAAACATTTTTCCAAAGATAAAGAAAAAATATGCATTAGAAGTTTTTTATATTTTTTGTGATACGCCACTGGTTACACACTTGTTTATCTGTGTACACCTGTATTTTGTGAGTACATAGATACCAACAAACAAAGTAGCTATGCGTTGCCAGATGTAAAAAATTGTTACTAAAAATTTTTCTTGCAAAAAATAAATAAAAACTCAATAAATACAAAAGTTTTATGCCCTTATGCTCTAAAACCCTTCTGTATTTATTTACTCATCCAGCTATTAATTAGCTTAAGCAATGATTAGAAAATTTAGTACCTTTGAAATTTGAAATCCATAACCACAAAATTAATTTTTTCATCAGTTTTTTTCTCTGTTTACTCAGAAGAAATTGGGACCAGTTCACAGGTTAAACTTTAAACATTTAATTTGTGTAAATAAATCCAAAAGCACTTCCCTTAGTTAAGATATTTACAATTTGAAAACATAACCTAAAATTTAAAAGAAATGCACTAGATTCTATCATAAAAGTTGTCAGATTTTGTTTGAATTTACCTTCAGTACAAAAATGAAATAACCAACAATTAATAAAAACGCCAAATTGACAATTTGCATTGTTAATTTTGTCATTTTTGTAATTAAGCTAAATTTAAACAATGTTTGTCAACTTTTTTGAGAGATTTTGGAAAAACTGTTGTTACCAACCATAACATAATAAATCCACCAGATTAACCTAAAGTTCCTAGTCGATCAGTGGCGTACTTTTTGGTAGGATAAAGGTTATTATAAATTATTTTTAGACTTTGGAATTTAGAAAAAAAAAGTTTCAGGTGCTTCTTTATGGACCCTAAGGAACAACCCATTTTAATATATAACATTAATTACATAACACCCTGTATTGTAATTTTTTAATGAATGTTTTTTTTATAAGTAAAGTAAATATTTTAATACAATCCCGAAACGATTCATTAGAATCATTCGGCTGAAGAGCATGGGGGAGAGGAAAATGATGCCGGGGGCATTAAAAATGAGAACGATTTAAAATTCATGCAAAAATCGTGGGCATAAAGAGCTATAGCTTATAAGCAGTGCACTCGAGTCGAGAAGAAAAAAAGTTGAAAGAACAAAAATTCGCAAAGTTGCGTACATTTAAATGGAGCTTCGGTCCCCGTCTAATACAATTGTGTCCTGAATTTTAACAAGCCTTGTTATTTTTAAAGGAACGCCGGTTCGGCCCATCGATCACCGAGCCGCCGCCAGAGCCCGCCGCCGCCGCCGCCGGTGTTTTATAATTTTTTGATTAAATTTCCGTGAATGCTGTGTACACACAAACTGTTGGAAATAAGAAATGAGCTTTGCATTTCAATATCAAAAAACATTCAAATATTTGCACAAATGATTATTCCATTAAAACGAAATTTGCTCAGGTATATCTTTTGCTCTCTGTTTATTATTCAAATTGCCGCCCCCTTACTTTACTTCGCTTAGTTACTTGCTTCTTTCGTTTTCCCATTTATTTACCCCGATGCCTTTTTTGCAAATTTTTAAATGCAATCAAAGGCAATTTTATTTAGAATTTAATTTATCAGTATTTTGGAATATACAGGGTGAGTCATTTAACTTGAAACTTTGAAATATCTCAGTTAGTATGCATTTTACGAAAAATGTTTAAAATAAAAATTAAATGATCCAAGGGGGGAAATCAATCAGTACTAAAATTTAAATTTTTTTATGGTAGATTTGGAACATTCGACCAAAAATGGGTAGATTTTGTCTAAAACATTTTTTCATATTTGTAATGGATGGCGTTGTAATGAAAAAAAATCAATTTTGTTCGATTTTTC
Source organism: Brassicogethes aeneus (assembly GCA_921294245.1). NCBI lineage: Eukaryota > Metazoa > Arthropoda > Insecta > Coleoptera > Nitidulidae > Brassicogethes > Brassicogethes aeneus. Next base: position 5,289,902 of record OV121138.1, read on the forward strand.
TTCTGTTTACGATTCTGCAATAATTTTTCTACAAAAATATCACTTTTTTTGGTAATAGATATCTTATTCAATTAAATCTGAAGATTTTGTAACTAATATTTAAGTTTCCCTTGGTTTAAGTTTTATACTTTATTTCATTCGGTGATAATTATCAATTGCGCAGCATTAAATCTTTTAATTTAAAGGATTATTGTACTATTTATAAAAAATACCTCATTTAAGGTACAAAAAACATTATTTTGTCAATTAGTTAATTTAATCCTTGAGGTATAAAAATGAAATTTAATTATAAATAATAATTATTATTAAGGTATAAAGAAACTATTTATAGTTTAGCATTATTTAATCAATTTAGTTTGAAGATTAATTTGCAAACAAAAATGCCTCTTTTCGTTAAGCAGTTATTCATAATGGATTTTTAACAGTGAAAGAAAAAATAGAAATGATTTTGATTTATGGAGAAGCAGGCGGGAATCTTGATGATGCTGTTAATATCTACGTTCAGCGTTTTCCGGATAAAATTTGATCACGTACTTCATTTCACCGTACATTCAAGCAGTTTACTACAAACGGGAGTGTTCAACCGAAAAAAGAGTTCGTCGAGCAACAGTCACAGCCTGTGACTCACAGGTGGAAATAATGAAATTATTGTATTAGCAGCAACGCGTTGCAACCGTTGCAACGGTCGCTAATCCTCATGCGAGCACAAGAGAATTATCTAGAGATTTGGGAATATCCTAGAGCAGTGTTAGCAGAATATTAAAACGAAATAAATAAATAATAAATAAATAAATAAATTTATAGAAGAAAAATCGAACAAAATTGATTTTTATTCATTACAGCGCCATCTATTACAAATATGAAAAAATGTTTTAGACAAAATCTTTCAATTCCCAACAAATACTTTTGCAAAAATATGGTCCTTTTTAAAAATTACAAGAATTATAGTTGAATTATTAATATAGGATTTTGTTATTAAATCTACAAAATGTTTGTTATAATTACAAACTACTTATTCAATTATTTAACAGATTACAGTTAGTTGTAAACTTAACATAAAGTTATATGGACCTGGATTAACATAAAATCTGATTAATATTTGTTTAAAATTAACCAATACTGTGTACATAAACGAAACCACAATCCACACAACAAGGTCTGTTCTATCGCGCATACTAAAAAAAGTTAGGCAACCCACTGCACAGACTCCAACGGCGGCCATTTTTATGTTTACAATTCTTGTGCTTTGGGTTTGTGCTGTTTATACAGATTAATAATCGTTTTAAACGTTGTGTTTCCTACAGAGGCACTTGTAAGCTTTAAAAGAAGCCTTAAAGTGCTATAGCACTAGAGCAACCATTTTGCTCCTTTTTTATATAAAATTTTCCTGTCAAATGTCAATTTTAAGGTTAATTTGTGAGTATGGTAAATTTTGATGTTTGATGACAGCCCTGATGAGCTATGCGACGCCTTGTGGTCGATAGATACTCCTCCTTTATTTAGTCTTCTTGCCAGGAAGACTTATAAGGTTGATTAACATTTCATGACAGTTTTCGTCAAAAAATTAAAACAAATTTTAACTGTTTATGTTTGAACCGTCAGAAAGGTACTTCTTTGACAATGTGTATACTATAGTTCAGAATAGCAATTTTAGGTTTTGTCTTGATTTTTAAACTTTTTTTAGGTTTTGTCTTGATTTTTAAATAAACTGAAATGAAATTAACTCAACAAAATTTTGAAAAACAAAAAACGCAAATTTCCACACAAATGACGTAAATTGTTTCTGAACTCATTGCTACCAATTTTATAAGCGAAAAACCGCTAAAAAGATAAAACAAATGAATAAACGTTGTTTCTGGCATTTAATTTGGCTCGCATCGGTTTCTTTTGCGCGTCGGTCTCCACGTTAAGAATAAATGAAATTCCTGTTGAAGATAAAGCGAATAATTTGAAAGATAGAAAATTGCCGCGAACACGGATTGGCATTGGTATTAAATCAATGTTTCTCGGGACGTGTAACATACGAAAAAGATAAGGGAACACCACTGTCAATAGTTGATATTTCACATTAAAAGCCGTTTGACGCTAATGGAATATACCAGACGCGAGCAAGCAAGCGCGGTTGCGAAATTTATCGCAGCATTTCACACTAAATAAACTGTGAGATATTGCCGACGAGCGTCACCCGAAAAGCACTGATTTGCGTTTGTTTGCATGAGGTGCTAGATTTTTCTTCGTTAAAATGAACGCCTACTTGAAAAATCTTCTCATTTTTACCTTTTGGTTTTATAGTATTTTTTTTTAATTTTAAAATTTTAATGGAGTTTTTTCTTCTAGTTTTAAAAATATATAATTTTTTTTATTAGCGTTTTGTTAAAAATTTTTTTTTAAATTTGTAATAATCATAGTTGCCATAGATATAATTACGCGCAGCTACTTTGTTGGTTGGTATCTATGTCTTTTATCTATGATCTATGTACTCACAGAAAACAAGTGTGGCGTATCACAAAAAATATAAAAAACTGCATATTTTTTATTTACACCTTATGTTAAAGGTATTCAGTATTTTAATATTTTACATTAATAACATAACACCCTGTAAGTATACAAATTATATATTTTTGAAATTAGAATAAAAACTAAATATTCAAAAATATACATTAAAAACACAATGTTATAGGTTCAAAAAAATCTTTTTTTTTGTTTTTTTTCTCGGAACCACGTTCAAAAGTTTCGTATAGATATAAAAATGAGCCTGTGAAAAAATGAGCTCTTAATTTCAAAATTTTCGTATAATTTGAACATTGATTAAATTTCTTTAGAAGGATCAAATTTATCAAAAAATCATAAGAAACCTTTTTTATAGAGCGTTCAATTAATTTTCTACAAAAATATGTCAAGAACTTTACAGTACGTTACAAAAATAAAAAGAAACAAAAATAAATGTTATTCTTATGGAAAATCGAAAAGTGCGATTTTGAAATTAAGAGCTCATTTTTTCACAGGCTCATTTTTATATCTAAACGAAACTTTTAAGCGTGGTTTCGCGAAAAAAAACAAAAAAAGTGTATTTTGAATCACTCTAATATGTATATATACATATTTGTATAATATACATATTATGTAGGTATATATCTATTTTATCGATTTTACCGATGCTTTTTTGTTTTTTAATTTTTGTCAAAAAAATTATATTTTTTCAATGAGTCCTTATACAATTTTTAAAAGTTTTGAATTTATGAATATTTTTTATTTGAATTTTTTTATATTTCTATTTAATACAAATTAGCCATTAAAAATATTACAGAAAATTATTAAAAAACTAAATTTATAAAAGTGTTATTTTTGAAATGTCAAAATGACAAAAAAATAGATTGTTTTATTTTTTTTCGTAATATTGCGGGACTTTTTTTTGGTTCACCCTAAATGTATATTTCTTTCGGAATTTAAATGCTAAAACATACATGTATTTTTTAGTTTTCTTGGATAACTTTTTAATATTGTTAAGGCACTTATTGAAAGAAGCCCCTCTTGTCTGTACTTTTTAGTCTTTTTTCTACTCCCACCTTTAAAACGCCCATTATCGTACATGTTTCCATGACACTAAGTGACCTTTTAAATACACATTGACAAGTTGTGGCTTTATGGCGCTTTAGTCACGGGCTGAAGTTGGTTTTAAGTTTTCAAATGTCATGACATGTATGCATACAATCGTTAAAATAAAGTGCCTTTCTTGAAAAATAATACTAAATGTGAAAATTATTTTATTATCTCAATACAAAAATACAAAAGTATTAAATAGTTTCTCAACGCCAATAGGTATTTGAAAAGTTTATATGAACATTGTACTGACCTTTTAATTTCGCCGGCAGTAAACTATAACTTAAATTCGGGAACGGACTCCACTGTAAAGTGCTCATAAAACCTTTCCTTTACTTTCACTGTGAAAAACTGTAAATTTTTAAGATAGGTACATTTCGATTTATAACCTTTATAATTGTGTTTATAAAATGTAAAAATTTGACATTTGACGGTGACACACAGATTCCCATATTGTTTTACAGATGGCGCTCTATTCAAATATTTGATTTAAATCATTTTAAGATAATAATAAGTATTTGTCGTAGAAAAAGTATATATAAACTTTTCTATACACTCATTAATTTAAGAACTCGGTCGCAGGCTCGCTTGTGCCTAAATTAAATTCGTGTATAAAATGGCGTTTATCAAACTTGATACATAATATACTATTAATTGATGCTTGAATTTTTTTCTTGTTTTTAAAGGAATTTTATTGTAGAACATTGACTTTTACAAAGAATTTTTTCTTTATAAATATAGGTATTCATTTTTGTTATTTTTTATAACCACTTTCTTAAATTAGAGTTTTTTATCCATCTTTTGGCTACGATTTTTTACTGTATTGTTCCTTTTTTATTCCTCTTATTTTAATTAATTTGTAGTTGTAGTTTGTAATAATGACCGAGGATGCACAGGATGTTTTAAAAGAATAACTTTAAGTAATTTTACATAAAAATTTAATTTTAAATTTGTCCTTATTTTCAAATAAAACCTTGCGGCAACGGCAACACTGTCCTCGAGCTGAATAGTTATTTATTGTTGCCGCTTTTCGAATCCCGGCTATCGTCTAATCTGATTGAAAATAATGCATTAAAAGCTTTTGAATTTGTTGTACAAATATTGGCGATTTCTATCTCTCGAACAGTCGAGGAGCGCGAGGAAAGCAAATCAAGCCAGCAAGCGTACGCAATGTTTGGTTTACCGCACGATACCGTAATTGATTGACTGTCAACAACAACAAATAAATAAATACAGCCATTTAGAAAAAATGTTTCCTTTTTCCGGTGACATTATTTTTCAGTGGATTTTTTCTTTGTGCACTGTAAAAAAGGATTTCTTCAGCCAAGTTAAATTAACTTCATTCAAGATACTAAATGATTCCTATCTCTTCGAAACAATATTTTCTTGCCAGCAGTCAAAATTATTCTTGTGTTACATGTTTTCCTCGGAGAATATATTTTCTCCTTTTTAAGAACGTAAGCACTGCTTTATTAAGCAGTCTTAAACGAATGATAAAAACTCTTGTTATTAAAATTGTCGCATTTTGGGTCGAGAATAAATATTCTTGAATAAAAAATAAAATTACTTGAGAAAAAAAAACAAAAATAATTGAGTTTTGGTGGAGTAGTAATTATTCTTCATTCAAGACATTATTCTTCGCATTAATCAAAGGAATTCTTCAAGATTTTGTGTCTTGCGTTAATAAAATGTATTCTTGGTTAAAGATAATATTTATTTCAGAGACGAGTACTTCTTCAAACAAGTATTTGAAATTTTCTTCAGTATAGTTAATATTTAAGCTACATTCGGGATTTTTAAAAAGCAGAGGGGGGTAAACAATTTTGAACTTTTTTGACACAAAGATTTATTTACAAATAAATAAAAATAAAAATGTACATGGTGTCAAAAAAAGTTAAAAAATGGTTTACCCCTACTTTCTGGAGTATTCCATTCAGTCAATAATGACCTAATGTCTACGGCACTGTAATCGTTCGAATAATCACTCATTTTTAAATATTTAAGTAAACACAAGCACGGTTACTTTTCAAATGAGGGTGTAGGACGTATGAAACAAGTTTATCCCCTCCGTAAATACAAGAAATTATCTAATAATTATTCTTGAAACGAAAAGTCAAACGATCAGATTTTCTTAATACAAGAACAATAAATTTTAATATTCTTCAAGTAAAATTTACAAGCCCTGATTCTCTTGTCCCAAGAAAAGGGTAATTTTTAGAAAATAAGAAATATTTTACTTGAATTAACGCAATGCGTTCCTTCAATGAAGAAAAATTCCTGAACCTGAAAAAATTTCAAGAAATATATTTACTATTTAAAAAAAATTGAACATTCTTGTAACAAAACATTCGTCTTAAATTAAATCAAATTAACTCTATTCAAATAAATATTTTTACGAAAAATAAAATTCTATATCTAAGAAATCCTTTTTATCCGTGTGGTTTGGTTTTTTTGTAATTTTACATTTTTTTAAGGCATTCTACATTTTCTTGCGACATTTTTACTTTGCTATGGCTCACACGAAATCCCGGCAAACTCTTTGCTCAAAATTTTTATTCATGACAATCTAAAACTCTTAAAAACTACTGTGAGAACCTAAATGAAACGCACTCGAAATTTGTTACAATTAATCAACATTTACGCGAACCATTGTGCAAACACTTAAACTTCAAAATCGCCCTATCAAACCTCCCAATAAATTAATTACAATGAATTCAATAAATCAATTGTTTTCCCTTGTTTCAGCTGAGCTGAAGATGGATGTCCTGCGCGAAAGAGGAGAGAAGGACAACTTGGAAAAACAGTTAGTTGAAGAACAAAAAATTAGAGGTGAGTGATGTGTTTAATGAGTTTTGATCAGTATAAGGGGTAAGGGAGTTGCTTATATATACAGGGTGTCCTGAAATTAGTGCACCATACTTTAACAGCAGATTCTACGTGCAAAAATAAGAAAAAAGTCCCAATAAACATAGGTCAAGAAATGCCTCTTAAGGGAGCTACAGCCCCCAAAAATAAAGCACCTGTAGATGGTTTTTATTTAATATCTCCAAAACCGTTAAAGATTAAAAAGTGAAATTTGGGGAATTAATTAAACTTTTTATGACCAATAAGACGTAACAATAAAAATTTAACAAATTTCATGAGGTTTGGGTCAGATTGATAGGAAGTGGGGTTAAAACCACCCTATTTTTTTACGTATCTTGTAAAAGAATTTGATGTCAGATTATGAAATTTTGCACATAAAAAAGGTCATCTTGTTGAACTTTGACAAGATACCCAGTTTTCGCTTGGAATAGATTTGAAAATTATTTTACCTGACATAAAAATTCACAATTAAATCACAACCATAGAAATGGACTCGCGTGGTCCTTGGAAAACGGCTGCCATGTTTAGAAAAAAATAGAATAATTAATTAATAATTATAAATATTAGATAATAGCTATTTACATACCATGGGAGGAAAATAGTGCTTTTCCTCCCGCGAATAGTTTGATGCCCGACGCGAAGCGAAGGGCATTAAATATTCAAGGAAGGAAACGCATTTTCCTCCTGAGGTATGTTTATATAACCTGGTATGGGGCTATAAAATTATGACAAAATATTAAGTAGTTGTTGCGTTGACGACGTTATGTTGACAACGCTTTGTTGCTATGGTATTTTTGGAAATACAAACATAACAGTTTTTATAATCTGTCAGAATGTTTATCATAAATTTGAAACTCTTCCTACGTTTTAAAAATGAGTTCTAGCGAAGAAGACCTGCCGCAAGATCTTGCTAAAAAGGCAAGAATATTTCCTTAAAAATCGAAAGAGCTACATGAAAATACAAAATCAAATAGGGATAGACAATGTACAAAAACTCTTGCTTATGTAAAATTGTTAAAAAAAAGAGAGGGAGGAAATTTTTTTTCCTCCCGGGGAGGAAAAGAGGCATTTTCCTCCCTCGCTCGGGGGTGGAAAATTAAGTTTTCCAGTAAGGTAGTAGAAAAAAACCATATTCAAGGGCTCCCTTTTCGGGGGCTGTAGCTACCTTAGGAGGCATTTATCAAACTTTTTTTGACTTTTTTTCTTAATTTTGCACGTAGAATCTGCTGTTAAAGTATGGTGCACTAATTTCGGAACACCCTGTATATGGGGCATTCCACGCCAAATCGGATGGTTTCAAAATTTACTGAGAAAGCTCTTTCAAGGAGTACTAAAAAATATAAAAAAATTGGAGGAATCAAAAAATTTTTTTTTTAAACCATCCGATTTGGTGTGGAATGCCCCATATACATATAAGTACGAGTATACTTAATTCTTATATTTTCTTTGTTTTATTTATTTTTTTTATTCATAATGGTTTAGTAGGGCTATTGTGGAATTGTTCTCGTATTTAGACAAAGTCTAAGAGCGTTAAATCGTAGGTTCTTGGTGGCCACCTAGCACCACCACCACGCGCAGTTCAAAATAGGTCATTATTTACATTAATCGTTATAAAATAATTTTCTAACCTTTAAATCTAATTTTGTTGATCAGTCTAATCCATCACAATTTTCTTGTTTTGTTATTCTTTCATATTGTATTGTTCTTCCAAAAGACTGCAGACGCGTTGTCTAACCAAGCATATTGTTTGGCGAAATTTTTACAGACATCATTGTTTTACCTAAACTTTTATCTACAAGTGCTTGTTTTCGTATTGTTTCACTTAAACTCTTTTATAGTGTTTGTATTGTTTTTCATAGAAAGTCCTGTAATGTTAATTACAGACCACTGAAGAGCCGTATGTATTGTCTTTTCATTACAAATTTAACAATTGATGTATAAGTATTAATTACAACGTTGGTATCGATTTAATTGTTATTGTTTTATTTTATTCAAATCGTGCGACCTTTATATTCGTCTTAAGTTTTAGGGGTAATAAAAATAAAACACCCTGAATCAAAGAATATCGATTGCGAAAAAAATCACATAAAATTTTGTAAAATAAATCATGTTTGATTTCTTTAAAGAAAACCAGAAAAGCGAACAAGACAAGTACGAGGTATAAAATATCATTGATATTCTGTATCGTACAGTTTAGCCCGTGCTAATATCTGAAGATTGATGGCATTTCTGTCAATGGCACATCGCCAGAATAAATCATGAAGGGAGGACGACCGCACGTATTTCCGACTCAGTTTTTACTCAAATATATTTTCGATAAGTTATCTTCCACAAAAAAGAAAATGTTTGATGTATCTTAAAAGGGCTTTCAATTAAAAACTTACTCCTTAATAACTTTTGAGTTATGGGTGAATATATTGAGATGTCCCCCAAGTGAAAATGAATTTTTTTTGGTTGTTTCACTGATGTTCTAGAATGGGGTTTTAGGGAAGCCACCAGGTCTAGTAATAACATAACACATCTGCACTAATGCAAGAATTTTAAGAAATCATACATTTTGAATATTAGAGCTTCACGGAGGTTAGGATTTCGTATGTTTTTTTAAACATCCCTTTGTGTATTTGAAAGTTATTGCATCTTTTGACACCTTAATATTTTTTAAAAATACAATTGTACTATTATACAGTGTGTCCGTAAAGTCCCAGAACATGTGATTATTTTGAAAACGGTAATTTTTTTTTAAAAACGCTGAAACACGCCAACTTTGATATTTTTCTAGCAATATTTTAGCATATGTAGTTGTTCCAAATTCTGCCGCGTGGCGGCGCCACAATCAAAGTCAGTTTTTTTTAAATTGCAACCCTTTATTTTTGTTGCATTTTTTGATAGCTACCGTTGTCCTGATTACATTGATGTGCCACATCTGGGGGGTTACATAAGAAAATTTTTGAGAAAATCAGGTTTTTGCCGCCGAATGAGATTTTGGTATTTTGTCAAACTTACACAATCTATGCGTTGCTTAATGTTTTTTGGAAAGCCAATCAGAGCAGTTGCTCAAAGTGTCCACCGTAAACTATTTGGAAATGGAACAGCCTGTCTACAAACGAGCGTTGTACGTTTGCCAGTACCGCTGGAGTGATCATCTGGATCTCGGCTTGAATGCGGTGTCTTAGGTCGTCCAAATTTTAAGGCCTGTTTACATAGACGCGGTTTTTAAGAGGTCCCCATAAAAAGAAGTCTAAAGGGTTCAAATCGGGCGATCGCGCTGGCCACTCAATTTGACCCCTTTGACCTATCCAGCGATTGGGAAAGACCTGATTTAAATAATCCCTTAATAGCAATGCATAGTGCCCCATAAAAGCGAATAAGTTCGTCAAAACCAAAATCTTAATCAGCGGCAAAAACCTACTTTTCTCAAAAATTTTCTTATGTAACCCTCCACATGTAGCATATCAATGTACTCAGGACGACGGTAGCTATCCAAAAATGCAACAAAAATTAAGGGTTGTAATTTAAAAAAACCTTACTTCGATTGGGGCGCCGCCACGCGGCAGATTTTGGAACAACTACATATGCTAAAATATTGCTAGAAAAATACCAAAGTTGACGTGTTTCAGCGTTTTTTAAAAAAAAATACCGTTTTCAAAATAATCACATGTTCCGGGACTTTACGGACACACTGTATATGCTCCATTTATGTATCTGACAAAATATAGTCAACGAAAGAAATAATTTTATGTTTAGGCGTTAAAAATGTATAAATCTTTATAACAGCACAATAACAATGGATGGTTTAAGAATTTAAGAATATAAATACTGCATTTAATGAAATTCTAAAGTGTATGGTGCCAAATAAGTAATGTTTTTGTGCATTTGGTCCAAATATCTGGTTTTCTCCATAAAATAATTTTAACTAAACAGCATTTATTTAAAAAAATGTAGCTTCTCTATTATGGAATAAGAATATCTGTATTAAAGGTAGGTTAATATAATATAACAAAAATATCATCTAATTTTGTAATTTTAAGGTTAGAAAAATTTATTTTTACCAAAATAAATAAGTAGTTTGGATTATTTAAAATACTGTATAATATGGTATTTAAAAATGTGGTAGTTTTACTTATCCAGCTTAAAGTGTACCTACATAAAGTTTTGTCAATACAAATAGTTAAAAAGCTTCGAGTAAATTTGATCTACATCAAAAAATCATTATAACTTTAAAAATTTTAATAAATCACATGTCATGGGAGTATTAAATATTTTCACATTTTTCACAAGTTTCACAAGTTTCTCTAAAAATTGTTTGTTTTCTTATAATCTAACTTTAAGTCAGTATGCCGAGAGGTATGCACAAGTTTTGTCGTTAGAAGTATAAAAGCTTCAATTCAATTTGAAGTATATTCAACAATTATTTAGTATACCTATATTTATTTTTGACCATATTAACACACTCTATTACTTTGGTCAAAATAGATTTTTCTAACCTTAAAATACAAAATTAGATGATATTTTTTGTTCAATTACATTAACCTACCTTTGATACAGATATTCTTATTTCATAATAGAGAAGTTAGTTTTTTTTTTAATTAATGTTTAGTTAAAACTATTTTATGGAGAAGTGTAGACCCAATGCACAAAAATATCACTTTGGAATTTCATTAAATGCAGTATTTATATTCCTAAATTCTTAAACCAACCATTGTTATTGTGATACTATAAAGATTTATTAACTTTTAACGCTTAAATAATATTATTTCTTTTATTGACTATACTTTGACAGATACATAACCTGAAAAGCCTTAAATGCCAAATTTTCAAAAGACTGCGTTCCGTACGTGGTCACGTGGTGGGACTTTGAGGTGTGGAGCATAGTACATAAATGGTTATAAAAATTAATATAATAATAATAATAAACTTTATTGGAAATCCAAATGGCTAACGACTTTCGTCTTCCTGCCCGATATAAAAATTATTTCTTTTAATTTTTAATAATATTTTATATTTGATTCGATTGCTTTGGATGTGTTTAATTTACTTAGTGAACTGGTGAAGTTTTCAGAAAGTAAACCTCTTGTAATAAGGAATAATCATATAATATCTTAATGTAGACACCCCAAACCAAATAAAATAAATTGTAGAATACCGAGCTAATGCCAGGGCACTGAAGTAGGTGGTGTACGGCGTAAGTCCGGGTGCTCATCTGGTGACGGCAATAAAAGTCATAATTAAATTTTACGATTGTAATGGGATATCCGTTAAATGATCCGCAATAGTAATATCTCAAAACAGTTGCGCGCTGCCTCCGGCGGAGAACCGGAGGAAAGGCGCCCGGGTCCCGGAACAGATAAATTAGAATTAGGCAAGGCGTATCAAGGTAATATTGTAAATCTTGTGTTGTAATTCGAACTGCTACAACGGGCCCGAACGAGAGAGAGTAAGACGTAGAATCAGCATAAATTTCATAATTACTTAGCTTTGGGGAGGAATATTATACCTCATATCTTCTCTTCTTGGTCTTGCACATTAAAAGAAATTAGTTCTATCGGTAACCAAGTAACTATTAATTTTATTTTTAAATATTATCAGTAAACAGAGAAAAAGTTTTTATATTGTGAATGGGTTAATCATTTTTTTTTATCTCTAAGGCTTTCGCAGTTATTTTCTTTAGAAGTAAAAATGTTTCCGGGTTTTAAGCCGTGTATCATTGTATTTCAGTTTGACGTTTCGACAGCCATGTTGCTGTCTTCTTCAGAAAACTGAAACTCAGTTTCAGAGCAATGCAATCTAAGCTGTATTTCCTTTAAATATGTATATTCTTGTGCAAATATTAGTTGTGTAATACATTAATATGAACTATAAATAAAATGAATTCTGGAAACTGCTTCTGGTAGTCTTGTGTACACAGGTTTTTCGATCCATAAAATGAAACTGTTCTGTTTTCTGTAGGAACTTTTAGGACCCCACTAGAAGTGTTGGTGATATTAGGCTCTAAGAAAGTTGCTGACCCATCACTAGCAACAGTTACTGTACTGGATGTGCAGGATCTGTCTGCCATGGCACATGGTTTTTCTAAAACGGAATAGGAATTTCATCTTATGTATTTAGAGGCGAATCCTAAAGATTGCTGAAAGTCCTAAAGCAATATATACTTTCAGGACGCCCTGCAAGGATAATATCATGATGGTACTAAAAGACTATGAGACGTTTTTTTATAAATATATAAAAACTTCGTCCATTTAAACAACATAGCTATTTTAATGCATGACACCGAATATCAAGATAAACTGTGTCCATGGTATATACCTATATGAGTACACATTTACCTTTTTGTTATTATTTAGATATAATTGAGTAATTAAATTACTGGATAATGCATGGCGGACATACAATTAAAAAACATGTACAACTTACCTTGTAAATTCGAGATTAGGAAGTACAACCCCCAAGAAATTAGCAAGTATAACAAACAACCAAACACTACCCCATCCAGAGATAACCCATACACTTATATCAATTGGCGTCACCAGAAATACCGATTAATCAGTTGATCACATTTGACTCTATGCACGTACGCGATTGCAGGTTGCCGATGTGTGGTGTGGCAGGGGATGCCCTGGCGCGTTTGTCTGGATTTTAGAAATCATTAAATTAAATATAGGCCGCATTGAAAAAATTATAATTGGGCAAATAACAAGTATTTTTCAAGACAGTGAAAACATTGTTATTCACTGTAAGACAGTAATAACTTACTTTACCTTATAACTATAGTTTCCATTGGAATAAAAATCATAAACATTAAAAGAAACAAAGACTATTCTTATTTCATTTGTTTTTAATTTTTGGTTGAAGCATTATAACTTTTAATACAAATCCATTTTATATTTAGGTAATTAAATATTGTTAATTTTACCTTGATCAGATAAACTTTGAATGCAATCATTTCTAAAATTTTCAAGGAAGTACACATTTCCATTAGGTAAATCTAAAGAGCCATTCACTGTATAACAAGTAATTTTAACTTGATAATATTTTGTTATGGGCTGAATATAATATTTGTAATAACATCAATCCCTTACCTTAATTGCTCCAAACATATTTGATTGAATAAACTTTAACTTTTATAGGAGAAATGAAAAACAATCAATTATAGCATTGTGATTGACTATGTCAAAGCGTTACTTCTACGCATTAAAAAAATATTTGTTAATTTTAACCAGAAACTTAAGTTGCACACGCTAAAATCACGAGTACTTTTTCAACTAAATAATTTTTTAAACATTAACAAAATAATCTTTGAAATTAACAAAATGCTTACAATATTGCATATAAGGACGCCCAAGATTTTCTTAGCTGCTGAAAGTATCGAGGACCTCAAGTACATGAAATTCATCTTGCGGACTGTATAACATAAAGTTATATATCCACCTAAAGGTATGAGGAGGAAGAAGGGTTGATATCAGGAATGAGTTTGATGTGTGTAAGGAACTTGGAGAATGTTGCTCATCACGGGGCGAAACGTCTTAGTAAAGTTGAAGGAGAGAGTGGAGAGGGATGGTGAGGAATGCGAACCCCAGAATGTGTAGATGACATATTTGTCTCCATCAGACGTGACTACAATTAATCTGTAAACAAGCAAGTAATGTTTGATGAGGACCGCAAATGCAAAGGGATAAAACAACATGTTCGAGAACTGTTTAACAACAATGTTATGTGGTACATTTAGGTTTTTGGGGATTCATATCACAGAATTTATTTGCCTATTTTACGACTTTTTACGTTGTTGTTTTTAACAATATTGTATAATCATTCAAGAGTTTTCCAACTATAGAAACTTTAAATTCTTGGTTTCTGCTTTGCTTGGGCAAACATTTTCTATTGACATCTTTTATTATTCGCACTTCTGTTAAACACTAAAAGTTTTAAGATTTTGTAAACAACTAAAACAACATTTCTCCACAAATATGTGGAGACTAGCGTATTCTTTATTCTTTATTATCTGTTGACATTTCATTCCCATGGCATTTGATAGAGATATAAAACGGGGTCATAATATCAAACAAAAGGTTCTCATCATTCGAAACAGTATTTTAATAATTCCGATAGTCTAGCAATTCTTAACTCGCCCTTAAAGAAGACTTACAATATAAATGTAAGGGTATCTTAGGGTAGGGGTTAGTCGGTTTATAGCCGATTCTATTGCTTTGACCTTTCCTAAATGCCAGAGGATATAGAATTACGACGAGTAAACACTGAAAAAACTTGAATTTCAATGACGTTTAATAGCAACATTTAAAACGACTGGGTCAGATTTATTGAAAACATCGAGGAAGAATTGCACCATATTTTTTTGTCTAAATGAATGCAAGTGTTGGTACTGATAGCATATTAATTTTGGAGCGGACTGGCGGGTTTCCTCATATATACTGTGCGTAAAATATCACTTTTCACGGTGCTGTTCTGAGAGGTTATTTTTGGACTTTCTGTGAAACCTAATTTTTTTTATATTCTTGTTAATTAGGTCATAACTAAAATTTTAAGAGCAAAATAAAAAAAATTTGACGGTTTGAATTGTTTTAATTGGCTGTTTATTAAAAATATATTTTAATATATTATGCACTCTTTCAATTATCCAATTAAAACTAGCGATTTAATTTAAATATTTATTATTTGCATAACTAAAAAAAAGGTTTTTACAATTTTTTTTATATATTTTACTGTTTTGTTGCAATAAACGTTCAAACTTTTAATCTAACCTTTGACGTATACATTTATGTTCCCTTAATTAATATATCCATAAAGGTTGCCATGAAACTTAGATCTATTAAAAATTTATTTGACGTTTGAATTGTCATTTTCAGTATACGTATTCTATAATTTTTGTTTAGTTTTTTAAAGTGTTTTTTATAAACAAAAATGAAAAATTGTAGTAAAAGTTACGAAGAAATTCATGAAATTTAACTAAGGACCGGTTTATTCATCTTTAGTAAAGTTTATCGGGCCGATAACTTTCATGTCTTGGCAATATCTAGTATCCAAAGAAATTATTTGTCAAATAAATCAAAAATGAATAAATCGGCCCTAAATAAAATGTGGCACCCTTAGAATTATTGTTTAATAAATGTATACTATACATTTAACCTTAAATTAAAACTTTAAACGTGTATTACAACAAAACAGTAAAAGATATAAAAAATTTATAGTTCTTTTTTTAGGAAATTAACTAATCTTTAATCTGATTTAAAAGGTAAGATAATATTTAAATAAAATCGCAAGTTTTAATTGGAGAATTGAAAGTGTGCATACATATTTTTAATAAACATCCAATTAAAACAAAATTAACCGTCAATTTTTTTTTATTTTGCTCTTAAAATTTTAGCTATGACCTAATTAACAAGAATATAAAAAAAAATTAGTTTTCACAGAAAGTCCAAAAATCACTTTTCAGAACAGCACCGTGATTTAAGACTTTAATGAAAGCTGGTCTATGTCAATAAATTCTGCAAAAATTAATACATAATAATTCGTTGTATTTGAGTTAAAATTTAAGTTTGCACTCTATTTACTTAAAAGTTAAACGACCCAATGTTTAAGATATCTCTTAATGGAATTACCATATTTAAATTGAAAGTTATTATGGTTATTAAAGTGTATGGCATTTAGGCTCGAGTCCGTTTATGGAAAAACCGCGTATAATTTTCCGAACAATGTCGAACAATTAAATCGGAAATCGTATGCGTATCCGTTATGCTCGTTTTGAATAAAAAAACGTTCCACTATGTTAATGGGATTGTTAGGTATGTAAAGTAATGATGGTGGTTCTGTGCCGGCCACAATGTCAGATAATTGCCGTAATAATTAATTTTTCTGCCAAGTGCAATTACTCTGAGTAGGTATGATATGAAAAGAAATGAGTGAATCTGCGGATTTCCGATTTGTAATTGGGGGACATCAATCTAGCTTAATTCTACTTCTTTGTTTATTTAAACTTTATTTACGTTTACTTAAAAATAAAAATATTGTAATTTTTAATAATTGTTTTATAAAAACATGCAAAAAAGTATAGTAATTGGACATTTTATATAGTAATTAGACACATGGACCATAGTTAGTGGACATACAATTTTTATATAAACATAACAACTTTACATCAAATAAAATAAATTGTTAAATATTTTTTAGATAAATTGCTGTTGGGTAATTTTCTTTATTTCATTTTTATAAATATCATATAATTCATATATTTCTTTCTCGGATTCCTCATCCCTTTTCTGGATTCTAAAGGTAACTACTAATTCCTTGGTCTGACTTCTGAAATAGTTTGTTGCAAATATCATTAAGTGTGGTATCTCTAGTTTGTGAAGCATTTATAATGTTTAGGCCGGAACAGGATGATTTATATATCTAATATTTTTTCGGGTGGTACCTAGGTTAAAAGTATTTTCCAAATTTATTAATTTTGTTGCCATTAGTTTTTTATGTTCTCTATAATGCACTGTATTTAAATCACTGTTATTCTGCAAGATGTCCTGTGGCGAAGAAATAACTATATTACTTACTTTCTAAAAATGAATTAGTCAAAAATGTCATAGCGAAAAAGCAGCCACTAATAATTCTCGTCAACAGCAATTTGTATCCAGGACATTTAGCAGTCAATTGCTATGAAATATTATTCGCTGAATCCGAAAATGTCGTCAAAAGTTATAAAAGTAGAACAGTTTTTTAAAATATAATCAATTTTACATATAATATGGAATTGACTATATCTCAAAAACTGCTTAACTTTTACAGTTTTTGACAGTCTTTTCGGATTCAGAGGAAAATTTTACATAAGAATTGGCTGGTAAATGTCCGGGATACAAATAGAGTATGATATTGGACATATGTCCAATAATAAAAATTTACATTTTTTATCAACAAGTAATTGGACACTGGCGATTTTACTGGTTGTTTTCAGAATTAAAATTAAAACGCATGAAAGTGACAATGTTTAAACCATGAGAAACGCATTTATACCACACACTGATCTGCACACTTTTTAGAAATATTTTTTATTGTAATTTAAACACAGCCCTGCTCTTAACAAAAAAAAAACAAAAATCTTACCACCAAAGTAACGTGCGAACTTTTTTGTCCTATATTGGTCCCAAAATAAAGTAGTATATTATTACCGACTGAGATATTTATAATTGTATCTAATGATTTGACTTTAAGGTAACTAAAGGGTTTTTCATTTAAAGCGTCATAACTTTAACCCTAAAAATAAGGCTGCTCTGGAATGTAAATGTCAAATCTTGACAACACATTGTGTCAAATTTATATGGACAGATAACAATTTAACAGCGCTTAGAAATAATTCGTATTTACCATCAAAATGCATGTTCGGTTTGCCAAACATTTTGCAAGTTGCGAGAAATATAAAGTTTATCGTTTAAGAAAAAACTGGTTTACTGGCAAATAAGTCAACTTTTGTGCATCTAAAGGATCATGTGAAATCTCAGGTTTACAAAAATAAGCCACGAACAATTCTCGACCTTAAACGAAACATTAAACGCACTATTCAAAGTATACCACGCGATATTTGTAAAAGAATAGTAGAAATTAGGCCTTCATAATGCATTCAGTCAGGCAAAGTCGAGGGGGACATTTAAACGATATTATATTTAAAACATAATGTCATCGATCGTTCTTCAAAATAAAATATAGATTACGGGATTATAACATGTAGTTATTTTTTTATCTCATTTAAAAGTTCTGACGCTCTAAATGAAAATCCCTGTATTTATAAAACTTTTGTTTTTAGAGTATTAATGTTAATTGTCCAATAACTGTCTACTTTACCCTACCCCATTTTTCTTGTGCCAATGTTTCTTTACTAACTATATGCCCCTACCATCACAACTGTCATTCTCAATTTTTTGTACCACCTCTTTTTTTTGCAGATTCGAATAGATTATGAAATTCTGAATTTAGCAATATGTACATGTATACCTTTTGGGATGATAGTTTTGAGTGTTATTAAATTTTAAAGTTTAATTTTTTTATTTCCAAACCAAATGGTATCACTTGGTAGATCCGGACCTCCATTCTCATTGGGAAACATTTTTGCTAATGTGGGAAGAAGGGGGTTTTGCACAAATTCCAAATAATTTTCTCCTGTCATATTCTCGTCAAAGAAAAAAGGACCTATGATCAGATTTTACACCATTTCTGCCTATACAGGGTGCAAATTCCCAATACCGACAAAAAGTGAATGTACAGGGTGAGTTTTAAGTTGACGCGTTCCTTTTAACAGTGTGTAGAAATCAGCTAGACAAATAAATATTTTAAGTAACTTTTTTATCAAAACTCAAAAATAAAAAAGTTATAGCCCATCAAAGTTTAATTAAATTTTAAGCCGGTCCTGGCTATTGTTAATGAAATACATAACCATGAAAATATCAAAATAAACAATGTAAAATATCATATTTGACAACAAAGTTTAACATAACCATTTAAATCAAATTGACATTTTGCAATAAAAAATGTCATTATTTACTTAAGTTGCAGCATTGCATTTTGACGACACTCTCCATAAATTAGTAACATTTCCACTAATTCATTATTTCTATAATTATGAACCATTTTTAACAATAATTGAGGCCCAAAAAACTGACATTTTTCATTGCTAAATGTCATTTTGATTTAAATGGTTATGTTTGTTGTCATAGATGACATATTCGTATTGTTTATTTTGTTATTTTTATTTTTATGGTTATGTTTTTTGTTAACAATACCCAGGACCGGCTCAAAATATAATTAAACTTGGAAGGCCTATAACTCTCTTATTTTTGAGTTTTGATAAAAAAGTTACTTAAAATATTTATTTGTTTATCTGATTTCTACACGCTGTTAAAAGGAACGCGTCAACTTAAAACTCACCCTGTACATTCACTTTTTGCCGGTATTGGGAATTTGCCTCTACTACCCAATGAGGATTTTGTTCTAAAAATTTGACATTTCCAAGAATGGTTTATTGTTTGTCGTTAACTCGTTAATAAACTTTGGCGTTTATCAAACTTGGTACGTTGTTTATAATTTACATTTAAAAAGGTCGATTTTAAAATCCTGGCGTCAAAATCAAATCCTACGAGGATTTAATTGTCACCTACCCTGTTTACTTTGCACTTACATACAAATCCTCGAACCCTCTGTATAAAAAGAACCTCATCACAATCGTGACATTTAAGTCGCATAAAGCCTCGCTAATAAAAATGTAGCTTTGACGGCGCCAGTTCAAAGTGACTACTCTCACTTCAGTATAGGTGGAAGAGTCAAAGTTTGCGGAGAGCTGGGCAAACAAGGACTCCATGCATTGCTGAACACCGCAACACCTTCGCTAAACAGCGCGACACAGGACCAAGACACCGCCACTAGGTGGACATCAAAGGATCAAGAGAGTCCTGCATCGGTCAGTCTCCGCTGACAAAGGAACTCTTTGACACCCAAGCCAACTTGCGCCAAGTTTAATTAACGCGCCTTCAAGAAGAACTTTTGATTCGACTCGGCCCCCGTCTGACCACCCCCGAAGTGTTTACACAAACGAGTGACTACAGTTACAACTTTCAATACACTTGTGATGCGAGCTTTGACTATGCTCCCTTCCGCTAAACCCACTGTTTCAAAGCGGCCTGTCATTTACAATATTATTTATGAGTTTTCTTAAGGGGTTTTCTATTTTGTTAAAAGGGTAAAAGAAATAGAAATGCAGATGAAAAGTGACTTATAAGCCCTTAAATATTGGACCTATGTAATTTTATGCCGTTTTTTACATTCAAAATTTAATATGGAAATGGGCTTAAGTGTCACTTAGGAAAACCCGGATGGACGATATCATAAGTTTGTTGCCTTGTATACATCTAAATAGTGGATTGTTTTATAATAATTTAAATTATAACGAGAATAATAATAATAATTTAAATGAAGATGATGACGTTTGTCCAGCAGAATTAGTATTTGATGAATAATGTATAAAAATATTTTTGATTATTATGAGGTAGGTATGTACCTGCATGTGCTTTGTTTTGTTGATTAATAGTTTATTCTAATAAAGCTAATGCACTCGCACCAGGGGCATAAACATCATGTTCCAATGGATACCTGGACACATCAACATCCCAGGCAACGAAATGGCAGATGCGGCCGCCAAAGAAGTGTTACACCCAATAAGCCACGTAAGGGTACCACATAGCTAAAACAAACTATTAGAGACAAAACAATGGAAAAGTGGAACCATGAGTACAACAATGAAATAAGAACAAAAGGATAATGGTACGGAAAAATCCAAGCAAACATTCAGTTAATACCATGGTTCCACAAAACAAAACTTAAAAGACAAGCAACAACAAAAATAATTTGAAACAGGACGGAACAAACAAGACAACAAACCGAAAAAGACACTGGAAGCAAAATCATGGACCTACTAAAAAACATAGACCAGACCTACCACAAACTAAAGAAATTCTTGAACAAACTTCCCAACTTGTAAATAAACGTCGAACTTATGGTTGCATAGCCTTAGGCTAAAACCTTTTGCTGTAATACTGCACTAAATTGAATAAATAAAAAAAAATTAAAATTGTCAGTCTTTTTTAATCTTCTATTACAGCACTTGCAATACGAAAGGTTCCATATTTCGATACTGATACCAAAAACTCATCTGGTTTATTAGTGAAATTGGTCGAATTATCAAATGGCCTCATTAAAATTTAACCGTCTCGATGATTGATGTACATGCTGAGGATAGAGCAACGAACAAAAATAAAATGCGCAACATCCCTCTCCCTCCTGCTATTGTTGGCCGAAAAATATCCGATGACGAGTGGAGTCAATTAGAGTAAAAGCGCGATTCGTACGAACATACACGTCGGTATCATTTATTCCATGCATACCAATTCGGTCAAACAAACAAACCGCTAATAATTGGCCGACAGAAATATCTGCACAGTATATATTCATATAGTATAGAATATGAATGGTAATTTGGTACTCTCCGCGCCCTGCGGGCGTTTTTTCTCGACCATTCAGCTGTCAAGCCGCTTATTCAATTTTATGTGCCATTCTGTGCTCACTTACGTATAAAAGGATTTCGACTAAGGCCTTTTTTAATATCGAATTATTAAAAACGGCGACTTTAAAATCAGAGAGGCACCCCCTAAGCCATGTCAGTCAAATGCAAAATTTTTAGTTTCCCAAGGATTTAAAGTACACACAACCAAGCTTATATGGAATCACCAGTAATTACGAGAAACAGTATTTTACTTAAAAAAAAATGAATTGAAAATAAAAAGCACCTTATCCTAAACAATTGTATTACAAAAATATTTGAATTTTTAATATTAGTTTTATAAAAACATGCAAAAAAGTATAGTAATTGGACATTATGTATAGTAATTGGACACATTGGCCATAGTTATTGGACATATAATTTTTATAAAACAACTTTACAGCAAATAACTAATTTTTTTTATTTCGTTTTTGTAAATATCATATATTTCTTTCTCGGATTCCTCATCCCTTTTCTGGATTATGAAGGTAACTACTAATTCCTTGGTCTGACTTCTGAAGTGTGGTATCTCTAGTTTGTGAAGCATTTATAATGTTTACGCCGGAACAGGTTGATTTGTATATCTAATATTTTTTCGGGTGGTATGTTAAAAGTATTTTCCGAATTTATTAATTTTGTTGCCATTACTTTTTTATGTTCTCTATCATGCACTGTATTTAAATCACTGTTATTCTGCAAGATGTCCTGTGACGAAGAAATCACTATATTACTTACTCTCTAAAAGTAAATTAGTCAAAAATTATCATAGCGAAAAAGCAGCCCCTAATAATTCTCGCAGCAATTTGTATCCCGAACATTTAGCAGTCAATTCCTATGAAATATTATTCGCTGAATCCGAAAATGTCGTCAAAAGTTCTAAAAGTAGAACAGTTTTTAAAATATAATTAAATTTACATATAATATAAAATTGACTATATTTTAAAAACTGCTTAACTTTTATAGTTTTTGATGGTCTTTTCGGATTCAGGGCACAATTTTACATAAAAATTGGCTGGAAAATGTCCGGGATACAAAAAGAGTATGATATTGGACATATGTCCAATAATAGAAATTTACATTTTTTACCAACCAGTAATTGGACACTGGTCATTTTACTGTTAGTTTTCATAATTAAAATTAAAACGCATTAAAGTGACGTCATGTTTAAACCGTGAGGAACATTTATACCACACACTGATCTGTACACTTTTTAGAAATATTTTTTATTGTAATTTAAACACAGCCCTGCCCTTAAAAAAAAACAAAAATATTACCACCAAAGTAACGTGCAAACTTTTGTAGTGTATAGGACCAAAAATAAAGTAGTTGTATATTATTACCGACTGAGATATTTAATTTTATACAGCGTCATCTAATGATTTGACTTTAAGGTAACTATTTATAGAATTCTTGTTTTTACAGTATTAATGTTAATTGTTCAATAACTATAAAGTGTCCGATAACTGTTTACTTTACCTATGTATTCAGCGACTTATACAAAAAATAAGGAAAAAACACCCTAACAAATTGTCCAATATTGTAAAATTTATATTCCATCTCAATTTATACGAATTATTTAAAAAATTGTACAAAAAAGTAACATTTATTTTTAAAATATTTTATCTCTTTTCTTGACAATATTGTGCAAATGGTTAAATAAAAAATCTTGCTGTTTCCAAAAAATTATATAAAATTGACTTAAACAAACTAATTAGAAAAACCAATCCAACTATCTTGGATAACGTTATCCTAGGACATTTATAGAACATTTTGCACAACTTTGTGTAATGTTTTTCAAACGGATTTTTCTCTGTGTATAAGTTTGGTTGTGTGTAAGTTTAACACTGAACTCCCCAAATTTTAATTGTTTACCACACATTTTGTCGTTTATATTATGATTGATTGTTGTTAAACGTCCGAGCCAAAAACAATAAATTTGATTGCCGGTGTTGTTAAAACGGTGTTTTAATATTTAAGCGACGAGCTGCTGCCAGCTCGACAATAAAACCTGATGCACACATGTGTTTTGCCGCAGTAAATCCTGAAAATTTTACTGCAATTTCATGTGCCACCAGTTATTGTATCGGATTACTTATTAAGTCGGGCCAGTGCGAGAGATTTTCCTGCATGCCGACAGAAAAGCGTTTTATTACCGGGAGAGTCGTTTTTATGGTAATCCTGCAACAGCAGGATTAACAAATGTCGGTTAGAATCGTAGAAAATACGAAAAGAACAACTCAAATTCAAAATTTCTTACATCCGAAAAAAATGAAATTTAAGTTATCAATGTGTATAAATAAATAAGATAGAAAAAATTAATTTATCTCAAGAATAGAAAATTGCAAAGATAGAAAAAATTATTTTATCCCAAAAATAGAAAATTGCAAAGATAGAAAAAAATTAATTTATCTCAAGAATAGAAAATTTTAAAGATAGAAAAAATTAATTTATCTCAAGAAAAGAAAATTGCAAAGAGAAAAAATTAATTTATCTCAAGAAAGAAAATTGCAGGAAAAAAAATCTTTTTTAGTTACAAGATTATTTTAGGACAAGTTATCAATAGGTATGTATAAATAATATAAAGAACGAAAAAAATTAATTTATCTCAGGAATAGAAAATTGCAAAGATAGAAAAACTTATCTTAAGAATAGAAAATTGCAGAGATAGAAAAAATTAATTTATCTTAAGAAAAGATAAAAAATTAATTTATCTCAAAAATAGAAAATTGCAAACATAGAAAAAAATTAATTTATCTCAAGAATAGAAAATTGCAAAGATATAGGTAAAAAAATAATTTATCTCAAGAATAGAAAATTGTAAAGATAGAAAAAATTAATTTATCTTAAGAATAGAAAATTACAAAGATGGAAAAAATTAATTTATCTCAAGAAAAGTAAATTGCAGGAAAAAAAATCTTTTTTAGTTGCATGATTATTTAAGTTATCAATAATATCCAATATGTATAAATAATATAAAGATAGAAAAAAATTAATTTATCTCAGAAATAGAAAATTGCAAAGATAGAAAAAAAATTTATCTTAGGAAAAGAAAATTGGAAAGATAGAAATTAATTTATCTCAAGAATAGAAAATTGCAAAGATAGAAATTAAGGACAAAAAGTCTTTTTTAGTTACAAGATTAGTTAAGGACAAGTTATCAATATCTATAAAGAAAAAATTAATTTATCTTAAGAATAAAAAGAGAAATTAAAAAAAAATCGAAATTATTAAAAAATAAAGAAACTGGCAAGAAAAACATTAAAAATCAAAAATGTGTTCATATTATTTGAATAGAATTGAAAATAGCTCACAATAAACACAAATACAAAATAATTAGGTATGTACATAACAATGTTTAAAAAAATCAGAAAAAAATAGTAAAAGATCAAAAAATAATTGAGAAATATGAAAATAAATAAAAGAAAATTTTAATAATTCGTAAAAATGTTAAACTGTTGTTTTTCCTGCAAAGTAATAAAAAATAAAATTGTGAAAAATATAGACTTTGTTTTACTTAACTCTTTTATTAGACATTTCCTACCTGTACTATAATAAGATCCATTATGATACAATTTTTTTATTACGATGCAGATTTTTAACCAATTGGAATGCGATAGACGGTGCATAATATACTTAGTATTATTTACTCCTATTGCATAATTTTAGGTTTTATCGTATATAATGATAACCATTATAACCGCCCCGCCTAAGGCATCAGTGATTGGCCGATTTCATTATACACGGTGATTTCGACCAATCGGGTAAGATTTTATTTGTATACCATGTATACATTTTTGTAAATCATTAAATTATCCACTTATTAGAGTATATAAAGTATAGTATTTCATTCGAGATTATAATAAGTTTACTCGTGAATAATGGTCTGCATTATCACCCGTATAATAATATACCATATGTAGTAGGGTGTCCCAAAAAAAAAAGAATATATATTTTTTCTTGTCTCTTGTAAAAATATGTTAGTTTATCATGCTGTGAGAGCCCTTTCAAAATATCAGCTCGATTAAAAAATTTTGTAGGGGTCGCTCAAGATTTTTAAAAAATTTCAAAATGGTCAAAAATTGAATTTTTGTTTTATTTTAATTCTTTTTCTCGTCTAGATATTATTTTTTAGGTTGAAAATAATAAAAATTTTGTAAATTTCAAATCAATATTTTGATTTCTAAAGGTCGCTAAAAGTTCGTTGATATTTATATTCAGAGGTCGCTCGAAAACATTCAAAATACTCTACTTTGAAAGTTAAAAAAATCTTGAGCGACCTTTAGAAATTAAAATATCGATTTGAAATTTTCAGAATCATTATTTTTAAATTAAAAAATAATATCGGAAAGAAAAAAAAAATTAAAATAAAAAAAAATCCAATTATTGACGATTTTGGTAATTTTTAAAAATCTTGAGCGACCCCTAAAAAATTTTTAATGGTGCTATCTTTTGACAGGGCTCTTAAAACATGACAAACCAACATATTTTCACAAGAGACGAGAAGAAAAAAAATATTCTTTTTTTTTTGGACACCCTAATATGTAGTATAATATATTATTACATTAGAAACTAGTAAACTGTGAATACGAAATTTTGATAATAAATAATTTAATTGGAAAAAAGTGAGGTTAATATTTTGACAGATGTCAGGCGACTACGATGATGATGATTAAAATAAGTTCTTCAGTTCGTTTGTTGTTGCTGCCACAATCACGAAATCGAAATGCATCTCGCCATTGTTTACACATAGAAAATGTATTTAAGGGGGAATGAAATATGAGAAAAGGATTACACACGTTTAAATATTCAATTAAAGAGAACAAGAATAGGTGGGTATAGTGGAGATAAAGGGGTTGCAGATAAGCAGCCGGGTCATAAAATAATTAATTCAAAGTGGAGAAGCTGCGAGAGAGAGAGAAAGAGAGCGAGTCGGAATTAATGTCCACTTTAAAACCGGCGTAATCTTGAGCTTTCGCCCGTCGCGTATTGCGGCAAATGGCCAATGTATTCTTGCGTTGAATGGTGTCAAGACAAAAGGTCGCTCATTTAGACAGTTTGTATGTATATGAGGAGACGAGGATGTCTCATAAGACCCGGGGTCCGCGTAATTTCGCTTTCCACTCGCCGACACCCGATAACAGCTGTTTAAAGATGCTGCATGCAGATACATCCGTTTAAGGACGGAGGCCCGAATGGCCGCAATAGAAAGAAGTCTTAATGCTCTCGGAATCTACGGTGCGGTGCGGCAGGCCCGAATGTTATTACGTGTTCCAAATAGATTATTATGGATATTGGTCGGGTTCCGGCTAATTACACAACACAACGTTTGCGCCATATGGGATTCCGCTCGAACTATCCTTTTAGTTTTAGTGCTGGGTAGTTTATTTTGCAGACCTGGGTTTATTCACTTAATACACTTGCTGCCGATAAATTTAATAGTATGAATGCCTAACTCCAAGGATTTAGAACATTATTTTGTTTAAAATACCAATATTTTTTCAAACAGTTTCTGAAATATCTGTGTTTTCTAAATTTGAATGCAAGGGAAGTGACGAGTATACCAGGGTACTAATTAAATACATAATTTATTGGAAAATATTAGATTTATTGCAACTTTGAGCATATTATACATTAAATATCTTAAAATCAAATAATACCACACATCAGTGGCGGCTGGTGGATTTTGGGTATGCCGATATCTCATTTATTAGATATGGGACCCACACCAAATTTATATAAGTTTATAATGACATTAAATAAACAAGTTCTGCGCAAGCAGAATTTAAATGGAATTTTGCGAAAAACATCGAACATGGAACTGACGACACGGTACTGATGAATGGGATACAAATTTGAGATTATAATTCGGAATTAAGTATTTTACTGATATGTATTTTTAGTGGATGCTACTTATCAACAAATCACATATAGCCTTATATAAATTACAATGAAATATATATATACATAAGAAAATAACTACTTACCACAGTACTGAAATTTTGACTGGAACTATACGTGCATTCACCACAACTTCGCTGCTTGCATTGTTTTCAAGATGACTGTCGTGCAAAGGGCGGGCTCGGTAGGTAATTTTTTACCAACACTTGAGTTAAAACGAGGACTTGACGTTTAAACTTCAATATTTCGCAGGAATTTTAAATTTTAACATTGGACGCAGAACTGACGGGTAAAAGTTATTAATTTTTTAAAAATTGCTATTATTCGAATCTATGATAAGATATGAAGAATACATTATTTAAGATAAATTGAATATATTTTAAAATAAAATCACTCAAATATTTGATTCAGGAGTTGTGACACGCCAAGGTACTGATGTTTTGAATTTTTATTAAGTTTTTCTACAAACGTGCTTTTGAAAAAATACATTAAAATTGGGTAGACAAGTTAAAAAAAAACTGGATCTTTTGTAATATACTAAAATATTTACAAAAAATATTAAAATACCTACTCTAGTGACTGATGACATCAAGTTGTTCAACTTTAGTAGAAGTAGTACATTATACTTTACTATTTTAAATGCGCTTTGAAAAAAACAAGAAATAAAGAAAATAAAAAAAAAATATTGTTTTTGACCATTTTTTATTTTTATTTTATTTGAAATTGATTTAATAGTATATTCTGTAACAAGTTTGGAATACAGCATATTCCGCTCGAGTGAAGAATTTGTCACACGAGCCGAAGGCGAGTTTGACGGTTTCACGAGAGCGGAATATGCTACGTTTTCAAAAAATACCATAGAAAAATAATTTGATTGGAAGAAAGTGAGGTTGGATCGGTCTAAAATTGGTTAGATATTAAAAACAGAGATGTCGCCACGAGGCCTCGTGGGTTTATTCTGTCATCCGATGATAGAATACTTCATTCTGTAACACTTTACGGAATATATGCCATTCCATAGATAAAAGTGATATTAGAACGGTCAAATTCCGTAATAGGAGTAGAAAAAATACTTTTCCGCAAATCGGTAGGAAATTTTGACATTCCTGACAAAATTTCTTAAAGAAAAATTCAAGATTTCCTAACTGTTAGGAAATATTCATTTCCTTTCTGTTAGGAAATGATATAGCGTTCTACATAAATGATTGTCCATAAAACTTGTATGTATGTATATGCATATTCGTACTTTTTTCTTGATTTCTTTGGCAATAATTCTAATGAAGCAGTATTCACGGCCTCAACCAGCTCTGGAGGAGTCCCAGGAATGGAAAATTCATCATCACTTTTTTTGTATATATAAACTTATCATTTTACACTGTTTTGCTTTTGAAAACACCAGCAATTAAATTTATATGCGTCAAGTTTGATAATTTAGTAATAGTAACGAAACCAATTTTATTACGAATTTTAAAATTATTCGCGATTTTTTCAAAATTAATTAATATCTATCGAATTTTAAATAATTCTAAAAATTAAACGATGTGCGGAAAAATAGTACAGTTTATTTTTTTTATCATATAAAAAAGTAGTTAAATATAGGTGCTTTACGGCCCAGAAGAGAAAGTATTCCTAGCGGATATTAATCTTCGCTTTGAAAAGAAAACGTCAAATGTGGATAATTATCAAGATGGGGATGTAGATTTTGGATATGGATATTGATTAAGAAAGATTTGGGATTTCTATAAAACTTATTCCTGTAATTGGGCCTTTGCCTGTTGGATATAAACAAATAAATAAATATAAAAGAAATTGAATTTTTTTGTGAACGTAAATGTTGTCCAGTGGTGAATAATGTGAAAATAATGTGTGATGTAATATTTATAAAACCAAATTCGTTACTTTACTCCAAAAATGTCCATAAGGCGATGTTCTTTTTCTTTCATTGTGGCATTTGGCATAATTTCATCAAAATGAAGTTTTGCACTCAAAAGGCTTTTACATTCGAATTCGTTGCTATTATTTTTGGCATAATTATCTTTTTATTTATAATTGACAAGTAAATTATTAATAATAAATATTATTGTCAATTTGACAGTGTCAAAGTATTTAATTAAATTCTTTAGCAGAAGTACCACTTTTAAATACTGAAAATACTAAGTCAAACTGGCATAAGCCACCAACCTAACAAAAAAAGCAAGAGTCCAGATAAAAAATGAACTCTGTGTTGTGTCTTCACAGTCGTCCAGGAATGTAGACTTTTTCCTACTCGGTCAACAATGTACTATTTTTACATAAAATAATATTATGTTTTTATATTGATTTGTTAAAATTACCTTTATAGATGGCGCTCTACACTGAAAGAAATATATGTTTGATTTAGCAATGTATGTGGTAGTCCATATATGAAACATAAAATATATTTACCTTAACCATTTTTATATTTAGTTTTAACATATTATGTTAAAACTAAATATAATATATGTTTGTTTTAGCAATGTATGTGGTAGTCCATATATGAACCACATACATTGCTAAAACAAACATATATTTCTTTCAGTGTATACAAATTTTTGATTTAAATCATTTTAAGATAATAATAAGTATTTGTCGTAGATAAAGTATACTATATATAGTATGCACCTCGTTTATAAACTTTTCTATACACTCATTAATTTAAGCACTCGCTCGCAAGCTCGCGCCTAAATTAAATTTGTGTCTAAAATGGCGTTTATCACACTTGATACATTAAATACTATTTTGTTTAAAAAATATTTATGATATGTGGAGGATAAAATAATTATGTGGTCCTCAAGAAACCTAATGACAAAATCTTAACTTACTGTCAAAAACAGTCATTTCGAACAAAGATTGTTCCATTAATTCCGAATAATTTCTGCCGTTGCAAAACTGACAAAGCCCCGAAGTCAGTCAAAGCAAAACAAATTGTTTTTTTTTGTTTTAACAAAGGCTTCTTTTGTGTGCGCTGTGATTTCCGCATTTGCACTTGAAAGCGAAACAGTTTGAACGGGGAGGCCGTGCTTCGGCACGGAGATCGAAATTAAAGTTGCGCAAGCAATTGACAAGTAATTTAGTGAGACCGAATGGTCATTTGTGCTGTTTAAATGAGTTACGGGTGTTCGGCGGGAATAAAATTAGGAGAGATGCCGGACATCAAAGCATCGCGCCACGACAGCACCCCGAACCCTTTTCGCATTTCGAATCCGTTCAATTTTGGCGTGCCGAAACAATCAGCCGAAAGTCCCCTGCTTTTAATGGAAGAAATTGTTTTGCCTTTGTTTATTCGCACTTTCTAATTTTTACTACTTATTCTCTTGATGAATTTTTGAAATTTTGCACAGTTCCATTTTATTTGCCCTCTGCTACGGTGGTGGACATCCACCCGCAATGGTGCCTAACGGTGGAAATATTACCCCAGCATTAGCAAATACCACTTTTGTACTAATTTATTTTTATAAAAACCGTAATCTCTATAGAGATTACGGTTGGACCCTTGACTTTGTATCAGATAGAGATGCGACGTTTATTTTGTTCTTTTTCAGTTTTTTTTCATTGTTTTTTTTTCTTCATATTTTAGGTTTTTTTTCCAAGATTAGTCTCATTTGCCTAATTTTTTATGTTTCCAGTCGAGTTCATGGACTAAAATTAGCCACTAATTGACATTTAGTAAATGTAAATACAGTCTCGCGCTATGCACGCGCCACCACCACCGAATTGACCAATAAGGGCCGCGCTTGATTTTACAAAAAGCCACCAAAAGCTACCAAAAGCATTTTTTTTTTAATACAAAAGCAAATTCTTGTAGAACATTTATTCATTAATATTACGGTACATAGTAAAAAAAACTCAACTCTAAGCAACACTAATTAGAGTTCACACAGGTCCACACTACAATTAGAGTTAATTTGTAGTGTAATTTTCCCCAAGTAAGAAAGTATGATTTAACACTATAGCACTAAGGATAAAGTAATTTTACACTGTATTAAAAAGTGTTAATTTACCTAAAATCGTGGTACTTCTACACTTCCTGGGTAAAATCCCACTTTTGTTCAGTGTAAATTAACACTACTTTGGAAAAGTTCTAATTTTAGAAAGGTACTTTTACTCTTTTAGTGCAAACTTGTAGTGTAAATTAACACTATTATATGAGTAAAACCTTGGTGGTAGTGAATAAACATTTATTTGGAACAAAAATCTATGACAATTATAAAAATCGGTGCCTTTTAAAATATAATTTTAAATTTGAGTCGTATGGCTGGCTTAAGCAAAATGGTTCCTTAAAACGTAAAAGTTTTAGATCAATGCAATGTTTTACTGGCTGTCAACTTGTAAGCAATGAATTATATTGAGAATTCCTCAGTAATCCATTTTTCTGTTATAAAAAATGGTGATCCCATTGGTAGGGAGGCGTCAGGCGGCTGTATGTCGGGGATTTCCTACACGTGTACAAATTTTCCATATATTCCATATATGGATATTATAATATTAATAAAAATGTAGGTATAGGTTAATATAACAACCATTACGCTTGAAAATAAAAAGTAAATCAAGTGTGTATCTATAGATACATAGATAAATATATTAATATTATTATTGTTACAAGTACCCGACCTACTGCCGTAAATTATTGATATATAATATAGGTCGGGTATGGACATCCTTTTAACATATTGGTATTTATTGAGTATTAAGGCTTAAAGAAAAAGGAAGTATAATACTTACCAAAAAATAAGAATGTCCCCTTATGGATTCACCCCAATTAAAATCTAACTGAACAAAAATGCCACACTTCCACAACGCGGTATCTCCGGATATATCCACATATATGCACTGCATAGGTAGATAGGTACCAACCAAACATTTTAAAACGCATTTCGGTTATTTTTTCGGTCTATTTTGCCACTATTGGTGTAATTTAACTTTAATTGTGATACAATGTGCACTAGTAGTGTAAAGAAAAAAGAGCTCTTAGTAACATCAAAACAGACAAAGAAATTGGCATGCACTGTAGTGTTTTTTTGTCACTATTTAACACATTAACGGGTAATAAACACTCGCATTAAGTTTTTCTACCCTTTTGATTTATTTTAATAATAAATAGTGTGAATGTACCAATGAATAATGTTCATATTGTTTAAATGTGTTTAACAAAGTTAATAAGCACTAAATGCTTCCTAGTGTATTTTGTAGTGTAACTTTTACACTTACAAATCAACTCTAATATTTTTACCCCTACACTTAAAAAATTACACGGGCAAAATTTTTTACTGTGTATTCGTTAGGATTGAGCGTTGCACGTTTTTCATTTAAAAATCTCAAAACTAGAAACTTCAAACTTTAATTCGACCATTTTTAACGAAGATACATACAGCTACCCGAAAAATCGCAAAAAATTTGGAATTTTTTTTATCCTTTAATTTTCTCTATTAGTGTATAAGTTTTACATTGCTATTGGTTTCTTATGTGGAAAAGACCAAATAATAAGAAATCAGATTTTTTAGTCTCGATCAAAATTTTCAATAATGAAAAATGATATAAGTATATTTTACATTTCACTTTATTATTAAAATTTCATTTTGAAAAATTACTCAATTTGCGGATTTGAAAAAAACAAAATAAACCGTTTTTTTAGGTTTTTTTCATGTTTTTTTACATCTGAAAAAAAACCGTTTTTTACATCTCTAGTATCAGGATCAGCTTTTCCACACTGAAAAAAATAATCTCTTAAAAGAAATGAAAATTACCCCAGAAATAAACCATCATTATTTTAAAAACCTGATTTTTCGAAACAGTTTAAAATGCCTATAGGCATTTTTGGACATATATTGATAGCAACTTTTTATTGTATTTTTACGTCTACAACTTTATTATGGATTTTCTATATATTTTAATGATTTTTTTGTTTTTTTTTACACTAGAGTCTAGATATACCTACCTACAAAAAATACTGCAACTTGTTAGTTTATTAAAAATCACTATTTTTATTAGTTTAATAGCAATTGGATTATTTTTGTTAAATCACAGAGTTACAATTTTCGAACGAAATGATTTTTTCCAAACAAATATTTTAATGTAAAAATCTCGGCAATGCATTTCAATTTAAATTTAGAGCGTAATTGAATTACAAAACAAACGACAAATAGATAAAACAAACAAAATGAAAAATTGAATGTCGCACAAAGCAGCTTTGAAATTTTCCGAATAATATTTCAACAAATTTATTCGAACTTTGCCGTGTGTGTTGTGTTTGCATTTTATGTAATTTAATTTAATTACTAATTTGTGTATATGCGGACGAATCGAAATTTTACATTTATATTTGGTAAAACCTTTGCCTCGAGTTGTATAAACAACGTTACCGATATTTTGTTGGCATTTTGCGCAATTTCAAGAATTACAAATTACGAATATTTTGGTTTATTTGTGTGGCTGTGTTAAACCACTATCAAATAATTTACATGCACAGTAAAAAAATATTTTAAATTTTAACTAGATATTAATTTTAGTTTTAACTAGTATGCCCTACACAGTAAAAAAACAACTCTAAGCAACACTAATTAGAGTTCACACAGGTCCACGCTAAATAGTGTTGTTTTATAACACTACAATTAGATCTAATACAAATTAACTCGAGTTAATTTGTAGTGTAATTTTCCCCAAGTAAGCAAGTATGATTTAACACTATAGCACTGAGGATAAAGTTATTTTCCACTGTATTAAAAAGTGTTAATTTTCCTAAAATCGTGTACTTCTACCCTTCCTGGGTAAAATCCCACTTTTGTTCAGTGTAAATTAACACTTTAGAAAGGTACTTTTACTCTTTTAGTGCAAACTTCTAGTGTAAATTAACACTATTATTTGAGTAAAACCTATTGGTGGTAGTGAATAAAACGAAAAGGCAAATAAAGAGAAACATTTATTTGGAACAAAAATCTATGACAATTATCAAAATCGGTGCCTTTTAAAATATAATTTTATATTTGAGTCGTATGGCTGGCTTAAGCAAAATGGTTCCTTAAAACGTAAAAGTTTTAGATCAATGCAATGTTTTACTGGCTGTAAGCAATGAATTATCTTGAGAATTCATCAGTAATCCATTTTTCTGTTATAAAAAATGGGTGATCCCATTGGTAGAGAGGCGTCAGGCGGCTGTTTCTCGGGGATTTACCACACGTGTACCAATTTTCCATAATTTTAATAAAAATATAGGCATAGGTTAATATAACATTCATTACGCTTGAAAATAAAAAGTAAATCAAGTGTGTATGTATTTATATTATTAATGTTACAAGTACCCGACCTATAGGTAAATTATTGATATATAATATGGGTTAGGGGAAAGTATAATACTTACCAAAAAATAAGAATGTCCCCTTATGGATTCACCGTAATTAAAATCTAACTGAACAAAAATGCCACACTTCCACAACGCGGTATCTCCGGATATGCACTGCGTAGGTAGATAGGTACCAACCAAACATTTTAAAACGCATTTCGGTTATTACCAGTTTTTTCAGTCTATTTTGCCACTATTGGTGTAATTTAACTTTAATTGTGATACAATGTGCACTAGTAGTGTAAAGAAAAAAGCTCTTAGTAACATCAAAACAGACAAAGAAATTGGCATGCACTGTAGTGTACATTTTGTCACTATTTAACACATTAAAGGGTAATAAATACCTACTCGCATTAAGTTTTTCCACCCTTTTGATTTATTTTAATAATAAATAGTTTGAATGTACCAATGAATAATGTTCATATTCTTTAAATGTGTTTAATAAAGTTAATAATCACTAAATGCTACCTAGTGTATTTTGTAGTGTAACTTTTACACTTACAAATCAACTCTAATATTTTTACCCCTCACTAAAAAATTTACACGGGCAAAATTTACTATTGTATGTTGTAACTTTTAATGATTAATATAAATTCCTATTGAAACATAATTCTCGTTATGAGTATCAGCAAACGTCAAGACGATTCGTTGGAATATTTCTAAGCGAACGACTTCAAAACATTTCGGATTTTCTTAAATGTCGCCACTATTTTATTTTATCTCATTGAACGGGGCCGCCAAGTAACTCTACACCTTTGCGACGCTGTCTTGTTTTTTGGTTTTTGTTTTTATTTGTGGCTTTGGCAGTTTTTACTTTTTTGTATTATGTTCTACATGTACCAGGACAGGTCAACAATACGTCTGAATCTATAGGTTTCGAAAAATTAACATTTTTTTAGTTATTTTTTGATAAATTTAATCGAGAAATTTATTAAATTTAGTCTGTTTATACAACTGACATTTTTGACTTATTTATTTTCAGAAAGTACGGTAAAATCGATTACAATTCTAAAAATCTCTTGAGCTTGCAGAAGGATTAGCGGCCGTTGCTGCTAATACATTAATTTCATTATTTCCACCTGTGACTGTTGCTCGACGAACTCTTTTTTCGGTTGAACACTCCCGTTTGTAGTAAACTGCTCGA
The DNA here is from genome assembly GCA_921294245.1 of Brassicogethes aeneus. NCBI lineage: Eukaryota > Metazoa > Arthropoda > Insecta > Coleoptera > Nitidulidae > Brassicogethes > Brassicogethes aeneus. The sequence continues at coordinate 5,325,845 of OV121138.1, forward strand.
CTGTACGGTGAAATAAAGTACGTGATCGATTTTTTTCCGGAAAACGCTGAGCGTAGATATTAACAGCATCATCAAGAATCCTGCCTGATTCTCCATAAATCAAAATCATTTCTATTTTTTTTTCCACTGTTAAAAAATTCATTATGAATAAGTGCTTAACGAAAGGAGGTATTTTTGTTTGCAAATTAATCTTCGAACTAAATTGATTAAATAATGCTAAACTATGTATAAATAGTTTCTTTATACCTCAATAATATTTATTATTTATAACTAAATACCATTTTTTTACCGCAATTAGGATTAAATTAATTAATTGACAAAATAATGTTTTTTACCTTAAATGAGGTATTTTTATTAAAAATAGGACAATAATCCTTTAAATTAAAGGATTTAATGCTGGCAGGTAAGAAGTGACCATGGTGCGAAATTGATAATTATCACCGAATGAAATAAAGTATAAAACTTAAACCAAAGGAAACTTAAATATTAGTTAAAAGATCGTGGGTACCTTTAAAAATTAGATTTAATTTAATAAGATAATTATTACCAAAATAGTGATATTTTTATAGAAAAATTATTGCAGAATCGTATAAGAAGAAAAATCGAACAAAATTGACTTTTTTTCATAAAAAAAAATAAATAATAAAAAAAATGTTTTGGACAAAATCTACCTATTTTAGTCGAATGATCCGAATCTGCAATAAAAAATTGGGTGTTCCATTGTAAATTTTAAAGTTACCCCCTGTTCCCCCTATAGGGAGGAGAGTATGAGGACCAATTTTAGTACTGATGGATTTCCCCCCTCGTATCATTTAATTTTTATTTTAAAATTTTTTTCGTAAAAATTTAATGCATACTAACTGAGATATTTTAAAGTTTACCCTTTATATAATTGAAATTAAAATAATCTGTAACCTTTGAAATTAAAAAATGCTTACAAATATTCTACTTTGTTAAAATAATTACAAAATTTTACAAAATAAAATTTACAAACTAAAAACTTAACAAATCTGATAAATGAAATGAACAAAGAAAAGCCATATGATTAGCACTTTTTTTATCCAAAAGGGTTGTATTTATAATGAATTTTAAATTTGCATTTTTTCTTCGGAATTCATTTATTTCTCATACGATTCACTAACTAAACTCGAATTTTCCATGCGTTAAACTCCTTTTTCTAATTTCCACGCCGGGCAAATCTGTAGACGGAGGGGTTTCCGTAAAAAAATAATGTTTATTTTATCGGGCCGTCGTTTTTTTTTATCTCGAACAGAGCTTTATATAGATCGAGAACGAGATTAAGTTCGGTCCATTAACAGAATATTACTTGGGGGCGGCAAATATATTCATTCTTATAATCGGGATTACTTGCGTGGAAACGGTTTTTTCAAGGTAGAATGGAACATGATTTAAATTTAATTTATTTTTTACACCGCTCAAGTACCGAGTCAAGAGCGTGCTCGATAGAGTCATAATTCAACGAATTTAGAATTTTTTTTCTTCTAAAAAACATGAAAAAATAACCCAAATAATTTTTCCCTACTAATTCGACCACGCTGATTCCAAAAAATCAAACCGCACTCGTATCTCTTCGCGTTTGGAAGTTACACTCGAAAAATGCGATATGTTTTTCATAAGGGTCCCCCCTTATGAAATTTTTTCTGAAAAACATGGAAAAAAAGTTGCAAAAATAATCTTTCCCTACTAACCGCACTTTCGTATCTCTTCGCGTTTGGAAGTTACACTCGAAAAATGCGATATTTTTTTCATAAGGGTTCCCCCTTATGAAGTTTTTTCTAAAAAACATGGAAAAAAAGTTGCAAAAATAATTTTTCTTTACTAATTCGAGCACGCTGACTCCAAAAAATCAAACCGCACTTTCGTATCTCTTCGCGTTTGGAAGTTACACTCGAAAAATGCGATAATTTTTTCATAAGGGTCCCCCCTTATAAATTTTTTTCTGAAAAACATGGAAAAAAAAGTTGCAAAAATATTCTTTCCTTATAAGGAAAGATTATTTATTAGTATACTAATTCGAGCACGCTGACTCCAAAAAATCAAACCGCACTTTCGTATCTCTTCGCGTTTGGAAGTCACACTTGAAAAATGCGATATTTTTTTCATAAGGGTCCCCCTTATGAAATTTTTTCTGAAAAACATGGAAAAAAAGTTGCAAAAATAATTTTTCCTTACTAATTTGAGCACGCTGATTCCAAAAAATCAAACCGCACTTTGCGTTTGGAAGTTACACTCGAAAAATGCGATATAATTTTTTCTGAAAAACATGGAAAAAAAATTGCAAAAATAATTTTTCCTTACTAATTCGAGCAAGCTGATTCCAAAAAATCAAACCGCACTTTCGCATCTCTTCGCGTTTGGAAGTTACATTTGAAAATTGCGATATTTTTTTCATAAGGGGGGCCCCCATTAATGGAACATGATTTAAATTTAATTTATTTTTTACACCGCTTAAGTACTGAGTCAAGAGCGTGCTCGATAGGCATAATTCAACGAATTTAGAAAAATTCAGGGGGTTTAAAACGTATTGTCAAGTGTAAAGCGACATAAGTTTGAAATTTATTTAATTTTTTTGAAAATTTTAGATTAAAATGTGCGAAATTAAAAAGCAAAATCGACGGTCAGGTAATTTTTTAGGAAAAAAGGCTCATTTTTTTAAGGTAATACATGGAAGGATACTTGGTGCATCATGTACCTATAGTAGTTATGCCACAAGAATAAAATATATTTCAACAAAACACAACAAAACTCAAATAAAAGATAAACCTTTTAAACAATTAGGTAGTTTTATAGGATGTTTAATTTTCTTATCTGGCTTCCGTTGGTTTTAACATAGGTAGGAAACAGCTACCTGAACACTAACTTTACCATGTTTATAATATTTCGTTGTCTTTAAAATGTGTAAAAAACTATATACCTTATCTAAACATATGATTAATACAGGGAGGGTAAAGGGTGAATCTCACACACCCCAATGAATGAGTTTGGCATTTACAGAAATCTAACTATTCAGTTAAAATGGAAAAAGTGAATTCGGATTCTTATTTTTCTGTGAATTATAAAAAGCGTTAAATACTCTGTAAGTAACAATGAACCACAATATGCTTAGAACCTGGCAAAAATATAGAATTAAAAACAAAGTGAATTTTTTTGTTTTGAACAATATTTTGGAGTTTCGGTGCAAAACAAAAAGTAGTCGTTTTAAGCCAAATTAATGACCAGCTTACAAATAGAAAAGCTAAACTGACTACAAACTAAATGACGTATTTTATTGGGTAAACTTAAATCTGATGCGACTTTGATTAAAACCAAAACTACTAAATCTAACAATAATCAAACGGAAACCAAATCCTCCACATTGTCTTTGGTATCGTAAAACCTTCTGAACCAAAACTACTAAATCTAACAATAATCAAACGGAAACCAAATCCTCCACATTGTCTTTGGTATCGTAAAACCTTCTGAACCGAAGTGCGCGCAATAATCAAAGATCCCCGTCGAACGTTAGATGTGGTATTCGGATTAAGTTTCGCAGATATACCCTCGGACATATATGTACATAGGTACACAGATACACATTCGCAGAGATAAGGAGAGAGAGAGATAAATCGGAGCTCGGGCAATAATTACGCAGCGGGACCCCAAATATCTCTCGGACAATTTGGAGCAATCACCTGGTTTAGTGGCCGTAACTTTGTTATTTAGCGCCGTCGGCTCGCCGTAAGTTTGCCGCCCCCTGCCGCCCTTCACCGTCTGGCGGCTTAGAGGTCGGAGAAGAATTACCGAACGGGGGTGGTGGTTAATCAAAAGGAAAGCCGAAACTCGGACATGCATTGAAGAGATTTCATCTGCAAAAAAGTTTACCAAAATGTTAAATCTGATTTGAAAAATAAACCAACAAATACAACTTGAGAGAAAAATAGTATATTAAAGAACTAATGTCATAAGTAGGGATGGGATTTTAGTTATTTTACCTTTTTTCAACCGATGTAACTATTTGAAAACCAATAATGCCAAAATGTGTTTTAAAAGATTTTCTTTTATATGAACCTAACTTGTTTTCACCTTTTTTACATTTTTTGAAGGTTTTTGCTTTAAACTACCTTTTTTATACTTTTGTTACCCAATTTTTTAACTTGTTTTCACGTTTTTTACATTTTTTGGAGGTTTTTGCTTTAAACTACCTTTTTATACTTTTACATATTTTTTAATTTGTCACTTTATTTTCACCTATTTGTTACATATTTTTACGTATTTTTACTTATTTTATTTTTTTTGTGTTCTTTTATCCAAGGCAACTCAACGGTATAAAATTTTTTCTCATGGTCACAGACTGTAACAGTAACTTTCTTTGCAGTTACCTTTTTTGTAGTGAGCTTATGTTCTGCCATAGAACTTCTATGTACCTAGTGAGTGCCACTTAGTGAAACACAGTTTATTGCATAGAAATAGTTTATTGTGGGTATGTTCTGTGTTTGGGTGTGCGGCTAAACAAAATTATTAAAAATGCCCAAAACCAAAGAAAATCCTCTAAATAAACTTAGCAGTTCGATAGAGGGGAAGAATAAGATATTTTCTATTGACGGAAAAAACTATTTTGTAGAGTTTGCTGTAAAATTGTAAGGACTTTGAGGTTATGTTAAAACATCTTTCTTTAATTTATATACATTTTAGCTATCTGTTGAGCAAAAATCACATATATATCAACATGAAAAGTCAATTAAACATGTGCAGAACGCAAGAAAATCTGAAAAATTCGGCCAAATAGCAGAAAATTCAGGGGAAAATTTCGTCTTAAAATATAGAAAAGATTCTTGTTTGTTACTCAAGTAGTAAAGTTACATAGTGGGTAAATATTAGGTATTCCATATTTTTTAGTTCCTTCTTGCTTTAAGTTATATAAAAAGTTTTATTTTATGTTACTTTATCGTTTGTTACTATAGTAGTAAATTTGGTAAATATCAGGTATTCCCTGTTATATTTTCAGTTCCTTATAGCTTTAATTAACTATTGGTCAGTTTATAAAAAAAATATTTTTTTTCAAGCGGCCATGATATACAACCTTATATGCATGTATAGAGATAGTTGAAGTACGTCTTTTTCATTAGCGGCAGACAAAAAACTGAAAAAAGCCTAGGGATAGAAGTAAATCCATAGGTGACTCAATAGACGTCAAATAATAAAATTAATTTAGCATTTCATACTAAGCAATCACGATGTATTAATTATATTAATTATAATCGCACGGAATATTTAGTGATTATTTATTAAATTTTAATTGAACGAAATAAAGAACAACTAGTTTATTAGTATAATATTATGATAATAGACGAGTCGCCAATGTCGGAATTTCAAACAAATGTCAGTACGTCAAAATTAATATTAATATTAATCAAAATTTATGGTTTAAAAAAATAAAATAAAGATATTTGGAAGTAGTTTTTTAGAATGGAAAGGTGTAAATGCTAATTAAAAAAGGATTAAATAATGGAATAGAAGAATGGAAGAATTAATTCAAATTAACATAGACTTAGCGGTACCAATTCTGAAGAACTGTTTTGCTAGCTATATATAGTGTTAAATAAATAAATAAATAAATAAAATAAATAAATAAATAAATAATTCAAGCGCAGCATTTTGACAGAGCTGTGTTTATTTTTAGTTTAGGATATTTATCGGCATTGTAAGTAAGGGTTATAAGTTTTTTTATTTTTTATCAATAATTTCTAATGCTTTTAGCCAAAATTTTATCCCACATGATTTAATTGAAGAGCTGCAGTGCGTGTAATTGTACATTTAATGTAAATTTTGCTTATTATATTTATATTACGCCCTTGAAAAAAAAATAGTATATGTATGACATAATCTACTATTGTTACTTATTTTATAAAAATAAACGAAACTTGAACTTTTAATGTTTTTTTTACCTAAAATGCTGTTTTTTAACCTAAAATGCTTTTTTTAGTACCTTTTTTGTTACCTATTTTTCAGTTTTTAGTACCTAAATATCCCATCTTTAGTCATAAGACGTCATTTTATGGCACGCGGACAATTTAATGGACGAGTGCGACAAATGGTCTTATGACATGATTTCTTTTTGCTATTTTATCTATTTTGCAAAAATTCTATAAAAAAAGTTAATTTTATACCTTAAATTTAATTTGGTCGAATTTTACTTTAGATAGTTGGTATCGCAGTCATTGGTTTGACAGTTAATGTCAAAATCGATTTGCCATGCCGTCCTTAATTTACTTATTTACAATAAGCCGCTGTTAATGTTAAAGAAGAAAAAAAGGATTTTCTTTGGTGTTAAACAAAATGTATTGCTAGAAAAGTCTCGTAAGTACTAGAAAAATCATAAAAATATTATAACAATATGCAAAATATTATGCTGTTTAAAGTATAGCCAACCTATAAAATCAAAATTTTGGGTGGGATAAAGTATCTCATTACAGCACCGAAAGCGGTGTTATAATGAAGTCATTATGAACGCAAAATAGATACAAGTTTTTTACCTTTCTATTTTGAAGAAATAATCTATTTAAATATACCATTTCGACAGAACCTACATGGATATTTATTAATATAGATGAAATCAATACTGATAGATGGGTAAATTAATTTTATTTGGGACCCCAGAGAGTTTTGGAAAGGAACGACACGCGTCTATTTCATTTCCTCGGAGTATAAATCGGAAATTAGATCAAATTTGAAATCAATATCACATGAAATGTTCACCGTATTTCCTGCGACATTAGTAAATTAAATTGTTCCATTCTTAATGCAATACGTCTTTCAATTTACCTACTTCATTTTCATAATACTATACAGTGACCTTCAAAAGTATGAAACAAATTCATTGAAAAATTCAACTTCTTTTTCTCAAACAAATCTTTCAACAGGTCGATGAGAATGAAGCTCCTGATCTACCAAGTGATAAAATTTGGATTTAACAGTATTTTTTTGGATGTTTTCCCAAGAGGTGGATTGGCAGTCGAGGACCGATAGAGTGGCCAGCAAGGTCTCCAGATCTCACACCACTCGAATATTTCTTATGGGGCTACCTCAAAGAATTTTTGGATAGGCTTGCTTGATAATCTATTTGAATCTGCAAAAAATGTGCAAAATTAAAAAGCAAAATCGAGATGAAGTTTTTTTTAAATTTTAATGGTGTTTTCATAAAATATACTTTACTAGTAAAACCCTTCTTAATAAACACAACGTGTCATCTCATGTCATGTCATGGTTTGGTAGTTTGTTTTAAATATTGCTTGGCTTTGATGAATTCTACGCCAATTTGAGATTAGAACTTGCACATTTATGTTTTTTGTTGTTTACAAAAGCGTGGAAAATTAATTTCTTACTCGGTTTTCTATTAAGATGATTTTCCAGATTGATAACGTTCTCACTGTATGATATATGTGCGTTTATTCCTCCTCGACGCGCGGTTTTATCATCGCATCTCGAATTGTTAGCTGAACTGTTGCTTTTAGCGTTAACATTGTTTTTTTATGCCAAGGTGTATAGATCTAGGAAAATGCAAGTAATTATGCGCATTTTCAACGGCGATGAAAACCAGAAGCTACGCAATTATAGATAATGCAGAACTGTATTAAACAAGATAATAATTTGTAGTAATTATTTAAATATAGTAGTTTTAAAATAAATTGTTAAATTGATCCTATAAATAAGATAATAATATTTATCAAAAACTATGAAAAAAAGAAATATGAATAATTAAGAAATATTTAATAAATTAAGGTATATTATACATATATCAGAAAAAATAACAAAAATAAATTTTAAAACCTAACTGAAAACGTTTTTGTGAACTGTAATCTGTAAAAACGTATTACTTTTTAAAAACTGACTTATCGCTAATTAAAATATTCAAAGTTATATTCTATACCATTTTTCAGTTTTTAAGTTTTTTATTTTTTGTTTTTTTTTTTCTTAAAAAAACTTTGCTTTATTCTGCGTTTAATGACGCAAATCCCAAAGTCGAACAACTTTTTTTCTATTTGTTTTTTAATTGAAAAAATATTTTTTTTATTTTTTTTGCAATAAAATTTTGTCTTTATTATAAAATAAATATGAACAAATTATTATACATATATTTATAAAAATACAAAAATTTTAGCAAAAATTAACTTTAAAATTAATTAAGTATTTTTTTTCCACCAATCACAAACCCGCAATTTTGAATTACAAATGGTTTCTACTAGAAACTTTCTAGGTGTATGACAGCTGTTGTCATCAAAAATTGCAATTTAAATTTTAATTGTTAACTGTTACTCATGAAATAGTCTTGTCAAATACCATTCGGGCATATATTTTTTTCTGTGAAAAAAATCGAAAATGCTAAGTAATATTTTTTAACAAAATGCATTCGTGCAGGTGCAAAAATCCTCGTCTTCGACTCGGATTTTTGTTGCCACCAGCACTCATGCTTCTTGTTAAAATATTACTTAGCAACGTGTTTTTTCGGAAAAATTAGATGCCCTTATGCCCTTTTTTTAATTTCTTCCTGTACAACAAAGAATTTTATAAAATTTTTAATGATTTTGAGTAAAAACTTAAATTCAGTAAAAAAGTGTACAATTTTAGAAAATCAAGAAAAAAAGTTTAAAATATCCAAGAAAAATTTATCAAATAAGAAATTAAGGGTTAATTCTGAAATAATTGTGTAAAATTAAAAAAATATCTATAGGTTAGTTTAAAACTGCAAAGTAACGTTTTGGGTTGCCATGGTAACCAGGTTAATGCGAGTTGCCACGTAACGTAACGTGACATGATTGATTGATTTAAAATCAACTGATTTTTATTTTTTTTAATTACTTATTATTACGATTTTCGATGTTAAACATGGTATATCCCTTATATTTAGTTAAATAACGAACAAGTTTCACATGTTTATGCCGATCAATGATCAAAAATAGTTTTGTTTTACAAGTGTTGAAAAGCGACTTTTTCATGCATGAACACGAGCTTGTGAAATACAATGTTTTTTCTACAACCCTTTTATTTTTTATTATTTTCAAAAACAAAATAAAATAATTAACTTTTTTTACACAGACTTGTCACTTTTCACACAGAAATGTCACTACATTCGAGTTTTTTTTTGCAAATGAAAAGATTCATTTTTTAAGCCACGATGCCATTATGAAATGTGACTTTTACATAGTGGTCGAAGAAAAAGAAATTTGACTATTTTTTATTTCAAGTATCCTATGTGTATCCTTTTATTGGTATTTTGATATTTGAGCAGCGGTTTTCAAAACATTTGAAAAAAACTAAAAACCAGAAATCCTTATAAATTCGTAATTACTGAGAATTTTAAAAAAGTAAGTTTTACATAATATGTAATATTGTAAAATTTGTAATACAAAATATTACAAATTTTTAACACCACTCGAGAACTTGTTCGAGGCCCGTTGGAAATGTTTGAATACAACCCTGGGAACCAGTTCAGGTATCATGATCGCGTGCCTGTGTTTCATTTTGTACTTAATTAAATACCCAACAATTAACTCTTAAGTTTTTCAAGAGATACACAACGAATAATAATATATAATATATCAATTACATATGAATTATATGAATATAGAGATGCCCCATTACAGGAACGATACCTTATTTGGAGAAAAACTGCTTGTTTTAAAATTTTAATAAAATCCAAGCACTATTGGCAAAAAAATTGATTGTACGCAGTAAAAAAAATTTGTTAATTTTAACCGAATTTTTTGTTAATCCAGGTCCACATAACTTTATGTTAAGTTTACAACCAACTGTAACAAATGTAACTAATTAAATAACACACCATTCTGAAATCATCAAATTATAAAGAAATTTGGTAGGTACAATAAAATTATCAGTACGGTAAATCACATATTTATTGGACACTTAAGGAATATTATTTATTTAAAATTTATATATGCCGTCGTTTTAAAGATTTTAGTTTTTTTCTTATAAATATATAAAAAGGATAGTTTGTTTGTTTAAAATTTGTTTACGTTTACTTAAAAATAAGAATATTTGAATTTTTAATAATAGTTTTATAAAAACATGCAACAAAGTATAGTAATTGGACATACAATTTTTATATAAACATAACAACTTTACATCAAATAACATAAATTGTTAAATATTTTTTTAAAGATAAATTGCTGTTTTAGGTAATTTTTTTATTTCGTTTTTGTAAACATCATATAATTAATATATTTCTTTCTCGGATTCCTCATCCCTTTTCTGGATTCTGAAGGTAACTACTAATTCCTTGGTCTGACTTCTGAAATAGTTTCTTGCAAATATTATTAAGTTTGGTATCTCTAGTTTGTGAAGCATTTATAATGTTTAGCCCGGAACAGGATGATTTATATATCTAATATTTTTGGTATGTTAAAAGTATTTTCCGAATTTATTAATTTTGTTGCCATTAGTTTTTTATGTTCTCTATCATGCATTGTATTTAAATCACTGTTATTCTGCAAGATGTCCTGTGACGAAGAAATCACTATATTACTCTCTAAAAATGAATTAGTAAAAAATGTCATAGCGAAAAAGCAGCCACTAATAATTCTCGTCAACAGCAATTTGTACCCAGGACATTTAGCAGTCAATTCCTATGAAATATTATTCGCTGAATCCGAAAATTTTGTCAAAAGTTATAAAAGTAGAACAGTTTTTGAAATATAATCAATTTTACATATAATATGGAAATGACTATATCTCAAGAACTGCTTAACTTTTATAGTTTTTGACGGTATTTTCGGATTCAGGGGACAATTTTACATAATAATTGGCTGGTAAATGTCCGGGATATAAATAGAGTATGATATTGGACAAAATAAAGTAGTTCTATATTATTACCGACTGAGATAGTTGTATACAGCGTCATCTAATGATTTGACTTTAAAGTAACTATTTATAAAACTCTTGTTTTTATACATTAATATATTAATGTTTATTTTCAATAACTATAAAGTGTCCGATAACTGTCTACTTTACCCTACTACTACAAGACTTACTGATGTATTTCGTAACTTTAACCCACTGCCTGAAATCACGTGTACTTTTTTAAGGAAATAATTTGTTAAACATTAACAAAATAATCTGTAACTTTTGAAATTAACAAAATTGCATATTACCTTTACAAAACTTATAGCAGTGTAGTTGTAAAAAAAATACTCCAATTTAATGAATAGTAGTAAAAGCATTTATAGATATTAGTTTTGATGTGTAATGGTTTGTCTCCCCTCAAACTGTTGACTCCGGTTGGGTTTCCGGGCTCGACACGTGACATCCTGCGTCTTAATGCAACCGTACCTAGTGACTCGAGTTACACAACAGTCCATCCATTCTAATAAAATCCAAACAATTCGTATTTACCTTTGCATTAGCGATGTTTTCCCTCGGCGAGGGATAATCGGTTTGGGAGCGTGACAAAACCGAATTAGCAGCTAGGAAACGAAATGGAACTAAAAGCGAAAGATTTCGTCACCTAAAATTGCCGTTAAACTTTTCTGATTTGACGAAGTTTTTTCGCCAAGTGGATATATCGTACGGCTCGTGACCAGGTTCGAAGATGAATCTCCTGGATTTTACGATACTAACAACATACGAGTCAGGAGTGTCGAGTTATGAAGATATTGATTTTTAGTTTGATGAGGGGGATTTTCCAGACGATGCTTGTAGGTCATAGGATGTGTACCTTAACTCCCTGATTTCAGTGAAAGTTGCAACGTTTTTTTATATCTGGGATGAAAAAGAACTTTATTATTTATTTGTTGTTTAAAGATGTTAATCTTTAAGAAGTCTATAATTTAAACTACTGAAGTGATTGATTATCGCCTTGGCAGTAAAAATACACGAATAATGTAAAGTTCTTTATAATGTAAATCACAATTTATTCCTTGAAAATAGACTAACAATCGATTTTCACAGTAAAAAAGAAGGGAATGTTTTATGGGCTCTGTATCATTTCAAATAGTGTCGTCAAGAAACTATTGAATAATTTTGCCTTTTTGTATTGAAATAAAAAAAAATCACAGTTAGTATTATTTTACAAGAAAGGCACTTTATTTTAACGATTGTATGACATTTATCGTACATGTTTCCATAACACTAAGTGACCTTTTAAATACACATTGACAAGTTGTGGCTTTATGGCACTTTAGTCACGGGCTGAAGTTACCAACAGGTTTTAAGTCACGGGCTGAAGTTAGTTTTAAGTTAGTTGACAATTGTCAAATATCATACGATCGTTAAAATAAAGTGTCTTTCTTGTAAAATAATACTAAATGTGAAAATTATTTTATTTTCTTAATACAAAAATACAAAAGTATTCAATAGTTTCTCAACGCCAATATTTAAAAAGTTTATATGAACATTATACTGACCTGCACGGACTCCACTGTAAAGTGCTCATAAAACATTTTCTTTACTTTCACTGTGAAAAACTGTCAATTTTCAAGAAATACATTTCGATTTATAACCTTTATCTATTTTGGTTTCATAATGACTTCATTATAACACCGCTTTTGGTTCTTTAATGAGGTACTTTATTCCACCCAAAATTTTGATTTTATAGGTTGGCTACTGGTAAAATACAATTTTGAATACCTATAGGTTATAATATTTTTATGATTTGTTTTCTAGTACTTACGAGACTTTTCGTGCAATAAATTTTGTTTAACACCAAAGAAAATCCTTTTTTCTTCTTTAACAGCCGCTTATTGTAAATACTTATTGTAAGTTAACGACGCCATAGCGAAAGAATGTGATAATGTTTGAAAGGTTAATGACCTTTCAAACTTCAAACTTTGTTATCTATGATACCAACTATGTAAAGTAAAATTTAACCAAATTAAATATAAGGTATAAAATTAATTTGTTTTATGAAATGTTTGCAAAATAGATAAAATAGCATAAAGAACTCATGTCATAAGACCTTTTGTCGCACTTGTCCATTATAAAACTCGCTCCTTCGTCGCTCGTTTTATAAATTGTCCGCGTGCGACAAAATGACGTCTTATGACATTAGTTCTTTAATATACTATTATAATTGTGTTTATAAAGTATATAAAAATTTTACATTTGACGGCGACACACAGATTCCCCTATTGTTTCATAGATGGCGCTCTATACAAATTTTTTATTTAAATCATTTTAAGATGATAATAAGTATTTGTCGTAGAAAAAGTAAAGTATGCACCTCGGTTATAAACTTTTCATTGATTTAATATTAAATTAAATAATTAAATTCGTGTATAAAATGGCGTTTATCAAACTTGATACATAATGTACTATTAAAATTCTTAAAAAGTTTTGTTTTATTCGCATGGGGCAGATTAAAAAATTAATGTTGAGTGTGATTGTCTTAATCTTTGTGAAAATATTTGCGTAAGAGTATGAGAAAATGGAAATTCCAATTTAAAAAGGGGTTCTTTATTTAAAGGGTCCTTAGTATTTACTTTAAAAATTACGAGTGATCTTTTATTTACTCACGGTTCAAGTTATTGTTTTATAATTTTCTAAAATATAGCTGCCAGCAAAGCGTTTTTAATAAAAAAAAGACCAATTATTCTTACCACTACCTTGTTTCTTTTTTTGAGGGGAAATTTGTCGATTTGCCGTATCATCTTACCTTATGCGTATAGTTAGTTCATAAGTGGGGGATTTAAAGTATATGATACCATAGACATATTAATACGTCCACGTGTGATACGAATTGTCAACTAACTAAAATTTAGGATATATCAGATTTTAATAAATAATTTGCTTACATCGCCTAGGTTAAGCTTACATACATTTCTGTGGTTTAGCTTTATAAAAACTCAATGGAAAAAAAACAATGCCAAAATAATTGATATACAAAAGAAAACAACCAAAATGATTAATTATAAAAACCATCTACATATTAATATGTCTACGATAAAAACCTTTCGGCTATTGTGGTCGAAATACAACGTTGCCAAATTATTGATGTTATAAACATGCCATTATAAAATATAAAATATCATCATTTTGTGGGTTTATTCTTTTTTCATACAATTTAGTATTTATTATACTTTTTTCAAAGGAAAATATTTTACCGAAAGTTTTGTAAAGGTAATTTCAATTTTAATAGCATTTTGTTGATTTTAATTTTAAAAACTATACAGAGTGTTTATAATATATTACCAGACTGTTATTATTGTTATTCGGATTCTTTATACCTATTTAACGAGAGTCCGAAGTATCCGAAAAAAGATGACATCACTGGTTTTTAAACTGAAATTGGGGGATACAGTGAAGTAGGTTAAAGTTACGAAATATATCAGTAACTGTTGTAGTAGTACTAATAATTATATTGTACCAAATTTCTTTATAATTTGATGATTTCAGAATGGTGTGTATGTTATTTTTGTGTTGATTTATGTTTGAATTATTGATATAGAATTTTGTTATTAAATCTACAAAATCTTTGTTATAATTACAAACTACTTATTCAATTAGTTAAAACAGAATAAAGTTTGCTGTAAACTTAATATAAAATCTTGTTAAAATTAACAAATATTTTTTTACTGTGTAGTATTATTTTTTTTTAATTGATATATGAATAGCGGCTTTTGTAAACCTCCCTTCTTACAAAGGTAAAAAAATAAAACATAATAAATGTTAATAGTGAATGACAGAAAGTCTCATTAAAAGTTGAGGTAATCTTGCAGGAACACAAGATAAAATTTAGGCATGGAATTAATTATCCCGGCTATATTTCATATTCGTTTTCATAAAACTTCGACTGCAAAGCGGGATTGGGGCAGGAAAATCCCCAAAAGAAAACGGCCATTGTTCACTAACACAATAAAAAAGGAAAATGATTAGGTTCGTTCGTCGTTTTTAAAGAAATTCGCCGAAAATTTGATTTACATATAGTACACATTGTCGAATGCTATGCTATAAGCGCGGTATTAAAGTTATTCATCAGGCCCCCAAGAGAATACCGGCAAAAAAATGTAATAATTTTTCTTTTCCAACATCAAAAGAATACGATATGTATACGTGTATGTATACAAGTTACTCTACTCAATCCCTCCCGCATGTTATGACTTCTCCTTTTCTTTATACGCATAAGACAATATCTTGGGGTAACATTTTAAATGTTTTAAGACCTTAAAGAATACAGGCAATTTAATAAAAGCTTCCTTTAATAATTTCAAACATACTTTTTCTTGTTTTTCCTTTACCAACTCTCTAAAAATGAATTAGTCAAAAATGACTAATTGTCATACACAGTAAAAAAATATTTGTTAATTTTAATTCAGGTCCTCATATATAACTTTATGTTAATATTACAACCAACTGTAATCTGTTAACTAATTGCATTTTTTCCCAATATTTTAAAATCAAGAGCTTATCGTCCCAAATTAAAATTCCTTTATCCAAAATCGGCAGTAAGGGGTTTTATTTTTAATTATTTTGCATGAAACTATTTTCCAAAAAGAAAAATCAAATAAAAAACTTACTGAGCATAGTTTGACAGATTAAATTTATAGGTTGAGTGATATACGTCTAGATTATTTCTCGAATTAAAGGAAACTATTTGACAATTCATAAAATCTGACGTACCTATGTGTCAAAATTTATAAATATTTTTTTAAAGAAAATTCCATTAATTTAAGGTATGTAATAAATAAATATGGGATATTTAGGTACTAAAAACTGAAAAAATAAGTAACTAAAAAGGTACTAAAAAAAGCATTTTAGGTTAAAAAAAACATTTTAGGTAAAAAAACATTAAAAGTTCAAGTTTCGTTTATAATTTTGTTTAGCCGCATACCCAAATACAGAACATACCCACAATAAACTATTTCTATGCAATAAACTGTGTTTCACTGAGTGACACTCACTACACAGAAGTTCTATGACAGAACATAAGCTCACTACAAAGAAGGTAACTGTAAAGAAAGTTACTGTTACAGTCTGTGACCATAAGAAAAAATTCTATACCGTTGAGTTGCACGTTCTGGATAAAATATTGGCGGAAAATTTAAAAAGAACACAAAAAAATAAAATAAGTAAAAATAGATAACAAATATGTGAAAATAAACTAACAAATTAAAAAATATGTAACAAAAGTATAAAAAGATAGTTTAAAGCAAAAACCTCCAAAAAAGATAAAAAAGTTGAAAACAAGTTAAAAAAATAGGTAACAAAAGTATAAAAAAGGTAGCTTAAAGCAAAAACCTCCAAAAAAGGTAAAAAAGGTGAAAACAAGTTAGGTTCATATAAAAGAAAATCTTTTAAAACACATTTTGGCATTATTGGTTTTCAAATAGTTACATCGGTTGAAAAAAGGTAAAATAACTAAAATCCCATCCCTATTACTAATAAATAATAATTGATATTTCTGGATAACTTAATTTTTTTTTGTTTTTTAAAAAATGTTTGTTAAAACTTGTAAATAACACCATGAAATCGTAAACAAAAATCCAATATGGAGGCTAAAATTTAATCGTAAGTAATATCATAAGGGCATTTAATTTTTCCGAAAAAAATCGAAAAAACACGTTGCTAAGTAATATTTTAACAAAAAGCATGAGTGCTGGTGGCAACAAAAATCCGAGTCGAAGAGGAGGATTTTTGCACCTGCACGAATGCATTTTGTTAAAAAATATTACTTAGCATTGTGTTTTTTCGATTTTTTTCACAGGAAAAATTAGATGCCCGAATGGTATTTGACAAGACTATTTCATGAGTAAAAGTTAACAATTAAAATATAAATTGTAATTTTTGTTGACAACAGCTGTCAAGTTTTGCCGCGGGTAAACTCGAATAAACTGTTGACAGGTGCTGTCATACAGTTTTTCCACCTAGAAACCATTTGTAAATCAAAATTGCGCGTTTGTGATTGGTCGAATTTAAGACGAGGGAAATAGTCGCTGTTAAATAGTTCTAGTGATTTAATCTCTTATTTAAACGAAATTTATTCGAAAATTCAAGGCTTTTGATTGGTTCATATTATAATGAAGAAAATAATCAGATTAAAAAATCGCCGCGGCGGGCAAATATATAATAACCGTCGTAACAAACACTATACGTAGACAGATACATCCAAATGACATTTGATTTGATCATCAAATGACATTTGATTTAATCATCAATATTAATTATCAGTATTAATAAATGTGATTTCGGATAAAATTTACTTAATATGCACCTAGGCATTAAAGTAATTTTTTTATCACTCACGTGGTTATTTGCAATTATAATTGAATAATTTCCACGTTCGTGATAAAAAATACGACTTTACTGCCTTGATACATAAATAACTATTTTTTTTAATAGTTTATACTAAATTTTGGTTTATTCCGATAATTTCCGAATCGTATTGCGATCACACTGTTCAATGTTTTATTCTTCCCGCGTATAAAATCGTAAAGTGATCACGGTGGCCGGGCTTTTTAATACGACCGCGTCGAATTTTACGATCGTAGTGAGCTGGTCGAATGACAGTAAAATCGAAATGGCCACGACATAACAATTGAATGTTTGACATGCCCTGTTGTCCGCCGATGATACCCATCTCGTCCATTTTGCATTGATATTCACACGCATATTGCCACATTGTAACTTTAATCCTGATTTACATTTGAAAGCCTCTTCGAATTGGCCATAATAATGATGGTAGCTGCCTGGGTATCGAAAGGCAATGGCAATATTTGAGGTTAAGATGAGTCTTATGACATGTTTTATTTTGAAATGTCAAAAAGTTATAAGCCTATGGAAAGACTTCATATTTGTACGCAGTTAAAAGTCAAATTATTATTATACACCGCCGTACAATAATAAAATACATTGAAATTACATAGAAAGAGTGGTTCCATCTATCGCGTTTAGCTCGAAATCAGCAAAGAAAATGTAAAATTACAGGTCACTGTAGAATAAATTCATGTACATAACCTTTTTTTTATTATTTCTTTTTACTCAATTTTCCCAGCGGTCTGGGCCCATAACCTCATAAATATTAGATTTCGTTCTCGTTTATAATTATTCATTACACAGTACGACAAAATTTGATTTTTTTCCCTCCCATGAAAAACTTCTATATACAGGGTGTCCCAGAACTCGCGCCACAGAGAAAAAGGGGGCGTGCCGATAGCAATTGAGATGCCAAATTTAAAAATAAAAAATTTCTAGGTAATAGTGTAATCGAATGAGAGCAAAAAAGCGGCAGCCAATACCGAGAGATCTCGCCTAGGTTAAACGTAGGAGCTTTAAAAATTGCTAGGAGACGATAGAACATTGTTGTCTTAAAAACATTTAAAAATCTTTTGGCCAACTGTATTTACTAAGTTGTCAAAAGCTTTCAAAAAATTAGGTTATTAATGTATGACTGATACTTCAGAACGCCAATGTTTTAAAGTAAAAAATCAAACCAGTTGTACTTTATTTACCTTTTTTTGGGCCCACGCTCCCCATAAATAGTTATCATTTCGGTATAATCATCAAGGAAAACATTATTTATAATAACTTAATTTATTACCTAATATAATATTAATGACAAAAGTAAAGATTGACAGCATTGTCAATAATAACTTAATTTATAACCTAATATAATATTAATGACAGGAGTCACGGTCTTATATACAGGTCCTGCAACTTCGCCCAATTTCAATAGGAAAAGTGACCTCTCTAATGAGACACCCACCAGATGGCGCATCGAGTTGGGTGGTAAACCATAGATGTTTAAAGGTCGTTTTTACCTTCTTTATCTTTGGGTTTTACAATCGTTAGATAAGCTCTCTGGTGGATAATTTTCTTGGATAGAAGGTTTCTATGAAAGTTATCCGCCAAATAAGCTAACTTAATCTAACGATTGTAAAACTGGCTCTAAGTCCTTAAAGTCTATGGGATAAAAGTCAAATGAACTACCTACTTATGTTCACAGCTGTGTTAAGAAACATAACCTACATTTTTATAAACAAGCTTGTGTGTTTTGTTACAGGGAGTTTTTACTTATTGTTATTGTGATATTCGTTATTGTTATATTATATTGTTCTATTTTTTCTTGTTATATTTGTTCTTGTTATATTTGTTCTTGATATATTTGTTTTTGTTATATTTGTTCTTGTTATACATTTGTATTTGTGCTTTTTAATAGACATGAAGTCCTGTGTTGTGCCAAAATGTAACCAGCAAAGCCATCGTTCCGGCATTAAAATTAAGCGGTCCATGTTTAAAGTGCCAACAAATAAGGAGCAGTTAAAAACATGGCAATGTGCAATAAAAAACATACTATTGAAACCTTCACATTTTGTATGATTAATTTATAATTAAGCACATCGTGTTGGTGAAATATATATTATTTTAAATAAACAATCAACCCATCCCCGCCAAGACAATAAAAAAATAGGTTATTAATAAATTAGCCAGAATATTGGTTGGTTAGTTTGTAAACTATCTAAAGCTTGGCTATGTTGTGTTACTAGAAATTTTGGTTTTCATATTAGCCAAATTGAATTGGATAGTTTACAAATTATCCAGCTATTCCTAAATAATTTCAAGTAAATTAGCCAAGACCCTTGGTTGGTTTACAAACTAGCCGCTAATTTAGTTAAAAATACGTTTTCAATTAAAATAGCTGACAGTTTGGCTAGTTTATAAACTACCCAGCTACTTTATAAACTATCCATGTTTACACATTAGCCGTAACATATATATGATATACGTATGTATTTTATACATTAACATGTTTTACTTATGTACATGTTTGGTCTGGGCATGTGACGGCCGAGGACTTTGTGCATAGAGTATAGACTTTGTTGTCCTATTTTGTTAACGTAAATTATCCGAAACAAACTCACAAATATTAAATTTTTGAAAATGTAAACAAAACATAGAAAAAGAATTTAAAAAGTTAGGTTATGGTTATGCAGTAGTTCCACATTTAACTAAGTAGTAGTTTAATTGACTTTACCCCTTCGATCTTAGCGCCACCTAGCGGCTTGGCACGTTAAGGAAGCCACCTCGAAGCTTAAAGTTGCAGGACCTGTATATAAGACCGTGACAGGAGTAAAGATTGACAGCAGTTTCACAATGAATTAAATTCCAGTGGACCAAATATTTTACATATTATTTATTATCAACAATGTAACCTAAGTATCCTAGCAATTTAAAGAATTCCCTATGGCCATCTATTGGGATTGGGTATCGTTTTTTATTCTTATCTCGCTTATCCTTTGCGTTAGACAATTTTAGTTTTCAAATATGTGTTTCGTGTTACTTTCGGCACGTTCCCTTTTTCTCTGTGGCGCGAGTTCTGGGACACCCTGTATAGCATGATAAAAATATCAAAAAGATCACTAAGAAAATTAAAATTTCGACGTTTTCTAAAAGAAACTATTTAAGGTCTATTCTATAAACGAAGCAGACTTATTTTGTACATCATATAATATGAGTTAATTTTTTTGTTATAATAAATAATTTGTTTTAATGCCAATTATTTAAAAAAAACTACCCAACACCCAACATTAGTTTGAAATTGTGACCATTCATTGTTACAATGAAAATAGTTTATTGAATTAACAATTAATTTGTTGTTAAATTTATATAAATTTTATTAATATTATAAAAATGTTTTATTTGAAACGTAAAATTTACAACATTTCTATGAATAATACTATTAGGGTTTCATTAATACTACAAAACGTTTTTGTAAACGGTATAGAACTGTTTTTTTGGACAAATGATAATAACTATATTTATCAATGCGTTTCTGCATCTGGAAGTGTTATTTTTATAAGCATAACGTAAATTTACTTTATAATTAATGCAAATGCTATTACTGAAAGCAGCGTTTGTAGATAAATATTTTTTTATAAAAATGATCTTTTTGCCGAAACAAAAGCAATTGTTGGACTATAGGTATCTTTACTTTATTAAGACAAACTACTTTTTTTTGTTATATTTATGAAAAAAAATTCTGAGTGTAATTTTTGTATCATTTTTACTAAAAGTATATTTTAGGTTTTATTACAAAAATGCAATTGCTTTTTTCTGCAGATTAACCCAGACTTTGTGAAGTGTTTGTAAAGCATGCACACAATAAAAAAAAATATTTTTTTAATTTTAACCAAACATTAACCGGATTTTAAGATAATTCAGATCCACATAACTTAAATGAAAAGAATTTTTATAAGAAATGTTCCTTTATTAATCAATTTCATACACAAAAAAAAAAAAATGAACACAAAAATAACATACCTACAATTAAATAACACACTATTCTGAAATCATCAAATTATAAAGTTGGTACAATATAATTATTAGTACTACTACAACACTTACTGATGTATTTCGTAACTTTAACCCACTTTACTGTATCCCCCAATTTCAGTTTAAAAACCATTGATGGCATCTTTTTTAGGATACTTACTCATTAACATAAAAAATTGTAATTGACACATTGGAAAAAATGTAATGAGTAATTAATTTTCATTAAAAGAGAAGTAATGCATAATGAAAAATAAACACATTACTCATTATTTTAATAATGTGTATTGTAACCTTAATGCATTAAAAAAAGAATAAGAAATATTTTAATTCTATTATCTATTACAAAGAGCCTGAAATTGATGTGGTTTTAAAAAACTCGACAGCAAGCACAAGAAGTGTAAAATATTCCGGATTTGTGGGGGCATACGTTCTCGAGAAATTCAAAAATAATATATGGCAGATATCTTTCGGGTTTGGTAAGTGTGGGGTGTCGAAAAGGGCCTTTGGGCCGAATGTGGCGCACTCGTAAATTCGATTCCGATGACCGGAGTAGACAGTGCGATTCGACTGGAAAAAACCCATCGCATACGATTTCGCTACGGTTGTCCGGACCACTCGAAAGAAACTCGAATAAAATTCGAATTTAATTCGACGAGAGATTGGGTTTCTGTCGCAGATTTTAAAAGGTAAAACGTTGAATGTTTCAAGCATATAATGTGTCACCCCAAAAGAAACATTCAAGTGTTTGGAGTCAACTCACCCCTAAGATAAATACATATGTATATGTATTTGTGTGTGCTGGATGTATTTGTAAATAAAATTAACTAAACAAAAAAAAAATTTTTTAGGATCAAGAATTTGTAACATATTTTTCCTTATTAAAAGTACATTATCTAACAGATAATATACAGGGTGTTACACAATTTTTAAATTCTAAATACAATTTGGGTAAAATAACATGCCCTATACCTACCTAAAGTGAATGGTTTTCGAGTTAAAATTTAAGAAATGAGTGTAAATCAAAAATAGCCTATAACTTTTTTGTTATTAACTTTGCGAATATGGAGGTAGAATTTTTGGAATCTTAAGACTGTTAATTGACTAATTCAAATCTTAGCACTTTGTGATTTCTCTATTAATATTACCAATTTACTTATTTATTTACGTTGTCATGGCGTAGAATTGTGATTGTTGTTAAGTTTTCAAAATAAATTATATCAAGATGACATATTTTTTGTAATTTAGATTGATAACACAGTACAACGCGATTTTCCTCCCATGAACAATTTTAACAGATTTTAAAAATAAAGGTTAAAAAACGTACCCGTGTCTTACTGTTTCACGAAATCATGTCATTTAATTTTTTTACACAGCCCTTCTTATTATTTTAACCTAAACAGATTTTTAATTCTCTATTTTGTTATAAATCATTTTTTTTCTTTAATTATGTCATGTTTTTACATAATACAAAAATTATACTTAAAGAAAATAACAGTTTTATTTTTTTTAAGTAAAAAATATTTCTGGTTTTAATTTTTAATTTTTTTGTAAATAAAACAACAGATTTGTATTTATCTTATATTAAATATATGTTGGAAACAAATCTTGATCTTTTAGTTTGACGATTATACATTGCTTTGGAATCTATAGTGGTATCAAAACCTAAAAACACCACTTGATATACAGGGTGTTTCACATTCGTGGTCCAAGTTTCTGGAGAACGGAAAAAATATAGATTTGAAATTTAAAAGCGTTTATTATTATTATTATTAAGTCTATTTTTTTTAAATATTTTGAACAAAATGCAACTTCCGGTTTGACCGGAAGTGACATCAACTTTGTTATTTCAAATTTTCAAATTAGTATAGGACATGGTACAGTAATTTTACTCAAAATTTTATGTAGAATTTAAAAATGTAAAAATATATGGGGTGTTCCATTTAAAATAATAAAGTCCGGTCAAGCCGCGGCTATAGATTTTACCACACTTCACTCGCACAAGTGAAATCAATAAGATTATAACACAGACTGTGGATTATAAAGTTATGTTATTGTTCTTAACGTAGGCTATTAACTGAAATAAAATTAATTTGAATTACAACGATGATAATTCAAAAAAGACAAATATGCCATAGTAAAATGAACAAATTTTACTTTAAAAACTGCGCATTACTTTATGTAAACGCAATTCACACAAAACCATAGATTTAACATAAACATTTTAAGTTCGACAAAGATTAAAATGTAAACATAATGTATTTCTTATTGCCATGACAATATAATAACAACTATTACTTTGTTGGATGAACATTTTTTTTTATAAAAGTTCAACATTGCTGCTTCATTATGGTAAATGAGAATTTTATTAACAGTAAAAAAAGTTTTTGTCCCAATAAGACACTGAAAATTTAATATAAAGGTACGTTAGGTGGTACATTTTTTATAGTCACCCATAATAATAATATTATGGGTGACTATAAAAAATGTACCACCTAACGTACCTTTATATTAAATTTTCAGTGTCTTATTGGGACAAAAACTTTTTTTTTTATATTATAACAAGTGGTATGATTATCATCGATGATATTTTCACGAGTCCGCAGGACGAGTGAAATGTGCTGCTTCGGTTTCAATGAGTAAATAACTTCGATTATTAATCATACCACGAGTTATATTTAGTGAGAAAATACAATGAATTTTAGGATTTAAAAAATTTTTAGATTGACATTTAAAATTAAAATGTGCTTTAAAATATAAAAAGACTTTAATAAACCTTATTTATTCAAACTTACCTTAATTTCATTATCGTTTACACCAACCCATCGATCTTTTAGAGTTTATAATTTATTATTTTATTGATATATATCAAACACAGAATTTAAATGACAGCAAATGTTAAATCAAGAAAAGTGTCAAAATCTTTAGTACCGTGTAAACAAGATGATAAAAAATATTGCCGCTGGGATAAAATGCGTAACTATGGAATGCTGGCATTTTATTGGTTCTAATATTAATGAATTGTATTGTCATTACAATTTTAAATTTAAGTTAAATAATAATATTTTATTAATCGCTTACAAAATTAGTTTCATTATCAGTGCATGTACATTTTAGTATTTAGTATTAGATACAGAAACCATTAATACTTCTTAGAAAATTATAGCAAATCATAAATATTAATAATTATTTAAAGAATCATAAAAACCAAAATTTATTTGGACGTTAATAGCAAACCATATGAAAATGTAGGTAATAATTATGAAATGGCGGTATTATTAATACGTTTAATAAACAATTTATTGTCAATTCATTGGAACTAATAGAAATAAAAATAAAACTGATATATTGCGAGTTATCCCATCGCATAACATAAATTTAATTAAACGACATAAAGTCGTGTGTGAAGTGTATAGAAATCTTTTATGAAAACAGTAAAAATCATCAGAGTTATTCCCTATCAATGATAACACTCACATAAAAATAAATAGGTTTCGGGATACGAAATGAAATGGGAAACATTTAGTTTTCCTCGTAAAAACCGACGCTCGCACATACGCGTTCAGTGGAAAGACCTGTGTTATGATATATCGTAAAAAAATAGAAAGAGAGTCTCTTCTCCCTTGCTCGTCGCGCGTCCTAAATATCGCCCGAATTAAGGGACAAATCCGTCTGTTTCTATTAGGGTGGGTTTTTACGCATTTCACATGATTTTTACTTGACTGACTTTTACCTTTGTTAGTTTTATTATGTCGAATGTTCAAACGTTATTACTACTATTGATTTGTTACATATTTTTGTTATTTTCAATTAAGTTTTATTTATAAAAAAATTATATTTTTTGACCATAAATTACCTATTTTTAACTATGTATTTATTAGGGTGGTTCTTATTTGACCGATGTCGAAATTTTAATCGTGCCGCCCCCTCATTTGTTTTTAAAAAATATAAAAAAGTGTATGCCAAATTTGAATGTCTTAACTTATTTCCTTCTATTGCCTGTAACAACGAGAAGTTTTCCAGATAGAGGATTTTTGCCTTTAATGTATTAATTTTTTAAAATTACTATTAATTTATGAAAAAGTATAATTTTTTGAGAAAATGTAGAGGACATAAGTTACTTTTAAACAAAAAAAAGAAATCATGTATTTTCATCTTAAGGTCTTTTTTACTTCGCTCGATTATTACTTACAGTTTTTCATATGGGGGATTTTTGCTTTAAAACGCAATAATTTTATAAAATTATTAATAATATATGAACAATTCTATTTTTTTTTTTGAGAAAATGAAGCGAAACAAAAAGAAAGAATTCATGTATGTCCATCGTAAGGTCTTTTTTACTTCTCTCAATTATTACTTTTATTGTTATTTTATTGAAAATGGCATAAAAAACAAAATATCAGTGATGATTTGTATTTAATGCATAATTAGTGTGTTTTGAAACGTAATTTCGTATCTTCTAATGTTGGTGCTACCTAAATATCTTTTAGGCAATCTTAAATTATTTGTTTTATAAAACATTAGAAAAATACAAAATTACAATTATGTATATAATAAAATTGATTTTTAGATTTTTTTCGGGCCGGCAAATTGTCCAATATTGTAAAACTCGTATATTTATACGAATTATTTAAAAAATTGTACAAAAGAGTAACATTTATTTTTAAAATATATAACAGATTTCAACTCTTTTCTTGACAATATTGTTCAAATTTTTAAATAAAAAATCTTAATGTTTTCAACAAATTATAGAAAAATGACTTAAACAAACTAATTAGAAAAAATAATCCAACTATCTTGGAATCCAAGACTTGGATAACGTAGCACATTTATAGAAAATTATGCATGCATGTTGCATGTTGCGATCTGATTGGCTTACCAAAAATATTAAAAAATTTCTTAAATACAAAAAGTACTTCATAACTTGTTGAGTTTTGGAAATTTAAAAAAATGGTCATGTTAAATTTTTTTAAGATTTCTTAAGGAATTCGAGTATAAAAAAATTTTAGGTACCTATAGTTTCAAATTAAAATTTTTGTGACGAAATTATTTTAAAAACAACAATATTGACTATATTATGTATAAAGTTTTTTTTAGTTGCTTGCGAGCGAGTGTTTAATAAAAATGAGTGTCTAAAGAAGTTTATAAAACGAGTTGCATACTATACTTTATCTACGACGAACACAGAAGAATTTAAAGACAATTTTATGTTAAACATTTGAAATCTATCAAATGTCAACGGATTTAACCTTTCTTTTCCCAAATTTATAATAAAGCCATTGCTTTCTTCAGCCCGTGACTAAAACGCCATAAAGCCACAGTTTGTCAATGTATACCTATAGGTGTAGATAATAGTATATTATGTATCAAGTTTGATAAACGCCATTTTATTCACGAATTTAATTTAGGCACGAACGAGCTTGCGAGCGAGTGCTTAATTAAATGAGTGCCTATAGAAAAGTTTCTTATTACACTTTTTCTAATTAAGGCACGAACGAGCTTGCGAGCGAGTGCTTAATTAAATGAGTGTCTATAGAATAGTATATTAAAGTACAAGTTGCAGAAGGCCACATATTCTTGCACGAATTCGAAATTTGGCCTCGAGCGACGAAGGAGCGAGTGGACGAACGAATGAGTGCGAGAATAGCCTTCTGCAACATGTGATTTATACTATTTTCTCGATTTTAACTTTTATTTAGGTTTTTTTAATTGTTTTGTGGTCGTTGTTAGTTGGGGGATTTTTCTCGCAAAATGTCAGTTGGCAACACAAAATGCATGGACAGGTAGATTTATTTTTATTTACTATTTATTAATAATCTGTCTGTATTTGTCAACTGGATAATAAGGTTTTGTGTAAGTATTGTATTATTTTTTAATGTTTTCTGATATTTTTGAACAATTGTGTTTACTTTTAGCAGTGAAAAATGTCACAGGAGGTTTTAAAAGCAACACCGAACATTACAATAAAAGTTTCCAATAAAATATAGTTTGATTGACCTGTTTGGCTTCATTTTCAATAAAAGTGTAGTTCAGGTTGCACTAGTGCAGGATAACAAACAAAGCTATTATAAATAATCCTAAAAGTAATGAATTTGAGGTTATTAAACAGTTTGACATTTTGGGGGTACCAATACTTAAAAACTAAATGTTACCAAAAATCGTTTAAGAATGAGCCTCATTCTTCAACGATTTTGCGTGCGAGAATATGACATTCTTACATAAAAATCGAGAAAAGTTTCTTATTACAATTTTCTACGACAAATACTTAATACTATCTAAAAAGTGATTTAAATAAAATATTTGTATAAAGCCACATCCATACGAAAATAAAGTAACCATTCCAATAAACATTTTTGACGTAATTTTCACCATTAACATTGCCCGTTATTATTAAACTTAACAATTATTTATACTTCAAAATATTAAAATAATTTCAAAATATGATTATGTTAAGAACTATTTTATCTTTTGATTTTTTATTTCTATATTTGCAAAATATTATCACAAAGTATTAAAAAACACGGGAAATGTTAAAGGTACAAAAAGTGGCAAGTTGTATTTATTGAAATTCCCGTTAGAATTTTTAACTGGGGAATCTACCGGCGTTAAAATCTTAAATTTTTCTGTGTAAATCAAATTTATCCATTGAATATAGACTAACAATCGATATAAAAGCAGTTTTCACAGTAAAAGAGAAGAGAATGTTTTATGGGCACTGTACGCACAATTTTTAACGATTTTTGAGAAATCTGAAATATGTACGATAATGGGCGTTTTAAAGGTGAAAGTGAAAAAAATATTTTTTTTATCTTGTCAGTATACACGGAGAGAAAAGTATAATGCTGATTACCATAATTATAATACCCTTTACAATAAATTATATTAGTATTTGGGACAACTATCTTGTATATTGCCAGATACTATGCATATTTAGTAATTTTTAATTATCCATGTATATTAAACCTTAAGGTAAAATATTATTATTCTCAACCAATTTTGTTTTTAATTCTTATTATAAATAGATTTTTTTCATTATTAAAAAGTATAGTAAATTTTTAAATATTATGTTGCCATTTTAAATATAAAATATTTTAAAATAGAATATTTTTATATGTTAACAAATAAAAATTGTTACATATTTATTGTACTTTTTAATATACAAAAATGTTATGAAAAAGAATTGAACCTACACCTCTCCAAAGTTTTTTTGTTTTGAGTGCGTTCCATCAACTTCAAATACAGACAGACAGGTGTTTTGACCTATATTGGGCATCAACAGTGTCGACACGACACTGTCGAGAAACTTGTAGTAGTGGAACACACCCAAAACAAATAAATTCCTGAGCTTATATAACATGGTTGGTAAGCCAACAGAGGTGAGATGTAAGAACATCACGTGATCCACACCGTCTAACGACGCGTCGCGACGTGGACTTTGCCGCAATCGGTACATACTATGCAACCAAGTAGGTTCAATTCTTTCTTATAAGTATTACCAGTAAAAGTATCTTTATAAAGATACTTTTACGTTTAAGGTAAATAAACAATATATTTAAATATAATATACAATATAGTAAGTCATGACATTTTAAACATTCAATTTTCTTAGTTTCTTTAATAAACTTTCTTGACCATTACTAAAAATATATTTTTACTATATTTTTTATTAATGTGTAATATATTATAATATTAGATGTACACCTTTGTAGATAGTAAAATCAATTTACTATACGAACATATTAAAAATTAAAATATATATTATACATTTATGATTTAGTAATATTGGTGTTGTAATCTTTACTAAAATTGTATAATAAAAAATAGTATTTTGTATTACAATCTTAATATTGTATTGACGAATATATAATATTGTTAGCCTAAAAATTTGTTAAAGTAAATTTTACTTTATTTTTTTTACTATCTAAAATTTACTATGCATTTCTCTCCGCGTATTTTTCGACTTATAAACCATGGTTGCAACCCTGGAAATGTCAGAACCGTATAAAAAATAAATCTTGCTAAACAGTATTTTCCATAAAAACAACACCCACTTTTTCCACGATTTTGTTTGGTTTAAGGCAAAGTTAAGCGTCCAGGTTAATGGATAAACGATAGACGTACGTACGGGGGTGTTTTTTCTGCGTGAAACTCGGCGATATGGATCTGGGGAGGCCGCAGCGGCAGCCTCCGATCCAGTCGAGTCGAATGCGTTTTTTTCGATACATTTGCCGATAAAACAGTGGGTATCTCGCGGGACTCGCTTATTGATATCGCATTTATTGGCATTATAGATTCTGTCGGCTGATTGAATGTTTATGTAGCCGTGCTGAGATCTTTTCAGACTCCGTCACCCCCGATATACCCCCAATACTTATTCGCTTTTCACTTATACGACACATTCGGAACCGTCTATGTTTTTCTTGCATTATGGGAAATGTATTTTTGTGTTGTGTAGGTTTGGCAATGTTTTCCATAAATATAAAAAAGTTACTTAGCTTTATCGCAGCTTTTACAGGTTATTGGCGTCGACAATATTTTATGCCCACATACAGGGTAATGCACAAAAGCAATACTTGCAGATTTGGAATCTCATATACACAGTAAAAAAATATTTATCAATTTTAACCAAATATTAACTAGATTTTAGCATAACTTTATGTTAAGTTTAAAACCAACTGTAATATGTTTACTAATTGAATAAGTAGTTTGTAATTTTAACAAAGATTTTGTAGATTTACTAATAATTCAACCATAATTCTTGTGATTAAAAAAAAAATAACACATAACTATATAAATCAAAACAAAAATAACATAGGTACACACAATTAAATCATCAAATTATATGGAAATTTGGTACAATATAATTATTAGTACTACTACAACACTTACTGATATATTTCGTAACTTTAACCCACTTCACTGTATCTCCTAATTTATGTGATGGCATCTTGGTAAGCAGAAAATGTTTTGATTGACTGCCTGAAATCACGTGTGCTTTTTCAACTAAATAATTTGTTAAAAATTAACAAAATTATCTGTAACCTTTGAAATTAACAAAATGCTTACAAAATTTCATATTACCTTTACAAAACTTTCGTTAAAATATTTTTTTTGTTAAAATATACTTGCAAAACCTGGTTTTCTAAAAAAAATTATGTTAAAATTTTACAAAATAAAATTAACAAACCACAAACTCATTTTATCTATTTTGGTTTCATAATGACTTCATTATAACACCGCTTTTGGTTCTTTAATGAGGTACTTTATTCCACCCAAAATTTTGATTTTATAGGTTGGCTACTGGTAAAATACAATTTTGAATACCTATAGGTTATAATATTTTTATGATTTGTTTTCTAGTACTTACGAGACTTTTCGTGCAATAAATTTTGTTTAACACCAAAGAAAATCCTTTTTTCTTCTTTAACAGCCGCTTATTGTAAATACTTATTGTAAATTAACGACGCCATAGCGAAAGAATGTGATAATGTTTGAAAGGTTAATGACCTTTCAAACTTCAAACTGTGATACCAACTATGTAAAGTAAAATTCCACCAAATTAAATATAAGGTATAAAATTAATTTGTTTTATGAAATGTTTGCAAAATAGATAAAATAGCATAAAGAACTCATGTCATAAGACCTTTTGTCGCACTTGTCCATTATAAAACTCGCTCCTTCGTCGCTCGTTTTATAAATTGTCCGCGTGCGACAAAATGACGTCTTATGACATTAGTTCTTTAATATACTATTAACAAATCTGATTTTTTTAACAGTGTATTGTGTAAAATTTTAATAAATTAATTAAATTAAATTATTATTAAATTAAACAAAATAAGTCGTTAAAAATCTATAAGCGGGAAATTTGTTTTATAGTTTTTGTAATTTTTTCAATAAGTCTTACGGTAAGAAATATAAAAAATAGGGTTTAAGTTATAACAAAATAAATTAATTTTTATTATAAGTATACTATGGGAATTTCCCAAATAATCCTTCGATTTTTGAAGTTAAAAGGAAAATTAGAACCCATATTGGAAAATAATCCAATTAATAAAATTACGTCACGTTATAAATAAATAAATTCTTTCTAGGTTAACCAATATTTTTTCAAATATCTGAGGTAGTAAAAGCATACTAAAAATATCAGTTCACTAAGTAAATTAAACACATCCAAATCAATCGAATCAAATATAAAATATTATTAAAAATTGAAACAAATAACTTTTATAACCATTTATGTAGGTGATTCTATCCTCCATGAATCTGTTTTTCTTTAAATTTTATGCAACGGATGGGGCTTTAATCATTTTAAATAAGCAAAAACCTCTGTTTACGACATTATAGATGCATGTGATTCCTGAACCTATTCACCGTGAAGTGTAATATCTCAGTAAGTAGATGTTTTTATAAATATTTTATGTATGTACAATTGTATTTTTTTAAAATATTAAGGGGTCAAAAGATACAATAACTTATTTCAAATATACAAAGGGATGTTTAAAAAAAACATACGAAATTCTAACCTCCGTGAAGCTCTAATATTCAAAATGTATGATTTCTTAAAATTCTTGCATTAGTGGAGAAACACTTATGTTATGTTATTACTAGACCTGGTGGCTTCCCAAAAACCCCATTCTAGACTAACAGTGAAACAACCAAAAATAAAAAAATAATCATTTTCACTTGGGGGACATATCAATATATTCACTCAAGTATTTATTTCAATTTCTCGTTATAAAAATCAAATTAAACCATAAAATATCAAATAAAACCATTTTGTTGACAAAAAAACATTAGTAAAAAAGCTGGAGAATACAAAATAATTCATCTCCATGATTTTCTAGTTTATTTATTATTAGTGGCTGTATCGTTTAATCTGAAATTTCATTTATTTTGATTCTCTTAAAATTATTACCCGTTCTTAGTTTTAAGAAGCAAATAGTCAATAACCTGGCAAAAACACAAATAGGTACAAGAAATTCTAAGAACAGTTCCCCTTAATTAAATTTTGATGTCCCAAAATACGCATTTTATAGCTAATATCCATAAAGTTTATATCTTTGTACGTGTGGTAGCTTAAAAGCAATTTAAGAGTCTTAAAAGTCCTGCCTAATTTACAATTCGTATAAGAATTATTAGAGCCAATTTCGGCCTGTGTATACTTATGCATATACAAGCTTCCTTTTTAATACTTAATGTCTACAAAACCGCTCTCACACGCACGCAGAAAGAAAGAAAGAGACTGAAACGCAAAAAGGTTGTTAATAAGTTATAAATTAATAAAAGTCCATTATACGTACGGCAAAATGACCGCCGGATTATTGTGCGGATGGAATTCTTTGCTTTCCAGGATTAGCGGCGTCTTTAAGTGCGGCCATTATAAGGATCACAATCGTTTGTGGCCGCGGGAAGGGTGAAAACTCATCACTAAGGACTTAATGTACTCTTGTATTTCGGTATTTCGGGGGTTTTATTTGAGTATCTGGAAAAACAAACAGAAAAATTAAATTATAATTATAATTTAATGATTTACGTAGGTATATATACTAGGGTGTTTCAAAAAAATCTGCACTAGACTCTATAATATATATATATATATATATATATATATATATTAGGGTGCTTCATTTTTAAGCAACATTTTTTTTTTCAAAGTCCCACCTAAAAATTTTGTAACCGGTAAGAAAACAAAAATGTTGAGCTATTACAATGCTCTTAATCTTTATTTTAAGCCGTTGCTATTCAATTTTTAAATATTTCCCTTTAAAAACCATTAAAAAACAATGTTTTATTCTTTTTTCCTTCCGCTCGTACAGTAAGAATATTTTTTTCGAATTTCGGTTCTAAAATCTTTATACAGGATGAAATTATCTTCAAAAATGTCCATTTAAGCAAGTCTGTAAGTTGAATATGTTCTTCACAAATTGTCGTTCTACTCGAAAATCTTCTAAAATAGCAGTAAATTGTATTTGGAGACTAAACTATTGATTCTAGATAAAAAACGTAAATAATAATTTTGTAGGGAATTTTTCGCCCTACAAATTTGTTAAGAATTATTTTTCTGTATCACTCAAAGTTTAGCTTGTACAGCCACTCTTTCACGTAACTCTAATAGTATAGTTATTACAGTCGTCAGAAAGAATTTGACACTTAGAGTGGCTGTACCAGCTAAACTTTAAGTGATACAGAAAAATATTTTGTAACAAAATTGTAGGGCACAAAATTCCCTACAAAATTGTTATTTACCTTTTTTATCTACAATCAAAAGTTTAGTCTCCTAATACGATTTACTGCTATTTTACAAGATTTTCGAGAAGAACGGCAATTTGTGAAGAACATATTCAACATACAGACTTGCTTAAATAGACATTTTTGAAGATAATTTCATCCTGTATAAAGATTTTAGAACCAAAATTCGAAAAAAATATTCTTACTGTACGAGCGGAGGGAGAAAAGAATAAAACATTGTTTTTTAATGGTTTTTAAAGGGAAATATTTAAAAATTGAATAGCAACGGCTTAAAATAAAGATAAAGAGCATTGTAATAGCTCAAAATTTTTGTTTCTTGATCGATTACAAGATTTTCAGATGGGACTTTGAAAAAAAAAATGTCGCTCTAAAATGAAGCACCCTAATATATATATATACATATATATATATATATTAGGGTGTTTCAAAAAAATCGACTTTTTCTTTTTATTCAAATGGTCAGCAAATTCTTTCAGAGGATGTCAAAACAAAGACCTCGTTAAAATTTGAGCTTTTAATTTGAAGATTTAGAGTAGGGATGCACCGAGTAGTGGTTTTTAAAAAAGCCGGGTACCGGGTTTGCCTAAAATTTAAACACCGGGTACCGGGTACGGCTAGGCCGGGTACCGGGTACCGGGTACCGGGTATTCACCGAAACGAATGCACATAACCCAACTTTATTAGATCAGATTGATCAGTAGTGCGCTTGCGAGTGCAAGTATTTGATGTTAAATGTTAATTATTATTTAGACAATGAGTGTTCATGAGCGAAGTGCGGTGTGGGAATTTTATGAGGTATGCGAAGAAGACAGCAAAATGGCAATATGTCTAATATGCCTAAACTGTCCCAAATGTGTCAAAAATATTTGTGCTCTCCACCATCCAGTGTCTATTCCGAGAAAATATTTTCAGAAGCTGGGAATGTATTTGATACAAAAAGAAATCGTCTTTTACCAGAAAATGGAGAAAAACTTATTTTTTTGCACCACAATGCCCCCCTGCTTAATTATGAATATTAAATAAATAATGTGTCAGTGTCAGAGGGAAGTTTCATTAATAAAAATTAATTATTAAATGGAAGCAAATAATTTATCTTATTTTTATAATCAATGTTAATTTTTTTTAATATGTTTATTTTAAGAGTTAATGTTGTTTTTGAATATTAATTTATAAATTAAAAATAAAACTTCTAATTTTTTTGTTTTGTCAATGTACCCGGTTTACTCGGCCGGGTACTGACTAGTACCCGGTGAAACCGGGTTACCCGGTTTTTTCGTTATTTGGCCGGGTACTCGGCCATACCGGGTACCGACCGGGTACCCGGTGCATCCCTAATTTAGAGGTCGCGGATTGCAATTTTCTATTTCCCATTTAAATAACATAGGAATTTTTTTTTTTAACTTTGGAATTTTATACGTCTATATCGAATCAACTTATGGCAAGGAACATCTTAGATTTTTATAGTAAATTTAACGCTCTATAAAAAATGTCTCTTATAATTTTTCTATAAATTGATTTCATCCTGAGTTATTCGGGCCGTAGCTCCTTTAGGGAGCATTTTTTGATACATGTTTATTAAACAAAAAAAGTGATATTTTTATACGAATAATGCACTGTTTAAGTTTGGCCCCCTAATTTCGGGACACCCGTATAATGATAATTGTACCAAAAATGTTAAAAAAACGAGAAAATTCGATGGAAATCAAACTTTGGCCTCGAATAACTCTGGAAGGAATCAATTTATAGAAAAATGATAGGAGACCTTTTTTGTAGAGCGTTAAATTTACTATGAAAATCTAAGATGATCCTTGACATAAGTTAATTCGATTCAGACGTATAAAATTTCAAAGTTAAAAAAAAATTAATTAATTAAATGTTATTTAAATGGGAAATAGAAAATTGCGATCCGAGACCTCTAAATCTTCAAATTAAAAGCTCAAATTTTGACGAGGTCTTTGTGTTGACATCCTCTGAAAGAATTTGCCGACCATTTGAAGAAAAAGAAAAAGTCGATTTTTTTGAAACACCCTAATATATATATATATATATATATATATGTATATATATATATATATATATATATATATATATATATATATTATAGA
This sequence comes from Brassicogethes aeneus, assembly GCA_921294245.1. Classification (NCBI taxonomy): domain Eukaryota; kingdom Metazoa; phylum Arthropoda; class Insecta; order Coleoptera; family Nitidulidae; genus Brassicogethes; species Brassicogethes aeneus. The sequence goes on from OV121138.1 coordinate 5,361,472, forward strand.
GTCTAGTGCAAATTTTGAAAAAATATTTTAAATTACTCAAAATTTATTAAAAAAGAAGTTTTCTTTTCTCAGTAGGTAATACATTAATTTAATCATTTAAAATTTATAGAAAAGAATAAATTAAAACCTTTAACAAAATTAAACGTATACTTTAATAAACTATTTCGCAGAATCAAGTTTTTATTTATTAATTATGTATTATAACATATGTATGTATATTAGGGTGTTTCAAAAAAATTAACAATTATTTTTTTTTCAACGGTGTTGAAAATTTAATAGTACATTAAAAAACAAAAATGTTGGCGCCTATTTGAGCCCTTAATATTAATATTAAGGTTTGCCTCAATTCATTTTTTGTTTTTCCATTTCAATAACACGTAGAGTTACCGCGAGACGAGACGAGACGAGATAAGGCCTTGTCTCGTCTCGTCTCGAAATTTCGAGATAACATTTTTCGAGACGAGACGAGACAAGTTCGAGACGAGACGAGACAAGGCCTTATCTCGTCTCGTCTCGTTTTGTCTCGTTTGTCTCGAATTGTTTTGGGTTTTTTGGTTTATCTCAATTTAATTTTGAATTATCGGATAAATTCAATAAAAAATGTCTTACTCAAAAAACAATAAAGATATAAGCTCTTAAAAGTGGGATAATCTAAAATGATAACGCAGTTATTCGCCTCACTCTTAATAGATCCACGTCACAAATTGGAAACCTTTTCAATGACTTTCTGTGGTGCAGAAATGAAAAATAAATCATACCAAAAATTTGAAACAATTTATTGTGAAAAATACGCACCGACTAGGCCAATTTCACCTATATAAGAAACTGAAGAACAATCTGGCTCAGATGAAGACATGGATATTGAATTTTTATTCAAAAAGGCTACTCCTCAATCCGAAACTGAAGAGTTTTGGAAACAAGAACTAAACGCATACAGAGAGAGCATCAAAAGGGGAAATATTGATGGAATGGTGGAAAAGAAATGAAGTAAATTATCCACACATTTCAAAGATGGCAAGAGACCTATTAAGTATTACCGCCACAAGCGTTCCTTCAGAACGCCTTTTTTCAAAAGCTGGAACTTCGGAATCGACCTAATGCTGAGTCTGCTCGTTCATTATTATGTCTTAATTCATGGTACACTTGTAGGTACGTTAAAAGATAAGCTAAACTTTGATTAGTGAAACTTACCTATTCCTATACTTACCCCATGCAGTAATACCTAAATATTTTTTAATGATTTAGGATTTTTTTTAGTTACCTATTTCCCTGTAATGTGATATTCGTACTAACAATGTTAATGATATATTTAATACCTATTTATTTTCAGTTTAGAGTTTATTGATTTATTTTATTTATTATAAAATACATTTATTTGGTTTCTTTTTTACTGTTTATTCTCTATAAGGTATGTATTAGGGTGTCCCTTATTTTTTATTTTTTTACGCATACCCTCTAATTATATTTATTACGTGTTTATATACTCCCAGTAAAAATTTCAGCTCATTCTATAAACGGGAACCCGTGCCGACTTGCATCTGAACCCTCCGTGAGCCATCGTTATGCGCGCGGTATTTTGTAACACGGTTGGCCGCGAGGTCTTCGATCGTAAGTCATTTTGTGTTTGTTATTATGTGACCCTTATATTATAAATTATTGACAAATGTTAAAATATAGTTTTATTTATGTGTATACTTTGATAAAAATGTATATTTTCACAGGGAGTGGCTAGTTACCCGGAAGGGTCTAGTGAATATGCCGTAAACTCTGAAATTGATAAACTTAATGGGATTTACTCTAAATAACTAAAAGAGTCTATTGTGAGAGATGACTACCGAAAACTGTCTGAAATATTTTTGGGAGGACATCAAGAAAAGAAATGCGTATAAAAAGCTGAAATTTCATATAACAGTATATTTTAGCAATACTAATTAGTATATTAATATATTTAAGGGATAAAATCAACTAATTTTTTTTTGGTTATTTTTTAGCTGTCATTCAGATATAATAAAAAATAGAGTTTCGGGTAATTAGTTTTACAGCCTATTCACCCGACACTTTCGGGTAACTAGCCACTTCCTGTAAAAATATTCATTTTTATTAAAGTATACACATAAATAAAACTATATTTTAACATTTTTTAATAATTTATAATATAAGGGTCACATAATAATAAACACAAAATGACTTACGATCGAAGACCTAGCGGCCAACCGTGTTACAAAATACCGCGTGCCTAACGTTGGCTAATGGAGGGTTCAGATGCAAGTCGGCACGGGTTCCCGTTTATAAAATGAGCTGAAATTTTTACTGGGAGTATATAAACACGTAATAAATATAATTAGAGGGTATGCGTAAAAAAATAAAAAATAAGGGACACCCTAGTATGTATGTATGTCCTCGAAAACACCATGCAGTTTTTGAATAAAGGTTTTATATTTTATTACGTTTTATTTTAACAATTTATATGCACGTATTACCAGCTTATACCCTATAATGCTGTTTTTTGCTAATTCTGAAGTTAAAAACAATTATTAAAACTTAAATGCTGTTATTATAATTCGTTTAAAGCGTATTAAGTCATTAAAATATTTCGAATATGTCTCGAATATGTCTCGTCTCGTCTCGTCTCGCCTTGTCTCGAAGGATGTTATCTCGTCTCGTCTCGTCTCGAAATTCGAGACAAAATGCTCTCGAGACGAGACAAAATGGCTTCGAGACGAGACGAGACGAGACGAGACGTCTCGTGTCTCGTGTCTCGCGGCACCTCTAATAACACGGGAATTTTTATTTTTTAAATTTTGAATTCTTATAACTTTGGAATGGTTTGTTTTTACAACACTCAAGCAAGAGGAGTTATAGACAATTTCAAGCTCTACAAAAAACATCTGAAGATCAACCGTTTCAAAGATATCAGCTATCAAAAATAACACTAATAAAAAATTTCAAATATTTTCAAATAAAATACAAAAAAATATCATATTCCATATTTATATTATTTTTTATGTAAAATTACTTTAATTCTGTTAATCTGAGACTTTAAACTTTTTTTTATAAATATATATATGTATACATATTAGGGTGTGCCAAAAAAACTCGATATATTTTTTTTCTTGCTCTCCGCCCAAAATATCGTAGAATGTGTCCGAACAAATATTCTATTAAAAGCGGAGCTCATAATTTCAATTTTAAGAGGTCCCTCATCGAATCTGAAGTTTTGCCGCTTAAATAACACAGAAAACTGACTGTTTTACCTTATTTATTCTTGCATCCTAGGAAGAATTTTTTTTTTCATAAAATCCATGACCAAATCTTACAAAGCATTAAATTTGGAAGAAAAAATCTTATTGAGCCGAATTTCTATTTTCATTATTTGATTTTTTACAGAGCTTTAAATTTAGAATTTTACGTTTTTTGCCTTTTTCAGCTAAACTATTGAAGTTAGACGAAAAAGTCAAATGGCAATTTTTTAGCTTGTCTGATGGACCACAAAAAAGTTTTAGGCGAATTTTTTGTATCGTCAATATTCTAAAAGTTACAGGCGTATAAATTCATCATTTTTGTATTATTAACTTTAAATTTAAAGCTCTGTAAAAAATCAAATAATGAAAATAGAAATTCGGCTTAATAAGATTTTTTTGTCCAAATTTAATGCTTGGTAAGAATTAGTCATGGATTTTATGAAAAAAAAATTTCTTCCTAGGTTGCAAGAATAAATAAGGTACAAAAGTCAGTTTTCTGTGTTATTTAAGCGGCAAAACTTCAGATTCGATGAGGGACCTCTTAAAATTGAAATTATGAGCTCCGCTTTTAACAGAATATTTGTTCGGACATATTCTACGATATTTTGGGCGGAGAGCAAGAAAAAAAATATATCGAGTTTTTTTGGCACACCCTAATACATATATATACATATTTGAAACACCCTGTATATACATTATGTATATAAATAAAAAAAAGTTTACAGTCTCAGGTTAACAGAATTAAAGTGATTTTACATAAAAAATAATATAAATATGGCATATGGTATATTTTTGTATTATATTTGAAAATATTTGAAATTTTTTATTAGTGTTATTTTTGATCGCTTATATCTTTGAAACGGTTGATCTGAAGAACTTTGACCTTCAGATGTTTTTTGTAGAGCGTAAAATTGTCTATAAAACCTCTCGCTTGGATGTTGCGAAAACAAACCATTCCAAAGTTATAAGAATTCAAAATTTAAAAAATTAAAATTCCCGTGTTATTGCAATGGAAAAACAACAAATGAATTGAGGCAAACCTTAATATTAATATTAAGAGCTCAAATATGCGCCAAAATTTTTGTTTTTAATGTACTATAAATTTTTCAACACCATTAGAAAAAAAAAATTAGTTTTTTTTAAACACCCTAATATGTATATATGTACATATATATATATTATGTTTTATTATTGGTTTGTTTAAATTATCTTATTTTTTGAATAAAACAAATTATTAAAATGAATGGCATTTTCTGACCACGCCACTGATCTTTGGACAAAATTATTCATCGCGAATTATAAAAATGTTGTAGGCAAAATTTTGAAAAATTGCTAAAAACAATTTAAAAATTGTTTTTTTACAAAAACCCCGAAAAAAATAGATTACCTTTCTTCCATGAACGCAAATAAGTTATAAACCGCTGTGAACAAATGCAAATAGCAAAGATAACGGTGTCTTGTTTGAATTTTGTGACTGAGGCGACGCCAGGCTGCTTAGCATCGAATAATGGGCGTCTTAAAACAAAAGATGTACTTAAACATAATTGGCTGAATGTGGCCAGGCAGGGCCTCCTTTATCATAATATGTAATTAAACGCACCATTTTGAATCGTATTGTTCCAAAACTGTGTAATCAAATATTTACACTTTGATGTTTTACAATTTAATTATATGGAGTTTATTTAAAGCTGCTGTTTGTTTTACTAAATTTATTAGCCAAATCATTGTTATATACTTGGTAAATATTAATTATTATTTCGGAAAAATTCTCGAATGAAATTTGACAAACAATAATTTTATTGCGTGTGTGCCATATGTTAATTGAATGTTGTTAATATATTAATGTTAGTTAATTATATTTATAGGTCATTTTGCATGTAGTTTGTTCACAATATTTTAATTAACATAATTTAAATTTTAACTATATTGAAATTAGCATGCATATATTTTACTTTAATTTAAAATTTTGCCTAGGATAGAGATGTAATTTGAAAAAAAAACGTCTGTTTTTTTCACATTTTATGTCAATTTTCAAACTTTCAAATATTAATATGGCTAGATTTTTCACTTACAATATCTACCCTCTCTCTCTCTCTCTCTCATAGCCTATAGCTCCCTCTAACTTACTTTTCGTTATTGCAATATTTTATTGTAATATTCACTTATAAAGTGTTTGTGGAATGGACCCATAATGTAAAATGTTCAAATTTTTTTTTATCATTGCAAATTATATAAATGTATTTATTAATTTGATAAGAAAAATTTAAAACAACCTAAAAAATTGAAATTGTGAAAAAAAACAAGGTAAATCTTGTAATATGACCTAAAAATAAATTAAATATTGCCCGTATAAAAAACATTTTTTTTTAAATAAGTAATTTTTTTTACTCCCACCTTTAAATACGCCCTTTATCGTACATGTTTCCATGACACTAAGTGACCTTTTAAATACACATTGACAAGTTGTGGCTTTATGGCGCTTTAGTCACGGTCTGAAGTTAGTTTTAAGTTAGTTGACAGTTGTCAAATGTCATACAATCGTTAAAATAAATAAATGTGAAAATTATTTTATTATCTCAATACAAAAATACAAAAGTATTAAATAGTTTCTTAACGCCAATATTTGAAAGTTTTATAACTTAAATTCGGGCTCCGCTGTAAAGTGCTCATAAAATATTTTCTTTACTTTCACTGTGAAAAACTGTCAATTTTCAAGAAATACATTTCGATTTATAACCTTTATAATCTGTGTTTATAAAATAACTAAATTTGACATTTGACGGTGACACACGATTGTTTCATAGATGGCGCTCTATACAATTTTTTGAATTAAATCATTTTAAGATAATAATAAGTATTTGTCGTAGAAAAAGTATAGTATGCACAATGTTTATAAACTTTTCTATACATTCATTAATTTAAGCACTCGCTCGCAAGCTCGCTCGTGCCTAAATTAAATTCGTGTATAAAATGTCGTTTATCAAACTTGATACATAATATACTATTTAAGCAGGGATTCTTAAAACTTATATACAGACAAGTTTGTTGAGAACATTTTGGAAAATTTATCTAAAATAAACCTATAAACCAAAAACTATTGAACAAACGAGTCAAATCTATAGATTAATTTTGCAGAAACAGAAAACTGTTAAAATACATTTGTGGGTCTAAAAAATTATTTAATTATTTTAAATCCTATAAAGAGAGAAATTGTTTTTATTGTTATAATTAAAGAAACACTTATTTTAATTCACACCTACTTTCTTAAATAAAAACTGTTTAAAAAGTAGATCCTCTCTGAACAATAATTATCGAAGTAACATAAAGAATTAATGCTTAGTGTATAAAACCCCGTAAAAACATTTCCCAAATCAGCACTTAGTGTTTTAGTTTAAATGAAAATTAAAACTAAGTATTGAATATTAGTCTAGAGAATAATTTTAATGTATTTGTTTGTTTTCCTAAATAACCAAGATCCCAGGGTATTAAATCTTATCAATTACGTGTTGTTTGTGCTATACCTGTAGCTTAAATTTTATTTTATTTCATTTTCGCCGTTACTAGTTTAATAAAATTAATTTTTTTACAGACTTGTGTTAAAATAAATTAATATTTTAATTTTTTTCAAATAATTTAATTTTTAACTTACTTAACAGCATTTTAATTATTTAAACCCTTATTTTTTAAATGGATTTTGTCCACAAATACACTCACAGGCAAAATAATCGATCCACACAAATTTTCGATGAATTTCAATCGCAAATAACTTTTTTATTTGATGTCGGATTTAAACGAATATTAAAGAATATTGTAGATAAATTAATGGACATTCGCTCACATTTTAAAAAATTAGTAAAAAATAGACGTACGTTTATATATATATATATATATATTATATATATTTATTATAATATACAAGTTTAAACAAAATAGTAGATTATGTCATAAGGAGTAGAAGTGACTCTTTTTGTGGTGAGTACAGAGATTGGCGGCCGAAGCATAGCTGAGGCAGGCAACTGTACGAAGCACAAAAAGAGCTTCTACTCCAAATAACATATACAATTTTTTTTCAAGGGCGTAATATAAATAGGATAAGCAATAGAATTATTTTATTTACTCATAACTTATGTGGTATAAAATTTTGGCTAAAAGCATTATAAATTATTGTTAAAAACTAAAAACTTATAACCCTTACTTACAATGCCGATAAATATCCTAAACTAAAAATAAACACTGCTCTGTCAAAATGCTGCGCTTGAATTAATTTTGACGTACTGACATTTGTTTGGAGTTCCGACATTGGCGACTCGTCTATCATCATAATATTATACTAATAAACTAGTTGTTCTTTGTTTCGTTCAATTAAAATTTAATAAATAATATCTAAATATTCCGTGCGATTATAATTAATATAATTAATACATCGTGATTGCTTTGTATGAAATGCTAAATTAATTTTATTATTTGACGTCGATTGAGACACCTATGGATTTACTTCTATCCCTAGGCTTTTTTGAGTTTTTTGTCTGCCGCTAATGAAAAAGACGCACTTCAACTATCTCTATACAGGCATATAAGGTTGTATATCATGGCCGCTTGAAAAAAAAGATGTTTTTTACCATAAGTTTAAGACACTCTGTAGAGTGGCAAAACCGTATATTGTTCTAAATTTTACAGTTTTAACTATCAAGTCACATTTATTTTTAACAGTTTTGTTTTTGGTTCACCCTCATATATATGGTAAAAAACATCTTTTTGTTTAAACCTGTATATTATAAACGTACGTCTATTTTTTAGTAATTTTTTAAAATGTTAGCGATTGTCCATTAATTTATCTACAATATTCTTTAATATTCGTTTAAATCCGACATTAAATAAAAAAGTTATTTGCGATTGAAATTTATCGAAAATTTGTGTGGATCGATTATTTTGCCTGTGAGTGTAGAAGAAGAAAAGAAAAAGTAAAACAGGTTAAGAATTTGTTTATTAAAAAAATTTCTTTTTTCAATAAGTACTTGTTTCCACTCTAAAATTACATTTCAATTCGGTCATAAAATAACAAACGATAAACAAGGCAAATTTGTTAATAAAACAGCGAATCGAATTATATGCGGCGATTCATTAGAATTTCAACGTCGATTTTATGGTTTTAATGTAATTTGGTTGTTTTAAGTTTTCAACGTTTATAAATTAACCGAACGCAAATTATATTTATACTCTCCAATGTAATGTAATCAAAATTGTTGCGAGCTAAATCTATTTTGTCCCAAACTGTAATTAACCTATGCCATGCCATGGCCATACACAATGCCACAGGATATACAATGTAACATTGTTTTCATATTAATAACAATGCTCGACGAATTTTAGCCTTTTTTGGTAATCAATTTTGAAGATATTTTACTATTATTTTGATATAAAAGCATAAAGATATACACTAGGGTGATTCATTTCCGCAAAAAACTTTTTTTTTCTCGGCGCTCAAGCAAAATATTAATCTACCTATAGAAAAAAAAATGTTCACCAAGGTAGAGCTCTTAATATCAATTTTAAGTACTTGCAGTTTAAATTTAAAGTTTTCCCATTTAAAATGCATGTAAAAAAAAATGTTTTTTTTTTCACAATATTGTGAATCGGTTTTATGGACCTTATAGGGAATTTCACGCTCTTCAAAATTGTTTTTGTGTAACTCGTAGTGGTTCGCAAAAAATAGTGAAAAAAAAGAGCTGAATCGTAAATTTAAACTGTAAGTACTTAAAATTGATATTAAGAGCTCTACCTTGGTAAATTTTTTTTTTTCTATAGGTAGATTAATATTTTGCTTGAGCACCGAAAAAAAAAAAACTTTGCGGAAATGAATCACCCTAATATCCACTTATATACTTTTCTTCCTTTTAAATACATAGATAACCAATAACCAAGTGCAACATCATATTTCTAAAGGAAAAATGATAAGTTTCTTAAAAGGTTAAATATCCTGCAGCAGTAAGCCGGGACAACTTGGCAGGAGGAAAAAGACGTATCTTTTCGGGCAATAAAACTTGATTTGGGGATTCCTGCTAAATCGTTCTGTTTATGGCACTTCTGACGTTTCCTGATAACGTTTATATTTCTGTTTCCCTTTTCGCTTTATTGATGAAATAAAATTCTTATTTACTGCCTGCAGACCTAACAGCTTTTCTTTTCGAGAAAATTAACTGATTTAACGCCTTTTTATTAAATAATTAAGTACACTGCTTCACAAAAGTTTTCAAAATTTAATATACCTACACTTAGAGAAGTAAACTCTTATTTCAATGTTTTAATTATTAACTGAACAGTTTTTGCACATTCCATAAGAACAATGTGCATAATTGTTTTATTTAAAAGTCTCGAAATGTTACCTACAGTTTTTTTACAATAAACTCGTAAAGTTTTTGAATATACATTTTTATTACTACAAAAATATACAAAGATTTCAATTAATGCAGTTCAGACATTAAATTAATGTATAAAATCTTTGATATAAGCACTCTGATTGTTGGTTTAAGATTTTTTTTTATTTGTTTTTAAAAAATAATTTTTAATTTAACAAAAATAAGAATAACATTCCCATAAGTGTATGTAAAAATACCGTTGTTGTTTTTGATATAAAAAATATTAAATTAGTAAACTCAACAAAATTGGGTAAACATATTAAAAATTTAATAATTCTTAGATCTAAAAAAATATTTATACAATTTTTAAAATTGATTTGTATAATATAATACATAAAATTGTTTATAAAACTTTATCTATGTATGTTGTAATGTTCTTTTAAAAGTCCAAAAATCGTTTTCGTAAAAAAAATATTTTCATTCCAAACAAAATTTTAAGTTAAAATAACTGCATGTTATTTTTACAAACTATATTTTATAAAATACGAAAAATTACCAAATATGGGGAATTAATACAAATTAATACTTTATTTTCATTTTTATATTTTTATATTTTCTTTGTATATTTACTATATTTCAAAATAGTATACCTAAAGGATATATATATACCATTTTGAAATATAAATTTAAAAAGAGAGAACAGACGTTATTTTTACGTAAATATGAGGTATATAATTTTATTTTGCGTTCATAATAACTTTATTATAACACCGCTTTAGGTGCTGTAATGAGATACTTCTATCCCACCCAAAATTTTGATTTTATAGGATGGCTATACTTTAAACAGCATAATATTTTGCATATTGGTTATAATATTTTTATGATTTTTCTAGTACTTACAAGACTTTTCTTGCAATAAATTTTGTGTAACACCAAAGAAAATCTATTTTATTCTTTAACATTAACAGCCGCTTGTAAATAAGTAAATTAAGGACGGCATGGCGAATCGATTTTGACATAACTGTCAAACCAATGACTGATACCAACTATCTAAAGTTAAATCCGACCAAATTAAGTTTAAGGTATAAAATTAATTTTTTTATAAAATTTTTGCTTGTGTGGTACCACGTGATTCTGTATAATAGGTACCTATGTTATAATATATTTTGAAAATTTTTAATGATTGTGATGTGAAAAAAATATTCGATTCTTCGTAATTTAAAGCAATAAAAAAATGTACTAATTCTCCGCTACACTGAAAACCAATTAGTCAGAACGAAATCATCAATAACATAAACCGAGATAAATTCATTAAAACTCGATTTTTTAATTTCGAGAGCGAAAAAAAAATCCGCTCCACTCGAGAGTCGATGTCGAAAATCGTATATTAATCAGAGCCCATTTGACAGACGCACAATAGAACCTAATAATAGGCGGCTCCTTTTCAAGCTCAAAGCCCTCTGCCACTTCCTTTAACGCAGCGATCAGGGCGCCACCTGGTGGGTGGTCCGCGGCACAACAATGCTAATAATGATATTTGTTAACCTGTGTGTAAGTTTTTACGATTTATTTTGACTACTGGGCAATGACACGCTCCGTGGGGTCTCCCTTGTATTGTACTCGCAACATTGTTAATCCTTTTTCCTAACTAGACAGGTAAATATGATGATGTTTCATCGGTCGTGAAAAAAATAAAAGGGGTTTAGTTATCAGCCAAATCAAATTATTACATTTTTTGATGACGCTTAATAATTACACTATGATAGTTTTAGAAACTTTTTTTCCAACATTGAGTATACTCAATAGTCCGGCCTAGTTCAACTAATTTTTTCAAAATGTAAGTTTTTTGGATAATATTTTAATTATTTATTAAATTATTTTGCCTTATTAAATACGTCAAATAGATAATTTTTAACTTAGCGGTATGTCATTTTAAATACTAAAACTAAAACTATTATGTATTTTATGTAAAAAAACAACTATTATTTATTTTAATTATTGAATTGAAATAAAGAAATTTTGGTATGAAAATTATCCTTAACAATTCCACTCATGTCAATTTAAGCCTATTATAATGACTATCTAATTTAATAGTTATTACTAATAACTTATTAGTGACTGCTTGTTCACTTGTACCATGGTTAACCATGGAATACCATGGTATGCCAAAATTTAACAGCCAATTCTTATGTAAAATTGTCCCCTGAATCCGAAAATACCGTCAAAAATTATGAAAATGGAGTAGTTTTTGAAATATAGTCAATTCCATATTAAATGGAAAATTGACTATATCTCAAAAACTGTTCTACTTTTTTACTTTTGACGATTTTCGGATTCAGGGGACAATTTTACATAAGAATTGGCTGTTAATTTTGGGATACCATGGTATTCCATGGTTAACCATGGTACAAGTGAAAAAGCAGCCACTAATAACTTTTAAATTAGTCATTTTTGCCTAATTCATTTTTAGAGAGTAGGTGGGGATAATCAATATTAGTAATTCGAACTATAATAGTGTAATTATTAGATTCCTTGGAATATTTTTAAAATTTTTGTTTTTTCATATTTACACTAACAGGCAAAATAATCGATTCACACAAATTTTCGATGAATTTCAATCGCAAATAACTTCTTTATTTGATGTCGGATTTAAACGAATATTAAAGAATATTGTAGATAAATTAATGGACAATCGCTCACAAAAAATATGTTTTTTTAAGACACTCTGTAGAGTGGCAAAACCGTATATTGTTCTAAATTAAGTTTTATTTATCAAGTCACATCTATTCTTAACAGTTTTGTTTTTGGTTCACCTCGATATATTTATTTTTGTGGAAAATATGGATTTTTTAAAAAACCATTACAAGTTCCAATATTTTTCTGTATGAAAAACTAAGGTTGCTATGGTCCATTCATAGGCTATGGAGAATGACAGTAACAGTTTCGTTGAATCATCCCATACTTGGACATGTCATACATGGCTTTCAAAAGCTATCAAATTGTTTTTTGCAAATTAATGTTTAAATTTTGAGGTGTCTTCGTACTTTAAAAAATGGATATATCACCGACTGAAGTGTTTTAAACGTCCCAAGAAATAAAGTACAAAGGGCAACATCAGTCGGATACATTTTTAAAAGTAAGAAGACACCTCAAAATTAACACATTAATTTACAAAAAACAATTTGATAGCTTTTGAAAGCTGTATATGACATGTCCAAGTAATGGGATGATTCAACAAAACTGTCACTGTCATCCTCCATAGGCTATGAATGGACCATAGCAACCTTAGTTCTTCATACAGGAAAAATCCATATTTTCCACAAAAATAAATATATCAAGGTGAACCAAAAACAAAACTGTTAAAAATAGATGTGACTTGATAATTAAAACTTAATTTAGAACAATATACGGTTTTGCCGCTCTACAGAGTGTCTTAAACTTATGGTAAAAAACATCTTTTTGTTTAAACCTGTATATTATAAACGTACTTGTATTTTTTAGTAATTTTTAAAATGTGAACGATTCTCCATTAATGTATCTACAATATTCTTTAATATTTGTTTAAATCCGAAATCAAATAAAAAAGTTATTTGCGATTAAAATTCATCGAAAATTTGTGTGGATCGATTATTTTACCTGTGAGTGTATATGTAATATTTTATACTACAGTTTATAATTTGACATTTAATACTTTTAAGTTAATAATGAATTATTGGTACAGTTTTTGGTAATCCAGTCTTTTAACATGTTTTTAAACTGAAAACTAAATCCATTTTTTTGTTTTTTTACAACATTAAAGTTATTAGGTTACATGTTAAAGATTTTTATACCATTGTAGACACCAGTTTTAACTTTTGGCAGTATAATACTGCTGCTTCTAAAATATTAAATTTTGAACAATTTCCTTGGTAAAATTAAAAATTTATTTTCTTTCAATATATTTCAGTTTCACCTGCTCCTGAAAAAAACAACCGTAAAACAATGTAAAATATCGCGTTTTTCATATTTAATTTGGGCTTTCGTCTGTGCAGATTGGAAGGAATTCTTTCGGAAAATGCTTGCTTAATCTGTAAACTATGGGCTTTAAGTCGATCATCTAAAAACATAAATTGCGGGTTGCCATAACCCCGGGACACAGATCAATATTGTATGGTTTTGATTTGCATATTTATGAGAGTATCGGTCTCTTAGTTTTGCTTGCCTTCCACTGATTTACTGCAATTTGCTCTCTTGCGTTCGGCAATTTTAAACGAAAAAATACCCAAGCGAAAAAATACTAGGTTTTATAAAAAAAATTTGAACAATAATTTTTGTGCGTGAGAATTTCGAGTTTCAACCATTAAAAAAATGATTTTCTTATTTTTATATAATAATTACATTTTCTATACAGGGTGTTACTTAATTATGTACAATAAATTTTAACTGGCGATTCTTATTTAAGGACAATAATGAGAAAAAAAAGTTTGGTTGTTAAAATAACCAAATTATTACTTTATTGTAAGTGCTTTTTTTATTTTTAAGTTTAGGGTAATTATTCAATTAAAATTTTTGTTTTTAAATTAAATTGTCTTTCAAATATGTAAAAATATCGGTTAACCAAAACGGTTTTATAACGGTATAGCCAAATTTGGGAAATGGTTTATTTCGTTATTTTACCTTCATAATAACCTTTTTGATCTACTAAGAGAATAACGTAATAAAAACAATATAAATACCACAAATTTACGTAAAAATAACGCTATAATTACTAACTGTTTGCTCTCTTTTTCTAAAACATTGACATTCGTAATTTCTTTGTTCTTTTAATTTATATTTTACAAAATGGTACTTACAAAGTAATAAAGGCCACCCTATAGTAAAATTAAAAAATATAGCTAAAATTGTCAAAACTAATAATATTTTGCATTAAAACTCAAACGCGCATTAATTTATTGATAAAAATAGGCACGATACATCTTAAAAATTATATGCCCTTAAAATATTTTACGGTTTTAAGAAAAATTATTGCTGGGTAAAAATTCAACAAAACTTAAGACCTACATAATTTTATAAAATCTTTTAAAAATCATTTAGTTTTAATCATTTTTTATTAACTAAAACTTTCCTTATTATATTTTAGAAAAATATTTATGATTATTTTCCTCATTATAATATGAACCAATCAAAAGCCTTGAATTTTCGAATAAATTTCGTTTAAATAAGCGATTAAATCACTAGAACTATTTAACAGCGATTAAATTTTAGCTTCCATATGGGATTTTTGTTTACGATTTTATGGTGTTATTTACAAGTTTTAACAAACATTTTTTAAAAAACAATAAAAAATTAGTTATCTAGTTTACGAAATATCAATTATTACTTATTACATACCTTAAATTAATGGAATTTTCTTTAAAAAAATATTTATAAATTTTGACACATACGTCAGATTTTATGAATTGTCAAATAGTTTCCTTTAATTCGAGAAATAATCTAGATGTATATCACTCAACCTATTAATTTAATCTGTCAAACTATGCTCAGTAAGTTTTTTATTTGATTTTTCCTTTTGGAAAATTGTTTCATGCAAAATAATTAAAAATAAAACCACCAAACATTCAACATTTTCCAAGAAAAACCAAACAAAAAACTACTGAGCCTAGTTTAACCACTTAAATTCATAGTTCTCATGATATAATATATGAAAAAATATTATATTAATGTTTAGATAAGTAAAAAAACTCATTATGGTGACCTGAAAAAAAATTTCCCTTAAAGTCTTATTTTTCACTTTAAGCTTATTTTTCCTTGTTTAGTCAATATTAATAGTATTTATTACCATATTATAACCCTTTAAAATACCAGGCGAATAGGAATTAGTTACGGTCTTAATATCGTAAAATTATGCGGCTTGGGTAGTTTAACCGACTTTGTAGCTCCAATAATAATAAAGTTAGCAATTGTAAGATAACTTTGGACACCCTGTGTTTAGGATTTTTTTAAATTTCCTATAAGTTGTTCATCATGCATCTGGCAAAATTATTAAATAAATTAGAAAAAATTAATCCAAAATATTCTAGCAATTGAACAAATTTAACAATTAGATTGTACGATAAAGATTTTTTACTATTTTCCAATTTTTTGGTAATTAAAAAAACGACAAAATAAGGTTTTTATAAACGGATATCTTAAATAGTTTAAATGCGTGAGAATTCCAATTAACCAGTATTTTTTGCCTTTTAAACGCATTTAACATTGTTTGACTTTTTAACGAAAAATCCAATGAATACTAAACAAGTTTTTTTGTGTTATTCCAACTAAATTACACTCTTGAATTATTTCATTAATTAAAATAGAAAAAAAAACACCGTCTAAAGGTAACACAATCCTGTGGTATTAATAGTTGAGTTCATGGATTTGAGTATAATTAATGCTTCGGCTGATTATTTTAATTACCTATAAAATATATCGAATTAATGTAATGAATAAACACAATCCAATTACCTAGATAAACAAACAATAACAATGTAATGCTGCTGGATAATGCGCTAATTAAAAAAACTTAATTAAACATAAATTGTGTGTTCAAAATTAAAACTGTTTTTTAATAATTGGGTAACCTCAAAATATTTGCCAATAATCTGTTTTTACGCCTCAAACAAATTTAAAAGGAAAAAATATAAAAGTTGCAAAATTGGCGAATGCACCACCAAATTTCAATTGTTCAACGAGAACTGCTATAACTTCACAAAAAATTGTTTTACCGAAAAAATGTGACTGAATTGTAATTTATTTTTTTACTATCCAGGCAATAATTTATTACTTATCTAGAGAGTAATGACAATACACTGTTAGATTTGTTAACATGAGTTTGTAGTTTGTTAATTTTATTTTTTAAATTTTAAGATTTTCGATATCGATATATTCTACAAAAGTTGGACTTGATATCATCAGTCAATAGAGTAGGTATTTTAATATTTTTAGTAAATATTTTAGTATATTACAAAAGATCCAGGTTTTTTTAACTTGTCCACCCAATTTTAATATATTTTTTCAAAAGCACGTTTGTAGAAAAAACAAATAAATATTCAAAACATCAGTAACTTGGCGTGTCACAACTCCTGAATCAAATATTTGAGTGGTTTTATTTTAAAATATATTCAATTTAGCTTAAATTTTTCAATTTCACTACAAACTATAAAACATTAAATAATGTATTTTTCATATTTTATCATAGATTCGAATAAAAGCAATTTTAAAAAAATTGATAATTTTTGTACTCACTCTTACCCGTCAGTTCTGTGTCCAAAGTTAAAATTCAAAATTCCTGCGAAATATTGAAGTTTAAACGTCAAATCCTCGTTTTAACTCAAGTGTTGGTAAAAAATTACCTACAGAGCCCGCCTTTTGCACGACAGTAATCTTGAAAACAATGCGAAGTTGTGGTGAATGCACGTATAGTTCCAGTCAAAATTTCAGTTCTGTGGGGAGTAGTTATTTTCTTATGTATATATATTTCATTGTAATTTATATATGTGATTTGTTGATAAGTAGCATCCACTAATAAAAAATATCAGTAAAATACTTTATTCCGAATTATAATCTCAAATTTGTATCCCATTCATCAGTACCGTGTCGTCAGTTCCATGTTCGATGTTTCGGTTATCTTTTTTTCGCAAACTTCAATTTAAATTCTGCTTGCGCAGAACTTGTTTTTATAATGTCATTATAAACTCATATAAATTTGGTGTGGGTCCCAATTCTAATAATTCAGATATCGGTATACCCAAAATCCACCAGCCGTCACGCATGTGTGGTATTATTTGATTTTAAGATATTTAATGTATAATATGCTCAAAGTTGCAATATATCTTATATTTTCCAATAAATTATGTATTTAATTAGTACCCTGGTATACTCGTCACTTCCCTTGCATTCAAATTTAGAAAACACAGATATTTCAGAAACTGTTTGAAAAAGTGACTGGCCCGGTCTGGAACAGTATATTTATTATATTATCTATGTTCTCATAACAAAATACTGTTTAATTTTCTCCGAAAACTATATAAACAAAATGAGGTCATTTTTTCAATTTTTTCAAAAAAATATTTAAATTGAATTACATTGTCTTAGTACAAAAGTAAAAGGCAACCTAAATACTGGGTGGTTGAATCTTTGACTGACATATTGCAGATCTGCAATGTTATTGGACTGTTTTCAGGGAAGAATGGAGGCAATCGCAATGTAAATATATTAATCAAATATCGACGGCTTCCATCTTGCAAGTTTTAAAATGCTTTATAACAAACCCATGAGCAGTGCAAGAGAGAAAGAAATGGGCTGTTTGGTCTCCGATCAGATAAGAAACGCGCGCGGTATGTAACACAACATTATGCATTGTAACCTGACATTACCTGTGCACTGCGATTGGTGAGTCGCTTTACCATTGGCGAGGCCCCACCCATGTGGTATTCATGGTACATCGGACCTGCTGACCGTAACAAACAATCGACAGGTCGTCTCTAGGCAAAGTTGATCTGAGCGGCTGGATTCAATGTTCAAGAGTTGTATGTTAATTTTATAATTATTTACACCACGACGTTTGTACTGTATGGGGCTTTTAAGTGGTTTCATCTTTGTTGGGAGTTTGTATTGATGAAAATGGTACAAAGTGTTTATGTGTAATAAAAATTGTTAATTACACAATGGATAAAAGAAACTAATGGATGTGTGACAGTAAAAGAAAATAAATCATTAATTAAAAAAAAATAATGACTAAAAAAGTAAAAAATTATTTTTAAGCATTTCGCATTTCTTCTTACCAAAGACAAACAAATTCTAAAGCTTCAATCTAGATCAAACAAGTTTCTGTTTACTTATTGAATAAGTAGTTTTAATTATTTTGTAGATTTCATAACAAAACCTATGTCAATATTTCAACCATAAATGAACACGAAAATAACATACACACAATTAAATAACAAACCATTCTGAAATCATCAAATCATAAAGAAATTTGGTACAATATAATTATCAGTACGGGACAGTATAAGGAATTTGAATAACAATAATAAGAGATTTCTGGTAATAATATAATATTATAAACACTCTGGACAGTTGTTACGAACAAGTTACAAATTAGAGTAAAGTAAGCAGAAACATAAGTTGCAGTTGAATAAATATAACAAAAAAGTAGTTTCTCTTAATAAAGTAAAGATCCCTATTCGTCCAACAATTGCTTTTGTTACTGCAAAAAGATCATTTTTATAAAAATTATTTATCTAAAAACGCTGCTTCAGTAATAGCATTTGCATTAATTATAAAGTAAATTTACCTTATAAAGTAAATTTACCTTATATTAAATTATATTATATTATGTTTATAAAAATAACACTCTTTCAGATGCAGAAACGCATTGATAAATATAGATATTATTATTTGTCCAAAAAACCAATTCTATACCGTTTACAAAAACGTTTTGTAGTACCTATTAAAGAAAATGGTATTATTCATAGAAATTTTGTAAATTTTACAAACTCCGTTCCGTTTAAAATAAAACTTTTTTTATAATATTAATAAAATTTATGTAAATTTAACAACAAATTCGTTTATATAGAATAGACCTTAAATATTTCTTTTAGAAAACGTCGAAATTTTAATTTTCTTAGTGATCTTTTTGATATTTTTATCATGCTAGATTTTCTTGCACAAGTGAAATCAATAAGATTATATATAACACAGGCTGTGGATTATAAAGTTATGTCCACCAAGGAGAGCGCTGGCCCTTTCCCCCTCTTTTTAAGGGAAATAAGAAACAATTTCTTACCATTGCAAAACAATAGTTAATATTAAAAAAGTCTTTTTATAGCAATAAAATATTTTTGTTATTGTTCTTAACGTAAGCTATTAACAAAGATTTTCTAACTGAAATAAAATTAATTTGAATTACAACGATAGTAATTTAAAAAAGACAAAATTAATATGCCATAGTAAAATGAACAAATTTTACTGTAACAACTGCGCATTACTTTATGTAAATGCAATTCACAACCATAGATTTAACAAAAATATTTTAAGTTCGACAAAGATTTAATATAAACATAAAATATTTTTTATTTCCATGACAATATGATAACAACTATTACTTTGTTGGATGAACATTTTTTTTATAAAAGCTCAACATTGCTGCTTTATTATAGTAAATGAGAATTTTATTAACAGTAAAAAAAGTTTATTCTGTAAATAAAAATATTCGCATTACTTTGACAAATCGTAGGTTTTTGTCCCAATAAGACACTGAAAATTTAATAAAAAAGGTACCTTAGTTGGTACATTTTTTATAGCCATTACAATTTTAAATTTAAGTTAAATAATATTATTTTATTTATCGCTTACAAAATTAGTTTCATTACCAGTGCATGTACATTTTTTTAAGTGTTGATATGTATTGTCAGTGGGAAATGTTTTGATTGACTGCCTGAAATCACGTGTACTTTTTCAACGAAATAATTTGTTAAACATTAACAAAATAGTCTGTAACCTTTGATATTAACAAAATGCTTATAAAATTTCATAATACCTTTACAAAACATATTTTTCTTTGTTAAAATAATCACAAACCCTGGTTTCCTACAAAAAATAATGTTAAAATTTTACAAAATAAAATTAAAAAATATTGAAGAGAAGAATTTAATTTAATTAATGTTGGTCATAGAAGCAAAATATTTTGTTTATTTAACAAACTACATACAAGTAAACAACAAAGCTCTTCGAATCCATTAGGAAATCTTGGTTAGATCTCTTAGGCGCTTCATTGGAAGACGATGACCCCCCTGTGGTGGCTGCCCAGTGTGTGGTCCCCCCATTAGCCCCCCCTCAAACCCCCAGCAACTAATTACAAGACCACTGATTATCAAAGTTTATTAATCAATGGTCTTTGACACAAGTGTTTTGTTCTCATCGTTGAGATAATGTCAGGATTAAAAAATATTACTTTTGCAAAATTTCATACTTTCTCAACAAAATATCTTTGAAATTAACAAAATGCTTATAAAATTTTCGGTAAAATATTTTGCTTTGTTAAATTAATTACAAACTTATGTTAACAAATCTGATTATAAGTAAGTGTAAGTAAATTAACAACTGTTTTACTGCAATAGCCACTGAAGGTAATATAACTTTTATCTTTTTAGTGTATTAGTTTTAGATACTTCCGTTTCCGCTTGGAATACAATAAAACGTAAAACTGTATGTAGGTAAACATCCTTCTTTAATGTTTTTCTTGGCGCCGGCAAACAATTAGATATTATTTATAAGCTTTGTTTAGAGCAATAAAATGTTTACAAATGCTACGAATTTGCTTGTTTCTCTAGCCTAGTCCTATGTTTAAACCAAAAGAGTAATACAATCAAAAAATGTTTTCTTGTTTCAGCTTTAGTGCAGAAAAGACTACGCAGAGAAAAAAGAAGTAAAAGAAAATTGTTGGAGCAACTGGAAATGGAAAGCAAGCGTAGATCTCAATTGGAAGAAGCTCTTAAGTGTGCTGGTGGACAGGAGCAAATCAATATTATAAATGGTAAAATATTCAATATTTCCTTTTATCATACACGGAGAGAAAAGTATATTGCTGATTACCATAATTATAATCCCCTTTACTATAATTTATATTACTATTTGGGACAACTATCTTGTATATTGCCAGATACTATGCATATTTAGTAAATTTTAAATATACATACATGTATGTTAAACCTTAAGGTGAAATATTATTATTCTCAACCAATTTTGTTTTTAATTCCTATTATAATTAAATTTTTTTCATTACTAATAAGTATAGTAAATTTTAAAATATTATGTTGCCATTTTAAATATAAAATATTTTAAAATCGAATATTTTTATATGTTAACAATTAAAAATTGTAACATATTTATTGTACTTTTTAATACCCAAAAATGTTATGAGAAAGAATTGAACCTACACCTCGCCAAAGTTTTTTGTTTTGAGTGCGTTCCATCAACTTCAAATACCGACAGACAGGTGTTTTGACCTAAATTGGGTATCATCAGTGTCGACACGACACTGTCGAGCAACTCGTAGTAGTGGAACACACCCAAAACAAAAAAATACCCGAGCTTATATAACATGGTTGGTAAGCCAACAGAGGCGAGATGTAAGAACATCACGTGATCCACACCGTCTAACGACGCGTCGCGACGTGGCCTTTGCCGCAATCGGTACATACTATGCAACCAAGTAGGTTCAATTCTTTCTTATAAGTATTACCAGTAATGGGTCAAGAAAGTTTATTGAAGAAACTAAGAAAATTGAATGTTTAAAATGTCATGAGTTACTATATTATATATTTTATTTAAATATATTGTTTATTTACCTTAAACATAAAAGTATCTTTATTTTTACTATATTTTTTATTAATGTGTAATATATTATAATATTAAATGTACACCTTACATTTGATTAAATCATATAGTAAATATTACTATTTGTAGATAGTAAAATCAATTTACTATATACTATATACGAACATATTAAAAATTAAAATATATATTATACATTTATGATTTAGTTATATAAATTATAAAATTGTATAATAAAAAATGGTATTTTGTATTACAATCTTAATATTGTATTGACGAATATTTAATATTGTTACC
Source organism: Brassicogethes aeneus (assembly GCA_921294245.1). Taxonomy (NCBI): domain Eukaryota; kingdom Metazoa; phylum Arthropoda; class Insecta; order Coleoptera; family Nitidulidae; genus Brassicogethes; species Brassicogethes aeneus. The sequence continues at coordinate 5,383,721 of OV121138.1, forward strand.
CTAAAAATTTGTTAAAGTAAATTTTACTATATTTTTTTACTATCTAAAATTTACTATACATTTCTCTCTGTGTACCATATGGTAAATAGAGAAATTTAGAATCATTTTCTCGACGTGTGCAAACGTCGCTACGTTATTAATTTTGTAGGTTGCGGGGGGTAAGGGGCGATAATGGGGGGGCGAAGGGGTGGTGGTGAGCTGTAATTTCGGAGGGGCGGCCTGTCAATCAGCACAAACATTCGACTTCTTTGATTAGCCGCGGGGGATATCCGCCAAGTTTGAATTTATCCGAAACAGATTACAAGATATTTGCCTTGTTATTTGTGCGTTCATTAATAAGACGTTGCACAGTGAGGCAATGTGTTTTTTTTTATTAGGAAAATCAAAAATAGTATGCCTGGACAAGATTATAAAATATTTTTTGTTATCACCATTACTTGACAATAATTTGTAAATTTATATTATGATTTTATGGGTTTCATCTAGTAGGCGCGGATATGTACAGTTGCTTTGACGTTTAATTTATAAATGGCCTCCATACACTGAGAAAAAGAAAGTGTTGATTTAAACGAAAACTGCTTACTTAACATGTTTAATAAACATTGTTTATACATATTAAATACAAACGATAGTCTCAGCATGTTAAAAAAAAAGTTTTGTTAAGTTTTGCATGTTGAATTAAGCATTTTACAATATTAAATTACTAATTTTTAAAATGTTACTTGTTTTAACGATTCTACAATATTTATCTAATACTTTGACAATATCAATTTAAAATGAATAAATTCTTCAAGGAATGTATTTGTTTGCCATTTCAATGCTGTGAAAGAAGTAATTGTAAATTTTACAATTATTATTCTATATTTTTGAGACCTATTATCATAATAAAATAGTATTTTATTATGATTATCAAAAGCCACAAAAAATCTACCATAAAAGTCAAAAATGACTTATTGTTATAGCGAAAAAGCAGTCACTAATATTTCTCGTCAAAAGCAATTTGTATCCAGGACATTTAGCAGTCAATTCCTATGAAATATTATTCGCTGAATCCGCAAATGTCGTCAAAAGTTAGAAAAGTAGAACAGTTTTTGAGATATAGTCAATTTTCCATATAATATGGAATTGACTCAAAAACTGCTCTACTTTTATAATTTTTGACAGTATTTTCGGATTCAGGAAACAATTTTACATAAGAATTGGCTGTTAAATGTTGGGAATACCATGGGATACCATGGTATAAGTGAAAAAGCAGTCACTAATAACTGTAGTAATTAGTCATTTTTGACTAACTTATGTTTATTGGTTGAAGAAATTGTAATGTTTTAATAAGAAGTGCTTTTTTAAATGTATATTACTTAACATAAAATAGTATATTAAAGAACTAATGTCGTAAGACGTCATTTTGTCTTTTGTCAAGGTCTTATGCCATGAGTTCTTTATGCTATTTTATTTTGCAAAAATTCTATAAAAAAATTAATTTTATACCTTAAATTTAATTTGGTCGAATTTTACTTTAGATAGTTGGTATCATAGTCATTGGTTTGACAGTTAATGTCAAAATCAATTCGCCATACCGTCCTTAATTTACTTATTTACAATAAGCGGCTGTTAATGTTAAAGAAGAAAAAAAAATTCTTTGGTGTTAAACAAAATTTATTGCCAGAAAAGGCTGTTTAACACGTTCACTGCCGACGTAATAGTCCGCCCATGTTGCAGTGCCGATGGCTTTTTTTAGAAATTTTAAATAAAAATGGACTAAAACTTGTTTCTTTCGTTTCATATTGAAAGGTTCTATATGAAAAAATACTAAACAAAAAACAAATAAACAAACTCGGTAGACGCGTTGGCGGCACCCAGCGACAAAAACCATGCTTTATGCCACCGTACAGAACGCGGGTCCCGCGTGCTCGGCATATTGTAAAATACACAAGAACGCGGTAGCCGCGTTGCCGGCAGTTAAAGTGTTAAAGTATAGCCAACCTATAAAATCCAAATTTTGAACGCAAAATAGATAAAATATATATACTCGTATAATTCAAATAACCAGAACTGTTTAAAATATTTCAAAACCATCTTAAAACTGGCTTAAAACCGCGCTAAAATGTTCTAAAACCATCTTTTTAGACCAAAAGTCCTAAACATTCATAAATATTAGATCTGTCAGGTGTCAAAGGCAACAGTTAATATTGACAGAATTTAGAATATGTTGGTTAAATATCTGTATCGTCATAAAAAAATTGTATCATAATGGATCTCATTATAATACAGGTAAGAAATACAACAAAAATATTAGGTACGTTAATTTCATAAAATTAGTCAATCATAAATGTATCAAGAAACTCAAATTGTTGTTTTAAAAATATTATAGAAAATACAAGTAATAGGTATAAATTGGAATGGAATTTTAACAAAAATACTTTAATTGTGTTTTAATTTTTTGCATATTCATTTTTATTTTAATCACTGTAATTTATTTTTCTAAATTTTCTATGATTTTAAATTTTCCATGTAATTTTTTTTAAATTATATATAATATATTAATATTTTTTAATTTCAATGTGTTTTTTGAAGACTTTTATTTATTTTTTAGGTCTTTTTATATTTTGTTTTTTAGCAGTTTGTTTATTTCATTAATTTTGGAAAATAAAAATATATCTAGGTATGTAAAATAATTCAATTTTTTTCATTAAAATATTTTTAAAAAATATTTCGATCTAAAAAAGTTTTAGCTTTGTAATTAAATTACATTTTGAGGGTTCTTATTTATATTTTAGAAATTATTAATTATTTATTGATAAACATACTGAATAATTTTGACCCACTGTGCAAAAGTCTTAACCATCGGTAAACTTAGAAACATAGCGTAATAATATTGATGGGGGTATAAAGTGAAAACAATAGGACCCCATTTCGCAGTTGTTAATAAATTAACGTATGTTAACGGCTCAAACAGGCATATTTGACAACACCAACATCATTACATTAACCCTTTATACATAAATGTATAAATATAAATCTCGATCCTTTGTTTCAGAAAAACTGAGCTCTCATTCCGATCAAAAAAGAGAATCTACATCGTCATCATCAAAAAATCCAACCACCTCGCAGACAAACATGAATCACATTTCGCCCATTGACAGGGAAAGGGATTCCTCCAGAAATATGATGGTGCAGGAACGTTTGGAGAGGGAGAGGGAGGAAAATGCCACCACCTCCATGCCTTCAGGTGTTCATGGATATCCTCAGGGGTTAAGGGATTCCATGCCGAATCCAGCAAAAGAGGAGATGAAGCCTTGGCCTTACAGCGGCATGGACTTGATGAACACTGGAGCTGCATTTTGGCAGAATTATTCCGGTAAGTTTTTTATATTGGGAAAAAATATTCATTTTTGTATGAACGACTGATGAAAATGCTATACCATACTTATACTCTCCCAGAATCTTTATTTTTGGACAACAGTAACATTAGTATTGGGTCGTTATTTTTCAACAAAATGTTTTTAAAGTTTCTCCACCGAAATCTTTTTTTTTTGCTTAAATTTGTTTTGTTCACCCTTGGGAAATTTTTGAAAAATGGACAGAAACATCGATTTTTTTTTAAATTGTAGGTAAATATTTACTACATAGAAAAAAATAAGTGAATTCAGTAAATTTTTTTTTAATTATTTTTTCTAAAAAAGGCCAAAAAAAATTGAGGTCAAGATTTTGTCTTAAACATTTTTTCATATTTGTAATAGATGTCGCTGTAATGAAAAAAAATCAATTTTGTTGTATACGATTCTACAATAATTTTTGAATAAAATACTTGGTTTTATTTTTTAAATTTTTATTAAAGTAGGTGCTCAAAATGGTGGCCTTTGACTTCAATGCATTTATTAATTCGCATTTCGTTTTAATATTCTGCTAACACTGCTCTGGGATATTCCTGCTAATACATTATTTCATTATTTCCACCTGTGACTGTTGCTCGACGAACTCTTTTTTTCGGTTGAAGACTCCCGTTTGTAGTAAACTGCTTGACTGTACGGTGAAATGAAGTACGTGATCGAGTTTTTTTTCGGAAAACGCTGAGCGTGGATATTAACAGCATCATCAAGATTCCTGTCTGCTTTTCCATAAATCAAAATCATTTCTATTTTTTCTTTCACTGTTAAAAAATCCATTATGAATAACTTAACCATTATGAATAACTTAACGAACTAAATTGATTAAATAATGCTAAACTATAAATAGTTTCTTTATACCTCAATAATAATTATTATTTATAACTAAATTCTATTTTTTATACCTCAATTAGGATTAAATTAATTAATTGACAAAATAATGGTTTTTTTACCTTAAATGGGGTATTTTTATTAAAAATAGTACAATAATCCTTTAAATTAAAGGATTTAATGCTGGCAGGTAAATAGTGACCATGGTGCGCAATAGATAATTATCACCGAATGAAATAATGTATAAAACTTAAACCAAAGGAAACTTAAAAATTAGTTAAAAAATCGTGGGTACTTAAAAAAATCAGATTTAATTTAACAAGATAGTTTTTACCAAAAAAAGTGATTTTTATGGAAAAATTATTGCAGAATTGTATACAGAAGAAAAATCGAACAAAATTGATTTTTTTTTCATTACAGAGCCATCTATTACAAACATGAAAAAATGTTTAGACAAAATCTTATTTTTTTAGTCGAATGATTCGAATCTGCATTAAAAAAAAATAGGGTGTTCCAATGGAAATTTATAAGTTACCCCCTGTTTCCCCTATAAAGAGGAGAGTATGAGGACCAATTTTAGTACTGATTGTTTTCCCCCCTGAAATTATTTAATTTTAATTTTAAACTTTTTTTCGTAAAATGCATACTAACTGAGATATTTCAAAGTTGAAAGGTCCTAAAAACCAGCATTGCAAAAAAAATAATAAAATTGTATTTTTTCCAGACTGTAGTATACTTGGCCTAACATGAAGCAGAAAAGCAAATTCAAGGCACTCTAGTTATAGAAATAAAATTTAATCAAAAAATGATTTTACTTGTCAAGAATTGACAAATGACGTATACATTCAGAATTTCATTTTGTATTGAAATATGTAAAAATGAATAGGCTTTTTCATTAAAAATATAAATAAAATATAAATAGTATAAATATAAATTATATAAATTTATAAATTACACTCCTAGATAAAATACCAAATTTTTGCGATGAACCACGAATTTAATAAAAAATGGCATTTTCATTAAAAAAATAATAATTTAGCCAACTCAGGACTTTTGTTGAAAGTTGTTTATATTACGTAGATATTAATTTCAAACGAAAAAAATATGAAAAAAAATGTGGCAATGTCAAAATTTTGACCTTTTGCTTTTTTTAGAAATTTTTTTTAAAATTGTTAACGATAGAAACATTTTTGTTTTTGTTATCGCATTTTCAAGAAATTTAAGCAAAAAAAGAAAATACGGGTCTCATCGATTTCGGTAGAGATACTGTAAAAAAAATCGTTTTTCGTCGATTTGAGATGGAAAGACCCATTCGTATTTCAATGACAAAAATCATAAAAATCCTGCAGGACTATAAAAGTGATAAATGGCCACCATTTAAACCACTTAATCAGTTCTTTTAGTCCCAAGTGGCTGCGAACTTGTCGTCTGTGTCCGTTTGGCTGTAACGGGGACTTAATCCAGCTCGAATGCCATTATCCAGTCTGGCAACAGAAACACAAACGGCGAGCAAAGCAAAGCGGAGAGATTGCCAGTGGCCATTTAGCACCGTGTTATCTTCAATGTGCCAATTTCGCGCCTCGTCTGCGCGACGACGGGGTAGCGAATGTCTTTTTGCGACCGCCAACTCTCCCTCACCCCCTCCCCTGCGCGCACCGCTCCCGGACTAATCCGGTGTCTTTAATTAAGAAGTTTGCGGGCGCAGAGCTGTATAAGAGGACTATCTTTAATTCGGCCTTGCTGAACGGACGAAGAAAAGGGTTCTGATGCGATTTAAATTGTTTCGAGGCGTCAGCCCTTTTAGAAATTAATTCAAATAACTGTGGATTTGTGTGTACAATTTCAAGTAAAAACAATGCGCGCTAATGGTTTAAGTGGCCAAATCAGGGTTTCAAACTTAGCAGAGTAAAGTTGTTTTGTAGGTATTTTTTCCAATTCCAAATATTAAATTAATTTTCCTGTTTTTGTTATTATCTAACAGGCGTTGTGGCTTTATGGCGCTATAGTCAGGGGCTAAAGTTGGCAACAGGTTTTTAGTCACGAGCTGAAGTGCCTTCCTTGGCTTTACTTTCAGCGTGTTGTTAATCCATTTTCAAGGAATACAGTTCAATTTATAACCTTTATAATCTGTGTTTAAAACACATAAAAAATTTACGTTTGACGGTAACGCAGATTCCCCTATTATTTTATAGATGGCGCTCCATACAAATATTTGATTTAAATCATTTTAAGATAATATAATGTAACCGAATACATTGATAATATTATGTATTTTCTTGGTTAAAATACGCTAAAAAAGTATCGCTAGTAGCGCCACCACTCGGCTGTTTCATCGTAACAAAAGTACAACTTTTGATAATCAGCTGTCAAACGCGTGTGTTACAAACTAGTGTTTTTGAGAATAAAGCCGGAAATTGTTAAAAAATATCGAAAAAAAACCGTGGCACGATTAGTTGTGTTGTTGGGTGTATTTCAAGAGGAAATCCTGGGTTGAGTTTTTATCGGTTTTCCAATAAACAGTGTTAATCCGAATGAAGAAATAAATTTCATACAGTCCCTGTAAATATAAATTTTAATTGTTAATTGTAATAAATACACATTTTAGTAATGATTAAAGTGAAAAGTGTAAACATGTCAATTCAGTAATAATCGTCAAACAAATAAGTCGTTTAAATTTAAACAGCATTTAGCATTATTAAAAGCGTTAATTAAGAATTCTTTAAAGGCTCCACTCAACGGTAAAATACCATTATATTATGTATTATATATAATATTATGTTGCCATTAATTCGTAGGTATATTTTGTTGTTTAAAATGCAGTTGTCGGCGTTTTTTAGAAAACTGAAATATAAAAATGGTTGATTTTAAGGTTATGTTTGTGCAAAAAATATTTATTACTAATTTCTTAAAAATGACAAACTTAGATATAAATTATATTAGGTAAAGTTATCTGCACCAACAAATGTACTTACCGAATTGGATCCTTTGGCAAAACATGAAAATGCAACGATATAGTTCTTGAATTTAATTTACAATTAAAAACACAATAATTCACCATGATCCCTTTGAAGCATTTAAGCGTTGAGTTTCTTAATAAATGATATAAGGAATAATTAATCGAAATCGAGTACTAAAAAAGTTTTTTAATTTTTTCCTTGCAACGTAAAACACAAATAACGTGCGCGATTTAGCTGTGCAATTGAACAAAATTTGTCGAGTAAGACTTCTGCCTTCCTATCGTTTGTGAAAAAACTACCTATTTATTTAAAAATGATGTACAGTTCGTATGCTTTAAATGTAATGTTGACAATTCTTAAATTCACGCAATGCTATCGAAGTCCACCAGATGGCGCGCGCGTTGCAAAAATCCGATACTTCTTTAGCGTATAATGTACATTGATATGTTTTCTGTATAAATAAACTAATTTCTCCCTTATTTTTTTTTATTTTACCAATGAAAATTATGGAAAAGATGTAAAAAAAGCAAAGTAATTCATTTGAAATAATGCCCGTATTACCTCGTAATAATTCTAAAATACTATTTTCCAACATTTTATGGTTTTTCCTACTTACATTAATTTAATCTAGTGACCAGTTCCCTACACTGGTTTCAAGATATGTTCGATAGATGGAACAGTGGTAAATTTAATCTATTTTGAATATTTTTTCTATATGGGCCTATAAAAAATTATTATACGCTTAAAAAAAGGGATATATTGTATTGGGTTAATATTAACAAGTTCAATTTAAATTTATCTGTAAAAAAACATCCATGAAATACCTTCACGTATTAAAAATACCCATTATAATCCAAAGAAGGCCATAAAAGCATTTAAATTTAAAATTAAACTCGATAATGAGTCGGTGTTTTGATTGTTAATGGACACAATGTTTTCTTTTTTCAAAAGGCGCCGTGCGTATTGTTGCCTCTTTTCAAAAACTCACTCACTTTTACGCCTATTGAAAACGCCGAGCAAATGTTGAGCTACTGGAATTGAATGTCCTTTTGTTCGAAAGAAATCATTTAAAAATCTTTCAAATCGGTTGGTTTTCATTTTCAAACCGTGAAAATACTTGATTTATTAAGTAGGTAATTTTGGATTATCATTGTTGTTACTTTTGCCACAGAAACTTTTTTGTATTTATTTACTTGAAAATAAAAAAAAATCTAAATTACGACTAACCATAAATACACTCATGCAATATGTTGACCGATCAAAAACGTCGTATTTCAGAAATTTCGACCAATAAGATTCTTTCAAAGTGATAAAAATGCATCTTAAGAGGTGGATAAAATCGACTATTTTACTCATTACTTTTTGGACCAATCAGATTTCAGAAAACGAGTGGTTTTTTTTCAGTTTTGCAGCGATAAAACTACTATTCAGGTGAAAAAAACACTCGTTTATACGAGTTGCATAACAACCAATTGGTTGCTATGATAAAAATAATTGTCACTGTTGACGTTTTTAATTTTAAAATTAAGATGTTAAAAAATATGCGTTTTGGTCCAAAAAATCATACAGAAATTGAATCAGCAGTTAAAAATATTCGTGAAATAGTCTTGCCGAATACCACTCGTGATAAAATTTTCCCTGAAAAAATTTTTGATTTTATTTACAATTTCGCTCGTGGCATTAACTTCAAACCACTCGCCTAGCGGCTCGTGGTCTTAAAAATTAATGCCACTTGCGAAATTTCCAAGAAAAAAACATTCGTATAAAAAATACAACAAAAATCCATATGTACACAGAAAAAACGCTAGCATAGCATGAATGGGTGAGCCATTAAACCAATGGGATCTTGTAATCCGTATTCCTGAATAACAGTTCCTATAATACCAATAGGTAGTTAGCACTTGGTTTATAATCGTTTACTGTTTTTAAATTAATAACAAAAGTTATCGCTTCTAAATCTATTGATATTCATATTGATATTTATTTGTTAGAATGTTAGAATGTTATTGCATTAAATACTAATTTGATTTATTTAATAACGTTACTATTGTATGTAAACTATTTATACATTTAACTTAATAAAATCCTTGACATTTAGGCAAAATATTTCCCTATTTTGGTTTAATAGTAACACTAGTCAACAAATTTTAACTTTTTTAAAAGGTCCTGGGTAAATATAGAATTTTTCAATTGTTTATGACTGAAATAGATCCAAAATGTTTTAAAAAAAAATTTCTGAGGTCGTAAATGAAAAATAGGAGCACAGTATTTTGGTACCATTTATTGCATACACACCATTTAAACATTTTAGGATGAAGTTATTTTTAACTTATATTTTGGCATTCTATGAACAACATATCTGTTATTAAAATTGCTACCAAACGATTATTCTAATATTAAATCTAATTAACTTATAACTAACTAAACGATACGACGGTTAAAATAGCACTAAACCAGGTACTTATTTTCCCTATGTTTTGGTTTATTCTGTGGTATTTAACGCATGTTTTTATGGTGTTTACTGTTTTCTATCGTTCAAATTATTTTGTTTTCTGATATTAATCGTTCAATTTATTATTTAACAATTTATCTTTGTATCATGGGTGCTGTCCGTATCGTCTAAACCTGACCTCGGAAAATATTTTGGGCGCCGAAATTGCGTCGATTAGGTCAAAATCTATAGGACTAAGCTATTTTTATTACCGACCTTTTTTTGTTGTTGACTAGTGTAATTAATTGAGCAAATAACAATTTAGATTGCTTCAATTTTAATGCATTCATTCTTGGTACTATGTTAAATTTTTTACTGTGTAGCCAATTTATGGCGTTTTGTAAGGAAAAGGGGTATTGTCTACAAGAAACATCAACGAAAGTGACCTTGCAAATACATTTACTGATTGGGGATTTAATTTAAAAAAATCTAACGGAGATGACTATAAAGAAACGATGTGGAAAATTACCGCAAAAAAATTGCAACAAAAATATTTTTAAGAATACGGAAAAATTTTGGTCCGTTTACCGATTTTTAATTTAACAGGTCAGGTTTGAAGCAAAAAATGCAAATAGAAAGAGATTACAAGCTATTCCGGAAAACAGGTTTGGGACGAAGGGTTGCAAAAGAAATTTTACCATGTTGCAGCATTTGAACTTGCTAGGAGAGGACAACAGATTATTTTAAATTCGAAAAAAATTTAAATGTGAAAAAAAGCTTAGCTATAGTAAGTTGCTTACCCCTAACTTGGAAGATCCTTCTATGTGTCCAGTTCGTTTATTTTCAAAATTTATAAGCAAACCTTCTAAAAACTTATCAACCAATTCCAGCGGATGGTATAAAAATGTTCCTGTAGGAAGAAATACACTTGGTAAATGAACTAAGGAAACAGCCAAGAACATTGGATTGGATGTTAAAAACAATAAAATTACTAATCACTCAAACAGATATAAAGCTGTATCTACTATTTCAAATTTAGCCAAATCTGGCGTTTCTACCTAACCCTTAATTAAAATAACTAGGCATGTTAATGCAGAATCTATAAATCCTTACTTACAGTTGAATGATAACCATCATTCAAATTTAATTTCCAATTTAGGAGATCCTACAGCACAAACCAAATTTCTGGAAACACTGCCAATAATCAAATTTTAGAATCCAAGAGTAACAGAACTATTTGTTAATACCATGAATACACTGTTCAAAATTTCATGACCATTTTAACACCAAATTAACACCATACATGGTCTATATCGATATCAAGTATTGACAGCTCTTTCCACCTATTTAAGGTCTCTTTAGTATCGAACAACTTGTAGTGTCACACCAAAGCAAAGGACTACCTGAGCTTATATACTCTTCATGTAAGTCAACAGAGGCGAGATTTAAGAACATCACGTGATCCACACCGCCTTTGCCGCGATCGGTACACACTATGCAACCAGGAATGCACAAATTGTTTTAATCGTTTTAACAGAGTGCTTTAGGTTGAAGTAACTTTTATTTTACAAACAACATATTTAGTAATCTGAACCATTTTAAGAGTACTCTTTACACCACAGATATTTTAAACAGTGTATGTTAATTTGTTTCTTATTTATGTTAGTAAATAGATTTTGTTTGTAAAAATATGTTTTTTTCTTAATTTTATCTCAAACCTTTTAGCCATTAACAAATTAGTCGAGAATTAAGGCCCTTAATTCTCGACTAATATTTATGGCAAAAAGATTTTTTACTCAAAAAAATATACGGTTAAAAATTGATATCTTGATATATACAGGGTATCCCAAAACTGTAAAACTGGCGATGGTACGTTCTTCGGGAACTTCAAGTGATTCACAGGAAATATTAAAAATTCTTCTTCTTTATATTAATAGATTTTTTTATATATTTTTTTGTTTATCAAATAATTAACTATTTATATATACAGAGCGTCATATTATCCTGTTACTTAAGGAAAAGATAATCTTCAAAAGAATCAGTGGCAGGAACGAAGTGAATAAAGTGGCGATAATCTTGCTTCTTTCAATACCTGACGCATTCATTCGCAACGAAGTAGTAAACCGTTTGAAATCGTTTGTTTGTGTCTTTTCGATTTGTCGTCGTTTGTCGTTTTCCTCGTCGACCCCTCTTCAGTTACGCAGACCTACAGGCGAAACGATTTAAATTCACGTACAACAGGGTGGAGAAAAGAGAGATGCAGAGATATTCGGCATTGTCGTGTGTGAAATCGGCGTTTAGTACCTCCACAAAAGCGGCGAACTCATCGCTCTGTGTAACTAAATAAATGGAATATTTCGTATTATAATTCGGGTCGCGCCCCACGCGTCACTCGCTCACAGTCTTAAGCATTAACTTTAATTCGAATTAAATTGACAGAAAATTCGTTTCTACTTCGCTTTACCTCCCATCCCGTTCGTTTTATTCGCCTGTGCGAGGACTTTGATTACAAATATTGCCAACCGAATGGAAATAATTTCATTTAACCTTTAAATATAATAAATACAATAGAATAATAAAAGTAAATCTGCGAGATTAATTTGATGGAAAATTATTTTTTGGAGGTCAATTTTTAACCGGATATTTTTTTTTAGTCGAAAATCTTTTTGCCATAAAAATTAGTCGAGAATTAACACGAAGTGGAGCGATTTTTTAATGTCAAAAAGGTTGAGATAATTTTTTTTTAATTATTAGGTTAAAAATTGATAAATAAATAACTAGGATAAAATTAAGAAAAAAACATATTTTTACAAACAAAATTTATTGAAGTATTTACTAACACAAATACGAAACAAATTCATATATTCATTGTATTTTAAAACATGAAAAACACAATTGTTATAAATAGTTCTGTAACTCTTAGATACAGAAATTTGATTTGTGCTTGTAGGATATATTTCGTAAAAATTGTATTCTTTTACCGAAGAACACTCGATAAACTTCACGAAAATTATAATATTTCATGTATTTAAGACAATATTTCGTGATAGAGTATGAAAAACTATAAAAGTCATCATTTACTATTTGAGGTTGAACTTTAACCTCAAATAACTTTTAAAGGAGTCGACCAAGCAAAAAATCATATCAGATCTTTTTTGTAGATCGTTCAATTCCCTACAAGAATATGTATTGATTTCTACAACTCACTGAATCGTTAAAACGCAATAAAATTACACACAAAAAAATGTATTTTTCCCGTGTTATTTAAATGAAAAATAAAAAATCGCGATGAGCCACCTCTTAATATTAATATTAAGAGCTCAAACTTTATCAGATTTTTTTTTTCGTCATATTGGACGATATTTTTATGGTAACTAAAGAAAAAAAATATTAAAAGTTTTTTTTGACCCACCCTATTATACATACATACTTAAATACACCACAATAGAATACAATACCTACATTTTTTTTGTAACTTTTTAACTTAACTTATAGGTTGGATAAGCTAATTAATAATGAAATTATTTTGCCGGTAGTAGTTGTAAGATATACAGTAACTAATAACTTTATTACCGGCCGCTGGCTATTTAACTTAATCTTGCTGACCATCGCCCGACTACCGGCTACATTGTTTAAACAATACTAAAGGCTAAACTAAGTGTAAAACAGAAACAAAACTTTTCGCCTTCAACTAAATCAAGTAAATGTAGATATTAACAAATTAATTATGCCGGAAAGGAACTTGCAGGAACTTTTAGTCCAGTATCAATGCCAATTTAAGATGTTTCGGAAAACAATCGGTGGAATTTGGTACTCAAATTTTCTGCCTAATATTTCTTAAAACTTTTCCTCATTTCTAGTGAAATATTGCACACGTTTGCTCCTTCCATGAATCCTAATTCTAAATTAAAGTTAAAGTTTAATGATAAATAAAAATAATAAATTAAATTTAGAAAATTTTAAAGGACGACAGCTAAAATAAGGACAATCCAAAACGACGAGTTGAAATGCTAACAAGCTATAATGACAAGTTTAAATGGTTACAAGCCCAAATGTTGACAAAATAAAAGAATGACAAGCTAAAATGACCACATCTTAAAATGATGACAAGCTAAAATGAAGTAAAATTAATGATAAACTGACTGTCAAACAAAAATGATAACAAACTAAGCTTAGAACATTTTAAATGTGATGACAGCTAAAATAGGGACAAGTTAACGACAAGTTAAGATGCTAACAAGCTATAATGACAAGTTAAAATGATGACAAGCCCAAATGACTACAATAAGAGAATGTCAATCTAAAATGATCACATCTTAAAATGATGACAAGCTAAAATGAAGTAAAATTAATGAAAAACGGACTGGCAAACGAAAATGAGAACAAGCTAACATTACTAAATTTTAAAATAAGGACAAGCTAAAACGACATGTTAACATGCTAACAAGCTATAATGACAAGCTCAAATGACGAAATAATAAAATAATGACAATCTAAAATGACCACAACCTAAAATGAAGTAAAATTAATGACAATCTAAAATGACCACAACCTAAAATGAAGTAAAATTAATGATAAACTGACTGGCAAACGAAAATGATAACAAGATAAATTTAGAAAATTTTAAAGGGTAACAGCTAAAATAATGACAAGCTAGAATGACGAGTTAACATATTAACAAGCTATAACGATAAGTTAAAATGATGGCAAGCCTAAATAACGACATAATGAAGAATCACAAGCTGACCACATCTTAAAATGATGACAAGCTAAAATCGCCACATCTTAACATGATGACAAGCTAAAATGAAGTAAATTTAATAATAAATGACTGGCAAACGAAAATGATAACAAGCTAAATTTAGAAAAAAAGGACGACAGCTAAAATAAGGATAATCCAAAACGACGAGTTAAATGCTAACAAGCTTTAATGACAAGTTTAAATGGTTACAAGCCCAAATGTTGACAAAATAAAAGAATGACAAACTAAAACGACGTGTTAACATGCTAACAAGCTATAATGACAAGCCCAATGACGACATAATAAAATAATGACAATCTAAAATGACCACAACTTAAAATGATGACAGGCTAGAAAGAAGTAAACTTAATGATAAACTGACAAGCTAAATTTAGAAAAAGGATGACAGCTAAAATAATGACAAGTTAGAACGACGAGTTAACATGTTAACAAGCTATAATGACAAGTTTAAATGTTGATAAAGTAAAAAAATGACAAGCTAAAATGACCAAATCTTAAAATGATGACAAGCTAAAATGAAGTAATATTAATGATAAACTGACTGGCAAACGAAAATGATAACAAGCTAACATTACTAAATTTTAAATGATGACAGCTAAAATAAGGACAAACTAAAACGACGTGTTAACATGCTAACAAGCCATAATGACAAGCCCAAATGACGACATAATAAAATAATGACAATCTAAAATGACCACAACTTAAAATGATGACAGACTAAAATGAAGTAAACTTAATGATAAACTGACTGGCAAACGAAAATGATAAGCTAAATTTAGAAAATTTTAAAGGATGACAGCTAAAATAATTACAAGCTAGAACGACGAGTTAAAATTATGACAAGCCTAAATAACGACATAATGAAGAATGACAAGCTGACCACATCTTAAAATGATGACAATCTAAAATCGCCACATCTTAACATGATGACAAGCTAAAATGAAGTAAATTTAATGATAAAGTGACTGGCAAACAAAAAGGACATAATGAAGAATGACAAGGTAAAAGGACCACACCTTAAAATGATGACAAGCTAAATTCGCCACATCTTAACATGATGACAAGCTAAAATGAAGTAAAATTAATGATAAACTGACTGGCAAATAAAAATGATAACAAGCTAAATTTAGAACATTTTAAATGATGACAGCTAAAATAAGGACAAGTTAACATGCTAACAAGCTATGATGACAAGTTAAAATGATGAGAAGCCCAAATGACGACAATAAGAGAATGACAATCTAAAATGACCACATCTTAAAATGGTGACGCGCTAAAATGGCCACATCTTAACATAATGACAAGCTAGAATGAAGTAAAATTATTGATAAACTGACTGGCAAACAAAAATGATAACAACCTAAATTTAAAAAATTTTAAAGGATGAGATGAGATATAATGACAAGTTAAAATGATGACAAGCTAAAATGAAATAAAGGCTAAATAAACTAAGTGGTAAAATGAAACAAAATAAATATAATAAATCAAATAAATGTAGATATTAACAAATTAATTATTCCAGAGAGGAACTTGCGGGAAATTTTAGTCCAGTATTAATGACATGCTCTGTTGGCAGTCCGAGGAAATTTTAAAAGATGTTTCGGAAAACAATCGTTGGAATTTGGTACTCAAATTTTCTGCCTAATATTTCTTAAATCTTCAGCTCTTAACTTCCCCATTTCTGGTTAAATATTGCACACGTTTGCTCCTTCCATGAATCCTAATTCGTATAATGTGTACGTGGCACGTCCTGCCAAGAATCCTGCGACACTCCTGAGACGCCGCGCCGGTGACTTACGTATCCGCAGCGTGATTTCCCTCGAGCTCTCCTGTTTACATAATATGTTTATAGTTACTACTTACCTACCCACCAAGTGCTTACTTGCTTACTCGGTGTTTGTTTGTTTTGCACCACTGAGATTTTGCATGACTTTGCAACAGACTATCCGACAATTTTTATTGTTGTTATGTTATGTATGTTTGAGTCCTGACTCATTTGCAGGATATTGCGCCTCTCTAAAAACGTCTTTCGCTTCACAAAAAATCAACCAAATATTTTAATAGCTGTGTGTTTTTTGGCATAAATAGTATTTGGCTAAAATAACGAGACTTAAAATGATGTTAAGCCTAAATTACAACAAGTTAAAATAATAGCAACCCAAAATGACGACATATTAAAAGAATGACCATCTAAAATGATAACGACTAATGACTAAAAACTTAAATAAAGTTAATTTAACGATAAACTGACTGGCAAACGAAAATGTTAACATGCTTATATTACAAAATTTTAAAGGATGACAGCTAAAATAAGGACAAGCTAAAACGACAAGTTACCATGTTAATAAGCTATAACAATAGGTTAAAATGATGACAAGCCTAAATGACGACCTATTAAAAAATGACAAGCTAAAATGTCTACATCTTAAAATGATGACAAGCTAAAATGGCTACATATTAACATGATGAAAAGCTAAAATGAAGTAAAATTAATAATAAACTGACTAACAAACGAAAATGATAACAAGTATAAGGACAAGCTAAGACGACGAGTTAACATGTTAACAAGCTATAATGACAAGTTAAAATGATGACAACACCAAATGACGACAAAATAGAATAATGACAATCTAAAATGATTCCATATTAAAATGATGACAAGCTAAAATGAAGTAAAATTTAGGGCTGGCTGGCAAACGAAAATGATAACATGCTAAATTTAAAAAACAAGTTAAAATGGACAATTCCAAATGTTGACATAATTAAAGAATGACAAGCTGAAATATACTAAAATTAATGATAAACTGATTGGCAAACGAAAATGATAACAAGCTAAAATGACCACATCTTACAATGACGACAAGCCACATCTTAACATGATGACAAGGCTGACTGGCATGATGAAAAGCTAAAATGAAGTAAAATTAATGATAAACTGACTAACAAACGAAAATGATAACAAGTTAAAATTAAATTTTTTTAAAAGATGACAGAAAAAATAAGGACAAGCTAAAACGACGAGTTAACATGTTAAAATGATGACAAGCCCAAATAACGACAAAATAGAATAATGACAATCTAAAATGATTCCATATTAAAATGATGACAAGCTAAAATAAGGTAAAATTAATCATAAACTGACTGGCTAACAAAAATGATAAAAAGCTAAATTTTAAATGATGACAGCTAAAATAAGGACAAGCTAAAACGACAAGTTAACATGCTAACAAGCTATAATGATAAAGTTAAAATGATGACAAGCTAAAATGAAGTAAAATATATTTTTGTACCTTACTTTTCGGGACAATTTTTCTTATAATTATTTCTTATTCACTTAGCAAAAACTTTTGTGTGGCAGTTTATACAAGCATCTCCAAGCGATGCTATTTAAGATAATAATTCGCTTCGCTTTATTTTTACCGTGCATTATACCTATCCACCCATACATCTATGCTTGCCGTGTATAAAAAAAGCCGTAACAAAGCAATAATGACGGTCGGCTCGCATCGAAAATAACACGTGTAAACTATTATTTCAAGCAGCCTGTATGTGAGGTATACCTTCTTCTACTCGTCTAAATTGTTTGTAATTGTTCTAAATCCTTCGTTATTGAATGTGCCATTAGAGGCTTTAATGAAAGGAATTTTGCACCGTTGAGATGATGGTTGCTTTGTAATCATCCATGTGAATACTAAAGCATATGATTTGTTCTCTGCAAAACGACCATATTGTTTTTAATTATTACAATGTTACAATATAATGTCGTGGACTATTGCGGCCGAAAAAAATTGGTCGACTGTTTTGCCCATGGCAATTTGGTTCTCACCAGTGACGTAAGCAAAAAAGCTCTTGTAATAACAATAGCCAACCAGAAGAAAACCCAAATAAACAAAATATCTCAATGCATTTAATGAGAGAATTTCAGCAAAAAAACACCACTGAATTTACCATTATATAAATAGAAATAATATTATTATTATATTAATAGTATATTATTATACGAGAGATAATGAGGTTTGCGTCTAGAGCCGTCAGGCAAGTGACGTAATTCATCCTAGTAAATAATGCGCATTTTTTCGAGTGTAATACTATGCTTTTTCTTCTCCAATTAAGTAATTTTCATTGATAAAAAAATTTATCATAACCTTAACCTTTTTCCAGATTTTAAAGATCATTATAGTCGCCCCTCGTATATATAAACAAATCTGACATCTGTTAACCTTACTTTTTCCCAATTTAAAACCCGATTGGTCAAATAACAGTGAATATTGAAATCAGTTGACTTCATTATTAACGTTGTTAGTTCATTATTAACGTTGTTAGGCCGGGCGGTTGTATTGGTTACCATTATTTATGGAAAAAAACCAAATAATGTAAATAATAGGAGTAGAAAAAGAAATTAAAAAGAGTGATTTTTTCAGAAAGCGCATTTTTATGATTTAGGCTTTTAAATTTGCATTGCATGCATAATTTAGGTCATAATTAATAAAAAAACAAGACAATTAATAATTTAATCGAATAATCAATAATCGATTCTGTATTTCGATAATCGCCCAGCCCTAACTACAAATAATGTAAAATAGCAAAAAAATATATAATTATTATTATTAACGTATTATACATATTATATTAAGAGCACTCTCTAAAAGTGAAACAGTGAAATTTTCACTATTTCCGTCAGTGAGTTATTATTCACTGTAAAATTAGTGTTTTTCAATATAAATTAGTGAAATTTTAACTTCTCCAAATTAGTGCTTTTTATTACCACTACTTTTCCGGAACTCTCGACATAAAATAGTGAAATTTTAACTTTTTTTAAACCTATTTCACTAATTTGTACAGTGTAATTTCCACTAAATAAATTAGTGCAAAGAAATCGCTACATGAAAAAGTGAGTATTCAACAATTTAGGCTCGAAAAGTAAAATAGATAAAAAACATATATAACTTAGTCAAATAACTCCATTTTTTATAAAATGGACAAATAAAAAAAATATCTTTAAACCCTAAAAACCCAACAAAAGGTGGTTTACCTAAAATCCGGTTCTTATTTATCAGTTAAATCCAGTTAATTGCACTACTACGGCGAAATCAAAAGGTCAATACATACAAACGTTCATATAATCTTTTCTATTTATAGTATTTTTTTATTGGGATAATAAAATAATTTTTTTAAGAATAAAACATTCTATCATCGGATGTCAGAATAAACACTCGTGGCGACATCTCTGTTTTTAATATCTAACAAATTTTAGACCGATCCAACCTCACTTTCTTTCAATTAAATTATTTTTCTATGGTATTTTTTGGAAACGTAGAAAAAGTATAGTCTGAAACACATTTGGAATTGCATATTCCAAACTTGTTACAGAATATACTATTCACATTTAATATTATTTTACAAGAAAGACACTTTATTTTAACGATTGTATGACATTTGACAACTGTCAACTAAATTAATACTTCAGCCCGTGACTAAAGCGCCATGAAGCCACAACTTGTCATAGAAACATTTACGATAATCGGCGTTATAAAGGTGGAAGTAGAAAAAGAGACTTTGCCTCGCGAAAATATTCAATCTATTGTATAAGTTGTGAAAAGTTTTTCGTAGATAATGGCTTAGGGTAGGTAAGCAAGTTGGACGTGTGTTGTTGGGTTTTAATCAAAGGATAATGTTAGCAAGTTGGCCGATTGTCCTGCGAATCCTTTGAAGTTGCATAATGATCCTGCAATCAATCCTAATACAGTCTGTCTCGTAGTTGCTCCTCGAGCACACAGGATCAAGCCCGGCCATACGTACACACGTACACGGAGGTAAGTTGCGCATCCATTAACCGGGCTTCCGGCTGCGTCTTACCTCGCTTCCGGAAACTTGGCCTCCGGGACCCACGGAATAATTCAAGACCGACTTGGCACTTTAATCCTTAATGAATAGGTAATTAGTTTGATATTGTGCCGGGGTGTCCACGGGTCCGGCCTAAGTCCGCCGCCGCCGTCTTGGGACCCATTACCCGCCCCCTCTGCGCCGTCTTGCCCCCCCAAAACTTTCATTGTTGCGTGCCCGGGCCCAGGAAGGATTCCAATTGAATTAGCGCGGGATTATTATAGATGGAAGACCCGCGTCTTTGCAATCTACCGAACTTTGTGTCTGTCTATTAATTGCCGAGCAAACTAACTCTCTCTCTGCCATGCTATGCTATGCTATGTACCCTTCTTGACTTTACTACGGTATATTCTCATACACTGTTTAAAATATCTGTGGTGTAAAAAGTAATCCTAAAATGGTGTCAAAATCCAACACCAAGTGGTGTTAATATAACACCACACGGAGAGAAAAATTTTGCTAAAATAACTATCCAAAGTATTGTTAAATGACGTATCGAGAATTTAGTCAACTGTTTTATTAAACTGAGGATTTGTATGGCTAAATTAGCTATACAGATCCTCAGTTTAATAAAACAGTTGACTAAATTCACGATACGTCATTTAACAATACGTTGGATGGTTATTTTGGCAAAATTTTTCTCTCCGTGCATGAATTATGGTTGAGAATAAACACCAAAACGGTGTTTATCTAAAAATATTTGAGAAGTGCACCTACACAGAAAAAAAGGAATAGTTCATTTAACTATACTAATTTAGTTGACCTATAAGTATTTATTTTTTGTGGATCACGTGATGTTCTTAAATCTCGCCTCTGTTGACTTACATGAAGAATATATAAGCTCAGGTAGTCCTTTGCTTTGGTGTGACACTACAAGTTGTTCGATACTAGACCTTAAATATGTAGGTGGAAACATGCTGCAGCTGTCAATACTTGAAGTATTTTAAGTTAGTGGAACGAACTAAAAACATTATCTCTAGCGAGTTGAAGGTTCCATTTTCTGGAATAATACCGCTGGTAATATACTAGTAATGCGTCAAGGAACTTCCTGTTTCCTTTTTTTTTCCCTTTTTTCTGTGTAGTATGATTTTATTTGACCACATAATATTTAACACTGAAAAGGAGTTCAATTTACACCAGGTAAAATTTATTTTAATACTGTGTGAATGTTAAATTAACACCATTTTAGTATTTTAATTTACACCGGACCAACGAACCCTATTTAACACCATTTTGGTTTGTATCGATATAGATCATATATGGTGTTAATTTGGTGTTAAAATGGTCATGAAATTTTGAACAGTGTACTGATACAATCGCGTAAAACCCCTTTACTTTTAGTTTTTGCAATATTTCCTGAAATGAAATCATTGACAAACCTGTTATTTTTTTTTCAGATTCCCTAGCTCAAGAACTGGAACTGGAGCGCAAATCTCGCCAACAACACGTGGAACGTGACGTGAAATCCCCCCTCCAAGAAAGAGGAGCATACTACAAAAACTCAGTATTATTCACAAGCAGTGCGACGTAAGTTAATAAAATTACCATACAGTTGGCGGAAAATTCGTAAAATGAACTTTTCAGTTGTTAAATAGTTTTCGATAGTTATTCTAATGTTAGAAACGCTTTAACTATAAATTATTTAGGAAATACAGTAACCTGCAAAAGTATGTAACAAATTTATTAAAAAAATTGCCTTTTTTTCCAAAAAATTCCTTAATCGCGTCAATTTTGCATTTAAATGTAAAATTTTCATATTTGCCGCCATTTATGTAGAATCTATGACGTCAGCTGCCGTTTATTAATAAAAATATATTTTATCCGAAATCGGCAGTAAAGTAGTCAACAATCGGCAGTAAAGTAGAACTTTACACTTCCTACATTCAAATGACATTTGATTTAATCATCAATATTAAACGAGAAGCTAATTAACCCAGGGAACACCCACTGTTGCCACGTTTCTCCGCGTCATCTGTCAAACAAAACTATTAAACGTAAACAAATCTGTAACCTAATTTCTTATACGAAATGTTATTAGTATTATTATTATCTATGATGCCTGTACTGTGTAAATTTGTTACGTCATAATTATAATCCGTTTTTGTTACCCGAGCGTTTAACATTTGACATCAACCTAGATAGCTCAGATGGTAGGGCGGTCGCTTGGCATGCGAGAGGTCCCGGGTTCGATACTAAGAAGCTGTCGAACTTTTTTTATTTTTTTATTTCATAAATTTGTTGTTTCTTTGTTAAACAGTGTTCGGTTGGGTTGGGTTGGTTGGTTTGTTTTAGTGTTATCGTAACATAAAATCTACTAGAAGTTGTCGAACTTTTTTTTTTTCATAAATTTGTTGTTCCTTTGTTAAAAAGTGTTTTATTTTTATCGTAACATAAATTTACCCATTTTAGTTGGGTTTTTTGCTCAATGGGGCGGGGGGGGCCCAACGGGGCGGGGTCGGTTGGGTTGTGTTGTTGAGTTTGGGTTGGTTTGGTTTTATGGTTTTAATAGTTTTGTTTGACAGATGACGCGGAGAAACGTGGCAACAGTGGGTGTTCCCTGGGTTAATTAACTTCTCGTCAATATTAATTATTAAAGTTCATTTTTTTATCTGGACTGCGGCAACGTTGCAAATTTAGGGTTTTGGTTGGTAAATACAGTTGTCAAGTTGGTCGCATTGATTAAAACAAACTAAGCTAGTAATAAATCTAATTGTGGTTATGTATAAATTATTGTAGGTTACATTGTGCAGTTGTCAAGTTGAGTTGTCAAAATTCGTAGTTAAAAATGCAATTAATTTGGTTTCGGTGGTGCTTGGATGAGTAAACTCATATAAAAAAAGTAGTACTTTAATGCCGAGGTGCATATTAAATTTTATCTGGACTCGTGTTTTTTTGTTGGGTTGGTGGCTTATGCCAGTTTGACTTAGTATTTTTAGTATTTAAAAATGGTACTTCTGCTAAGGAATTTAATTAAATACTTTGACACTGTCAAATTGACAATAATATTTATTATTGATAATTTACTTGTCAATTATAAATAAAAAGATAATAATTATTATGCCAAAAATAATAGCAACGAATTCGAATGTAAAAGCCCTTTTGAGGGCAAAACTTCATTTTGATGAAATTATGCCAAATGCCACAATGGAAGAAAAAGTGCATCGCCTTATGGGCATTTTTTGATTAAAAAAGAAACGAATTTGGTTTAATAAATATTACATCACACATTATTTTCACATTATTTACCATTTGACAACATTTACGTTCACAAAAAAATTTTAATTTCTTTTATAAAAATTCTTATTATCCCCTAGGAATATTTTCTCTTCTGAGCCGTAAAGCAACCTATATTTAAATTTTTATGAATACGACTTTACTGCTATGATACATAAATAACTATTTTTTGAGAAAAAAAGACGAATTTTTTAATGAATGTGTTTCATACTTTTGCCGGTTAGTGTATAACAAAACGTCCAATTTAATGTGAGCATATCATTTATGATGCCCCAAAATATATATAATTTTTTTGTCCTTGTTGAATTTTGGTTTAAAAATATACAAGGATTCTATATATGTTAAATTTTAGTTTGTTAAGACTGATTTGGGCATACATTTTATTATAATAGTATAGGAAAACTCAAAACGAAAAAAAATAGTTCATGTATCATTTAATAAAATAAATTTATATTCTTATGTTCTTGTACATTTCCAAACAAAAACTAAATAATCACTGAACTTTTATTGTACCATTTTTTATATTTATAGTCGTAGAATAAACAAAAAAATGTCGCCTCTTCTACTGACAAAGATTTAAAAAAAAGAGGGAGTGCTAATCCCTAAGTATATGATCTAAGTATACTATAGTTAGTGAAACAATGACAAACAAAATCATTGTATAGAAAATGTTATCGTTTGAAATCCTAAAGTAATCTTTTGTACATTACGTAAACTAAAATAAAAATAATGTATACGCCTTTTTGACAATCATGTCAGAAACCAAAAATAATTCTAAATATTCTCATTGTTTTCAAAAAACACTGTATATAATGAATACCTTAAGGGTATATATCATATAAGTGTCCGATTTCGACGAGCGACTAGCAAAAAAATAATTTTGTAAAAAGGGTTAAGTTTTAATTTTTTAATGATCAGGTGCCCTTGATATATTTATTTTTGATTTGGGCACGCAAGATAAATAGGCGTTTAGCATATAGACAACTTTTTGGATGGAAAAGACGATAATTTCGTCATTTCGGTAACGAAGACATTTAGTAACTCAATAATATTTTTCTTGTCAGCTCTCTTATCAAAAGTAAAAAACTTTGAAGGTAAATATCCCTACTATTAAATATTATAAATACATACATTCATTTTTATTTGAATTGAAAATAACTTGCTGTATTTAACATTATTTGTTGATTTTTATCTTTTTTTAATCTAATGTTTGCTTTTTTTCTTACCAAGTTCCATAGTATTTAGAATGCTACCTTTTTTCATAAATATTAATGTATGCCCTATAATTTTAAAATTTTTAGAGAAGATCATATTATTTTATTTTTCAATTAGTCCTGGTAAACTGCCACATTAAAGAAATGACAATATTACCGAAATGACGATGGTTTATTACCAAGTAAGAAATATAAATATAAATAAGAATCAAGAATTTCCAAAGCTAGTAAAAAACTTTTATTAACATATTAAACTTTTTGTAACGATTTGTTTAAACAAGATTTGCAACAAAAATTCGGTGGATCGGAAATGGTGCCTATTTGTTTTCTCAAAATACATTCCACGTGAAAGGTTCGAATGCAATGTTTGCATTTAATTCCATTCCTGGATGAGTTTATGGCAAAGGTGCAAATAAAGCAAAGTCTTCCATTCCACTCTTCTTCTTCCTCTTCTTTTTTCCCTTCAATTTTTGTATTTTTGGGTTTAGTATTTAAGGAAATTAGTTTATGATAAGTATCCTCCACAGTTGAACTATTGTTGACATTCTCGTTATTTTGGTTTTGAGATTCTTTAATTTTTTAAATCTTCTGTTCTATTTCTTCCTTCGCTCTTAGTAGTTCCATTAGTTCCGAAGATTTATCATTTTCATTTGTCTGTATTTTTCCCTGACATCTTTTTTCTCTTCATCCCGTCTTCGCGCTGCTTTTTCACGATCTATTTTCAAACGGTTCTTCAATTTTTCGTACTTAACATCCATAAGTCTTACTCTATCTAGAAATAGGCGTGTACACATTTAATTTTATGGTTTAAATTATTTTTTCTATCAGATGAAATAATTTACATGTCGAACAGAAGGGTCAAAACAAAACTTTATATTACCCCTTGTGTACCAATAATAACTGATTATTAATAAAATCAAAAAGAAAATAGCAAGTAAAAATCTCAAAGTAGGTATACTGGAATATACTAAAACCCCTATAAAAATGAACACAAATTCCCCAAAATGTCTCAGAATATCAAAATAAATGCACTTGTTTTTCCAATAAGCAGAACCAAAATGCTCTCCAAAATGACTCTGTCCTCGTGGAAAGTTTTTTAGATACAAAAACTAGTTGAAAGATTTTACGCTTTAAAGCGTTTAATAACAACTTTTAACTAATTTTCATGATGGCATCATTTCAGTAACGCATGATCATTTCGGTAACGACAACGTTTGTTACCGGAATGATTGTTACCGAAATGACGAAATTGAGTTATAACTAAACAAAACCCATTTAAATTTGCCACCATCAAACTAAAAATTTGAGGTTACGTTACTGACGCCGCATCATATCATTATGTTGAACATTAAAATAGTATCCAAGTCATAAAACAGAAAATTGTGCGTTACCGAGTTGATCGACATTAAGGGTACGTTAACAGTTATTGAATTACCAATCAATTTTATAAAAAAGTGAACAAATTAATTCTAAAACTTACCTCTTTTGCACAAAGTACACACACTACGACACAAACTATTAAAGTCACTAACTTCAGTAGTGCACATTTAGATGGCGCTACAGTGCCGTCCAATATCGTTAGCGAAATGACGGTATTGTGCCGGGACATGCAAATAACAATTTTATTGACTGTATTACATAAATTTTTTTTATACAAACGTATTATTCTTGTACATCAAACTTGTAGCTTTGAAAAAAAAATTGCATTTAATGGAATATATAGGTTAAAGTTAAGTTTTATAAGAGCTTTATTATTAAATATAATCAGGGACAGTTACCGAAATGACGAATTTGCTGTTTATTTAAATATTTTAAGCCCAAAAACTAATTGTTTTATAACTTTTAATTTTTTATCGAAAGAATAACGTTTCCTTATTAGAAATTTCTTGGTAATACATTTTTTTATAAGTATTGGACATGTAAAATACCTTGGGGACACAAAACGAACACTTATATGAGAATCACCCTTAAATAAAATGTTTTGTAATAATCATTTAGAAGTTTAGTAACTGTATAGAAATGTCAAGTACTCTTAAATAAATAATTAAAGTAAAAATTGGCACATTTTTTTAATTATGTTTAATTTACACTTAATATAATATAAATAATTATTAATAAAAAAATAAAAATTAATTACTGCTAATAGGTAGGTATAAGCGCGTGCATGTATTTATTGTAAATATTTATGTATGTGTGCCTTGTAGAAAATAAAAAAATATTACAGTAATTTGATATTTTTTAAAACTACCCCAAATATAAAACATTTTATTCAACATTTTAGTAAGGTAAGTAAGTACCAAATATTTGTTTATAAAATATTTATTATTATATATTTTAAAGGTAATGCAATTTGTGATCCATTAAAAAAATTAAAATCCAATCACGAATTCGCGAGTTAGAGCCAAAAAATAAATCCATGAAAAAATTATATAAAAAACTTTTTTATTATATTAGTTAAAATATTTGGTCCAGAAAACTTTTAACGGACTACGAATATGAAACACCCTGTATAATCGTATCTTTAACAATCTTTAACTTGATAGTTCATAATTTTTAACATTACAGTAGAGGGTCATTTTCAAAAAACACCCGCTTTCAGGTAAATGAGGATCAAATTTTTTTTTGCTTAAATTGACTTTTGGTTGGATTTTTATTAATGTTTAGAGTTTTGTTTACTTACATTTAAGACAGGCAGTGCACTTTTTTATTTTTTTTAAGTTTTTTTCAGAAAAATGTGTTTAGCTAGCTTAATATGTATATCTCCACTGTGTTACCAATTTGAAATCCAAAATTTAATTCAATAAAAAAAAGTTGTTATAAAAATAATTTGAAATAAAATGTACTTAGTTTACAAACTTTTGACTCCAATTTTTTATTTTATTTTTTAATAAAAATTGTATGCTTTTAAAAAATAATTTGAAATAAAATGTACTTAGTTCACAAACTTTTGACTCCAATTTTTTATTTTATTTTTTAATAAAAATTGTATGCTTTTTTAAATATTTATGTTCGTTAAGTTACTTTTTAAAAGAAACCATTCCGATTCTTTGTAAAAAAACAATACCATTAATATTTTCTTTTAGTCACGTTATAAGTGATAGTGTATAAAAATCATTTTAAGTATTTTTTTTTAACTAAAAAAAGTAACGAAATAGACATTGTTATCACAACGGACTGGGGTACACAAAGGACTTTTTTTTAGAGTAATGCATAAACAAAATCCCTTGTAGTGGTGCTCACTTGCAGAATAACAACTTAGATTTCTAAATTGTAGACACCCTTTTTCTTTGACTATAAGCTGGTGAAGGTCCCTTTTAGTACTTGTATATTGCGTGGAATTTTTCCTTGGATGTAATCTATATCGTGAGTTGTAATCACAAATAATTTTAAATTGGTTTATCATAAACTACTTTTAATAAAAGCGACGGTAAATATCCACTTTGTTGTCGAAAAATTCTATTGCGTTACCCTAAATTCCATTGCGTTACCATAAGGTAACATAGTGGACTCGGTAACGCAGTGGACAAAGTTTTGTGAAACCTTATTTAAAAAATAATAATAAGACATTACAGTCATTATTTACTCTCAATGAACTTTGGTGCCCTAAAATAAACATAATCATGAAAAATAGTATTTTTTACCTTATTTTTATTATTTTTTTTGAGTAACTTAGCGGACAAACAATTATTACATTCGCGTTAACCGTACCTGTTTCAACCGATATATTCTTCCTGATTGAATAAATAAATTCAGCTGGGTAATGTGTACGTGTGGATCACGTGAGTGCCAAAAAAGTTGCCATATATATGTTTTTTTAAATATTCTATCGGTAACGCGACGGACGTAACGCAACGGAAAAAATGTCTGGGACATGAGTCAAATTAAAAAAAAGTATATTAAAATTAATTATTTTATATATAAATTGTTTACTGTATTTACTAAGGATGTTATGGATTGCTATAAAGCAACACAAAGTTCTGGTTATTCAATATTTAAAAAAATACATGTATGTAAGTTTTACAAAACGCTAATGGGACATTCGAAAATGTGTGTTTCACAAGTTTCAAAATTTAAAAAAAAATATTCTGAAATAACTAAACAAACATTTTCTAAAAGAGTTTACTAAGGGCTTGTTAGGCTTTCACTTGGTTGTTAAATCAATAAGATCCGATAATTTTTAACAAACTTATTGGAATTCAAACTTACGGACAGCGGAAGGCGGGTGTTTTTTGAAAACGACCCTATAGAATAAAATGATTTTACTTAATATTTTAATGTATTGGGAGACATTTTAATGAACCCTGTATAACAAGAGTCCGAAGAATGTTAAAACATTAAGCGAATGAGACCCGATAAATTCCGGCAGCGATTAAACGGGAAATAAAAAAGATAAACAAATCGCAAGCAATAAAATCGTGTTTTACCTCCGGAGGCATATTTCGGACATATTTGCAATTTTAAGCATTTTTAAATCGGAAATATTATTCCGATAGTACGGCAGCCGGGACGGATGGAAATCGGGCATTGTGAAAATCGGCCGGTCCCCTCGGGAATTTGCAATTTCGAAGTACGAAAATTCCATTACGGCATTTTTCCACTGGACGTCGCTTTATTTCTTATTCCGACTCGTTTAATTTCAATCATAAATTTTGACATTCTGCGGCCATACGAACGTCCCAACCGGCATCGATCAACGACTAATAATCCGAACGTTCGGTCATATTGAACGTTGAGGACGTTCGGTTAGAGAAAAGCGTGCAAATTGCTTTGAATTCTTTCAGTGTTTACCCATTTAAAATTTGAAAATAAAAGTTTCATATATATTTTGATAAACGAGGTGTGTTCAGAAAATAACGGGAATTGTTAAATTTCGCGGGTTCGGAGGGTCCGGTTGTCATAAAATTTTCTTTATTATGTTGGTATACATTCCCCCGAAGTATGATAAAAACTTTAGCTGTTTTCATTGTTTACTTTGTCTGTGGCAGCCGCTAAGGTTAGACGTGTTTTATGAGCTCGGCGATTTTTCGTTCGTTAAAAGAAATGGATCAAAGAATTTGTATCCAATTTTGCTTAAAAAATGAAATAAATCCTGTGAAATGTTAACAAAGGCCTATAGTAAGTCTGCTATAAGTAATACAAGAGTTTACAAGTGGAATAAGAGTTTCCAAGATGGCCGTGAAGACGTTGAAGATGACGAAAGCCCCGAACGCACAAGCAAATTAACAACCGATAAAAACATGGAAAAAGTGGAAGAATTGGTTATAAACCATCAGAGAAGTCGCTGATAATGTTGGTATATCGATTGGCTCATTCCATGAAATTTTTTGAAATGCTTTGGGTATGAAACGCGTGGCAGCAAAATTTGTTTTAAAATTGTTAAATTTTTAACAAAATTTTTGGCCAATAACAATACTGTAATGATGCCCCAGCCTCCATATTCGCCAGACATGCCTCTGTCTGACTTTTTCCTATTCCCAAAAATAAAGAGAACCTTAAAGGGCCGTCGTTTTGCAAGCATAGATGACATTAAAAGCGCATCTCTGAAAGAACTAAAGGCTATCCCAAAGATCGAGTTTTAGAAGTGTTTCGAGTATTGGAAGAAGAGCTGGCACATGTGCATAATATCCAATGGGGACTATTTTGAAGGCGACAACATTAATGTAGACGAATAAATAAATATTTGTTTTAAAAAACAAAAATTTCCGATATTTTCTGAACACACCTCCTATTTCTTTCTCGGATTCCTCATCCCATTTCTGGATTCTGAGGGTAACTACTAATTCCTTGGTCTGACTTCTGAAATAGTTTGTTGCAAATATCATTAAGTGTGGTATCTCTAGTTTGCGAAGCATTTTTAATGTTTAGGCGGGATTTTTATGTTCTCTATCATGCACTGTATTTAAATCACTGTTATTCTGCAAGATGTCCTGTGACGAAGAAATCACTATATTACTTACTCTCTAAAAATAAATCCTGGTTTGAGTTTTTACCGGTTTTCCAATAAACAGTGTTAATCTGAATGAAGAAATATATTTCATAAAGTCTGTAAATATAAATTGTATCTATTAGATACAATAAATACACAATTTAGTGTCTAATGATTAACGTGAAAAGTGTAAACATTTCAATTCAGTAATAATCGTCAAACAAATAAGTCGTCTAAATTTAAAAATCATTTAGCAATATTAAAAGCATTGATTAAGAATTCTTTAAAGTCTCCACTCAACGGTAAAATACCATTATATTATGTATTATATATTATATTATGTTGCCATGAATTCGTAGGTATAATTTGTTGTTTAAAATGCAGTTGTCGGCGTTTTTTACAGAACTCAAATATAAAAATGGTTGATTTTAAGGTTATGTTTGTGCAAAAATTACTTTTTACAAATTTCTTAAAAATGTCTAAACTTAAATATAAATTATATTAGGTAAAGGTATCATTAGTTAATTATGCATCAACAAATATACTTACAATAATTGTCAACAATACATTTAAAGCATACGAACTGTACATCATTTTTAAATAAATAGGTAATTTTTTTCACAAAAAAAAAGGCAGAAGTTTTACTAGGAAAAAACTACAAAACTGGTTTAGTACTCGATTTCGATTCTTTATATCACTGATTAAGAAACTCAACGCTTAAATGCTTATATAGTTAAGTTAGTGTGTGTATTTTATCTACGGGATCATGAGGAATTATTGTGTTTTTAATTGTAAATAAAATTCAAGAACTAAATTATTCTGAAATTCACGCAATGATATTTTCAGAAAATAACACAAAATTGACGGTAATTTGACAGATGCATAACCATAATTATTTAAAAAAAAAATTACTCGGGTCAATTCACTAACACGAGTACTTAACGTTAGCCACTAGAATTAGTGGTTATCCTTATATTTAATCGACCTGATTGGCCGATAACCACTGATATAGTGGCTAATGTTAGTGAATTGGCCTGACTGTATTATTTATTACTGAAAATGAGTATCGACAATTAAGCCTTGGAACGAAAAACTGTCGACTTAAATCCTTGGTAAACAAACTTGGCCGCCCTAAATATAAAAGGGTGTAGGTTATTTTTTTAATGACGCCGTCTCGTTTGACTTGAGAAGTGACTGTTGGTTAATTCGATTATGTTTTCTAGGGAATTTACATTTTTTGATTAAAGAAAATTAAAGTGCGCTTTACATGCCTCGCCACTGATTGTTATTGACATTGAAGAATAATTATTTTTCTTTTTAGTCCTTAATAAATTTATTAATTAAATTTCATCGTCGTGAGACGCAAATTTTTCGTCAACATTGTTTTATTTATTAAGCAATTTCAACGGAAAAATCCAACAAAATAGAAGCTTAATTGATTCTTTGGAAAACATTCTAAAGGTTTTGGACCTTACGTGGTTTTCTTAATTTTAATCAAGTGTTTATAAATATTAATAGATTTTTCTTCCTACACTATGGTAAAGTTGAATTTTACCGCATCCATAGGGGTCTGTTTTGTAGATGACATGCATGTCAAAATTAACTACACTGCCCGTCAAAATTAACGCATAATAAGTAAGAAAATCCCAACTTTAAAACGCCTTTACCAATCTTTATGAAATTTTGTATAAAAATACTTCAACTTATATCTCAGGTTAGGTTCGAGGGGTTTTCAAAAAAATATTTTTATTTAATAATAAAAAAACGTTCTAAAAATAACTTTTAGAGAATTTTTTTAAGTAAATTGTACTTGGCATATTTGTGTTAAGTTAACATAGTGGCACTACATATTCAAATTTATTGCCATAATTATAATGCTTTAGCAGCTAAAGTTTAACGGTTCGGCAATATTCGGAATAAATCCTCGATATGGGCAAGTTGGTAAAATATCATTGTGGTGTCTTACTTTATAGAGATATTACATATTACAAGAGGTAGTGCCTTTTTTATCTCTGAGTGCCGTCATAATGTCATATGTAACGGTTTTTTTAAAGAAATTTTGATATTATTCTGCAATACAGAATCTGCATTAGTATTATTTTAAGTGTTTTGGTTTTTGTTATACTGGGGTAAGTAAGATTTTAAATATTATTTTGTATTTGATTACCTACTCGATTAAGTTTTTGTTATATTTGGTACGCTTAAAAAATGATATTATTATATTTTTGCATTCAATCTTGTTTTTTTGCAGTTAAATAAAGTTTAGGCTATTTATTAAATAAAATATATAATAAATTACTTGCATGAATAGGTATACCTACCTGTATGCATACCCATGGGTTATATATAAAAGAATTCTTTTATTCTTTTAACTATTAATAGTTAATATATTTTAATATTATTTTTATTCTGTTTAAAATCGAAATAATTGGTTATTTGGAAAAAAAATATTCAAATCATAAATAAATACGTGTATTAAAGAAATATAAAAATGCAGTTTTTTTTAAATATCCCTATCCATGGAGAGAAAAGTATAATGCTGATTACCATAATTATAATACCCTTTACTATAATTTATATTACTATTTGGGACAACTATCTTGTATATTGCCAGATACTATGCATATTTAGTAATTTTTAAATATCCATGTATTTTAAACCTTAAGGTAAAATATTATAATTCTCAACCAATTTTGTTTTTAATTCTTATTATAATTAGATTTTTTATAGTCAAATTTAAAATATTATGTCACCATTTTAAATATAAAATATTTTAAAATCGAATATTTTTATATGTTAACAATTAAAAATTGTAACATATTTATTGTACTTTTTAATATACAAAAATGTTATGAGAAAGAATTGAACCTACACCTCGCCAAAGTTTTTTGTTTTGAGTGCGTTCCATCTACTTCAAATACCGACAGACAGGTGTTTTGACCTATATTGGGTATCATCTCTCTTAAAATGAATTAGTCAAAAATAACTAATTATAAGTCATATTTGACTAATTGTCATAGTGAAAAAGCAGTCACTAATAATTAGTCAAATTCCACTGAATGAAATAGTCAAATTAGTAAATTTAAATTTAAAAAAAGTTTTGACCCTGCCTGGGTTTGAACTCAGGTCTGTCACTTGACAAGTTTGTCAAGCTAACGTCTTAACGCATTCGGCTGTCAGCCGCTCTTATAAAAATTAATTTTATTTGTCAATAAATATGATCTTAATATTTTAAAGTTTAATATATTATTTGTCTTGCTATTTTGAGCTAAACTTTTTGCATCTTTATTTGTTTTATGGGTTATTTAACCATGGAGAGGTATATGCATTTAATTCAAATAATACTTTGTTGTTGGCCGTAAAAGACTAAAGAAATTAGTTACTTTTAACTGTCAGAAATAGTCAAATATGGTGACTAATCTTAAATTAGTCAAACTTTAACTATTTACATAGTAAAAAATAACTATTTAAAAGTGAAAACGACTATTTTATTAGTAAAAAATGCTTTTACTAATTCAAATAGTAGAATTTTGACTATTTCATTTTTAGAGAGATCAGTGTCGACACGACACTGTCGAGCAACTTGTAGTAGTGAAACACACCCAAAACAAAGAAATACCTGAGCTTATATAACATGGTTGGTAAGCCAACAGAGGCGAGATTTAAGAACATCACGTGATCCACACCGTCTAACGACGCGTCGCGACGTGGCCTTCGCCGCAATCGGTACATACTATGCAACCAAGTAGGTTCAATTATTTCTTATAAGTATTACCAGTAATGGGTCAAGAAAGTTTATTGAAGAAACTAAGAAAATTGAATGTTTAAAATGTCATGAGTATATATATTGTATATTATATTTAAATATATTGTTTATTTACCTTAAACATAAAGTATCTTTATTTTTAATATATTTTTTATTAATGTGTAATATATTATAATATTAGATGTACCTACACCTTACATTTGATTAAATCATATAGTAAATATTACTATTTGTAGATAGTAAAATCAATTTACTATACGAACATATTAAAAATTAAAATATATATTATACATTTATGATTTAGTAATATTGGTGTTGTAATCGTTACTAAAATTGTATAATAAAAAATAGTATTTTGTATTATTACAATCTTAATATTGTATTGACGAATATCATATGTTACCCTAAAAATTTGTCAAAGTAAATTTTACTATATTTTTTTACTATCTAAAATGTACTATACATTTCTCTTCTTATATTTTGTTTGGTTTAACTTTTAACAACTTTTTTGCTAGATACTGAAACCTAAATTACATTTTAAGAGTTTTTGGAAAAAGTACTTTGTACTTGTACTCGTGAGTACTTTTGGATTTTTTGTACTTTGTACTCAAGTACATTTTTTTCAAAGTTTGTGTACTTTTACTCGAGTACTTTTTTCTTGTACTCGGAACAGCTCTGCCATTTATACATTGTTCAGTTTTTTAGAGTAATTTCTTATTTTTGACGATTACTTTCAATTTCGATGATGTGCTTCATTTAACAAGTTTTTTACTTCAACGGTATATTTGGAAAAGGAAAAGGAAGTCGGACCTTAAAGCTTAAAGGCAATAATTCGGTCGAATGACTTTTTTGATTCTTGAATAAACATCTTAATTTAACATTTAAACGGTTGTAGGTGCAACAATCTAAATACGAATGATTCGTTTGATCTATCAGCAGTAAAATTGGAATAAAATATTCATAAATACGAAACAAAATTAGAGAGTGGAAGGATGGCCCGCAGTAATCCGGTAATATTTCCGAAGCATTCTATCAAATAAACAAAGTGGATGTGCAAAGTAAAACTATTAAAATGCAAATATTTGTTGGTGCAAAAGGAGTCAGCGCGCCCCAACTATATATTTCTATAAACTCCCCTGTTACCAATGCCTAACGCAAACCCGCAAGCCACTGTAATTTCTTTGTGGCACAAATTTAGATATAAACGGCCAATAAAAATGAAACATATTCATGATTTTTCCAGCCGGAAAACGCTGCTTCACAAAGCAATATTGCACAGTGGGTCACTTTGTAAAGAAAGGTGATTCTTGGAAAATCCAAAAAAATGATTTTTTCTTCATGAAAATTGTTTTGAAAGTGCTTTTAATGGATACATTAACCGATTAAATATTATTTGCTTACAAAAAAATATAAAATAAAAATCTTCCATATATCGAGACTTGCTATTTGTAGAATAACAAAAAACAATAATAAACTAAAAAGTTTGACATTTTTGGAGGTATAGCACATAAGGCCAAATGTAGCCCAAGTAGGTCACCATGGCAACCTAGAGGGTTCAAATATACTGTATATTATATACATATACACATTAATACTGTAAAAACAAGAGTTCTATAAATAGTTACCTTAAAGTCAAATCATTGGATGACGCTGAATACAATTATAACTATCTCAGTCGGTAATAATATAGAACTACTTTATTTTGGGTCCAATATAGGACAAAAAGTTCGCACGTTACTTTGGTGGTAAGATTTTTGTTTTTTGTTAAGAGCAGGGCTGTGTTTAAATTACAATAAAAAATATATCTAAAAAGTATAAAGATCAGTGTGTGGTAAAAATGTGTTTCTTATGGTTTAAACATTGACACTTTAATGCGTTTTAATTTTAATTCTGAAAACAAACAGTAAAATGGCCCGTGTCCAATTACTGGTTGGTAAAAAATGTAAATTTCTATTATTGGACATATATGTCCAATATCATTCTCTATTTATAGCCCGGGCATTTATCAGCCAATTCTTATGTAAAATTGTCCCCTGAATCCGAAAAGACCGTCAAAAACTATAAAAGTTAAGCAGTTTTTGAGATATAGTCCATTCCATATTATATGTAAAATTGATTATATTTCAAAAACTGTTCTACTTTTATAACTTTTGATTGACTGCTAAATGTCCTGGATACAAATTGCTTTTGACGAGAATTATTAGTGGCTGCTTTTTCGCTATGACATTTTTGACAAATTCATTTTTAGAGAGTAAGTAATACAGTGATTTCTTCGTCACAGGACATCTTGCAGAATAACAGTGATTTAAATACAGTGCATGATGGAGAACATAAAAAACTAATGGCAACAAAATTAATAAATTCGGAAAATACTTTTAACATACCACCCGAAAAAATATTAGATATTAATAAATCATCCTGTTCCGGCCTTAACATTATAAATGCTTCACAAACTAGAGATACACTGAAAGAAATATATGTTTGTTTTAGCAAATGTATGTGGTTCATATATGGACTACCACATACATTGCTAAAACAAACATATATTATATTTAGTTTTAACATAATATGTTAAAACTAAATATAAAAATGGTTAAGGTAAATATATTTTATGTTTCATATATAGACTACCACATACATTGCTAAAACAAACATATATTTCTTTCAGTGTACGTGGTACCACACTTAATGATATTTGCAACAAACTATTTCAGAAGTCAGACCAAGGAATTAGTAGTTACCTTCAGAATCCAGAAAAGGGATGAGGAATCCGGCAAATAAATATATGAATTATATGATATTTACAAAAACGAAAAAAAAAATTACCTAAAACAGCAATTTATCTTTAAAAAATATTTAACAATTTATGTTATTTGATGTAAAGTTTTTATGTTTATATAAAAATTGTATGTCCAATAACTATGGTCCATGTGTCCAATTACTATATAAAATGTCCAATTACTATACTTTTTGCATGTCCAATAACTATGTGGTTTACCCTACGAATATCATTACATGATTACAAACAAAAATTAATCTTTAGCCCACTGTGAGCATTATTAACCCTCTGACTAAAAAACGTTTTGTTCTGTTTTGCGGTTTCATTTGAATTTGAATTTCTTGAGGCCGACGATTATGTCGCTCCTTCCTTCGGGGTTGCATTTTTATGGCGCATTAATATTCATAATGTACTTTAATGCTTCATCTGCCAATATTCAAATCTTCTTCCCGACCAAAATTTTACTGCCACCGCCCATGATAATGCTGTTTATCGTTGCAAGTTCCTAAATTAGATACCAATAAAAGAAAATAGATGGTCTGAAAAATGCGATTAAAGAATATTAGCTTCGGAAAATTGAGAATAAATTGGAATCTTTCCCTTAAATTTATCTTGATTTTATAATATTTACTGGCAGTGTTCGTAATTGTTTAAACTATACTTTAAATCTAATTTTAAACCTAATTTTACTACAATTACCATATTAAACAGGTTTTATTTTTTGATTAATTACAACTTAACACACCATATATTACATATAATTATTAACGCGTTTAAAATTCTCGCTTAACGAAGTACAAAAAATAATTTTAATTTTAATTGATTGTTTTTAGCATGATATAAATAAGACTTTTCTAGAAATTCAGAAAATACTGTTTGTCGTAATTAATGGGTGATTTCATATAAGATTGGTTGTGTGTATGCATACGAGGTGTGTTCAGAAAATATCGGGAATTTTCGTTTTTTGAAACAAATATTTATTTATTCGTCTACATTAATGTTGTCGCCTGCAAAATAGTCCCCATTGGATATTATGCACATGTGCCAGCTCTTCTTCCAATACTCGAAACACCTAAAACTCGATCTTTGGGATAGCCTTTAGTTCTTTCAGCGATGCGCTTTTAATGTCCTCTATGCTTGCAAAACGACGGCCCTTTAAGGTTCTCTTTATTTTTGGGAATAGGAAAAACTCAGACTGAGGCATGTCTGGCGAATATGGAGGCTGGGGCATCATTACAGTATTGTTTTTGGCCAAAAATTTTGTTCAAAATTTAACAATTTTATAACAAATTTTGCTGCCACGCGTTTCATACCCAAAACATTCGAAAAAATTGGGATGAGCCAATCGATATACCAACATCATCAGCGACTTCTCTGATGGTTTATAACCATTTCTTCCACTTTTTTCATGTTTTTATCGGTTGTTAATGTGCTTGTGCGTTCGGGGTGTTCGTCATCTTCAACGTCTTCACGGCCATCTTGGAAACTCTTATACCACTTGTAAACTCTTGTTTTACTTATAGCAGACTCACTATAAGCCTTTGTTAACATTTCACAGAATTTATTTCATTTTTTAAGAAAAATTGGATAAAAATTCTTTGATCCATTTCTTTTAACGAACGAAAAATCGCCGAGCTCATAAAACACGTCTAACCTTAGCGGCTGCCACAGACAAAGTAAACAATGAAAATAGCTAAAGTTTTTATCATACTTCGGGGGCATGTATACCAACATAATAAAGAAAATTTTATGACAACCGGACCCTCCGAACCCGCGAAATTTAACAATTCCCGTTATTTTCTGAACACACCTCGTATATGCTCTTCTACTCTTATTTAAAAGGTTAAATACCTAACCTCAATTCTACTGTCACTGACAGACACCTAACCTCAATTCTGTATACTCGCTTAATTCTTGAAACAAACCGAACCGTTGTAAGTCATTGACATGAACAAAACGCGTATTAATTACGCGGGACATAAAAGGCCGTAAATAATTTTAATAGTGTTAATTGCGATCACCTCAGTAGTGTTTCCAAGGGCGCCAACCATTTATTACTCGCAATAAATAAGGTCGGAGCAGAAGGCATGTCACTTCGCCCTCTTGGAAAAAGGATTTATATACCTTGCTAACAATAGCGAAACAGGAAAAATATATATTCCACGTGCTTAACAAGATCTTCCTCGGGAAATTTAATAAAGAACTGTTTGTCTTACCGTGTTTAATTATTACATAAAACTTGCCACAGAATTTCTTAAAGCTAAAGGGGGTCGCACAATAACCTTAATTTTGAATTTCATAAAATAAGTATTAAATGAATTTTTTTTAAATTTTTATCCAGTTATCAGTGGAGTTTGTAAAATAAAAAACACACAATAGTACATTATACAGGGTATACTTCTTTTGTATGTTTACATGTAAAAATTACTTTTTTTTAATTCGCAGTAAGTTACAACGATTTCCACAAATTGTACCTATTGTATACAATAAATACACATTTTATTGATTATTTACGTGAAAATTGGTAACATTTATCAGTAAAAATCATTTAAATGCAAATAGCATTATGAGTTAATAAAAGAGTTGATTGAGAAAGTCACTCAACGGTAAAATACCAAAAACAGGAATTATATTATTTAAGGTTATATGCCGTTGTATATGCCGTTGTTTTAAAGATTTTAGTTTTTTTCTTATAAATATATAAAAAGGATAGTTTGTTTGTTTAAACTTTATTTACGTTTACTTTTTTAAATTAAAAATAAGTATATTTGAATTTACATTAAATAACATAAATATTTTTTAAAGATAAATTGCTGTTTTAGGTAATTTTTTTATTTCGTTTTTGTAAGTATCATATAATTAATATATTTCTTTCTAGGATTCCTCATCCCTTTTCTGGATTCTGAAAGTAACCACTAATTTCTTGGTCTGACTTCTAAAACAGTTTGTTGCAAATATCATTAAGTGTGGTATCTCTAGTTAGTAAAGCATTTATGACGTTTAGGCCGGGACAGGATGATTTATATATATATATATATCTAATATTTTTTCGGGTGGTATGTATTTTGTTTTCTATCATGCACTGTATTTAAATAACTAGTCAAAAATACCATAGCGAAGAAGCAGCCACTAATAATTCTCGTCAACAGCAATTTGTATCCAGGACATTTAGCAGTCAATTCCTATGAAATATTATTCGCTGAATCCGTAAATGTCATCAAAAGTTATAAAAGTAGAACAGTTTTTGAAATATAATCAATTTTACATATAATATGGAATTGACTATATCTCAAAATCTGCTTAACTTTTATAGTTTTTTACGGTCTTTTCGGAATCAGGGGACAATTTTACGTAAGAATTGGCTGGTAAATGTCCGGGATACAAATAGAGTATGATATTGGACATATGTCCAATAATAAAAATTTACATTTTTTACCAACCAGTAATTGGACTGTTTGATTTCAAAATTAAAATTAAAACGCATTAAAGTGACAATGTTTAAACCATGAGGAACACATTTATATCACACACTGATCTGTACACTTTTTACAGCCCTGCTCTTAACAAAAAAACAAAAATCTTACCACCAAAGTAACGTGCGAACTTTTTTGTCCTATATGACCAAAAATAAAGTATTACCGACTGAGATAGTTATAATTGTATACAGCGTCATCTAATGATTTGACTTTAAGGTAACTATTTATAGAACTCTTGTTTTTACAGTATTAATGTTAATTGTCCAATAACTACAATTTGTCCAATCGATAACTGTCTACTTTACTTTCTACTTTTCTAAAGTGAATAGTTTTCGTTAAAATTTGACAAATGCGCGTCAATCATAAAAAACCTATAACTAGTTGACATCCTTTGTTGATTTTTTTTTCAAAATTAGGAAACACTTTTAAATTTTAAAAATACTTTTCTTTTTTTTTAAGTCACTGACTGCTATTTTTATCAGTAATTTTGTCCACAAAAAACTTAGTTAGCCAAAAAATTGTTTATAACAAAAAATTGACCGCATTAAATTTTGAACAATGACAGATTGCCTGTTAACTATAGATACAGTCAACTCACCATTCACAGGTTTCTTGATACAAAATATTATTTTAAATTTTAGAAATTGTTATATATCTCTGAAATTATTACTTAAGGTACTATAGGAAATAGGTTTTTTAATTTACTATTTTACCATGTAAAAACATACTGGGTGTTACATTTAAAATAAAAAAGTTATTAACTTTTCAAGTTAGCCTAATTTGTCCTGGGTTTTTTTAGGTAATTTGTTGAAAATTTTTAAAGAATTGATGTCCTTTAAAATTAACAAAATGATTACAAAATTGGATATTACCTTTACCAATATAAGAAAAATAAACCCAAAAACAAAACACTATAAATTAACTACACTGCATAATTTCTCATTACATACCACATTTGAAACTGCGACAAAATAATATTTGCAACTCGTGGAGAATGGTCGACTCTGAACTCGCATTATTGTGAAACAAATGCTTTTTCACAATCCACCATTTTTTTCACTCGTATGAAGAATTATTATAACAATTTGGCCCCACCCCAGAAAGTTATGTTGTAATGAAATATTATTGGATATCTAGAAATAAGTTTCTGTAAAAAGGATCGCATTACTAATGACGGATCAAAGAGAAAGAGTGAATTTCGTAATTAAAAGAGACTGTGCGCTGTCGAACGGAGAAAAGAGAAACTAAAAACGCTTTGGATAATTTTAATTTTTCTCCCTTTGGGCCGGTTTGTTTGGTGTTAATGAGTTTTAGAAGTAAAAGACGACGAGCAAAGCTAAGGCGCAGATTCTTCTTATTACGTTTTAATTGAGGTGATGTGTACCTTTAGTATCGACGGCAACAATGCGCCTTTGTGGACGCCCTGTGCCCCCCCCCACCCCCGCGCATTGTGTTGTACTTAAAGTTTTAATAGATACTTCTTCTTTTTACTTGTTCATTATCAGTCTCAGGCAGCGGACTTGCTTAATCAACCAAATTTAGATATTACGTTCATCGAGAGAGATAGAGAGGGATTAAAGTTACCGTTTGTAAAATGAATAAACAACTTTGACGGGGTTTTAATTATTATTTTCCCTCTATCCATCTCGTGCTACTTCCAGGGCAGGCTTAACTTTTATGGTGCTCTGGGTCTTACATTGTTTTATAAGGTTATTTATTTTATTATATAAATCATTTTACATAATATGATTATTATATGCATTTTAAACATTTAAATTAATTTTTGAAAATGATTTGTCAAAATAAACTTTTTGGACTTGTACTGTTCTTAATCTCACCGATTAAATTATTTTTGTGAAAAAATATCAATTTTTAACAGAAAATAATTATTTTTGATAAATTTAAATCAATCCGTTACTGTACTTTGCCTGTTCGTAAATGAAACTTTTCCTTAAAAACGATCTGACGATACCGAATACTTACTTCAAACATTTAATTATCAACTTTGACTAACTTAATCGCTACAAAAACCAGCCACCTAATCCCCCAATATCAAATTTACTTTTAACAATACAACTTTTTTGCACCTCGCTCACCTCCTTTTACCCTTTTAAGAGAAGAAGAGTTTCAAACGCAAAAATAACGAAAATTTCCGGCTTTTATCTGTTCCGTGAATCTTACTCAAGTTTCTCTAAATCATTCCAAAGATTCTATCTTAATTAGTTAATTAAATAATTTTTACGGAAAACCAATTAACTCTCACATGTTTAAGTTACTCCATTTAATAGTTTTAAGGCGGTTTTGGGACATTTTAAACCGTTTTTGGCCAATCTAATGTTCTTTTAAACATACCTTAACTTTATAAGACATTCTTGTTTACCTTAAATACATATAATTCTATTCAAATTGTATAAATAAATCGAAAATTTACTTTTATTTCCTCTTAAATAACTTTAATAATGTTGATATTTAATCCTTTATTAGTACTCTGTGAGGCCGGGATCGGCCGTATCATGCATCTCTTTTCTTCCGAATGTGTTCTCTCTTTTTTTGCGCACACTGCAGGTTTTTTAAGTCTCTAGCTAGGATTTGTCGAGTTATAACTGCGGTTACATGTA
This sequence comes from Brassicogethes aeneus, assembly GCA_921294245.1. Lineage (NCBI taxonomy): Eukaryota > Metazoa > Arthropoda > Insecta > Coleoptera > Nitidulidae > Brassicogethes > Brassicogethes aeneus. Next base: position 5,426,984 of record OV121138.1, read on the forward strand.
ATCTAGGATGCACTGACAAACAAATGATTTGTTGATAGCAAGAAATGTTTGACATATATGCATATAGCAAATTTTTTTGTTTTGGCATTATATATAATGCCAAAACAAAAAAATTTGCTTATTACATTCTGAACGGAACGAAATGTTTGTAATAAAAAAAAGAGAAATGTTCGGTATCGGTAATTTGAGAAAAATTTGTAAAAAAAAACATTTTTTAAGTAGAGTAATAATCAAAACGTCATATTTTATAATTTTAGGTAGTAAATCTTCACAGTAAAAATGTATGTGTATATTTAACATAATTCTTGTGTCCCAGAAAGTCCACTCAAATTTTTTAGTTTTTTTTTATTTTTATTACTTATGTTAATTTTTAACACAACAGAATGTGTAAAAAAAATTAATATATGTTATTTTTTTACATAACTCGAAAGTTAATTTAACAAATCGTGTTGTGTCAATTTAATTTTTTTTTAATGGTTATTTTAATCTAAACTATAGTTTAGATTAAAATAACCATTAAAAAAAAATTTAATTGACTATTATTATAATTAATATGATTTAAAATCTCAATAACTTTAACATAATTAAATATCTTAAATTTATTAATATTTTATTTATTTTACACAAAAAAGTGTTACTCTAACATATAACTTTCTATTGATTTTACACAAATAGAACGTCATTTAATTATTTTAATTTTTTATTTTTACAATATTTTTAAATTAATTTTTACATTATTAATTGTTTATTTTTATTTATTTAAATAAGATATTTAAATTAATATAAGAATATTGGTTTTTGGGCAAAAAATAAAACATGAAAGTATGTAATAATAATGATTTATTATACTGCAACCTAATTTTGAAAAAAGGCCAGCAATAAAGCATTTTTTTTGTATTCCAAAATAAAATACAAATCCATGCCATAGGGTAAACGGTCTGTAAGTAACGAAAAAAACATTATCATAGCAAACTTACCTTTAAACACTCGCTATATAAAAGCACACCTTACAATTAGGAACCTCTAATCGAATTAACTATCACCAACCGACTAAACGCGGTTAGAAGACAAAGGGCATTGCAGGGTACCGATTAATCGAAAGAAGGCGAAAATGAGCGGATTAGAAGAATAACATTTATATTTAAGATGAATTGAATAAAAAAAATACTCAATTGTTTTAATTTGATTAAAAATGTTCTGTATTCAAATATTTAACAAATATTTTTGAGTTAGATTAACACTTGTTTAGGAGTTATTTAAACAAATGTATTATATTGAAATTAACATAATTTTCTCGTAACATTAACTACAATGTACAAAAAAATTATTATTTTACATTATGTGTAGGACCTTTTAACACAAAAATGTTTGATAAATCTTTTGAAATTTTAATATTTTAATTATTATAATTTTTGTATCAAGTAACATATATCATTTAAAACACTAGGAAGTTTATGTAAATTTTTACATTTTTATTTATAAATAACACGCATTATTTTTAACACAAATTTTATAAATTTTTAACTTTGTTGGTAAGTGACCAATTGATACTAAATTCAGAACTATTAAAATAAAATTATTCACGTTTTTCTATTTTATTGAATTTACCTTTTCACGAAAGTTTTATTTAAACTCAAAAACCATAAAATGTATCGAAATTTGTATAAGTAGGCATCATACCCAATTAGGCACTATAAAAATTATATACTTACTTAAGATGTTAATTTATATTTAATTTTCCCTCATTAGCCGACTGCCTTTCAATTTCGAGTAGATGTGTGTATTGGTCCAAAATACTTATTAACTTTAATAACTTAATATAAAATTATATTTTTTAATAATCTTATTATCGGCCGCTCATGTAATATAAAATTAGTGACCAAATTAGCAACAATTTTCTTGTAATTATCGACTAATAATTACACGTTTTATTATTTTTTTAGATTATTGCCGATTTCTTTATAAATACAAACATTGTTTTAAGTTTTAATTGTATAACATTAAAAATTCATTTTTTTAATGGGGCACTTTACATTCGTTGATAAAATAAATTATAGGTAATTAGTGGGCTATGGCATCTGTCAAAATGGGCGATTTAATCGAGTTTTGAGATAAAGGATTCCAATGAATTTAGAAGAAGGAAATTTCGGTCATCCCCAATTCATTTTTTAATCCTCCCTCTAAGCAAGAAAATGAATTTATATTTCGGATACTTATTCGAAAAAGCCATCAATCTTTTAATTAATTCCATTCGTTTAATTCTTTTCAAGACGCTCCCCGAGAATCTAATGGAAGTCTTACATACTTTTGATTTATTTTTGTTTCTTTTTTATCCTCTGCAGAGAAACGTTTTTGAGGAAATGAATTGTATTTTTTTTATGAAAATAACTAAAGTGCTCGTCATAAAAATCGACGCACCTAGTTTTTTGGAAAATATTTGAAAGCTCCACTGAAAGAAATATATGTTTGTTTTAGCAATGTTTGTGGTTCATATATGGACTACCACATACATTGCTAAAACAAACATATATTATATTTAGTTTTAACATAATATGTTAAAACTAAATATAAAAATGGTTAAGGTAAATATATTATATGTTTGTTTTAGCAATGTATGTGGTAGTCCATATATGAAACATAAATTTCTTTCAGTGTCGTTATTGGAAAATTACTGAATCGATTTTGAAAATGTTTCGAAATTCTGAATAGCTGATTCTTTGACTCTTATGTCTAATTTTGGGAATACGATATTTTGCACATAGCATTATACTACAGGGTGTTAAACGGAGAGATGTATTTTTTCCGAAATTTCAAGTTATTCCCATTCATGAGGCAGTTGAGTTTGATAGTCGTTATACCCCTCCCTAATATTAGTAAGGTAATCCCTCGAAACGTTTTCGAGATTTTCTGAACATCGATTATATGCCAATTTATCGAAAATTGTCGTTATTTCCCAGTTGTCCAAAAAATAAGCAATAGTAGATTCTTTTACTTACGTCTAATTTTGGGAATACGATATTGTGCACATAGCATGATACTATAGGGTGTTAAAAAAAAGAGATGTTTTTTTCCAAAATTCCAAATCCCCATTCACAGGGCAGTTGAGCTTGATAGTCCTAATACCCCTTCCTAATAACAGTTAGGTAATCCTTCGGGACGTTTTCGAGATTTTGTGGATATCTTCGTTAACTACGATTATATACCAATTTTTCGAAAATTGTCGTTATTTCCCAGTTGTCCAAAAAATGAGCAATAGGGTATTCTTTGACTTACGTCTAATTTTGGGAATACGATATTGTGCACAGAGCATTATACTACAGGGTGTTAAAAAAAGAGATGTTCTTTTCCAAAATTCCAAATCCCCATTCACAGGGCAGTTAAGCTTGATAGTCATAATAACCCTTCCTAATAACAGGTAAGCCCTCGGGACAAAAATTTTCTGTAAAGGAAAATTAGTAGATACAAATAAATTGTCCCACTGTGCGTTAGCCTTTGCTTTATTTCAGTAAAGACTTATTAAAATTATAATAAATATTATATTGTTTATGTCTAGGTGAATGACTTTTTGTTTATGTTAACGTCTATTGCGTATCACGGCTGTTTGTTTAGTTTTGGTTTTGTACCGATTTATACAAATAATTACGTTTGCCGTCCTGTGGGAATTCTTTTTTTCATGCTTGACTATTTTGTTTTCCCAGTTTAGATGCGTTGAAGACGCTTAACCTATTCGAGAAAATGCAAGATTACTTTCTTAATAGAAAATGCAAATTAAATCATGCGGATTAAAGCTATTGAACTTATCTTTTGTTGCTACTTGCTACCTTCGGAAGACTGGTACATTGAGTTCACCTGTACAGCTAGTGTAACTGATTTCTTACATTCTTCACTTGTTGTATTGCATTCAGTGCACTGCACTACTGTACTACTGTGACAAAGTATGATACGGGGGTGGGGAGCTAAAAATGACGATAAGATTAAATGATGACAAGCTAAACTGAGAACAAGCAAGTAACGTCTAAATTAAATGACGAAATGATAGAGAACAAGACCAAACATGTTAAAGAAGAGAAACTTATATGGAAATAAGCTAAAATTAACAAATGAACTCCACTTTAATTTTCCGATATTTCTGTTAATTACTTTTTGATAAATCAGTCTGTGAAATAATTTGGGCAAAAATCACACGTGCCGCGCGCGGCAGCCAGCAGATGAATTAGTATGCAAACGAATGCAAAAGTAATAAAAACATAATCTAAATTTGGTTTGGCCGTATTTAAATGAACGCGTCAGTCACTCAGAGCAAAGCAAAGCTAAGCGCTGAAGAGAAGATGTTCGTTTGGCAATTTAGGTGTCATCGTGTCTTTTGATGGCAGATCAGAGAGAGAGAGGTGAGCTTTTCCCGATGCCGGACACATTTTCCTTTACAGACGACTGACTGCTGCTACGCAAAGCTCTTCTGCTATCGGACGATTTTCGCGTTCGACAAGCAGGACCGACCCCAGCAGCCAGTCTTTTATTTTGAATTATACAAGGTTTCTTTAAAGCGGCAAGTATAACAACGACACAATAAGCAGAAATGACGACAAGCTTTAATGTGACACACTAAACGACTATATTATATTATGACAAGTTAAAACATTACAGAATGAAATGACGACAAGCTAAAAACAATTTTATAAACCTGCTAATTTTAAGGCATGCTAAAGGCGACAAGCTTAATTGTGACAAGTTAAAATGTTATGTTGTATATTATTAAAAGCTAAAAGTTAAAACATGACAAAATGAAATGACGACAAGCTTAATTGTGACAAGTTAAAATGACGACAAGCTAAGGGACAATAATATTAAATTACGACAAGGTTTAATGTAACAAACTAAAAGAAAAAAAATAGTAAAGTTAGTAAATTTGTAAACATGTTAATTTTAAGATATGCTAAAGGACGACAAGCTTAATTGCGACAATTTAAATGACAACCAGCTAAAAAGACTACAAATTAAAATATTTTAAATTGTCGTTCTTTAGTTTTAAGGACGACAATTTAAATTGACAAGTTAAAACAAAAAATCAAAAATGACGACAAGCTTAATTGTGACAACGGCCATTCCAAGCCCATGGACAGGACACATCAGAAACATGTCTAAATATATTCTTATTACTTCCTTAAGTTTACTTATTTTTTCTACCATTATTTATGAGAAGTATTAGCCAAATTTGGGTAATACTTCTCATAAATACTCGTAGAAAAAATAAGTAAACTTAAGGAAGTAACAAGAATATATTTAGACATGTTTCTGATGTGTCCTGTCCATGGGCTTGGAATGGCCGACAAGCTAAAATGACGACAAGCTAAGGGACAATAATCTAAAATTATAACAAGGTTTAATGTAACAAACTAAAAGACAAAATAAAATTACGAGAAGCTAAAATGACAACCATCAAACAAAATATTTGTAATTTTAAGACATGCTAAATGACGATAAGCTTAATTGTGACAATTTAAATGACAACTAGCTAAAAAGACTGCAAATTAAAATATTTTAAATTGTCGTTCTTTAGTTTAAAGGACGACAATTTAAATTAACAAGTTAAAACAAAAAATCAAAAATGACGACAAGCTTAATTGTGACAAGCTGAAATGACGACTAGCTAAAAACACTACTAATAAAATATCAATAAACTAAAGCATAATTTAAACTGACAATTTAAACAAAATATGACGACAAGCTTAATTGTGACAAGCTAAAATGACGACAAGCTAAGGGACAATAATCTAAAATTACAACAAGGTTTAATGTAACAAACTAAAAGACAAAATGAAATGACGAGAAGCCAAAATGACATCTGCAAAAAAAAATTGTAAATATGCTAATTTTAAGACATGCTAAAGGATGACAAGCTTAATTGCGACAATTTAAATGACAACCAGCTAACAAAACTACTAATTAAAATATTTTAAATTGTCGTTCTTTAGTTTTAAGGACGACAATTTAAATTAACAAGTTAAAACAAAAAATCAAAAATGACGACAAGCTTAATTGTGACAAGCTGAAATGACGACTAGCTAAAAACACTACTAATAAAATATCAATAAACTAAAGCATAATTTAAACTGACAATTTAAACAAAATATGACGACAAGCTTAATTGTGACAAGCTAAAATGACGACAAGCTAAGGGACAATAATCTAAAATTACAACAAGGTTTAATGTAACAAACTAAAAGACAAAATGTAAAGACTAGACGTTTTAAGGCGAAAATTTAAAATGAAAAGTTAAAACAAGAAATCAAAAATGACGACAAGCTTAATTGTTACAAGCTGAAATGAGGACTAGCTAAACAGACTATAAATTAGAATGTCAATAAACATAAGCATAACAATTTAAACTGACAAGTTAAAACAAAATATGACAAGCGTAATTGTGACAAGCTAAAATGACTACAAGCTAAGGGACAATAATCTAAAATTACAACAAGGTTTAATGTAACAAACTAAAAGACAAAATGAAATGACAAAAAGCTAAAATGACAACCAGCAAAAAAAAAATTGTAAATATGCTAATTTTAAGACATGCTAAATGAAGACAAGCTTAATTGTGACAAGCTAAAATGACGACAAGCTAAAAAACCTACAAATTAAATCATTTTAAATTGTCGCTCTTAAGTTTTAAGGACGACAATTTAAATTGACAAGTTAAAACAAAAAATAAAAAATGACGACAAGCTTAATTGTGACAAGCTGAAATGACGACTATCTAAAAACACTACAAATTAAAATGTTAATAAACTAAAGCAAAACAATTTAAACTGACAAGTTAAAACAAAATATGACGACAAGCTTAATTGTGACAAGCTAAAATTACGACAAGCTAAGTGACAATAATCTAAAATTACAACAAGGTTCATCAAACTAAAAGACAAAATGAAATGAGAAGCTAAAATGCCAACCAGCAAAAAACAATTTTGTTAACATTTTAATTTTAACACATGCTAAAGGACGACAAGCTTAATTGTGACAATTTAAATGACAACCAGCTAAAAAGACTACTAATTAAAATATTTTAATAGTTTTAAGGACGACAATTTAAATTGACAAATTAAAACAAAAAATCAAAAATTGCGACAAGCTTAATTGTGACAAGTTGAAATGACGACTAGCTAAAAATACAAATTAAAATGTCAATAAACTAAAGCACAACAATTTAAAATAACAAGTTAAAACAAAAAATGACGACAATCTTAATTGTGACAATCTGAAATAACGACAAGCTAAGGGACAAAGATCCAAAATTACAACAAGGTTTAATGTAACAAACTAAAAGACAAAATGAAATGACGACAAGCTTAAATGACAAGTAAAACAAAAAATCAAAAATGACGACAAGCTTAAATGTGACAGGCAAAATTGCGACAAGTTAAAATGTGGCAATAAGCTTACAGAAAGCCCCCAACTAAAATTAAGACAACAATTTTGTGCTGTATTTTTTATTTAATTCATAAAACATTACAAAAGCGTTCAATTTTTTAAATTTCATTTAATTATCCAATATTTTAACCCATAATGTATTATAATATATATAAATATATTTATGATCGATGATATTTTAGAATTAAAACTGAGCTGCAGATTTGTCCGTATGACATTTTTTAATTAAACTTTCTCACAAAAAAAATATTATTAAAATATATTTTTGTAACAATATTGATACTAAAATTTTATCATGGCGTCCTGGGATCGTCCTGCCGATCCGATAATAATCGTCGAAGCCGTGTCATCGTCATTCGACACAACTCGATTTTAATTACATTTTCTTTAATTAATATGCTAATAATTTTGCATAGTAATTATTGAGAGCAATCTAGCACGAGCTGATGTCGCTTTGATGTCTCCTTGCTGCTTGTGCTGCTCTCCATTCCTCCAGACACTAGTGGATCAACTTCAACGACAATATTTTTTTTATTATTGGCAACAACATTTAAATTTAACCTCCATATTATCGGCACACATATACAATTCCCCTGTAACGTATATCTACCGCACACATCTCTAATTTCTTATCCCACTTCTGATAATAGGGACATTTAACTTAAAAGTCATAATGCTGTGGGATAACACTGCCTACTTGTGATTGATCAATTTTTTGTAGCACCCTTGAATAGTCTCCTATCTATGTTGTTTTTATAGTGAATTTCATATCGAAAACATTTGTGGATATTGAAAAATGAGAGTCTCGCGGGAACGATTCATCCTCGGAAAGATATGAAGCGGGTGGATTGGCCGGACGTTCCTTCTTGTTTCGTATTTCGGACATTGGGGATCATCATCATACAGAAAAGTAATATTTCTATAACGTTTCCTTTCAGTTATTTATGAGGTCAAGTTAAATGTCAATAAAGGGGAAACGAGAGGTGAACTATATCTATATTTGTAATAGATGGCGCTGTAATAAAAAAAATCAATTTTGTTCGATTTTTCTTCTGTATACGATTCTCCAATAATTTTTAATTAAAATACTTGGTTTTTAAATTTATTTATTTATTTCGTTTTAATATTCCCAAATCTCTAGATAATTCACGTGTGCTTGCATGAGGATTAGCGGCCGTTGCTGCTAATACATTAATTTCATTATTTCCACCTGTGACTGTTTCCAGTTTGTAGTAAACTGCTTGACTGTACGGTGAAATGAAGTACGTGATCGAATTTTATCCGTAAAACGCTGAGCGTAGATATTAACAGCATCATCAAGATTCCTGCCTGCTTCTCCATAAATCAAAATCGTTTCTATTTTTTCTTCCACTGTTAAAAAATCCATTATAAATAACTGCTTAACAAAAGGAGGTATTTTTGTTTGCAAATTAATCTTTGAACTAAATTGATTAAATAATGCTATACTATGTATAAATGGTTTCTTTATACCTCAATTAGGATTAAACTAATTAATTGACAATTTTTTTTTACCTTAAATGAGGTATTTTTATTAAAAATAGTACAATAATCCTTTAAATTAAAGGATTTAATGCTGGCAGGTAAAAAGTGACCATGGTGCGCAATTGATAATTATCACCGAATAAAATAACGTATAAAACTTAAACCAAAGGACTTAAATATTATTAAAAAAATCGGGTACTTAAACAAATCAGATTTAATTTATTAAGATAATTATTACCAAAAAAAGTGAAATTTTTATAGAAAAATTATTGCATAATCTTATACAGAAGAAAAATCAAACAAAATTGATTTTCTTTCATTAAAAATATAAAAAAATGTTTTAGACAAAATCTACCTATTTTTAGTCGAATGATCCGAATCTGCAATAAAAAATAGGGTAATCCATTGGAAATTTTAAAGTTACCCCCTGTTTCCCCTATAAGGAGGAGAGTATAAGGACCAATTTTAGTAATGATTGATTTCCCCCCTCGAAACATTTAATTTTTATTTTAATCATTTTTTCATCATCTATTGCGTTTTTTATTTGTTAAAACTAAGCATAAGAATATTTATACCATGTTACTATTAGTTTAATTTTATTTTAATATTTTTTCATTTATAACTTGAGTCAAGAGGTGCCGCGAGACACGAGACACGAGACGTCTCGTCTCGTCTCGTCTCGTCTCGAAGCCATTTTGTCTCGAATTTCGAGACGAGACGAGACGAGAAAACATCCTTCGAGACAAGGCGAGACGAGACGAGACATATTCGAGACATATTCGAAATATTTTAATGACTTAATACGCTTTAAACGAATGATAATAAAAGCATTTAAGATTTAATAATTGTTTTTAACTTCAGAATTAGCAAAAAACAGCATTATAGGGTATGTATGAGCTGGTAATTCGTGCATATAAATTGTTAAAATAAAACTTGTAATAAAATATAAAACCTTTATTCAAAAACTGCATGGTGTTTTCGAGGACATACATACATACCTTATAGAGAATAAACAGTAAAAAAAGAAACCAAATAAATGTATTTTATAATAAACAAAATAAATCAATAAACTCTAAACTGAAAATAAATATTAAATATATATATCATTAACATTGTTAGTACGAATATCACATTACAGGGAAATAGGTATATGAGTATAAGACACGTATAACCAGCCCCATTTCATCATCACACTCAGACCCCGTACAGGCCTATGTTTACTTACGCCGATTTTTGTTCGCCCCCAGCAACTGCACGGCTTCACCCGTGTTTGCTGGGTGCGAATGTCCATTGCGTTCCGTACTGTCCCCTATTTGGGGCTCGAGAGCGAGATGCGAATAGTTTTAATAGCCATTCTCGGGTTCGCCGAGCCGATGCTATACGCCCAGTAGGGTATAGGAGGAGGGACAATAGGGTGTTGGTTTTTGGGGGACAATTACGCCGACTTAAAACTAAGTACGACGCGGAATCCACCTAGACCAGTCGATTAGTATTACTCCAAACATTTGGGATTACTATTTGGAGTTGGGGAGTTGTTATTTCGCTGCAGGGGTGTAGTTTCCTAGTCGAGGTCTTTGTCTTGTTCGTTATTGTCATTGTCCGTATCCTGGTCAGATAGTTACTGCACTTGGTAAAGTGTGTCAGTTGTTTTTTATAAATTTTGTCCCAAGCACGTTTTGTGGTAGAGTTTTGTCTTTTTTTCTTAAATTCCAAAATTAAGTATTGCATTTATTTATTAGTTAAACAAATGACAAGCGCAATTATTCTGTTATTTAATGTTTACAAATCTAGTAGAGTTTGGTTATTAGGCTTTTTTTTACTGTGTTAGAGTTATAGTGATTAATGTGTTAGTTTATTCTGTGAGTCTAGTGTTTATTTTCGGTTTCGTTTGGGATTGCATTACGCATTTGTTGTTGACAGATTTATTGCCCTAAAGATATATGCCGTATTTAAATTGCAGATTTTGTATTAGGTCATGCATATTCTTAAGGTAACTTAAGGTAACACCATTCCAACAATATTTCCCCTTGATGCTCTCTCTGAATAAAAGTATGCGTTTAGTTCTTGTTTCCAAAACGCTTCAGTTTCGGATTGAGGAGTAGCCTTTTTGAATAAAAATTAATTATCCATGTCTTCATCTGAGCCAGATTTTTCTTCAGTTTCTTGTATAGGTGGAATTGGCCTAGTCGGTGGGTATTTTTACAATAAATTGTTTCAAATTTTTGGTATGATTTATTTTTCATTTCTGCACCACTGAAAGTCATTGAAAAGGTTTCCAATTTGTGACGTGGATCTATTAAGAGTGAGGCGAATAACTGCGTTATCATTTTAGTTTATCTCACTTTTAAGAGCTTATATCTTTTTTGTTTTTTGAGTAAGACATTTTTTATTGAATTTATCCGATAATTTAAAATTAAATTGAGATAAACCAAAAAACCAAAACAATTCGAGACAAACGAGACAAAACGAGACGAGACGAGATAAGGCCTTGTCTCGTCTCGTCTCGAACTTGTCTCGTCTCGTCTCGAAAAATGTTATCTCGAAATTTCGAGACGAGACGAGACAAGTCCTTATCTCGTCTCGTCTCGTCTCGCGGTAACTCGAATAACTAGAATAAATTTTTGTAAATACTAATAATTGTGCTTAATTTAGCTACGAAATCCTTTCTACTTAAAATTTGTGAATCCAGTGCCGTGCATAGATTTTTTTTTAAATTACCAATATGAATTCTTAAAAAAACTTGTATTTTGTAAAAATATGGTGTTTATCAAGATCTACACTTTAAAACAATTTCGGTTTAAATCACACAATTAATAAAGATTTTACAGGGGTGAGTCGCAAACGAAATGGGTCACACTGTTCAAATTATACATGTATAAGTTTTGATTTTACTGGAAGAGTGCGCTTTTTTTAGGTGATTCTACAAAAGTTGGACAACTTGATGTCATCAGTCAATAGAGTAGGTATTTTAATATTTTTTGTAAATTTTTTAGTATATTACAAAAGATCCAGGTTTTTTTAACTTGTCCATCCAATTTTAATGTATTTTTTTATAAGCACGTTTGTAGAAAAACATAATAAATATTCAAAACATCATTACCTTGGCATGTCACAACTCCTAAATCAAATATTTGAGTGGTTTTATTTTAAAATATATTCAATTTATCTTAAATTTTTCAATTTCACTACAAACTATAAAACATTAATTAATTAAATAATGTATTTTTCATATTTTATCATAGATTCGAATAATAGCAATTTTTTAAAAATTGATAATCTTTGTACTCACTTTTATCCGTCAGTTCTGTGTCCAATGTTAAAATTCAAAATTCCTGCGAAATATTGAACTTTAAACGTCAAATCCTCGTTTAACTCAAGTGCTGGTAAAAAATTACCTACAAAGCCCGCCCTTTGTACGACAGTCATCTTGAAAACAAGCGGCGAAGTTGTGGTGAATGCACGTATAGTTCCAGTCAAAATTTCAGTACTGTGGTAAGTAGTTATTTTCTTACGTATATTTCATTGTAATTTATATAGGGTTATGTGTGATTTGTTGATAAGTAGCATCCACTAATAAAAAATATCAGTAAAATACTTAATTTCGAATTATAATCTCAAATTTGTATCCCATTCATCAGTCAAAATTTCAGTACTGTGGTAAGTAGTTATTTTCTTACGTATATTTCATTTCATTCAATTTAGAAAACACAGATATTTCAGAAACTGTTTGAAAAAGTGACTGGCCCGGTCTGGAACAGTATATTTATTATAGTATCTATGTTCTTATAACAAAATACTGTTTAATTTTCTCCGAAAACTATATAAACAAAATGAGGTAAAAAGTGCCCAACTTTTGTAGAATCACCCATAACTTTTTTTAAGCTTAGTATATTGATCGATACAATCGTTTATTTAGCTTGTAGTTCTTTGTATAATCTTTATGCTTGTCTACATATTTCGTTGGGTTGTTTTAGATGTTAATCGCCGCACGAAAGCAATAATTCAACGAAAAAATAATAAATTTTTTCACATAAATAATTAACGTTCGAGGATTTATTCACGCGGTCAGGAAATCTCGTTTTTCTTCGGTTACATCAACATATCAAAATAAGACATTTATTTACTTAAATAACTGCAGGCAACACTTGGTTATGGCCTGTGCGCTTACCCCCTGCGAATTAAAAACCTTTAAATATCATCGTGGCACGCTATTCGAATTTGCCAACCACTTATTTATACGCTTTTTTCAATGAGCTTCGTTTTATTTTTGTTTTGCCCATACATCGCTGTATATGAGCATGTCTTTGATGCTTTTCGTTTGCGGCTACCGAAATAAAAATCGCATGCAAGGAATTTATTGGGTTTTATCGAAGTTGATGATATATTGTAATGCAATATATGTATACGCTGCTTCACATGCTTCAGTTAAATGCATTTGAATTCACAAACGTGGGAAATTATACTATATTTGACAAAACATCGTAAGCGACAATTTTGTTGAATTACTTTTTATTTTATAAAAGTGTCAGTTACGATAAGCTGCACATGTTAACATAAAAGTTATCCTAATTTTGGTATCTAATATTGGTCAGTTTGAATATTTTTATTATTGTAAGCGCCTCTTCTTTTTAATTTGTTACCGATTTATAACGTAAGCGCCTATATGTCCCCGACAAATAATCGTAAGCAACTCCGAGACATGGCGTTTGCGATTTAACATTGTGTCGCTTACGATAATATTGTGCTCCCGCCTTGATCTATCAAGGCGTTATTCCCGCTCTAAACAGTTTATTCGTATACCTGCATCGTGGGGATTGCTACCAAGTTTTAAAACAATATTTTATTTGATCAAAAGCTTATAGTTCCTTTTTTCATTACAATTGTTTGTACGCGAAAAATCGCCGAGCTCATAAAACACGTCTAACCTTACCGGCTGCCACAGACAAAGTAAACAATGAAAACAGCTAAAGTTTTTATCATACTTCGGGGGCATGTATACCAACATTATAAAGAAAATTTTATGACAACCGGACCCTCCGAACCCGCGAAATTTAACAATTCCCGTTATTTTCTGAACACACCTCGTATTTCCATTAAAACTTTCAATCGATAATACTTATTTTACATAAAATTATATTTACAAAATTAAATTTATAATAAAAATCTTATTTGGTAATAGTTACCAAATATAAATTTATAGTAACAATTCGTAGTTAAAAAATCATTTTTTTCAGTGAAGACATTTGGTTCCCTGTATCCATAACAAGTATTTGGTTGTGTCAAACAAATTACCATTACTATAACCAAACTGTTTTTTAAATATATATATACGGACAATATCGACCTTCTGGTGCTTCCAAAGCAAATTACAGCTGATTCACCGTGTATATTAGAAGATGATATCGTAAAAACTGATTAGAATTTCGCCCCTTTTTCCAAATTGCTATATTCAAATGTGTAGTCGCTATTGGCAAACGATTTATTCTTATGTCGTTGAAGTAACAAGATTGCATGAGCTTAGAGCCAGCTCTGTTTTCTTTCTCTTCATCTCCACTCTCTCTCTCTTTTGGAAGAAAAATCGTGGTTTTATTTAAATTTAAGCGACGACCGAATGAACATTACAACCACTAGATAAAAAGCGCATTATTTCGACGAAAATTTATTATTAGATAATTACATGTTTTGTTAGGTAATTGGATTATAAAATAAAACTGATAAAAATAAGTACGTTGGGTTAACGGTTTTAATTTTTATGCATAAATAATGTTAATGAATAAACAATAATAGAAGGAAGCAATTTTTTAAAATTATTTTAATTGGCCTGCAAAATAAAAGGAGCGTAATGAGTTTAGATTAATTTTTTGAAAATTATAGAGGAATTATAATGAACCATAAATTTGATTGTATCTTCATTAATTTGTCAAAAGTTCTATGGGAAACCAACTGGAAATAAAAAAATACATATAAAAATATTTTAATGAAACAGATAAAATTTGACAAGCTTAAATGACGGCAAGCCAAAATGCAGACTTCTAAAATGATGACAAAAAAAATGTAAATTTCTATTATTGGACATATGTCCAATATCATACTCTATTTGTATCCCGGACATTTACCAGCCAATTCTTATGTAAAATTGTCCTCTGAATGCGAAGAGACCGTCAAAGACTATCAAAGTTACGCAGTTTTTAAGATATATTCAATTCCATTTTATATGTAAAATTGATTATATTTCAAAAACTATTCTACTTTTATAACTTTTAACGACATTTTCGGATTCAGCAAATAATATTTCATAGGAATTGACTGCTAAATGTCCTGAATACAAATTGCTGTTGACGAGAATTATTAGTGGCTGCTATGACATTTTTGACTAATTCATTTTTAGAGAGTAAGTAATATATATAACAGTGCATGATATAGAACATAAAAAACGAATGGCAACAAAATTAATAAATTCGGAAAATACTTTTAACATACCACCCGAAAAAATATTAGATATATATAAATCATCCTCCGGCCTAAACATAAATGCTTCACAAACTAGAGATACCACCCTTAATGATATTTGCAACAAACTTTTTCAGAAGTCAGACCAAGGAA
Source organism: Brassicogethes aeneus (assembly GCA_921294245.1). NCBI lineage: Eukaryota > Metazoa > Arthropoda > Insecta > Coleoptera > Nitidulidae > Brassicogethes > Brassicogethes aeneus. Next base: position 5,442,515 of record OV121138.1, read on the forward strand.
TTAGTAGTTACCTTTAGAATCCAGAAAAGAAATGGGGAATCCGAGAAAGAAATATATGAATTATATGATATTCACAAAAACGAAATAAAAAAAATAACCTAAAACAGCAATTTATCTTTAAAAAATATTTAACAATTTATGTTATTTGATGTAATGTTATGTTTGTATAAAAATTGTCCAAAATGTCCAATAAATATGGTCCATGTGTCCAATTACTATATAAAATGTCCATGTTTTTATAAAACTATTATTAAAAATTCAAATATTCTTATTTTTAAGTAAAGGTAAATAAAGTTTAAACAAACAAACTATCCATTTTATACATTTATAAGAAAAAAACTAAACAATCTTTAAAACAACGGCATACCTATATAAATTTAAAAAAAATAATATTTCTTAAGTGTCCAATAAGTTATTTCTTAAGTGTCCAATAAGTTATTGGCAATAACTATGAACTAAAAAATATCCCTTTTAATTTACAAACTGCGGTTATTTTTTAGTATAATTTAACTAATAAAAGAATAATAATAATAAAAAATAACAATATTTTTTAATATAATTTCTGCAATTAACCTAAATTTTGATTAAATCGTAAAAAACCTAAATTTCTTCGAACGTAAAATAGTTGTGTGGAATTATTTATTATTTTGTTAAATTATTGCTTTCGTGCGGCGATTAACATCTAAAACAAGCCAACGAAATATGTGGACAAGCATAAAAATTATAGAAATTAATCAAAAGTGGTTACCTAATAATCAAGAAAAACATGTTTTTGTTGTGTTTGAATCGTAAAACTAATTACGCTTTGTATTAAAATTTTGGTTGGTTTTTGTAATTTTAATTGTCAAAACTAAGACAGTATGAAACACCTAAAATTTGCAAAATAGAATGTATGAAGTATGAAATTTGTATTCAAGTCTGACACGAGCGAAGCTGAGGAAAACTTCTTTCATCTCTTTGAATTATAATAAGAATAATTTATTCAGTTTTTTTTCGGTAATTTTTATTTTATTTTTTTTTAATAATTCGTCGGGGCTCAGGTTAAAAACTAATTTAAAAAAGCTGAAACTTCTGAAGTAGAGACAAAAAGTAAGAAAAAACCTCGTTTGAAAAAATTATGATTTTTTCACACTTTTTTTAGTACTTTTTCTGATTTTTTTAATGTGGTCGAGGCTTAGGTCAAAAATTAATTTAAAAATCCGAATCTTTGGGAGTACCTTCAAAAGGGTCGACAAGTAAGTAAAAAACCTAGTTTGGATACAAAAGTTATGATTTTTTCCCCTTTTAGAGGACTCTCTAAAAATGAATTAGTCAAAAATTTAATAGTTATTACTGGCTGCTTTTTCACTTGTATCATGGTAAACCATGGGATACCATGGTATCCCAAAATTTTCCCCTGAATCCGAAAATGTCGTCAAAAGTTTAAAAAGTAGAACAGTTTTTGAGATATATTTAATTTTCCATTTAATATGTAATTGACTTTATTTCAAAAACTATTCACTTTTATAATTTTTATTTATTTTCGGATTCAGGGGACAATTTTACTTAAGAATTGGCTGTTAAATTCTGTGATACCATGGTATTCCATGGTTAACCATGGTACAAGTGAAAAAGCAGGCACTAATAACTATTAAATAAGTAATTTTTGACTAACTCATTTTTAGAGAGGATATTTTCTTTATTTTATTAGGTTGTCGGGGCTAAGGTTAAAAGTATATTTAAAAATCTGAAAATTTGGGATTGGGTACCTTTAGAAGAGTCAAAAAGTAAGAAAACAAGCCTTGTCTGTTTTTTTTATCTGTATGGGGTCATCCATTAATTACGTGAGGCAATTTTGGCGATTTTTCGACTCCCCTCCCCTTGGTGAGATATCGTGCATATTTTTTTTTACGTTTTTTGCCATTGAAAACTTACTTTCTTAGTATTAATATTCAATTAAGCAAAAAATAAGAATTTTGTTATTAAAATTTTATTTAAAATATAAACAGATTTTTAACTAAAAGGTTACAATATATTTTTACAAATTAAAGAAATATCACAATTTTAATTACAATATTCAAATTAAATAATTCAATAAATGATTTTCTTATATTAATAGTATATTAAAGAATTAATGTCATAAGACCTCATTTTGTCGCACGCGGACAATTTATAAAACGAGCGACAAAGGAGCGAGTTTTTTAATGGACGAGTGCGACAAAAGTTCTTATGACATGAGTTCTTTATGCTATTTTATCTATTTTGAAAAAATTCTATAAAAACATTAATTTTATACCTTAAATTTAATTTGGTCGAATTTTACCTTAGATAGTTGGTATCACAGTCATTAGTTTGACAGTTAATGTCAAAATCGATTCGCCATGCCGTCCTTAATTTATTTATTTACAATAAGCGGCTGTTCATTTTAAAGAAGAAAAAAAGGATTTTCTTTGGTGTTAAACAAAATTTATTGCCAGAAAAGTCTCGTAAGTACTACAATAATCATAAAAATATTATAACCAATATGCAAAATATTATGCTGTTTAAAGTATAGCCAACCTATAAAAATTTTGGGTGGGATAAAGTATCTCATTACAGCACCGAAAGCGATGTTATAATGAAGCCATTATGAACGCAAAATAGATAAAACTACTTAATAATAATAATAAGAAATATTTTTTTTTTAGTCAGTAAAATGTTTTTATATTTCACTTTACTTACAAAATTTGTATTTAATACTGCCTCGGCGATAATATCTGCTTTCTCATCAGGATCTCGAATGTACTATTTCAGAAGTTGGTCAATTTTATTGGATATTTTTACCAATCTGACATCTGTCAGACGGGTTTAACCTCACTTTTTCCCAATCTAACATCTGTCAAATTTTTGACCATGTTGGGGGCGTCTTATTAAAAAAAAAAAAAAAAAATGAATACCCTAAAAACTATAGGCGATGTAAAAATACAAATAACGTACACTATCCATTTTTCCTGGTCCAACCCAGCTATTTTTTGTTGTTGCAAAGGATAATGATTTAATACATCCCTAAATCTAAGAGTGCGCAATCCTTTTAAAATAAAAAACCGTCTACTTATTGTATTAAATTTCCCATGGAGCAAGACTGCATCTCTCGTTTTTTAAACATTAGACAGAGATTCGAATCCGCTCCCGTTCCACCATTAATCCATCCATCTCAAAGATAGGGTGAATATCAACACACCACCACCAAGGCAGGATTTATATATTGCTAAACCGTGACTCGCCAGAATCCCCGGTAACTTTTTTAGCCATTGCCGTCGTTGTAATTCAATGATATAATTGTCCGAATTGAATTGAATCTAAAAAACGTTCGCACAATAATGAAAATCCGTCTAGTCACGGTAGCCCGTGAATGTTGACGTTGCATTGTTACCCCTTGGAGTTACGTATCAATGCCGCCGCCGTTGATGTGCGCTATCGGGGGGTTCCCCATTGTGGAGCGTTTTCCTTCATTCGATTTGGCTTTTGTGCCCGCCGAAAGACGGATATTGTCGGAACGTGCCACCAGCAGTTAAGAAAATAATTAAGCATTCACTTTGTTTTATAAATATTTTGATACGTGGGTATTTTCTGCGATGAAACAATAATGGGATTGTTTGAATTATTAAGCTAATTGAAAAACACGAAACATGTAGACAAGCATAACACTTCACTCAATAATCGTTTTAAAGATTTTAGTTTTTTTCTTATAAATATATAAAAAGGATAGTTTGTATGTTTAAACTTTATTCACGTTTACTTAAAAATAAGAATATTTGAATTTTTAATAATAGTTTTATAAAAACATGCAAAAAAGTATAGTAATTGGATATTTTCTATTATAATAATTGGACATACAATTTTTATATAAACATAACAACTTTACATCAAATAACATAAATTGTTAAATATTTTTTAAAGATAAATTGCTGTTTTAGGTAATTTTTTTTATTTCGTTTTAGTAAATATCATATCATTCGAATATTTCTTTCTCGGATTCCTCATCTCTTTTCTGGATTCTGAAGGTAACTACTAATTCCTTGGTCTGACTTCAGAAATAGTTTGTTGCAAATATCATTAAGTGTGGTATACCAGAGATATATCTCTAGTTTGGGAAGCATTCATTATATTTAGGCCGGAACAGGATGATTTATATATATCTAATATTTTTTCGGGTTGTATGTTAAAAGTATTTTCCGAATTTATTAATTTTGTTGCCATTATGTTATCTATCATGCACTGTATTTAAAACACTGTTATTCTGCAAAATGTCCTGTGACGAAAAAATCACTACATTACTTACTCTCTAAAAATGAATTAGTCGAAAATGTCATAGCGAAAAAGCAGCCACTAATAATTCTTGTCAACAGCAATTTGTATCCAGGACATTTAGCAGTCAATTCCTATGAAATATTATTCGCTGAATCCGAAAATGTCGTCAAAAATTATAAAAGTAGGTAGAACAGTTTTTGAAATATAATCAATTTTAAATATAATATGGAATTGACTACATCTCAAAAACTGCTTAACTTTTATAGTTTTTGACGGTCTTTTCGGATTCAGGGGACAATTTTACATAAGAATTGGCTGGTAAATGCCCGGGATATAAATATAGTATGATATTGGACAAATGTCCAATAATAGAAATTTAATTCGACACTGGCCATTTTACTGTTTATTTTCAGAATTAAAATTAGAACGCATTAAAGTGACAATGCTTAAACCATTAGGAACACATTTATACTATCTGTACACTTTTTAGAAATATTTTTTATTGTAATTTAAACACAGCCCACAAAAATCTTACCACCAAAGTAACGTGCGAACTTTTTTGTCCTATATTGGACCCAAAATAAAGTAGTTATTATTATTATTATTACCGACTGAGATAGTTATAATTGTATACAGCGTCATCTAATGATTTGACTTTAAGGTAACTATTTATAGAACTCTAGTTTTTACAGTATTAATGATAATTGACCAATAACTATAAAGTGTCCGATAACTGTCTACTTTACCCTATTTGAATTAGTACATCATTGTTTACTTATAAAATAGTACGTATAAAAAGTGACTGATAGCACATTGGTCTAAGGGTTATTGGTTAATTTACTTAGAATGCTAGTTATTTAACAAGTTCTACCAATTGGTAGGTCCAGGCCTAAAAATCATTCCAAAGGTGGTAGCATTGATTTTTACATTATGGTGATTTAAAACAGTTTGACAGTTGCATATATTCCAGCCCAAACCATCACAGAAGTTGTAAAATAACTTCAAGTAACAACGTTTTTTCGATTTGATGTCTTCAGAAGTCCCTTCCCTTGGGAGCGCACTTTTCTCACCATTCCCCTTTTCACACACACAAACCCGGGAAATCAATCACTGACAAATGGAGTTGTTTTTTACGTGTTACGCGTAGTTTTTATTGGAGGCTACGTTCGCCCCGAAATGAAATTGTAATATTGTTGTTGCCGGTGAGGTCTATGAAAAAACGATCCATCTCCAGGAAACTCCCGCAGGATCCGGAGAGACGGTCGGCCGTGGAAATTTCCTCGTATCGATAACCAGATTGCAAACAATAAAGAAACAATAGAGATAAGCACGCCAGACAGCTCTGACAGCCGTGTGAGAGATTGCCTCGAACAATATCGCTGACCAAACGTAACTCTCACATTGCAAGAAGATTAGTGGTAGTGCACTGGATTTTAATTTTATACCACTTTGATAATTTATGTAACAAAAATTAATAAAAATGATAATATATAAAATATTAGAGTTGATTTGTGTAAAATGCACTAGGTAGCATTTAGTGCTTATTAACTTTATTAAACCCATTTAAAGAATATGGACATTATTCCTTGGTACATTCACACTATTTATTATTAAAATAAATCAAAAGGGTAGAAAAACTTAATGCGAGTGTTTATTACCCCTTAATGTGTTAAATAGTGACAAAATGTACACTACAGTGCATGCCAATTTCTTTGTCTGTTTTGATGTTACTAAGAGCTCTTTTTTCTTTACACTACTAGTGCCCATTGTATCACAATTAAAGTTAAATTACACCAATAGTGGCAAAATAGACTGAAAAAACTGGAAATGCGTTTTAAAATGTTTGGTTGGTAGCTATCTACCTACGCAGTGCATGTCCGGAGATACCGCGTTGTGGAAGTGTGGCATTTTTGTTCAGTTATAACTGATCTATAGATTTTAATTACGGTGAATCCATATATGGATTCACCCCTTATAAGGGGACATTCTTATTTTTTGGCAAGTATTATACTTTTTTCTTTAAGCCTTAATACTCAATAAATACCAATATGTTAAAAGGATGTCCATACCCGACCTGTATTATATATCAATAATTTACGGCAGTAGGTCGGGTACTTGTAATATTAATAATATAAATACATACACACTTCATTTACCTTTTATTTTCAAGCGTAATGGTTGTTATATTAACCTATACCTACATTTTTATTAATATTATGGAAAATTTGTACACGTGTGGTAAATCCCCGACATACAGCCGCCTGACGCCTCTCTATCAATGGGATCACCCATTTTTTATAACAGAAAAATGGATTACTGATGAATTCTCAAGATAATTCATTGCTTACAAGTTTACAGCCAGTAAAACATTGCATTGATCTAAAACTTTTACGTTTTAAGGAACCATTTTGCTTAAGCCAGCCATACGACTCAAATATAAAATTATATTTTAAAAGGCACCGATTTTGATAATTGTCATAGATTTTTGTTCCAAATAAATGTTTCTCTTTATTTACCTTTTCGTTTTATTCACTACCAACAATAGGTTTTACTCAAATAAGAGTGTTAATTTACACTAGAAGTTTGCACTAAAAGAGTAAAAGTACCTTTCTAAAATTAGAACTTTTACAAAGAAGTGTTAATTTACACTGAACAAAAGTGGGATTTTACCCAGGAAGTGTAGAAGTACACGATTTTAAAAAAATTAACACTTTTTAATACAGTGTAAAATTACTTTATCCTCAGTGCTATAGTGTTAAATCATACTTGCTTACTTGGGGAAAATAACACTACAAATTAACTCTAATTGTAGTGTTATAAAACAACACTATTTAGTGTGGACCTGTGTGAACTCTAATTAGTGTTGCTTAGAGTTGATTTTTTTTTACTGTGTATACACAGTCTATAGACAACAAGTTAAGATTAAAAGTAAAATGATGACAATTAAAAAATAATAACGATGTAAAAAAATGTTACAGCTAAAATTGACATTATTTATATTTGTTCCAAAGCTATAGCTTATTATGGGAATCAAAATTATACAAATAACTAAGTCTCAAGTTGACAGTTATCAAAATAACATATGACGAAAAGAACGTGATAAAAGATTAAAAAGAGAAGAAGATCTAGGAGAAGGCATATAAGACCAAAATGGAAGTAGTTTTTTTAATTCATAACCCCAAGTAGATATTTACAACCTCCTTTTTTTTAAAATTTACTATATTTTTTTCTTCTAACTCGTACTTATGTTCATGATAATAAAAACATATTCCATAACCACGTTTTAAGATATTACATGAAAGTGTCATAATCAGAGCCTTATATTCCTATAAAGTACCCAGATAATCTAAAATGATAACACTTAAAAAAACATAATCAGTCTCCCTAAATTTCGCACGACTTTTTACGATGCCATCCACTCATTTACAAGCCCAGATAACCGACATAACATGAGATAAGAACGTTTTTAATGTAATTATATAAAGGTGATCTCGAAATGACCCGAAATTTATACTGATAAACCATGGCATGATAAAAATTACAAGATTACATGCATTGAAAATATCTTTAACCTTAGTTAGTGTTAGTTAAGCACCGGAAGGTTAAACATGCCCGCTGTCACAGATTACCAAGTGTTGGCCGATTTGGCCACCAAAATCAGGATTCACAGTGTTGAGTCCACAGCGGCTGCTAACTCTGGGTAAGAACTGCAATGTTAAAACTATATAAAAAACAAATATTACAAAATATTGTTCCTTGGCTCAACTATATTTTTAAGAAAATTTGTATGTCGGTTAAATACATTTTCAAAAACATTTGTAAGTCAACAAATGTCGTATTAATCGACATCAATGACATCATAGAGATAAAGGTTGTTTACTATAACTCCTAACCACCTTAAACCAAAACTATTAAGAAAGATCATTATGATGATAATAATTGGATAATTATTTTAGACATCCATCAACATGCTCGTCCATCGCCGAAATTATGTCGGTGCTTTTCTTCAACACCATGAGATACAAGGTATCCGAACCAAGAGACCCGTCGAGCGACCGTTTGGTGCTCTCCAAAGGCCATGCTGCACCAGCTTTGTACGCAGCCTGGGCTGAAGCCGGCTTGGTACCGGTTAGCGAGCTCAAGAATCTCAGGCAATTGGGTTCCGACCTTGAAGGTCATCCAACTCCTCGTTTGAGCTTCGTCGATGTTGGTACTGGATCCTTGGGACAAGGTTTGGCCATTGCAGGAGGTATGGCTTATGCTGGAAAGTACTATGACAAGACTGATTACAGGTAAAAATGGCTTGGCTTGTCTTCAAGTTTTGTTTTATTTCGTCAATTTAGCCTACCAACATCATAGTTTGTCGTTATACACTGTTCAAAATTTGATGACCATTTTAACACTAAATTAACACCATACATGGTCTATATCGATAAAAACCAAAATGGTGTTAAATAAGGTTCGTTGGTCCGGTGTAAATTCAAATACTAAAATGGTGTAAATTTAACTTTCACACAGTATTAAAATAAATTTTACCTGGTGTAAATTGAACCCCTTTTCAGTCTTAAATATAATGTGTTTTTGGTCAAATTAAATCATACTACACAGAAAAAAAGGAAACAGGAAGTTCCTTGACGCATTACAAGTATATTACTAGTGGTATTATTCCAGAAAATTGAACCTTCAACTCGCTAGAGATAATGTTTTTATTGCGTTCCACCATCTTAAAATACTTCAAGTATTGACAGCTGTTTCCACCTATTTAAGGTCTCTTTAGTATCGAACAACTTGTAGTGTCACACCAAAGCAAAGGACTACCTGAGCTTATATACTCTTCATGTAAGTCAACAGAGGCGAGATTTAAGAACACACTATGCAACCCGGAATGCACGCAAATTGTTTTAATCGTTTTAACAGAGTGCTTTAGGTTGAAGTAACTCTTATTTTACAAACAACATATTTAGTAAACTGAACCATACAGCGGGTTGGTTTCACTTTCTGGGTTAATTTAACTAATTTAAAAAAAATAAAATAACTATCTGGTTTAGTACCGTCAAACTAATCTTTGTTTATAGTAATCTTCCCACAGTTGATTTAAATAAATACTTATGGGTCAACTAAATTAATATAAATGAACTAACTATTCCTTTTTTTCTTTGTAGGTGCACTTCTCAAATATTTTTAGATAAACACCGTTTTGGTGTTTGCTGTATAAAACATTTTCAACCATAATTCATGGTGTTATATTAACACCACTTGGTGTTGGATTTTGACACCATTTTAAGAATACTTTTTATTTTAAACAGTGTATAAGCTTGTATCATCAAAACTCGTCATGTTTACAGCCTATTTTCATTTTACCCCGCCACAATCCTAGATTGTCCTTATTTGTATTATCAAAACCAATAGCTTGTTTAGTAATCAATTACAATCAAAGCATATTTTATTTTGTTATTTAGAGTTTATTGCATCATTGGAGATGGAGAAAGCGCGGAGGGTTCGATCTGGGAATCAATCCAATTCGCCAGCTACTACAAACTTGATAACTTAGTATTGATCCTCGACGCTAATCGTTTGGGACAATCGCAACCTAGTATTGTTGGTCACGATTTGGAGTTGTACAAAAAACGTTTTGATGCTTTTGGATTTAACTCCATCATCTGTGACGGTCACAATGTGGTGGAACTGGTGAACGCTTTTGATGCTGCTGAAGCTTGCAAAGGCAAACCTACCGTGCTTATCGCCAAGACTTTCAAAGGTCGCGATTTCCCCAACATTGAAGATATGGATAACTGGCATGGGAAAGCTTTGGGACCACACAGCGAAGGCGTCGTAAAACACCTCAAGTCCTTGATCAAATCCAAACAACCCTTCAAGTTCACAATCCCAGCACCACTCAAGACTGTACCTAAAGTAGACATTACCAACATCAAATTGGATTCACCACCAAACTACAAACAAGGCGAATCCATCGCTACCAGAAACGTTTACGGTACTGCTTTGGTAAAATTGGCCAAAAACAACTCGCGCGTTGTGGCTTTAGATGGTGACATGAAGAACTCCACCTTCTCTGAAATGTTGAAGAAATTCGATAACAACAGATATATTGAATGTTTCATTGCTGAGCAAAGCATCGCCGGTACCGGTATTGGTTTGGCCTGCAGGGATCGTACCGTACCTTTCTGCTCCACTTTTGCCGCTTTCTGGACCAGAGCTTTCGACCAAGTAAGTAACTTTAAAACAATGGGGTAGTTAAATTTTTTCAGACCTATACTTTTTATGGTTTTATTCAAGGTGTTTTGTAATATTAAAAATTTCTGTGAAATCAGAATTTCAATTGAGTTTACCGTTTTCGAGATATTTACAAAAAATATAAATTTTTATGACGTCACAAACCTCGCCATGTGACCAACATTCTAAGATTTCTATTGGTTGAAAATTACCATGTTGTCAAGTTGTCTTGTTAATGATTTCATTCGGTTATGTCAGAAAATACCCGAAGAGGTTATGTACAAATACTGTCACTGTCAGTTGAGTGAAAGAAGAAGAAGAGGAGGTTAAAGAAAATTCTGAAATTAAAAGTTCTATTGATAGGTTTACACATTGAGACACCGTGTGAAACCTAATAAAATGTAATAAATAGGTACCTAATAACTGTCTAAAGCAGAGTTTAATATATTTCATAGAAAAAAGTGGCAAAATAAAGCTGAAAATGAATGAAATAAATTAACAAAAAATAACAGTAAATGTAAGTTAACAATGGTATTTATGATATTTGTGTATAGTTTTTATAAAAGTTGCATCCCTGATGATAAGCATCAAAACCTTTTGTAATACCTATTAAAAAAATGTATGACAAACTTTTGGACTGTTCGAATATACTACGCTCTAGAGTACATTTTTGTATACTTTATACTTTATACTTTATACTTTATTTTTTATACTTTTCGACAATTCTGGTTTAAATATTGCTGCAATAACGTACATAGTAGGTAAAGATAGTGCAGGGTCTACAAATAGACATTTTGATTAAAATTATTCAAACAGATGGTCACCAAATTCATTAAGTACCTACATATCTTCCTTATTACGAGGTATCATATTACTGTTTGATATTTTAGTCCAAGATATATCTAAAAGAATATAAAGAACTAATGAAATGCATTTACGACAAAATATGATTATAATTATAGGTACTTTTATTTGTTTAAAAGCTCCAATGTTCAATGTAACCAACCATTCCACAAGATTCCTCTGCTTTGGAGTCCGTTATTAATAAATCACTTATCTAATATCAATTACAAATAACATAACAATAACATTGATTTTCAATAATCTAAATTTAAAAAAAACATAACCCGAAAAAAAGAAACGTCAAAAAATCAATTCTTCTTCTTCTCAACTAAAATTATAGATCAAGTGGTTTTAAAACTAAAATATTATAACGTGGCGCCATCTATCGTAAGAATCTTAAACTAAACACACTGGCAACCATAGAAAAAGCTGGCAACGTTGTCAATAGCCTAGTGACGTAATTAGGAGATTTTTTTTGTAAATATCTCGAAAACGGTAAACTCAATTGAAATTCCGATTTCACAGAAATGTTTAAAATTACAAAACGCCTTGAATAAAACCATAAAAAGTATAGGTCAGTAAAAATTTAACTACCCCATTACTTATACATCTAATACTTCTTAATCTTAGATTCGTATGGGTGCTATTTCTCAATCCAACGTAAACTTCTGCGGTTCTCACTGTGGTGTCTCCATTGGGGAAGATGGCGCCAGCCAAATGGCCTTGGAAGATCTGGCTATGTTCAGATCTATCCCTGGAAGTACTGTATTCTACCCAGCCGATGCAGTGGCTTGCGAAAGGGCTGTTGAATTGGCTGCCAACACCAAAGGAATCACATTTATCCGTACCAACAGACCGACTACTGTCGTAGTGTACCCCAACGACTTTAAATTCAACATTGGTCAAGCTAATGTCATCAGAAGTTCGAACAAAGATCAAGCTCTTGTAATCGGTGGTGGAATCACGCTGCAAGAGTCCCTCAAAGCCGCAGAAATGCTTGCACAAGCTGGCATCAACGTAAGAGTCATGGATCTCTTCACCATCAAGCCAATCGACAAGGAAGGTATCATCAGGAACGCTAGAGAGTGCGGCAGCAGAATTTTAGTGGTTGAAGATCATTACTACGAAGGTGGTATGGGAGAGGCAGTTCTTGGTGCCATCTCCGAAGAAAGAGATATCTACTTGAAGCAACATGCTATTCCTAGAGTGCCCAGATCTGGTACCCCCGGCTCAAGTGTTGGACTACTACGGTCTCTCTGCCATGCATATAGCTAAGCACATCGAGGGAATATTAAACAAGTAAATGTATCGTCTATATTAAATCATTTTATGTGCTGATTGGTTTTATTTAACAGCCTTTTTAATGCATTCAAGAGGACCTTTATTTAAAGTTTAATAGTCGTTAATAAAATCGATTCCGTTTATAAAATGATGATGACTATAATTAATATTCCCACAAAATGACCCATCATTATTTGTCTATTCTATTCAGGTAGAGTTTTGATCTTTCGACGGAAAGTAAAATAGTTTAGCGGTATTATTTTATTTTGACAATATTTTAGCTTGTTATCATTTTAGTTTATTTTGATTCTGTTTTTTTTGCCAAATACCATAAAATAATAATAAAATTTTATTTACTCAAGATTCAAACATTCGTATAAAAATCAAAAATTTTATCGGTAAAATTTTACCAATAGTGGTATTATATTCGATAAAACACATCTGTGATAAAACCTATAGATGCTTACCAAATTAATTAAATGTAAGGGGACTGTTTTAAGATTTGTAGATTATAAAATTATTTCTTTTAGGCTTCATTATCACAAAAAACTCGCATAACTCAAAGGATAATTTAACAAAAAGTAATATCAAAATACCAAAATATGTCTAAAAAAATAACTAGTCTTAACCATTTTCACTTTTTAACTTATAAGTAATATTATTATATGGGTGAATATATTGAGATGTGAAAATGATTATTTTTTATTTTTGGTTGTTTCACTGTTAGTCTAGAATGGGGTTTTTGGGAAGCCACCAGGTCTAGTAATAACATAACATAAGTGGTTCTGCACTAATGCAAGAATTTTAAGAAATCATACATTTTGAATATTAGAGCTTCACGGAGGATAGCTTCACAGAGGTTAGGATTTATTATGTTTTTTTAAAAACATCTCTTTGTATATTTAAAATAGGTAATTGTATCTTTTTACATCTTAATATTTTTTAAAAAATACAATTGTAAATACATAACATATTTATTAAAAAAATCTACTTACTGAGATATTACACTTCACGGTGGATAGGTTTTTAAATAGCAAATTAATGAACTTAAACTTTTGAATTATAAAACAGCAACACTCATCTGCATATAAATTCTAACTGACCTTCAGGAATCACATGCATCTTTAATGTCGTAAACAGAGGTTTTTGCTTATTTAAAATGATTAAAGCGCCATCCGTTGCATAAAATTTAAAGCAAAAACAGATTCACGGAGGATAGAATCAATTTTTGTAACACCTACATAAATGGTTATAAAAATTATTTCTTTTAATTTTTAATGATATTTTATATTTGATACGATTGCTTTGGATGTGTTTAATTTACTTAGTGAACTCATATTTTTAGTATGCTTTTACTACATATTTGAAAACATAAAGGTTAAATAATCCTGATTTACCTATAGATAAATTTAGTTTATTTTAAGAGTATAAATTAACTATAAGTAAACCAAATATTTAACTACATAGTTAGTAATATTACCAATAGGTTTCTTTTACTAGTTAAATTATACTATAGTATAAAAAATAACCTTTGAAATTACATTAATAGTAATTAATAGTAATAGAAACCGGTTGGTAAATTTAAGCTTGTAATTTTAAAATGTCATCATTTTAGTCTGTCATAATTTTATCTTTTTCTAATTATAGCTTGTGGTAATTTTTTCTTATTTTTATAACAATTAAGAAATAAAAAAATATATATCGTTATTATTCTTAATTTTACTATCTATAACTTTCGTTGTTGCTTCTTTAATAAACTCAAGAATACCTTAACCTATTTAAATTTTAAATGGCCTAATAGTCGTGATCTTTGATATTGGTAAAAACAATTTGGATATTAATAAAATCGATTTGTTTTATGAGAGAGCAAATGCTGATGACTATTATTAATATTCCCACAAAATAACCCGTCATTATTTGTCTATTCTATTCAGGTAGAGTTTTGATCTTTGGAAGACAGCGGTCTCTGAATGTTCAGTGTGGGTTAGTTATATTAAATTGGACATCGAGCAGATTGATTTGACTAATTCGACGACTTTTTTTCGAAAAGCCATCGCTTATCGACGGCTCGATCGATGCCATAGAACAGATGTTTATGAAACGTAATTTTCGAGTTCTGTTCTTTAGGAAATCGTCCCGAATTAAACGTTTCCATCCCAACTACTATAATTATCTATAATTCAGTGATATTATCTACCAGAACCGAACGATTTATGCCTTTTTATTATGTAATAATTGTTTACATAATTGACTGTACTCAATTGATAAGTGCAGCGAGGCATTCTCTTCTTCTATTTATCTAATAGACAAAACGTCCCACAAAGCTATTCGAAGACTTCTACGTTCTAGAATTTAGAACTCTCTAAAATTGAATAAGTCAAAAATAACTAATTATATAGTCATATTTGACTAATTGTCATAGCAACAGTGGCGTAGCGACAAATTTCGGACCCCCCCGCGAAAATCCTTACTGGGTCCCCTGATTTCAGGTATTTTTTACATGGTTTTATATTGTAAATAAAAAATAATACATCCGGTGACATGATTTTTTAAATTATTTATAAACGAAAAGTAACAAAAAAATAATTAAAAAAAAAATAAGGTTCTCCACTGTACCTACTTATAAATTATAAGTAAAATAATAGAAAATAATAACATATTTTTTTAACATAAAAAAAATAACCTTAAACTATAATAATTTTATCAGGCATTCTTGAATAGGTATATTTAGTTAATAATATTTACTCAGTAACTTTATATATTAAACTCTCTATAATATTAAACTAACCAATAATAAAATAAATACTTACATGTAAATACTAGACCACTTTGTGCTCACCACAGCTGACCGGCGAGAAACGCATGTAAATCAGTGGAAAAATAAAATAATCAGAAGCAGTCACAAATAAGAACCTACTTGAACCAATAGGAATATAAAACAAAAACAAACAACTTGTGAATCACAATCGTCAAAATTTTAGGGTTTCGCAAAAAGAACGCTTCAGAACTGTCAGAATAATACGCATAACTAAATGCGCATATCTGTTTAGAGTTAGGCTCATGTTTCCAAGTTCTGAATCGTTCCTGCGTAAACCCGCTGTCAATTGTTAAATAAGCGCGATTTTTAAAATTCATCAAAAGGTTCCGTTAGATGTTTTACATTTATGTTGTGATGGTAGGCCAATAATATCAAGTACCTACCTACATTTTGGTAAATTATGATATTTTTAATTAATCATTCATTATTATTCAATTTTTAGTATAAGTAAAATGGAAATAAGTATTTTAATGTTTTGGGGCAAGTATCGGCCGGGCCCCTACTAGGTTAGGGCCCCCCGCTTGGCGGGCGTTCGCGGTACTGTCGCTACGCCACTGCATAGCAAAAATATTCAAATTTGACTACACTTTTATTGTGTTTTGATCTTCCATAATTAAGTAGATATTACAGCTCAGGTTTCAGATTTTTAAACGAAATTAATTATTTTTAAAATGTTTTAAAAGTCTAAAACCTATCCTCCGTGACTGTTACTCTTTCTAGGTTAACCTATATGTTTTCAAATATCTGAGGTAGTAAAAGCATACTAAAAATATCAGTTCACTAAGTAAATTAAACACATCCAAAGCAATCGAATCAAATAAAAAATATTATTAAAAGGTTTTACAAAAATTGATTATGTCCTCCGTGAATCTGTTTTTGCTTTAAATTTTATGCAACGGATGGCGCTTTAATCATTTTAAATAAGCAAAAACCTCTGTTTACGACATTATAGATTGATGTGATTCCTGAAGGTCAGTTAGAATTTATATGCAGATGAAAGTGTTGCTGTTTTATAATTCAAAAGCTTATGTTCATTAATTTGCTATTTAAAAACCTATCCACCATAAAGTGTAATATCTCAGTAAGTAGATTTTTTTTAACTATGTAAGTAAATAGTAAAAAATAACTATTTAAAAGTAAAAACAAGTATTTTATTAGTTAACAATGCTGGTACTAATTCAAATAGTAGAATTTTGACTATTTTATTTTAAGAATTATTAATTAAAAATTATTAATTTAATATAAAATTATTACAAATTTTAAAGACGAAGAGGAATTTTGTTTAAAAATATATGTAGAACACAATATACAGGGTGCTCCAAGTATTTTTCTATGGATATTTCTGTTAAATTAGAGCCTATTAAAATGAAATTTATAAATTGGAAAAAAGCTAGCGGTTTTAAAAATATTTAAAAACAACTAAAAACCTTTTAAAACTTAATGGTTTCTATGGACTTTGAAAAAAATAAGTTTTACATTTACTTGATTTTTTCCATTTTCAACCATGTAAAATTTTAATATGGCGATTGTTTTTGTAATACAATTCGATTAACATTTATTTTATGTAAAAAACAATCATGGTGGAAAGAATGTATTAACCTTGAACCCTCTTATATTGCTCATGGTAATTTTATATAACCTAAGGTACTAGTTCAGTTTTATAGGACTATCTAAGTTACTTAAAGTTTTATTATATAATTTTAAAACTCTTATACATTGTAGTAACTGTTATTACTACAATTGATGTTATAAAACTTTTAATAGGCAACCACCTAACCGCTCAGGTTAGTGCTGTCAGGTTCGCCATTTTTGCCTGCAGTAAACTAACTAAACATTCGATTTAGTCCACTTAAAATATTTTTGTTAATAATATTATATTACTTATATATTCTATGCTAAATATTTTCTTTTTAACCAATTTTTAATTAAAGTTTAAAAGCATTGCGTCGAAAGTTAATACTATGCTTAATTTCTAAACATTTTTGGTTTTTAATTAATAACTCACAATTTTTATTTAAAAAAATTAAAGACAATAGTTTTATAAAACAGGTAACCGCAAACTGTATAAAACTCCTTTATAAACCTACTGGTAACGGTGGCTAAAGGTTATATAAAATGTTTATAGAAACAATTATATTACCTGATTATATACCTAGAGTTTACAGTAACCTTAAATGACCATTAAAAAACTAGTAAACTAAATGGCGATTTTATAAAACCTTTATATAACCTTTATATAATTTATCGTTACTATAAGTAGTACAAATTGTTTATTGGGAGTACACACCTATAGGTTCTTTTTGGTCAATCTGGCTGCTTTAAAAGTGCGGTAGGAAACTCTTGCAAACTGGCCCCAAAACCGCCACCATTGTTATTAAATTTTTTCACATACTCGGCCCCATTAAAAAAACATGGGCTTTCGTGCGACAATCCGTATTTCGCGATGACTTGCATGTTTTCGGCGTGCTGTCCAATTCCAGTGGCTGCCACTGGCGCCGGTGATAAATGAAACGACTCGGTGTTTTATGTGTGTCCCCCAACGCAAGCCGCCAAATCTGCTATGAGCAAGGAATCTCAATAAAGCCATGACCGGCATTTCAATTGTTTACCGATTTAATAATACTTGTGTATAATACCTATTTCGAATAGCCCGGACCCGACCGACAAACTGACAAATAATAATTCTTTTGATAGCAGTGTTACATAAATTAATTTGCCGTTTTTCCAAAATTGCTGTTTAATTGATTGGAAAGAGATGGCTAGATTTTTCTCTTGAAATAATTACCCCCTCTTTAATACTTTGTTATATAAATTTAAATATTTTAACATTTTTAAATTGTTTATAAAATTTTGAGTAAAATTATTATTCCATGTCCTAAAGTGAATAGTTCTTTAAACTTTAAGAAATGCGCGTCAATCAAAAATATCCTAGGGCACGGTCTTATATACAGGTCTTGCAACTTCGCCCAATTTCAATAGGAAAAGTGACCTCTCTAATGAGACACCCACCAGATGGCGCATCGAGTTGAGGGTGAACCATAGATGTTTTAAGGTCGTTTTTACCTTCTTTATCTTTGGGTTTTACAATCGTTAGATAAGCTCTCTGGTGGATAATTTTCTTAGATAGAAGGTTTCTATGAAAGTTATCCGCCAAATAAGCTAACTTAATCTAACGATTGTAAAACCGGCTCTAAGTCCTTAAAGTCTATGGGATAAAAGGTCAAATGAACTACCTACTTATGTTCTGTGTTAAGAAACATAACCTACATTTTTATAAACAAGCTGGTGTATTTTGTTACAGGGAGTTTTTACTTATTAATTAGATTAAAATAGCTGACAGTTTGGCTAGTTTATAAACTACCCAGCTACTTTATAAACTATCCATGTTTACACATTAGCCGTAACATATATATGATATACGTATGTATTTTATACATTAACATGTTTTACTTATATGTTTGGTCTGGGCATGTGACGGCCGAGGACTTTGTGCATAGAGTATAGACTTTGTTGTCCTATTTTGTTAACGTAAATTATCCGAAACAAACTCACAAATATTAAATTTTTGAAATTGTAAGCATAACATAGAAAAAGAATTTAAAAAGTTAGGTTATGGTTATGCAGTAGTTCCACATTTAACTAAGTAGTTCATTTAATTGACTTCACCCTTCGATCTTAGCGCCACTTAGCGGCTTGGCACGTTAAGGAAGCCACCTCGAAGCTTAAAGTTGCAAGACCTGTATATAAAACCGTGTCCTAGGGTTAAGTAGACAGGTATCGGACACTTTATAGTTATTGTAAATTAACATTAATACTGTAAAAACAAGAGTTCTACCTTAAAGTCAAATCATTAGATGACGCTGTATACAATTATAACTATCTCAGTGGGTAATAATATGGAACTACTTTATTTTGGGTCCAATATGGGACAAAAAGTTCGCACGTTACTTTGTTGGTAAGATTTTTGTTTTTTTCTTAAGAGCAAGGCTGTATTTAAATTACAACAAAAAATATTTCTAAAAAGTGTACAGATCAGTGTGTGGTATAAATGTGTTCCTCTTGGTCTAAACATTGTCACTAGTGATGCCGCGCAGTAGTTTTCAGATGGATGGATCAAATCATCCATCCATCTGAAAACTACTGCGCCTATATGATGTAACTACTCCACATAGATCCAACCATCTTGTACCTACTGGGCATGTCCGTCATTTTGAATCCGCAATTTTGTTTTTTGAATGGATATCAAATTCTTAATCAGGGACCCCATAAATATCTAAATACTAAATTTTACCCAAACCATTAAAGCCGAACGACAAATTTTCGTCATATTGGATCAGCCATTGTATTTTTTGAAGAAATGGATATCAAATTTGTAATCAGCCCCTCAAAAACCACATGCTGTTGATAAGTTCATTGAATAAGCAATGCTTATTAAGCATACGGGTTGTTTAATGGTATAAGGAGTGCCATAGATGTGCTTATACAGGTATTTTCTTCTTGGTTAACGTTAAGTTGTGTTATAAAATAATAAAACGTTAACCAGGAACAAATTTTGTTTATTGTGAAATGCGAATAATGTTTTCATTGGTCCAAATAAATATCGTCATTTATATGCAAAATTATAATTTTTATTACCGAAATAATCGAGAGAAACGAGAAATTCTCGAGCGAGAGAGGGCATTCTCTCGTCTCGTCTCGAGCCTTTTTTCGAGAGAAAATCGCCCTAATTGTCACTTTAATTCGTTTTAATTTTAATTCTGAATACAAACAGTAAAGTGGCCAGTGTCCAATTACTGGTTGGTAAAAAATGTAAATTTCTATTATTGAACAAATCGTCACCTGAGAATTATAGTGTTCTATCTGCATTTTCTTTTTTTTATTCAGGTTAGTCTTGTTTTAAGTCTTAAAGATGATATTGATCTATCTATATATAATTGGGGTAGAAATTGTAAAGTTTAAGGCTTAAACTGTACAATTTCTACCCCAATTATATATAGATAGAACAATATCATCTTTAAGACTTAAAACAAGACTAACCTGAATAAAAAAAAGAAAATGCAGATAGAACACTATAATTCTAAGGTGACGAAATGTCCAATATCATACTCTATTTGTATATTCTTATGTAAAATTGTCCCCTGAATCCGAAAAGACATTTTTAGATTTTGACATTTTTGACTAATTCATTTTTAGAGAGTAAGTAATATAGTGATTTCTTCGTCACAGGACATCTTGCAGAATAACAGTGATTTAAATACAGTGCATGATAGAGAACATAACAAACTAACGGCCACAAAATCCAGTAAAAGTCGAAATAAATAAAAAAGACCTTATTGAATTGGTACTTTAAATAAAAATCTTGAGGCAGAAAATCGTAAGGTAACCCATAAGCGTTCAAATAAGAGTACATATTCCCTGTTCCTTCTATATTTGTTTGTTGTATAGCTTATAAGCTGGTAAAAGATCGTAATCTTAATCACGAACATTGTAGTACATACTCCATAAATTGTAATTTAAAAACAACATTTATATTAAGTGATAAAAACTGAGATATAATTAATTATAACAATGTTAAAAGGGTAACATTGCCTCGATTATTTATGTCGGGCGATAATAAAAAAATAAATAGTGCTGAGGAATATCTCGGCTGGCGCTTTCTTTTGTAGGTACAAAGGTAATTAAAAAATATTTTTAGTTAATTAATGGTTAAATAATTAACCTAATTTAAGTTGGGCGCAAGCCAGTATTAATCATTCAAATATATTGTAATTTTGCTCACAAAATCATATTAAACCTCCCTGAGATCAGTTCCATTGTTATTGCAATTTCGTCATTAAACCAATGAAATCGCGAGCTCGCAAAAAGAACAAAACCGCCGCAAAAACACAATGTTGATGTTCCATTGTGTGACACGGCGAGATCATCGGACATTGGATCATTAATTACGGCGGGCATCAAGAGCTCCGATTGTCTGGCACAGCCAACTTCGAAAAGAAGAGATGTTCGCGTTCGTGGATTGATTGTTGTCTGCGATGGGCGTCTGCCAATGAAACGCCATAGATGCTCTTTGCTTGAACAATTATTAATTGTTTTTTCGATCGATTCTCGATCCAAAAGAAGTTTTTTACAATGTCTTGAAAAGACGTTTTTAATTTTTATTATTTACGAAATATTTTATATTATTGTTTTTTTAAATTTATTTTGCCATTACACAGTAAAAAAAATTAACTCTAAGCAACACTAATTAGAGTTCACACAGGTCCACACTAAATAGTTAGAGTTAATTTGTAGTGTAATTTTCCCCAAGTAAGCAAGTATGATTTAACCATTGAGTACTCAATGATTTAACACTATAGCACTGAGGATAATTTACCTAAAATCGTGTACTTCTACACTTCCTGGGTAAAATCCCATTTTTGTTCATTGAAAGTTAACACTACTTTGGAAAAGTTATAATTTTAGAAAGGTACTTTTACTCTTTTAGTGCAAACTTCTAGTGTAAATTAACACTATTGTTTGATTAAAACCTATTGGTGGTATTGAATAAAACGAAAAGGTACATAAAGAGAAATATTTATTTGGAACAAAAATCTATGACAATTATCAAAATAGGTGCCTTTTAAAATATAATTTTATATTTGAGTCGTATGGCTGGCTTAAGCAAAATGGTTGCTTAAAACGTAAAAGTTTTAAATCAATGCAATGTTTTACTGGCTGTCAACTTGTAAGGAATGAATTATCTTGAGAATTCATCAGTAATCCATTTTTCTGCTATAAAAAATGGGTGATCCCATTGGTAGAGAGGCGTCAGGCGGCTGTATGTCGGGGATTTACCACATGTGTATAAATTTTCCATAATATTAATAAAAATTTAGGTATAGGTTAATGTAACAACCATTACGCTTGAAAATAAAAAGTAAATCAAGTGTGTACTCTCTAAAAGTGAAACAGTTGGTTAATTTTCACTATTTCCGTCAGTGAGTTATTATTCACTGTAAAATTAGTGTTTTTCAATATAAATTAGTGAAATTTTAACTTCTCCAAATTAGTCTTTTTTATTATCACTACTTAAAGTGAAATTTTAACTTTTTTGAACTAAACCTATTTCACTAATTTGTACAGTGTAATTTCCACTAAATAAATTAGTGCAAAGAAATCGCTACATGAAAAAGTGAGTATTCACTAATTGCTAGTGGTATACTTATCACTGCGGCAAATAGTTAATATGCACTGTCAATCAGTGAAAATCCACTGTTTCATTTTTAGAGAGTATGTATTTATATTATTAATGTTACAAGTACCCGACCTACTGCCGTAAATTATTGATATATAATATAGGTCGGGTATGGACATCCTTTTAACATATTGGTATTTATTGAGTATTAAGGCTTAAAGAAGAACGAAGTATAATATCTACCTACCAAAAAATAAGAATGTCCCCTTATGGATTCACCGTAATTAAAATCTAACTGAACAAAAATGCCACACTTCCACAACGCGGTATCTCCGGATATGCACTGCATAGGTAGATAGGTATACCAACCAAACATTTTAAAACGCATTTCGGTTATTACCAGTTTTTTCTATTTTGTCACTATTGGTGTAATTTAACTTTAATTGTGATGCAATGGGCACTAGTAGTGTAAAGAAAAAAGAGCTCTTAGTAACATCAAAACAGACAAAGAAATTGGCATGCACTGTAGTGTACATTTTGTCACTATTTAACACATTAAGGGGTAATAAACACTCGCATTAAGTTTTTCTACCCTTTTGATTTATTTTAATAATAAATAGTATAAATGTACCAATGCATAATGTTCATATTCTTTAAATGTATTTAATAAAGTTAATAAGCACTAAATGCTATCTAGTGTATTTTGTAGTGTAATTTTACACTTACAAATCAACTCTAATAATTTTACCCCTACACTAAAAAATTTACACGGGCAAATTTTTTTAATGTGTATGTATGTATTTTAACAAATAATTAAATTATCATATAATCTTAGAAATACCCAAATTAAACTAAATTAACAGACATCCCGCCATATTCCAGAGAAACCCAACAACTTTACACTTAAAAGTTGAGAAGCTCTCGAGAGGAGATAAGTTTATATTATTCCAAAGACCCGGGAGCTGGATTATCGGAAACAAATTCCTAACAGTTAATGAAATTATACGGAACAAGACAAATACAAATAATTTAATGGGGGGTATTAGTCATGGACGGAAGGAGAGCAGAAGTGGTGCCCAAGTGGCCGAGCCTCAATCTGGAAACCGCTACAAGTGTTAAGCCCCCGTTTAGCAGTAAGTCCGATTCCATTATCGTCTGCCTTACGACGACGTCTTACCCTTTGCTTTCCGCTTTCTAATAATCCGCAACCCCTTTCTCTCAGTCTCAGTTTAGGCGTGCCGTTCCCGCTTCCGTTTCCGGGTCTCTCATTAACACAAAAATAATACTGAATAATCAATGCGAGGAAGGAAAATTCGTAATAAAATAAAACATATTTTATTAAATAAAATTTTTTAAATCAAAAACTTTTAAATTTAATAATAGGTACCCAAAACTATCATCCCAAAAGTTATACATGGGCATTAGGGTGGTTCGAAATATGAATATTTATAAGATTGAAAACGCCTGTATAGAACACTTGAGTATGATAAAAATAAATATTTTTAATTCCTTTCACCGCCCCAGAGCTATCCTAAATATATATATATATATATATAGGCTAAATGGGGCCCCCGATCAATTTTAAAAATACAAATATTTTCATATTTGACATTGACTGGGGGTCCGCTCATTTCGCTTGTTTTTTTCTGTGCTCAACTTTGTAAAAGTTACTTATGATCATAATTATTTTGGTTAACCAAATTTACTAAAAAAAATATTTTTTTAATACGATTTTTTGCTCTAGCTTAAACATTATAATTTTTATGTTTGCCATGACTCTGTGGCAGTGGAAGAAATTTAAAAATATATATATATATATTTGTCACAAAAATGTTTATAAAAATTGGACACTTTTATGTTCAAAAAAAGCGTAATCTGAAATATGAAAATATTTATATTTTTAAAATTGACCGGGGGCCTCCATTTAGTTTGTTTTTTTAAATCAAATTACTATATTTTGTAAAAGTTAATTATGCTAAAAATAACATCTTGGCTCAAAAAAATGTTTTTCACCTCCGTCTGAATATTATAATTTTTATATTTAAGATGGCTTTGGGGCGGTGGAAGGAAATTAAAAAGAATTAAAAAAAAATTACAAAAAATATTTATTTTTACCATGCACAAGTATACACAGTAAAAAATACACTAGGTAGCATTTAGTGCTTATTAACTTTATTAAACACATTTAAGGAATATGAACATTATTCATTGGTACATTCACACTATTTATTATTAAAATAAATTAAAAGGCTAGAAAAACTTAATGCGTTTATTACCCCTTAATATGTTAAATAGTGACAAAACGTACACTACAGTGCATGCCAATTTCTTTGTCTGTTTTGATGTTACTAAGAGCTCTTTTTCTTTACACTACTAGTGCACATTGTATCACAATTAAAGTTAAATTACACCAATAGTGGCAAAATAGACTGAAAAAACTGGTAATAACCGAAATGCGTTTTAAAATGTTTGGTTAGTACCTATCTACCTACGCAGTGCATATCCGGAGATACAGCGTTGTGGAAGTGTGGCATTTTTGTTCAGTTAGATTTTAATTACGGTGAATCCATAAGGGTACATTCTTATTTTTTGGTAAGTATTATACTTTTTTTTTCTTTAAGCCTTAATAATCAATAAATACCAAAATGTTAAAAGAATACCCGACCCATATTATATATCAATAATTTACGGCAATAGGTCGGGTACTTGTAACATTAATAATATAAATACATACACACTTGATTTTCTTTTTATTTTCAAGCTTAATGGTTGTTATATTAACCTATACCTACATTTTTATTAATATTATGGAAAATTTGTACATGTGTGGTAAATCCCCGACATACAGCCGCCTGACGCCTCTCTACCAATGGGATCACCCATTTTTTATAACAGAAAAATGGGTTACTGATGAATTCTCAAGATAATTCATTGCTTACAAGTTGACAGCCAGTAAAACATTGCATTGATCTAAAACTTTTACGTTTTAAGGAACCATTTCGCTTAAGCCAGCCATACGATTCAAATATAAAGTTATATTTTAAAAGGCACCGATTTTGATAATTGTCATAGATTATTGTTCCAAATAAATGTTTCCTTATTTACCTTTTCGTTTTATTCACTACCACCAATAGGTTTTACTCAAATAATAGTGTTAATTTACACTAGAAGTTTGCACTAAAAAAATAAAAAAACCTTTCTAAAATAGAACATTTCCAAAGTAGTGTTAATTTACACTGAACAAAAGTGGGATTTTACCCAGGAAGTGTAGAAGTACACGATTTTAGGTAAATTAACACTTTTTAATACAGTGTAAAATTACTTTATCCTCAGTGCTATAGTGTTAAATCATACTTGCTTACTTGGGGAAAACTACACTACAAATTAACACTAATTGTAGTGTTATAAAACAATTCTATTTAGTGTGGACCTGTGTGAACTTTAATAGTGTTGCTTAGAGTTGATTTTTTTTACTGTGTACCGTTTACAAAAACGTTTTGTAGTATTAACGAAACCCTTATGGTATTATTCATAGAAATTTTGTAAATTTTTTTGCCAACAGCTAAGGGCCAAGGGCCCCTACCAGATTTTTTATACGGGGCCCCCCCGAGGCTAGCTACGCCACTATTACTTTGTTGGAAATTTTTTTTTATAAAAGCTCAACATTGCTACTTCATTATAGTAAATGAGAATTTTATTAACAGTAAAAAAAGTTTATTCTGTAAATAAAAATAATCTCATTACTTTGACAAATCGTAGGTTTTTGTCCCAATAAGACACTGAAAATTTAATATAAAAGGTGGTATATTTTTATAGTCATTACAATTTTAAATTTAAGTTAAATAATATTATTTTATTAATCGCTTACAAAATTAGTTTCATTATCAGTGCTTGTACATTTTTCTTAGTGTATAGTGCTAAAATGGCCATTTACGCGAGTTATAAGCAGAGAAGCAAGACGATCTGGTCCGCTTTCGGTGCAATTTAAAAGAGATTAGTCGAATAACGATTTCTTGGTGTGCTTCAGTCTAAACTTAATGGACTTATAAAGGGTTGAAATGCCGTGTATGCCTTTGTTATTATATCGATAATAACTTTCGGGTCTCTTACAATGTATATATACATCAGCCGTAGCTGCTGCTGTGCTGCAGCTGCATTGCATTTTTAATCCGCGTAGATGCAATTAATGCTTCATTTTCCGTCTTAAGTGCGTTACACTGTATCGAATTACTCCGGGATTTTCTCGTTAATTTCACTCCATTTACACTATGCAAACTCGATTCGATGTGTCTCTCGAGTGGTGATAACCCGTTTCATATTGTTGCCTTGTTTTTGTGCATGCGAGAGAGCAAAAAGGTAGTTTTGCTTTAGATTTAGCTAATAAAATTTGAAACAACTTTCTAAAAATACTACAAGCTTAAATTAAATGATAACAAGCTAAAGCCGGGTCTACAATTGTCGCGTACTACTTCAACCAATCACAGTGCTTTGTATGGACATATGTATCAAGCAATGTGATTGGTTGACGTAAGACGTAAGCCGTACAAGAAGTTTGCAACAATTATAAACCGGACTTACGTTATGTTTATAAAAATAACACTCTTCCAGATGCAGAAACGCATTGATAAATATAGTTATTTTTATTTGTCCAAAAAAACAGTTCTATACCGTTTACAACCTACTGTTGGGTGTTGGGTAGTTTTTTTTAAATAATTGCAGGGCATTAAAACAAATTATTTATTATAACAAAAAAATTAACTCATATTAAATGATGTGTAAAATAAAAAAATATAAACCCCACTTTTTATACAACAAGTCTGCTTCGTTTATATAATAGACCTTAAATATTTCTTTTAGAAAACGTCGACATTTTAATTTTCTTAGTGATCTTTTTGATATTTTTATCATGCTAGATTTTACCACACTTCACTCGCACAAGTGAAATCAATAAGATTATATATAACGCTGTGGATTATAAAGTTATGTTCACCAAGGAGAGCGCTGGCCCTTTCCCCCTCTTTTTAAGGGAAATAAGAAAAATGTTGTTATCATTGCAAAACAATAGTAAATATTAAAAAAGACTTTTTATAGCAATAAAATATTTTTGTTATTGTTCTTAAGCTATTAACAAAGAATTTCTAACTGAAATAAAATTAATTTAAATTACATCGATAGTTTTAATATAAACATAAAGTATTTCTTATTGCCATGACAATATGATAACAATTATTACTTTGTTGGATAACCATTTTTTATAAAA
The DNA here is from genome assembly GCA_921294245.1 of Brassicogethes aeneus. NCBI lineage: Eukaryota > Metazoa > Arthropoda > Insecta > Coleoptera > Nitidulidae > Brassicogethes > Brassicogethes aeneus. Next base: position 5,470,391 of record OV121138.1, read on the forward strand.
GCTCAACATTGCTGCTTCATTATAGTAAATGAGAATTTTATTAACAGGAAAAAAAGTTTATTCTTCAAATAAAAATAATCTCATTACTTTAACAAATCGTAGGTTTTTGTCCCAATAAGACACTTAATATTTAATAAAAAAGATACCTTAGGTGGTACATTTTTGTATAGCCATTACAATTTTAAATTTAAGTTAAATAATATAATTTTATTAATCGCTTCCAAAATTAGTTTCATTATCAGTGCATGTACATTTTTCTGAGTGTAGGACAAATTTGCACAGTAATTTCGAAGTTTACAAAAACTTTCAGAATTTTCAAAATTCTTAAAAATTAAATTTTTTTAAAAATTTTCAAAATTGCCATTATCAAAATTACGTTACAGAATTTTAAATGCGGAATTCGCAGTGACGTAAATATAAAAAATAGTGGGACAAATTTGCTCACTTTTTTCAAATTTACAAGTTTCAAATTTCGGTACTTTGGAATGACAAGGTTCCAAGCGAAAGTCACTTATCTACAATATTATAATAAGGCATTTTTGCTTAACGCCCTGCAGTTAGAACCTTGTCATTCCAAGGTACGAAATTTGAAAAAATGTTTTTTAATCAAACCTTTATTTAATATCTTTCTTTGATCATTTTTATTCGCACGTTAGTGCATATTTTAAAAAATTTCACAGTGGCATAAATTTAAAAATGGTAAGATAAATTTGCACAGTGTTTCCAAAATTTACAAAAATTTTAATATTTTTAAAATTTCTTAAATGATTTAAATTAAATATTTGTATAGAGCGACATCTATAAAACAATAGAGTAACCATTCTTGGGAATCTGTATTACCAGAGCACCGGTGAAAATGTCAAATTTTTATGTGTAAATCGTAATGTATCCCTTAAATCCAATATAGAAACAGTTTTTGACAGTGAAAGTAACGAAAATATTTGATGGACAGTCCACGGTTTCTCCACCCGAAATTCAGTTAAATCTGGTTTAATGCCGGCAAAACTAAAAGGTCAGTACAATGTGCATATAAAATTTTCAAATATTGGCGTTGAGATACTATTTTGTATTTTTGTGTTGAAATAATAAAATAATTTTTACATTAGGTATTATTTTACAAGAAGGGCACTTCATTTTAATGATTGTATGACATTTGACTGTCAACTAACTTAAGCCCGTGACTAAAACGCCATAAAGCCACAACTTGTCAATGTGTATTTAAAATGTCACTTGACTTAATTCCAAGGTCCAATTCTGATCTGTCTAAATTTAAGAAATACATTCGCACTTTAGTGTATATTTAAAAAATGGCAAGACAAATTTGCACAGTAGCAGTACATTTAAAAATGATAAATTCGCACAGTATTTCCAAAATTTACTAAATTTTTAATATTTTTAAAATTTCTTGAATAAATTTAAAAAATGCAAAAGAAAATTCGCACCGTAGCACAAATTCACACAATATTTCCAGGATTTTTAAAATGTCATAAATTTTCAAAAATTCCTTAAATTTTTAATATTTTTAGAAATTTACCATAATTATTGAAATTTTTATTTACGAGGTGTGTTCAGAAAATATCGGAATACCAACATCATCAGCGACTTCTCTGATGGTTTATAACCATTTCTTCCACTTTTTCCATGTTTTTATCGGTTGTTAATGTGCTTGTGCGTTCGGAGCGTTCGTCATCTTCAACGCCTTCACGGCCATCTTAGAAACTCTTATACCACTTGTAAACTCCTGTTTTACTTATAGCAGACTCACTATAGGCCTTTGTTAACATTTTACAGAATTTATTTCATTTTTTAATCAAAATTGGATACAAATTCTTTGATCCATTTCTTTTAACGAACGAAAATCGCCGAGCTCATAAAAACACGTCTAACCTTAGCGGCATGTATACCAACATAATAAAGAAAATTTTATGACAACCGGACCCTCCGAACCCGCGAAATTTAACAATTCCCGTTATTTTCTGAACACACCTCGTATATATTAATGCTATAATGCTGAAAAGGTGTGAGGTACCTACTTTATGGCCCCTAGGTACACTAACCTGTTTTTTTATTTTTTTTTTTGTTAATATCTCTACAAATACAATGAGGGGTGTCCAATTTATCTAAAACCATCTTGTACTTAAAACCTTGTGAATTCACAATTCTAAATGTCAAAAGGAAACAAAAACGTTGGAATTAAAGAGATTACTTTACGTTGGTGGCAAAAAAGATACATTACCCAGAACAGAAAATTTTAATTATATCGCAGTAATTAATTTGTTTTATGCGTATCTTATTCGTTCGGTAGTGGTAAAACAAAAGGTATAATGTTTTATAAGGGGGTGGTGTCGACATTTAACGTCTTTCTTTGTCACGCGGTAATGATGAATGTCCCCCTTCTGGATGAAGGAGGGCGAGAGGGGAAGCAAAGAGGGACGGAAAGAGGAGAGTTTTCTGGAAAGTTTAGAAGCTGGTCGGCCGCTTGCAATTTGATTTTAATTAATTATGCGATATGAATGACTCGCGTTCCTTTTAAAGCTTTGCTTGCGCTCCGCTCTTTTTATTTATGGCCTAAGCTTTTAATGCCTTTTGAATTTTCACGAATTCTTCTGCTCGGGAAATTGCTCATTTCAACAAATTTGTTCATCGCATAGTTTTAAACGTTCAAATAAATAATGAGTTTTGCAATACACAGTTTGAAAAACGATTCTTTGGTGTTTATGTTTTAATATAACAATATCTTTGAGGTTTCGAAACTCTTGAATTTGCCAAATTGCAAACTCACAGTTTAACACAAGAAGCACCTAATATTTCTTAAGTTTTGTCTTAGTTTTATAATCTAATTAGAATTAAACAGCTTGAAAGGAAATTAAAGTCCTTAACAAAATCTAACATCTTATAGTAGGTAATTATTAATTAATTAACATGGGAAAAAATAATTTTATGTTTGGAATTGTATACCTCTGTATCAAAGTAACTTATGGCAATGATCATTGCAGTTTCTTATATAAAATGTAACGCTCTACAAAAAAGGTCTCTTATTATTTTTCGATAAATTGATTTCTTCTAGAGTTATTCGAGGTCAAAGTTTGATTAACATCAAATTTTCTGTTTTTTTTTAACTTTATGGTACAATTAGCAGACGGGAGGTGAAAGGGGGCAAAACAAGGCAGCGGGGGGGGGGGCAAAATGGGGTACCCAAAATATTTCGTAAAAATTTTTTTTTTCTAATTTTCTAAATTATTTAAAAATATATTGACTCCCGTCTGCTAATTGTACCATAAAATTAAAAAAAACAGAAAATTTGATGTTAATCAAACTTTGACCTCGAATAACTCTAGAAGAAATCAATTTATCGAAAAATAATAAGATACCTTTTTTGTAGAGCGTTACATTTTATATAGTATCTGTATTATATAGACTATATATCTATAGTATCTACATATCTATAGATTTCCCGTTTTTTCTTACAGTTAGATCAAAGAAAGTAAACATTTTCTGTGCCCAATACCAATGTATCTTATCGAGCCGAATGAAAAAAATATATTCATTATATACTTCATTTCATTAAAAATTCTTACATTTTCCTTGTTTGTTTCTTTTTGTCTACTTTAAATTAAGAAAAATTTACATAATTATAATAGCCATGAAATTGTACATAACTATGCTAAAAGGAATAGACAAGATATTTGTCTAAAAAAATTAAGATTAAGTAGAAGAAGGAATGGATCAAATTTTTAAAGCATCAATTTATTTAACGTTTTACCTTTAAGTTTTAGGAATAAAGATTTTCAACAATTTAAATTTAAGTTAAGGCAATATTTAATTACAAAAGCCTTTTATTCCATAGATGAATTTTTATAAAATAATTTTAGTGATCCAACCTTATTTATTAATTTTTAATTTAAAAGTTTTTATACAGGTTAATATACTTTTTAAGCTATCTTTTATTTATAATTCCTGTTATACTTATTATATTTGTAATTCACTTATTATATTTAAACTCTGTGTAACTTTGTGCAAAAAAAATGTATTTTTTAGAGCATAAATTATTATTCGTCATTTTAGCTAAGCTTGATATCTAAATGAATAGTAAATACTGGGTGATAAAAAAAATTGAATTTTCAAAACTTTTGAAAATTCTTAAGAAATTTCAGATTAAAGCGTTATTTCGAAAATTGAATAAAAAATTATCATTTTTAAGTTTAACTTCAAAGGTTCAAATTAATATTTTATTCATATTAGGCCTATTTTAATGAAAAAATCTATTTTATTCTACAAAATTTTTGGTTTAAATTTGTCATTTAAATGTAAGTCGATAATTTTTAATTTACAAAGTGTATACGTAGCCTTAACAGACCGCTCTTTCTATTATTTTAAATGTTATAAATTTTGTGTTAAAAATGTATCAATTTAAATTTGTTAAAAATAAAAGTTTTTGCTTAAAATTTTTCAAGTGAGAATGTTTGTATTAAAATTTATCATTTATCATTTAAAAATTTAAAGCAATAATTTTGTTATTCTAAAGAATAAAAAATTAACACTACAATATTTAAAAACCAATATTTTAAAGTTAATCTTTTACATTTACATTTATATTTAAAATAAAAATTTATAAATTTTAAAATAAACATTTATATTTAAAAAATTAAAACTACAATTCTTAAAAACCAATATTTTAAACTTAATCTTTTACATTTACATTTATATTTAAAATATACAATTATAAATTTTAAAATATACATTTATATTTAAAATATTTTTTGATTATCAATTGTTTTGAGAGTAACAAAAATAACTTTTTAAACTATTTAGGTTTTTATTTTAAAAGCCTTGACACTATTTTTAAATACTAAAATTTAACTTTACCAATTTAATTTAAATAATTTTATAAAAAAATTACTTAAGATTTACAAAATTATTTTTATTAAAAAACTATTGTTAGAAATCTTTGCAAAAATTGATTGAAAATAATATTGTTTAATACAGAAGTGAACTGTTTCACTATACATGATAGTTGAAAATATATTATTTAGGTGTCCCTAAATTTAGGAAAAGATTGAACAAGTATGTGTATATATATGTATATACAGCCCGTTCAGAATAAAACCTCCCTCCAAGGCGCGTCACAGTAGCTTGTGTGATAAACGACATGACGAAAGGTCGAGCAGGTAAGGACTTAAAAAATTAAATGATAATAATGCAAAAAATCTCATTAGCGATGCAGGCTGTTTGCTTAGCTACTGTGTCGCGCGTTGGAGGGAGGCGAGGCCACGCCCCATATATATATAGATATATTCGGTTTTATTCTGAACGGGCTGTATATATATATATAAACCTTAAATTTTTAGTTAGGAAAATTTTGCCATAGAAATGTGAGAAACAGTTGTTTTAAGATATTTTTAGAAATTCTGGCACGTTTATGATCTTTATAGTTTCATGTATAGTTTTATTTTGCTCTTTGGTAGAATAACACAATAACAAAAACTAAATTAAAAATTACACTTGTTTACCTTTTAAATAATAATTTAATTTATTTAATTAATTAACATATCCCCAGTATATATCTATAATAGATGGCATAGGGTACTCCAAATCCTTTGTACCTACCCAGTTTACAGTCATGTCCTAGCCGTATAATTAATATTGATCTGTTGGCGATGTAAACAAATATTAATGTCCTGATTAAATTTAAGCGTTTTGAGGTATCGACTTCTCAAGTTGTATTGATTGATTGCGTTGCCCGTACGTTAGTATTAAGTGTATTAAGCCTGGCTCTACTGACTACTATCTAAACTTTAATCTAGCGCCTTTTTTAATACGTCGATAAAAAGATGTTAAGTTTGTTACCCATTTAACGACTTAAAGCAGATGCTAATGGGAGTATTATTTGGGTTAAATTTTACTGAAAAAATACAAGTTCATTTAAACAACTTCTTAAAGTTCAAAGGGTCAGAAGAAGAAAGAGAGGGAATAAGAAAGAAAATCACCGAATTTGCCTAATGCCCCGTTATCAAAAGTGCTCTTGATTCGTGTTCGTTCATTGTCAGATTATTTCAAAGGGAATTAGAATAACTTTAAGACTTTCTAACCCTTTCGGCCTTTTCGTCGTCGTCGTGTTTCATTGAGAGACGGAAAACAAATTTCAAATCCAAAGTAAACGGATTATTGAATGTTGTTTTAATAAGGTCTTAAAAGATAAAGAGATTTTACGAAGACAAAAATATTAAATTATATTGATTTTATACGATTATTCATGACTACATAAAATAATAGCTATAGCTATATATAGCTATATATATAGGGTAAAGGACAGTTTATAGTTATTGGACAATTAACATTAATACTGTAAAAACAAGAGTTCTATAAATAGTTACCTTAAACTCAAATCATTAGATGAAGCTGTATACAATTATAACTTTCTCAGTCGGTAATAATATAGAACTACTTTATTTTGGGTCCAATATAGGACAAAAAAGTTCGCACGTTACTTTGGTGGTAAGATTTTTGTTTTTTTGTTAAGAGCAGGGCTGTGTTTAAATTACAACAAAAAATATTTCTAAAAAGTGTACAGATCAGTGTGTGGTATAAATGTGTTTCTCATGGTTTAAACATTGTCACTTTAATGCGTTTTAATTTTAATTCTGAAAACAAACAGTAAAATGACCAGTGTCCAATTACTGGTTGGTAAAAAATGTAAATATCTATTATTGGACATATGTCCAATATCATACTCTATTTGTATCCCGGACATTTACCAGCCAGTTCTTAAGTAAAATTGTCCCCTGAATCCGAAAAGACCGTCAAAAACTATAAATCAGTTTTTGAGATATAGTCAATTCCATATTATATGTAAAATTGATTATATTTCAAAAACTGTTCTACTTTCATAACTTTTGACGACATTTTCGGATTCAGCGAATAATATTTCATAGAAATAGACTGCTAAATGTCCTGGATACAAATTGCTGTTGACGAGAATTATTAGTGGCATCTTGCAGAATAACAGTGATTTTGTATTTAAATGCATGATAGAGAACATAAAAAACTAATGGCAACAAAATTAATAAATTTGGAAAATATTTTTAACATACCACCCGAAAAAATATTAGATATATATAAATCATCTTGTTCCGGCCTAAACATTATAAATGCTTCACAAACTAGAGATACCACACTTAATGATGTCAGACCAAGTCAGACCAAGGAATTAGTAGTTACCTTCAGAATCCAGAAAAGGGATAAGGAATCCGAGAAAGAAATATATGAATTATATGATATTTAAAAAAACGAAATAAAAAAATTACCTAAAACAGCAATTTATCTTTAAAAAATATTTAACAATTTATATTATTTGATGTAAAGTTGTTATGTTTATATAAAAATTATATGTCCAATAACTATGGTCCATGTGTCCAATTACTACATAAAATGTCCAATTACTATACTTTTTTGCATGTTTTTATAACACTATTATTAAAAATTCAAATATTCTTATTTTTAAGTCAACGTAAATAAAGTTTAAAAAAATAAACTATCCTTTTTATATATTAATAAGAAAAAAAATAAAATCTTTATAACAACGGCATATATAAATTTTAAATAAATAATATTCCTTAAGTGTCCAATAACTATGTGGTTTACCCTATATGTATAGCTTATAAGCTAACAATTATGTCAAAGAAGAGTGTAAAAATGATTATCTAATATATATAAGTAAATTAATAAATAAAAAACAAACTAGGAGCTCGTAAATAATGACAAACTAAAAAGACACAATCTGGACCATTGAAAAAGTTGGAAGAAGATCAATTAAAAAATTATGAAATCAAAACAGGAAACCTAAAAATAAATTAATCCAATGGGGTAAGGTCTGGAGATCGAACAGGCCACTAAACTGCACCTCTTCTACCAATCCATCCTGCTAAAACCAGAGTCTACTCTCTTAAAATTAATTAGTAAATTTAGTCAATATATTTCATTTTTATTGAGTATTATCTGCTAAGTCTGGTTAGGAAAGTGAACTGCCAAATATGGTACAAGATCTTTTCTGGATACTGGGTATGATTTTTTAATGTATTTTTTTTATTTATTTTTATTTATTCATTTATTTCTTCTAAACACTTTACAAGTAATTACAAAGAAGAATGATACATACAAAGTGCGCATAATGCCACTAATATTAAATACTAAACAATAATTCTTTTAAATTTGTTTTAAATTTATATAAATTATTAATAAAAATATCACAAGAAAAAATTGAACCTACACCTCGCCAAAGATTTTTGTTTTGAATGCGTTCCACCAACTTCAAATACCGACAGACAGCTGTTTCGACCTTTATTGGGTCTCATCAGTGTCGGGCAACTTGGTGTAGTGGAACACAATCAAAACAAATTACTCCCTCAGCTTATATGCTCGGTTGTTAAGTCAACAGAGGCGAGATGTAAGAACATCAGGTGATCCACACCGTCAAACGACGTGGCCTTTGCCGGAATCGGTACATACTATGCAACCGGGACTGCACACAGCAATTGTATCACAGATACTAATATGGCCTAAAGGAATCTAGAATTAACCCAAACGGGCTAAACATTAAGGTAAACATTCAATTTTCTTAGTTTCTTTAAGAAACTTTCTTGACCCATCACTGGTAACATTAAGGTAAACATTCAATTTTCTTAGTTTCTTTAAGAAACTTTCTTGACCCATCACTGGTATATGAATATTACCAGTGATGGGTCAAGAAAGTTTCTTAAAGAAACTAAAAAAATATCACACTTTATTTGGTTTAAAATACTACATTTGACTAGAGGCGAATTTATTTGCCTATTTGTTCGGGGACATGAGTAGCTTAAAATTTGAGTATTTCTTAATCTTGTATCAGGTACTTTTATATTAATAAGTTTTAAAATATCAGGACTATCTAAAAGGTAATTAAGTATTTTATAAATAAAAACAGAGCAGTAATATTTTCTTCTTGTTAGTAAGCTATTTATACCATACTCAAGATTTAAGACAGCATGGAATATCAGATGGATATGATCCAGTTAGCATAAAATGATATAGTTTAAAAAATTTATTTTGACATTTTTCAATAAGGTTAATTGATTTTTGATAATATGGGTCCCAAATGATACACCCGTATTCCAATTTAGTTCTTACAAGAGTTTCATACAAACATTTCAATACCTTGGGATTCATATCTCTAGTATTTCTAAAAATAAAACCTATCATTCCATACGAATTTTTAACTATGCTATCAAAGTGATAGTTAAACATCAATCTGACATAACTTTTACATTCATGAGGGATCTGTTTCCAATTTTATATTTATTTCTTAATTTCAATCTGAAAAACTTTTGGTATAAACTCCATTGTCTGCATGCCAGCAGAAAATATCCAAGGCGTATGATATGAGTAGGGGCTAATTGGATAGCGAAGTATCTTCTCCGCTTTCCCCTTTCCACCCTCCTCCTCTAGCACGTCAGATAGCTGCCCAATCTAATTAGGACACAATTTGTTAATGCGTTTTATCACGGCGAACGATTGGATTCCAAATCAGATTTCGGAAACAACCGTTACACCTAAAACTAAACTATACAGTAACCCATCCCCGCACCTCACCGCCCCTTATCTCATAATAACGAGCGCTGGGGTGAAGTGTAGATACACCCAGGAAAGATAATCAAGAGTTGGATTGCTTAATTGGTAATTTAAGTTCTGATTGATGAGATTGGTTATATATGTTCGTAGGTAGGTTTGGGCAAATATGGGCGAGATAAAAGATAACACTCAAGGTAACAGATTTAGAAAAAAGGTAACTGTTAGCTTCATCTATTTTCAGTAAGTTGTATTAACTACATTTTGGGTCATTGAATATAAATAAACTTTTTATTCAATGTTTTAGATAGGTCATTTATTGGAAACTGTTTACCTGATTTAAAGCTAAAACTTTTGAGCCTGATTTATAGATTGCCTTTCTTCCTTCTTTCCTCCCGTAAAAGATGAACAATACGAAAATCGTAGTGCCATTTATAGATTCCCGTATTTGAATCTATAAACAGCACAACGGTTTTTGTATTGTTCATCTTTTACGTAAGGAAGGGAGGAAGGAAGGAAGTCAATCTATAACTCAGGCTTCAGCCTAAAAGCAACAAATTTTTATGATTTTATTGTTGGTGTTCAGTTTAATAATAACAGGTGTGTTTCCTACATCATTGTAATAAAAAATCAAACTACAAAACATTTATTAATATAATATATTATAACATAAAAAAACTCTTTTAGGTCCAGTTATTGTAATCCATTTACTTCACAAAAGAATCTTACCTACTTACGTTATAATTACCAGAGGAACAGGATAATGAAAATATTAACAAAAAAAATAGGAAACTAATTACATATTCTTTTATTTGTAAGGTTATTTCTAAAAATATTAATTTTTTTGCTTCTAGTGAACAAAAAACAGATTTTTTAAAATGGTAAAAAGGTAATAACATTTCCTGAAAGGTAACAGATCTGTTACAATTGTAATAGACTGGCAACACTGCTCACTAGGCATATCGGTTGACATAAAAATGAATACAAAATATTAGGTTACCTAATTTAGGTATATACTAAAACAATATTTATATTTTTTGTTGTAGGAAATCTTTTGAAGATTTATAAATAGTTATTCACCCAAGTAGCAGAACTGGATAAATAACTAGCAGTCTACGTAAATTAACTAAAACCTAAGTAAAATAAAGTTTTTTTAAACTTGTTTTTTAACCAACATATTTTAAGGTTACTATAGTAACATATATGAACTAAAAAATAACCCTTTAAATTTACCAACCCGATGCTATAACCTAAAGGGAAATTCAAAGGATATATTTTAGTATAGCTAATTTAACTAATAAAATAAACCTATTGGTACCTATAGATAAATTAAGGTTATTAAATGTGTTCCTTCTGTTATAAAATAATATAAAAATAATTTTTTTAACGATTTGTGTTTGTTAATAATTTATTAAAACTAAAATAACATGAATTTAAATATTTTCGAAAAAATAACCAAAATATGAGCAAAACTGCTTAGGGGGTGCTCATTACAATATATTACGAGTATACTCGTAATACGTAGGAGAGTATTTTTATTTAAAAACATACCCATATCTACACCTATAAAATAATAAAGAAGCATAACAATATACACAAAATAAGAGTTGTTTGAGGTTAGGGTAAAGTAGACAGCAGGGTTGGGTATCTACCTACATTTTTGTTTTCGACATGTAGAAAACCTTTTTCGACGTTTTCGACGGTAGAAAACGTAAAAAAGTAGAATACTGTCAAATATCAAAAAATGTGAGGTTATGCAAGTTTGTTGTTTATTATGATTTGTTAAATGTTGTGAAAAATCAGACCATAAATTTGAAGTTATTTGGAGTTTATTATGGTGGGAAAAAAAGGGGAGACCCCAACATAATTTTTGGCATGAGGGCAAATTTTTATCAATTATAGAGAAGTGGAAGGAGAAGGTCGAATAAGGTAATTTACGTAGGTAGAAAACCCTATAGGTTTTCGACGCAAGTCGAAAACAAGTTTTCTACCCTTTTCTACCAAGGTAAATTACCTAAGGTTTTCTACTGACCCAACCCTGGTAGACAGTTATCGGACACTTTAGGTATAGTTATGCGTTTTAATTTTAGTTCTGAAAACAAACAGTAAAATGGCCAGTGTCCAATTACTGGTTGGTAAAAAATGTAAATTTATATTATTGGACATATGTCTAATATCATGCTCTATTTGTATCCCGGACATTTACCAGCCAATTCTTATGTAAAATTGTCCCCTAAATCCGAAAAGACCGTCAAAAACTATAAAAGTTAAGCAGTTTTTGAGATATAGTCAATTCCATATTATATGTAAAATTGATTATATTTCAAAAACTGTCCTACTTTTATAACTTTTGTCGACATTTTCGGATTCAGCAAATAATATTTCATAGGAATTGACTGCTAAATGTCCTGGATACAAATTGCTGTTGACGAGAATTATTAGTGGCTGCTTTTTAGCTATGACATTTTTGACTAATTCATTTTTAGAGAGTAAGTAATATAGTGGTTTCTTCGTCACAGGACATCTTGCAGAATAACAGTGATTTAAATACAGTGCATGATAGAGAACATAAAAAACTAATGGCAACAAAATTAATAAATTCGGAAAATACTTTTAACATACCACCCGAAAAAATATTAGATATATATAAATCATCCTGTTGCGAATTAAACATTATAAATGCTAAAGATACTACACTTAATGATATTTGCAACAAACTATTTCAGAAGTCAGACCAAGGAATTAGTAGTTACCTTCAGAATCCAAAAAAGGGATGAGGAATCCGAGAAATAAATATATGAATTATATGATATTTACAAAAACGAATTAAAAAAAATACCTAAAACAGCAATTTATCTTTAAAAAATATTTAACAATTTATGTTATTTGATGTAAAGTTGTTATGTTTATATAAAAATTGTATGTCCAATAACTATGGTCAATGTGTCCAATTACTATATAAAATGTCCAATTACTATACTTTTTTGCATATTTTTATAAAACTATTATTAAAAATTCAAATATTCTTATTTTTAAGTAAACGTAAATAAAGGTTTACCATACTATATTTCCTATAGGATGTGTATTATTCTTATTACAAATTTCTGTAATAATAGATAAAAAAAATATTTCAAAATTGTGTTACTATAAAAAAAAACATAAAAATATTAAAACCCTAAAACGATTTAAGATATAAAAAACAACGATAAACTTAATAATAAAACCGATGTAAATGCAGCCCGAGCTATCACATCAATCAAAATTTGGGTAATCGCTTCGAGAGAGTCGTTGTGTTGCGTTGGGGGCAAGCTGCAAAAACTGAGGCGACTTTATTTTTATTAAAACGTTTTCAAATTATGGCAAGTAGTAATCAAAGCTATAAAAACAAATTAAATTCCATAAAATGGACCCGGTCATTTAAGGTAACCCATTATATGCACTGCAAACCTATCATTAAACTGCCCCATCACGGGACCAATCGCTCTTTCCTCGACCAGAATATGAATTACAATTCCTCTTCTTCTTCTTCTTCTTCTTCTTTTCTTCTTCTTCCTCTTGGTCTTGTTTGATGCATTTTAAACATATTTTTATTACCTTTCATATCAACCGAAATCTTTCTTCATTTCGCTATTAAATTATACACTTTAAACTCGGGGTCCGGACCAGTCGTTTTTGATATCTGCCCCATTGGATCTAATTGTCTTATTTAAAAAAGAAATAAGTTTATTTTTAACATTCCACGTTCTTCAGCTTATTAAACGGAAAGCACCAATTTCATCGTGCCAAAGTCATCTTAGGTTTTTTAAGCTTCTTCAGTTAAGTTTGACTTTTATTTGATTCCGAACTTGTTAATTACCTTAACTATAGGTTCTGCAATAATTAATGTATTTAACCTTAAAGGAGCAAACTTAAACTTTTAAACCATTTTTAATAAGAATTAATCTGTTTCTAATTTGTTATTGCTATTTTAGTTTATTATTACAGAAGTTTATACACAGTAAAAAAATATTTGTTAATTTTAACCAAATATTAACCAAATTTTATGTTAATCCAGGTCCACAACAGTTCTATACCGTTTACAACTTTTTTCTAATATTAATAAAATTTATGTAAATTTAACAATAAATTAATTGTTAATTCAATAAACTATTTTCATTGTAACAATGATCACATTTTCAACCTACTGTAGGGTAGTTTTTTTTAAATAATTGCAAGGTGATCTTTTTGATATTTTTATCATGCTAGATTTTAACACACTTCACTCGCACAAGTGAAATCAATAATATTATAACACAGACTGTGGATTATAAAGTTATGTTCACCAAGGAGAGCGCTGGCCCTTTCCCCCTCTTTTTAAGGGAAATAACAAAAATTTTGTTACCACTGCAAAACAATAGTAAATATTAAAAAAGTCTTTTTATAGCAATAATAGTTATTTATGTCATTAGGTTAAGAAGTAAGGCTTTTTGTGCTAAGCTCAAGGTTTGATTGAGCGAAGCACAAAAAGGCACATCTTGGCCGAATGGCATACAACATTTTCAAAGCACTTTATATAGGTCAATTTAATTCAACATCAAAGCGGCCTAACTTCACTTTTTTAGAATCTCATTTATTTATTAGATAAAGATTACATTAAATATACAATAGATGCAGTAATAGTTTGACAATACCTAGCAACATGATTTAAGTAGTAATGGATTTTTGCTATTACATTGAATTCAATTAATTGTTTAATAAATAGGTAGGTATCTAATTTCAATTTGTTTGGATTTTTATTTAAAAAATAGGTAGTTTGGAATGTTTAAGCTGTGTTTAACATTTAATTTCACTGAAAACTTAAAGCAAATTAAAACCTAAAGATAATTTAAATCGTAGAAAAAGAATCTTGCGTTTTCTTGGTTGCCTAACCTCACTTTTTGTTTTATTATTCATATTTAATTTTACAATAATTTAATGAAAAATATTAAACATTAACAGTAAAACAAACAAATTAGTGCTTATTATAAATAAACTAAACCAGTTTAGTACGTTAATTTCTTAGAAAAGGATTAATTTGTCAAAACAATACCCCTAGCGAGAAAAAATCGAACTAATTATTTGCCTCATAAATTTTTTTATCGGCCTAGGCCATAACAAGGAATTTCTTTATCGAAGGTTGACAACAATAAAGTTTAAATTATAGACCGCCTGGAGATAAAATATTTTTGTTATTGTTCTTAACGTAAGCTATTAACAAAGATTTTCTAACTGAAATAAAATTAATTTGAATTACAACGATAGTAATTTAAAAAAGACAAATATGCCATAGTAAAATGAACAAATTTTACTATAACAACTGCGCATTACTTTATGTATGTGCAATTCACACATAACTATAGATTTAACAAAAACACTTTAAGTTCGACATAAAGTATTTCTTATTGCAATGACAATATGATAACTATTACTTTGTTGGATGAACATTTTTTTATAAAAGCTCAACATTGCTGCTTTATTATAGTAAATGAGAATTTTATTAACAGTAAAAAAGGTTATTCTGTAAATAAAAATAATCTCAGTGTATAATAAATAATTAATTTACCCCAAAAGGGGCACAAGGCCAATCAAATTGAGGTAGAATAAGAACCCGAAAAGGTAATTTTAAAAAAGAAATAATTCATTAGGATCAAATATAAATGTGTTAAGTTCCACTCTGTTTCTAATTTCTTAGTTTATCAGGCGCGTGAAATCAATAGGTAAGGCGTTGAGGAATTAGATTATTTTGCAATTTGAAATTAATACGAAATTCGCAGCTATAAATCGTGTTATTAATAGTTTGTGGAGGTGTCGAATCCGAAACGTAATTTTCGTAAATCATGAAAAATATCGTTCCTTAGACGTTAAAAACGATATTGGAATGGAAAGCTTTGGCAAACAAAAACAAATAGCTCGCTTGTCAATAATAAGTTCGTGTGGAACGGGCATCATTCATTTTTAAGGAAAATTACGAAAAAATCGATGAAATGTATTTGTATTAGGTGGAAAATTATAGGTGTAACCGAAGAAAAATCAGATAACATACTGCATCTAAAAACGTACGGAAAGCTTCCTATCAACATTAATCATATTTTTTTAGTTGTTTCAGCTAACTGTTTAGCAAAATTGAGATTTCAGGGCGGCAACCCTGCTTAACCATTATTAATTACAACTGTTATGGATATCGTGATATTTTTACAGTTTTTTTAATACAATATCCTACGAATATAAAATTACGGTAAGCTTAAATGAAGACATTGACAGATCTCGACTTGGTCACAATTTTGACGATATTATTTTTTAACTTTTTCGTTAATAGAAATACTTTATGTTTATATTAAATCTTTGTAGAACTTAAAATGTTTTTGTTAAATCTATAGTTGTGTGTGAATTGGACGGCTTTCTGCAGAATGGGACCAACCCACACCATGATGAAACTGAGAAAAAAGCTATCAAAGATTTTAATAATTTTAAAATTACTTGTTAATTTTATGCCGATTTTGGACTTACGGAGGTTTAAGGGATATAATTTAATAATTTCATCAGGTGGATTTTGTGATGTTATGTGTAAGGGTGACGAAAAAAATGGGCTTTTGTTGGTTGGTTCCTTTCTGCAATTTATGAAAACTACTATCTGATGTATGTATGTATTTAAAGAAAAGCGACAATTATTTATTTCCAAACAAAATACAACTGATATTACTATTATAATGGTAATATGAATTAATTTTGATTCTATTTGAAATTCGTCCACATCATCTTCCAACCCCACCTCATCTTGTAAGCTACCAAAAAAATGCATCAAGACTTTATATTTTGCAGAAGCAGGAAATCTTTAAAGACTTTAATAGTGGGTCTACCAGCTGCTTTTTTACAAAAAAAGATCCAACCCACTTGCAGATATTCTACAGATTCTAATTCTGGATTAGTAATCCACACTATTATTGAATGTTGGTTGGTTCAATGATTAATAGATTTCACTACACTTGCATTTTGGCTATGACCTATTTTGCAGATAAATTATACATACTTAATTAGTTCATAGGCTAAATATCTCGATTTTTTTGGTTTTGTGGGTTGGTTCCTTTCTGCAGAAAGGCGTCCAATTGGGCTTACATAAAGTAATGCGCAGTTGTTATAGTAAAATTTGTTCATTTTACTATGGCATATTTGTCTTTTTTAAATTACTATCGTTGTAATTCAAGTTAATTTTATTTCAGTTAGAAAATCTTTGTTAATAGCTTACTTTAAGAACAATAACAAAAATATTTTATTGCTATAAAAATACTTTTTTAATATTTACTATTGTTTTGCAATGGTAACAAATTTTTTGTTATTTCCCTTAAAAAGAGGGGGAAAGGGCCAGCGCTCTCCTTGGTGAACATAACTTTATAATCCACAGTCTGTGTTATAATCTTATTGATTTCACTTGTGGGAGTGAAGTGTGGTAAAGACTTTTTGTTTAAAAAGGGAGTTCATATTTTTTTTATTTTGTACATCATATAATGAGTTAATTTTTTTGTTATAATAAATAATTTGTTTTAATGCCCAGCAATTATTTAAAAAAAAACTACCCAACAGTAGGTTAAAAATGTGAACATTGTTACAATGAAAATAGTTTATTAAATTAACAATTAATTTGTTTCATTAATACTACAAAACGTTTTTGTAAACTGTATAGAACTGTTTTTGGACAAATAATAATAACTTTATTTATCAATGCTAAACATAACGAAGATGCGGGAATTTTTATTTGAAATTTATAATCTTTGAAATTTTTTTACATAAAATACTTGTGAATTCGTAAAATACAAATTTTAAAACATGGGTATACTGATTAACAAATTATACCTGTTTCTTCCCAATCATCCATTTTTAATTCATATTTTCTTCGAATATTTCTATCATTATTAAAATAAAAAAAAAAGTTTAAATCAATCAGCGATTTTTTGTCGAATCACTATTTACATTAAGCGGGCTGAAAGAAAAAGCCAAATCACGTGCGGCTTCTTCTTCGTTTTTATTATTTGTTATTTTTGTCCATTTCATTCATTGGTCATTTTCCTAATTAGTTCAGGTACTGCCCCTATAGGCGCCACTGCTTAATAATCCTATATATAAGCAATCAATAAATGCGTATTTAAAAAATTTATGTATTGGAGGAGCAAAATTACTGGATGTTAATTAAATGTTTTCAATGGAGAAATATAAAATAAGAGGGCAATTAGTTACTTCAAAGTGATTTGAGACTGAGACTTGGTAATGAAAATTAATACCGTGCGTCAGGCGAGAGGCCAAAGAATCGATCATTAATAAAAAATATTAATTTAACATTTTTATTGCCTTATAGTTTTTTTATTAAAAGAAATCATACATTTTGAATATTAGAACTTCACGGAAGTTATTGGATCTTTTGACACCTTAATACTTTTTAAATATACAATTATAAATAATAAAATATTTATAAAAAAATCTACTGAGATATTACACTTCACGGTGGATAGGTTTTTAAATAGCAAATTAATGAACTTAAACTTTTAAATTATAAAACAGCAACACTCTCATCTGCATATAAATTCTAACTGACCTTCAGGAATCACATGCATCTATAATGTCGTAAACAGAGGTTTTTGCTTATTTAAAATGATTAAAGCGCCACCCGTTGCATAAAGCAAAAACAGATTCACGGAGGATAGAATCGACTTTTGTAACACCTACATAAATGGTTATAAAAATTATTTCTTTTAATTTTGGATGTGTTTAACTTACTTAGTGAACTGATATTTTAAGTATGCTTTTACTACCTCAGATATTTGAAAACTTATAGGTTAACTTAGAAAGAGTAACAGTCACGGAGGATAGGTTTTAGACTTTTAAAACATTGTAAAAAATAATTAATTGCGGTTAAAAATCTGGAACCTGAGCTGTAATATCTACTTAATTATTAAGATCAAAACACAATAAAGGTGTAGGTCAAACTCATTTCGTTTTATTAAATATCACGGGGTAACACCATCGGGGGACATTTCGTGAGGTTCACCCATAAAAGAAATGGTGGCACCTAATGTTCTTATTTTTATTAATTTGTAAACAGTGATAAAATAACTATAGTTAATATACACTCACAGGCAAAATAATCGATCCACACAAATTTTCGATGAATTTCAATCGCAAATAACTTTTTTTATTTGATGTCGGATTTAAACGAATATTAAAGAATATTGTAGATAAATTAATTGACAATCGCTCACATTTTAAAAAATTACTAAAAAATAGACGTACGTTTATAATATACAGGGTTAAAAAAAAGATGTTTTTTACCATAAGTTTAAGACACTCTGTAGAGTGGCATAACAGTATATTGTTCTAAATTAAGTTTTATTTATCAACACATCTATTTTTAACAGTTTTGTTTTTAGTTCACCTCGATATATTTATTTTTGTGAAAAATATGGATTTTTTTTAAAAAAACATTGCAATTTCCAATATTTTTCTGTATGAAGAACTAAGGTTGCTATGGTTCATCCATAGGCTATGGAGAATGACAGTGACAGTTTTTTTTGAATCATCCCATACTTGGACATGTCATACACGGCTTTCAAAAGCTATTAAATTGTTTTTTGCAAATTAATGTTTAAATTAATTTTTAAATTTTATTTGTTTAAATTAATTTTAGACACCTCAAAATTTTGAGGTGTCTTCTTACTTTAAAAAATGGATATGTCCCCGACTGATGTTGCCAGAGCCATTAATTTAATCCAGGATGGACGGTCACAGTATTACGTGGCAAGTGTTTTAAACGCCACAAGAAGTAAAGTACAAAGGGAAACATCAGTCGGAGACATTTTTAAAAGTAAGAAGACACCTCAAAATTAACACAATAATTTACAAAAAACAATTTGATAGCTTTTGAAAGCTGTATATGACATGTCCAAGTATGGAATGATTCAACAAAACTGTCACTGTCATTCTCCATAGGCTATGGATGGACCATAGCAACCTTAGTTCTTCATACAGGAAAAACATTGGAACTTGCAATGTTTTTTTTTTAAATCCATATGTTCCATTAAAATAAATATATCAAGGTGAACCAAAAACAAAACTGTTAAAAATGGATATGACTTGATAATTAAAACATAATTTAGAACAATATACGGTTTTGCCACTCTACAGAGGGTCTCTATGAGCGATTCTCCATTAATGTATCTACAATATTCTTTAATATTTGTTTAAATCCGAAATCAAATAAAAAAATTATTTGCGATTGAAATTCATCGAAAATTTGTGTGGATCGATTATTTTGCCTGTGAGTGTATATGTAAAAATATTCTTCTATATTTTATTATGTCTATAAGTAGCTCTTGGACACTATGCTTGGTTCATATTCGTGTAAAAGAAAAAGAGCCGAGCAATAGCAACGTAACGCAAAGCAATATCGCCTTCCCAGCACAGACAGATATGCAAAACTTAATTATATAAAATTATAGTCGCGGGAACCGTACGAATATTACGACGACGGAAAATAACAATTTTCGAAGTCGATGGCATAGCTGCCGCTACCTTGCCGTTTGCTATTTGCAAATCGGAGCTCTGCGATTTCTGAAATGATAAAACCGAATTCGCCATCGCTGATTTTAAATTATTCAAATTCGACAAACGGCCGGGGTGGGGACGCAAAAATTACTTGTATTATTACCGGGTATTATTATTTATGAAAACATGGTTGCTGGCCATTACGCGATCGTGAAATGCATGCCATTTTGAGAACATTTAAATTTGTTTTTATTGGTATGTTGTTTCTTTACATACCTACTTAAGCTTATAAAAAGTTTTATACATTTATTACATGTACTTCTCACTCTACAATGTCTAGATTGTAGATTTTTTTTGAGGGACATTAGGAACATCATTCAAAATAAGTTATTTTTACTTAAAATTCATCTACAAATGTTTAAAAACAAAATAAACAGACTTTTGGTCTGTTTCGTTTCGGTTTAAAACTTTTTTGAGAAATTTTACAAGCTTGTATTTATAAATTTTGCTCTTGTTTATAAATCTTTCTTATTTTATAAATTATAATCTATAGATATATTAATAGATTATTGGTTTATTTTGTTTATTTAGTTTTTAGCTATTTACCTAGACCTTTTTTCTAAAAATTACCAGGATTGTTTTCATAAAACTATCGTAATATTTTAGACGTCATTGGACTGCACAGTAAAAAATTATTTGGTAATTTTAACCAAATATGAACAAAATTTTATGTTATTTCATAAATTTAAACCTTTTTTTCTACTCCCACCTTTAAAACGTACATGTTTCCATAACACTAACCTTTTAAATACACATGCACAAAATGTGGCTTTATGGCGTTTTAGTCACGGGCTGAAGTTGGCAACAGGTTTTTAGTCACGGGCTAAAGTTAATTTTAAGTTAGTTAACAATTGTCAAATGTCGTACAATCGTTAAAATAAAGTGCCTTTCTTGTAAAATAATACTAAATGTGAAAACTATTTTATTATCTCAATACAAAAATACAAAAGTATTAAATAGTTTCTCAACGCCAATATTTGAAAAGTTTATATGAACATGGCAGTAAACTAAGTTATATATAACTTAAATTTGGGCACGGACTCCAGGTGCTCATAAAACATTTTCTTTACTTTCACTGTGAAAAACTGTCCATTTTTCAGGGAATACAATTTATAACCTTAATAATTTGTGTTTATAAAATATAAAAATTTGATATTTGACGGTGACACACAGATTCCCCTATTGTTTCATAGATGGCGCTCTATAAAAATATTTGATTTAAATCATTTTAAGATAATAATAAGTATTTGTCGTAGAAAAAGTATAGTATGCACCTCGTTTATAAACTTTTCTATACACTCATTAATTTAAGCACTCGCTCGCAAGCTCGCTCGTGCCTAAATTAAATTCGTGTATTAAATGGCGTTTATCAAACTTGATACCTAATATACTATTTTGATCCAACCACTAAAAATATTAAAATAAAATTTTCGTAACATTTAATCAAAATATTAAAAATATGAATTTAATGCACAATTAGTAGTGAAATAATAAAAATGGGAGCAGTTTTAATCTTTAAAATTACTTGGATTAATTTATTTATTACATTTAAAGGTTAACAAAATTAATTTCTACTTAAATCAAATAATTAAAATATTGCTAATATTGGATAATTTAACCAAATATAAAAGTATGTAAAATGTAATATCAAATTTATTTAAAAAAACTTTTTTAGAAAAATATAAATTTATTTCAACACAAAATAAAACATAATAGATTTAAATCAATTTTTTTTACTTTTTTTGAATTTTTGTATCCAAAATTTAATTAAAATTTAAAAAAATCTGATTTCAATAAAAAAAAATTTTTTTTAATTTTTTCCAAAAAATATTTTTTTTAATCCCTGGTAAAATTGTTCCCTGAATCAGAAAATGTCGTCAAAAGTTAAAAAAGTAGAACAGTTTTTGAGATTTAGTCAATTTTCCATTTAATATGGAATTAACTATATCTCCAAAACTGATCCACTTTCATAATTTTCGGATTCAGGGAACAATTTTACATAAGAATTGGCTGTTAAATTTTGGGATACCATGGTATTCCGTGGTTAACCATGGTGCAAGTGAAAAAGCAGCCACTAATAACTATTAAATTACTCATTTTTGACTAATTCATTTTTAGAGAGTGTATACATACACTAAAAATGCATTCATATAAACTACAACACGTACAATAATTGATTGACGGCGATTCTGATAGAAGATTGCAATGTTATTTCTTCTGCAGATATTCTTTTTTCTGTTGAATCAACATTCCTTCTAAATGGCGAGATACTGGGCAAAAGAAAACCCCCACTGGATGCGACAAAGTCATACCCAACGAAAATCAAGAGGAGATTTAAAAGAATGGCCAGCAAGATCACCAGATCTAACACCTCTAGACTTTTTCCTGTGTTTTGAATTTTTGAATAATTTTAAAATAAAAAGTTTTTTTAACTGTTATTACATTTCCACCCTGTATTAAAAACTATGTTTAATATACCCTACTTATGGGGTATCGTAGAAATTTTTTTATTTTCCATGAATAAGAACTACACTGTATAAATAACATATTTTTGTATAGTTCCCCATAAATTGGTTATTTATTTTGTGATGAGAGATAATTTTTTATATATTTTTTTCTGAACCAATTCGTAAACTCATAATATTTTCTTATTTTAATAAGGATTAGTTAAAATTTTCTAAACTGTTCAATGTCGATGGTGCTTAGTTGCATATCGCCTTGAAATTGCCTTCCCTCTTTAATTCGCACAAGATAAAAATAATCTTTAATTTAATAGGCGGAAAACATGCCATCATACGACAACAAATCCCATACCGCGTGTATATCTTAGCCACTTTGTTAAACAACTTAAGCTTATCGCAAACATTTATAAAAATATTTTTTATATAAAAATGCATAATTATATAATAGGAGTTAAATCGCAAATTGCCAATGTTTATTGTCCTTTTATTTAATTTTAATAGGCACATAATACTTGAAAATATAATAAAACCCTTAAAGTTTAAACTATTAGGTGGCCAATCCCGTCGAAAAACTGAATTAATTAAATTCTTTTAAAGATGTCAATCTCAATGCTCGGCTCCTAATTCGCGTAATCCTGAAATTGAAATTCGCATGGAGAAAAAGGAGAAAAAAGCGAAACATTTTCCCTCCCATATCCACATGGAGGAGCACTGGTACAAGTGGGAGTAATATAATAGTTGAAGCTGCTGCAGTTGGAGATACGAGTGTTCGAACGGGGAAACTAGGAGAAAGGCGCCCGCTCCCGGATAGGGAGGAAGGGAGGGGGTCGGACGGTCAGGGGAAATCTCCAAACTCTCTCGGCTAGCGCGGGAGGAAGGAGAGGGGCGAGTGGTGGGGATGGAGGAGATTGGGGGAAGGTGCATCTGGCGAGAACTGAGAAACAGAACGGAATAGAGGAAGGAATTAATTTATTTAAGGACATTTCGCGTTAATCCAAAATTATACGGGAAATTTTGCGATTGGAGGAGTTCTTGAATTGGGAAATTTTATGTAAGAACTTTTTACACAATTTATTAAAATTTCTAAAACTACACACTTAAAAAAAAAAATAAGTAAACTAAAAGTTTGTATTTTGAATTTTATTATATCGTTAAATTTCATTGTAACGTTTCAAATTGTATGCCAGTTTAAGTTGTGCTTTGCAGTCGACGCTCTTCTTGAGGATCTTATTACCACAGGGTCGTAACAGAAACATTTAAAGCCCTTTGAAAATAAATTGTATGATAATAATATATTACTGACTTCAAGACAGTTTAACAATGTAACAGAAAAAGTTACGGAAATTTTAGATGTGAGTTAAAGTAAATACAATCTAAAATGAGATACTTAAAACGTGACTATTCAAAATGTGACAAGTCGAAGTAATCATAAGCTGAAATGTGATTACTTATAATATCACAAGGTGAAACTAAAAACAACAATCATCTAACATTTGTGACAAGTTAAAGTAATCACAAGCCTAAACGTGACAAACTTAATTGTAGTTAAAGCGTAAACTTGATAACATGAAGTGATCACATGCTAAAATGTATCAATAGCTGGCCATACACAGACGTTCTTGCGCGCGGTTTATCGTGTTATCTGCAAAAACATATGGAAAATCATGTGTGTGAGTGAGTATCGCCGCGTGCAATGATAGAACGGGAAGGGATTTCAGACGTGCTTTCCTCTGGAGTGTGGAGTGTCCACACGCCACATTCCGCGTCACGGTTTACCTTGGCAAAATTTCACGTTGAAAATGTGTACATGATCACATGCAGTTTCAAAGGACTCGATAAATGACACTTTTTGCCCACTCACATACGATTTTTCCTTTGAAACTGATATACCACGGGCAATCACTTGCTAAATCATTTGAATACTTTATAAAGTGTATGGAACATGACGCTTTTTTTGCCATGCCGTTCTTTCGTGCATACTAACCGCTACATCCCAACACGCCACGATAAACCGCGCAAAATAACGCCTGTGTATGGCCAGCTAATTTCAAGTGATCATATTCTAAAATGTGATATTTACCTACCTGCTAAGGAAAAATGTACCCAGTAATCGCAACCTAAAATGTGACAAGTTAAAGTGATCCCAAGCTAATTGTGATTAACTAAATTGTAATTTTTAAAACGTGATATTTAAAATGATGAAGTTAAGGTGACCGCAATCTCAAGTTAAAATGTTATATTTAAAACGTGACGAGCAAAAGTTATCATAAGCTAAAATGTGACAAGCAGGCCAAAAAGAAGAAAACAGTCTAAAATGTGACAAACTAAAAAATTATTTTCAAAACATGACAATTTAAAGTAATAATATTGGTATTTAAACGTGAACAATCTGTAGATTGTGATTTTATAAAATGTGACTACCTAAAACGTGATATACAAGCCTAAATGTGTCAAACTTAATTCAGTGTGACAATCCAAAATGAGATACTTATAACGTGAGCAGCTAAAATGTGACAAGCCAATGTAATCATAAGCTAAAATGTCACAAGGTAAAATTGACAACCTGAAGTGATCACATGCTAAAATGTGTTAATTTGAAATGATTATAATCTAAAATGTGATAATTACCTACCTGCAAAGCAAAAATTTAGGTACCAAGTAAACGCAATCTAAAATGTACTCTCTAAAAATGAAACAGTGGATTTTCACTGATTGACAGTGGATATTAACTATTTGCCGCAGTGATAAGTATACCACTAGCAATTAGTGAATACTCACTTTTTCATGTAGCGATTTATTTAGTGGAAATTACACTGTACAAATTAGTGAAATAGGTTTAAAAAAAGTTAAAATTTCACTATTTTATGTCAAGAGTTCCGGAAAAGTAGTGGTAATAAAAAACACTAATTTGGAGAAGTTAAAATTTCACTAATTTATATTGAAAAACACTAATTTTACAGTGAATAATAACTCACTGACGGAAATAGTGAAAATTTCACTGTTTCACTTTTAGAGAGTATCTAGTTAAAGAGATCCCAAGTTAATTGTGATTAACTAAATAATATTTTTAAAACGTGATATTTAAAATGTTACAAGTTAAAGTGACCGCAATATCAAGTTAAAATGTTATATTTAAAACGTGACGAGCAAAAGTAATCACAAGCTAAAATGTGACAAGCGGGCCAAAATGTAATAAGTTGAAGAGAAAACAATCTGAAATGTGACAAACTAAAAAATGATTTTTAAAACATGACAAGATAAATTAATAATATTGGTATTTATCTATAGATTGTGATTTTATAAAATGTGACTACCTAAAACGTGATATACAAGCCTAAATGTGTTAAACTTAATTCAAGTTTAAGTGATGACAATCCAAAATGAGATACTTATAACGTGAGCAGCTAAAATGTGACAAGCCAAAGTAATCACAAGCTAAAATGTCACAAGGTAAAATTGACAACCTGAAGTGATTATAATCTAAAATGTGATAATTACCTACCTGCCAAGCGAAAATGTACCATGTAAACGCAATCTAAAATGTGACAAGTTAAAGTGATCCCAAGCTAATTGTGATTAACTAAATTGTAATTTTTAAAACGTGATATTTAAAATGTTACAAGTTAAAGTGACCGCAATATCAAGTTAAAGTGTTATATTTAAAACGTGACGAACAAAAGTAATCATAAGCTAAAATGTGACAAGCAGGCCAAAATGGAGAGAAAACAGTCTAAAATGTGACAAACTAAAAAATGATTTTTTAAAACATGACAATTTGAAGTAATAATATTGGTATTTAAACGTGACAATGGAATCATAATCTATAGATTGTGATTTTATAAAATGTGACTACCTAAAACGCGATATACAAGCCTAAATGTGACAAACTTAATTCAAGTTTAAGTGATGACAATCCAAAATGAGATACTTATAACGTGACCAGCTAAAATGTGACAAGCCAAAGTAATCATGAGCTAAAATGTCACAAGATAAAATTAACAACCAGAAGTGATCACATGCTAAAATGTGTTTATTTGAAGTAATTATAATCTAAAATGTCATAATTACCTACCTGCAAAGCAAAAATGTACCAAGTAAACGCAATCTAAAATGTGACAAGTTACAGTGATCCCAAGCTAATTGTGATTAGCTAAACGTGATTTTTAAAATTTTACAAGTTTAAGTGACCGCAATATCAAGTTAAAATGTTATATTTAAAACGTGACGAGCAAAAGTAATCACAAGCAGGCCAAAATTTAACAATTTGGAAAGAAAATGTGACAAACTAAAAAATGATCTTTTAAACATGACAAGTTAAAGTAATAATATTGGTATTTGAACGTGACAAAGGAACAAGTTACTAATCACATCTATAGATTGCGATTTTATAAAATGTGACAACCTAAAACGTGATATACAAGGATCACAATCTAAAGTATGCTATTCTAAACGTGACTAGCTTAAACGTACCTAATATGCAAGTTAAAATGTAAAATGTTGGAGTGATCACAATTTAAAATGTGACAAACTAAACCCTGACGAGCAATATTTTGACAAGATAACGGCGTAGGTGAATTTTTAACTTATTTTTATTGCGCCCCATTCCACCTCTGTCAACTAAAAGACACAAACAAAAGCGAAGCGCCGCCGTTCGTACTCCGGGTGAGAATATCGGCACGCGAGGCGGCAGCGGAAAAAATTGGGGGGACCTCTGCCCCCGAGGGGCGGCGCGGAACTTCCGCCGCCGTTCGGCATCAGACGACGGCGGCGACGAAAAGGACGTCGTCGACGACGTCGTTCCGTTTTATCGACCAGCGAGCCGCCGCCGCCGTGTTCCGATACCCGCCGCCGCCGCCAAGGCACGCCGATCCGGAGGACGTTCGCCCGGAGCAGAAAGTCGGCACTTCGGAGAACAGAGTCGGAGTTTATGGAATGCCCAATAAAATTTATTGTATAAAACTACTTATGGTAACTATAAATTATATAAAGGTTATATAAGGGTTGTCAAATTATATAAGAGTATAACAAGGTTTTATAAAATCGCCATTTAGTTTAGGGGAAGGTGGGGGAATTTTGCGCGGTGGGTAATTTTACGCACAAACAATTCTTCCAGATATGAAGTAAATAATACATTTTTTGAATGTTGCAAACTTGGAAACGTTGCTTTGGGTATACGGGGACTAAAGTGTACCGCAATTAAGCTTGTAGCTTTTAGCTAGTGACCATGGTCACTAGCTAACTGTGATACATGTACGTTGATCTAAGAAATCCATGTCGTTTCCGCTACGAGTTAAGTTTAAATTTCTGTCCAATCGCTTAAATGTTTATAACACAACTTTATATGATCTTTCCTCGTAATCTGGTGTATGTTTAAATTGTTCAGGTTAACTTTTGGAAAGTTTTTTAGTATCACAATATTTTTCTTGCAATGGGGGTAATTAAACGCTGAAAAATTGGGGTAATTTTGCGCTGCAAAATTTGGCCAATATGTAGGGTTGCCACCTTTTAAGCTTGGGGTTGGAGGACATGGAAAACGCCCGCCGCGAAAATTTTTCCAAAAAAAGGGGGCGTTGCCAATATCTAAACAAGTTCAACAGAAATAACCATGGACCGATCCCTTGCAATATTAACTTTATTAAATAGAACATTAAACTAATAACTACCTATAATAGGTAGTTATTAGTTTAATGTTCTATTTAATAAAGTTAATATTGTATAATAATTATACCTACCTAATATTAAATAAACACATTTTTATAACAAAAACAAAACAACATATGCATATGAGACATTCTTTTACATATCGTACGGATTACAGAAAACATATTTTTTCAAATTTTTAAAATGACTTAATTTTTTTTTACAGCATCTTTTCATAAATTTAGCCGACCCCTATATCGGAATTTTTGCAGAAAATTTATTTTTTCAAAGATACCTTTATTGATTTAAACTTTGATAAAATTTGAAAAAATGCTGAATTCTATGTACTTAAAATTCATTATCTCCGGTTCTACTGATCGGATCGATTTCATTTTTTTTTTATTTTAAACCATATTACATAGTCTTTTTAGATAAATATTTAAAAAGTTTGTGTTTTGTTTATTATATGAAAAAAATATTTTTTTTTTGTATAAACAGATTTTTTGTGTTTGCCACCTCTATGAAAAAAAAATAAAAAAATACTGTTCTATGCACTATTTATTACTCTACAAAATGAATTTTTCAGAAAAATGGAGACTTTTTTGGATCGGAAGATATTAAATATTTTCGAGCGCGTGACCGGTACAAGCCGTAAGGGGGCATCCATTAATTACGTGAGGCGTTTAGGGGAGGGAGGGGGTCAAGCCAAATCTCATCAATTCTCACGTAAGGGAGAGGGGGGGTCTCGGCAAATATCACGTAATTTTTAACAAAGTATGTTTTTTTAATAAATCCAACAGAATCAAGCAGTTTAACGTATAAACATTAAAAATAAGCATTTTTTAAAATCTCACGTGAGATTAGGGGGAGGGGGTTGAGCCAAATCTCACGACATCTCAGCAAGGGGGAGGGGGTCAAAAAATCGCTAACATTGATTCGCGTAATTAATGGACACCCCCTAATCAGACATCTTCGAAACCCTAACACATTTAGGATAGTGTAAACTCATACATCGATTTAAAAAAATACCAGCGCTTTTTGTAAATTAATTCTGATTTTAAAGGTTTTCAATAATTTTAAATAAATTAAATTTTAAATAATACAAACTCCAATTAATGAGTAAATTTATTAACTGGCAGAATTGACATTTGCACAAATAAGTCACCAATTAAAAGATGTCGAATCATGGCACTTTTATACAAAATATCACGTCACCCGCCACATGCACTTATACGTTTGAATATTACGCGCTTGACAGTCCTGTCACGCGCTCGAAAATGTTTAATATCTTCCGATCCAAAAGAGTCTCCACTGTTCTGAAAAATGTATTTTGTAGATAAAGAGAAAGCGCATAAAATAGTATTTTTTTCCTTTTATTTTATAGAGGGGGCAAACATGAAAAACTAGTTAAATTAATCTGTTATTAACTCCCTATACTTAAAAAAAAAAAAATTAATTTATTTATTTGAAAAGCCTATTCAATAAGGTTTAAAACAAAAATAAAACAAAATCGATCCGATCAGTAGAACCGGAGATAATGGGTTTTATGTAGAAGAGAATTCATCGTTTTATCGCAATTCATAAAAACTTTATATCAACATATCTCTGAAAAAACAAATTTTTTACAGAAAACCTGCTGAATAGAAGCGAATCCAAACCCTGAAGTCAAAATAGGTGTACGATTTGTAAAAGAATGTCTCATATGCAATATTGCAGTCAGATTAAAATAATAATATACCTAGTAATTAACCCAGACTGCAATGAAGGTTCCAAAATATTCCAGAAATATGCCCTATCATCTAGGAATAATCCTCTTCATTCTAGGAATCTTCATTCCAAGCACCATCTAAGAAACTTCCCAGTGAATATTCATAACGCATTTTAAAAAGAACTAGGCAACCAATTATACAGATACCGGCCAACATCATTTTTTATTGTTTGCAAGCCTGTTATTTTATTAGTTTACCGAGAAAAATACAATAAAATACATAGAAAGGAGGACAAATTTCATTTAAAGGAGGACGAAGGACATGATCTTATCAAAAGAGGACTGTCCTCCACAAAGGAGGACGGGTGGCAACCCTACCAATATGGGAGCTTTGGTATACAGGAGCCTAGATTGTTCAGCACAAACAGCACACGCGGAGTGTAGCGAAAAAAAACGCCTAAAACTACATATGTAACAAATGCTGCATGTAGACCCTCTTATTTCTAAGAACAAAAATTTTATTTTTAGTTATTTATTTTTGATTTTGTTTGTTTTGTTTGTTTCATAGAGAAAATAGTTTTGTTTTATTTTTATGTTTTAATATAATAATATTATAGAAATAAACGGTTTATTTAGATACCTACAAATCTTTCTCTATACAGCGCAAATTTTCCCACTATGATGCGCAAAATTACCCTGATAGGTGGGTAATTTTGCGCAAATGCATTATTTAAAAAAATGTAGTTTTTGCATATCAAACATTCTTTTTTATAAATTGCGCATTATATACACAAAGTAAACATAGTAGACTATCGCTGGTATTAATTGCAAAATTTCACATTTAAACTTAACAAAGATACTAGAGATTTTGCTTAGATGCGCAGAATTCCCCCACCTTCCCCTACTATAGTTTCATAAGTTTACTGTAAACTCTAGGTATAAGTATAATTAGGTTATATAATTGTTTCTACAAACATTTTATATAACCTATAGTAACCGTTAAGTAATATAATATTACTAACATACAAAAAGTGAATTAAATCTAATCGAGATTTGAGCAGTTAGATGGTTGCCTATCAAAAGTTTTATAACATCACTTGTAGTAACGACAGTTGCTACAATGTATATAAGAGTTTCAAAATTACCTAATAACACTTTAAGTAAATTAGATAGTCCTATAAAACTAAACTAGTACCTTAGGTTTTATAAAATTACCATGAGCAATATAAAAGGGCTTCTTTTCGCCATGATTCCTTTTTACATAAAATAAATTTTAATCGAATTGTATTACAAAAACAACTTAATCGACCAAACCAAGGTACCATATTTAACATTTTGTTTAATGTAAGCAAAAGAAATATATTAATGTACCTATTTAAAAAAATATATTCATATTAATATATTTTTTAATATTTGGTATTTTGATGTCCCTTGCTGTTATTGAAGAATTGTAGTATTGTGTTCAATGTACACTGTACACTGTACATTAGGATGCTTTTTTTTCACGACTATTTCTATTTTTCGCTCCCAACTCAAAATCATATTGAAAATGTTTAAAAAAATTCACTGAAAATTTGAGCCCTTAATATTAACTCAATGTACTCTATTTGAGCCCTTAATATTAACTCAAAGTACTCTACCAAGTTCTACAAAAATGCTTTATGTGCCATAGCTGTAATCTGCACCTGTAGGATAGTACGGGTCGCTAAATCTTATTCTAGTGAAAAATTCTCATATTTTTGAAGATATTTCAAAAGTGACTGGATTCTTTGAAAAAATGTAAAGGACAAACTTGTAGAAAATTTAAAAAAGGTCTTATCAGTTGAATCGCTAAAATTGATATTTGTTGAGATATAAAGCCTTTAAATTCACAATTTATGAAATTTTTTACGATTTTCGTACCAAACTTTTTATAAATGATAAATTTCAATTGTTTATCAGTACAATTTCATCTAATTACGTTTTTTCTACAGTCGGGTGATTAGAGAAAAATAAATAACTCAAACAATCAAGCATAATTATTAATAACATAACTTTAAAGAGAAAAGTGTATTACATACATGTTATTAAAAAAAATATATTTTTAGTACCTACATAACCACACTTTTAAATTTTTTGGGATACTTAAAGTAAAGAAGTTAAAGGAGGGCGACATTATAGGGGATCACCCTGTACATATTGAGTAAAAAATCTTAGATCTAAATTAGGTATATCCCATTAATATTTTCGCCATACTCGGCTTCTCAAAATATTCACGTGGTTTAAACAAGTTCCTGAATAAGATGACAATAAGAAAGATAGCGTACCTATAAAGAAATATATATTTTAAATGTGCCTGAGGGAGAGAGAAATATTAAAAGAAGGAAAAAAGCCGGTAGCAGTTCTTTAGGAAGTTATATAGTGGTTTCCATAATATTCCTGTTATCTCTAGTTATAAAACTTGGGTTTTATAGTGTTACTAAAATAGGTACACTGAGAGAAAGAAATATTTGTTAATAACGAAGCTCATAACGTATTAGCAAATGTAGATATATTAACTGTTAATATATCGAAATTCCATTTTGTAAAAAACTACGGCAACGTCACATGCTTGCGCATATTGCATTTAAAATTATGTTGACAAATGTTAAAACGTTTTATTCGAATTTAGGTATATTAACTGTTAATATATCACAGTTCTAAGACAACTTTATCCTTTATTTGTCTGAAACACAATCACCGGACGATGTTTTAATAATTAGTATATAATTTGTTCACGATTAAAATTTTTTTTAATAGTTAACATATATTTTAAAAAATCGCAACTGTTTTGATTTCTTAATAATAAATATTTCTTTTTCTCAGTGTACCAATAACTTTCATAAACTTCCCAAATAAGCCCTTTAAGGGATATACAGGGTGTTATGTAATTAATGTTATATATTAAAATGGGTTGTTCCTTAGGGTCCATAAAGAAGCACCTGAAACTTTTTTTTTCTAAAGTCTAAGTCTAAAAATAATTTATAATAACCTTTATCCTACCAAAAAGTACGCCACTGATCGACTAGGAACTTTAGGTTAATCTGGTGGATTTATTATGTTATGGTTGGTAACAACAGTTTTTCCAAAATCTCTCAAAAAAGTTGACAAACATTGTTTAAATTTAGCTTAATTACAAAAATGACAAAATTAACAATGCAAATTGTCAATTTGGCGTTTTTATTATTTGTTGGTTATTTCATTTTTGTACTGAAGGTAAATTCAAACAAAATCTGCCAACTTTTATGACAGAATCTAGTGCATTTCTTTTAAATTTTAGGTTATGTTTTCAAATTGTAAATATCTTAACTAAGGGAAGTGCTTTTGGATTTATTTACACAAATTAAATGTTTAAAGTTTAACCTGTGAACTGGTCCCAATTTCATCTGAGTAAACAGAGAAAAAACTGATGAAAAAATTAATTTTGTGGTTATGGATTTCAAATTTCAAAGGTACTAAATTTTCTAATCATTGCTTAAGCTAATAGCTGGATCAGTAAATAAATACAGAAGGGTATTAGAGCTTTAAGGGCATAAAACTTTTGTATTTATTGAGTTTTTATTTATTTTTTGCAAGAAAAATTTTTAGTAACAATTTTTTACATCTGGCAACGCATAGCTACTTTGTTGGTTGGTATCTATGTACTCACAAAATACAGGTGTGCAGAGATAAGCAAGTGTGTAACCAGTGGCGTATCACAAAAAAAATAAAAAACTTCTAATCCTTTTTTTCTTTATCTTTGGAAAAATGCTTTTTAAAATATTTTTCCTTTATTCCTTATGTCAAAAGGTATTCAGTATTTTAATATATAACATTAATTACATAACACCCTGTATAAGAGTGATATAAATATTTCTGTAGCCAAATTAAGAAATTTTGGTTTTATAATTTGGATGATATAACATTTCTGGTCACCATTATAAAAACAAAAATGTTTATTGGGAAGTACAGGATATATTTTTTTATATCCTACAAAATGTTATTGTAATGTATTTTATTGATTCGACAATAGGAAAAACAACAATGTCAAACGGAAAAGCGGGCCACCGCCAATCCTTCGCATTCAAATGCGGAGAGGCAGGGATTCGTCCTGGAGGACGATTTTATGCCGAATCGTGGAAACGGACGAAAACCAGAATATCTGCGATTGGATTACTACGAATCGAACAGAGAGAGAAACGGAAAGGTCGTCGGCGGCGGCGGCGGCGGCGGGAGGCGGCGCACTGCGTTTCTGCGATTCCGGCCCGGGGAAAACGAATAGAAAAGAGACGGCGCTATTCCGGGAAACGGTGACAATAACAGAAATTCGGCGGGATTCGCGCTCACGGCGCACCAATGGAAATGCAGAGAGTTTCTAGGAATGTGGATCTTATTTGAGAGAGCGGGCGTGGGCGTCGCGACGTCCCATTGGACGGCGTCGTTTGTTTTTTTCCGACGTTTCCACGATTTCGAATGTTATTTGATGCCCCCGGTGCAGGTTTCAACTACGAAACCACTGTTCAAGTTACCGAAATCGCTGTAGGAAATTACAAGGTGTTTTTCCTAGGTTTTTACATTCTCCTAAAAGTATCTATTTTTAGAGAAATAATATAAATAATTTTTATGGTTTAATGCAAAAAAAGAATTTTGTTTTGATCACAACATAGACTAAACTAAGATATTTACAAAAACCCCAGCTAAAAAGTGACAAACGTAAACGTAATAAGCTATAGCAAACATATAATAATAGATTAAAGTTACCACATTCTTAAATGCTAAAAGCTTACAAGATTAAGTTATCACAATTTAAAATGTGACATTAACGACAATCTATAATAATGGTAACGGTAGTAATAGTAATAAGATAAAATGTTGAAAGTTAAAAAGTTAACAGCACTTTGAATTTTCAAATTTTGGCTAATAAACGATTTTATTTAGTTAAAAACAGGATTTCTGTTTAACATTTTAATTAAAATCAAAACACTTTAATTTTAGCTTTTTAAATTAAATGCTACAGTCATATCAAATCAAATGTTTGTCGTGGAATATTGAACTATCCCAAGCAGCATTTTAAGTAAAAGCGTAGAGCTTTGAGGTAATATTACTTAATTTAAGTAAATATTATGTTAAATTAATCTTAAAAATTTACTTTGAAGTTATTTAATTAGTTTTATTTATCTTATTTTTACCTATTTTAATAACCGTTATGTATTATGAGGAACGTAATTTTTACGAAAGAAAATGAAAAGTGAAAAATAAAACTTTAAGGAATTTTTTTTTTTCAGGTCGCCATAATGAGTTTTTTTAAGATGGCATCCATTACTTATCTAAACATTTATTTAATATTTTTTCATAAATTTTTTCTAAAATATAATAAGGAAAGTTTTAGTTATTAAAAAATGATTAAAACTGGATGATTTTTAAAATATTTTATAAAATTTTGTAGGTTTTAAGTTTTGTTGAATTTTTACCCAAGTAATAATTTTTCTTTAAACCGTAAAATATTTAGAGGGCATATAATTTTTAAGATGTATCGTGCCTATTTTTATCAATAAAATAATGTGCGTTTGAGTTTTAATGCAAAATATTATTAGTTTTGACAATTAAAGTTATTTTTTTAAATTTTTCTCTAGGGTGGCCTGTATTACTTTGTAATTACCATTTTGTAAAATATAAATGGGTGAATATATTGAGATGTCCCCCAAATGAAAATGATTATTTTTTATTTTTGGTTGTTTCAGTGTTAGTCTAGAATGGGGTTTTTGGGAAGCCACCAGGTCTAGTAATAACATAACATAAGTGGTTCTTCACTAATCCAAGAATTTTAAGAAATCATACATTTTGAATATTAGAGCTTCACGGAAGATAGCTTCACGGAGGTTAGAATTTCGTATGTTTTTTTTAAACATCCCTTTGTATATTTGAAATAAGTTATTGTATATTTTGACACCTTAATATTTCTTAAAAATACAATTGAACATACAAAAAATATTTATAGAAAAAATCTACTTACTGAGATATTACAATTCACGGTGGATAGGTTTTTAAATAGCAAATTAATGAACTTAAACTTTTGAATTATAAAACAGCAACACTCTCATCTGCATATAAATTCTAACTGACCTTCAGGAATCACATACATCTATAATGGCGTAAACAGAGGTTTTTGCTTATTTAAAATGATTAAAGCGCCATCCGTTGCATAAAATAAAGCAAAAACAGATTCACGGAGGATAAAATCAATTTTTGTAACACCTACATAAATGGTTATACAAATTATTTCTTTTAATTTTTAATAATATTTTATATTTGATTCGATGCTTTGGGTGTGTTTTATTTACTTAGTGAACTGATATTTGTAGTATGCTTTTACTACCTCAGATATTTAAAAACATATAGGTTAACCTAGAAAGAGTAACAGTCACGGAAGATAGGTTTTAGACTTTTAAAACATTGTAAAAAATAATTAATTCCTAGTATTAATGTCTACTTAATTATGAAAGATCAAAACACAATAAAAGTGTAGGTCAAACTCATTTAGTTTTATTAAATATCACTGGGTAACACCATCGGGGGACATTTCTTGAGATTCACACAGAAATTACGAATGCCAATGTTTTAGAAAGGCTTAAAGTTATTTAAACTTAAAATGCTGCTTGGGATTCGTTGTCTCAGATCTTCAAAATACGTAATGAGGTTGAGTTTTGTAGACCACAGATTTTAAGTGACCCTGTAAGAAAAAGTATAATGGTGTATGATCTGGATATCTGGGAGGCCATTATTTTGGTCCTCTTCTACACTATGAAGCAAATGTTTTTTAGTGGTTGGATCTGATTTGTTATTTTATTGGTCATGAATTCACAAAATTCATTGAGTATAATTAAATAATTCTCGTCAATAGCAACTTGTATCCCGAACATTTAGCAGTCAATTTCCATGTAAAATTGTCCCCTGAATCCGAAAATGTCGTCAAAAGTTAGAAAAGTAAAACAGTTTTTGAGATATAATATGGAATTGACTATATCTTAAAAACTGCTCTATTTTCATTATTTTTGACGGTATTTTCGGATTCAAGGGACAATTTTACATAATTGGCTGTTAAATGTTGGGGATACCATGGTATCCCATGGTTAACAATGGTATAAGACTTATATATTTTTGACTAATTCATTTTTAGAGAGTAGACTACTTAATATCATTTATAAGAAATTAAAACATAAAAACATGAAATTCAACAAATTTAAACGACCGAAAATTTGGTGTGAAATCGAAAAAGGGTAAATAATGAAACAAATTAAAAAAAATCATTAAAATTAACCCTATACTACGAAAACAGCTCGATATCTCTATAGAGCTTGTTGTACACAAAACATAAATACATAAACAATAACCAAATAATATTAAGAACGTATCGATTTTGTTCGTGTTTGCCTAAAGTCACCGCAAAACAAACAAAAGGGGGGATGTAGGGGGGGGAGAACCTGCCCCCTTTGCCCCCATTTAACACCTATTGTGAAGAAAGAAACTCAACGTAATATTATTGACGTTTTCGATAAAAACTTTTTATAAGATATTATAATTCCGCGGAGGAGGGCGGCGGCTCCAAGAGACGGGGGGGAGTGGGGGGTATGGAGGCCCCGCTCTGAACTCCGAAGTGGAATATCAATAATGTGACCGTAGAAGTGCGATTGCTGGAGTGAATATGGCCGCGCGCTACCAGCTCTCTCCCGCTTTTGCTTTCGCTCCCGTTTCCTCCCGATTCTCCCGTTTCTATTTGCCGTCTATCTGCAGACTAATGCCGCCGAAGCCGGAGCCTCGGATCCCTTAGCTTTCGGGATTCGAGCGATATAAATAATTCCCAAAGAAACAGTTGAAAACTTTCCTCGAAAGTTGAGAACGTATACGTATAAGGTTTTAAAAAAATAAGAATGGTTTATATTTATATAATAGTAACGCCATTTTTGTCACGAATTTAAATAGAATATACCTATTATTAGAAATTGTAAAGAATTTAAAAACAAATCTACCTATACTCGATTATTTAATATACGCAATTAGAATAGGTATTGCACGGTGCTGTTCTGAGAGGTGATTTTTGGACTTTCTGTGAAACCAAATTTTTTTTATATTCTTGTTAATTAGGTCATAACTAAAATTTTAAGAGCAAAATAAAAACAATTTGACGGTTAATTTTGTTTTAATTGGATGTTTATTAAAAATATGTATGCACACTTTCAATTCTCCAATTAAAACTTGCGATTTTATTTAAATATTATCATAACTTTTTAAATCAGATTAAAGATTAGTTAATTTCCTAAAAAAAGGTCTATACATTTTTTTATATCTTTTACTGTTTTGTTGTAATACACGTTTAAAGTTTTAATTTAAGGTTAAATGTATAGTATACATTTATTAAACAATAATTCTAAGGGTGCCACATTTTATTTAGGGCCGATTTATTCATTTTTGATTTATTTGACGAATAATTTCTTTGGATACTAGATATTGCCAAGACATGAAAGTTATCGGCCCGATAAACTTTAAACCGGTCCTTAGTTAAATTTCATGAATTTCTTCGTAACTTTTACTACAATTTTTCATTTTTGTTTATAAAAAACACTAAACAACTAAACAAAAATTATAGAATAGGTATACTGAAAATGACAAT
This sequence comes from Brassicogethes aeneus, assembly GCA_921294245.1. Taxonomy (NCBI): domain Eukaryota; kingdom Metazoa; phylum Arthropoda; class Insecta; order Coleoptera; family Nitidulidae; genus Brassicogethes; species Brassicogethes aeneus. Next base: position 5,509,074 of record OV121138.1, read on the forward strand.
TCAAACATCAAATAAATTTTTAATATAAGTTATGTGAGCCACCACTAATTTGTTTAGTTAGCATTTTTAGTTTCTCATTAAAAACTGCAATTACATATGTAAAGATTATTCTCTGTTTGCATTTCATATTGTACGTTACTCTGCCATTTAGTTGTAAAATAAAAATTTGTCTTTTAAAATAAAAAGTGTTTTTATTAAGTAAAAAACTTAACTGGCGCGGTCTTGGTAGGATTAGTCGAAGTACAACATCGTGTTTTACTTGTGTTTCAACACTCTATCGACTAATAAACACTTATTGAACATCTAAGACATTTTTCGCAACTTGTGACGAGTACGGTCAACAGTGAACCCAAGGATTTTACCGATCCTGGATAAAATCTTGCGTGATTCGCCTGATTCATCGAGAACCAGTGGGAGCTGTGAAATCTACAGAGGATCAAAGGGCACTCGTTTCACATCAACAAGGAGCCGCAAGACCTGCAGTAGTCAAGGACAAAAATCGCCTTCAGAATGCTACAGGATCTTATACTCCGATACCTGGGCCTTCTAACAATAGTGAACCTACCGTGGATTACCCAATCTCAAAATATTCAGAAGACCCTTGAAACTTTAGAAGATAACCCAGGACTACTCCCATTTCTAACTGGCACAGCTTTTGTAACTGCCTTTTATCAAAAATTACTATTTTATAAAGACCTAAATCCCCTTGTTAACGAGGCAAATTTAATTAATATCCAATACGACAAATTGATTACTACTTTGGAACAAAATTACACAAAAATTTCATTAGATGTAGAAATTGTAGACATTGAAAAACTTGTCCAACATTCTCTCTCTGAACTAAATTCCCGACTCTTGTTTATTTCGTCGAAACCAAAATCTAAACGCGGACTTGTAAACGGTTTAGGTAGTCTAATTAAAACTGTAACCGGAAACCTCGATGATAACGACGGCCAACGCTACGATCAGCTGTTGAATAAATTACAACATAATCAAAAAGATCTCCAGATTCACTTAAACAAACAAATTACAATATCGCGAAAATTAATAAATAAGTTTAATGCAACTATGTCAACCATACAACATCATGAGCATATACTTCAAGACAAAATCAATAAAATAGCATATTTGAGTAGAAATGTTCAATCAAATAATCACATTAAATTTATATTTAATTATATTCTAGGAATGATAACGAACCTTAGATTAACTCTTTTGGAATTAGATACAGCAATAAACTTTTCAAAATTAGGCAAACTACATTCTTCAATACTGAGTAACTATGACTTACTTCACGAACTCACATTATTAAATACAAAATTAAACTTACCAATAAAACCTGATTATAATAATATATTTGATTACGAAAAAATTATTAAAGTAAGCTCTTATGTTTTCAATTTTAAATTAATTTTTGTTTTGGATATACCAATAATAAACAATGAAAATTTTAGCGTATACCATTTATTTTCTATACCAAAAAAAATTAATAATACATTTATGGCAGTTATACCAAAAGCAAGATTTTTGTTAAAATCTGATAAAACTTATATCCTCGATAACCAGTTAAACTGTAAGCAATTAAGAACAACTTACTTATGCGACTACTCCGATGAAGATAAACTAGACGACCCCAACATCTGTGAAACAAACATCATGGAATTTAAAGAAGAAACCAACTGTAAATTAACGCCTGTTAATTTTAATAACACGATAGTCCAAAGCGTTACCGATTCTAATTACTGGATAATAATACCGAAATCAAAAGCAACCATCACAGAAGATTGTAACGGCAAAGTAACGAAACTCATTGTAAAACAACCTTGTCTGCTCAAGTCGATCAACTGTCATATAATAGTTGACGATAAAGTCATCCGAAGCACCGACATAGAAATTATTGAGAAGCAACCATTTATGACAACCTACGAAGTCAAATTCGACCCAAAACGTACTATCAATCCTGTGAAGATCCAAGATATAAACCTCGACGATCTAATGGACCTCAAGGCATCTCTACAAGAAATTCCTTTGGAGGAACCTAAATTGGAAATTCACCCAATCTGGACATTTTTGCTTTATGGTTTTGGAATGTTATGTTTGTCCCTGTACATCTGGAAAAAACGTACGCTTTGCCTACTGAAAAAAACAACGCCTCAACCACACAGAGAAAAGTAATCTCTTGATTTTACTATATTTGTCTTGACTCAAATAAATTATTTATTTCGATATGATACAAGAAGATATTTATTTGGTGGAAAACTTGGGTTTATTTGACTTTTTAAACTGATGGTTTGTTTAATACAAGTAAATATTTAGTTGACTTTTTATCTCAGGTTTAGTAGAATCTTACTTAAAGAAACAAAACATTTACTTGAAGTGAGTAATTCATTTTTTTAAATTAAATGTGAAGCTTTCTTAAAGAAACAAAATATTTACTTACATGAAGAAAACAATTTATTTCAGACAAATAATTAGTACCTTTTAATATTATAATTTCACGAAATATATAGTGATTGAACCAAACAAATGTTTGCTTGTTTTAATACTATGATTTATTTATTTTAATGTTGTTAATTACTTGATATTTGGTCGGGAAAATTAAATTAAAAAACGTTTATTCCAATATTTTTTATTTGAACAAAACAAGTGTACACAGGAAACAGGAAGTTCCTTGAAGCAATACTAGTATATTACCAGTGGTATTATTCCAGAAAATGAAACCTTCAACTCGCTAGAGATAATGTTTTTAGTGCGTTCCACTAACTACTTCAAGTATTGACAGCTGTTTCCACCTATTTAAGGTCTCTTTAGTATCGAACAACTTGTAGTGTCACACCATAGACGACACCAAAGCAAAGGATTACCTAAGTTTATATATTCTTCATGTAAGTCAACAGAGGCGAGATTTAAGAACATCACGTGATCCACAAAAATATAAATATTTATGGGTCAACTGGGTTAAATGAACTATTCCTTTTTTTCTGGGTAGGTGCACTTCTCAAATATTTTTAGATAAACACCGTTTTGGTGTTCATTTTCAACCCTAATTCATGGTGTTATATTAACACCACTTGGTGTTGGATTTTGACACCATTTTAGGATTACTCTTCACACCGTAGATATTTTAAACAGTGTAGGTACACAAAATTTTAATTAACTAAATCACTTTTACTTACCAACAAAACTAAAAAGCAAATGGGTTAAATTATTTTCTTTAAAGAATTCTTCCATACTATTAAACATAAGCACTGAAACACAAAACTATAACCGTTGATTAAACACCTCCTTAAGGAAATAAAGAGAATTCTCTTAAGTTAAGAGTCTTCACGCAAATGCTGCCGGCTGCCGGCTGCCGGATAAGCGTCTTTGTCTTTGGAGTCAAATGCTCTAATTGGCTCCGCGAGTCACGTGGACATAAAAGCAAATAAATATGTATTTGTTTCAAGTAAATGTATTTTTGAAACAAACAAATCACGTGTTTACGTTAATTATATAACATACATTGTATCAATTCTATTATTTTGTTAAAATAAGATATTATATGCTTGTATTAACATTTGATAAAACTAAATCCATACAACCTATATCCAAACAATTTAATTAATTGCTCTAAATAAATATTTCTTTACAATTAATCACAATAATAAGTTGTTTTCAAGAAACTCATGATTTACAACCAAATAATAGTATTTTCTTATTGTAAACAAGAAGTTACTACGAATAAGACAATTTTACTTCATACAAGAAAAACTGTTTCAAATAAATGCATTTTCTTAAATCAAGAGATTACTTTTCTCTGTGCAACACCAACTAATTTGGAGACTATCGACCCCCAAATAACTTTCTGATAAGGGAGGAGTTATGTGAGCCACCACTAATTTGTTTAGTTAGCATTTTTAGTTTCTCATTAAAAACTGCAATTACATATGTAAAGATTATTCTCTGTTTGCATTTCATATTGTACGTTACTCTGCCATTTAGTTGTAAAATAAAAATTTGTCTTTTAAAATAAAAAGTGTTTTTTATTAAGTAAAAACTTAACTTATATCTAAGTTTCATGGCAACCTTTAAGGATATATTAATTAAGGGAACATAATGTATACGACAAAGGTTAGATTAAAAGTTTGAACGTTTATTGCAACAAAACAGTAAAATATATAAAAAAAATTGTAAAAACCTTTTTTTTTTAGTTATGCAAATATTAAATATTTAAATTACATCGCTACAGCCAATTAAAACAATTTAAACCGTCAATTTTTTTTTATTTTGCTCTTAAAATTTTAGTTATGACCTAATTAACAAGAATATAAAAAAAAATTTGGTTTCACAGAAAGTCCAAAAATCACCTCTCAGAACAGCACCGTGGTATTGTTGTGTTCTTTGGGATCCTTTTTACAAAAAATACAGCATCTATTGATAAAATACAAAGTTATTTTTATAAACTTACAAATTTCTATCTTAGAATTCCCTTTGAATTCAACTATTTAGAGATGTGAAAAAAAACATGGAAAAAAAACTAGAAAAAAAATCGGTTTTTTTTGTTTTTTTTTTTAAATGAAATTTTGAGTAAAATGTAGAATATATTACATTTTTTATTATTGAAAATTTTGACCAAGACTAAAAAATCTGATTTCTTATTATTTGGTAGTTTCCACATTAAAAACCAATAGGAAAGTAAAACTTCTAATACAAAAAATTAAAGGATACAATTTTTTTGCGATTTTTCGGATAGCTGTATATTTGTTAAAAATGGTCGTATTGGAGCCGTAAAAAAGCAATTTGAAGCTTGAAGTTAATAGTTAGAGATTTTTAGATGAAAAACGTGCAACGCTCATTCTAACAAATACCGTAATAAAAAAAATCGATTTTTTTTTATTTCTTTTATGGTTCAAGGAATGTTCTGACCACCAATGAAGAAATGTTCTACAAGAATTTGCTATTGTTTTTTGAAAAAAAAATCCATAGGTACTCTACATAAATTTGAAAAATCATGAAAAAAGTGCTTATGGTAGCTTTTTGAAAAATCAAGCGCTGAATCAAAAATATTATATGTAGTTACTTTTTTAGGACCAAATCAAAACAAGCGCGGCCCTTATTGGTCAAATCTGTGGTTGTGGCGAGTGCATAACGCGATACTGTATTTGCATTTAATGATTGTCATTTAGTGGCTAATTTAGTCCATGGAAACATAAAAAATTAGGCAAATAGGACTAATCTTGAAAAAAAACTAAAATGTGAAAAAACCATTTGAAAAAAAACAATGAAAAAGACCTGAAAAAAAGGACCGTTTTTTTTTCAAGTCGCGTCTCTACAACTATTTAAATTTTATCAGGATATCTAACATTTTATCGCTAGAAAATGGAAGATCTTTTGTCAAATTATGCTATTTGTACAAGGTAATACCGTTGAGTGAAGAATGGTAATACATTATTTGGTTGATGGCATTTTTACTTTAAATAGAATAAATTTTTACGTACCGATTTTGAAAACCAGCTTAGTCAAAACATTTTTTGAAAAACAATGTTCAACAAATTATACAAAATTTTCTCCCATAAATTATATGTGTATTATACAGGGTGAGACACAATCTACCTAATTTTAGTCGAATGATCCGAATCTGCAATAAAAAAAGGGTGTTCCATTGGAAATTTTAAAGTTACCCCCTTTTCCCCCTATAATTAAGAAGGAGAGTATGAGGACCAATTTTAGTACTGATTGATTCCCCCCTCGAATCATTTAATTTTTATTTTAAATATTTTTTCGTAAAATACATCAATATTTTAATTATTTGATTTAAGTAACAATTCATTATTTTAGATTATAAATTTATTAATATCCAAGTAATTTTAAAGACAAAATAAAACTTAGCTCCCATGTTTATTATTTTAATACCTACTAATTGTGCATTAAATTAATATTTTTAATAAATATTACGATAATATTATTTTAATAATCCGTGTATTTTATTTTAATATTTTTAGGGGTTGGACCAAAAAAAGAATTAAAGATTAATATAAATTTCTGAAATTTTTATTTAATAATTTTAATTTGTTTAAACAACGTTAATTTAACAATTTCTTTCTTTTAATGTAGAAGTAAGAATTAAGAAATGCTTGAATGTAAATGGAGTTTAGTAATAAATTAGTACCTACTAAAAATTGTTAATTTCCTGTTTCCTGTTTTGATTCGATAATTTTTCAATTTTCTCTTTTTTCCATTTTTCACATGACCCAGAAAAAAAATCGGTTTTTTAACCACTTGTTCGGTCGGATTGTAGCTAGGGGGGCGTTTCTAAACCTATTATGTTTATTATAAAATGCTTTTTTCGACAAAATCGTATACCTAATTCCATAAATTTATATATGTAGGTAGTTTTATAAATTTCTCGTGCATGATAGTTAGAATACCGATCTACTTAAGACATTAAATTATTTCTGTATCTACGACTTTTCGAATATAATCGATATTTCTGTATTTACACAAGCAGGTATGTAAATTGAATATTAAATTCACACATCAATTCGACGCCGACGTTCCATTAAATTAATTTTCAACAAACCGCATTACGTTACATTAGAACGCCTTTAAAATAATTAAATTCGCCACAAAATACTTGGTTTCGTGTTAATCAAGTGAGTTTTTTTGGTCTCGACCAATAGGAAGTCGACATTTTAGATGGCTATGCACCACCACAAAACGTTTGCTTCGAATTAATCAAGTGACTTTTTAAAGTCTTGTCCAATAAAAATCGGTATTTCGAATTTGCAATAGGTGGCTGTGCGCAAAATTGCAAATGGAAAACATCAATCTTGTTTGGCCCCCCGACACTCGTTTTTTTCGCACGTGGGGCACAAAAATACGAACGATAAATCAATGTGGAAGACCTGTCACTCGGCTAGAAAGCCACAGCATTCTTTAATAAAAATAATAAAATACAACAATATAAAACCTCAACTTTATGAAAAATATATGTCTTACATTTATTAAATCGGAAGTATTTACTATAATATACCAAAATAACACTGGAATTACTTTAAAATTTAAATTCGAAATAAAATGTTAAGACATGACGAGACATCTAGAAGTGAATAGCTAAAGTTTGATGTGTTTAGTTTAATTATTAATTCATAGATGTCACTAACAAAATTAAAATTATTTAAAAATGTAAATTTAAGCTTTATTTTGTACAAAAAGTAATGGGTATTGGTACTTTTCTATAAATTATTATATTAATATCAATATTTTGCGAACTCTAACTTTAAAATTTGCTAAATAAATTAACTAATTAACAGGATTTTTATTTTCACAGGGTTGACAGGTGCAGTTAGGTTGGTAGTGCGTCACTGTCAAACTGTCATTAACTGTCACTAACTGTTGTTTATTTATCAAAAATGTACCAATTATCTTGAGTTTTCCTACATAAATACCTTAAATTTCCACAAAATGTCGTTTTCGTCGGTAAACATATCGGTTGAGGCGCCGATAGAAAACCAAATACAGGAAATCACTTACGATGGGACGGAAATATATCAGCCGTAAGTACGCCGGTACAAAAGTGGTGTTTTTGTTAACTTTTAACAATTTCAGGCCTTTGAGTTTGTCGGAAAGTTTGGCTAAGTATGCACAGAAGATAGATTTCAGTAAAACCGCCGATACAGACATAAAGAAAGAGCCTGATTTGAGTGAAGATGCTAAGAGTGATTCGGACAGTAAAGACGCGTTTCAATCGTCGTTATGGCCTTGGGATTCTGTTAGGAACAAGTTAAGGGATGCTTTTCAGGAAGTTTGCGTATTAGCTGATGTTTTAGCAGTCGCCAAAGAGAAAAGATACATGGTTTTGGACCCTGTACAGCAAGAAACCCAAGAGACCAAGCCAATGGTGCAAATATATGCCAGAAAAATCGCTTTGACTGGGGCAGCAAAGGTTTTAGTTACTGGTGCTGAGAGGTTGAAATCCTCGCAAACCGAGTTGGCGCGTAATAGAACAACACCTGGTTTCCACATTGAATTACTTCGCCTACGACAAAATTGGAGACTGAAAAAAGTCTCCAATACAATCATAGGGGATTTGAGTTACAGAACTGCAGGGTCCAAGTATTTGCAGAGTGGGACTTTTGAGGTTACCAAAGCAGAGGATGACGATAAAACTAATAGCCCACCAAGCAGCCCGTTACCTGGTAGTAACCCCACCCCCAAAACAAATAGTGCTTTGAGGGTGCAGATACCATCGGAGCTGCAAGGGGTTGCCTACATTGAGGTTATGTGCCAAAAAGGTCGAATTCACCAACAAGAAGATGTTTTTGTTTTATATCAATTTTATTTTTAGACCAAGAAGATTTGTGCAGTATTAATGTCAACTTGCTGGGCTCTGGTCCTACAGCTTCAAACACTGACATGCACTGGCAACAAAAATTAGAGGCCGCGCAAAATGTTTTATTTTGCAAGGAATTGTTTAACCAGTTGGCTAAAGAAGCTGTTCAACTGCAAGCTCCAATACCACATATGGTTGTTGGGAATCAAATTATGGCAACTGTTTTGCCAGGAATACAACTTATAATAGGTAATAAAAACTTTAAAAAACTTTGTGGTAATATTGTTTATTTATCAATAACTAATAGGGTTATCTAAAAAAACTATTTTTTGTGAAATTTGGCAATGTGTACATTAGCAAAAAAGCAGGTATCATTATTTTAAGTTCTAGCAGGGATTTTAGCTAGCGTTTTAAAGCGTTTAAAAAATAACGGAAAAATTGAAAAACTTATTTTTTTTGTTTTTCCCTGGGCCTTGGAAAAAATGCCTTTTTTGAAAATTTAAAAATATACATTTCAATAAAAGGATTTTTTATGTTATTTCATAACTTTGTTTTCAATCCAATTTTTCCTAAAAAAATCATTTTTTAGACCCTTTAAAACACTACTAGCATTTTAAACAAAAGAATTGGAAAATCTTCAAAAAAATTGCCTTTAGACACATTTTTTAAAATTTTCGGAAAAATTGAGCCGGAGGAAAAAATTGACATTCGCATTTTTTCCGTATTATCAGTGCGAATTGGATTTTTTTTGCAATTTCCTAATTTTTGGATTTTTAATTAAATTATCTGTGATATGGATATCTACTATAAAAATTCGGAAATTGCAAAAAAAATCCAATTCGCACTGATAATACGAAAAATGGATTTTTGTCCGTTTCCTTTTAATTTTAGAATATTATCTTTTAGTGCATTGTTTTGCCCTTATATCATTATATTGATATTTATTTTTTTATTTATTTCTTTTAAGGTTTTGGTCTAAAATTAATTATATTATCCAGAATAAAAATTATTTAATACATTTATTTAAAAAAGTAAACAAAACACTTATATAACAAAAAATAAATTCTGAACAAAAAATTATAACATTAAATTTTAATTTCAAAAAATATGATGGATTCTTTTTTTTTTCTTTGGCATTTTATTTTTATTGCTTTTATCACTGAGCAGGTTAAACGAACGAATTAAACAAATTCTAAATTTAAAAAAAAATCACATTTTTAAATTATTAACTGTAAATTTTGTGTTTAACAAAATAAAATAAATATTTAATATACAGACTATAAATTAAAGGCATATACTTACTGTGGTAAGTATATGATTAAAGCATTGAGTAAAGAACCTTACTCAATGATTAAAGGCAGTAGTAGCTCCATCTATTAAGAAAACTATATACTTTTTTAAAATTTTATAATAGATTACATTTGAAAAAAAAGCTGTTAAATATTTAATTGTAACAGTTTTATAAATATCAATGCTTATAAATATCGATACATATCGTGATATACACTGCTCGTCAAAATTAACGCATAATAAGTAAAAATTTTGTATAAAAATACTTCGAGAAAATATTTTTAAAGCCCCTTTATTTAATGATAAAAAAACGTCAAAAAATCATTTTTGGGGAATTTTTTTTTTAGTAAATAAAAAATATTCTGTTAAAGACCGTATTTTTGTTAGTATCCCTAAAAAAGTTACGAAGATACAGCGCTTCAAAGTCGGTAAAATTTGATTATTTTGCTGAAAAGTGGTCATTTTTGACGACTTTGAGGCGTTGTATTTTCGTTACTGTTTGTTTGATTTGTACATTTTCAGGGTATACTTACAAAAATACGCTCTTTCACAGCATATTTTTTATTTACTTAAAAAAAATTCCCTATAAAAGTTTTTTTTAGATTTTATAAAGATTGGTAAAGATGTTTTAGAGTTGGGTTTTTGTTACTTGTTATGCGTTAATTAGAAAGAAAAATTTGGTCGAGAGGTAGATATCTGGGTCACAAAAAAAGGATATAAATATCAAGATCACGAAGATACATTATTTATTAAATTAAATTAATTTATTTAATAAAACTATGCTTACAAAATTAAATTAAAACAATTTATGATTTTTAAAGCAATCCAACAACAATTTTTAGGATTGTGTCATTCTGCAAATGGTGAAAAAAAGCAGGAAAAACCTGCTCCTTCCAAAAGTGATCACGATCACGTTTTGGAACATAGTTTGCATCAACTGTTGAGGGAGGTTCACCATAAAAATACGCATCATCCTTTCCCACACCCTGCAACAGGGCCGCTGGGGCCTTCTAAAAAAAGGATGTTGGCTGGTATGTTAAAATTTTGCTGAAAATAGCAGAAATTACTTTCTCTACGACTACTTAAGAATAGTAACATTCTAGTGTAATTTTTGATCATAGAAAGGGTGTTTTTCTGCAATACTGTGCGAGAATATTCCCACTCTTGTTTAAGAATGGTCACAAGTATCGACATCTCCTGGCTGTTTACTAAACGTAAAAAATTTAAAAATATTTAAATATTACTGTATTATTTATTAATTAAAAAATAATAGCAGTTGTATAATTAAGGTTTAGGCACAAAAAATTAGTTATATTTATTGTTTTTCAAATATACAAATCAAAATTATAATAAATTTGATATTAAAATGATAAACCAGTTACCTACTATACCGGCTTTGAAGTTTTGACAGATTTAAAAAGTTTAAAAAAAGACCTTTAAAATGTAGAAAAAGGATAGATGTTGACATAGATTACTTGTAAAATTAGTTTTGTATTTGTTACAATGTTATTTTTTTATTAGTTAGTGTAAATAACTATTTTTAATTATAATAAAGATTTAGGCATACCATTTGTTTAAATTTATTATAATTTACATTATAAAATTGTGACGGCACAAAATGGTTTGACAATACAAAAAACTTAAATGTGAAAAACTGCTTGGTTTCTTTTCTCTGTTTAAAATTATATAAGCGTTACTATTCTTACGTAGTCGTAGAGAAAATAATGTCTGAAACACGTTTGGAATATGCTGTATTGCAAACTTGTTACAGAATGTACTATTCTCTACGACTACTTAAGAATAGTTACATTCTAGTGTAATTTTTGATCATAGAAAGGATATTTTTCTGCAATACTGTGCGAGAATATTCCTACTCTTGTTTAAGAATGGTCACAAGTAACGACATCTCCTGGCTGTTTACTAAACGTAAAAAATTTAAAAATATTTAAATATTACTGTATTATTTATATATTAAAAAATAATAGCAGTTGTATAATTAAGGTTTAGGCACAAAAAAATAGTTATATTTATTGTTTTTCAAATATACAAATCAAAATTATAATAAATTTGATATTAAAATGATAAACCAGTTACCTACTATACCGGCTTTGAAGTTTTGACAGATTCAAAAAGTTTAAAAAAAGACCTTTAAAATGTAAAAAAAAAATAGATGTTGACATAGATTACTTGTAAAATTAGTTTTGTATTTGTTACAATGTTATTTTTTTTATTAGTTAGTGTAAATAACTATTTTTAATTATAATAAAGATTTAGGCATACCATTTGTTTAAATTTATTATAATTTACATTATAAAATTGTGGCGGCACAAAATGGTTTGACAATACAAAAAACTTATTTATTTATTTGTCAAAAACTGCTTGGTTTCTTTTCTCTGTTTAAAATTATATAAGCGTTACTATTCTTATGTAGTCGTAGAGAAAATAATGTCTGAAACACGTTTGGAATAGCATATTCCACTCTCGCAAAACCGTCACACTCGCCTTCGGCTCGTGTGTCAAATTTTTCCTCGAGCGGAATATGCTGTATTCCAAACTTGTTACAGAATGTACTATTCTCTACGACTACTTAAGAATAGTAACATTCTAGTGTAATTTTTGATCATGGAAAGGATGTTTTTCTGCAATACTGTGCGAGAATATTCCTACTCTTGTTTAAGAATGGTCACAAGTAACGACATCTCCTGGCTGTTTACTAAACGTAAAAAACTTAAAAATATTTAAATATTACTGTATTATTTATTAATTAAAAAATAATAGCAGTTGTATAATTAAGGTTTAGGCACAAAAAATTAGTTATATTTATTGTTTTTCAAATAAACAAATCAAAATTATAATAAATTTGATATTAAAATGATAAACCAGTTACCTACTATACCGGCTTTGAAGTTTTGACAGATTCAAACAGTTTAAAAAGGACCTTTAAAATGTAGAAAAAGAATAGATGTTGACATAGATTACTTGTAAAATTAGTTTTGTATTTGTTACAATGTTATTTTTTATTAGTTAGTGTAAATAACTATTTTTAATTATAATAAATATTTAGGCATACCATTTGTTTAAATTTATTATAATTTACATTATAAAATTGTGACGGCACAAAATGGTTTGACAATACAAAAAACTTAAATGTCAAAAACTGCTTGGTTTCTGTTCTCTGGTTAAAATTATATAAGCGTTACTATTCTTACGTGGTCGTAGAGAAAATAATGTCTGAAACACGTTTGGAATAGCATATTCCACTCTCGTAAAACCGTCACACTCGCCTTCGGCTCGTGAGTCAAATTTTTCCTCGAGCGGAATATGCTGTATTCCAAACTTGTTACAGAATGTACTATTCTTCTTTTTAACATGCAGGTCCGATGGCGGCCGACCGCCACGAGCTGCTCGAGATGACGAGAACCGACACGCTGCTGGAGCAGATCGTCAAGCAGGCGCAGCACTTCATAATGCGCATGCGCACCGAGTACGTGCTGGACACGATCGCGAAAGAGGTCAAGGACCCGCTGATCTGCTCGCACTGGAACACGTTGAACAGCCCGACGCAGTCGTGCGTGAAGATCAACATTTCCACGCACGGCTACGACGCGGTGTGCCGCACGCCCCTCGTCATACACGTCGGCGAGAAGAGCCTGAAGTGCATCTGCCGCGACGGCAAGGTGATGAACATGAGCTACGAGCCGCAAGAGCTCAGGGACCTGATTTTCTGCCACATCAATCAGCATCAGATCCTGGCCGTGCAAGCTCTGGCCAGGACGATGGGGTGGCAAGCTTTAGGTGAGTTTTTTACGCGGAATCGCGGTTAAAACTGCACACGTTGCGAACATTTAGGTGGCAACGTCGATAAATATATTTGACAACTTCGAAAAAGTCCGGCGCGGTCACGAAAAACTATAGATTTAATCTGATTATTAAAAAACTTATAGATTATTATTTAAAGGCTAAATATCTTTTTTTTTAATTTTTGTTTTTAAATGAATTTTTTGAAAAAATAGACAACAAAATTTGACATGATCAACTATAAAATTATCGATTTTTTAATAAAATCGTTATTTTTCGCCATTTTTTATTTTTTTTCCCAAAAAAATTAATGTTACAATTATTCCAGCCAATCCCAGGTGGGCCGATTTTTTTATTTAATTGAAAAAAAATTGTCTCAAAAGTGGCTCAAACTACAATTATACTGACCAGGATTAATGATTATTACAGTTAAAAAAATTGCATTTTTGAAATTTTTTTTTAAATTAAATAAAAAAAATAGAAAAAAAATCGGCCCACTTTGGAATTGGCGGAAATAATTTTAACATTAATTGAAGTATTTTTTGAGAAAATAAATAAAAAATAAAAATGGCGAACTTTGCAAAAATAACGATTTTATTAAAAAAAGGCGATATTTCATAGAGTTGATCATGTTAAATTTTTGTCTATTTTTTCGAAAAATTCATTTAAAAACAAAAATTTCAAAAAAAAGATATCAAAAAGTCAATTTTTGAAAAAGTTATGGCTATTTAAAAATAAAAAAACTATTTTTTTGAAAAATTTAAAACTTTTTTGGGGTTGGAATACTCCATATATGTATGTATATATATATATATATATATATATTGGTGTTTGGTAAGCAGTGACTTCCGATAGGTTGACGTGGCGCCCTGACCTCCGGTGTTACCAGTTATTTTAAACGTATATATTAGGGTGCGTTTGAAAGAGGGGAAGGTCTACAATTCGGTTGTCAAAAGAGGGGAAGCATTTTGTGAAGAATTAAAATGTATATATTTGGAAGCAACTAATATACGAAATCACTTCCGCATATATATGAAAGAGTTACGGTCACGTCGTACTAACTTCCAGCAGTGTTGCCAGATATCAGAAGTTAGATTTACAACTATATTTTGTTAACTTGCGTAAAGAAATCAATAATTTAAATTAAAACCTAATACCTATTTAGGGAGAAACGTACAAAATAGTATTTTTATTATAAAAATAACCAATTTTGTTACTTACGTAAAGAAAATTATTTTATTACAAATTATCAAGTGTTCATTAATATTGACAGATACGTATTTTTTGAAGTTAAGAACAAAATTAACATTTCAAGATGGGTATCTATAAAAAGGTGTTGATAATTGCAATTAAAAAAATTATATTATTTACCCCCTCCCTAGCCCCCAGTTTATTAAGTTTCCATATTTTAAAATTAATATGTCAAGATAGGTATCTATAAAAAGGTCTTGATAATTGCAATTAAAAAAAATATATTAATTACCCCCTCCCTCCACCTAATTTTATTAAATTTTATATTTAAAAATTAGCATAACAAGATGGGTATCTATAAAAAGGTCTTGATAATTAAAAAAATTATATTATTTACCCCCTCTCTTCCCCCCAGTTTATTAGGTTTCTATATTTCAAAATTAACATGCCAAGATGAATATCTATAAAAAGGTCTCAAAATTTTCAATTAAAAAAAAATAACCCCCTGCCTGCCCCCCTATTAACAAAATGTATATTGCAAAATTAACCTGGCCACATTGGTAATTAAAAAAAGGTCTTAATAATTACAATTTAAAAAATATTATTAATTACCCCCTCCCGCCCCGTAATTTTTAAAAAATTTGTATTGCAAAATTATCTTGTCAAGATGGGTATCTATAAAAAAGGTGTTGATAATTGCAATAAAAAAAATATTTTATTTACCCCTCCCTTCCCCCCAGTTTATTAAGTTTCTATATTTTAAAATTAACATGTCAAGACAGGTATCTAAAAAGGTCTTGATAATTATAATTTAAAAAATATAATTAATTACCCCCTCCCCCCTAATTTTTAAATTTTTAATATTACAAAATTAACATGGCAATATGGTTATCAATAAGAGGTGTAAATATTAACAATTTAAAAAATTATAATAATAACCCCCTCCCTGCCCCCAATTAAAAAAAAATCAATTGCAAAATTAAAAATTTGCTCATAGCAATATGGGTACCTTAAGAGGTAATATTTACAATTTATAAAATTATAATAATCACCCCCTCCCTGCAAAATATATTGCAAAATTAACCTGACATCATTGGTAATTATTTAAAAGGTCTTAATAATTACAATTTAAAAAATATTATTAATTAGCCCATCCTTCTCCACTAATTCTTAATTCTTTTATATTGAAAAATTAACATAATATTATGTAGCAATATGGATTTCTATAAAGAGGTCCTAATATTTACAATTTAAAAAATTATATAAATTTCCCTTTTCTATTGCTTGCAATATTAACATGGCAAAATCTGTACAATGTTAATGATAATAATTTTAATAATTTTAAACTATTCCCTTCTTCTCCCCTAATTAATTTATTTTTTTATTAAAAAACATTCAAAATAAACCTGGAGCAGGTATAGGAAACAAAAAAAGCCAAATGTACGTTTGGACATATCGTCACGTTCAAATTTTTCTATAAAATAATGTTTAGTAGAAAAAATAAAGGTATATAAATAATTATTAAATAACCCGATAAGCGAATATTTTAATAAATAAGGAGGAAGGAGGGGGTTATTAATACAATTTTTTAAATTGTTATTATTAAGACCTTTTTATTGATACTCATCATGCCATGTTAATTTTGCAATTTTAAAATGTAATAAATTAGGGGGCAGAAGGGGGGTAATTAATTTATTTTTTAAAATTGTAATTATTAAGACCTTTTTATAGATACCCATCATGCCATATTAACTTTGCAATTTAATAATGTAATAAATTAGGGGGCAGAAGGGGGTAATTAATATAATTTTTTAAATTGTAATTATTAACACCTTTTTATAGATACCCATCATGCCATGTTAATTTTGCAATTTAATAATGTAATAAATTAGGGGGCAGAAGGGGGGTAATTAATATAATTTTTTAAATTGTTATTTTTAAGACCTTTTTATAGATACCCATCATGCTGTGTTATCATTGGAATATAAAAATGTAATAAATTAGGGGGCAGAAGGGGGGGAGTTATTGTAAATTTTTTAATTGTAATTTTTAATACCATTTCATAGATACCCATCTTGCCACGTTAATTCTTCAGAATAAAAGTTTAATAAATAAGGGGGGAAGGAGTGGGTAATTAATATAATTTTTTAAATTGTAATTATTACGACCTTTTTATAGATACCCATCATGCTATGTTAACTTTGCAATATAAAAATGTAATAAATTAGGGGACAGAAGGGGGGTAATTAATATTTTTTTTTAAATTGTAATTACAACACCATTTCATAGATACCCATCTTGCCACGTTAATTCTTTAAAAAAAATTATCGGGGAAGAAGGGGGTAATTAATATAATTTTTGAAATTGTAATTATTAAGACCTTTTTATAGATACCCATCTTGCTAGGTTTATTTGCAATAATAACATTAATAAATAGGGTGGCAATTATTTTGTTTTTAAATTGTTATTATTAAATCATTTTAATGATACCCATCTACTTATGTTATTTTTGTAAGTATTATTACCATAATATTATTATAGTTTAATCATAGAGAAATGTAATGTATAATGTAACATTATTAATGTTATTATAAATACTACTTTTTTATAAAATTTGCTAAATAAATATATACCATATATCAATAAAATAATTTTAAAAATTAACAATAATATTAAGGTATTTTTATAAAATTATAAAATTAATTATATCATCTGATAATTTTACTCTGATTTAATTACTGGGTTCCGAAAAGGATTAAATCTTAAATGAGCAATAATATAAATACTCTGAAATGATTAAATCTCAAAAGTAGCTAAACTATGGTTATCATTTAGAATATAAATCTTTTAGGTATTTAATCTTTAAAAGAGTAGAAGTGTTTTGATACTTTTGGGATTGAATCCTTAATGTATCGAATCACTACGAGAGCGGTATAATTTAACTCATCTGGAGAGTAATACTTCGCAGATCGAAATAGGTTTCGATCGCGAGTGAGTTGAGAGCTATTCAAAATCAGTGATTTAATTCTAGTCCCTGGAATAAAGGAAAAAAGCAGTGATTCAATGCCAAAGGCGGCAGATCTTAAATGTCTCGCAGCGTCTCAGCGCTATGAGATATTAATATCACTCTAATAATTAAAGGAATGAGAATAAAGATTTGGCAACGCCGATTTAACAAGAGAGAGTTAGGTATAGCGTGAACTGCAGGCACAACAAAGATAGTTATATTGTCATGCCCACGCGGAAGTCAAATCGTACAGTTTGTTAAATATTTGTAGCGACAACAGCGCCAGCGGTATATACCCGAACTAAAGGAAAGTTTTGTAGGTATATATGGTACGCACTGACTTCCAACCTAAAATTTGAAATAACGCTTTTTTCAACCTCTATATGACATTGCGCTAAAAAAATGCACTTTTCGTAGTGACTTCCGAAATCGGAAGTCACATCGTTATATATGAAGTCACAACGTCTAGTGAGTATCTATTTTGGAAGTCACTTGGTACTATTTATCAATATATATATATATATATATATATATATATATATATATACAGAGGACTGCATAAAAAACGGCCATTGCTGTAGCATCGTTATTCCTTATCAGATTTTCAAAATTCAAAAACCAGTTTGAATGGTATGATGTCTTCTATGATTCGAGGGTTAAAAATATTTTTTTTATTATGGTGCTTGTGAGCACTGATAGTCAACTTTTATTTTTCAAATGACAACTATATTTTTTTATTATTTTTTCGCATTTCTTATGCTTTTCTGAGCATAAAGGTATATCAATATCATAATTTTAATTATAAAACATGAAGAAAAAAAATAAAACTGCGAAAATTTTTACATATCGCAGTAGCATCAGGACACCCACAAAATGCTTACAATTTAATAATATGCGTATCCATAGTTACGGCTTTTTTCTCTGTTCATGAAATAAATGTAAATAACTAAATAACCAAACCGTTTTACAAGATTAGACACATAATTATTTTAAAAATGAATAATGTGATATGTAAAAATTTTCGCAGTTTTATTTTTTTTCTTCGTGTTTTATAATTAAAATTATGATATTGATATACCCTTATGCTCAGAGAAGCATAAGAAATGCGAAAAAATAATAAAAAAATATAGTTGTCATTTGAAAAATAAAAGTTGACTATCAGTGCTCACAAGCATCATAATAAAAAAAAATGTTTAACCGTCAAATCATAGAAGACATCATACCATTTAAACTGGTTTTTGAATTTTTAAAATCGGAAAAGGAATAACGATGCTACAGCAATGGCCGTTTTTTATGCAGTCCTCTGTATATATATAAAGTCCAAATATTTTAAGGTTAGAACATTTCCTTAACCATCGAGTAAAAAAGACAGAGGATGCGTAATGAGAACGTTGAAAATGTGAACCAAAAGATGGCGTCGAATTAAAGCACGATTGTAGGTTATGTCGAAGGAAAACGTCGAAAGATACAGGCTTAGAAAATAAACAAAAATCTAAAATTGGTTTTAAAGAAATCGTAAAAATCAACTTAAACCTTTGGTATAACTTTAAAAATTTAAAGTACCTAGATCATGAAAATTTAAAAAAAATATTAAAAAAACTGAATTAAGTTTGGACACGATTTTTCACTAAAAACAACGATTTTTCCTATTATTTTTTATAATTTGAAGAGTTTGATAAATAAATAACAGTAGGCCTTGACAGCAAATTCCGCGTTGCCAATGTAGTAAAAATAAAACATGGTCAGCGTTTTTTATTTTGAAAAACTATTTTATTATGGGTTACTTATCATTTAAAGGAAAAGGGCAAAAAAAATACTTGGGCTTAGAAAATAAACAACGTTGCCAAGTTTATTAAACTTAAATGCCTAATAACTCGAAAAACACTTGTTGGAAAATGTTTTGTAACTTTTTTATCGCTTGGTATAGCGTAATTGCTCCATTTTCGGGACCCACTGTATAAAAATCGTAAAATTACAAAAAAAACGATACTTTAATTAAGTATAAAAACACCAAAACAAAATCCAAAGTACCTAGATCATAAAAATTAAAAAAAAAATGATCAAAAAACTCAATGCAGTTTGGACACGATTATACACTAAAAACAACGATTTTTCCTATTATTTTTTATAATTTGAAGAGTTTGATAAATAAATAACAGTAGGCTTGACAGAAAATTCAGCGATGCCAATGCAGTAAAAATAAAACATGGTCAGAGTTTTTTATATTGAAAAACTAGGAACATCTTTGTATTTTCTAGGTTACTTAAATCATTTAAAGGAAAACGTCAAAAGATATACTTAGAAAATAAATAACATTGTTTTAAAATTTATGATTTATAAATTGCCTTCCTTCCTTCCTCCCGTAAAAGATGAACAATACGAAAATCGTAGTGCTATTTATAGATTCCTGTAGGCAGAGTTGGGAGTACTGAGTATTTTTTTTAATGGATTATGCTATCATTACTAATTACCCAAGCAACAATTTAAGTATTTGTTACGTATATGGGACTATTGAAGAAACTTCAAAGTGTTTTGCGACAGTCGCCGGTCTCTTTATATTACTCTTTCATTACTACGTTACGACTAAAGTGGGGAACAATTATTGAGTTCCAAAAAGGTAGCAAATATGTCACTAGCTACCAACCCTGCTACTATTTGGGACGTAGCTGCTACGTTACTAGAACGTTCCAATATCGTTGCTAGAGCGTTATAATTACTTTTATTATTTGTTTTTACTTCTATATTAACTGTCTTTGTCAAACTTATATTAGATTATACTATTCCTCCTTTTTTAAATGGAACCACTACGGACTTGGCTTTTCAATGTCGTCGTTTATTAAATATGTACTGGTAGTTTATAACTTCCAGAATAACAATATAATGTTTAATTAGACAGGTAGATTTATAAACCCTTTAAATTTTACTGTTGAACTTATGAATTTAGTTTTTGTAAAATAAATGCGCTTCATCAATATTTAAGTATAAACAAATTATTTTTTTAGTAATGTTTATAAATAAAAAAATCTTAATATTTATTATTATTTTTTTTATTTAATTATTAATACCGTCTATTACCAACAATATTTCTATTTATTAAAAAGTAAACAACCATTTACAAACAATTAAAATAATTTATTATTTACATTACCACGTGGTACTGTACAGTAAAAAATGGCCGATAAGAAGCATTTTCCTTTAAAGTAGTTTTCACTACTTTAAAGTTTTTTTCCACTTTACGGTTGTTTTGGTTAGTACCATAAACGTTCCAAATACTAAAATAATAACTTTTAAGTTATTAACTTTGTAGTTTTTAACTCATGTTCCAGTTTCGAGATTTTAACTTGCAAAGGGACTACAAAGTAAAAATAATTATAATGTAATCTTTAGGTAGCAACCGAAAGTAACTGCTACAAATTAAATTTACTTGAAAGTTTTTTTTACTTATAACATCTTTTTTAAAGTGGCAAAGTCTTCTTGGGGGCAACCAAGTTTTACTTAAATGTTTATTACTTTATAGTAACAATTTAAGGAAAAATTAAGTTTCTGTTACAAAATATTGCTATTTAAAAGTTAGAATTACTTTTAAGTAAAAATTAAAGTAGCTGTTTAGTATACTTAACTAATTTAAAGTTATCACCACTTTGGCAATGGTTTTTGGAACCAAAAATGCTGCTTGGGTATTACTTGATTTTATAATTGTAATGAGAGAAAAATATTGAGTACTTTTTATTTTTACTTTACCAATTTGATAATTACAATTTTTTTTTTATTTTGTAATTATAATCAGAGAAAATATCAAGTACTTTTTATTTTAACTTAAAATGTTTACTGATTCTAAATATTTTTTTATTTTATTTGATAATTTGATAATTACAATTTTTTTTTATTTTGTAATTATAATCACAGAAAATATCAAGTACTTTTTATTTTAACTTAAAATGTTTACTGATTCTAAATATTTTTTTATTTTATAATTAAAAAATAATAAAGAACAGAATACATTACCTATATATATATTTTTTTTTGATTTGAATAGAATGGTGAATAAGGATACTTCCGTGCTTGTTTATGTTTTTATTGCGACTAGTTTCGATCTATATTAGATCATCTTCAGGCAAACTACAAAAATATGTAAAATTATTATAAGGTTATGTTAACATAATAATGATAAAATTAACGCCGTGTCTAGAGTCCCGTCAGACGGTTCCCTATTGCGCTCCCGTTAACAGAGTGACGTCATCCAATGACGCAATCTTAGGACGGGAAGCAGATATTTTTTCCTTAACTAACGTCCCGAGTCCGCCCGCTTCGAAACCAACCCAAACCAAACAACCCAACCCAACCGACCCCGTATATACAGTATTTATAATTATTAATTAGATTTTGTTTTTTATTTTTAGTCGGTCCCGTTAAAAAATACTTCGTACTTGTATTTTCATTTATATTTTAAGTACAATCAATTTTTTACTTTGACTTTAAACTTTTTGCATTACGAAGTACTAAAAAATATTATTTATTCAAATTAATAAGTACAATTATTTTTGTATTTTTACTTTAAATCAATTTAGAGTAAAAAATACAATGTATTGATAATTTTTATTTTCTCCATTCTCAAGTAACTTAAATATTCTAATGGCAATACTTTTTAAGTACAAATTATTTTTGTATTTTTACTTTAAATCAATTTAGAGTAAAAAATACAATGTATTGATAATTTTTATTTTCTCCATTCTCAAGTAACTTAAATATTCTAATGGCAATACTTTTTAAGTACAAATCTCGCAACTCTGCCTGTAGGGGAATCAGCACAACGGTTTTTGTATTGTTCATCTTCTACGGGAGGAAGGAAAGAAGGAAGGCAATCTATAAATCAGACCTAAAGAGTAGTAAAACTAAAACTTGCTCAGCTTTTTTTGTTTTAAAAAACTAGGAACATCTTCGTATTTTCTAGGTAACTCGAATCATTTGGGCACGGGCCCAGTGGAGCTCCTAGGCAACGCCTCATCGTGCCTCCTGGTCTCCCCCACGGGGGACCGCATAATAGCGGTAAAATGCGAGCCCAACCAAACGGGAATCCAGGCCGGCATCCAGGTCTCGGTGGCCCACTCCCCCCGCACAGATTTCTTCCCGAGCCGTTTGGTCACCGAACGCAAATGGGAGCATCTGGGCGGACAATTCAGAGACGTGCGTCTCGATAAGATGGAGGGAAGGAATTTCCTGCATAAAATGGAGCTGTTGATGGCCAGTTTGACCAGCAATTTGTAAAATACGTTTATTTAAGGTTAATTTAGGTGTGAATACTTGTTTACAATAAATATTAAGCACGAAGTATCGATTTTTATTTATTTTCCTATATTTCGGCGAGTGATTAAATAAATACCATAGATAATTACTATGGATAATAGATTAATAACCTCTATGGTATGGATATAATTTAGTATAAGTTTAGGTTATTTTAAAATTTAAAGCAAGGTTTTTAAATGGATATGTGGAAATGATTATTGGAAATGGAATTATACAGGGTGTTTCAAAAACACGTCAATGCTCGGCTGGAGATTCGTCATCCAAATAATAAGAAAAAAGTTCATATAAACGTAGAGATTAGTTTTCATTAAACATTAAAGAAACTGCTTTTTTAAATATCTTAAATATGTAATACCCTTTGAATAAAATTTTAAAATTAAAAAGTCAATTTTTCTGAATAAACGGTTTTTTCCCGCCAGTATAAATAAAATGGGGCAAACGATATTTAAGATAAATATTTTAAAATAGCCGTTTTTTATATCTAAACCAAGCATTTCCAAACTAGAGGTGGGTTGCTATCGCGTAAGCTGCTATTTTTTAACAGTTATTTTGCTGAAGCAGCTATCACTGTTACCCGGTTTTAAAAAAAGCTGCTACCAACAACATAACCTAACTCCGCCGTTTGTGATCGCATTTAACGTATTGTCTGCGCACAGTGATCGATATCGCTGTTTCGAATTCCGCTTAGCGGAATCCGCTATACCAAAAAGCTGCTGACTCGGCCTTGGACAGCGCCACTGCTGTGTGATGTCGGGATTTTACTAACGGAGGTAAAGTTACAGCATTGGAGACTAATTAATAATATGTTATACACTTTAAAAATGAGTTTTAATTTGCAGCCCAGCCAACAAAGTCAAGGTAGTGCTACTAGTAGCAGAGGGTAGCGCTACCCTCTGCTACTAGTAGCACTACCTTGACTTTGTTGGCTGGGAGCCGGGTAAAAAAAATTTTAATTTTTAAACTCGGATTTTTAATACTAAAATTTATTCATATCTAAGCTATTTTTAATTTTTTAAACCTAATCATCCTAGCATAGAAAATCATTATTAACAACATTATAATTTCCAATCATTGCAAAAGATCGCGATTATTTGCTAGTAAAGATCCCTGTGACCTCTCCCTAGACGTTTGTAAGCCAAGCAGAAGCGATTCGCTAGTAGCGAATCGCTACTATAGCGCTATAGCGAACCCAAATAGCCGTTTTAAAATGAAACATGCGCAAGAAACACGCGTGCCGCTGTCAGCGGCTGTGGTCCATTCCCACGAGCACCGTTTCGGATAAACTGCTTCTTTTAAGCAGCTATTTGATAGCTGCTACTTAAAAAAAGCGGTAACTGTTTTAACTGCTACTTAAAAATAGCGGTTTTGCCCACCACTATTCCAAACCCACTTCTGCATAGGTATAAACTTTTTTCTTATTTTTGGATAACGAGCATTGGCGTATGTTTTTGAAACACCCTGTAGGCATATGGTTTTGACAGTACCAGACTGGTACTACCAGTTATAAAACTGTTTTGTTAAACTATGATACTGTACAGTGTTATATTCAATAAATAAATAAAAATTATATAATTGCTAAGCAACGTTTGTTTACCCGGTAAACTTTACCGTAAAAAATATTGACGTTTAAATCATTGATTATGGTTTCTCTCATAGATAACAAAGCCTTTCTCTCCTTCACGTTTAAATATTATCAGAAGAGGGCATTGACCTTGGGTAAATGAGTTGCTAAAATATCAAAATTTAAATGGAAAATATCGCAAAACAATTTAAAACGTAAAAATGAAACCACAACACGTTTTTTAAATCCAATTTAATCAAAATTGACTATTAATAGTTCATTTATAATTCAAATAATGATATCGGAACAAAAACAACAACAAAACATAATCCGCATTTAAAAATAAACATAATTCACAAACATTTTATACCGGCTTGACTGACCGTACTCATAAAAAAATAATATTTATGTTAATAAATCTTTAAAACATAAAATAATCGCTGTAGAATGAATAATTGTTATTATGATTGAGTTTGCGATGATTTGTTCTGTTATCTTTAGTGGTTTTGTTGTTAAATTAGTTGCGTTTTGACCGGAAATTCATTTTTGCATTTGTGCTGTGTTGCCACGTTTAATAATTGAGGACAATGACATAGTGGTTGTTTTACATTTAAATCAATTTTTATTGAGAATTGTTGTTGTTTTATAAAAGATTTTAGTAAATTATTGTAGAATAAAAGTTTTTATGTAAGTTATAAAATGTATGGATTTTAAAATTGTGTTGATCTTTATGTTTGTGCGAAGTTGTTGTTTGAAGTTGGCATCGTTGCGTTGTCCGGGCCGGCTTGGTGCGCATTATTGTAGAAGCGTTGCAAAGTAAAGAGCCAAAAGAACAAACGTTAAATTGTGTGTCAAAAAACTGGTAAACGTCGTCGATCTACGCTTCGAATTTTGGGTAACTACTTGTAAAACTAGTTCTGCGATCTACGCAACGTATTTTATTAGAGTTATAATCACCGTTTTGGCTGCGAATCACGTTTGTAAAAATTGAGACGCCCCTTCGACATTTTGTTTTTCGATTTAGCCTTTTGCGAAAATTTACCAGTCCAAGCATACAGTTTGAGTTCTCCGCTGTTCTAGTCGATTGAAATCACACAAACCAAAATGCATACCAAATTAAAAACTAGTCGTAATTGCTCCGCTATCATTCACTACTCCTACCACTTGTACCTAGCAAAAAATTGCGAGCATTCAATCAAAGTACGTATTCGCCCAAACGATTGATCCCCATACAACCCATGAGCATGAATTTAACCTCTACGAAATCATTGTACGTTCCACAGAACCATGGGCGACCGAGGAGACGATAAGGGGGCCCGAGTGTACGTCGGCGGGCTCAATGACGGCGTTAAAAAGGAAGATCTCGAGTCCGAATTCGAGAAATACGGCAAACTGAACAGCGTCTGGGTGGCCTTTAACCCCCCCGGCTTTGCCTTCATCGAATTCAATAACATGACCGATGCAGAAACTGCCTGCGACAACCTCAACGGAACAGACTTCCTGGGCAGCAAACTACGCGTGGAAATCGCCAGAGGCAAGTCCCGAAGAGGCGGCAGCGGCGGCGGCGGCGGGTTCAGGGGGGGCCGCGGCGGCAGCCGAGGGGGCTCCTCGTTCAGAGGCAGCAGCGGGGGCGGCGGCTACGGGGACCGCAGTTTCCGCGGCGGTTCCGGGGGCAGGGGCGGCAGCAGAGGGGGCGGCCGTTTCGGCGGCGGAGACAGGTACGGAAGTGGCGGCGGCGGAGGCGGGGGCCGTGGCGGGTCCAGAGAGGGGGGCGCCAGGAGGTTCGGCAGTAGGGATTTCAACAGGAGAAGTGATGACTTTGGGGGCCGTTCGGATTACAACGGACGCGGAGGCGGCGGGGGCGGACGCAGGTTCGATAATGGCTCGAGATTCAGGTCCAGGTCACCCAACGCAGGACCACCAAGACATTAGATTTTAAGTTATACGTTCGTTTAAGTATTTTAAGTTTAGGTTCGATCTGATGGAAATAACCCTATTGTAATATTATTAAATTGTTAAGACTGCATGCAAAACAGTTTTTGTTTAATCTTTATTACTGTGATGTTATTTTTTAGGGTTTATATTGATTTTTTTATTTCAATCGAAAATGTATGAATGTACAAGTTTTGTACAAATATTGTGTGTAATTACATAATTCTAAACCAATTCGACTTTTATTTTGAATATATTAATACAATAATAAAATACCAGTAAGTAAAATGACTATTATATACTTAATTGTTATAAATTCCATTACCAAATATACTGTGAAGAGTGCTCGTGGTCATCATTTTCTATAGAAACTAGTCGCAAATTTTATATAAATTATTACAATAAATAAAAACACTAGTAAAATGTGACTTAATTACAGAGTTCTTATACTTGTTCATTTAATTGTTATAAAAACTCATTCAATTGCCTAAGGTGCTGTGGAGAAGGCCCTGTGCTTGATTGGTTAATCGCTTTCCATTTTGACATAGCAACTACCTATATTTCTATAGAAAATTATCTCTAGATCTAGAGATAATTTTCTATGGAAATATAGTTTCTTTGAGTCTTTAAAATTTGCAACTATAGTCTATAGTAGGTATAGACAATTATAAGAATAATAAAAACATATAAAATCATTATTTTCTGTTAGTAGCTAGGTAGGTAATTCAAAATTTTATAAATTAGGTAAGACAAATGATAAAACACTAAAAATCATATTTTTGACCTACCTTAACAATTGAAACATTCCATACAATTGCAATGTTTATTCAAATTCCGTTACAAATGGTCACTTAGTTATGTAAATCGTCACTAAATTAATCACACAAACTTTTTATTCACCACTTTTAACACCTATTGCACCCAACAAAATGGCGCTAAAAACAAAACACAATCGCAACCCGCACTGCCAACTATAAACAAATAAAAAATAAACAACCTTTAAAGAATAAAAACCATATTATATGTACTTATAATACATAAAACATATATTCTTTATTTTGTCATTATTTACTAAAAACCTCTTAAAACATTCCTAACCTCTAAAATTCGAAATTCAAAATTCGCCCGCTTCCTGCCGCCACATCGACCAATCAAGAGCGAGCACCAGTCCAAGGTCGGCACTCTTCGATATTCGTGAAGCGAATCGAGTTAATAAAAAAATAATATAAAGCCGGTCGAAAGGAAAAATGAATGTCACTAAATTTTCAACAGGCGTTGTGCGTAAATCAGTGTCTCTCATAGTGAAAAGAAACTTGCAGAAATCGGCAGCAGCAATGGTCAAAGTAAGTGAAGATTTTTTTATTGTGTGTTATGTAATTTTCGTTGTGTTTTGATCATGTTTTTCGGCTGTATAAATAGTTAAAAAGTAGAGGTTATGTTTTAGTTAAAAACCAATTTTTGGAGCGTTTCAGGGTGTTATGTAATAGTTACGTAATAAATAGTGATTACGGGGAGATTAAGAATCTATAAATAGGGGTTTAAATCATGGACATAGGTCAAATTTGATAAAAATTGGCAAAATCTATTTTTTACTTAAGGGGGCATACTGTAATGAAAACATAAATTCGTTAAGGGATACTACTGATAAAACATTTTTGTTTTAAGGTAGGAGATTCTCTTCCAAGCGTGGATCTCTTCGAAGATTTACCGACAAATAAAGTAAATTTGGCTGAATTATCCAAAAACAAGAAAATTATTGTTTTTGCTGTACCTGGAGCTTTCACACCCGGCTGTTCAAAGGTAAGTAATTAGTTTACCGCAAATCAACCTTGGTTACGGATTACATAATAAATAAAAAATGTAAATTGATTTGAAAGGTGACATTCTATAAAAATAAAGGAAACAATGGAAAAGTATAACATTGTTATTAAGGGGGGTTTCCACTTTGTTGGAAGATTATTTTAATTTTTTTTATTAAATAAGTATAGGTACAAATTAATTATACATATATATTTATAAATATATTCTTTTATTAAATAAGAATGAAACTTTATTTGTTGAAACATAAAAAAGAAGATAATAGACACACAGATCTACAACATTTTTGAACAGAAACCATATTTTGTTAGATTTTTGATGTGCTAAATCCAAAATCGACTTTAGAAATGCTACGAGTGTGACGTCGCGATGTTATAATATAAAATGTATTCCTAACATAATCAAATTCTTTGACATATATAATATTTTTACTTACGTATTTTAGTATAAAGTTCGTAAAATTTAAAATTCTAAATGTACTTTTCCTCGATTTTCAAACGATTATAATACTTTAAAGACTATTAAACATAACCCAGAAACAGATGTTGGATTCATTCGTAATTCTTGATACATCAGTTATAACATCGTGGCGTCACGATATCAAAAATCAAAAATTGTTTAAGAAATATAGAAATAAATTTTTAATGTCAAATGTCCCAACCCAAGGGTAGTATTTTTTAAAATCCCTGACGTTATTAAGGGACTTTACCTATAATTTTAGACCCATTTACCGGGCTACGTCGAAAAAGCCGACCAACTAAAATCCAGTGGAATCGCTGAAATTGTCTGCGTTTCCGTAAACGACCCATTCGTTATGGGAGCCTGGGCTAAAGACCAGAAAACATCAGGAAAAATAAGAATGCTGGCTGACCCTCAAGCTCAACTAGCCAAGGCTTTGGATCTGACAGTTGAAATAGCCCCATTGGGAGGGGTTAGGAGTAAGAGATACTCCATCGTCGCTGAAAATGGGGTTATTAAATCTCTGCAAGTTGAACCCGATGGTACCGGTTTATCGTGCTCTTTGGCTGACAAAATTGTTGTTTAAATTGTGTGTAAAAGTAATGATAAAAATAAATTAATATGTTAGGAGTACAGACGATTTTTATTAACCCCTAAAACATTTAATTTAACAGAAATACTTTTTTATTGTTTAACGCTTTCGATGTTTTCTGTAGGTTTGGCAACTTCTTCATTTTTCAGTGAGGATCCAGAAATAAAGTTCTCTCCTAAATGGATATTGGTTCTTATAAAAATTGAAGCTTTTTTTAGTCTGTAAGCTTCTTGGTCATTTATCTTTGGCATATGTGTCGATAAAACTCCATGACGTCCTAAAAATATATGAGATAAAACTTTCTAGACATTTTCAGTACATACCCAATCGGATAATAGACGTCATGTAAGGCAGAAAATTCGCTATATGCCCCATCTGTCGCACGAAAGCACAATCGACACAATTCGTTTCCCCCAAAATTGCTTTAGTCAAATTGTTTACAAATCTGGCTACTCCCACAGCTGTCGATAGAGAGATACACGAAGACGGGTCTTTGAATAGCTTCAAAATGTCGTCTTCAGCTTCGCAAATGTTACGCTGTATCAGCTGAGTGGTTGACTAAAGAAAAAATCGTATTATCTATGCAACTTTTTAAAGGTCATACTTGTGGTATATTGGCTTGCGGTCTAACTTGGGAAAAAACCGCCACAGTTGAGAGTGGGCCATGACCTCCAACTATGGGCGTCAAAATATCGCTAACGCTCCCCCCTATGTATTTCGCAATAAAATGGTTAGCTCTCATCGAAGATATCGACGTTATACCGATGATTTTCCTTGCGTCGTATACTCCAGCTTTTTTGTATTCCTTGGAAAAAATCATTAATGTTTATGCTGTGGTACACAGCAAACGGAAAAATATAGAACTGTATAGGATGACTCCGCGTTTGAATATTAAATCTTAAAGTTTTATCACAACTGTATTGAATCGTGCTTTGTTTTTATATTTTTCGGCTCTATACCTAGGCACGACTATATTTAAAGTCAAACTCAATGGTGTCTTACAAGATATATTGTTTTAATTTTCTATATTCAACAGAGAGGTAGAAACTCGACCCTGTCGAATGGTGCAGTCATTTATGTCTCTAGAAATTATTAAAAAAGGGTTCAGTCCAATGGTGCAGCAACTTCGGATTTCTATTCTCTTCAGAGACATAGAAACTCAAGCTTTTCGAATTTTACTGGCAATGATTTTCGTTAATGTCCCCGAGAATTATACAAAAACAGCGCAATGCAATATCGCAACGGTTTCGACTTCTCTTTACTCTACCAAGTTATAGAAACTGGAGTCTCTCTAATACTGTTCTAGTCAATATTTCTGAGAGTATAAAAAGAGGGTGTAATATTGCAAGAAATTTTGATCTTTTGATGGATGTAAGTAGTGAATTTTCTCATTTCTGCATATGATTTTGTTGAAAATAGTTCCTTTCTTTGGTTCCTTTGTCTGATTTTTATTTACCGTAACAACTCAGGTATGTAAAGCACAGAGGATATGATGTTAAGTATATTTATGTATTATAATATATTATATTATAAAGTACCGTAACAACTCAGGTATGTAAAGCACAGAGGATATGATGTTAAGTATATTTATGTATTATAATATAATATATTATATTATAAAGTAGGTACCTATATTTGTATTAAAAATTTCAGAGGTTATGTTAAAAAAATGATCGATATGCTAAGTATTAAACTTTAATAATTTAGTAATGAGGTCTGTTGGTAGACCCTGCACTATCTCCACTGGTATATGTTAGTACAGCAATATTTGGTAAATCTGGTTGATGAAAAAGTACACACCAGTGCAGGTTATTGTAGCATCTACGAACAAATGAATTAATGGCCCATTGGCAATTATTCCTTTAGGAAAAATATTCAACACAGCTTAATTAATTATTAAAATGAAAAAAATCACAATCATGTCGTATAAAGTTTTTTTTAAGCATAAAATAATTTTTATATTAATACTAGTTCAAAAGTGAAATTACGACCTCTATATATATCTAGTATACAGTATACTGTGGAGACTCCACTCCACTGGAGAGTATTGAAACGCTCGACTGACGAATACAAATCTATACCGTGGGGAGATTTAGAAAACCATATTCAAACGTGGCGTCATCCTATACACCTCTATAATTTTCCGTTTGCTGTGTAATATGAAATCTTACTTCGGAAACCATCGGAACTAAGCTCTCCACTGGAGGCGTTTGTATACAGAAAATACCCTTGGGGTTAAACTCAGCTGCGTATAGAGCTGCAGCTCGTACACTGTCGACATTTTGCTCGAACAGCTTCGCAGAAGTTTCGCCGGGTTTCCGTTGACAACCCCCTGCGTGTATTATAATATCTGCATCCTAGATAAGCTTAATTATAAATATAAAATTAACAAAATAATCCTACCTACCTCTATAGCTTGTCTAATAACGTGATTCCCCTTGAAGGATTTGACCTGAGTTCTTGTATCAATGTGACTCAAATCCTCAGCTATATTAAACACCTCTTTGTTGACATCATACAATTTTAGTTCATGTATATGAGGACTCTGCTTCAAAAGTAAAGAAATATTTCTACCTATGTTACTACAGGCATTCAAAACTGTTACTACAGGGTGAGTTGTAAAGACTTGTTTATGGGTAAATGTACAACATTTCCTTAACACAAACGGCAAAATCTTGTTGACTACAGACAATTTTGAGGAAAACATTTTTAATATGATACAAAGAATTTTGCTTACATCTTAGACATATGTCAAAACTTGTCATTTATTAGTTTTTTTTGTGATTTCTGGGTGGGTTAATTTTGGGATTACATAAATTCTAATGGATTATACAGAGTTTGAAATGCCGTCCTTTGCAGAATTCTCTAAGGAGTTAGCATATAGAACGCCCATATACGTTCATCCCGCAAGAAAAATAAATTACATCACCAAAAACTTGTGCTATACTGACATAATCAACAATCAAAAAAAGAATACTCAGAAGAAATGTAGAAGAAAAACTGTCATCAACAAGCTAGAAGAAACGTATTGGTCAAACTGGAAACCTAGCAAGGAAAACCAAGACGTATTTGAAGAATATAATGATAAAAAACACACCCACAGTAGTAAAAAATGCCATGGTGATACGTCCGAGTCCATTGTGGAGCACTTCACATCCAACAACTTCCAAAACTCCACCACATCCACCGACTACTTCGTGAAGAAGCGCGTCAGCAAGCAAAAACAATCCATAGACGTCCAAACTGAACTCAGCTCCATCGCGTTGACAAAATTGGAAGAAAAAAGCAAGTCAATAGAAAATTTGGCCTCCCCTGAAACCGTCAAGGAAGACGCGGCCCAAAAGAAGAAAACCCGGGATGAGACAAGCGAAAAAAAAGATCCCGTCAAGTCGGATAACGAAGACTTCTGGAACGTGATTGAAGAAGAAACGATGAATCTCCGAAGCACGTACAGTAGCGTGTCCATAAAGCACACGGACTCGTTGATAATCCTAAAGAAGAAACAAAATGAGTCGAAAGAGAAAGTGCAGCAACCTAAATGCATCAGGCTTTTTAAGAAACTTAAAACGGGGAGCGTGAATTTGAGTAGGAGCTATATGCGGGGTGGCTCGTATCCTTTGAGTTCCTGCCAAGGGTCTGGAAAGACCAGTTTGGTGCTCAGCAATAACAAGAATAAAGCGAAGAAAAGTAAAAATGTTTTGTACTAAAAAGGGTCCATATTGAGAAAATGTTCAATTGAATTAAAATTAAAGTATCATACAAAGTTTTAAGTTGTTTATTGTAAAAGTAGGTACCTATATGGATTTGGTGTTTGAAAATTAGAAAATCTAGTAATTTTGTTGGACAATTTATTGGAAATACAGTCCAAATTATAGAAAGATTGTAAAATTACTGTTGTGAATTCAATTGGGGCTTTTGAAAAAGATTTTATATAGGGTAAAGTAGACAGTTATCGGACACTTTATAGTTATTGGACAATTAACATTAATACTGTAAAAACAAGAGTTCTATAAATAGTTAGCTTAAAGTCAAATCATTAGATGATGCTGTATACAATTAAAAATTTATCAGTCGTAATAATATAGAACTAAGTACTTTATTTTGGGTCCAATATAGGACAAAAAAGTTCGCACGTGGTAAGATTTTTGTTTTTTTGTCAAGAGCAGGGCTATGTTTAAATTACAATAAAAATATTTCTAAAAAGTGTACAGATCAGTGTGTGATATAAATGTGTTCCTCATGGGTTAAACATTGTCACTTTAATGCGTTTTAATTTTAATTCTGAAAACAAACAGTAAAATGGCCAGTGTCCAATTACTGGTTGGTAAAAAATGTAAATTTCTTTTATTGGACATATGTCCAATATCATCCTCTATTTGTATGCCGGACATTTAACATCCAATTCTTATGTCAAATTATCCCCTGAATCCGAAAAGACCATCAAAAACTATAAAAGGTAAACAGTTTTTGAGATATAGTCAATTCCATATTATATGTAAAATTGATTATATTTCAAAAACTGTTCTACTTTTTTAACTTTTGACGACATTTTCGGATTCAGCGAATAATATTTTATAGGAATTGACTGCAAAATAACTTGGATACAAATTGCTGTTGACGAGAATTATTAGTGGCTGCTTTTTCGCTATGATATATTTGACTAATTCATTTTTAGAGAGTAAGTAATTTAGTGATTTCTTCGTCACAGGACATCTTGCAGAATATCACTGATTTAAATACAGTGCATGATAGAGAACATAAAAAAGTAATGGAAACAAAATTAATAAATTCGGAAAATACTTTTAACATACCACCCGAAAAAATATTAGATAACAAACTAGAGATACCACACTTAAGTGTTAATTAATGATATTTGCAACAAACTATTTTAGAAGTCAGTTGATTTTTTAATAATAGTTTTATAAAAACATGCAAAAAAGTATAGTAATTGGACCCATATGGGTCAAAAAAAGTTGTTATGTATATAAAAAGTTGTTATGTATATAAAAATTGTATGTCCAATTGACCATAGTTATTGGACATACAATTTTTATATACATAACAACTTTACATCAAATAACATATATTGTTAAATATTTTTTAAAGATAAATTGGTTTTAGGTAATTTTTTATTTCGTTTTTGAAAATATCATATAATTCATATATTTAGGAATAAGTAGTTACCTTCAGAATCCAGAAAAGGGGATGAGGAATCCGAGAAAGAAATATATGAATTATATGATATTTACAAAAACGAAATAAAGAAAATTACCTAAAACAGCAATTTATCTTTAAAAAATATTTAACAATTTATGTTATTTGATGTAAAGTTGTTATGTTTATATAAAAATTGTATGTCCAATAACTATGGTCCATGTGTCCAATTACTATACTTTTTTGCATGTTTTTATAAAACTAATATAAAAATTATTTTTAAGTAAACGTAAATAAAGTTTAAACAAACAAACTATCTTTTTATAATTGTATAAGAAAAAAACTAAAATCTTTAAAAGAATAATATTCCTTAAGTGTCAAATATCCAATAAATAAGGGGTTTACCCTATACATTTTTATAAATGGCGATTTTTTTTATCTGTTTTGGAAAAATAACTGTTGTGGATTCAAATGGAGCTTTTGAAAAAGGTAATTCTGGTTTTATAAATTAAAAAAATTGGCATTTTGGTCGGCTATTTTGTGGAAATACAGTTTAGGAATACTGCCTTTTTATTTATTTTGTAAAAAAATAAATTACTGTTGTGGCTTCATTTGGAGCTTTTAAATATGTTTTATAAATTAAAAAAATGGAAAGATGGAAATACAGTCCAATTAAGAAGAATACCTTTTTGTTTAATTAATTTGGTAACCAATACATTTTGTTAGTATTGCAATGACATAGGTCGTTATATAAAAGTGTTTGGTATCATGATATAAAATATTTATTAGGTAAAATTTTTCAATAATAAAAAAATCACTAAACTTAACATATATATTGCAACTAATAGTAAAACTGTGCGAAATAGACATATAGAAATATGAAATTACAGTGACCATTTAGTTTTATTATTTACATAATTACAATAATTGATGATTTTTGATTACTCACCAAAATTAAACCTTATCACAAAAAGAAAACAGTTTGCGTCAAATAAAAATATGTCCAGTGTTATTTTGATTCTGTTGGTTTTACATGAGAAACACAAACTTATTGGTGAGGCTACATTTTTTAACGTAAAATTTTGGAAGGCATTTTCAAGTACCAAGCCATTAAAAACCCGACTTATTTCTATATGACTACTATATCATATCACAAAGAGTTAAAAATTATATGTTCACATAGCACTTTAGAGTGCTGAAAAATACTTAAATATATCACTGGTAGTTTGTAATTGAATATATTACCCATGTAAGTAATAATTAAGTGAGGAAAACACAAAACCATTAAAATGGCACAACTACGGTGGAATATTCGAGGTTTGGCTCAATTTTTTGAGAGATTTTGTGTTTTGTAATATTTATTCTGTGGGTACCTATGGGTATAATTTTTTTGAGTGAGATATTTACTTATTGGTACTTTTTAGTTTTACCGAACTTACTACAACCAAAATAGGCATTCTTTTTTCTTGAATTATTTCAGGTACTTTTTCAGACTACAAAATTTCCAGAGGGGCAAGTAAAAAATACCAATAATATTAGTTTTAAAGAACTGTTAAGTGTTTATGGGTAATATGTTAGTAAAAAATAATATGTTATATCCTAAAAATAACTAATAAAGGTGATTATAGAATTTTTTGACAAAATTTCTTCATACTCCTTACTCATTACTCACAATACATTACTTCACTCCTAAGACATCATTTCACAATTATAAAATTATTCACTCACACAATTTTAAAAAAGTCTTTTAAATTTGTTAAAAAGTCCTATAATGCATAATCCTACTTTTTCGAACAACAATTGTTATATTTACTCCCAATTTAAGACAGTACAGGGGATTTAAAAAGTACTTTGGTAAATTTCAAGAGTATTCACCATAAAAATATGATACAGTGACAAACTTTGTAACTCATTGATAAAATAATGTTTC
The DNA here is from genome assembly GCA_921294245.1 of Brassicogethes aeneus. Lineage (NCBI taxonomy): Eukaryota > Metazoa > Arthropoda > Insecta > Coleoptera > Nitidulidae > Brassicogethes > Brassicogethes aeneus. The sequence goes on from OV121138.1 coordinate 5,545,421, forward strand.
TTTTAACACTAGTTAAAAAATCAACCACTTTTCCCAATAAAAATCCACGTTCAAGCATCTGAATTACAATTTTCTGGAAAAACTAATCCTGATGGATGGAAATTAGAAAATTTAACTCTTTGATAAAACAATGTTTCATTTTAACACTGGTTAAAAAATAAACCACTTTTCCCAACAAAAATCCACGTCCAAGCATCTGAATTACAGTTTTCTGGAAAAGCTAATCCTGATGGATAAAAATTAGAAAACTTAACATTTTGGACAAACGCTTTTGATGAAGTATAGTCCAAGTAAGAAGAGGAACGCCTTTTTATTTAATTTGGCAATTTTTTTATCATCAAATTCATCAAAGTACTCTTGTATCAACCTGCATAGATAGGGGCAGTTATTTTATTTTATTAGTGTGGCAGTTGTGGGCAGCAATTTTGTAACGATAAAATTCCAAAAAGTGATTGAAGAGAATGGACGTTTTTTTTTTTCGAAAAATACAGGGTGTTGCCTAGAAAATTATATGGCATTAATATGGCTCCAAAATTGGTCGAGGGTTTAGAAACAGTGGAAAATCATCTATAGTTTAGAGTAAGGCCAAAATATTTCCACTTGTATTGACTTTTGAGCAAATTTTGTTATGTGTAGAATTTTAAGATTTTAGCAATGATTATTTCTGCCTTGGTTTGTTTGTTGTTGCTAGAATCAAAATTCTGGTGTACAAAAATATATAATAAACGTTTTTCCAATGTTTTCATGTTTTTAATGGAACTGCCCGCCAAATATCGCATCAAAAACGCAATGAGATATCGTTGTTACTGTTTTAAAAGCAAATAAATAGATTATTGGGGGTGCCGTGTTGGAGACAGTCGTCAGCACTAAAAAGCATTAATTTAATCACTTTAACAACACTTTTGACACCACCTTCGATTTAATTTTGTATTTTTTTTTAAATTTTTATTGAGGTTCCTTTGAAGATGTAGCTGTTTCAGGCCATACAGATGGTAGACTGCCCATAAGCGGGGTCTTGCACAGGTTTGTGGGCGATGTTGGTCGCCCTGTTAGCTCGTCTCACCAACAGAAAACCGACAATTCGCCACCGTGGTCTCCGGTGTGACGCCAGGCTGTCACTGAACGTGCTTTTTGCTGAAAAAAATAGAAAAATAATGAAATTCAAAAAGTCTTGATTTTCAAAATTTAGTAGACAATTTATGTGAAATTAAGTGTAACTAAGAATACGCATAACACAACAATTGTGAAATTTTTATAATTGATGTTTTTGATAGGGTTTCTAAAAATATAGTCCTGAAATGTAAAATTTTAAAAATTTAGTTACTTTAGAAGACGATTTTGTAAAAATTTAGTAATAAAAAAGACGCATAACAAGAACATTACATAGAATATTTTGGTGTTTACATGGTGTTTCTGAGAAAGCTAATTCTGATTTTTAAAATTGAGAAAATTGAGTAACTTTAGCAGACGATTTTTGTGAAATTTAGTGTTAATAAGAAGACGCATAACAGAAAAATTGTGAAAGTCTTATATTTTGGTTTAAACTTGTTTTTGATAGTCCTGATATTTAAAATTTAGAAAATTTAGTTTCTTTAGTAGACAATTTTGTAAGAATTTATTAATAAAAAATAAGACGCATAACAAGAACATTACATAGAATATTTTGGTGTTTACATGGTGTTTCTGAGAAAGCAAATTCTGATTTTTAAAATTGAGAAAATTTGGTAACTTTTGCAGACGATTTTTGTGAAATTTAGTGTTAATAAGAATAAGCATAACAGAAAAATTATGAAATTCTTATATTTTGGTTTAAACTTGTTTTTGATAAGGTATCTGAAAAAGCTAGTCCTGATATTTAAAATTTAGAAAATTTAGTTACTTTGGTATACAATTTTGTAAAAATTTAGTAAAAAAAATAAGACGTTAACAAGAACATTACATAGAATATTTTGGTGTTTACATGGTGTTTCTCAGAAAGCTAATTCTGATTTTCTAAATTGAAAAAATGTAGTAACTTTAGCAGACGATTTTTGTGAAATTTAGTGTTAATAAGAAGACGCATAACAGAAAAATTGTGAAATTCTTATATTTTGGTATAAACTTGTTTTTAATAAGGTGTCTGAAAAAGCTAGTCCTGATATTTTAAATTTAGAAAATTTAGTTACTTTGGTACACAAATTTGTAAAAATTTAGTAAAAAATAAGACGCATAACAAGAACATTACATAGAATATTATGGTGTTTACATGGTGTTTCTGAGAAAGTTAATTCTGATTTTTAAAATTGAGAAAATGTAGTAACTTTAGCAGACGATTTTTTTTATTGAGAAATTTTGGTAACTTAAGCAGAAGATTTTTGTGAAATTTAGTGTAAATAAGAAGACGCATAACAGAAAAATTGTGAAATTCTTATATTTTGGTTTTAAACTTGTTTTTGATAGGGTTTCTAAAAAAGCTAGACCTGATATTTAAAATTTAGAAAATTTAGTTACTTTGGTACACAATTTTGTAAAAATTTAGTAAAAAAAAATAAGACGCATAACAAGAACATTACATAGAATGTTTTGGTGTTTACATGGTGTTTCTAAGAAAGCTAAGTCTGATTTCTAAAATTGAGAAAAAGTAGTAACTTTAGCAGACGATTTTAGTGAAATTTAGTGTTAATAAGAATACGCATAACAGAAAAATTGTGAAATTCTTATATTTTGGTATAAACTTAATGTTTTTGATAAGGTTTCTGAAAAAGCTAGACCTGATATTTAAAATTTTAAAAATTTAGTTACTCTAGTAGACAATTTTGTGAAAATTTAGTAATAAAAAATAAGGCGCATAACAAGAACATTACATAGAATATTTTGGTGTTTACATGGTGTTTCTGACAAAGCTAATTCTGATTTTTAAAATTGAGAAAATTTGGTAACTTTAGCAGACGATTTTTGTGAAATTTAGTGTTAATAAGAAAACGCATACGAGAAAAGTTGTAAAATTCTTATATTTTGGTATAAACTTGTTTTTGATAGGGTGTCTGAAAAAGCTAGTCCTGATATTTAAAATTTAAAAAATTTAGTAACTTTGGTACACAATTTTGTAAAAATTTAGTAAAAAAAATAAGACGCATAACAAGAACATTACATAGAATATTTTGGTGTTTACATGGTGTTTCTAAGAAAGCTAATTCTGATTTTCTAAATTGAGAATTCTTATATTTTGGTATAAACTTGTTTTTGATAGGGTGTCTGAAAAAGCTAGTCCTGATATTTAAAATTTAGAAAATTTAGTTACTTTGGTCCACAATTTTGTAAAAATTTAGTCAAAAAAATAAGACGCATTACATAGAATATTTTGGTGTTTACATAGTGTTTCTTTAAAGCAAATTCTGATTTTCTAAATTGAGAAAATGTAGTAACTTTAGCAGACGATTTTTGTGAAATTTAGTGTAAATAAGAAAACGCATACGAGAAAAGTTGTGAAATTCTTATATTTTGGTATAAACTTGTTTTTGATAGGGTTTCTGAAAATGCTAGATCTGATATTTAAAATTTAGAAAATTTAGTTACTTTAGTAGACAATTTTGTAAAAATTTAGTTATAAAAAAGAAGACGCATGACAAGAACATTACATAGAGTATTTTGGTGTTTACATGGTGTTTCTGAGAAAGCTAATTCTGATTTTTAAAATTGAGAAAATGTAATAACTTTAGCAGACGATTTTTGTGAAATTTATTGTTAATAAGAAGACGCATAACAGAAAAATTGTGAAATTCTTATATTTTGGTATAAACTTGTTTTTGATAGGGTGTCTGAAAAAGCTAGTCCTGATATTTAAAATTTGGAAAATGTAATTACTTTAGTAGACAATTTTGTAAAAATTTAGTAAAAAAAATAAGACGCATAACAAGAACATTACATAGAATATTATGGTGTTTACATGGTGTTTCTGAGAAAGCTAATTCTGAATTTTAAAATTGAGAAAATTGAGTAACTTTAGCAGACGATCTTTGTAAAATTTAGTGTTAATAAGAAGACGCAAAACAGAAAAATTGTAAAATTCTTATATTTTGGTTTAAACTTGTTTTTGATAGGGTTTCTGAAAAAGCTAGTCCTGATATTTAAAATTTAGAAAATTTAGTTACTTTGGTACACAATTTTGTAAAAATTTAGCAAAAAAAAATAAGACGCATAACAAGAACATTACATAGAATATTTTGGTGTTTACATGGTGTTTCTGAGAAAGCTAATTCTGATTTTTAAAAATGAGAAAATGTAGTAACTTTAGCAGACGATTTTTGTAAAATTTAGTGTTAATAAGAAGACGCATAACAAAAAAATTGTGAAATTCTTATATTTTAGTATAAACTTGTTTTTGGATAGGTTCTGAAAAAGCTAGACCTGATATTTAAAATTTAGAAAATTTAGTTACTTTGGTACAACAATTTTGTAAAAATTTAGTAAAAAAAATAAGACGCATAACAAGAACATTACATATAATATTTTGGTGTTTACATGGTGTTTCTGAGAAAGCTAATTCTGATTTTTAAAATTGAGAAAATTTAGTTACTTTAGCAGACGATCTTTGTGGAATTTAGTGTTAATAAGAAGACCTATAACAGAAAAAAGTTATCCTACCCAAAATATATTTAAGGCAATAAATAAAAAAGGTGTGGTGTAGGGTAAGAAAGAATAAAGGTAAAAAGTAACTAGAGATTTCAAAGTTCATTGCTATAAAGTCGTAGCCCAAAGTGAATCGGTCTCTTAGTAGTTTGTTAAAAAATAAAGAAGCAAGGCAAAAACGCGCGGCCCCATCCTCGCCCCTGCGTACCCCTGCATAGGGGCGACATTCGCACGGCTCGCCGCAACGTTCCGCCGCTCGAGTGCCATTGAAACACACGAGTGCGCTATACTTCATACCGGTAATGACAAAAAAGAAATAAAAAGTAAAATCTCTCTTTTCTTATATTTCACAATTAAAAACGCGGCTGACGTCAGTCGCTGACTACAAAAACTCATTGCAATAATGCACCTAGCTTTCTTTCAATACTCCAATGAGAGGTGCAGGGCTGGATTTGCCCGAAACGTCATAAAAAAATAAAATAATTAAATATAAAGTCATTCTTCATATGCACTATTAGAACTATATTTCAATAAAAAAATTTAAATAATAAAAAAAAAAATTGGAAAAGCTAGTTCTGATTTTTTAACTTTTTTTGCTCAGAGCGCAATATTTGCAATCCGGCTCTAACCCGACGCGAACTGCTTGTTAACAAATTTTAATTAATTAAAAAAAGCGTTACGAATATAATTTTTAAAACACGCTTCGCCGACTCTCTATTCCACGGTTTAAATCAACACCCCACACAAATTAAAATTATTTTTAGCAAAAATATGTTTTCAAACAAAAATACACAGCTTTCTGTGTTAAAACTCCATTTTTGTTTTCAAATTTTGAAGTCGATGAAAAATTTTAAATGATTTATTATTATTAATCTTTTTCAAGCCAAAAAATTCGATGCCAGATGTTACAAACGTTTGTTGGCCCAACTGTTTGTTGTACAAACACTTCAAAGAAAACAGGAATTGTTAGCTGTATTTTTATTAGGTGCGTCAATAATTTTAAACCGCACGCAAATTTTTTAAATATATTCTTACAACGTTACGATCTTGAATTGACCTTCACCTTCACCAAATTGTAGTAGGTAAGTACCAAACGATTTTTTTACGCTACCAAAATATTTAACTAGAAAAACAAGTTACGTAACTTTATCCCACGCATTTAAACAATACGAGGTGATCCAAAACCTTGTATTTTGTTTGTTTTGTTTTTCATACAACGGGAGACAAAATCAATGCAAACCACTTTCCCTACCATGCATTTTTTATGCCCCTCATCACAATCGATATTCGGACCAGTCTATCTTGCATATCTCATCTCTACATCTACTTACTTGTTGCATTTTTTCGAAATCCAAGTACGGCCGTTGCATATGGCTGTGCCTAAGGTGTCTGGATCTTTTCCTGGGCGAAGCTTCGTAGTGCAAAAGTTTGGGTGGCGGGCTCAAAGACCGGCCTTTGTGTAGCAACTGTTTCCTGCCCGGTTTCACCGCCTCGATTGGTGGAGAAGTCCGGAATTGCACTGGAGTCGCCATGCTCGCCAAGAGATGGTGGACCTGATAGGAAAAAATGAAAATTTAGGGATTTCTTTAGACGATTTAGAGGATGTACACTATGATAATTAGGATGGTGATAAAAGGAGTATTTTTGGTGATCGCTTTTAATATAATAAGAAAGGTTAGTTTTGTAATTTTTGGTAGTTTAGGAGTTTTGGTGGGCGATTATGTTGAAGTTGGTTATAATAATCATCGTGATCACAAATTTTTGTTAATTGGTGGAAAAGTTCGCAATTGTACAGGTGTTGCAATACTGGACAAGATTAAGTGAACCAGATATGAGAAAAGTAAAATTTAGGACATTTTTCAAAAGATTTAGAGGATGTAGAGTATGTAAATTGGGATAGTGATAAAATAAATGAATTTGGTGATCGTTTTCACTATAATAAGCAGGGTTTTGGTACTGTAGCTCGCCAAGAGATGGTGGACCTGATGGGAAAAAATGAAAATGTAGGGATTTCTTTAGACGATTTAGAGGATGTACACTATGATAATTAGGATGGTGATAAAAGGAGTATTTTTGGTGATCGCTTTTAATATAATAAGAAGGGTTAGTTTTGCAATTTTGATAGTTTAGGAGTTTTGGTAGGCGATTATGTTGAAGTTGGTTATAATAATCATCGTGATCACAAGTTTTTGTTAATTGGTGGAAAAGTTCGAAATTGTACAGATGTTGCAATACTGGACAAGATTTAGTGAACCAGATATGAAAAAACAAAAATTTTATGACATTTTTCAAAAGATTTAGAGGGTGCAGAGTATGTAAATTGGGATGGTGATAAAATAAATGAATTTGGTGATCGTTTTCACTATAATAAGCAGGGTTTTGGTACTGTAGTCGCCATGCTCGCCAAGAGATGGTGAACCTGATGGAAAAAATGAAAATGTAGGGATTTCTTTAGACAATTTACAGGATGTACAGTATAATAATTAGGATGGTGATAAAAGGAGTATTTTTGGTGATCGCTTTTAATATAATAAGAAGGGTTAGTTTTGTAATTTTCATAGTTTAGGAGTTTTGGTAGGCGATTATGTTAAAGTTGGTTATAATATTCATCGTGATCACAATTTTTTGTTAATTGGTGGAAAAATTCGCAATTGTACAGGTGTTGCAATATTGGACAAGTTTTAGTGTACCAGATATGAAAATATAAAAATTTAGGAAATTTTTCAAAAGATTTAGAGGATGTAGAGTATGTAAATTGGAAAGGTGATAAAATAAATGAATTTGGTGATCGTTTTCACTATAATAAGCAGGGTTTTGGTACTGTAGTCGCCATGCTCGCCAAGAGATGGTGAACCTGATAGGAAAAAATGAAAATGTAGGGATTTCTGTAGACGATGTAGAGGATGTACAGTGTAATAATTAGGATGGTGATAAAAGGAGTATTTTTGGTGATCGCTTTTAATATAATAAGAAGGGTTAGTTTTGTAATTTTGATAGTTTAGGAGTTTTGGTAGGCGATTATGTTGAAGTTGGTTATAATAATCATCGTGATCACAATTTTTTGTTAATTGGTGAAAAAGTTCTGAATTGTACAGGTGTTGCAATACTGGACAAGATTTAGTGAACCAGATATGAAAAAATAAAAATTTAGGACATTTTTCAAAAGATTTAGAGGATGTAGAGTATGTAAATTGGGATGTTGATAAAATAAATGAATTTGGTGGTCGTTTTCACTATAATAAGCAGGGTTTTGGTACTGTAGTCGCCATGCTCGCCAAGAGATGGTGGACCTGATAGGAAAAAATGAAAATTTGGGGATTTCTTTAGACGATTTAGAGGATGTACAGTATGATAATTAGGATGGTGATAAAAGGAGTATTTTTGGTGATCGCTTTTGATATAATAAGAAGGATTGGTTTTGTAATTTTGATAGTTTCGGAGTTTTGGTAGGCGATTATGTTGAAGTTGGTTATAATAATCATCGTGATCACAAATTTTTGTTAATTGGTGGAAAAGTTCGCAATTTTACAGGTGTTGCAATACTGGACAAGATTTAGTGAACCAGATATGAAAAAATAAAAATTTAGGACATTTTTCAAAAGATTTAGAGGATGTAGAGTATGTAAATTTGGATGGTGATAAAATAAATGAATTTGGTGATCGTTTTCAACATAATAAGCAGGGTTAGTTTTTTAGTTTTGATAGTTTAGGAGTTTTGGTAGGCGATTATGTTGAAGTTGGTTATAATATTCATCGTGATCACAAATTTTTGTTAATTGGTGGAAAAGTTCGCAATTGTACAGGTCTTGCAATACTGGACAAGATTTAGTGAACCAGATATGAAAAAATAAAAATTTAGGAAATGTTTCAAAAGATTTAGAGGATGTAGAGTATGTAAATTTGGATGGTGATAAAATAAATTAATTTGGTGATCGTTTTCAATATAATAAGCAGGGTATAAAAAGTTTAGGGGTTTTGGTACTACATTCTGTTAAAGTGGGATGTAATTATCATCGAGGTCACAATTGTTTTTTAATTGATAACTTTTTTCATGATGAAGAGCTCTTTTTCGTATGACAAAACAAAACGTTCATGTTTTTTTTTAAATAACTTACTTCTTCATCGCTTGATCCAGAATGTTGGACTGCGCCATCTTCCCCGAAGCATTTGTAAGGTGAACATGATGTCGATGGGCTCAAATTGCCATAATGTGACATATTTTCTTCATTTTCAGGGGTGTATCTTTTATGACAATCACCCATTTGGGACCATTTTCTTTTTTCTGGTAAGCAGACTGAAGCTGCCCTTAATGGTCTCACCTAGGAAATTGTTTTAATCGATTTGTTTTTTTAAAATTAATTATGTTACCTGTTCCACTACCTTTTTGTTACTATTTATAACCTCGAGCTCCTCCTCAGAGCTATGAGCGTCCTGCTGATCAGGCGCAGGGCTGTCGACTGAACACCCTGTATCTGCCGGAGATATACTAGATGTTTTGTCACGTACTACTGAAAAAAATGATGTGTCCATCATAGAGCATATTTGCGATAATTAAGGTATTAAAAATTGCTATTTTTAGTAACGGAAAATATTGATTATAATTTTAATTATGTTATAAATCATGGTTTGTAAGTTATATCACCATTTTGATAACATGCAATCATACGTTATTATAATTAACATTTTAGTCGCTGTGCATTTGGATTAAAACTTAAAACCACTTGATCAATAATAAACTACACAATATACTATTTATAATGTAGAGTCCAAAAGACATTCGGTTCTGTGGTTTTATATGTTATATCCTCAAAATAATTTTAATTGAAAATCTAAGTTGGCGGTCGCAAAGCTGTCTTGATTAAAAATCGATAATTATTTTATTAACACAGCAAATGTCCGTGCTGAAATCCGAAGGGTCATTAGAAATTATAATCGGTTTAGGCAGAGGAGATAGAGACTTAAATTTTATATAATCGATAGGAAAATTTATTCACCCCGCAGCTTCAACATTCACTTTTCCGCATGACGGGCTCGCGTCAGAAAAATGTATGAACTTTATGGCGATATTAATTATGATGTTTTGTCGTCAACAAGTTGTTTATGTCAAAGGAGATCTTTTTAATAAAATAGAATTCAAATAAAATTAAAAAGATTTTATTGAAGTAAGTTGTTATGAATATGACTGTAATTTGGCGATTTTTTCATTTTATTAGAAAATTCAAGTCTTTATTTAGATGATTTTAACGAAGTGTGGAGTGAATTTAAAGAAAGTAAAACAAAAAAGTATATCGGTTATTATTTTTGTAATAAAGAGCTAGATAATTTAATATTTAAAAAAATATTAGATAGTTTTATAGAAGAAAGGAGTAAAATTTAGGATGTTAATAAAACAACTTATATTGGTTATAATTAAAGCTTCTTTTGTTCAAGATAATGAATTTTGTGTTTTAAATGTTTTTGAGTTTTTTCAAGATTCTTTTGAGAAGTATGTATGGTGTGAAATTTAGGATGGTAATAAAAAAAATATTGGTGATATTTTTCACGATGAGCGATATTTTTGCATTTTTGAAAATTCAGTAATTTTTTTGGATGGCATTGAGGATGTATGGTGTAAAATTTAGAATGGTGGTAATAAAATTAAAATTGTTGATAATATTTGATATGAACATATAGTTTAATTGTACCAGTTTTGCCATAGTGGACAAGATATAGTGAACCAGATATGAAAAAATGAAAATTTTGAACACTTTTCTAAAGATTTGGAGGATGTAGAGTATGTAAATTGAGATGGTGATAAAATTAATGAATTTGGTGATCGTTTCACTACCATAAGCAGGGTTAGTTTTTCGGTTTTAATAGTTTAGGGGTTTTGGTACACCATTCTGTTGAAGTCGGTTATAATTATCATCGAGGTCACAATTTTTTGTTAATTGTTGAAAAAGTTCGGAATTGTACGTGTTGCAATACTGGATAAGATATAGTGAACCAGATATGAAAAAAATAAATTTTAGGACATTTTTCAAAAGATTTAGAGGATGTAGAGTATGTAAATTGGGATGGTGATAAAATAAATGAATTTGGTGGTCGTTTTCACTATAATAAGCAGGGTTTTGGTACTGTAGTCGCCATGCTCGCCAAGAGATGGTGAACCTGATAGGAAAAAATGAAAATTTAGGGATTTCTTTAGATGATTTAGAGGATGTACAGTATGATAATTAGGATGGTGATAAAAGGAGTATTTTTGGTGATCGCTTTTAATATAATAAGAAGGGTTAGTTTTGTAATTTTGATAGTTTAGGAGTTTTGGTAGGCGATTAAGTTGAAGTTGGTTATAATATTCATCGTGATCACAATTTTTTGTTAATTGGTGGAAAAGTTCGCAATTGTACAGGTGTTGCAATACTGGACAAGATTTAGTGTACCAGATATAAAAAAATAAAAATTTAGGACATTTTTCAAAATATTTAGAGGATGTAGAGTATGTAAATTGGGATGGTGATAAAATTAATGAATTTGGTGATCGTTTTCACTACCATAAGCAGGGTTAGTTTTTCGGTTTTAATAGTTTAGGGGTGTGGTCTCGGGTGTGGTACACCATTCTGTTGAAGTATGTTATAATTATCAGGTAACAATTTTTTGTTAATTGATTGCTTTTTGTGTGGCATTAAGGATGTATGGTGTAAAATTTTGGATGGTACTAAAAAAAAAAAATTTCTGATAATATTTGATATGAACATATAGTTTGATTTTAAATTTTAGAAGATTTAACAGTTTTGAAGAACGATCAAAATAGAGTACACTTAGGTGAATAAGATATTTTTTTTGTACATTGGTAATATTCTTTTAGATGAAGAGCGACTTTTAAATTCTTCAGAAATTAAAACTGTTACATTTATTTCTTTTTTTTAGGATTCACATCCAATATACCTATTACATAAACGACTAAATTTTCTATTTTACAGCTATAAGAATAACTATTCAGTACTAATCTGGCAACCGTGGGAGTATGGAGTTGATTCCAAGAAATGCGTGTGGTTTCGAATTAAAAACTTTATTAATTTGTCTCCAGAAAGTAAATAACTTTTAACCACATAGGTAGTTTTATATACTTAGAATTTTTATAATTTTCCTTAATTATTTTTTTTTATTTTTCAGGATTGTTCACCATTTAAAACATTCTAATAAATCTCGAACTTGAACAAAGGTATTTAAAAAATTGCATTTAAGAAACAATGAATTCTGAACGCGAACTCGCAATAAATTAATAAGATTCAAAACAATTCGTGCTTGGGTGTGGTGAACCATCCCAAGAATAATAAACAATAACTTAAAAAACCAAAGCAGTTAATTGCATTTTTATTAAACCATCCTTAAAGTTTAAGAAAACATTTCTCAAATTAAAAAAAATAATTACTCAATTGTTAAACATTTTCATATTTTTTTTAACCTGTTCCTAAATTATAAATGTTATGCTTTTATACAGGATCATCTAAATTATGCTTGAAACTCCCAAATTTCCAACTATCCGATTACCTGTACACTTTCTTCCATTGTCTAAGGTATTGCCAGAATAAAATTACATATTGAGGTTTTTTGGCGGTCATTTGGCAACATGTGGTCGTTCCACACGACCTTTACAATGTTAATTACTATAGCAAGTTGCTATTAGAAAATTAAACCTTACAAATGTGTTTTAAATATGTACGCGTATATATACGAACTATAAATATACATATACAGTATAACATACTTACATAGATATTTTTAAACTTGATTGAACATTTCGTTATTTTAACACAAAACTTCATTTTTTAATGTACGAGGTGTGTTCAGAAAATATCGGGAATTTTAGTTTTTTGAAACAAATATTTATTTATTCGTCTACATTAATGTTGTCGCCTTCAAAATAGTCCCCATTGGATATTATGCACATGTGCCAGCTATTCTTCCAATACTCGCACAGAAAAAACGCTAGCATAGCATGAATGAGTGAACCATTAAACCAATGGGATCTTGTAATCCGTGTTCCTGAATAACAGTTCCTATAATACCAATAGGTAGTTAGCACTTGGTTTATAATCGTATATTGTTTTTAAATTAACAACAAAAGTTATCGCTCCTAAATCTATTGATATTCATATTGATATTTATTTGTTAGAATGGTAGAATGTTATTGCATTAAATACTAATTTAATTTATTTAATAACGTTACTAGTATACTAGTATACATTTAACGCAATAAATTCTTTGACATTTAGGCAAAATATTTTCCTATTTTGGTTTAATAGTAATTAATTGAGCAAATAACAATTTAGATTGCTTCAATTTTAATGCATTCAATGACAGCGCTGTTCTTGGTACTATGATAGATTTTTTTCTGTGCGAAACACTTCTAAAACTCGATCTTTGGGATAGCCTTTAGTTCTTTCGGCGATGCGCTTTTAATATCATCTATGCTTGCAAAACGACGGCCCTTTAAGGTTCTCTTTATTTTTGGAAATAGGAAAAAGTCAGACAGAGGCATGTCTGGCGAATATGGAGGCTGGGGCATCATTACAGTATTGTTTTTGGCCAAAAATTTTGTTCAAAATTTAACAACTTTAGAACAAATTTTGCTGCCACGCGTTTCATACCCAAAACATTCGAAACAATTTCATGGGATGAGCCAAGCGATATACCAACATCATCAGCGACTTCTCTGATGGTTTATAACCATTTCTTCCACTTTTTCCATGTTTTTATCGGTTGTTAATGTGCTTTTGCGTTCGGGGCCTTCATCATCTTCAACGTCTTCACGGCCATCTTGGAAACTCTTATACCACTTGTAAACTCTTGTTTTACTTATAGCAGACTCACTATAGGCCTTTGTTTACATTTCACAGAATTAATTTCATTTTTTAAGCAAAATTGGATACAAATTCTTTAATCCATTTCTTTTAACGAACGAAAAATCGCCGAGCTCATAAAACACGTTTAACCTTAGCGGCTGCCACAGACAAAGTAAACAATGAAAACAGCTAACGTTTTTATCATACTTCGGGGGCATGTATACCAACATAATAAAGAAAATTTTATGACAACCGGACCCTCCGAACCCGCGAAATTTAACAATTCCCGTTATTTTCTGAACACACCTCGTATATTCATCACAAGATTTAAGAATTGCCATATATTGTTATAGCAATAAAATTATTATTTTTAAATCGTCTATTAAAACTGCTAAACTAAATTAAAATATTTTTAAAAATTAACAATATTCAAACGTTAAAATTAGAAGTTAATGTAACGTTATGTAACTTATAAAACTAGTTAAATATTTTGTTTATTTAGAGTAAATTTAAACTCTTGAAATAACCTTAATTTATGTATAGGTTAATTAAGGTTATTTCAAATGTCTATAAATATAGCAAATACCTATTTAACTGGTTAGTAATATTACCAATAGGTTTATTTTATTAGTTAAATTCAGGATTCGAAAAAATCATAATTTAAAATAAGAATAAAAAATCAATGATTTTTATTAAAAAAATCAACAAAAAATGATTTTTTTGTTTTTTTTAATTTTTTTTATAAGTGTTTTTTTAGATTTTAGAAACTTTTTTTAAAACTGATCAGGCGAACCCTGGTTAAATTATACTAAAAAATAACCTTTGAATATTTTTGAGGTACATATAAAAGTTAATGGTTGAATACAACTAATTGTTTGAAAAACAAGTTTAAAAAACGTTATTATTTTACTATTATTATTATTATTATCACCAATATAATTTTTTTTATTAACATCTTTAATTTTACTCCATACTTCCCCAAATCCTCAAAAAAAAAATCTAAATCTTCTATAATACAAAATTATCGTTCTTCACCTTGAAAAAACTACAAAAACTTTCTCTTTATATCGACAATTGTAACCGATATATTTTAATTATGAACACCCTAATTTTTAGTTCATACTTTCTTCAAACCATCCAAAAAAGCCCCTAAATTTTCTAAAATACATTTTTTTATTATCATAAAATAGAAATTCGTATTTATAATCCTACATAACAAAATCAACTAAACCATAAATTTTATGTATATTAAATTAAAAAATTATTTCAGTATTTAAAAGGCATAGTTAAATAAAAACCTTTTACAGGATATTTGCGAGCCTGTTTGATTTTTTTGACAGTAAAAAACGCAAATCCAAACTTTATAATTGCCTGCATATCCATCATTCACAAATTAAATCCAATTATATTAACCAATAATGGTGGCTATTGATTTTATACGTGGCCAAAGGCAAACTACCACATACAGTGATATCCAAAAATATCAAATTTAATTTGGATCTCAGAAAAATGAACAAGATTAAACATGTTTATATATTTGTTTCATATTTGTCATGGTGTATACATTAGACTTGGCCAAAAAAATCAACTATTTTTTTTTTGAAAATATGGTTTGGGGCAACAAAAAAAAATTATTGTGAAAGTTTGAGTCCAAAATATTAATATTAAGAGGTCTATCATCGCAATTTAAATTTTTTTCCCTCATCAAGTTTTTGTCTCAGAACTCCCAAACCATTGAGTTTAACAAAATTGACTAATATTTTTTAAGAAAATTAAATGCTCTACAAAAAAGGTTAAATGAAATTTTTCGTCAGATGAACCGTTTCCTTAAAATCATGCCCTAAACTTTGGTATATCTTTTAACTTTGGAATTTTGAAATTCATGGAAAAATCAGTACCCATAAAAAACCAATAAATATTCTTATTTGAAATCAAATGCTTTACAAAAAAGTTTCCTATCATTTTTGGCTAAATTCACTCAATCAAAAGTTATTCAAGGTTAAAGTTGAAGTCAAAACGAAATTCTTGTCAAATTTAACCTTGAATAACTTTTGATGGAGTGAATTTAGCCAAAAATGTTTTTTTGTAAAGCATTTGATTTCCCATAAGAATATTCATCGGTTTTTTTCTGGGTACTGATTTTTACATGAATTACAAAATTCCAAAGTTAAAAAATCAAATTGTAAAACTATACCAATTTTTAAGGCATGATTGTAAGAAAACGGTTCATCTGACGGGAAATTCCAATCAAACCTTTTTTGTAGAGCATTCAATTTTCTTCAAAAAATATTCTTAAGTCAATTTTGTTAAACTCAATGATTTGGAAGTTCTGAGACAAAAACTCGCTCAGGAAAAAAAAATCTAAAATTGCGATGATAGACCTCTTAATATTAATATTTTGGACTCAAACTTTCACCATAATGTTTTTTTGTCACCCTAAACAATATTTTCGATATACTTTACAAAAAAAAATAGTCGATTTTTTTGGCCCAGTCTAGTATATATTAGTTAAAACAAAGAATAGGTACCGACAGCAATTTTCTGTAGGGTCATTGTTTGACTATGACCATTCTCAATGCGGCATTGTTTGCCATATAAAAATGCTTTTTAATATTTATTGTGATCCAATACGGGCACGCACACATTTTTACAATGCCCGACAGAGGACGTTTGTTTTGTTTTAATTCATGGGGTCACAGTACTATGAAAGAAGGATTTGACCTGTTTAAATTTCCAACTATTGTGACTAGACTTTTCAAGTACCTACACCCATAAAAATGGATTATGTATTAAAAAATTATGCAAATTATGTAATATAATAAATTATAGAAAATTATTATCTATCTTGCCCAATAATTTTAACAAAAACACAAAAAAAAACAAATTATAAAACAAAAATAAGAACAACTAAAAACAACTAATAATTATTCTGATAACCCCCACAAAAATATTGTTTACATGTTCGTTAATTACATTAAAATAAAGTCAGTAAAATTTAATTAATTCAAATTATTGGTAATATTGTTTTGCTACGTAGACGAACGTGACTATCATCACATGAAAACAATTGAATAATTTTTCGAGTTTAAAATTTTATTTTATATGTTGGTACTAAAATAAACAATAAACAAAAAGATAAAATTATTTTCATTGCAGACAGCTTGGGATTTACAAATTGGTTGTATAATAATACATTTTGTTGTAATTGTTGTAAAACTGCCAAAAACAATGCTTTTAATGAGATAAAAATAATAGTATATTATGTATCAAGTTTAATAAACGCCATTTTATACACGAATTTAATTTAGCTTGCGAGCGAGTTCTTAAATTAATGAGTGTATAGAAAAGTTTATAAACGAGGTGCATACTATACTTTTTCTACGACAAATACTATTATTATCTTAAAATGATTTAAATCAAAAATTTGTATAAAGCGACATCTATGAAACAATAGGGGAATCTGTTGTCACCGACAAATGTCAAATTTTTCGAAATCGAATAAATCGAAATGTATTTCTTGAAAATGGACAGTTTTTTTACAGTGAAAGTAAAGAAAATGTTTTATGAGCACTTTACAGTGGAGTCCGTGCCCGAATTTAAGTTATAGTTTACTGCCGGCAAAATTAAAAGGCCAGTTCAATGTTCATATAAACATTTCAAATATTGGCATTGAGAAACTATTTAATATTTTTGTATTTTTGTATTGAGATAATAAAATAATTTTCACATTTAGTATTATTTTACAAGAAAGGCAATTTATTTTAACGAATGTATGACATTTGACAACAGTCAACTAACTTAAAACTAACTTCAGCCCGTGACTAAAAACTTGTTGCTAACTTCAGCCCGTGACTAAAGCGCCATAAAGCCACAACTTGTCAATGTGTATTTAAGAGGTCACTTAGTGTCATGGAAACATGAACGATAATGGTCGTTTTAAAGGTGGGAGTAGAAAAAATATATTTATAATATTGAGAAAACTTTTTTTTAGATATATATACAGTGCGGGTAATTCGAACCCCAAAGACTTTTAACTTGAGCCCGTGACTAAAATGCTATAGTCACAGCTTGTCAATGTGAAAGTAGATAACAGTATATTATGATGCTGCATTTTAAGATAGGTAGGTATTTAGTTAAAAATTATGTAGGTACATATAGGTAAATATAAAGAGTAAAAAAATTTTAAATTCTGTTTAGGTTTTCCACTAATTCTTTTTAATTATTGTTGTATGGTTTAAACCAATACCACGGGTAAAATAACAAAAATGTTTGATTTTTGTATTATTTTTAACAAATTTTAATTAACAAGAAAACGTTATTAACTTCATTAAAATATTCTTGAATATCTTATCTATTTTGAAACGGTAATGTTTCCTTTTTGGGAATAAATTATTTCGAAATATTTTGTTTTTAATCGAATGCTTTCGTAAAAATACAAAAAAAATACTATCAAAACTTAGATTATTTGTATTTACACAGGATAAAATAAACATTATAGTACCTAGGTATCTAGTTTTTTTCATTTCGTGGTAATGATTTTTTCGTATACATATTTATATATGTGATTAGTAAAGACCGGAGTAAAAGGCATTTAAAATTTAAAAAAGGCTCCTAAAAAGGCCCCAAAAAGGGAAACCAAAAACAGTAAAATACTTTTTAAAAAATTCTTATTTTAGGAAAGCATTTAGTCGAAAAAGGAATTAAAATTGACGTTAGGAATTTTAAAAAGAATTTAATAAAGAAAACTTTAACCAAAATATTAAAACTTTTCTGCTTATATTTTTAATTTCATTCATATTAGAAAATTATAGAATGTACTGACTTTATTTCGTTACGAGTACATTACTACAAATATTTATATCGAAAAATAAATAAATTGTACTATAATAAATTTTTAGATAAACTGTTATCATAATTCAAACAATTTTTATAATATTATTAGAGGTGAAGTGTTAATAACCCTTTGTTTTTTTTAAATTTTGCATTGTGCGTATAACATATGAATTTTTATTTAAATTGGGTTATATAATCATATATTATATCACGAGAACTATGAATTTAATCGGTTAAACTAGGCTCAGTAGTTTTTTGTTTGGTTTTTGTTGGAAAATGTTGAATGCAAAATAATTTAATAAAATCACGAGACCGCGTAGCGGTCGAGGGGTTTTATTTTTAATTATTTTGCATGAAACTATTTTCCAAAAAGAAAAATCAAATAAAAAACTTACTGAGCATAGTTTGACAGATTAAATTTATAGGTTGAGTGATATACGTCTAGATTATTTCTCGAATTAAAAAAAACTATTTGACAATTCATAAAAACTGACGTATGTATGTGTCAAAATTTATAAATATTTTTTTAAAGAAAATTCCATTAATTTAATGTATGTAATAAGTAATAATTGATATTTCGTAAACTAGATAACTTATTTTTTATTGTTTTTTAAAAAATGTTTGTTAAAACTTGTAAATAACACCATAAAATCGTAAACAAAAATCCAATATGGAGGCTAAAATTTAATCGCTGTTAAATAGTTCTAGTGATTTAATGGCTTATTTAAACGAAATTTATTCGAAAATTCAAGGCTTTTGATTGGTTCATATTATAATGAGGGAAATAATCAAACTAATTAAATAAAATAATTTTTAATTTTTGACTTCTGTCATTTTAACACCTGTCAAATTTGTTTACTATCTTATATACCTATAGGTATTTAAAATTTTTATAATAAAACGGTTTATTGCATAAAGATAGTAAAAAAATTTTTTGGTGTTAAAATTAAAAATTATTTTATTTAATTAAAATATACAGTTAATTAAATTCCTTGAGAAAATCTACAAAGATTACCTCTTTACAAATTTTTGAAATTTTCAAAACAAGATAAGTAAGCCAATCAGACCGCTATTTTCATTACTCTTATACATATGTATATTAAATTGTAACAAAAGCATTCAGATTAAAATTTATTTCATTTTATAAAATTTTGATTAACATTTAATTTTATATAATCAATTAAATCAATAAATTAATTTATGCCAATACTGTAGAAATGTACCAAACTGCCTCTGCTTTAGACCTGTACAAAATGCGTCTTAATACAATTACAAATTTGTAGATATTTAAAATAAATAAAACAACAACAACGAAGGTTTATTGGTGTACTTTTGAAACACCCTGTATTTGTGCACCTATTCTTTTAACCTTACTTCAAAAATCAAGGGGAAATATCATCGGATTAACCAGATACATTAAACAAGCAGCCAGTAATAGATCTAGTGTCAAGTTCAAGGTAACAGCGGTTGAAAAGCTAAAAATGTACGATGATTTAACATCGAATTTATTTACAATTCTTTTTTACAAACGGGTTAAAAGGTCTTGGAAAAGGCGGTTTTATCGGGCGATAATTACACAGCTATTACACAACATTATTAGTTGCGAGATTTTCTCATTTTACCTTGCGATTTTCTCGCATAGAACTACTTTCGATAATACACTACATTTCGATATCAAAATTAAATTATGCCTTATAATTACAGTCATTATGTAATGATTAAGTGCTATAAAGGTGTGGCGACCGATTCGAAAATCGAGATATCGGAAAACTGCATTTAAAAGAGCTGGGTTTTGTTTGTATACTCGGAGTTTTTAACATGATCGAACATGTTTTCTTTGCAGTTATGGGCCAGTAAACATTGTAAAGGTGTGGTGACCATCTTTATATTTGGAAGAGGGTATTTTATTTTAATTCGGCCATTTTTTGTAGAAATTAACGGTATTCAAATACCATAAAGGTGTGGTGTTTTAAATAAATTATTTTATTAAAAAAATAAAAAAAAAATTATCCACATTATATTACATAAATACATTTTTTTCAAAACATTAACAAACTGCCTAATTAATAAATATGCATATTTGGTATAGGCTGACTTTCTAAAACTAGATAAATATCATTGCAATGTCCTAATTAAGGAAATTTTCCTATAACTATATTTTATTTCCCATATTTATATGTAGATTTACGAAATTAAAAAAACTATTTACGCAACTACACACATATATGTATATATATAAGAATATTGTTATTTTATTCTAGCCTACTTCCTTTATAAAACGTTAAAAATAACGTTTTATCTTAATTATACAATTAAACATTCCGATAACAAAAAAATAATTGGTTTTAAAGAGGTTTTAATTATTTTAATTTTTCAGAGAATTTGTTGCTTCTTACTTTTTATCAGTTAAAAATTATAATAAAACCATACATTTCACAAAAATATCATTACATCATAATAACAGAAGGTTTTACCTAAAACTTCGTTCAAACTTAACATAATGTGTAAATTGCAGGAGTTATTTAATTTTTAAGGCCGCCAATAAGAGTGCAATGTTTTTACTCTATCGGACTTTATTTTGTTTAGGTAATTTTGGGACACCCTGTAAATTATTGAGAGTATAATTGTGGACAATTAAACGCTCCACAAATGAGCTCTGATGCATAAAATTATCATTCTGTCAAGCATATATCTTAATGGTTAGTTAGCTTTTTAAACCAATAGAATAACGATATACTGTCAAATTTCTTTTGTACTAAAACTGTATAAAAGTATAAAACATATTATGAAAAATGTAATAAAACAGCCAAACAAATGTCCAATTGTTTAAATCCTAAAACTGTCAAAAATTATTGGTACCTATCCCTTACAGTATAGACATTAATAAGTGTAAAATACCCACACCAAATTGCCTTTATTAACGTTAATCTGTCATATATCTAGAAGCCATTTAGATGTAGCTATGAGCTCTTAAAAACAAATAGAAATTCCGGACACACGCTAGTGTCAAAAAATCCTGTAAAACTTAACGTAAATATTTATCTCCCACACGCTCTGCCCATAAATCGCTCTCGCATATTTATTTATTTATTTGCCAGCTCACGAAAATCTAAGTTGGCGACTGACGTCCGCCGTTAGAGTCAGCTGTTCGCGGATTTAAATGGAGCTGATTTTAAATTTAGACGCGGAGGAAAATCGAAAGTACTTACCAGAAATATCCGTGGTTTCTAAATCTTCGTCCGATTCGGTGCCGGAGTCGTGATTATCGTCGGCCTGTATAGCAAAAAAAAATAACGATTACTTAATGAATTGACATTTGTGTTTTGTTTTATACGTCAACGGATCGCCGGTAACTGCGATTAAAAGCAAAGTATTCACTTGTTTAAAACAATTTATGGTTCTGGGGATGTTTTTGTATGTTTTCTAGGTATATTTGGTGTTTAAACTGCATTCGGTCGAGATAATGGGATAGTTTCTTTGTTATGTGCTTTGGCATAGCAGCCATTTTTCACAAAGCTAACTGACCTTCAAAGAGGTTGTAATTTTTTTTTCACGGAACCTTTCAATCGGAATACAAACCTTACTGTGGTCCTCGTTTATCGAATGTGTTCTCAACTTGTTAGTTACATATTTAAGCATATTTTCTTTGCGTGATTTTCCCGTATTAGACGCCACTTTGACCAATTTTAATTAACTTTTCCTTGCAGATTGTTAAGCGAATAGAATACAACAAACACTAGGATCGAACAGCGATTGGCATTATAAGAATTTTAAGTGTTTTTTTCGCTGGTGTTTAAAAACCGGTCATAATGTTACGAAAGAGTACGACGTGCTCACGACGGAACGTAAAATACTACTGATTTTACAACTACACGGACAAATGCAATACGCTACGGGTCATTCCATTCCCACAACCTAAGGGGAGGCGCCCTACCAAATATGACACTTTTAATAAAACTCCCGCAATAATAATCAACGAAATATCCCAAATAACTCCCTAAGCTTGCATAAAAACCAAGTAAAAACCCTCAATTAGCCAACAAAACTGTAATAACTAAATTCTAAAGGACTAAAACCGGAAACATGGCAACAACGCTTGCTTTTATCTAAGTTAGCACAGTCTATAACCCATTGATGACAAAGGCAGGTTCGGCTCACGTCCCTCCTCTGATTGGTCGGGATTTTACTCATTCTACGCCTACCTTTCGGCGTTGTCTCCCTCGTAACAATTACGTAAGGATTACCATAATTTTCACGACGTATTTCTTTGCTTGATTTTCCGTCTCTTTTCGGTTGCATGTGTGCGATAAGGACGCTAGTGTGTTCTGAATTTGGGGGGTATATTCGAGAACTGGCGATATTTTTTACGGTTTACACGGTTGTTAGGCTTTTGTAGTAGGGTAAAGGGGTGGTTCTTGGAAGGTGTGTTCTGGGAGTTGCTGGGTTTCCCAGAATTTTGCCGTTTGATTAAAAGGCCCACTGAGATTGACCAATTGTTTTGTTCCAGGAATTTTGCGAATTTTAACATGTTATTATCATTGTAACGCGGAAAAATTAATTGTAATTTAATTTAAAAATATTAAAAAGTAAACTAAAAGAAAAGAATGTTAAAAGTCAAATAACGATTTTAATTAATAACTGTTTTTATTAACCCATTTAATGTTTAATGTAATTACCAAATAAACTAACAAGTGTCAAGATGGTCTGATTGATGGTCGAGGTACTTTCCATTTAGTGCGCATAATCTGGTTTACCTATAATAAAGAAAACGTACATGAGTGTCTACTCTCATAACCCTGCTAAATACTAATCAATTTAATAACGATTCGTACAATCACCAAAATACAAAGGGATATAACACGCATTGTATTTTATTGCTATTTATATAGCTTGTATAGCTTGTTCATAATCAAGGCGTGGTAACTAGGAGATCGCAGTTAGGTCACGAGGGGATTAAACACGCGACGTGACCTCTACCTAGTTATCACCCTTAGACGTAAAGGGATTAAACACGCGGTACGTCTCATACTTCTCCTAGTACTGAGTTGTGCAATGAGCATGAAGGGCTAAACTCGCAACTTGCTCGCTCCAGCTACTAGAGCTTGACCTGTGGTCGACATCTGAGTAGTGCAATGGACAAAAGGGATTAAACACGCAATTGTCCGCTCCAGATAATTTTACGTGTGTACGGACTATTATTAAATCAGTCCTTAAATCGGTTATTTTCATATTCAAAGTAAATACAATAATTACTAGTAAATAACAACGCTGCATAAATATACATTCAGATTACTAAAGAAAAGACACTCAGTGATAAGCTCACCTGTTTAGCTTGTAGTTATTTTACACCCACAAATATAAAGAGTCTTGCACTATAAAAAGTATTTGTATCAACTGAACTAAACAACAACTTCAACACACTGCTCATACATGAATGATTCAAATGATTTTACGTTACTTAAGACTTTTATATTTTAAAATCTATGTGTGTACAATAATCGTAAATCAAAGCCCCTTTATCGTACTTATTTCAAGAGCGGCTAGAATTTCATCAAGCAGTTAATATAAACAGTCGAGCGTGTGTTTATGTATTGCCCACGTTCATTTTTCGTCATTTAATTTCGATAAAATAGGTTTAATAAAATAATGACTTACATTCGGCCATCCTGAAATCACCTCGCCCCGAGGTGGTTACTCTAGTTGGATACTGAATCATCAGAACTCAACTCCACATCATCTTCACCGCTATCACTGCTTGTTTCATCTGATATTCCCCCGTGGTTAGCCCAAGGCTTCATCCTGTCGACAGCAATGACCTTCTCGTAGTTAGTGGACTTAATAGTTCTATGGGACTTTGGCATGTCGACAATTAGGTATCTGTCATTTGGTAATACCGCTTTTACCATCATGGGTCCGGCATAAGGAGGGACTAATTTTCGACTAGTGCCTTCAGCTGAGCGTTGTTTCTCGATGAGTACCAAGTCGCCTTTCTTATATTTCTTGGGAGTTTTTCTTTTCTTGTCATATTGTGCCTTTTGTTTGATTTGATTGGAGGAAATTTTCTGAGCAACCTCTAAGCGTAGTGTGGGAAGATCTTGGATTAAAGTAGGAATTTTCACAATTTCATCTAGTAAAGGTATACTTGTTCCACGTCTAGGCTTATAACCATAGAATAGTTCTGTCGGTGTCTTTCCTGTTGTTTGTGAACAAGTAGTATTAATTATTAACTGAATATTCTTTATATTCTCATCCCATCTATCTTCATCAGTAGTTGTTGCCAAAATAGCTCCTTTAATTGTGCGATTCAATCTTTCAACCTGCCCATTAGCTCTTGGTGTAGCTACTGCGTTTTGTATATGTTTAATAAAGTTATATTTGCAGTATTGTTTAAATTTAGATGAGGTAAATGCACTTCCCTGGTCAGATACTAAGGTATGGGGATGACCATAGTAGCTATAAATTTCCTGTAAATAATCAATAACTAGCTTTGTTTTTGTCGACTTTACTGGTTTCAAAAACACAAACTTGGTAAAAGCATCTACAGCTACAATAAGATGAATATTTCCTCGACGACTTTTTGGAAAAGGTCCTACATGATCAATGTGAATCATGTGTAATGGTACAGGCATCTTCTCGATAGGATGTAGAAATCCTTCTCGCTTTCCACTTGGACGTTTGTTAAACAAGCATGGAATGCAACAAGTAATGTATTTCTGCACGTATTCTCGCATTCGAGGAAACCAATAATGCTCACATAATCGTTTCAACGTCTTTTCTGTAGCGAAATGTCCACTTTCATCATGTGCCATTCGAACTATCTGTTGTCGCATACCACGTGGTATTACCCAAAGTAATCCTTTTACAGTTATGCGATAAATCCTTCCATCTCGCAAAGCGTAGTTTTTGTATATTTCCTTTTCATAATCAGAATTTGGTGGCTTGGACAAAACTTCTTTAATTTCTTTCAGCTTTTCGTCTGTAAGTTGTCCTGATAAAACCCAATCAGCTTGCTCTACTCGTAAAATTTCAGCTGGTGGTTCTTCACTTGTTGATGGGTTTCTGCTAAGAGCATCCACATGTTTTAATCTATTACCCGGTCGATAATTTACCTCGAAGTTAAAATCTTGCAGTTGCAACCACCATCGTGCTATACGGGGTAGTATATCTTTTTTTGTACTTGTTGCTTTTAAGGCATTGCAGTCTGTTACCACAGTAAAGTGCAAACCTAGAAGGCATACTCTAAACTTCTTTAAACTTTCCACGACTGCCAAAGTTTCTAATTCATAAGAATGAAATTTACTCTCAGTGTTGCTAGTTTGCCTACTGTAATATGCAATTGGATGCAAACGCTCATCTGGTTGTTTTTGAAGCAAGATTCCAGCCAAACCGTGTGAGCTTGCATCTGTGTGGACTTCCGTGTGAGCATCAGGATTAAATATGGCTAGAATTGGTCTTTGGGACAAAGCTGATCGTAGTTTTTCAAATGCTTTCTGCTCATCTTCTCCCCAATGCCACGCCACGCTTTTCTTTAACAAGGCAGTTAGAGGCCGCGCTATTGTTGCATAATCCTTGACGAATTGTCGAAAATAACCTGTTAGTCCAATAAATTGGCGGACGTTGTGTACGCTTTTTGGTACTGGAAACTCCTCAATAGCTTTTGTCTTTGCAAGACCTGGTTTAAATGTTCCATTCGAAATTTCGAAACCCAGATAGTTTACAGATTGATATAGAAAACTACATTTTGATACATTTAAAGTAAGGCCTTCGTTTCTAAGTAATTTTAAAACTGTCTCTAGTTTTTGTAATCCCTCCTCTATTGTTTTTGTATGGATTAGAACGTCATCAAGATACACGGCTGCAGTCTCTCTTGCAGGAGCCAAAACCTTATTTATTAGTCTTTGGAAAACGGCTGGCGCATTCGCCAGACCAAAAGGCATACGATTGTATTCAAATTGACCATCCGAAGTTACAAAGGCGGTGTACTGTTTAGATTTTTCAGCAACTGGTATTTGATGATATCCGGATCGAAGATCCAAACTTGTAAAATAAATACTTCCTTGTAATCTATCTAACTGGTCATCTATGCGTGGTAACGGGTAACGATCCTTAACTGTCATTGAATTTAATTTCCTATAATCGATGCACATTCTATCATCACCAGTCTTTTTCTTCACAAGTAATATGGGCGATGCATATGGAGAATTGGATTCACGTATGATTTCGTTTTCCAATAATTCACCAATCATTGTTTTTACCTTTTGTTGTTCAATAATGGACATTCGATACGGTCTATAAGTAAAGGGCCTATTATCTTCCAAAACTATTTCCATTTCAGCAGACTTTGCACTGCCTAATTCCGCGGTGTTTTCGGCAAAACAGTCCCTGTATTCTTGTAATAACTTGATCAAAGCTTCTTTATGAGTAGGGTCTATTGGTCCAACTTTTATTTCCTCTATAGGTAGTGATGAAGAAGTTTTTACTTTGGTGCTCATACTTAAAATTTGATTTATATCTCTTTGCTCTTCTGGAATGCAAGGCGTAGCCCTAACTAGAGGTTTCTTATTTTTAAGGATAATGTCGTTATCAGACAAATTTATGAGAGGCATAACTACTTCCTTATTTTTCTCGAATGTCAAAACTGTTCTAGGTATACAATACTCCTTACCTTTCTCCAAACGAAAACTTGCCTCCACAAATAGGTCGCCACAAAACTTGCTATCCCGTGATTCTATGATAGCGTTCACCATGTAACCTCTAGGAATTAAAATGTTATTTTTAGTCCACAATGTAACCTTATCATTTTTTGGAAATATATCTTCAATACCATTTATCTCATTTTCCGTAATTATTAATTGTTTATTGTCCTTAACAACTAGTACTCCTGGTAACTCAGTAAATGGATGTCCAACTAAAATTGGTACGCTTTGTATACAGTCCTGAACTACATTAGCGTTAACTGTAGCCTTAACGCCATCTATACTTAATAAAAAACTAGTTAATCCTAATGTTAAACATTTTCCATTACCATATCCTTTAATTACTACTTTTTTGGTCTTATCATAACATAAACCTAATCTTCTTACTTCACTAAGTTTAATGGTTATACAAGAGCTTCCAAAATCTATATATGCTTTAGAAGCCTGATTATTAATTAAAACATCCTTAAAATATTTATTGTTGGGATAATCATTTTTATCGCCTTCTAGTCATGCGACAACTTTATCTCCTTTCTTCGACTTTTTAATGTAACACTCACTTTCCAAGTGTCCTAAATTACGGCAAAAAGAGCATCTCTTTTGTCTGCAATCTCTCATCAAATGTCCAGGTTTGCCACATTTATGACACTTAGGCAAAGATGAGGAAGAAAATCCTCGATCTTCCTTTCTAAATCCTGCTGATTTCTTTTTGTCAAATTTGTAAACTGGTTTTGCAATGGGTCTACTTGTAGAGGTACGCAGGTCATTTAGAGTGCTTAAGTAACGAAAAAGTTCCTCAGGGGCTTGGTAATTACCAGCCTTAGCTGCAGTTTTTACTACTACATCATCAATACCCCCTAAAATGCAGGAAACTGCCTCAGCTCCCATTATTTTGCAGCGATTTATCAGGGCCATTTTTTCGTAAAAGTATTTTGGGTAACCCTCATCGAACCGCTTTCTGCGTTGAATCATTTCTTGAAGATTCTCATAGAAATCTTGACTAACTGGAAATGCCAATAAAATGTTTTGTTTCCATTCCTCCCAAGTATAGCTTATAGTACTTAAGCCCTTGTACCAAGTCTCCGCCAACCCACTAAGTTTAGATAGAGCGAAGTAAATTGTGGCCTGTTCAGTCCACTTAAAAATTTGGCGTAATTCGTCCACTTTCTTAAGCCAGAGTTCAGAACTTTGCTCCTTGTCTTCCGGATTAAATTTAGGTACAACCTCCCCTTTTGCCGCACCCACATTTGCTGATGAATTTTGAAACATGTTTGACATAATTTCTGCCAACCTGTCCATCGAATCATTTGTTTCAGACGCGGTAGTACTTGTACTAGGAGTTACTTCAGAAACTATAGCAAGTGATGGCTCGGCTAATTGTTTACGTTTTTGTCCTCTACCCATTTTGTAATTTAAACCTTAATCAAAGAGACAACCAAATAAAAAATAATGTCTTAATATCAATAATTATATATATACCTCGACCATTTAAACTTAAACTTTAAAAAATTAATTTTCGCATGAATTTTATCCCACTTCTGAAAATTGTAACGCGGAAAAATTAATTGTAATTTAATTTAAAAATATTAAAAAGTAAACTAAAAGAAAAGAATGTTAAAAGTCAAATAACGATTTTAATTAATAACTGTTTTTATTAACCCATTTAATGTTTAATGTAATTACCAAATAAACTAACAAGTGTCAAGATGGTCTGATTGATGGTCGAGGTACTTTCCATTTAGTGCGCATAATCTGGTTTACCTATAATAAAGAAAACGTACATGAGTGTCTACTCTCATAACCCTGCTAAATACTAATCAATTTAATAACGATTCGTACAATCACCAAAATACAAAGGGATATAACACGCATTGTATTTTATTGCTATTTATATAGCTTGTATAGCTTGTTCATAATCAAGGCGTGGTAACTAGGAGATCGCAGTTAGGTCACGAGGGGATTAAACACGCGACGTGACCTCTACCTAGTTATCACCCTTAGACGTAAAGGGATTAAACACGCGGTACGTCTCATACTTCTCCTAGTACTGAGTTGTGCAATGAGCATGAAGGGCTAAACTCGCAACTTGCTCGCTCCAGCTACTAGAGCTTGACCTGTGGTCGACATCTGAGTAGTGCAATGGACAAAAGGGATTAAACACGCAATTGTCCGCTCCAGATAATTTTACGTGTGTACGGACTATTATTAAATCAGTCCTTAAATCGGTTATTTTCATATTCAAAGTAAATACAATAATTACTAGTAAATAACAACGCTGCATAAATATACATTCAGATTACTAAAGAAAAGACACTCAGTGATAAGCTCACCTGTTTAGCTTGTAGTTATTTTACACCCACAAATATAAAGAGTCTTGCACTATAAAAAGTATTTGTATCAACTGAACTAAACAACAACTTCAACACACTGCTCATACATGAATGATTCAAATGATTTTACGTTACTTAAGACTTTTATATTTTAAAATCTATGTGTGTACAATAATCGTAAATCAAAGCCCCTTTATCGTACTTATTTCAAGAGCGGCTAGAATTTCATCAAGCAGTTAATATAAACAGTCGAGCGTGTGTTTATGTATTGCCCACGTTCATTTTTCGTCATTTAATTTCGATAAAATAGGTTTAATAAAATAATGACTTACATTCGGCCATCCTGAAATCACCTCGCCCCGAGGTGGTTACTCTAGTTGGATACTGAATCATCAGAACTCAACTCCACATCATCTTCACCGCTATCACTGCTTGTTTCATCTGATATTCCCCCGTGGTTAGCCCAAGGCTTCATCCTGTCGACAGCAATGACCTTCTCGTAGTTAGTGGACTTAATAGTTCTATGGGACTTTGGCATGTCGACAATTAGGTATCTGTCATTTGGTAATACCGCTTTTACCATCATGGGTCCGGCATAAGGAGGGACTAATTTTCGACTAGTGCCTTCAGCTGAGCGTTGTTTCTCGATGAGTACCAAGTCGCCTTTCTTATATTTCTTGGGAGTTTTTCTTTTCTTGTCATATTGTGCCTTTTGTTTGATTTGATTGGAGGAAATTTTCTGAGCAACCTCTAAGCGTAGTGTGGGAAGATCTTGGATTAAAGTAGGAATTTTCACAATTTCATCTAGTAAAGGTATACTTGTTCCACGTCTAGGCTTATAACCATAGAATAGTTCTGTCGGTGTCTTTCCTGTTGTTTGTGAACAAGTAGTATTAATTATTAACTGAATATTCTTTATATTCTCATCCCATCTATCTTCATCAGTAGTTGTTGCCAAAATAGCTCCTTTAATTGTGCGATTCAATCTTTCAACCTGCCCATTAGCTCTTGGTGTAGCTACTGCGTTTTGTATATGTTTAATAAAGTTATATTTGCAGTATTGTTTAAATTTAGATGAGGTAAATGCACTTCCCTGGTCAGATACTAAGGTATGGGGATGACCATAGTAGCTATAAATTTCCTGTAAATAATCAATAACTAGCTTTGTTTTTGTCGACTTTACTGGTTTCAAAAACACAAACTTGGTAAAAGCATCTACAGCTACAATAAGATGAATATTTCCTCGACGACTTTTTGGAAAAGGTCCTACATGATCAATGTGAATCATGTGTAATGGTACAGGCATCTTCTCGATAGGATGTAGAAATCCTTCTCGCTTTCCACTTGGACGTTTGTTAAACAAGCATGGAATGCAACAAGTAATGTATTTCTGCACGTATTCTCGCATTCGAGGAAACCAATAATGCTCACATAATCGTTTCAACGTCTTTTCTGTAGCGAAATGTCCACTTTCATCATGTGCCATTCGAACTATCTGTTGTCGCATACCACGTGGTATTACCCAAAGTAATCCTTTTACAGTTATGCGATAAATCCTTCCATCTCGCAAAGCGTAGTTTTTGTATATTTCCTTTTCATAATCAGAATTTGGTGGCTTGGACAAAACTTCTTTAATTTCTTTCAGCTTTTCGTCTGTAAGTTGTCCTGATAAAACCCAATCAGCTTGCTCTACTCGTAAAATTTCAGCTGGTGGTTCTTCACTTGTTGATGGGTTTCTGCTAAGAGCATCCACATGTTTTAATCTATTACCCGGTCGATAATTTACCTCGAAGTTAAAATCTTGCAGTTGCAACCACCATCGTGCTATACGGGGTAGTATATCTTTTTTTGTACTTGTTGCTTTTAAGGCATTGCAGTCTGTTACCACAGTAAAGTGCAAACCTAGAAGGCATACTCTAAACTTCTTTAAACTTTCCACGACTGCCAAAGTTTCTAATTCATAAGAATGAAATTTACTCTCAGTGTTGCTAGTTTGCCTACTGTAATATGCAATTGGATGCAAACGCTCATCTGGTTGTTTTTGAAGCAAGATTCCAGCCAAACCGTGTGAGCTTGCATCTGTGTGGACTTCCGTGTGAGCATCAGGATTAAATATGGCTAGAATTGGTCTTTGGGACAAAGCTGATCGTAGTTTTTCAAATGCTTTCTGCTCATCTTCTCCCCAATGCCACGCCACGCTTTTCTTTAACAAGGCAGTTAGAGGCCGCGCTATTGTTGCATAATCCTTGACGAATTGTCGAAAATAACCTGTTAGTCCAATAAATTGGCGGACGTTGTGTACGCTTTTTGGTACTGGAAACTCCTCAATAGCTTTTGTCTTTGCAAGACCTGGTTTAAATGTTCCATTCGAAATTTCGAAACCCAGATAGTTTACAGATTGATATAGAAAACTACATTTTGATACATTTAAAGTAAGGCCTTCGTTTCTAAGTAATTTTAAAACTGTCTCTAGTTTTTGTAATCCCTCCTCTATTGTTTTTGTATGGATTAGAACGTCATCAAGATACACGGCTGCAGTCTCTCTTGCAGGAGCCAAAACCTTATTTATTAGTCTTTGGAAAACGGCTGGCGCATTCGCCAGACCAAAAGGCATACGATTGTATTCAAATTGACCATCCGAAGTTACAAAGGCGGTGTACTGTTTAGATTTTTCAGCAACTGGTATTTGATGATATCCGGATCGAAGATCCAAACTTGTAAAATAAATACTTCCTTGTAATCTATCTAACTGGTCATCTATGCGTGGTAACGGGTAACGATCCTTAACTGTCATTGAATTTAATTTCCTATAATCGATGCACATTCTATCATCACCAGTCTTTTTCTTCACAAGTAATATGGGCGATGCATATGGAGAATTGGATTCACGTATGATTTCGTTTTCCAATAATTCACCAATCATTGTTTTTACCTTTTGTTGTTCAATAATGGACATTCGATACGGTCTATAAGTAAAGGGCCTATTATCTTCCAAAACTATTTCCATTTCAGCAGACTTTGCACTGCCTAATTCCGCGGTGTTTTCGGCAAAACAGTCCCTGTATTCTTGTAATAACTTGATCAAAGCTTCTTTATGAGTAGGGTCTATTGGTCCAACTTTTATTTCCTCTATAGGTAGTGATGAAGAAGTTTTTACTTTGGTGCTCATACTTAAAATTTGATTTATATCTCTTTGCTCTTCTGGAATGCAAGGCGTAGCCCTAACTAGAGGTTTCTTATTTTTAAGGATAATGTCGTTATCAGACAAATTTATGAGAGGCATAACTACTTCCTTATTTTTCTCGAATGTCAAAACTGTTCTAGGTATACAATACTCCTTACCTTTCTCCAAACGAAAACTTGCCTCCACAAATAGGTCGCCACAAAACTTGCTATCCCGTGATTCTATGATAGCGTTCACCATGTAACCTCTAGGAATTAAAATGTTATTTTTAGTCCACAATGTAACCTTATCATTTTTTGGAAATATATCTTCAATACCATTTATCTCATTTTCCGTAATTATTAATTGTTTATTGTCCTTAACAACTAGTACTCCTGGTAACTCAGTAAATGGATGTCCAACTAAAATTGGTACGCTTTGTATACAGTCCTGAACTACATTAGCGTTAACTGTAGCCTTAACGCCATCTATACTTAATAAAAAACTAGTTAATCCTAATGTTAAACATTTTCCATTACCATATCCTTTAATTACTACTTTTTTGGTCTTATCATAACATAAACCTAATCTTCTTACTTCACTAAGTTTAATGGTTATACAAGAGCTTCCAAAATCTATATATGCTTTAGAAGCCTGATTATTAATTAAAACATCCTTAAAATATTTATTGTTGGGATAATCATTTTTATCGCCTTCTAGTCATGCGACAACTTTATCTCCTTTCTTCGACTTTTTAATGTAACACTCACTTTCCAAGTGTCCTAAATTACGGCAAAAAGAGCATCTCTTTTGTCTGCAATCTCTCATCAAATGTCCAGGTTTGCCACATTTATGACACTTAGGCAAAGATGAGGAAGAAAATCCTCGATCTTCCTTTCTAAATCCTGCTGATTTCTTTTTGTCAAATTTGTAAACTGGTTTTGCAATGGGTCTACTTGTAGAGGTACGCAGGTCATTTAGAGTGCTTAAGTAACGAAAAAGTTCCTCAGGGGCTTGGTAATTACCAGCCTTAGCTGCAGTTTTTACTACTACATCATCAATACCCCCTAAAATGCAGGAAACTGCCTCAGCTCCCATTATTTTGCAGCGATTTATCAGGGCCATTTTTTCGTAAAAGTATTTTGGGTAACCCTCATCGAACCGCTTTCTGCGTTGAATCATTTCTTGAAGATTCTCATAGAAATCTTGACTAACTGGAAATGCCAATAAAATGTTTTGTTTCCATTCCTCCCAAGTATAGCTTATAGTACTTAAGCCCTTGTACCAAGTCTCCGCCAACCCACTAAGTTTAGATAGAGCGAAGTAAATTGTGGCCTGTTCAGTCCACTTAAAAATTTGGCGTAATTCGTCCACTTTCTTAAGCCAGAGTTCAGAACTTTGCTCCTTGTCTTCCGGATTAAATTTAGGTACAACCTCCCCTTTTGCCGCACCCACATTTGCTGATGAATTTTGAAACATGTTTGACATAATTTCTGCCAACCTGTCCATCGAATCATTTGTTTCAGACGCGGTAGTACTTGTACTAGGAGTTACTTCAGAAACTATAGCAAGTGATGGCTCGGCTAATTGTTTACGTTTTTGTCCTCTACCCATTTTGTAATTTAAACCTTAATCAAAGAGACAACCAAATAAAAAATAATGTCTTAATATCAATAATTATATATATACCTCGACCATTTAAACTTAAACTTTAAAAAATTAATTTTCGCATGAATTTTATCCCACTTCTGAAAATTGTAACGCGGAAAAATTAATTGTAATTTAATTTAAAAATATTAAAAAGTAAACTAAAAGAAAAGAATGTTAAAAGTCAAATAACGATTTTAATTAATAACTGTTTTTATTAACCCATTTAATGTTTAATGTAATTACCAAATAAACTAACAAGTGTCAAGATGGTCTGATTGATGGTCGAGGTACTTTCCATTTAGTGCGCATAATCTGGTTTACCTATAATAAAGAAAACGTACATGAGTGTCTACTCTCATAACCCTGCTAAATACTAATCAATTTAATAACGATTCGTACAATCACCAAAATACAAAGGGATATAACACGCATTGTATTTTATTGCTATTTATATAGCTTGTATAGCTTGTTCATAATCAAGGCGTGGTAACTAGGAGATCGCAGTTAGGTCACGAGGGGATTAAACACGCGACGTGACCTCTACCTAGTTATCACCCTTAGACGTAAAGGGATTAAACACGCGGTACGTCTCATACTTCTCCTAGTACTGAGTTGTGCAATGAGCATGAAGGGCTAAACTCGCAACTTGCTCGCTCCAGCTACTAGAGCTTGACCTGTGGTCGACATCTGAGTAGTGCAATGGACAAAAGGGATTAAACACGCAATTGTCCGCTCCAGATAATTTTACGTGTGTACGGACTATTATTAAATCAGTCCTTAAATCGGTTATTTTCATATTCAAAGTAAATACAATAATTACTAGTAAATAACAACGCTGCATAAATATACATTCAGATTACTAAAGAAAAGACACTCAGTGATAAGCTCACCTGTTTAGCTTGTAGTTATTTTACACCCACAAATATAAAGAGTCTTGCACTATAAAAAGTATTTGTAT
This sequence comes from Brassicogethes aeneus, assembly GCA_921294245.1. NCBI lineage: Eukaryota > Metazoa > Arthropoda > Insecta > Coleoptera > Nitidulidae > Brassicogethes > Brassicogethes aeneus. The sequence continues at coordinate 5,580,487 of OV121138.1, forward strand.
CAACTGAACTAAACAACAACTTCAACACACTGCTCATACATGAATGATTCAAATGATTTTACGTTACTTAAGACTTTTATATTTTAAAATCTATGTGTGTACAATAATCGTAAATCAAAGCCCCTTTATCGTACTTATTTCAAGAGCGGCTAGAATTTCATCAAGCAGTTAATATAAACAGTCGAGCGTGTGTTTATGTATTGCCCACGTTCATTTTTCGTCATTTAATTTCGATAAAATAGGTTTAATAAAATAATGACTTACATCATTTTCTTATGTTTTGTGCAAATGTATTTATTTCAAAACGCTTTTGTTAGGAAATAATCTCGGAATATGAAATAATTAAGTAGTATCCCGGCGCATTCGCCATTATTGAAACTTTTTAAATTACCAGTTTCAATTATTGTTTTTATAGTAAAGAATCTTTAAATTTTATAAAAATGAATTGATTAGTTTATCTTTACTAAATTGAATAGTTTATCTTTACTAAAGATAAACTATTCAATTCATTTTTATAAAATTTAAAATATACTTTTGATTCTAAATAGGTATCCCTGGGTATTAATTAAGATTTAAATCTTATCGATTACGTGATGTTTGTGCTAAACCTGTAGGTTAAACAGGTATATTTTCGCCGCCACTGATTCAATTAATTTTTTTTTACAGAATTAATGTGCCTACCTATAAACACACAAAACATGTGTTAAAATTTAAAAATGGCGTACTGTAAAAAAGTGACATCGTGGAAGTGGGGTTTATTGTCCGAAAGAACCAAAAAATCGCATTTTAGAGGTACAATTTTCAACCTTAAAGAATTTAATTTAGAAATTTGGAATTATAGTATTTTAAGTCTTAAAATGACGTTCTTCAGCCATATTTAAAAAAATACAAATTGGGTCATGTGACATATCATTTGAAAGATTTTTTAAAGCTGATTATATGAAGCTACTTATTTTGTCGATTGTACATGTACATGTACATTGTACATGTACACCCTGCAGGGTGGAACAAAAAATTACACTTCCACAAAACATCGCCGTTTGCAACATTTTTTAGGTCCAAAAGTAGGTAGTCCTTATACAGGGTGTCCAAAATGTGATGGGATAGTATTGCTATCTCGGTAACGGTTATAGTTGGAATAGGGCATCAAGAGTTCAAAAGTTGCGTAATTACATGCCTTTTAATATGGCATAGAAGATTGCAAAAAAAATCAGCGGTTCTCAAAATATTTAAAAAAATATAAAAATCGGTTAAAACTTATTATCGCTATAACGTTTTTATTTCTAGGAATTTTATAATACTGAAAGGTTTACTAAAACATATAAAATTACATACATTTTGATCCAATTTGTGTATTTTTACGCCAACTAGATTTTGAGATACGGCTACTATCTTTTGTTTCTCATATGTCCGCCATATGTGGCCATATCTCAGAATCTAGTAAGAGTAAAAATACACAAAAAGGATCAAAACGTATGTAATTGTGTATGTTTTTATGTAAACCTTTCAGTTTTTCAAAATTTTTATAAATAAAAAAATAATAGCTATAATAAGTTTTAACCAATTTTCAGTTTTTTTCAAATATTTTGAGAACCGCTGATTTTGTGTGCAATCTTCAGATGCCATAATAAAAGGCATGTAATTACGCAACTTTTGAACCCTTGATGCCCTATTCCATCTGTAACCGTTTCCGAGATAGCAATGCTATCCCATCACATTTTGGACACCCTGTATAGATAAGAGTAACATACTAAAATTTAAAATTTCCAGAATATGTTATAACAAAAATAACACGTTTTAAATGTAAATCTTATGTTGCTAATTTCTTACAAACCCTGTAAAGAACCTGAAAAATAAGCAGTCGGTTATGATCAGCTTGCAAAGACCTTTTTATTGACCTTTTGACGCCATTTTAATTTTTTTTTACTTCAAAAATAAAAAGAAATGCCCTTTAAAACAAAAAGATATAAAAAAAAAGAAAAAAAATTTTTGTTTGCCTTCTTTTTTTGTATGAAATTGATTTAAAATACTTTTAAACATAACATAATATTATGTTTTATTATAAATTATAATAAAACATAATATTATGCTATGTTTAAAAGTATTTATAATTATTATTATAATTTATAATATATTACCTTATTTTTGGAATAAAACAAATTATTAAAATTTAGTCCAGGAAACAAAGATTGTAGTCGGGTTTTATTTTTTTTATGTAGAGTCAGGGGTGCTGATAATGAATCAAGAATATTCCCCAAAAATTTCCTTCCGCGTCCCCTAATTTCATCCCTCGAAAGGGGAGTTGTTTGCTTTTTAGCTCATAACTCGCTAACCGTGCATTTTTTCAGAATTTGACCTCTAATACTTTTGATTATGTACTAAATAAGACACACGTTAAACCCCATTGCGCACCTATATGATGTGCCCTTTTGCTATGCTCAGTGTGCAAAGTTGAGCGTTGCTTTCAAAATCACTTTTTTGTTTTTTTTTATTATAGCCTAATTTTAAAAGTAATCGATCCCAAACCTTACGGTAATCAAACATAACCGAATGGACGATTTTTTGAGGTACTAGACTTTTTTCAAAAGTTACTGCTTTTAATGTACAGGGGGTTTTACTAAATATAAAAAATAACATTCTCTCTGTGTATTTTTGTCGATGATATAAATAATTGCTTTGAGCTTGGTTAATTTCTTTTCTTGGATCTTAGTATACTAAGGCCTTATAAGGCCTTTGCACACAATCTGCTAAGTACTTGCTACTTAACAGATTAACACTCATGAGTGTAAAGCCTATTTAACAAATATATCTCAACATGTCTTCAAAAATAAGTTGTCCTCAAATTTACCTTTTACTCATGGTACACCGCAGGGTTCCATTTGGGGACCCTTTCTATTTCTTATATTTATAAATAATTTGCCAAATAATCTATTTAATACAGATAATATAACTTTATTTGCTGATGACACATAATTAAGTTTAAACGAGGAAAAAACAGTAAATATAGTTTTTTCTTTAAGAGATCTCAGTTGACTGACTGATGCCTCCAATACTAAATTTTTTGGAGTTAATTTAGACTCGCATTTTCTTTGGTTTAGTCAAGACGTATTTTATCTAAGAAACTATCAAACAAATATCTTTAATATAATCTAAACTAAGGTATTTAACCTTTACACCGTGTCCATTAGACTAGGTATATATATTTCGAAAACTATAGTTTCCCAAGCAACAATTTAAGTATTTGTTACGTATATGGGACTATTGAAGAAACTTTAAAGTGTTTTGCGACAGTCGCCGGTCTCTTTATATTACTCTTTTATTACTAAGTTACGACTAAAGTGGGGAACAATTATTGAGTTCCAAAAAGGTAGCAAATATGTAACTAGCTATAAACCCTGCTACTATTTGGAACGTAGCTGCTACGTTACTTGAACGTTCCAGTATCGTTGCTAGAGCGTTATAATTACTTTTATTTATTTGTTTTTACTTCTATATTAACTGTCTTTGTCAAACTTATATTAGATTATACTATCCCTCCTTTTTTAAATGGAACCACTACGGACTTGGCTTTTCAATGTCGTCGTTTATTAATACTGGTAGTTTATAACTTCCAGAATAACAATATAATGTTTAATTAGGCAGGTAAATTTATAAACCCTTTAAATTTTACTGTTGAACTTATGAATTTAGTTTTTGTAAAATAAATGCGCTTCATCAATATTTAAGTATAAACAAATTATTTATTTAATAATGTTTATAAATAAAAAAAATTTAATATTTATTATTAATTTTTTGATTTCATTATTAATACCGTCTATTGCCAACAAAATTACTATTTATTAAAAAGTAAACAACCATTTACAAACAATTAAAATAATTTATTATTTACATTACCACGTGGTACTGTACAGTAAAAAATGGCCGATAAGAAGCATTTTCCTTTGAAGTAGTTTTCGCTACTTTAAAGTTTTTTCCACTTTACGGTTGTTTTGGTTAGTACCATAAACGTTCCAAATACTAAAATAATAACTTTTAAGTTATTAACTTTGTAGTTTTTAACTCATGTTCCAGTTTCGAGATTTTAACTTGGAAAGGGACTACAAAGTAAAAATAATTATAATGTAATCTTAAGGTAGCAACCGAAAGTAACTGCTACAAATTAAATTTACTTAAAAGTTTTTTTTACTTATAACACCTTTTTTAAAGTTGCAAAGTCTTCTTGGGGGCAACCAAGTTTTACTTAAATGTTTATTACTTTATAGTAACCATTTAAGGAAAAATTAAGTTACTGTTACAAAATATTGCTATTTAAAACTTAAAATTACTTTTAAGTAAAAATTAAAGTAGCTGTTTAGTATACTTAACTAATTTAAGTTATCACCACTTTGGCAATGGTTTTTGGAACCAAAAATGCTGCTTGGGTTTCGAAATATTCACAAAAATAACACATTTTAAATGGGACACCCTGTATATTTTTACTTATTTTGAAAGACAATTTAATTTGGAAAAGAAATTATATCGCACATCTTAAAACTTTCTGATGGTTTTTGAAATAACCAAGTTATTACTTTATTTTCACAACAATCAGAAAGTTCTGAATATTTTATTGGATAGAAGTTCCGAATATTTTGAATATTTGTAGCCTGTCAATATAATATATTATATAGTAAGCGCTTGTGCTTGAGCAGCGGTGAGAAGTATCGGTACTACCTATATTTATTAATAAGTTTATTAATTAAATACAAAATTAAGAAATTAGGTTTATTATTATAATAAATATATTTATTTTTCAAAATAATTAATAAAATTTAAAAAAACTTTACATCCAAGTTTTTGACATTATAATGCTGGTCCAACTGTTTTTAAATATCTAGAATAAGAAGAATCTAAGAATAAGAAACAATATTTTTTAACTTTTGCCTTTGGATAGGAAGTTATATACACACAGAAAAATAAAATTTCATTTCAAGCACAATTATTGTTTTAGAAATGTTTATACTTACTGCTTTTAATGTTATTAATAAGAAATTTCTTTAAGTTATTTTTTTTAACTGGAGCATAACGGTTTCATTTGAAATAATTTTTAACAACTTAACATAAGGATAAGAATATGTTCAAATGAAAAGGAAACTTATTCTTGAACTGAGTCAACGATATTTTCGCGCGAAAATGTTGAAAGACAAAATGTATTTGTTCAGATAGAATATAATTTTTACTTTAAATAGTTTTTTGGTTACTTTAAAATTTCTCAATTTTTAATCAAAAAAATATATTTGATTCAAGAGTATGTTTGTTTTGACTATTTCACTCGTCTTAATTTCCACCAATCACAAACAATTTTGAATTACAAATGGTTTCTAGGTGGAAAAACTGTATGACAGCACCTGTCAGCAGTTTTTTCGAGTTTACCCGCGGCAAAACTTGACAGCTGTCACCAAAAATTGCAATTTATATTTTAATTGTTAACTGTTACTCATGAAATAGTCTTGTCAAATACCATTCGGGATCAAATTTTTCCTGTGAAAAAAATCGAAAAAACACAATGCTAAGTAATATTTTTTAACAAAATGCATTCATGCAGGTGCAAAAATCCTCCTCTTCGACTCGGATTTTTGTTAAAATATTACTTAGCAACGTGTTTTTTCGAGTCTTTTCGGAAAAATTAAATGCCCTTATGATATTACTTACGAATAAACCCACGCATGCGCTAAGGTACCATGCCCTTCGTCTTGACTCTTCTTTACATGGCGGTATACCATATATATATACCGGTACAAGTTCGCGATTCAATAATTAATTAATTATTAATGGTGGTGAAATTGTGGTCTATTTTGTTGTCGTTTGTTTAATTGGAGATAACTTAAATTGGGTCTTCATTCAGTGTTAGGTTACTAAGAAAGTGTTTCTACAAATTTATTTTGCAGGTTTTGCACTGCACCAAAAATTAAATTTAATAATACCCCAAACTATCATCCCAATGCATATTGCTGATTCAGGAATTCAAGAAATTTTTTGGAGAAAAAAGATTAAAAAAAACAAAAATATTCATTAATTCATTTATTATTGAGATCTTATATACTAATTGTTTAACGCTCATATTTTCAATCATATACATATTAAGTCATATAAAAATTACAAAAACAATAATTTAGCTGCTTAAACCTCTACACTGTCAACAAGTAATTGCACTTTCTTAAGGCAGTCGTTTTTCATCATAAAAAAACACTTACAAACTAACAAAATACTTTTGAACACATCTGTGTGATTTTCAATAAATTTAAACATTCTTAGTACTATATATAAGGCTTCTAATATCACATGTAAATCAGTAAACTATTCTAACCTCACATCGCCGTCTCCAGGGGCTGCGACTTGCTCCTGCTGTTGTCTTTGAGAGGGTGGTTGAATTGAGGGCTGCCCCCTGGCGGCGTGTAGTCGAAATTGGTTTCTAGTAGCGCCTCGCTTTTCGAGCGGGCTTTGGGCGTGGGTTTCAAGTCGTCAAAATTTGTTTCTATGAACTCAGAATGCGGTCTGTGTTCCTCGTAAGGCGCCAAACCCACTGTGTTGTAATCTGGGGCGAAGTCGGTGGGGTAAGTTGGCAGTTTGTTCGTTAACTCTTGCATTAAGTCCACCGGAGGTCGTTCTCGGTAGTACGAAGGATCGTAACCTCTGCCGAAATTGGTCTCTTCCATCGTGGATGATGATTTATTTAGAGGTAAGGTATCGGCGGTGTAATATTCACTTGGGGGGTAAGACATACCCCCGTTGGGGGAGTTGATGATGGGGGTTTTGTCTGTATCTTGCACACTTTCGGAGCGCGACTGGAAGTTCGAATTGGTCGCGCTATTGAACGTTGAGTTGTCCTTAAAACCCGGATTCTTGTATGCCACGTCGAACTGATGGGGTTTAGCGTATTGATTCTCGAACCTCTGCGGGGATTTGTGGTATTCTATGGTGGGGTTGTAAGCAAAACTCGATGGGTTAGGGTTCGATTGCTCGTAGGTGTCGTAGGAGTGGTTATCTTCTATGGAGGAGTTGTATACTGACTTCTCCATGCTGTCGAAGGAACCATTTATCTTCTTGTACTCTTTCGTTAAAGTGTCTGTGGATCTGGAACCCTATAACGTAAAAAAATATTATTTATTGCGTCCTAAACAATCCAAAAATGTCACAAAAGAATCTTAAAACTTTTACTTACGAGTTGGGCAGCTTTCCGTCTAAAACTGGCGTCTGAATAAGTGGCTGGAGACAACCCTACAGACCTTAAAGAATGTAGACTTTGCCGGATACTGTTCCTCCTCTCTAATCTTTGGGCTTTCCGGAACTTACTCTTGGCATACCAACAGCCAATAACCAATATTATTAATATTATCGCCAACGAAGCACTCCCTATTACTGATATCAAAACCACATCGTCGGCTCTGGGTAGTATCTGGATTTTCACTTTTGGATCTAGAAGAATCAAATTGAGAAATTTTAACATTATGTGTAGTTAGACTAATATTAGAAATATTCCCCAACACAAGAAAACACTGCTAAGTGCTTAAAGTACTTTTCGACAACGATGTTGACCTCTTCAGAAGCCTAAAGTTTGTTGCTGCTTGAACTAAAAGCAATTTTGATGTCCAGTTTTCGAAAAATTCCTTCACCAAAGTTGTCCTTTTTCAAGTATTAGGTAGCTTACCTATTTCACAAATAAAAGGATGTTTTTCTCCACAATCGTTTATTTCTACTGTTTGGTAAGCAAAAATCGTGCACTCGCTGATTCTATCGATGTGTTGGACCCAAACTCTATCCGAATACAAATGCCATTGATTTTGCTTTCTTAGGAACTCGTATAGCCAATTATAGTTCGTATTTCCGATTAAGTACGGTATTGAAGCGTTATCAGCCTAAAATATATACATTTAACAATAACTCGCACAAAAAAATGTAAAACATCTTACTTGACAAAAAGATTTTGCTTCTGGAAAACTCATAGGGGCCCCAACGAACATATAGCAAGTTTCACCAACCAAAGCCCACCCAGGCGGACATTTTCCGTCCAATATAGTATTATTATTCATATGGAAAGGTTGGTATATAACCTCTAGTAACTTCCGGTCATCACTTTGGTCCCTGATACGCCCTCTAACGGCCAGAGTTGTATTTACACCCCAGTAGTTGTTGGCAGCGTCGATTTTGGTGTTCCACAATTGCAGAGTACTATAGAAACATAATTATAATTTTTCGTAGCATAATTAACAAGAAATAGGTTAAGGTATAGGCCCTCTATACAGGTTATAGTTAGAAGCATAGATATAAAAACAAGATGGGTGCCTTAACATATAAAAACAGTTAAAACTTCACCGGACATAACAATTAGAGGTGCATTTTAAAACTAAGCACAACACCTTTCTTATAAATAGTCTTACCTGTTAAACTCAAATCTGCATTCCATGCAACAAAAATAATACAAGATTTAGTTTTTTATATCCTTGTTATCTTAATCTACATATTATAACCCCTCCATTGTAAAAGAAGCGTTAGGTACTTTTATTATTGTTTTTATATAAAAATGTCGCAAGCGATCGTTTCTGAAGAGTAAGGAAGAAATAAAAGCCTATATAAGTAACAAGAAATCGGTCACAGAATAGTTAAGATTGTTTTGGGTCAGTCCAATGTCCCCCAAAAAGAAAAATGTTTTCCCTCCTTATCCCGCATTCCACTAGCCTAAATAGGGCGTATAGCCCGGCCCGGCGACAAAATTTCGGGAGGGGCCTTAACCACGACCTGCTAAAAGAGATTTTTCATCCAAGGTAAATATTTGGATACACCAAACAGAGGTAAGTTGGTAAAAAAACCCTGGAAACCATACATTCTCATACTCATACTCAATGTCTTTATATTAGTGTTGCAAGAGACTTCTGCTTCTGCTTCCGCAACTGCGGAAGTTCTGCACACTTTTTCATATTCGGTTTTGCATCCGGTTGCCTTTATTTAATTTAAAAGTATACTTCCGCATCCGCATACTCTTCCGTTTTGCTTCCGCAAACAGTTGCTATGAAAACTGTCTAACCGCCAATGGACGGTCTAACTATAAAAGCGAGTTCGATTCTTTTACAACTGAGGGTGTAGTTTAATAATATAAACATATACTTACAGTGTTCTGTTTACGGTAATCATTTCGTAGTCATTGTCAGGATTGAAGAAAATATTGTCCACGTAGTGTTGACCTGCAGTACCTGCTACTATAGTTGATCTGCTGTCTCTATGGACTGCGTAATTACTGAAAAAAACATTGTCTTTATCATCGACATTTTTATAGGAAGTTACCTACTTATAAAAACCATTATGCGTTGTTGTTTGATAGATATTCAATCTCACTTTATCAAAACCTGAGACCTCCAAATTTTGCTGACCAATGTTCCTCTTCACGTAGTTATAAGTAAAATTTGACACAACCTGTCTCAAAACAATGTTGTTATGGTATTGGGCCTGATTTCTCGTGAAATAGTTCCTGTAAATGGTCACCTCTTGGTAAGGTGATGACTGTCTTCCTTCTACAATTAATGTTGGAAGATTTGAATTGTTCACAAAGAGATTATTGTGTATCCATCCTTGTAGGGATGTTGCTGAACCTCTGGAGTCAGCTTTGATATACAAACCACCCTGGTTTCCGTCCACAAGATTATTCTATAAAAAAATATAATGCAGTTACAAGTACGAGAATATTTTGATTTAGCTTACCCTGAAGAATATGGTTTGTGTGTTCTGCACGTCCATGTACAAAGCGGATTTACATGTGGTAAAATTTCCATACAACTGCTTGCAGTTGTTTTTAAACTGATTTTTCTCTATGGTTACTATAGGGTTAACTTCTCCAGCTGAGTTGTACAATAAGGCACCTTGTTTGTTATTATTTATAGTTGAGCTTGATATGTTATGTTGTACATCACGATCTAAAACAACCATTATAAGTACTTATTTTTGCATCATAAAAATACTTACTGAATCCTATAGCTGATATGGGTAGAGTCACAATTTCAGCGATGAAACCATGATCGGAAGAAGCACCATTGGCGAAAAGTTTAACACTCAAACTTGGTAGTTTAGTCTTAAATAACTTCTTCTCATTTCCTGACGTTGTGGAAATTCTATCGATAACTTTGGAAGATATGTTGTATATATCGCCATCGAACAAACTGATGAAGTCTGGTATGCCGTACTGACTCGAAGAGTTGAATAGGTTGAATTGTAGCAATCGGAAACCTAGAGGTTTTATATCGTAGGCACTCCTGAAGATTTTGATGCAGTTAACAGGATGATTGTCGTATTTGTAGTAGAGTAGGATTCGTTCATCAATACGTATTTCTTTGTGCGTATCACATATATCAACCAAACTGAACAGATTGTAGGGCATATTTAATCCTTTAAGCGGTGCGAAACTTGATTCATCGGACTCTCTTCCTTCACCTGATAGGGAGATCACATTGATGCCTATCCCCATAGAGTCTTTAACCTCATTATGCAACAAATTCATTGTGCTTGAAGGGGATATCAAATCCATGCCGTGAAAAGCAGAGTCCTGGATTTTGCAGTATTGTATCTTAGGACTTTTGATTATACTTTGCACAGCTGACGATTTTTCGTTGTGTAATATCCCGGCACCAATAATATGCACGAACTCCATCACTGACTCTTCAGTTTGCTTGGTGGTGTGAGTATAAGCATCATGGATTCTATGCGAGTATAACTCTTGCTCAAACTCGGCGTCAGCGAATCTAAGACCGCCCCAGTATTGGTTTTTGACTTGTTTAGGTTTACCATCGCAAGCTATGAAAATGAACTTGGAATCCCATGTGCATCGGTGTCTATGGCCGAATTGCTGTCCATTTAGTCTTATAGGGCAATCTTCATACTTCTTCTCTGTACCCATGCATTGTAACGGCTCTGGCCACGTCCAAATTCTCGACAGTAAGTTGCTGTGGAAATCGATTCTAACGCCGTGTTCGAAGTATGCGTTTAGAGGATCGAACCCTAACTCTCTGCAGACAACCTGTGCGTTTCTCTCTGTGAATCTCGAATCGCACATCGGTATCCATTGCAATGTGGTTCTATTGAAGTACTCCAAAAACCCTTCGTTGGGTAAAGCACCTTCAACTTCACAACCTTTACTTTGACATAACCTTATGCTTTCTTGCCCAGTGAACATCTCCATAGATCGTTTATTTCTAACTCCGTATACATCGTTTGATTCTAGATTTCCCGATTTTGATATAGGTCTCATAACAATCTCACTGCCTCTATAACCTTTCGCTATGAGGCTGCCCAAAACCAGTATCCCTACATTGGCATCAAACTCCATGACTACGCCAGGGTATATGGTAAAAATGGTGTTGGGCATTATGGTTATATCCGAACGTATTATATAAGGTGAACCCTTGTTTCTCAGCTCTATGTTTTCACTGATGCGTCCACCAAGATTGTTCAAGTCAATGGTGGTATTCTTCTTGTAAGTCAAAGACAAACTGGCTTCAAACTCATCATTGATAAGGTATGGTAAATAGTTTGCTATAGCGTGGTCATTCCAGTCATCAAAATCGAATATAGCTTTCTTAATGTCGTCTTCATTATTAGATCCCCACCAATTTTCTCTTACATCCAAGAAGTTGTTGATTTTTGCTGTTTTAATGCCAGCTACAAGTTGATAGTCTAATAGATTTTGAGACAATAGGTTTCTCCTAAGCAAAACTTTCTGTATCCCTTTAAAACCTATGGCATACGTGGGGTCTTTATTGACTTGTAAAACGCCCAAGCCACTTCGACCCCTCACAACGAATTTGTTGTTACGTAGCTCATTCTCGAAAAATACTGCTGGGACATCCCCAATGATCTCCGATTGACTGCTAGTACTAAATTGCACAACGTATAAACCATTATTCTCAATAAATTGATTTCTTCTAAGCAACATTTTCTTCTCCATTCCTTTTATAGTGAAGAGTCCAGTTTTACAGTTGTTATTTTTGTAGACTTCTCTTGTAACATTCACAGAACAAAAATGACCATCCACTACCCACTCAAACTGTCTATTATTTGCCCATGTGTTGTTATCCATGTAGACGGTATGTGTGAAATTTTCGTTGTACTGCCAAACATATGGTAGGCTTATATCGAACCCTCCAGCGGCATTTCTTTCAATCGTATTATCCTTGAGAACATAGTGGAATAAGTTGTTTGAACTCCTCATGTCACGCGAGAATTGGAATATGCCTTTTCCATTGTCCGTGATCAAAGACGAATTGATCATAATGGTTACTTCAGATAGATTGCTTTTATGTAAGTCCCAGAAAGGCGAATGCGTGAATATAGCCTCATTAATGGTATGTGATATCTCACAGTCGATAATTTTGATTGTTTCATTGGCTTTACGAAGGAAATGGTTTCCGAGTTCGTCGAGATATCTGTTGTAGTAGGAAGAGTAAACTCCAAATTTGTTATTACGTATTTTTGTACGTCTTATGGTTAGTGTTGGTACAGGACCTTTTACAATTCTCTTGTAGACGGTTTGTTCAGGCGCTCTAGTTATACTTAACATTATAACAGTGCCACCAATAGCATTATAACCGCTAGTGTAGTCCATAATCAATCCAGGTGCGGTGGATGTTGTAGGAAATACAGTTAAGTCCCTCTTTAAGTCCCATATGTCAGAGTAGTTGTTGTAGGTTAAGCTATCATGTATTTTAATACTCTCGGTGCTTCTATTTTCTACGGGGTTTAATAATTGTAACCCCACAACCCAACCTGGATCACACTTAATGTTGTACGACCTGAATATGTTCTCCTTTTCAACTTTGGAGGTGACGAAGTATTTACTTTCGCCTCTCTGTAGGTATATCGTGGTTAAACCTTCTGTATCAGGGATTTTAAGCGGAGAATAGTTACTATCATCTTCTGTTTTTATGAACCATCCAGCGAGCTCGCGTTGTTGAAGTCCAGTCAACATAGGGTCGTGTTTTACACCGATTTGATTGCGTTCTATCACACTGCCAAAAATATTGTAACCAAACTGTTTGAACGCCACACCTGCCCCTTTATTGTCTGAAAATTCGGAGTTCTTGATTGTGTTTACAGTGTCGTCTGTATATATGTCGGAGTATACAACACCCAAACCATGGTAGTAATTATTGGAGACTTTGATATTCTCGAAGTTATGCCTGGAGAAGTCTAGTTGTAACGCTGGTTTAAAAGTGTTGGTGGCGTAATCCAGCAAACCTGCCTTTTCAATGGTCATGAATTGTATGTTACTTCGTTCAGATAGAGCGCTGAATCTCACTCCGGCCCACGAAGTTTTATAGCACCTAACACCAACATCGTTTTCGTGTGTGCACGAATTTTCGAAGTTATCCAATCTTTCAGCCTTACATTTTGTGATGTCCAAATCGAAATCGTCGCATTGCACATTCGACAAAATTACTTTTTCGCTTGTTCCTGCTTCAGGTATTTCACTTCGTTCTATGAACCAATCAAAAGGGTTTAAAACGTAACCCAATTGTTGACATACTAGTGCAGCATTTTCTATGGTCCAGCCATAATTGCAAACTGTACCCCACTGATTGTTAACTTTTATTTGAAGGCGACCTTCGGTCTCAGTATTCCCACCTAGAAGCCTTATAGGTATTTTGGGTTCTACTTCTGTTATAACCTCTGTGTTCTCTTCTTGAAGCATTTCAAACTCGTAGGTTTCATTTTCTGGGGTGAAAGCTATCTCTTCTTTCAACGTAAATTTAATGCCATCTGGAGCTCCTCCGTTAGCTTCCAATCTACCTCCAATCATTATACCAATACTTGGAGGGAATCTTAGCACAACACCTGGTTCTATGGTTAACTTACCACTTGGCCTGATATTTATATCTTTCTCTACGATATATTCACCACGTGGTATGGTTTCTTCACCCTCTATCTCACCTCCGATTTTATCAGAACCATCCTTGTAAAACCTGGGAACATAGTAACTATTTTTGTAGACTTTTGTGGCCAAAGGGTTGGAGTTGTGCAGCAAAAAGGGTGTATACTTGATTTTGGCCAGGTTATATCTAAAATTTCTGTGGAATATTCGTTCAATAATATAACTTTCATCATAGTGGCCCCACCAGTTGTATGTGCAGTTGATTGTCTTACTTTGGTCTTCAAGATGACTGCCAATTTCGTATTTAGAGTCTGGATTCTCTAATATATTTCTAAATACGTCAATGTTGTTTGAACCGACTACTACAGGAGCGGCCACTCGACTTCTAGGGTTTAAATTTGAAATTGAACCATCTTCAGTTTGGAAGGGTTCGGTGATTTTGTTGTTCTTCACGAAATTTCTGGTGAATAAGAGTTTTTGATGGTGCGCGTATGGAGATAAGGCTAGATTCACCACAAAGGTCCCTGTATTGTTTATGAAATAGTTTTGTTGCACCGTTATATCACTTTGAAGGACGTTAAACTGCTCCAAGGGTTTGTTTTTGATTAGTAAACCCCCAAACGTGCCCATTTTAAAGTGGTTAAACTCTATTCTGCCATTCAGATTGACAGCAGGATATATTTTAAGAGCAATCCTCTCATTCATCCTAAAGATATTATGACCAACTTGCAATCTCGTGGATACATTATTCGGTACCCAACACGATAGTATTTCGATGGCGTCACCAAAACTTTTCACGAACGAGTTGCCGGTAATATTGAAGAAGGCATCGCCACAGTAATTCCCATGTAGCACTCCAACGTCCAAGTTCTTCTCGAAATAATTATACTGAATGGCGGACGTTTGATTAATAAACAAATACTCAGTTTCCAGAGTGTTGTTCAACCATATTGCTGCCCCGTAACCTTCATTGGATGTTATTTTGGATCGCGATATGTTCCTCGAACCTCCTGTGTATGTGATGTTTATACCATCGCCTTTGTTGAACGATATAACTGATTCCGTTATGTTCACATCACCTACACCGCTCGTTATGTGCACACCAGCGACGTGTTCGTTTCTTTGCACTGTGCTCTTGTAAACATGCACTTGAGATCGAAGGTTATCCACTGATATGCCTCTACCGAAGTTCTCGGACACGTTCGAGTTCGATACGTTGACATCATAGGACTTCTGAAGCCCTGATAGAATTCTTAGGAAAACTGCGGAATCCGTTCTGGCATCACTGCGGAACCTAACGAAGATTTGATTGCCTGTTGTGGATACCGACTGTGGTCTAGTATTGTTTCTAATGTAGATTTTGGTAAGCAGTCTGTGGTTCAATGTGGAGCCGTCGTATACTTCTATAGAACCACTATCGTTCCTATCTGTAACGGCTCGAACCAAACTCAAAGTTATAATGTGCCCATATCTAGTTGTAAACACCTTCTGGCAGTTTCTATCTTTGTTATAGAACACTGTTTGCTCGGCGTAGAGCTGTATAGGGAACGTTTGACTTGATGCTGTTGCTATCTGGCAAAAATCTTTGTAACCCAACTTATCAGCTCTTTCCTCAGGTCTTTCTTCCCCTCTGACAAATCTAACGCCGTCCCCACCATTATTGTTTATCGTACAACCATCTATGTGGGCCAAACCAAAGCTGGAGTTGATGAAGATACCGTAACCTCTGTTGTTCTGTATGACGCAGTCGTTTATTTTGATCGGGGCCTCAGGTTTTGTTATATTTACGCCGTTATAAGCTGAGTTGGTGATTCTTACATTATTCACCATGGGAGGTACACCTAGTATATCCAAGGCGCTGGTTGTGTTTTGATCCCTCCCTACACCAGCATAGTTAATGTTAACGTACTCCAGTTTGGAGTCGGACTCAGATAAATAAAGAGTGTTATACAGCGATAGCTTCTTCTGATTGTTAGCATACTCAAATTTTATTCCTCTCCAGAATGGCAATATTAGGTCGTGTCTAGGCTGGCATTCTATGGCTATATCAGGGTGGTAATCGCACACACCTGACCCCATTTGTCTTGACTCCCATCTGCACTCTTGTAGAGACGTTTCAGTACCAATACATTTGGGTTCTTCATAGAGAAACCTTGGTTTTACCGGCATCTGTCGATTGAACCAGTGGAAAAATTTCCCGCCTTGGAAACCTAGTTGTCTGCATGCTGTTTCTAGGTCTGCTATGGTCCAACTGAAACGAATAAAAATGTTTTAGTTTGAATACGAATGATGGGGTGGTGATAATGTTACTTCTTTGAGTTGGTGCAAACACTTCTCCATTGGTCTTTATGCCTTATCTGCAACCTTCCAGCTAGTATACTAGGACCATCAACCAATCTTAGTTCAGGTAGTTTTATGGTTCTCGCGGAACCTTCCTCAGATGTTGTCAACGTGATTCTTTCATTTTCTGTCCCCTGTAACAATTAATTGACTGTGCAATTAAAGAATTACTTCTTCCGGTTAAACGTTTGTCTCTTCAGCGTAGGTGCTGTTATTAAACCAAATTATAGACAATTACAAAAATTCTTAATATATTGACTACCGTCCAGGTTTTTAGCATTTAACATTTGACCTTACTACAGCTGATCTATTTTTAAATTAGTTTAAATGACTTTTTTAATTCGTAATATGACTAAATCTTATTTAGGTGTGTACTATGAATGTATGAGATAGTTATTTTTTATAAGGAGTGTTAATTATTTTCTTTGTTAGAAGAAGACATTTATAAGATAAATTGTATCTCTCGTTTTACGTCATAGTTTTATTGAATCTAGGAAATACCTTATATGAAATTCTATTAATAGAAGTTAATATATTACCACTATGACTTTCAACAGTCTTTTTTAGAATATGCAATAGTATTTTTTTAAATTTACTATACAGGGTGGGTCATTTAACTTGAAACTTTAAAATATATTAGTTACACTGTTCAAAATTTCATGACCATTTTAACACCAAATTAACACCATACATGGTCTATATCGATACAAACCAAAATAGTGTTAAATATGGTTCGTTGGTCCGGTGTAAATTCAAATACTAAAATGGTGTTAATTTAACTTTGACACATTATTAAAATAAATTTTACCTGGTCTAAATTGAACTCCTTTTCAGTGATAAATATTATGTGTTTGTGGTCAAATTAAATCATACTACACAGAAAAAAGTAAAAAAAAGGAAACAGGAAGTTCCTTGACGCATTACTATAGTATATTACCAGTGGTATTATTCAAGAAAATGGAACCTTCAACTCGCTAGAGATAATGTTTTTAGTGCGTTCCACTAACTTAAAATACTTGAAGTATTGACAGCTGTTTCCACCTATTTAAGGTCTCTTTAGTATCGAACAACTTGTAGTGTCACACCAAAGCAAATGACTATAGTCATTTGCAGGTAGTCAATGACTACTATAGTAGTCATTGACTACCTGAGTTTATATATTCTTCATGTAAGTCAACAGAGGCGAGATTTAAGAACATCACGTGATCCACACCGCCTTTGCCACGATCGGTACACATTTTCAACCATAATTCATGGTGTTATATTAACACCACTTGGTGTTGGATTTTGACACCATTTTAAGATTACTTTTTACACCACAGATATTTTAAACAGTGTAGTATACATTTTACGAAAAAAAGTTTAAAATAAAAATTAAATGATTCGAGGGGGGAAATCAATCAGTACTAAAATTGGTCCTCAAACTCTCCTCCTTATAGGGGGAACAGGGGGTAACTTTAAAATTTCCAATGGAACACCCTATTTTTTAATGCAGATTCGCAGAGCCGGCTTAAGGCAATTGAGCGCCTTAGGCACTTAAAAATTTGCCTCCTCTAACTAGATACTATATATATATAAAATTTTAAAAAAGCTTATTAGAGCCACCCCAAACTGTTAGCTTAAGGGCGCCCGAGCATTATAACCTAATTATTCCCTATGAATTAGAATACTTTTTATCATTAAAAAATACATAAAAAACATAAATAACATACAAACATAACAAATATATTGTAAATAAAAAGTGTTAGGACTTATAAATGCGTTTTTCTGCAAGATGTCATTAGTAAGTATTTAAAAAAAATTAAATCAACTTTAATTTTCTGTATTTGTATGTTGGATGTACTGCTGGTTTATTGTTATTAGTTTAATATTAAAATTTCAGAAATACCTTAATACAAACAGAAAAATTAACACTATCTAAATGTGGATTTAGCCAGCATTTTGTGTAACGTAATCTAACGTAACGTACTTTAATTTAAAAGCCAGGCTAAATCAACCTTAACTATCGAACACAGACTGCTATCACCAAACACACAACACATAGAAGTGCCACTCTTGAATAAACGCGAAAACACCCAAGTCCGGCAGCAGTTTCCTCTGGTATCGCGTACCCGCTGGGCTGAGCAGCACATCACAGCGGGTACCCGATGCAAGAGGAATCCGTGTGCTTGGAGCATACGGGGGTTTTGAAATAGTTTAAAGAGTGCTAAAGATATGTTTATACAGGGTAAAGTTTACAAATTAAATTATCTTTTAAGTTTTTGTTTGCAGTTTAACGTTAAGATTTATTATTATTTGTTAATTATACAGTTAATAATAAAATATCTTATTCTACTTCAAAAAGTAGTGCCCTCGTAATCAAGCATGGTGATATAACACCTGATTAATTTTATCTAAAATACATTTATGTACTTATTTGGCATAAAAACAGAAGTGAATTTGCGGCACGCTTTTTTGTCGGCTTTACACCTCGTTATTACAAAGGAAGCTAAATTTGTATAAAATAATAAAAACAGTAAATAATATTCTGTTATTACAATTGTATATTGTTTATTTGTTTTATTTTTGGAAAAAATAAACAATTTGGTAACAATTTTTTTTTTTTTTAAGTTGTTTGGGGACAAGGCGCCTATTTCTACGTGGCGCCTTAGGCAATTGCCTTGCCTGCCTAATGGGTAATATGGCCCTGCAGATTCGGATCATTCGACTAAAAATAGGTAGATTTTGTCTAAAATATTTTTTCATATTTGTAATAGATGGCGCTGTAATAAAAAAATCAATTAAATCTGATTTTTTTTTAAGTAACCACAATTTTTTAACTAATATTTAAGTTTCCTTTGGTTTAAGTTTTATACATTATTTCATTCGGTGATAATTATCAATTGCGCACCATGGTCACTTTTTACCTGCCAGCATTAAATCATTTAATTTAAAGGATTATTGTACTATTTTTAATAAAAATACCCCATTTCAGATAAAAAAACATTAATTTGTCAATTAATTAATTTAATCCTAATTAAGGTATAAAAAATGATATTTAGTTATAAATAATAATTATTATTGAGGTATAAAGAAACTGTTTATACATAGTTTAGCATTATTTAATCAATTTAGTTCGAAGATTAATTTGCAAACAAAAAGACCTCTGGTTAAGCAGTTATTCATAATGGATTTTTTAACAGTGGAAGAAAAAATAGAAATAATTTTAATTTATGGAGAAGCAGGCAGCAATCTTGATGATGCTGTTAATATCTACGCTCAGCGTTTTCCGTATAAAATTCGATCACGTACTTCATTTCACCGTACAGTCAAGCAGTTTACTACAAACGGGAGTGTTCAACCGAAAAAAAAGAGTTCGTCGAGCAACAGTCACAAGTGGAAATAATGAAATTAATGTATTAGCAGCAACGGCCGCTAATCCTCATGCAAGCACACGAGAATTATCTAGAGATTTGGGAATATCCCAGAGCAGTGTTAGCAGAATATTAAAAAGATGCGAATTAATAAATGCATTGAAGTCGAAGGCCACCATTTTGAACACCTACTTTAATTAAAATTTAAGAAAAAATAAATAAATTTAAAAATAAAACCAAGTATTATTTTTAGTCGAATGATCCGAATCTGTAATAAAAAATAGGGTGTTCCATTGGAAATTTTAAAGTTACCCCCTGTTCCCCCTATAAGGAGAGTATGAGGACCAATTTTATTACTGATTGATTTCCCCCCTCGAATCATTTAATTTTTATTTTAAACATTTTTTCTTAAAATGCATACTAACTGAGATATTTCAAAGTTTCATTACTCACCCCCAAGCAGCATTTTAAGTAAAAGCGTAGAGCTTTGAGGCAATATTACTTAATTTAAGTAAATATTTTGTTAAATTAACCTTCAAAATTTACTTTTAAGTAAAACTTTTTTTAAAGTTATAATATAAGTTTTATTTATGTTATTTTTACCTATTTGAATAACCCTTAAGTTTCAACACTTTAAAGTATTATGAGGGACGTAATTTTTACGAAAGAAAATTACTTATAAGTGTATAATTTAACGGTAATTTTAACGTCAGAATTTTTACTTAATGGTAAATGTTACTCATAAGTCATAATTTTACGATATTAAGACCACTTTATAACCGTAAATAATTCCTATTCGCCTGGTATTTTTTAGGGTTATTAGTGGGTAATAAATACTAATAATATTGACTAAACAAGGAAGAATAAGCTTAAAGTGAAAAATAAAACTTTGCGGGAATTTTTTTTTAGACCGTTATAATGAGTTTTTTAAGATGGCATCCATTACTTATCTAAACATTTATATAATATTTTTTCATGAATATCTTTCTAAAATATAATAAGAAAAGTTTTAGTTATTAAAAAATGATTAAAACTAAATGATTTTTAAAAGATTTTATAAAATTTTGTAGGTTTTAAGTTTTGTTGAATTTTTACCCAAGCAATAATTTTTCTTAAAACCGTAAAATATTTAGAGGGCATATAATTTTTAAGACGTATCATACCTATTTTTATCAATAAAATAATGTGCGTTTGAGTTTTAATGCAAAATATCAATGGTTTTGACAATTTAAGTTATATTTTTTAATTTTACTCTAGGGTGGCCTTTATTACTTTGTAATTACTTAAGTACCTACCATTTTGTAAAATATAAATTAAAAGAACAAAGAAATTACGAATATCAATGTTTAAGAAAGAGAGCGCAAACAGTTAGTAATTATAGCGTTATTTTTACGTAAATTTGTGGTATTTATATTGTTTTTATTACGTAATTCTCTTAGTAGATCAAAAAGGTTATTATGTGGGTAAAATAACGAAATAAACCATTCCCCAAATTTGGTAATTTTTCGTATCTATACCGTTATAAAACCGTTTTGGTTAACCGTAAAAAATACTTTAAAGTTGACTTGTGTAGTTATTTAAACTTAAAATGCTGCTTGCGCCCTGTATAGTTGAGCTATAACCTGGTTCCATTATCAACCATTATATACTTAACAAAAGCTTTTTATAAATTTAATTTGACTACCTGTAATTTCATTTATTTATGGCATTACAGGAAGGAGCAACAAAACGTGATTTGCTTATGGAATAGAATAAAAAACGTTACAATATGCTTAGATGAGTTTTATAATTTATGGTGTGTAAACAATTCGAATTTGTGAACTTTTGTACAGCGTTTTGTAGTAGGTACTTAACTTATCCGTTATTCCAATAATAATAAAAAATGTTTATTGTTTTATTTTGTTTTTAAATTTGTATATTATACATAATATTATGTATTTAGTAATTTCGACTTCAAATTTTTAAGTTAAAAAGGAAAGTCGTTCATTTCGTAAGAAACAATTAAAAAGTAAAACATTGTTTTCTTATAAAATTAAGGATGATTTTATCAAAACAAATAAAATACAGAAATGTATACAGGCAGGTTAATAAAGTAAATAAAGTAAATACCTAGCATTGCTAACAAAAATATTTATTTTTGATTATTAATATAGATTAGGTGGCGAAGATATTTTAGCAATGAATTTTATGAGGTTCTAAGTAAAATCTCTTTAATTTTAAAGAAAATAATGAAATTTCTTATAGACTCTTTATAGTTACTGAATTTAAATAATTTTTGTATAATTTTGCATTTTTTATGTTTTTTTTGGATTTGTTTACAACTTGTCCCAATTTAAAAAAAATAATTATAACTATCAACAAATTTTAACTTTTAGTTTTTGAAATTTATAAAATTATAAAAGACTTAATATAAAAAAGATAAGAAGCATTTTCCTTTAAAGTAGTTTTCGCTACTTTAAATTTTTTTCCCATCTTAATTTACTTTACGGTAGTTTTGGTTAGTACCATAAACGTTCCAAATACTAAAATAATAACTTTTAAGTTATAAACTTTGTAGTTTTTGTTTCAGTTTCGAGATTTTAACTTGCAAAGGGACTACAATGTAAAAATAATTATAATGTAATATTTAAGTAGAAACCGAAAGTAACTGCTACAAATTAAATTTACTTGAAAGTTTTTTTTACTTATAACACCTTTTTTAAAGTTGCAAAGTCTTCTTGGGGGCAACCAAGTTTTACTTAAATGTTTATTACTTTATAGTAACCATTTAAGGAAAGAATGAAGTTTCAGTTAAAAAATATTGCTATTTAAAAGTTAGAATTACTTTTAAGTAAAAATTAAAGTAGCTGATTAGTATACTTAACTAATTTAAAGTTATGACCACTTTGGTAATGGTTTTTGGAACCAAAAATGCTGCTTGGGCATGTGAAACTCCCATAAAACATGATACCATCTTTTTGATATTTAAATTAGAATCTTCTAACAGTTTTTCTTCGACTCAATCTATATCTAGGTTAGTTCATACACTGAGAAAAAAGTTTATTGCTCCCAAATAAAAAAAATATTTAAATATGGGACAAGGGTACAGTTTATTTATCCTAAATATATTTTTATTCCCGACACATAAAGTTTTACTAAAGTATATTTATCGTTATTATTTCGACTATTTAGAAGTAATAAACAATATATTCACTACAAATAAAAGTATTAGGTACACAGTTTATTTGTCCCATTTTTTTCTCAGTGTAGTTCATTTAAAATATAAACAATCCTTTGTGGAGAGCGGTTAGCCTTCAAGTTATAAGTTATTTTGCAATGTACATTCATAAACGAACATATTTTATATGAATACTTGGTCAATGGGATATGTAAGCAAAAAATAAACTACACACTATAATATAATTTATATCGTCGGTAAAACTAACAATTAAATTGTAAATTATCAAAGAAGGGAAAGGATACAAAACCGTGACTCTACGGTACCAAAAGGTCGTTGGCCAGACGAAACTGTTCTCTTTATGCAGTTCATCTACTATTACGCACTGTGCGATACAAAAAAAATCATTTTCATATTAAAAAACAATTATAAAAACGTCTGACAACAAGTAAAAAACAACTGTAGGTAGGTACTATTTAGGGTAAAGTAGACAGTTATCGGACACTTTTTAGTTATGGGACAATTAACATAAATACTGTAAAAACAAGAGATCTATAAATAGTTACCTTAAAGTCAAATCATTAAATGACGCTGTATACAATTATAACTATCTCAGTCGGTATATAGAAAGAACTACTTTATTTTGGGTCCAGTATAGGACAAAAAAGTTTGCACGTTACTTTGGTGGTAAGATTTTTGTTTTTTTTTTTGTTAAGAGCCGGGCTGTGTTTAAATTACAATAAAAAAATTCTATAAAGTGTACAGATCAGTGTGTGGTATAAATGTGTTCCTCATGGTTTAAACATTGTCACTTTAATGCGTTTTAATTTTAATTCTGAAAACAGACAGTAAAATGGCCAGTGTCCAATTACTGGTTGGTAAAAAATGTAAATTTCTATTATTGGACATATGTCCAATATTATACTCTATTTGTATCCCGGACATTTACAAGCCAATTCTTATGTAAAATTGTCCCCTGAATCCGAAAAGACCGTCAAAAACTATAAAAGTTAAGCAGTTTTTGAGATATAGTCAATTCCATATTATATGTAAAATTGATTATATTTCAAAAACTGTTCTACTTTTATAACTTTTGACAACATTTTCCGATTCAACGATTAATATTTCATGTTGACGATAGTTCGTCACCCTAATATTACAAGGTTGCATGTTACTATTTACACATTTTGAGTAAAACGTAAAACAAAAAAAGCCCATCAGCTTTTAGGTACAGTCAATATTTTTTACTTGTGATTTTGCTTTGAGCTGATTTCATATGCAATCTTAGTAAATTCTTATGTTTATTTTGACTCAATTGTTGTTATATTCAAAATTAGTAAAATTTTGAAAAAAACATACCTACAACTTTGTAAATTTTTTTAATTATATTTATTGATTATTTACGTTACATAGAACTAGGTATGACATTTTAATTAACTTAAATATTTTAATTACCGTATACTTCAAAATTAGAACTAAACTGAAAAAATAAAAACTACAAAAGAAAAATATTTAAAATACAAAAACTTTAAACAAATGTTATAATAAAAAAATACAGTTAATAGAAATTAGCATGATTATTCAATTTTTTTGTGTTTTTTGTGCTTTTTTTTGTTTTAAATTTTTAACTACTGCCGTTTTAGTTTGTCCTTTGGTAAAATCACTTTTTTATTTTTTTTCCTGTTTTATTTACTACTGCCGCCTGGACGCTTGAACTGTTCTGCTTTGGTAAAATCGCTTAGTAATATTCTAGATCTACCTTGGGCATCCATGTTTTTATTATTTAATTATTAACAAATTAATTACAGCACTTGTAAATGAGATGTCACACAGAACTCAGAATCTCACTTTAATAGCACATAAAGTTGCGTTAAAATGTTTGTATGTCAAAAACAAAGAACAATGCAAATTGTAAATTTGACGTTACACAAGTATTGTTGATTGTGTCATTTTTGTGATTAAGGTAAATTCTCACAAAATGTCTTTGACAAGCCTAATGGACATACACCCTTGTTAATGTTAATTTATTTCCAAAGTATTTATAACAAAGGTGTATGTTAAACATACACCTCTGTTGGTTTTATTAAACATATTAAAGCACATACACCTCCGTAATTTTCCTAATATTTTACTTAATATGGGTAATTCCATCTATGTTTTGCTTGAAAAAGAAAGATTTGGTAACATACAACCTTGTTATATTATTAAGTCGGAAAGTGCAAAAAACGTGACATACAACCTTGTAATATTAGGGTGACGAGTTATTAGTGGCTGATTTTTCGGTATGACATTTTTGACTAATTCATTTTTAGAGAGTAAGTAATATAGTGATTTTTTCGTCACAGGTCATCTTGCAGAATAACAGTGATTTATATACAGTGCATGAAAGAGAAGATAAAAAACTAATAGCAACAAAATTAATAAATTCGGAAAATACTCTTAACATACCACCCGAAAAAATATATATAAATCATCCCGTTTCGGCCTAAACATTACCCTGAAAAAATTTATTTAAAAATTTTTACTACTACGTAATTGTAGTATAGGTTCAGTAGAAAATAAAAAGGCAAAATGTTTATTATACATTTACGATGCATAAAGAAAAACTAAGCATTTATCTAGTAATACTGCAACAAAAATGTAGCCTAAATTAGTATGAAATAATACATGCTTTAGTATTAATGGCGACCTAAAACCCTTAATATATAACAACAGGAAAAATGTCAAATATGTAACAGTTGTTATAGTAGGCTTAACTAAAACAGATCCTATTTAAAAGTATTACAAAATGCTGCCAAACTAATACCACATCGTTAATTTATAAACAACTCAGACAGATATTATAAGTAAATCAAGTAACAAGTAACTCTTCCGAATATGAATTATTTTATCGGCACTAAACATTTGTGGTAAGTATTACTACAACGTTCTATTATATCTTAGAAATTTTGAAGTTGGTAATACTAAAACAAAGCTTATCTATACTGTTCATCTCGCACAATCGCCATTGTTGTTAGTAAGCTTGCATAAAGACGCCTCAATGGACGATTTACTAATAAATTGGAAGTTACAAGATTTAATTTGTGTTTTTAAGGGTAAGTAAATACTTAATTATTTATGTATTATTAAGAATATATACCTAACATAACTTTAATTTACTTCATTCGAATATTACGCTTTTTGCTTTTGCTTGTAAAGGGGTACTTACTTCATTCTATTTAATAGTTTGATCAGTATAACCTTTAGGTTTATATTCGCTTGCAGCCTTTGCATGGTGACGGGATAAACATTTTTGCCCTTTACCATAGAAAAACTATTCTTTTCTATGCTTTTCCGTAAAAAACCTATTTGGGTATTTCTTCTTACAGCCTCTAAGTTACTGGTATTATTATAATTAGATTCAATGTTCAATATTTGTTTTGAAGAGTTTTGACGTTATTTTTTAATATATTAGTAATATCCACAGAACAAGTGTTCTGTGATAATATCTAAACAGTGGGGCTATGAATTTGAAAACTTATAGCTAACCCTTTTGGGAATGACAAACACTTGTTTAATATTAAGTAAAATTTAACAAATAAGTCAATTATTTATTATATTTTTATTAAATGTTTTATTGTTACACCTTCTTATATTTAGTATATATATTGTATTATTGTTGGTTTAGGTTTTTATGTTTATCATAAAAGTTAAGGAGAAGATATCATTTATTTTATTCCAAGAATTTTATACATATTTTTTTAATAAAAATTTGTTGAAAAACATGTTCTCTTTTATTCTATAACCTTTACTGCATACTTTTACATAACACCAAAAAATCTATAATCGATATCCTTTTAATTCAGTATTTATTCCGTTTGGATGAAGTGACCAGATTTTGTCTAAAAATAGGGGGACATTTTGTATGAATTTATCTTAATTACAAAATTAACACAATGATACAATGCAAATTGAAAATTTGACGTTACTTAATTATTGTTGATTGTATCATTTTTGTAATTAAGGTTAATTTACACAAAATGTCCCTCTATTTTTTGACAGAATTTGCTAACTTTACGTTTGGAAGTAGTACTGCTTACCAAATAAGAAAATTATTGGTTAAATACCGTAACATTAGTACATACTGGTTATACAAGTACTAAATATTACCCTGATAAGTTAATAAACAATAAATATTACTCTTTTTAATAGCATTTCGTTGTTATTAAATATATCTCACTTAAAGCATATTTCAAACGACTAAAGAATGTTCAGACTTACTATAATGCAGTAGTTACTATCAGAATTCGGTAATTCTATTTGATACCACAACGTTGTAGTACTGCTTAAGAAGCTATTAATGGTTAATATGTAACACGACATCTCATTTAACATTACTAAGACTTGAAAACATTTTTGTTGTAGTAATAAATACCACAAACATTTGCTGTCACCTATTTCAACCGTAACAATCTATACTTATTTAACAATTTTTCGGTAACGGCTAAGGATACATTTTTTCAGTGTACACTGGCCGACAGTCATTTTGGTGCAGGGTAGACAACAACTTTTTTAGGGTAATTTGAGTACGCCGAATCCAAAAATGACCATCATTTTGCTCAATCAGCTCTTTTTTTGCGATGTAACAAAATAGGTACCATTTTTTTATATGTGCACATTCAAATGCTTAAATATACATTTTTAAACTTCTAATTTAAGCAAGGATAGTTGGTAATCTTGCTATTAAACTTAAAGAAATACCATATACATTGATAATGATGTCCTCTTTAAAAATCTTGCTTTCATCGAAAGAAAATCGATTTTTTAGCCAAAATTCGGAAATTTTTAAAATTCAAAGTGATACAGCATGATCAATTTTTTCCCGATTTAAATAAAATTTACCCTATTTGTAGCTCTATTTATCTTCTTTATAGTGATAAAATTTCAACGCAATCAAATAAAAATTGGCAACATGGCAATACAATCAACCAAAATTGGGTACCTACTACGTGTACCACTTAAATAAACTATGAATATGAATAGCTATTAATATTCACAGAGCCTATTTAAGTGGACAATTTTTGTGATTAGGATTTTAGACCTGATTTTAAGTATGTCTAATAAAAAGATGTCAAAAATATTATTTTTTTTTCTATTAGTTTTAGTGTATGAGAGTATGCGTAGAGTATCTGCTGCTGCTCTCAATACTCTACTATCATACACTCTGCCGTGCTAAGCTAAACCCCCGTATCTGCAATATTAAATAATAAAGGACAAAAGATAGTTTTTATTGTTTTTAACAATGAAAATGATCTTTTATTTATAATATTATAATATTGCAGATACGGAGGTTTAGCTGAGCACGGCAGCACTACTCTAATTCAATTTTTGATTGCATTGAAATTTTAACACTATAAAGTAGATGAATAGAGCTACAAATAGGGTAAATTTTATTTAAATCGGATTTAAATTTATCATGCTGTATCACTTTGAATTTTAAAACCATCCGAATTTTGGCTAAAAAATCGATTTTCTTTCGATGAAAGCAAGATTTTTAAAGAGAATGACATTATCAATGTATATGGTATTTTTTTTAGTTTAATAAAGACCCATAGCATTATTACCAACTATCCTTGCTTAAATTAGAAGTTTAAAAAAATAAATATAAGAATTTGAATGTGCGCATATCGAAAAAAATGGTTTTTATTCTACATCGCAAAAACAAGAGCTGATTGAGCAAAATTATGTTCATTTTTGGATTCCGCGTACCCAAATTACCCTTAAAAAGTTGTTGGTTGCCATGCACCAAACAGAAATTTTATTTTTGTCGGCCTGTGTAAATGCTTCACAAACTAGAGATTCCACACAATGATATTTGCAACAAACTATTTCAGAAGTCTGACCAAGGAATTAGTAGTTACCTTCAGAATCTAGAAAGGGGGTGAGCAGTGCCGGTTTAAGTTAGTTCGCCGCCCGGTTCTGGCAAAAACACAACGCCCAATGCTTTAAAATATTACTTTTTTAAAAACAGTTTTACTTTCTCAAGTCAAGTGGAAGATTAGGTTGGTTAGGCTGGTATCTAACAGTAAACTTAGTATCCTATAAAATACAAAATGAGCCTTTATAAACAAATTATAAAAACTAATCAAAAGCACTAACTAAAAAATAAAACATTCTTTGGTTTATATAACTAAGAAAAACTAATCAAAAGTTATAAATAAATAAAACATTATTCTTTGGTTTAAATAAATATTGAGAAATCCTAATACTAATAATTAAAAGGTTGTTTTCAAGTCTTTATAGTAGCAAATTGTTTTATAACACTTTACATTTATTTCATCTAGCAGGTCTTGATAAATGGACAGAATTGTTAAGGAGTTAAATCTTTCTTGGGGAATTGTATTTCATAGGTAGTTCTTTACCCTTTTTAGAGCAGAAAAAGATCGTTCACCACTTGCATTTGAAACCATTATAAAAAAAAATTCGCAGACAATTATTAATATTCGGAAATGAAGATATTAATTTATTTTCGTATAAAACTTATACTAATTCCAATGGAGTTTCTATTTTTATTTCCGAAAGGGAAGTTATCAGTTTCTTGAGTTGGACACATTTTTGAGGAAAAAACTCATCCAAATCCTCCACGAAGATTTATGCTTTTAGATTAAACAAAAATTCAAATTTGTTTGTGCCAGATTTCTAGCTATCGTATCGACAAATGATTTTGGATTATAGATTGTCAATTATTAAAATAAAACATATTGTTCGCATTGTTTTTTTTTTGGCTTAAACTTGCCTCTGAATTATTTTCTTCAAATTGTAATTTTCTTATGATTATCCGCTTCTGAGCATAATTTTGTTTCCTGTTAATTTCCTCGTAATGATCAAAATGATATCACGTAAAAAATCAAAGTTCTCAACTAAAAATGACAAAAGATGAGCATTTGTGCTTAAATCCATATTTTGTTTTTGGACTGCTTTATTGGTTTCATTAACCCTTTGCAAAACGTCTATCCAAAAAGTTCAAATTATTCCGTTTCCAATAAATCAAGTTTTTCTGATGGAGAAGCTGCTTTAACTCTAACAACATTTTTCTCATTTGTATCCGTTGTATCCGCCGACGCAGTGTCGCAATAATTTTTTTTCTATAAGTTTTTTCTTCTATAAGTATTTTTTTTTTAAATTATGTGCGGTACGCGATACCGCCCTAAAAATATTTACCGCCCGGTGCTATAGTCCCCAAAAAACCCCTGTTAAACCGGCACTGGGGGTGAGGAATCCGAGAAAGGAATATATGAATTATATGATATTTACAAAAACGAAATAAAAAAATTAAATAAAACAGCAATTTATCTTTAAAAATTATTTAAAAATTTATGTTATTTGATGTAAAGTTGTTATGTTTATATAAAAATTGTATGTCCAATAACTATGGTCCATGTGTCCAATTACTATACTTTTTTGAATGTTTTTATAAGACTATAATAAAAATTCAAATATTCTTATTTTTAAGTAAACGTAAATAAAGTTTAAACAAACAAACTATTCTTTTTATATATTTATAAGAAAAAAACCAATAACTATGTGGTTTACCCTATAGGCTCATATCGACAAATAATGAATGCCCGGTATGAAAAATGGTGGAGGAGCTTTGTTTTAAAAAACGGTACTACTTCTCGTGATTTCGCTAATTTTTATGGTTCAAGTCAAGATTCTTCGTGCTCTGTTAACATTTTTCTAACAGAGCATGCATTTCCTGTCTGATACGGTCTTAGGATTGTGTAAAAGCATGAACGTTTCGTAAAAATGAGGATCTTTCGGCTAATTTATAATCCTTTAAGGTAGTTAAAGCTGCAAAATCTTTGAAAAAGTCGTCATTCTAATGAAAATCCGTGTTTATTGTGAATTTAAAGCAGATGTTGGTTTTGCTCTTCTCGATATAAAATATTTAATTTCTACTAACATAATATGTGTAATATTACCCTTTTAAAATTGGGAAGCCTTATAGGTCTAGACTGTCAATTATAATGTAGGTAAAAATTTTGGTATTATATGTAACCAATACAATATATTGTTTATACTCTAGAATATTTTAATATTCCCAATGAGTTTATTAACATATAATTTACATATGTTGTTGGGAACACTGTTGAATATAAATCTTTCTTAAAATAATAAAAAAATCAATGAATCACTACAAATAGGTATTACTACTAATAATAATATTAACGTATAAAATTCCAAGTATGCATTTATTCTTAATAGGTAGGATACTCTTACTATGTATTTATAGGGGTCACCAGTATGAGTCAACTAATTATTTAAACCAAATGATTCAGAAAATGTTGTAACGTGTTCTAACAACGTTTTTCAAGATTAAAAAAGGTGTGTTATCAATTTAATTTTTATCAACACATAAAAATGTTAAAAGCAAATATAAAAAAGTTCAAAAATTTGTGTGAAGTTCAAATAAAAAAAACGAAGAAAATAAGTGTAAAAAATTATTTAAAACAGTATAATGATAACCAAATTAGTACAAATTGTTTTATCTATTTACTGATAAAAAAATTAGTAGCAATTGTATTAAATCGTGTGTTTTATTTTTGAGGTATGTGGGTCATTATTTCCACATTTATTTACGTTTTTTATAATCAGCACTTTACTAATAACTAGGGTTTAGTAGGTAAACGAATCTTACTTAAATATTTATTGTTTTCATTAAGTATTTTCTTAATTCATGCTTTTAAAAAAGATTCTGTCAAACTTTCACCGAATTCTCAAATTGAAGGTAAAAACGATTTTTATGGTATGTTTTAAATAACAAGTTAAAATAATAATTTTAAAATTCTTCTTTTTTCCCATACAACAATGGATTACGAAAAACACTTTGACACACTTAAATTTAATAAGAAAACATATAATTTATTAATTAAACGTCTTTTATTTAGCGATACGTTCAGCATTGTGTTTTAATTTGCCTGTGTTATTATTTTAATTTAATTAACATATTTATTTCTTATACAGTAGTAAGTAGTGTTACTAAAGGATTGCCTAATAATAAATAGTGCTAGGTATAAGAGAAAGTAATGCTTTTTTAAGCATGTCATATTGTTATTTAAAGATACACAGTCGAAAGATAATTTAAAATAAATCAACCTATTTGGAATGACCTTTCAGATGAGTAATACAATTTTAGTAAAATTTTCAGCATAATATGTATATTATGTTCGTAAAGTAAATTCCAAAAATATTATGAGTTTTCCTGCAAATGTTCCCAATCAATTGTTTTTGTTAATTTTGTAAATTCGCCTAAATAATTCACTGATTTAAAAAACCTGTTGTAACAATATGTTTAAAGAAAAACTATATTAAAAAAAATAGTTTACCCAAAACATTTTAACAGAATCGGACTATTTTTGTAGAAGTAGCAGAGCTTTTAAACAAAAAATAGTAGTGTAGAAGTGGTGCAATGGTTATTTTTGTCAATCAACAAGTAGTGCCAACGATATATACGTAATTTCTAATTTGGGAATCTGTATTACCCTTAAAAATAAACTATAGTTAACAACCCTTTAAGTCTGATATAGAAGCAGTTTTTCACTGTGCCACGAAATTTTTAATGCTTTCAATTTAAAAAAATATCTGGTCAATGGTTTCAAGAGTTGTGACGTTTATTTAAATAAAATGAGTTTCATCTTTCTCAATTAGGTATTTTTACTTAATTATTGGCTTAAGGTCTACAACAATTTTGAAAAAAAATAGTTGTTCCAATGTTTCTGCCTAAATGGCATTTTAATGATATAAGAAAATATTGTTGGCTAATTAATAGACATCCAACAATATAGAAGGCATATATTTCTATACAATTACGCTTACAGAAAATATATTTTACATTTTTTGACTTCATATTCGTTATAATATTTTTTCTACTCCCACCTTTAAAACTCCCTTTATCGTACATGTTTCCATGACACTAAGTGACCTTTTAAATACCTATTGATAAGTTGTGGCTTTATTGCGCTTTATTCACGGACTGAAGTTAGCAACAGGTTCTTAGTCACGGGCTGAAGTTAGTTTTAAGTTAGTTGACAGTTGTCAAATGTCATACAATCGTTAAAATAAAGTGCCTTTCTTGTAAAATAATACTAAATGTGAAAATTATTTTATTATCTCAATACAAAAATACAAAAGTATTAAATAGTTTCTCAACGCCAATATTTGAAAAGTTTATATGAACATTGTACTGACCTTTTAATTTCGCCGGCAGTAAACTATAACTTAAATTCGGGCACGGACTCCACTGTAAAGTCCTCATAAAACGTTTTCTTTACTTTCACTGTGAAAATTTTCAAGAAATACATTTCGATTTTAAACCTTTATAATCTGTGTTTATAAAATTTAAAAATGTGACATTTGACGGTGAAACACAGATTCCCCTATTGTTTCATAGATGGCGCTCTATACAAATTTTTAATTTAAATCATTTTAAGATAATAATAAGTATTTGTAGTAGAAAAAGTATATAAACTTTTCTATACACTCATTAATTTAAGCACTCGCTCGCAAGCTCGCTCATGCCTATACTATTATGATTTTTCTAGTACTTACGAGACTTTTCTGGCAATACATTTTGTTTAACACCAAAGAAAATCCTTTTTTCTTCTTTAACATTAACAGCCGCTTATTGTAAATAAGTAAATTAAGGAAGGCATGGCGAATCGATTTTGACATTAACTTTCAAACCAATGACTGTGAACTATCTAAAGTAAAATTCGACCAAATTAAATTTAAGATATAAAATTATTTTTTTATAGAATTTTTGCAAAATTCATAAAATAGCATAAAGAACTCATGTGGTAAGACCTTTTGTTGCACTCGTCCATTAAAAAACTCGCTCCTTCGTCGCTCGCGACAAAATGACGTATTATGACATTATTTCTTTAATATACTATTTTGGCTTTCATTCTTCTTTTTTAATAAAATTAATATAATATTAATAACTTTTTAGCCTTAATTAAACATTAAATTTTGCAAAAAATAATTAATTTTGGAAAATAGTCAATATTCTCACAAACGTTTTTTAGGACGAAAATTTGTTAAAACTCTTAATTTTTGTAGATGTTATTGTAGAAAATTCATTAATATTTTTTCCATTTTCATACTTTTCAGTCATACATCTAAAAATCATTAAATTCCGCGAAAATAATAAAATAAAACAACTAATAAAATCGCGCTATCAGATTATGATGATTAATTAATACATATTTCAACATCATGGTACCAATTTACCACAGATAACACCATAAAAGAGGATGCAAACGTCTAACGGAAATACCATCTATAAAAATGCACTTGTTTCAAAGCCACTTGTATAACAAAGAAAGTTACCTTAGCCGTTAGGACACCCCTGACCGTGATACCAACTTGTGGTTCCACTCTAACTTCAACCCCTGGCTCTATAACCAGCTCCCCGGATCTCTCGATGATTATGTCATTTCTCAGCCAATAAGGTGACTGGGATTTGTAGAAGACCACTTGATCGTTCGTTATAACACCTCCAGGGTGCTCCGTTTTCGACCCTACGGTATTCTGTGGTGAGCCACCGTTAACATAAAAATCCCTATCTTCCTGAGAAATCACCAAACTTGCACTAAATACGAAAAATAAAAACGTCCGCATGTAAAACATCGTGCAAGCACCAAAAACAAACACCAATCACCATAGAAACAAACACATATTACACTTTTTACTTCACGCGCGTACAAAAAATACTAAACAAAAGGTTGCAGCGGTCTGTAGCGCGGAGTAGGCGCGGTTGTTGTATTCACTTGTTTTTTACGTAAAAAGTCAACGGTCACGTGATCGCACCCCACTCACCTGTTCAGGTAGTGAAAAACAGGTGAGATATTTACTTGGGCAATGTGCAGATGGCGCCACGTTGTTTCTCGGGCAGTTTAAAGCATAATGAGTTTTAAGTTTGAGATAAATTGAGGTTTTAAACGCTAATAATGTGTAGGTAGGATTATTAGGTGGTGGGGTTAATTTTTGGTTAATTTGTCTGGAGTTTAATCTATTGTTTGTCGTTTATTGTGAATTATCTGCGGTATCAGAGCGTTATCTAAGTAGGTATATTTCTAGGTTTTCAGATAAGAGAGGCCTAATTGATATAAAAGTCAATATTTACCTGAAGTTTTGTGATTATTTTATCCACTTTGTGCAAAATTTTGTATTTTTGGTTTTCTCTTATATTATTATATATTTTTTTAAATAAATTCTTAATTATTATTATTATTATTGAATATTATAAATCATAATTTATGAAAGAATTTTTGATCTCACCTTAAAAACTCATTTTAATCGAATATTGAATAAAATATCAAAGAAGTTAAATTAAGTTAAATTAGACTTCCTCAGTCCAATTAACTTAAGTTTATTTAGTTAGGTATACAATTAACAAATAATTAACAACTTTATTTATAAAATTTTACTATTTTAGGATGTTTATTTAACTATAAAAATTTTAACACCTTTTAACACCAAAGTAAATAAACATTTGTAAATAATTACCTACCACCTAATATAATATCCATAGGTATTGTTATGTGTTACATACATATAATATACATATAAATATACCCAATCCATAGGGAATATCCTATTTCTATGTGTGGAATTGTGCAAATATAAATATAAAATTTCTGCGCACCACTTATGCAACCAAGATAACACATTATAATTAGTTTGACATTCAAACGTCAAAAATCTAACCTCAAACACGCCCAAGTCAAAAACCTACCTCAAAAGATGGAAAATGTCCCGATAGTGTTGTTTGAAGGTTATTCCTTCGACGAAAACGATAAATACTACGCCAGAGGCAGCTGTACCTTAATTAAAGGACCTCAAAACGTAATCATAGACACCTTAAACGCCTGGGATGGGGACGAACTCACGGAGAAATTGCAAAGATACCAGCTGCAACCATCTGACATCAACTACGTAGTGTGCACACACGGCCATTCCGATCACATGGGCTGCAATTATTTGTTTAAACACGCCATACATATTGTAGGTTATGATGTAAGCCACACTGATGAGTTCTACGATCATGATTTCAAAGGGGGCGAAGAGTATGTTATTAACGGCGATATTAAGGTTATACCTACACCAGGGCATACTAGTCAAGATGTGAGCGTACTAGTTTGTACAAGTCAAGGTTTATATGCTATAACGGGGGATTTATTCGAATGTGAGGGCGATGCACAGGATGAGAATTTGTGGCAAGAAAATAGTGTTAATGTTGACCTACAGAGGGCTAATAGGCAGAAAATATTGTCTATTGCTGACTATATTATCCCTGGACATGGTCCTATGTTCAAAGTACCAAAATTTTAATGTTATTAAGTATAAATACATACTAAATTTGTGATTATATGCCTTGAATAGCTTCTATAGATCTTTTAAATATACTCTAATACGTTTATGTGCCTAAATATATATTTTTGTTGTTTAATCGTTTTATTTTTATTTTATAAATTATAATAAAAAATGACTCTTGAAAGTATTATACCTTTAATAGGTATGAGTACCTATATTTTAATAAAACCAGTAAATCAGTGATATATTAACATATTTTCGATATTTGATCGCATTTTTGATTAAATTAATATTTAATTTTATTCAAATTTTAGCCACACATCGGCGAATATCTAAAGTCTTCAATACAGTTTCCTGTAAGTATTTGTTAAATATGTTTTTAAAATGTCACCGTTGCTGGCAGCACCGGTTAAAAACATCGCTTGCTTCGTGCAACAGTTGACAGTTTGATTTTGTATTTCTGTTCGTTCAGTTCGTCCAAAAAACGTGTTTTTAAGGACACAAAAGTCCGTGTTGATTTTATTTCGCGTTAAAGTCGTGTGTTTTTAACTGAAAAGTGCGCGTTTTTGATGTTTTGTGAGGGTGTTTCAGTGTGCATTTTGCGTGGGATTAAATTTTAAAGGTGAGCTTTAAAAAAATTTTCGGTACCTACCGTGAACTTTTAATCTAGTTAGCCGAGTGTGGATCAACAAACTCGTATGTTTTGACATTTTAACACGTTAAATCAAGTCGACTCTTTGTTGCAAAATGTTGTCAATGCTAACATGATTTTTTTATTGAATTGTTGCTTATTTTGCTTCAACGATTTCTGTGCTCTGTTTAAAAGTGGTTCTATTCTAAATGGTGCACACGATCAGTTCACGAATCGTTGATTTTTTCAGTTTTTCACTGAACAGAACAGTTTTATATTTAAATTTCTTGCCCAGGTGTTGATAACCTTAATGTTTTACTTAAGGTTTGCAAGGTTAAATAAACAAGAAATTGTTTTGTCGCCAAATGACAAATCAAGTATGTAGATGTCAACAGTTTACGCATAAATGTCAAAGATGCACAGACACTGCGATTTATTTGTTTTTTAACAATTTTTAAATGCAAATAGCTAATAAATTGGTTGGGGTTTATTGTTATTCTCTGGTCCACGGTCTTATAGGTACCTATATCAAGTCAAAATGTACAGATGACAATTAAAAAGACCAGAAAGTACCAATTACCTAACAATAATAAACCTCAAGATAGTGTAATTTATAACATTTTTAACCAAAATTAATGTAAACTATTTCACACACTCAGATATATAACCGTATTGCTTCCTAAAGATAAATTCCAACTAATTAGGTACCAACCATTGTTTTTGGTAATATTTTCCACAAACTCATAACTATTTTAACTGTTTATAAATAATATATACGCGTTGCCACATAAAGTTAGTAATAATTTTCCAAATAAGGATAGCTTACAGTTATTTGACGGTAATTGCCTGGTTTTGTGTACTTGTTTAGTCTTGTTTGTTGGGTGGGTGTATTAATTTTTTTTAGATTTGTGTTAGAAAGTCAGTTCATCGAAAGGTGTGTGTGACATAACAAAAGGTTATTTAACGAAGTTATTTAAGTTCGAGTTAACCTAGTTGTACCTAGTGATTGTTTAAATAAAAGTGGATTGATACGTTTTGATCTATTGATTTTATTAGACTCGTTTTCAGTGGAATATATACCTTGCAATTTTAATTAAGTTACCTACCTATAAAGATTTCAGATTTTGTTGATGTTTTTTTGGCAATAGAAATGACACACACAAGTTCCCAAAATAAATTGATTCTCATCTTCCTTTTTGAAGATTATTTTAAAATATATTTTTGAGTCATTCTTACTTTATTTTATCTTATTAGTATTAGTTTGTTCACTGGAATTTTCTCTGATTTTCAGTGAAGACCAGTGGCGTAATAAGCACCCCCGCAGACCCCGCACCGCGGGGGGGCCCAGAGGGTCAGGGGGCCCAAGGCTCACATCACTCTTTAAAAGTTTAAACCAATAAATTAAAGAAATATTTAATTTTTTAAATGTTCAATCTTTAAAAAAAATTAAAAATCTTAAAAAACTAAACGTATAAGTATTTTTTGTTAAACCTATTTATTTCATTCGTTGATTTTGAACATGCGCGAGAAATAAAATGCGGTTGTAGCGCCATCTATTAAACGCTTTTTCAAATGTTAATAATGTTATTTGTTATATTTTAATTCTATTGTTATTTGGTTTGAAAGTTATGCAAAAATTATTCGTTAAAAATAATTAAAATTTAACAATTTTTAAAAAATTAAATTAAATGCAATACGACAAAATATAAACTTTATAGAATTACCATGGTGGATAAAGAGCCAACCTGTATTTTAGTATTTTAAAATTTTGTATCGACAATATGGTTCTTTGCAAATTCGCACATGTGTTAAAACTTATTTTAGTTCAAGTGTAGTTATCGTAACAGAAAATATTTAGGTAATTAATATTTAAAAAAAAAATTTAAAGAAAGTATTATATATTATAGAATAGAATAAGATTTTTTAAACCAAAATTAATTAAATATTTTCTGTTTTACTACCAAAAATTGCAGATACAGGTTGTATCTAGGCTTATTCTATATACCTTTTTATTTGCAGGATCATTTTCGTAATTCTATAATATATAATATCTTATTAAGATTCTTTTAAAAAAATATTTAAATAATAATTACCCAAATATTTTCTGTTTATATATATATATATATAATTATAATTAACAAACGATAACTACACATGAACTTAATTAAGTTTTTACGCATGTGCGAATTTGAAAAAAAGCATATTGTCGATAAAACACATCCATTTTTCTGACCTAATCCTTTTTTATTTGCTTATCTTATGTGACATAAGTTATGCCTGTCTATCGTATACACTCTTTACCTACCTGTCAAAAATTTTAATTAAAAAAATATTATGTGTATAATATTATTAATATGAGTTTAAAAGTACTATGATAAACTAATTTAAAAATTACCTAAGGGTAATAATAAACTTTTTACTTATTGTAAAGGGGGCCCATTAAAATCGTTTTGCGGGGGGGCCCACTTAGAATTTGTTACGCCACTGGTGAAGACTGGAAACATGAAATGTTATTTATTTATTATTATTTTAAGATTAGGAATATAGATTTACGTAAAGGATAGAAAACCTTTTTAAACAAAGTTATAATTATTAGTTTTTATTTTATTGACACAGACTGGCAAAAAATACATCTGTCAACTATGTTAACCTTAGATAAAGATATGTTAGCTTATTAAACACACAGCGTTGCCAAATTTTTAATTGTTTAATATCTTGAAAACTACTGGTTGAATTTTGTTTTTTTATTGTTTTTACTTTCTCTGTCCATCCAAAGTATGTTTTTGTGTTAAGCCTAATCAAGCTTGCAATATCCATTAATAAGTTGAATAATATCCCAGTCAAAACTTCAAAAACTTCTAGTAAATCTATATATCTGATGAATCAATAGAAACCTATAAAAATCGCCATTTCACTTCATTAGTAAACGCGTCAAAGGGCGTCTATTTTTATCAAAAACGTGCATAACTTACTAAAAATAGTAAAATTGAGTCACCTATGACGTTGGAAATTATAATAGAAAAATAAAATCCCTTTATCTATTTTGGTTTCATAATGACTTCATTATAACACCGCTTTTGGTTCTTTAATGAGGTACTTTATTCCACCCAAAATTTTGATTTTATAGGTTGGCTACTGGTAAAATACAATTTTGAATACCTATAGGTTATAATATTTTTATGATTTGTTTTCTAGTACTTACGAGACTTTTCGTGCAATAAATTTTGTTTAACACCAAAGAAAATCCTTTTTTCTTCTTTAACAGCCGCTTATTGTAAATACTTATTTTAAATTAACGACGCCATAGCGAAAGAATGTGATAATGTTTGAAAGGTTAATGACATAGAAAAAGAATATAATGACCTTTCAAACTTCAAATTGTGATACCAACTATGTAAAGTAAAATTCCACCAAATTAAATATAAGGTATAAAATTAATTTGTTTTATGAAATGTTTGCAAAATAGATAAAATAGCATCTTTATGCTGTCATAAGACCTTTTGTCGCACTTGTCCATTATAAAACTCGCTCCTTCGTCGCTCGTTTTATAAATTGTCCGCGTGCGACAAAATGACGTCTTATGACATTAGTTCTTTAATATACTATTATAAGATTTGTTGTATTAGGTGGCTTATGTATGTGTCTAAAAAATTTTATGTAAATATTTAGGTTAGGTTTGTAATTAGTTGTTAATTTGTTTTTTTTTGTTGTAGGTTTTAAAAATGGCGTTTTTTCTGTGGAAAAATAGGCATTAAAAAGGTGAGTAAACATTTTAAAATTAATATTGTTGCAAGTTTCAAAATACATAGTTCTTCAAGGATGAATCTATTTTAAATTTTAAACTGATTGAAATACCAGAATTATGTATTAAAACAAAATATTTATTGCTTAAAATAATAATGTTCTGACCTTGAAATTTCGTAGACTGCAATTTAAAAATTCCAAGATATATTTCATTTAATTAAAAACATTAGGCATAATAAATGGACTTGAAAATTAATAATTTAAGAGGTGAAATTTTTACTTTTTTTAGCAGCAATTATTTTTTTATATACCATTAAGTAAGTGAAGTGAATTCATTAAAAAATGTAAAACATTTCTGTGAAATTTTTACTTTTTTAGTATGCTATAGCAATTATTATTTATATAAAAAATGTGAAACGTTTCTTAAAAACAATAATAAAATAAAAGTTTAAAAACAGTTTAAAGAACCCTGAAAATTTTTAAAAAATCAAGAAAAAATATACCTACAGGGTGTCCAACAAAAGAGAGACTAAATTCCCAAGGTCTTCAATTATTGATATATGTAGATACATATATGGGCGATTCCATGATTATTAACGGGACAAACAAAAACAAGACAAAATAATAGTTATTATAACTTAATCATTGCTGAGGACTGGCATGAAATTATTATTATTATAGGAACCACACATCTTCAAAAATTTTCATAAAACATTTTGGTTTTTTTACTTGTCCCGTTAGTAATCATGGAATCGCCCTTATGTATATTCTTATAAATCAACTTTTTGGATTTTAAAAATTGATCGCCCTTCTGTTACCAACACAAAAAAAACATACAGAGTCTACCACAACACAATAAAAATTGTAAAATTGCATTACCAAGTACAGCCTATTCATATGCAAATTTGATTGGGCGTAAAATTTTCGCGAGAAAACAAGGGTGGCAGGTATACGGATTTTCGACTGTTTTTCGTGTGGGGAAGGTCATGTGGCCCTCGTGGTCGAGGTCGTGCACTATCGATCACCCTGTGTTGCCAAATCGTGCAAAAAGACAACAAACTAGGAAAATCTCTTAAAAAACAATTGTTTTTGATTGTTTTAATTAAGTGTGTTATTATGCACTTTTCTTGCATCGCAGTGTTGCCATATTCTAGAAAAAAAGACAATCTAAAAATCAATCTCAAATTGTTCTTAAGTAAAAAGTGATGTTTAGGACGCATTTCATTGTTTCCTTGATGCTATTGTTCATAAACTTGGCAACAAGGCATAACGTGGAGATAAGGGTATGACGAGTAAATCTCGTGTCTGTTCGTTGACCTTGGCACTTGCGAGGGACCAAACTTGGTTTTTGTTGTCGGTGTCTAAAATTTTAGTCCGTTTGTTTTTCTCTTCTTTCCGCAAATTGGATTTGAAGGCCGTTCTGCCCTCTGGAAAGCTCCAAGTGGGATGATAGTAAAAAACAACGCATTAGAGCTTTCAGAGCTTTTTTGGCATCATTTCGTGAGAAACATGTATTAGCTACACTCAGAATTTTTTTTAATCAATATAACAAAAAAGTAGTTTGTCTTAATAAAGTAAAGATCCCTATTCGTCCAACAATTGCTTTTGTTACGGCAAAAACATCATTTTTATAAAAATTATTTATCTACAATGCTGCTTTCAGTAATAGCATTTGCATTAATTATAAAGTAAATTTACGTTATGTTTATAAAATAACTCTCTTCCAGATGCAGAAACGCATTGATAAATA
The DNA here is from genome assembly GCA_921294245.1 of Brassicogethes aeneus. Classification (NCBI taxonomy): domain Eukaryota; kingdom Metazoa; phylum Arthropoda; class Insecta; order Coleoptera; family Nitidulidae; genus Brassicogethes; species Brassicogethes aeneus. Next base: position 5,622,703 of record OV121138.1, read on the forward strand.
TGGTTATTATTATTTGTCCAAAAAAACAGTTCTATACTGTTTACAAAAACGTTTCGTAGTATTAATGAAACCCTAATGGTATTTTCATAGAAATTTTGTAAATTTTACAAATCCCTTTTTGTTAAAAATAAAACTTTTTTTAAAATATTAATAAAATTTATGTAAATTTAACAACAAATTAATTGTTAATTCAATAATTGAATTTCATTGTAACAATGGTCACATTTTCAACCTACTGTTGGGTGTTGGGTAGTTTTTTTTAAATAATTGCAAGGCATTAAAACAAATTATTTATTATAACAAAAAAATTAACTCATATTATATGATGTACAAAATAAAAAAATATGAACTCACTTTTTAAACAACAAGTCTGCTTCGTTTACAGAATAGACCTTAAATATTTTAGAAAACGTCGAAATTTTATCTTTTTGATATTTTTATCATGCTAGATTTTACCACACTTCACTCGCACAAGTGAAATCAATAAGATTATAACACAGACTGTGGATTATAAGTTATGTTCACCAAGGAGAGCGCTGGCCCTTTCCCCCTCTTTTTAAGGGAAATAACAAAAATTTTGTTACCATTGCAAAACAATAGTAAATATTAAAAAAGTCTTTTTATAGCAATAAAATATTTTTGTTATTGTTCTTAACTTAAGCTATTAACAAAGATTTTCTAACTGAAATAAAATTAATTTGAATTACAACGATAGTAATTTAAAAAAGACAGTAAAATGAACAAATTTTACTATAAAAACTGCGCATTACTTTATGTAAGCGCAATTCACAAACAAGTTGTGTGACACAACTATATATTTAACAAAATCATTTTAAGTTCGACAAATAAAAGATTTAATATAAACATAAAGTATTTCTAATTGCCATGACAATATGATAACAACTATTACTTTGTTGGATGAACATTTCTTTTATTAAAGATCAACATTGCTGCTTCATTATAGTCCATGAGAATTTTATTAACAGTAAACAAAGTTTATTCTGTAAATAAAAATAACCTCATTACATTGACAAATCGTAGGCTTTTGTCCCAAATAAGACACTGAAAATTTAATAAAAAATGTACCTTAGGTGGTACATTTTTTTATAGCCATTACAATTTTAAATTTAAGTTAAATAATATTATTTTATTAATTGCTTACAAAATTAGTTTCATTATCAGTGCATGTACATTTTTCTGAGTGTACTTAAGTTGGCAACATATGAGAAACTTTTTTATTATTAATTTTACGAAGGAAAGTTATTCTTTATAAAAAGTTCTGCATGTTCTAAAATCTAAAATAAAATTATCAGGTATCAAATTTTTTCAGGCATATACGAGGTTTTACAAAAAATATGAATTTGGTACAAGAGTAGGTAAAGTACCTACCTTTATTTGTGACAATAACAAAAACTGTGATTATGAAAAGTAGTGTTGCCGTCAAGACTAACACATTCTAGACTCTTGTCTTGTCTTGTCTAGAATATCAAGACAAGACCATCAACATATCTTGTCTAAGTGTATCAAGACAAGACAAGACCTTTGCCAAAAATCTTGATTATAATCAAGACAAGACAAGACTTTAAGCCAAAACTCTTGATTATTTTGAAGACTAGATCAAATTTAACTTTTAAAAATAATATTCACTTTATTTAATTATTATTTTATTATTCACTTCATTTAATTATTATTTTTTTATTAAAAAGAATATAGGTAGGTATACATATATTTTATATTTAATGTTAGGCTTATTTTCTAGATATATTTGAAACTATTTTTGTCAATAACCTTATTAAGGGTTTTTTTCTTATGTTGAGTGGTCTTTGAAGTAGATTGTTGTTGAAGAAAAATCGTCTGGTCCAGACTCATAACTTTTATATTCATCTATCGAATCACACGGAAAAGGATCTTCCACTTCTTCTTCATTAAAATTATTATTATCATTTGGCAATTGTACTTGCGATGTTTTTTATCGGCATTGCAGGAAAATAGTAAACGCTTTGTTTTCATATTTTAAAATGCTTCTTAGTATTAACCAGTAGTAAAACAACAAAAACTAACCTAAATAATAATAAATTTACTGCTTAATTTAGTGCAAAAACATAACGCAAGGGTTGTGTCTGCACGTGGCGGAAGTGACTGGTTCTAAAACAAGAGTGGGAGTTACATTGCGCAGACGCATAATTTATATCTAGACTCTTGAATAATAATCTAGACTCTTAAATAATAATCTAGACTAGTTATTCTAGACAAGACCGCATTAAGCTTTTTTAATCAAGACTTAGACTTACACAACTCTTGTCTTAAAATTTTCAAGACAAGACAAGAGTAAGTAACTCTTGTCTTGTCTTGTCTAGACGGCACCACTAATGAAAAGTTGTTCGGAATGAAAAACTATGTTTTAATTTGCAATTACATCCTGTATTTGTTTTTTTTTGGTTTTTTTTGACTTTTTGTATTTCTTTCAGATGTCCTCGGCAGCAGTGGGCGGCCATCACTCATCGGGGGCAGGCCCCCTAAGCCTGATGTCTTGCGTGGGGCGGGAATCCTCCCCCCAGCCAGAAAATGAGAGGGAACCAGAAAAAATCAGTAAGTAAACCCGCATAACATTTACCTGTACTTTTTCATTTTTGGAATAAACTATACACGGTGTGCCTGAACGAAGTTTAAGTCATATAAAAATGCCGCCAAAAACTAATTGCAGTTTCTTGTTCGGGATCCTTTGGTGACTTAAAAATGATATTTACCAAAATCCAAGCTGCTCCTCTTTTCGAATTTTTTTGAAAATTCATGATTTTTTATGTGACTTAAACTTCGTTCATGCACACCGTGTTAATTTTCGCTTTACCGATCTCCAATATTTCACTACCTTTCTCAACTTTTAATTAAAATTTGAATTAAATGGCATACCTACTTATAATTGAAATGTCGAGCATAAACAGAATACTCAAATAAACCATTGATTAGGCAATTATTTTACATAACGGCCCAATTAAAATTTAGATGGCGTAGGCACCAACAATAAAACTTAATTAAAATGACGAAAAAAATCTCACACAAATATGGTTTTTATATTACAACGTAAAATGTAATGTTTAACAATAGTTATTTTTATTGTTGTAAGCGATTCAAATTTATAAATTTATATATATATATAAATAACCACTCATTATTAGTATAAAATATTTACCTTATAAGGTAATAAACTGTTATCTAAAGATTATAGGAATTTAATTTACAATTTTTGATAAAATATTATTTTAAAATTGTGTAATATGAATTTTATATAAAATACAAAAAATGTTTTAAAAATATCACAATACATTTTTATCATTATCATTTTGACAAAAATTTCATACTTTTACTTAACAGACCTACATATAACTTATGTCTACCTGTCTCGAAAATGCGAGTTTTAGTATTTAGCGGTTTCCGCATTCAAAGTAAAATGTTTCTGGTGTCGACTTTTGGTATTTATAGAGACCTTTCTGGACATAATCCAACGGTTGGCCAACCGTTTTACTAGCTATACTCGCTATTTCAAAACCTTTCGCTTAAAACGTTTATTTACATATAGATAACATAACATTAATTTAGTACGTAAATGCTCCAAAAATATTTATAAAGAAACCGACAGATAAAATAAATGCACTACAATTTAAGGAAAATCAAGCAGGTTTAGTAAAAGTCGTTATTTTTTTCTTCGTAAAAAAGCCTGCATTTCTTCAAACCAGATTTGCAATGGTACGGATAGACTCCAAACAGTGTTGCCAGATTACACGATTTATTGAATTTTTGCGATTTTACACGATTTTTGACACAAAAACCAAAAAATAAAAATTATTGGTGTTAGTGGTATTATTTATAGACATTTTGTAAATTTTACAAATCCCCATTCATTTAAAATAAAACTTTTTTTGTAATATTAATTAAATTTATGTAAATTTAACAACAAATTAATTGTTAATTCAATAAACTATTTTCATTGTAACAATGGTCACATTTTCAACCCACTGTTGGGTGTTGGGTAGTTTTTTTAATAATTGCAAGGCATTAAAACAAATTATTTATTATAACAAAAAAATTAACTCATATTATACAATGATGTACAATAAAAAAATATGAACTCACTTTTTAAACAACAAGTCTGCTTCGTTTATAGAATAGACCTTAAATATTTCTTTTAGAAAACGTCGAAATTTTAATTTTCTTAGTGATCTTTTTGATATTTTTATCATGCTAGATTTAACCACACTTCACTCGCACAAGTGAAATCAATAAGATTATATATAAACACAGGCTGTGGATTATAAAGTTATGTTCACCAAGGAGAGCGCTGGCCCTTTCCCCCTCTTTTTAAGGAAAATAACAAAAAATTTGTTACCATTGCAAAACAATAGTAAATATTAAAAAAGTATTTTTAGAGCAATAAAATATTTTTGTTGTTGTTCTTAACGTAAGCTATTAACAAAGATTTTCTAACTGAAATAAAATTAATTTGAATTACAACGCTAGTAATTTATAAAAGACAAATATGCTATAGTAAAATGAACAAATTTTACTATAACAACTGCGCATTACTTTATATAAGCGCAATTCACACACAGCTGTAGATTTAACAAAAACATTTTAAGTTCGACAAAGATTTAATATAAACATAAAGTATTTCTTATTGCCATGGCAATATGATAACAACCATTACTTTGTTGGATGAACATTTTTTTATAAATGCTCAACATTGCTGCTTCATTATAGTAAATGAGAATTTTATTAACAGTAAATAAAGTTTATTCTGTAAATAAAAATAATCTCATTACTTTGACAAATCGTAGGTTTTTGTCCCAATAAGACACTGAAAATTTAATAAGGGTGGTACATTTTTTTATAGCCATTACAATTTTAAATTACATTTATAACTAGTTTAGTTTGTTTAAATCAATGCAACCAATTTTGATTTCTTATTTACCAACCAACCACCAAATTTGCAACGTTGCCGCAGTCCAGATAAAAAAAATTAACTTTAACTACAATTAAAATTGAAGAATATGTTTGTTGTAGATTAGACAAAATAAACAAATAAATGTTAACAATGCCAGATCACAACAAATGCGCTGTATGGTATTAAATTTTGTCAACTATACTAACTGCTATTGATGCTGGCACACCTAAAGCATAAAGGTGCGCCGACCATCGACAACAATCTGCAAAAAACGAAACTAAATGCGTAAGCAATACCACGGTGGACCATAACCACAGCGATGTAATTATTTTCGCTAAAAGTCACTCTCCAAAAGCCCCAATTAAAAAAAAGCGAAAAAATTAACATAACCAATTAAAAAATTACCCGGCCGTGTGCCTCGAACAATTGCTTTCATCCTAACCAACGACTAAAAGTTCGACGGGTCTGCTGGACTCAGTGCAGGAAACAGTGGCGGCCAAGCGAGAACGTCGAATTCAAATCGGTTAAAAATGAGTGAATGAGTGAATTTATCACGAAAACAGTGGATCACGTTCAACGTGCGCGCGAAGGTGTGGTTATTGTTACAGTTTTTTGGACGGGGATGCTCCAATCAGAAATTTTTCCGCCACAAGATGGTTTCTACAGTATCCAATTGGACTCTTTAAAGGGAGGTCTGTGAAATGTGCAAATCATTAGTTTTTTCGATAAGTGGTTTTTATGGTATTTATTATATTTTTGGTAGTTATACGCTATAGAAGTATCGCTAGTAGCGCCACCACTCGGCTGCTAACAAAAGTAAAACGCTTATGTTACAAACGAGTGTTTTTGAGAGAAAAACGGTGGCTCGATTGTGTTGTTGGGTGTATTTCGAGAGGAAATCCTAGGTTGAGTTTTTGCCGGTTTTCCAAGAAACAGTGTTAATCTGAATGAAGAAATAAATTGCATACAGTCTCTGTAAATATAAATTGTACCTATTAGATACAATAAATACACATTTTAGTAGTGATTAACGTGAAAAGTGTAAATATTTCAATTCAGTAATAATCGTCAAACAAATAAGTCGTCCAAATTTAAACCGCATTTAGCATTATTAAAAGCGTTGATTAAGAATTCTTTAAAGTCTCCACTCAACGGTAAAATACCATTATATTATGTATTATATATAATATTATGTTGCCATGAATTCGTAGGTATATTATGTTGTTTAAAATGCAGTTGTCGGCGTTTTTAGAGAACTCAAATATAAAAATGGTTGATTTTAAGGTTATGTTTGTGCAAAAATTATTTTTTACTAATTTCTTAAAAATGTCCAAACTTAGATATAAATTATATTAGGAAAAGTTGTCATTAGTTAATTCTGCACCAACAAATGTACTTACCGAATTGGATCCTTTGGCAAAACATGAAAATGCAACGATTCAGTTCTTGAATTTTATTTACAATTAAAAACACAATAATTCACCATGATCCCTTAGATAAAATACACGCACTAACGTAACTATATAAGCATTTAAGTGTTGAGTTTCTTAATCAATGGTATAAGGAATAATCAATCAAAATCGAGTACTAAAAAAGTTTTTTAATTTTTTCTCTGCAACGTAAAACACAAATAACGTGCGCGATTTAGCTGTGCAATTGAACAAAATTTGTCTAGTAAGACTTCTGCCTTCCTCTCTTTTGTAAAAAAACTACCTATTTATTTAAAAATGATGTATAATCTGTGCTTTAAATGTATTGTTGACAATTCTTAAATTTACGAAATGCTATCGAAGTCCACCAGATGGCGCGCGCGTTGCGAAAACCCGATACTTCTTTAGCGTATGTTTTGTTTAAATTTAAGTGTACAGTGTGGACTATAAAAATCTTAAAACTTAAAATATTTTTTAGGAGACAAAAATATGAAAAACACGTGCATTACTTTCCTCCAACACTGTACATACATGCATACAGTGACCATCAAAAGTAACAAATTCATTAAAAAATTCCGATTTTTTTTCTCAAAAAAATCTTTAAACAGGTAGATTTTGTTTCCAAACTAGTAAATATTTAATTAGCAAAAATTTGCTATATTTCTGTGTACCTTTTGGTATTTGTGCCATTTTACAAATACTTATATTACCTCATAAATTTTGATGAGTTTCTGCCCCAATTGTTCATATTAATTATTTACCTATGCTGCGCATTTTTTAAGGCAAATAGCTGAATTAATTTATCGTTAGGTAAACTCATAATTAATTATGAATTTTTTTGTGGTATGAATTTGCTTAAATGTTTTACTTACAAACACGTTTGTTTATAATATATATAGGGTGGCCCAACGAAAGTCAAATTCTATCAATTCTTTTTGTGATATTTTAAATTCCAAACTCCAAATAGAATTTTCTATTCATATGGCATATGTATACAAGAAATAATTGGATTAAAATATTTGTGCTAACCAAGTTTAAAAATACACAGGGAAATATTATTTATACATATTAAATCAAAACGTTCCTTACGAAATAATATTTCCCTGTGTATTTTTAAACTTGGTTAGCACACATATTTTAATCCAATCATTTCTTGAGTAAATAACAAAGGAAATCATACAATATTAATGAAAACGGTTTTTACTATGGATTCAAAGAATGCCCGCATCTTACATAAAAAATACGTACCTATATGTATTATAAATCTTTTTTATGTAATGTCACGATTCGTTAAAAATATATTTTATAAAAGTGAAAACCTTTATAAAATCATTTTGATGAATTAAATCTAATTATTTCTGACATGTTTTACAAACTAATCAAGCATCAAAAAAGAGAAAGCCTTAACAATAATTTGGGTATATAATTTTGTCATTGAAAACAAAGAAATTTGTAATAAGCAGGAAATGTTATTTTATCTATTTGTCAATTAATAATTTCAGAGATATTGAACAATTTCTAAAATTTTAAATACACTCACGTGCAAAATAATCGATCCACACAAATTTTCGATGTGAATATTAAAGAATATTGTAGCTAAATTAATAGACAATTTTAATAAAAAAATACTAAAAAATAGACGTACGTTTATAATATACAGGTTTAAACAAAAAGATGTTTTTTTACCATAAGTTTAAGACACTCTGTAGAGTGGCAAAGCCGTATATTGTTTTAAATTAAGTTTTATTTATCAAGTCACATCTATTCTTAACAGTTTTGTTTTTGGTTCACCTCGATATATTTATTTTTGTGGAAAATATGGATTTTTTTAAAAAACATTGCAATTTCCAATATTCCAATATTTTTCCTGTATGAAGAACTAAGGTTGCTATGGTCCATCTATAGCCTATGAAGAATGACAGTGACAGTTTTGTTGAATCATCCCATACTTGGACATGTCATATACAGCTTTCAAAAGCTATCAAATTGTTTTTTGTAAATTAATGTGTTAATTTTGAGGAGTCTTCTTACTTTTAAAAATGTCTCCGACTGATGTTGCCCTTTGTACTTTACTTCTTATGACGTTTAAAACACTTGCCACGTAATACTGTGACCGTCCATCCTGGATTAAATTAATAACTCTGGCAACATCAGTCGGAGACATATCCATTTTATAAAGTAAGAAGACACCTCAAAATTTAAACATTAATTTGCAAAAAACAATTTGATAGCTTTTGAAAGCCGTGTATGACATGTCCAAGTATGGGATGATTCAACAAAACTGTCACTGTCATTCTCCATAGCCTATGGATGGACCATAGCAACCTGTTCTTCATACAGATAAATATTGGAAATTGCAATGTTTTTTTAAAATATCCATATTTTCCACAAAAATAAATATATTGAGGTGAACCAAAAACAAAACTTTTGTTTTATTATGTAATCCATTTTAGCAGTGGTATGTTTATATATTAAGGAGATTCTTCTAAATGAATAATGCACTTCCCTGCTTGTATAATTTTTTTTATTTTCAAAACCGACTAGTTTCGACTATTATAGTCATCCTCAGGGTTTACGTCATTTAAATAAAATATACAGATTAAAATTAAACATTTGTGTGTTTATAGTTAACAAATATCAAATTCATTTCAGACTAAACAAATAAAATTAAATTATAAATAAATAAAAACACGATTAGAAATATTAGGGTTATGTTGGGATATTTGTTGTTAGTGTAGTGCACTACACTAACAACAAATATCCCAACATAACCCTAATATTTCTAATCGTGTTTTTATTTATTTATAATTTAATTTTATTTGTTTAGTCTGAAATGAATTTGATATTTGTTAACTATAAACACACAAATGTTTAATTTTAATCTGTATATTTTATTTAAATGACGTAAACCCTGAGGATGACTATAATAGTCGAAACTAGTCGGTTTTGAAAATAAAAAAAATTATACAAGCAGGGAAGTGCATTATTCATTTAGAAGAATCTCCTTAATATAAAAACAAAACTGTTAAGAATAGATGATAAATAAAACTTAATTTAGAACAATATACGGTTTTGCCACTCTACAGAGTGGTAAAAAACATATTTTTGTTTAAACCTGTATATTATAAACGTACGTCTATTTTTTAGTATTTAAAATGCGAGCGATTGTCCATTAATTTTTCTACAATATTCTTTAATATTCGTTTAAATCCGACATCAAATAAAAAAGTTATTTGCGATTGAAATTCATCAAAAATTTGCGTGGATCGATTATTTTGCACGTGAGTGCATGGTTACCAGGTAATCTGTCATTGTTCAAAACTTGATGGGGACAATTTTTCAGGTTATAAACAATAACAATGTTATTACTTTGACTGTTTTGTGAATTATATAAACATTTATGCAAAAATATTTATTTTTTGTTCGTTTTAGCAACGACTAAGAAAAAGTTTTGGAACCCGAAAAGGTGGTTTAAAAGAAAGCAATCACACGATGACGTCACCGTGGAACCCGATGTTCCCAAGGACACCATTCGTAGCAGGTCTACGAGCGAGTTGTCCGATGTCGAGGATGACGTCAGAAGAAGGTAAAAATTGAAAACAATTGAACCAAAAAAAAAAAATTGTCTAAATATTTTTTCAGGAGTACGTCTTCTATGCACCCGACGCTCAGCCTTAGCCACGACAGCGTGTTCCAGTCGCCTCATTCCGGTTCCAGCGAAATGGAATTGGACAATGCGCAAAGTAGCAGTTCCCTTTCAATTTCGCAGCCGTATGACCAAAAACTTAAGGTTCGTACACTGGTTTTTAATCAAAAACACGATTTTATACGTTTTAAGGTTGTATACTAAACAAATGAAGATACCTATAGGGTCATTCCATCGGTTCGGGTGTTACATTTGTTCAATCAAAGTATAAATTTTAATGTATTTTGAAATAATATTTTAGCAATTATTCTCTACGTTTTTAGTTGTTCTATCTAAATTGTAAAATTAGTATATATATACTAGGGTGAGCCAAAAAAACTAACCTATCGGATTTATGGGTTAAAATAAACCTACATACCGAGCAAAAAATTTCCCTGCAAGGCAAAATTTTTTGCTCAATTTTAAAAGGTGTCGGTGAGCATTCTAAGTTTTCCATTGAAATAACACGTAAAAAAATCTTTTTTCAGTTTTAGTGATTTTTTACTCTTTTCAAAGCTTTCAAACATACGAATTTTTGAATTAAATAAAATAATCCTGGTATAGATTCTTTGGGAAATTTTATGCTCTACAAGAATCCGCGACGTAAAAAATTTTATCTTAAACGGTTCAAAAGTTATAGTCTTTTTAATGTAAAAAGATTTTTTTACGTGTTATTTCAATGGAAAACTTAGAATGCTCACCGACACCTTTTAAAATTGAGCAAAAAATTTTGCCTTGCAGGGAAATTTTTTGCTCGGTATGTAGGTTCATTTTAACCCATAAATCCGATAGGTTAGTTTTTTTGGCTCACCCTAATATATACATATACAGTGTGTATTAAAACGAATAGATACACTTAAATAAAACAAGTGCCAAACCCCGCCCACTGTGGTAGGGATTGAATTTGTTTGCTTTTATGAATTACAAGAGCTCAGGGCTAATAATCTCGATTAATTAAGGGTGCAAATATTTAATACATTCGGAGATATTAGTCCTGAAATGCTGTTTAACGTGCGCAGGAATTTTTATGATAGGCTAGGGTATTGTTTAACTGCTGGTGGTGGTCTATTTTAACATTTAATTTAGAAAAAAAGTTATTTTCGTTATTTTAGAATTATTTTTGTTTGAGAATTTATAGATTTTATTTTTATCGAATTCGTTTGTTTTGTTTTAATGCATTTCTGCAAATAAAAACTAAGTATTGTTTAAAATCCATTAAATTTCAGTTAATGGCGAAAATATATTTCTTAAAAACTATACACATTTCCCTACGACAGCGTCGGAGCTACTAAACAAACACAGTAGATCAAACTGCATGCCCTTGTATCTGGCTGCATGCCGCGCTGTTGCCATATGCTATTATTGTTTCCTAAAAGGGTTGTTTTTCTTATTTTTTATTATTAAAAGTAAGAAAATTAACTAAATCAAATTATTTTTGACATATTATTAATTTTTTTGTTATTTTTTAAGTTTCAAACAAATAAAATTGAACTATTTATTAAATAATTATAATCGTTCTCTTCTGATTTAAAACAACCTGTCAACTATGGTTCGTAATTACGAATGGCTTGGTTTAAACCACGCCCAATTAAAGTTTGTTTCTTTTTCTCTGATCAGAATATAATTTGTCATCCTTGTCTCCAGCCTTACTTACTTGATTCTATACAGTCTGTATATAGGAAAGCGATTTTATAAGTCGAAAAGTGTCTTCATTTGTTTATGGCTTAAAAATTGATTTTTTTCTGTATATTTTTTATAGAAATCTCAATAATCATTTTTTTGCATTTTTTAAAATTGTTCTTTCAAATTTTTTGCTGCCAATTTAATAAACAAATGACATCAAACTCTTGAAATGGGGATACTACCTTAAACGCCCAAGGTCACAAATGTCACTTTTAAGGTAATTTTTAAGTCACTTTGACAACTTAAATTTGACCAAAAATGTCTGTTTTTAAAATAAAATATGAAAATTTGGAAAATTTGAAAAACCGATCATTTTAGAAATTTTTAATTTGTAAATTTGTGCTACCATTTTTTAAATTTATGCCACACTGTGATTAAGTCCTACCATTTTTTAAACGTACCCTACTGTTTTTTAAATTAATGCAACTGTGCGAAATTTTACTAAATATTTAAATTTATCCCACTGCGAATTTGTCCCATTTGGGCAGTTCTTATTTTCCCGAATTTTGATAACAAATATAAAAAATCACAAATGTTGATTCAAAATTTTGGAAAATTTATTAAATATTAAAAATATTGGAAAATTTGAAAAACTGAAAATTTTAGAAGTTTTTAATATTATGCCATATTAACCATTTTTTAAATTTATGCCACTGTGGGAATTTGTCCTACCATTTTTTTGAACGTACCCTACTGTTTTTTAAATTAATGCCACTGTTCGAAATTTTGCTAAATTTTTAAATTTATCCCACTGCGAATTTGTCCCACCGTTTTGAAAGTTAACTCACTGTGCGATTTTTCTTTTAAATTTATGCAGTCAAGGCCAGTTTTCGATTATACAATTTTATTCAAATTTGAGCAATTCTTATTTGCCCGAATTTTGATAACAAATAAAAAAAATCACACAGGTTGATTCAACATTTTGGAAAATTTTAAAAATAATAAGAGTATGGGAAAATTTTAGAAGTTTTCAATATTTTGTACATTTGTCCTACTATTTTTTAAATGTATGCCACTGTGCGAGTTTGTCCAACCATTTTTGCGAAACTGTGCGAAATTTTATTAAATTTTTAAATTTATCCCACCGTTTTAAAATTTAACCTACTGTGCGATTTTTCTTTTAAATTTATGTATTCAAGGCCAGTTTTCGATTATCCAAGTTTTTTTTAATTTGGGCAGTTTTTATTTGCCCAAATTTTGATAACAAATAAAAAAACGATTTTGGAAAATTAAAAAAATACTAAGAATTTTGAAAAATTTCAAAATTCTTTTTTAATTAATTAATTAATGTGCAGTTTTTTATTACCCCCGGACGTAGCATGATACTTACGTGCGTTAAAAAGCATATTTTACGTGAGACAGTCCCCTGCTCCCTGCTAAAATTGCTTATCGCTTAATGTAAAAATAACAACAAAAATCGCAAAATGTTTTTCACAGTTTTGACGAACCTGTTAAAAGTTTTGGTTATAATTTGACTTTGCTTTATAAACGTGCATTCGACCATATATGTAGATATAATTTTTTACAACTAATTCCTTATAGGTAGGTATGTAATTTAAAACCATTTAGTTCACTAAAGCGACCTTCACTAAATTAAATTAACTACAAATTATGTGGTATGACAAATCAATTTTTCCCAACAATTGATTGAAACTTTCAGGTATAAACAATTAATTACATTTTATTTATCTCGTAGAATGTCGCATGTTTATAGCACATAAAGAAAAAAATCACTTTTATTATAGGTGTCCAATATTTGTCTTGACTGACCTTTAACGAATCGTAAAACAACAGCTAAGGTCCCGGCCATAAAATAATTTTATTTTTAGCATCCCTAACCCACTAAATTTTATAGGTAACCTATTTTTTTCTGCTACACCTCTTAATTGTTCAATTCAGCTCGCATTTAATGCGGTTTTTAGAATGTGATCAGTCTAAATACTCTGGTTTCGTGTCGAGGTCACACGCCTGTTAATTTGTTCTTATACGGGATTTTTACGGTTCCACAAAATATTACTTAAAATAAAAATTAAATTTAATAAAATACCCAATCAGCGAAGTCTTGTGTTGCATTTTCCACACACAACATATGTTAAACGGTTCTTGTTTATAACAGTACAGGTTTTTTATATATTATATTATTAATCCAGACAAGTCAACGTAGTAATTGTTGGTTCAGTTTTTTTTATTTATTGAGGACGATTAAAAACCGGAAATTTGTATATATTATCTGATCTAGGTATACATAACTAATATTTACTTTGGCTTTATTTAATCTAGTTTTTTCCAAATGATGTTATAAAATTGGGTTGGCGTGAGCTCTATAGAGCTATAGGCTGTACGCCCGATTATTAAAATTCGGAATCCCCAGCGATTTAGAAACACATTTGCATTCAATTGGGGTTCATGAATGGCTCACTGTGCGAAAACAGTTACTTGTTTTCATTAACAAGGTTGTATGTTAAAAAAACGAAAAATTCAAAATTATTTTTTTACAAGGTTTTATGTGACCCACCCTAGAATTATTTTTAAGTCTATGTGAAGCTTGGGCTACGTACAATCCTGTAAAAGTTATTTACAGAAAAAAACGCTGATTTCATGTATTTTATGTAGTAATTAAAACCCAATATTAAATTACCAGGAAACGGATTCCTTAACAAATTCACTTTTTTACACACAATGCGAATTCATACATCAAATGCAAAACTTACAAACTTACAATTAAGTAAGAAATTCGGTACTTATTGTTAATGCTACTTAACATTCACGTAAAACATCTGCTACTTACGTGTGTGTTTGTATATATGCGCATAAAAAATACAAGCATTATTTGTTTTTTTACTTGTTTTCATTTCGTAATATTTTACAGTTAAGAAGAAACAAATTTTAAAGAGAAATAAATATTGACAATAGATTAGTTATAAAACTCGTTATTTAAACTCAATAATTGAATTGTTCGTTTGGATAAATATTTTAAAATCCGGCAACACTGTTCGGGAACAGCAACACTCATCCAAAACTTTAAACCTCATTTACTGAACATGTTTCAAATGAGGCTTAAGTCCATTATTGCCCCGAACTCTCCAATTATTAGTTTACAAATGTTGAGGAACATAACATGTTTTTGCAATGAAAATTTTTAAATCTATTTTCATTTATAATATCTTCCCACACAGCAATAATTAATTTCTGGTTTCGATAACTGTTTTATAGAAAGAAAGAAACAAAATCTCTCTGACTCATCGTTTTATACCCATTGTATTACAAAATGTCTGCAACGAATTTAAAAAAAACAGGAAATAATTTTATTGAAGATATTTTCATGGCAAATCTGTCTTTAGAAGTGTTAAATAAAGTTGTAAATAACTGTTTTATGTAGTTTTTAATATATATAGAAAAATATAATATCATTTTCTTATATTGGTGGAATAATCTTATTTTTATTAGAATATACTGAAAATTTCAGCATTAAAGGTATAGAAGTTATAATTTGTGGCCACCAATACATCAAGATTTAAGTCTATGTAACTTCCTTATTTCTTGGGCGATATTTAGATGAAATTTTCAAGGTGTACTAACAGAAATACTTTAAATTCGTTGGTATCACTAAAAATGCCGTACAAATTGTAAAACCAATAATAAGTAAAAAAGTAAAAAGAATACAATAACCGAATATAATGATTGTTAATTTACAGTTATCTTATGCAATAATGATATAATGATTACAATAAATTTATTCATTATTCAAGCTACTAACCTTTACATATACACTAAAAAAAGAAGAATAATTAATTTTAAATACAAAACAAAATAAAAACAAATGAAGAAATTTTCTAAAACGATTGATTATGTCGACAAATAAATGATAAATTGTTTTCTAATAAGTTTTAAGTTTGTTTTTAATGTTCCTGATCATTAGCATACAAATATGTATATAATAAGCTTAAAAGAAAGTTTTTAATTATAGAATTATTGTTCTTTTTGCCAAACAGGATGCAATTAATGACATGCCATAAAAAACGGCATTCCCGTTATAATTTTTATTGTCCAAAAATAATATTTTAGTACCTACTTGGTATTTCTGTTTTCAATAATTTTAAATATTGTACAGCTTATCGACGAACCATAAAACAATTTTTCTGAAAAATTACAAAGCAATCGAAAAACCTCTACCTAGTCAAATCAAAATTAAACAAAACAAACTGGATGACTAATATTTTGTTGTTTACATTTAATGACCCCGGTATAACCAATAATACCTTTAAATGCTATTAAGTGATAAATATGTTTAGGAATTTCTTAAACGTCAGTGGGCATTAGTTATAGTGAATATGAACCATGCTTAGTAATACAATAAAATTGTTGTATTAACGCATTTTGTCTAGTTTTGTGAAAATTTTAGTTTGTTTTATTGTGCATAAGCATGAGTAGACTTTTTAAATCTCTGGTAAGTCAAAAAGAAAAAATGGTTTGTTGAAAAAAACGTATTTTTATTAGTATACCCTGAAATTTTTATTTTAATTGCATTAAAATTTTAGAATTTTATTTTTGTACACCATAATATCCCGATTTCAGTTTAGGTAACTTTATTTGTAGACAGATTTTAATAAAATTTTCAGGGTCCTGTCGTATTATTATCGGCATACACTGACCTACAACATGAGTAGAATTTTGTACAAAATCTACCTAAAATGCTTCTTGGAATTGATAATTTCATTTAAAATGAACCATTACGAATTTGAAATGACTATCTCACCAATATTTCCGGTTCAGATAAACTTGTTAGTTTTTATTGTCTACATTCAAGTGGTGTTTCTATATGGCGTGGCCAATTTTTTTTATGTGAACGTTGAATACAGTTTGGCCCGAATTTCTTAATTAAAAACTGATGAGAAGCAGCGTTTTTGTTCGACATAATGTTCGGTTGGCTGTACAAATTTTGCGTAAGTGTGTCGCAAATGGTTTCAAAATTTATCCTCATTTTTTTATAATCTATTTAAGCATATATTATCAAAGCCATTAAGAAATGTAGTTGTTATGTAAATAATGAATAGTGCAAATATTTTGTTATGCATGTTTGGAATTTATTTTAATATTATTAATATGTTAAGCAGGAAGTTGTATTTAGATAAAAATGTATTTGCCTTTTGAGGTAGCTGCAGGGGCATTTTTAAAGTCTTAAAATAATTTAAATGGTTTGGCATCTTTAAAATGTTTACATAGACATAAACATATACACAAGTAAACAAAAATTGACTTTTAATTTAAAAACACTATTAAAACTATAAAACTAGGTTAAGAGTAGGCAGTAAAGATATAATTATGGTTTTTTCACACAATTTATAATTTTCCATCACCATCAACAATAAAAATCGTGGAAAATTTGTAAATTATACATTTCATCAAGTAGTGTGTGCAGTAGTTTAGTCAAAGCGTTTCCCGTTAGATGGCAGTATAACTATTACATTACCGCATTCTATTGCCTGTTTGGTCGAAACTATTTCTTTTATTATCTAATATAAGTTGTAGCAAAACAAATATATTTCAAAGGTGCTTTTATAAATACAATGTTTATTAGTTTTTTGTTATATTTATTTAATTAAATTAAATTGTTTTTACATTAAAAAAATTAAAATGCTTAAAACCTATTGTAGTCAAATAGGTATATCAAATAATAATAAATATAACAAATTAGTCTAGTTTTTTGGCTATTTTATACCATTAAAATTTTGATTTTAAAAACTTATTTTTATCGATTAGATCTTTCTGATGACTTTTAATATTTTGACATTTGTGACCTTGTCAACTTGTTGGATTGGATAGGTAGATTTGAAACCTTTTTATAATTTCAAATTGTTAGTTAACTTTGGAATTATGATGCTCTGTTGCCATATTGAATATTTTTAAAATGTGCACAAATTTATTAAATGTTCTATTTAATCTAGGTAGGCTATGCAATGCAATATACAGGGTGTCTCAAAATTCAAGGGTTGGATAAAGTAGCCAATCACAGGCGTGTTTTAGCAGAATGATAAGAGGTGGGAGAACTATAATGTGCAGCTTAATATTAGACATTCTATATAAAATCGTAGTGTAAAATGACCTTAATTATATGGTTGACATTGTCACTGTCAGTGTTTTAGTTTTTAGGTTAGTTTTAACTTGAGACATTCTTTTGATAGGGAAAATTGGTGGCCCTAATACAGATTAATAATCGTTTTAAACGTTGTGTTTCTTACAGAGGCGCTTGTAAACGTAAAAGTGTTAAGAACAACCGTTTTACTCCTCTTTCGGTAAAAATAAACCTTATTCTATCAGGGCTGTCATTAAACTGTCAAATTTCAATTTTAAGGTTAATTTAACATACCCGACAAATTTAAATTTGATAGTTTGATGACAGCCCTGATAGAATAAGGTTTAATGGTTGTTTTTACCTCATTTGAGTGCCTCTGGAAGAAACACAACGTTTAATATTTTTTTAATCTGTATAAATATAAAATTGGCCGCCGTTAGATTCTGTGCAGTGTTGCAGTGATTTTTAGTATGCGCGAAACAAGATAAAACAGGGTTTGTTGTGTGGATTGTGATTATTACATATTCATTCAAATATCTCTAATTAAATAATAATGTTAAAATTAATTATTATTAATATTAATATTAATTACTTTACTTTTTTTAAATAAGTTTTTTTAAATAATTATAATACTTATTTTAACTTATTATACAGGGTGTTATGTAATTAATGTTATATATTAAAATACTGAATACCTTTTGACATAAAGGAAAAATATTAAAAAAAACATTTTTCCAAAGATAAAGAAAAAATATGCTTTAGAAGTTTTTTATATTTTTTGTGATACGCCACTGGTTACACACTTTTTTATCTCTGCACACCTGTATTTTGTGAGTACATAGATACCAACCAACAAAGTAGCTATGCGTTGCCAGATGTAAAAAATTGTTACTAAAAATTTTTCTTGCAAAAAATAAATAAAAACTCAATAAATACAAAAGTTTTATGCCCTTAAAGCTCTAATACCCTTCTGCATTTATTTACTGATCCAGCTATTAGCTTAATTTTTTCATCAGTTTTTTTCTCTGTTTAGATGAAATTGGGACCAGTTCACAGGTTAAACTTTAAACATTTAATTTGTGTAAATAAATCCAAAAGCACTTCCCTTAGTTAAGATATTTACAATTTGAAAACATAACCTAAAATTTAAAAGAAATGCACTAGATTCTGTCATAAAAGTTGGCAGATTTTGTTTGAATTTACCTTCAGTACAAAAATGAAATAACCAACAATTAATAAAAACGCCAAATTGACAATTTGCATTGTTAATTTTGTCATTTTTGTAATTAAGCTAAATTGAAACAATGCTTGGCAACTTTTTTGAAAGATTTTGGAAACACTGTTGTTACCAACCATAACATAATAAATCCACCAGATTAACCTAAAGTTCCTAGTCGATCAGTGGCGTACTTTTTGGTAGGATAAAGGTTATTATAAATTATTTTAAGACTTTGGAATTTAGAAAAAAAAAGTTTCAGGTGCTTCTTTATGGACCCTAAGGAACAACCCATTTTAATATATAACATTAATTACATGACACCCATATTTAATTTGGTGCAGCGTTGCCGATTTGAATGTTTTTTTTGAACTGTTTATTTTACAGATATTTCTTGTGGTTTTTATGTTTTGACATTTTTCACCTTGACCGATGGTCAAATTGACCATACATAATGCAGTGTTGCAAAATGAACGTATTTTGTTTTTTTAAAGGGTTTCTTAAATAAAAATGTTTATTGTTTCGACCTTTACTTGATAAAACTGTATAATGTATAAATGTATAAAAACAAAACACTGTTTTTTATTTATTTAATTTGAAAATTGTTTTGCTAGCACAGTGTTCAAAAATGATTTCAAACGGATAAAATTTAAAGTTTGATATAGAATTTATAAAGGACTGTCGCCAAAGGGGCTCTGTTTAAAAACGCCATGTTGTCAAATTTATTTATTTTCCCACTTCTGGAAATTTTAAACCTTCGAATGGTTTAAGTTAATGTTAATGATCTTGAGCCACCGTACACTTGACAGTAGATAATGCGATGTTGCCAAACTTCTAAAAAAATGCAGTGTTGCCAAGTTTAAAGACATTGCAATGTTGCCAAATAAATTTTTTTGAAATTTTTTTGATTTTTTTTTTAGACTGAACTATGCGAGAGGTTGAGACTGAGACGTGGCCGAGGCGACACGAGCGAAGACGACGAGGGACTGCCGCGCAGCCCGTGCAACTCGCCCACGGCGCACGATGGCCACTCCACCAACAAGACTGCCACTAAAGTAAGTTGAAAAATAACCAAACCAGAAAAATCATCATGCATGAGAACCATTTGTTGAAATGGTCGTTTTGAAATGCACTTGTTGGTGCAAATTAATTAATTATGAATCTTTTTTGTAACGTTGACGCAACACAACATCTATTTAGCAACATTGCATCGGAGATGTCTTAAACGCTTTGCAATGTTGCCAAACAGTAGGTAATTAATTTAACGATTGGGTTTTTTTTCTAATAAAATGCGGTTTTTATTTATTTTAAAAATAAAATGTATCGAATCAAATGGTGTTAACAGTGCGTTACGCTCTAAATGTGTAATGGGGGACTTTCACTCAGAGTACGACAATTATGATAAAACAATAAAAAATGGTTTTATGTTAAAAAAAAGGAAAATTGATTTTATACGTTTCAAATAGTGCAATAGAAACGGTATTTTACTGTACTTAAGTCGAATTTTTATATGCTAATTTTAACCATAAAAATGATGTTTTCTTTTTGCCATAACAAAAAAAATCGGAAATTATAATTGTATAAACAAATTTTAATTTTATCTTAAGAATTTATAAGCTATAGGCCTTAAATTTTACAAGGTTATCAAAAACAAATTCCAACAAAATCCAAAATACCTATTAATTTTTGTCAAAATAGATTTTTCTAAAATTAAAATTATAAAATTAGATGATTTTTTTTATCTGGACGTTTTTTTTGTTAGGTTGGTGGCTTATGCCAGTTTGACTTAGTATTTTTAGTATTTAAAAATGGCACTGTCAAATTGACAATAATATTTATTATTGATAATTTACTTGTCAATTATAAATAAAAAGATAATTATGCCAAAAATAATAGCAACGAATTCGAATGTAAAAGCCCTTTTGAGGGCAAAACTTCATTTTGATGAAATTATGCCAAATGCCACAATGGAAGAAAAAGTACATCGCCTTATGGACATTTTTGGAGTAAAAAAGTAACGAATTTGGTTTTATAAATATTACATATATCACACATTATTTTCACATTATTCACCATTGGACAACATTTACGTTCACAAAAAAATTTTAATTTCTTTTATTTAAATTCTTTTCAAAGCGAATATTATTATCCGCTAGGAATACTTTCTCTTCTGGGCCGTAAAGCAACCTATATTTAACTACTTTTTTATATGATTTTACTCATCCAAGCACCACCAAAGCCAAATTAATTGCATTTTTAACTACGAATTTCGACAACTCAACTTGACAACTACACAATGTAACCTACAATAATTTATACATAACCACAATTAGATTTGTGTTGTTGAGTTTGGGTTGGTTTGGTTTTATGACGTAACTAACGTGCCCTTAACATGTATACAGGTACAATTTATTATTATTATTATTATTTTATTATAACATAACAAATCTTAAAATTATGACTTAAGTCCCGCCTCGGGACGGGAGCCACAGCGTTTAATCAATGCGACCAACTTGACAACTTTATTTACCAACCAAAACCCTAAATTTGCAATGTTGCCGCAGTCCAGATAAAAAAAAGAACTTTATAGTGATATTAATATCTCATGGCGGTTGACCTTGAGAGACATAGCGTCTATTATAACAAATATTATAGAATTTCTAGCCCAGAAATTCTTCTAAATATGTCAATAAATATCAGCATTGTTTACCTATGTAATATGCTTTTAGGTCGGCGAGTAATAGCGCGATTTGACGGATTTGAGACTTTTGCGCACCCAAGGTCATCCGCCATGAGATATTAATAGCACTCTACATAATAATATTTTTTTCGTTGATTATACTTTGACAGATACATAACCTGAAAAGCCTTAAATGTCAAATTTAAGGTGTGGAACATAGTACATTTAACATTTCATGTGTAATAATTTTTAATACGCTGTGATAATAATATTTTGCAGTTGTAGTAATAATAAAAAAATCAAAGGATAAAATATTTTCTTAACATAATCAGTTATTTTAATATTTGAAAGCATTGTAATTAAAATAATAACGGGCAATGTTGGTGAAAATAATGTCAAAAATATTTATTGGATATTGGACTTTATTTTCGTATAAAAGTCTTTTTATATAAATATTTAATTTAAATATTTTTTTTAGATAATATTAAGTATTTGTCGTAGAAAAAGTATAGTAGGCAGCTCGTTTATAAACTAGTACAAAAATAAAGCTAAAATGTTATCATGTCAGTTGAACTTGAGCTAAAAAATTTTGGAAAATTTTAAATAGGTATATTTTCAAAATTCCAACCTAATGGAAGGAAAATAATGTTATCTGTAATTCAATTTTTTTGCAAAGGCCCCTTTCTAGAGTTTAGAGTTTTTTTGTCAACCTAGGTATATTTTCAAATTTCCAATCTAATGGAAGGAAAATAATGTTATCTGTAATTTAATTTTTTTGCAAAGGTCCCTTTCTAGAGTTTAGAGTTTTTTGTCAACCTTTGATGGTCACATATTTTACAAATTTTACGCTTGGCGTTATTAGGCAAGTTCAGGACATCTGCTTGCCACTCGTTACACCAGACATGACTCATATATTATTGACAACCCTCGGCTGCAACATAGACAACAAAAAACTAGGTTCAATAAACCCCCGTGAAATAGGGGTCGATTTATGGATTTCAATTGTTTATTTATTTAGGTGGGTAAAGTTAGAAGCAGGTAGAAAGTACTTAAAAACAGGGAAATTGTAAAAATAATCGCAAAATTTGAGATAAGGAAAAAAGGTCAGTCACTTTGATAAACAAATTTGAATAAAAATACTGATATTGCTATTATCAAAAATATTACAACTCTGCATAATGGTTAAAAATAAATTTTTTGGAAATTTTGTAAATAATGTTTATAATTTTTTATTTTCTACCAGATATTAATTATTAATATTTTGATAACATTTTTAAATCGTATTTTTGTTGTTATACGGTATACCCTAAAGTTATCGTTAAACTTTAAAGTTCTACTTCCAGAAAAACATTCTGATATGATGAAAGGAATCAAAACTTTAAATCAGTGAAGTTCAACATTAAAAAAAAACTAGGGAAATTTTGTAAGCTGAAAGTATTATCATACAAGATACAGGGTGACATACAGTGTGACCCATTTGTTTGCGACTAACCCCTGCAAAATCTTTATTTATTGTGCGGATTTGTTTTAAAGTGTATTTCTTGATAAACTGAATTTTTGGAGCAAAAATCGCCATATTTTTATAAAATACTCTACATAAAAAAAATAAAACCCGACTACCATCGAGTTTTCCTTCTACAATCTTTGTTTCCTGGACTATATGTCAGTTTTTGAGAGTACATTTTAGCGATTTAAAAAAAATGTATGCACGGCACTGGATTCACTACGCCTCAAAACGACCCTATACTAAATTTTATTAAATAAATTTTAGTAGGAACGATTTTGTAAACAAATTTAAAATGAACATACGAGAGTATGAATATTTATATTATGTTACAATTATGTAGTTTAATTTTATATCAATGTTTTTCTCATGGATAAATAATAATTATGGTGCATTTTTAATTAAGCTACAAAATCCTTCCTACTTAAAAAATTTTAATAAAATTTAGCATAGTCGTGTTGAGGGGCGGTAAATCCAGTGCAGTGCATAGTTTTTTTAAATCGCCAATATGAATTCTTAAAAATTTACTCTCAAAAATTGAAATTGTAGGCCTTGTATTTTGTAAAAATGTCTAAAAATGCAGTTTATCAAGATCTACACTTTAAAACGTTATTGCGCGCGGTTTATCGTGTTATCTGCAAAAACATATGGAAAATCATGTACGTGAGTAAGTATCGCCGCGTGCAATGATAGAACGGGAAGGGATTTCAGACGTGCTTTCCTCTGGAGTGTGGAGTGTCCACACGCCACATTCCGCGTCACGGTTTACCTTTGCTTGGCAAAATTTCACGTTGAAAATTTGTACATGATCACATGCAGTTTCAAAAGACTCGATAAATGACACTTTTTGCCCACTCACATACGATTTTTCCTTTGAAACTGATATACCACGGGCAATCACTTGCTAAATCATTTGAATACTTTATCAAGTGTATGGAACATGACGCTTTTTTTGCCACGCCGTTCTTTCGTGCATACTAACCGCTACATCCCAACACGCCACGATAAACCGCGCGAAATAACGCCTGTGTATGGCCAGCTAATCCTGTTAAAATCGCATAATAAATAAAGATTTTACAGGGGTGAGTCGCAAACAAATGTGTAGATAGATACAGATATACATACGAGGTGTGTTCAGAAAATATCGGGAATTTCGTTTTTTGAAACAAATATTTATTTATTCGTCTACATTAATGTTGTCGCCTTCAAAATAGTCCCCATTGGATATTATGCACATGTGCCAGCTCTTCTTTCAATACTCGAAACACTTCTAAAACTCGATCTTTGGGATAGCCTTTAGTTCTTTCAGCGATGCGCTTTTAATGTCATCTATGCTTGCTAAACGACGGCCCTTTAAGGTTCTCTGTATTTTTGGGAATAGGAAAAAGTCAGACAGAGGCATGTCTGGCGAATATGGAGGCTGGGGCATCATTACAGTATTGTTTTTGGCCAAAAATTTTGTTCAAAATTTAACAATTTTAAAACAAACTTTGCTTCCACGCGTTTCATACCCAAAACATTCGAAAAAATTTCATGGGATGAGCCAATCGATATACCAACATCATCAGCGACTTCTCTGATGGTTTATAACCATTTCTTCCACTTTTTCCATGTTTTTATCGGTTGTTAATGTGCTTGTGCGTTCGGGGCGTTCGTCATCTTCGACGTCTTCACGGCCATCTTGGAAACTCTTATACCACTTGTAAACTCTTGTTTTACTTATAGCAGACTCACTATAGGCCTTTGTTAACATTTCACAGAATTTATTTAATTTTTTAAGCAAAATTGGATACAAATTCATTGATCCATTTCTTTTAACGAAAGAAAAATCGCCGAGTTCATAAAACACGTCTAACCTTAGCGGCTGCCACAGACAAAGTAAACAATGAAAACAGCTAAAGTTTTTATCATACTTCGGGGGCATGTATACCAACATAATAAAGAAAATTTTATGACAACCCGCGAAATTTAACAATTCCCGTTATTTTCTGAACACACCTCGTACATTGTATCTTGTAAGTACAATAATACATATTATTTGTTTGAAAAACGACATTTTTAGTGTAAAAATTTACATAACATCAAGCACATTGATACATTATTGAATTAAGTTTTTGTTGTAGGTACTATACGTTTATTAACCTGCCAAACAAAGCAAAATATTTGACCCAAATAGCGGATGTTGTCTATGTATTTATTGTGAGACGACTGCCTGTGCCTGCAGGGTCATAAACTCTGCTAATAACCGTGCGCCTTTGACCTTTAACCTTACAGGAAAAACCTTACCTAAAATAGTAGGTACTTCTGACATTCCACGCGTTATTAAAAGCGTCTGTAAATCACGGAATGTAAAAATTAACCTTTGCCGAATATTTAGTTGGGTTTAACACCATGTATACCAACAAAAAAGTTACCGCTCGAAACATCAGGCCTATTCTTTCCAACACCATAAAAGGCATTGAAATCATCTGTTGGTTAGGAAAGCTGGCTTTACGTAACGATATCTGTGGAGATAGAAGAAGGGAGCACACTGTACCGCCACTGCTCTATACACATCTAACAATAACAATTATATTCGCGTGCCGTAGAAAGCACGGCAGTTTAGCGTATAGCTCGACTCGGCGTATTTATGCTTTCCATTTTGCTATTGCGATAAGATTCCGTTTGTAAGATGTGTTTCGATGTTTTGTTACAATAACGAATGTGTAAACGAAGCTAGAATACCCTGGATTAACAGGATAAGGATTTATTTGCCTATAGGCGATGTCCAGGTAACATATTTTTAGTAGGCTTAGATTTTTAATGACGTTTTTCCTTGAAAAGGTCCCAGAAAACATGTAGACAACAAAACAAAGTAAAAAACTCACTTTAACATTATTTTATTTTTAATTAAATATGAACTAAATTATAGTGCATTTCAAGCATTCATTAAGTGTCCTTGATAGTATCAAGCCCATAATTAGATTTATTTCTTTATTAGGTTTTGTTTAAACCTGATTTAATATTTATACAATTAATCACCTATTATATATAGTACAGTGTGATTAACAAAAATACATGAAAGAAAATATGCTTATATATTCCGTAATCTCTAAGCAAAGTTAGTGACTTGTCACTTGGATTCTTTGGGATAAAGAAAATAGGTTACTTATAATAGTATTCCAGCCATTTTATTATTCAATCGTTTCGAGCGTCTTATAACTAAACTTATTACAGTTGTACATTGAAATAGCTGACGAAAAATTGTTATTTTTCTTACTAAACGCCAATCTTTATACACTCACAGGCAAAATAATCGATCCACACAAATTTTCGATGAATTTCAATGGAAAATAACTTTTTTATTTAAACAAATATTAAAGAATATTGTAGATACACTAATGGAGAATCGGTCACATTTTAAAAATTACTAAAAAATACGTTTATAATATACAGGTTTAAACAAAAAGATGTTTTTTACCATAAGTTTGAGACACTCTGTAGAGTGGCAAAACCGTATATTGTTCTAAATTAAGTTTTAATTATGAAGTCAGATCTATTTTTAACAGTTTTGTTTTTGGTTCACCTCGATATATTTATTTTTGTGGAAAATATGAATTAAAAAAAAAAACATTGCAATTTCCAATATTTTTCCTGTATGAAGAACTAAGGTTGCTATGGTCCATCCATAGCCTATGGAGGATGACAGTGACAGTTTTGTTGAATCATCCCATACTTGGACATGTCAAAAGCTATCAAATTGTTGTTTGTAAATTAATGTGTTACTTTTAAAAATGTCTCCGACTGATGTTGCCCTTTCTACTTTACTTCTTGTGGCGTTTAAAACACTTGCCACTTAATACTGTGACCGTCCATCCTGGATTAAATTAATGGCTCTGGCAACATCAGTCGGAGACATATCCATTTTTTTTGCATTAATTTGCAAAAAACAATTTGATAGCTTTTGAAAGCCGTGTATGACATGTCCAAGTATGGGATGATTCAACAAAACTGTCACTGTTATTCTTCATAGCCGATGGATGGACCATAGCAACCTTAATTCTTCACACAGAAAAATATTGGAAATTGCAATGTTTTCTTAAAAAATCCATATTTTCCACAAATAAATATATCGACGTGAACCAAAAACAAAACTGTTTAAACCTGTATATTATAAACGTACATCAATTTTTTAGAAATTTTTTAAAATGTGAGCGATTGTTTATTAATTTATCTACAATATTTTTTAATATTCGTTTAAATCCGACATTAAGTAAAAAAGTTATTTGCGATCGAAATTCATCGAAAATTTGTGTGGATCGATTATTTTGCCTGTCAGTGTATTTCTGTGAAATTCTACAAAATTTTATACGATTTTATAAAATATTACAATGAAAAATTTTTCCTTCAGTACCTACAGCCTGTATCAAAATTACTTAGTTTATATTTTTTAAGTATTGTTAAAAGAAAATTCACAACTTTTATAATTCACATACTTGTATTCCCACATTACTTGTACACAACAATAACATATAAACAATTTCAGTGGGTCAAATAACAGGTTTCGAATTATACAGGGTAAATAGTGACCAAAAAAAAAAAATAATAAAAAAATAAAATTACAACAAACAAATGTTGGGTTGTTTAAATTCACACGACACATCATTGTAAAATACCAAGGATATAAAATTTCGACACCATTATTTTTATATATGAGGATTTTGTTTAAACATTAAATGTCAATTACTCAACTCTTTTTATTTGACTTTCTACAATAATTATATAAACTTAATTTTGTTAATTTGTTGCAATAGAATACATTAATTGTGTTGAAGAGCATCATGCAATTGGTGTTTGTAAAGGAAATACGTATCATGTGCTCAAATCACTTCACGAGCTTTTTGCAATTAAGTGTATAGGAAGTGACAATTGCATTAAACTCACTATAATAAAATTGTTACGCTTTCATTTCGCATGCCTTGTTAATTATATTATATAAAATGTTTTATCATGATTCAAGAAAACGATTTTACAGGGAAACACGAAAAAATTTTGGTGACTGTAATTTTCACTTCATACTTACAATTTGCGTTTTTCCTCTGAATTTCTCCACCGTTCCAAACCAACTTTCTTCACCTTCTCCTCCAAATTCCTTCTATCTTTCTCCAAGGATCTCCTAGCTTCCTCAACTTTATCTATGTTATTTTTCCCTTCAACCTTCTTCTCCTCTATGACCTCCTTCTCTTTCAACTCTTGAGATAACGACTCAGCATCCGAATCTCTAATCTTCATCAACCGTCTAGCAAACACCTTCATTAACACAGGCTCGTCACCTTTTTCTTAGCTAGTGATTTGCGTCTTAAAGCGACGCCTTCTGAGCTGTCGCTCAACAAATCGAGGCTATCTTGTGAAGAAGATCGATTATCTTCGTCGAGACTTACAGAGAGACTCTTCTTGGGTGCTTCAGGGGTTAAAACCTTCTTTGGACTGTTTTTCTTGAACTTGAAGCTCAGGGGAGGTTTGCCGTCCTGTTAACATCGCTATCAAAGTTCAATGTTTTGGGTCTTGATTGTTCTTCAATTATTTTTGGCGATTTAATGGAGAAAATCACGTTGGTGGTCGGTTTAATTTCGACTTTATTGAGTTGTTTGCTTAGGAATTCTGGTTTCGCTACTGTGGTGGTTGTTGATTCGTGTTTTAACTGTATTTTGGTTACAGAGACTTGACTTTCTTTAATATTAATAGTTTTGGATGACTCTTTTTCTGTAACCTCTAATGATGATGTAGAGAAACTATCCATTGTGTTTGATGATGTTATAATAACCACTGCTGTATGTGATGGACCATGATCTTTTATGATTTTGTTTGGAAAATCACCATCAATATCATTGACAATTTTACTTGTAACTTCCTTCGCTATCTCTTGGTGATTTTCTGATGGTTTAATATCTATTTTAAAGTTGGAATCATCCACTTGCACAGAGTAGGTTGAAGCAGCTGTACACTCAAAAAAATATTTAGTAAATTTACACATCTGATCGTTGGTTATTTTGATGCCACGTATTTAAATGTATATGTACAAACATACTGTAAAACTACATATAATGTGTAAAAATGCAAAGGTCATGTAAATGTAAAATTTAGGAAAATAATAGTACAAGTACATTAAAAATTGTAAAAGCACATAAATTTAAGGATTTATTACATAATAATATGAAAAACTACATATTAATTTAAAAAAATACATAAATTGATGCTATTTTACATATGTAAGTATGTGTGTACATGTTTTATATGGAACAACACATTTTTTAAGTAAAAAAACAAAAATAAATGTGTGTTTGGATGTGTAAAATTTCGTAAATTTTTTTCAGTGTAGTCATGGTTACTTTAATAGTATCATCTTTGGGGGCCTTGAAACTTTGACTCTTAGTCAAAGGCTTCACGATTTTCTCATTTTCTGGGAAATAAGATAATGATTTATAAGTATTGTCAGTTTCTTCACTAGCAGCAAACGATATAATCTTGGAAGTTGATTCATTCCCTAACTCGAGCTTATTTTATTTCCTCCAAGGTATTAATATCAGAATGCTTCTACATGTTTTACCACTACTACGGGTAATTTTGGCATAATATTCTAATGGTATCGTAAAATGATGATTAAAAACTGTACATTTTATCACACTTTTATCACATATGAGATTGTTGTTTATAATTTTAAATTACATTATAAATGTTTTTATCGTAAGTCAAATGAGACGACTTTTATAATTTGCGATAAGTTTGTATTCCTAATTATATCTTATCCTTATCTTTTTTAAGGATCTCCCTACCAAGTCACACAGCACATGCAGTGATGGGTCGCTTCTCAGTATGGACAGTTCCGAAATTGAGGAAGATTCCTTCGGGTTGACTTCGAGACAATCCTCTAAAATATCTCTGAACGAGAAAAAAATCAGCGAGATAGATTTAGAAGGTAGCAAAGGTTCGATACCTTTGAACCACAGTGCGGCCCATCACAGGGTGTCAGTTCGACCCAGGAAAACCCATGGAGCACCGAGAAGACAGAAAAATGTAAGTGACTTTTAAAGGAACATCTTTTGAAGGGTTTAAATATTTTTGTTTAGGCTTCGGCTCTACCAGCCACTCCAGAGGTAAATGAGGATTCCTCAACAAGAATTCCCACTCCAGATATAGATTACATAGACAGTAAAGGTAAGATTCATAATTTATTGGCTTGTAACACAGATTTACCCGGTTTTGGACCCGAGTACCTAAAATTAACTAATTGTAATATGAAATATTCGTATCCAAAACTTAATGGTAAACTTGTGATACGTAAAAAATATCGCTAACCAAGCTTTGCTTTTGCAGTAACTGACTTAAGCTACAAAATATCACTAACAGAAACGCAACTGAAATGTTCTTCTTTACCTCCTGGTCTAGTAGGTCCAAACGATCCTAAATTAAGTCGGAGCAAGTCGAACGCCGGCATACAAAAAGAGGAACATTTCGAACACAAAGAGGAGAAATCAGACAAAAGTTTCTTTGCCAAAATAATACGTAGTAGTGGTAAAAGGCGTAGAAGCAAAGAGAAACATCAAGAACACTTGCAATACATTCAAACAAGTCAGCAACAAAGTATAACTACTACTAGTTCTAGTACTACTAGTAGTAGTGTGACTAGAATTGAGTCTAAACCAATAGCTGCTCCAAGAAATGCCACAGCTTCGAACAGACAAAGAGTTCTACCTAGAAACCTACCGGCTTCACCCATAGAAGACAGAAAAGCAACTCCGGACATCAAAAATCTTTCCCCCATACAAATGGAGCTCGAAAACCGTATCAAACAAAGACAATCGTTACAGCCTAGTCCAAAATCACCTCCACTATCTCCCAAACCTCCAAGAAGCCCTCCTGTGATAGTAAAAACCGAGGTAACACGTAGAATGGCCAGCAGACATTCTGAAATTAATACCTTCGAGGAAATAAAACCCAAGATCGAGTTAGGGAATGTATCAGCTTTCCACAACAAGATTATATCGTTTGCTGCTAGTGAAGACACTGAAAATACTTATAAATCATTATCTTATTTCCCAGAAAAAGAGAAAATCGTGAAGCCTGTGGCTAAAAGTCAAAGTTTTAAGGCTCCCAAAGATGATATTAGTAAAGTAACCATGGCTAAAGCTGCCTCAACCGACTCTGTGCAAGTGGATGATTCCAACTTCAAAATAGATATTAAACCATCAGAAAATCACCAAGAGATAGTGAAGGAAGTTACAAATAAAATTGTCAATGATATTGATGATGATTTTCCAAGCAAAATCATAAAAGATCATGGTATAACAATCTCAGGTCCATCACATACAGCAGTGGTTAATATAACATCATCAAACACAATGGATAGTTTCACTACATCATCATCAGAGGTTACAGAAAAAGAGTCATCCAAAACTATCAATATTAAAGAGAGTCAAGTTTCTGTAACCAAAATACAGTTAAAACACGAATCAACAACCACCACAGTAGCGAAACCAGAATTCCTAAGCAAACAACTCAATAAAGTCGAAATTAAACCGACCACCAACGTGATTTTCTCCATGAAATCACCAAAAATAATCGAAGAACAATCAAGACCCAAAACATTGAACTTTGATAGCGATGTTAACATGGAGATCATCGAGAAAAGCAGTCCAGAGGAGGACGGCAAACCTCCCCTGAGCTTCAAGTTCAAGAAAAACAGTCCAAAGAAGGTTTTAACCCCTGAAACACCCAAGAAGAGTCTCTCTGTAAGTCTCGACGAAGATAACCGCTCTTCCTCACAAGATAGTCTCGATTTGTTGAGCGACAGCTCGGAAGGCGTCGTTTTAAGACGCAAATCACTGGCTAAGAAAAAAGATGACGAGCCCGAGTTAATGAAGGTGTTTGCTAGACGGTCGATGAAGATCAGAGATTCGGATGCTGAGTCGTTATCTCAAGAGTTGGAAGAGAAGGAGGTTATAGAGGAGAAGAAGGTTGAAGAGAAGAATAGCATAAATAAAGTTGAGGAAGCTAGGAGATCCTTGGAGGAAGATAGAAGAAAATCGGAGGAGAAGGTGAAGAATTTCGGTTTGGAACGGAGGAAATCGGAGGAAAAACGCAAATCGGACTCCAAAGAGAATATTCCAAAGGAAGAACCCAAGATAGTGGAAGCAACGGAAAAAACATTCAAGGAGGTTATTATAGAATCTACTGCGGATGTAACACTGAGAAACTCGCCGAGCATTAAAAACACAATCAACAACTTCCCACGGTCGGTCAGTTTGTCCTATAACAACACCGAAAATAGCTTTAAGAAACCTTCGTTCGCTGAAAGACGTGTAACATCAAATTTCTGGTCTAAAAACGAAGAATCCGAAGAGATTATAACGAAAATATCCCGCAAAGAGGAAAAACTGAATGGCGAGAAACCAACCGTAGAGCCTAAGAATTTCAACCAACGTAAAGCTGAATGGGAAAAGAGGGCTCAGTTAGCCCAGAAGAATACGGTACCGTAGTCAAAGTAAGTATATTTTTTACACTGCGAAACCCCCTACAGAAAATTTCTTTTGTTTCAGATGTGATTAGTCGTAAATTGTGATGTTTGGAACAAACAAGTTTTAGACTATGTAAAAAGTCTGTGTTATCATTTTATTATCAAAGCATTTTAAGGAAACTGTTGGTGCCATCCATTGGACCGGCGTTATATTATAGAATAGGATTTGTAAGATATTTTAGATTTTTTTAATTTTCCGATACCCCAGCGTGATTAGAAAAGTGACCAATTGAAATCGAGAGCCTTTTAGATTCGGTGCTAAGTTGATTATACTGATAAAGTTTATGGATACAAATTAAATTTGTAGCTGATATGATGTATATAGATGTGGTATATTCAGCTTGAAAAATATAAATAAGAAAATGCAATATCGATGTTTTATGATTAAGTTTTTATTTATTTTTATGTAATTTTAATATAAATGTTGTAAAAATTAATACTCTTTTGACCTGACCATTGAAAAATATCCCCCTTACCACAAGTGACTTATTACATACAAATCCAGGTATTTATTTTTCAAATACATAAAAATAGATGACAAATCATGTATTTTTCAATGGTTGCCAACTGATACAATTGGTTGATGAGTAAATATATTATATACCCTTGTATGTATAGATGATTATTAATATGTTCATATATAATATTGAATAAAGTGTTTATAAAATTCTTTGCGTTTTACTTACAATTCAAAAACTTAATTAAAGAGATACAAGAAGTGCTATAAAATATATATTTTATTGAAATATAATATATTTCGGTTATACAGGAGGTCTCAAAAAAGTAAAGAACTGCAGAAAAGGGGTGGATAGAGGGTGGGATTTTAAGTCGAATAGTCTTTGCCGTTTTTTGATCAGACGCACCATTAATTAGTTATTAATAAAATGAAGTAGCCAATCACAGGCGTGTTTTAGCAGAATGATTAGAGGTGGGAGAACTATAATGTGCAGCTTAATATTAGAAATTCTATTATATGGTTGACATTGTCACTGTCAGTGTTTTAGTTTTTAGGTTAGTTTTAACTTGAGACATTCTTTTTTTAGGGAAAATTAGTGGCCCTAATACAGATTAATAATCGTTTTAAGCCTAAACGTGCTAAGAACAACCGTTTTACTCCTCTTTTGGTAAAAATAAACCTTATCTGTCAGGGCTGTCATTAAACTGTCAAATTTCAATTTTAAAGTTAATTTACCATAATCCACAGTGTGGATTCCACACACACATTTAAATTTGATAGTTTGATGACAGCCCTGATAGAATATGGTTTAAAATGGTTGTTTTTGACACTTAAAGGACTCATTTGAGGCTTACAAGTGCCACTGTAAGAAACACCTTCGGTCATCTATGAACACAACGTTTAAAATGATTTTTAATCTGTATAAACATAAAAATGGCCGCCGTTAGATTCTGTGAAGTGTTGCAGTGATTTTTAGTATGCGCGAAACAAGATAAAACAGGGTTTGTTGTCTGGATTGTGATTATTACAATGTTAATTAATGTTAAAATTAATTATTATTTATATTAATAAAATAACTATTTTAACTTATTTAAAAAAGGTAAAATAAAGTATATCACCATAAACCTTGTATTAAGTTATTTATTTATTATTAAGTCGTTAAAAAAACACTGACAGTGAAAAATAAAATTAAGGTCATTTCACAATATAATACGTTCATAGCCATTGAATTTCCACAAAAGTTTGTGTTGTCCCACCTCTAATCATTCTGCTAGAGCACGCCTGTGATTGGTTACTTTATTTTATTAATTAACTGGTGCGTCTGATCAAAAAACGGCAGACAATTCGCCTTAAAATGCTATCCCCTATCCAACCCTTTTCTGCTGTCCTTGACTTTTAAGACAACCTGTATAACTGAAATATTTTTAAATTTTTTTGGAAATATTTCTGAATGATATACCTAAGTGTCCGCAGAAGGTTTAAATAAAATATGTCTGAAACAAAACAGCAACATTAAACTGTACTGTTTCAAATGTTTCAAAAATATTCCTGTTATATTTAAGCAGGGACTGAGAGTTTCATTTACTTTAACTCCTTTGTAGTAAACATTTTGGAGAAATTTATTAGAAATATCCATTTTATAACAAAAAGGAGTAAAAGTGAATGAAACTTGTTAAATAATAATAAGTATTACTTAACAATTTTTTAATGAAATATTATAAAAAATAAACAGTTCACCAGATCCAAGGACCTATTAATAACAATAGTTACCCAAAGATAATTATTATCTTATATTGTATTATACACCCTATCTTATTATCTTTGTAGTTAGTTACCTACCTACTTGTAAACTTCCCTATTTTGCATTCTTTAAAAATACACCAAAGAAACCATCCATTTTCCGAGATATAATAAATATTTCCCGATAATTATTAATATTTTTAAAATAATTTAACAATTATAAATTAACTTCAAAAATAACAAAAGTAAATAATAATTAGTATTTTTAATCTGGACTTCGGCAACTAGAATCAGAAAGTTCAAGTGTCT
Source organism: Brassicogethes aeneus (assembly GCA_921294245.1). Lineage (NCBI taxonomy): Eukaryota > Metazoa > Arthropoda > Insecta > Coleoptera > Nitidulidae > Brassicogethes > Brassicogethes aeneus. Next base: position 5,657,972 of record OV121138.1, read on the forward strand.
ATTAATTGTTTATTTCTAAGTTTAGTTATGCTATAATAATTTTGTTTCAAAGTACATTGCCTTTTAAAATATGTAAAAATAAACAGGGTTCCATTAAAAAAATGTAATTTTTGTGAATATTTTGGAAACCCCACATTGAATAAACATATTTTGCCTTTTACTTACCTTATTTTTTATTGAAAAAGTATTAATTAAAGATATATAAAAAATAGTATACTTTATTAAAGAAATTAAAGAAAATCCATAATAATAATAACTAAGAAAATAATAGAAATACTAGAAACTTTATTTCATTTTTAATCTATAGGCACAACATGTGTCTTATAAAGTTACTAATTTAAACTGAACCGAAAATTAAAACATTACAAAGAAGTCACACGTTAAAAATATATATGGTAAATTTTATAAAAGTGATAAGAAATAAAGGGAAGGGGGATAAAACTAAACAAAGTACATTCAGTATGTGTCTGGTCCTGGGACCATTTAAAAATACCGAACAATATAAGTATAATATTGCACGCCAGTGCAACGCATTCGAATTTAACTTAACAATCGGCAATTTCCTAATGCCTCGTCCGCATGTAGATACAAGACACGTCGTGGTCGTCGTAGCCAAGGCGACGCGCATGCTTGAACACCTCGTTGGCCGTCGAGGTCATCAGCAGAGGCTGCTTCAAGTTGTTGGAGAGGTCCAGAACCAACTTCATGTCCTTCTGCATGTGCTGGATCGCCTGCTCCACCCTGTTAAAGTCTTTCGTAACTATTTGGTCCGCCTTGGACGACAAAAACGGGCAAGCCAAGTTGGTCAGGTTGAAGATCTTGAGCAAATCCTTCGAGGAGATGCCGCAACGGTCGGCCAGAGCCAGGCCCTCGGCCAGACCCACCAGCGCGATGCCCTTCATCAAGTGCAAGATCAAGTTGACCTTGGTGGCGTAGCCCACGTCGCCGAGGAAAAACGACGCCTTGCCCATGGCCTTGAAGCACGACTGGCAGTCCAGGAAGAGGGACTGGTCGCCGGCCGTCAAGATGACCAGGCTGCCCTCGTCGGCCTCGTTCTTGCTGCCTTGCACTTGCGCCTCCAGGTACCTGCCGCCTTTCGATTTGATTATCTCGCAGATGTCCTTCGACGTTTCCGGATCCACGCCGGTCATCTCGACGTAGCCTTTGTTCTCCAAGCCGTCCCCGTCGGCTGCCGAGTGCACCACACCGCAATTACCGTGCACAATCTACAACACAACGTCGAAAAATTATTTTAGCCCGATTAGCGCGTTTTTACCACAGACCACCAAAACAAATGGACGGCGCATTGCCATTCAATAACAATGCTTTGTTTGCGGTCAACAAACGGTCACAGTCTAAGCGTCAAATTGGAGATAGAATTTTATGTTTTCTTCCAGTGACGTCATCAAACGGTCACAGTCTAAGCGTTAAATTGGAGATAGAATTTTATGTTTTCTTCCAGTGACGTATTGCGTACTCCAAAAATAATTAGAAGGTAGGTACTTACAAACGATATTTCCATGTATTGTTATTTTTAGTAAAAAATAATGTATTTAAACTCCATAATGAACTTAAACACGATAGAAATACACAAACGAAAACACAAAACAACAAGCTGTCAACCTTTTTCTATGCTGTCAAATATGACGAATTTACCAACGTTGTTAATATTTAATTTTAATAATTATTAAATGATTTACTTTCTTTAAATAGAGAAAAATATCTAAAGAAAATGATGAACAAATCCTTTTTACAATTGTTTTATTATTCAAACGAATTGCTGGTAATTTTTAATGTTCATTATGTTATGATGAACGTCCAAAAAGGCGTGTAATCTATACTTCTGACAACGTTGGAAGCCGTGTTTCTTTCGACGGTGTTTAGAATGTGAAACTATGCTTTACTCGCTTTTTAAACGTAAACAAATCCGTCAATTTGTTTTGGTGGTCTGTGGTTTTTACTACCTCTTTTGCAATTCTGGGATCGGTCAAACAACTGAAAATAATGTCCGAATTTTGTACAACGTCACAAGGTGCTTGATACGTCACGACCTGTCCAACTTTGTTTGCGTCAGCTTGGGATTTGATCTCGTCACACTGAAACAGAAATGGCATTTAAATTTGGCACCGTGGTTAGGAGGGAGCGTGGACCCCCAACATTTTATGAATTATTTTTTTTCTATATTATTATAATTCTGAAACCAAGGATCTAAAATGGCCAAAAATACTTTGCGAATAAAAACTTATTATGCTATACACGACTCAATGATTGGCCATTTAAAAGAAAGATTTTCCTCAGAAAGTCATAAAATGACCAATGCTATTTAAAATACAGCAGGATATTTTGAAAGCTGAAATGGTCGTCATAAAAACATCGAGATGGCTTAATAATAATTTACAAACTTTTTAAAATTGCACTTTTATTGCCCATCTTTCGGCCATGAGGAGGATAAAAAATGGCTAATTAAAATCGTTTTGATAATTTTTCTTGAGTATTGAAAGTTTGTATTGAGCGTCACCAGAATGGAAAAATGTTATTATCATTTTGAAATCTGCTGATTTCCAAAAAGCGAAGATCACACATACACGATTGCGACTCATAAAATCATATTTGGCTGTACTAAACATTATTCATTTTCTTACCCTCATCAATAATAGTACTGAGACGTAATGTATACATCTAGTCAGTGTCGTTTAGGAAAATCGGATTTTATGAGTGATTATCGTGGTACTATTCATTGTGATTTATTATTTTTTTAAAGTTATTTTTTTATACTTTTATTTGATTTTGTCCAGTACAAACTTCCAAGTTCTACATTTTAAATAAAATAAATAAATATGTTCTTTAAAAATTATAATATTTAATGTTTACTAAATACATATATTATGCCTAAAGATTTCTGAAAATAGTAATTTAATTTGTATGTATGTAGATACACATTATCACATACTAATCCAAAAGATTTGTGTCTAACTCCGCCTATGCACTGTGGTGCTAAATAACATAATATTTATAAAAATTATAAAAACGTGCACACCCTTTTAGGAAATTTAAGACACGTCAAATAATAACATTATTATATCACACAATCTCACAGTCTTGAGTATGCGGCCATTTCAAGCGCGCGAAACGCACGAATTACAAAACTGTTTTTATAAAAAAATTTCTAGATAATTTATTTTATAATATTTTGTCAAAAATATTCTTCTTTTATAGGCTATACATTAAATAAAAAAACGCAAGAAATATTTTATAAAAGTAGATATAATTTTAATAATTATTAAAAAAGATTTATCTTGTCCCGTCCACACCTGTCAATTATTAAAATTATCTCTACTTTTATAAAATATTTCTTGCGTTTTTTTTAATTTAATGTATAGCCTAATAAAAGAAGAATATATTTGACAATTTTGATGCAAAATTAATATAAAATAAATTACCTACAATTTTTTTTTTATAAAAACAGTTTTGTTATTTGTCCCGTCCGTATGCCTGAAATGGCCGTATGGTTTAAGATAACCCGGCAAAATTATTATAATTAAAAAGACAACAGAGTTTTTGAATATTTTTTTATTTTATGTCTTCTTTTTCTTATTTCTACCGATTTTTTTGACATTATTTGCCTGCTTGAGCAGGGGCCAAAACCACCATTCACCAACAATTTAGCGTGATAACTTAACATGTTTATTTATTTAATTTAAATAAACTTATAAATAAAATTCAAATTAATAAATATAAATCATAATCTGCAGTGACATCAAATTAAACCTTGAAAAATTAAATCATTACTTGTTGTATTACTTACGTCCAACTTTGTACACATCTAGACATTCCTTAGGTCCACCGGTGTACAATGCGAAATAATTAGAGCTAAACGTCATGAATAAATAAATAATTACTTTCTTTACACAGTACAATAAACTTTGAATGTGGTAATTGTATTCCTTTATTAGAATTATTGTGTAAAAGAAACCGTATACGCGGTGCGACAAAATGAATATATTAGGAAAAACAAGACATTAAAATTAACTCTTGTATAATAAATAATAGGGCAAAAGTATCAAATTTAAAAAAACATTATGTATAACTTGATTATTTATCAATTAGTTTGAAATCTAATTATGCCACTGTGTAGAGAATTTATACCGAATTCGACCTACTTTTGTGTAGCAACTAGATTTTTTATTAAGTTGGCAAAAGCGCTCAAATTTCTTTAAGGGCGCGCTGCCCTTTGTAATAAAATGGATTCCCGATATAACTCTAACCCTGACCGACCCTGAACTTTAGACCTTAGAACAGGTATTATTCTAGGCAAGTTAAAGTTAATTAAATAATAAACTTAATGGATACAAAAAATTTACAATATAATACGTTTAGTTTATTAATAGAAGTTAATCCCAAATCGATAGGAGAAAAGTAGGTATACGAAATAAGATAAGCAATAATTACGGAAACACTTCTTATGAATGGAAAAACAGAAAAATCTATAATACCTAGGTATTATGTGAAGAAAAAAACTTATTGAAGTAAGCAAATTAAAAGGCTTTTGTTTACGGATACCTGTGGCAAAAGGACAGGTAAAGATGAGAAACTCCCTTCTCTAGTTTGAACATAGTTTTTGAGAAACATAGAGCACGGATTTATATGCAAAAAATATTTACGTTTAAGTTGAGCATTTAATAGATAATTGAAATTTAGCTAGGCAAACTTAATACCTATTCGGAGATTCTTAAGTTCGATTAAAATTATATATAAAATCTATAAATGCAAATAAAAACTATATAAAATTAAAGAAAAAAACGGACATAAACATAATTTTTGCAGAAGCGGACAGTAGCGGATGCGGAAGTATAAATACTTTTGTCAATTTCGGTAAATCTCTCCATTTATAGAAAGTTTCGATAAGCTTCGACTATCATAAATGTGCAGAACTTCCGCAATTGCGAAAATACGTTAAAGGGAGGTCCACATGAGCCATATCGTCCCAATTATCACATAAGGGCAAATCTCAAATTTAACTTTTTTACAGAGCATTTTGAAGATTAAAAGTAATTTAAATTATTTTTTGGAAAGGGCCATAAAAAGTTATTTTCAATTTTCATTGTCATTTTGAATTCTAACTTTTTAGTGCAAAATACGAAATCAAGGTATTTTTTAAAGACGCATTCGCTAAAATCTAAAAATAGCCCACAAATAAGTCTTACTTAAAATACATATTGACAAGTTGTGGCTTAGGGCTTTATGGGCTGAAGTTAGCAATAGGTTTTTAGTCACGGGCTGAAGTTAGTTTTAAGTTAGTTGACAGGTGTCAAATGTCATACAATCGTTAAAATAAAATGCCTTTCTTGTAAAATAATACTAAATGTTAAAATTATTTTATAATCTCAATACAAAAGTATTAAATAGTTTTGTACTGATCTTTTGATTTCGCCGTAGTAGTAACTGACAGAGGGTTAATAATTTTGCGTACAGTGCCCATAAAACATTCTCTTCTATATCGATTGTTAGTCTATTTTCAAGGTATAAATGTTGATTTACACAGAAAAATTAGAAATTAAAAAAAAATTCTAACGGGAATTTCAATTAATATAACTGTCACTTTTTGTACCTTTAACATTTCCCGTGTAAGTATTTTTAATACTGTGATAATATTTTGCAATTATAGTAATAAAACAAATATTTTAAAGTATCAATAATTGTTAAATTTAATCAAAATAATAATAGGTAAAAATTACGTGAAAAATGTTTTTTGGGATGTTTACTTTATTTTCGTATAGGTATACAAATATTAAATTTTTAGATAATAATAAGTATTTGTCGTAGAAAAAGGCACTAACTAAAATGGCGTTTATCAAAATATACTTAAATAGAAAAGGCATTGTTTGTTTTGGAGGCCAAAGTTAATGCAAAACCCTCCCACACGGATATCAATAAAATCTTTCAAATGCACGAAACTCCGTCCTCCGTTCTCAACGCTTTTCGGCGTTCTGCGCGGCCTCCCCTTCGTATCGATCGCAATGGTCGGGTCCGCCTGCGTGCCCCCGCCACTTTGCGGGGTGCGCGCGCCGACGCTGTCATGTCCGAAAACCGTCAAACGCACAGAGCCAGTGAATTCGACGTAAAGGGAACAACAGCTGCCGTCTCACCATCAAATACGTTTCTCTTCTGCATTGAAACTTTCGTGTGAAGTGTTCCTCTGGCCCAGTGCGTCATTCCACCGCCTTACACGATTCATCGATGATAATAATATGAAATATAAAAGTAGTAACCCTTGTGTTTGTAGATTTGTGTCTTTGATGTGAGCTGGTACGTAATGTATTTATGTCTATAGAGCGCTGCAATTAGTTTTCTTTCTTCCACTATTGCTAAATTGTCGTTGTTGTGTAATGTAGTCCTGAAATTTATGTGGGGCGATTGTCCTTCGCATTTAAAAGAAATTTTTCTTAGATATATGTATCTAAATCGCCACTAAATAAACACGTTTTATTATTCTAAACAAAACTGTTTATCCCAATAAAAACCTGTCAGTCGTTCGAAAAAATAATTAGTTGGGTATCTCGATATTAAATTTTATAATGCCAACAAAAATTATATTTAGAATAAATGTAAATTTATTGCATTGCAACTATCTGGATTAATTAAAGTCTAGGCCAAGTTCATAATGTATTTTAATAAAAAGTAATTTTACTATATCCACAACAAAAGTTAAATTATTCCAACAATGCTATCTTTAATTGACTCTTTTGATAACAATTAACCGCTTTGGATTTGATAAAAATGGCCGTTATCGCTCATAAAAATATCATTTCAGGTAGTCATAGGCCACAAAACGACCATCCAAACAATGCATCATAAGCAATGGATACAATCAGCCAGCCACACTACGCTGGGGTGAAATTATGTTTCTTCATCCTATTCATTTTACCTACAGTCAAATCTCACACGCGCCATGGCGATTTAACGCTGCTGCGTCCTCCAGAAAACTGCCAGTACCTCAAGACAACATTAATATGTCGCAACAGAACCACCGAGGGCCTAAATATCAACCCTGCGGTCACCCACGTGGACTTGGACCGCGTCACAGGCGCAAATCTGGACGTAACTAACGTGCATCAGTTAAAGTGGACGCGCAGCGAGATCGTGGACGTTAGTGACTTACTAGTGAAGCCCAACCAATTGAAAAAATTGGATTTGGCTTACAACAATCTAACAAAATTGCAAGATCATCAATTTAAGGATTATGTCAGTTTGAACGAGCTAAATATATCGAATAACGCCATAGTAGATCTTCCTAGATACGTTTTTAGCAATCTAAACTTGTCCAAGTTGTGTTTGGCTCACAATAATCTGATAGCGTTGCCTTTCCAGGTTTTCAAGCCTATGCAGCACATGCATATGCTGGATTTATCGTACAACCATCTAGCCACAATTTTAGATCACTTTTTCATGCTTAACAAGTACATCGAAGTTTTGCTTTTAAACGACAACAGAATCAATAAGTTGACTTCAAACGCACTTGCCGATTTAACGGAGCTTCAAAGGTTGGATCTCTCAAACAATAAGCTTAACGTTATAGCCAAAGGTCTTTTCGATCGCCTCAACAACTTAAAGTACTTAAATTTAGCCAACAATCCTATAGATAACATGGCAAGCGGAACGTTTAGAGGCTTGAACAATCTTAGACAACTAGATATAAGCGGAAATAAAGTCACGCATTTAACATTTGGCTTGCTGCACTTTAGTCCAAATTTAATACACCTCACAATTGATAATACTAGCCTTGAATCGATTCGTAACAGCGAACTATTGGGAGTTTCGGGTCTGAAAACATTACGAATAAGGAACAATCGATATTTAAAAGAAATCGAAGCTTATGTGTTAAGCGACACTCCTCTACTCACCGAACTAGATATAAGCGGCAACGAACTGCAATTTCTGCCGCTGACCCTAAAGAATCTCACCAACCTACAGAAATTGAATATAAGCAACAATCCTTGGGCATGCGATTGCAGAATGTTTTGGTTCTACACATGGGCAGAGAAAGCTAGGAGAGACAACGTGACAATGTCGGATTTAAGTTGCGGCCCTTACGCTTACCCCAACGATATGTTGCTCACATTGCACCATCTAAACTGCACTAGTCCTAGAATAGAGTACAAAACTCCAACGAGATTATATAGACTTAAGTCGGATGCTTTGTTAGAATGCCGTTACGCTGCCTACCCCTTGCCCACCCTGACCTGGGTCACTCCGAAAAGAGAAGTTTACCACTGGAACCCCGACCCTTTCGTTCCAGGGATTTTTGATAAACACCCCCATGCTCATAGCCAGTACATGACTCCCTTAAGAGTAATACCACCAAGAATACAAGTATTGGACAATGGCACACTGTGGATTAAGAATGTCACCAGGGAAGATTGCGGCAGATACACTTGTTACGCCAGCAATCCTGTGGCAAATCAAACGGAGGATGTTTTGTTACACATTGACCCCACAGACTGGAACCACGTTAGAATCATAAGTCTCATAGTGGGCACACAGAGCGCCGCCGGCTTCCTAGGCTTAACCCTACTGGTGCAGTTCCTGAGATACATCATCAATAGGTGAGTGCTTTGAACTTCTTTTGAGACTTTTAGCCACGTATTGCGCAACAAAAATAACCCGCCTATTAATAAACGCAATTCTATTTTTAAGGTTCGGAATTTTCAACAACTTCTGCAGTTTTTGCAAGCGCGACCGCGTGTCGCCGCGCGCGCGCCAAATCTACGCGATGCTCGACAACATCGAACAATACAAGAGCCAACAATTGGAGAGGTTGCGGGAGAATTACACGCAGCAAGTGCACAGGATCAGGGACAACTGCAACCAGCAAATGGAATGGATACAGAGCAGCTACCAGTCGCAGGCCAAACACTTGGGGCACTTCAGAGACGTCGGCACGCAGCACTTGACCACGTTGAGAGATCAATACAACGATCAGGTATGAGCGAGCAATTTGTTCGCGCATTCTATTAAGTAGTAACAAAGGCTTCTTTGCAGGTAAAAAAGGTTCGTGATTACTCCACGACACAGTTGAACTGGGTGCGGGAGAACTACGTCTTCCAGAGGAATAAAATCAGAAAATTCAGCGCGCATAAGGTGCTGCAGTTAAGGGAGTCCTACAAGTACCAACAGCAAACCTTGAACAAAGTCCTGGAGAACCTACCGAGTCTCTACTTTGAGAACTGCAGAGCCGGGACTTGCGGTAAGGCTGAATCAATTGTTTTCGATGCTAACGACGTTGAAAACATCGATATCTACCTCAAGGCGAAAATCGAAAAGCTTGCCAATCTGGAAGATCCAAACAGTTCCGAGTTGTCTCAAAGCAGATTATCTCTGTACTACACCCCGACGGAGAGATCTCTGGACTCGGACAGTCTGAAGAGTCCATTGGGAGATATATACATAAACCACATAGAAAATATGTCGGAATTGCCGCCGTTGCCACCTCTGCCACCCTACGAGGGCCCTTCAACCTCCAAGGCGTGTTTTTTGGACCTGAACGCCAGCATCAGCTCGCAATGCATGATCGAGGCTGAGAAACACGTCGCCAAAGGGGCCGGGGACGAGACGGCCCTTTAGGGGATAAATGAAATTTAAATGTGATACGCTATCACAGTGTAGAAGGCTACCTATTTTTTTAATTTAGTGCCAACCAAATAGGATTTTAAAAGACTCTAGACTCACTGTACCATTTACTTTTACTAGTCCATAATGTATAATTTCGATTTTTTTAAGACTGGAAAGTGATTTAGTTTCTTTAGGTAAGTAAGCTTGTGTAGCGAGGTAGTTTAGTTGAATTTGAATTAAAAAAAAATACTTTATAATAAAAAAAGAGGTTTATGAGTTCTAGATTTATTAAGTATGTAACTTTTCTCTCCCAGCTCTGTCAACTAAAGCTAAATGTTTTTTAAAAGTGATTTCTACACTGATATAGGGACTTTTATATTTTTTAATTTTTAATTATTGAACTGTAAGCGGGTACCAAATAAGATATAAATGAATATTTTATTATCAAGAAATTATTATTATTCTCTTGTTAATTTATATATTGTCATTGTGATTTCATTATATTGTTAACTATCAAAATGACGTTTTTCGACGTCGAAATAAATACTATTCTAATTAAGTTTGTTTGTTTTGATTTCATATACCGAAAATTTGTTGATTAGGTTCGGGTTCCATATCATAATTAGGATAATTTTTTGAATTTGCATATTACTACGACTACTATGAAAATAAATTTAAATAATCTAGAGTTAGATCATATTTTCATTGATATAGAATATCTATATCAATGCATATTTAAGAATGTCCTTTTTAACGTAAAATGAACTAAAAATACAAATTCAAACAAAACATTTGATTGTTTTTTAGTTTCTGTTTCTTTTAAAAAAATAACATTAAACGGCGTGACGAGTTAAAATAAACATTTTTTTTTAATAAATCACTTCAATAACTTCTGTGATGCCCAAGCACACTTTTTTTATTTTTCAAAAAATTTCTGGCTTATGCTTAAAAACTTTGAAATTTAGTTTCAAAATGTTAAACACCTTCAGAATATGAGACAATCAACGGATTTGTCACCAATTGAAGTAAGCTGTACTAAAACTATTGCATGAGTTGGCTAGCAATGCTTCTTTGGTGTTCCATAACCAGGGTTGCTACCGAAACATAGCATAGAAACAAAACTGGTATCGTTAAAAAAGCGGAGCTCAAGATGTAACAAAAAGTCTAAACGTTTCTAACCAGTACCAAAAAACACCGAAATTTTAAATAACAAAAACAATTTTGGCATGGAAACGCTATACGCTAAAGAAGTATCGAGTATTGAGTGAATTTAAGAATCGCCAACAATACATTTAAAGCATACGAACTATACATTATTTTTAAATAAATAGGTAGTTTTTCACAAAAGATAGGAAGGCAGAAGTCTTACTCGACAAATTTTGTTCAATTGCACAGCTAAATCGCGCACGTTATTTGTGTTTTACGTTGCAAGGAAAAAACTAAAAAACTGGTTTAGTACTCGATTTCGATTGATTATTATTTATATCATTGATTAGGAAACTCAACGTTAGTGTGTGTATTTTATCTAAGGAATCATGGTGAATTATTGTGTTTTTAATTGTAAATAAAATTCAAGAACTAAATCGTTGCATTTTCATGTTTTGCCAAAGGATCCAATTCGGTAAGTACATTTGTTGGTGCAGAATTAACTAATGATAACTTTACCTAATATAATTTATATTTAAGTTTGGACATTTTTAAGAAATTAGTAAAACATAATTTTTGCACAAACATAACCTTAAAATCAACCATTTTTATATTTGAGTTCTCTAAAAAACGGCGACAACTGCATTTTAAACAACAAAATATACCTACGAATTCATGGCAACATAATATTATATATATAACACATAATATAATGGTATTTTACCGTTGAGTGGAGACTTTAAAGAATTCTTAATCAACGCTTTTAATAATGCTAAATGCTGTTTAAATTTAGACGACTTATTTGTTTGACGATTATTACTGAATTGAAATGTTTACACTTTTCACGTTAATCATTACTAAAATGTGTATTTATTGTATCTAATAGATACAATTTATATTTACAGGGGCTGTACGAAATTTATTTCTTCATTCGGATCGACACTGTTTATTGGAAAACCGATAAAAACTCAACCCAGGATTTCCTCTCGAAATACACAACAAATCGTGCCACGTTTTTTTGATATTTTACAACGTTTTCCGGCTTAATTCTCAAAAACACTCGTTTGTAACACAAGCGTTTGACAGCTGATTACCAAAAGTTCTAATTATGTTACGATGATAACAGCCGAGTTGGTGGCGCTACTAGCGATACTTCTTTAGCGTATAGGGATAAAATGAGACTAGTAACGAATCGAATTGAAACTTCTTTGCGGTCGTGGTAAATCCAAACTTGTTACGGAAGTTTAAGCCAAGGAACATGAAACACTCTAAGGCGAGCCGACGTAAAAGCAATCATACTCATTTAAGTTTTCGTGGCGTAAGGAATATGTGGCTGTGCATAAGTAAGGGAGAGATGGAAATACGACGCTTGAGCAAGCCATGAGAATAGTGATTTATTATTTATTGTTATTTGACATCTTTTAACTGTCATTTTTGACATCTAAAACCTCAAAAAGATGGCAAAAATGATATAATTAATTTTTCCAAATTTCCCATTTAAATGCGGTTCATTAAGACCTTTATACATAACAATACATCCAATGTATTACTTAGAAAATAAGACGAAATCAGCGTTAAACTGACAGATCCATAACCCCAATTATTTGACTGCGTTAAATGTTAAAGCGGCACGAATTGACAACAGGGCACATTTTAACCTACAGGTAGTTGAATTGTGATACTTGTGAAGTCACGACTAAGAGATTTGTTCTGAATATTATAGGAAGGGTAAATTCAACCTAAATTATAATTTTAAGTTTAAATTGCCCAATGGAAACACTAAAACCATAAAAATGCATTTTCTGAAGAAGAAAAAAAGAAATAATATTTCTTACCTTTCTGGATGATCTGCTCCACAAGTTGACCCTGTGCCCTGAGTTGATGAGATTCTTGACGATGCCGGAGCCGATGACGCCGACGCCCAAAAACCCGAACGTCAACGTCGAAGGCGTTATGTTTTTGTTTTTCAAAAGGTCGCTGAAGTTTGACAGATCCACTGGTGGAGTTTCCTTTAAAAAAAAATTACGATAGGCAACAGTTTTTAAGCCTGATTTATATATTGCCTTCCTTCCTCCCGTAGAAGATAAACAATACAAAAACCGTGGCACTACGATTTTCGTATTGTTCATTTTCTACGGGAGGAAGGAAGGAAGGCAATCTATAAATCAGGCTTTACACTGCAAATGAATCTTTCATAATTTTACAATGAGGTAGTTAAATTTTTTCTGACCTATACTTTTTATGGTTTTATTCAAGGCGTTTTGTAATTTTAAACATTTCTGTAAAATCGGAATTTCAATTGAGTTTACCGTTTTCGAGATATTTACAAAAAAAATCTCCTAATTACGTCACTAGGCTATTGATAACGTTGCCAGCTTTTTCTATGGTTGCCAGTGTGTTAAGTTTAAGATTCTTACGATAGATGGCGCCATGTTATAATATTTTAGTTTTAAAACCACTTGATCTATAATTTTAGTTGAGAAGAAGAAGAAGAATTGATTTTTTGACGTTTATTTTTTTTGGGTTATGTTTTTTTATATTATTGAAAATCAATGTTATTGTTATGTTATTTGTAATTGATATTACATAAGTGATTTATTAATAACGGACTCCAAAGCAGAGGAATCTTGTGGAATGGTTGGTACCTATAATTATAATCATATTTTGTCGTAAATGCATTTTATTAGTATAATGCCTAGTTCTTTATATTCTTTTAGATATATCTTGGACTCTAAAATATCAAACATTAATATGATACCTCGTAATAAGGAAGATAGGTACTTAATGAATTTGGTGACCATCTTTCACTCAACTGACAGTAACAGTATTTGTACATAACCTCTTCGGGTATTTTCTGACATAACCGAATGAAATCATTAACAAGACAACTTGACAACAGGGTAATTTTCAACCAATAGAAATCTTAGAATGTTGGTCACATGGCGAGGTTTGTGACGTCATAAAAATTTATATTTTTTGTAAATATCTCGAAAACAGTAAACTCAATTGAAATTCTGATTTCACAGAAATGTTTAATATTACAAAACGCCTTGAATAAAACCATAAAAAGTATAGGTCAGAAAAAATTTAACTACCCCATTCTTCTTGGTTGCAATTTTTTTTGTATATCGGAAGTCGAAAAATACGCAAACAAAGATAAGGAAGTCGAAGTAATGTTTAACATTAATTAATATTTGTTTCGTCTGTATTTTAAAATTCGCATAATACCTTGAAGGTATTTGATCTACAGACCCCAGAAACACCAGAAATTAAAAAATACAGTAAATACACATTTTCTTTAAATAGCGGCAGTTTAATTCTTAATCACGATAACAAACAACAAAATTATAAGTGTCAAAACGAATTGACCAAGCAAGTTACTTTGGTTATGTTCCGTAATTTACTGGCAGTACTGAAAACGCATTCTCAGTAGTAAATACTACCTTTTTTATAAACTTACGGCAGATTTAATTTTACTGAAGCAGCTGGTTGCAGAGTTGCTGTGGCTCCAGTAAAAAACAACTTTTAGACAGCAAAAATGGTTGTCGAATAAAGAAATCGATAGGTGTGTATTTGGTGAAGAGCTGAGAATAATTATTTCATTAAATATTGATGAAATATTAATCAAAATATTCCTTATTATTGTCGTCCGCTTCGAAAAAGGTGTATACATTTTTTTTACATACTTTCGCAGCTGAAGCAGCAGCCAAAAATAAGGTTAGTAAAATGCAGAGATTGCGCTTGCGTAGCCATTCTAATTTAAGTGTTGCGTCAGTACTGGATAAATTACAAAAAACAGTCAACTGGTGACAGTACTGGCAGTAAACTACATAACCTTTAAGTTAGTGCTCATTTATTTACGTCAGACTGGACAGAAGTAAATACAGGGAGTAATAAAACCCACAGAATAAATTTATGAAGAAAAACTAAACATAACCTAGAAAACATGCTAGAAACAGATATTGGATTAATTCGAAATTCTTGACACATCCGTTATAACATCGTGACTTCAAGGTCATCGAAAGCGTTTTGAATTTTTAATAAAAAACTCGTATGCGAAGATTCAAAATATACAATAAAAATTCTAAGATACTACAAAAATCATACGGTTACGACTTTTTGGCGAAAAAAAATTTAATTTCGCGAAAATGGCGATGTTTGGTAAAATTGTCAATTTTTTTGTTCCAACCTGTACAATTTGAAAAATAAGTAGTTGGTTATGATACCTTTTCAATGTGTCACATGACCCCACTTCTCATTGAAATATTTCAATTTTCTTACATTAAAAAGTAGTATTTAGGGGCAATTAATTAAAAAAAAAAACAAGGTTAGAAAACTTAACCTCAAAACCAATTGTATTATTAAGGTTAGTTTAAACTAGGATTCGTTCATAAAATGTTAATTTTTATTTAATTTTTGATTTGATTGTAATCATTTTCTTCACTTGGTTAATAATATTTAATTGTATCGCAAATTTCTTGTAACGAAAAAATATAAACAAGCATACATTTTTCCCAAAAACCTTTATTATAATGCATGCTAATTTATTCAAAATTTTGGAAATATATTTGAGTAACAGAAAATCCTCAAGTTACTTGGTTTCCTGTTGAAAAATTTGCATATCCACAACAAGCCCTTATAAAATATTTTTTTGTCGTGACTATAAAATAATCATAATATTATCTTCTTACATAAATTTCCAGGTTTTTTTTTTTTAATTTATTGTTATTTTATATTTTTTATAATTGTTTCCTAGGCATGCCTAGGACATATTTTCATGGATTTATTAAAAATTTATAAGTATAAATATTTAATACATAATCTTTTTAAATATTTTCTTTTTATTTACAAACTGAAGATATTTAAAATTGACTTAAATATTTTAATAATTAAAGGCATAATTATTATAAAATATTAATTTCACATTAAAAAAATCGTTTTAAATATTTTCTTTTTATTAACAAACTGAAGATATTTAAAATTGACTTAAATATTTTAATAATTAAAGGCATAATTATTATAAAATATTAATTTCACAATAAATGTTTTCAAATATTTTCTTTTTATTTACCAATTGAAGATATTTAAAATTGACTTTAATATTTTAAAATAATTAAGAACATTTATTATAAAATATTAATTTCACATTAAAAAAAAATAAAAAATCTTTTTAAATATTTTCCTTTTATTTACAAACTGAAGATATTTAAATTTGACTTAAATATTTTAATAATTAAAGACATAATAATTATAAAATATTAATTTCACAATAAATGTTTTTTAAAATCTTTTCAGAAGATATTTAAAATTGACTTTAATATTTCAATAATTAAGGATATAATTATTATAAAATATTAATTTCGCATAAAAAAAAAAAATAAAAAATCTTTTTAAATATTTTCTTTTTATTTACAAACTGAAGATATTTAAAATTTACTTTAATATTTTAATAATTAAAGACATAATTATTATAAAATATTAATTTCACAATAATTTTTTTTATCTTTTCAAATATTTTCTTTTTATTTACAAACTGAAGATATTTATAAAATTGAATTCAATATTTTAATATAATTAAGGACATACTTATTATAAAATATTAATTTCATATTAAAAAAAATTAAAAATCTTTTTAAATATTTTCTTTTTATTTACAAACTGAAGATATTTAAAATTGACTTTAATATTTTAATAATTAAGGGCATAATTATTATAAAATCTTTCACATAAAAAAAAAATTACTTACTGGTGCACTCATAACAGATGGAAGATTGAGAAGCTCATTTCCTAAATAAGAAGAAACGCCATTTTCTTCCCTTGGTGACTGTGAGTGCTTAACTTTTTTGGTAACAGAACTGCGAAAACTGTCCGATGATCTCTTTGAATCGGAACTCTACAAAATAAAAGTCTGTTTTATCAAACCCCCTTTAAAAAAAATTGCACACACAACCCACCTTTCGGGCTTTCTTGGGCGATGGTGCAGACGAAGAAGCCAACATGTTGAATTTGTCGTCATCCGACTCATCCTCCATAATGGAGTCTTCCTCTATGCGCTCAAATTCGGGGTTTTCCTGTAATAATCGAAATAAATTAGGACTCGCTCTTGTTTTACACTAGGCTCACTAACTATTTGCTTGCTTATGAAGTCCTCAATCTCGTGTATCCCCTGTTTAAACTTTGCACTGTTGCAACCGTTAGAAAATTTATTTTTATATTCCGCATACGGTTTGATGTTGGTCTCTTCTATCCAGCCGCTAAAAAATGTGTTAAACAGGTGTTATAATTATTATACAGGGCGATTTAAAAGTATTTTGAAAGCGAATTCTAACATCAAGATGTCTTATGATAAAAAATCATAAAAGAAGGTTTAAATGTCTTATTTTTAAAATATGCCTAGATAGGTATTCATTCATTTGATATGTCTTGTCGTTCTTAAATAAGTTTGACATTCTTAAATAGGGTTAGAAACCGTCAAATAAAAATTAAAGTGTCGTTTTAAAACGTGCCTTAATATTCTAAAACATGGTGTTCACATTTTTAAATAAGGTTCTCCAAAAAGTGTTTTTAACATTCTAACATAAATTTTGACATTCTTAATCGATTTAAAAATACAGGTTGACTGTACTATTCTATATTATCAAGTAAAATGTATAATAGTAATTATTAAACGTGTTTGACATTCTTAAATATGTCATGATCTTGTTATTTTTAAATAAGTTTGACATTCTTAAATAGGGTTTTAACATTCTTAGAAATAGTCAAATAAAAAGTGTCGTTTTAAAAAGTGCCTTGATATTCTAAAATATGGTGTTAAATTTTTTAAATAGTGTGGTCTAAAAAGTGTTTTTAACATTCTAAAATAAATTTTAACATTCTTAATTGATGTCAAAATACAAATTGACTGTACTATTCTATATTATTAAGTCATTCTTAAATAGTTTTAAAATTCTTAAAAATCGTCAAATAAAAATATAAGTGTCATTTTAAAATACGCGTTGATATTCTAATATGGTGTTAACATTCTTAATAAATGTCAAAATATAAATTGACTGTACTATTCTATATTATTAAGTAAAATGGACAGTATAAAACGTGTTTGACATTCTTAAGTATGTATTTGCAAAAAACAATTTG
The DNA here is from genome assembly GCA_921294245.1 of Brassicogethes aeneus. Lineage (NCBI taxonomy): Eukaryota > Metazoa > Arthropoda > Insecta > Coleoptera > Nitidulidae > Brassicogethes > Brassicogethes aeneus. Next base: position 5,675,861 of record OV121138.1, read on the forward strand.
ATAGCTTTTAAAAGCCGTGTATGACATGTCCAAGTATGGGATGATTCAACAAAACTGTCACTGTCATTCTCCATAGCCTATGGATGGACCATAGCAACCTTAGTTCTTCATACAGAAAAATATTGGAAGTTGCAATGTTTTTTAAAAAAATCCATATTTTCCACAAAAATAAATATATCGAGGTGAACCAAAAACAAAACTGTTAAGAATAGATGTGACTTGATAAATAAAACTTAATTTAGAACAATATACGGTTTTGCCACTCTATAGAGTGTCTTAAACTTATGGTAAAAAAACATATTTTTGTTTAAACCTGTATATTATAAACGTACGTCTATTTTTTAGTATTTTTTTTAAATGTGAGCGATTGTCCATTAATGTATCTACAATATTCTTTAATATTCGTTTAAATCCGACATCAAATAAAAAAGTTATTTGCGATTGAAATTCATCGAAAATTTGTGTGGGCCGATTATTTTGCACGTGAGTGTATGTCTTGTTATTCTTTAATAAGTTTGACATTCTTAAATATGGTTTTAATATTCTTATAAATCATCAAATAAAATTTAAAGTGTCGTTTTAAAATGTGCCTTGATATTCTAAAATATGGTGTTAAATTTTTTAAATAGTGTGGTCTAAAAATTATTTTTAACATTCTAAAATAAATTTTGACATTCTTGTTTTATGTCAAAATAAAGATTAACTGTACAATTCCACATTATTATAAATGGACATATTAAAAAGTGTTTGGCATTGTTAAGAATGTCTTGTCATTCTTAAAAAAGTTTGACACTCTTAAAAAAGGTTTTAACATTCTCAAAAGTATTTAAATAAAAATGAAAGTGTAATTTTAAAATATGCCTTGACATTCTAAAATATGGTGTTCACATTTTTAAATGGGGTTCTCTAAAAAGTGTTTTTAACATTCTAAAACAAATTTTGATATTCTTAATCGATGTCAAAATGCAAATTGATTGTACTATTCTATATTATTAAGTAAAATGGACAGTATAAAACGTGTTTGACACTCTTAAGCATTTCATGATATATCTTGTCATTCTTAAATAGTTTTAACATTCTTAAAAATCGTCAAATAAAAATATAAGTGTCATTTTAAAATACGCCTTGATATTCTAACATGTTAACATTTTTAAATTGGGTTGTCTAAAAAGAGTTTTTAACATTCTAAAATAAATTTTGACATTCTTAATCTCTGTCAAAATACAGATTGACTGTACTATTTTACATTATTAAGTAGAATGGACATAATAAAACGTGTTTGACATTCTCTTATGTATGTCATGATATATCTTGTCATTCTAAAACAATTTTAACAATCTTAAAAATCGTCAAATAAAAATAAAAGTCATTTAAAATATGCCTTGATATTCTAAAATATGGTGCTGACACTTTTAAATAGGGTTGTATAAAAAGAAATTTAATTTTTAACATTTTAAAATGAATTTTTAGATTCTTAATCAAGCTTAATATTTTTAAATATGGTTTTAACGTTTATAAAACGGTTTTCTACAGTACTTTCAACATTAAAAAAGTTTTTTAAATTATAAAAAACTAATAATTTATAAAAATCATCAAAAATATATGATTTAAAGGAATGTCTTGACATACTTAAATATAAGCCATATTTGAGAATCAGATATACAGGGTGGTCCAGTTTATATCATTTTTACCAGTTGTTTCTACCAAGCATTTGGACTGTCAAATGGATGTCAGGGACATGCGCAATTGCGAACAAATTTTTGTAGTGCGCATGCGATTTTGGTATTTGGTAAAATTATCATTAGGTATTATTATTACTACTAATACTTATTATACTTACCTTAAGTGCTATTTGAAAGCAAATAAACTATTATTATTACGCATGTCTCTGATGCCATTTGGGTGTTTTTGACATTGACTTTCTTAATATCAAAAAATGTCGTTTTGTAAAGTAAAATATTTAAAATACTATGCTACTAATCAATGACACTTAAGAGGTGGCTTTTTAAAATTATTTACAATTACCTACATATGTTGTTCTAAAAACAGTGCCATCATTTTATTAAAACAAAATTTATGTGGATTTTTGTAAATTAAATAATAACTTGTATTAAATAGGAAATATAAAAATATCCATGCATAATTTTAGAACAGAAAACTGTGTCTAATTGGAATAAGACAAGATGACCTTTTTTACATTAAAAACTATTATTTAACACTGGTCCAAAATGGCAAAAAATCAATAACCAAAAAAGTGAGTCTACCTCCTGGTAAATTTTTTGAAAACCTTTCATTAAGACCCTGTATAAAATGAACCAATCTGTATACACTGAAATTTTTAACATTGTTTACACTAAAAATGTCTTTAAAAAGCTAAAATGACAGAACCAAAAGGTGGCAACAGGTTTTTTAATTTTTTTGAAATTTTATAAAATAATCTGACAGGGAAATAAGCCTTTTTGAAATTTTTTTCCAATTTATTAACTTAAAAAATTACATCAAAATGATGGAATATTTATATAAAATAACAAAAATCAATTGTAGATTTTTTAAAATTTCTTTTTTAGAGCTTTATAACCACAAAATTTATTATTAAATATTTTAGGTTAAATTTTAAATTTCTCGTTATTTTACAGTTGTTTGATTACCCAAAATCGACATACAAATAAAACTAAACCTAAAGTAAAATACAGGGTGTTTTCCAATACGTTCGCATATATTTTTTTACATGGCATCACATTGAAAACACCTTGTTGTGTAAAAATATTGATAAAACTCACTAGTCGTGCGTGCCAAAAAAGTACACCCATCTTTGTCCTTTTTTTGAGTTTTTCCTCACGTTGGGCCCCGGCTTGACGATCTAAAAACGTCCAATTAGAAGTTAGAGAACATAAATAAACAGTAAATATCGGGTTTAGGTTAAGTTTTAGGGACGCGCGCGCACTAATGGGAGGGAATAACCGCCGAGGCGGCATAACACTTACACGAGACGGCCAAGTGGAAAACCCCTTCATTTTCGCCCTGAAACACACCAAATTATAGCATTAGACGTCGTACCAACACTTTTTTGCCGAATTAGGCACTCACCAAACAAGATCACCAAGTTTAATTTCACTTGACATGACGCACTCCTACTCGCAGTACGTTTCTTCTCAAACTGAAGTTGTTGTTGCTCTGGATGCCGCGTCTTCGCAAAGAAAACTCACGCCTGCGCACCAACTCACCCGCTTTGTTGACTTTTTTGAAAAAACAACCCAAACAAACCAAATATCACCACAAAAATAACAAAATTACATTGCGTTTTTGTGCTATAACTTAAATAAACGATTTTCTGTACTAATAAACATTAAAAACATAAAGAAAAACGCGAAAAAATTAAATTTACGCCTGGCGCCATCTATGCTTTATTATTTGTAAATTTAATTGTTACCTTAGCAACTCACATGAAGATGGCGCTGTAAAATTGTAGTTAAATTTAAATTTGTTTTAACGAAAACCAACATTTTATGTATATATAATTAAAATGGATTAAAAAAATTTACATTTGTTTATAATAAAAAGTCGTTTTAAACCTAAAATGTATTAAAAACTCAAAAAATGTTGGTAATAACGAAATTTATTAACCTTAAAAGCTGTCAGTCAATGTGGAGCTTTGAATACTGTCTCGTAGATAGCGCAGGCTATCATTTTTTTAAAAATGATCCAAAATTTGGTTAAAAATGCTTTAATAAAGTGAAATTATAAAAATGTAACTTTTATATCTAATAAGAGAATGTTTAAAGTCCAAATATTGCTATTTTTTGTGCTTTTGATCTCACTTCTTAACAGGATATGCATGATTTGGCAACAAAGGATCAATTAAAACCGTGAAACTTGTCAATCGCGCATTTTACCACAAGTGAAGTTAGTCACCGCACCCAACTAAAATGACTGTGGATCTTTTTTGATTACCGGAAGTATTTATAAAATAGCAAAAATATGCCAGGAATGAAAAAAGCGACCACAAAACACCGAAATTATCGAGAAGGAGGAAAGTTCAGGTGTTGTGATTTTAATTGTGACGAGTGCAAGGTGTAGAAGAACCTACACAAGGAACATAGTGAAAAATAATGGATGAGGTTTTGCTGAACGATTTATTGGAATGTTCAGTGTGTTTGGAACGTCTGGACACTTCAAGTAAGGTTTTGCCTTGTCAGCATACCTTCTGTAAAAAATGCTTGTTGGAAATAATTCACAAACACAAAGAACTAAGATGTCCAGAATGCAGGGTTTTGGTCAGCATAAAAGTGGACGACTTGCCCCCAAATGTCCTCCTAATGAGGATTTTGGAGGGCATGAGGAATCACCTACCCAAAAAAACACAAAGAAGCAATAGAAATTCTCCAAATCATAATACTCCCAATGTATTGCATTCGGTTGCTGTTAATCAACATTTGGGGACCCCGGAGCACAAAATCAACGTCGGTAAACCAAATTCGCCACATTCTGTGCACCATCAGCCCTATGCTAAGGCTGTGTACGACTACAATGCCAAAGAAGCAGGGTAAGTCACTTAAATTGTTAGAAAGTACTGTTTCATAAAAATTTTAATTTAATGTGGATGAAAAAAAAATTCCAAGCTAGATATTTTCAAATGTCAACTTCAGCTAAATATAAATGTCTAAAAATGTCAAGATAAGCTAAATATAACTGTCTTAAGAATGTCTACTAGATATGCTAGATATAACTGTATTTATTTACTTCTACATTTAATGCAGTGTTTTAAGTTCCATAATGCACCAGTGCATTAAATTGGAAAAAAGTGGGGCTAAAACCGTTTGACAGATGTCAGATTTGAAAAAATTAAGGTTGAAATCACTTGACAGTACTTAGATGTCAGATAAAATGTCAAATAAAATTGACCTTAAATTCTGAAAATACATTACATTCCGTTTTTTGTAGACAAAGAATGGTATGGAATTTGTTTTACTTATAAACTTCACTCGTTTATTAAAAAATCGCTCCGCTTATGCATAATTAAACTCGTTAAATGACGTTTATCTATTTTGCGTTTATTGTAACACCGCTTTCGGTGCTGTAATGAGGTACTTTACCCCACCCAAAATTTTGATTTTATAGGTTGGCAACTTTAAACAGCATACTAGTAAAATAATATTTTGCATACTTATTGGTTATAATATTTCTATGATTTTTCTAGTACTTACTAGACTTTTCTGGCAATAAATTTTGTTTAACACCAAAGAAAATCCTTTTTTTCCTATTTAACATTAACAGCCGCTTATTGTAAATAAGTAAATTAAGGATGCCATGGCAAATCGATTTTGACATTAATCCTTCAAACCAATGTGATACCAACTATCTAAAGTAAAATTCGACCAAATTAAATATAAGGTATAACATTATTTTTTTATAGAATTTTTGCAAAATAGATAAAATAGCATAAAGAAATCATGTCATAAGACCTTTTGTCACAAAATGACGTCTTATGACATTAGTTCTTTAATATTCTATTATGAAACTAGTTGCATAATATACTATAATTAAGAGGTCTAGAGTATTTTAATGTCATAATAATGTCAAAATCACCCTGTATACTAAATAAATAACAATATTCAAGGCACATGGCTTACCATATAAGTATGAATTAATGAATGAATTTATTTTTAACTGTTGTGTTGCATAATTTATTTGTTATATGCTATTTTAAGAGCTACTGTTTTATTCTAATGAATAAGCTAGTTTATTTAATTATTATCAGCATTTTATTAATACAATTAAATATTATCAGGATGAACTAAATCATATCTTTTTGTTCAATTCAATTATTCCTAGTAAAAATAACTATATTTGGTTTAAAAAAACGTTAATTTACATGGAACATCAACACAATCACATTCATGTTTTATAACTAGATTTTTATACAACTAACCTATTTTAATAATTTTAGTGTTTTCTTTTAATTTTTAGGGATCTTAGTTTTAAAAGGGGCGACATAATAATCCTACGTAAAAAAATCGACACAAACTGGTACCAGGGTGAATGTGGGGGAAAAACAGGGGTATTTCCTTTGAGCTATGTCCACATTATAACGCCTGTACCCAGCCATATACCCCAGTGTAAAGCCCTCTATGACTTTCGGATGACAAATGATGAGGAAGAAGGTTGTCTTGCTTTTGGTAAAGGTGACATCATCAATGTAATAAGGAGGGTTGATGAGAATTGGGCTGAAGGAAAGCTGAATGGAAAAATCGGCATTTTTCCTTTGGCTTTTGTGGAGTTAAACAGCTTGGCCAGGAGCTTGATGAAGCTGTCCTCAAAGTAAGTTTTACTCAGTGTTTTTTGTTTTGTTTTTTAGGTTGATAAACAAGGCATTTTTTTGATATTTTTAGTAAAGGAAACAATTTTATTTTATTTTATTATATAATGTTTTATCATAAATAAAAAAATCGACTAGTTTTGTAATCTACATAGATTTTTATGCATAACAAATACTAAATAAATTTAAAAAGGAAATTTTCTCAAAAAGTTATGCTCAATCAATAAAATAGAGAGTTGGAAGTGCAACAAAGTGTGTGTTTAACACCAACATTTTTGTATTTGAGTTGTTAAGAATACAATAGAAAGATATTGTTATGGCACCCAATTTCACTTTTTAATTGTAAATGTTTTAAATGTAAAAGAAAATTGAAGTAGGTTTTTTAAAATTATGAAATACCTATATAATTTTTTATAAAATTTATTTATGTCTGACATAATAATAATTAAATAAAATTATGTCAAGCATACAAATTTAATGGAAACAGATAGTAGTAATTATTTTTTATGACACATTTTAATTTTATACGCATTTTTTGTAAAATTTAAATATTTTACCTGACTTATATTTTTAAACATTTTAGATATTATTTAGTTTGTTGAATTAATATTTGCGTCGTTTAAATTTGGTCTATTTTTATTTCGGTATGATGTTCTTTATTTTTTTACTTTGAAATTTATATTGAAATTATTTTGAGACTAAAAACCTTGTTGAACAATTTTTCTTTGTAACAAGATTTTTATTATTATTTAAGTTGTAATTTCTTATTTATAACACGACAATCATTTTTATTTTACAATTAATTTTATGTGTACTCATAAAATTAATCCAATGAATTTTTATGTTACAATTAAAATTATGACTTCTTCTTTCTTCTTCCTTGGTGGCCAGAAGCCTTAATGGTCTCGGTTTCAATGTACCATTTTGAGCAGAAACCAATTTTCCCATCCACCCATAGACACGCGAATTTTCCAATCTTGGAACATCCACTAATTCTTTTGTACAAATCACAATATACCTCGTTAAAAGTTCAAACCTTGCGATTTGTCCAAAAATACAGGTATATTTATATACCCGGAATCCAATGTTATCCCTACTAGGTCGAAAAGTCATCTATATTTAATACACTCACAGGCAAAATAATCGATCCACACAAATTTTCGATGAATTTCAATCGCAAATAACTTTTTTATTTGATGTCGGATTTAAACGAATAATAAAGAATATTGTAGATAAATTAATGGAGAATCGCTCACATTTTAAAAATTACTAAAAAATACACGTACGTTTATAATATACAGGTTTAAACAAAAAGATGTTTTTTACCATAAGTTTAAGACACTCTGTAAAGTGGCAAAACCGTATATTGTTCTAAATTAAGTTTTTATTATCAAGTCACATCTATTTTTAACAGTTTTGTTTTTGGTTTACCTCGATATATTTATGTTTGTGGAAAATATTAATTTTTTAAAAAACATTGCAATTTACAATATTTTTTCTGTACAATGAAGATTTGCTATGGTCCATCCATAGGCTATGGAGGATGACAGTGACAGTTTTGTTCCCATACTTGGACATGTCATATACAGCTTTCAAAAGCTATTAAATGGTTTTTTGCAAATTAATGTTAACTTTTGAGGTGTCTTCTTACTTATAAAAATGGACTGATGTTGCCAGAGCCATTTTATTCAGGATGGACGGTCACAGTATTACGTGGCAAGTGTTTTAAACGTCACAAGAAGTAAAGTACAAAGGGCAACATCAGTCGGAGACATACATTTTTAAAAGTAAGAAGACACCTCAAAATTAACACATTAATTTACAAAAAACAATTTGATAGCTTTTGAAAGCCGTATATGACATGTCCAAATATGGGATGATTCAACAAAACTGTTACTGTCACCCTCCATAGGCTATGGATGGACCATAGCAACCTTAGTTCTTCTACAGAAAAAATATTGGAAATTGCAATGTTGTTTAAAAAAAAACATATTTTCCACAAAAATAAATATATCAAGGTGAACCAAAAACAAAACTGTTAAAAATAGAAATAGACTTGATAATTAAAACATATTTTAGAACAATATACGGTTTTGCCACTCTACAGAGTGTCTTAAACTTATGGTAAAAAACATCTTTTTGTTTAAAACTGTATATTAACGAACTCAAATAAAAAAGTTATTTGCGATTGAAATTCATCGAAAATTTTTGTGGATCGATTATTTTGCCTGTGAGTGTAATTATAGAATTAATTTTATCTGTACCTATATAATTAATTTTAATTTATCTACGTCAAATTTTTCAACATAAAATTAATTGCATCATTCTTTATTAGAATTAAAATTATGCGCAAACATAAAATTAATTATGGCACGCCGTTTTACTTTTTAATTGTATAAGAAATATTAAGTTAAATATTAATGTGTCACAAAAATATTGCACACATAAAAATAACACTAAATTAATTCAACATCTAGGTAATTTTAATTAATGTAGATATTATTTTTCAGTGCAAATTATTTTTTAAAGTATTAATATTTAACTTAATATTTCTTATCTGATTAAAAAGTTAAACGGCGTGCCATAAATTGTGGTGTATAGTTTTAAAAAAAAATAGGATGATTTTTTTACATCATAGGTTTATAGTTATTTTGTCAAAAATATATTTCTATAATTAATAAGGGTACAGATGTAAAAAAACGGTTTTTTTTCAGATGTGAAATAAAACCTAGAAAAAAAACGGTTTTTTTTTGTTTTTTTTTCAAAATGAAATTTTAAGTAAAATGTATATTAATAATAAAGTGAAATGTAGAATATATTACATTTTTCATTATTGAAAATTTTGACCGAGACTAAAAAATCTGATTTCTTATTATTTGGTAGTTTCCACATTAGATGTAAAACTTCTATACTAATACAAAAAATTAAAGGATAAAAAAATGTTTTGCGATTCTTGAGATTTTTGTTAAAAATGGTCGTAAAAAAAGAAATATGAAGCTTGAAGTTTCTAGTTTTTAGATTTTTAGATGAAAAACGTGCAACGCTCAATCCTAACGAATACCGTAATAAAAAAATCGAATTTTTTTTGGCTTTCTGGTCTACGGAATGTTCTGAATTAACCACCGATGAATACATTTCTACAAGAATTTGCTATTGTTTAAAAAAAAATCCATACTCTACATGAATTTGGAAAATCATGAAAAAAGTGCTTTTGGTAGCTTTTTGAAAAATCAAGTGCGGCCCTTATTGGTCAATTCGGTGGTGGTGGCGCGTGCATAGCGCGAGACTGTATTTACATTTACTAATTGTCATTTAGTGACTAATTTTAGTCCATGAACTGGACTGGAAACAAAAAATTAGGCAAATGGGACTAATTTTGAAAAAAAACCTAAAATGTGGAAAAAAACATTTGAAAAAAAACCTGAAAAAAACAAAAAAACGGACCGTTTTTTTCAAGTCGCATCTCTAAATAAGGGACAGTCTGGTGTTGACCTTGGAATAAAAAGTGGGTAGTTTGTCTTTAGAAAACTAAGGGAATCTGTTTCTCAGGGTACTCTAGTGAATGCATACTTTGGACTAGTTCACTCCATTTTGTCCTATGGCATTCTAATCTGGAGTCACTCTCCTAGAGCTGCTAAGGTATTCTCGATTCAATTATTTGTAATCTAAATTATAGAGCTGATTGTCGTCAATCGTTTAAAGATTTAAACGTTTTAACTGTCCCTTGTCAATATTTATTAAATGCCTTGGTATATGTAAAATCAAATATCAATATTTATACTACACAAAACAACATACACCATTATCAAACAAGAAGTAGGAATAATATCCATATTGAATTTCATAGGATAAATAGATCTAGGGATGCGTCAAATTACTTTGCTCCTAATTTCTATAATAGACTTCCGAATTAAATAAAAAAGTTACCCCTAAAACAATTTAAAGCACGTCTTAAGAAACTTTTACTGACTAAAGCGTTTTATTGTTTAAACGAATTTTTAACATGTGACCTGTCTTTGTAAATTTTAATATTAAAATTATTACTTGTTTTTTTCCCTGCATAATGTTATTATTTTAGATCTATGATCAAATATTTGATGTATATGTCCTACCTTAAATTTTAAATTTTTGTATTGTATAATTTCTTTTAACATATACATTTTTTTTAATTTGTATCTTTTCCTTGACTTGTGTAAATGTAACTGTACATTAGGGTGTCCCAAAAAAAAAGAATATATTTTTTTTTCTTGTCTCTTGTAAAAATCTGTTAGTTTATCATGCTGTGAGAGCCCTTTCAAAATATCAGCTCGATTAAAAATTTTGTAGGGGTCGCTCAAGATTTTTAAAAATTTTCAAAATGGTCAAAAATTGAATTTTTGTTTTATTATATTTCTTTTTCTCGCCTCGATATTATTTTTTAGGTTGAAAATAATAAAAATTCTGTAAATTTCAAATCAATATTTTGATTTCTAAAGGTCGCTAAAAGTTCGTTGATATTTATATTTAGAGGTCACTCGAAAACATTCAAAATACTCTACTTTGAAAGTTAAAAAAATCTTGAGCGACCTTTAGAAATTAAAATATCGATTTGAAATTTTCAGAATCATTATTATTTTTAAATTAAAAAATAATATCAGAAAGAGAAAAAAAATTAAAATAAAAAAAAATCCAATTTTTGACGATTTTGGTAATTTTTAAAAATCTTGAGCGACCCCTAAACATTTTTTAATGGTGCTGATCTTTTGACAGGGCTCTTAAAACATGACAAACCAACATATTTTCACAAGAGACGAGAAGAAAAAAAATATTCTTTTTTTTTGGGACACCCTACTGTACATATTAACATGAATAAAGATTATTATTATTATTATGCGTTCCATCTTTTTAGCGCTCAACCGGGTCCGTCCCGCCTGGCCCCCCCGACCCCCACCGCCGAAGACAGCACCCCTTTGATACCTACCGATCACACGCGCACAGTCGTCTCCCAGCAGCAACAGCAGCAACCCGTCGCGCAGCCCCCTCTACCGGCAGCTGCGCAGTCCGCGGCCGCAGCAGCTGCGCAAACAACGCATCTGGCCACTTCCGATTCGAGCTCGACGGTGAGCAGCAGCGGCAGCTCGTCCACGCCGAACATCTCCAGTAGCAACACGTCGTCCTCGACGTCCAGCACGGCGCCGTCGTCGCCCGCCTCGCCGCCCGCCAGGGGGCAGCAGCTGCCGCCCAAGAACATCGCACAGTAAGTAAAATTAACTAATTTTTTTATCAAGTTTTTGATTTAATCATGTGAATCTCGAAATATAGAGCGGACTCAGACAAAGAGCAACTGTTAAAACCATATCTTCTTCTTCTATCTTCTATATATATTAGGGTGATTCATTTCCGCAAAATTTTTGTTTTTTTTTCGGTGCTCAAGCAAAATATTAATCTGCATATAGGAAAAAACATTCTCACCAAGTTTGAGCTCTTAATATTAATTTTAAGCACTTACTATTTAAATTTAAAGTTTTACCGTTTGAAATGCATGTAAAAAATATATATATATTTAAAATTTCTAATGCTTACCCACCATTGACAATATTGCAAATCGGTTTAATACACCTTATGGGGAATTTCACGCTCTTTAAAATTGCTTTTGAGTTTTTTTTGTAACTCGCATTGGTTCACCAGTAGGAGTCGTCAAAGGACAGTTTTTGAAAAAAATCGTTTATTTTTTATTTTTTCGAGCAAATCGCCAAAAGTAGTGAGATAAAAGGGCTTATTCATAAAAAAAAGTTATCCAACCAATATTTAATGAATTTACTGCCATTTTTATAACTGAAAACGTAAGAAATTGATAAATACCAACCCATAATGTTATTTAGATTGATTTTTTCTATTTATTATCATTATATTTCCCTATACTAAGAACTTTTTTAAAATTATTATGATTTCTTACTCATCACAGACAAAATAGACTTGCCTTAGGGAGAAAATGATACGGCCGGGCGGGTGCCTGAACGGGTGCCTGTTTTCCAGTTCGCATCATTCATATTTGAGCAGTTGACCTGTGAGGATATAAAGGGTGTCCCATTAAGACCGCCTATTTTAAATTTAGTGTCATTTTTTTTGTGTCAATCGTATAGCGTTGAAGTTGTACAGTGGTCATGTGTGAACATTGAGGTTAAGTCATGGAGATTTACACAGACGCACAACGCATAGAAATTGTAAAAATCCACTATCGAAACGGTGATAATTTTTCGGAAACGGTTTGAAGATATCGAGGATTTTTTGGTCACCATAACGCACCTTCTCGCCGTACTGTGGTCCGATTATAATCGAGCAATTTGAAACGATTGGGTCAATTCAAACCAAAAAGATACATATCCATGTTTGTGCAGCTCGGTCTGCTGAAAATATTGCAGCAGTTAGTGAAAGTGTTGAACATAATTCTTCCACCTCAATTCGCCACCGTTCCCATCAATTGAGACTCTCTCGAAGCAGTTTACAGCGAATTTTGGCCAAAGACCTGCATTTTCATGCGTAAAAGATTCGGTTGACAGAAGATTTAAAGACAGCAGACCATGCACAGCAACGAAACCATGGAATTATTGAGGACAAAATTTGAAGGCAGAGTTATCTCGCGCCGCGAGGATGTGATGTGGCCAGGCCGATCATGCGATTTGACGTCGTTAGATTTCTTTCTTTGGGGTTTTTTGAAGGAAAAGGTTTATGCTAATAACCCAAGAACAGTTCCTAAACTAAAACATGAGATTCGACGGGTCATTGATGAAATTGAGCCGGCACTATGCCAAAATGTAATCGAAAATTTTGTCAAAAGAATCAACGTGTGCCGTCAGTCACGAGGCGGCCATTTATCGGATATTGTGTTCCATATTTAACCTCCATGTCTTCCCTCTTTCTTGCAATAAAAATATCTTAACTTTTTAAATAAACACGGCATTTTTTTTAAATTTTAAAATAGGCGGTCTTAATGGGACACCCTTTATTATTTATGTAAAATTCTTTGAACATTATGGGTAAATGTGTTGTCAAAGTGTGTCCTAGTCGTAGTGAAACTAGTTCCAGCCAATTTCAACCAATTTCCTTTTTCCAGTAAGTAGTAATTACTAGATAAATTTTAAGCGATTTTATTAATTTTGCATGTCAATACCTTGCGTGCGCACACAGATGTTGTATTGTTCTCTCCTGTGCACAGAGCCGTACTTCGTTTATTCTGGAGCGTAAAACTAGATGAATTTCTTTGATAATCCACTAGGAATATTTTAAATTAGATACCGCTCGTACGAAATTATTTAATGCGGGCCTGGCAGAATACATATCTTCTCTTATATAATATATAATATAATGTATACATTCCCTTGCCCCCCTTCCCCGATTTATGACACGATGGTTTCATGTTAGCGATACTGAACAGGGCAAGTCTATTTTGTCTGTGTTACTCATAATGAATATGAAAACAACACATAAATTCATAAAAAAACAACAAAACTTTAATCGGAATATACAGAAGGTTATGTAACATATTTCAAATTTCGCTTCAAAAAATTAAATAATCTTCATTTATATTTTTTTGCTATATGACAGAAATGTTGAAAAATTGCAAAATCCACGTTACAATTTTCATATTGTTTTTTTATGAATTTATCTGTTGTTTTCATATTCATTATAAGTGAGAAATCAATAATTTTAAAAAACTTCTTAGTGTAGAGAAATATAATGATAATAAATAGAAAAAATCAATCTAAATAACATTATGAGTTGGTAATTATCAATTTCTTACGTTTTCAGTTATAAAAATGGCTGTAAATTCATTAAATATTGGTTGGATAACTTTTTTTATGATTCAGCCCTTTTTTCTCCCTACTTTTTGCGGTTTGTTAGAAAAAATATAAAAAAAACGATTTTTTTCAAAAACTGTCCTTTGACGACTCCTACTGGTGAACCAATGCGAGTTACAAAAAAACTCAAAAGCAATTTTAAAGAGCGTGAAATTTCCCATAAGGTGTATTAAACCGATTTGCAATATTGTCAAAGGTGGGTAAGCATTAGAAATTTGAAAAAAAAATATATTTTTTACATGCATTTTAAACAGTAAAACTTTAAATTTAAATAATAAGTACTTAAAATTTATATTAAGAGCTCAAACTTGTTGAGAATTTTTTTTTCTATCTGCAGATTAATATTTTGCTTGAGCACCGAAGAAAACAAAAACTTTGCGGAAATGAATCACCCTAATATATATATATATATATAAATGCAAAAACTCGGGAGTTTTTATTTCTTTTGTTCGCCTTAATACAGGGGTTATTTAAATAAAAATACATTTGGAAAAACAGAAAAAAAGTCGTTGGTTATTTTGACGCCACAATATAATATGTAACTTTCCATGTTTTATTACATTTTAATTTAATTGTACATTTTTTATGTAAATTATCGTTGTGTAAATTTACATGATTAAATCTAAATTTTCTAAGCTAAAGTAAAATTATAATTTAAGATAATTGTCGTCGAAAATATACAAGAACAAAACATTTTTTGATTTGACATACTACATAATATTATTATTTATAAACAGCAATATAATATAGCTATACCTATATTATTCTTTAAATTAAAACAATATAAGTATGAAAGGTATTATAATATAATACTAATTATATTAACCAACTAAATAAATAATACTTAATTTAAAAATACTCATATTTTTATCAGTCAACACTTTGGGATTTGATATGGTTTTTGGCTTTTTCACTATCAGGATGGATCAAGAAAAATGATGGCGGTGTTTAACGATAAAAATAATTATTGCTTTTTTAAAACTTTTTAATTATCGGCCTCTTATTTACTATTAAACTGCAAATGCTATAGTCGCTTCCAACTTATAATTATAGTCAACCTATTGAAGCCACGCGACAAAAAGAATCCCTAAAAAGACGCTTTATACATATATATTAGGGTGGCCCAAAAAAAATAATATTTTTTTTTCTCGTCCCTTGTGAAAATAATTTGGTTTGTCATGTTTTAAGAGCCCTGTCAAAAGATCAGCTCTATTACAAATTTTTTAGGGGCCGCTCAAGATTTTTAAAAATTTCCAAAATCGTCAAAAAAAATTTTAATTTTAATTTTTTTTCTCGTTCCGATTTTATTTTTTAATTTGAAAATAATAATGATTCTGAAAATTTCAAATCGATATTTTGATTTCTAAAGGTTAATCAAGATTTTTTTCAACGAACTTTTAGCGACCTTTGGAAATCAAAATATTGATTTTAAATTTACAGAATTTTTATTATTTTCAACCAAAAAATAAATTAAAATAAAACAAATATTCAATTTTTGACGATTTTGAACATTTTTAAAAATCATGAGCGACCCCTAAAAAATTTTGAATCGAGCTGATATTTTGACAGGGCTCTTACAGCATGATAAATTAACAAATTTTTACAGGAGACGAGAAAAAAATATTCTTTTTTTTGGGCCACCCTAATATTTAATATACAAGGTGTCCCTAAACTTATTGGCATAAATTTAGGAAAAGATTGAGCAAGTAAAAATAAGAAGAAAATCTAAATAAATATTTTTTCTAATTATGTTTCCAAGATACCGGGTGATAAAGTGTTACTTATCATATCAGTTTTTTTAATATAACTTTTACTATGGTAGTCTTGGAAAGGTGATATCTTGCGAACAGTCACTTACTACCAAAACACATATTCACACATAATTACAATTGTTCGACTGAACACAGTGTCGTAGAAACGGGGGTTGCTTTAAGCTTATTGTCCCATATAAACTTTGAGGTTAGGTTTTTATAAGATTTGATGCAATTTTTCGATTACACAGTTCGGCTAACATTAAAAAGGTGTACCTCTCAAACTTCGGTAAAATAAACCGTTTCCGAGATATTCGAGATTACAATAATTGTTATATCGCATTATTTAAAAGGATTAACAATATAACAAATAACAAATTTAATTTTTTTATTGAAAAAACTAAAAAGGGCATTTCATGAGCCTCGGAACTTTTTGCCCTGACCATCACATTAAAAAAATTTTAGATAAAACAATTTTCAAAGCAATAATAATAATTAAAAAAATTTTTTTTTGCTTTCTTTTTTGGTCCAATTTGCTTTTTTTAGACTTTGTATATGTAAAAAAATATGTAATTTTACCATCATTTTTATCAGTGTATGTTAAACACAAAACGTAAAATACAACAAAAACGTTTATGTTTAACAAAATGTTCGCAAAAAAAAGAACGTTTCGCGTTTCTTTATAGAAAACCCGACGTTCTGCAAAACTGTTCGAAATCCGGCGCAGCGCAGCGATCGCCGAACGTTAGCGGCGCAGTGCACTCCCGATCCGAAGGTCATTCTGCGCATCACCACAACAAAGAGAAACGTCACAGCTTCACGGGGCTGCCGCACGCTCACCACTCGTCCAACAGCCACAGGCACTCGGTCGAACTGCAACCGGCAGAGGGCGCCACCGCCGCCGCCGCACACGCTCAAGTAAGTGTTTGCGACCTTAGACCGAAGAGCGGGTGGATAGAGCACCGATGCCGGTCTCTTCGGCTATTTTGTTAATCCATTTATTTGAATCTTCTTCTACCATTGCACAAACTATTATTTCTTTAATCTCCGCATCCACATCAATTTATATTTACACCCCAAAATAGAACCATTTGTTTTAAACCTTTGTATAACGTTTGTTATTGAGATATCTGAGGTCTGTGGGTAAAAGGGGATAAGTAAAAAACAATTTTTCAGTAGTCTTAAACGTATTAGCACATGTCATATGCTAAAAAAAACGTATACCCGTTAAACATAAATATATTTCCTGAATTAATGCGAACACGTTAAAGGCTCTATTGAAAAATTGCTTTTTTTGACTTATCCCATTATGCCTTTTACCCACAGAGGTCTCTTGTTTGACGGTAGAGAATTGCCCACTAAAGACCAGCGTATAATGTCAATTTTCTCTTGAAATGTGTAGGACATTATAACTTACAATTTTAAATAAAAGAAATTAATTAATGTTAAAACGCTCGAAATTCGCACTAGCAAATGCAAAACATAACTAAATCGTCGCCAACGGCAATCTGCTTACAATGCATCTGGTTAGGGGCGATCGGGTTCATTTGAAATATTTGAAATAAAAATGCGGTAGATGGAGCAAATGTATTTTGAAGGCAGGTTTTTTAATGTATTTTTATGTAATAATTAGGGGTGCGAAAGGAGAAGTAGGAATGGTCATTCTTCAACCTCAGGGGATTTGCAATTACCCAAAGCTTATATTGCTTTGTTTCCATACAAGCCAAACAAAGCAGATGAGTTGGAATTAAGAAAAGGTGGAATTTATATGGTGACAGAAAGGTAGGACACTTATATATCAATGTTATTTTCAGTTTTTTTTTAAAATATTTTTAAGTTTTTCATGTTCTAATACGCTAAAGAAGTATCGCTAGTAGCGCCACCACTCGGCTGTTATCATCGTAACAAAAGTAGAACTTTTAATAATTAGCTGTCAAACGCTTATGTTACAAAGCCGGAAAATGTTAAAAAAATATCGGAAAAAACCGTGGATCGATTTGCTGTGTTCTTGGGTGTATTTCTAGAGGAAATCCTGGGTTGAGTTTTTACCGATTTTCCAATAAACAGTGTTAATTTGAATGAAGAAATAAATAGCATACAGTCTCTGTAAATATAAATTAAATACAATAAATACACATTTTAGTAATGATAACGTGGAAAGTGTAAACATTTCAATTCAGTAATAATCGTCAAACAAATAAGTCGTCTAAATTTAAACAGCATTTAGCATTATTAAAAGCGTTGATTAAGAATTCTTTAAAGTCTCCACTCAACGGTAAAATACCATTATATTATGTATTATATAATATATTATGTTGTCATGAATTCGTAAGTACATTTTGTTGTTTAAAATGCAGTTGTCGGCGTTTTTTAGAGAACTCAAATATAAAAATGGTTGATTTTAAGGTTATGTTTGTGCAAACATTTTTTTACTAATTTCTTAAAAATGTCCAAACTTAAATATAAATTATATTAGGTAAAGTTATCTTTAGTTAATTCTGCACCAACAAATGTACTTACCGAATTGGATCCTTTGGCAAAACATGAAAATGCAACGATTTAGTTCTTGAATTTTATCTACAATTAAAAACACAATAATTCACCATGATCCCTTTGATAAAATACACACACTTAACGCTGAGTTTCTTAATCAATGATATAAGGAATAATCAATCGAAATCGAGTACTAAAAAAGTTTTTAAATTTTTTCCTTGCAACGTAAAACACAAATAACGTGCACGATTTAGATGTGAAATTGAACAAAATTTGTGAAAAAACTATTTATTTATTTAAAAATGATGTACAGTTCGTATGTTTTAAATAAATTGTTTACAACAGAGATAGAAGAGGTTGACACAGGGTTACCTTTTGTACTGAAATCAGTACTTTTAAAGGTCTGTCAGTACGTTTTGCAAAATTTCTTTCCCAGCCAAAAAAGTTAAAACTTAAACAAATGACAAAGAAAACTAAAAAAATTCCAAAATATACATATATTACATTCTTAAATCTTAAACTAAAAATTGTCATGATTCCTGCAAATGAACTTAAAGTAAAATAATTCGTTCATTGGTGTTGTTTGCCATTTTTAATATAAAATTCAATCCCAATTAATTTTTTATTGACACGTACCACTGGACTGGCTAGATCATTGAGGCTTCAAAAAAATAAAAAGCGACCACGGAGCAAATTGTCAATGCTAAGAAATATATTGGTATGTTTTAAATTGCGTGACCGCCGGAGGGTCAAGTTGTCGAGAACGAGTACTAACATTAAATAGATGCAAGAAATATAACCAAAATTTTAAAACAGTACCTTTTTAGTCAAATAGTACGTTTTTCATTTTCAAGTACAACATTTTTTCGTGGTCTGGCAACGCTTGAATTCACACAATGTTATCACCACCAGATGGTGCGCGCGTTACGAAAACCCGATGCTTCTTCAGCGTATTAATGTTTTATTTATTTTGTAAACTTTGAATATTTTAACAATATTGAAGGTTTCGAAGTTTTTGAAGTTTAGAAAACTCTGTAAATATCGGAAATTTTGTCACTAATGTCGATTTCTTCGACGACTAACTTCTCGTTGTTGAAATTTTCGTCAGCTATGCGCCATTGCATGCTAATAAAATTCCACTCTCAACGCGGCAAAAGAAGTGAAAGTTCAAAAGACTTTGTTTGTTTTTGTTCAGATGTCAGGACGGCTGGTTCAAGGGCACCTCGAACCGCACGCAGAAGTGCGGCGTCTTTCCCGGCAACTACGTGACGCCGGCGAGGGGCGGCCCGTGGGACGGCGAAACCGCCTCCGCCGCCTCCGCGAAATCGATCGTAAGTTACACGCGCAAAGGCTCGTCGGGCGGCGGCTCGCCGCGCTCCTCGCACAACGGGAGCGGCAACCCGCCGGAGCTGCCGCCCAGGGCGCAGAGCCCCTCCTCCGCCGCCGCCGCCGCCACGACGGCGATCTCCTCGTCGTGGCACGGGCAGCAGGAGGGGGCGGCTGGGGCGCCCTTGGGCAGGAGCAGCAGCGCCGTCATGTCCACGTCCGCTAACAGCCACCACCTAACCCCAGCTAAGAGTGCCGATAAGGTTTGTGCATGTGTCATGTCTAACATTGTTAACTGTTTTTTGGGGGTTTTTGCTTTCTAAATGGATAACGCTTATCGAAAAGGAACCAAGCGCCAAAAATTTTCTGGGCCTGGAAAAAATTATTTGTTATAACTAGGGATGGGATTTTCACGGTGCTGTTCTGATAGGTGATTTTTGGACTTTCTGTGAAACCTAATTTTTTTTTATATTCTTGTTAATAAGGTCATAACTAAAATTTTAAGAGCAAAATAAAAAAAAATTTGACGGTTAATTTTGTTTTAATTGGATGTTTATTAAAAATATGTATGGACACTTTCAATTCTCCAATTAAAACTTGCGATTTTATTTAAATATTATCATAACTTTTTAAATCAGATTAAAGATTAGTTAATTTCCTAAAAAAAGGTCTATACATTTTTTATATCTTTTACTGTTTTGTTGTAATACAGGTTTAAAGTTTTAATTTAAGGATAAATGTATAGTATACATTTATTAAACAATAATTCTAAGGGTGCCACATTTTATTTAGGGCCGATTTATTCATTTTTGATTTATTTGACAAATAATTTCTTTGGATACTAGATATTGCCAAGACATGAAAGTTATCGGCCCGATAAACTTTACTAAAGATGAATAAACCGGTCCTTAGTTAAATTTCATGAATTTTTTCGTAATTTTTTCTACAATTTTTCATTTTTGTTTATAAAAAACACTTTAAAAAACTAAACAAAAATTATAGAATACGTATACTAAAAATGACAATTCAAACGTCAAATAAATTTTTAATAGATCTAAGTTTCATGGCAACCTTTAAGGATATATTAATTAAGGGAACATAAATATACGTCAAAGGTTAGATTAAAAGTTTGAACGTTTATTGCAACAAAACAGTAAAATATATAAAAAAAATTGTAAAAACCTTTTTTTAGTTATGGAAATATTAAATATTTAAATTAAATCGCTAGTTTTAATTGGATAATTGAAAGAGTGCATAATATTTTTAATAAACAGCAAATTAAAACAATTGAAACCGTCAATTTTTTTTTATTTTGCTCTTAAAATTTTAGTTATGACCTAATTAACAAGAATATAAAAAAAATTAGGTTTCACAGAAAGTCCAAAAATCACCTCTCAGAACAGCACCGTGTTTTAGTTATTTTACCTTTTTTCAACTGATTTAACTATTTGAAAACCAATAATGCCAAAATGTGTTTTAAAAGATTTTCTTTTATATGAACCTAACTTGTTTTCACCTTTTTTACCTTTCTTGGAGGTTTTTTCTTTAAACTTCCTTTTTTATACTTTTGTTACCTATTTTTTTCACCTTTTTTACCTTTTTTGGAGGTTTTTGCTTTAAACTACCTTTTTATACTTTTGTTACATATTTTTTAATTTGTCAGTTTATTTTCACCCATTTGTTACCTATTATTACGTATTTTTAAATTTTGCCCCAATATTTTATCCAGGGCTTGCAACTTTTTTCTTATGGTCACAGACTGTAACAGTAACTTTCTTTACAGTTACCTTCCTTGTAGTGAGCTTATGTTCTGTCATAGCACTTCTGTGTAGTGAGTGTCACTCAGTGAAACACAGTTTATTGCATAGAAATAGTTTATTGTGGGTATGTTCTGTGTTTGGGTATGCGGCTAAACAAAATTATAAACGAAACGTGAACTTTTAATGCTGTTTTTTTACTTAAAATGCTGTTTTTTAACCTAAAATGCTTTTTTTAGTACCTTTTTGGTTACCTATTTTTCAGTTTTTAGTACCTAAATATCCCATCTTTAGTAATAACTCATATTTAATAATTAATCATTATTTAGAACTTTTCTTAAAAGGATTGAGAAGGTTCCCAAATCATGTGATAATATTAATATTATTAATTTTTTGAGCAGCATTAAAAATTAATTATTTTGCAAATAATTTTGTATACCCCAGAAAAAGATTTTGGAGCTTGGTTCATTTTCGATAAATCCAAATGTGGTCTTTATGTTTTTGAGTCAAATACAATTAATAGTTATTTATGTATCAAGGCAGTAAAGTCGTATTTTTTATCATGAATGTGGAAATAACCATTTAAGTGATAAAAAAATGGTTTATATTAAATTTTATCCGAAATCACTTTTGATGATCAAATCAAATGTCACTTGAATGTAGGAAGCGTCTACGTATACTGTTTGTTGCGACGGTTATGATATGCACTGCCCGAAAAAATTAACGCATAAGTAAAAAAATTCTAACTAACTCTAAAACGCCTTTACCCATCTTTATAAAATTTTGGATAAAAATACTTTAACTTATATCTCAGTTTACGTTTTCATGGGTTTTTCGAAAAAATATCCTTAAAGCCCTTTTATTTAATATTAAAAAAACGCTCGAAAAAAACTTTTATGGGAAATTTTTTTTAAGGAAATAAAAAATATGCTGTTAAAGTCCGTATTTTTGTTAGTATACAATGAAAATGTTGTACAAATCAAACAAACAGTAACCAAAGTACATGTACTGCAGCGCCTCAAAGTCGTCAAAAATGACCACTTTTCAGCAAAATAATCAAAAAGGGGTCCTTTTTACCGAATTTGAAGCGCTGTATCTTCGTTACTGTTCGTTTGATTTGTACAAAATTTTCAGTGTTTACTAACAAAAATAGGTACGGCATATTTTTTATTTACTTAAAAAAATTCCCTACAAAAGATTTTTTTCGAACGTTTTTTTTTTTAAATATTAAATAAAAGGGCTTTAAAAATATTTTCTCGAAAAATCCTCGAACAACTAAACTGAAAATTGAAGTATTCTTATACAAAATTTCATAAAGATTGGTTAAGGTGTTTTAGAGTTAAAATTGTTTTACTTATTATGCGTTAATTTTGACGTGCAGTGTATTTGCCCGCCGCGGTGATTTTTAAATCTAATTAATAAAATTAACTTTATTATTTTTATCAAACAACATTTAAGGAAAGGGTCCAATCGACCTCCGCGACGGTACTTTTGTTCAAATATTATTTAGTTGCTGCTGAGGAGCAGTAGACACATCCTAAAATGTATAATGCGTTGCATACAATACTCGTATTAAATCGGCAGTAAAGTTCTACTTTACTGCCGATTTCTTTTACTTTACTGCCGATTGTTAACTACTTTACTGCCGATTTCGGATTTTTTTAGTGTCTATACATCTAAGAAACAAAGCAGACCAAAACAATTAACAACAATTTATTATAATAAATGTTTTAATTAAGTATTGTTATTCCGAATTTAAACAATTTAGTTTTACTTTTTTAAAATTTAGTACAGTTCAAGAAATTTTAACATTCTAGCCCAATTTTTCATAGTTTGGACAGGGTGTCCCAGAAATGCATCCTAAGTATTGGTATTGGCTATCGTTCTGGGACACCTTGTATATTTTGACTTTTTATTGATAACAATAGCAACCATGTATAATATTTTAAATTTAAAGGTTCTGCATCATATTAATAAATACCATGGCACTAAGTCAAGATCTAACTAAATTTTAACTGAGGATTTTTAAGCATAAACAGGTAGTAATTTTTTTTAGGTTTTTCTTAATGAAATGCATTTTTTTTTAAATAACTTAAGTTAAATAATTTTGCTATTATTTAGGAATGTTTTGAACCTAGCATGTTTGATATTTGAATTAACTTTAACATGTTCCAACAAAAGCAACATATCATCATAACATTGTATTATTTAGTCGAAAGATCGCAAAGACAAGGGCGGTCTGATGCGACGTCTGGCCAGCATGAAGCGCTCGAAATCGCCGCCTGCCTCCACCTATTCCATGGACAACCCTGTGTTCGAGGACATAACAGTACAGACCGCTTCGCCATCTCACCCTGTACACGTTAGGTAACTGTCCGAACGACTAAAAAAAACCGCTTCCATGTCATGTTTTGTGTCTTAACCCTCACGTTTGCTTGTGTGAGATCTAGTCGGGAAAATTGAATTGATTATAACTCTGGCGTTTGAGGAGATGCGAGGTTCAAATTTGGCGGAAATATCGTTTTTTGTGGCCTTAAAATATGTTATAAATTTGATGATTTTAGCTTTAATAGTTTTGTAGATACAACACTTAGCACCTTGGTGCCAAGTCTAACTACAAATTTCAAACGTAGATATCTCGTAAACCACAAGAGCTAACTATATCAAATTTTAGTCCAATATTATAGTATAATAACTTGGTATACAAAACAAATTTTAACCATCTGGCTCCTTGGATTTCAAAGTTATAGACGATTTGCTTGTGTGAGATCTAGTCGGGAAAATTGAATTGATTATAACTCTGGAGTTTGAGGAGATGCGAGGTTCAAATTTGGCGGAAATATTGTTTTTTGTGGCCTTAAAATATGTTATAAATTTGATGATTTTAGCTTTAATAGTTTTGTAGATACAACACTTAGCACCTTGGTGCCAAGTCTAACTACAAATTTCAAACGTAGATATCTCGAAAACCACAAGAGCTAACTATATCAAATTTTAGTCCAATATTATAGTATAATAACTTGGTATACAAAACAAATTTTAACCATCTGGCTCCTTGGATTTCAAAGTTATAGACGATTTGCTTGTGTGAGATCTAGTCGGGAAAATTGAATTGATTATAACTCTGGAGTTTGAGGAGATGCGAGGTTCAAATTTGGCGGAAATATTGTTTTTTGTGGCCTTAAAATATGTTATAAATTTGATAATTTTAGCTTTAATAGTTTTGTAGATACAACACTTAGCACCTTGGTGCCAAGTCTAACTACAAATTTCAAACGTAGATATCTCGGAAACCACAAGAGCTAACTATACCAAATTTTAGTTCAATATTATAATATAATAACTTGGTATACAAAACAAATTTTAACCATCTGGCTCCTTGGACCTCAAAGTTATAGACGATTTTGTCGCGACTAAATCGTTTTGTGTTTTCTGTGGCTAACCAGGTCCGGGTCCTGTCCGAGTCAGCTCCTGCAAATACAGCCACCGCAAGACCAACAGCACCATCGTTTGTTCGGTTCCAGCTCGCAAAGACACAAGCACAAAGAAAGGCCTAGCTTGTTAACGCACAGGTTTGTGTTCGATTGATTTCGCCGAGCCTAACTGCATGCCTTGTTTTTCGTGTTTCGTTTCGTTTCTACATTTCCTTTCGTTTCGGTTTAGATCGGAAAACCCAGCTGGGAGTTCCAGCTCCAGCCCTGACGTGCACAGGCACAGAAAATCGAACTCGCTGGATGCAGGAAATAAGACCAAAACAGCAACGCAAACGGTTAGAGAGCGCTTCCGGTGCATAGCTCCCTATCCGCCGAACAGCGAATACGAGCTGGAATTGCAGGTCAACGATATTATCTACGTACACAAAAAACGCGAGGACGGCTGGTACAAAGGCACCCAACAGCGTACAGGGAGAACTGGACTTTTTCCTGCAAGTTTTGTCGAAAGTTTTTAGATAAATACTAATAACCCACAATCCACCCAACAAGGTCTGTTCTATCTCGTTTCGCGCATACTAACGGCGGCCATTTTAGTTTACAATTAT
This sequence comes from Brassicogethes aeneus, assembly GCA_921294245.1. Classification (NCBI taxonomy): domain Eukaryota; kingdom Metazoa; phylum Arthropoda; class Insecta; order Coleoptera; family Nitidulidae; genus Brassicogethes; species Brassicogethes aeneus. Next base: position 5,701,381 of record OV121138.1, read on the forward strand.
TCTGATTTGGGTTTGTGCTGTTTAATACTCGTTTTAAACGTTTTGTTTTTTCCAAAGGCACTTGAAAGCCTCAAGTGAGGCCTTAAAGTGCTAAGGACAACCATTTTACTGTGATGTCAATCTTCTTCTTCTTTTTCTTTATTGGCCTTGGTCTGTGTAAACCATATCAGCCAGAGGTCTGGATTCTTAGCCGTTATCCGGGGTAGTATGTTGGCTGTTAACTTGCTGGTAAAAAGGAAACATATGTCTTCTTCTTCTTCTTCAACTTGGGCGGACTTACGGCTCAACCACCGCCCTTATGGTCCTTGACAAAAGTCCTTATTAACCAGGTACAAGTTTTAACGTCCAATGATTACAGAAGAACCAAAAACCATTGGACAACGGTTGTCTAACAAACACGTGGACACAAATAGGTTATGTAACCTTACAAATTTTAGCTTTATATAAATTCCTCTTATCCTTTGTAAAAGTACCAATCGAGGAATATTATCGTGCAACAGGAATATTTCTATTCCGGGAATCCAATTTTGTCCCTCCTAGGTGACTCTTCACCTATATTTTCATTGAGCGGTCCGTACCTAGCACCAACAAAATCGAACTCCGAAACAGATGTCAATTTGAAGGTTAATTTGTGGGTTATAAATTAACCTTAAAATTGACATTTGGCAGTTTTATAAATAAGGTTTATTTTTTTTACAAGAGGAGTAAAATAGTTGTCCTAAGCAGTTTAAGGCCTTTAAAGCCTAGAAGTGTCTCTGTATAAACAGCACAAACCCAAAGCACAAGAATTGTAAACAACAAAAATGGCCGCCGTTAAACTTGTTGTGTGGATTGTGGTCTAACCTATTTTTGACAGTTGAGGAGCTATCAGACAAAACGAGACAAATCCATTTTAGTGATTTGCAGTAACAAGTCAAAAATAAAAGAATTCTTTTGCTTTTGACTTATTTCTGAAAATCACTAAAATGGATTTGTCTCGTTTTGTCTGATCGCTCCTCAGTTGTCAAAAAAAATTGTTTTATAATCATGGTAACTTGATTCAGCCTCAAAAACATCACTTTATTAGCTATGCTGATCCACACAACTAAAACCTTTTTATGCGGATCAGTCATATTTATTTCTCCTTAAATAATGTAGCCATATTAGTTTTAATATTTTAACCTCCAAATATTTAAGAGTTTTACGTGATTCGACTTGCTTGTTTAATCAACTTTAATATAATAAACAATTTTGTATATATTGTGTATAATTGGTGTTAACTAGCGAAAATTTTGTATAGCGTTTAATTCATAGGAAACAATGTGTTCAGTGTGTAATTAACAAAATACAGGATGGGTTAAAATAATCACGAACGCAAAAACTGCATTTAAATGTATTTTTTACTTTGAGCCCACCCTGTGTACGCGCGTATAAGGCTTAAATAATTTTTAACGTATTAGAATAACCTTTATTTATTTATTTGACACCCCGTATTTATTTTTGGTGGAGGACCATTTTTATTGAAAAACATATCATTTTGTATTTAATTTATATTACTTTTTCGGTTTTGATTATGTTTATGATTATTAATTAATGAAAGCCATTTTTTAAGACGACTGAAACAACAAATTATTGATCCTAGATGAAATTGTATAAAAATAAAAAAATAGTTTTTTATGTATTTAATTGTAAATTTAGTACAGAATAAAAAGTATCGATGTGAATATAATTTTTATTTAATAATCCACATACATTGCTTCCTTTTTAGGGCCAGGCATTATAGACATTCTTTTATTACTCTGGAATAAAACAACAATAAAAAAACGCAAAAAATGCAAAAACCATTTTACCACTATTTTCACCGGATCTTCAAGCTTAACTCCGGGCATAACCGACATTCTACGTGTGGCAGGCATTGTTGACATTATTCTAAACAAGTGATCGGCCTCGTTTTTCATCGACGTATCCGCCATCAAACCAATAATCTTCTTTTCGCGCTTTTCCACCTCCTTAGAACCTTGCAACTCTTCAAAGTTCATAACTGTGGTCACCACTAGCGCCTGAAACACGGCAACACCGCACAAAAGTTGGCAACGTGGCACACATAAGTTGCCTGGTATACTATACAAGGTAAATTGGCGGTGCAAAATTTAATGGTCAAACTTTGAAATTAAAAATGTATGAAAAACTTGGAAAAACTGTTACCTTACATTTTTAAACAAATGTCCATAAATTCCAAATTTAACATTTAAGCCTGATTTATAGATTGCCTACCTTCCTTCCTCACGTAAAAGATGAACAATATAAAAACCGTGCTGGAATCTATACTACGATTTTCATATTGTTCATCTTTTACGGGAGGAAGGAAGGAAGGAAGGAAGGCAATCTATAAATGAGGCTTTAGAGATTTAGGAGCTTCAACTCCACATTCGCGAATAGATGGAAAACGCGTCCTCAATATTTCTATGGAGTTAAAGCTCCTGGATATAATTTTCCTAACCTTCTTCATAAACATTCTGACAGTAGGGTCGCCAATTTCGTTACTAACATCAATGGCCCTTAGGATTTCGTTTTTGGCATCGTTTTTGTGGGATTGCAGAAGGTTTGCTTTTATAATTAGGGTAAGGGCATTGATGACCCATTTGGTGTTGTCGCAAATTCTGCCTTCGGTTAGGCATTTTTTGGCGTACATTCTCGATAAATCGTAATGTTTCTTATCGGAGTAGAATCTGGATAGTTCGTGGTAAATCCAGGCCATTTCTTCTCGAGTTTCAGCATTTCTCAAGCGTTCTTTGTATAAAGCGATGTATTTGCTGTCAAAAAAAGTTAATTTATAACTACCCTAGAAAGCATATAATAATAAAAGTACTTGTTATCAATAATGTTGTTCCTATATTGAGCAATGACAGAATCTCTGGATGGAGTCCGAGATATGGGAAAACCAAATGTAACCAGGACTCTTTTCAATTGATCGTGTTCTGATTGGTTATTATTTATACGTTTCATATCATAGTGAGCATTGCATACAGAACTGTATACAGCACTCATATACATGTCTCTATTATTTAGTAGATTCTTGGGAGTTTTTTCGCAAAAAGCCCTGAGGTTTTCAGCGTTTGTCAAGACATATTTCCAATGTTTATTCGCAAGACCAAAATTTATAGCTTTGATTCTTTTATCGGCATATTTCGTAGCCTTTTCTTGCAGTAACTGAAATTGTTTTTCTTGTCTGGATTTTAATGCACCTGTGGAGTGCGCCTCGAGGTATTTCAGGTAGTAAAATGGTCTCCTAGTGCGCAGCAATTCCTAAAAACCCTCATCTAAAAAGTGTTTAAGGTAAGGTAACAAAATACTTGTTTGTAGCAGACCGTTTTATATCCATTCAAAGCCAAGCCTTTTATTTTGGCTGTACCATTAAAGTTTGGCGATTTTATTCCTTTTTCAGTACGAATTTGGTTCAAGTAAATTTTATCCAAATACATTGACTCCAGATATTTTTCTGCCATGTAGTTTTTTATGTTTCTAGTGTAGTTTTGCAATGGCTTATAAAGGAATGGCTTTGTGTAACGTGGAATATTTTCTTCATCCGTTACGTTACTATGCAATGTATCCAGAATATCTGGAATAATTTCATCAAGGTTTTTTCTTCTAAAGCATCAGCTGTTTTAATGTCCCTCTTTAAAAACAATAAAAATATTGGCCACTATCTTTGTGTCGGGTGGACCATGATAAGCGGTTTTAAACAAATTATAACAAAAAAATGTATTTTTTAATTATATTAAATAAAACAATTGGGGAAATATTTTCATGCAAATAGCACCATCCTGATTTGCACCATTCCGTTGCAAACACTATTTTAATCTGGACCCTCAACTTTGCCTAAAATTTCTATCTAAGTAAATATTTTTCTTAATAATTGTGACTGGATTTTTGTTGTCAATCTGGCTTTTCCAGTATCCCCAAAGCAATGATGAAATTAAAACTGCTCATATTTATGGTCCACCCGATAGTAGACATAAAAACAGTATTTTTATAGAGGTATAACGAAATAATTTTTTTCAAACCAGATGTATGATCTTCCTCTATTGTTACTCCAACTTTACTACCTTCTGTAACAATAGGTACAGGTTTCTTTATCTTCTTTTTTTCGCTTCTTTTCACAGGTTTTAATAGTCTTTTTCTGGGTTTAGGTGTGAAGGATTTAAGAGAAGCATAATGGTCTTTCCAAGCAAGTCTCCTAATAATTTTAAAATGATCTCTTAAAGGTCTACCACACCTCTGTCCTAGGCAGTTTTGTATTGCTTCAGTGCACTATAAAAAACCTCTATAAAACAATTTTAACCCCCCGTGTACATACATACATGCATAACTCCCATTACGAAGTTTTCAGGCTTGTTTCTCAAAGGTATTAACCTTCTATTTTGGACCAACGCTTCTTCAAACTCGCATGTTAAGTATGTTATCAGAGCTTTATGTGCTCTTGCTATGAGGTTATCCGGGGCTAACTCTATAGCTTTGTTAACGTCGATTAAGGCATCTTTATAGTTCACGTCTTTGGAAAGGGCCCAGGCTCTTCCCAGCAATGTTTTAATATCTGTAGGGCTTTTTTCGTATGCCTTATTGAAATATGGTAAAGCTATAAAAAGTTTTTTTTAATGTTTGTTATATTTTGGTTAGGGTTTTACATCTTGCATATTGCTCCAGGACTGTCAAGTAAAAACCCCATTCCCTATACAGTACTTGTACGTTAGTAATTTCCTTTTTCTCCATTGCGAAATTTTCTGATAAGATTAAAAAAAAATTAACAAATATGACTTTGACTTTTTTCAAAAATATACAATGTGTCTATAACCTTAATTATTCAAGGTGTAAACAGTCAAGTTTTAAAAATATACTTTCTATTTTTTCTACTGATGAAGTTGCCTTTTATTTACTATTCATTATAGATAGTGTAAGCGTACAACATGTTATATTAAATTACGACAAATAAATAAAATAAATACTTACGGTAATAAAGCTCATTAATTTAGTAACCCAAGATACTTTTGAGGTGTTGTATTCATGAGGAAAGTATTAAAAGGGAAATACAGTAAATAAAAGATAATAAATTACGTTTGAAAACAGGTCAAACACCTGGAAGGCTCCCGTTTATTTTTATATAATTATCTCTCATAAAACCTTACAAAATGAGGAATTATGGGAGAGAGTTAAACGTATAAAACATTAAAATGTATAACAAACAATATTTACTTGGATAAAGCAACAATATCCGTAACCCAATCGACATTTAACTTATTTTTCTGTAAGAGAACTCTGAAAGAAAGGGACATCCTACAAACCCTTAAAACCACACAATATCTCCTTACTGCGAGCACAACCCACATATAATATAATTAAATATATATACAAATATCATTAGATAAATAATACATCAAGTTGACATGCGTTGATGCCCATCGTTTTAATTTTTTAGTTTGTTTCTTTGTTTGATTGCTTATTTGTTGGATAAAAGTAGAGTCTTAGTCCCTATTTTTGTATTTTAAATGTAACTTTATCCGTCAAGTATTTCATCTGCATTAGGTATCCATCCTCCAAATAAAGTTTTTATAATTATTTACTGTTGAATTTAAATTACTGTTACATAATTTTTCATGTAATATTTATTAGAATTCAGGCTCAATCAACTGTTAGAAAAAAAGGAGTAAATAAATTAACAGGCTCGATATCGCCGGCCGGCACCTAATACAATTTACAGGATAGTAATTCAAAATGGGCTTTTTATATCAGGATTAGGGTTTTAAAATTTCCGGAAAAATTGAGCCGGAGGAAAAAAACCGTTTTTCCGGAAAAAAACGGAAAAATTGAGGAATTTTCAGAAAAATTTATTTTTTAATTTCTTAAATTTTATTCAAAGGGTAATACGAAAAAATGCAAATTTTTTTGAAAATTTCCAAATTTTTACGAATATTATCGAGAAAAAAGTGAATTTCCGACGCTGATTATAATCATATAATATTATGATTATAAAAATTATTCCTTTCTTTAATTCAGTAAAAATATTCTACCGGGCCACAAAAAAACCTATTCGGTGCTGTATTAACATAATTTTTATTTAACACTTCGATTTATAAAATTATAATTTTGTAATTTAACTTTATAAATCATTCATTATTTTATAGTTAGATATTTTTAATGTACTCCTTTTTGCAACAAAAAAAAAACAACAGACAGTATATTTTACGTTTACGTTTATTTTTTTTTAATTTAATTTAATATTTAGTTTTTTTTTGTAATTGGGGATTTTTTTTTATTTAAAATAATGTTAACTTGTTGATTGCCACTTTTTTCAAATGTGTACATTTAAAAAAAAATTCAATTTTTTCCAAAAAAGACAATTTTTGCAAGGCCGAAAAAAACGAAAAAAAAACAGGTTTTTCCCCAATTTTTCCGTTTTTTTTCGACACTTTAAAAGCCTACACACAATCTCTCCCACTTTCTCTCTTTATCCTAAGCAATCATTTTATTTCTTAATCCTAATACAATTTTTAGAATATATTTTTCATAAAACGAATATGTATTTAATTAATTTAAATGATATGCTAAAATTTTTAAAAATGTTTTGCAAAAATGGCGAATGCGCCGGGATTAATTTGGAAAAAGCAAAAATTAATTTTTTACATACAAAATTATATCCTCCACAATTTTTATGATAGTTGTATAAAAGTTGAGGGATATATCAAGAAAAATGGTCTTTTTAAAATGACGTTGACAGATTTTTTGTAAAATATTTTTTTTAAGTTATTGGGTTTTTATAAATTAATCCCGGCGCATCCGCCATTTCTTGCAAAAAACAACATTTTTGAAAATTTTGGTAAACATTTCTTACTTTTTGACTCTTCTAAAGGTATTCCCAAAGTTTCGGATTTTTAAATTAATTTTTAACCTGAACCACTTTTTTTCAAATGTGTATATTAAAAAAAAAAATTCCCAAAAAAGACAATTTTCCAAGGCCTGGGGAAAAAACGGAAAAAACTGTTTTTCCCCAATTTTTTCGGGTTTTTCCCGATACTTTAAAACCCTAATCAGGACACCACGGACAGTGGTTATAAATTAAATGTCGCTATCGCACAATCACTGTTGCTACTCACTCCAAATTTAATACCAAATAACTGGAAAAAATCAAAATCAAAAATTAAGAAATATTTATTAAAATAATTAAGTAAACTCAAGTACAACCCTGACAAATTATTTAGGAAGCGTAGAAGAACTTGTATAAAAACATGTTTTTGTGTATTTAATTGTATATTTAGTACCTACAGAATAAAAAGTATCGATGTGAATATTATTTCTTTTCATTCAATAATATTCCATATCCATTGCTTGCTTTTTAGGGCTCGGCATTATGGACATTCTTTTATTTTTCTGAAAAAAAACAACAATAAAAAACCCAACAAAAAAAAACAAAAAACATTTTACCACTTTTTTCGTTGGATCCTCAAGTTTAACACCGGGCATAACTGTCATTCTACGTTTGGCAGGCATTGTTGCCATCATTCTGAACAAGTGAGCGGCCTCGTTCTGCATCGACGTATCCGCCATCAATCTAATAATCTTTTTTTCGCGCTCCTCCAACTCCTTGGAACCTTGCAACTCTTCAAAGTTAAACACTGTGGTCACCACTAGCGCCTGAAACATCGCGCAAAAGTTGGCAACGTGGCGCACATGAATGTTTACCTTAATGGTACTATTGACAGAAGTGTTTTGGATTTAAGGTTAAGTTTTCTATATCTTTTTGTGCATTAAAGAGTTTCATAATTTTTATTGCCTATTTTAAGCATTTTTTATGCATATTTAAGGCGTTTTTTGTTGTATATAATCCGGGCTCTACTAATAACTAAAATCCGGATCTTCAAAAACTACCAAAAATACATGTCCAAACTTTAATAATACTAATAATAACTACTAATAACTAAAATCCGGATCTTCAAAAACTACCAAAAATAATGTCCAAACTTTGTTTTAAGACCATTTTTTAAAAATGTGCAAACTTCCAATTAGGTATATATAGATACAGGATAGTTGGCCACGTACAAATACGTGCCGTACTTATATCAAAAATGTTAGGTATACCTTACAATTTTCCAATTATAATCTCCATTATATTCTTGGAAAATTGTTTACCTTACATTTCTAAGCAAATGTCAAGGATTTAGAAATCTGTCAAAGTACATTTAACAAACGTCAAACAACTGTCAATATTGGTTACCTTCTCCATAAAGTTTTTGACAGTAGGGTCACCAATTTCGTTACTAACATCTATGGCTCTTAGGATTTCGTTTTTGGCATCGTTTTTGTGGGATTGCAAAAAGTTTGCTTTTATAATTAAGGTTAGGGCGTTGATGACCCATTTGGTGTTGTCGCAAATTCTGCCTTCGGTTAGGCATTTTTTGGCGTACAGTCTGGATAATTCGTATCGTTTCTTATCGGAGTAGAATCTGGATAGTTCGTGGTAAATCCAGGCCATTTCTTCTGAAGTTTCGGCATTTCTCAAGCGTTCTTGGTATAGAGCGATGTATTTGCTGTTAAAAAAAGTTAATTTATAACTACCCTGAAAAGCATATAATAATAAAATTACTTGTAATCAATAATGTTTTCCCTATATTGGGCAATGATGGAGTCTCTGGATGGAGTCCGAGATATGGGGAAACCAAATGTAACCATTACTCTTTTCAATTGATCATGTTCTGATTGGTTATTATTTATACGTTTCATGTCATAGTGAGCATTGCATACAGAACTGTATACAGCACTCATATACATGTCTCTATTATTTAGAAGATTCTTGGGAGTTTTTTCGCAAAAAGCCATTAGGTTTTCAGCGTTTGTCAAAACATATTTCCAATCTTTATTCGCAAGACCAAAATTCAAAGCTTTGATTCTTTTATCGGCATATTTCGTGGCATTTTCTTGCAGTATCTGGAATTGTTTATCTTGTCTGGATTTTAATTCGCCTGTGGAATGCACCTCCAGGTATTTCAGGTAGTAAAATGGTCTCCTAGTGCGCAGCAATTCCTAAAAACCCTCATCTAAAAAGTGTTTAAGGTAACGTAACAAAATACTTGTTTGTAGCAGACGGTTTTATATCCATTCAAAGCCAAGCTTTTTATTTTGGCTGTACCAATAAAGTTTGGCGATTTTATTCCTTTTTCGGTACGAATTTTTTTCAAGTAAATTTTATCCAAATACATCGACTCAAGATATTTTTCCGCCATGTAGTTCTTGATGTTTCTAGTGTAGTTTTGCAATGGCTTATAAGGGAATGGTTTGTTGAAACGTGGAATATAATCTTCCTCCGTTACGTTACTATGCAATGTATCCAGAATATCTGGAATAATTAAGTCACGAAAATAGGTCTTTTATCTTAAAGCATTATCACTTTGATTCTACTTAAAAAATAAAAGCAAAAATTGTCTATCTTACAAAAAATTGATAATCTCAGAAAGGTGGTCCTAAATGAGAAGCGGGTTTGATAAAATTAAATGGTCCACCCGATAGTAGACATAAAAACAGTATTATCATAAAAATAAAACGAAATAATGCTTTTCAAACCAGAGAGGTGGTCTTCCTCTATTGTTATTCCTTCTTTACTATCTTCTTTAACAATCTCTACAGGTTTCTTTTTCTTCTTCTTTTTTTCCCTCCTCTTTATAGGCTTTAATAGGCTTTTTCTGGGTTTAGGTGTAAAGGGTTTAAGAGAAGCATAATAGTCTTTCCAAGCAAGTCTTCTAATAATTTTAAAATGATCCCTTAAAGGTCTACCACACCTCTCTCCTAGGCAGTTTTGTATTGCTTCAGTGCACTATAAAAAACCTCTATAAAACAATTTTAACCCCCCGTGTAGAAACATACATGCATAACTCCCATCACGAAGTTTTCAGGCTTCTTCCTCAAAGGTATTAACCTTATATTTTGGACCAACGCTTCTTCAAACTCGCATGTTAGGTATGTTATTAGAGCTTTATGTGCTCTTGCTATGAGGTTATCCGGGGCTAATTCTATAGCTTTGTTAACGTCGATTAAGGCATCTTCATAGCTCACGACTTTGGAAAGGGCCCAAGATCTTCCCAGCAATGTTCTAATGTCCGTAGGATTTTTTTCGTATGCCTTATTGAAATGTGGTAAAGCTATAAAAAGGTTTTTTTTAATGTTTGTTATATTTTGGTTTTAGGGTTTTACATCTTGCATATTGCTCCAGGACTGTCAAGTAGAAACCCCATTCTCTATACAGTACTTGTACGTTAGTTATTTCTTTTTTCTCCATTGCGAAATTTTTCAGATTAACAAAAAATAAATATTTGTGACTTTTGACTTTTGTTAAACATATACAACGTGTCTGTATAAACTGTCCTTTCGAATTTTATATATATATTTTTTTCATAATACCGTTGCCTTTCATCTACTATAAATTGTAGATAAATATCGCAAATATCGCAAAATGATACTTTAATGGCAAGGGTAGGTAACGGTAGTCAATAAAGGTACTTACAAGAACTATTACTATTTTTATAGGGAGTGCTAAAGGTTCTGATATGGCAGGTTAAAGTTACAAATGTGGCAAGCTAAATCTTTTAAAGATTCAATACTGCTTTGAATCAGTTTTAGATAATAATAATTATTTGTCGTAGAAAATAGTATATTCTGTAATACGGCATATTCCACTCGAGTGAAAAAATTGTCACACGAGCCGAAGGCGGTTTCACGAGAGGGGAATATGCAATTCCAAACGTGTTTCAGACTATACTTTTTCTACGTTTCCAAAAAATACCATAGACAAATAATTTAATTGGAAGAAAGTGAGGTTGGATCGGTCTAAAATTTGTTAGATATTAAAAACAGAGAGGTCGCCACGAGTGTTTATTCTGTCATCACATGATAGAATATTTCATTCTGTAACACTTTACGGAATATATGTCATTCCATAGATAAAAGTGATATTAGAACGGTCATATTCCATAATAGAATTAGAAAAAGTATATTATGCAACTCGTTTGTGGCGTTTATCAAACTTGATAAATAATATACTATTTTCGCAATTGCCCCAATTTTAACCTTATCAATAATTGATATAATTATTATACCTTTCTACTAAATTCTTTGACTTGGTCTGTATTAATATTTCTAAAATTTGGTGCATTACCTCCCAGATAGCACAGATACATCTTAAAGATATCTTAAAGATGTCGTCCAGTTTACGACGTGTCACGAGACGTCCTTCTTTATCTCTGGAGACGTCTTTAAGATATCTAATGTTACAAAACACAGCGTCTTTAAGATGTCCTTTTAACGGCATTATTAAGTCTAAGATGTTAAAGACTACCTATTGAAAACGTCTCGGTTATGCATTGCTACACAGAAAAAAAGGTTTAGTTAGCCCAACTATTATTTGTTTCATTTAACTAAATATGTTGTTTCAATAGAGCCAACCAAACATTTAGTTCTTTTAACAACCGCATTTGGTTATATTTTACAACTATATATTTGGTTGAAACAAACATTTATATAGTTCAAGTGACCTTTACCTACCAGTCCAATGTACTAAATATATTAGGTTGAATTGACTAAATATAATTTGTTACCCTAACTAGGTTAACGGCTTGGTACAACTTACCCATATCGTTTGGCGCATTTATATACCTAACAATAAAAATAAGATCTTGAAATGTTTGGAGTAGAAACATATTTTTAAGCCATTTTCTTATATTCTTCAAAAAACAGGAAGTTCCTTGACGCATTACTAGTATAATACCAGAGGTATTATTCCAGATAATTAAACCTTCACCTCGCTAGAGATATTGTTTTAGTGCGTTCCACCAACTTAATAAAATACTTCAAGTATTGACAGCTGTTTTCACCTATTCAAGGTCTCTTTAGTATCGAACAACTTGTAGTGTCACACCAGAGCAAAGAAGTACCTCACCTTATATACTCTTCATGTAAGTCAACAGAGGCGAGATTTAAGAACATCACGCGATCCACACCGCTTTTGCCGCGATCGGTACATACTATGCAACCAGGAATGCACGGCAAATGTTTTAATCATTTTAACAGAGTGCTTAAGGTTGAAGTAACTCTTATTTTACAAACAACATATTTAGTAAACTGAACCATACAATTTAACCAATTTAGAAAAATAAAATGACTATCTGGTTTAGTACCGTCCAACTAATCTTTGTTTATATTAACTCTCCCACGGTTGATTTAAATAAATATGGGTCAACTAAATTAATATAGTTAAATTAACCATTCCTTTTTTTCTGTGTACATCGCCAAAACGTTTTTAAGGTATTAAGTAATTAAAATGTAGAATATAATGCTTTTAAAAATCATTGTCAAAACTCAAAATCCTACACAGAGAAAAATATTGTGAATGGGTTAACCATTAAGCCAATGGTGTACTGTATTTGCAATCCCTGAATTACATCCATGATCAAATGAATGATTGTCTTACTTTTATTGTTATTTAATTGAAGCCACAATGAATCTTAATAAAAAACTATCATTGGCATAAATAAAGTTATGGTTCCTAATGAATGGCTACATTAAATGCAATCAAAGCTCTATTCCCTTTAAATATGTATATTCTTGTGCAAATATTAGTTTTATAATAGGTACATTAATATGAACTGAAATAAAATGAATTTTGGAAACTGCTTCTGTTAGTCTTGTGTACACAGGTTTTTCGATCCATAAAATGAAACTGTTCTGTTTTCTGTGGGAACTTTTAGGAACCTACTAGAAGTGTTGGTGATATTAGGCTCTAAGAAAGTTGCTGACCCATCACTAGCAACAGTTACTGTACTGGATGTGCAGGATCTGTCTGCCAAGGCACATGGTTATTCTAAAACGAAGTAGGAATTTCATCTTGTGTATTTAAAGGCGAATCCTAAAGATTGCTGAAAGTCCTAAAGCAATATGTACTTTCAGGACGCCCTGCAAGGATTTCATGATGGTACTAAAAGACTATGAGACATTTTTTTATAAATAAATAAAAACTTCGCCCATTTAAGCAAAATAACTATTTTAAGGTATGACACCGAATATCAAGATAAACTGTACACATTTACCTTTTTGTTATTATTTAGATATAATTGAGTAATTAAATTACTGGATAATGCATGGCGGACATACAATTAAAAAACATGTACAACTTACCTTGTAAATTCGGGATTAGCAGGTACAACCCCCAAGAAATTAGCAAATATAACAAACAACCAAACACTACCCCATCCAGAGATAACCCATATATGTATACACTTATATCAATTGGCGTCACCAGAAATACAGATTAATCAGTTGATCACATTTAACTATAGCTATACCCGATTGCAGGTTGCCGATGTGTGGTGTGGCAGGGGATGCCCTGGCGCGTTTGTCTGAATTTTAGCAATCATTAAATTGAATATAGGCCGTATTGAAAAAAATGGAATGATAATTGGGCAAATAACAAGTATTTTTCAAGACATTGTTATTCACTGTAAGATAGTAATAACTTACTTTACCTTAGTTTCCATTGGAATAAAAATCATAAACATTAAAAGAAATAAAGACTAATCTTATTTCATTTGTTTTTAATTTTTGGTTGAAGCATTATAACTTTTAATATAAATCAATGTTATATTTAATTAAATATTGTTAATTTTGCCTCGATCAGATAAACTTTGAATGCAATCATTTCTATAATTTTCAAGGAAGTACACATTTCCATTAGGTTTAAATCTAAAGAGCCATTCACTCTATAACAAGTAATTTTAACTTGATAATATTTTGTTATGGGCTGAATATAATATTTGTAATAACATCAATCCCTTACCTTCAATTGCTCCAAACATATTTGATTAAATAAACCGTAACTTTTATTGGAGAAATGAAAAAACAATCAATTATAGAATTGTTATTGACTATATCAAAGCGTTTTTTCTGTGTATATTAATGTTGTTTTTATTACACCAAAATACGATGTTACCTAATTATATCTTACAATGAAGTCGCTGATTTGACTTGTTAAAATTCACTATTTTATCAAAAAATTTAAAAAAAATAACGGCGGTATCAGGCATTTATAAGATGTCTTTAGAATATTAAATGAAGATATCTTTCAGACGTCTTTTTTAAATCTTCAGACGTACAAAATACATCTTCAAGACTTTGTGTGCTATCTAGGCTTATATTCTTGTAAAGACCCAGTACAAGAAAGGCTTTGGCTATGGCCATGGAACTCTTTAATAGGCTTTCCTGGGGAAGGACAATTTTTTTAATTAAAAAATCTACCCCTATTATTTATTTTACTTTTTGATTTTAAATATTATTATTATTATTATTAATAAAAAATTAATGAAATTGTAAAAAAAATTATATTTTTTATATATTTAAGTGTATATTTAGTACCTACAGAATAAAAAGTATCGATGTGAATTTTATTTCTTATTTAATAATAATCCAAATCCATTGCTTCCTTTTGAGGCCCAGGCATTATGGACATTTTTTTATTGCTCTGAAAAAAAAAACAATACAAAACCCAAAAAAAGAAAACAAAAACCATTTTACCACTCTTTTCACCGGATCCTCAAGCTTAACTCCGGGCATAACCGACATTCTACGTTTGGCAGGCATGATTGCCATCATTCTAAACAAGTGAGCGGCCTCGTTTTTCATCGACGTATCCGCCATCAAACTAATGATCTTCCTTTCGCGCGCCTCCAACTCCTTGGAACCTTGCAACTCCTCAAAGTTATACACTGTGGTCACCACTAGCGCCTAAAACACGGCAACATCGCACAAAAGTTGGCAACGTGGCGCACACGAATGCCACTTGAACGAATCGTGGTGTGAACTAACCTTAATTGTATTATTGACAGATGTGTTTTGGATTTGAGGTTAAATTTTTTGTTTTTTGCACAGACCACCAAAACAAATGGACGGATTTGTTTACGTTTAAAAAGCGAGTAAAGCATAGTTTCACATTCTAAACACCGTTGAAAGAAACACGGCTTCCAACGTTGTCAGAAGTATAGATTACAAGCCTTTTTGGACGTTCATCATAACATAATGAACATTAATAATTACCAGTAATTCGTTTGAATAATAAAAAAATTGTAAAAAGGATTTATTCATCATTTTCTTTAGATATTTTTCTCTATTTAAAGAAAGCAAATCATTTAATAATTATTAAAATTAAATATTAACAACGCTGGTAAATTCGTCATATTTGACAGCATAGAAAAAGGTTGACAGCTTGTTGTTTTGTGTTTTCGTTTGTGTATTTCTATCGTGTTTAAGTTAATTATATAGTTTAAATACATTATTTTTTAGTAAAAATAACAATACATGGAAATATCGTTTGTAAGTACCTACCTACTTATTATTTTTTTAATCCCAATACGTCACTGGAAGAAAACATAAAATTCTATCGCCAATTTAACGCTTAGACTGTGACCGTTTGTTGACGTCACTAGAAGAAAACATAAAATTCTATCTCCAATTTGACGCTTAGACTGTGACCGTTTGTTGACCGCAAACAAAGCATTGTTATTGAATGGCAATGCGTCGTCCATTTGTTTTGGTGGTCTGTGGAAAATACAAACTTCCAATTTACAATTTAAGGTAACGTTGCGTTTAAATGAAAAAATATAAAAAATGTCAAGTTTGTCGCAGCATTCAAAAGTCAAACAACTGTCAAAATTGGTTACCTTCTCCATAAACTTTTTGACAGCAGGGTCACCAATTTCTTTACTAACATCTATGGCTCTTAGTATTTCGTTTTTGGCATCGTTTTTGTGGGATTGCAAAAGGTTTACTTTTATAATTAATGTTAGGGCATTGATGACCCATTTGGTGTTGTCGCAAATTCTGCCTTCGGTTAGACATTTTTTGGCGTACAGTCTGGATAATTCGTATCGTTTCTTATCGGAGTAGAATCTGGATAGTTCGTGGTAAATCCAGGCCAGTTCTTCTGGAGTTTCGGCATTTCTCAAGCGTTCTTGATATAGTGTGATGTATTTGCTGTCGAAAAAAGTTAATTTATAGCTGCGCTAAAAAGTAATACAATATAAGTACTTGTGATCAATAATGTTGTCTCTATATTGAGCAATGACAGAATCTCTGGATGGAGTCCGAGATATAGGGAAACCAAATGTAACCATTACTCTTTTCAATTGATCATGTTCTGATTGGTTATTATTGATACGTTTCATATCATAGTGAGCATTGCATACAGAACTGTATACAGCACTCATATACATGTCTCTATTATTTAGTAGATTCTTAGGAGTTTTTTCGCAAAAAGCCATTAGGTTTTCAGCGTTTGTCAAAACATATTTCCAATCTTTATTCGCAAGACCAAAATTCAAAGCTTTGATTCTTTTATCGGCATATTTCGTGGCATTTTCTTGCAGTATCTGGAATTGTTCATCTTGTCTGGATTTTAATGCACCTGTGGAGTGCACCTCGAGATATTTCAGGTAGTAAAATGGTCTCCTAGTGCGCAGCAATTCCTAAAAACCCTCATCTAAAAAGTGTTTAAGGTAACGTAAGAAAATACTTGTTTGTAGCAGACCGTTTTATATCCATTCAAAGCCAAGCTTTTTATTTTGGCTGTACCATTAAAGTTTGGCGATTTTATTCCTTTTTCAGTACGAATTTTTTTCAAGTAAATTTTATCCAAATACATCGACTCCAGATATTTTTCCGCCATGTAGTTCTTGATGTTTTTAGTGTAGTTTTGCAGTGGCTTATAAGGGAATGGTTTCGTGAAACGTGGAATATAATCTTCCTCCGTTACGTCACTATGCAATGTATCCAGAATATCTGGAATAATTTCATCAAGGTTTTTTCTTATATCGTAATAATATCCTCCAAGGATAATACACTATCTTTGTACCGGGTGGTCTATAAGGATGAGCTGTTTTGAACAAATTTTTAATTATAATCATCATAATTATAATCATTATTCTCATCTTTATGGTCCACCCAATAGTAGACATGAAAACGTAGTATTTTCATAGAGGTATAATGAAAGATTTTTTTTCAAACCAGAGATATAATCTTCCTCTATTGCTACTTCTTCTTTGCTATCTTCTTTAACAATCTCTACAGGTTTCTTTTTCTTCTTTTTTTCCCTCCTTTTTTCAGGTTTTAATAGGCTTTGTCTGGGTGCTGGTGTAAAGGGTTTAAGAGAAGCGTAATGATCTTTCCAAGCAAGTCTCCTAATAATTATAAAATGATCTCTTAAAGGTCTACCACACCGATCACCAAGGCAGTTTTGTATTGCTTCAGTGCACTATAAAAAACTCTATAAAGCAAGTTTAACACCCGTGTAGAAACATACATGCATAACTCCCATTACGAAGTTTTCAGGCTTCTTCCTCAAAGGTATTAACCTTCTATTTTGGACCAACGCTTCTTCAAACTCGCATGTTAGGTATGTTATTAGAGCTTTATGTGCTCTTGCTATGAGGTTATCTGGGGCTAACTCTATAGCTTTGTTGACGTCGATTAACGCATCTTTATAGCTCACGACTTTGGAAAGGGCCCAAGATCTTCCTAGCAATGTTCCAATGTCGGCAGGGTTTTTTTCGTAAGCCTTATTGAAATATGGTAAAGCTATAAAAAGGGTTTTTAAGAATTTTTTGGTATTTTGGTTTTGGGGTTTTACATCTCGCATATTGCTCCAGGGCTGTCAGGTAAAAACCCCATTCTCTATACAATACTTGTACGTTAGTTATTTCTTTTTTCTCCATTGTGAAATTTGTTTAACACATTGAAAACAAACTGTGACTTTTTGACTTTTGTTTAAAGATATGTCAATTTATTTAAATCATTTAATGATATGGGTCATTTTCAGGAAAATGAAGATCAAATTTTTTCTTTGCTTAAATTGACTTTTGGTTGTATTTTTATAAATGTTTAGAGTTTTGTTTACTTACATTTAAGACAGGCAGTGCACTTTTTAATTTTTTTTACGTTTTTTTTCAGAAAAATGTGTTTAGCTAGCTTTATATGTCTCCACTGTGTTACCAATTTGAAATCCAAAATTTAATTCAATAAAAAAGTTGTTATAAAAATAATTTGAAATAAAATGTACTTAGTTCACAAACTTTTGACTCCAATTTTATTTTTTTTTTAAATTGTATGCCTTTTTTAAATATTTATGTTAGTTAAGTTACTTTTTACAAGACACCATTCCGATTCTTTATTAAAAAAACAATACCATTAATATTTTCTTTTAGTCACTATATTAGTGAGTTAAACTCTAATTTATAAACAGGTATTACCAAGTGATAGTAAAATCATTTTAAGGATTTTTTTTAACAAAAACTAAAAAAAGTAACGAAATAGACAATGGTATCACAACGGACTGGGGTACACAAAGGTACACAAAAAAACAATACCATTAATATTTTCTTTTAGTCACTATATTAGTGAGTTAAACTCTAATTTATAAACAGGTATTACCAAGTGATAGTAAAATCATTTTAAGGATTTTTTTTAACAAAAACTAAAAAAAGTAACGAAATAGACAATGGTATCACAACGGACTGGGGTACACAAAGGACTTAATCAGATAACGTAAAAAAGAAACTATATAGGGTGGTACGATTTTAGAGTAATGCATAAACAAAATCCCTTGTAGTTGTGCTCACTTGCAGAATAACAACTTAGATTTCTAAATTATAGACAACCTTTTTCTTTGACTATAAGCTGGTGTCTTGTATATTGCGTGGAATTTTCCCTTGGATGTAATCTATATCATGAGTTGTAATCACAAATAATTTTAAATTGGTTTATCATAAACTACTTTTAATAAAAGCGACGGTAAATATCCACTTTGTTGTCGAAAAATTCTATTGCGTTACCCTAAATTTCATTGCCTTACCATAAGGTAACGTAATGGACTCGGTAACGCAGTGGACAAAGTTTTGTGAAACCATATTTAAAAAATAATAATAAAACATTACAGTAATTAATTACTCTGAATGAGCTTTAGTGCCCTAAAATAAACATAAACATGAAAAATAGTATTTTTTCTTACCTTATTTGTATTATTTCTTTGAGTAACTTAGCGGACAAACAATTATTACATTCGCGTTACCCGCACCTGTTTCAACCGATATCTTCTTCCTGATTGAATAAATAAATTCAGCTGGGTAATATGTTTTTTTAAATATTCTATCGGTAACGCAACGGAAAAAATGTCTGGGACATGAGTGAAATTTAAAAAAAGTAGATTAAAATTAATTAATTTATATATAAATTGTTTACTTTATTAACTAAGGATGTTATGGATTGCTATAAAGCAACACAAAGTTCTGGTTATTCAATATTAAAAAAAAAACATGTATGTAAGTTTTATAAAACGCTAATGGGACATGCGAAAATGTGTGTTTTACAAGTTTCAAAATTAAAAAATAAATATTCTGAAATAACTAAACAAACATTTTCTGAAAGAGTTTACTAAGGGCTTGTTGGGCTTTCACTTGGTTTTTAAATCAATAAGATCCGATAATTTTTAACAAAGTTATTGGAATTCAAACTTACGAGCAGCGGAAGGCGGGTGTTTTTTTAAAACGACCCATATACCTACGATCTGTGATCAAGGTTTATTTTTTAGCGATGAAAGGATAACAAAAACACTTCGTCTTTGAAATATTTTATTATTAAACATTAAGCTTCTTATACATACGCTTTAGTCACGAGTAAAAATATTTTTTAGTTTTTTAGTTAATTTCAAATATTTTTACCAGTGAGTTTTCTACCATCATCGATATATTTATAATATTATATAAGCACCATACTTGATAATATAATGGAATATAGTTTTTTAATATTAACACAGAGAAACCAGAAAAAATATCCTTGTATATTTGGTGACAATTTCGTTTTGGTTGACGTACAAAAAATAATTGAAAGTTATAACTGCACTTCGAAATGCATGTAGTAATACAAAAAATTATAAGAATCTTTTTTCTGTTCCTCAGTATATTTAATAAAACAACACAAAATTTAACAGTGTTTGTAGTAATTTCAGGCACTCATTTAAATTTTATATTGCTTTCGTATTTTTCACAAGTTTCTACAGATAGAATATAAAAAAACACGATTATTTTTGAAAGACTGCAACGATTTTTGATGAAACGTTCAATAATATTAATCTATTCGCGGTATTATAATCTAAATTTATAGGCAATACACAGAGAATAGATCTCTAAATTCCTTAACATTAGTTTATTATAGTTAACGAACTAATTTTTCGGGTTCCAATGGCGGATTTTAACATACAAATTCAATAAACGAAAACGTGACGTCATCGGGTTGCAACAAGGCAACCTTTCAATGTCGACACCTTGGTAAAATCATTGTGCGTTAAAAATAATTTTTAATTTTTTTCTTTAAAATATTTTTTGTCTTTCTATTCTATAATATTTCTGTGCCCATATTTTTTATCTATTAGATATTATACATTATTATTATAATAAAGTATTTACAATGTAGATTCTACATTATATATTTTAATAGATTTTTTCAATAATTAGTTTTTAATTTAAGGCTTATGATCTGGTACATGTTTAAATTATTTAATTTAAAATAAACTCACTATTATATACATGGGCGGCATATTTATACTAAGTAATAAATATTTTATTAAAAAAATTAAATTAAATTTAAAAAAATAAGATCTACAATTTTTTTTATTTTTTTTTGACAATTAAAAATTTTGTATTAGTGTTAAAAAATCTCATTGATAATAATGTTTCTTATAACCCTGTAAAGTGGTCCAATAATATGTTTTAGTTTTCCTACACATTGTTTATAAAAAATAAATATTTTCATACTAAAATAAATAAATTAATACCTTTATTTTTGTACCTTAAAACGCATATTTCAATATATTTATAAATTAATTAGTAAGTTGTTTTATTTAATTATAATAAATCTAAAATACATTTAGTACTATACTATTTTAAATATTCTACAGTAGCCCCGCGCATCCGCCATTTTTGAAACTATCTAATTTTTGACTACTAAAAACGTTTTTTGAGTTTTTAAATACATTTTATACCCTAAGTAAATATAAGTTGATAATAGGAAAATAACTAAAATAAATTTAATATTGAGGCTTTAATATTTAAATATTAAAGAGACTCAATTTTAGAATATTCACGCTTTTATATTTATTTTATGTTAGTTTATTAGATTTATTTTTTAAGTGAGGGGTTAAATTAATTTATAAATAAATTGAAAGTTATAAAAACTTATTTTTTTTAATGACTAGAATGAACTTAAAAAAAGCTTTTGACCAGAAATATAATATAGTTGTCAACATCAAAATAAAAAGGTAATTCAAAACCTTAATAAATAAAATTAAATAATCATACATACATGGTTTTATATTTAAAAAAAATGTTTATGCTTGGTAAGGTTGCAAATGTTTTTTTGTTTTTATTATTTTTTGAATTATTTGGGGAATTTTAATCGTTTGACTAAGAATTAATTTTTAAAATTAAAGAAAAAAATAAATTATTACAATATGCCAGCCTCTTTGACATGGGTGGCGAGCAGAAAACGATAAGGAGGGACGAATATTCATAATTTCGAAAATTTCGGAAAATTTTGTAATTTAAAAAAATTTCGAATTTTAAATTTTTCAAAATTTACCAAAATTTTAACTTTTTTCTATATCGACTAAATTTACAAAAAAATTTGGAATTTTATAAATTTCCAATTTTTTTTTAAATTTACAAAATTTTTAATGTTTAAAATTTACAAATTTAAATTTTTTTAAAACAAAATAGCTTTAAATTGATTTAATGATCATTAAAATATTACTTTTTTTAAATTTTTAAAATTTCAAACTTTAAAAATGTATAAAATTACAAATTTATTTTCCAAAATTGTTTCAAATTAAACCTTAAAACATAATTTAAATTAGGTATTTAAATTTTTTTTAATTATTTGAATGATTTTGAATATTTTGAAAACATTTGAAAATTTCTTAAATTTAAAAATTGTAAATTTTAAGATTTATGATTTTTGTAAATTTGAAATATTTTTGGAATTTTGGAAAATCAATTTTTTTATGTTTTAAATAACCAATAATGCTAAAAATTCTAAATTTTTTTTAAATCTGCTTAATTTACAAAAAAATTTGGAATTTTATAAATTTCCAATTTTTTTTTAAATTTACAAAATTTTTAATGTTTAAAATTTACAAATTTAATAATTTTTAAAACAAAAAAGCTTTAAATTGATTTAATGATCATTAAAATATTACTTTTTTAAAATTTCTAAAATTTCAAACTTTAAAAATGTATAAAATTTTCAAATTTATTTTCCAAAATTGTTTGAAATTAAACCTTAAAACATAATTTAAATTATTTAAATTTTTTTTAATTATTTGAATGATATCTCAAAATATTGAAAACATTTGGTAATTTCTTAAATTTAAAAATTGTAAATTTAAAAATTGTAAATTTTAAGATTTATGATTTTTGTTAATTTGAAATATTTTTGGAATTTTGGAAAATCAATTTATTCATGTTTTAAATAACCAATAAAACTAAAAATTCTAATTTTTTTTTAAATCTGCTAAATTTACAAAAAAAAATTGGAATTTTATAAATTTCCAATTTTTTTTTAAATTTACAAAATTTTTAATGTTCAAAATTTACAAATTTAAAAATTTTTAAAACAAAAAAGCTTTAAATTGATTTAATGATCATTAAAAAATTACTTTTTTTAATTTTTTAAAGTTTTAAACTTTAGAAATGTATAAAATTTTCAAATTTATTTTCCAAAATTGTTTCAAATTAAACCTTAAAACATAATTTAAATTATTTAAATTTTTTTAATTATTTTAGTGATTTTGAATATTTTGAAAACATTTGGTAATTTCTTAAATTTAAAAATTGTAAATTTTAAGATTTATGATTTTTGTTAATTTGAAATATTTTTGGAATTTTGGAAAATCAATTTTTTTATGTTTTAAATAACCAATAAAGCTAAAAATTCTATTTATTTTAAATCTGCTAAATTTACAAAAAAATTTGGAATTTTTTAAATTTCAAATTTTTTTTTAAATTTACAAAATTTTTAATGTTT
Organism: Brassicogethes aeneus; assembly: GCA_921294245.1. Lineage (NCBI taxonomy): Eukaryota > Metazoa > Arthropoda > Insecta > Coleoptera > Nitidulidae > Brassicogethes > Brassicogethes aeneus. The sequence goes on from OV121138.1 coordinate 5,724,514, forward strand.
AAAATTTACAAATTTAAAAATTTTTAAAACAAAAAAGCTTTAAATTGATTTAATGATCATTAAAATATTACTTTGTATAAAATTTTCAAATTTATTTTCCAAAATTGTTTCAAATTAAACCTTAAAACATAATTTAAATTATTTAAATTTTTTTAATTATTTGAATGATTTTGAATATTTTGAAAACATTTGAAAATTTCTTAAATTTAAAAATTGTAAATTTTAAGATTTATGATTTTTGTTTTTTTATTTATTAAAAAAAAAATTAAGTAAAATGAAATTTTTTAAAATCATTAAAATTTTGAAGTTCCGAAATTCCGAAATTTTTAAAATTTCAAACTTGCAAATTAAAAAAAATAAGATTTTTGTTTTTCAAATTTCCAAAAAAATTTCAATTACCAAAAATCTTAAACCTTAAATAAAATATTATTTTAATGATTTTATAAAATTTTTGAAAATATTAAATATTTTGATTTTCGAAAATTTTGATTTTTTAATATTATGGAAACAATTCTGATAAAAAAATATTTTAAAATTTTTTAAATTTAAAAATTCAGAAAATTTGAAGTTTTGGAACCTTTCAAAATTTTAATGATTTTTTTTGAATATTTAAAAATAAAATCGCTGGTTTGGTGCAAGAATATCCCAAGTCCATTTTCAAAGATTTGGAGAAAAACACTATTAAACATTCCTATTTATTGTAACTAAATTGTCTTTTAAAAATTGGAAGGTTTTTTACAAGAATGACGCAAAAAACAATTTAATTACAATAAATAGAAATGTTTAATAGTATTTTTCTCCAATTCTTTGAAAATGGACTTAGGATAGTCTTGCACCAAACCAGCGAAATTAAATATGGTACTTTTAAACATTTTTAATATTCTAAAAATTTCGAAAATTTTAAAGGTTTTAGATATTTGGTAATTGGAATTTTAGAAATTACATTTCATTATTTTTGTTTTAAATTTTCAAAATTTTTAAATTTCCAAAATTTTTAGAATTTTTAAATTGTTTAAAATTTAAAAATAAAAAAAAATTATATAAAATATTAATTTTTGTTAATAATTATTGTTCAAAAATTAAATTTGTATTTTCCAAAAATTTTCAAATTACCAAAAATACTAAACCTTATAATTTCCAAATTGTTTTATGATTTATAAAATTTTTAAATTTAAGAAATTTTAAAATATTCTTTTCAAAATTTAGAATGGTTAAAAAACTACGTTTTTTAAAATATTTTATCTACGCCAGTGAGATAAGAACTTCTTATCCCACTCATTTTGAGTGAGATAAAAAGTTCATTAACGCACGCGTTTTTCTCGTTTTCAACCAATCAAATAAAAAAGTCAAAATGTCAAAATAACCCTAAATTAAGTCTTAGACAAAAATAATTACCGTTTATCTTTTTCATTTAGAGGCGTAGATAAAAATTTGTACAATATACGTGTGATAACGCTTTATTAACGTACTTTTGCGATTTCGCATGCGTACGTTAATAAAGCTCTTATCCTACTTATATCGTAAATAACTATAAAATTTTAAAACTTTCCAAAATCATTTTATTTTATCGTTTTTTTTGTCAAGCCAAAAAAGTATAACTTCTAACGCGCGTAGGTAGGTACATATTTATGTATTTACGCACACCGTTTATTTTAAATTGTTAGGAAAACATTCAAATCGTCAAAAAATATTTTTAAAATATTGGAAACTACAAAAACCAAAATGCTAAAAATTCTAACTTGTATTGGCAACCTTACCCTCAAATAAAAAAAAAAAAAATAACTTACGAAAAACCAAACTTAGAGCCATCCAGAGGGCCCGTTGTGGCCGGTAAGCGGAATAATGCCGGGCAACTTCGGAAGTTCGTAGGAAGTGCCAGCGGAACCGGGCACCTCCTTCTCGTCTTCGGGCGTTTGCGAGCCGTTCTGGTTCGTCGACGACGAAGAGTTGTAGAGCAGCGGCTCCTTGGACGACGACCCCGAAGGAAGGTGGTTGATCTCGACGGCCACGACGCTCTCCTCGGTCGTAGACGGCGTCAGCGTGCGGCGGTTGCCCGGCGTCGCGCGAGTTGCCGACGCGTCGGGCGGCTTCTTCGACGGCCGCTCGTGGTGGGACGGTACGGGGGCCACTTCCGGGACCCTGGTGGGCACGCTCGAGGCTCTCTTCAGAACCTGGGGGAGCTAAGATAAGATAAAACTTTGTAGAACTAGGAATTAAAAAAAACTAATTCAATCATATTTATCAAATAGACATCAAGTTTGCAAAATTGGGAATGAATTGAGTCAAAGGGAAACTGTGAAAGTGGGGGTACCTCAAGGCTCTGTTCTTGGACCTATCCTATTTTTGATATTTATAAATGACCTATCTAACATTAGTAACTCGACTGATCTAAAACTATTTGATGATGATACCAAAATTGTAGTAAAAGATAAAAATCTTGAACTTCTGGAGGTGAAGAGTGAGAGAGCAATGTCGCAGGCTGAAAAATGGTTCACCGAGAATCAATTAGTCCTAAACAAGGGCAAGACACAGAACAATATTTTCTCCTTAAGAGATTTTAATGACTTAAACAAGTCAGAACCCATTAAATTTCTTGGAATCATGTTTGACAGCAAATTAAGATGGAACAGTCACATAGATTCACTATCAAAGAAGTTGAATTCCAATATATTTATTATTCGTAATCTTGTTGGTAGTGTGTCCAGTGAAGTATTGGCTAGTGCCTATTTTTCCTTATTTCAATCACATATTTCGTATGCCATAATTGTTTGGGATCAGTGCTCTGAGTCACACAGAATATTTAGTCTGCAACGCAGAATTATAAGAATTATTGCCTCCCTTGGTTGTAGGGACGATTGCAGGGCTGAATTTAGAAGACTTGGAATTATGACTTTTCCTGCCTTATTTATTTTTCATAATTTGCTATACGTAAAAAATAATTTAAACTTATATAAAAGTCATGACTGTGCACACAGAAAAATCTATTGTCAAAATTAACACTAACCTTAGTGTTAAAAAATTATGTTCAATTCGACGCTATGTAGTGTTATTTCTTAAATTAAATATAATTAACATGAATAAAATATATTGTTACAGTTTATTCTTAAATTAAAACTAATTAGGTTTAAATTAAATATATGTATAGGTGTAATTTCAACCTAAACAATAAATTTATAGTGTGGTTATTATTAAACAAAGTTTTAAACAGTTATGTTCAAGTCGACGATATGTAAGAATATATAATATTGTTACAGTTTATTCTTATATTGAAACTAATTGGACTTGGGATAAATATACGAATGGGTGAAACTAATTAGACAAAAAAATTATCGATTTTCTATTTTCTGTCCTTGTCAACCTTGTTTATTATGGTTTATAATAATTTATTAATACCTAATATTTTGACTAAATCACTAGTTTTCTTTTGAAAATAACATAAATAATATAGTTATTTTGACTACAAAATAATTTCTTTTAGTTGTTTTTTTACATTTCTACCCGAAACCGTCATTCGTTGTGATTTCGATCTCGGACCAGACGCGTTCCTGTTTATTATTTGTGAGTGATACTTATTGAAAATGGAAGAGTTATTAAGGGAATGGGGTTTATCTCCTAAAATTATACAAACATTTATTGGTAAGTTAAGAACTCCACGTACGTACGTAAGTATATTTTAAAAGTGTAGTTTGCACTATACTTTTCTTATCCTGAAATCTTTAACCCATCCGAACTTTTTTTTTCGTATAAATACATACCAACAAAAAAATATTTAAACTTAAAGTGCACAAAACGTGGGTCTCAACCACTTTTTCAAAGACAACCCAATATCACTGTTTTTTTCAATTAAATTACCTTTATTTTGATATATGTTTGAATAAAAAAATCAGATAAGGGCAGTAATCACAAAAATTTATCAAATTAAGGTTAATTAAGGTGAGTACTTTTTTAAGTGGTTTTATATATATTTTTTTAGTTTTAGATCGAAATGGATTTTGAAAACATATATCCACAGTCGATTTTATCATTATATGTATACGAAATGAAATCCTATTATCTTTGAAAAAATGCAGTGTACATGATCCTGTGGCATTATGGAATGCTTAAAAACCATTGATAATGAAGGTAAGTATCTATTTTTTCCAAGAAAAACATTTTTAAATTTGGGTTTTGATTATAGTTACTATAGTTATTCTTTTCCTTTTCAGATGAAAAATTTTGTATCCAACTATTGTTGCTGCCACATTTATTGCCACCCAAAGGTATCTGGAAGTTTTCCACCCTTGAAGTACAAGAGGGACTTTTAGTGCACGTAAAGGTAAATTTTATTTATTATTTATAACTTTTTCTTAAATTTAACAATTGGAACTGCATTAAGTTTAACGTTTAATATACAGGGTGGTCCAGTTTCTATCGTCATCGAAAAATAAAAATAATTTGTAAAATAAACTTTGGTTGAATTTTGCGTTCTCTTTAAGTTAAAGTTATGTTTTTTTCAGATCATAATAATATAGTCTTGGTCCATGGTTAAATTTTTTGTGTCTTGCATTTTTTTGATATTTTATTTTGTTTAAAAGATATTGAAGGTACATGGTCAGGAAAAAATAATCGCCTTGTATAATAATAAAAACAAAAATACTTTAAAAAATATATTTTATTTACATTTAAATGCATACACAAATTTTATATTTTAGAAAAAATACCTTTATTTTTCGATAAACCTTCGGTAAAGTTCCGACGATATAAACTGGGCCACCCTGTATAATATAATTATTTCATTAAAATATTTCTTGTTTTTTATTTAGGAACCTTCTGATATTGAAGAAGCTATAAATAAAATTAAATAACAAGCTGCAACACATAACCAAACGGTACAGCCCTACCTATTGATACAGGAAGATTCGGTGAGAAACCCAACATCCTTTTATGCAGTAGTTGACACCATTAGGTATCAATTAGATTCTGTTAAAAAAGCATTTGATTGCTTATTTAAATTATTTCATGTATTTGGAGCAAAATACCCAGTCCAGTCCGAATATCAAATTATCGTATACCAAATTAATACGACATATGACAACATTCCCTCATATTTATTGCGTATATTTTCAACTTTAAAAGAAACCATTCAATAGCAATATATTGTGTAATATTATTGATAATAGACTGAATAAAATATATTTTTATTTTTTGTTAAAGGTTGGTGTATAATACCACCTAGATTTTTATTTTTTAAAATAAAAATCTAGGTGGTATTATGTATTAAACTAGATATTTTAAGTGAGTATTTATTTTTGTCTAATTTGCGTTAAAAACTTTTATTTTACTGTTAATGCAAGGGTTTTGCAATTTTGTTATATAAGTAAAAGTATTCAGTTAAATATTTTATTTACCATGAAGTGTGCGGGTTGTGTAAAAATCTTCAATAATTCAAAAAAGTATCTAGGTATTTGAAATATTCAATATGAAATACCGTATTTCATATTGAATACTTTCGCAAAAAAATAAATTACTTTGTTTGTTTGATTTATGCAAACGAATTTTTAATATAAAAAAAGTTTCAATAGGGAATAAAATATGCTAAAAATGATATTTTAGTATTAGAACTTGTTAACACTGAGCCGCATATGTGTCAGATTGAATTTGTGTGTATTAAGACAGACCACATGTGGTCACTGCAGTGATGTTCTTTTCATTTGCAGCCTCATTTATATTATCGAATATAATGAATTTATCAGGGCATTCAAGGTAAAACTTAACTCTATTGAAAATAATCAAAAAATGTATTTAAAGCCTTCTGATTTGCATTCAAAATTCCATAATCCACAATCTTCATGGTGAATTATACGTTTCACCTGAATGAATTTATTTTGTTTAAATTTAGGTATCTTGTGTATGTATGACTTATAACATGTAAATATATATATATATATATATATGTATAATATACATTTTATATATATTTTTTCTTGTTCAATTAAAATTATATATTGTCCTTTATTAATTAATATTGTAGATACGGTGGTTTAGCAGGGCAGTATACTTGTATTTTTATTTTTATACTTTTTTAAAGTTATTTTTGTACATTTTTGTTAACTTTTAAGTTTTTTATAAATCTGAGACATTGTTAAAGTTTTGTTATTTTTTTAAATAAAAATTTGCTATACTAAATCATTTTTTTTTATTTTACCATAAAGAACAATACCAGAAATGGGTTCAATTAAGTAAATATTTATGTATGTATCTGAAAATAAGATGCGCTTAATTTGACACTAACATGACGTTGTTTTACAACAAATAGTGAATTAATTCAATCTTATACTATAGTCTTAATAAATATTAATTAGGTTTGCTAAGAACTGAACTATATTTAATTAAAAACTAACATCTTGTTACTATAAAGAAAACTATAGTAAAATTAACTATAACAATTAATTAAATATATTTCAGTATATCTTTACTTGGACACTAACTTATGTTGATATTAAACTATTTATTATAAATGGTTTAAGTATAGTGTTATGTTATGTATTAGTACAGAGTTAGTCTTGATCAAGTCTAGCATATCGTCATAAGAAAACTATTTTTATCAATAGGTTTTAATCAACCTAAGTATATGATTTAGTTGGCGCATATATGATTCTAACATAGGTTCAATATGAATAAGAGATAGTCAATTTAACTATACTTTTTTTTGTGTGTGTACATAACCACAACACCAGAAATAAGGGCAACTTAATTAATCAATTCTCTAGACTGAATAGGTGCCAGAGTGACCTGATTTTTATGGAATTAATTTTTTTAACAGACTCCCAAATAATGTAAAAAATATGGCTTTTAAAATCCTTTTTTACTACTCATTCATTTTATTCTATTGATGAGTTTTTAAACTTTACCTTTTAATTGTGTCTTTATTTTATTATATTCTTTGTTTAATTTATATTTACATTTCTTGTACTATTTTTATATTTGTATTTTTCTGACGTTGTAAACCTTTTGGTAATAGCACTAATAAATATTATTATTATTATTATTACACCAAGTGCTTAAAGTACTTTTCGCCCACGATGTTTTTCTTGACCCGCTTTGAGAAGGAACTTAGTAGCTCATGGTATTTTCCGAGGATTTTGTTAGATAAGTGGACGATATCTTTGCTATTTTCCATCAAAACGCTTACATCCATCTTTTTCCAATTCAAAGGTGAATTTAATAGAAGGAATGGAAAAAGATGACCAGCTACCATTTTAAGATACCCTAGTGATTAGATCTAACAATACTACAGAGTTCGATATCTACAGAAAACCTACAAGCACGCACTTCAGACTCGAACGCAACTGTACACAACAGAAGCAGGCTAGTTTTTAGTTAGTTCTTGTTCGTGGGTTACAAGTAGATACAAGAAAGAGCTCAGTTTTATAAAAGACATTGCTGGAGACAATGGTTTGGAAATCACCCTAATAGATAAGCTAGTAAATAAAATTAAGCCTTTGTAGGTTAACGGCTTTTCAAGCAGAGCTAACATAGCCCACAAAAGTCAAATTTATGACTATTCCTTCCAAACCCCAGTACACCCGAGGTCTTGAAGAGATTTTTAGAAAACTGGACTTTAAAATTGCTTTTAGTTCAAGCAGTAACACACTTCAGACCCTTTTAGGCAACCCCAAAGATAAGATTCCTAAAATTGAAAAGTCAGTGTTAAGATTTCGACAAGAAATATGTTGGACAAACTAAACGATCCATCCAAGTAAAATTCAAAGAGCACTTGGACCATGCTGGATTTGGTAGGACAGAGAAATCGAGTGTTGCCCAACATATACATGATAATGGTCATAGAATAGGATTTTACAACCTTAAAAAATACATTTCTATATCCAAAAATAGTTCTATACTTATAATTTTATGTTTGACCCAAAAATAATTTACTTGGTAAAACAATAATTTAATATTCATTAAAGTATTTGCTTAATGTTTTCTCTTTTAAAATCCATATAATTTTTCAATTAAAAACTCAAATAACATTACATTACTTTGAGACAAGTAACATTTTAATGAACAAAAAGCAATTCACCTTTGCCAAAATAACATTATTTTTGAAGAGAGTATAATTGAGGCATGTCATAGCAAAACCGACAATCTCCACTTTTGGTCAAAAATTATATTTTTGGCGGAGACTGTTCTTCAACTAATTATCTATAAGATGATAAAGTTTATGTGCTGCAAAAGGAGCTAAATCCTGCCTAAAATCCTATTTTAAAAATGACATTTAGTGCAAAGTCGACAATCTTCACTGATAGATTTGCAGCAAAGTATACAATCTCACCAATTCCACCATTAGAAATTAGTAATTTGTGTCACCTGATATCCTAACATTTGATGTTATAACGTATTTTAGAGATTTAATTTTGTGTTTTTTTACTGGTACATACTGTTAAGTTTCTATTGCAGTAAATTGCACTTAAAAAATATATTTAAAATAGGTAATTCTACGTTTTATTGTTTTAAGAATTATAAAAAAAGTTACCTTGTTTATTTTGTGCTATTATACCATAATAAGACGAAAAGGTAAAGCAAGAAAAGGCTGATAATGTCAAAACATTGCAAGTAAAACATTACGGGGCAAAGTGGGAAGGAGATGATGAGTTGTATACAAAATACAAAATTTTTTGCACGAGGCAACCTGATTCCAGATTTAGAAGAAACTCCAGATTTATGTGGTAAAGTTCAGAATTTTCCCACATTGATTGTATAGTTAAATTTTATATCCATTAAAGGGAAAAAATACAATTATTTTTTTGTTTATTTTTCTAAATCTCCTTAAACGTTTACAACAAAATGAGCAATCTCCAGCAATTCATATCAGAGTCAGCAATCTCCAATTTATAATTATAGATTTCACCTATACTATGCATCCTGGAGACCTTGTAGTTGGCTACTAGACTAACAACAACAATATTTCAATATAATATATAAAAAAAATTACAAATCTAGAATTTAAAATACCAAAATCAATTATCTCAATTTACTCAGTTTTAGTCTGACGGGAGATTGTTGACTTTGCTCTGACAGGCCTCAAATATAAGTGAAACTTCTAAATTCTTAAGAATAGGGCTATATTACAATCAAATATTATGTTTTTTTGTGGAATAGTAAACGAGTATATTCTTGGGCAAACGTTACTATTCTTTAATATAGTGCAGCTTTTTTCCGTGTCAGTCACCCTTAGGTTATAATTAATATACATATGATGGATTTAGCATTTAGATTTAGTTACACTTCGCTTCTGAAGATGCCCAGTCGTTGGCGAAAAGTACTTTAAGCACTTTGCGCTTTGTTTTGTTGTTGGGGAATATTCCTAATATCACCAAAGTTGCCTTTTTCAAGTAAAAACATACCTTCTTGTTGACTGCCTTGCTTTTGGCACTCCCCCCTTCGGGCTGCTGCGCGCCGGGCAAGCCAGGACTGGCGTTCCTCGAGGCCGAAAACTTTTTCCTCTTCCTCTTCAGCAGCGCCAGGCCTTGCGCCAAACCGTGGAGCTCCGGCTCGGGAGCCGGCGCCGGCTCAGGCGTGTCCAGGCTCGGGTTCGAGTCCGACCGGCTGGCCGAGCACTCGTCCGACTGCGGCGAGTGCGCGTGCGCGTGGCGCCCGTTCTCGCGCTGGCAGTTGTTGCACACGGAGTCTTCGGATCGAGACCGGCCGATCAACCGGGAAACTTTGCCCGTCTTGGCGGCTTCTATAAGCGTGCCCCAGCGGCGTTTGTGGCTGTGCGTGCGTTTTATGTGGAACCTAAGAACAATTAAAAAGAATGCATTACCCTCGTGGAAATTTTTCTCTGAGAAAGTCTTACTTTCTCTGAAAAAGTCTGAATAATACTTATTAAGTCGGAAAAAGTCTGGATAAGTCTTATAAAGTCAGACTAATAGCAAGATTTGGGAGTCTTCTGGAAGAGTTAATAAGACTTTTTAAACTTAATAAGACTTTTAGTAGAGAAATGGTAGGTACCTATGGCGATAAAAATAAATATCCGAAATAATTCATATATAGAGGTTGAATTTGGTTATCGTAAAATAAAACACATAGAAAGGTATTTATTAACATTTTTGCTGTTGTTATAAGCCAAGTTTATTGCATAATTACCTATATAATAACAAAGGTAAGATGTAATAATTATAACAATTATAATTTTATACATACGATGCGCTTGAGATGCTTTCATTGTTTCCACCATAGAAAAAGGAGTTAATATCATGTCGATAGACTCATAAGACAAATATGGTTGATCTTCGTGTTTACGTACAGTGTTGCCATAAAAGTTCCTAGCCATAAATTACAAAATACTAAAATAATAATAAAAATGTAACAGGATAGAATAAAATAATTGTGCATATTTAGTAAATATACAATATTATTTACTGAAAATTTCTTTTGTTATTATTTTGATAGAAATTTGCAAATCACCCGCAAATATTATGAAAATACCCGATTTTCGAGTAAAATACTTGCAAACGGCAACACTGTGTCCCACTGACAGGTCAGCTGTGCTCTAATTGGTCAGCTAGCTGGTCTCTCGCTATTTCGTTTGTAACAATGTTTAGATAGGTAAATATTTGCGTATATCAAAAAAAACTATTAAAATAAAACGTACAGTGGCAACTCCTTTTTCTATGGTGGAAACAATGAAAGCATGCATGTCAAGCGCATCGTATGTATAAAATTATAATGGGGTAGTTAAATTTAATCTGACCTATACTTTTTACGGTTTTATTCAAGGCGTTTTGTAATTTTAAATATTTCTGTGAAATCAGAATTTCAATTGTGTTTACCGTTTTCGAGATATTTACAAAAAAAAAACTCCTAATTACGTCACTAGGCTATTGACAACGTTGCCAGCTTTTTCTGTGGTTGCCAGTGTGTTTAGTTTAAGATTCTTACGATAGATGGCGCCACGTTATAATATTTTAGTTTTAAAACCACTTGATCTATAATTTTAGTTGAGAAGAAGAAGAAGAATTGATTTTTTAACGTTTCTTTTTTTCGGGTTATGTTTTTTTTTAAATTTAGATTATTGAAAATCAATGTTATTGTTATGTTATTTGTAATTGATATTAGATAAGTGATTTATTAATAACGGACTCCAAAGCAGAGGAATCTTGTGGAATGGTTGGTTACATTGAACATTGGAGCTTTTAAACAAATAAAGTAAGTACCTATAATTATAATCATATTTTGTCGTAAATGCATTTCATTAGTATAATGCCTAGTTTTTTATATTCTTTTAGATATATCTTGGACTCTAAAATATCAAACAGTAATATGATACCTCGTAATAAGGAAGGTACTTAATGAATTTGGTGACCATCTTTCACTCAACTGACAGTGGCAGTATTTGTACATAACATCTTCGGGTATTTTCTGACAAAACCGAATGAAATCATTAACAAGACAACTTGACAACAGGGTAATTTTCAACCAATAGAAATCTTAGAATGTTGGTCACATGGCGAGGTTATTGACGTCATAAAAATTTATATTTTTTGTAAATATCTCGAAAACGGTAAACTCAATTGAAATTCTGATTTCACGGAAATGTTTAATATTACAAAACGCCTTGAATAAAACCATAAAAAGTATAGGTCAGAAAAAATTTAACTACCCCATTAAAAAAATGTATTAACTCTTAAAAAATAAAACAACCCACTTACTTTGACAATCCTTTGTGATGATGATGATGATGACTGTGGTGGTGGTGGTTCCCGCTCTCGTTGATGCTTCCTTGAGAGGAAGACACCGTACTGCTGTGCTGATGCAACCTTCTAGGGGTAGAGTTGAATATCCCTGATAACGTCGAACCGAAGAAGTCATGGTGGTTGCCTTCTTGATGCTGAAGGGACGCTATAAACTCGGCGACAGGCGGCAGAGATCCCGTACTTTGCGACGGTTGAGGACCGATGTTGAAGCCTTTCATCAGGCGACGTTCTTTCTGGCGATTCTTCTTGCCTCCAGTACCTAAGTTTTAAGTAAACATTTATTATCATACCCTTCTATTATAAGGAATCTATACAGATGGATACTGAGCCCATTCATGCGTCTCTGTATATGATTTATACGACCATATTTTAATGTGAAATCACTGGAATACTGGAGGCTTTAAAATAATAGAGCTCCATGCAAATTAAAAAATAATAAGAATCTCCTTACTTGCATTGCGCCACATATTCTAGGAACTGGTAGCAGAATGCATTGCTGCCTTGAAGCTGATAACAATAAACAATATTCTATATAGAATATTGTTTATTGTTATCATCTTCAAGGCAGCAATGCATTCTGCTACCAGTTCCTAGAATATGTGGCTCAAGGCAAGTAAGGAGATTCTTATTATTTTTTAAAGACATAATGCTAATAAAAGTGGGTCATGAAACCTGTCCTGTCTCTAACAAAATCCTCGTAAACAACGAACCCATGAATAACAACTAAGAAGATGGGATAACTGAAGTTCATGCCGTTAGACCAAAATTAAGAAGAATGAAATCGCATTTAAAAACAGTTATTCTCCATTCTTATTCTAAATTTTAGTTCTTGTTGGGACTCCCATTTTTTAATTCCGAATTGAATGCTCGAATCTATTTAAAATTCGTCGCAGCGTACATATCGACATCAATTATGGTAAACAGGTATATGGTTCGTATCTGCTTTGAATATCATATACGTAGTAGACTCGAATTCGCTTTGAGCAGCCCGATGATCGAAATCATAAAGTATGCAAATGAGGAATAATTAGAAGCGGATTTCGACTAAGCTCTAACGACCTGCTACAAGCTTTGACATTTAAACTTCACGGCCTGCGTCTTTTCCCAGTTCTCTGTTCTCTACTAACACTTTTATAATTGACTGTTCTATTGCTCTTAACAGTGCGCGATTGTTTACAATGAGCTGACAGAAGGTAATTAAAATCTATTGAAGTGTTGAATATGAAGTTTAAGCTCGCGCCGACGTTTTAAATAGCAAATATAAAAAATACAAATTGTATAAGAATGGGGTACTTTTTTCTGACATATACTTTTTATGGTTTTATTCAAGGCGTTTTGTAATTTTAAACATTTCTGTGAAATCGGAATTTCAATTGAGTTTACCGTTTTCGAGATATTTACAAAAAAAAATCTCACTAGGCTATTGACAACGTTGCCAGCTTTTTCTATGGTTGCCAGTGTGTTTAGTTTAAGATTCTTACGATAGATGGCGCCACGTTATAATATTTTAGTTTTATAAAACCACTTGATCTATAATTTTAGTTGAGAAGAAGAAGAAGAATTGATTTTTTGACGTTTATTTTTTTCGGGTTATGTTTTTTTTTAATTTAGATTATTGAAAATCAATGTTATTGTTATGTTATTTGTAATTCTGTCGTTATTTGTAATTGATATTAGATAAGTGATTTATTAATAACGGACTCCAAAGCAGAGGAATCTTGTGGAATGGTTGGTTACATTGAACATTGGAGCTTTTAAACAAATAAAGTAAGTACCTATAATTGTAATCATATTTTGTCGTAAATGCATTTCATTAGTATAATGCCTAGTTCTTTATATTCTTTTAGATATATCTTGGACTCTAAAATATCAAACAGTAATATGATACCTCGTAATAAGGAAGATAGGTACTTAATGAATTTGGTGACCATCTTTCACTCAACTGACAGTGACAGTATTTGTACATAACCTCTTCGGGTATTTTCTGACATAACCGAATGAAATCATTAACAAGACAACTTGACAACAGGTTAATTTTCAACCAATAGAAATCTTAGAATGTTGGTCACATGGCGAGGTTTGTGACGTCATAAAAATTTATATTTTTTGTAAATATCTCGAAAACGGTAAACTCAATTGAAATTCTGATTTCACAGAAATGTTTAATATTACAAAAAGCCTTGAATAAAACCATAAAAGTATAGGTCAGAAAAAATTTAACTACCCCATTGTTGGGAGGCACTCCCTAGAATCCTTAAAAATTCCACACAAGATTGAAACTTCTCTTACCCAGTCCGCTGTGGGCAGTGAGGACGTTCATGCCGCTGTTCTTCAGTATCTCGATTAATTCGAAACGGAACGCAGAGATGTCCTGCTTGATCTCGTTGACGTCGTCTTCGGTTACGCCCTGGTTCTCGGCTTTGCGCTGCTCCACGGTTACGTAGCGTCTAACGAGGTTACGCATTATGCTCTGCAATCACAAACGGCGAACAATAGTTTGGGAGATATGGGGTTGGTTAGGTTTATGGTTAGTATCTCCATGCGAAATATGCAAATTATGCCGGTTGAAATTCGATTTGGGGTAATGTTCCGAGTAAGTTTGGTCTATGTAAAATAAGATAAAATGTGTGTAAATTGTTGGCTTTTTAATCCGTAAATAGCTTCAACCAATATTTGACAAAATCATAAATTCTATAAATAAAACATAACTGCAAAATTATTATTAAAGTACTTAGGAGCAATATTAAAGGCTAAAACTGTAAGGAATTTTTTTGCTTTAAACATACATTAATATTGTGAGGTGGAAAGGGTTGCTGACTGAAAATATAAGAGATATGATAACTCATTGGAAACCATGAAGAACACAAAATAATTCTAACCAACATATAATAACTAAAAAAGCATAAATAAACAAATTGTTCAACAATAATCAAAATACTTTGATTTTTAGCTTTTTAAATTAAATGCTCAAAGTGACCCCATGAGAAAAAGTCTAATGGTATCAGACCTGGAGATCTGGGAGGCCATTCTATTGGCACTCTTCCACCAAGTCACTGTTCTAAATAATTCTGATCCAGCCCTAACAGCTAGATACTACATAATAAATCTTAAAAATGTAATAAATTTTTATCCATGCTAGTTCTCCATCATCTTGTCTTTGATTTATTATTAGTGACTGTATTGTTTCATCTAATATTCAAAATAAATTAATAAGGGACCAATAATACAATCTCCCAAAATTTAGATAAAAAGTACACTCATCCCTGAAGCAAATGTTTTTTAGTATTTGGATCTGATTTGTTTTATTATTTGTTTAAAATATCTGTGGTGTAAAGAGTAATCTTAAAATGGTGTCAAAATCCAACACCAAGTGGTGTTAATATAAACACCATGAATTATGGTTGAAAATGTTATATACAGCAAACACGAAAACGGTGTTTATCTAAAAATATTTGAGAAGTGCACCTGCACAGAAAAAAAGGAATAGTTCATTTAACTATATTAATTTAGTTGACCCATAAGTATTTATTTAAATCAACTGTGGGAAGGTTAATATAAACAAAGATTAGTTTGACGGTACTAAATCAGATAGGTATTTTTTAAATTGGTTGAATTAACCCAGAAAACTTTAGTGAAACCAGTTTACTAAATATGTTGTTTGTAAAATAAGAGTTACTTCAACCTAAAGCAGTCTGTTAAAACGATTAAAACAATTTGCCGTGCATTCCTGGTTGCATAGTGTGTACCGATCGCGGCAAAGGCTATGTGGATCACGTGATGTTCTTAAATCTCGCCTCTGTTGACTTACATGAAGAGTATATAAGCTCAGGTAGTCCTTTGCTTTGGTGTGACACTACAAGTTGTTCGATACTACAGAGACCTTAAGTAGGTGGAAAAAGCTGTCAATACTTAAGTATTTTAAGGTGGTTGAACGCACTAAAACATTATCTCCAGTTCAATTTTCTGGAATAATACCACTTGTAATATGCTAGTAATGCGTCAAGGAACTTCCTGTTTCCTTTTTTTTATGTAGTATACTAAATCATATATGATTTAATTTTACCAAAAACACATAGGTAATATTTAACACTGAAAAGGAGTTCAATTTACAGCAGGTAAAATTTATTTTAATACTGTGTGAAAGTTAAATTTACACTATTTTAGTATTTAAATTTACACTGGAGCAACGAACACCATTTAACACCATTTTGGTTTGTATCGATATAGACCATGTATGGTGTTAATTTGGTGTTAAAATGGTCTAGAAATTTTAAACAGTGTAATGTGCGTAAATGGGTGGAAACATACACATTTCATTAAGAATTTTAATTTTTCAATAATGCCCTGGCTGTATATTTTGCGACAAAAATTTTAAAATAATCCCATTTAAAAATATTCTCATGGGAGATATTTTCTGCATTTTATTTAACAAGCTAAAAATTAAGAAGAAATTAAAAAGCTAAAATTAAGTAAAATACAAAAAAATGTTATTAATTTCATAACCGTTAAACAAAGGCAAAATAACAATGTTATGTTGGTAGTCAAAAATCATTAAAATATGAAATAAAATACTTTTTAATTTATTGGAGCTCTGTTTATGAACTTTTTTAGTTTTTATAAAACAATGACAAAATATCAAACCAAACTATGCAATTTATTTCAATTAATAGTCGCAAATGAACATTAATTGTTTAGCCAACCCAATTTGGTGGATTTGCTGAACAAACTTGTCCCTGAAATTACCTAACAACAATTTGTAATTGAAAACCACTAAACCAATATTATAGAGGTATATCAAAGTATACAATTTTTATCCACCTGCGACACCCTGTAAATATTTTTAAGATTTTTTGTACGTTTCAATTGCTAGTACGAGTAGATCTGCAATCCTTATCAAGTAAATATTATTCACTTGATACACTCAGAAAAATGTACATGCAATGATAGCGATTAATAAAATAATATTATTTAACTTAAATTAAACATTGTAATGGCTATACAAAAATGTACCACCTAAGGTACCTTTTTTATTAAATTTATTGGGAGAAAAACCTAGGATTTGTCAAAGTAATGAGATTATTTTTATTTACAGAATAAACTTTTTTTACTGTTAATAAAATTCTCATTTACTACAATGAAGCAGCAATGTTGAGCTTTTATAAAAAAAATGTTCATCCAACAAAGTAACAGTTGTTATCATATTGTCATGGCAATAAGAAATACTTTATGTTTATATTAAATCTTTGTCGAACTTAAAATGTTTTTGTTAAATCTATAGTTGTGTGTGAATTGCGCTTACATAAAGTAATGCGCAATTGTTACAGTAAAATTTGTTTATTTTACTATGGAATATTCATCTTTTTTAAATTACTATCGTTGTAATTCGAATTAATTTTATTTCAGTTAAAAAATCTTTGTTAATAGTTTACGTTAAGAACAATAACAAAAATATTTTTTTTAAACTTGGACTCTTACAAATTAAATTATATACTGTATACAAGGTGTCCCTAAACTTGGTGGCATAAATTTAGGAGCAGATTAAGCAAGTCCAAATAAGACGAAAACCCAAATAAATATTTGTCCTAACTACTTAGGTTTCCAAGATACAGGGTGATAAAGTGTTACTTATCATATCGGTTTTTTTAATATAACCTCCACTATGGTAGTCTTGGAAAGGTGATATTTTGCGAACAGTCACTTACTACCAATTGGTTTTAAAACACATATTCACACATAATTATAATTGTTTGAGTGAACACAGTCTCGTAGAAACGGGGGTTGCTTTAAGCTTATTGTCCCATACAAACTTTGAGGTTAGGTTTTTATAACATTTGATGCAATTTTTAGATTACACAGTTCGGCTACCATTAAAAAGGTGTAGGTACCTCTCAAATTTCGATAAAATAAACCGTTTCCGAGATATTCGAGATTACAATAATTGATACATCGCATTTTTTAAAAGGATTAAAAGGTATATGATAACAAATTTTATCTATTTTGGTTTCATAATGACTTCATTATAACACCGCTTTTGGTTCTTTAATGAGGTACTTTATTCCACCCAAAATTTTGATTTTATAGGTTGGCTACTGGTAAAATACAATTTTGAATACCTATAGGTTATAATATTTTTATGATTTGTTTTCTAGTACTTACGAGACTTTTCGTGCAATAAATTTTGTTTAACACCAAAGAAAATCCTTTTTTCTTCTTTAACAGCCGCTTATTGTAAATACTTATTGTAAATTAACGACGCCATAGCGAAAGAATGTGATAATGTTTGAAAGGTTAATGACCTTTCAAACTTCAAACTGTGATACCAACTATGTAAAGTAAAATTCCACCAAATTAAATATAAGGTATAAAATTAATTTGTTTTATGAAATGTTTGCAAAATAGATAAAATAGCATAAAGAACTCATGTCATAAGACCTTTTGTCGCACTTGTCCATTATAAAACTCGCTCCTTCGTCGCTCGTTTTATGAATTGTCCGCGTGCGACAAAATGACGTCTTATGACATTAGTTCTTTAATATACTATTATTTTTTAATTGAAAAAACTAAAAAGGGCATTCCATGAGCCTCGGGACATTTTGCCCTGACCGTCACATAAAAAAAAATTGTAGTTTTTTCAATTAAAAAATTTGTTATCATATACCTTTTAGTCCATTAATGCGATATAACAATTATTGTAATTTCGAATATCTCGGAAACGGTTTAAGTATTTTATCGAAGTTTGAGAGGTACACCTTTTTAATAGTAGCCGAACTGAGTAATCGAAAAAATTGCATCAAATTGTATAAAAACCTAACCTCAAAGTTTGTATGGGACAATAAGCTTAAGCAACCCCTGTTTCTACGACACTGTGTTCACTCGAACAATTGTAATTATGTGTGAATATGTGTTTTGGTAGTAAGTGACTGTTCGCAAAATATCACCTTTCCAAGTCTACCACAGTAGAAGTTATATTAAAAAAAATGATATTATAAGTAACACTATCTTTTAAACATACGTAATTAGGAAAAATATTTATTTAGATTTTCGTCTTATTTTGACTTGCTTAATCTGCTTCTAAATTTATGCTACTAAGTTTAGGGACACCTTGTATAGTAAATATTAAAAAAAAATTATATATAATATTTTTTTTTAATATTTACTATTGTTTTGCAATGGTAACAAAATTTTTGTTATTTCCCTTAAAAAGAGGGGGAAAGGGCCAGCGCTCTCCTTGGTGAACATAACTTTATAATCCACAGTCTGTGTTATAATCTTATTTCACTTGTGCGAGTGAAGTGTGGTAAAATCTAGCATGATAAAAATATCAAAAAGATAACTATAGTTGTTTATAAGAAAATTAAAATTTCGACGTTTTCTAAAAGAAATATTTAAGGTCTATTCCATAAACGAAGCAGACTTGTTGTTTAAAAAGTGAGTTCGTATTTTTTTTTATTTTTACATTATATAATATGAGTTAATTTTTTTGTTATAATAAATAATTTGTTTTAATGCCTTGCAATTATTAAAAAAAAAACCACCCAACACCCAACAGTAGGTTGAAAATGTGACCATTGTTACAATGAAAATAGTTTATTGAATTAACGATTAATATGTTGTTAAATTAACCTACATAAATTTTATTATTATTATAAAAAAAGTTTTATTTTAAACAAAAAGGGATTTGTAAAATTTACAAAATTTCTATGAATAATACCTTTAGGGTTTCATTAATACTACAAAACGTTTTTGTAAACGGTATATAACTATTTTTTTTTTAAATAATATCTAATAACTATATTTATCAATGCGTTTCTGCATCTGGAAGAGTGTTATTTTTATAAACATAACGTAAATTTACTTTATAATTAATGCAAATGCTTTTACTGAAAGCAGCGTTTGTAGATTATTAATTTTTATAAAAATGATCTTTTTGCCGTAACAAAAAATTGTCAAATTGACCTACCTGATATCTGAAGTCCCTTTCGCTGGCCTGCTTCACTTTTTTCTGAAAATAATACTTTACGTTATACAAAAAATAAGATATTGTTACAGGGTGGTTGGACCTGCACTCCCAAACAGCAAGATTGGACAGATTTTAACAGTACTTTCTTTTTTGCGTTGAATTTGGAAATAACAGGGGAGTACAGATCATTTTCACCACCCTGTATAATGCATTTTTACCCTTATCGTCCTCATGTGTTCTTTTTTTGCGGCCCTGGATTGGCCGCAGAATTTTCTTCGGAACCATTGCAGAATGTACCACAGGGTTTTCGGGGTGGGGATGACGTTAAAAGGGGGCGGAACTGTCCCCCCTTCTTCGAAATAACTTATCCATAATTTTGATCTCGCAAATTTCCATTCTGTGTCTGCTCTTTCCTATAGAAATCTACTTTTCGAACTCTGTACTACAGACATGGTTATTTTTTTCTTACCGATATTAGTTGGTAGGAGTGGTTCATCATAGCGATCAGGAGGTTCAGTAGTACCACTATGTTGATTACTGAATACGTCCCGAACATCAACATTCCCCAAAAACGGGTGAATATTTTTATTTCGTGCAATTCAAAGCTTTCCAGATCGATGAGGCCGAACACTGCCCAGAAAAGCGTCTGGCTCGTTTCAAATAAACTTGAAAAAAATTATCATGGGTGAATCTAACGAAATGTATTTTGATCTTTCATAATTAAGTGGATATTACAGCTCAAGTTCCAGATTTTTAACCGCAATTAATTATTTTTTACAATGTTTTAAAAGTCTAAAACCTATCCTCCGTGACTTATACTCTATCTAGGTTAACCTATATGTTTTCAAATATCTGAGGTAGTAAAAGCATACTAAAAATATCAGTTCACTAAGTAAATTAAACACATCCAAAGCAATCGAATCAAATATTATTAAAAATTGAAGGAAATAATTTTTATAACCATTTATGTAGGTGCTACAAAAATTGATTCTATCCTCCGTGAATCTGTTTTGCTTTAAATTTTATGCAACGGATGGCGCTTTAATCATTTTAAATAAGCAAAAACCTCTGTTTACGACATTATAGATACATGTGATTCCTGAAGGTTAGTTAGAATTTATATGCAGATGAGAGTGTTGCTGTTTTATAATTCAAAAGTTTATGTTCACTAATTTGCTTTTTAAAAACCTATCCACCGTGAAGTGTAATATCTCAGTAAGTGGATTTTTTTATAAATATTTTATGTATGTATACAATTGCATTTTTAAAAAATATTAAGGAGTCAAAAGGGGATGTTTAAAAAAAACATACAAGATCCTAACCTCCGTGAAGCTCTAATATTCAAAATGTATGATTTCTTAAAATTCTTGCATTAGTGCAGAACCACTTATGTTATGTTATTACTAGACCTGGTGGCTTCCCAAAAACCCCATTCTAGACTAACTGTGAAACAACCAAAAATAAAAAATAATCCTTTTCACTTGGGGGACATCTCAATATATTCACCCACATAACAATACACAGGTCGTTCCTACATATTTCCGCGCCGCTAGCAACATACGAGGTGTGTTCAGAAAATATCGGGAATTTTCGTTTTTTGAAACAAATATTTATTTATTCGTGTACATTAATGTTGTCGCCTTCAAAATAGTCCCCATTGGATATTATGCACATGTGCCAGCTCTTCTTCAAATACTCGAAACCCTTCTAAAACTCGATCTTTGGGATAGCCTTTAGTTCTTTCAGCGATGCGCTTTTAATGTCATCTATGCTTGCAAGACGACGGCCCTTTAAGGTTCTCTTTATTTTTGGGAATAGGAAAAAGTCAGACAGAGGCATGTCTGGCGAATATGGAGGCTGGGGCATCATTACAGTATTGATTTTGGCCAAAAATTTCGTTCAAAATTTAAAAATTTTGGAACAAATTTTGCTGCCACGCGTTTCATACCCGAAACATTCGAAAAAATTTCATGGGATGAGTCAATCGATATACCAACATCATAAGCGACTTCTCTGATGGTTTATAACTATTTCTTCCACTTTTTCCATGTTTCTGTGCTTGTGCGTTCGGGGCGTTCGTCATCTTCAACGTCTTCACGGCCATCTTGGAAACTCTTATACCACTTGTAAACTCTTGTTTTACTTATAGCAGACTCACTATAGGCCTTTGTTAACATTTCACAGAATTTATTTCATTTTTTAAGCAAAATAGGACAAATTCTTTGATCCATTTCTTTCGAACGAACGAAAATCGCCAAGCTCATAAAACACGTCTAACCTTAGCGGCTGCCACAGACAAAGTAAACAATGAAAACAGCTAAAGTTTTTATCATACTTCGGGGGCATGTATACCAACATAATAAAGAAAATTTTATGACAACCGGACCCTCCGATCCCGCGAAATTTAACAATTCCCGTTATTTTCTGAACACACCTCGTACAATCCATGGTACAATCATTCTTGTTTTGCTTTTGTATGGTTTGTTTAATGGTTAAATAAGACTCTAAAGTGACCATAAAATTTTCTGGATAGATTGTTTGGGAATTTCACAAAACTGAGAAAACACATATTCTAACAAAAACCACTTTAAAATCGAAATCAGACTGAAATTCGGTTTCCAATCTGCATTTCGTCAGGCTCGAAATATTAATTCGCGAGTTGTCGAAGCATTTAACTGTTTAACAAGAGAAATTAACATGTAAATGGAAAACCACAACACGGGGCAATGATGCGGATGGACAGCGTTTGATCGAACTGGAAGTCTGTGTGGAAACGCTCGGAAGCATAAAATGACATAAAACGACTTTTATGGTCGAACACGCGGTCACGCAAATGGGATTTTTGATTGGATGATGAGATCGATTAGTTTTTCCCTGATTTTTGCTCTCATTGTTGAAGGTTTTATGTGATCCGATTAAAGCTATTGTACTTTTCTTTTTATCGGTGGTTCCAGAAGTTTTCCTTTATTAATGGAATCGGAATCGGACTGTTTCAATATAGGTAGTAGATTAAGATTATTTTAAGAGTTTAAATTTACTATAAATAAACCAAATATTTAACTAGTTAGTATTATTACTTATAAGTTAAAAAGTAGGTTATTTTAGAAGTTACATAACTTTATATTAACTTCTAATGTTAACCTTAAATTATTAAGACATATTTTGGTTAGTTTAACTTTTGATATAACTTTTTGGAAAATTAACTTTGGATATATTTCACCAAATATATTTGGTGGGCATCTATAGGTTTAATCACAGAACAGATCCCAAGCAGCATTTTAAGTTTAAATAACTACAAATTTTCAACTTTAAAGTTTTTTTACGGTTAACCAAAACGGTTTTATAACGGTACAGATACGAAAAATTACCAAATTTGGGGAATGGTTCATTTCGTTATTTTACCTACATAATAACCTTTTTGATCTACCAAAAGAATAACCTAATAAAAAAACAATATAAATACCACAAATTTACGTAAAAATAACGCTATAATTACTAACTGTTTGCTCTCTCTTTCTAACGCGAAAACACGCTACTTTATTTTATTAATAACTAATTAATGGTGGTATAACGTAAATTTAACGTTAATTTAATCAGTTGTGCTACTTTGTTGTTTAGTGCAATTATAAAACTCAATACTCACTTCGAGAACCTCCTCCAGATAGTACAAGCATTGGTGTCGGTGTTCGTCCCTATGCTGGAGTTGCTCGAAGCTGAATCGGCAATTTCTGACGGGCAGTGCAGCCGTTCAGCTTCGGCGTAATACCACAGCAGCTGATTGAGACCTGAAAACGTCCGGTGCAGAAGAGCAAAACCGAGTTTTACAATCCATATTGCAAATGATAGCCGCCTGATTTATTATTATGCGGCCGAATGGAATGAGAGGCATAATTAATTTAATTGATTTCAGGGTTTAGATGCTTTTCATGGCGTGTAAGGTAACATATGTTAAAAGGGCGCAATGGATTTTTTAAATATTAAACAGCTATAAATCATTGTAAGCAAAAAATATGGTTAAAAGTTTTAAAAATGTATATCTTTAAAGAAAGGAGGTGTGTTCAGAAAATATCGGGAATTTTCGTTTTTTGAAACAAATATTTATTTATTCGTCCACATTAATGTCGCCTTCAAAATAGTCCCCATAGGATATTATGCACATGTGCCAGCTCTTCTTCCAATACTCGAAACACTTCTAAAACTCGATCTTCGGGATAGCCTTTAGTTCTTTCAGCGATGCGCTTTTAATGTCATCTATGCTTGCAAAACGACGGCCCTTTAAGGTTCTCTTTATTTTTGTGAATAGGAAAAAGTCAGACAGACGCATGTCTGGCGAATATGGAGGCTGGGGCATCATTACAGTATTGTTTTTGGCCAAAAATTTAACAATTTTGGAACAAATTTTGCTGCCACGCGTTTCATACCCAAAACATTCGAAAAAATTTCATGGGATGAGCCAATCGATGTACCAACATCATCAGCGACTTCTCTGATGGTTTATAACCATTTCTTCCACTTTTTCCATGTTTTTATCGGTTGTTAATGTGCGTTCGGGGCGTTCGTCATCTTCAACGTCTTCACGGCCATCTTGAAATCTCTTATACCACTTGTAAAATCTTGTTTTACTTATAGCAGACTCACTACAGGCCTTTGTTAATATTTCACAGAATTTATTTCATTTTTTAAGCAAAATTGGATACATTCTTTCGAACGAACGAAAATGTATACCAACATAATAAAGAAAATTTTATGACAACCGGACCCTCCGAACCCGCGAAATTTAACAATTCCCGTTATTTTCTGAACACACCTCGTATATTGATTTTTTAACCCAAATAGTTTAAAATTTTCTGAATTTTAACATATGCGCACTCTTGCGACACCCAACTATATGCAAAAATAAACTTACCGCAACTGAAGGCGAATAAGACGAGCACGTACAAGAAGAAGAATTTCATTATGTCCATAACCATTCTAGACAAGGAAACTTGTAACGGACCTAAGTGAGGATTGACGGAAAAAATGTAGACCAATTTAAGGGAGCTGAAAAAATATTAAAAAACAATTAAAGAAGGGTCGTCTTAAATAGGTAATTCGACCTAAATCCATTGAAATTTTATGGGTAATTAACCCCTCATAAATAACGGAAGCAGGAAAAATGTTTTTTATTAGATAGAATCGAAAATTTCTTTTTTCGTCCAACAATACATTTTATTTTTATGACTACACTCGCAGAGCCATTTATAATTCTCATAGATTTTTTTATTAAAATATCGAGTTTTCTATAGAATATATGGAACGCCGTTTTACTAAAAAGTGAAGCTTTTATGTAGAAAAGTTATAGTTTTGGCAATTATCGTATATTGTAAAAAGTCAAAGAGTTGTAGGTATTTGTGTATTTTCTTCTGAATACGATTCTGCAATAATACTTTTTTTGGTAATAATTATCTTATTAAATTAAATCGGATTTTTTTAAGTCCCCACTAATATTTAAATTTCCTTTGGTTTAAGTTTTATACATTATTTAATTCGGTGATAATTATCAATTGCGCACCATGGTCACTTTTTACCTGCCAGCATTAAATCCTGTAATTTAAAGGATTATTGTACTATTTTTAATAAAAATACCTCATTTAAGGTTAAAAAAACATTATTTTGTTAATTAATTAATTTAATACTAATTGAGGCATAAAAAATTGGATTTCGTTATAAATAATAATTATTATTGAAGTATAAAGAAACTATTTATAGTTTAGCATTATTTAATCAATTTAGATTAATTTGCAAACAAAAATACCTCCTTTCGTTAAGCAGTTATTCATAATGGATTGTTTAAGAATGTGGAAGAAAAATAGAAATGATTTTGATTTATGGAGAAGCAGGCAGGAATCTTGATTATGCTGTTAATATCTACGCTCAGCGTTTTCCGGATAAAATTTGATCACGTACTTTATTTAACCGTAAAGTCGAGCAGTTTACTACGAACGGGAGTGTTCAACCGAAAAAAAGAGTTCGTCGAGCAACAGTCACAGGTGGAAATAATGAAATTAGTATTAGTAGCAACGGCCGCTAATCCTCATCCAAGCACACGAGAATTATCTAGAGATTTGGAAATATCCCAGAGCAGTGTTAACAAAATATTAAAACGAAATAAATAAATAAATTTAAAAAATAAATCCAAGTATTTAATTAAAAAAATATTGGAAAATCGTATACAAATGAAAAATCGAACAAAAACGACGTTTATTTCAAATAAACCTTATTTTTGTCTAATTAATATTTCATTGTTCAGCAAGAACCACGTGAAGGTGTAGAGGTAAAGTGTAGCATTATTAATATAACCATTAGGTTTAAGCCCTAATCATTAAATTAATAATGGTACACCATCAACTATATCGGTACAATTTCTCACCGTAATATCCATTATGACTAAATTCACATAAATCACCAAGTTCAATTAACTAAACCCACAGAATAAACCACTTACAAAAGAATCATAAAATAGACAAACTCATAGAAAAAGAATAAACAAAATATTGCATAAATAACCACAGATATGTTCTTTAAACAGTTCAGAATTTTATAACCAAAACAAACCTAAAGAAGGAATCTGTATTTATTTTATTGGTTACTGTGATGGCTACAAGATGGCGATAGTGTTAAAATATGTTTATTTTAGGATAGAAATATAATTTCGATTAAATCGATTTATTATAAGACAAATAATACCATTTATTATTGAATTTTGTAAAACGTGTGAAGTATAATTTATCTAAAATTCAGCAACAGTGTTGCCACAACACCTGCTTATTTCCTTGGATGTAGGCGTGCCTGCCTCGCGTATGCTAATACGAGAGAAGGACACAACTATGATATTGCATTGTAATAGAACGAGACAACAAGGCTAACGCCAATCGTGGGTCTAAATTAGTTCAGGCATGCTTCTGAGCCAATCATCTAGCTATAAATATTAGTTTAAACTGCGATCGTTTCAAATTCAAATAATTTAAATGTTGCTGGGTATTCCACGTATAAAATCAATCAATTTTATTGACTATTTCACAATTCATGTAATCCAAATATTAAAAATTTATAGTATATTATAGAAAGTAAAATATTTAAATTATACTTAATTTTTTAATTCTCTATGATGAAGCACTGCCTCACCTGCCTCCCCTGACGGGAATTTTCAATTCAAAAAAGTTGTTTCTAAAAATTTATAAATTTTTCCTTTTATGGCATCATTGAAATTCCAGAGTCGCTGGGGCATCGGAATATTCCCTTTGTGAGCAGTTAAGGGTTGTGACCAGGGCAACATAACAAGTTCTATTGCATTAAAATTAGTTTTTGATTAATATTTACGCTTTCCGATTTTGCAAAGCCAAAGGACCCGACGAAACGTTACGTCCTTCGTACACCATTTCCGGTTTCAACGCGATAGAAAAAAATTCATTTCGAGGGTTGTAAATCTGCCGTGCGGTCCACTGGAAAAATTAGGGGAGATATGTATTTTTTGGGTCATTACACCGGACAAACGGAACTTTGAGTTTAAAATTTATATGGTTTATTCTTCTTGCCTGTATGCTTTTTAATAAAAACAATTATTAATTCTCTACTGACATTTTTATAATTTTTGTATTATATGATTGGAACTGAATAAACCTATTTTTAATAATTAAACCTTGTAAATCACTTTTTTGGCGTTAAATTTTGATGTAGAAAAATTTATTTATCGTAGATTTTTGTCGGGGTTTTCTCGTTTTTCGTGAAGGTCTTTAAGGATAAGCGTAAAATGAGATTAAGGAGTTTTTAGCCCGTT
Source organism: Brassicogethes aeneus (assembly GCA_921294245.1). Classification (NCBI taxonomy): domain Eukaryota; kingdom Metazoa; phylum Arthropoda; class Insecta; order Coleoptera; family Nitidulidae; genus Brassicogethes; species Brassicogethes aeneus. Next base: position 5,752,028 of record OV121138.1, read on the forward strand.
TCCGGTTTGTTTATTCATGGGAATTATTATTATCTACTATGGTAAGTTTTGATAGAATAAAGGGTACAACTTTGAATTAATAGGTACATTGTTTCCAAATCCATTTTTATCAATACATGTTAATTCACGTGTTAAAAAAATCTACTTTTATAAAATATTTCTTGCGTTTTTTTATTTAATGTATTACCTAATAAAAGAAGAATATTTTTGACAATTTTGATGCCAAAATATTATATAATAAATAATCTACAATTTTTTTTATAAAACAGTTTTGTAATTCGTGCGTTTCGCGCCCTTGAAATGGCCGTATAGTCGTTTATTGGGAAATGCCTCCAATAACATGATAACACACGAAAAAAAAAGGAATAGAATCAATATTTTAAAATGGCCCCTAGATATGAATACCATACCATTATGAAATACTAAAAAAGTAAAACTTTTACTAAGTGGTAGGGTAAACCACATAGTTATTGGACACTTACGGAATATTATTTATTTAAAATTTATATATGCCGTTGTTTTAAAAATTTTAGTTTTTTTCTTATAAATATATAAAAAGGATAGTTTGTTCGGTTAAATTTTATTTACGTTTACTTAAAAATAAGAATATTTGAATTTTTAATATTAGTTTAATAAAAACATGCAAAAAAGTATAGAAATTGGACATTTTATATAGTAATTGGACACAAGGACCATAGTTATTGGACATACAATTTTTATGTAAACAGAACAACTTTACATCAAATAACATAAATTGTTAAATATTTTTTAAAGATAAATTGCTGTTTTAGGTAATTTTTTTTTATTTCGTTCTTGTAAATATCATATAATTCATATATTTCTTTCTCGGATTCCTCATCCCTTTTCCGGATTCTGAAGGTGACTACTAATTCATTGGTCTGACTTCTGAAATAGTTTGTTGCAAATATCATTAAGTGTGGTATAGTTTGTGAAGCATTTATAATGTTTAGGCCGGAACAGGATGATTTATATATATCTAATACTTTTTCGGTATGTTAAAAGTATTTTCCGAATTTATTAATTTTGTTGCCATTAGATTTTTATGTTCTCTATCATGCACTGTATTTAAATCACTGTTATTCTGCAAGATGGCCTGTGACGAAAAAATCACTATATTATCAACTCTCTAATGAATTAGTCAAAAATATCAAAGCGAAAAAGCAGCCACTAATAATTCTCGTCAACAGCACTTTGTATCCAGGACATTTAACAGTCAATTCCTATAAAATATTATTCGCTGAATCCAAAAATGTCTTCAAAAGTTATAAAAGTTTTTGAAATATAATGAATTTTACATATAATATGGAATTGACTATATCTCAAAAACTGTTTAACTTTTATAGTTTTTGATGGTCTTTTCGGATTCAGGGGACAATTTTACACAAGAATTGTCTGGTAAATGCCCGGGATATAAATGTTTAAACTATGAGGAACACATTTATACCACACACTGATCTGAACACTTTTTAGAAATATTTTTTATTGTAATTTAAACACAGCCCTGCTCTTAACAAAAAAAAACAAAAATCTTACCACCAAAGTAACGTGCGAACTTTTTTGTCCTATTTTGGACACAAAATAAAGTTTACCGACTGAGATAGTTATAAGTGTATACAGCGTCATCTAATGATTTGACTTTATGGTAACTATTTATAGAACTTTTGTTTTTACAGTATTAATGTTAATTGTCCAATAACTGTCTACTTTTTATTCTCAAGATTTTTAGTGGAGTAAAAATGAATTCTAAAATGACAAATGCATTCTAATAAAACACACCAATAAATTGTTCTGAATCGATAAACTATTTCGCTCACCTAAAAATATTTGCAGCTGAAAACAGTCCTTCCGATATCAGCATGGGGTCCCAAGCGTCCCATTCTTCGCGTTGCTTTGTTGCCAGACCGGGCTGTTGTTGAACCTGACCAAAAAAATCGCATGTCTGTGGTGTAAAGAGTAATCTTAAAATGGTGTCAAAATCCAACACCAAGAGGTGTTAATATAAACACCATGAATTATGGTTGAAAATGTTATATACAGCAAACACCAAAACGGTGTTTATCTAAAAATATTTGAGAAGTGCACCTACACAGAAAAAAAGGAATAGTTCATTTAACTATATTAATTTAGTTGACCACTAAGTATTTATTTAAATCAACTGTGGGAAGGTGAATATAAACAAAGATTAGTTTGACAGATAGTTATTTTAATTTTTTTAAATTGGTTAAATTAACCCAAAAAACTTTAGTGAAACCAACCCGCTGTGTGGTTCAGTTTACTACATATGTTGTTTGTAAAATAAGAGTTACTTCAACCTTAAGCACTCTGTTAAAACGGTTAAAACAATTTGCCGTGCATTCCTGGTTGCATAGTGTGTACCGATCGCGGCAAAGGCTGTGTGGATCACGTGATGTTCTTAAATCTCGCCTCTGTTGACTTACATGAATAGTATATAAGCTCAGGTAGTCCTTTGCTTTGGTGTGACACTACAAGTTGTTCGATACTAAAGACCTTAAATAGGCGGAAACAGCTGTCAATAGTATTTTAAGGAAGGTTCAATTTTCTGGAATAATACCACCGGTAATATACTAGTAATGCGTCAAGGAACTTCCTGTTTCCTTTTTTTTCCTTTTTTCTGTGTAGTATGATTTAATTTGACCAAAAACACATAATATTTAACACTGAAAAGGAGTTGAATTTACACCAGGTAATATTTATTTTAATACTGTGTGAAAATTAAATTTACACTATTTTAGTATTTGAATTTACACTGGACCAACGAACCATATTTAACACCATTTTGGTTTTATCGATATAGACCATGTATGGTGTTAAAATGGTCATGAAATTTTGAACAGTGTACAAGACCGTGATTTTACCTGATATATGGAGACCACTCTGAGAGCAACCGTTGCCACGTATAGCGAGTTGGTTATAAAATCTATGACATTCCACATGTCGCGGACGTACTCCTCCAGACCGACGTCCCATAGCTGCTTTATTTCGCTCCAAATTAAGCCTTAAGTAATTCAAAAATATTTATTTTTACAAGAGAACATATAAGATCATTATAAAACATCACTTAAGAGTAATACTAATATGTGACGCGCTCTGAGAAAATGGACCTCAACGCCAATTTTAGAGGAGGCGTGGCGCGCTCAAAGCATGCCGCTCTTTAGGCGCGTGCCGAAAGCAAATTCGCTTCTGTTTTTATGCGAAGGATTATATTATAAATTTATTTCAGATGAAATTAATCAAAAAATATTTTTTACACAAATTTTATACTGTTATATTTCTTTTAAAATTATCCCTGTCTCTTTCCCTTTCTCTTTCTTTTACACACAACTAAAATTTCTCACATTCCCTAGTTTATAAGAAGTTTCACTTCTACCAGGTGTACGATGCTGCACATGATTTTTTTATTTAAGAAAGTTATACGCACAGAAAAAAATCTAACATACTACCACTAGGGTTTCCAGTCCGGGATCCCGGGATCCCGAAATCCCGGGATCCCGCGGGTTTTTTGTCCCGAAAATCCCGGGATTAAAATTAGGGTTTCTGGTTCGGGATCCCGGGATCCCGAAATCCCGGTGTCTAATATTTACTTGACAGCTAAATAGGAAAATTGTTTAAAATAATTTTTTGTGTTTTCCTAACTACAAAATCCCAACAACTATCATACAAGCAATATATTCGAAAACCCAAATTCTGAAGTAATAGCGCAATTTGTCAAAAATATATCAGAAAATTTCAAAAAAACTATTACTCCAGATTCGGAATCTGATGATAAAGACATTCCTTTGTTTGAACATATAAAAAAGTCGACAGACCATTTAACTTTAAAGCAAAAACTTCAAGGCAAAACACTAAAAATCCAAAATGTCGTCTTAACACCCTGAAAGTTATTAAAAAAGAAATGACACTTTATGAAAATGGAGGATTAAGAGGTTTATATTTGCAGCAGTGTTACGAATATTTACTTACAGTACCACCTACAAGGGTGGAAGCTGAGAGAGCCTTTTCTTCGGCGGTCACATTTGCGACCAAACTTAGATCGCGCTTAAGTGACTCAACCTTAGACAGGTTGGTGTTTTTAAGAGCATATTTTATTTTTACTAAGCAAAACGTAAATGTTTACTTTTCATTTAAAAGTTCTTTGTAAAGTACTTTGTTTTAAGTATAGCTTATTTTATATTTACAAATCGTAAATGTATAAGAATTGTTTTTTGATGTATGCATTTTTATTAATTTTGTTGCTACTGTTAGATAAATAAAAACATTATTAATGTTAATCCCGGGATCCCGGGATTTGTTTTTTTTTATCCCGGGATCCCGGGATCCCGGGATTTGTTTATTTTTATCCCGGGATCCAAAAACGGGATCCCGATCCCGAAAATTGGAAACCCTAACTACCACGAAAGCGCTGTCATTAAATGCATTAAAATTGAAGCAATCTAAATTGTTATTTGCTCAATTAATTACTATAGTAATATAGTAATATATTAAACCAAAATAGGGAAATATTTTGCCTAAATGTCAAAGAATTTATTGCGTTAAATGTATACATAGTATACAATGTATGTATGTATACTATACATACAATAATAACGTTATTAAATAAATCAAAACTTTTATATTTTACCAAGTGCAAAAAACATTGGAAAGAAGAGAGTAACTACTATGGCTGTGCAATGGTACAATGAACTCCCAAATAGTATTAAGGACTTAGATGTTATAAACTTTAACAGAGCTATAAAAAATTATTTATTATCTAGAAATAACACACTTTAATTTATTTTGTATATATTGTATATTTATAGTATTTTGTTAAACACAAAAAGCCTTATTTTATTTTATATTTATGTTAACCTGTTATGAACGTTTGTTTTTTTGGGTTCAATAAATACATTAAAAAAAAATAGTATTTAATGCAATAACATTCCACCATTCTAACAAATAAATATCAATATGAATATCAATAGATTTAGGAGCGATATCTTTTGTTGTTAATTTAAAAACAGTAAACGATTATAAACTAAGTGCTAACTACCTATTGGTAATATAGGAACTGTTATTCAGGAATACGGATTACAAGATCCCATTGGTTTAATGACTCACCCATTCATGCTATGCTAGCGTTTTTTTTTGTGCATAGAAACTATATCATGCTCTCGAACTTTTTCTGTTTGTTACTGAAAAACAAACAACATGTTTTTGGCAATAAATTAAGTTATTTCAAGTTTTTGTTATTTAAAATTCCAGCAGTAAAGTTTGTTTAAGGGGGCCCTTGAAAACTTTACTACCAAGGAGTTAAGTTTCCTTACCTGGGACTAAATTATGCGAATAGGCGACTTTAACCGAATAAACTAAGAAGTGAAACCGTTGGCTTTGATGAATTTTAAATAGGACGGAAAAAACAACATCCAGATGGATGCAAATACGCCATTTTTCAAAAAAAAAATCGAAAAAGTCCAAATTTGTAAAAAACGGCTTTAAAATAAAAATATAGTTATAAAAATTTAACACAAGTTTTATATATTAATAATCTTGTAAAATTCGGTCAAAAGTTACATTATTTTGTAAATTATTCAATGCATCTTTTTAATTTTAGTACAATTGTTAACATAAGTTTTGTGTGTTAATATAATGACCTTGATTTTGTAAAAGTATAACTTAATTGAATCAGTAGGGGCGAAATTATACTAGTTTAACCTACAGGTATAGCACAAACAACACGTAATTGATAAGATTTAATACCCTGGAATCTTAGTTACTCACAATATGAAAACAACAAGTTTTTTTTAATTTTGTAATGTTTATTTTGCCAGAAAAAAAGTAAAAGCACATTGACTCTTTCCGAAATTTTCAAGTGTTAACGCTTTTTTTTGAAGACGTTTTAAAATTTTAGTTCTTTGCGTCACTGTAATAAAAACTAATGTTTTTTCAAAATCTCAAGCATAGTAATAAGAACGTCATGATGTACTTTTTTTTGGACGGCAGATTAAAGAAAATGTTGACATGATAAAAAAATTGACAGACTTACCACTAACATAGGCCAAAATAATCCATTCAACTAAAAAAGGTCGTGCACCTCTTTTTGTATATTCATCTGTATCTTCGGCCAATGAAAAAAGTAGTTGCAAGTATTGTCGCTGTGATGCCAATATTAACATGACTGAAAGAGAATCATCATTATATGGATATGGATATTTTTGAATTTTGTTGATCCAAGAGTCTTTGTTGTTTCACTTGAATTGTTGAATCGTCTCAGGATGGTTCACAATATTAATGTGGTGTCAACGATTTTTTGAAAATTTGAGTCTATGTAAACCACCCTAAGATGTAAAATTCAATTCAAATCAAATCCAATGGGGTAGTTAAATTTTTTCTGACCTATACTTTTTATGGTTTTATTCAAGGCGTTTTGTAATATTAAACATTTCTGTGAAATCAGAATTTCAATTGAGTTTACCGTTTTCGAGATATTTACAAAAAATATAAATTTTTATGACGTCACAAACCTCGCCATGTGACCAACATTCTAAGATTTCTATTGGTTGAAAATTACCCTGTTGTCAAGTTGTCTTGTTAATGATTTCATTCGGATATGTCAGAAAATACCCGAAGAGGTTATGTACAAATACTGTCACTGTCAGTTGAGTGAAAGATGGTCACCAAATTCATTAAGTACCTATCTTCCTTATTACGAGGTATCATATTACTGTTTGATATTTTAGATATATCTAAAAGAATATAAAGAACTAGGCATTATACTAATGAAATGCATTTACGACAAAATATGATTATAATTATAGGTACTTACTTTATTTGTTTAAAAGCTCCAATGTTCAATGTAACCAACCATTCCACAAGATTCCTCTGCTTTGGAGTCCGTTATTAATAAATCATTTATCTAATATCAATTACAAATAACATAACAAAAACATTGATTTTCAATAATCTAAATTTAAAAAAAACATAACCCTAAAAAAAGAAACGTCAAAAAATCAATTCTTCTTCTTCTCAACTAAAATTATAGATCAAGTGGTTTTAAAACTAAAATATTATAACGTGGCGCCATCTATCGTAAGAATCTTAAACTAAACACACTGGCAACCATAGAAAAAGCAGGCAACGTTGTCAATAGCCTAGTGACGTAATTAGGAGATTTTTTTTGTAAATATCTCGAAAACGGTAAACTCAATTGAAATTCCGATTTCACAGAAGTGTTTAAAATTACAAAACGCCTTGAATAAAACCATAAAAAGTATAGGTCAGAAAAAATGTAACTACCCCATTCTGCTACTTACATAAAAAAGTGAAGTAGGACGCAGAATGGCATATGAACTTGATGAACGGCTTGCGCATCGTTAGGCCGATGACGGAGTGCGGGGCTATGATGTAACAAATGGAGAATAATGGGAACAGCATGCCGATACGGACAATTTCGATGGCCTGAAGAAACATGTTCTTGCGCCTGAAACCGGGAAGACCCTCGTACCAGATCGATGCCAGCAGTTGCTGGACGTTGGAATGGGCCACAAACTACAAATTAAATAATTCGTTATTCTCCTAAACATTTTCATCTTCGAGCGGTCTATAAATTAAACCTTATTTTCGTCAACACTCAACACTGAAGTGATTAATCTTGCTCTAGGCGCATACAAATCATAATTAGTGTTAGGAGTCAGTCACACTGCTTTAACCTCACTTTCTACTTTTAAAAATTGTACCTTAATCAAATAAAATTGGGTTTAATTTCTGAAAAACATTAACTTGAAAATACTATACATTAAATAGCCTATAACTTTTTTGTTATTAGGTTTTTTGTCATTCGGTGGAATTTTTGGAATAGAATAAAACACCCTGTATATATGCCATTTTATTTGTTTCGTTTGTTTCTTTGTTTCGTTTGTTTTGTTTCATTTGTTTGTTTCATTTGTTTTATTTGTTTCATTTGTTTCGTTTGCTTCGTTTCATTTGTTTGTTTAATTTGTTTCATTTGTTGTATTTGTTGTATTTGTTTCATTTGTTTCATTTGTTTCATTTGTTTCATTTGTTTCATTTGTTTCGTTTGTTTCTTTTGTTTCGTTTGTTTCATTTGTTTCATTTGTTTCGATTCGTTTGTTTGTTTAATTTGTTTAATTTGTTTCATTCGTTTCATTCGTTTCATTCGTTTCATTCGTTTCATTCGTTTCATTCGTTTCATTCGTTTCATTCGTTTCATTCGTTTCATTCGTTTCATTCGTTTCATTCGTTTCATTCGTTTCATTCGTTTCATTCGTTTCATTCGTTTCATTTGTTTCATTTTTTTATTTATTTTATTTATTTTATTTATTTTATTTATTTTATTTATTTTATTTATTTTATTTATTTTATTTATTTTATTTATTTTATTTATTTTATTTATTTTATTTATTTTATTTATTTTATTTATTTTATTTATTTTATTTATTTTATTTATTTTATTTATTTTATTTATTTTATTTATTTTATTTATTTTATTTATTTTATTTATTTTATTTATTTTATTTATTTTATTTATTTTATTTATTTTATTTATTTTATTTATTTTATTTATTTTATTTATTTTATTTATTTTATTTATTTTATTTATTTTATTTATTTTATTTATTTTATTTATTTTATTTATTTTATTTATTTTATTTATTTTATTTATTTTATTTATTTTATTTATTTTATTTATTTTAGGGGAGAGTAGGGATATTTGATCCCCAGGGAGACTTGATCCCCCATTTGAAATTAGCGCCCCAATAACTTGTACCGAATTTGGTTGGCAACACTGGTTGCGTGCCATGAACTTTAAGTAAACAAGCTACATTAAATTACGTGGGTATCGCTTGCTGTAAAATTGTGATGTTATTTTGTTTTTCTGGTAGTTAAAGATCTTTTAAGGTAAGCACTATATTTTTTATTACGTAGTCTATATAAATATGAAATAGTTTTTGTTATGGTAGCGGTGTTATGTGGTCCTCTAAGTGAAATTTTACGTAGTTTGTGCTACGTTATTGAGGTTAGGTTTTGTTTTATTTCCTTTTCAAACATTTAATGTGCTTTCGGGAGACTTGTTCCCTTCTTGTTAAGGGAGATATGATCAGGGGATCAAGTCTCCCTATCGAGTTTTAATTGTAATAAAATATTATAATTTCAGATGCCGAGGAATTACAAACGCAAAGATGGTGCAAAAAAACGTGTTCAATATAACCCCGAAACTGTAGATGCAGCTATAACTGCAGTGAAAAATGGGGGGTCTTTAAAAGGCACTGCCAAACTTTTCAAAATCAACGTTATGACGCTCAAAAGAATAATTAGAAGGGGAGAAAACTGCTTGCCTGGATTTAAAAAAGCTCAAATTTTTACTAGTGAAGAAGAACTGCAGCTTTCTGAGTATCTTATCCAAGCATCCCGCTTAAATCATGGTTTAACCCTTAAAAAATTTCGCGAACTTGCCTTAGAGTTCGCTAGGGCAAATAATAAAAATATTCCTCCCTCTTGGGATATAAAAAAAATTGCGGGCAAGGATTGGGCAAAAAGTTTTAGGGAGAGACACAAACGTCTGTCTCTTAGAACTCCTGAGCCGACTAGTCTTGCCCGTAGCTCAGCATTTAATAAATTTACCGTAAACACCTTTTTTGAAAAAATGCGATCTACTCTTGAAAAGTATAGGTTTACACCTGAAAAAATTTGGAATCTTGATGAAACTGGGGTTACGACTGTTCATAAGCCAGGAAAAATCATTGGAGAGAAAGGTGTTAAACAGGTAGCAAAAGTGACATCGGGCGAGAGAGGACAGCTCTTAACCGTTTGTTGTGCAGTAAATGCATGTGGAAATAACGTCCCCCCCTTTCTTATTTTCCCACGTGTGAACTGGCAAGATCGCATGCTAAAAGATGCACCTCCTGGTTCCGCAGGAGCTCCTCATCCATCTGGGTGGATGACAAGAGAAAACTTTCTCAAGTATCTGCAACATTTTCAGAAGCATACCAATTGCAGCCCTGACAACAAACATTTAATTATTTTTGACAACCATGATAGCCACGTAAATATTGAAGTTATAGATTTTGCACGAGACAATGGTATTATCCTACTAACGCTGCCACCACATACATCACATAAGTTGCAGCCACTGGACCGAACTGTTTTCGGACCTTTGAAAACATACTACAACTGCGCTGCATCTGATTGGATGACCAATCATGGAGGAAAAAATATAACAATATACGATATTCCCGGCCTTCTTGGAGAAGCTTATCCCAAAGCTTTTACTCCAGCAAATATCCTAAGTGGCTTCAGAGTATCTGGAATCTACCCATTCAATTCAAATATTTTTAGAGATGATGAGTTTTGTGCAAGTTTGGTGACTGATAGGCCAAACCCTATGGAAGAAACTTCAGATTGTGTTGATACAGAATTTCCTAGAGTACGATCACCTAGTCCTCAACCCGGGCCATCTGGCCAAAGTCATCAATTGCCAGTTATAAATTCTATATCAACAATAGTCTCTCCAAAAGAAGTTTTACCATTTCCGAAGGCTCCACCGAGAGTCGAGAAACAAACGAAAGGTCGTAAACGAGGTCGATGTAGGATTTTGACTGATACACCTGAGAAAGTGGAATTAGAAGCAGAACAAGCAGAGCGTGACAAAAAAGCTTCAAGTGTGAAGAAGAATTTTACCAAAAAAAAGAAAACTGAGAAAAGAAGTAGAAAGATAGAACAGTTAAAGGGTGACAGTTCCGAAGATGAACAGGTGTGGGAAGCCAGTGACGATAGCTTAGATGACATCGATCCATTTTTAGTTTCTTCAGACGACTCTGAAGTGGAGACGGATGATTTTTTTGAAGTGTGCACCCCTAAAATTAAAGACTTTGTATTTGTTGAGTTTAGCAAAAAGAAGGGAACAACTTATTTTGTGGGGCAAGTGACCGAAGTTGACCCAACACCTTCTGAGATGTTGGTAAACTTCTTACGGAAGAAAGAGGCACATTTTTACTTCCCCGCAACTAGAGACGAGGGGCTTGTGTTAAAAGAGAATGTCAAAAAAGTTTTGCCAATACCTGATGTCAGACGTGGTCACTACAACTTTAACATAAAATTTCCCAATGTTTGTTTTGGTTAAACTTTTAAAATACTTTAAAATAAAATTTGTCCAATGTTTGTGTTGTTAAACTGTTAAAATTTAATTCATTAAAAATACCCCATACTTCCATACTTTGTAAATCTATCCATTTTTTATGAACCCCCTTCATGAAAACGCATTATTTTAAGAAAAATTAACATGATCAACTCTCCCGGCATGGGAGATCAAGTCTCCCTGATAGAGGGACACTTGATCCTATTTGCAATATAATATTTATTAAACGTTTTTTACTTTGTAGAAGCATTTTTTATCACTAATTAATAGTTAGCGTTTGTGCTAAGGTTTTTATAATGGAATGAATCCTTAATAAATCAGAAATATATTCTATGGTAAAAACTAGATTCAAAAAACTAAAAAGGGGATCAAATCTCCCCCCTCTCCCCTATTTATTTTATTTATTTTATTTATTTTATTTATTTTATTTATTTTATTTATTTTATTTATTTTATTTATTTTATTTATTTTATTTATTTTATTTATTTTATTTATTTTATTTATTTTATTTATTTTATTTATTTTATTTATTTTATTTATTTTATTTATTTTATTTATTTTATTTATTTTATTTATTTTATTTATTTTATTTATTTTATTTATTTTATTTTATTTTATTTTATTTTATTTCTTTATCTACTTGTTTTTTAGTTATTTTAACTATTCCACATTTTAGATTGTTTTTTTGTTGTAGGTATTTGAGCCTATTGATATTCTAGCATCCCTCGTAACCTTGTAAACGTGTAAAAAACTGCTTAACCAGCTCTGTGCGCACCTGAGGACCTTTTCGAGTGGCCATCCGCCACACTGTAAGCATAAAAAGAAGGCAACAACCCCGAATTGTGCCACCCCCATTTATATATTTTTATAAAAATGCACCGCCGCTCCGCTACCTACTTCGGTCGGTTGGTTTGTGTGTTATGAGCAGGTTAAAGGTAAACGATCTGACAAGATTTATGGATTTGAGGAGCGAGCAAACTTAATGGAGGGCATAATTTGTCTTCGGCGTACAATTTGTGCGATACAAAGTGGGTTTTTTCCAACGGAGTGTCATTTTTTGTTTACTGTTATCAGTTTTTGACAGGCATTATTAAAATGTACTTTTTTTGTAAATCGCGCTATAAAAACTAATGAGGTATTTTTAATTTTAATATTCTGTTTACGTTGTGTACAGTATGAGTCATAATAAATGTCATTTAGATTATAGTGTCACGAAAATGTACAGGGTGATCCCCTATAATGTCGCCCTCCTTTAACTAAGTACCCCAAAAAATTTAAGTATGGTTATGTAGGTACTGAAAAATACTTTTTTTCTTCGTATAAAAAAATTAGAAAATTGATCAGTATACAGGGAAAAACAAAAAGATTATTTTTTTTCAAATGATTTATTTATTTTATATTTTTCATTTGAAACGTTATCATCAAATATTTTTTACGAATCAAGCAGCCCTAGTATGACAAAATGTTTATTGAAAATAAATAACTATAGTGACATTATAACAATATTAATTGTTAAGTGAGTAAAAATGCCGTATTCAGTCACAGGAAGACAAACTATTTGAACTTTTATCTTACAAACAATTTAAATATTTCAGAAACGGTTGAATTTAGGTATATGGTATATCATATAACTTATGCTTAGAATTTTACAAGGAATCGAAAAATAAATTTATACATATGGTGATCACTTGAAAAAAAATAAAATTTTGGTTTTTCCCTGTATACTGATCAATTTTCCATTTTTTTATACGTCGAAAAACAGTATTTTTCATTATAGGGGATATAGGGGATACATCGTTTTTGGGACAACCTAAAAAATGCATTAGGTATTCAAAATTATCAAAGGACTTTTTTAAATAATGAAAAATCTATAAATTATTTTTTATTTTAAAAAGCACAAAAAAATAAAAAAATCTGTAAACATATCAAAACAACAATGATTTAAAAAATAATGAATATAATCTATAAAATTCTCTACAATTTTAAAAACAACAGAAATTAAATCCCTTATTAATCCTCAAAATTATTAAAATAGAAACAGTTTTTTTTTAAATAATGAAAACCAAAATAATATGAAATTAGTAAACGCACAAAAAAAATAAAAAAGACAAAATAAAAAACACCAAAAACGCAAAAAAATGTAAAGGACATTTTATAAAATATAAAAATCCGAAAAAATGTATTAAAGCTTAAACGTAATTTATTTATTATTTTTATTATTAAAATACAAGCAATGATGTAAAAAAAAAGTTAAAAGTAATGAAAAATCTATAAAATTGTTTAAAATGTTAAAAACCACAAAACACTAAATCCCTCTTTAATCCCAAAAACTATCCAAATGTAAAAAGGATTTAATTTTTTTAATAATTAAAAATGTATACAATTATTTAAAATCTAAAAACCTAAATAAATCTTAAAAACAACAAAACTGTAAAGAATAACAAAAAAATATAAAATCGTCAACAAAAAAGTTGGTGCATTATTTTCGGAACACCCTGCATAAAATATAAAAATCTCTAAAAAAGCTTAAAATAATGCATTAACCCTCAGAATTACCAAAATGAAAAGTAATCAAAAAATTTAAAGGGCATTTTTGGAACATCCTGTATAAAAAATAAAAATACCTACCGTAAATACGGGTGGCTTTAGCTCACTTTCAAACTAAAGCTTAAAATTTTTGTGGTTTTAACAATCCTAAACATTAAATTTTGTATACCAAAATTTGAGTCTAGAGTTGCTCTTTCATAATAACTATGTCATAATATTACATAGGGCTGAGTTTCAAAAATAAAAATTAAAAACTGGGTGTGCGGGTTACTTACTGTCTCACAGTGTATTTTCCGTATAAAATGAATTCAATATTATATTTTATTTTTATTAGACACGTGTTAGCAGCGACATATATCTATTGCAAGGGATTACCGATAAAAAAATAAAAAATCGACCTGTAGTTAACCAAGGATCATCATTCCAATGGATTGCGCATAATATAGAAATTGTAACGCGTGTATTTCTATAGAAATACAGAAACTCTTATAAGAGTTTTGCACTGATGCGATATATACAATTTTAAAGTGTAATAAATCCCATTTCTTTCTTTAAAACACTGATTTTCCTGTAATATAAACTCAATAGAATCGCTCAATTGACAGGTTTAGACCAACAAATTATAAATGTTAATTTTATCGAGCGCGAAAAGATTTTTCATAAATGGGTTAAAGTCACCCGCGGGGTGCAAAGTCACCCGTGTTTACGGTATAGGTTTTTTTTTTATAAAAATGCACCAAATGAATTTCCTTATTAAAGAGCAAACAAGTATTACAAAAAATTAAAAGTAATGAAAATCTATAAAATTATTTAGAATGTTAAAAACCACAAAAAAAAACTAAATTCCTCATTAATCCTAAAAATTATTAAAAATTTTTTTATAATAAAGATGTATAAAATTCAAGAATAACAAAAAAATAATATATAAACAAATAATTACCGTTACAATTATAAAAAAACAAAGAAGTATTGAAAATTAATGAAGAATTTATAAAACTAGGTATAGTTAATATATTTAAAATGTTAAAAACACATAAAACTAAATTCCACATTATCAAACTTTTTTATAATGAAAAATGTACAAAATTATCTAAAATCTGAAATACTAAATAAATCTTAAAAAACACAACAAAACTGCGAAGAACAACAAAAAATTCTAAAATCGCAAACAAAAATAATAAAGGTTATTTTTAAAATGTCGACGTTGGTGTAAAAATCTCTAAAAATGTATGAAAGCTTCAAAAAAACGCAACCACCCTCGAAATTATCAAAATGTAAACAAGTGTTTAAAAATGTTCAAAATAATGAAAAACCTATAAAACCACAAAAATCTAAATAAATTGTCAAAAATAAGAGCAAGAAAATAAAACAAAATTGATATGACCCTTAAAATTTCTATAAAATTGTATAAAAAAATCTTGACCATCTCGCTGTAAAACCTCTAAATAAATCTTTTAATACCACGCGCATAAAAATAATAAACCGAAAATCCTACCTTTTTCTGTCGAAGCTTAATGGCCAGTTTAAGACGATTTAGGTGCATCCTGTCCCCGTGTTCGAAGGCAGGTCCTGTAGGGTCGTGATTCAAAAGGACCTCCAATTCGTAGGAGCTCCTGGTGTGATCTAGGAGGGCAGTGGCGAAGTCCTGACACTGCTTTCTCAGTTCCTGATACTCGCTCTTGAATTCGTGTTCCATAAAACTTAGCCTGAAAAAATGTTTGATGCGAATGTTGTGATTTGATTTTAAAATACATTTCTGATAATTCTGATAGTTTCTTAAGAAAGAAAATTACACTGTCGGTTCTAATTTATAAATAGGACCTTTTTGTACACTGAGAAAAATAACGCATTGAGTCAACGTTAAGTTTTTCTGGTTAAGAAATATTTGCATAAAATTAAACACTTTTATGTTTAATGAATGCTTGATTGAAGATTTAAAAGGTTTTTAACCATTTTTGGTTAAGTCAAAAGATGTTGTATATGGGTGATTCTACAAAAGTTGGGCAACTTTTGACCTCATTTTGTTTATATAGTTTTCTGAGAAAATTAAACAATATTTTGTTATGAGAACATAGATAATATAATAAATATACTGTTCCAGGCCGGGCCAGTCACTTTTTCAAACAGTTTCTGAAATATCTAAATTTAAATGCAAGGGAAGTGACGAGTATACCAGGGTACTAATTAAATACATAATTTATTGGAAAATATAAGATTTATTGCAACTTTGAGCATATTATACATTTTACATAAAATCAAATAATACCACACATCAGTGGCGGCTGGAGGATTTTGGGTAAATCGATATCTCAATTATTAGAAATGGACCCACACCAAATTTATATGAGTTTATAATGACATTAAATAAACAAGATAACCGAAACATCGAACATGGAACTGACGACACGGTACTGATGAATGGGATACAAATTTGATATTATAATTAGGAATTAAGTATTTTACTGATATTTTTTATTAGTGGATGCTACTTATCAACAAATCACATATAGCCTTATATAAATTACAATGAAATATATATACGTAAGAAAATAACTACTCACCACAGTACTGGAATTTTGACTGGAACTATACAACTTCGCCGCTTGCATTGTTTTCAAGATGACTGCATGACATGTCGTGCAAAGGGCGGTAGATAATTTTTTTTCCAACACTTGAGTTAAAACGAGAACTTGACGTTTAAACTTCAATATTTCACAGGAATTTTGAATTTTAACATTGGACACAGAACTGACGGGTAAAAGTGAGTACAATGATTATCAAAAATATGAAAAATACACTATTTAAGGTTTTATAGTTTGTAGTGAAATTGAAAATTTTTAGATAAATTGAATATATTTTAAAATAAAATCACTCAAATATTTGATTCAGGAGTTGTGACACGCCAAGGTACTGATGTTTTGAATATTTATTATGTTTTTCTTTTAAAAAATTAAATTAAAATTGGGTGGACAAGTAAACAAAACCTGGATCTTTTGTAATATACTAAATATTTACAAAAAATATTAAAATACCTACACTATTGAGTCAATAGTCAATAGTATTGAGTCAATACTATTGACTATTGACTTTTGTCGAATCACCCATAAACATGTTAAGTTAAGCAATTTTCGTTTGATTCTTTTTCTCAGTGTAACTTCTTAAACTTTTTGAAATTG
Source organism: Brassicogethes aeneus (assembly GCA_921294245.1). Lineage (NCBI taxonomy): Eukaryota > Metazoa > Arthropoda > Insecta > Coleoptera > Nitidulidae > Brassicogethes > Brassicogethes aeneus. The sequence continues at coordinate 5,768,921 of OV121138.1, forward strand.
TGTAAAAAAATGACTGATACGGTTTTATATCCCAACATTTTTTTAAATATAAGGTGACTTCTCTCAATCTCAAATTTAAAAATGTAGGTATTACTTACCTTCGCAGCTCCCAGGATAATTCAAAAGCGGTAAGGATTGGATCCTTCGAGGATAACGCTATCAAAGAGGGAGACGCCAGGGCTCTGTAGGCGTTTATCCTGCTCCTGGAATGCCTGAGGGAGTCTTCAAACCGGGATGTTACGCATTCGTCGCACCCGCATCTGACGAAAAATAGTTTGTAGGTAGATTGAAATGCTGTTTTCTTTTTAATTTAGTTATTAATTCATATCATTACAATAATGTGTTGATTGGGTATATTAAGCTTTATGGCGTTTTATGTAATTGGGAATAAGTGAGGTTATATTCGTAAATAAAATTGACTTTAAATTCTTCGTTGTGTTCGTCGTAGATAACAGTGTATTAAAAATTAAAAATTCTATAAAAAATTGTTTTATAAAGTTCATTTTTATATCTGGACTGCGGCAACGTTGCAAATTTAGGGTTTTGGTTGGTAAATACAGTTGTCAAGTTGGTCGCTTTGATTAAAACAAACTAAGCTAGTTATAAATCTAATTGTGGTTATGTATAAATTATTGTAGTTCACATTGTGCAGTTGTCAAGTTGAGTTGTCGAAATTCGTAGTTAAAAATGCAATTAATTTGGCTTTGGTGGTGCTTGGATGAGTAAAATCATATAAAAAAAGTAGTTAAATATAGGTTGCTTTACGGCCCAGAAGAGAAAGTATTCCTAGCGGATAATAATCTTCGCTTTGAAAAGTATTTATATAAAAGAAATTAAAAATTTTTGTAAACGTAAATGTTGTCCAATGGTGAATAATGTGAAAATAATGGTAATAATAATAATAAAATAATTCGTTTCTTTTTTACTCCAAAAATCCATAAGGCGATGTACTTTTTCTTCCATTGTGGCATTTGGCATAATTTCATCAAAATGAAGTTTTGCCGTCAAAAAGGCTTTTACATTCGAATTCATTGCTATTATTTTTGGCATAATTATATTTTTATTTATAATTGACAAGTAAATTATCAATAATAAATATTATTGTCAATTTGACAGTGTCATAGTATTTAATTAAATTCTTTAGCAGAAGTACTATTTTTAAATAATAAAAATACTAAGTCAAACTGGCATAAGCCACCAACCCAACAAAAAAACACGAGTCCAAATAAAAAAAATGAACTGTACCTTGTATTTAATTTGGTCGAATTTTACTTTACATAATTGGTGTCACAGTCATATATTCGCCATGGCGACCTTAATTTATTTATTTACAATAAGCGGCTGTTAATGTTAAATAGCTAAAAAGGGATTTTCTTTGGTGTTAAACAAAATTTATTGTCAGAAAAGTCTCATAAGTACTAGAAAAATCATAAAAATATTATAATCAATAGGGAAAATATTATTTTACTAGTATGCTGTTTAAAGTAGCCAACCTATAAAATCAAAATTTTGGGTGGGGTAAAGTACCTCATTACAGCAGCGAAAGCGGTGTTACAATGAAGTCATTATGAACGCAAAGTAGATAAAACATTATATTTAGTTATAATTTAAAAAAGGTCATAACATTATTGATTTGAAACTGCTTAGTAAAAATTTATATTTTCTTTCCATTTATTAGCTTTAAGTAAAAACATAAATTCCATTCAAAAAAGAAAATGTCTGAGAGCAAAACTTGTTGAAACAATTTAAATATTTATAGGATTACAGTAACGTAAAACTGAAATACGCCAGATAAATTTAAATATAGAAATAGCAAAAGCAAAAGCTATGAGGGTGAAAAAAAGTTTTAGAGGGCTGTTTTGTTTAAGAAAATTGATTATTTGGAAGTTTCTTTCGGGGATATTAATTGCACGTTTTTGTTTGAGATTTTAGATCATTAATAACGGTACGCGAACATTTTTTCGTTCGCACTTTTCAAGAGGGCCTCTTAACGCTGGAGAAAATCATTAGGAATGATTTATTGCAATAAAGTATAAATAAAATTCACTCACTTTTATTTGTAAAATGTAAAGAATAATAAAAACATCATCCTAACATCCTATTTTTGGTATTCCGGCATTTATATGTTTATTTTCAAATTTTATTCAAATTTATTTCTATATTTTTTATTAATTACCTTTTTTTTCTAATGTAAAGAAAATATGTATATTTGTATATATATATATTAGGGTGGTAAAAATCTTGTTGAAAATTCCCTGAAAATTTGAGTCCTTAATATTAACTCAAAGTACTCTACCAAAGCCTATAAAGATTTCCCATTTAAAATGCACGTAAAATTTGATTTTTTTTTAAATATCTATATCTCAGCCGCATTTTATGCTATTGGATTGTTTCAAAAAAAGATTTATGTGCCATAGCTGTAATCTGCACCTGTAGGATGGTACGGGTCACTAAATCTTATTTTAGTGAAAAATTCTCATATTTTTGAAGATATTTCAAAAGTGACTGGATTCCTTGAAAAAATGGAAAGGACAAACTTGTAGAAAGGTCTTATCAGTTGAATCGCTAAGATTGATATTTGTTGAGATATAAAGCGTTTACATTGACATTTTATGACATTTTCAGGATTTTCGTACCAAACTTTTTATAAATGATGATTTTCAATTGTTTATCAGTACAATTTTATGTAATTACGTTTTTTCTACAGTCGGGTGATTAGAGAAAAATAAATAACTAAAACAATCAAGCTAAATTATTAATAAAATAACATGTTGTATGTAATACACCTCGTTATATCAATTTTTAGGTTAGATATATCTTTTCTCTTTAAAGTTATGTGAAAATAAATTATATATTGAATATAGAACAATAAATATTGAACATTGAAGATATTAATAATAGATAAGTTTTATTTTGTTGGTATAAGCATAGGTTTAAAAAAATTCTGGCTCCTTCTTTGTTATTGTTGCTTTCGTATTTCGTTTCTCGTATGAGGGACCAAATTTAATCACCAATCATGACTGCATCCCAGAAGCCGTGATTCCGCCGCTCCATGCTCATTACGTCGCCCAGATTGTCCGGGTTATTTACGCACTCGAACTCCCTACTTCTTTTACTCATTTCACACTTTTTATCAACTAAATAAAACCATGATAAAAATACCTTGTTGAAATATGAAAAAATAGCAGTAAAATGTCACTATGCCAAACTTTTGAATAATTATTTCGGTGAAAAAAGTACCTACGTACGTAAACATCTCAAAAATTCCAATATGAACTTTACTTAGATTTTCATTAAAGAATAAACATATTACAAAATAAAAGAACAAAATAAAATAAAAATCGTCAAAAAGCTGAATTTTCATCTTCCACTAAAAAATTCATAACTTCGCTATTTTTTCATGTATTTTTATTAACATTAGCTTGTTTATTTTGTGAAAATGTCAGCTTCACGAAAAAAAATTCAAACTGGAGTTATCTGTTTGATTTAAACCCTTCTCAGAACAATATGTAAATTTTCGACCTCAATTTTTGCCATAAAAACGAATTTTTTAAGTTATATAAATCGATAGTGTCAAAATACTTATCCGATAACAAAAGTATGTAAAAGAAAGTTTTAGAGGGCTTGTTTGACCAAATCGATTAACTATATTTCAAGCTATACTCAAAAACGTCAAAACACCTCCAAAAATTGAAAAAAAAAAATAATTGAAAATTTACATTTCAAAAACGCTTCCAAAAATAAAAATTTAGTGTGTTTTTTGTGTTTAGTGACCCATGGGTCAAAATACATGGGAAAATTATAATGGGATATGGTGGGCAGAATTTTATTTTTCGATTTTGTAAACTTGTGTTACCTATTAATTTTACGAAAAAAAGTTATTCATATATGAATATATATATTATATCACGAGAACTATGAATTTAATCGGTTAAACTAGGCTCAGTAGTTTTTTGTTTGGTTTTTGTTGGAAAATGTTGAATGCAAAATAATTTAAAAAAATCACGAGACCGCGTAGCGGTCGAGGGGTTTTATTTTTAATTATTTTGCATGAAACTATTTTCCAAAAAGAAAAATCAAATAAAAAACTTACTGAGCATAGTTTGACATTAAATTTATAGGTTGAGTGATGAGATTATTTCTCGAATTAAAGGAAAGTATTTGACAATTCATAAAATCTGACTTATGTGTCAAAATTTATAAATATTTTTTTAAAGAAAATTCCATTAATTTAAGGTATGTAATAAGTAATAATTGATATTTCGAAAACTAGATAACTTATTTTTTATTGTTTTTTAAAAATTTTTTGTTAAAACTTGTAAATAACACCATATAATCGTAAACAAAATTTTTTGATTGGTTCATATTATATTGAGGGAAATAATCTTTATAAAAAGTTCTGCATGTTTTAAAATCTAAAATAATATCTCAAATTTTTTAAATTTTATAAATGAAACATAGTTTTAATGTTTGTTCTATAATTAAGATTTTCTCCATTGTAAAAAACCTAAATTGTGTTTTTGGCCGTTCCAAAATGTGTATAATATAAACCAGATCACCCTGTATAATTATCTCAACGAAGGGAATAATTACCATTTGTAATTTTGTTTTTAAGTCAAAATAAAAACTATAAAATATCTTTAATAGTCGCACTCGGGAGGTTTTTCCCATTTTAAAACTTATCATCATAAAACCCCGTCGCATCTTAAAGTGCAATTGCTACAAGAAATCCGCACAAAAGGACTACAAAATCCTTATCTTTATCCTCAGCCATCTTATAAGAAACTATCAGCTTTATAAATTCACCTTCGACAAAAGTATACTTTAACCCTAAAACACTCCCCCGAAAAAGGAGAGAAATAATCGAAGAAAAAATCCTTTTTTACCATCCGCAGAAAATGTACTTGACACACTTCGAATTGATATCTCCTGTTCTGTAAATTTAATTTTAAAATCAAAGAGAAAATTGGCATCGGCAATTTCTTACGCTGATAAAAATGATGGTAAATTACATATATTTATATATATTATTATTAAATCCATGCATAAAAATATAAAAAACATTTTTAACCCACTTCTGTTTAATTTAATTTAAGGTCTAAAATACACTCACAGCCAAAATAATCGATCCACACAAATTTTCGATGAATTTCAATCGCAAATAACTTTTTTATTTGATGTCGGATTTAAACGAATATTAAAGAATATTGTTGATAAATTAATGTAAAATCGCTCACATTAAAATAATAAAAAATAGATGTACGTTTATAATATACAGGTTTAAACAAAAAGATGTTTTTAACCATAAGTTTAAGACACTCTGTAGAGTGGCAAAACCGTATATTGTTCTAAATTAAGTTATTTATCAAGTCACATCTATTCTTAACAGTTTTGTTTTTGGTTCACCTAGATATATTTATTTTTGTGGAAAATATGGATTTTTTTAAAAAATATTGCAATTTCCAATATTTTTTCTGTATGAAGAACTAAGGTTGCTATGGTCCATCTATAGGCTATGAAGGATGACAGTGACAGTTTTGTTGAATCATCCCATAATTGGACATGTCATACACGGCTTTCAAAAGCTATCAAATTGTTTTTTTCAAATTAATGTTTAAATTTTGAGGTGTCTTCTTACTTTAAAAAATATCCGACTGATGTTGCCAGTTCCATTAATTTAATCCAGGATGGACGATCACAGTATTACATGGCAAGTGTTTTAAACGTCACAAGAAGTAAAGTACAAAGGGCAACATCAGTCGGAGACATTTTTAAAAGTAAGAGGACACCTCAAAATTAACATATTAATTTACAAAAAACAATTTGATTGCTTTTGAAAGCTGTATATGATGTCCAAGTATGGAATGATTTAACAAAACTGTCACTGTCATCCTCCATAGGCTATGGATGGACCATAGCAACCTTAGTTCTTTATACAGGAAAAATATTGTAAATTGCAATGTTTTTTTTAAATCCATATTTTCCACAAATATAAATATATCAAGGTAAACCAAAAACAAAACTGTTAAAAATATATGTGACTTGATAATTAAAATTTAATTTAGAACAATATACTCTACAGAGTGTCTTAAACTTATGGTAAATAACATCTTTTTGTTTAAACCTGTATATTATAAACGTAGGTACGTCTATTTTTTAGTAATTTTTAAAATGTGAGCGATTCTCCATTAATGTATCTACAATATTCTTTAATATTTGTTTAAATCAGAAATCAAATAAAAAAGTTATTTGCGATTGAAATCCATCGAAAATTTGTCTAAATAGAAGAATTTTAAGATATATCGAGTGTGAATGCGGAAGTGGAAGCGAATGCGGAAGTTGATGCGGAAGTGGATACGGAAGTTGATGCGGAAGTGGATACGGAAGTTGATACGGAAGTGGATGCGGAAGTTGATGCGGAAGTTGATGCGGAAGCGGATGCGGATGCGGAAGTGGATGCAAATATTTTAAGGCCGACAGTATGCCGACGACAGTATTAATGCGGAAGTTCCGCGATGCGAATTTATGCATCATCCGCAAAAAAACCACCCCTTTCTCCCGACTCACCTGACGTCGTGAGGCATGGGCAAGGTGGCGCCCCTATCCAGCAGTATCTTGATTATCTCGTAATTGTCCCGATGCGCCGACAGGATCAGCGGCGTTATGTCCGGGGTGAAGGTGGCCGTGTCCGGCGGCAGAGCCTCCCAGCTCTTTTTTCGTCCGAGGATTCGTTTTGCAGCAGCGAGGAGAATGCCGGAATCAAGAAGGAGCGTGAAAAGCAAAAACGCAAATCAGTTTTAACAGTGAAGCGGTGGAACTATAGACGTAGAGCGGATGGAGTTTAGCCAATTAGAAGTTTAGATGGGATGCATTTATGCTGATTTAATTTGTTTTACAGCGAGTTTTCGGATGGAATTTTAGGAAAGTTTTAGAGTTTCTTATTTTACCCCAAATATCGGCGTTCGGTAAAATGTGGAAGTAGTTTATAATGGGGAAGTTCACAATCCACACAACAAGGTTTTTATATCTCCTTACTATTGCGAAGTTAGGCAACCCACCGCACACGTTTGACAGTTTGATGACAGCCCTGATAGAATAAGGTTTAATTTTTACAAAAGAAGAGTAAAATTGTTGCCCCTAGCACGTTAAGGCTTACAAGGGCCTCTGTAAGAATGTGGATTGTGGGGAAGTTCATGTTTATAAACGTTTTAACGGAAGTTTTTGCAATTTAAACATTTTTTTTGTATTAAAATTAAAAATAGCAGCCATTTCTTAATATTTTCATTTAAATTAAATTGTGACTGATTTTCCCCAAAAAAAAAGAAAAATCAGAAATCCTGAAATATCACGGAGTATAGTTATAGTTAAGTTGACTTTTTGAGAAAATTAAATTCTTTGAATTCAACTACTTTTCCACACTTAGCATATAAGCTTGTTAACCGTCTGTTAAATGCAAATTCAATATTAAATCTCGATCATCCTTCGACCAAAGGAACCATAAATCTAGCAGGAAACAGGCCCTCTCATCCGCAAATCCTCCTTTTGATTGATATACGTATAAACGTTACAATCCAGTTATTTTGGACAGTAGCAAACGTGAAAAATAATTGGCTATATTCTCTCTCAATGGCTCAAGCCTTACACTATCTAGGGTAATAATTTATTACTTACGACCCATTTAACGCGAAAGATTTATCACCGTAATTTTTTGCCTAAGCAAGAAATTGCCTTTTGTGTCCCATGTCCACAATGAAATATCTATATGAAAAATATTTTGGCAAATATGTTGTTTAAATGTCTATTGTCGTAGAATGTATCTTTTACTGCTTACGTCTTACGTCAACCAATCACAGTGCTTGATTTAAGACGTAAGTGGTAAAAGATGCATTCCGTAACGATTCTAGATGCGCTTAAGGCCTAAGATCCTAAGATCTACTTACGTGTGGCTCTCCCAGTTTGTGTATGGTTTCTTCGTGTTCCAAAAGAACTTCGACAGCTTCGACAAATTCTTCGGATATCGCGTGAAGTAAGGCGTCTTTAGTTTCGACTTTGTGTTCGATAAGAAGTTCCACCATTTCCAGATTTTCGTTATCTATCGCCATAAGAAGGGCACTTCTCCCTAAGGGATCTACGCAGTTTATGTTAATGTAGCCTGTTTCTTCGGCTCTTTGGAGCATGCTGAAAGAAAATATTATAATGGTTAAGCCGACAAACATCTGACCTTTGACACTTCATAGTATGAAGTTTATTTATCATCGTTATTATTTCAACTAGAACTTTTGACTTTTTGCACTTATTTTTGTCATAGTTAAAATTTAAAAAAGCTATTTTTGCCCAGGTTTATAAGTAATCCCATAAAAATTTCCTGATCTGTATACAGAAATATAAAATTAAAACCGATAAAACCAAATTGCCCTCAAGAAACAAGACAATACAAATTGAATTCATATCATTCGACATTGTAAAAGGAAATGTTATTTGTACTGTGTTTACAATATTTGCTTTAAATGTTTCCTACCAAACTGTGTATACAATGTATATTATAGGTACATGTTATTTCAAAGGAAAGCAATCATAAAATTCGATGTTAACCTTTTTAAAGTTTAAGTTTGATTCCGGGAGCGGATTCAATTCAGCAAAAATAATAATCTTTGCAAAGTATTACATCATTTTAAATGTTTTTATTGTTTAAATATATTATACATAGCAGGTCTGTAAGGCTCGTGAAGACGTATACAGTAGTTTAGTCGAGTGCCGAGTATATATACTAATTACTATAGTAATTAAGTTTAGTATATGAAACTGTAGGTTCAGTTGAGTTGTTGTTTTTTGAGGTGTCAGCTGTTTTATAGGATTAACATGGCACACAAATTCTCAGCAATAATCAGCAGATTGTCTTGACTGCAGTTCTTATAAAAAACGTTTCTCACGTTCCACAAAAATTCAAGTTCTAAATACTAACGTACGAGGTGTGTTCAGAAAATAACGGGAATTGTTAAATTTCGCGGGTTCAGAGGGTCCGGTTGTCATAAAATTTTCTTTAATATGTTGGTATACATGCCCCCGAAGTATGATAAAAACTTTAGCTGTTTTCATTGTTTACTTTGTCAGTGGCAGCCGCTAAGGTTAGACGTGTTTTATGAGCTAGGCGATTTTTCGTTCGTTAAAAGAAATGGATCGAAGAATTTGTATCCAAATTTGCTTAAAAAATTAAATAAATTCTGTGAAATGTTAACAAAGGTCTATAGTGAGTTTACTATAAGTAAAACAAGAGTTTACAAGTGGTATAAGAGTTTCCAAGATGGCCGTGAAGACGTTGAAGATGACGAACGCTCCGAACGCACAAGCACATTAACAACCGATAAAAACATGGAAAAAGTGGAAGAAATGGTTATAAACCATCAGAGAAGTCGCTGATGATGTTGGTATATCGATTGGCTCATCCCATGAAATTTTTTCGAATGTTTTGGGTATGAAACGCGTGGCAGCAAAATTTGTTCTAAAATTGTTAAATTTTGAAAAAAAAATTTGGCCAAAAACAATACTGTAATGATTCCCCAGCCTCCATATTCGCCAGACATTCCTATGTCTGACTTTTTCCTATTCCCAAAAATAAAGAGAACCTTAAAGGGCCGTCGTTTTGCAAGCATAGATGACATTAAAAGCGCATGGCTGAAAGAACTAAAGGCTATCCCAAAGATCGAGTTTTCGAAGTGTTTCGAGTATTGGAAGAAGAGCTGGCACATGTGCATAATGGGGACTCTTTTGAAGGCGACAACATTAATGTAGAGGAATAAATAAATATTTGTTTCAAAAAACGAAAATTCCCGATATTTTCTGAACACACCTCGTATGTCCGATCGTGTCTGTGGTTAATGTTGGGGACACGTTACTCGACCAGAAAAATAGAACAAACCTGTAAATTATTTTACTAAATTTTAAGCCTGATTTATAGATTGCCTTCGTTCCTTCCTTCCTCCCGTAAAAGATGAACAATACGAAAATCGTAGTGCCGTTTATAGATTTCCGTACGGGAATCTATAAACGGAACTATGGATTTCGTATTGTTCATCTTTTACGGGAGGAAGGAAGGAAGAAAGGAAGGAAGGTAATCTATAAAATAGGCTTTACTGTTCGCACGCCACTCGACTAAACTACTGGATACGTCTAAACGAGCCTTAAGATACCGTATTTAAGAAAAATTAAAATATAAAAAAAATATTGAAATAAAATTAAAGTTAAATGCAAAATATATAATTTTTTATTGTCCACAATTTTAAGATTTTTCATATTTTACATTTTTAATATAATTTTAATTAAGGTGACTATTATTCTTTTTATTTTTTAGTAAAAAAACTGTGTCTGGTTTCTGCGGATCTGTATTATAAATCATTTTATAGTTTTTAGTTTAAAAAAAAAATTTAGTAGGTACCTACCATTTTTTTTACTCAAGATGATTTTTTAAATATTTTATTTCATTTTTATATGAACTAATTTTATTTATTTTAACATTTTTATGCATATTATGCTTTTCAGTTATAACTCTTAAATTCTAGAAATATTTTTAGATAAAGTTTTTATTACAGTGACGCCGCTGTCTATCTGCTGCAAATGGCTGAAAGGATGTCGATAACAGCAAAACAAATAAAAACAAAAAAAAGCAGGAAAAATACCTATGTATAAGATCTTACAAACGTTCATGTGTGTTTGCTTGCCATTAAGAAAAACAACACACAATTTGTGGTAATTGATAAAAACACAACAAATATTTGGAAAAAAGTTTACAAAACCATATTATTTGTATATTAATCTAAAATAAGCTCTTATAAGGACATAAATGTGTTAAGATGTTTAGACCAACCGGGAAAAGTTTTTTTATCTCCTAGTCTGTTAAAACCCGTGTGGACTATCTATAGTTATAACTATCTAAGAATAAAATTGTGCCTTAAAGATAAAACATTGGGCTGAAAAGTGTCTTTTTGTGCTTCGCTCAACTCTACATAAATAAGTATTTATCGCACATACATAAATGTGTTTATACCGCAATGTTAATCGAGGTGTTTTTGCAGGATATTATCCTGCGGCATAATCCTATTAGGTATAGTTTAATGGCCAAAGTTTTGCAGGACTAACATATTAGTGTGTTATATTGAGCATTAATAAGTAATTTAACTATATTAATAACCCTTTTTTAATATGGATTAAAAGCACTGATTTGTATGGAAAATTGACCAAAAATTAACACCAGACATACTATACAGGGTGTTAATAATTTACTTAGTAAAACAATACTTTATTATTCATTAAAGTATTTGCTTAATGTTAATTTTTAACTCTTTCAATATTCATTTTAAGTATTTTTTATTTAAGCAAGGAATAAAAAATATATTTTATTAAATAAAGGATTGTTCTTAAATTAAGTAAAAATGTTTTGTCTTTTAAAATGCATATAATTTTTCATTTAAAAACTCAAATAAAATTTCAATTAAATATATTAACTATGGCAATACCACTAAATTATACTTGTATATTTATTATAGCATTAGATTATTTTGAGACAAGTACCATTTTAATGAACAAAAAGCAATTCATCTTTGCCAAAATAAAATTATTTTTGAAGAGAGTATAATTATTCTTAAATAAAATGCAAACGTTAGTCAACCTGTGAAGTCTCAGTTTAGCACCAGTGGCGGCCCGTCAGGGGAGGCAGGTGAGGCAGTGCTTCATCATAAAGAATTAAAAAATTAAGTATAATTTAAATATTTTACTTTCAATAATATACTATAAATTTTTAATATTTGGATTACATAAATTGTGAAATAGTCAATAAAATTGATTGATTTTATACGTGGAAAACCCAGCAACATTTAAATTATTTGAATTTGAAACGACCGCAATTTAAACTAATATTTATAGCTAGATGATTGGCTCAGAAGCATGCCTGAACTAATTTAGACTCACGATTGGCGTAAGCCTTGTTGTCTCGTTCTATTACAATGCGATATCATAGTTGTCTCCTTCTCTCGTATTAGCATACGCGAGGCAGGGACGCCTACCTCCAAGGAAATAAGCAGGTGTTGTGGCAACCAGTGTTGTAACAGTTACAATATTTTCAGTATCTAGCTACAGTTACAGTTACTTACCAAAATTTGTAGCTAGATACAGATAAAGATACATATTTTATTGCAGTAACTAGTTACAGATACAGTTACCTTCAAAAAGTATCTAGATACTTTAAGATACATACAAATTATTTTTTGCTTTAAAAATTTAAAATAGAAATAAAAGGGAATTTTTAATACAAGTACTTATTTTTAAATATATCATTTTTGTAACAAGATTCTTTTAATTTAAATTTTAAACAAACCTTAACTGTCAAACGTGCAGATTACAGAAAACTGTATCTACCACGGTTTTTAAAACCTTTTATAAGCAGTTTAGTATATTTCTTTACTCAACGGAAGTAAATTCGTTAAAAAATAATAATAATAATAATAATATCAGTATGACCATATATTATATGGACATACTGTTGGATGCGTTCAGAAATTAAAAATTGTGTCAGAAGTGGAAGTTGACGTGTTTTCCTTGTCTCAATAAATAATAGTCGCAGTTTAATTAAAAATGTATCTTTGTATCTTAACACACCTAGTTACTTAGAATTTGTAACTTGTTACAGTTATAGTTACTAGATTGGGATAAGTAACTAGTTACACAAACAGATACATAAAAAGTATCTAGATACTGTATCTAGTTACTTGTAACTAGATACATTACAACACTGGTGGCAACACTGTTGCGGAATTTTAGATAAATTATACTTCACACGTTTTTCAAAATTCAATAATAAATGGTATTATTTTTCTTATAATAAATCGATTTAATCGAAATTATATTTCTATTATAAAATAAACATATTTTAACACTAGCCATTACAGTGTACCAATAAAATAAATACAGATTACCTTCTTTAGGTTTGTTTTGGTTATAAAATTCTGAACTGTTTAAAGAACAAATCTGTGGTTATTTACGCAATATTTTGTTTATTCTTTTTCTATTTTATGATTCTTTTGTAAGTGGTTTATTCTGTGGGTTTAGTTAATTGAACTTGGTGATTTATGTGAATTTAGTCATTATGGATATTACGGTGAGAAATTGTACCGATATTGTTGACCTTCACGTGGTTCTTGCTGAACAATGAAATATTGATTAGACAAAAATGAGGTTTATTTAAAATAAACGTCATTTTTACAATAAAATATATTTAATTGACAAAGTAGAGGATTCCTTCCCCACCGCAGTCTAATTTTTTACTTAGTTTTAAGTATAGGTTGTGAACTGCGACGTCAGTTTTTTTAAGTTGGGTTTAAAAAAAATTCTTCGCCTTTAAATGAGGGCGAAACCCTGCCTCTGCCTCACCAAAATGAAATGTCACGGGCCGCCACTGTTTAACACTGGAAGACGCGAAGCGACCATTTTGCTGGGTGATACGTGACCACAAAGTGTGTTTTTGACTTTTGTGCACTAAAGACGACATGGATCTTTTATTAAAAGAATGGAATTTGGAATTATTAATTTCAATATTTGAAGGTAAGTTTCATTTTTTCTATTTAATAATAACGGGCAACGGGAATAAACAAGGAAAAATACCGAGAAAATGCAAAAAATTATTAGGCACCATTTGCATGGGTAGCTATTTTGGTATTTTGGGTAAAAACAAACCGTTATTGATTATAATAGGTTTGTTCTAGCCTCAAATTTCTGACGGTTTGAGGCTGGTTTAGTGGATTGAACAACTGCGCGTTTCGATGAAGTCTTGTTGCAAACGGTTTGGGGCCATTTTCTGCTAAGTAGTTCTCACTAAACGCTGGAACGCTTATTTCGAATCGAAAATGTGATGCAGTACCTACTGCCTCAATAGAGTTACCACTTTGTTAGTTTTACTAATAAACATATGTATTTATTTATATAAATGTTTTTTGTACATATCTATAGAGGTATACCTAATTTCACATTTCAAGTGTCTTTTATTAGTAAATTCCAAAATTTAAATCAAATAAAATATACTTAAACTATTTTCAGTAAAAGTATTGTTTACAAACAAAAATAAAAAATACTTAAGAGTAGTGTTAGGAGTTATTAAAACAATCAGGGGAATTTTTGAAATAAGTATAAGAAATATTTGGAAATAAATTGTAGTTTTCCCAATAATGATAGGTAGTTTTTTTAAATAAATCGAAATAGAAATCGAAAGTTGCCCAATTAATTTTTTAACATGATTTCTTTACTAATTCGACCACGGTGATTTCAAAAAATTAAACCGCACTTTCGTATCTCTTCGCGTTTGGAAGTTACACTCGAAAATCGCGATATTTTTTTCAAAAGGGTCCCCCTTGTGAAATTTTTTCTAAAAAACATGAAAAAAAAAGTTGCAAAAATAATTTTTCCTTACTAATTCGACCCGCTTATTCCAAAAAATCAAACCGCACTTTCATAAGGGTCCCCCCTTATGAAATTTTTTCTGAAAAACATGAAAAAAAAAGTTGCAAAGATCATTTTTCCCTACTAATTCGACTACACTGATTCCAAACAATCAAACCGCACTTTCGTATCTCTTCGCGTTAAGAAGTTACACTCGAAAATCGCTATATTTTTTTCAAAAGGTGAAATTTTTTCTGAAAAACATGAAAAAAAAGTTGCCCAAATAATTTTTCCTTACTAATTTGACCACGCTGATTTCAAAAAATCAAACCGCACTTTCGTATCTCTTCGCGTTTGGAAGTTACACTCGAAAATCGCTATATATTTTTCATAAGAGGGGACCAAGGTGAAATTTTTTCTGAAAAACACGAAAAAAAAAGTTGCCCAAATAATTTTTCCTTCCTAATTTCACCACGGTGATTCCAAAAAATCAAGGTACTGATGTTTTGAATATTTATTATGTTTTTCTATAAACGTACTTTTGAAAAAATATATTAAAATTGGGTGGACAAGTTAAAAAAACCTGGATCTTTTGTAATATACTAAAATATTTACAAAAAATATTAAAATACCTACTCTATTGACTGATGGCATCAAGTTGTCCAACTTTTGTAGAATCACCCACACCATGGTATTCCATGGTCATTTTTGACTAATTCATTTTTAGAGAGTGTATTTTGCAAAGTGGTTCCTTTCGACCGAGCAGGTTGATTTATGATTAAGAGACACTTACCGGCGCGTTGATGCCACATCTCCGCGCTCGACTGCCAGCAGAAATTTCTTTTCTTCCAGCGACAGCTGTGCGATTTCCTGATGTGGCCTGATGACGTTCTCCTCTTCCATCATTCCGTGTATACTGTGTCTCTAAAAAAAAGAAATATTGTTATTGAGCATATACTGGTCAACATAATTATAACTACTTATAAAAAAAAACATTTTTTTAACTATAACGCTTTTTTATCTTTTGGCAGTGGCAGTGACAGTTCTATATGCAGTGTTATTTAAAATCTAAACATGAGCTATGAAGTCCACTACAAACAAAAAATTATTAAAAAAAAATCAAAAGAGAAGAGCAGAAAACAAAAAGAGAATAAAACATAAAAGGTAGAAGGATTGTTTAATTATTTAAAAAAATAAAGAACTTTTTTCAATAATTTATTTTAAAAATATATCGTAGTCACTAAATTAATCAAACCAAATATCCCCAGATAAAAAGGGTGTTATCTTAAAAGAGGATTTTTGCCGGGCAGTGTAGATATAGGTTATGTAGGCCTCGTTATATCTGCCTTCGTACTTGCAAATTGACATTGATGAAACATCGCATCGAGTGTTCTGTTACGTTCGGTATTTTTGACGCGTAAAAGAAGATGACAAACAACTCAACAAAAATTAATTGTTTTTTCTTTACCATATTTCACCCCCCCACCACAATACGGCGCGGCGTAGAGTTCATTTCCATTTGCTTAATTATCGGCGACTCAATTTGCCTAATTGCTTTTTTAGTTAAAATAAATAAATAAATCTTGCTTATCTACCTACTTAGCGGGATAGTGGTTTTATCCTGTTTTTTTTTATAGGAAAAAGAGAAATTTGAAATTTAATATAGTTAATGTTGGTTGGGATTAAAGTAAATTAAAATTAAAAACCTCTATGTACATATTTTGGTTTTTAATAATATTATTTTAATATACCTACTATTTTTGTGACAAAGTGTAACACAATAATTATGTATGAGTGACATAACTTGAAATAGTAAATATATCATAATAGTATATTATGTATCAAGTTTGATAAACGCCATTTTATACACGAATTTAATTTAGGCATGAGAGAGCTTTTTCTACGACAAATACTTATTATTATCTTAAAACGATTTAAATAAAAAATTTGTGTAGAGCGCCATCTATGAAACAATAGGGGAATCTGTGTGTCACCGCCAAATGTCACATTTTTATATTTTATAAATACAGATTATAAAGGTTATAAATCGAAATGTATTTCTTGAAAATTGACAGTTTTTCACAGTGAAAGTAAAGAAAATGTTTTATGAGGATTTTACAGTGGAGTCCGTGCCCGAATTTAAGTTATAGTTTAGTGCCGGCGAAATTAAAAGGTCAGTACAATGTTCATATAAACTTTTCAAATATTGGCGTTAAGAAACTATTTAATACTTTTGTATTTTTGTATTGAGATAATAAAATAATTTTCACATTTAACTTCAGCCCGTGACTAAAAACCTGTTGCTAACTTCAGCCCGTGACTAAAGCGCTGTAAAGCCACAATTTGTCAATTTGTATTTAAGAGGTCACTTAGTGTCATGGAAACATGTACGATAAAGGGCGTTTTAAAGGTGGGAGTAGAAAAAATAATATATAATATATATGTATACAGGGTGTTTCACATTCGTAGTCTATTATAAGTTTCTGGGGAAGGGAAAAATATATCGATTTGAAATTTAACATTTTTGAATATAAAATCATGTTTATTTTTTAAATAAACACAGTCTAATGATGCTTTGTTCTTTTTAATTGTGTTTATAAACATTTTGAAGGAGTATAAAAATCTTAATTGTTTCCCAAGCAAGCTAAAAATAAACCATTGATAAATCAATGTTATTTTATTGGGACGAAATTATACACAAAAAAAATAAATATTAAATATTTTAATATTATATATTTTTTAAGGATAATGTGTTATTGTCTAAATCTAATGATTTAATTTGATTTTTTGTAACAAACTTAATAAAATACATTTCATCGTATACCTAACAGCCGATTTACGTACTTAATTACATTTGCACATAAAATTTTGTTCGTAAATTTTTTAACAATCTAGAAAATATAATTATTCCCGTAATACAACCTTTATAGCTTATAATAAAGAATCGAATATTTTATTGCTTACATATCATAAAACGTCGATTTTATTATTTTGCATTAAAGTGTCATTACAAAAAAATATGGTGAAGGCCCCACATAGGAAAAATACGCCATTATTTTTAGGATTGGATGTGTTTATAGCCTTTAAGGAAAAATTGTTTAACGGTTTTTATTTTAGTCGGTTTAGAGTGATTCTGACATGTACAGTGTGTCCCAAAATAACCGGACCAAACAAAATTGCAATGAGAGTTTTATAATAATAATTTATAATAGTTGTATAATAATAGTTTTTTAATAATAATTTATAATTTTTGTGTTTGCAAAAGACTCTGAAGAAAACTTCGTCTTAGATTTTCGCAAGGAATCGACTTTTTTCGTTTGGGACACACTGTATATTAAGTTGAGTCATTACAAACTTTAATATAACCCGTTTTAAATTTAAATGTTATGTTGCTAATTTCTGACAGACCATGTATAAAGTCTAAAAAATAATTAATTGTTTCAAAAAATAAAGTTTGTTTACACGCTCACAGTATAAAACCTTAAAAGTTCGTTTTATGGAAACAATATACGAAAACAAACAGAAGAGCCTCTTTATGAATTTTAAATAGAATTTAACATCTTTCTAATTAACTTTATCATCAAAGAAAAGAGCAAAATAAAAGCCAAATGTAAGGGATATTCTTAATTTTGTCTCAAGATAAAGAAAATTACCCTTTAATAATTTTAAAATTTAAAAAGTATCCCCTTCTATTGCTCTGAATGATAATTATAATTAAACACCTCCTGACAAGTTTTTTAAAGTTAAAACGCATTTAGTTTTTTTGTTTACTTTATACGAGGTGTGTTCAGAAAATATCGGGAATTTTCGTTTTTTGAAACGTTTATTTATTCGTCTACATTAATGTTGTCGCCTTTAAAATAGTCCCCATTGGATATTATGCACATGTAACAGCTCTTCTTCCAATACTCGAAACATTTCCAAAACTCGATCTTTGGGATATCCTTTAGTTCTTCAGCGATGCGCTTTTAATATCATCTATGCTTGCAAAACGACGGCCCTTTAAGGTTATCTTAATTTTTGGGAATATGAAAAAGTCAGACGGAGGCATGTCTGGCGAATATGAAGGCTGGGGCATCATTATAGTATTGTTTTTGGCCAAAAATGTTGTTTAAAATTTAACAATTTTAGAACAAATTTTGCTGTCACGCGTTTCATACCCAAAACATTCGAAAAAATTTCATGGGATTAATCGATATACCAACATCATCAGCGACTTCTCTGATGGTTTATAACCATTTCTTCCACTTTTTCCATGTTTTTATCGGTTATTAATGTGCTTGTGCTTTCGGGGCGTTCGTCATCTTCAACGTCTTCACGGCCATCTTGGAAACTCTTATACCACTTGTAAACTCTTGTTTTACTTATAGCAGACTCACTATAGGCCTTAGTTCACATTTCACAGGATTTATTTAATTTTTTAAGCACAATTGGATACAAATTCTTGATCCATTTCTTTTAACGAACGAAAAATCGCCGAGCTCATAAAACACGTCTAACCTTAGCGGCTGCCACAGACAAAGTAAACAATGAAAACAGCTAAAGTTTTTATCATACTTCGGGGGCATGTATACCAACACAATAAAGAAAATTTTATGACAACCGGACTCTCCGAACCCGCAAAATTTAACTATTCCCGTTATTTTCTGAACACACCTCGTATTCTTTCACAGTAATTTAATTTCCAGAAACTTAAAAACTTTGTATATACAAAAACATTAACAATACAGTGGTATGATGTCGTATTTGATGGAGGCACTTTAAAGTCATTGTTGTTGAGACCTCAAAGAAAATTACCGGCCCAAACTTTTATGCTAATTTTATTTTCTTCAAAGCAGTGTGTCACCAAAACAAAAAAGTAAATAAAGATATATTAAAAAATTATTATCCACTTATACCTGTAGAAGAGTTATATAAATTTTTGTAACATTTACACCAGACGGTCACTTTTTAAAACTTTGTAAATTAGACCTACATTTTCTGTGAAAATAATTTATACCAATCGGGTAAAGTTTTTTATCTCTTGGTCTATAAATAATTATTATAAACATATGTATATGTTTTATGTATTGTTTAACAAATTAAATTTTGCCATTTAGTCTAGAATGGGGTTTTTGGGTATCTACCAGGTCTAGTAATAAATAACATAACATAAGTGGTTCTGTACTAATGCAAGAATTTTAAGAAATCATACATTTTAAATATTAGAACTTCACGGAGGTTAGGATTTTGTATATTTTTTTTAAACATCCCTTTGTATATTTGAAATAAGTTATTGATCTTTTAACACCTTAATAGTTTTTAAAAATACAATAATTGTACAAAAAAAAAATAAAAAAAAATCTACTTAGGTACTGTGATATATCACTTCACGGTGGATAGTTTTTTAAATACCAACTTAATGAACTTAAACTTTTGAATTATAAAACATCAACACTTTCATCTGCATATAAATTCTAACTGATCTTCAGGAATCACAAAAATTAATTAATTGCGTATAAAAATCTGTAACCTGAGCTGTAATATCTACTTAATTATGAAAGATCAAAACACAATAAAAGTGTAAGTCAAACTCATTTAGTTTTATTAAATATCACGGGGTAACACCATCGGGGGACATTTCGTGACACTCATCCACTTATGACATAAATAACTATTAGTACAAACTTAGTGTTACTTTTATATTCACATATAAATCTTAATTTGTTCTTGAGCTGGAAAAAGGGCCAACTGGAAATAAATACATTAGACGTGTCGCGTTACAAACTCTATAAGCTCCTCAAGAAGTCATTCAGTTTATACAAACACATTTAAATGGAATATTTGATTCGTTTTCGATGGAAATTTGTTCGCTCATGAATGTAGAAATTAAGCCTTATTGAAATGGGTTTATTTTGCTCTTATTTTGGATAAATCAATGACAAAATTGTTTAGTTTTTGTTAGAATTGAATTATAAATTTCTCGATTCGATTATAAGTTTGCTACAACAGCATTTGGCATGAAGTTTTGCTCAAAGTCAAGGAAAATTAAACATAAATTAGATTACGTTGATTGGTAATGGCAGTTTGTTGTTTTCGAGAAATATACAGTTCTCAGTTTACACTATACACAATGCATTATGTTTTCTCTCCTTATTATTTTAGACTAGAACTAAAACTAAAAGGAAATTTTCTTTAGTCGGGTAGAATTTTATTTCAGAATGTTAATATGAGCTAGCGAGCAAGCACGTGTAAAATAGAAACCCTTTTATTTAGTAAAGAATATCATGCAGATCGTATAAAAAGAAGATACTATAAATAATTGAGGTCCAGTTCTAGGTACAAAAACTACCAATGTTTTTTGGTGAAAATTCTTTTTAGGTTAATCATGCCAAGACTGCAGAAAATATTGGTATATTACACCTATCTTAAAGTCAGTCACTGTTGTAATGGCAACGATATATGAGGCAGTTAACATTTGGTAGTTTAAGTTTTTACGCTTTACGAAATATGAGATTAAATTGTTCTTGTGAGAGAAGAAATAAGCTGAACTTTGTATCTTAATGGTTGTGGTTGGAAAAACCAAATTACAAATTTATTATAATCATTATACTACATTTACTTCAACATATTATATTGTAATATAATATACCATTTTACTACATATTTATATCTAACTTTACATACATTGTACAGTTTATATTATCTTATTTATTTGATAAATTGATATTCGTTGTTTAATATGTTGAGACTTGTTTCAAGTTCTGCATATCAAATAAGTTATTTAGTCGGTGGATGCAGCTTTGCTTTGACAGGCGCACGCAATTGCCAATAATTACCAATTAACCAATTTAGATTGACAAACAATGGTAAGCTAGAGTTATTGATATAAAGTTGTTGTTGAGGATATATATATATATATATATATATATATTAGGGTGTTTTTTCTTCACGACTATTTTTATTTTTTCGCTCCCAATTCAAAATCTTGTTGAAAATGTTCAATAAAAAATTCCCTGAAAATTTGAGCCCTTAATATTAACTCAAAGAACTCTACCAAAGCGTATAAAGATTTCCCATTTAAAATAAACGTAGACTTGTTATTATTTTTTTTAAATATCTATATCTCAGCCGCATTTTATGCTATTGGATTGTTTCAAAAAGGGATTTACTCGTTATCAAAAGTTGTACAACAATGCTTTATGTGCCATAGCTGTAATCTGCACCTGTAGGATGGTACGGGTCACTAAATCTTATTTTAGTGAAAAATTCTCATATTTTTGAAGAAATTTCAAAAGTGACTGGATTCTTTGAAAAAATGTAAAAGACAAACTTGTGGAAAATTTTCTTAAAAAAAGGTCTTATCAGTTGAATCGCTAAGATTGATATTTGTTGAGATATAAAGCGTTTATATTGACAATTTATGAAATTTTTAGGATTTTCGTACCAAACTTTTTATAAGTGATGATTTTCAATTGTTTATCAGTACAATTTCATGTAATTACGTTTTTTCTACAGTCGGGTGATTAGAGAAAAATAAATAACTAAAATAATCAAGCATAATTATTAATAAAATAACATGTTGTATTATATAACTTGTATGTAATACACCTCGTTATATAAATTTTTAGGTTAGATATATCTTTTCTCTTTTAAGTTATGTTATTAATAATTATGCTTGATTGAGTTAATCCCTTTTTGAAACAATCCAATAGCATAAAATGCGGCTGAAATATAGATATTTAAAAAAAATCAAAGTTTACGTGTATTTTAAATGGGAAACCTTTATACGCTTTGGTAGAGTACTTTGAGTTAATATTAAGGGCTCAAATTTTTAGGAATTTTTTTTTTGAACATTTTTAACAAGATTTTGAGTTGGGAGCGAAAAAATAAAAATAGTCGTGAAAAAAAAGCACCCTAATATATATGTATACATATAAAGTTTTTGTCTTTTATTAATATTGATAATCATGTTATTTTGCTGTATTTGATTTGCACTGACATATTTGTAATACTACCTACCTGATTGTATTTTTTATTTATGACTGTACAATTAAATTGCATTACTATTGTCCACTACCCTACCACTTGATATTTATATATTTTATTTACCACCATCATTTATTATTGTTGTTTGCGACCCAAGTTATAATAACCTTTATGTTTCATAATATTATTGTTTGTTATTGTACATTGATAATTATATCAATTTGTATTTCAAATACAGTATTTGCTTTTCTACACCGTCCGAGCCTATTATTTATGTAGGTAATATAAATATTTGTACAGTAGCAATAATATTAACTCTTGTATAAATTGCCTTTATTAATAAACTTTTTTTTTTAATTTAATACTTTTTATTTGCTTTTTAAATATCTTTTCAATTGCTCAAGTACTTATGTATCCAGAACCAAAATTAAGTTCTTTAAACTAGAAGATCACGTGTTTTAACCAAAGGTAGTTTTTTGTTACACTATAAGACTAGGATAAAACCTCAGTTTCATAACTAACCTTACATTTGACATTTTATTGCTTATTGTACTTACTTTGACTTTTTTGTCTATGGGAGGCTTTTCTAAGAGACATGTTGTTACAAAGCTTGGTTCCTTGGGTATGTCGATGTATGTCTCCCCTCCTCTTCCCACGGCACTGAGGGGCACCATCCCCTCCACCGTTTTTTCTTCATCTTCATTCGCACTTTCTGAAAAAAAAAAATAATATTAAGAGAGAAGCAGCATTTCAAATTTAATTAAATTTAGAGCCCGGTCCTGTATATTGTTGCCAAAAATTTCTCAATAACTCAATAAACATATTCATAAAAACAAAATGTCATCGTTGACTTTTTGCAAAACAGTAGAATATTGAAATCCTGAAAACATTATACTTACGACAATTTTTTAGATATAAATCCTGTTAGAAAAGGTTGTTAAGTCTAGACCCAATAAAAGTACGAGTTAAACTCTTCTACTATAAACCAAATAATTCTTGTATTTTATGGCTAGCTACTTGCAAGGTTGAGATATCAAAAACCATTAAAACTCAATTGCCAATCAAATTATTGTAAAGTATGTTTAGAAATCTTAACTTTAAAAGAAAATTACACAGTACAAAATAGTAAATATAAGCTTTAGTGGTTACAAACTAACTAATAAAATTGTACACTGAGATACATATATTTTTTTAGACAAAATGCAGAAAATGATATTTTTAAAATTAATACTGTAAAAAAAAGAGTTCTATAAATAGTTACCTTAAAGTCAAATCATTAGATGACGCTGTATACAATTATAACTATCTCAGTCGGTAATAATATAGAACTACTTTATTTTGGGTCCAATATAGGACAAAAAAGTTCGCACGTTACTTTGGTAGTAAGATTTTTGTTTTTTGTTAAGAGCAGGGCTGTGTTTAAATTACAATAAAAAATATTTCTAAAAAGTGTACAGATCAGTGTGTGGTATAAAAGTGTTTCTCATGGTTTAAACATTGCCACTTTGGTGCGTTTTAATTTTAATTCTGAAAACTAATAGTAAAATGGCCAGTGTCCAATTACTGGTTGGTAAAAAATGTAAATTTTCTAATTGGACATATGTCCAATATCATACTCTATTTATATCACGGTCATTTACCAGCCAATTCTTATGTAAAATTGTCCCCTGAATCCAAAAAGACTATAAAAGTTAAGCAGTTTTTGAGATATAGTAAATTCCATATTATATGTAAAATAAATTATATTTCAAAAACTTTTATAATTTTTGACGACATTTTCTTATTCAGCGAATAATATTTTATAGGAATTGACTGCTAAATGTCCTGGATACAAATTGCTGTTGACGAGAATTATTAGTGATTGCTTTTTCGCTATGAACTTTTTTGACTAATTCATTTTTAGAGAGTAAGTAATATAGTGATTTCTTCGTCAAATGACATTTTGCAGAATAACAGTGATTTTAAATACAGTGCATGATAGAGAACATAAAAAACTAATGGCAACAAAATTAATAAATTCGGAATATACCACCCAAAAAAATATTAGATATACTCATATAAATCATCCTGTTCCGGCCTAAACATTATAAATGCTTCACAAACTAGAGATACCACACTTAAGGTAGTTGTCGTGGTACAATATTGTCAAAAATTTTTAGATTATACGCACCGTAAAAGTATACGAGCTGGTAGCTAAGTGATTCATAATTTGTTCGCAAGACTGTACCCTGGAGACGTTATTTTTACGTAATACTTTCAAATATTTTCATAAGTTTTAATCCGGCAACGTCGCTTATGCTCAACCAATAGATATATTGGAGACTGAATCAGACGTTTGAATTTACTGCGGAAATTATATCTATACTCGCGTACAGCCTTGCCAAGTTGTTTTTATCTGACACTAGTGATGTATACTTTTTACAAATTGTTGAACTTTAAACGGATATTTATAAACAATTGGACGGTCAAAAATTTTTAATTATTTTTTTTTAAACTCAGCAAAAATACATTAAAACAATGTTAGTTTTTTGAAAGCTTCTGACAGTTAGTTTTTTCTGTATAACTAAGAAACTGGTACAGAACTACAGAAAGCCTATACAATCCATGTTAATTATCCAATTTTTAATTGAATTTATCTCGGGTTATAGACGGTCAATCGACTTCAAATTTTAAGGATATATGTATTGTCATGTCCCTAATAAGTGTACAAAAATTCAAAATTTTCTGATGGTATGCTTATAGCACGACAACTACCTTAATGATATTTGCAACAAACTATTTTAGAAGTCAGACCAAGGAATTATTAGTTACCTTCAGAATCCAGAAAAGGGATGAGGAATCCAAGAAATAAATATATGAATTATATAATAAACATTCAATTTTCTTAGTTTCTTTAAGAAACTTTCTTGACCCATCACTGGTAATATTCATAAGAATATAAGAAAAAATTGAACCTACACCTCGCCAAAGTTTTTTGTTTCGAATGCGTTCCACCAACTTCAAATACCGACAGACAGCTGTTTCGACCTTTATTGGGTCTCATCAGTGTCGGGCAACTTGGTGTAGTGGAACACAATCAAAACAAATTACTCCCTCAGCTTATATGCAGTCCCGGTTGCATAGTATGTACCGATTGCAGCAAAGGCCACGTCGTTTGACGGTGTGGATCACCTGATGTTCTTACATCTCGCCTCTGTTGACTTAACAACCGAGCATATAAGCTGAGGGAGTAATTTGTTTTGATTGTGTTCCACTACACCAAGTTGCCCGACACTGATGAGACCCAATAAAGGTCGAAACAGCTGTCTGTCGGTATTTGAAGTTGGTGGAACGCATTCGAAACAAAAAACTTTGGCGAGGTGTAGGTTCAATTTTTTAATTATATAATATTTAGAAAAACGAAATAAAAAAAATTACTTAAAATCGCAATTTGTTTTTAAAAAATATTTAACAATTTATGTGATTTGTTGAAAAGTTTTTATCCTTATATAAAAATTGTATGTCCAATAACTATGGTCCATGTGTCCAATTACTATACTTCTTGCATGTTTTTATAAAATTATTATTAAAAATTCAAATATTCTTATTTTTAAGTAAACGTAAATAAAGTTTAAATAAACAAACTAACCTTTTTATATATTTATAAGAAAAAAACCAAAATCATTAAAACAACGGCATATATAAATTTTAAATAAATAATATTCCTTAAGTGTCCAATAACTGTGGTTTACCCTATGTCCCGAATAAAAACTTGATGAACCTAAATTTGCAATAATGAGCACATTTTTTGTAAATACGCATCGGCAGTTAAAGCTTAATATTCAGTCAAACGTGCATTGACGCACAGAAAAATAATTAATTAAGCTTACTGCCAATCGAGATGTAATCGATAATATAGGGCATATATCGGATTTCATTTTGTTGAAAGCTCTTGGAAAAAGCTGGTACATTATTTTTATGACCGGTGCCAATCAATATGTGCTCAGCGGCAATTTACGACTCTGTATTAATGAGTGTGTTTGTGCGACTTCAAGGAATTTGCATTTTATACAGGGTGTTTGGAAAATATGTCCAACATGTTAAAATTTTAAATGGCAGTATTGGTTGAATTTAATTACACTATAATAGACTTTGAGTGTGCCCATGGGCACACTAAGAAAAATGTACATGCATGAAACTTATTTTGTAAGCGATTAATTATTATTATTAATAAATAATATTATTTAACTTAAATTTAAAATTGTAATGGCTATAAAAAAATGTACCACCTAAGGTACCTTTTTTATTAAATTTTCAGTGTCTTATTGGGACAAAAACCTACGATTTGTCCAAGTAATGAGATTATTTTTATTTACAGAATAAACTTTTTTACTGTTAATAAAATTCTCATTTACTATAATGAAGCAGCAATGTTGAGCTTTTATTAAAAAAATGTTCATCCAACAAAGTAATAGTTGTTATCAGATTGTCATGAAAATAAGAAATACTTTATGTTTATTGCGCTTACATAAAGTAATGCGTAGTTGTTATTGTAAAATTTGTTCATTTTATTATGGAATATTTGTCTTTTTAAATTACTATCGTTGTAAATCAAATTAATTTTATTTCAGTTAAAAAATCTTTGTTAATAAGAACAATAACAAAAATATTTTATTGCTATAAAAAGACTTTGTTAATATTAACTATTGTTTTGCAATGGTAACAAAATTTTTGTTATTTCCCTTAAAAAGAGGGGGAAAGGGCCAGACGTCCCCTTGGTGAACATAACTTTATAATCCACAGTCTGTGTTATAATCTTATTGATTTCACTTGTGCAAGTAAGTGTGGTAAAATCTAGCATGATAAAAATATCAAAAAGATCACTAAGAAAATTAAAATTTCAAATTTTTGTAAAAGAAATATTTAAGTTCTATTCTATAAACGAAGCAGACTTCTTGTTTAAAAAGTGAGTTCGTATTTTTTTTCATTTTGTAAATCATATAATATGAGTTCATTTTTTGTTATAATAAATAATTTGTTTTAATGCCTTGCAATTATTTAAAAAAACTACTCAACACCCAACATTAGTTTAAAAATTTGACCTTTGTTACAATAAAAATAGTTTATTGAATTAACAATTAATTTGTTGTTAAATTTACATAAATTTGATTAATATTATAAAAAAGTTTTAATTTAAACGAAAAGGGATTTGTAAAATGTACAAAATTTCTATGAATAATACCATTAGGGTTTCATTAATACTACAAAACGTTTTTGTAAACGATATAGAACTGTTTTTTTTTTTAAATAATAATAACTATATTTATCAATGCGTTTCTGCATCTGGAAAAGTGTTATTTTTATAAACATAACGTAAATTTACTTTATAATTAATGCAAATGCTATTACTGAACGCAGCGTTTGTAGATAAATAATCTTTATAAAAATGATCTTTTTGTCGTAACAAAAGCAATTGTTGGACGAATAGGGATCCTTACTTTATTAAAACAAACTACTTTTTTTGTTATATTTATTAAAAAAATTTCTGAGTGCACCTATATTACCTAATTTTGAGCTGCCTATTTCAAAATTGCCACTCGTTTTGCTTCAGAACGTCTAGGATTCGAATTGCGTAATAAAATGCTCTGCCCAATTATCTTAAAATGTAAGTTTTTTCGTTAATATTTTGATTAGGTACTTAAATTAAATTATTTTATTTCATCTCTTGAATATCTTTTAAATGGTTAAAGTAATCGCTTAAACACATCAGTCCTTTTTTGTAGAGCATTTAATTTCCTACAAAAATATGTATAAAGATTTGATTAATTAATAATGAAATATGGTCTTTTCTTTAAGGGACTAAAGAATGGAAAACTGAGATGAGGAGGATCTTCCTATAAATATTAAGAGTTCAAATTTGGTGAGCACCTTCTAGAGGTGCCTAAGTACTAATTTTTTAGTGTCGGAAGTAAAAAAACACGAAAATATTATATCGCCCAATTTTTACGACCGAAATTTATGCGATTTGGATAAAAAATTCCATGATTAAATGGCGGACATTAGTTGATGTCAAAAAAATGCGCTTTAAAAATTATTATTAAATACGAAAAAAGCAACTAAGGCCGGGCCTCACATGTTAAAATTATGATATAATTTGAAATTTTCGATACATTACCTATTTAAATATAAAACGTTTTAAAACTAATTTCCAGTCATTAAAAGTATCAAAACATAGAATAACCATTAAAGTTTAAAATATTTCCTTTAAATTTAGCGCGCACCCCTTCCAACTTTAATTCTAAACGCCCGACCGCATAATAGGGAAATAGTAATCCCATAAATTTGCGCTTCATATACGTCACACATTGCCGATATAACATCATGCTACCCACCGCTGCACGGTGCCGCCGGCACCCCCGCAAGGCGGGGATAATACGCGAATTTTTGTAGACATTGAGGCCCACAAAGTTGGGCTTGTACCACAGTATATGAAGACAGCAGAGTCAGTCCCGATATCTGTGCGGCTCGCTTATCAGCCGTTGTAAAAGACTGGGCGGGCGTGGAATGTTTTAGTGAACAAAGCCTATTAATTAGATCTATGCGTGTTTATAGTTTCTTATTTCTGTTTAGTCTTTGCCTTAGCGTTTGGAAAGTTGTTATAAAAATGCAAGCGTAAAATAAATTATTGTGTTGTGAATTCATGTAAAAATAATTCAAATAATTATGAAAGATCATTTTTATTTTAATATATTATTATATTAACACACAAATACCACAGTAAAAATCACAAAAAATATAAATAAAAATATTCATGTTTTTTTATAGTTCAGTGTTAAATCGTTGAGTTTCATATACCTATTATACAGCCCGTTCAGAGTAAAACCGAATATAGGGAAACGTTTTGGGTGTGGCCTCGCCTCCCTCTAACGCGCGTCACAGTAGCTTGTGTGATAAACGACATGACGAAAGGGCGAGCAGGTAAGACTACCTTAAAAATTAAATGATAATAATGCAAAAATTCTCATTAGCGATGCAGGCTATTTGCTTAGCTACTGTGTCGCGCGTTGGAGGGAGGCGAGGCCACGCCCCATACGTTTTCCTATATTCGGTTTTACTTTGAACGGGTTGTATATGTGCTGTACATTATTATTTTGTTGTTGTGCGGTTGTGCCTTTATTAATCTAAAAATAATTATTGTAAGATAGGTAAAAATGAGCAGTACCTCCTGGGTAATGTGGAAACCTGCTGAAGGAATAAATAAAAATCCCACCTCGTCCCGCACTTTTTGTATTATTCTAGCTAAATTTTGAAAATTCTTCTCTGAAAGAACATATTTTTAAATAATATATTTTTATTATTTAGATTCTGGAGTGCTCCAAAACGCGAGACTAGGAAAATATCAAAAAAAAATTGCCACTGACCTAAACGAGTCATGTGTATCAATTATTGATATTTTCTACATGTATGCATCAATTAATTAAAGCCTGCAGCTCCATGGAGTAAGGTATGACAATAAATTAGCATTTATTGGCTTGCCCAGCCCCATTTAAACGAAGCTTGATGCTCATTTGCTGATTAATTCGAAAGATTTGCCCACAAAAAATGAAAGAGGATTTATTATGTAATGTCGAGTCAGAATTACAATTGTTTTTAATAAATGGGTGAATATATTGAGATGTCCCCCAAGAGAAAATGATTATTTTTTATTTTTGGTTGTTTCACCGTTAGTCTAGAATGGGGTTTTTGGGAAGCCACCAGGTCTAGTAATAACATAACATAAGTGGTTCTGCACTAATGCAAGAATTTTAAGAAATGAATATTAGAGCTTCACGGAAGATAGCTTCACGGAGGTTAGGATTTCGTATGTTTTTTTTAAACATCCCTTTATATATTTGAACTAAGTTATTGCATCTTTTGACACCTTAATATTTTCTAAAAATGGAATTGTACATACATAAAATATTTATAAAAAATCTACCTACTAAGATATTACACTTCACGGTGGATGGGTTTTTAAATAGCAAATTAATGAACTTAAACTTTTGAATTATAAAACAGCAACACTCTCATCTGCATATAAATTCTAACTGACCTTCAGGAATCACATGCATCTATAATGTCGTAAACAGAGGTTTTTGCTTATTTAAAATGATTAAAGCGCCATCCGTTGCATAAAATTTAAAGCAAAAACAGATTCACGGAGGATAGAATCAATTTTTGTAACACCCACATAAATGGTTATAAAAATTTTTTCTTTAAATTTTTAATAATTTTTTATATTTGATTCGATTGCGTTGGATGTGTTTAATTTACTTTGTGAACTGATATCTTTGGTATGCTTTTACTCAGATATTTGAAAACATATAGGTTAACCTATAAAGAGTAACAGTCACGGAGGATAGGTTTTAGACTTTTAAAACATTGTAAAAAATAAATAATTGCGGTTAAAAATCTGGAACCTGAGCTGTAATATCTACTTAATTATGAAAGATCAAAACACAATAAAAGTGTAGGTCAAACTCATTTAGTTTTATTAAATATCACGGGGTAACACCATCGGGGGACATTTCGTGAGATTCACCCAAATACAAATGAATTTTTTATAAAACAAATACAGTTTTTAAAAAGGTACCTCTTAGTCCACAACAATCCACGTTAAATTGCAGTAAACAAACAATATTATTCACAAAACGCCACTTTGAAACAAAAATTTTGAAACTAAAAACTTTTTTTAAAAAGTCAACTAAATGCTTTAAAGAATCAATTGACACTAATCAAAAAGCTCTCTTATTTTATTTGGAGAATTTATTTTAGCAGCAATAGTTTACATTACAAGTTTATTTATAACTCCACGGTTTGTTTTACATTTTACATATTTCATATGTTTCATCAATGTACTAAAATCCAACATTTTTATTTACATCCTATGAGAATTTCCATCGACACGGCATTAAAATGTTGTCAGATCGATTCATTAGATATCGTTTTTTTTATTTGATGGTTTTATCTATCCATCAAAATTTACAGTTGAGGAGCTTGGTGCTAATTAAAAATGTGTCAACTAGAATATTAAGTAATAAAGGTTGACGTTTATTTATCAAAAGGCAGTTGTGATGATTTGTCGGTTTATCATTCGGATAAATTAATTAACATCAACAGTAGACTGTTAATTTATTTTTGCCCTTGCCTGTCTGTGAAAGACCGAAATTAATTGAAATTGCCTCTAATATATCTGCCATCATGTCGTTTGAGTAAACGGCTATCTCTATATGTCTTTTCCAACACGAGCTAATATTTAATTAAACATATTCATGTGTCACTTCCCTTGTTTGACTATAAATTTATACATATATAGATTATACTATAGAGTGTTTATACTCAAAATAGACAACGTAATAGAGGGTCTAGATCTTATGAGCAATAACTTCTTTTATCGATATTATTATTATTATTCACGATAATAATATTAATTTGTCAAAGTAATGAGATGATTTTTATTTACAGAATATTAAAAATAATAAATAATTTTTTACTGTTCTTAAAATTCTCATTTACTATAATGAAGCAGCAATGTTG
Source organism: Brassicogethes aeneus (assembly GCA_921294245.1). NCBI lineage: Eukaryota > Metazoa > Arthropoda > Insecta > Coleoptera > Nitidulidae > Brassicogethes > Brassicogethes aeneus. Next base: position 5,800,865 of record OV121138.1, read on the forward strand.
AGCTTTTATAAAAAAAAATGTTCATCCAACAATAGTTGTTCAATCATATTTCCATGGCAATAAAAAATACTAAATACTAAAATGTTTTTGTTAAATCTATAGTTGTGTGTGAATTGCGCTTATACATAGTAATGCGCAGATGTTATAGTAAAATTTGTTCATTTTACTATGGCATATTTGTCTTTTTTAAATTACTATCGTTGTAATTTAAATTAATTTTATTTCAGTTAGAAAATCTTTGTTAATAGCTTAAGTTAAGACAAATTTTATTGCTATAAAAAGACTTTTTTAATATTTACTATTGCTTTGCAATGATTTTGCAAAATCTTTGTTATTTCCCTTAAAAAAAGGGGGAAAGGGCCAGCGCTCTCCTTGGTGAACATAACTTTATAATCCACAGTCTGTGTTATAATCTTATTGATTTCACTTGTGCGAGTGAAGTGTGGTAAAATCTAGCATGATAAAAATATCAAAAAGATCACTAAGAAAATTAAAATTTCGACGTTTTCTATAATAAATATGTAAGGTATATTCTATAAATGAAGCAGACTTGTTGATTAAAAAGTTCATTTTTTTTTATTTTGTACATTATATAATATGATTCAATTTTTTTGTTATAATTAATTAAAAAAAACTATCCAACACCCAACAGTAGGTTGAAAATGTGACCATTGTTACAATTTGTTATTAAATTTACATAAATTTTATTAATATTATAAAAAAGTTTTATTTTAAACGAAAAGGTATTTGTAAAATTTACAAAATTTCTGAATAATACCATTAGGGTTTCATTAATGCTACAAAACGTTTTTGTAAACGGTATAGAACTGTTTTTTAGACAAATATTAATAACTATATTTATCAATGCGTTTCTGCATCTGGAAGAGTGTTATTTTTATAAACATAACGTAAATTTACTTTATAATTAATGCAAATGCTATTACTGAAAGCAGCTTTTGTATACAAAAGATAAATAATTTTTATAAAAATTATCTTTTTGCCGTAACAAAAGCAATTGTTGGACGAATAGGGATCTTTACTTTATTAAGACAAAGTACTTTTTTTTGTTATATTTGCTTTATTGGTTTGGAGCTTTAATTTGTGACTATTTGGTTTTAATAGGTGATAAAAAGGTAACGTAAAGTACGTAGCCCGCTCGTAAATGTCCAGTTAAAAGATGGGACAGTATTTTATGTTTCAGTTTCCAAAGTGCTAAAACAGCAAATAACATTTCTTTTATTTTATAAGCTTTTTAAAATCAGTGTTAAACATAAATTGCTTGTTTTTACTGCTTTACCACAGCTTATATAATATATGAAAATTTTAAATAAAAAAGTGTTGAATATTGTCATTTTTTCGTTTACTTACCGACTTCGGGAACGTTATCATGTTCTGTCCATTCCGAGAACTGAAACAATAAATAAATTTATTTACAAACAATTTGTTCATACACAGAGAAAAGTAATCTCTTGATTTAAGAAAATTCATTTATTTGAAACAGGTTTTCTTGTATGAAATGTAAAATTTTCTTATTCGTAGTAACTTATTGTTTACAATAAGAAAATACTATTATTTGGTTGTAAATCATAAATTTCTTGAAAACAACTTATTGTTGTGATTAATTGTAAAGAAATATTTATTTAGAGCAATTAATTAAATTGTTTGGATGTAGGTTTTGTTTCTTTAAGCAAGCTTCTACTAAACCTGAGATAAAAATTCAACTAGGTAATTACTTGTATTAACCAAATATCAGTTTAAAAAGTAAAATAAACCCAAGTTTTCCACAAAATTAGAGAAATATAGAAATAAATAATTTATGTGAGCCAAGTCAAATATAGTAAAATCAAGAGATTACTGTTGGTAGTTTTTGGACAATTCTTTCTTGCCCATAAATATGTTAGATGGGTGAATCTCACAAAATGTCCCCCGATATTGTTACCCCGTGATATTTAATAAAACTAAATGAGTTTGACCTACACTTTTATTGTGTTTTGATCTTTCATAATTAAGTAGATACACAGAAAAAACGCTAGCATAGCATGAATGGGTGAGCCATTAAACCAATGGGATCTTGTAATCCGTATTCCTGAATAACAGTTCCTATAATACCAATAGGTAGCTAGCACTTGGTTTACAATCGTTTACAGTTTTTAAATTAACAACAAAAGTTATCGCTTCTAAATCTATTGATATTCATATTGATATTTATTTGTGAGAATGTTAGAATGTTATTGCATTAAATACTAATTTGATTTATTTAATAACGTTACAATTGTATGTATACTATGTATACATTTTATGCAATAAATTCTTTGACATTTAGGCAAAATATTTCCCTATTTTGGTTTAATAGTAATTAATTGAGCAAATAACAATTTAGATTGCTTCAATTTTAATGCATTCAATGACAGCGCTGTTCTTGGTCCTATGTTAGATTTTTTCTGTGTATTACAGCTCAGGTTCCAGATTTTTAACCGCAATTAATTATTTTTTACAATGTTTTAAAAGTCTAAAACCTATCCTCCGTGACTGTTACTCTTTCTAGGTTAACATATATGATTTCAAATATCTGAGGTAGTAAAAGCATACTAAGGCCCAGTTGTATAACAGTTGGTTAACAGCTGATTAGCTGATTAACTCTTAAATTTAATTTAATTTAATGTTTAGCGGTGCTCCGTGACAGACAAAGTGTACCACACTTAGATAATAACTAAGTGTAGTACACTTTGTCAGTAACGGAGCACCGCTAAACATTAAATTAAATTAAATTCAAGAGTTAATCAGCTAATCAGCTGTTAACCAACTGTTATACAACTGGGCCTAAAAATATCAATTCACTAAGTAAATTAAACACATCCAAAGCAATCGAATCAAATATAAAAAAATATTAAAAATTTAAAGAAATAATTTTTATAACCATTTATGTAGGAGTTACAAAAATTGATTCTATCCTCCGTGAATCTTTTTTCGCTTTAAATTTTATGCAATGAATGGCGCTTTAATCATTTTAAATAAGCAAAAACCTCTGTTTACGACATTATAGATGCATGTGATTTCTGAAGGTCAGTTAGAATTTATATGCAGATGAGAGTGTTGCTATTTTATAATTCAAAAGCTTAAGTTCATTAATTTGCTAAAATATTAAGGTGTCAAAAGATACAATAACTTATTTCAAATATACAAAGGGATGTTTAAAAAAAAACATACGAAATCCTAACCTCCGTGAAACTATCTTGCGTGAAGCTCTAATATTCAAAATGCATGATTTCTTAAAATTCTTGCATTAGTGCAGAACCACTTATGTTATGTTATTACTAGACCTGGTGGCTTCCCAAAAACCCCATTCTAGACTAACAGTGAAACAACCAAAAATAAAAAATAATCCTTTTTACTTAGGGGACATCTCGATATATTCACCCAGATACAAAACGAAAAACAGCATAAATTATTTTGCCATATTGGTGGTAACAAAGTTGTTCCAGCATCATTCAACTTTGAACCAAACTGTACATAATTTTCTTTGAAGTTTTTAAAACAATTTTTACTATACCTACTATAATTTTTAATTTTGAAACTCCATCAAATCCCTTTAAATAACCGGAACGCACCACACGAACTCCTTATACTCCTCAAACGTTATAATTAGTAAATGAACTGTATTCGTTATTCAATTAAAAATTTTACGATGCCGTTAAATTTTTCTCTAATTATCGCGCGCCGGCACTGCGAATTTTAAGTGGCTCACCACTCCAGAAGCCGCTATTTTTAGACTTTTGTGTTTATGCAAGCATAGCAGAAATTGCGGCACTGGAAGAATTTAATTTCGATTGATTTCAAATACTGATTGGAGTCAAAAGTTTTATTAAAAAAACCTACAGTAAAAAATATTTGTTAATTTTAACCAAATATTAAACAGATTTTAGGTTAATCCAGGTCCAAATAACTTTATGTTAAGTTTACAACCAACTGTAATCTCTTAACTAATTGAATAGGTAAGTAGTTTTAATTATACATTTTGTAAATTTAACAACAACATCTTATGTCAATAATTCAACCATAATTCTGGTAATTTTTAAAAGGGACCTTATTTTTACAAACCTTTTTGTACCCTTTGAACATAGAATAACCAATAAAGTTTAAAATATTTATTTTTTAAATTTAGCGCGCACCCCTTCCAACTTTAATTCTAAACGCTTACATCATTGCCCGACCGCATAATAGGGAAATAGTAATCCCATAAATTTGCGCTTCATATACGTCACACATTTCCGATATAACATCTGCTGCACGGTGCCGCCGACACCCCCGCAAGTCGGGGATAATACGCGAATTTTTGTAGACATTGAGGTCCACAAAGTTGGGCTTGTACCACAGTATATGGAAGTCAGTCCCTAGATCTGTGCGGCTCGCTTATCAGCCGTTGTAAAAGACTGGGCGGGCGTGGAATGTTTTAGTAAACAAAGCTTATTAATTAGATCTATGCGTGTTTATAGTTTCTTATTTCTGTTTAGTTTTTGCCTAAGCGTTAAAATGGAAAGTTGTGATAAAAATGCAAGCGTAAAATACATTATTGTGTTGTGAATTCATGTACAAATAATTCAAATAATTATAAAAGATCATTTTTATTTTAATATATTATTATATTAACACACAAATACTACAGTAAAAATCACAAAAAATATAAATAAAAATATTCATGTTTTTTTATAGTTCAGTGTTAAATCGTTGAGTTTCATATACCTACTGTGCTGTACATTATTATTTTGTTGTTGTGCGGTTGTGCCTTTATTAATCTAAAAATAATTATTGAAAGATAGGTAAAAATGAGCAGTACCTCCTGGGTAATGTGGAAACCTGCTAAAGGAATAAATAAAATCCCACCTCGTCCCGCACTTTTTGTATTATTCTAGCTAAAAATTGAAAATTCTTCTTGTGAAAGAACATATTTTTAAATAATATATTTTTATTATTTAGATTCTGAAGTACTCCAAAAACGCGAGACTTTGAAAATTTCAAAAAAAATTGCCTGCGTACCATATAGCGGTTCATGGGCCTCACCTTTATGACTGGTCACGAGCCGCCACTGATTGAAACATGCATTTAACAATTAAAAACAAGGACCTTCGTAGTGAGGAGAATTCAAGTCTATATATTGGCATCGTTGAAAATTAGAAGATTGGCTAAAAAAAAGTTTTACAAAAAAAATTCAATAATATAAGACATTTATTGTTTGATAGTTTTTTTATACTAACAAAGTAACATAAATATGATTTAACATAAAATTTTTATTACATATTTTAATTAATATCTTACCTTTAAAAACATTAAACAAATTAATTAAATTTCATTTATTTAAAAAGAGTTTTAATGATTCCAACTCAACTGTGAAAGTACATACAACACGACACAATACAACACAACCGGCAAAATGTATTTTAGAAATACCTATAATGAAATTATAATATTATATCACTGCCCCTAGAAAATGGCAAATTGCAAGTTGCAATGATACAAAACGTACTAAACACGTGTGCCGCAAACGTTGTGCGCGTTTTGCATCCCCTCCCATGTATCAGAAGCTACCAGATTTTGTTGTAAAATTTACATGCTATTGGGATACGTGTAGATTTTGAACAAACACTCTTTGCATTTGGTTGAAAGAAGAAACATTCAAGAGATGAAACCATTTGTTGTAATTTGTTTTAAATTTTTTTTCTTAAACTTTAAGCTTATCTTTCTACCCAGAACATTCAGATATCCAAAGGTACATGCACGGTAAAGTCGGTTTTATTTGACTTCGGTGCTTGCAAGTTGTTATCTGAAAGTTTTAGTTAAATTTTATAGCCTGAAAGTCGCTGAAATATTCCTAAAATGGGTTACAGTTGCAATTGAAATATTGCTTGTTATCTGAACAAATTTGTTTCATCGTTTTTCATCCTTAAATTTTATCAGAGCGGGGTATAGTTTTTTAGAATTTCAAGTCCATTTACCATTTTCGTTCGACATATTCAGCAAAATTAGGCAAAGATTCCAGTCGTTGCAGCTGAATGCACAGATAATAAAATTATATGCCTTATTACACCACTTCATATTTTAAATTTAAAATCATTTTTATAGTCGAACAGACCCGATAGTTTGCATCAACCGGGTTAATGGAATTTTGCACTGGTTCACTGTACTTATGCACGCGATCCTTTAAGGATAAAAAAACAGGACACGCCATCCTGACATAGTTTCTTATGCAATCTTGCTTTTGCCACATTGCCAAATTTACCATCAATAGATAATTAAGGAAATAAATATAAATAAGAAAAACTTTTTATTGAAAATAATCGTATTTCTTTAGGTAGTAGTTTTTGGGAAGCCACCTGGTCTAGTATTAACATAACATAAGTGGTTCTGCAGTAATGCAAGAATTTTAAGAAATCATACATTTTGAATATTAGAGTTTCACGGAGGTTAGGATTTCGTATGTTTTTTTTAACATCCCTTTGTATATTCGAAATAAGTTATTGAATCTTTTGGCACCTTAATATTTTTTTTAAAATACATACATAAAATATTTATAAAAAAATCTACTTACTGAGATATTACACTTCACGGTGGATAGGTTTTTAAATAGCAAATTAATGAACTTAAACTTTTGAATTATAAAACAGCAACACTCTCATCTGCATATAAATTATAACTGACCTTCAGGAATCACAAGCATCTACTCGTATAATGTCGTAAACACAGGTTTTTGCTTATTTAAAATGATTAAAGCTCCATCCGTTGCCTAAAATTGAAAGCAAAAACAGATTCACAGAAGATAGAATCAATTTTTGTAACACCTACATAAATGGTTATACAAATTAGGTATTTCTTTTAATTTTTAATAATATTTTATATTTGATTTGATTGCTTTGGATGTGTTTAATTTACTTAGTGAACTGATATTAAATATACAATTTTAAATTTATGGGTGAATACCGATGTACCCCGATGATGTTACCCCGTGATATAAACTAAATGAGTTTTAATTTTATTGATCTTTCATAATTATGTAGATATTACATCTCAAGTTCCAGATTTTTAACCGCAATTAAAAATCTGGAACTTGAGATGTAATATCTACATAATTATGAAAGATCAAAACACAATAAAATTAAAACTCATTTAGTTTATATCACGGGGTAACATCATCGGGGGACATCGGTATTCACCCATAAATTTAAAATTGTTAGATGAGATACGCCCTTATATGATAATTGGTACAATATTTGGTTCGGATTTAACAGAAGTCAATTTTTTGCAATTAAGTTTGGCAACGTCGGTTGGAGGTTGCATAAGGAAATGTCGTGTGGATTCGGTATCGCGTGATTTCCATTGTGTTTTTTCTTATGGTCGCTAGTAAAACTTCATTAACCCTATTCTGCTGGGTTCACTCACTATGCTGCTTAGTTTTTGTAGTAACTTAGTTGTAAGATTTTCAGATTATTCGGTTGATTGAGTAGGCGAATGTTTTTATTTTTTTGCTGGTAGTATTTTTAATTCCACCTGGCTGTTTTAATGTCGAGCTAGATCAATGAAAGTATAGTCATTTGTTTTACAAGTGTTTTAGTTGCTCACAAGGCCGTTAGGTCGAGTGTGCATTAACACGAGCTTGAAGAAACCTTTTCTCACAAGTGAAACACAATGTTATTTCTACGACCCTTTTATTTTTTATTATTTTCAAACACAAAAAAAAATAACCTAAAAAGTGTTTGACAGACCGTGGGATCAACCACCCAAAGGGAAAACGTCCAGGGATTCCCATGTATTCCCATTATATTTTATTGTATTTCTATGTATTTCCATTGTATTCCTATGGTATTCCCACTCTAAAATGTCCAGGGATTCCCAAGTGTGGGTGACCCCTCGTGACAGACCTGTCACTTTTCTCTTAGAAATGTCACTTTACGTTCGTGTTTACCTTGCCAATGAAAAGATTCATTTTCTAAGCAACGATGCCATTACGAAATGTGACTTTTACATAGTGGTTGTAGAAAATAGTATGTATCAAGTTTGATAAACGCCATTTTATACACGAATTTAATTTAGGCACGAGCTTGCGAGCGAGTGCTTAAATGAATGAGTGTAATGAAAAGTTTATAAACGAGGTGCATACTATACTTTTTCTACTACAAAAACTTATTATTATCTTAAAATGATTTAAATAAAAAATTTGTATAGAGCGCCATCTATGAAACAACAGGGGAAACTTTCAAATGTCACATTTTTACATTTTATAAACACAATTATAAAGGTTATAAATCGAAATGTATTTCTTGAAAATTGACAGTTTTTCACAGTGAAAGTAAAGAAAATATTTTATGAGCACTTTACAGTGGAGTCCGTGCCCGAATTTAAGTTATAGTTTACTGCCGGCGAAATTAAAAGGTCAGTACAATGTTCATATAAACTTTTCAAATATTGGCGTTGAGAAACTATTTAATACTTTTGTATTTTTGTATTGAGATAATACAATAATTTTCACATTTAGTATTATTTTACAAGAAAGGCACTTTATTTTAACGAATGTATGACATTTGACAACTGTCAACTAACTTAAAACTAACTTCAGCCCGTGACTAAAAACCTGTTGCTAACTTCAACCCGTGACTAAAGCGCTGTAAAGCCACAACTTGTCAATGTGTATTTAAAAGGTCACTGTCATGGAAACATGTACGATAAAGGCCGTTTTAAAGGTGGGAGTAGAAAAAATATTTTTCTTACTACCTCGACTCAAAATACGTTGTTTCGTCCCCGATTTCACGGCAGAAAGTTTACGTTTCTTGCATTGGTCAAGCTATACGCGCACACTCTAATAGCGGGAGTAAAAATTTTTTAGTCGTGTGCTTAACATTCAAATTTCGTACTGCCAACATGAGAAACACAAAAATATGACAGTTTTAAACCATAATTTTGCAATTATAACAACAAATAAACAATTTATGTTTTTACTTTTTTACTTTTTATGTTGTTTTAAGTGTTTAATGGTACTTTTATTTGTTATAAAGTAGTAATTTGTTAATTAAAATACAACCTTTTATTTTTACTGTATTGGCACCGCTGAATTACCATGACAACGCTACAGTTTGTTTGATTTTGAATGTAAAAGTCAGAATTAAATTAAACGTCAGATTTTAATTTTGACACAAGTTTTTTTATATACATTTAATTTTTTCCCGTATTTTTTGCGGGGTAGCAAGAAAAATAGTATACACTACACGGGCAGAAAGTGTGAGAGACCTGAACTGCGCGCCATGATGCCCTCGGCTTCGCCTCGGGCATCATGGCGCGCAGTGCAGGAATCTCACACTTTCTGCCCTTGTAGTGTAATATACTATTTCCTGAAAGTTTTTTGTCATTTTTTTCGACATTTTAGCTTGTCAGAAAATTGGCAAATTAGTGGTTGGATTTTGGTAAAAAATACAATTATTGATTCACCCATTTTTAAGTTTGATACATATATTGAATTGTTTTTCAAATATTAAAAATTGAAAAAAAATCTTACATTTTACTAAGGCATATTTGTGTAATCGATCTATTTTTACATCCGCTGTATTGTCCATAAGTTATGGGCCACCCTATACAGTTTAAATTTTAATATTTTCGGTATAAATTAATATATTTTGTTGATGCTACTTTTTCATGTAAATTATAGTCCCAATTACGTTAATATTTCCAAGAAAACCCCGGATTTGTGTTATCCTAAGTACCATAATAACTTTTACTGTTTTTCTTCTATCTCACTGCGATGTCCCTTTGTCAGGACGACGCGTAATCTACAAGGATCGACTATTATCCTTTATTTACCTCTGTCGCCTTCTCGGTGACGGAGCAATTAATCAGTCAATTTCAAGCGTGCGGTAAAGGCTTTTAGTCTGAAAGCCCTGGATGCTCTCTTTATCATTACGTTTTAACTGGGGAAAAATACTATATATTTTGTACGTAAACATGTCGAGATGTTAAGGACGTTCAGGACATTCAGGATATTATCCTGAGGATAATGACGCTCTTGTCGTGATTGCGTAGAATTACTCGTTAAGTAAAAGGTTTTAAATAGAGTTATTCATTATTTTATTATGGTTGTCTACACTGTTAAATTACAAAACGTTTGTTGAAATTCACTAAGCATTTGGTAAAAATTTGTTCAGTAACATTACAATACATGTACCTAGGTATTTTAATTTTGCTAAAAAAATACTAAATATGTTTAGAAATTTTAAAATGGTGTATTGTAATAATTATTATAATATACGAAATGTGTTCAGAAAATAACGGGAATTGTTAAATTTCGCGGGTTCGGAGGGTCCGGTTGTTATAAAATGTTCTTTATTATGTTGGTATACATGCCCCCAAAGTATGATAAAAACTTTAGCTGTTTTTATTGTTTACTTTCTCTGTGGCAGCCGCTAAGGTTAGACGTGTTTTATGAGCTCGCCGATTTTTCGTTCGTTAAAAGAAATGGATCAAATTTTGCTTAAAAAATGAAATAAATTCTGTGAAATGTTAACAAAGGCCTATAGTGAGTCTGCTATAAGTAAAACAAGAGTTTACAATTGGTATAAGAGTTTCCAAGATCGCCGTGAAGACGTTGAAGATGACGAACGCCCCGAACGCACAAGCGCATTAACAACCGATAAAAACAAGGAAAAAGTGGAAGAAATGGTTATAAACCATCAGAGAAGTCGCTGATGATGTTGGTATATCGATTGGCTCATCCCATGAAATTTTTTCGAATGTTTTGGGTATGAAACGCGTGGCAGCAAAATTTGTTCTAAAATTGTTAAATTTTGAACAACATTTTTGGCCAAAAACAATACTGTAATGATGCCCCAGCCTCCATATTCGCCAGACATGCCTCTGTCTGACTTTTTCCCATTCCCAAAAATAAAAAGAACCTTAAAGGGCCGTCGTTTTGCAAGCATAGATGACATTAAAAGCGCATCGCTGAAAGGTTATCCCAAAGATCGAGTTTTAGAAGTGTTTCGAGTATTGGAAGAAGAGCTGGCACATGTGCATAATATCCAATGGGGACTATTTTGAAGGCGACAACATAAATGTAGACGAATAAATAAATATTTGTTTCAAAAAACAAAAATTCCCGATATTTTCTGAACACACCTCGTATTTTTATTTTGTACGACAAATTACACTAAAAATATTTAGTAATTTGCGAATTATGGTATTGTAATTATACTACGAAAAATAAAACCTGCAATTTTCTTAGTTTCTTCAACAAACTTTCTTGACCCATTACTGTAAATATAAAAAAAAATTGAACCTTCACCTCGCCAGAGTTTTTGTTTTAAGTGCGTTCCACCAACTTCAAATACCGACAGACAGCTAGATAGATAGACCTATTTTGGGTCTTATCAATGTCGGGGAATTTGGTGTATTGGAACACACCACAAACAAAAGACACCTAAGCTTATATACTGTCCACCTGTCAACCGAGGTGAGGTGTAAGAACATCACGTGATTGCCGCAATCGGTACATACTATGCATTTTACATAACATTATAGCAAATCAAATTACAAACAACGTTTGTAAATCTGGGATGCTTTGTATTAGAAACTGTCAAACTTTTTAGTAAAATTACAATGCGTGTAGGATTTATACATATAGATTGTAAAATTTCAACTTATCTTAGTAGATTTCCCAACATGTCTTGGAAGATTACTCAAATTGTATTATAATTTTGTATTGGTATACACTGATTTGATTTTACTCATCCTTTGTTTTGTAAAACAATTGTAATTTTACAAAAAATTTTAACAGTGTACATGATTAAAATGATATATAGTAAAAATGCAAACAGAAGTTGTATAAAATAAATAATGATTTGTATATTTCCAAACACTTATTGTAATTCAAATAGCAAATTTTGGTTAGTAATTTTATTGATTATCTTGGTAAAATTAAATTCCGAATATGTATAAAAATTTTACAAAATTTTAAATTCAATTCTACAATACAGAAAGGTAAAATTACTATAAGTATCTGACAAAAACAAAAACATTGTAAAATTAGAACCTGTTTAGTACTTTGGCTTTAACAAAATGTAATATTACAACAAATGCGTATTAAAATTGCAATACAATACAACATTTTGTAATTTTACCATGCAACTGCTTAGTAAAAATGTAGCAATTTTACAAACATTTTTAACTTATCTTAAATTAGTCAAACTTTAACTACTGAAGTAGTAAAAAATAACTATTTAATTTGTAGACTTCGTTTTCTATGTAGTATTCGATGAAGATAATTTTTTTTATAAATTTGAAAATATTTTTAATTATTAATTAAGTTCTCTAGACAATGAAGTATTTTTTTTTATAAGTAGCCTTCTTAAAGTAGGTATTTGATAAAATTTAATATTGTGTTATTTTTTTTTAAACAGTTCAGTTTAAAGTTAAAATGTCTAAAATTATGAAGGAACATAAAAAAAACTTTTTGCATGAGATATGTTTTATTTTGCTCGTCTGCGAGAAATTTGTCGTGATTATTATAATATATATGTATATATAAATAATCAAATGTACAAATTTACAAATAAAAAAAGGACTTCCTGTAGGTATAATTTGTTTCCCCTTAATGAGTTCAATAAACCAAAGTTTACCCATAAAAATAAATCGATAACGCAGCCTGGTAGTAATACAACAGTTCGCGAAAAAAAAACCGTGGCATTTAGATCGATAAATCTGGCAAACGCGCGCCGATACACCTCTCTCTGTGGGACTATACGCTGGTACAAGTCAAAGAATAGGAAACACGACAAATGGGTTGTTTGAATGGGACCCCGGTTGCAACCTTTACTGGGTCACGGTGTCAAAGACCCTTTGGCGGGCCGCCACCCCACGATAAAAACCAAACCTGCACCCGCCGCCCCCGATGTGGAGGCGGTTGAACGGTCTTAGCTATTAAAGCCATGCAACTGTGTAATGGATTATTTTGAGGGTGCAAATGTGATTTTGGCACAATAATGCAAGTAGTAAAATAATATCGTTTCGGGTGTTACATTTGTTATAATATATATATATATATATATATATATATATATAGGTATATATATTAGACTGGTTCAAAAAAATCGAATATTTTTTTTTCTTCAAAGCCCGCATTGAAATATCTTCCTAGCAGTAAAAAAAGAAGCCTGTGAAAATTGTAGCTCTTAATATTAATATTTAGAGGTCGCTCATCGTGAATTTCTATTTTACGTTTAAATAACACAGGAATTCTTTTTTCTTAACTTTGAAATTGTATAACTCGTTTTTAAGTGAACATATTGGAATGAACTCTATATATTTTTGAAGAAAATTGAACGTTCTACAAAAAATGTCTCCTATAATTTTTTCGTAAATTCACTCCTTTAATAGTTATTCAAGGTTGAAATTAGACATATAATAAATGTAACGTTTAAACACAGGAATTTTTTTTTTAACTTTTAATTTTATAACTTTTAATAGGTGATAAAGCATCAGAAATAAGGTAGACTTTCATAAAAAAACATTTCTTAAAAATGTTTTCTAAGAGAAATACAGGCCGTCAAAGTTTACAAAAAAAAATAGTTTTCTCTTCATAACTTTTAAACCACAAAATTAATTTGTCACACAATGTAATATAGTCAGTGCCTTAATAATGATGTAGATAATTATTTAAAAAAAACATCAGTGCCGCAGTTACTTGGGGGGCTTTTTTCTTAAATACAACAAAAACAGGAGATAACAGAAGAAAATTGATATAAATTGAAATGGACTATTAACATGACTATATAAACAGTAAACATATCATTAATACATAAGGTAAATAAATTTATAGTAAACTTCTACCAAATTTTTTTAGGTAAGTGCTAAAAATCAATAAAAATTATCATTTATCAAATTATTAAGAATTTTAGATCTGCATTCCATCAAATATATGCATATATTTATTCTCAAGTTAATAATTTTGGGTCTTAAATACATATAAATTGATTTTTTTGTATTTAAGAAAAAAAAGCATAATTTTAAACATTCTGAAGTTTGAGGCTCGATATCTTTGAAACGGCTTGACTTACGCAAAAAGTCAATCAGACCTTTTTTGTAGAGCATTAAATTTCCTATAAGGAGTAATTTCGTCATACTTATAAAGTAGCTCGTTATCACGTTACAAAATTCCAAATTTGAAAATAAAAATTTCCCATGTTATTTAAATGGGAAATAGAAAATTACAAAACGCCACATCTAAATATTAATATTAAGAGCTCTTACTTTCACAGGGTCATTTTCTAGAAAAAAAAATAGTCGGTTTTTTTGAGACACTCTAATATATATATATATATATATATATATATATATATGGGTGCACCCATCATGATTCTACAAAAGTTAGACAACTTGATGTCAATAGAGTAGATATTTTAATATTTTTTGTAAATATTTTTTATATTACAAAAGATCCAGGTTTTTTTAACTTGTCCACCCAATTTTAATGTATTTTTTTAAAAGCACGTTGGTGAAAAAACATAATATATATTCAAAACATCAGTACCTTGGCGTGTCACAACTCCTGAATCAAATATTTGATTGGTTTTATTTTAAAATATATTCAATTTATCTTAAATTTCACTACAAACTATAAAACATTAAATAATGTATTTTTCATATTTTATCATAGATTCGAATAATAGCAATTTTTAAAAAATTGATAATCTTTGTACTCACTTTTACCCGTCAGTTCTGTGTCCAATGTTAAAATTCAAAATTCCTGCGAAATATTGAACTTTAAACGTCAAGTCCTCGTTTTAACTCAAGTGTTGGTAAAAAATTACCTATAGGTATACAGAGCCCGCCCCTTGTACGACAGTCATTTTTAAAACAATCCAAGCGGCGAAGTTGTGGTGAATGCACGTATAGTTCCAGTCAAAATTTCAGTACTGTGGTGAGTAGTTATTTTCTTACGTATATATATTTCATTGTAATTTATACAAGGCTATATGCGATTTGTTGATAAGTAGCATCCTATAATAAAAAATATCAGTAAAATACTTAATTCCGAATTATAATCTCAAATTTGTATCCCATTTATCAGTACCGTGTCGTCAGTTCCATGTTCCATGTTTCGGTTGTCTTTTTTTCGCAAACTTCAATTTAAATTCTGCTTGCGCAGAACTTGTTTATTTAATGTAACTTATAAAAATTTGGTGTGGGTCCCATGTCTAATAATTATAATTGAGATATCGGTATACCCAAAATCCTCCAGCCGCCACTGATGTGTGGTATTATTTAATTTTAAGATATTTAATGTATAATATGCTGAAAGTTGCAATAAATCTTATATTTTCCATTAAATTATGTATTTAATTAGTACCCTGGTATACTCGTCACTTCCCTTGCATTCAAATTTAGAAAACACAGATATTTCAGAAACTGTTTGAAAAAGTGACTGGTCCGGTCTGGAACAGTATATTTATTATATTATCTATGTTCTCATAACAAAATACTGTTTAATTTTCTCCGAAAACCATATAAACAAAATGAGGTGAAAAGTTGCCCAACTTTTGTAGAATCAGCCATATATATATATATTATATTATTTATATAATAAAATTTTGTATGCTTAAAAAAATTACTGTGATTTTCGAGTTAGGCAGTACAAAATACATTCGGCAAAAATAGTGGGACCGAATACACATTTTTTCTTTAATTTCTAAATAAGTGTAATTATTATTTTCCAGTAAATTAAAAGAATAAAGCCAGAGATATAAACATGCAAAATCGCGTAAAACCTTTCTTGCATAAGTAATGAGTTACTTAGTGTTTCTAACACGCTTAAATTATTATGTCTTGAATTTTCTTCATCTACGGTAACTCGACCTGGCACAGGAATTAGCCTTAGTGAATTTAATCCCCTCTGCTGTTTGGTACATGCACTTTAATGTCTCTCGTACCGAAGTTGCCTTGGAATTACCCTAATTTTAACAACAAAAATACAAGAAATTTAATTTTATCTTTGGTACGAGATTATGTTAATGAAAAAATATCTTTTAAATAAAAAGTCTAAGGTTTTTGTAATTTACTTTATCAGAGTCTTTTATTAAGAAAAATAATACAAATGTAATAAAATGTTAAAATTTTGTTCTTAAATAATAAATACAAAAGAAACGTGTTAGATTTAAATTGATTTTAAAAGGAACTGAAAATATATCATTGTCAATAAGCTCGTTTAAATCGGAAGTAAAATATAGAGACAGCTTGCTACTTCTCTTAAGGTTAAATAACGATCAATTTAAAACTTAACATCTGTAACGGAATAAAGTTACCGATGTTAAAAGTAATCAAAAATTTTACAAAAAAAGAATCCGTTACACGCACCGACTAACTCAAAGTAGACGAAAAATGAGACTTTTCAAATGGGGGGGGTTGTTCTATTGTTAAACACAGTAAATTAAGATAAAATATACCAAAAAAATATACTACAAAATGTACTCTGAAAATATTAGTGGCTAAATCAAACAAAACATCTCACCATCAATAATAACACTATTTATTCAACAAAATGGTAGCCCCTTCACGGTAGCTGTTATAACAATATAATAATTATCAAGTTAAATAGTAACACTCTCTGAAGGATTGTGCACCAGAACAAACTAATCATAAAATGTAAAATATTAATTAACAAGTTAAATAGTAACACTCTCTGAAGGAGCATGTACTAAAACAAAATATATTTAAATTTAAACTAAATTCGTATATTAAAATAGTATCTACTAACACTTGTGAAAACCCTTTGGACAGTTGAGTTAAAAAAAAATAGCATATAAAAGTGTACTTCACCTTACAAGTTTCTAACTGTACTGTGAAACTCCAAAATCCAAGATAAACTTCCTATTGGTTGATTTGACTCTATCGAACCATTGAACAGGATATGGAACCATGCAGTGACAGGTGTCCAAAAGTGAGGTTAAGTGTCACTTGATAAGTGAGGTTAAAATGTGCCGGCTTTTGCAAACTCTTCAAAATGCAAACAAAACCAGTTGCAAATTGTGACGTATTATTCCATAAAATTTGTTGCACTATGAATCCTCACAAAAAAAAACAGCGTGGCGTCTCCAAAAAAACCAATGCTCACTTACTGCGTAGTATTGAAATTGTCCAAAAAAATTGTTAATTACCAAAAATACTTTAACCAATTAATTACTGAATTGGATAAATACTGTACGATATGTACGGTAGTACGATAAGTACGGTAAGGCCTTAAAAAAATTAATTCCCATTAGTTTAAACCCTAATTTAAAAATAAAAATCTTACCGAAATATTTTCGGCCGTCACTCACGAGAGTTGCATCGAAAAAGGAAGGTGAATTTCACACCTCTCGTGCTATTGACAAATTAGCACATGCGTATAACAAAGCCCGATTTACACAATTAATTAAATAGATTAATAAGATCTTTCCATAAAAACGATTTTAATAAAATATTATATTTAATGAAATTTTATTAATTAAATATTAACTTAAACTAACAAAACAATGTTATTAAAATAAAGAACTGTTATCAAAGTAAAACAATTCAACCCCGTTTACACCGCTAAAATTACTTTAATTTGCAACAAAACGCACCAAAACAAATGTCGCGATTTTCAACCGTGACACACTACCGAAACGTGGTAAAAAAAATAATAAAAAAAATTATGAAACGTACTACTATCCATTAACATCCTCATCAAAAGGCATATCCGAAACATGCTTTAAATTTTTAACATGCCAATTACCAACATCCTTTCCACTCTCATCAACCAAATTATATACCAATGGAGAAATGACCCCTTTCACTTTACAAAGAATAAACTTAGGAGCCAATTTTGCATTAAAATTGTTACCGGCGTTAGACAAAATTTTATTTTCTTTGTACACCTTATCTCCGACATTAAGTGTCATGGGACGTCTGCGCAAATCATAGGTGTGTTTGTTCTTAGAATACGCTTGATCAAGTTTAATTTTGACTTGTGAGTAAAGTTCAGGAAAGTTAGACAAGTCTGAAACGAAATTTGATGGGTCTGAAATAAAAATCTTATCACGCGATTCAATGTCACCATAAAATTCACCATTACTAGGTACGATTCTACCAAAAGTTAAAAAATTGGGACTATACCCTGTGACTTCATGAGCTGATGAACGTATTGCAAGAGTTATTTTATGCAAATCCTGATCCCACATATTATGCTTGTTCTTAAGAAAAGATCTAATGGTAGTAATTAAGACTTTATTATAACGTTCACAAAAATTAACTTGAGGGTGATACAAAGAATTATACCAGACTTTAACTCTATAAGAATCCATAAAACTCTTAAAAATTTTACTAGTGAAATATTTGGCATTATCAGTTAACAAAATTTGAGGAACACCGAAAACCAAAAAAATATTTTGTTCCAGAAATTTGACAATACTTTGAGAAGTGACCTTCCTTAAGGGATGAGCAAAAACAGATTTAGTGAACCAGTCACAAACCACTAAAGCGTAACAGTTACCATATTTAGATCGAGGGTATGGACCGATGATGTCAATACTAACACATTGAAAAGGAAATGAAACATTTTTGGGTTTTCCCATGAAACCAGCGGGTTTCTGTTGTGATGGTTTACAAGTATTACAAATTTGACATTGAGCTATGTATTTTTTAACGTCTAATCGTAGTTTAGGCCAGTAATATTTCTCTAGTATCTTATTAAAAGTCTTAAAAACTCCAAAATGTCCTGCAAAGACTGAATCATGATTTTGGTTAAGAATTTCATTACGCTTATTCAAAGGAACAAAAAGTTTCCATTCAGGAATATTTGATTTAATTTCGGTTTTATTAGGAATAAATTTATACAAATTATTATTATCAACTTTAAATAGAGGAAACTTATCTGGATTATCTTTAACCTTAATCAACATTTCAGTATACCAACTATCAGAGGAATCAACATCAATAGTACAAAGATCGGAAGGATTCCGTGACAAAAAATCAGCTAGTACATTGCACTTACCCTTAATATGAATAATCTCATAATCAAAATCTTGAAGTTTAATGGCCCAACGGGCAAGTCTACCGCGTAAGTCTTTAATATTTGAAAGCCAAGTCAAAGAGGCATGGTCTGTATAAATTTTAAAACGAGTTCCCTCGACAAAACCGCGAAATTTATCCAATGAAAAAATAATACCCAAAAGTTCTCTTTCCGTGACAGTGTAATTAGCTTCGGTTCTAGATAATGTTCTACTGACATAAGCTATAGGATGAAAATTATTATTCAATTCTTGACATAAAACTCCGCCAATAGCGTAATCACTAGCATCCGCAAAAATACAAAAAGGTTTAGAATAATCAGGAGGAATCAAAATAGGAGTTGACACGAGACACTCTTTGAGTTTATGAAAACATTCTTCCGCGATGGGAGTCCATTCGATCTTTTGTTTTTTAGTTTTTCCCTTTGTCAAAGCAGTAATAGGTGCAGAATAATCAGCAAAATTCCCGATAAATCTTCGATACCAAGACATGGTTGCGATAAAACTTTTTACTTCAGTCACTGTTTCTGGTTTTTTCAAATTTAAAATGGCACTAACTTTCTCCGGGCAAGTTCGGAGTCCTTGTGAATCGACTACATATCCAAGGTATTTTAAACTTGACATACAAAATTGACATTTAGGAAAATTTATGGTTAAGCCAGCATTTTTTAATTTGACAAAAACTTTATTTAAAACTTCTATATGTAAATCAAATGAAGGTGTAGTAATAATAATATCATCTAAATAAGTAAAGACATAAGGTCGCAAAGTTTCATCAAAAACAAAATCCATCAACCGTTGTTGTACCTGAGGGGAAATTTTTAAACCTTGTGGAAGTCTAGTCCATTCAAACAAGCCTCTGCCAGGAACTGTAAAAGCAGTTTTTTCCATAGAACTATTAGTTAGCCCAATTTGCCAAAAAGCATTACGCAAATCAATAGAAGACAAAAACCGTGACTGTTGTAACTGATTTAAAATATGCGCAATAAAAGGTAATGGGTATGCATCGCCCTTAACAACCGAATTTAATTTCCTAGCGTCATAAACTACACGAAAATCACCGCTCTTTTTCTTCACTAATAAAATAGGACTACTCCACGGAGATTTTGAAGGTTGGATAACGCCTAAAGTCAACAATTTATCTATCTCTTTATTCATATGTTCTTGCATCACCGGAGAGAGTGGGTAATATCTCTGTTTAATAGGTGAAGCATCACCAGTATCAATGTCAACAGTAATCAAAGGTGTCACTCCTAATTCAGGTGTATCTAAAGTTTTAAATTGTGAAGTTAATAATTGAAGTTTATTTAATTGATCAGAATCTAATGAATTTACGTCTTGAATTATGTTAATAGTGTCTAAAGAATGAGTAAAAGAATTATTGATAAAATTAACTGAAATTTCAAAAAGTTTACAAAAGTCTATGCCAAGAATTAAAAAATGTTTTATTGACGGAATTACTAAAACCCGAAGAAGCTTACTGTTGTCATTCAATGAAATGATAATATCAATGTACCCCAAAACGGATTGATGATTACCATCAGCGGTACTTACATTAACGTTAACATCTTTAACAATTAAATTAGATAAAAAAGGTAATTTTTTAAGGCAAGATTCACCAATAATAGAAACATTAGCTCCCGAATCAAGTAAAGCATCAATGCTGTGACCAAATAAGTCAACAGTTACAAAAGGTCTATTATCATTATTAATTTTAGTAAAAGTGGGCGAAAGATTTTGAGAAATTTTAATATTATTTTTAGTTTGAGAAGAATTATTATTAGAAAAAGAATTATTTTTAAAAAAAATTTTGATTTGACGAAGCCATTCTAACCAACTTCTGTAATCGGTCTTACTATCATTCGAGTTATAACGACCGCAATTTAAAACTCGATTTAATCGTTTTTTGGGGGCTGCAAAGTCAAAGAACATTTAGGGCAATTGGTGGTTATAAAATTTCTTTTGCCACACTTATAACAAAATTTACCAGATTTAGGTTTTTTACAGTCAGAAAACACATGGCCCGCAACTTTACAGTTCCAACAAACAGATTGAGATCTAACCTCGTCAACAATTAAATTTTGACTATTATTTAAATTTGAAGAATAAATTGGTTGAATGGGATTAACATGACAAGAATTACACAAGTTGGAAGTATTAATAAAACAATGACTATTATTACTTGGAATGACATTGGAAGTATTAGCAAAAGAATGAGTATTATTGGACGAAATAGGATTAGAATTATTATTGGAAATATTATTATTAAAAGGAGGAATAAAGGTATTATTAGAAAATTCATTTAAATTATCCTTAACAATTTGTGAGGAACAAGCATTATCTGACTGCAATTGGTGTAAACCATTATCATAAGTGTCGATACTTAATTCATGCACTTTGGCCCTGAAAGTCTTTTTATAAGATAAATCAGCCTCGATCATTGTACTATTAAATGGGATGGGTTGGTGAAATTTACTAGTGTTAACTCTAGTGACCTCAAGTTGACGTACAAGATCTTTAAGTTGTTCCATATTGGTAATGTTGATTAAAGCCAACTGATTCTGATAATAAGGCAGCAAATTTTGTATAATAATATTTAATTTAAATTGAACTGAAGGTTGATAAGATAACCGAGAGAAATATCCCTCCATAATGCAAATGTATACAATAGCTCGCTCATCACCACCCATAGTTCTTTGTTTAAGCTCATCAAGTAACCGAGAGTCTAAGTCGCTAGGCAAGAAATCACGCTTCAGTCTCAATACTAAATCGTCCCAAGAATTCAGAGAATGACGTATTGCTCTGAACCAAATTAAGGCATTACCCTTAAAAAGTTCGACAGCTGATCTAAACAAAAGGGATTTATCAACACCGCGACTGAAGCATAATTCATCTAGTCTCTCTAAAAAAACATTCAAATTTGATGAGTTACCATCAAAAGTAATATTCCACCTGGAAATTTGATAACTAATTTTTCCAGAGTCAAATGAGTTGTTGGCATTTGGCAGATGAGAAGGAAGAAAATCAGAGCTATAAAATGGCTGATTATTATGATTTGAATGGTTAATATTCAACCGTGCTGGATTAATATTATTTAACGCAAAGTTAGGTATTTCATTATTATTAGACGCAAAGTTAGGTATTTGATTATTATTAGACGCCAAGTTAGGTATTTGATTATTATTAGACGCAAAGTTAGGTATTTGATTATTATTAAACTGTGGGGGTGTAACTTCTGGAGGTTCGAGTGGAGGAAAATCTAAACGCATATTCTCAAAATGAGTTGTCAAATTCGCAACATCATTAGCATTAATGATAAGTACATCTGGGTCATTAGTTTCACTTAAACTGCGTTCGAAGTTTGAAGAGTTTGCAAAATTACCAAAATCGATAAGATCTCTTGACACTCGTTTGCTAAATGATAACGTTTTGGATATTTGATTCTTGCACTCATCGAAAAGAGTAACCCTTTTAGAAAATTGTTCAGACGTTAATGGTAAAATGAGTTTAATTCGATTAGATACGTGCAACAATCTCGTCTCCAATCGTTTAAATTCGTTGGGCAAACTTTGAAAATTGGCTATAAGACCTGATAAAATGGTGAGCTTTTCACTGCATGTCTCCAACTCCTCGTCAATGTCAGCAAACAAAGGTAGACTATGCCTAACTTGCGCATTCCGTTCTTTCTTAAGCAAGTCCCTCAGGAACACTCTCTTCTGAGCAGCTGAACCTGATGTTGCTTCTTTGCGAATGCTCAACTCATAGTTAAGTTCATCAACCAATAAGAAGTTAACCTCCATAGCTAAAAAATTTTAAGTGATCAATAATATGAAAAAATTTTATTTTAATATGAAATGAATTTAATAGAAAATGTTAAGAATTTATTACTTAAAGAATAAATTCTCCCACCAAAACAGGGTGAAAATTCAGTATGAGTAGTGCAAACAAAAATTTAAGTGCTTTTATCAGCAAAACAAAAAGTAAGTTAAATGCTTGTAACAGCAAAACAAAAAATAAGTTAAGTGCTTGTAACAACAGCAAAACAAAAAGGTAATTTGAATGCTTTAAAGAGCAAAACAAAAAATAAATTGAACGCTGGTATCAGCAAAACAAAAAATATTTGCCCAGCAAAATATGCAAATTTTCTTTCTTTTCTCAAAAGGAAAAAATGTACAAAACTAACAAAATTTTAAATAAAAAAAGAGAAAAAAAATTGCCAACTATGGAGAACGTCCAAGCATTTACCCCTTCCACTTATTAATGTCGGTTCTTGCTTTCTTAAGACACTTCCCCCGGAAGTAATCAACGGGAACAAAAATAGCTTTCAAAGTAAATACCAACACGTTCTACCGCGAAGGAGATTCTTTATCATCAAATGTCCTTCCGATGTAGCAAACCTTACTTGAATTGCAAAAAAAAATCACACAAAATAACAAAAAATGATCAGAAAATCTGGCTTTTTCGATACAATTCCCTAACCGTGCTTAATGTACCAATTAAAATTAAAACTAAATCAAGTACTAATGTACTCAAAAATAACCAAAACAAAAGTATCTAATTTATGTGAATAATCACTGACACTTTCTATATAAAACAAAAGTTTTCCTAAATAAACTCAAAATAATGAAAAGTATCTAATCACTGTGAATAATCACTGACACTTTCTATGTAAAACTTAATAAAAATCTATAAAAACTTAATATTAATTGGTACCTTAAACTTACAATTCAATAACAATGGTTATGTAATACAGAAAAAAAATCATTACGTTACAGAGCCTGTTGTTTAATCAGCAACCAAAACTTTCAGAGTAGATGTAATGTGGGCGCCATACTGTGTTTAACCAAAAACAAAACAAATACTGTAATATAAGTGAATTTAAAAAACAAACTAAAAAACTACTACCAATATAGGGTTAAAACTTTGGACTCAATCTAAACTTTCGCTTAGTCCCGTACCGATAAAAAAATCTGGATTAGAGATAGTGACAGTTAATAGTCGAAACCAACTATACCAAAATATTGTATTACATGGAATACTTCTAAACTCTCGTTTAGTCCCGTACTAGATCAAAAAATCTAGCTTAAGGATAGCAACACCCCTATTTCTCAATAGGAGACAATAACTGTCGAGTCCAAGTCTGCATATACACTTATGTGTATATATGACACCACTATAACAAAACAAAATTATGGTTAGACTAAAAAAATGACTTTTTAAAGGAAAATACAGTTAAACTAAAAAATGACGTTGGGCGCCAATTGTGTAACGGAAAATCAATTTAAACTACAAAAAACGTTGGGCGCCAATTGTGTAACGGAATAAAGTTACCGATGTTAAAAGTAATCAAAAATTTTACAAAAAAAGAATCCGTTACACGCACCGACTAACTCAAAGTAGACGAAAAATGAGACTTTTCAAATGGGGGGGGTTGTTCTATTGTTAAACACAGTAAATTAAGATAAAATATACCAAAAAAATATACTACAAAATGTACTCTGAAAATATTAGTGGCTAAATCAAACAAAACATCTCACCATCAATAATAACACTATTTATTCAACAAAATGGTAGCCCCTTCACGGTAGCTGTTATAACAATATAATAATTATCAAGTTAAATAGTAACACTCTCTGAAGGATTGTGCACCAGAACAAACTAATCATAAAATGTAAAATATTAATTAACAAGTTAAATAGTAACACTCTCTGAAGGAGCATGTACTAAAACAAAATATATTTAAATTTAAACTAAATTCGTATATTAAAATAGTATCTACTAACACTTGTGAAAACCCTTTGGACAGTTGAGTTAAAAAAAAATAGCATATAAAAGTGTACTTCACCTTACAAGTTTCTAACTGTACTGTGAAACTCCAAAATCCAAGATAAACTTCCTATTGGTTGATTTGACTCTATCGAACCATTGAACAGGATATGGAACCATGCAGTGACAGGTGTCCAAAAGTGAGGTTAAGTGTCACTTGATAAGTGAGGTTAAAATGTGCCGGCTTTTGCAAACTCTTCAAAATGCAAACAAAACCAGTTGCAAATTGTGACGTATTATTCCATAAAATTTGTTGCACTATGAATCCTCACAAAAAAAAACAGCGTGGCGTCTCCAAAAAAACCAATGCTCACTTACTGCGTAGTATTGAAATTGTCCAAAAAAATTGTTAATTACCAAAAATACTTTAACCAATTAATTACTGAATTGGATAAATACTGTACGATATGTACGGTAGTACGATAAGTACGGTAAGGCCTTAAAAAAATTAATTCCCATTAGTTTAAACCCTAATTTAAAAATAAAAATCTTACCGAAATATTTTCGGCCGTCACTCACGAGAGTTGCATCGAAAAAGGAAGGTGAATTTCACACCTCTCGTGCTATTGACAAATTAGCACATGCGTATAACAAAGCCCGATTTACACAATTAATTAAATAGATTAATAAGATCTTTCCATAAAAACGATTTTAATAAAATATTATATTTAATGAAATTTTATTAATTAAATATTAACTTAAACTAACAAAACAATGTTATTAAAATAAAGAACTGTTATCAAAGTAAAACAATTCAACCCCGTTTACACCGCTAAAATTACTTTAATTTGCAACAAAACGCACCAAAACAAATGTCGCGATTTTCAACCGTGACACATCGTATGTAACCTACATTAATAAATTTTAAAGTAGACCCTTATAATCAAATTGGTAATTTCAAATTATGGTACATTTTTGTTTTAATCATTTTAATGTCATGCATGGGTACCTAAATAACCAAAGCATATAGCTTTTAGTTAATTTTGGAAAAAAGTGAGGTTAAAACTAATTGGCAGCTGTCAGATGTCAGATAAAATATCAAAGAAAATTGAAATTGTTTGTGGTTGTTGATTAAAATATTGTGTGCGACTATTGGTCAAAAAAGGACATTGCACTCGTTTGTTACCTCACCCGCTACGCTCGTGCGGCAAACAACACGCTCGATGAATCTTTTAAAATAAACTAAATAAATATTATGTTTAATTTAAAAAAAATATTGTATGTAAATTTTTTTACGTAAAAATCTTTTTATTAACTATTTTGAATCATGTTTGACCTACATCATTATTGTGTTTTGATCTTTCATAATTAAGTAGATATTACAGGTCAGGTTCCAGATTTTTAACCGCAATTCATTATTTTTTACAATGTTTTAAAAGTCCTATCCTCCGTGAATGTTACTCTTTCTAGGTTAACCTATATGTTTTCAAATATCTGAGGTAGTAAAAGCATACTAAAAATATCAGTTCACTAAGTAAATTAAACACACCCAAAGCAATCGAATCAAATATAAAATACTATTAAAAATTAAAAGAAATAATTTTTATAACCATTCATGTAGGTGTTACAAAAATCGATTCTATCCTCCGTGAATCTATGTTTTCTTTAAATTTTATGCAACGGATTGTTTTTTTTTCACTTCTAAATGATTTGTGTCCAAAAGACGTAATTCTCAGTGTTCCTGAGTTGTGAACCAAGCGTGGCCAGGCTATAGGTGTAATGCAAAATAAGCTGAAATTTGCAATTTAAAGTTGGTTAGTTAGTTAACAAAGATCTGATGGCGCGGAGAGGTAATTTGAATTTTTATTTTCATTCGCTTTCCGCCGGTCGATTTTTTTTTGCTTTTTAGACAGAATTTCCGTGCACAATGGCAAACAACACAAAAGCAGGTCACTAATTGAAACTTTCTTTACTTGTTCCATAGTCAACAAGATTTTCGAGTTGTGATTGTTAAAGGAAGAAAAGTAATTTGTTTTTATCGAAAATTCATCGGTACCTAATGGGGTTCTAAGAATGTTTTGTCTGTCTTAAAAGCAATTTTAATGTTTTATTTTTAATAAAGAAAAAGTCTATTTTTTCTTGTAAAAAAATTAAATTAAACGTTTGATTAAAATAAGGTTTTGAACGTGTCTCTTATCTCCTTTCTATTATTGCAAATGGCAGGTCAAAATTGGATTTGACCACATCTTTAAGATGCGTTTAAATTTAATATTACGTTTGCAATCTATAAATATCTACTGTAATAATAAAACCCTCAAATATTATTAAAGTAACGAATTTTGATAGTTAGGTATTGCAGAATATTTTCTATAAAAAATGTAGCAATTAATAATGAAACTAAAAAATTATTTTAAAATTGCGTTGGGTTCTCAAAATTAGCCCACACTAAGCCATACGTCATATTATTATGTTTTAAACAATTTTTTGTAACAAATTTACAAGAAAAATTTTAGTAGTTAAATGATTTTTATGAGCATGAAATATTGCGACACGAGCCAAAGGCGAGTGGAGTGATTTGTCCAAATGAAAATTGTCACTATACTTTTTACATTTTTATTAAAAAATTTAAAATCAATTGTAATCATTTTTATTACATCTTCTTTTTATTACAAACATATCATACATAAAGAAAAGAGATTTAATCTAACATGAGTGTGTCCCCGAATCAGGTTGCCAATATGCGTTTTACGAAGAAAATAATTTGTTATTATTTTAACAATTATAAACACGTAATATTAAATTAAATGTTAAAATAAAATTTTTATTCTGAATTTACTCTCTAAAAATTAATTAGCCAAAATTGACCATGGTATTCCAAAATTTAACAGCCAATTCTTATGTAAAATTGTCTTCTGAATCCGAAAATACCGTCAAAAATTATAAAAGTGGAGCAGTTTTTGAGATATAGTCAATTCCATATTAAATGGAAAATTGACTATATCTCAAAAACTGTTCTATTTTTTTAACTTTTGACGACATTTTCAGATTCAGGGGACAATTTTACATAAGAATTGGCCGTTAAATTTTAGGATACCATGGTATTCCATGGTACAAGAGAAAAAGCAGCCACTTATAACTTTTAAATTAGTCATTAATTTTTAGAGAGTAGACTTTTTAATATATATCATAAAATTCGAAAACTGTCAGACGCGTTGGAGAGTCGTGATTTTCCAATAGTTTTGGATAATAAATTTAAAAAATATGTTGATAAAGTTTGTCCCGTTTTTTAAACGGTTTTGCCTGATTTACCCAAATAATAATTTGCTTACTATTTTAAGCAATTTTTTATGCTTTTTTATGTATCTTACCGTTGTATTAAATATTTTTATGGAATAATAAAAAAATAAAATTACTCTCGATTTACCAAACAATTAGCAGCATATCAACGCAAATTAAGCAAAGGAAAACATCCGCACTCAATAAAAATAAAAGCCAATTGTTCGAAAAACAATCGTCATCTCTCTAATTTAATTTGCAGAAGCAGGCTGCGCAAATTGATCAATTCGCAACGCAACGGGATTTTTATTATTTTTGCTCTCGCGAACGGAAAACTATAAAAAACCAAACGATGGGAGGAAAATTGGCGCATATAGCGCGCGAGTTTTCCACGAATTTTCCGCCTAATGAAAGCACAGTCGGGTTTCATTGCTGTCTCAAGCAGACTGCTTCTTAATTTTTTTATCCCGGATTGCCTGCGTAGGCGACGCGTTTTTACTCTTTTAAGCGAATGCTGATAATTCAATTTTTTTCGATTTTTTATTAGCAAAGCGGGCGATAATAATTTTATTATATCTTGCGATTAATTCGATTTTAATAAAATTTTAAGGTGTTTTTGTAGCAACCCACTTAACAAGGACCGACGATATTTAGGCCTAAGCAGTGGCGGCCCGTGGTGAGGCAGAGGCAGGGTTTCGCCCTCATTTAAAGGCGAAGAAATTTTTTTAAACCCAACTTAAAAAAACTGACGTCGCAGTTCACAATACTTAAAACTAAGTAAAATACTTAGACTGTGGTGGGGAAGGAATCCTCTACTTTTTCAATGAAATATATTTTATTGTAAAAATGACGTTTATTTCCAATAAACCTCATTTTTGTCTAATTAATATTTCATTGTTCAGCAAGAACCACGTGAAGGTGTGGAGGTAAAGTGCAGCATTATTTAGGTTTAAGCCCTAATCATTAAATTAATAATAGTACACCATCAACAATATTGGTACAATTTCTCACCGTAATATCCATAATGACTAAATTTACATAAATCACCAAGTTCAATTAACTAAACCCACAGAATAAACCACTTACGAAAGAATCATAAAATAGACAAACTCATAGAAAAAGAATAACCAAAATATTGCGTAAATAACCACAGATTTGTTCTTTAAACAGTTCAGAATTTTATAACCAAAACAAACTTAAAGAAGGAATCTGTATTTATTTTATTGTTTACTGTGATGGCTACAAGATGGCGATAGTGTTAAAATATGTTTATTTTAGAATATAAATATAATTTCGATGAAATCGATTTATTATAAGAAAAATAATACCATTTATTATTGAATTTTAAAAAACGTGTGAAGTATAATTTATCTAAAATTCCGCAACAGTGTTGCCACAACACCTGCTTATTTCCTTGGATGCAGGCGTGCCTGCCTCGCGTATGCTAATACGAGAGAAGGAGACAACTATGATATCGCATTGTAATAGAACGAGGCAACAAGGCTAACGCCAATCGTGAGTCTAAATTAGTACAGGCATGCTTCTGAGCCAATCATCTAGCTATAAATATTAGTTTACATTGCGGTCGTTTCAAATTCAAATGTTGCTGGGTATTCCACGTAATCAATTTTATTGACTATTTCCCAATTCATGTAATCCAAATATTAAAAATTTATAGTATATTATAGAAAGTAAAATATTTAAATTATACTTAATTTTTTAATTCTCTATGATGAGGCACTGCCTCACCTGCCTCCCCTGACGGGCCGCCACTGGGCCTAAGTTAGTTTTTACTAAACAGATGCCCGAAAATGCCTCCTGAAGGTTGTATATATGCATTTTTGTTTTTTAAAATCAGGTCGAGTAATTATTTCAGAAACGGTTTTTGCGAAAATATTGATGCTCTATTTCCAGGGTATTTTTGGCGCAAGAAATCATCTGGTGTTGTCAAATCTGATAAATGATGTCCATAGTCGTGCAAAACAGGGCCTACTCATGGAAAACAGCCTTTTAACTTGTTTTGTTGGGTCATGTTAAATTCTCGATCTTGGAATAAAAAACTGCTCTTGTTACAAAGCCAACCGTTTTCGAGAAAAACGCTATTAATTAATATTTAAATATCACATACCACAAAAAAATATCCAAGAATTAGTACACTCAGACATTTTTAAAAAAAAGTAGTTTGTCTTAATAAAGTAAAGATCGTCCAACAATTGCTTTTGTTACAGCAAAAAGATCATTTTTATAATAGTTATTTATGTATTAAGGGCATAATAAGGTTTTTATGGTCCGAGGCGCTATTTCGAGCCCGAGCGCGTTAGCGCGAGGGCTAGAAAAGCGTCGTAGGACCATAAAAACCAGTTATGCCAGCAATGCATACAAAACTTTATGCACGATTAATATATTATTATTTTTAATATATTATTGTTTTTAAAGACGTTTACGTCAAAGAATTTTTGTTATAATTGTCATATTATAATGTCAACTGACATCAGTCAGTTTTAAAGTTTAAAGATGAATGAAATTGAGAAAGCAGCTGAAAAGGCGAAAATTTGCGGCCTGCTGCCGAAAAAATCAAAATATTTATACGAAAAAACTTACTTCGAATATATAAAATGGTGTAACATTGTTGTTTTTAATTTTTGACGTTTCATTATAGCCCGCTGGGCCATAATAACGCCCGCGGGCTATAAAAAGACGTTTACGTCAAAGAATTTTTGTTATAATTGTCATATTATAATGTCATCGTGCATAAAAATTATTTATCTACAAACGCTGCTTTCAGTAAAGTAAATTTACGTTATGTTTATAAAAATAACACTCTTCCAGATGCAGAAAGACATTGATAAATATAGTTATTATTATTTGTCAAAAAATCAGTTCTATACCGTTTACAAAAACGTTTTGTAGTATTAATGAAACCCTAATGGTATTATTAATAGAAATTTTACAAATCCCTTTTTGTTTAAAATAAAACTTTTTTTATAATATTAAAAAAAGTTATCTAAATTTAACAACAAATTAATTGTTAATTCAATAAACTATTTTCATTGTAACAATGGTCACATTTTCAACCTACTGTTGGGTATTGGGTAGTTTTTTTTTAAATAATTGTAAGGCATTAAAACAAATTATTTATTATAATATATATATATGATATACAAAATAAAAAAAATATGAACTCACTTTTTAAACAACAAGTCTGCTTCGTTTATAGAATAGACCTTAAATATTTCTTTTAGAAAACGTCGAAATTTTAATTTTCTTAGTGATCTTTTTGATATTTTTATCATGCTAGATTTTACCATACTTCACTCGCACAAGTGAAATCAATAAGATTATAACACAGACTGTGGCCCTTTCCCCCTCTTTTTAAGGGAAATAACAAAAATTTTATTACTATTGCAAAACAAGTCTTTTTATAGCAATAAAATATTTTTGTTATTGTTCTTAACGTAAGCCATTAACAAAGATTTTATAACTGAAATAAAATTAATTTAAATTACAACGTAAGTAATTTAAAAAAGACAAATAGTAAAATGAACAAATTTTACTATAACAACTGCGCATTACTCTATGTAAGTGCAATTCACACACAACTATAGATTTAACAAAAACATTTTAAGTTCGACAAAGATTTAATATAAACATAAAATATTTCTTATTGCAATATGATAACAACTATTACTTTGTTGGATGAACATTTTTTTATAAAAGCTCAACATTGCTGCTTCATTATAGTAAACAAGAATTTTATTAACAGTAAAAAAAGTTTATTATGTAAATAAAAATAATCTCATTACTTTCACAAATCGTAGGTTTATGTCCCAATAAGACACTGAAAATGTAATAAAAAGCTACCTAAGGTGGAACATTTACTTATAGCCATTGCAATTTTAAATTTAAGTTAAATAATATTATTTTGTTAATCGCTTACAAAATTAGTTTCATTATCAGTGCATGTACATTTTTCTGAGTGCGCTTACTTATTCATTTTTCCAAAACTACAAATCAATAATTTTTGCTCCTGGTTTATCTTATTTTATTATATCAGTGATGTCGTGTTTTTAAAAATCAGATGCGTAATTTCTTTTTTAAAACTATTAAAAATATTCAACTTTTCTTATCGCGTATGTTATACCTACCTAGTGTGTTATGTTGAAAATAAGTCACGCGAGAAAGATTTATACCACGAGGCCGTCAGGCCAAACATAACACGCTAGTGGCATACAATGTTTTATCCGACAAGTGTCTCAGTACCCTATAAATGTCAGAATGACTTGTCAGTGACTTTTTTACATTTTCGTCAAAGTAGGTTGTTTGTTTGGTTGCCACGGGCATGATACTTTGTTAGCAAATGTTTAAATAAATTTTGAAACTTCTCAGTTTCCCTGCAGAAAAGGGAAGCTTCTTTGAAAAAATATCGTATAGAAAATGGAGAAAAGTTATGAAAATTACGAATTCACGGAAGATGAAAGGTATCGATGAAAATGTTCTATTGGCTTATTTTTTACATTCGCAAAAAAAATTAGCCCCATCGTCTATATGGACCAAATACTCGATGCTTCGCTCGACTATTCACAAAATCGACATTTCAAAATATGGCAAACTAACGAGCTTTTTGAAAAGCAAATCACAGGGATACAAACCAAAGAAGTCTAAGACATTAGAACGACCTGAAATAGAGAAGTTTTTGAACGAAGCTCCCGATGACTAGTACCTGTTGATGAAAGTGGCTTTGATAATGAGGATTAGTGGTGCTTGTAGATGCGATTAATTGGTCAATTTGAAAATAGAAAATATTCAAGACAAAGGGAAATATCAGGTAGTTTTGCCAGACATTAAAACCAAGAAATTTAGAAGTTTCACCATACTTGAAGAAGGATTTCCATTCAACCCGATCAATTTGTGTAAAAAATACATGTCTGAGACCAAAGAATACTAGTTCTATCCGCTTTATTATTTTTTACAAAAATGGGAGGTGTACCAGTCAGTGTGTGGGAATAAATACGTTGTCGAAGATACCTTCAAGAATTGCAATGTTTTTGAAATTGGAGGAACCAGCGCTCAACACCGGTCACTGCCTGAGAAGGTCTTCGGCGACTCTTTTGGCCAATGCAGGGGCTAACATGACTACTTTGAAGCGTCACGGAGGATGGAGGTCCTTGACGGTAGCAGGATACCTAGAAGAATCGGTGTATAACAAAATACAAATTTCAGAAAAAATACAAGGTTCTTATGCGTCAGCGTCTTCCAGCACTATCAGCAACTGTACCGATATGGGAGCGTCTGGTTCCAATTAACCAACGAATTTTACAATGGCTTCAAATTCGAATAAACCGTTAGCGTTTTCCTTTAATTTCAATATCAATGTGAATTCTGCTTGTAATAGTAATAATTAAATAGAATACTACTTTAAATATGAACGTGAGTTATGATCCATAACTCACTAGTGAGTTATGGATTATAACACACTATAGTGTGTTATTTGATAGTTTACTTGTCTAAAATGACAGTCATAACTGTCATGTGTTGGATCAATATTAAAATCGACAAAAAAATTCAAAACAATATTATTTAGTTTTGAACAATGATAGAAATAATAGAAAAATGAATGCTAAATTAAAAGTGCTTTTTGACAAATTCACTGCAGTAAATACAACATTTCTTGAAGGAAACAAAAAATACGCTATATTTATTTTGTTTTTTCCTTCTTTCCCTCAGATATTTCGTAACATATATCTTCGAGTAATTACTTTTATTTCAAGATTTATTTACCAAAATCATACGGATCCTAAAGGATACACAAAATATAAATATAGGTAGTTACTTTTGACAAAATATTTTATTGGTCCAATTTAGTTAAAAATTATTTTTCCTTTTATTATTTTCGCGACGGTTAAATTTTGTTCATGCACATTTTATTTAATATATTCACGATTTGTTAGAGCGCAGCTTTTATTAAATATTTTGCCTTGAATAAATGATGCTCTGCAAAATTATTTTCCATAAAAACGACGCTATGAAAGGTTTTGACTTGGTAGAAAAATCCATAAAATTTACGAAACTTATTCGTCAAGGATTATTAAATACTGAACGTCCTCTATGCAATAGTATTCAGTTTTACAAATTTATCCATGTATCTATTCCGATAAAAACCGCTTTTAACACAGACACAAAACAAACAATAGATTACATGTGCAAACAGGATAAATTAAATTGTATACACACATCCAATAAATAATATTTATTGGGATGTGTATATATTTATTAAATATTACCATAAACAATAATTTAATTAAATCACACGATTCCGATAAAAATTACCAAAATCAAGTTATCATATTAACGCCGTTGCCATGACAACGATAAACAAGTCACATTATCCAGCCGAATAAAGATATAAACAAAAAAATCAAGCTGAATAAGTTAAATTAGTTACAAGAGCTTTTATTCGTTATCAACGAAAAAACGCGTTTGCTACTTGAATAATATTACAAAGATCACCTGGAAGTTTTTGGGTTATTTTCAGCTATATTTATAGTGGGTAAACAATACATTGCTTTAAAGATTATACCTACATGGTGAAAAATTTGATTACTTACTTAAGAAAAGTGCCGCTAGGTATGCTCTGTTCATGCATAGCCTTCTTATATTAAATATTTTGTAGGTATTTAAATAAACGAAATTCAAAAAAAAAATTGAATAAAATGTAAAGCCTTCTTATATTAAATATTTTGTAGATATTTAAATAAACGAAATTCAAAAAAAAAATTGAATAAAATACTTGGTTTTATTTTTTTAATTTTAACGCTGCTCTGGGATATTCCCAAATCTCTAGATAATTCTCGTGTGCTTGCATGAGGATTAGCGGCCGTTGCTGCTAATACATTAATTTCATTATTTTCACCTGTGATTGTTGTTCGTTGAACACTCCCGTTTGTAGTAAACTGCTTGACTGTACGGTGACGTGAATTTTATCCGGAAAACGCTGAGCGTAGATATTAACAGCATCATCAAGATTCCTGCCTGCTTCTCCATAATTCAAAATCATTTCTATTTTTTTCCAGTGCACTGTTAAAAAATCCATTATGAATAACTGCTTAACGAAAAGAGGTATTTTTGTTTGCAAATTAATCTTAATCTCGAACTAAATTGATTAAATAATGCTAAACTATGTATAAATAGTTTCTTTATACCTACCTCAATAATAATTATTATTTATAACGTTATAACTAAATGCCATTTTTTAATACCTCAATATTATTAAATTAATTAATTGACAAAATAATGTTTTTTCGAGGTATTCTTATTAAAAATATTACAATAATTAAATTAAAGGATTTAATGCTAGCAGGTAAAAATTGCGCAATTGATAATTATCAATTGCGCAATTTTTATATTTATAATTATCACTGAATGAAATAATGTATAAAACTTAAACCAAAAAAATCGTGAGTACTTAAAAAATCATATATGTATAATTTAATAAGGTAGTTATTACCACAAGTGATATTTTTATAGAAAAATGATTGCAGAGTCGTATACAGAAGAAAAATCGAACAAAATTAATTTTTTTTTTTATTATAGCGCCATCTATTACAAATATGAAAAAATGTTTTGGACAAAATCTACCTATTTTTAGTCGAATGGTTCGAATCTGCAATAAAAAAAATAGGGTGTTCCATTGTAAAGTTACCCCCTGTTCTCCCTATAAGGAGGAGAGTATGAGGATCAATTTTAATACTGATTGATTTCCCCCCTCGAATTATTTATTTTTTATTCTAAACATTTTTTCGTAAAATGCATACTAACTGAGATATTTCAAAGTTTAAAGTTAAATGATTCACCCTGTATACATACATACATACATACATATATGTAACACAGGGACGTGAATTTAAAATCTAAAAAAATAGGATTAAAACACGTTAGTTGGTTTCTATGGAAACAAAAAACGCTTTTCGCTTTTGACAGTTGCAGTGACATTTCTTTAAGCAGTGTTATTTAAAATCTTAAAATTTGCTCTGAAAACGAATTATCTGTTATGTTCTGTGAAGTCCACTACAAATAAAAAAATAATCCAGTGTTGCCGAATCTTCTAGACGAGAATGACAGATTGATAATTTTGGTTGGGAACAGACAACATTGTCGTGTATTAAAAAAAACTGTGAGGTGAAAGTTGACAAAAATGGCCCTTTACAGTCATAATTGCATTCGAGAAAAAAATCATTAATTTTTCAATGTCACGTTACAAGATTGCATTAATTAAAGACATGGGCTGCAGCCATGTATGGGAGATGAATTTAATTAACGCATATCTTATACTTATACATTTTTGAAAATATTCACAACAAAGTTAAGCAATAATAAACGATAACATCCCTTATGGTCTACTACAACCACATTCATCACGAAATTAACTGCATTTAAATTTAATACTCGCGGTGTGGAAAGTGAAAGTTTACTTTATTTATGTGATTTTAGGAATTGCAAATACATCTCCAAACGCATTTTCACCCGATTTAAACTTTGCCAATTTTAGCAACCCTACTTACAGGAAATTCAAATTTTAGGATACGAATCGTCGAAAAACAAAAGCACATAAAATGCGGAAACGTGATCCGCATTTATAAGGTGCATCCAGCAAAAAATCAAAATTTATTATTTTCGTTTATTTATAACTTACAATCATTCTTTTACACAGTAATATTATGACTTTTACAGACTTTCATCGAAAATATTTTGAAGTTCATTACATTTATCATTATTTCCATATAAAGTGACTGAAACTACACATAGGACATCTCTTTGGCACTTTTGATCACACATTTGTTTGTTGTCTGAATTCCTAAATCTGAAGCTAAAACAATGTTTAGTATGTAAGAGTGAGGGGTAGGAAAGGAATGGGGATTAGTTTCCCCGACACTTACTTATTAAACTGCTCGAGTAAAGTGTGATTTTTTGCCATCGTATACAGCAAATTTCCTACTGTTTTTGGTTTTAAATCCGCTAGGTTATAGGCATGTTTGAATGAATAGAGTTTGTACCAATTGGGGCCTATTTCCGGACTTAAATTTGCTTCTGTTAGGTTGAAAGTCCATTCAACTATATCGTTAAGGTTCTGAATCATATAAATTAATACTATTTATTTTATGGTAAAAATGTTTTACATAAGTTTCGTTGTTAACTTCAATAACTTTATAGCTTGGGTTTGAATCTACATAAGTCACCAACGAAGCTCCATTATAGGCCACATTTACAGCTTCAGAGGGGTTGGATTGGTTAAAATAAACCTGGAATTCATCCGTATGTGTATGTCCATTAAACTGACCAGTAATAGTGTTTGCAAATCTACAAAACAATTGTCAAAAATACTGATTAAATCATCTAGCATTTAGCACCTTTGCACTATTTTATTGAACTCCCTACTCCATACATGTAAACAATTTCCGTTACCGCTAGGTATGTGAGATAATATATGCACTGACTCGCCATTTTGCTCACTTTCAAGTAAAGTTTTTGTCAACCAACTTAGTTGATTGTAGGGGTCGAAATCGTCGTAGATAAGCCACCAGTTCAAATTGTAACAAACGTTACTATTTAATACTATAACTCTAAAACCCGGCCTAGGAGATACAGTATAGTAACCTCCATGCCTAATTGTTTCTAGTGCACTTGTTGGTAACCACGAGGACCATTCCTGGGCTACCAACTCGTATAACCAACTTGTAGAAAGGTTTGGATCTGCTACATCTTTAGACCATCTGAAAAATTGTGCTAACGAAAAACAAATTGGTTTATATTATGCATAGTTACTGATTGATAGGTGTAGGTTCATGATTACCAAGAATTGGAAAAACTGGCACCGAAAATTTGTCTCTAAATAACTGATATACTTCTTTGATAGCTTGAGTGTTGGATTCTATGGAGGTAGACCACACTCTATGACTTATTATATCCCCAGTAAAATATACAAAGTCAAAATCCTAAAATATACCATACGATCATTATTCCCCTTCTGCAACAACGCTTTTACTCCACAAACACACTTACATGATTCTGTACTTGCTTCAAAAGTTCCTCAAGAGTGTGCCAGGGTATATCGGCGTTTTTGTATTCCGTCCAATACCCACAAGCACTAGAACTATTTTTAGGGTCATCGGAGTCGACTTGGCAACACAGGGGATCTTCGCATGCGACGTTTTTGCCCGGTGTGTACATTGGATCGTAGTGAAAATCGGATAGGTGGAGGATGTTGAAGTTTCCTGAGTCAACGCTTGGCTGGAGGTAAAATGTGTTAACACCATTGAATTTTGTGAGTTTAAGCTAGTATACCCTAAAAATTTGGTTTTATTCCAAGTGTAAATAAAAAACTTGTCGGTAGTCAAATCGGGTGATTCTGGTGGCCCAACGTTATTTGTTAAGTGATTTTGATGAAATTTTCAGGGTATACTATGAAAAATGCGCTGTTTTTAATGGTGTTTACCTCTTTTTGATCAACAGTGTGTCCTTCGGGTATTTCTATCTCCCATTCAAAATTATCACCTTTTGGACAATTTTTACTTTGTAATATTGAAGAGCAAATTCTTTGTCCGTCTAAATCTTCTTTGTGGTCTATAATATAAAAAATTGGGTCCTAAAATTACCATTAATATAAACAAAAACTAATTTTTATGTGCTTTTTACTAACCGCGTTAAGTGCTATAAAACCATAACAAACTTTTTTACTTTCTATATGTAATAATGTGCATAATTCACTTATAATTGATTGCAACCTTTCTTTAGTTAATCCTTGTTTTCTTTCTTTAAGTATAAAGTTCATTATTAAATTACAAGCTTCGCACAGTGTAGAATTTTTGATTTTTAGTTCGGTCGACTCCCGAAAGAGGTGTTTAAAGTTAAAGTTTTCCGTGGTTTTTAACAAATTGTTTGGGGCCGTTTTGGTTTCGAAATATTCTTTGATTCCTTGCTTAAATGTCGCAAAATCCTCTGAAAATATAAAGATATTTGATAAAAAAAACACTTAAGAGCTTTATTGATGTTTATAAATAAATACTGATAACATTTCGAGTGTTTTGCAATTTTATTTATAAAACAGCGTCTGAAATATAATTAAAAATAGGGAAGAGATTCCATACATACCAAAAATTATGGAAAATTTAACTAAATATTTTGGAACTTCTAGAAGAATTTTCATGTGATTCAACTGATAGTGAAAAATGAAATGGACAGACCACCTTTTTTTTAATCTCTACAAAACTCGTAATGGTTTAAAGTTGGCTTTTAAAAAAGCCTGTGAAGATAAAGGTTCTTCACCAAGGGTAATGGCATAACCGACAAATGGTTAAATTAAAATTATTTTAAAAAAAGATTTATTATTTTTAAGTATTTATTATTAATAAAAAATGTACTTACCATTTTGATCACACTGTACTGTTCCTATAAGTAATAGGACCAAGAAAAAAAATCGCCACATTTTTGCTATAATTAGAAAATATGGACACAGCATTGGTTTTATGAAAATCTCATATTTATATGTTTTATAATAAATCTAATCTATGCATTAAGAGGTACTTCAA
This sequence comes from Brassicogethes aeneus, assembly GCA_921294245.1. NCBI lineage: Eukaryota > Metazoa > Arthropoda > Insecta > Coleoptera > Nitidulidae > Brassicogethes > Brassicogethes aeneus. The sequence goes on from OV121138.1 coordinate 5,840,544, forward strand.
ATAATTATTTAACTATTTTTTTTATGATATGTGACGGGATCCAAAGATCCTTTTTTATAGAAGAGGCAATTGAAGTTTTTTATATGTTTTATAATAAATATCATCTTTGCATTAATAATTATAATTATATATTTAAGATAAAAATTAAAGTTTTTTGTTTAAATTTCTCAAGAGTTATTTAAATGATGGTAGATAAATTTTAATCAAAAAATTATCACTTTAAAATTTAAAAATAACATTTAAATGTAATGTGAGAATTTTTTTATTAAAAATTGTTCGACTATCATTTAAATGACTCTTTACAAATTTTAACCAATAATTTAGTAGAATAAAATATTCTATTTTGCGTTCATAATGACTTCATTATAACACCGCTTTTGGTGCTGTAATAAGATACTTTATTACACCCAAAATTTTGATTTTATAGGTTGGCTATACTTTAAACAGCATAATATTTTGCATATTGGTTACAATATTTTTATGATTTTTCTAGTACTTACGAGACTTTTCTGGCAATAATTTTTTTTTAACACCAAAGAAAATCCTTTTTTTCTTCTTTAACATTAACAGCCGCTTATTGTAAATAAGTAAATTAAGGACGGCATGGCGAATCGATTTTGACATTAACTGTCAAACCAATGACTGTGATACCAACTATCTAAAGTAAAATTCGATCAAATTAAATTTAAGGTATGTTATTTTTTTATAGAATTTTTTCAAAATAGATAAAATAGCATAAAGAACTCATGTCATAAGACCTTTTGTCGCACTCGTCCATTATAAATTGTCCGCGTGCGACAAAATGACTTCTTATGACATTAGTTCTTTAATATACTAAAAACTACAATTTTTAAAAACTAATATTTAATAAACTATAACTAACTAAGGCATTGTCTACACACTCAAGATTTTTGTACCCACAGATCTAAGCTTATAAGTTTAAGTTGAATTTATTAATTATTATTAAAAACTATATACAAATTATACTTAATAATTAATTACCTATTCATAACAAATTATTAGGTATTAATTAATAGATAATCCTTTGCTTTGGATACCTATATTTTAAAGGAAAAATATTTTAGAAATTAATTAATAATCCCTTCTCTCTAAAAGTGAAACAGTGAAATTTCACTATTTCCGTCAGTGAGTTATTATTCACTGTAAAATTAGTGTTTTTCAATATAAATTAGTAAAATTTTAACTTCTCCAAATTAGTGTTTTTTATTATCACTACTTTTCCGGAACTCTCGACATAAAATAGTGAAATTTTAACTTTTTTGAACTAAACCTATTTCACTAAATAAATTAGTGCAAATAAATCGCTACATGAAAAAGTGAGTATTCACTAATTGCTAGTGGTATACTTATCACTGCGGCAAATAGTTAATATGCACTGTCAATCAGTGAAAATCCACTGTTTCATTTTTAGAGAGTTGTTTTGTATCTTTAAAGGTAAAAACTATTAGGTAAAACATTATATATATTACATTATAGCGAAAGCAAATTTAACTTAGACTATTGCATTTTGTGATTTTTCAAAATGAGTAAATTCTTCGTTTCATTTTAGTTTTTAACAGAACTATTTTTAAAGAGGATTTAATTGAGGAAATAATCAAAACACTTTTTTATTGCAAAGAAATATTTAATTTTTTACTGTGTTAAATAAGACTTAATAGGTATAAATAAACTATATTTTAATAAAAAAAGTCTTTATTTTTTGAATGCTTTTTTTAGATGTTCGCAGTGAAACGAATGCGAAAATAGATCAATAAATACACGTTTTTTTAACTATCTTAAGCCTACTTTAAGAAATAAATAAACATAATTTGGATTTTAACATTTATTCTTTAAGTGTGAATTGATTTTCATCCAAATTTGGAAATCTTCTCTTAAAATTTTCAGAAAATAGACGCATTTAAAATATAAAAACCGTTATGTTTTTCAATTAAAATATAGTTAATTATATGTAATAAGTCATATTTAACAAAGTAAAAAATAAAAAAAAACATTTATGTTTTTTTATTGAAATATAGTTAATTATACGTAATAATCCTTATATAATACAGTAAAAAAGAAAAAAAATTATATTTATTTTAAATAAAAAAGTTTGTGAATTATTTCAAAAATTCAAGAGCACGACTGGGCCAAACAGTGTTATACAATAACATTGAATATTTCCTCTTCCTTTTTCTTACATATTTAGCAAATTATTTTGTTTATTTTTTTTTAATTTATGTTGGCTATTAGCGTTGATTACACTCAACGCTATTTAGTTTAAATTCATAAAGGAATACTGTAGCACTAAACAAACTTAAAAATAAAGCTAAAATGTGTAATTTCAGGGGTGTTTCTCTAATTTATTTACTACATAAGTTAACACAACTAAAAACCAAATAAAACAGATGTAAATTAACTTTACAAAAGTTTCTCTACGTGGAGAATTTAAAACGTAACATGCTGATAAAATAAATTCTACACACAAGCGAAATTGCGAATTTCAAACAAAGGCATAGGTTTTGTTGTTGACAACAACGTATTTAACTTAATTGGGGTGCAGTGAAATTAACAAAAATAAAATTTAACTGACATGTTATTACTGCTAAGAAATAAGAAATATCTTATACGAGGTGTGTTCAGAAAATATTGGGAATTTTCGTTTTTTGAAACAAATATTTATTTATTCGTCTACATTAATGTTGTCGCCTTCAAAATAGTCCCCATTGGATATTATGCACATGTGCCAGCTCTTCTTCCAATACTCGAAGTTTACTTTAGTTCTTTCAGCGATGCGCTTTTAATGTCATCTATGCTTGCAAAACAGAGACAGAGACAGAGGCATGTCTGGCGATTATGGAGGCTGTTGTTCAAAATTTAACAATTTTAGAACAAATTTTGCTGCCACGCGTTTCATACCCAAAACATTCGAAAAAGTTGCATGGGATGAGCTAATCGATATACCAACATCATCAGCGACTTCTCCGATGGTTTATAACCATTTCTTCCACTTTTTCCATGTTTTTATCGGTTGGTAATGTGCTTGTGCGTTCGTCATCTTCAACGTCTTCACGGCCATCTTGAAAACTCTTATACCACTTGTAAACTCTTGTTTTACTTATAGCACACTCACTATAGGCCTTTGTTAACATTTCACAGAATTTATTTCATTTTTTAAGCAAAATTGGATACAAATTCTTTGATCCATTTCTTTCGAAAGAACGAAAATCGCCGAGCTCATAAAACACGTCTAACCTTAGCGGCTGTCACAGACAAAGTAAACAATGAAAACAGCTAAAGTTTTTATCATACTTCGGGGGCATATATACCAACATAATAAAGAAATATTTATGACAACCGTATTTTATTTTTCACAAACAACAGGATTATAATACTAAATTTTAAAATTTAATAAATGTAATTATAATGTACCTAATTGTGGTTATGTTTAAATTTTTGTAGGTTACATCGAACGGTTGTCACGTTGAGTCAAGTTGAGTTTTTAATTAATTTGGCTTTGGTGGTGCGTAGATGAGTAAAATCATATAAAAAAGTAGTTAAATATAGGTGACTACGGCCCGGGAGAAAGTATTCCTAGCGGATAATAATCTTCGCTTTGAAAGGAATTAATATAAAAGAAATTAAAATTGTATGTGAACACGCGTGAATGTTGTCCAATCATTAGACTCCAATGGTGAATGTGTATTTTGTTAAAGCCACTGCAGTTAATACTTGTAGTGGCTTAATAATAATTATAATGTATACATTGTCCAGGACTATTAATGATCAGTAACTTGCAAATTGATAGAAGAAAAAGTTTCGTGATTATTGCTTATCTTTTTCAAACCAAATGGATGGTTTTTTAAAGACAGGAAAATTAACTACAAGATTGTTCACAAAAAGGTTGAACCTAACAGCAAATAATTTTTATTTACATTGAGTGAAGATCAGAAGCTTTTGAATAAAGCAATACATACTATTGGACCAAGAGATATTGGCTCTAAAATCAAAATTTTCTTTCTTAGAAAGTTCCTAAGCTTTTCAATTAAGATATGCAGTTTTATTGTTAAAATCCCATTTTTTGCGCTAAAAAACGTTTTCTTCATTCAAAAGAGAAATATCTTCCGAAGAAATATTTTTGGTTCTTGTACCAAGAAATCGCTTGCTCTTGATTTAAGATAATATTCTAATATTTTTAAACGAATAGATAAATCTCTCCTCACAAGTAATTAAAGAAAAAAATGTTTAAAGATAGTTTCTGATTTAGATAATTCTTCAAAAGCGCAAATCTTTTGAATCAAAGTCATTTTCATTTCTTTTTTTTTCAGTGTAGGGGAATCACCGTGTATATTAAATTTAAGGAAATATATTTCTCCTTATCTTATAAATATTAACGTTTACCCTGTACTTTAAAAACTATATAATATACTCTAGGGTGGTCGTTAAAAATTAAATTTTTTGGGACGCCCTAAGGGGGCGTCGCACAGAGGTCATTTATGGTAAATTAGGCGGTAATAAATACAAATATAAAATTTATGGGGTTTAACTGTCTTTAAGTTGTGTAAATAGCTTTAGATACGTTAATTAACTATTTTTAAGTTGTTCTATTTGACCTCTTGACGATATACAGAGTGTTTATTAATAATTCAGTTCTAATCCGCAAATAAAATCATTAATAAGCAAATATATATTTGTTAATTTGTAAATCACGTTATCGATTTTATTTTTAATCAGATTTAATTAACATGGTGTTTTATTTTTATTTAAATTAATAAATTTAAATAATATAACAAAATAATAGGTATTTTTAATGTACCAAAATGCATCCACAACAAAACGCAATACTAACAAGGTTATAATTATACTAGCTAAAAAATCTTATCCTATTACACAATTATTAATCAGAATTTTCGGAATCACAAATGTTTTCATTTTCATACATTTCATTTGGCAAATGAGGCTCTTGAAGCAATTTTAAAACTTCGTTGTTTAAGGGTTGCTTATTGGAACGAGTACCTACACACTTGGATAATGATGATATGAGTGGGTCAGACGAAAGCAGTAGCCTACAAAATACATCTTTCATAGTTTCCTCCCTTGAAAATTTTCTGGAGTATGATTCTCGATATTTCCGAAAGTCTTTGTTCCTAGATTCAAGGGCTTCCTCTGAATACATGTCTACCGGAAGAGGCACAGCCTTTATAATTTCTGGCCCGTGAATAAGTATCCTGTGAAGACTCGTTGGCATATAGTACCAGGAATACAGCTCAATGTAAATTGTCGCAGTGCTTTTGCAGTACTCTGCAAATGCTTTAATGTTAATTTCATAGCCAGATGACATTGTACTTAGTATTATAAATAGGTGTTTTAGAAAATCTTCGTTAAGTCCTACAACAAAATTAATGCCTTTTTCAGAATATACATTTTACAGAGATAAGCTAAAAACTACCTGTTATTAAAGCAGCCTGGCAATGGTTTTGAAAAAACCTACGGGCAGTATTCCCGTCATTTGTTGTGCCATATCCTTGTTTAGGAATATCAACCAACAAACTTAAGTCTTGTTTTAACCTTTTGATTATATGGTTCTTTCTTTCTTTCATAATTTGTTTTTCGTTTTGGTCTCGTATCTGCCATTTCTTTAAATAAAGCCTGTAGGAAATGTGAAGGCAGCATTCCAAGCATCTTATCCATGCATGTAAAGTTGAAATCCCATAATCATATAATCTTTCATCTATTGGCAGTGTCTTTAACATTTTCAAGTTGTTCATAATTTTAGGACTTGCTCCACAGATCCCACAGGTTTGCGTTGAAGAATTGCTTATAACAGAAAACATCTTTCCATCAATCATTGTCATTTTAAATGTATGACTAATAGTTAATTCGTAATCATCAATAACTGTAGGTTTAATTTCTGATATTTGATCTTCAATGTTTTTAATTTCATTTCTACATAATTTAGGAGTTTCCTTTTGAAAAATCAGTTTTATAGGTCTGCAGAATCTGGTCGAGGATGGCCTTGGATTCTGCCAAAGTATAATGCCATTGTTGGATGTCATCTGCAGAGGAACAAGACACACTGAAAATAAATTTAAATCCGAATTTGATTCCTCATATTGACTGCTAAACTTTTGCTTGTAATGTGAGTGTCCTGCACTGCCATCACATCCCCATTTGTATTTAATAGTAATGTTATTTTTTGAGACATTTTGCGGTAGGTGATTGCAAAGATCTTGCTGAGATTCTATTATTCTTTTTACTGTGTGGTCAACGAGTGCCTGAAGGTTAACCTCAGCGGATATATCTGTTATAGGAATATCATTATCACTTGGATAACATTTTGTTTTAGCCTCTAACAGTATATTGTAATTAGGGTAAATTTTTGCATTATGTTTTTTTGCTCCTTGTTGCAATAAAATATAAGCTTTTTTAGTTAGCGAGCAATCAAAAAAAAGAGTAAGTGCTTCATCTGCGGAATACTTTATAGGCAAGGTTTCTTTTTTATTCATTGCTTTTTTTATCTTTGTGGCTGTATTAGGTGAATTTTCTGTTATTTCCCTAATTATATTTGAAGCATTTCGTTGACCTGACGATTCTAGACTCTTACGAGTAGCAAATGTAAGCTGTTCCGTAGAATAGTTATCCAATAATGTCATTAATTTTTGCCTTTTTCGTTGGTGGCCGAGATCTTTAAATAATTTTTCTGGTCTACCTCTGCTGGACCCAGGTACAGGTACATTTAATTCTTCAATAAAAATTATGGACTCATTTAGCCATTCACGATGTCTGGCTTCAAAAAGTTTTCGGGACCGTTTGCAATTCTTCCACATTCTGGTAACAGCGCTGTTAAAATTATTAACTTTTTTTGCTACCATATCGTATCTATTATCAAGTCGATCATTATTTAAGTTGAGCTTTCTTAAAACAAATTTAAAAACAGACGAATTTTTATCTTCAAGTAAGGTCTGTCCGCACCAAGCAGCAAACATGTCGTTTTTAATTATTGACATAATCCTAAAATAATATTTTTTTTAAAGCGCTTGGCACTTCTTGGCACCCAAATGCTAAATTAGCAAAAAGGTAATAAAGCAATTTAAGTATAAAACATATTTTTATGACAAATATTTTGTAATATTACAATTTGCAGCTTTTCAAAATTAATATAATTTTTAAAACTGGTAAAAAAATGTATGCATTTATATTTAATTATCTTTTATACATAAGCGCATATTTTTTAAATAACTTTATATCAAATATTAAAGCCCTTACCTTGCTCTCTTAAATAACAAAAAACCAAATTCAAAAGACTGCAAGTAGAACACAGAAATACACTTTGCAAACAACACAACATATTATAATGTTCTAATAGAATAAAACTATTTTTTTGAAAATCAAGTTTTCAAATTTTGAATATTAATATTATTGAAGTTTGTAAAGATATTTTGTACTTAACGCGAGTAAGCTAGTGCATAGTGCTCAGTGCACTTAATTTTAGTATTTTGGTTAACTAAAAATGTTTATAATATTAATAATAATAATCAAAGAATTGCTAATAGAACATTTTTGTTTTATTATTTTTCAAAATTTTACAAAACGTTCCAAAATGTTCTAACAGTATAGGGTGAAAAATTACTCTTACAAAAAAAAACAAGGCTTAAGTAATACTAATTATTTATGATATCTCAACAACTAATTATTGTCTTTTTTTTCTCATTTGCAAATACAGCAGAATTATTAAGTTGTTTCAAAGCTGCTTCATTTGAATCTAAAGCCACATAATCTGGATCTGCACAGGAATATCACTATCTTCAAAATATTCAATTTGATTCACAAAATGATTATTTTTGAATACGTCTAAACTTGTTGAACGTTCAACAAGTTTGTACAGCAACTAAAAAATATAGTTTGAGAAAAAGTTCTAAAAGCATGTTTTAAAGCAAACAAATTCGTAGAAATAAGCTAATAATGTTCTGTTAGTAGCTACGTTTAAGTTTAGGGCACAAATCACTTTACGTATAAATTATAAGTTTTATTTGGGTATTTTATAACTATTTTATAATAATATTGTATTTTTGTACTTACGAAATCTCAATATCATTTATTTTTAAATAAAATAATCACTTAAACCACCAAAAACCCACAATCCACACAACAAGGTCTGTTCTATCTCATGCTAAAAATACTAAAAATCACTGCAACACTGCACAGAGTTTAACGGCGGCCATTTTTGTTGTTTACAATTCTTGTGCTTTGGGTTTGTGCTGTTTAATAATTGTTTTAAACGTTGTGTTTTTTACAAAGGCACTTGTAAGCCTCAAATAAGGCCCTTAAGTGCTAAGGACAACCTTATTTTATCAGGGCTGTCAAATGACAATTTGAAGGTTAATTTGTGGATTATAATTTAACCTTAAAATTGACATTTGACAGTTTTATGACAGCCCTGATAGAGGAGTAAAATGGTTGTTCTTAGCACTTTAAGGACTCTCTTAGGACTATGAGAAACACAACTTTTAAAACGATTATTAATATCTGTATAAACAGAGCACAAACCCAAAGCACAAAAATTGTAAACAACGAAAATGGCCGCCGTTAAACTGTGCAGTGTTGCAGTGATTTTTTGTATTTTTAGTACGAGATAGAACAGACCTTGTTGTGTGGATTGTGCAAAAACCTACGACGTAATTCCTTAAACTGCCGATGACAGATATGTTATTCTGACAGGCTGTCAGTGACAACTCGAAAACTTGCAATTTAATTGATTAGTTTGTTAGAACATTATAATAGTTAATTATATTTGAATTTCGCACATAGAACAAAATAATAATGTCGTTTTTAGTATTTCTGGGCTATATTTTACAGTGATACTTATTTAGATAGATAAATATTCGTTAAAGCTTCTTTTTCATGTAAAAATTTCATTTTTCGCCAAAATTGCTGATAGAACAATATAATATTCAACCCACGATAATATGTCAAAAAAGTAAAAGTCAAGTTGTCAATAATTTTTAACTAATATTTTAACCCTTTTGAGAGCCAAATCAAATCAGCAAAAAAAAGGACGTTTAAAAATATTTTTCTTTGGAATGTTTTTTTTAATATTCTAGCATAAAATTAAATATTTAAGAAAGTTGCTTTTTTTATTTATTAATTCCTACAAAAAATAAAATGACCTCTGTGCGTCGCTTTGATGAAAAAACACTGAGAAATTTTTTTTTTTAATTAAAAACAACACGTGCCTCAAGACGATCTAAGTTAATTTTTTGGTAATCATGTCTTTTCTGAAAATATGGAATAATAATTTTTTTGAGATTAAAATATTATTAACACCTTGAAGTGAAGAAATCTAGATATAAAAATTACGGTTGTACTAATTTAGTTTTAAAATAAAAATATCAATTTGGGAATAAATTTTAATTTAAATTTTTGTCTATTGTTATTTCGAATAACTATTGTTTTTTTATTGATTTGGGTTCTATAATTGTTTATATTTCGAATAAAATTGTATTTTTTATAAAAAATAACCAAAAAAACTTGATTATACAAAAAAATTAACTTATATTGTCTTGAGGCACGTATTGTTTTTAATTAAAAAAAAAAATCCCAGTGTTTTTTCATGAAAACGAAGCTCTTTAGGGGGCGCACAGTGGTCGGAAATCCCAAAAAGCTGACCAAAACCCGAAAATGTTGTAATTTTGCGTGAAATTTTCTTATACCAGGGTTTTTGGTGTCGCTGATTACAAATTTTATGTTAGTTTTTAAAAAACAAAATGGCGGAGTTGTTTCATGACTTTTGATTTTTTTCAAACGAAAATAATAGTTCGGGGGTTTTTTCGAATCTGATCTTATTTTTTTTAAAACAAAAGCAAAAATACTAATTTTGGGGTTCTCGTAATTGCTGATTACGAACTTAATATTAGTTTTTTAAACAACAAAATGGCGGATACAAACTGGCAGAGTTGTTTCATGATTTTTATTGAACAAAAAAGTAGGTCAGGGTTTTTTTGGGGGTTTAAAGGGTTCTTGGAAAAAAAAATCATGAAAGAAAAGCGGCTTTCATACGGTATCTATGAAACAAATTTTATTAACATGTTAATAATAAATAAAATAAAATAAAAACCCATCTTCATGTTTAAATTTAAAACTGAAAGTAAATCATGAATACATTTTAAAAAATCGTTAATACATTCGTTCAAGATTTTAATAAAGGACTTAAAAATGACCCGAACATGCATTGAAAATCGTCACCATTGATGAAGATCAAATGATGTTTAAAATGAACACCCAGTATATACTATTTCGATTAAGAAACTATCGGTTCTCTATTGTTACGTCCAGCAAGCTCGGTTTTTCGACGCTCGCAAGCTTTACTTCCTCCTGCGCTATTGCAATAAATAGTTTTTTTCACTAAAAGGTAGACAAAGGTGGAAGTTCCGTCTGCGTCATTTAATTGTTTATACTTTTTTACACATGAAACAGTTTGCAACTCTTCCGGATCTCGCCGAATCACTACTATTTCGTTGCATTTATTCATACTCCGTATGGAAATGCAGAAATATAAACATGTCAAATTTAAAGGTTTTGCCGCAAATTAAAGAAATTAAAAATGTACATACCTTCAGGTAGGGTTGGGACAGTTGAAATTTTCAAATGAAAATTTCAACTTTGAAAGTTTCAAACTTGAAATATTTCATATAGTTGGAAAAGTGAAATTTTTGAAAATTTCAAATGAAATTTTCAATCCGAAAATTTCAACATTGCCTGTAAAATTTTCAGAAATTTCATTGAAAGTTTCGCAATTTACTGAAAATTTCGCATAAATTTCACATGCGGCCTCCCCAGGGACCTTTAATAATAATTTACAACAGATTCTGAATCGACCAATAAGAACGAGTTATCAAGCGTTTTTGTTAAGTTCGGCTTGGATTTGAATACACTATAAGTAATTTTTGTTACTTATATGCATAAATTAATTTAAATAATTTAATTCAGTTACCAATTTAATTTGTAAATTAAAACAGACTTTAAATTTTTTTTAAAAATCATGATTAATTTAAGTTTTTACTTTTGCTATAATTGCATCGGAAAACGAATAAAAAATGCCTTTGGCTTATAAAATTTTGTTGAAGTTTCTTCAATTTTCGTAAAATTTCAGTAAAATATTTAAAAATAATAAATATAAAACAATGAAAATGGCACAATCTCATTAGCTTACCAAAAAGTGCTATATCTCTTTTAGTTTTAGTAAATATTTTAAAAGGAAATCTCAAGAAATTTGTGGTAAACATAAGTATTTACTATTTATATTATTGGTGCAGGGGCCCACAGAGGGGTAGGAGGTAAGAGAGGCAATTTGCCATGGTCCCTGAGTGGGCTTATTTCAATATTAATATATTACACTTAAAGTGATTGAAATTTATTGAAAGTTTCAATAAATTTCATGAAATTTTTGAAATTTAGGAAATTTTAATAAATTTCATAAATGTCATGAAAATTTCAAGTGAAATTTCAAGTACAAGCAAAAAGTAAAATTTTCCCAACCCTACCTTCAGGAACATCTTCCATTTTTTCCGATCTCTTCACAACACTTTTACACGTTAAAATTCCGTTTCTTGCCGCGATGCATAAAAGTGAATAAACGCCAGAGTGACAGGTGTTCGTTAAAAGGGCGAACTTTGCACCTACAGTCTAAAAGGCGATCTTATGCTCTGTCCCTTTGGATTTTACTACACTAACACCATCTATTCGAGATTTTGTTAAGATTTACCCTGAAAGGTAACTTTTGATTTTTGGGTTTTGGCCAGCTTTTTAGGATTTCTAACCACTGTGGGGCGTCGCAAAAAAATTAATTTTTAACGACCACCCTAATATACACATGTTTTAAGTATATTTAAAAATAGTATATTATGTATCAAGTTTGATAAACGCCATTTTAACCACGAATTTAATTTAGGCACGAGCGAGCTTGCTTAAATTAATGAGTGTATAGAAAAGTTTATAAACGAGGTGCATAGGTACTATATTTTTTCTACGAAAAATACTTATTATTATCTTAAAATGATTTAAATAAAAAATTTGTATAGAGCACCATCTATGAAACAATAGGGGAATCTGTGTGTCATCATCAAATGACAAAGTTTTATATTTTATAAACACAGATTATAAAGGTTATAAATCGAAATGTATTTCTTGAAAATTGACCGTTATTCACAGTGAAAGTAAAGAAAATGTTTTATGAACACTTTACAGTGGAGTCCGTTCCCGAATTTAAGTTATAGTTTACTTCCGGCGAAATTAAAAGGTTCATAAAAACTTTCCAAATATTGGCGTTGCGAAACTATTTAATCCTTTTGTATTTTTGTATTGAGATAATAAAATAATTTTCACATTTAGTATTATTTTACAAGAAAGGCACTTTATTTTAACGATTGTATGACATTTGACAACTGTCAACTAACTTAAAACTAACTTCAGTCCGTGACTAAAAACCTGTTGCTAACTTCAGCCCGTGACTAAACTTGTCAATGTGTATTTAACAGGTCACTTAGTGTCACGGAAACATGTACGATAAAGTGCGTTTTAAAGGTGGGAGTAGAAAAATATATTTTTTAAATTTATAAGCAAAAACATGTAAACTTACCTTAACTTTTTTGCCTCGCTTAGCGGCGATGGCCCGCGACTTTCTCCTTATCCTATCCAGCTGTGCTGTTTTCTGTACTTTTTCGAGTTAACACACCACCCGCCCCCTCTACTTGCCGCCCCGTAAACTCGTTAGGCCGCCGCTTAAAACCCCAAAAAACTCTTGAAACTGTAGCTTTATTAAAGTGGCTCGAAAATGCGGTGAAATACTGGCAGTTTTGCAACGATTTTAACTTCTTTCGCATCAACTCTGAAAAATAAAGAAAATTATCGTTATTTATGGCTGCAGAAAAAGGTATAAAAAGGTATACAAAGTTACAAAAAACGTACGTAAAGTGTGTTGTTCAATAGAAAGTACGTAGTCTGTAAAGTTGTCCAGATGAAAAGAATTTGTTTGCATTCAGGGAAATGCAAAGTTCGGAAACATGTCAAAACAAGCTTCCGACATCTCTGAAACTTACCTAAACATGTTATCTTTTTCACAGGAATTCTATACGAATAAAGATAAATGTGTTTGTCGCCCAAGTTTTTACTGGATCATAACTCAAAAAGTAAATAAGTCAGACCAATAAAATTTTAAGGAATAAAAAAATTAAGTCAATTTAATATTGTCATAAAATGTTAGTATTATATCTTTAATTGTTTTGGATATATTAATAAAACTAAATAAGATATATTATATTCATATATGAATATAATATACAAGTATACTTAAGGTACAATTGTACCTTACACTGTTTAAAATATCTATGGTGTAAAGAGTAATCTTAAAATGGTGTCAAAATCCAACACCAAGTGGTGTTAATATAAACACCATGAATTATGGTTGAAAATGTTATATACAGGAAACACCAAAACGGTGTTTATCTAAAAATATTTGAGAAGTGCACCTACACAGAAAAAAAGGAATAGTTCATTTAACTATATTAATTTAGTTGACCCATAAGTATTTATTTAAATCAACTGTGGGAAGGTTAATATAAACAAAGATTAGTTTGACGGTACTAAATCAGATAGTCATTTTATTTTTTTAAATTGGTTAAATTAACTCAGATAACTTTAGTGAGTATGGTTCAGTTTACTAAATAAGTTGTTTGTAAAATAAGAGTTACTTTAACCTAAAGCACTCTGTTAAAACGATTAAAACAATTTGCCGTGCATTCCTGGTTGCATAGTGTGTACCGATCGCGGCAAAGGCGGTGTGGATCACGTGATGTTCTTAAATCTCGCCTCTGTTTAGCCCGTTTGGGTTACTTCTAGATTCCTTTAGGCCATATTAGTATCTGTGATACAATTGCTGTGTGCAGTCCCGGTTGCATAGTATGTACCGATTGCGGCAAAGGCCACGTCGTTTGACGGTGTGGATCACCTGATGTTCTTACATCTCGCCTCTGTTGACTTAACAACCGAGCATATAAGCTGAGGGAGTAATTTGTTTTGATTGTGTTCCACTACACCAAGTTGCCCGACACTGATGAGACCCAATAAAGGTCGAAACAGCTGTCTGTCGGTATTTGAAGTTGGTGGAACGCATTCAAAACAAAAATCTTTGGCGAGGTGTAGGTTCAATTTTTTCCTCTGTTGACTTACATGAAGAGTATATAAGCTCAGGTAGTCCTTTGCTTCAGTGTGACACTACAGGTTGTTCGATACTAAAGAGACCTTAAATAGGTGGAAACAGCTGTTAATACTTGAAGTTGGTGGAACGCACTAAAAACATTATCTCTAGCGAGTTGAAGGTTCAATTTTCTGGAATAATACCACTGGTAATATACTAGTAATGCGTCAAAGAACTTCCTGTTTCCTTTTTTTCTGTGTAGTATGATTTAATTTGACCAAAAACACATAATATTTAACACTGAAAAGGAGTTCAATTTACACCAGGTAAAATTTATTTTAATACTGTGTGAAAGTTAAATTTGCACTATTTTAGTATTTGAATTTATTGGGCCAACGAACCATATTTAACACCATTTTGGTTTGTATCGATAAAGACCATGTATGGTGTTAATTTGGTGTTAAAATGGTCATGAAATTTTGAACATTGTATCTGGTAACGACACAGTTATAACTCAAATGTTAGGTACTTCAGCAGGATGTTAAAATATTAAAACTTTTAGTGAATATTAAAAATAACTATCTTTGTTTTATTTCCAAATTTTAATGATGAATGTTTAATTGTTTTGAAATATTTAGAAAAGAATGACATACATATAGTAAATTTAAAAGTAAACTACGTACACGTCATCAATAAAACAAAAATTTTACGCATTGGTACCAACACTAAATGACTAAATCGAAGTCTGTAATTGAATATTTGAATGCATTTTAACCAAATTAAGTTGGCAACAATTGTGATGTTGTCATGTTTACATTCAAATTTTTCATATTTAAAAGAATTTGACGTTTTAGAATTTCGAAGCTGTCAGTTGTGTTTTTGAATATTTCGTTTAATTCGTGTATTATTTCGTTTATTTTGTTTGTTGTTTGTGTTATTTTATATCGTTTAAGTTTTCATTGCCGTTTTTGTGTTTGTAATATATCGTTTTTTTGTGTTTCCTATATTTAAAATGCCGAAGCATTTAAATAGTCGGAGTCAAGAGTTGGTGTCATCCTTAATACGCTATTTTGAGGCAGAACGGGATAATAATGGACCTTTGATACCTTTAACAGCTGTTAGAGAGGTAAATAGGATTATTATTAATTATATATTAGAATATTTAACAAAATATATGTTGGATACATGACATAATAATATATATACCAGAGACTGACTTTAGATGGCAAAATTTTTGGGTTTTATATCAGAAAATGTCTTTAAAAATGGCTAAAAACATACTTTTGGCGGTGCATCATATAGGTTATAAAAACTCAGACTTTTGACATTTTGGTATTATTCATGTAAACGCCATCTATCGCCCTGTAGTTGCACTACCACTTTCCCTTGATGCAAGGATTTTAGCATCACATTGACAACCGTGCCCGATCAGCTGATTGATGACGTGTACGTAGTTTACTTTTAAATTTACTATATGTATAGTAAATTTAAAAGTAAACTACGTACACGTCATCAATCAGCTGATCGGGCACGGTTGTCAATGTGATGCTAAAATCCTTGCATCAAGGGAAAGTGGTAGTGCAACTACAGGGCGATAGATGGCGTTTACATGAATAATACCAAAATGTCAAAAGTCTGAGTTTTTATAACCTATATGATGCACCGCCAAAAGTATGTTTTTAGCCATTTTTAAAGACATTTTCTGATATAAAACCCAAAAATTTTGCCAATTAAAGTCAGTCTCTGGTATATTTTGTTAAATATTCTAATATATAATTAATAATAATCCTATTTACCTCTCTAACAGCTGTTAAAGGTAACAAAGGTCCATTATTATCCCGTTCTGCCTCAAAATAGCGTATTAAGGATGACACCAACTCTTGACTCCGACTATTTAAATGCTTCGGCATTTTAAATATAGGAAACACAAAACAACGATATATAACAAACACAAAAACGGCAATGAAAACTTAAACGATATAAAATAACACAAACAACAAACAAAATAAACGAAATTATACACGAATTAAACGAAATATTCAAAAACACAACTGACAGCTTCGAAATTCTAAAACGTCAAATTCTTTTTTATGTGTCATTTAAATATGAAAAATTTGAATGTAAACATGACAACATCACAATTGTTGCCAACTTAATTTGGTTAAAATGCATTCAAATATTCAATTACAGACTTCGATTTAGTCATTTAGTGTTTGGTACCAATGCGTAAAATTTTTGTTTTATTGATGACGTGTACGTAGTTTACTTTTAAATTTACTATAGATATCTTTATTTATTTTTAATAAATATCTATTAGCTAAATTTAGTTTAAATTTTTAATTTATTTAATTCTGAATTAAAATACATAGTGTCAGAAAAAAGCGTACCGGCAACGTACCATACAATTTTTTTGATTTTCAGAATTAATTTTTATTTAAAATTTTAAAAAAATGGCGAATGCGCCGGGATATTAAATTTAAATAATTTTTTTTTTATCTGGACTGCGGCAATGTTGCAAATTTAGGGTTTTGGTTGGTAAATACTTTTAGTGAATATTAAAAATAACTATCTTTGTCTTATTTCCAAATTTTAATGATGAATGTTTAATTGTTTTGAAATATTTAGAAAAGAATGACATACATACATAGATATCTTTATTTATTTTTAATAAATATCTATTAGCTAAATTTAGTTTAAATTTTTAATTTATTTAATTCTGAATTAAAATACATAGTGTCAGAAAAAAGCGTACCGGCAACGTACCATACAATTTTTTTGATTTTCAGACTTAATTTTTATTTAAAATTTTAAAAAATGGCGAATGCGCCGGGATATTAAATTTAAATATAGTATATTACACTACAAGGGCAGAAAGTGTGAGATTCCTGCACTGCGCGCCGTGATGCCCGAGGCGAAGCCGAGGGCATCATGGCGCGCAGTTCAGGACTCTTACACTTTCTGCCCGTGTAGTGTATACTATTTTTCTTGCTACCCCGCAGAAAATACGGGAAAAAATTAAATGTATATAAAAAACCTTGTGTCAAAATTAAAATCTGACGTTTAATTTAATTCTGACGTTTACATTCAAAATCAATCAAACTGTAGCGTTGTCATGGTAATTCAGCGGTGCCAATACAGTAAAAATAAAAGGTTGTATTTTAATTAACAAATTACTACTTTATAACAAATAAAAGTACCATTAAACACTTAAAACAATATAAAAAGTAAAAAAGTAAAAACATAAATTGTTTATTTGTTGTTATAATTGCAAAATTATGGTTTAAAACTGTCATATTTTTGTGTTTCTCATGTTGGCAGTACGAAATTTGAATGTTAAGCACACGACTAAAAAATTTTTACTCCCGCTATTAGAGTGTGCGCGTAAAGCTTGACCAATGCAAGAAACGTAAACTTTCTGCCGTGAAATCGGGGACGAAACAACGTATTTTGAGTCGAGGTAGTAAGAAAAAGTTTTTTTTTATCTGGACTGCGGCAATGTTGCAAATTTAGGGTTTTGGTTGGTAAATACAGTTGTCAAGTTGGTCGCATTGATTAAAACAAACTAAATCTAAATCTAATTGTGGTTATGTATAAATTATTGTAGGTTACATTGTGCTGTTGTCAAGTTGAGTGGACCAAATTCGTAGTTAAAAATGCAATTAATTTGGCTTTGGTGGTGCTTGGATGAGTAAAATCATATAAAAAAAGTAGTTAAATATAGGTTGCTTTACGGCGCAGAAGAGAAAGTATTCCTAGCGGATAATAATCTTCGCTTTGAAAAGAATTTATATAAAAGAAATTAAAATTTGTGTCCAATGGTGAATAATGTGAAAATAATGTGTGATGTAATGTTTATAAAACCAAATTCGTTACTTTTTTACTCCAAAAATGTCCATAAGGCGATGTACTTTTTCTTCCATTGTGGCATTTGGCATAATTTCATCAAAGTGAAGTTTTTCCCTCAAAAGGGCTTTTACATTCGAATTCGTTGCTATTATTTTTGGCATAATTATCTTTTTATTTATAATTGGCAAGTAAATTATCAATAATAAATATTATTATCAATTTGACAGTGTCAAAGTATTTAATTAAATTCTTTAGCAGAAGTGCCATTTTTAAATACTAAAAATACGAAGTCAAACTGGCATAAGCCACCAACCTAACAAAAAACACGAGTCCAGATAAAAAAAAAATTAACTGTATGTTTTCAGAAAATGTAAAATTATTTCTAATCCTGTTAAAAAATCAAAATTTGATGATTTATAAAATAAAGTTTGTTTGTTTTCTATTAAAACCGCGATTAAATTTGACAGCTGTCCAAACTTTGTATTATTTTTTTAAATCTGGCAACACTGTTCCAAAACAGTAACATCTAATTTAAATCACAATAAACACGATGTTAAAATTTATATATTAAGCTTTACTGTTTCTATAAAATAAATTGTGGTTGAAATATTTTTTAGTTTCTTAAAAATAACAATAACATTTTATTTTTGGTTAAATTTTGATTTTTTTTTTGGTATTAATTATATAAATGAGCTGGTGCCCGCTTGTTTATAATGAATTCCTTCTGCTAGTTTAAAGAGATAATAATATTACTATATTCATTCATATTCATAGTAAAAAAATATTTGTTAATTAACCAGATTTTATGTTATTATATTTTAGTTTGTAATTATTACAAACATTTTGTAGATTTAATAAAAAAATCCTATATCAATAATGTTACATAATTCTTGTAATTTTCAAAAAGGACCCTATTTTTACAAAGCTTTTTGTAGACCCAGTAACAAAAGTATTTGTTGGAAACTGGAAACTTAAATGAAAAGAATTTTGATAAGAAATTTTGCTTTATTAATCAATTTCTTAAATAAAAAAAATTAAATTAACCCTATTTGTTGGAAACTGGAAACTTAAATGAAAAGAATTTTGATAAGAAATTTTGCTTTATTAATCAATTTTTTAAATAAAAAAATTAACATAAATAAACACAAAAATAACATAAACTCAATTAAATAACATACCATTCTGAAATCATCAAATTATAAAGAAATTTGGTACAATATAATTATTAGTACTACTACTACACTTACTGCTGTATTTCCGAATAACAATAATAACAGATTTCTGGTAAAATATTATAACACAGTTGTTACCACCACATTACGAATAAGAATAAAGTAAGCAGAAACATAAGTTGCAGACGAGGTCAGTTGATTTTTTGATGCGTATTGTCAGTGGGAAATGTTTTGATTGACTGCCTCAAGTGTACTTTTTTAACGAAATAATTTGTGGTTTTCTACAAAAAAATGTTAATGTTACAGAATAAAATTAACAAACTATAAACTTAAAATTAAAAAAAAAACTGAAATTTTTTATACTTATTAAAATAACGTTCCCAATAAATATTCAAACACCCAAAACAAGTTTATTTGGTAAGAAAAAAATTAAACATTTAGAAATAGTAGAAAATATATGCTATAAAATGTTTAAAATTAAAGGTGCTTTTTGACAAATTGACTTTAGTAAATAAAACATTTCTTAAAAAAACAAATAAAAAATTTATATTGTTTTTCTCCTTACATTCGTAACATATATCTTCGAATAGTTCCTATTACTTCAAGATTTATGTACCCTTGTATGTAGTATATCTTAAAGAATATACAAAATATGTAGTTACTTTTGAACACATTTAGTTGGTTCAATTTAGGTAAAAATTGTTTTTCCTTTGCATATTTTTGCAACGCTTAAATTCTGCTTACCTATGCACATTTAATTTAATATATTCACGATTTGTTAGAACGTAGCTTGCATTACATATTTTCCCTTAAATAAATGATGTTCTGCAAGATTATTTTTCATAAAAAGACGCTATGAAAGGTTTCGACTTACAAGAAAATTTATTATACCATTTCATAAAATTTACGAAACATATTTGTCAAGGACTATTAAATAAATAGTCAACGTCCTCTGTATGAAATCTTATTCAGTTTAACAAATTTATCCATGTATATACGAGGTGTGTTCAGAAAATAACGGAAATTGTTAAATTTCGCGGCTTCGGAGGGTCCGGTTGTCGTAAAATTTTCTTTATTATGTTGGTAAACATGCCCCCGAAGTATGATAAAAACTTTATCTGTTTTCATTGTTTACTTTGTCTGTGGCAGCCGCTAAGGTTAGACGTGTTTTATGAGCTCGGCGATTTTCGTTCGTTAAAAGAAATGGATCAAAGAATTTGTATCCAATTTTGCTTAAAAAATAAAATAAATTCTGTGAAATGTTAACAAAAGCCTATAGTGAGTCTGCTATAAGTAAAACAAGAGTTTACAAGTGGTATAAGAGTTTCCAAGATGGCCGTGAAGACGTTGAAGATGACGAACGCCCTGAACGCACAAGCACATTAACAACCGATAAAAATATGGAAAAAGTGGAAGAAATGGTTATAAACCATCAGAGAAGTCGCTGATGATGTTGGTATATCGATTGGCTCATCCCATGAAATTTTTTCGAATGTTTTGGGTATGAAACGCGTGGCAGCAAAATTTGTTCCAAAATTGTTAAATTTTGAACAAAATGTTTGGCCAAAAACAATACTGTAATGATGCCCCCAGCCTCCATATTCGCCAGACATGCCTCTGTCTGACTTTTTCCTATTCCCAAAAATAAAGAGAACCTTAAAGGGCCGTCGTTTTGCAAGCATAGATGACATTAAAAGCGCATCGCTGAAAGAACTAGAAAGGCTATCCCAGATCGAGTTTTAGAAGTGTTTCGAGTATTGGAAGAAGAGCTGGCACATGTGCATAATATCCTATTTTGAAGGCGACAACATTAATGTAGACGAATAAATAAATATTTGTTTCAAAAAACGAAAATTTTCTGAACACAACTCGTAGGTATTCCGATAAAAACCGCTTCACAAACACAAACAAAAAACAAACAATACATTACATATGCAAACACAATAAATTAAATTGTAGAAACACATCCTTATAAATATGTATTACCATGAAGAATAACTTAATTAAATCACACTATTCAAATAAAAATTACCAACATCAAGTTATCTATATTAACGCCGTTGCCATGAGAACGGTAAACAAGTCGCCTAGCAACCTCATAATCTCGCCGAACAAAGATATATAACCGAAAAAATCAAGCACAATAAGCTAATTTTTTTACAAAAGCTTTTAGCTCAAGATGGGCGTTTAAAATCCTATTTGAGCTGAAAGCTGCAAAAGCATTGCTTTTTTGATTCAAGACCTCTTACATGCTGTTTCATTTACAAAGAAAAAACGCGTTTAATTCAAGTGTGTTGGGTCTGGTGCAAATTGAAAAGCTCACCTGGAAGTGTTAGACAGCTTTATTGCTGCTAAACATTGTTTAAATATACAATGTACTTGTATTAGTATATTATGTATCAAAATCCAGTAGGCGAAAAAAATCACAAATTGGATAAAAATGTAGAAAGAAAGTATCGCTAGTAGCGCCACCACTCGGCTGTTATCATCGTAACAAAAGTAAAACTTTTAATAATCAGCTGTTATGTTACAAACGTGTATTACTGAGAATAAAGCCAGAAAAAGTTAAAAAAATAGCGAAAAAAAAAACCGTGGCTCGATTTGTTGTATTGTGTATTTCGAGAGGAAATGCTAGGTTGAGTTTTACCGGTTTTCCAATAAACAGTGTTAATCTGAATGAAGAAATAAATTGCATACAGTCTCTGTAAATATAAATTGTACCTATTAGATACAATAAATACACATTTTAGTAGTGATTAACGTGAAAAGTAAAACCATTTAAATTCAGTAAAAATCGTCAAACAAATAAGTCGTCTAAATTTAAACAGCATTTAGCATTATTAAAAGCGTTAATTAAGAAAGTCCACTCAACGGTAAAATATTATGTATTATATATAAAATTATGTTGCCATCAATTCGTAGGTATATTTTAAAAAGCAGTTGTCGGCGTTTTTTAGAGAACTCAAATATAAAAATGGTTGATTTTAAGGTTATGTTTGTGCAAAAATTATTTTTTACTAATTTCTTAAAAATGTCTAAACTTCAATATAAATTATATTAGGTAAAGTTATCATTAGTTAATTCTGCACCAACAAATGTACTTTCCGAATTGGATCCTTTGGCAAAACATGAAAATGCAACGATTTAGTTCTTGGATTTTATTTACAATTAAAACACAATAATTCACCATGATCTCTTAGATAAAATACACACACTAACGTAACTATATAAGCATTTAAGCGTTGAGTTTCTTAATCAATGATATTAGGAATAATCAATCAAAATCGAGTAGTTTTTTAATTTTTTCCTTGCAACGTAAAACACAAATATCGTGCGCGATTTAGCTGTGCAATTGAACAAAATTTGTCGAGTAAGACTTCTGCCCTCTCTTTTGTGAAAAAACTACTTATTTATTTAAAAATGATGTACAATTCGTATGATTCAAATGTATTGTTGACAATTCTTAAATTCACGCAATGCTATCGAAGTTTACCAGATGGCGCGCGCGTTGCGAAAACCCGATACTTCTTTAGCGTATAACGAAGTTAAAAAGTTTTTTGATTTTCAGTTGCATAATGAGTTTTTACGGCCTAAGCCATAAATACCCTAATCGATTGGTCTAAATCATTTTTTAGTGCCTAGGCCATAATCGATGTATTTAGTAACGAGTGCTGACAGTTTAAATTATAGAGCGATTGAAGATAAAATATTTCCGCCTTTTAATTTTTTTATTGTTGAACCACGACCCAATGAAGTAATTAGTGGATTTAAGACTTCAAATATTATTTTCTTACGAATCTCCTGTTTGAGTTATAAAAACGAAATTTCTACAATTAATGACCGGTGTTGCCACATTTATTACGAAATTAACTGCACGGATTAAAACTTCGCGTTTCCGGATTTATTAAATATAATCCTAGCGGTGCGGAAAGTGGAAGTTTACTTTATTTATCTGATTTTAGGAATCCCAAATACATCTCCGAGCGCGGTTTCACCCGGTTTAAACTTTACCAATTTTAGCGACCCTACTTACACGAAATTCAAATTTTAGGATACGTATCGTCGAAAAACAAAAGCACATAAAATGCGGAAACGTGATCCGCATTTATAAGGTGCATCCAGCAAAAAATCAAAATTTATTATTTTCGTTTATTTATAATTTACAATCATTTTTTATTTACACAGTAATATTATGACTTTTACAGATTTTCATCGAAAATGTTTTGTAGTTCATTACATTTATCATTATTTCCAAATAATGTGACTGAAACTACACAAAGGACATCTCTTTGGCACTTTTGATCACACGTTTGTTTGTTGTCTGAGTTCCTAAATCTGAAGCTAAAACAATGTTTAGTATGTGAGAGTGAGGGGTAGGAAAGGAATGGGGGTTAGTTTCCCCTACACTTACTTATTAAACTGCTCGAGTAAAGTGTGATTTTTAGCCATCGTATACAGCAAATTTCCTACTGTTTTTGGTTTTAAATCCGCTAGGTTATAGGCCTGTTTGAATGAATAGAGTTTGTACCAATTGGGGCTTATTTCCGGACTTAAATTTGCTTCTGTTAGGTTGAAAGTCCATTCAACTATATCGTTAAGGGTCTGAATCATATAAATTAATACTATTTATTTTATGGTAAAAATGTTTCTTACGTAGGTTTCATTGTTAACTTCAATAACCTTGTAGCTTGGGTTTGAATCATCCCAAGTTACCAACGAAGCTCCATTATAGGCCACATTGACAGCTTCAGAGGGGTTGGATTGGTTAAAGAAAACCTGAAATTCATCCATATGTGTATGTCCATTAAAGTGACCAGTAATAGTGTTTGCAAATCTACAAAACAATTGTCAAAAATACTGTTTAAATCATCTAGCATTCAGCACCTTTGCACAATCTTATTGAACTCCCTACTCCAAACTTGTAAACAAGAACCGTCACCGCTAGGTACGTGAGATAATATATGCACTGACTCGCCATTTTGCTCGCTTTCAAGTAAAGTTTTTGCTAACCAACTTAGTTGATTGTACGGGTCAAAATCGTCGTAGATAAGCCACCAATTCAAAGTGAAACAAACGTTACTATTTAATACTATAATTCTAAAACCCGGCCTAGGGGATACAGTATAGTAACCTCCATCCCTAATTGTTTCTAGAGCACTTTTCGGTAACCACGAGGACCATTCCTCGGCCACCAAATTGAATAACCAACTTGTGGATATGTTTGGATCTGTTACATCTGTAGAAAATCTAAAAAAATGTTTTAATGAAAAATAATTTGATGTATATCATGTATAGTTACTGATTCATAGGTGTAGGTTCATGATTACCCAGAATTGGAAAAAACTGGCACCGAAAATTTGTCTCTAAATAACTGATAAACTTCTTTGATAGCTTGAGTGTTGGATTCTATAGAGGTAGACCACACTCTATGACTTATTATGTCCCCAGTAAAATATACAAAGTCAAAATCCTAAAATATACCATACGATTATTTTTCCCCCTTCTGTAACAACGCGTTTACTCCATAAACACACTTACATGATTCTTTACTTGCTTTAAAAGTTCCTCAACAGTGTGCCAGGGTATATCGGCGTTTTTATATTCCGTCCAATACCCACAAGCATCAGAACTATCTTTGGGGTCATCAGAATCGGATTGGCAACACAAGGCATCTTCGCATGCAACGTTTTTACCCGGTGTGTACATTGGATCGTAGTGAAAATCGGATAGGTGGAGGATGTTGAAGTTTCCTGAGTCAACGCTTGGCTGGAGGTAAAATGTGTTAACGCCATTGGATTTTTCGAGTTTTAGTTAGTATACCCTGAAAATTTGGTTTGATTCCAAGTGTAAATAAAAAACTTGTCGGTAGTCAAATCTGGTGATTCTGGTGGCCCAACGTTATTTGTTAGGAGATTTTAATGAAAATTTTCAGGGTATACTATGAAAAATGCGCTGTTTTTAATGGTGTTTACCTCTTTTTTATCAACAGTGTGTCCTTCGGGTATTTCTATCTCCCATTCAAAATTATCACCTTTCGGACAATTTCTATTTTGTAATAGTGCAGCGCAAATTCTTTGCCCGTCTAAATCTTTTTTGTGGTTTGTAATATACCAAACAGGGTCCTAAAATTGCCATAATATATCAATATAAACCAAAACTAATTTTCGTGTTTTTTTACAAACCGCGTTACGTGCTACAAAACCATAACAAACTTTTCTACTTTCTATACGAAATAAAGTGCACAATTCACTATTCATTAATTGCAGCATTTTTTTTCGTCGCTCCCAGTTTTTTTTTCTGTGAGTAAACCGTTCATTGCTAAATTACAAGCTTTGCAAATTATAGCATCCTTGATTTTTAGTTTGCTTGCCTGGCGGAAGAGGTGTTTAAAGTTAAAATTTTCCGTGAGGTTTAGCAAATAATTTGGGATAGTTTTGGTCTTAAAATATTCTTCGAGTCCTTGTTTGAATGTCTCAAAATCATCTAAAAATATAAAGATATTTATCTTCAATCAAAAACCTCCTAGGCTGTAAAATACATTTGACCAATCGGGTAAAGTTTGCAGTCCGTTTGGACCAATCAAAAAATTCCTTTACTGTCAGATTTATTCCAACCTCACTTTCTACTTTCAATAATTGTAGGTTTTATGTATTGTTTAAAAATACATACTTCGACTGTTTTGCTAAGTGAAGAAACTCACCATAAACTGATTTAATAAAGATTATTTAAAAAAGGATTAAAAAAATTTCAATTACCTAATATAGGTAAATTAATAGATTAATAAAAAAATGTACTTACCATTTTCATCGCACTGTACTGTCCCTATAATTAATAGAAGCAAGCAAAAAAATCGCCACATTTTTGCTACAATTATATGTACACTACTACACATTAGCTTTATTAAAATCTCATATTTATATGTTTTACGTATTATATAATATATTAAAAACTATCTAATCTATGCTTAAAAAGGTACTTCACATAATTATTCAACTATTTATTAGGACACTGATAAAAAAGCACTTAAAATTACAATATTAGTTTTGTAAAAAATTCCATGACCATTTTAACACCAAATTAACACCATACATGGTCTATACTGCCCTACTATGGAAAAGGCAGTAACTGCTAAACAAGAAATTTGTGGAAAATTGGCATAAACTACATTTTTATGAAAAGCAGTAGATATTCAATTGATTTTTTTAACTTATGAGATATTTGCCTGTATTTCTGACAGAGCTGTCAGAAAAAAGTATCTTAGTTACTTTAGAGTAACTTAGTTACTTTAAAGTATCTAAGTTACTGTATCTTAGTTCCTTTATTTTTTTAACAAAAAGTATCTAGTATCTTAGATACTTTTTAAAGGGAACTGTATCTTGTAACTTAAAAAAAGTATCTTAGATACCAAAAAGTAACTTAGATACCAAAAAGTATCTAAGATACCACAAGAAAAGTTCCTTTAGTCAAGTTGTTCGAAACGGCCGCGGCCATCGAAGTTATTATAATAAGTATACTGGCGACTTCAGCGACTGGCGCCAATCGACTGGCGGCGATTTTTGTTATATTTGTTATATTTTAAAAGTGCCTAAGTTAGACACTTTTTGCATTAGACCCTTCAATGGTTTTAATCAACTAGATTTTATTGAAAAAAATTGTTAAAAAAGTAAGCTTAAAATTATTTGAAAAATCAGGGTGGGGTTGGAACGAATTTTTGTTGGGCGGTTTATACGAAACTTATTACATAATATACAAAGTAACTAAAAAAGTATCTTATTAAGTATCTTAAAAAGTAACTTAAGATAAGTATTTAAGTTCCTTTTTTTAAAGAGTAACTAGATACCCAAAGTAACTTCGGATACTTTTTCAAAAAGTAACTTATCTTGTATCTAGATACTTTTTAAAAGTATCTTTGACAGCTCAAGAAAACGCATTTTGCATTTTTTTGCAGTTACTGCATTTCTCCATAGTAGGGCAGTATATCGATACAAACCAAAATGGTGTTAAATATGGTTCGTTGGTCCGGTGTAAATTCAAATACTAAAATGGTGTTAATTTAACTTTCACACAGTATTCAAATAAATTTTACCTGGTGTAAATTGAACTCCTTTTCAGTGTTAAATATTATGTGTTTGTGGTCAAATTAAATCATACTACACAGAAACTCGCAAACTTATATTTAACCTTAAAATCTAAATATTTTCTTTGCGAAAAATCACTGAACACAATAATAAATGGAATTTTGGATATAGACTGCTTAAATGCAGAAAACATGGTTACACAAATTAAACTAAAATATCCAGATATAACTGAATATTGGAAAGACTCTTAAAAATCACGACCTTAATAGGTTTAAATATATTTCTGAAAGGATCACATTTAGAAATATAAAGTATGAAAAATCTATGTTCGTATGTTACGAAAAAGACGAAGAGGGAATGTATTATTTATGCCATGTTAACAATATTTTAATATCAGAAGACATGTCAATTCCATATTTTTTTTGTAAAAAGATAAAAATATTTTACAATACAAATACAGTGGTTTTTCATTTAATTTCCGCAGAATCTGAAAACTATATCCGTATAGAATTTAATGACCTTATTTGTGTTGAAGGACTTATTAACGTAACTATAGATAATCATAATTTATTTTATTTTAAATCAGCTCCCTTTGAAAATTTTTAAAAAACGATAACAAATAACTTTAACTAATTGGCTAAACACTTACATACAAAAAAATTTTTATTATCACTATAACGCACCTAAAAACACTTAAAAATAAATCTTACTTATTATATTTACTATAACCAAGTATAATAAATATAACTAAAATTAATTTATAAATGAAAATTTGTATGTAAAATTGTAAAATGAATTATTTTCAAGTGTTTTTTAGGTGCACTTTGGTAAAAAAAATAATTTCAAAAAGCGACCGCAACTCTTTTTGGTTTCAATGATAAGGCTTAAGCAGTTTTTTTTTAAATAAACATTTAAAAACAAAGAAACTAAATTTCGGTTGTAACACTTATGTAAAATGGATTTTTTTTTTAAATTTGAAAATATATTTTTTACCTTTTATTTGTATATTTATTTTAGCATCTAAAAAGTTGGACGTAAATGGCTCAAAATTGGTATTAGAAAAAAACGGGACATTGGTAGAAGACAGTACTTCAATTTGTCAAAAATGAAACTCTTATACTTCTTGATCCTCAACAAGATTGGGTTTTAACTAATAATGCTGAGTTCTGAAAGCAGTTACTTATATCAGTAACTCAGAACCACTTTTGGAGGATATAGTCACTAATGAATTTGAAGCCGTTGACCTCAAACATCGAAAATGAATCTCCTAATGTCATTCTTTACGAGATTGTTAACTGTAATGCCGAATCAATATGGCAAAATTTTAGAATACCTTTTGAAAAACTTAGTGACGATGAACTGCGAATTTTATAAGGAAAAATGCACAATCCCAGATTAAGACGAAAAGTAGTTAGCATGGTTGTTGATGAAATGAGAAACATTAAAGCTTACATACCAATGAAGGCATTCAGATATATTGCTAAAAAAATTCTGGACAAATTTCCACAATTCTTTAAGGACGTTGATGAAGATGACGTAGAATTGGGCGATGGCACGTTTTCTCTAGTAAACCAGTTGTACGATCGTAACAACTATCTAAATCGTCCTCATATATAAAAATCTGAAGATTTATCGTTAAATCTGAAGATTTACCGTTAAATCCATCGAAAAATCGTAAAAGTCTAACAGGATGCTATAATTGGGGTCCAAGTACATCCACTTCCACCACTGATGAAGAAACTTTAAAAAATATTTCTAAAACAACAAAATATGGAGATTGTAACTACACGGAGATTTTGGAAAAAACTTATGCCATCATAAGAAATTTTTTAAATGCAGGCGATCCAACGATTTTCGAAATTAAAAAAGAATGGCCTATTTTGTTCTCTTCTAATTCCATATTTTGGCATTTTCAAAAACTCACAGGGACAAGTATACATTTTTTAGACCAATTAAAGGAAAAGTCATCAAAAATCCTTAAAACAATAAAGTATGACAAGAAAAAGGATATTTTGTATGAACGCGTTGGTCCAGAACTAGAAATTCTTGTTAGATTGTCTGAACATTTTAAAGAGGATATTAATTTATTCTATGTAGAGAATAAGGTAAGAAATATAACATTTCTTAAACCTAAATCTTAAGATGTTAATAATTTTTTTTATTGGTTATTAAAAAAACCTTTTTTTAGACAATCGATATTGAGGAAATTAAAGATAAGCTTCCCCTAAGCCCATTTCTCTTAAAATGTGGTAAGTTCTACTATAATAAAATTTTTATTAATATATAAATTATTTAAAAAACCTTTATATTTTTTTTTTAGTTTTTAGAAACTACCGGATTATACCACGTATTTATAGAACGTGAAATTGTCAACATGGAAGGCTACAATAATCTTTTGATGGGGTTTAAAGTTGCCTTTGCTATGTATTTTATTTTAAACCCAAGTTACCCAAAAAAGCTTGAAACCACTCTATAGTTTATTCAAAGATATTTTCTCAAAATTCATCCCGACCAAGGCAACAAAACAAAAAAGTTAGCTCATCGAGAAAGAAGATATTCACTGTAATGAAAAATTTAAGTAAATAATTAAAAATAATTATATTTTTGTTAAATAATATTAAATGTGCTGATAAGTCTTAAATACAAACTTAAATGTATATTTTTATTTTATTTTTTATTTTTAAATGCGATGGTAAACATATAAGACAAATATTAATATTAAAAATATATACATTAGGGTGTCCCAAAAAAAAAGAATATATTTTTTTTTCTTGTCTCTTGTAAAAATATGTTAGTTTATCATGCTGTAAGAGCCCTTTTAAAATATCAGCTCGATTAAAAATTTTGAAGGGGTCGCTCAAGATTTTTAAAAATTTTCAAAATCGTCAAAAATTGAATTTTTGTTTTATTTTAATTCTTTTTCTCGTCTCGATATTATTTTTTAGGTTGAAAATAATAAAAATTCTGTAAATTTCAAATCAATATTTTGATTTCTAAAGGTCGCTAAAAGTTCGTTGATATTTATATTCAGAGGTCGCTTGAAAACATTCAAAATACTCTACTTTGAAAGTTAAAAAAATCTTGAGCGACCTTTAGAAATTAAAATATCGATTTGAAATTTTCAGAATCATTATTATTTTTAAATTAAAAAATAATATCGGAACGAGAAAAAAAATTAAAATTAAAAAAAATCCAATTTTTGACGATTTTGGTAATTTTTAAAAATCTTGAGCGACCCCTAAATTTTTTTTAATGGTGCTGATCTTTTGACAGGGCTCTTAAAACATGACAAACCAATATATTTTCACAAGAGAAGAGAAGAAAAAAAATATTCTTTTTTTTTGGGACACCCTAATATACATATATATGGGGCATTCCACGTTACTCGGTAATTTTTGTCCCGCCCGTCACAATTAAAAATTGTGAGTAAAAACCACAAGTTATAAAATTAATATTTTATAATATTATTTTTATTGTGCTTATAACTTATTAAAAGCATAATAAAACAATATTTTTAAATAAATTTTATAACGTGTAGTATTTACTCACAATTTTTAATTGTGACGGGCGGGACAAAAATCCCCGAGTAACGTGGAATGACCCATATGTATATATATGTAGAGTCCAGATATAGAGGGCCCACTATATCTGAACTCAATTGTATATAATATATATATACTATATATGTTTTTTTTGTTTTTTTGCAATGTACTTAATTATACCCATTGCATTAAAAAAAGTTATTTATATTATATAAATATTAGGTATTAATATTATTATTATAAAGATTTTTTTAAGTTTTCAAATATTATTTTACTAGTTGTTTCTATATTAAACATTTTTTAAAAATGGTACACATTGTTTTATTTACTAGAATACATACCTACTTTTATGATATTATTTAATTTAATTTGCTAATAATTGGGAAATATATATTTTTTGATTTGTGACATTTTTGCAGTAAATGAGTAAATTCTAATGTTTACTAAATTCATTTAATAATAATTCTAACAAAATTAGATTCGTTTTTTTTTAATAGATAATAGCCTTTTTCTCGAATCAGTTCGGAACCAATTCGGAACTAATAACATGCCTAGTCGCTATAAAGACTGCGCATGCAAAATAGTTCTGAAGTGTTTCCGAACTGGTTCAAAGGTAATCCACAAGTTATTGTTATATTATTGTATATTAAAAAAATCGTTTTTATTTCTGAAACTTATAAAGTAAAACTTTTAAAATTAAGGTTTCTATTAACAAAAAATTAATTTGTAAATTAATTTTTACAATTTTGTTGAAATATTAGAAAAACAATAAAATTTCCATTTTTATTTCTGAAATTTACAATATAAAATTTGTAAAATTATGGTTTTAATTAATTAAAAAAAATACATAATATATTATGTAAATTACTTTTTAGAATTTTTTTGTAATTTTTCCGAATATGTTATAGCCACAAAATTACCAACGATACGTTGTGTAAATTTACAAATCCGTTTTATCAGTGTACTTTGTGATATGGGTTTCGAGAAAAAGGACCTCGCATCCAAAGATCATTTTCGATATATTTTATAATAAATCTAATCCATATATAAACGCGTGCAACACAATACAGATTAAGTTTCATTCAAAAATTGTTCTTAAATTTAAGTTTCTAAAATTTTGGGGGGATTAACCCCCTCATCCCCCCCATTCACCAACTAATTACACTGGTCATGTACAATGCACTTCCTATATCTTTATTAATTTTTGAGATATTAAGAAAGTCAGATAATTTATGTTTTATTTCGAATATCTTCAAAAATAATAGAGATACTGTAGGTACTGTTACTGTACTTTTGAGCCAAATTTAATGTGAATCTTAAATTTAATCGTCTTATGTTTTCAAGATATCAACAAAACACAATATGATATACAATCTTTAACAACTTCTTAATTTATTTTTAAGATACCTAAATATTAACAAAAAACATATATATTATTATTATTATTATTACTATTCACTGAATAACTGAACCTTAAACCCTGATAGCACACTCTATTCTAAGAATGTTTTTTAAACCTTCCAGTGAGAATATTCTTAGGATCATGCTATATTTCTTCTAAAGAACATGCTTAAAAGAAATATAGCATAATCCTAAGAATAGTCTTACTGGCCTGGCAGGTCCTTAGAAGCTGCAAAGTTTTAGTAGTAAAAATTAGTCTACTCTAAACATATGCTTAGAATGTTAAGAAAGTAATTGCTATAGAAAGTTCATTTAGGAATATTCCTGTTAAGCATATTTAGTTAAGTTACCTATATAATAGTAAAATATACCATAAACTACGTATAAAGGTATACTTATACCCATACTTAAGTACCTAATTAGTAATTAGTATTAAATACTAAGTAAAAAAGAGTTATTTGTTAAATTAAAACAATATTCGATAACAAAAATACTTTTACTATAGGTATTTTATTTTATGTTAAAAATAAATATTATTTATTAATTTGTATACGGATTTTTTATTTCTGAATTAACATTTTTATGTATAATAATCCCAACTATCTTCAACTTCAATCTAATCTGACTTATCCCACAAAATTTTCCAATTTTACTTTTTATGAAATAATGTCATACAACTTATGGTTTAGAGGTCAAATTGTTTATTTAATATTTTTAAATAAATATATATTAATATGTGGGAAAATTAAGGGGACGACAAATACATTTCACTGTCATATTATGACAGTGAGGCGTATTTGTCGCCTCCTTAAGAATTTTACGAATGTAGAATACAACATATTAGAACGTGGGTTTCTGACATATTTGGGAATATTCTCAAAAGCTTCCTAGAAGCTACATAAGAAACCTTCTAAGAACATTCTAAAAACGTACTATTAAAATGTTCTTGGGATGCTGTTTAAGAAGCTTTTAAGAATCTAATTGCATCTAAAAGGGTATCTATTGAATGTTTTAAAGTCCCTAAGAACATTATTAGCAATAAGGGAAGCTTCTAAGAATATTCCATTATTCCGGGTCATAATATTATCTTCTTAAAAGATTCTTAAAATCAAATTTTGCTATCAGGGAAGGCTTTGCTTTAACGTGTATCTTTAAAATTAATATACATAACAAGGAGTTATTTGCCAAGAAATAGTTTAAATATATCTGAAGCTAAATTCTAAATTTAATTTCTTTGGTTACCCATAGTTTTATAAAACTATTTAAGGTTAAGAGTTATACATAACTATAAAGTTTAAAAATTTCAAATAATCTATATATTATTAACAATATTAACGAGCTCGGCTCGGTGACGAGATGAAAGGCATTTCAGTCTTGTAACATTGGTTGCCTATTACTGGCGTAAAGTAGTAAACCTATTACTCTGTTTGTTTGGGGTTATATCTTTTAAACAAAAAAAGATAACATCTTCAAGTTAAACCCAATAAGATAATTTATGTTTTGCCTACCCATATCTTTAGAAATAATAAAGAGACAGAAATGTTATTTGGACAAGATATAGTTTAAATCCAACTTTTTCTTTAATTGTTTTCGAGATATAAACAAAACAAAATATGTTCTTTAAAAATATTTGAGATAAAAATGGTAAACATTTTTTTGAGATATAACATCTACATTTAATTTTGTGCTACGTTGGGCGCCAAAATTGAATGTTTAGTTTAAGGATATCGTTGCAAACACTTTTATATATTCTGCTTGGTTAAGCATATATATTGCTTTTAAATTGTGAAAAATGTAACCGACGTTTTATATTTTGTAGATCATATTAAACGAAAACAGCACCGCTTTAAAGCTAAGTGAAAATTATTAAACGGCCCGAAAACGTTTTTATTAAAATTTAATTTATACATCAAGGGTTGACGGATTTTAATTCACCTTCTAAGTAAAATTATACAGAGCTTTAATTAACAGTTGAAAATCCGAAATATTCGCGTAAATCTTTCAGGTATTTTGTGCGTTAGTCAGATGCTTCCGATGAATTATTAGGGTTTCAGGTGGTAATTAATCTTCAGTAAAAAATTTGTCGTTTCTAAGGGATAATAAGTATTCCTTTTTGGGTTTAATAAAAATGTTATTTAAATGTGTTCATTTTGGAAATTAATTTTGGCAAACAACAAAGGGTTTAATTTGTTAATTAATATTTGCTTTGTATTCAAAACAAGTGTAGGGGAAGGTGGGGGAATTTTGCGCGGTGGGTAATTTTACGCATTAACAATTCTTCCAGATATGAAGTAAATAATACATTTTTTGAATGTTGCAAACTTGGAAACGTTGCTTTGGGTATACGGGGACTAAAGTGTACCGCAATTAAGCTTGTAGCTTTTAGCTAGTGACCATGGTCACTAGCTAACTGTGATACATGTACGTTGATCTAAGAAATCCATGTCGTTTCCGCTACGAGTTAAGTTTAAATTTCTGTCCAATCGCTTAAATGTTTATAACACAACTTTAATAATAATAATTTTTTTAAGTCTATTTTCAAAATCTATAGGAATTATTCATGAGAGGGAAAAATCAAATTTTGTCGTACTGTAAAGTTAAAAGTTAAACAAAATGCTCGAACTATAACAATATCACATTTGTATTAACTTTGTTAATGTTTCACATTTTGCCATTGCTAGCCCCTGTATATTAGTATGAATATTTTTAATGTAAATAGGCCAAACAATAATAAAAATCCATTAACAAATTTTAAAAAATCGGGGTGGTACGATATTTTTATTGCTTAGTTAAATGGTGAACTTTTATTTTAGTAATTTTATAAATTTTTACTATGTCCCCTTGCTACCCTTATTTATTTAATTTTACTTTAACTTACTTTTTCTGCATGTAAAGTTTAATACTCTTATAGATCCCCACTTAAAACTAATATTCGCAACCAAAACTGTTTTTATTTTTTTTATATTATAAAAAGTATTTTAAGCGATTACATTTTAATTTAATTTAGTTTATTACCCTTTTATTTTAGTAATTTTATAAATTTTTATTATGTCCCTTTGCTACCCTTATTTACTTAATTTTACTTTAACTTACTTTTTCTGCATGTATACATAAGTGGGGATATATAAGAATATTAAACTTTATAAAGTTTAATATTCTTATATATCCCCACTTAAAACTAATATTCGCAACCAAAACTGTTTTTATTTTTTTTTACATTATAAAAAGTATTTTAAGCGATTACATTTTAATTTAATTTTGTTTATGCACGATGACATTATAATATGACAATTATAACAAAAATTCTTTGACGTAAACGTCTTTTTATAGCCGGCGGGCGTTATTATGACCCAGCGGGCTATAATGAAACGTCAAAAATTAAAAACAATAATGTTACACCATTTGATATATTCGAAGTATAAAGATTTTGATTTTTCCGGCAGCAGGCCGCAATTTTTCGCCTTTTCAGCTGCTTCCTCAATTTCATTCATCTTTAAACTTTAAAACTGACTGATGTCAGTTTACATTATAATATGACAATTATAACAAAAATTCTTTGACGTAAACGTCTTTAAAAACAATAATATATTAAAAATAATAATATATTAATCGTGCATAAAGTTTTGTATGCATTGCTGGCATAACTGGTTTTTATGGTCCTACGACGCATAAAAACCTTATTATGCCCTTAATACATAAATAACTATTATTACCCTTTTATTTTAGTAATTTTATAAATTTTTATTATGTCCTATTGCTACCCTTATTTATTTAATTTTACTTTAACTTACTTTTTCTGCATGTAAAGTTTAATACTTTTATAGATCCACACTTAAAACTAATATTCGCAACCAAAACTGTTTTTATTTTTTTTTATATTATAAAAAGTATTTTTTTATATTTTATTTTATATTATAAAAAGTATTTTAATTTAATTTTGTTTATTACCCTTTTATTTTAGTAATTTTATAAATTTTTATTTTGTCCCCTTGCTACCCTTATTTATTTAATTTTACTTTAACTTACTTTTTCTGCATGTAAAGTTTAATATTCTTATAGATCCCCACTTAAAACTAATATACGCAACCAAAACTGTTTTTAATTTTTTTTTATACCTATTATAAAAAGTATTTTAAGCGATTATATTTTAATTTAATTTTGTTTATTACCCTTTTATTTTAGTAATTTTATAAATTTTTATTATGTCCCCTTGCTACCCTTATTTATTTAATTTTACTTTAACTAACTTTTTCTGCATGTAAAGTTTAATACTCTTATAGATCCCCACTTAAAACTAATATTCGCAACCAAAACTGTTTTTAATTTTTTTTTTATATCATAAAAAGTATTTTAAGCGATTACATTTTAATTTAACTTTGTTTATTACCCTTTTTTCAATAAATGCCAAAATTTGTATATTTTGCATATTTTCCCATGACCAACAAAAACTGAACTGATCTACCTTTTTTGTCACTCGAACGTCAGAAGAATGTCGAGCATCGTTTTAGTGTCGCGTTCCGGCGCCCGGCGCGTCTCGTTCGTGTGTTTGTGCCTGGCGTTTGCGTGTGCGGAAGGGACGCCTTCGACGCGGCTACTGACTGACGACGCCAGACTTTGCAACCCTCCTCTGGGCGTCGCGGCGGCCGTCCGGATGCCGACGCCGGCCCTGGCGCTGGCCCAGTTCCCGACCGTGCCTGCGCCGGGATCAACTTTCGGTTTTTCGGGTGCCACGCTGAAAAAAAGGGCCCTTAAACTACACTGAAAAAAATGTATGTAATTTTATTGTAAAACTATCTGGTTTTTCAAGGTATTTTTATCATGAAATACATGTAAAAATAAAATTACAAGGAATTTCTGTTATTTTTACAAAAACTTAACATTTTTACTATATCATTGTAAAAATATTTATTACTTTTACTTTTTGTGTGTGAAATTACATTGTTTTTGTATTATTTTAATCCTTTTCCAATTTTAGAAGTTTATTGTAAAAAAAATACCCAATGAAATAAAGCAAAATACTCACGGCGACTGTCGCAAAACACTTTCAAGTTTCTTCAATAGTCCCATATATGTAACAAATACTTAAATTGTTGCTTGGGTATTTATTGCTTAAAGAAAAAAGTTCTTAGTGGAAGAAGTATAGTTCTCTTGAAAACAAATACAAACTCTCTTAAATGTTTCTTCTTTCAACCAAGTGCAAAGTGTTTTTGTTCAAAAGCTATGAAAATTATTTATATTCACGCAATTCATTAAAGGTACATCACAATTATCCCAATAGCATGCCAATTTTACAACAAAATCTGGTAGCTTCTGATACATGGGAGGGGATGCAAAACGCGCACACCGTTTGCGGCACACGTGTTTACTAGGTACGTTTTGTATCATTGCAACTTGCAATTCGCCATTTTCTAGGGGCAGTGATATAATATTATAATTCTATTATAGGTATTTCTAATATACATTTTGCCGGTTGTGTTGTGTTATGGCGTGTTGTATGTACTTTCAAAGGGGAGTTGAAAGCATTAAAACTCTTTTTAAATAAAAAAAATTAATTAATTTGTTTAATGTTTTTGAAGGTAAGGTATTAATTAAAATATGTTAAATCAAATTTATGTTAGTTTATTGATGTTAGTATAAAAAAACTCTTTGTTGATATCAAACAATAAATTATTTAAATATTTTTTATAGATGTCGCCCCATACAAATATTTAATTTAAATAATTTTTAGATAATAATAAGTATTTTTCGTTAAAAAATTATAGTATGCAACTCGTTTATAAACTTTTCTAGACACTCATTTAATTAAACATTCGCTCGCAAGCTCGCTCGTGCCAAATTTAATTTAGTGACTAAAATGGCGTTTATAAAACTTGATAAATAATAGGTTTTATTTTAAAGCAAGTCTGGATTTTTATTAATTCTTTTAAATATTAAACCCTAAAATTCAAATTTTGCAGTGAGTTTTTTATTTAGATTCATTTTATTTTGTCCCTATTTTAAATTTAAATTTGAAAATTAAATGTTTTTTTTTGTTTTTGTTCCCATAGTTTATACTATAAACTTTATAGTCTCAAACTGTAGAACTTTAAAATGTATTAAGCCAAAATTAATATTTAGTATTTTGCTCAATTAAAAATATTTTGACAACTCAAAGAAAACAAATAAAGGAATTTTAGGATTTATGGAAAGAAAGGAAAATAAATAAAATGGATATATGTTACGAAAATATTTTATTTCAAATATGATGCACTTTACATAGAACAATTAATTTTTTACACAATTAGGTTTTATAAATAAATTTTCGAGAAAACAACACAATTATTATTATCTTTTTAAGCCCTTTTTCTCCAATTTTGAACACACAAGAAAAATAAAAAAATTATTGCACCCAACTTATAAAATTATCCTATAAAATTTACGGTCTTCAAGACCAAACAATTCAATAAAAAATCAATGACTAGTTATTTTTACATTTTTATACAGTTTTGTACATTATATTTATCACTAA
Source organism: Brassicogethes aeneus (assembly GCA_921294245.1). Classification (NCBI taxonomy): domain Eukaryota; kingdom Metazoa; phylum Arthropoda; class Insecta; order Coleoptera; family Nitidulidae; genus Brassicogethes; species Brassicogethes aeneus. Next base: position 5,879,279 of record OV121138.1, read on the forward strand.
CGCTAAAATTTTGACATCTTAACAACTTTAGTGGGAATATCTCAATTAATTAAATTAAATTGAGCAAAGTTAACCTAATATCATGGTATAAAAATTACATACAGGGTGATATAAAACTCAATTTATAAGTTTTAAAACACGCCATATGCTACAGTAGGCCCATAAATAACAATACATTATTGTTTTAAACTAAAAATTAAATAATATGAGAGTATTGCAAAACAATAAACCCTGTAGTTATATAAATATTGCAAACTATATTTAAATATAAGGGTAGTTATTTTAAAACATTTCCTTTCTATTCATCCTTATACAAAATATTTAACTACCCTATTAATAATAAAAAAATTATAAAGCAAGTTAAAAAAACATAACTTACAAAAATGCTACATATATACAGGTCTCAGGTTGTATTTAATAGAATATATGTATAGGTAATAACAGTTAATAACTTTGAGAAATTTACTAAACAATTTGGCAATGTGAAGAAAGGTCAGTCAGTGTTAAAAAAATTGTCGGGTTGTTTTAATATTTTGGCAGATAAATTCGTCCCAGGACAAATTATAAATGTGAAAATAACGACTATTTTGTTCGGTTTATAGGAAATTCAGTTCGTTTAAAAATAAATGCTAGTCTAGTTTTTGTGTCTAATATTTAGATTCTTTTTAAAATTGTTTTTGTTATAAACTTTGGACATTTTTTTGCCAATTTAACAAAATTTTTAGTTTAGATTTTCTGCAAAATTTGATCTTATTGTATCAAAAAAAAAGTGGTTATTGTCAATTACTGATTAATCAACTAACAAACTAAATATACACAAAAAAAGATCTGTTTTATTATCACAGAAACTTTATATTAGCACTTTAAATTAAATCTGTAACTTAAAACTAAATAAATTATTTAAATATTGCGTTATTAATAATAATAATTAATTATGAAGTAATGGTTGTTCCAAAAAGATTAACAATTTTTCTAAATATGTACATCTTCTTGCTAGTTAAGGTTAAAGTTGGTCGTTTATATTATAAAAAAATCTGAAATAAACGCATTAAATTAAAATTTGCTATTAGATGATTTATACACGGTGCACCAAGTAAGGGAATCTTTTTTATTGGAAGATGAAAACATTAATTTAATAGTTTTTTTAGTGTGTTAATTTCTTTTAAAAATAATGTAAAATAATTTTAAAAAGTTTTTAAGTTAAAAACAATTTATAGTTAAATAAAAGTGTTAAATGTGCAGTGGGTTGCATAACTTTTGACAGTTTTTTTTCCTATTTTCAAATATTATTTTGATATAACCGACCTTGAAGCTTTTTAAATAAAAAAATACAGTTTTTTTATTTGGAAAAAAATTTTAAAACAATTTTAAAGAAAATTATAAATTCCCAATCATTGGTAAAAACCAAAGAAAAAAAAACTAATAGGGTTTTTAGTATTTTAATTTCTTTTAAAAATAATGTAAAATAATTTTAAAAAGTTTTTAAATTAAAAACAATGTATAGTTTAATAAAAGTGTTTAATGTGCAGCGGGTTGCATAACTTCGTGGTTTTTGTTTGAATGCTTACTACAGAAGCTATGAAATAAAGTTTTTTTTCAAAATTTTCAGGAATAACGAAGTTATAGCAATTTTTGGTTTTAACAGTTTTTTTCCAATTTTCAAATTTCATTTTAATATATATTTTAAAGAAAATTATAAAAATTTGAAATTTTCAATCATCGGTTTAAACCAAAGAAAACAAAAAAAAAGTAATATAATACAGTTAATTTTTTTTATCTGGACTCGTGATTTTTTGTTAGGTTGGTGGCTTATGCCAGTTTGACTTAGTATTTTTAGTATTTATAAATGGTACTTCTGTTAAAGAATTTAATTAAATACTTTGACACTGTCAAATTGACAATAATATTTATTATTGATAATTTACTTGTCAATTATAAATAAAAAGATAATTATGCCAAAAATAATAGCAACGAATGTAAAAGCCCTTGTGAGGGCAAAACTTTATTTTGATGAAAATATGCCAAATGCCACTACAGAAGAAAGAGTACATCGCCTTATGGACATTTTTGGGGTAAAAAAGTAACGTTTTTGGTTTTATACATATTACATCACACATTATTTTCACATTATTCACCATTGGACAACATTTACGTTCACAAAAAATTTTAATTTCTTTTTTATAAATTCTTTTCAAAGCGAAGATTATTATCCGCTAGGAATACTCTCTCTTGTGGGCCGTAAAGCAACCTATATTTAACTACTTTTGGTATATGATTGTACTCATTCAAGCACCCCCAAAGCCAAATTAATTGCATTTTTAACTACGAAATGTAACCTACAATAATTTATACATAACCACAATTAGATTTATAACTAGCTTAGTTTGTTTTAATCAATGCGACCAACTTGACAACTGTATTTACCAACCAAAACCCTAAATTTGCAACGTTGCCGCAGTCCAGATAAAAAAAAGAACTTTAGGTAAAATAATAAAATAATTTTAAAAAGTTTGTTAAATTAAAAACAATTTATAGTTTAATGTGCAGTGGGTTGCGTAACTTCGTGATTTTTTCAAATTTCATTTTGATATAATCTACCTTGAAGCTCTTTAAATAAAAAATACAGTTTTTTTATTTAAAAAGAACTATTAAAACAATTTTAAAGACAATTATAAAAATTTCAAATTCCCAATCATCGGTAAAAACCACAGACCACCAAAACAAATGGACAGATTTACGTTTAAAAAGCGAGTAAAGCATAGTTTCACATTCTAAACACCACAACATAATGAACATTAATAATTACCAGTAATTCGTTTGAATAATAAAATAAATTGTAAAAAGCATTTGTTCATCATTTTCTTTAGATATTTTTCTCTATTTAAAGAAAGTAAATCATTTAATATTTATTAAAATTAAATATTAACAACGTTGGTAAATTCGTCATATTTGACAGCATAGAAAAAGGTTGACAGCTTGTTTTATGTTTTCGTTTGTGTATTTCTATCGTGTTTAAGTTAATTATGGAGTTTAAATACATAATTTTTTACTAAAAATAACAATACATGGAAATATCGTTTGTAAGTACCTACCTACTTATTATTTTTTTAATCCCAATACGTCACTGGAAGAAAACAAAATTCTATCGCCAATTTAACGCTTAGACTGTGACCGTTTGTTGACCGCAAACAAAGCATTGTTATTGAATGGCAATGCGCCGTCCATTTGTTTTGGTGGTCTGTGGTAAAAACCATAGATAACAAAAAAAATAATATAATAATGTAATAGGTCTTTTAAAAATAATGTAAAATAATTTTAAAAAGTTTGTTAAATTAAGTGTTTAACAAGGAAATGATGAAAAGTAAAAAAAATACTCACGTAGGTTACTTAACCTCCGCATCCCCACCTTGGCTGTTGGCTTCGCTGTAGGTGGGAAACTTGGCCGTCTCGATCTTGTTCTTGACCTTGAAGCCGGGGAACAGGGCGATCTGATTGGTGCGCGCGTTCATGCCCTTGCTGAGGCCGTTCCAGTGGTTCCCCGCGATGCCGATCGAGTCGCCGACGTTGATCGACATCTCGCCGGCGCGCTTCGGCTCGTGCGCCAGCACCGCGACCACGTTGTGCGCGTTCTGCCCGCCGTAGTAGTAGACGTCGTCCAGCGAGCGGAAGCGCGCCGACGCGTCCGGGTAGTAGTTCTGCATTATCTCGTACGCCACTCGGCACACCTAAGGACAATTTTTTATTACTTACTTACTATTAATCGTTTTAAACGTTTTTCTCTACGACTACTTAAGAATAGTAACATTCTAGTGTAATTTTTGATTATAGAAAGGATGTTTTTCTGCAATACTGTCCGAGAATATTCCTACTCTTGTTTAAGAATGGTCACAAGTAACGACATCTCCTGGCTGTTTACTGAACGTAAAAAATTTAAAAAATAATAGCAGTTGTATAATTAAGGTTTAGGCACAAAAAATTAGTTATATTTATTGTTTTTCAAATAATCAAATCAAAATTATAATAAATTTGATATTAAAATGATAAACCAGTTACCTACTATACCGGCTTTGAAGTTTTGACAGATTCAAAAAGTTTAAAAAAAGACCTTTAAAATGTAGAAAAAGAATAGATGTTGACATAGATTACTTGTAAAATTAGTTTTTTATTTGTTACAATGTTATTTTTTTATTAGTTAGTGTAAATAACAATTTTTAATTATAATAAAGATTTAGGCATACCATTTGTTTAAATTTATTATAATTTACATTATAAAATTGTGACGGCACAAAATGGTTTGACAATACAAAAAACTTAAATGGCAAAAACTGCTTGGTTTCTTTTCTGTTTAAAATTATATAAGCGTTACTATTCTTACGTAGTCGTAGAGAAAATAATGTCTGAAACACGTTTGGAATTGCATATTCCACTCTCGTAAAACCGTCACACTCGCCTTCGGCTCGTGTGTCAAATTTTTCCTCGAGCAGAATATGCTGTATTCCAAACTTGTTACAGAATGTACTATTCTTACAGAGGCCCTTATAAGTCGAGATGCACCGAATATTCGGTATTCGGCATATTCGCATGTTTTTTTACTATTCGGCCGTATACCAACAGTTGGGGCTGCTATTCGGCAAAATACCGAATAGTTAACTTTATTTTATTTTTTTAATTTTTTTTATATTTCATGATAAAAATAAAAAAACAAAAAGAAAAAGTGGACCGTTTAAAATAAATTTGGTAAAATAAAACAAATTTGTGTAATAATAATAAAATAATATTAATTTAATTTTAATATATTCAAATTATACTGAATGTAACACAAAATACAATTTTATTTTTATATTGCTTTTATAAAATATTGTATTCAAAATTTAATATTGGTATGCATTAGGGTGTTTCATTTAAAACGAACATTTTTTTTCTTACTACCTCGACTCAAAATACGTTGTTTCGTCCCCGATTCCACGGCAGAAAGTTTACGTTTCTTGCATTGGTCAAGCTATACCCGCACACTCTAATAGCGGGAGTAAAAATTTTTTAGTCGTGTGCTTAACATTCAAATTTCGTACTGCCAACATGAGAAACACAAAAATATGACAGTTTTAAAACATAATTTTGCAATTATAACAACAAATAAACAATTTATGTTTTTACTTTTTTACTTTTTATGTTGTTTTAAGTGTTTAATGGTACTTTTATTTGTTATAAAGTAGTAATTTGTTAATTAAAATACAACCTTTTATTTTTACTGTATTGGCACCGCTGAATTACCATGACAACGCTACAGTTTGATTGATTTTGAATGTAAACGTCAGAATTAAATTAAACGTCAGATTTTAATTTTGACACAAGTTTTTTTATATACATTTAATTTTTTCCCGTATTTTCTGCCAGGTAGCAAGAAAAATAGTATACACTACACGGGCAGAAAGTGTAAGAGCCCTGAACTGCGCGCCATGATGCCCTCGGCTTCGCCTCGGGCATCATGGCGCGCAGTGCAGGAATCTCACACTTTCTGCCCTTGTAGTGTAATATACTATTTCTTGCTGACACATGAAAATTTTGTTTTTTAGGTTGAAAAAAAAATTCCCTGAAAATTTGAGCCCTTAATTTTGATTTTAAGTACTTCCTTTTTAATTTTGTAGTTTTTCCATATAAAAAGTATGTATTTTTAATCATTTTTACTTTAAATTTCTATATTTTGGCTGGGTTTTGAATTATAATTTTTATCACCATAATTTTCTGCATAGTATTTATGGTTTTTGAAAGGCCCTGCATCAATTTTGTTTTTGATTTATTTACGTTGATTGTAGTAGCTCCAAAAGTCGTTTTTTCACTTTTTCTCACATATTTTTGAGAAAATAGAGCGAATGACTGGTTTTACCGAAAAAGTTCAAATAAAAAAGTTGTAGGAAATTTAATTTTTGACAAAAAAAGTTCTTACGTTCATATCACTAAAGTGCTTTGTTTAAGAGATATAAGCAATTCAATAACCAAAAACAAAGAAAAAATAGGTTGTATTGAAATTTATGTAATTTGATTAAACAACTATATATTGCTTATATCTCTTAAACAAAGCACTTTAGTGATATGAACGTAAAAACCTTTTTTGTAAAAAATTAAATTTTCTACAAGTTCTTTATTATAACTTTTTCGGTAAAACCAGTCATTCGCACGATTTTCTCAAAAATATGCGAAAAGAGTGAAAAAACGACTTTTGGAGCTACTACAATCAACGTAAATAAATCAAAAACAAAATTGATGCAGGGCCTTTTAAAAACCGTGAATACTATGCAGAAAATTATGGTGATAAAAATTATAATTCAAAACCCGGCCAAAATATAGAAATTTAAAGTAAAAATGATTAAAAATACATGCTTTTTATATGGAAAAACTACAAAATTAAAAAGGAAGTACTTGGAATCAAAATTAAGGGCTCAAATTTTCAGGGAATTTTATTTTCAACCTAAAAACCAAAATTTTCATGTGTCAGGAAAAAAAAATTTAGTTTTAAATGAAACACCCTAGTATGCATGCAATGACGCGATAATAGTACCACCTCAATCACGCTCTACCGAATAGTTGCCAATATTCGGTATTCGGCACATTAGATTCACCGAATATTAGGTATTTGGCTATTCGACAAAAACGGCATTCGGTGCATCTCTACTTGTAAGCCTTAAAGTGCTAACGGCAACCATTTTACTCCTCTTTTGTAAAAAATAAAACTTATTCTATCAAACTGTGAAATGTCAATTTTAAGCTTAATTTGTGGGTAGGGTTTTAAAATTTCCGGAAAAATTGAGCCGGCGCAAAAAAACCTTTTCTTCCGGAAAAAACGAAAAAATTGGGAAATTTATAAAAAAATTGACTTTTGCATTTTATTCACAAGGTAATGCAAAAAAATGCAAAATTATTATTATTTTATACCGGGCCGCAAAAAGAACATAACATAACTTTCGTTTTATTTGACACTTCAATTTATAAAATTATAACTTTGTATATTTAACGTTTATTTTTATTTTTTTAAATCAATTTAGTTTCTTTTTCTGTAATAAATAATATTTTATTAAATTGAAGTAATGTTAAGATGTTTGCTACTATTTTTAAAATGTGTATATTTTCCAAAAAAAAATCAAATTTTCCCAAAAAAGACAGTTTTTTCCAGGGCTTAGGAAAATACGGAAAAACAGGTTTTCCCCCAATTTTTCCGTTTTTTTTCGACACTTTAAAACCCTATTTGTGGGTCTGGTAAATTTGTGGGTTATGGTAAATTAACCTTAAAATTGACATTTGACAGTTTGATGACAGCCCTGATAGAATAAGGTTTTTTTATGAGAAAAAAAGAGTAAAATGGTTGTCATTCGCACTTATTCGTGAGAAACACAACGATTAAAACGATTTTTAATCTGTATATACCAAGTTGGCTGTTTTCACTTGGTATCGTTTAAATTGTTAGTTAATAGCTAACAATAATTTAAAAAAAAATTCCGATGCCTAAATGACGATACTTTTCTTATTTTTTTTTCACCTTTTTGGAAATTATTTTTTTCTTGTTCATTATATTCAATAACTCACCAAATATTGATGATTTTGCTTCTATTATGATTTTGCTTCTATTATGATACCTTATGATATATAAATTTTAATGACTGGCGTCACAAATTTTGATGATGTCAAAATTAATTTTTATCGTTTTTTCCAACAATTTTGTCTAATTTACCGACAATTTTAAATGTATGCAGAAACGTTGATTTATTTATATCAACTGATTTAGCATTTCAGTGGATTTAGATTTTTGCACGACATTTCATATTCTTTAAAAACTTATAAAATAAATTGGGTAATTATCTTTAAAACGTTTATATTATCCCTAAAGAGTTAATTTTTACTCATTAACATTTAATTAAATATAAAACAATTAAAATTAAGATATATTAGACATTTGTGACATTTGCTTTTAACCATAGAAAATAATTTCGATAATATAAGTCAGAGTATGAAGCACATAGTTATTTAATTTAAATTATTCGGTTAAAATGATAATTTTAAGCAAAAATCAAATTTTTTTAGAATTTTGATTATTATTATTGAAATAAAATAAATAAGCGTTTAATAAAACAATTTAACATAAGTCTATACAAAATAAATATTAAGTAGTCGGTAAATTAAACAAAATTATTGGTAAAAACTGTAAAAAGAATTTTGATCAAAATTTACGAAATAAATTTTTGACGCCAATATCAAAATTTCTTTATCTAAAGGGGTCATAATAGAAGTAGAATCAATAATATTTGGTAAGTTATTTAATATAATAAACAAAAAAAAATCAACTTCCAAAAAGTTCAAAAATGTTTTTAGGCTATAAACTAACAATGTCAGTAGAAAACCTTAGGTAATTTACCTTGGTAGAAAAGGGTAGAAAACTTGTTTTCGACTTGCGTCGAAAACCTATAGGGTTTTCTACCTAGGTAAATTACCTTATTCGACCTTTTCCTTCCACTTCTCTATAATTGATAAAAATTTGCCCTCATGCCAAAAATTATGTTGGGGTCTCCCAACCAAACGTGGCCCTTTTTTTCCCACCATAATAATGTTAAAAAACTCCAAATTTATGGTAGGTGTCTGATTTTTCACAACATTTAACAAATCATAATAAACAACAAACTTGCATAACCTCACATTTTTTGATATTTGACAGTATTCTACTTTTTTACGTTTTCTACCGTCGAAAAAGGTTTTCTACATGTCGAAAACAAAAATGTAGGTAGATACCCAACCCTGACAATGGGGTGGTTAAATTTTTTCTGACCTATACTTTTTATGGTTTTATTCAAGGCGTTTTGTAATTTTAAACATTTCTGTGAAATCGGAATTTCAATTGAGTTTACCGTTTTCGAGATATTTACAAAAAAAATCTCCTAATTACGTCACTAGGCTATTGACAACGTTGCCAGCTTTTTCTATGGTTGCCTGTGTGTTTAGTTTAAGATTCTTACGATAGATGGCGCCACGTTATAATATTTTAGTTTTTAAATCACTTGATATATAAGAAGAAGAATTGATTTTTTGACGTTTCTTTTTTTCGGGTTATGTTTTTTTAAATTTAGATTATTGAAAATCAATGTTATTGTTATGTTATTTGTAATTGATATTAGATAAGTGATTTATTAATAACGGACTCCAAAGCAGAGGAATCTTGTGGAATGGTTGGTTACATTGAACATTTGAGCTTTTAAACAAATAAAGTAAGTACCTATAATTATAATCATATTTTGTCGTAGGTTAATGCATTTCATTAGTATAATGCCTAGTTCTTTATATTCTTTTAGATATATCTTGGACTCTAAAATATCAAACAGTAATATGATACCTCGTAATAAGGAAGATAGGTACTTAATGAATTTGGTGACCATCTTTCACTCAACTGACAGTGACAGTATTTGTACATAACCTCTTCGGGTATTTTCTGACATAACCGAATGAAATCATTAACAAGACAACTTGACAACAGGGTAATTTTCAACCAATAGAAATCTTAGAATGTTGGTCACATGGCGAGGTTTGTGACGTCATAAAAATTTTTTGTAAATATCTCAAAAACGGGAAACTCAATTGAAATTCTGATTTCACAGAAATGTTTAATATTACAAAACGCCTTGAATAAAACCATAAAAAGTATTGGTCAGAAAAAATTTAACTACCCTGGGGCATTAAAACGATGCCCAAGTGAAAACAGCCAACTTGGTAAGTAACGGACACCCTAATTAACAGCAAAAACCCAAAGCACAAAAATTGTAAACATAAAATGGCCGCCGTTAGAGTCTGTCTAACTTCGTGATTTTTAGTATGTTGTGTGAATTGTGCATGAAACTATCTAAAGATTTATTCTGCTGTGTATTATTTTAACGGACATATCGCGAAACGCATGAAAATATCAATGCAAAAATGTATCTTACCTGAGAGGAGAACGTGCAAACCAAATAATCGCTCATCGACAGCATGTGTATGTCGAACACGATGCCGAACAGCGACGAGTCCGAGTACCTGGTCGAGATGGCGGCCGTCTTCGATATACTCGGATCGCCGAGTATCTCGTAGTGCGGATATTTCGTGCGCGCTTCCTGAATGACGCGCGGCTCGTCCGTGGCCAGGTAAATCCTGCGCTTTTTCACCGTCTCGTTCAGTTCCATTTGATTGTAGTACTCTTCCACGATCGTCATGTACTCTTCGATGCTGTGAAAGGAGGCTTCCGTGCCCACTTTGTCCGTCCTACGAACGTGTACGCTGAAAGAAATTTCTTTATTATCTTCTGCATTAGACTGTGTCAAAATAACTTTTTTTTTAGATTAAATAGGTATATCTTAAAAGTTTCTTCAATGTGAAAAAAAAATTCTTCCAAAGTTTGAGCTCAATATACAGGGTGTTATGTATATTAAAATGGGTTCTTAAAGAAGCAAGTAAAACTTTTTTTTTTCTAAATTCCAAAGTCTAAAAATAATTTATAATAACCTTTATCCTACCAAAAAGTACGCCACTAATCGACTAGGAACTTTAGGCTAATCTGGTGGATTTATTATGTTATGGTTGGTAACAACAGTGTTTCCAAAATCTCTCAAAAAAGTTGACAAACATTGTTTAAATTTAGCTTAATTACAAAAATGACAAAATTAACAATGCAAATTGTCAATTTGGCGTTTTTATTAATAGTTGGTTATGTTATTTTTGTACTGAAGGTAAATTCAAACAAAATCTGCCAACTGTTATGACAGAATCTAGTGCATTTCTTTTAAATTTTAGGTTATGTTTTCAAATTGTAAATATCTTAACTAAGGGAAGTGCTTTTGGATTTATTTACACAAATTAAATGTTTAAAGTTTAACCTGTGCACTGGTCCCAATTTCATCTGAGTAAACAGAGAAAAAAACTAATGAAAAAATTAATTTTGTGGTTATGGATTTCAAATTTCAAAGGTACTAAATTTTCTAATCATTGCTTAAGCTAATAGCTGGATCAGTAAATAAATACCGAAGGGTATTAGAGCTTTAAGGGCATAAAACTTTTGTATTTATTGAGTTTTTATTTATTTTTTGCAATTTTTTGCAATTTTTAGTAACAATTTTTTACATCTGGCAAACGCATAGCTACTTTGTTGGTTGGTATCTATGTACTCACAAAATACAAGTGTGCAGAGATAAACCAAGTGTGTAACCAGTGGCGTATCACAAAAAATATAAAAAACTTCTAATGCATATTTTTTCTTTATCTTTGGAAAAGTTTTTTTAAATATTTTTCCTTTATTCCTTATTTAAAAAGGTATTCAGTATTTTAATATATAACATTAATTACATAACACCCTGTATCTAAAATTCAGCTGGCGCAAAGGCATTTAAAATACATGAGATTTTTTTTTACTTTTATAATAACTACATGAAAAATCTTTTGTTTTAATTTTGTTTTTGTTTTTTTAAAATTTCCAAATTTATTAAAATTTCTAAAGTTTTCAAAGTTTATAATACATATTTTTGCAATGTTACGAGTAGTAAAACGATAAGAGTGAAAATTTCAAAATTTCCAAAAACTTCAAAATTTTAAAAATCTCCAAAAATTTCTAAATTTTCCAATTTTCAAGATTTTTTTAAATTTCCAAATTTTTTAGAATTTCCAAAATTTTTAAAATTTGTAATATTTTTGCAATGTTTAACAAACTAGATAAATTTCTTTATAGAATCCATGAAACCACAATCTACACAATTGTTACTTTTTGAATAACTACATGAATAATTTTTTTTTTAATTTTGTTTCTCACTACCTTATAGGAAATTTAGTTCTCTACAAAATTGTCCCTATGCATTTTTTCTCTAAACTCATCAGAAACAAAGTTACATTTTATCGACTGTAATACACTGCCCGTCAAAATTAACGCATAATAAGTAAAAAAATTCTAACTCAAAATCCAATCTTTATGAAATTTTAACCATATTTCAGCAAAATAATCAAAAAGGGGTAATTTTTACCGACTTTGAAGCGCTATATATTTGTTACTGTTCGTTTGATTTGTACAATTTTTTAGGGTATACTAACAAAAATACGGTCTTTAACACCATATTTTTATTTTACTTAAAAAAATTCTCTAAAAGGAATTTTTAGAACGTTTTTTTTTATTATTTAATTAAAGGGCTTTAAACTGAGATATAAGTTGAAAATTTCATAAATATTGGTAAAGGCGTTTTAGAGTTAGAATGTTTTTACTTATTATGCGTTAATTTTGACGGGCAGTGTATTTAATTTTTATTTTTTCCTTCCTATTCAGCGCTATGTAACTTTATTTCTGACGACTTTAGAGAAAAAATGCATAGGAACAATTTTGTAGAGAACTAAATTTCCTATAAGGTAGTGAGAAACAAAATTAAAAAAAAAATATTTATGTAGCTATTCTAAAACTAAAAAAAAAATTCCCATGTATTTTAAATGGGAAAGGGGACCACCAGCTCTATTTTAGAGATATTGAGCTCAAACTGTAGGAGAATTTTTTTTCATATTGGAGAAACTTTTTAGATATATTTAATCGAAAAAAAAAGTTATTTTGACACAGTTTAGCATAAAGGATAACGATTTTATAAGTCAAAAAGTGTGTTTCACGATTTTGCCTCTATCCTGACCATTGTTACATTTATTTGAAAAAATATTTTGTTTAATAAACCAAATGAAAAACAACGAAGTCTGTTGGACCTAAAAGTCCATGGTCAGCGGAAAAAAATGTGTTGTTATATTTTAATAATACAATTGTAATGTAATTTTTCTGTATTAAATTTAATATGAAAGTATTTTTTATATTTTGTAGGTGTAATTTTAAAAGTAAATAACTTACCCTACAATGGGCCTCTGGAAACCCATCTTAGTCATAGTCTCCTGTATAATAGACTGCGTTTTATCCTGAGGCCTCAACAAATACTTCAATATCTGTCCTATCCACCAAACTATAGGATCCCCATGTAATCTAGTCAATCTACAAAAACGTCAGTTGGGATATATGAGTACCTTAGATGCAAAACTCGGTTTTTGCAAATTAAAAAATAAAATAAAATTGGCTTTAAATTCTGTTTAGTGTTCGTCCTAGATAAATGGGGTTCATAAAACTTGATACATAATAATATTATATTATATATATTATTATGTATCAAGTTTTATAAACGCCATTTATCTAGGACGAACACCAAACAGAATTTAAAGCCAATTTTTTTTTTTTTTTAAATTTGCAAAAACCGAGTTTTGCATCTAAGGTACTCATATAATCATATATTATATCACGAGAACTATGAATTTAACCGGTTAAACTAGGCTCAGTAGTTTTTTGTTTGGTTTTTGTTGGAAAATGTTGAATGCAAAATAATTTAATAAAATCACGAGACCGCGTAGCGGTCGAGGGGTTTTATTTTTAATTATTTTGCATGAAACTATTTTCCAAAAAGAAAAATCAAATAAAAAACTTACTGAGCATAGCTTGACAGATTAAATTTATAGGTTGAGTGATATACGTCTAGATTATTTCTCGAATTAAAGGAAACTATTTGACAATTCATAAAATCTGACGTATGTGTCAAAATTTATAAATATTTTTTTAAAGAAAATTCCATTAATTTAAGGTATGTAATAAGTAATAATTGATATTTCGTAAACTAGATAACTTATTTCGTATTGTTTTTTAAAAAATGTTTGTTAAAACTTGTAAATAACACCATAAAATCGTAAACAAAAATCCAATATGGAGGCTAAAATTTAATCGCTGTTAAATAGTTCTAGTGATTTAATCGCTTATTTAAACGAAATTTATTCGAAAATTCAAGGCTTGGTTCATATTATAATGAGGGATATATAATCTAAGGTAAAAACTTATTACCTTGGTGCTAGATCTTCAGGAACCGCCAACGGTAAAAACGGAGGTCTGGGAGACAGGGAATCGATGATGGGCAGGTTTATAACTTGCGTTTCGGGGTTCCCCGGCCAGTTGCTTATGCTGGCGCCGTTAGGGGCCGTACAGGACTCGCTGACGGGCTTGAAAATCTCCTCCCAGCCGCCCGTGTGGTACCTCCAGCCTTTCGATTTCAGAATCATGGTTCTTTTGGTGCCGTAAGCCACCATGAAGCAGTAGACCGCGTGGTGGAGTTGGCACCCATAGCCGCAACCCTGAAGTTTTATTTTTTGTAGGTTTTATTAGTTAAAATGTTTTTTGAAATCAAAGATCGTTCTATAGAAATCCCAAAAAATGTTGTCCAAACAATCGATAATTAATTTTTTTTGCAATATAAATGATAAAAAGATATTTTGTTTGCAATGAACAATATTTTTTTAATGAAATCCATTTTTAATTTATGTATCTACTTTAACTTATTTATTAACTTTTTCGAGATAAAATATTGATATAATTTAAATTAATACATTTTAATAATTAAATTATTTAATATTATTATTTTTAATTAATATTAATAGTTTAATTTCATTTTTTTCATTTCATTAGTATTAATACTACTGTAAAAAGAAATAAATTTTAAATTTAATATGTATTACCTATTTGCTAATATGCTAATCATAACTTTAGGTGCAATGAAATGAAATCCGTTTTGAAGAAAATAATGTCATTTGAAGCTGATTTTACATATTTTACCTAAATTTTAATTTTTAAGGGAAATTGACCAAATTTTTAAATTTTAAAAAAATAGTGTGATTCATTTAAATTAAATAATTTTAAATTTGCTTTCCAGTACTTATTTTCGTAAAGTACGTTTATCTATGGCACGTCGTTTCACTTCTTAATCGGATAAAAAATATTAAGTTAAATATTAATACTTAAAAATAAATGGCACTTGAAAATAATACCTTCAAAATAATACATTAATTAGAATTATACATGTCAAAGAATATTATATATTATGTTTATATAAGATGTTAAATTATTTATTTAATGTTATTTCTTTTGTGACACATTAATTTAATATTTGTATACAGAACGGTGTGCCATAATTAATTTTAAGTGTAATTACGCATAATTTTATTTCTAATAAAGCATTTTATGTGTACACATAAAATTAATGCACTGAATTTTTATTTTGTAATTAAAATTATGACAATATAATAAAAAAATTTAAATTAATTTTATGTGTAACAGATAAAATTATATAATTAATGTTATGCTACACATAAAATTAAGTTGGCGCTGCGAAAGTGCGGCCGAAAGTGACAACAGTAGTTCAAATGGTAGGTATATTTAATTTATCTACGTCATATAATTATATCACAAAACTAAAACCTTCTAGTTTTGTATATGTACATAGAAATAATTTCTATAATTATATAGATAGAAGAACAAAACCCGAATCTCTCAGCATATTGTCGCCAAACTTGACGTAGATAAATTACGCATAAATACCTACTGTGCATTTGAACTACTGCAGTTGCCACTTACCAAAGCGCCAAATTTATTTTATGTGTTTAATTATATAATTTTTTCTACTCCCACCTTTAAAACGCCCTTTATTGTACATTTTTCCATGACACTAAGTGACCTTTTAAATACACATTGACAAGTTGTGGCTTTATGGCGCTTTAGTCACGGGCTGAAGTTAGCAACAGGTTTTTCGTCACGGGCTGAAGTTAGTTTTAAATTAGTTGACAATTTCATACAATCGTTAAAATAAATTGCTTTTCTTGTACAATAATACTAAATGTGAAAATTATTTTATTATCTTAATACAAAAATACAAAAGTATTAAATAGTTTCTCAACGCCAATATTTAAAAAGTTTATATGAACATTGAACTGACCTTTTAATTTCGCCGGCAGTAAACTATAACTTAAATTCAGGCACGGACTCCACTGTAAAGTGCTCAAAAAATATTTTCTTTACTTTCACTGTGAAAAACTGTCAATTTTCAAGAAATAAATTTCGATTTATAACCTTTATAATTGTGTTTATAAAATATAAAAATTTGTCATTTGACGGTGACACACATTCCCCTATTGTTTCATAGATGGCGCTCTATACAAATTTTTGATTTAAATTATTTTAAGATAATAATAAGTATTTGTCGTAGAAAAAGTATAGTAAGTATGCACCTCGTTTATAAACTTTTCTATACACTAATTAATTTAAGCACTCGCTCGCAAGCTTGCTCGTGCCTAAATTAAATTCGTGTATAAAATGGCGATTATCAAACTTGATACATAATATACTATTATGTGTACAGATAAAATATATTGTAACATAATAATGATTGTCGTGTTATAAATAAGAAATTGCTCGACAATGTTAGTCTCACGCAAATATTAATTTAACTAACAAAATTTTATGTCAATTCGGTCAAATGTTTAAAAATTTCGTCTCGTAAAATATTTAAATGTTACATTAAAATGAATCATAATTCCTATCTGGAAATTTTAATTAAATTTATGCTTGACATAATTTTATTTAAATATTATTATGTCAGACATAAATAAAATTATAAAAAATTAAATTTTCCATAATTTTAAAAAACCTACTTCAATTTTCTTTTACATTTAAAGCGTTTACGATTAAAAAGTGAAATGGCGTTCCTATATCACGGTGCTGTTCTGATGTGATTTTTGGACTTTCTGTGAAACCTATTTTTTTAAATATTCTTGTTAATTAGGTCATAACTAAAATTTTAAGAGCAAAATAAAAAAAAATTGACGGTTTGAATTGTTTTAATTGGCTGTTTATTAAAAATGAAAGAGTGCATCATCTCTTTCAATTATCCAATTAAAACTAGCGATTTAATTTAAATATTTAATATTTGCATAACTAAAAAAAAAGGTTTTTACAATTTTTGTTATATATTTTACTGTTTTGTTGCAATAAACGTTCAAACTTTTAATCTAACCTTTGACGTATACATTTATGTTCCCTTAATTAATATATCCTTAAAGGTTGCCATGAAACTTGGATCTATTAAAAATTTATTTGACGTTTGAATTGTCATTTTCAGTATACGTATTCTCCAATTTTTGTTTAGTTTTTTAAAGTGTTTTTTATATACAAAAATGAAAAATTGTAGTAAAAGTTACGAAGAAATTTATGAAATTTAACTAAGGACCGGTTTATTCATCTTTAGTAAAGTTTATCGGGCCGATAACTTTCATGTCTTGGCAACATCTAGTATCCAAAGAAATTATTCGTCAAATAAATCAAAAATGAATAAATCGGCCCTAAATAAAATGTGGCACCCTTAGAATTATTGTTTAATAAATGTATACTATACATTTAACCTTAAATTAAAACTTTAAACGTGTATTACAACAAAACAGTAAAAGATATAAAAAATGTATAGACCTTTTTTTAGGAAATTAACTAATCTTTAATCTGATTTAAAAAGTTATGATAATATTTAAATAAAATCGCAAGTTTTAATTGGAGAATTGAAAGTGTGCATACATATTTTTAATAAACATCCAATTAAAACAAAATTAACCGTAAATTTTTTTTTATTTTGCTCTTAAAATTTTAGTTATGACCTAATTAACAAGAATATAAAAAAAATTAGGTTTCACAGAAAGTCCAAAAATCACCTCTAAGAACAGCACCCTGATATAGGAAATAATAAAGAAATAACCCAATGAATAAAAAAATGTGAAATCTTCTTACCTTATTCAAGTTGCAGACCAATTTTTTCGCCGTAGCGCAATCAGGCGGATTCTGTAGGTAGGCAAACCTCTCCTGCACCAGATTACTCAAATCGTTCGACTCTTTTTCGCGCCATATCGAATACCCGTCCACTTCGGCAATCTGCGCAATATCCCGCACCAAACTCCTTTTGTGCTCGAACCCGGTGCTAATCATGTAACTCAGACTCTCCGACACGTCCGGAGACACGTCTTTCGTTTTTTTCTGCAGCTCCACCAATCCGGAGTGCACGAAGTACCAGAACTCCTGCGCGTTGGTGAAAATACGTCTGCGCAGCTGCTCGTACTGCGTGTTGGGCTCCTCTTTTGGGCTTATGTAGCCCAGATTGTTTTTCGAAAAGCTGTGCTCCGCTTTTGTCAGGCGCATTTGGAAGTTTGCTATCGCCTCTGATTGGTCTTGTTTTAGATTACTGAAAAAACATTTTTTTTCCAATTTTTTTTACTGTTAAGTACCGCCAATACACTAGACTGGGCCAAAAAAATCGACTATTTTTTTTTTTGGAAAGTATATCGAAAATATTGTTTGGGGTGACAAAAAAAATTATGGTGAAAGTTTGAGTCCATAATATTAATATTAAGAGGTCTATCATCGCAATTTTAGATTTTTTTTTCCTGAGCGAGTTTTTGTCTCAGAACTCCCAAATCATTGAGTTTAACAAAATTGACTTAAGAATATTTTTTGAAGAAATTTGAATGCTCTACAAAAAAGGTTTGATTGGAATTTCCCGCCAGATGAACCTTTTTGTTACAATCATGCCTTAAAAATTGGTATAGTTTTACAATTTAACTTTGGAATTTTGTAATTCAAGTAAAAATCTGTACCCTGAAAAAAAACGATAAATATTCTTCTCTACAAAAAAAGTCTTTTATCATTTTTGGCTAAATTCACTCTATCAAAAGTTATTAAAGGTCAAGTTTGAAGTCAAAACGAAATTTTAACCTTGAATAACTTTTGAATGAATTTGGCCAAAAATGTTAAGAGGCTTTTTTTGTAAAGCATTTGATTTCCCATAAGAATATTTATCGGTTTTTTATGGGTACTGATTTTTACATGAATTACAAAATTCCAATTTAAAAGATCAAAATTTTTAACGCAAAAATTTTTTAAGGCATGATTTTAAGGAAACGGTTCATCTGACGGAAAATTTCACTTTATTCTTTTTTGTAGATCATTTAATATTCTTAAAAAAATATTTTTAAGTCAATTTTGTTAAACTCAATGGTTTGGGAGTTCTGAGCCTAAAACTTGCTGAGAAAAAAAAATTAAAATTGCGATGATAGATCTCTTAATATTAATATTATGGACTCAAACTTTCACAATATTTTTTTTGTCACCCCAAACCATATTTTCGATATAGGTACTTTAAAAAAAAATAGTTGATTTTTTGGCCCATTCTACAATACACCCTCTATAATATGTATAATATAAAGCAATAATATTATTAGATAATATAAATTAGCTATAATATGTATTAATAATGCTTGTCATGTTTGTGGTTTTAACATGGGTAATAAAGAAATAAAAAAATTATTTTATCATTTTAATTGTTTCAAAAGTAATTGTTGTATTTTATTTTGTATTATATTTCATAAAAGAATACCATATATTTAATGACCCAAATTGTACAATTAAAACTGTGTTATGTATCAAACAATTATAACTGCTTTATGTATAAAAATAGTTTGTTGTTAGCAAAAAATGTAATTCTATAAAATTAATACAATAAATAATTAAAAAATTGTTCTCTGGGTAGGTACCTACCTACCTAAGTTAATAAAATAAATAATAAAAAAAAATTCTCTATCTAGGTACAGGGTGATCCCCTATAATGTCGCCCCCCTTTAACTTTTTTATTTTAAGTGTCCGAAAAAATTTCAAAGTGTGGTTATGTAGGTACTAAAAAATACTTTTTTTCTACATACCTAGGTATAAAGAAAATTGGAAAATTGATCAGTATACAGGGAAAAACAAAAAGTTTATTTTTTTTTCAATGGATCACCCTATATATGTATTTATTTTTCAATTCCTTGTAAGCAATTCCTTGTAAGCATATTTCATATAACATACCTAAATTCAACCGTTTCTGAAATATTTAAATTATTTTTAAGATAATAAGACATAATGTCACTATAATAATTTATTTTCAATAAAAATTTTGGTATACTGAGTCTTCTTGATTTCTAACAGTTTAAAAAAACATTTAAAGATAACATTTCGAATGCGAATATTTCAGAAACAGTTGAATTTAGGATATGGTTTGTTATATGAATTATGCTCAGAATTTTACATGGAATCGAAAAATAAATTTATATATAGGGCGAACCATTGAAAAAAAATAAACTTTTTGTTTTTCCCTGTATATTGATCAATTTTTCATATTTTTTAATACGTAGAGAAAAAGTATTTTTAAGTACCTGCATAACCACACTTTTAAATTTTTTGGGACACTTAAAATAAAAAAGTTAAAGGGGGGCGACATTATAGGGGATCACCCTGTACCTACCTACAAATGTTATTTATTCTATTATTAAATGTGTTTTTCCAGCAATTTGTATTATTTAATATTAATTTATTAGGTAATATAGGAAATACCTATAGGTATACAGCAAAAATATTAAAATAAAGCAAAAATATAAAAATGTAATAAAAACTTTATTTACAGGTTTTTAATAATTAAATTTGGTAGAAAATACATCACATATAAATATCTTTAATATTTTATTAAAAATAATGTTAAATATTAGAAAATTTGCATATTATAAGTACCTACCTAATTAAACAAGTTGTATGAGATAATTTCAATAGTAAAATATGATAAAAATCACTTACTTTACAGTAATATCCTTAAATATTTCTTGCAATTCGATGTTCTGCCTTTGCAAGGCATCCAAATCAGCCAGGGCTCTGGCCAGTCGTTCTTCAGTTTTGGTTTGCAATGATGAGGCCCCACTATTCAACATGGGAAAGCCAGTTATCACCAATATAATCAGCCATAGGGCCAAGAACACCAACAAAATCCTGTGCCACCCCACAGAACTAATGTATCTAAGCAAAGCACTCATTTTAGCCTATTTCCTATTTACAAAATTTATAGGTTATGTGAGTTGTCAACTAGTTGTCCTACATTAAATCATTTTTCTAATGCAATTATTGCGAGGCGTCGAACTTCATGGTGTCTGAACTCTTACGTGTCGTTAAAAACCAGGATAAAACATGTTTTAATCATCAAAACCACCGAGCGAATCTCCACATACCAAAACTTGTCAATTTTGGGCAATTTAATCGGAGTAGGCAACCAGTGGTGCGCAGATATAATCGAAATTTAATCTTTTATGATTTTCGAATCCAATCAACAGAAAGCGAGACGAAATTAAATTTAACTATTTATAAAATATAATGAAGTTGTACGGTGGTTTAAAAATTGGTTATCAATTATTAATAAATTGAAACCACAGCCTTAACTAAATTATAAACATATATCGGCAACCCAGATTACACTAGCATTTTTTTATTTTATTTCAATATAAATACATATTTTTTAATACTAAATTACAGTTATCTTTAATGCGTTTTAGTTAATTTGTCTAATATTCTTTGTTTTGTCACCTGTCAAATGTAAATATTGATTTATTTAGTGAGGTTATGTTCTGTCAACACAAGATTAGAAATTGGTAATAAAATCGTTATTTTTGGTTGATTTCGGAACGTTTTTTGTGCAATATGTCGGGACAAAGTGGAGTAATAGACGAAGCTGATTTGGCCGACTTAAAAAGCCGCATGAAGCTGATTTCTGAAGCTGATCCTTCACAATATCAAAACGAATTTTCACTGAAAAGATATTTGAGAGCATTTAAAAATGTAGACGATGCATTTCAGGTAAATTGGGATGATTAATTAATGATCTATGGTGATAAGTCGTGTAATTCTAAATGAATTAGAACTTAATTTAACAAATTTAAATATTGTACACATGTAGATCAAAGTAATGTCTTAAAAGTGCACCAGATATAAAAAAGTGCAGAGTGAGACTTAGGTATTGTAATTTTTTAGGCGATATTAAAAACAAACAAATGGAGGCAGGAATATGGGGTAAATGATTTAAATCCTGATTTGCCTTTCATAAAATCCAATCTAGAAGCTAATAAAGCAAGGGTTTTGCGTCATAGAGATATGCAGGGCAGACCTGTCATTTATATTCCCGCCAAAAATCATAGCGCCACCAATAGGAACATAGAGGAGTTGACTAAGTTCATAGTCTATTGTTTGGTAAGGATTTAAATTTTATGAAAAAAGTACCTATAAAGTTTATATTTATAAAATATATTTAATATTGGCACTTTTTTCATATTTTATATGTTAAATTATCATTTGGTATTCTTGAATCACGCTGTATGCATTTTTTATAGGAAGAAGCTTGTAAAAAATGTTTTGAGGAAGTTGTAGACAATTTGTGCATTGTTTTTGATCTTGAAGGTTTTGGGTTGAGCTGTATGGACTATCAAGTAGTGAAAAACTTGATTTGGTTGTTAAGTAAGCACTATCCAGAAAGGCTGGGAGTTTGTTTGATTATAAACGCGCCTGGCCTTTTTACAGGGTGTTGGACAGTCATAAAAGGATGGTAAGTAATGGTAGTTGCTTATATTCTTGTCACTAAGATTTTGTGTTGCCTACATGACAACCTAAATGATAAATAATACACAGTGTAGCATAATGGTGTGTCCCTGTATATTTCCTTGAAAAATAATATAAAAATAATTATTGTTACTTACGCAATAAAATTATTTCCTATAAAACATTATTTTTATTGTTTACAGGCTTGATGAGAATACAACAAGCAAAGTGGAATTTGTAAATTCAGACGTCGAATTATGTAAATATTTAATACCTGATATATTACCGACAAAAGTGTAATTTTTAATTGTTTTAATTTGGTTTTAACTAATTAATTATTGTCAGGGTAACATATCACATTAATTTTATTAATGCATAAATACTATTAGCCTTAAGTTTGTGTAATCTTCTAATAAGTCAGTAATATTTATTTATTTAATAATTATTGTTAATTGTATTTTACTATTGTTTAAGAATATTTATAAACTACCTCTAAACAAATTGACAGCTTTACTACTAATTACTATTAAAAATGTGTACCTATATAAATTTATCTATTATATGTAACTTTGTAAAATTAAAAGGCAAAAAATAATATGTTTTAAACTTTAATTGATCTCTATTTTTTATTTAAAACCTAAAAAAAAAAAAAAAAATATAAATAAAAAATTTACAGATTTTACTACTAGTAGTCCATTTTTAACAAAATTAACCTCTTTGGTCTCAAGGTGCTTATCTCTTGTCCAGGTAACTTTTTTAAAACTGTATATTTGAGAGAGTTTTAAGACATCTTTCGTTGGTTTTGGGACATTTCTTGAAAACTTTCCAGACGATTTTAGTTTGTTTTTATTTCAAAGATGACAATATAATAATAACATTATAATAACATTTTATATTATTTAGCCACTTTAAATAATATTAATAATAAAAAGTTGCATTGCATTTATTATATCATCCATCCATTTTTAACAAAATTAACCTCTTTGGTCTCAAGGTGCTTATCTCTTGTCCAGGTAACTTTTTTAAAACTGTATATTTGAGAGAGTTTTAAGACATCTTTGGTTGGTTTTGGGACATTTCTTGAAAACTTTCCAGACGATTTTAGTTTGTTTTTATTTCAAAGATGACAATATAATAATAACATTTTATAATAATTAGCCACTTTAAATAATATTTATATTAAAAAGTTGCATTGCATTTATTGAATCATCCTTTAATTATTAAATTAACTAATACTGTTAGAAAAGGTATGAACTCATAATCTAGTAAATAAAGAATTGTTTACATATAAATAAATAAATAATTTAAATAAAAATTGTGGTGAAAGGCTTAACGCTTCGTCCTTGCCTGTCATTTTTTGTGGGATTCTCTACGATTTTTATTAACAATTCATAGTAGTTATTATTTTAATACTGTAATTACACACTAATTTTGTTTTTCATTTCATATAATACGATATTTATGCACATTCGTTCGATAGCTACGTGACTGCGGAATTTCTCATTGTTTTATTTGTACCTACTGGGAAAACATTTTTTTTATTTTATTGTTTATTTTTATTAATTGATTTTTAATAGGCCCAGTGGCGTAGGAAATAATCATAATATAGTAAGCACTTTCAAATATACCTGCATTAAAATGTATATTTTTTCAGATCAATTAGGCTAGCTAGCTATAGATATATCTATAGAATCTATAGTATAGATAGATTAGGCTATAGCTATAGCTATAGCTATAGCCTAATCTATCTATACTATAGATTCTATAGATATATCTATAGATAGATTAGGATGGTAGTATATATAAAAGTTTTAAATAATTTTTCTATCAACCCTTAAAATGCTAATGAGTATTGTTGAAATTACCATTTTGCAGTGTAGAGATGAACTTTTTAGGGTAATTTGAGCAATCAAATACTTTAACAGAAAATTATTGGTATTGGTATGACTATGGTCAAAAATAAATAGACTTTTTAGCGTCTTTTTTGCTACTTAAACCAAAATATTTATAGTCCTGATGGAAAATTTAAAATATAAATTTGAAAATAGGTATATATTTCTACTGTATATACGAGGTGTGTTCAGAAAATATCGGGAATTTGAATATATATCCAATGGGGACTATTTTGAAGGCGACAACATTAATGTAGACGAATAAATAAAAATTTGTTTCAAAAAAATAAAATTCCCGATATTTTCTGAAATATTATGCACATGTGCCAGCTCTTTCAATACTCGAAACATTTCTAAAACTCGATCTTTGGGATATCCCTTAGTTCTTTCAGCGATGCGCTTTTAATGTCATCTATGCTTGCAAAACGACGACCCTTTAAGGTTCTCTTTATTTTTGGGAATAGGAAAAAGTCAGACAGAGGCATGTCTGGCGAATATGGAGGGTGGGGCATCATTACAGTATTGTTTTTGGCCAAAAATTTTGTTCAAAATTTAACAATTTTGGAACAAATTTTGCTGCCACGCGTTTCATACCCAAAACATTCGAAAAAATTTCACGGGATGAGCCAATCGATATACCAACATCATCAGCGACTTCTCTGATGGTTTATAACCATTTCTTCCACTTTTTCCATGTTTTTATCGGTTGTTAATGTGCTTGTGCGTTTAGGGCGTTCGTCATCTTCAACGTCTTCACGGCCATCTTGGAAACTCTTATACCACTTGTAAAGTTGTTTTGCTTATAGCAGACTCAGGCCTTAGGCCTTTGTTAACATTTCACAGAATTTATTTCATTTTTTAAGCAAAATTGGATACAAATTCCTTGATCCATTTCTTTTAACGAACGAAAAATCACCGAGCTCATAAAACACGTCTAACCTTAGCGGCTGCCACAGACAAAGTAAACAATATAAACAGATAAAATTTTTATCGTACTTCGGGGGCATGTATACCAACATAATAAAGACAATTTTATGACAACCGGACCCTCTGAACCCGCGAAATTTAACAATTCCCGTTATTTTCTGAACACACCTCGTATAGTGTCAATGTTTTTAAATAATAATACAGGGAACACTTGCTGAATCAGCAAACCCATAACGTTTTTGTAATCAGCAGCAATTTCGTTGTAATACATTTTTTAACAAATTAATAAACAACACTAGGTACCTATATACCGGTATACCGTATACCTACTTAAATGTAAAATTAAATCATTTGATGCGTTTCCGCAAATGCCTATAACAGTTGCTGGTACTCGTTCGATAAATTTTTCGCACGCTAAAATACAGAACCGATATTTTTATTTGTTTTCGTTGCTTCTTTATATACAGCTACTCCTGCGATCTAGACACCGTCGCAAGCAAGCCTTGATGCGAAGATGTTCTTGTCAAGGAGTGGTGCGATTTTTGTGATCTGTATTTTTTTCGTTTGTTTTGTTTTCAACAGTGCTCTCGAGAACCCGTACTGTCGCCTGGATTGTGACTATGTGGTGAAGTTTTTCAAACATACCGTTTGCGAGCGCCAAAATGAGGTAAGAAGGATTATTTTCGAATTTATATATTTTTGTCTGAGAGTTCCTAGATGGTTTAATTTATTTTAAACTAAATTGTCAAATTTAATTAATTAAAATATAATATAAAACCCCATGTATCCTATCCTTATTACTTACTTTCAATGTTGTAATAATTATAATTATTATTATTAATTTAGCTAGTGAACCTGCGCTCACAAAAATAAAAAATATAAGTATTAAAAGTATAATGGGAATTAAATTTTATGTTGTATTTAATTTTTCCTAATTTTATGATTTAATATATTATAAGTGGCTTAGGTATTTATATTTTAATGATTTTTTTCTTGTTAATGTTTAGGTATTCAAATTATTTAATAATATTGGTAAAATATTTAATTTAATAAGCAATAAATTAAAAAAAAATAATTTTAAGGAACAAAAAAATAAAAAACAATAAATAAAAATATATCAAACAATTATAATAATTATAATAACACCACAATGTATATTTCGGGTGATTCTAGACGTCACGCCACAGTAATTCATAAAATGATAAATCGGCAAAAAAGAAAAAATCGTTATTATTGCCAAAAATCGGTAGAAACATAATTGAGGAGCATCCGTGCAAAACCGGCTAAATCCATTTTATTCAGTTTTTTTATTTCGCATATTTGGGTTCATTTCTATCGACAACCAAGATAATTCTGTTTAAATCCGACTAAATCCATGTTAAAATCACATTTAAAAGTTAGCTTTAGGAGCAAAACCGACCAAATCCACGTTTTTATAGATAATTTATAAATAATAATATGTGGCTTGGATATGTCGATACTACTACTAAAATTTGTTCTGTTTTTTCATGTTTGCACCAAATTTATTTTGTTAATATTTTTGAATAATAAAGGTTTTTTTTCACATTCGTTTTTTATTCGGTTTTCGAGCAAAACCGGCTATATACAAATTTTTTTTGAAATTTTGGCCTTAATTTAAAGTTTTTGAAATCGAAAGTATGTCTTATAAATCAAGTACCACAAAGCCCACAAACTCAAGTTTGCTTTTTCTTTTATCTGTAAAGGCCAGGAAACCGAGAGTTTTTGCCATTTTCCCAACATTTTATTAAAGTGGATATAGCCGGTTTTGCATGGATGCTCCTAAATTATTGACGAAAATCAAAGTATTTGGGTAGGTTCCACAACACCATCGGAAAAGCAGTCACGTGTTGTAAATGACATATAAAATCATATATGAAAAATCCCTGCTGGTTCCAATATGATACTATATGATTTTTGAAACAGACATTACATATAAGACCATATTCATATTCATTTCTACACAGGCATATAAAAAACTGACCATATACAATTTATTACCTATAAATTCATATTCATTCATATATGATTTAAGATGGATTTTCATATAAATTTCTGTCATATAAAACCATATAAACACATACAGTTCATAATACTGATTACATATTGAATCCATAGTGTCATATAACAAACTATAAAAACATATAGAAACACTGTACGGATTCTATATGTTTCTACTGGTCATTTTCAACAGGTGTACACCTCTTTAAAAGAGGTGCGACTGCTTTTCCGATGGCAGCGCTAGTGGGCAGTCGAAAGAGCCTTAAAAATAATACTTATTGCATTCTTCAAGCAATACACATACATACAAATATATATAGGTATATATATCGACATATGAAAAAGTTGTATCACCCAAAACGTTTCGGGTGTTACAGTTTTTAATCAAGAAAAACATATCAAATTAGTCTCATGCTTAGATATTATAAATATTATTACACTAATCAATCTGTAAGGTATAACAATAAAACAATCACATGATTTTTCGTTTCGGGTGTTACAGTGGCAAAGTAAGAAGAAAACACACTTATAACGTGATAATTATCAATTTTTTCGGGACTGTGACGCAATCCACCAATACTACGACAAATAATCTCGAATCACAACGTGGCAAAACCGTTAACGGTTAACCGTCAATTGACAGTTATTTTTTTTCGTATTTCGAATAGTTAGAGGCACAATGGTCATCCAGCCAGTTCACTTGATTACAGATTTTGAAGACTAATTAACTTAAAAACTACGCGGTTCTTCTAGTTTTTTTGCCGCACATTACTTATAATTTGGATTTTTTTCTTTCAAAATTCATCCCATTTAATGCGAAATGAACATATTTATTTTTTCACCCTCAGTATCGTTTGTCATGGAATGATTTAAGTTATGACAATCGATTTGACAAATGTCACAACTAACAAATAAACAATATTTGCGAAGCAGGCTAACTTATCCCGGCGCATTCGCCATTTTTGAAAGGTCTCTTATTTTATAAATTCGTCATTATAGAAAATATTTTTTTTATTTGTGTAAAAAAATGTTTTATTAAAAATTAATTCTAGGGAATGTTTGTCTAACTCTACTATCCAATAATTGTAGACAAACATTCACAAATTTTACAAGATAATCGATATGATCATATCAACAAACCACTTTTTTTTTCTCTATAGAAATGCAGTGCCGGTCCTTTATGCGGTCCAGATTTTCGAGTTGTCAAACTGACAGATGCAGATAGACAGTACATCTTAGATATCCACAACTATTTGAGGAACAAGGTGGCCTTGGGCTACGAAAAAAGGAACAACCAGCCGCCTGCGGCCAACATGAACATCATGGTAAAAAAAGAGTACACTCACAAACAACAGTAATGCTTGCCAAAATTATCTTATTAATTTTGAATTGGATAGTATTATTAATTAAAATTATAGATTATTAAATTCTCTACAAAAAAGGTTTTACACATTTTGTACCTACAATTAACCTTATTTAATTATAATTATAAAAAATGTTTAAGTTAAATAAGCACTTTTGTCCACGAGTGTACCATTCTATTTAATATTCCGTGGTGATTACAGTAAAAAACTGTTTAATCGATTTTTGCAAAATTATCTATAATTAAACATACGATTATACCTATCTATGTATGACTTGAAGGTATGAATGTTTGACCTTATAAAATAATTATAATTGTTTATTGAATACATTTTCCGCATTTTATTATTTATTAATTTTTTTATTAATTACCTAATTGCCATTGAAAAAATTGTATTTATTATTATTTTTAGACATATAACATGGAATTAGAATATATAGCGCAATGTTGGGCCAACGCTTGCAACGGGAATCCCCTAAATCACGATCAATGTCGAAGGACGAGTAAATATACTACATTCACATATTGAAAAAAATCGGGATCATTTTTAGATATTCTTAATAACTTTAAAAACTGCATTTTTTTAAGAAATCACCAAATATAGTTTTAAGGATACGAGTGATTGAACATTTTCCCGATCTTTTTTGTTTTGTGAATATGCCATATCATATATTTTTTAGGTGAATATTCGCATGTAGGTCAAAATTTAGGTTTCATTTACAGTTCTATATCAGAAATTAATATTGTTAAGGCTCTAAAACAATTAATTTTGATATGGTATGATGAAGTGGCCCTTTTTAAAAATGAATGGATTAATTCGACTGAAGATAGGTACGCGTTTTTAACAGTTTTATTGTAAAGTTTTCATTTTGTTGTACTTTAGAAATGGAATCAAAGTGGGCCATTACACTCAGATGCTATGGGCAGACACAATCGAAATAGGCTGCGCAACAACGTACTATACAACGCCATCTGACAAAAATTTAACGAACGTCGATCTATGGCATAATTTGCTTTTAGTGTGTAATTACGGCCCTGGCGGCAATTATATAGGGGCCCCCTTGTACGAAATAGGCCGCCCCACCTCCAACTGCCCCAAAGGAACGAAAAGGAATGAGAAATTTAAAGGATTATGCGGGAAAAGTAAACATGTTAAATCATCAAGAAAGCTATTCGAAATAGGCGACTTAGCGGTTAGTTTAAATCAGTTGTTCGTCTAAAAAATTGTTATATTTACGATTGTATTACTTATTAACTAAATTAGTTACAAATAAACGTTAAAACCCCAAAAATGTAGTTTTGTTATACAAAACCCTCACATAGGCAACGTTGCAATAGAGACGTGACAACGCCGCCGTGCATCAGCTGTGCGTTGCCACTATTTATTAAATATTTATCAAATATTTACGATAACGATGTAAAACGCGCGTTAATAAATAAATATATTTAACTATAGTTATGTTATCAAATTAACAAAATGACATACCTGTCATTAAATGAGTTGTTCCCATCAAAATTAAGTTTGTTTATATTTATTGGTTATATTTTGCTGTTTGTAAACCAGGGTGAGTTCTTATTTTTATCAATTCTTGCTTGTTTCATTTATCCTTGCTTGTCAAATCTCAGGCTTAGTAATTGTATTTACTTAACCTAACATATAGGTATTGTTGACGTAAGCATAGAAAAAGGACGTAAGAATGACATATCCTCATAATGCAAGGCTAATTTGATCTATGGATTATTGCTATTAACTGCTGTTGCCTTGGTTACGATATACAGTGTGTTTTGCATGTAATTAGTGAGATTTGGGTTGCATAAATAACGATTATATTTTTAGGCTTATTGGTAACCGCATCGCAAAAATCTGATAATAAATATGACTATAATATTGTAACTGTTGTATTATTAACGGAAGTGTTAAAATTGATAGCTTCTTCAATTTTGTATTGCAAAGAGTAAGTTTTACTTTATTGCAGTACTTATATTAAATCGTAATGTGTAGTATAATTTAGTCATTTAAAATATTATAAGGAATGGTTATAAACCGCTATAGGGGCATTCCACGTTACTCGGTAATTTTTGTCCCGCCTGTCACAATTAAAAATTGTGAGTAAAAACAGGAAGTTATAAAATTAATATTTTATAATAGTATTTTTATTGTGCTTAAACTTATTAAAAGCATAATAAAACAATATTTTTAAATAAATTTAATAACGTATAGTTTTTACTCACAATTTTTAATTGTGACGGGCGGGACATAAATCCCCGAGTAACGTGGAATGACTTAATATTCTAGATATTTTTAAATATTAACAATTTATAATAAGTATACAAATTTTAAATAAAATACTATAAAATTAAGGCTAAAGTAAAATAGCAAATGACTGGAATTTTCTTTTTTATATTTTTGTTTTAATGATTTTTCATTTTTGCAATTTTTAAAATTTGTATACAATTTTTAAAATGTCTATTATTTTTTTTATTTTTATGATACTCTAAAAAATAGTATCATTTTAGTTTTTTATTTAATCCTATCAAAAACACAACTTTTAAAACTGGTGAAATTATAAATATAATTAAACTAAATTCCTTTATGTTATAGTTTTCCAGTAAAATCGCTAGTCATTGACGTGGTAAAAAATAAAACAGTACTACTGCTGTATTTTATACCAGCATTTTTATACTGCTTATACAACAACCTTTCCTTCATAAATCTTTCTACATTCGACCCAACAACATACTACCTGCTGCTACAACTCAGAGTGGTAGTCACAGGAATATTATTTCAAGTAAGATAATAATAATAATATAAATAACACTTGAAACATACTATTTTAGATTATCTTCAAGAAAACCCTAAGTAAAAAACAGTGGTTATCACTATTCATACTCACATTGGGTTGCATGCTAAAACAAATAAATTTTACGGAACCTGATAAAAATGATATCAGTACAAAATCTGGATCTATGGATTATGGGATCAGCGCCATATTTATATTTGTACAGATTATCTGCTCCTGTTTAGCTGGCGTCTATAACGAATATTTACTGAAAAATCAAGGTGCTGATGTGAATATCTACGTACAAAACGTATTTATGTATTTGGACTCGATAATATGTAACGTGATTCTACTAACAATCACAGGAGGCATTTTAGACGCCTTTACGTATAAAAGTATAACCAAAGTTCTGCACTACAAAGTATTACTGGTGATGTGCAACAATGCAGCCATCGGAATTGTCACTAGCTTTTTCCTAAAAACCCTAAACTCCATCCTTAAAACCTTTGCCAGTGCTTTGGAGCTGGTCCTGACCGCGGTGCTAAGTTATATATTTTTCAGTATCCCTATTTATTTGAACACTGTATTAGCCATTCTCACGGTTATGTTTGCCATTTATTTGTATTCGCAGAATCCTGTTAACAATGCACAAAAAAACAGTTCTAAGAGTGTGGAACAAAAGCAGTTATTAGAGGAAGTTTAGATGTAAATGCCATTTATAAATTTTTAAAAATTTAGGTATTTAAAAAAAATTATTTTAAAAAGAACATTCAAATACTGAGGAAGAATTAAAGAATTTCAAACTTGATGATAATTTTTACATTTTAGAAAATTTAGGGTTATGAAGGGAATATTTGACTTTTTAATGGTATTAACAGTTTTTATTTAAAAGAAAAATGTTTCCAAAATATACATTGTATTCAAATCACTGTGATTTTGCAAACTTGTACTTAATTATATTGCTTAATTTACTTATTATTAATAAATTAATTTGTAAATAAAATATTTAGTTTAAATAAATATACATTGCCATCGTTTTGTAGTTTTATTTCTTATAACTTCTATATTGACATCCATGGTAAAAGAACTGTTAACTGACATTTTTATGTATTTGGAATACTGACTAAATTCACTGTCTTTGAGATTTTCAAAAGAACGCATTCGTTATTTATAACAGCGACACAAAAAAGATAAAGCCTTATAAGTTATAACTTACAAATTCAAACATGCAGTACCATCTAGCAGCAAATACGGTCATGTGAATAAAACGTCGGAACAACGTTCAGTTATTATTTTTAGCCTAAAAATTAACATTAATGGCTATTTAAGACAATTTTATAACACAAAAAAAACAACATTTGTTCAATATCATTTTCTTTGGCTACATAAAAGTTTAATTCAATTTTTATAAGATCGCAAATATTGGATTTTGCCCAAGGGACATACGACGGTCATGTGAAACAAGAGTTTTAAAACCAAAGTTCTGCACTACAAAAAAAAATAAAAAATTCATAGGATATTGAACTTTTGGTATTATAAATCAATAAAAAATATTCCTGTCTAGTAAAATATAAAAAAAATGATGGCTAATATAAAGGTTTTAGGTTTAATACCCAGGGTATTTTAAAAGTTACTGTTACTATATGCCTAATAATCCTATTTCGGAATAAAAAATAAAATCATGCCAAATCATTTTTATTACTCCAAATTAACTAGTAATGATAAAAATATTTTTAGGGCAATTATAAAGTAATCTAGGATACAGAATAATTGTTTTTTACACAATAAAAAAGTATATCTGGTAAATGATCTATAAAAAATAATGAAGGCTTATTTACCAAATAACCTACCTATATATAAATAAAAAATCAACCTTTGAAGTGCGCGTTCTAAAAAAATAATCAAGATGAAATCATTGATTTTGTTTTTAAGTGTTTGTATCTCGATCAAATATTCGACAGCATGCGTAAGTAGATATGAGAAATTTAATTAAGACGCATTTAAAGTTTCCTACTTATAAAATAAAAAACATTTTTAATAAGTTGTTCCTTAACATTTTAATCTGTTTCCTCAGATTTGTTTATTAAATGAAATATCTAACAACAATAGTTTGTTGTTGGTCGCAAGAACTAAAATTCGACTAAACAAATTGGTTAATTCTACTCTCAGAAACAGTCAAATATGGTGACTAATCTTAAATTGGTCAAACTTTATTTTTTCTACTCCCACCTTTAAAACGCCCTTTATCGTACATGTTTCCATGACACTAAGTGACCTTTTAGATACACATTGACAAATTGTGGCTTTATGGCGCTTTAGTCACGGACTGAAGTTAGCAACAGGTTTTTAGTCACGGGCTGAAGTTAGTTTTAAGTTTGTTGACAGTTGTCAAATGTCATACAATTGTTAAAATAAATTGCCTTTCTTGTAAAATAATACTAAATGTGAACATTATTTTATTATCTCAATACAAAGATACAAAAGTATTAAATAGTTTCTCAACGCCAATATTTGAAAAGTTTATATGAACATTGTACTGACCTTTTAATTTCGCCGGCAGTAAACTATAACTTAAATTTGGGCACGGACTCCACTGTAAAGCGCTCATAAAACATTTTCTTTACTTTCACTGTGAAATTCACCGGCAATTTTCAAGAAATAAATTTCGATTTATAACCTTTATAATTGTGTTTATAAAAATTTGACACACAGATTCCCCTATTGTTTCATAGATGGCGCTGTATACAAATTTTTGATTTAAATCATTTGAAGATAATAATAAGTATTTGTCGTAGAAAAAGTATAGTATGCACCTCGTTTATAAACTTTTCTATAAACTCATTAATTTAAGCAATTCGTGTATAAAATGGCGTTTATCAAACTTTATACATAATATACTATTATTATAAACATTCAATTTTTTTTAGTTTCTTAAGAAACTTTCTTGACCCATTACTGGTAATATTCATAAGAAAAAAAATTGTTCTTACATCTCGCCTCTGTTGGCTTACCAACCCAGTATATAAGCTCAGGGAGTCCTTTGTTTTGGGTGTGTTTTACTACACCAAGTTGCCCGACACTGATGAGACCCATAACTACAGACTATAAAACATTAACACGATTTATAATCATTATAAACCCAATGCAATTTTTTCTTGTTTTTGCTTTACAATTAACAGAATTTTGCGTATTTATACTATGATATGGGCCCGATTTATTATTGATAGCACCTTCCTGCATTTTAGAACGGTTATTCCATTACACTGCATTCCTATCAGAATTGCGTACCAAATGGTGTGATTTCAGTGGCTGATAAGGGCACAGTTACTCTTGATAAGGACTGCAATTTGGTCCTGAATGGATGCATGAATATGAAGGGATTCAAAACTGCTCAGGTATAAAAATAATAAGCATAAGAATCATAATTATGTTTAATCTTTAAAATTTCAGGGGAAATATACAATCAAAAAAGCCCCCCTGCCACCCATAGAAGGCGAATTTAACATGTGCGAACTTGGAGCCGAGACTGGTTTGCCAGTTGAAAAAGTTTTGGAAATCTACGGCATGCCGAAAAAATGTCCAATGCCAGCAGTAAGTACTATGTAGTATACTCCACACCCAAAAGTCAAACCTTGACATTTGAATACAAGTAATTAAGGTTACCTATTTGTCATTTTAACGCAAATTTCGTCTATTTTCTAAAAATAATGCTATATAAAGTTCATTCTTTTTTTTCTGGACTGCGGCAACGTTGCAAATTTAGGGTTTTGGTTGGTAAATACAGTTGTCAAGTTGGTCGCAATGATTAGAGCAAACTAAACTAGTTATAAATCTGATGGTGATTATGTATAAATTATTGTGGGTTACATTGTGCAGTTGTCAAGTTGAGTTGTCGAAATTCGTAGTTAAAAATGCAATTAATTTGGCTTTGGTGGTGCTTGGATGAGTAAAATCATATAAAAAAGTAGTTAAATATAGGTTGCTTTACGGCCCAGAAGAGAAAGTATTCCTAGCGGAAAATAATCTTCGCTTTGAAAAGACTTTATATAAAAGAAATTAAAATTTTTTTTGAACGTAAATGTTGTCCAATGGTGAATAATGTGAAAATAATGTGTGATGTAATATTTATAAATCCAAATTCGTTACTTTTTTACTTCAAAAATGTCCATAAGGCGATGTACCTTTTCTCCCATTGTGGCATTTGGCATAATTTCCGAGATAATTTCATCAAAATGAAGTTTTGCCCTCAAAAGGGATTTTACATTCGAATTGGTTGCTATTATTTTTGGCAGTGATATTTTAACAAAAAGCATGAGTGCTGGTGGCAACAAAAATCCGAGTCGAAGAGGAGGATTTTTGCACCTGCACGAATGCATTTTGTTAAAAAATATTACTTAGCATTGTGTTTTTTTGATTTTTTTTACAGGAAAAATTAGATGCCCGAATGGTATTTGACAAGACTATTTCATGAGTAACAGTTAACAATTAAAATATAAATTGCAATTTTTGGTGACAACAGCTGTCAAGTTTTGCCGCGGGTAAACTCGAAAAAACTGCTGACAGGTGCTGTCACACAGTTTTTTCACCTAGAAACCATTTGTAATTCAAAATTGCGCGTTTGTGAATGGTGGAAATTAAGACGAGGGAAATAGTCAATAATAAATATTATTGTCAATTTGACAGTGTCAAAGTATTTAATTAAATTCTTTAGCAGAAGTACCATTTTTAAATACTAAAAATACTAAGTCAAACTGGCATAAGCCACCAATCTAACAAAAAAATACGGGTCCAGATAAAAAAATGAACTGTATGAATTTTTGTGTTTTAAATTAGGACCTACAGGAAAAATACATTGTATTATTTTCAGAAAATAAGACGAGAACTGACAGATACATAACCTAAATTATTTGTCTTCAAATAAAAAATAATATCTACAAAATATTTAAAAATAAAGCTTGATCGTGATTTTAAAAAATAATCTTTATTTTGTAGAAAAAAATATGCGGAGGACCTGGCCAAAAATTAAATCTATCGAAATACAAAAATCAACTTGGCATGGCAGCTGGAAAAACCGACTTAAAATTGGAATTAACGCACGATAATGGAAAATCCTGTATTGAAGCCAGTATCTCAATAAGTAAGGCCAAAAAAGGATAAAATACTATCTAATAAACATTTTAGAGATAGTATTACTATTATATAATAGAGATGAATAAACGTTTTTTAATTGAATTTGTATTATTTGTTTTATTTTTTATTATCAGTTTTATAATAAAAATATTAATACCTATAAATGCATACTATAAACCTGATTATACACCGTCTAATGTTATCTGCTCACCATTGCTACCATTCTAACTTCGTTTTAATTGTAGCTACAAACTCCGTTAGCAAATTTTTTTCCTAAATATTCACAAAAATATCTTTTTTTTAATGTATATTTTTATTATAATTATTTCAAGAAAAAAATATCACCTCATACAAATAAAATAAAATGACCCAAAATTAAGTACAATCCGGAATAGTCGGTAATGTAACTGGCAATCGTTCTCGAAAAGATAGAAATTGTATTTACGTTTTTTATTATTTAACATATAAGGAAAATAATTTTGCAAAACTCCTTATTGTTTATTTGCTTTTGTTTATTGGGGAAAAGGATTATAAGGTACCAAAACTAAATATCTCATAAACATATAATCTTTTTAAATATAAAATTCAAATTATAAAATTATATATAAAGGCATTAGTCTTTTTTTCATTTTTGCAAAACGATTCAAAACCTTATCAATATTTATTTTTATATCCCTATGTACATGTAACATTCTTTCTACCCGAAGCCAAGTCTTTATTTTTCTTTTATTATGCCACACTTTAAAAACTCTTCATATAGGGCTACTTGCATTAGGTATTCTTTGGTCATTATTCCCTGTTTACCTTTTTTAATGTTTTTTTATTGTATTTTTGTTGTGCCTACGGATTTTTCTATGTGAGAAGGTATAAGGGCGATTTTTCGTTAAATGTACATTTTGTATATATATTTTGTCCAGGCAGGTCAATTTGATCGATTTTTTTTTCCTTTGTGGTAGAACAGTGTAATATACTGCAAAAAAATTCTATAAGTTTATAAAATTTAATAACAAAAATAAACTTTAGAGAAATAAAACTTATAGGGTTAATCTGAAATAGGGAAGGAACACAAGGAAGAAATGAAATATTGTCCTCCTTCTAACGCATCTTCCTGAACGTTTTATGACACATTGCTTTTGACTTTTTCAAACGTTATTTTTCAGAAATACTGTTTAATGTAAATATCTTTCGGCATTTGTTTGGAATTTCTACTATGCTATAATATAAAATGAAATTAAAAAAGTTAACTTCTAAAACAAGAGTTGTATGTAGCGTTTTGTAAAAGACACCAAAAGTGTACGCAAAAAAATCTTACCTTTAAAATATTTACAATAAAATTCACACACTTTACACGTGCTCACTTGTTGTTGCCGAACTATCAAACATGTATGCCCTCTAGAAATAACACAATAGTATCTCTATCTCGTGTCTCTATTTCGAAGCAGTCGGCATAGAAGACGACGTTAGGAAAAAGACAAGATTTTTGAATGTCAACTTTAATATTTTTTTCTGTTTAAACTACTTTGTAGAAAACTATTTTATTTTTATATACGAATAAAAGAAATTTACATTGTTCAAAAATAATTTATTTTTTCAGAAGAAAGCTGCAAAGAAGAAGAATATAATAATTTAAATTAAAAAATCGCAGTTAGGTTACAGGACATTTCACCTAGTTTTTCTGCCAAATAGTTTTGTATTTATTATATTTATATATAATAAATACAAAACTTATCAACAAAGGTCAAAAATAAAAATAAAATTAGCTGGGGACAGCAAATGTACATTTAACGAAAATTTGCTCATAAACCTGAAGGCTTAGTAGGCTTGGTGAATTTCGGAATTACGAGTTTTCAGTATTGCGAGTAGCGTCGTTTAATTATTATTAAAATACTTATCCAAATTTCGCAGATACCTACCCCTTGTTTCCTCGTAATTTGTCTCTTTTAGTTTCCCGCCAATTTGCACTGACCAGTGAGATGTTTATGCACATTAATTGGGATTCGCGAAACTATACACTGTTGTCCGAAACCTTAAAGAATAATTACCTGGATTTAAAATGAACTGTTTCTATGCCACTATGGTTAGATTTTTGAATCTTAGTGAAGGTACTATTGGACATTTTAGTCCAATTTAACCCAAAATTATGTTTGCCTTTTTTGGACTTACCTGCCTATTTGGATGCCTTTTTAGGAGCCTTTTTCAATTTTTAAGTGTCTCTAATAATAATATAAGTATATTACATTTACTTTTTTAATTAAACTAGATTCAATAATAATTGAAACAAGTTATTGTAACATTGTGCAAATATTTTTAATATATCCACCAACTACTTCAAAAATTTTATCAGATAGTATTATTAATTTTCTGATGTCCTATAATATTAATTGAAATTCCAAATTATAGTGTTGTGGTGGTAGCCGAAATGGGAACACTGGGGTTTTTTGTGTTTTTTCTAGTTTTAGTTAATTTTAGCGCAAACGCAGTTTTGGAGTTTGATAAATATGTGAATATACTGCAAAATACAGAGGGGGTGTCTCAAAAATGTTTAGACCAAATTAATAGTTTGGATTTGGAAACAAAGGTCAAGAGTAAGTTTTTCGATTGTTTGATTTAGTTTAAATTTAATAATTAATGTAGGTAAGTGTATGGGGAATTTCATACCGAATTTACCTATCAAATAAGTTTGCATGAAATTTGGATATGTTTTCAAAAATACAAATTTTTTATATTTTACGATTTTCTTTTTTAATCGCCCATAACTTTTTACAAAATTAATCGGGTTGGACATTTTCTTCAATTTTTTTGCGTTTTAATTTAGTTTTCAAAAAAAAAATTAGAAAATATTTGCTTTTGTTTAATTTTCTATTAAAATCCCGTTTTTAAGGATGTGTGGATTAATTCTCATAAAACTTAACTCAATTTTTAAGTTTCAAGGGTCAACTGTTTGTTCTAATTTTTTCTATTTTTTTAAATTTTTGAAAATTTTGCACGAAAAAGTAGTTTTTGATTTTTCAACATTCTACTGGTAATTAAATTAGTAGATATGGACAAACAAATCAAAAATAGCCTGCAAATTCGATATATGTATATACTTTCGACTTTTGTAGAAGAAGAATAAAATAAATTATTTAAACGACAGAAAAAACAAATATAATATTTTAATAAAAATATTAGCTAAAAAAGAATAGAACTATTTGAAAAGCATATTCATAACAAGAAATTGAGTTTTCAGAAATTAGGAATATAGTTGGCCTACAATTGGGTCAAGTTTAAAAACTTTTCGGCAAAACCCCAGTAGCAAATTCATTTGATAGGTAAATTTGGCATGAAAATTCCATAATAGAATGCAAATAGTAGGTACCTAGGTACCTACCCTGATAGCAAAATTTGATTTTAAGAATCTTCTAAGAAGATATGACCCGGAATAATGGAATATTCTTAGAACCTTGCAATTAGATTATTAAAACCTTCCTAAAAAGCATCCTAAGAACATTTTAAGAATACGTTTTTGGAATGTTCAAAGAAGGTTTCTTATGGAGCTTCTAGGAAGCTTTTGTGAATATTTCCAAATATGTCAGATACCCACTTTCTAATATGTTGTATTCTACATTCGTAAAATTCTTCAGGAGGCGACAAATACGCCTCACTGTCATAATAGGACAGTGAAATGTATTTGTCGTCCCCTTTGCGACATATTAATAATATTATACATTTATTTAAAAATATTAAATAAACAATTTGACCTCTAAACCATAAGTTGTATGACATTATTTCATAAAAAGTAAAATTTGAAAATTCTGTGGGATAAGTCAGATTAGATTGAAGTTGAAGATAGTTAGGATTATTATACATAAAAATGTTAATTCAGAAATAAAAAATCGGTATACAAATTAATAAATATTTATTTTTAACATAAAATAAAATAGGTACCTATAGTAAAAGTATTTTTGTTATCGAATATTGTTTTAATTTGACAAATAACTATAAAAAAATATTTTGGATTGTGTTTTTTACTTAGTATTTAATACTAATTACTAATTAGGTACTTAACTATAGGTAACTGAACTAAATATGCTTAACAGGAATATTCCTAAATGAACTTTCTATAGCAATTACTTTCTTAACATATAGCATATGTTTAGAGTACACTAATTTTTACCACTAAAACTTTTCACCTTCTAAGAACCTGCCTATAGGCCAGTAAGAATATTCTTAGGATCATGCTATATGTCTTTTAAGCATGTTCTTTAGAAGAAATATAGCATGATCCTAAGAATATTCTTACTGGAAGGTTTTAAAAACATTCTTAGAATAAAGTGTGCTATCAGGGTAACGTTCATAATTATTTTTAGTGTTTGATGCAAGTTCCAAATTAATATATCCAGGGATGTTGCAAACTTATCCAGTGGATATGGGCATGTATGACGAATGCATTGCTTTAGACTTCACGAATAAAAGTACTAGAACTTTGGGAAAACATTGTGTTTTAGTTGGCACTACTTTGTCAATACCAACAAGTGCTGTTGATTTGTTTAAGGTACTAAATGTTTAATGATGATGGAACAGAACTTCTAATTCCTATAGACTTGTGTCCAAAAATGATATACGCGAAATAATAAATTAATAACCATAAAAAAAATTCCGTATTTTAACTTTTTTAGTAAGCATTTTTAGGCACATGCCCATAGAAACTTTTTTGTTCCTGTATTACCCTCATGGTTAAACTTTATAGGTATGTATATTTGTTATCAAAAACTTTTTTTAAGCATTCAAATAATGTTGTTGCAAAAGCTGCAAATATAAATGCTACCCAAAAATTTTTTAAAATTTCTGCTGGCTATTGTGTCCCCGATCAATGTTCAAAAAAGGATCTTGACATTTTATTCAAACAATATGAACTCGGGGGTGTGGTAACTTTTAATTTTTCCAATGCAGTTTGTACCACTAAGGAAACTGGGAAGGAACTGGACGCTTGGGATTTTGGATTCATGTAAGCACTGACTGTATTTTTTTTATTATTTTCTGATTTTTTTCGTGGTATGTATTTGGTTACATTTTAATTTTATTTCTTTGCCAAAAGTTAAAAATAATATAAACCAAACTATTTCAACCAAAATATCGCAAAACAAAATGGTCAGTATTAGTTTTTAAAATCCTTTTAAATTTCAGAACTCTATTGGCCATCATTGGATGTCTTATTATTATTAATACTACATATGATATATATCAGGATTGGTTTTCATGTAAGAATAAACTTAAATTATTATATTTCCAATAAAATGGACAACTGACAAATGTATCTAAATGTATAAGCAACAAATGGCAAAGACCAATTACATAATGTTATTAATATGAGATACCTACTCCACAAAGAATCTAATTATTCCCTCACTTTTATAACCTAATGCTGCTACGATGCGTATACACCTAAAATGAAAATACAGTACCTATACATAATATGTATATGGGTAACTTATTAAAACTTTTCGAATAAAAAAGTTCGAGTCTTTAAAATTTTATTATTTCAAACTACTTATTTTGAGTTACCCCAATATTTTATTGGGAGTCACTCCTATGAAGTGGGATATATAGTTGGACCGTCCAACTTGCACGATTATAACGACTGAAATTAACGTTGTTAAAGAGTACAGTAGACATTGACAAAAGTCTCTTGCAAGCATTTGTTGAATTGGAGTTACTTCATTGGTTGCGAATAAATTTAGATTAAGAAACTTCCTTGACTATATCAATCCATGTTTCGCAGATTTTACTTTACTGTATTTTAGTGCCGAAACAGAATGTTTTGATTGCATTCTCTCTGTACACAAATGCACAAAAACTGGTACATATAGGAAAATCATCAAAAGAACAGATCCAAGTTTTTCATGGGCTAAAGTTTATCAGTATGATGTGGATTATTGCTGGTCATGGTTTTGTGGCATTTCGCTCGCTTCCTGTAATTAATCCAAAGGATGTTTTGGCCGTAAGTTAATAAGTTAAATTTGATGAAAATATTAGGTTTACTATTTTTTAGTGGAACTCCAATATTTATAGTCAATACATAACAGCTGCCCATTTAGCAGTCGATACTTTTTTTTATATATCTGGGTTTTTACTACCATACATATATATAAAAATGTTTAAAGGAAAGGATTTTCTATTTCAACTTAAGTCAGTGCCTATGAGTTACGTTCATAGATACATAAGGTAATGAGTTCAGCAAAAAGGCTTCTTATAGAATTTATTTTGTAGGTTAACCCCTGCTTTAGCAATGATGTATTTATACACAATTACTTTAATGAGACGTATTGGAGGAGGTCCCTTTTATGGCCTACAAGTTAATGCACTTGTAGCCAGCTGTAAAAGAAATGCTTTACCATTTTTTTTCTATTACCAAAATTATAATAACTATAAAGATTTTGTAAGTTGTATGCAGTAGAGAGAGGTTAAAAGGCAACATCTTTTGAAACCCACTTTACTTTACCAATTTATTTTACTTAACACTTGCTTGCTTTTTAGTGCATGTCCCAAACTTGGTATTTATCGGCGGATATGCAGATGTTTTGGTTGTCCCCCATTATCTTATTACCAACTGCATATTTTGTAACGAAAAAATACAAAGCAGTTATGTTATCATTGATTAGTTTTTGTATTTTTACTGTTATTTTACCAATGATTATTAAGTTTATTTATCAAGATTATGATAAGTAAGTCCAAAAAAGTATATTTTAAAAAATTTGTCAATTTATGTACCAGAAATGGTGTTAGTGGAAGATAATTTTTTAACTTACCTAATCTGTTTTTTTTAGTGAATATGATACGCATTCAAGGTTGTGTAATTATTTTATTGGTTTTACCTTTGGTGTTTTTATGAGGGAAAATGGTGACAAGCCCTTCATTTTTAAGAAAAATGTAAGAATTTTAACAAAATTTACTCACTTGGTGCAAAAAATCCACGTCTATACGCTAAAGAAGTATCGCTAGTAGCTGTTATCATCGTAACAAAAGTACGATCAGCTGTCAGACGCTTATGTTACAAACGAGTGTTTTTGAGAATAAAGCCGGAAAATGTTAAAAAATATCGGAAAAAAACCGTGGCTCGATTTGTTGTGTTGTTGGGTGTATTTCGAGAGGAAATCCTGGGCTGAGTTTTTACCGGTTTTCCAATAAACCGTGTTAATCCGTATGAAGAAATAAATTGCATACAGTCTCTGTAAATATAAATTGTACCTATTACCTAGATACAATAAATACACATTTTAGTAGTGATTAGCGTGAAACGTGTAAACATTTCAATTCAGTAAAAATCGTCAAACAAATAAGTCGTCTAAATTTAAACATCATTTAGCATTATTAAAAGCGTTGATTAAGAAAGTCTCCATTCAACCGTAAAATATCATTATATTATGTATTATATATATTATTATGTTGCCATGAATTCGTAGGTATATTTTGTTGTTCAGTTGTCGGCGTTTTTTAAAGAACTCAAATATAAAAAGGTTGATTTTAAGGTTATGTTTGTGCAAACATTATTGTTTACTAATTTCTTAAAAATGTCCATACTTAAATATAAATTATATTAGGTAAAGTTATCATTACTTAATTCTGCACCAACAAATGTACTTACCGAATTGGATCCTTTGGCAAAACATGAAAATGCAACGATCTATAGTTCTTGAATTTTATTTACAATTAAAAACACAATAATTCACCATGATCCCTTTGATAAAATAAACACACTAACGTAACTATATAAGCATTTAAGCGTTAAGTTCTTAATCAATGATATAAGAAATAATCAATCGAAATCGAGTACTAAAAAAGTTTTTTATTTTTTTCCTTGCAACGTAAAACATAAATAACGTGCGCGATTTAGTTGTGCAATTGAACAAAATTTGTCGAGTAAGACTTTACTCCTCTCTTTTGTGAAAAACTACATATTTATTTAAAAATGATGTATAATCTGTGCCTTAAATGTATTGTTGACAATTCTTGAATTCACGTAATGCTATCGAAGTCTACCAGATGGCGTGCGCGTTGCAAAAACCCGATACTTCTTTAGCGTATTCGATCCAAGTTTGTCGGATTTGTACCATGACATGCCTAAAATAATTTCAAGCCAAAATGATGAAAAGCTAAAATAATGACAATCTGAAATGTACA
The DNA here is from genome assembly GCA_921294245.1 of Brassicogethes aeneus. Classification (NCBI taxonomy): domain Eukaryota; kingdom Metazoa; phylum Arthropoda; class Insecta; order Coleoptera; family Nitidulidae; genus Brassicogethes; species Brassicogethes aeneus. Next base: position 5,923,859 of record OV121138.1, read on the forward strand.
GAAACTACACTGACAAGAAGCTATAATAAAGACATGCTTAAAAAATGACAAGCTCTTGGGTAGGTACTTCATATAGAGAAGAGAGCGGTGTTCAGATAGATTGGTAAGACAAGCGGTAGGCAGACGAGAAAATAAACTAAAATGATGACGAGCCAAGGTGATGACAAGCTAAAAAGGATAAAATGCCAAAATGGTGACAAGCTAAACTGACTACGAGTTAAAGTGATAAAAGGAAAAACCATGTACATATATCTTAAAATAAAAATATCTACCATAGCATCGTCAGTAAAGAGTCAACCTACATTAAAAAAACATAAAAATCGCTTATTGACAGTTTTTTAATTCGATTTGGCGCGTCTTGGGAGTTGATTTTTTTTGCACTTGGTGTATCTTTAATAAAATTTAAAAAATATATCAATTTTTTTTAGAAATATCTAAAAAACTTTCTACTATGGTGCCTGGCTCTAGCTTCTATGTACGTTCTAGTTTACTTAAACGGTTGGATATACATCGGTAATGGTACATACGCCGGTAAAACGGTAATTGAATCCCTGATGAGGCCCATATGGTGTTTGGGCCTCACGTGGATCGTATACTCATGTTTCCATGGATATGGAGGTGTGGTTAACTGGATTTTGACCAGACCAATTCTCCAAGTTGGAAGTAGATTGATTTACTGCATGTACCTAATGCATAATACTGTTATAGTACATAATGTTCTGATGTTTAGCAGGAAGGAGATTTTTAGTGACTGGAGAGAGGTAATAATAGTTATTTACATAGGTTATAAATTTGCAATGCAATGTTTAATTTTTTGTTTTAGTTCAATTTATGGTGTGGTTACTTCATTGTAACTCTGATGGTAGCATTTGTTTGGACTTTGGCCTTTGAATCGCCCGTTATAATTCTTGAAAAAGTTATATTCGGTGGAGGTGGAAAGAAAAAACAACACCCTCAACCCCCTGTGGAAAAAACTATCAAAGCCTGAACATACTTCATGCATAAATCATGCCAAATAATTTTATAACTTCAAATTAACTCATTAGGATACAGAATAATTATTTTTTACACCATAAAAATGTATTTCTAGTAAATGATCTAAAAATTAATCAAGGCTTATTTACTAAATAACCCTGACAACAATCTAGATTTCCTGGTTAACTCATGATGACAACACGCGTGATTTTTTTTATCACACTTGATATCATAAGTGCATGCACATGGTGATATTATGGTGATATCATTCACACGGACGATGAATTGAATACTTTATTTAATTTAATTTAAAACTATACAAGTAAAATTAATTGATGACTGTTTCTTAGTTTAAGATGATTTGCACAGCTTGGAACGATTGTAGATATCAAAAATGTAGGAAATGTCCATATATAATGATACCCTTGGTGTTGCTCATTAAGGGCTTGGGTGTGAATTTTGATTCTTTTAATCAGCATATAAAAATGACTGCAAACAGGTTTTATACGCAGAAATATGAAAGAATTCAATGCTACCTGAACAATATGTATATGTGTATATGTCATTTGTCCTGAGGGAATAGTGTATTCTCAGATAAGGCACTTATGGGGTTGATCCCTGATAGCAAAATTTAATTCTAAAAATCTTCTAAGAAGATATGATCCGGAATAATGAAATATTCTTAGAACCTTCCCTTATTGCTAAGAATGTTCTTAGGGACTTTTAAAACATTCAATAGATACCCTTTTAATGATGCAATTAGATTCTTAGAAGCTTCTTAAAACCTTCCTAAAAAGCATTCTAAGAACATTTTAAGAATACGTTTTTGGGATGTTCTTAGAAGGTTTCTTATGGAGCTTCTAGGAAGCTTTTGAGAATATTTCCAAATATGTCAGATACCCACGTTCTAATATGTTGGATTCTACATTCTTAAAATTCTTCAAGAGGCGACAAATACGCCTCACTGTCATAATATGACAGTGAAATGTATTTGTCGTCCCCTTAAAAAGTTTTGCCACATATTAATATAATTATTTAAAAATATTAAATAAACTATTTGACCTCTAAACCATAAGTTGTATGACATTATTTCATAAAAAGTAAAATTGGAAAATTTTGTGGGATAAGTCAGATTAGATTGAAGTTGAAGATAGTTAGGATTATTATACATAAAAATGTTAATTTAGAAATAAAAAATCGGTATACAAATTAATAAATATTTATTTTGAACATAAAATAAAATATAAAAAAACTAAATATTTCCTTATAAAATAATTCTTCATAAAAGAAAAAATCAAATAGTTCTTGATAAAAAAAACATTTTTTATTGTATTTAAGTTACATAGAAGATTTTATGTAAAAGCCGGATAATTTAGATACCTATAGTAAAAGTATTTGACAGTATTTGACAAATAACTATAAAAAAATATTTTGGGTTGTGTTTTTTACTTAGTATTTAATACTAAGTATAGGTACCTTTATACGTAGATTATGGTATTATATAGGTACCTAACTGAACTGAATATGCTTAACAGAATGTTCCAGGAATGTTACTAAATGAACTTTCTATTGCAATTACTTTCTCAACATTCTAAGCATATGTTTAGAGTGGATTAATTTTTACCACTAAACTTTGCACCTTCTAAGAACCTGCATAAAGGCCTTAGGATTATGCTATATTTCTTTTAAGCATGTTCTTTAGAAGAATAATAGCATGATCCTAAGAATATTCTCACTGGAAGGTTTAAAAAACATTCTTAGAATAAACTGTGCTATCAGGGATCCATTGACCCTCAGGAGGGAAAAAGCTCAACTAGTGTTTTTATATAAACTCATCAATAATTCTATAAACTGTAGTGCATTGCTAAGCAGAATTAACTTTCATGTACCTGTAAGGCATACTGGACACTAGAGTTTATTCCATATAAAAACCCATAGTACCAAATACGGCCAATCCATGCATATCTATTAACGGAATGTTTGTAGTGGCGATAAGTACTTTGTGGATCTCTTCTGTAACTCTCTAACCAAGTTTAAAAGTAATATCAACAATTGGTCTAGTAATATGTAGTTTTTGTTATTAAAATTGTACTTATATTTTTTAATGGTTTACCCGTAAATACTATAAAACCCTGGGGTGGCAAAACAAAACATTATGTGGTCTATGGAAGAAACACTGACACTTAAACATAAACAAAATTCTGCGTTTTCCTTCCTAAGTTTTTATTCTCTCTTTTTTTGGTCTTGAGTCCAGTGGCTTCAGATAGATTCATTAGACAAAAATTAAAATTCAAAGTTTGGATACCAAACACTTATGACATCAAAAATCACGACACGTGTGATATCCGCATGAATAAAATAAAATTGGATGAAATCATATGTTTTGTTTTGTTTTTAAGTGTTTGTTTTCGATCAAATATTCGACTGCATGCGTAAGTATCTACTGATATGGGTGATTTCATTATTGCAGGTGCAACATTTAGACGAATTTAAAGTTTTCTACGAATAGAATAAAAAACATTTATAATAATTATAATGTTTGCAAGCGTACACACAGTAGTAAAAAAAAATAAACTCTAAGCAACACTAATTAGAGTTCACACAGGTCCACACTAAATAGTGTTGTTTTATAACACTACAATTAGAGTTAATTTGTAGTGTAATTTTCCCCAAGTAAGCAAGTATGATTTAACACTATAGCACTGAGGATAAAGTAATTTTACACTGTATTAAAAAGTGTTAATTTACCTAAAATCGTGTACTTCTACACTTCCTGGGTAAAATCCCACTTTTGTTCGTGTAAATTAACACTACTTTGGAAAAGTTCTAATTTTAGAAAGGTACTTTTACTCTTTTAGTGCAAACTTCTAGTGTAAATTAACACTATTATTTGAGTAAAACCTATTGGTGGTAGTGAATAAAACGAAAAGGTAAATAAAGAGAAACATTTATTTGGAACAAAAATCTATGACAATAATCAAAATCGGTGCCTTTTAAAATATAATTTTATATTTGAGTCGTATGGCTGGCTTAAGCAAAATGGTTCCTTAAAACGTAAAGGTTTTAGACCAATGCAATGTTTTACTGACTGTCAACTTGTAAGCAATGAATTATCTTGAGAATTCATCAGTAATCCATTTTTCTCTTATAAAAAATGGGTGATCCCATTGGTTCTCTACCAATGATACAGGCGGCTGTATGTCGGGGAAGTAAATCAAGTGTGTATGTATTTATATTATTGTTACAAGTACCCAAATACTGCCGTAAATTATTGATATATAATATAGGTCGGGTATGGACATCCTTTTAACATATTGGTATTTATTGAGTCTTAAGGCTTAAAGAAAAAGAAGTATAATACCAAAAAATAAGAATGTCCCCTTTTGGATTCACCCTAATTAAAATCTAACTGAACAAAAATGCCACACTTCCACAACGCGGTATCTCCGGATATGCACTGCGAAGGTAGATAGGTACCAACCAAACATTTTAAAACGCATTTCGGTTATTAGTTTTTTCAGTCTATTTTGCCACTATTGGTGTAATTTAACTTTAATTGTGATACAATGTGCACTAGTAGTGTAAAGAAAAAAGAGCTCTTAGTAACATCAAAACAGACAAAGAAATTGGCATGCACTGTAGTGTACATTTGGTCACTATTTAACACATTAAGGGGTAATAAACACTCGCATTAAGTTTTTCTACCCTTTTGATTTATTTTAATAATAAACAGTGTGAATGTACCAATGAATAATGTTCATATTCTTTAAATGTGTTTAATAAAGTTAATAAGCATTAAATGCTACCCAGTGTATTTTGTAGTGTAACTTATACACACAAATCAATTTGGCACCTAATAAAATTTACAGGATAGTAATTTAAAATGGGCTTTTTATATCAGGACTCCACGGACAGTGGTGATAAATTAAATGTCGCTATCGCAAAATCACCGTTGCTACTCGCTCCAAATGTAATACCAAATAATTTAAAATCACTTAACTAATTACGGGACATAAATGTGAATCTGCAAGTAAAATTTAATAAATCCCGTATTCAAGAAAATCAAAGATATCAATTACACTTAATTTACACAGCGTTATCAGTTTATATTCTTCACCTCGAGTTTTAAACAAAATAAGAATGTTTGAAAAGAAACCTTTTAAATTATTTCTTGTAAAAATAGTACATTATTTAACAGGCGGAGAAATCGCTTATTAAATACGAGCCCATGTACTATTTTTTTTCAAGCGTTAAATAATTCTGTACCCACTTACATTGAAATTCTCTAGTTTGCTACATTTTGTCGTTTGAAATATGTAATTATTATAGGTTATGTAGATGAATTTATTCTACAGTGACCTGTAGTTAGTTATTTACACTGATTTCGAGCTAAATGCGATAGATGGAACCACTCTTTCTATTTAATTTCAAAGCATTTTTATTATTTTACGGCGGTGTAAAAAATGTATTACTTTTCATACAAATAAAATTATTAAAATTAAATGTTAACTTTAAGAATATTTTAATTTTATATTTTGAACGTGTTTAAACAAAAAAACATCAAAATGTTTTATTATTTACAGTAATCTTAATTTGTATGTAAAATTATTTAAAAAAAGATTAAATTAGTTTCCTAAATTGCCTCCTATATTACTAACACTTTTTCATTTAAAATAGTGTAAATTTTGAACCAACCTCAATAATAATTGAAAAACTATTTAAACTATTTACCTTCAAACTATTGTAATATTGTAAAAATCTACCAACTACTTCAAAGATTTTATCAGATAATAATATTAGTTTGGTTGATGTTCTATAATATTAATTGAAATCCAAAATTTTAGTGTTTTGGTTGTAGCCAAAATGGGAACACTGGGATTTTTCGTGTTTTTTCTAGTTTTAGTTAATTTTAACGCAAACGCAGTTTTGGAGTTTGATAAATATGTGAATATACTGCAAAATACAGATGGTGTGTCCCAAAAATGTTTGGACCAAATTAATAGTTTGGATTTAGAAACAAAGGTCAAAAGTAAGTTTTAAGAGTTGATTTTTTGTACAGCAAATGATTGATTATCTGCTCTCTAAAAATGTATTAGCCAAAAATGACTGGTTACATATACAGTTATTAGTGGCTGTTTTTTTCACTTATAACATGGGATACAACATTTAATAGTCAATTCTTATGTAATATTGTCCCCTGAATCCGAAAATACTGTCAAAAATTTTGAAAGTAAAGCATTTTTTGAGATATAGTCAACTCCTTATTAAATGGAAAATTGACTATATCTCAAAAACTGGCTTACTTTTATATATTTTGATGACTTTTTCGGATTCAGGGGACAATTTTACATGGGAATTGACTACTAAATGTTCGGGATACAAATTGCTATTGACGAGAATTATTAGTGGCTGCTTTTCGCTATGACAATTAGTCATTTTTGACTAATTCATTTTTAGAGAGTACATAGCAAAAAATTTTGCCCGTGTAAATTTTTTGGTGTAGGGGTAAAAATATTAGAGTTGATTTGTAAGTGTAAAAGTCAACACTACAAAATACACTATAGGTAGCATTTAGTGCTTATTAGCTTTATTAAACACATTTAAAGAATATGAACATTATTCATTGGTACATTCACACTATTTATTATTAAAATAAATCAAAAGGGTAGAAAAACTTAATGCGATTGTTTATTACCCCTTAATGTGTTAAATAGTGACAAAATGTACACTACAGTGCATGCCAATTTCTTTGTCTGTTTTGATGTTACTAAGAGCTCTTTTTTCTTTACACTACTAGTGCACATTGTATCACAATTAAAGTTAAATTACACCAATAGTGGCAAAATAGACTAAAAAAATTGGTAATAACCGAAATGCGTTTTAAAATATTTGGTTGGTACCTTTCTACCTACGTAGTGCATATCCGGAGATACCGCGTTGTGGAAGTGTGGCATTTTGTGTTTTCTTTAAGCCTTAATACTCAATAAATACCAATATATTAAAAGGATGTCCATACCCGACCTATATTATATATCAATAATTTACGGCAGTTGGTCGGGTACTTGTAACATTAATAATATAAATACATACACACTTGATTTACTTTTATTTTCAAGCGTAATGGTTGTTATATTAACATATACCTATATTTTTATTAATATTATGGAAAACTTGTAAACGTGTTGTAAATCCCCGACATACAGCCGCCTGACGTCTCTTCACCAATAAGATCAGTGATCTTAGATCACCCATTTTTTATAACAGAAAAATGGATTACTGATGAATTCTCAAGATAATTCATTGCTTACAAGTTGACAGCCAGTAAAACATTGCATTGATCTAAAACTTTTACGTTTTAAGGAACCATTTTGGTTAAGCCAGCCATACGACTCAAATATAAAATTATATTTTAAAAGGCACCGATTTTGATAATTGTCATATATTTTTGTTCCAAATAAATGTTTCTCTTTTCCCTTTTCGTTTTATTCACTACCACCAATAGGTTTTACTAAAAGAGTAAAAGTACCTTTCTAAAATTATAACTTTCCAAAGTAGTGTTAATTTACACTGAACAAAAGTGGGATTTTACCCAGGAAGTGTAGAAGTACACGATTTTAGGTAAATAAACACTTTTTAATACAATGTAAAATTACTTTATCCTCAGCGCTATATTGTTAAATCATACTTGCTTACTTGGGGAAAATTACACTACAAATTAACTCTGATTGTAGTGTTATAAAACAACACTATTTAGTGTGGACTCTAATTAGTGTTGCTTAGAGTTGATTTTTTTTACTGTGTAGTAATGTTTGTTGGGTAAAAGTAGACTTGGTATTATTATATTTTAATGGGAACTTTCTCAGTCAAGAATATTATATCCATCATCCATCCAACAAAGTTTTTATAATTAATAAATTCCAATTGAGGGTTCTCAATAGTGTATTTTGCCTAATAATAATGACGAAACAAATACCAAAGACAATGTCTGCGTCGCGCAGTCAGATAAAACCAGATCTTTAAACACCTCCTAAAATTTACAGAATAATAGTTCAAAATGGTATGAGGAGACCGCGGCCAGCGGTCATAAATTAAATGTTGCTTTCGCACAATTGCTATTGCTACTTACTACAAATTTAATACGAAATAATTAAATATGACGTAAAATTAACTTAACTAATTACAGGACATATATGTGAATCTGGGAGTAAAGTTAAATAAATCACATATTCAAGAATATCGCTATCAAGTACATTAATTTTATATATTTAAATATTATTAAATATTTAAATGAAATCAAGTACAACCCTGAAATTTAGTAAATGTTTGATAAATTGAATGCAATACGAGATCGTTCATAAGTAGATCTACATAATTTTAAACAGCAAGATCATAAAAATAAAATTAAAATTGTTTTTAAATCTATATGTACATTTAAATGTACAGTCACTGACACACTATCAATTTGTCTTCAATAAAATAATTTCGAAATGATTTCTCTGTTTGGAGTTTTAGAATAATTCATTGAAAATGTAATCTGATAACAATTACCCACAAATAACAGATAATGACATTTTAGTTTTTTATGCTAAAACATTCAGATATATCTTAAATTTATTAATTAAAGTTGAAATTGTATATAGATAAAATATGTAAATTTATACCCATTAATTGTTAATTTTAACCAAATATTAACCAGATTTTATGTTAATCCAGGTCCACATAACTTTATGTTAATTTTACAACCAACTGTAATCTGTTAACTAATTTAATAAGTAGTTAGTAATTATAAAAAATATGTATAACAAAATAATAATAATAATTACAAAAAATTATGTTAAAATTTTACAAAATAAAATTAACAAGCTACAAACTCATGTTAACAAATCTGATTTAATAACCGTGTACCATGATTATTTTTAGTGTTTGATGCCAGTTCCAAATTAATATATCCAGGGATGTTACACACTTATCCAGTTGATATGGGCATATACGACGAATGCATTGCTTTGGACATCACGAAAAACAGTACTAGAACTTTGGGAAAACATTGTGTCTTCGTTGGCACTAATTTGTCAATTCCAACAAATGCTGTTGATTTGTTAAAGGTACTAAATTTTTTCCACTCAAAAAGTCCTTAGTAGTAGTCACAACTAAACTAGTCAAAAGACTTTATTTGATATTCTTATTTTAAAACGTTTACAAACTTCGAAAAATAGTCTTTACCTAATCGTAGATTTTGGTCACATATAGTAGACATGTTTACAAAACTTTTAATCAGAAACCAGACTTTATTTTTTGAAGGTTTTTGACGTTTCCTCAGAATTGCTTCTTCAGATCATCTGCAGGTTTCTGAGAAAGTGAAAAAACGCAGTTTTTTTAATATCTGAGGTTATATTACATCAAATTACACTGTTTAAAAATAATACTGAACCTTTTTTGATTTTTTTCAATATTAACTTCTAGATATCGTACTGATATGATACATGGGACAAAACTGCTAATTCCTATAGACATGTGTCCAAAAATGCTATACGCGAAATAATAAATTAATAACCATAAAAAAATTCCGTATTTTAACTTTTTCATTAAGCATTTTTAAGCACATGCCCATAGAAAGTTTTTTGTTCCTGTATTACGGTCATGAAGTATTAGTTAAACTTTATAGGTATATATATTTGTTATCAAAAACTTTTTTTAAGCATTCTAATAATGTTGTTGCAAAAGCTGCAAATGTAAATGGTTTCCAAAAAATTTTTGAAATTGCTGCTTCCTATTGTGTACCTGATCAATGTTCAGAAAAGGATCTTGACATTTTATTCAAACAATACGAACAAGGGGGTGTGGTAACTTTTAATTTTACTAAGGCAACTTGTAGCACAAAGGAAACTGGGAAGGAACTGGACGCTTGGGATTTTGGATTCATGTAAGTACTGAGTGTATTTTTTTTATTATTTTCTGAATTTTTTCGTGGTTTGTATTTGGTTACATTTTAATTTTATTTTCTTGTCAAAAGTTAAAAATAATATAAACCAAACTATTTCAACCAAAATATCGCAAAACAAAATGGTCAGTATTAGTTTTTAAAATCCTTTTTAATTTCAGAACTCTATTGGCCATCATTGGATGTCTTATTATTATAAATACTACATATGATATATATCAGGATTGGTTTTCATGTAAGAATAAACTTAAATTATTATATTTCCAATAAAATGGACAACTGACAAATGTATCTTAATGTATAAGCAACAAATGGCAAAGACCAATTACATAATGTTATTAATATGAGATACCTACTCCACAAAGAATCTAATTATTCCCTCACTTTTATAACCTAATGCTGCTACGATGCGTATACACCTAAAATGAAAATACAGTACCTATAGATAATATGTATATGGGTAACTCATTAAAACTTTTCGAATAAAAAAGTTCGAGTCTTTACAATTTTATTATTTCAAACTACTAATTTTGAGTTAGCCCAATATTTTATTGGGAGTCACTCCTACGAAGTGGGATATATAGTTGGACCGTCCAAGTTGGACGATTATAACGACCGAAATTAACGTTGTTAAAGAGTACAGTAGACATTGACAAAAGTCTCTTGCAAGCATTTGTTGAATTGGAGTTACTTCAATGGTTGCGAATAAATTTAGATTAAGAAACTTCCTTGACTATATCAATCCATGTTTCGCAGATTTTACTTTACTGTATTTTAGTGCCGAAACAGAATGTTTTGATTGCATTCTCTCTGTACACAAATGCACAAAAACTGGTACATATAGGAAAATCATCAAAAGAACAGATCCAAGTTTTTCATGGGCTAAAGTTTATCAGTATGATGTGGATTATTGCTGGTCATGGTTTTGTAGCATTTCAAATACTTCCTGTAATTAATCCAATGGATGTCTCGGCCGTAAGTTAATAAATTAATTTTAATGAAAATATTATACTATTTTTTTAGTGGAAAACCAATATTTATAATCAATACATAACAGCTGCCCCTTTAGCAGTTGATACTTTTTTTTATATATCTGGGTTTTTACTACCATACATGTATATAAAAATGTTTAAAGGAAAGGATTTTCTATATCAACTTAAATCAGTGCCTATGAGTTTCGTTCATAGATACATAAGGTAATGAGAGTTCAGCAAAAAGGCTTCTTATAGAATTTATTTTGTAGATTAACCCCTGCTTTAGCCATGATGTATTTAAGCACAATTACTTTAATGAGACGTATTGGAGGAGGTCCCATTTATGACAAAAACGTTAATGCATTTGTAACTAGCTGTAGAAAAAATGCTCTATCATTTTTTTTCTATTACCAAAATTATTATAACTATGACGATCTTGTAAGTTGTAGGGTCCTACAGTAAAGAGAAAATGCAACAGATTTAAAAACCCACTTTACTCTACCAGTTTATTTTACTCATACAAATATTACCTTTTTAGTGCATGACCCAAACTTGGTATTTATCGGCGGATATGCAGATGTTTTGGTTGTCCCCCATTATCTTATTACCAACTGCATATTTTGTAACGAAAAAATACAAAGCAGTTATGTTATCATTGATAAGTTTTAGTATTTTTACTGTTATTTTACCAATGATTATTAAGTTTATTTATCAAGATTATAAAAAGTAAGTATTCTAAAAAATGGTGTTAGTAGAAGCTATTTTACTTTATCTGTTTCTTTTTTAGTGATTATGATACTCATTCAAGGTTGTGTAATTATATTATTGGTTTTACCTTTGGTGTTTTTATGAGGGAAAATATTGACAAGCCCTTCATTTTTAAGAAAAATGTAAGAATCTTACCAAAATGACCTACTTGGTGTAAAAAACGCAATCCTTATATCAAGTTGGTCTAAGTTTATCCGTTTTGCAAAAAATAATTTCAAGCCATATGGTTTTTCAATTTAATAAAATAGGTATACTGTTTTAAAGTAAATATTATTTACTAAATACCAAATAAAGTACTTAATTTTAGATTTTATGTTAATGTTTTAAATTATGGGTTTTCAAATAAAATATCTTGTTTTAAAGCCTTGAAGATCATTAGCTTCCTTGTCTTGGCACATTTCCTGCACAGTGCAAAAAGAAAGATTTAATTTTAATAAACTTTGTTTTAAATTTTTTGCTTTGGAAAATTAATCATTCACTTATTTTTTAATTTCTGTTTGGCGCGTCTTGCCACCCATCTAGGAATTGCGTTTTTTCGCGCTCAGTGTAACTTTTTTTAAATTTAAAAATAATATTATTTTTTTAGAAATATCTGAAAAACTTTTTACTATGGTGCATCGCTCTAGGTTCTATGTACGTTCTAGTTTACTTAAACGGTTGGATATACATCGGTAATGGTACATACGCCGGTAAAACGGTAATTGAATCCCTGATGAGGCCCATATGGTGTTTGGGCCTCACGTGGATCGTATACTCATGTTTCCATGGATATGGAGGTGTGGTTAACTGGATTTTGACCAGACCGATTCTGCAATTTGGAAGTAGATTGAGTTACTGCATGTACCTTATGCATGGTAGTGTTATAGCACATAATGTTATGATGTTCAGGCAGAAGGAGATTTTTAGTGACTGGAGAGAGGTAATATGAGTTTTCCAGTTTAAAATGCATTTTGGTAAAAATATTTTTGTTTCAGTTCTATTTATGGTGTGGTTACTTAATTGTAACTCTAATGGTAGCATTGGTTTGGAGTTTGGCGTTTGAGTCCCCAATTATAATTCTTGAAAAAGTTATATTCGGTGCAAGTGGAAAGAAAAAAGAACACCCCACACCCCCTGCGAAAAAAACTATTCAAGCCTAATAAAACAAAAACTAAAAAATGTATATATATGTATTTTAATAAATAACTTATTTTAATTGGTTTATCACTACATCAAGAAAAATCGTGTCGTCCTTGGTATACTTTTCCTGAAACAAAACAGCGTGCGTGATGAAAACAAATGAAGACGACGATTCCTGTGGTTCGTCTGCTTCATCCCCTGGTCCTTCGAGCCTGGTTAAAATTTGTTTTACCACGTTTTTGGGCTAAAATATTTTTTGTATTATTGTATTAAAAACTAATGCTTCTTACAGTATCTAGGTTTTCCTGGTCCCTTAAAATTATATTACCCTCAATTTGACATGGCCATTTCAGTAAAGAATCATAATCTCCTTTGAGAACTTCCAGGGATATCAAAGTGTTCCGGTCCCGCCATTTTTTTAAACCGTTCAGGTAAAGTACCAACTAAAAATATTTTATTAGGAACTTTATCATGAAATTTATATTATAATTTAACTCTTATTTTGTATCCATATTCGTGTGAATAAAATATGGGGCTCTTATAGTAATAGTTTGTTTCTTTGCTGGTCTGCAACTTTGACTTGACATTGGAAACTTTCCATAATAACCTTCCTACAGTAAATTCCTTATCTTGCGTTGAACTTAGATTCTCCACGTCTCCTTTTAACACTTCAATCTCTTTTCTCAGCAAAGAATTTTCACGTTCCATAATTTCAATTTTTTCCTCGGTCCCTGAAGCGATTTGACTTGTTGCTCTCAAGTCAAAAAGTACATTCGTCAGTTTTGAGCGTACTTCATCTACTGAACTTTTTAGACTGTCTATATTTTCTTTTACTTCCAAATTGTCATCTTTATGTAGATTAATAATTGTCATTATGTTTGCGATTTGTTCTTCGAACTTTTTGGTGAGATTATCCGTTAAATTCCTTGTGTAATTTTGGTCTCTAACTATGTTATCTCTCAGTATGTTCATATTCATTTGAAGCACATCCAAGAATTTCAATTTTTCTTGTACGTTATACAAAGTGGCGTCTGAATTGCTTTTGGAGCTTTGATAAAAAGCAAAACTGTCTTGTAATTTATTCAGCAACATTTCTGTGTCTGCCTTCCACTGTGAAAACCCTCTGTTTTGATGTTTAACTTGACTTAACTCAGCACCGAACTGCTTAAAGGCATTTACAAGCTTGTCAAAACTTTTCATAGGGGGTAACTCAACGGAGTTGTAAGAATTATGCCGTTCTCGACTTTCATGAACTTCAGCATTGGTTATCACGATGTTCCTACCATAATTTCTATCTAAAAATCCAGGAAAACATTATAATTACATAACTCTACTGTTTTACTTGCCTAGAGTGGTTGGTAAGCTCATAGGTCCTAGTAGGTCTAGATTGGCATTGCTTCTAGATTTTGGCATGGATTTTTGTGATTGGTTTATACAACCGCTTTTATGTCTTGGCATATCGCATCTGGCTACATATGAACCACATTTGTATGGACAAGGCTGAAGGATTTTTGAGCAAACTGTTGTGTGTCCCTAAAAATATACCGGATTTAAACAAATGATGAAGTGTTAGGTGAGTGCCTAAACCAAAGTCTAATTACACTAGTTTACAAAATCGAAAAAAAAATTCTGCCCACCATATCCCATTATAATTTTCCCATGTATTTTGACCACTAAATACGAAAATCACACTCATTTTTTTTTATGAAAGCGTTTTTGAAATATGAATTTTCAATTGTTTTTTTTTTCAATTTTCGGAGGTGTTTTTGAGTTTATCTTGAAATCTAATTGATCGATCTATCTTTCCCAGAAAGATGTAAATTTTCGACCTCGATTTTTGTAAAAAAGGACTTTTTCAACTTCATAAAATCGCCAGTATCGAACTACTGAGCCGATACCAAAACTATACAAGAGAAAGTTGTAGATCGATTAATTAGAACTCGAAGTATACTCTAAAACTTCACAAGAACACCATAGTGAGACATGGTGGGCAAAATGGCTGTAAACTAGTGTTATAGAACTAAGATTGACATCTGATGGGTTTTACGCATAGACAATGGTTTTACGTTTGAATTTCAACAGAAGGCATGGAAATATTGTATAATGAGTTGCATACATACAAACATAAAACTGGTATTAAAATCCATTTTTTTTATTTAAACCACAACTAACCAATAACGATAAAATTTAGTAATAAACGTTATCATATTTATAATAATATAATTTAAGCTACTGATAAAAATGTCTAAACATTCAGGAAGACGGAAATAAATAAAAAACAAAATAAAACTTATAAATAAACTTACTTCTTGTGTTTCATTTTCAATAACTTTGTTACAAAAATAACATGTAAACGGCATTTTACTTTTGGTAGTGAAAAAATTATCCATACATTGAAACAACCTGTGTGAATTTACAATGTAAATATTTGGGAGATTAGATATGAAAAACTGATAATTTGTTGTAAATTCGATTTCATTTTAACACAGTTTCGCTTATTACAATTATTAAATTTCCAAATTATTATCTTTGTCCAACTCTAGCTTACATTAAGCCATCTCTTTAATTTTGGAAACAGATAAAAGTCATTGAGGTCCAAATCTGGAGAATACAGTGGATAAGGAAGAAATTCATAGCCAAATTTAATAATAAGGATGTTCTACGAATTCATGGAAACATAATATGTACGAGGTGTGTTCAGAAAATATCGGGAATTTTCGTTTTTTGAAACAAATATTTATTTATTTGTCTACATTAATGTTGTCGCCTTTAAAATAGTCCCCATTAGATATTATGCACATGTGCCAGCTCTTCTTCCAATACTCTAAACACTTCTAAAACTCGATCTTTGGGATAGCCTTTAGTTCTTTCAGCGATGCGCTTTTAATGTCATCTATGCTTGCAAAACGACGGCCCTTTAAGGTTCTCTTATTTTTGGGAATAGGAAAAAGTCAGACAGAGGCATGTCTGGCGAATATGGAGGCTGGGGCATTATTACAGTATTGGTTTTGGCCAACAATTTTGTTAAAAATTTAACAATTTTAGAACAAATTTTGCTGCCACGCGTTTCATACCCAAACATTCAAAAAAATTCATGGGATGAGCCAATCGATATACCAACATCATCAGCGACTTCTATGATGGTTTATAACTATTTGTTTCACTTTTTCCATGTTTTTATCGGTTGTTAATGTGCTTGTGCGTTCGGGGCGTTACTCATCTTCAACGTCTTCACGGCCATCTTGGAAACTCTTATACCACTTGTAAACTCTTGTTTTACTTATAGCAGACTCACTATAGGCCTTTGTTAACATTTCACAGAATTTATTTCAATTTTTAAGCAACATTGGATACAAATTCTTTGATCCATTTTTTTTAACGAACGAAAAATCGCCGAGCTCATAAAACACGTCTAACCTCAGCGGCTGCCACAGACAAAGTAAACAATGGAAACAGCTAAAGTTTTTATCATACTTCGGGGGCATGTATACCAACATAATAAAGAAAATTTTATGACAACCAGGCCCTCCGAAGCCGCGAAATTTAACAATTCCCGTTATTTTCTGAACACACCTCGTATATTTATGGATATATAATATCTATATATATATATATATATATATATATATATATATATAATACATAATATAATACCCGTTTTTTGTTTTTTGCTAACTAATATGTGTCCTTTTAAATATAAAATAATTGTTGATATTTCGCAAAAGTATTATTTTACTATTAAATGTTTAGATAAACTAATATTTGAAAATTATAGGGTGTGTAAAGTTATTTAACTCTATAGATAAGTATAATCTGAATATTCGAGATAAGTTTTTATTAACGATTGCTTTAACACAAATACACAATGGTGGGGAGACGATATATTCGTAATACGGTTTAACTGAAATACACAAAACAGCTGTAAGCAAAACTCATTCAAAGTAAATCGGCGTCGCGTTTATATCTACGTATTTTAAGCATTTGCTTATCCTTAGTTTTAAAATTAACATCTACAACACGCGCCTACAGTGTGCGCAATAAATAAAACAGTTTATCTGTATTATAATCGATAAAAATAAAAGTGAAAATCAACTAATTAAAACAGTAAGTTTGCTTTCATTTTTTGTTTAATTTAAATTATAAAATATTGAGTTTACCAAGGTTTTATAAAATATATTGGTTAAACAGAAAAATAAATTTTATAAAATGTCAATATAATATTAATTAACAAAAACTAATAAGGCCACCTTGACTGTAGTAAAAAGTATTGAGAAATAATGTAAAAAATTAAAAATTTTGTACATACATAGATATTAAATATGAATTTTTACACAAAGGTCTTGTTTCATTTTGGGAGTTCATTAACATCAATTTGTAATTTATATTTATTGTCACGAGTATTTAAAAAATTTTGACCCTTACATATATGATATAAATTAAATTTAATATGTATGTTTTTGTAAGACAAAATATTAATATAAATAAATATATAAATTTTAGGTTGCAAAAAATTATAAGAAAATAATAAAAATTAAAAAACAAATTTGCAGTGTACCATAAATTAAAAAAATAAAAGGACAAATATCCAAATTTTTTTAAATTTTCAAATTTCTCGAATTTACAAGATTTTCAGATTTTCTAAAAATTCAAAAAATTATTTTTTTTTTAATTCTTATATTGTCACCCATAATATAACAAGATTTTTACGAGTCCGCAGGACGAGTGAAATGTGCTGCTTCGGTTTCAATGAGTAAATATCATCGATAATTAATCATATACATATGTATATACGAGTTATATTTAGTGAGAAAATATAAGGAATTTTAGGATTTAACGAATTGTCAGTTTGACATTTGAAATTAAAATGTGCTTTAAAATATAAAAAGACTTTAATAAACCTTATTTATTCAAAGTTACCTTAATTTTATTATCGTTTACACCAACCCATCGATCTTTTAGAGTTTATAATTCATTATTTTAATCATTTAACAAACACAAATGTCAAATAAAGAAAAGTGTCAAAATCCTTAGCAACGTGTAAACAAGGTGATAATAGTTATTTATGTCATTAGGTTAAGAAGTAAGGCTTTTTGTGCTAAGCTCAAAGTTTGAAGGCCGACGCGTAGCGGAGGCCTACAATTGAGCGAAGCACAAAAAGACACTTCTTGGCCGAATGGCATACAACATTTTATCTTCAAAGCACTTTATATAGGTCAATTTAATTCAACATGAAAGCGCCCTAACCTCACTTTTTTTAATCTCATTTATTTATTAGCTAAAGATTACATTAAATGTACAATAATTATTATTCCTTTTAGAAGCAGTAATAGTTTGACAATACCTAACTACATGATTTAAGTAGAAATGGATTTTTGTAAGAAAATGGTTTACTTACCCTCTTGCTATTACATTGAATTCAATTAATTGTTTAATAAATAGGTATCTAATTTCAATTTGTTTGCATTTTTATTAAAAAAATAGGTAGTTTGGAATGTTTACGCTGTGTTTAACATTTAATTTTACTGAAAACTTAAAGCAAATTAAAATTTAAAGATATTTAAATCGTAGAAAAAGAAAACACAACTGTGAAACGTCAAATTGCAATGTCCTAACCTCTCTTTTTGTTTTATTATTCATATTTAATTTTACAATAATTTAATGAAAAATATTAAACATTAAAATGTTATAACAGTAAAACAAACAAATTAGTGCTTATTATAAATAAATTAAACCAGTTTAGTACGTTAATTTCTTAGAAAAGGATTAATTTGTCAAAACAATACCCCTAGCGAGAAAAAATCGAACTAATTACTTGCCTCATAAAAATTTTTATCGGCCTAGGCCATAACAAGGTATTTCTTTATCGAATGTTGACAACAATAAAGTTTAAATTATAGACCGCGTGGAGATAAAAAATATTGTCGCTGTGATAAAATGCGTAACTATGGAATACTGGCATTTTATTGGTTCTAATTATAATGAATTGTATTGTCCAAGATTATTTTTAAAATTTGCAGAGTGACCTAAACTTTTAAATTTTTAAATTTCGTGCGTAACAGTAGCTTAAATTTAAAAAATGGTTGGACAAAATCGCACAGTGATATAAATTTAAAAAATTGTACAAATTTCCACAATTTTTAAAATATACAAAATTTTCATAATTTTAAAATTTTCTAAATTTACAAAATTTTCTAAAATTTTTATATTGTCCAAAATTATTAAATTTTGTAGAATTAACTTTGTAATTATTCGATTGGCTAAATTAACAAATTATTAAATTTTGATTTTTGAACAAATCGTATTCTATAGAATAACAATGTATAATCTATGATCACATCAAGATGTCATATTTATAAACAATAAATATTTATTGTTAAAATTGTATTTAATAAAACATGTTTCTGAACTTTATTCAAATTAAACCTGATAATTTTATATTAAATTTGAACCAAAATTTAAAAAAATATTTTTATAAATTTCAATAAAAACATCCTAAAATGTCATGTTTTTGACCTTTGTTATCAAATTTTACACGTTTAAAAATAATTTGCAATTTAATTAATTTCGGTTAACCAAAACATTAAATAATAAATTCTATGAAAAAAACATTAAAAAACACAACAAATAAATTAAATATGTAGTAAATCTTTGTTTTGTTGTTAACCAAATTAAAAATATGTTTTTGTTGACAACATTTGCCGTGTAATTCTCAAAATTACCGACATGATTCAACAAAGTAAATGTGTCAATGATTTTTTTCCTCAATACATAAAATCAATACGCGGAAATATCTTAATAAATAGAACAATGTAATCTCATATTGCTTTTATGTGTTATTAATCAATCTTAATTAACAAATATTTTATGGCTTATCTGCATGGTCAATTTTTATAACAGATAAAACAAATATACAGTGTTGAAAATTCAGAGAGAGAAATGGACAAAGCGATTACATCAATCACAATACATTCGTCTCTCTCTTACTCGTTGCATATATTTTGTTTTATATTTAATCTGTTATAAAATCAATATGAAAATTTCCTTTGCAATCGATATGATATTACATGTTCCCATTATCGACATCTAGTTTTTCGATAAAAATTAGCCAAAAAATTGTTTGTTCTTTATTCTTACCACCAACCAGCAAATCAAATAAAATCAAAGTTACCTGTGTAATAAGAAGTGGGATAAGAAATTAGTTGCCTGATATATATATACGAGGTGTGTTCAGAAAATATCGGGAATTTTCGTTTTTTGAAACAAATATTTATTTATTCGTCTACATTAATGTTGTCGCCTTCAAAATAGTCCCCATTGGATATTATGCACATGTGCCAGCTCTTCTTCCAATACTCGAAACACGTCTAAAACATCGATCTTTGGGATAGCCTTTAGTTCTTTCAGCGATGCGCTTTTAATGTCATCTATGCTTGCAAAACAACGGCCCTTTAAGGTTCTCTTTATTTTTGGGAATAGGAAAAAGTTAGACAGCTGTCTAGAGGCATGTCCGGCGAATATGGAGGCTGGGGCATCATTACAGTATTGTTTTTGGCCAATTTTTTTTTCAAAATTTAACAATTTTAGAACAAATTTTTCTGCCACGCGTTTCATACCCAAAACATTCGAAAAAGTTTCATGGGATGAGCCAATCGATATACCAACATCATCAGCAACTTCTCTGATGGTTTATAACCATTTCTTCCACTTTTTCCATGTTTTTATCGGTTGTTAAAGTGCTTGTACGTTCGGGGCGTTCGTCATCTTCAACGTCTTCACGGCCATCTTGGAAACTCTTATACCACTTGTAAACTCTTGTTTTACTTATAGCAGACTCACTATAGGCCTTTGTTAACATTTCACAGAATTTATTTCATTTTTTAAGCAAAATTGGATACAAATCCTTTGATCCATTTCTTTTAACGAACAAAAAATCGCCGAGCTCATAAAACACGTCTAACCTTAGCGGCTGCCACAGACAAAGTAAACAATGAAAACAGCTAAAGTTTTTATCATACTTCAGGGGCATGTATAGTATACATGGGGCATTCCACGTTACTCGGTAATTTTTGTCCCGCCCGTCACAATTAAAAATTGTGAGTAAAAACCACAAGTTATAAAATTAATATCTTAAAATATTATTTTTATTGTTCTTATAACTTATTAAAAGCATAATAAAACAATATTTTTAAATAAATTTTATAACGTGTAGTTTTTACTCACAATTTTTAATTGTGACGGGCGGGACAAAAATCCCCGAGTAACGTGGAATGACCCACATGCCCCTGAAGTATGATAAAAACTTTAGCTGTTTTCATTGTTTACTTTGTCTGTGGCAGCCGCTAAGGTTAGACGTGTTTTATAAGCTCGGCGATTTTTTGTATACCAACATAATAAAGAAAATTTTATGACAACCGGGCCCTCCGAATCCGCGTAATTTAACAATTCCCGTTATTTTCTGAACACACCTCGTATATACATATGTTCTGCTTTAGGTTTCCACGGGCGTTATATGTATTAGTGGTTTTTCGGGATCTGCTCCGTGTTGTTGGTTTTTGGTTCTTAAAAGTACCGAAACGTCGTCAGACATGCGGTTCTATATAATAATTTAATGTTAATCATAGAAATAAGAAATTGCATTAAACAACGAGTTTCTCATTGTTGGCATTTGATTTCCCCATACCGCACGTGCCTAACGTGTGATAACTTTTCACTTAAATATATTTAGTAACAAGGTAAAGTTTATTTATAATTTTTATCACAAAGAAGTGTGCAAATGTATACAATTTTCTTCTCATTGTGGATTGATGAAACATCAGAGTATATGACAATTTAAATATTTAATAAGTAGGTTGAGTTATAATTTAAACAACCTGTTCAAACGTATTATTTTTGTAATTATCAATAATATTATTGTAGATAGAATGTAAAGTAATATTAGTTTTATGGAAAACATGGGAAATAATTATAGCCTATTATATTTGTACAAAAAAATTAGCAATATTTATTATAATGATGTCTATATTAATTTAAATGATTTAGGAGTTTCTTTAGATAATTTTAATAAATTACAACATAAAAAATGTTAACATCAATTTGTTGATATTTTTCATAATTTTTCAAAGATTTTATAAAATTCTTTATTTATTACAGAAACCCGGAAATGGACCAAACCTCAAATGGAAAAGTAACCCACATAACAAAAGAACCAATTAAAAGACGAAGACTACGGGTGGGGGACCCCGATTTCGAGCCCCCCGACGGAGGGTGGGGATGGTTTGTTATATTCGCTTGTGGATTTTCAAACGTAAGAAAAAAAACATAAAAATACCCATACCTAAACCACGTGTTTTTTTGCAGTGTTGCATATTTCCGATGTTCCAACAATTCGGGCTGATTTTCCGTGAGAAATTTGAATATTTGGGCATCACAACCACGCAAACAACAACCATAATTAATTTGAATTTGGCCTTCAACGCATGCGTGGGTGGGTAGGTTGACATTTTTCCAGCTTTGAAGTTGGTGGTAAAGTAAAACCATAAAAATATGCTATGTTGTATATGAAAGTAGAAAAATTTGATTTTTTTGTTTTTAATGGTTTTTATGTTTTTTTAATTAATTAAAAATCCTAAAAAGTGCAAAAAATCGCCCGTGACTAAAACATGTTGCTAACTTCAGCCCGTGACTAAAGCGCCATAAAGCCATAGCTTGTTAATGTGTATTTAAAAGATCACGATAATGTGGGTGTAGACAAAAATATTTCTAAACACACAAAACCAAAAAATATTTATTTTAAAAATTACAGAAAAGATATTAAACAAAATAAATAAAACCTAACAAGAATAACAAAATATCTTTAATATATATTATAAATAGAAATTCTAATATTGTTTTTCAGTTAAAAATAACAAAAAATAAACAAAATATTCAAAAAAAAAAAAAGTAAAGAAATATAAATAATTTTTGGCAATATTATAAAATCGTAGTACAAATTTTTAGATTGATTGTGATAAAAAATGTAAGACACGTTTTTGAGAGACCTAAAATATTTTAGTATTCTAGACTTGTTTGTTTAATCAAATCATCAGGGACAATGTATAGTGATTCGTATCTAGTTTAAGCATCAAATACGTACAATTAGTCCCAAAATAATATATTTCAAGTTGTAAAAAGATTATTTCATACAATTTACATAAATAATATCTTTCTCATTTTATTTTTAGCGCTTTTAAATGGCCCTATATATAGAAAATTCAGCTACAGGCAAGTCGCTATGTTTGGATCCATTTTGGTAGCATCATCTTTATTTATTACTGCGTATTGCACATCTTTTTATTCACATGTGTTTTTCTACTCCATGTGTTATGGTAAGTTGCTTGAAGAAAAAATAAAATTTTGCTTTCAATTTATTTTGCCAAAATTTGATTTTATAAGAAACAAATTTGGATGATCCAAAAATTTTAGATAAAAACAAATTAGGTTGACATAGCTGATTAAATCTCTGGAATAAATATCATAAATTAAATTGTCAGCACTTGATTATGAGATAAGTTTTATGTAAGTGAAGTCAAAACAAAATAAAAAAGTTAAACCTATTAAACCTGTTATAACATGATTGATTTTGTATATATCTTTTCGTAATAATATTAGGTAAAAATGACAAAGAAATGTTTTGAACAATACTTAAAAAATGGTGGATGCGCCGGGACCAAGTGTTTATTTCATTAAAATTTAAAATAGGTACACTGAAAAAATTATTTTGTAAAATTACTATAACTATCGCGGGTTATTTTTTGCCAAATACTATCATAGTAAATTTACTAGCGTATTATATTTTTACTATTAGTTATGTAAAAATAACTGTAGTAATAACGCATTTTGTTTGTAAATTTAATAAAGTTTTGTTAAATAAACATTACAACATAAAAAGTTCTTTAAAATTCATTTGTACTTATACAATGTTTATAGTAAAAATATTAATTGGTAAGTAAAAATACTGAATATTGTATAAAATTAACAACAGTTTGCAAAATAACATTAATAAAATGACAAAACTTTGTAAAAATAGAACATTATTTTATTTTTACCATGATATTTCCATTATTATTGCTATTTAAATTTACTAATTATTGTGTAATTTTACCCCTAATTTTTTCAGTGTACTCATTGTTTTTGTTATTATCTAGGTAAAGGTTAAATTTGGTGACTATAGAATATTAATTATAAGTTCATAAATAAAACAATTCTTTTCATTTTATTACAATTTTTTTAATGTAAACAAAGCTTAACGTCATTTTATTGCTAGATAAAACTATGTTTACTAAAATTAATCGTGTCACATTGTGATCTTTAATACCATGTAGTATGAACTGTCATTTTTATCAAAAAATATCTAGACCATGTCTGATATGCTACATAGTAAAGTCGGGTAACATGGTAAAAAAATATATAGAATATAATCTGTTTTTGGTCCCCCCTAAAATGAAAAAGACTTGTAAAAAGGCTTGGCCATACTTTAATAAACGAAAAATACATTTTAACATCTTTGTACAAAGTAGCACAACTGGTTAAATTAACGTTAAATTTACGTTCTGTCTGGTTAATTTACTTAAGTTATATTGTACTATAACGTTAAATTAACCTTAAATTAACGTTATTTTGTAATAAGTGGGGAATAAAAATCATGGTTAATTTAACGTTATGTTAAGTAAATTTAAATTCTTGGTTAATATACCTGTCGGTTAAAAAAAGTTAAAATTTGGTAATTTTTGGTTAATTTTATCCTTTTTTGACTGCTTTTTAACTCTTTAGTCAACTTAAACTAAAGTGAAAAAACCAACCATTTTAAGTTTATTTTAACTTAATATAGTTATAATTTACCAAGTAGGTATATTATACTACACCAAGTATGCATAGATCTATGAGTTTTAAGATTTTAAATAAAATGTCTCCCCTGAAGGGGGCATTTGTTTTTTCTGATGAAATGGCTTATAATACTTTTATATTTTAAACGCGCTCAAAAAAGAATAGGAAATAAAGAAAATAAAAATTTAAAAAAAAATATTTTTTTGCTTATTTATTTTTTATTTTACTTAAAATTGATTTAAAATAATACTATTTTTTATTATTGGTTTATTTAAATTACCTTAAGGTAATTTAAATAAAATCAAAAATAAAAATTAATGGCATTTCCTTTTGTAAAATGAACAGCAAGCAATATGGCGATTATAGGATGCTTTTACTAATTGGTTATTTAACCAATATAAATTAACCTGCAAGTTTATTTAAACCATTTAGTTATTTCCTTGTGTTTAAGTTAACTACTTTATTTACCCATCAGTAATTTATAACTCTTTGGTTTTGGTTTCAATTTGGTTACATTTGACACATTATAGTTAAAATTTTCATTATAACACTATAACAAAGATTAAATATACTCTTTAGAGTATATTTAATCTTTAATCTTTGACTATAATAAGAACACAGAAATGATTAAATGAATAAGAAATAAAACCCAAGAATAAGCACACAAAACACAAAGCCAACTGGTATTATTTTTCTATGTAGGTAACAATGAAAACTGCAAAACCATCACTTTTTTAACGAGTTGGTTGATTAACGTTAATTTACCATTTAGTTAAAATACATTTGGTAAAATGCAACTTGTTGGTTAAAAAATATACTCAAATTAACCAAAACTGTGGTTAACTTACCAAAAGGTTCAATTTATAGTTAAAATGAACCAAAATATAACAAGAAAATTAACTACTCTTTAACAGTTTTATTGGTTAAAACTTAAAGTTAATATAACGTTATATAACTTCTAAAATAACCTACTTATTAAGTAAGGTAAATTAAGGTTATTTTAAAAGTTACAATTAACTAAAAATTAACCATTTATTTAACTTGGAAGTATTGTTTTACTCATCAGTTAGTTTTAAAGTTAAATTATAGTAAAAAATAACTTTTAAATTAACTCTTAAGTAATAGCAACTAGTTGGTTAATTTAAAGGTATTTTTTTAGTTTATAATAACCGTAAAAAAAACTAATTGGATAATTCAACTAATTGGTTAAAAACCTGAGTTAAAAAAACGTCATTTAACTTAGATTTCGGTTAATTTACTTTTAATACTAGTTATTTAACCGTTTGTGCTACTTAGGGTAGTGCTAAAAAATGTATAAAACCTAAAATCCTCCATACTACTTGTGTACTTCAATATTTTTTTAGGTTCTGGTATTGGTATCACCCAGGCAGCCAACTGCCTAGCCCTAAACACATACTTCAAAAAACGCAGAAGAATAGCCACCGGCCTGTCATGGACCACAACAGGTCTAGGGCCTATAGTGTGGCCCTACATCATAACCTACCTCAAAGAACCATACGGAATGGAGGGAACGTTGATGATATTTTCAGCGTTTTCCCTACACGGTTTCATGTGCGCTTTAATGTTACACCCTGTAGAATGGCACACCAAGTATAGGGATGTCGATAAAGACCCCGAGGCAGCGAAATTGCTGGTGGGTGGGGATGATATGGATCCTCGACCGTTGAGTAAGGCTAAATCTAAGTCTAGGAGTATTTTCTCGAGTCAGGTTATTTATAGCAATGACGATCCTGTGTATCAAGGTTGTGAGATTCATGACACGGGAACGCCCAATATACTTAAAGGAAATGAGTGGTACTCACAAAATATATCGCAGGTTGGATCGAGAGTTTCTCTATCTTCTAATAAGATGTCAAAACCTAATTCAACAATGCCATCTAAGAGACCTTCTTACAACAATCTTTTTGATGCTAGGTCAAAGAAAACATCAAATGTGAACTTGAGCGTTGACGGTAAACGAGAAAGAAAACGTTCTGTTAACAGAGCTCCAATCAGAGAGGACATCGAAGAAACCTTCAAACAAGATAATAATTACTTGCAAGTCTATGCCAGCGAAAAAGACGTACTGAAAACCGCGGCCAAAAAACTCGCCGAGTATAAAGAAGAAGAGGACAAAAAACAAACAGAAGTAATCGAGGATGGTAAACCACGAACGACATGGGAAAAAATCGTCGATGTATTCGATTTAACGTTACTTAAAGACCCAGTGTTTTTGAACCTGATGATAGGTATCATCATCGCCAATTTTGCCGAGTTAAACTTCTCCATTCTTACACCCATGGTTCTTAAACAATTTAAATTCTTCGAGTATCAGACAGCCACTTACATGTCGCTGTTGGGTGCTATGGATCTCGTTGTCAGATTCCTTGCACCTTTTGCAGCGGAGAAATTGGACTGGAGCAACAAGGTGTTCTTCCTCATCGGGGTTATGTCCATGGCACTGGGCAGAGTTGGTAATATAGTCTATATAAATAAAGGATGAGTTTGCTGACGTTTTATACAGTTTTAGTTCACACCCAAACCTACGGGGTAGGTTTATTCACAGCTGCATTGATTGGAGCTGGAAAGGGACTAAGAACTGTATTCATGGCTCTTATTGTACCTCAGTATGTACCTATACAAAGATTACCAGCTGCTACAGGTTTACATCTAGCTACCAGTGGTATACTTTTTATTGCAATTGGACCTGTAGTAGGTATGTATTTTTAAATAATTATTTGTTATTATCATAATACTCTTGACCGTCTGATTTCCAAGTAAAAAGTTATTAAAGTTGCTAAGACTACACGGGATGTTATCGTTTATTATTACTTAACTGTGTTGTGAATGCTAATTTATATGCCACTTCTACAATGTATAAGTGCATACGAGACAAAAATTTCGGTGAAAAACAAAAAAACGCGTTTTAAATGAAACACCCTAGTGCCCAACCAAAATTATCAATCTATCATTCTCGTCTAGAAGATCCGGCAACACTGGATTACGAAAACCTGATTATCTGGTACCTATATTTGGTTTTATTTATTTGGTAACATAATTTCGTTTTTAAAGTAATTTACTCGTGGGTATTAAAAAAAACACAATTATATTGTTATTTTTTTTAATATTTAGACCATCCTTCTACCTTCTATAGTTTTATTCTCTTTGTTTTCTGCTCTTCTCTTTCTATTTTCGCTACATTTAGCATTAGCACCTTTTTCTATCGTTTTAAAAACTCATTTTTAGATTTTAAATAACACTGCAGTGCTGCACTGCATTTTACTGCATATAGAACTGTCACTGCCACTGTCAATAGCGAAAATCGTTACCATAGAAACCAACAATCAACAACTCCCAATGTTGTCGCGTTTATATCCTATGTTTTACGTTTTTTTATTATAAAATGACAAAATAAATTTTGTCTTTGCAAGTTGGAACAATGGTGGCCATGGACATGGTGCCATGGATAACCATTTTACTCCTCTTAAAAATAAACCTTATTTTATCAGGGCTGGCATCAAACTGTCAAAAATCAATTTTAAGGTTAATTTACCATAATTCACAAACCATAGCCACAAATTAACCTTAAAATTGACATTTAACAGTTTGATGACAGCCCTGATAGAATAAGGTTTATTTTTTACAAGAGAGGAGTAAAATGGTTGCCCTTGGCACTTTGAGGCCTCTTTTAAGGCTTGCAAGTCTCTCTGTAAAAAACACAACGTTTAAAACGATTATTAATCTGTACAAACCCAAAGCACAAGAATTGTAAGCAACAAAAATGGCCGTCATTAAATGATGTGCAGTGTTGCAGTGATTTTTAGTACGAGATCGAACAGATGTGTGGATTGTGCGCGAAACGTCATAAAACAGACCTTGTTGTGTGGATTGTGGAACCAGTATCATTCCTTTAAAATCGAAAATCGAAATCACAAATATCAAAATCCAACTGCCTTTATGGACAAATAACCTTTCTTCCGATAATCACTATTCTTGTCATTTTGACAGCTAAAGCAGAAATGGTCTTTTACTAATCCTATTACGGAACTTGACCGTTCTAATATTACTTTTATCTATGGAATGACATATATTACATAAAGTGTTACAGAATGAAATATTCCATCATCGGATGACAGAATAAACACTCGTGGCGACATCTCTGTTTTTAATATCTAACAAATTTTAGACCGATCCAACCTCACTTTCTTCCAATTAAATTATTTTTCTATGGTATTTTTTGGAAACGTAGAAAAAGTATAGTCTCAAACACGTTTGGAATTGCATATTCCGGAATATGCTGTATTCCAAACTTGTTACAGAATATACTATTATTGTATCTTTGGTATATACAGAATTACACAAGGACAACCAAATTATGATGTTTGAAATCAAGTATTATATTAAATACCTAATAATATTATTAATAACTCCCTGCAAAAGAACGTTTGCCAAAAAGTTTTTTCGCAATATCCCAAGCGAATAAAATGTAATTTTTTTTAAATAATTGTGTTTTTTAGGTTGGATCCAAGACATGGTCCAAGATTATGTCATAACCCTCCACATTCTAAATTTATGTACATATATAGTAGCTGTATCGTGGATTATAGAAGCTTTAATCCATAGAAAAAAAGATGTTGCTGAAGCCAAATAATTTTTACCTAAACTAATAAAAAAATGATCAAAGATCTCAACATACATTATTAATTTTTTCTAAGTGTAACATTATTTTCAGTATTTTTGTAAATTAAGATTACCTAAGTTAATAAATAATACAAAAGTTCAATACCTTTTATTTATTTATCCCAATGATTTATGTGTTGAAAATGTCGTAGACGATAATGATATTGTGTAGGCCATAATATGATAAAAAGAAAGATAACTCATTCATGGTTATACTCAGTTTAGTAGTGTTAAAATGAAATCTCTGCAATTACTTGTTTTAGTTGTGTTATTTATTAATATTTATGCAGAAAAAATCAATTGGGATACTTTAAAAAACTATAGTGGTTTTCTGAATTTTGGTGAAAAAAGTAACAAACTCAACAAAGATGGGTTGGAAAATGCTATATTTAAATCCAAAATCGACATCCTTGGAGAAATTTTTAAGAAGAATATTGACGATCTTAAAAAAAATAACAAATTGGACCTTATTTTTCTCGTAGATGCTTCATCAAGTGTTGGCGATAAAAACTTTAAAAGTGAACTGAAGTTTGTTAAAAAGCTATTAAGTGATATCACTGTCGACTATAACCATACACGAATCGCTGTAGTAACTTTTAGTTCTTCCAACAACATCGTAAGTTACTTGATAGTTTAACAAAAAAATTCGTTAAAAACATATTTTAGAATGTTAACATAGATGAAATAAGTCAGCCTTCAAAAGACCACAACAAGTGCCTTTTACTAAATACACAACTTGGAAATATAGACTATAAAGGAGGAGATACTTATACGTTAGGAGCTTTTAAGGCAGCACAAGTATACTTTCAAACATCATACACGCTTTTTTCTAAAAGGGACTGAACTACATTTGGTTCATCACACCACCAAGTGTGTGGCATGTTATTTAGTAGAATTTTTTTAGAAAAAAGTTTGTATATACTTATACAACTTAGGTAATCCCCTAAACTCATTGTAGACTATATTCAAAAACGGTCATAGAAACAACACCAAACAAGCGCTATTTCTCATAACGGATGGATACTCTAATGGAGGTGATCCTGTTCCTCTAGCTGAGGATTTAAAGGACCAACAAATTCAAATTTATACCATAGGCATTGAAAATGGAAACTACAAGGAGCTCTATGACCTCTCATCATCGCCTGGTGAAAGATATAGCTACCTTTTGGATAGCTTTGAGGAGTTTGAGAGTCTTGCCAGGAGAGCCTTACACGTTGGTAAGGAAATACAAGATGTAACATTTTATGAAGACTAAAGTTACGTTATAGATTTAAAAAATGGTGACTACGTGCCTCTAGGCGTAAGTAATCCATGTGATGGGCTATGCACAGGAGGCGATTGCTGTGACGTTAACGCCTTATGTTCTTGTGGGACAACAACTGGACACTACAAATGTATTTGCAAACTTGGCTACTATGGAAGTGGGCTGCAGAATGAATGCTTTCGTAATATACGCCATAAATAAGCAACAATTAATAAAATCAACATAATGTTTCAGCTTGTAGTGACTCAATGTATTCTGATGGCCCTAACACGTGTTTCCCATGTCCAGATATAAACCATGTTACTGCTGTACCAGCAGTAGGTCTGGAAAGCTGCAAATGCAAGCTAGGGTATGAAAACACAAAAGATTATAGATGCCAGCGTATGTGCCAACTTAATAAATTAAAAATCTTTGATTAACATTTTTATTTTAGCAATAAAATGTCCTAAAATTCAAATACCACAACATGGAATCCTGGTCAAAAAAAGGGAATGTGGGAATGTTTTAAACAGTGCTTGTGGCATACGATGTGAAGTTGGCTATACTTTAGTGGGTAAAAGTATTAGATTATGCCAAGGTAACGCTACATGGAGCGGTAAAACACCTAGTTGTGAAAGTACAAAAAATAAATAAACAAAATATTCGAAATACTATAAAAACATTTCAGTTAAAGTTTGTAAGACCCTGCCACCCCCTAAGAATGGCTCCATGGAATGCTCTCATAGCGATCTAGAGTTATCAGATGAAGTAAATGATTTACCAGTTGATACAACATGTACCTTCACATGCGGTAAAGGCTTTAATCTTAAAGGATCCATAGAGAGGACTTGCCTGCCTTGGGCTAGATGGGATGGCCTTGTAACTTTATGTAAACGTAAGCGATATACATCGGAATTTTAGTTATTTTGACCACCATGATTATTGATTTTTTAGCTATTAAATGTAGTAAGTTGTCCAGCATAAAATTTGCCACGTTTGAGCCAAATTCCTGCTCACTTGGTAAACAGGATTACGGCAAAAACTGCACTGTTATTTGCAGAGAAGGATTTAAGCTTAAAGGTCCTTCAGATAGGGTTTGTAAGGGTAAACAAGGTGTATGGAGTAGAAAAATGGAGGATACAGTTTGCATAGGTACCCAAATTGTGAGAGCTGGCCTTTTACCTTGTGATTGTACTTTTGTTTTATCACTCGAAACAAAAGCATGTTGACGAGGTAAAATGTCAGTTCTCAAAACAACACAAACATCTGTAACAGTATAGTTTGTTTTATATATAGATGTTACACCACCGAAGTTAGAATGCCCTCAAAATCTAACAATCACAAGTTTGCCTGGTAAAAAATATGGTTTTGCCTCTTGGAAAGAACCCAATATAACTGATAATTCCCACATGGACGTAACGATTTGGATGAAACCCATTTTTAAAAACGTTTCAACGTTTAAATTTCAAATAGGTGAAACAGCAGTTAAATATTTTGCACAGGATGCCTTTCAAAACAAAGCCAATTGTACCTTCTATGTTACAGTAAAAGGTTTGTATAATTCAAGTGAGGAGCAAAAATTTGTTAGTATTTTTTAGATGATGAAAAACCTACAATCGAGAACTGCATAGATCCCCCAATATTTTTTAGTGATGATAAAAGTGGTCTCAATATTACTTGGGAAGATCCCTATATTTTTGATAATTCTCAACATGTTATAGTAAAATTACTAAACTTGGAACTTATTATACTTAAGTTAATATTTTTTCTTAAATTTTAGATACAAAGTTCTCACAAATTCGGCTTTTTTCCTATAGGTACCACCACTGTCACTTATAACGCTACTGATGATTCTAACAACTCAAATATCTGCAAAATTAATATAACCATAGAAGGTATAAGTAACGTAACTGTAACATCTTAAAATATATTTAACATTTTAGAAGCAATATGTAAACCTTTACCAGACCCTATTTTCGGATACACAAATTGCACAACTCAACCAAATGGCTTGCTCTGCAATATATCTTGCTCACAAGGTTATGAAATACCCGATGAAAGCAACTCTACGACTTTTTCCTGCGATGATAGCGAGCCTTTAAAGTTTTACGAAGTAAGAAACAATATGCCTGAATGCTCCATTACCAAAGTACCTGAGATGTCAAACCAAACTGGAGAATTTGATATCAACATGGATGATGATGCTTGTAACAATAACACTGAAATAACTAACAATGTAGGTAAGTCTATAATCATACCATTTCTTCTACAGTTGTATTTCAGTTAAAAAACGACATATTTAACACTTTATCAAACAATCTCTGCGAGAAAGACTGCGACATAGACTTAAAATATAACTGTGAAGATGAGCAAGAAAAACGTGAAGAACAATCCAATATAATCAAGCGAGATGTGAAGAATTTTGAGTATGTCCCACACAGAAATAGATATCGAAAAAAACTTAACGTTAAGTTCCAAGTACGTGGTAAATACATTTATGAGAAAAATGATACTCAAATCACCCTAGCAAATGGCCAAAATGGTGTTTTGAAGTTGGATAAAACTGAGTTTTTATGCCCATTAGGGTTTGTGCCTAGAAAAAATAGATGTGGTATGTACAAAGTGTTTGAATTACAAAATATATTTTCCTTATAACTTGTAGTACAATGTCCCAAAGGAAGTTTTCATAATAGAACATCAAGTAAATGCCAAAGCTGCCCTATAGGGTCTTACAATGACAAGTTAGGGCAGACCCTATGTATTCCTTGCCCCATGTACCATTCCACAAGAAAATTGAGAACAAAATCTATGTCAGAATGTAGAGGTAACATTTAGGTAACATAACAACACGATTGTACACAAATATTTGCAGAAATGTGCCCGCCAGGGACCTTCGCAAGAAGAAGAATAATTCGTCACAAACACAAGGGTCAAAATGTGACCCTTGAACGGGGCTCATTGCACCCACATTGTAGATCCTGCAAAGTGGGCTTATACCAGGAGGACTACGGTCAGCTGCACTGCAAAGCGTGCCCAAAAGGCTACACCACAACCGGTTACAGATCTACAAATGTAGACCAATGCATAGTAACAGCAGAGGAAGTTTGTACGAGTATCAAAGATATATGTAACAATGGGAGTTGTGTTTTAACAAATGAATATCAGTATGGTTGCAATTGTTTTGAAGGATACTATGGCGGTTTTTGCGAAAAAAAAATTACCCCTTGTGAGTCTAGCCCTTGCTTAAATAAGGGCTCATGTGAGGAGGTTAATGTAACCGACTTCACTTGCAAATGTCCACTGGGTTATAGTGGTAAATACTGTCAGGATTTTGAAGTGCCTTGTAAGCTAAGCTGTTTACACGGTGGCACTTGCGTGGAATCAGATGAAAATGACTTCGTGTGTTTGTGTCCAGAAGGTATTGTAAATGATAATAGTCGAAATGTGTACACGCTATAATATTTCGTAGGTTTTTACGGAGAATTTTGTGAAATACCCCTAAAACATTGCAATGAAAATCTATGCCAAAATAATAGTACTTGCGTGGAAGAAAAAAGTACTTTCAAATGCATTTGTTCAAGAGGTTTTCTGGGTAAAAGATGCACCATATTACCATGCGATTACCAACCTTGTAGCACCAATACCGTATGCGTAAATATCATGGAACCAAATGCATCCAGAAGCAGCTTTAGGTATGGTAGTAATTTTACTTTATTCATTGACCTGTGTAATGTAAAATTTAGGTGCTTATGTCCGGATGGGTACACAGGGGAAAATTGTACGGAAAAAATCGATTACTGCAGCGAAAACCCATGTAAAAATAATGGTACCTGTATCAGTGAAACTTACACAAACACCTGCGAATGTAATAAGTTGTTCTATGGAAAATTTTGTGAGTTCAAAAGGGAGACAAACTACATTTTGGAGTTTACCAAATACGATACCAATAATTTTATCAAAATGAGAGGGTTCACCAATAATATAAGAGAGGTAAACCTATTATAAATCAATTTTAATTACTTCAAAATCATATTTTGTTCAAGATATCTGCTTGCCTTTGGATGCAAAGTCAGGACAATTTCAACTATGGAACTCTTATATCATATGCAACAAGCCAAAAAGACAACACGTTCACCTTAACAGACTATACAGGGTGAGTCACAAACACACCAAAATCTTTATTCTAAAACATATTTCCAGATTAATCCTGTACATCAACAACCAGTACATCGTAACAGACCTCGTTCTAAATAACGGTCATTGGCATCACATCTGTGCTTCCTGGTCCAGCATAAATGGCACCTACAAGGTATACCTCGATGGTAAAGTGGTTAAGAGTGGCGAAAACTTATCACCCAATACAGTAATCCCAGGTACGTAATATAAACCCTTTAAGACATCTAGATTGTATTTTGGTTATGCCCAGGTTATGGAAGCCTAGTTATTGGTCAAGATCAAGATACCTTTGGAGGTAGTTTCAGCCAATCTGAAGCTTACATGGGTAAAATGACTTATGTTGACATTTGGTCCAGGTTTTTGACCAATGAGGAGGTTTTAAGTCACATGAATGACTGTCAGAATAAGAATTACGGGGATTTGTATGCTTGGGCGGAGATACTGGAGAATGTTAAAGGGAACATTAAAGTATTTTAGTGTTTTGTTTTTTATTTATTTTTATTGCGTTGTATTGTAGGTTGTAAACTCATCGTTTTGTAAAGGATGCAATGATCCTGTGCCGTTATATCATGGTTATATTAATATAGTAGATAATAAGTCGTTTTACTCATGCTATGAAGGCTATAAACTTAGAAACGACTTTTATAAGAATGGTAGACATTGTACAAAATTAGGAATGTGGGAGGGGATACACGAACCGCACTGTACAAGTATTAAAAATATCATAAACATCAAAATACGCGATACATATATATACATTTCTAGAGGTTTACTGTGGATTTCCAGGATACACACAAAATTCCAACTCCATAGGCAAAAATTATTATTTTAATGACGAAGTCACCTACAAATGTTACCCAGGCTTTAGTTTGAGTGGAAACAGTACCATCACTTGTAAATCTGACGGTAAGTGGTACCCAAACGTGCCTAAATGTATTGGAAAGCAATGCCCCGAATTATCAGCCCCTGAATTGGGTTCCTTAATTTACATAAGTGAACCTAACGGTGATGATAGAGAAAATAATACAGGTGTTGAAGCTGGTACTCAAGTAGAATTTATCTGTGAAAAAAATACAGAACTATACGGAGAAAACATTTTAACTTGCCTACAAAATGGTAAAACACGAACTAATTAGACTTAAACTATTTCTGAAGTACTACATTTTAGGTAACTGGGATTTTGAAACGCCAAATTGCTCAGTACCACTTACTCCACAAAAAATAGATTGTGCAATACTTTCTATACCACCTGCACCTTTAAATGCTTATATAGACCCAGATTCTTTAAGTGAAGTTGAAAATGGTACTTCAGATACAATTTTTTATCAGTGCAGGGTTGGTTTTAAAATTATAGGGTCTAATAGCAGCGTATGTATTGTGGATGGTTATTGGTCTGAGATGAATGCTACTTGTGAATGTAAGTGTATATATCTACAGGGTGTTTGCCAAAATAGTTTCTGTCTTTTTAGCAATAAAATGTGGAAAACCCACGATACCTTTTAAAATGCAGCTTAAATATAAAGAAGAAGATAAAGCTATATACGAATATGGTAACAAAATTACTTTTGGATGTAAAAAAGGTTATAAACTTGTTGGAAATGACACCATTCGATGTCAGGAAGATACAACTTGGAGTACAAATTTAGGAGAATGTCAAAGTACGTAATTACAGATTTAAATATAGTTCTTTGACACAATATTAACAAATTTTTCTTAGGAGAACGGTAAAGAATATTTGGAATCAAAATTATAGAAACATTGGCATTATTTAAACAAAATTGTTAGGTATATGTTTGACAACCAAAAATTATTATTATTATTAAAAATTATAAGAATTAAAAACACAACATGTAAAGGATGATACTGTGCTTTTTTTCTAAAATTCTTGTCGATACACCTTATAAACTTGACTATTTTTTGTAGAACCGTGTAAAAAACTATACACACAACCTACCACAGTAGTCATAGGAAGTTCCTTTGACATTGGAAACACAATAAAAATAAAATGTAAAAGTGGTAAGGAATATGACTTCTTCTGTAACAAAAAATCAATGTGGGAGGGCAGTGGGGATAAATCTTGTTAAATATACCTAATTAATTAATATAAAATATTTGTATTTCTACCGAAACCCAAATTCCTTTGATTCCCATTAGACAAACTCTAAGGCTTTGCCCAGATAGCACAAAACGTCTTGAATATGTCTTTTGTATGTCTGTATTATGCCTGAACGTCTGAAGATCTAAAAAAGACGTCTTAAAGATATCTTCATTTAATGTTCTAAAGACATCTTATAAATGCCTGACACCGCCGCTTATTTTTTTTTTTTTTTTTTTGATAAAATAGTGAATTTTGATGAGTCAAAATCGAAATTATATCTTATAATCAGCCACTTCATAGTAAGATATAATTAGGTACCATCTTATTTTGGTGTAATAGAAACAACAGTAATGTAGGATTTTGAGTTTTGACAACGATGATGGGTAGGGTAATTACCCTACCCCTCATCGTTAACTAAATAACTTAATTTGTTAACTGAATAAATATTTATCTGACATTCTTGTAGATTGGTTATTTTTCCTACAATAAATAATATTCATTTGTAATAAAAACATCATAAACAAATATGTTTTTTAAAAATTAAGTATTAAGACAAAATAACCCAGCGAAAGTTTTTAAATCAAATTACCTGCACATTTCCCATAATGCAATCATCATCTTATAAGTCACGCATTTTTTTAAGTGAAATACTGTTTCTTGTAGGTAATTACTGGGTGATTCCATGTGACTTTGGTTGTGTGTATGTGAAACATAAATAAACTACATAAACTTATAATTATTTGATCATTAGTCGAAAATTTAATTAATTTAATTAGTGGGTCTTGCAGTTTGTTTTTTGACGAAATGTTCAGTTATCTATAAAAAGCAATGAAGTTTTTACGTATTTTGTGTGTTTTAGTTTTAGTTTCGGTAAGTTTAACGTATTTTGAATATTTTGGTGCCCAACTGGTGAACAATTTACGTATTTTTAGATTGCAGTAAATTCTTTAAATTTAAGTCCAGAAAATGGTTTTATTAAACGTGTAAATGGTAAGTTTACAGAATTAATAGGTCCAAAAATATATATTTCATTTTTTTT
Source organism: Brassicogethes aeneus (assembly GCA_921294245.1). NCBI lineage: Eukaryota > Metazoa > Arthropoda > Insecta > Coleoptera > Nitidulidae > Brassicogethes > Brassicogethes aeneus. Next base: position 5,961,734 of record OV121138.1, read on the forward strand.
TAAAGGTAACATAGATAAAAGATCAGCCAGCATAGGCTCAAGTAGTGATCAAAACAACAATAATAATGATAATAGGGCATCAACAACGACAAAAAAACCAATAGTAAAAAGTAAAATGAAGAGAACCGGTGGAGGAGGCAGAAGACGCAAAGGCTAAACATATTGATGCAGTCTTAGACAATAGTGTTAATTAGGTTTAGATACATATCTAATGTCCAAGGGTGTACGTTATTTAGGAAAACAGGTTTATTTTTTTGGAAAATAAGATTAATTTTTTTTATAATAACTTATAAAGAATACATTCTAAATTAATACTGTCTTATTGCTGGGGGCACAGGCGGGCATTCATCCTCATCTAAAGTGTCGTCTATGACCGGTTTATAGCAAATATTAACCTAAAATTACAATAATATACCTACATCTGTTTATTTTATTTTTTTGTTTATATAATACCTCTCCACTTTCTAAATCTATATAAGCCAACGTATGTTTCCGCCAATGGCACTCAATGGGTAGTTCTTCTTGACCTTCCAAAGGTTCTGCAAAGTTGAATTCATCTAGTCTCACCTGAAAAGACATTTAAACAATTAATTTGAATTGATGGGGGGTAATTTTACCTTGTAGTCATCTCTTGCGTGGGCCCCTCTGGATTCCTTCCTATTCTCCATTGAATGGATAGCTAGGAGAGCTATGGGAAACAGGTTATTTAACTCTAGAGCCTCCATAAAATCCGTATTCCATATAAGAGAGCTTCCAGAGACCTTTACGTCTGGTAGCTTGTGGTAGAGCTCTGTAACCTTGTCGCAGCCTTCTTGAAGAAGTTCCTCAGTCCTAAAAACACCGGCGTATTTCTGCATGGTGTGCTGAAGTTCAAGCAAAAGAGCACCCGATTTTATGCTTCCATTTTGATTGCACCGTATTTTTCTAACCCTTTCGATGCCACATTTACCGGATTCCTTGAAGAAAAACCTTAATTTTTAAATAGAATCATAAATCTTAAGCCTCGGATTTAACAAATAAATAATGCAATGTAAAAATAAAGTGGGTATATTAAAAACACAATAATCTTATAAGTTAATAGGTTCTTATAGCTGGAGGTACAGTTGGAACCTCTGTGGAATCCATTGTTTGATCAATAACAGGTTTGTAGGTTATTTGAACGTCTCCAGATTCCATATCGAACCATGATAATGTATGCTTCCTCCAATGCTCGTCCAAGGGCTTTTTTACCTGACCATGTACAGGTTTGCTATAGTCAAACTCATCAATTCGTTTCTAAAATATAAAAATCACTCAGAATTTTCATTTCATTTTATAGATTATTTAAAACATGTTTATTCAGTAATCTAAATGTGAAGTTTTTGGTTTTTTTCGCTGTATCAAAAGAAAAAAATGGTTGCATCAAAAATTATGGAAAAAGTTTAAACAAGACCGGTATAAGCAGCGTACATTGCTGATAATCCACAATCCACGCATACCCATGGGTTGCAAAGAGCCAAGGTTTGAGAAAGGAATTAGTCAACTTTTTCCCAATTAAGTTTGGTGTACAACATTTTACATTTATTGGGATGAGATGAGTCTACTTGGCAACCCATATTGGTGTTAGACCTTGTGTAAAAGTAGTTGAGTCAAAATGCCAATAGCAAAAGGATTAAACTCATTGTTGAAAACACTGAAGATTAAAGTGCTGCCCTGAAAAGTTGTGATTTGCGACTCCTGTTTATTGAATCGTGTTTTATTTTTATATTTTTTGCCTCTATACCTATGCACGACTATACTTACAGGCAAACTCAATGGTGTCTTACAAGATACATTATTTTAATTTTCTATATTCAACAGAGAGGTGGAAACTCGACCCTGTCGAATGGAGCAGTCATTTATGTCTCTAGAAATTATTGAAAGAGGAGGCAGTCCAATGGTGCAGCAACTTAGGATTCTTATTCTCTTCAGAGACATAGAAACTTCAGCTTTTAGAATTTTACTGGCTATGATTTTCGTTAATGTCCCCGAGAATTATACAAAAACAGCGCAATGCAATATCGCAACTGTTTCGACTTCTCTTTACTCTACCAAGTTATAGAAACTGGAGTCTCTCTAATACTGTAACAACAGTTGTAGTCAATATTTCTGAGAGCATAAAAAGAGGGTGTTATTTAATATTGCAAGAAGTCTTGATCTTTTGATGAATGCAAGTATTTTGAATATTCTCATTTCTCCTTATGATTTTGGTGAAAACAGTTCCTTTCTTTGGTTCCTCTGTCTGATTTTTATTTACCGTAACAACTCAGGTATGTAAAGCACAGAGGATTTGATGTAAAGTATATTTATGTATTATATAAAGTACCTTTATTTGTATTAAAAATTTCAGGGGTTATGTTGAAAAAACGATCGATATGCTATTAAACTTTAATAATTTAGTAATGAAGTCTGTTGGTAGACCCTGCACTATCTCCACTGGTATATGTTAGTACAGCAATATTTAAATCTGGTTGATCAAAAAGTACACACCAGTGTGCATCTACGAACAATCATAAAATAATTGTCATATTAATACTAGTTCAAAAGTCAAATTACGACCTCTATACTGTGGAGAGTATTGAAACGCTCGACTGACGAATACAAATCTATACCGTGGCGAGATTTATTCTGAACTTCACAAGATGTTCAGGAAGGTTTGGAAACCTAGGGGTAGAAAAATAGGAGAGTGTCTAAAGACTACGAGCCTTCCCAAACGTATTACACTAAATCCTTGTTTTACTCAAGGGAACAACAAAAACTGACCTAAATCGAACTTTCGGAGAAAACGAAAATTCATATGTTCGTAAGTCATTACTACCTTGTAATCGTCTCTTGCGTGAGCTCCTCTAGATTCCTTTCTATTTTCCATGGAGTTTATGCACTGCAATGCAACAGGGAACAGATTGTTTAGTTCCAAAGCTTCCATGAGATCAGTGTTCCAGATTGCAGAACCGCCAGCAACCTAATGGAGAGTGTTTTAAAAACTATTTGTGTCTCGACAAAATATCGCACCTTAACGTGTTTTAACTCCTGATACAAAGCCTGGACTTGCTGGCAACCTTCTTGTAGCAGCTCCTGGTTTCTGAAAACACCAGCATACTTTTGCATGGTGGTTTGTAACTTCAATAGAAGGTTTCCCGGAGGAATTTTCCCTTTTTTGTTGAATCTGATTTGGTTGATCCTTTCGAAGCAACATTTTCCGTGGTCCTAAAATGAATCACAGAACTTGAGAAAAAACTGGAATTATCCACATCATACTTAACTTCACAATAAATAGGAAAACCCACACATACACTTGGTGAACTGTTTTGATTCAAGTCAATATGGTTTTAGGGTGATACTTACCTCAGTCAAGTCGCAAATCTCGTCCCCGGGGCAATTGTTTTCCGTTATGTGATCGGAAACAGCTTTTCCGAAAATCACCAACTCCAACAGGGAATTTGCGCCCAATCTATTGGCCCCATGCACCGACACACAAGCGCAAGTTCCACATGCATACAGCCCTTGTATTGGCAAGTCTTCTCCATCATCCTAAATTAATAAAACCATGTAAAATTCCGTCATTTTGAACACATTTTTGCTTACCCCTTGAGTTACCACTTGTCCGAAAATGTTGGTAGGTATGCCGCCCATGGGGAAATGTACAGTTGGTATCACTGGAATGGGCTCCTTAAACACGTTAACACCGGCGAACTCCATTGCTGTTCTGGTGATTCCAGGAAGTTGTTTTTGTAGTTTGTCCTTCGGCAAATGGTGTAATTGCAGGTAGATGTGGTCCTTTTTAGGTCCACAACCACGACCTTAAAAATAGATTTAATATGCTTTGGTGTTTGACAAAACGTCTTGAGAACCTTCTAGAATCTCCATTGTCATACTTCTGGACACCACATCTCTTGAAGCCAGATCTTTCGCCGTTGGAGCGTATTTTTCCATGAACCTTTCACCTTTACCGTTAACTAAGAAACCCCCTTCACCTCTGGCACCTTCAGTAATCAAAACTCCAACTCCATAGATACCTGGAATGTCCCGAAACATAGTAAAACATCCAGAATTTGAAACCTTTAAAACCTGTCGGATGAAACTGTATAAATTCTAGATCCTCCAGGGGAATTCCAGCTCTGACCACCATAGCCATACCATCACCTGTTGTAGTATGAGCTGTGGTACATGAAAAATAACACCTTTCGAAACCACCAGTCGCAATAATAGTGTTTTTTGCGGCAAATCTACAAAATTTCCCCATTGATTTAATATAATCGACTACACAGCAAACGGAAAAATATAGAAGTGTATAGGATGACTCCCCGTTTGAATACGAAGTTTTATCAGAACTGTTTTGAATCGTGCTTTGTTTTTATATTTTTTGCTTCTATACCTATGCAAGACTATAGTTAAAGGCAAACTCAATGGTGTCTTACAAGATACATTATTTTGATTTTCTATATTCAACAGAGGTAGAAACTGGACCCTGTCGAATGGTGGTCATTTATGTCTCTAGAAATTATTGAAAAAGGGGGCAGTCCAATGGTGCAGCAACTTCGGATTCTTATTCTATTCAGAGACATAGAAACTCAAGCTTTTAGAATTTTACTGGCAATGATTTTCGTTAATGTCCCCGAGAATTATGAAGAACAGCCCAATGCAATATCGCAACGGTTTGGCCTTCTCTTTACTCTACCACGTTATAGAAACTGGAATCTTTCTAATACTGTTGTAGTCGATATTTCTGAGAGCATAAAAAGAGGGTGTAATTCAATATTGCAAGAAGTTTTGATCTTTTGATGGATGCAAGTACTTTGAATATTCTCATTTCAGCATATGATTTTTTTGAAAACAGTTCCTTTCTTTGGTTCCTCTGTCTGATTTTTATTTAACGTAACAACTCAGGTATGTAAAGCACGGAGGATATGATGTAAAGTATATTTATGTATTATATAAAGTACCTATATTTGTATTAAAAATTTCAGAGGTTATGCTGAAAAAACGATCGATATGCTATTAAACTTAAATAATTTAGTAATGAGGTCTGTTGGTAGACCCTGCACTATCTCCACTGGTATATGTTAGTACAGCAATATTTAAATATGGTTGATCAAAAGTACACACCAGTGCCGGTTATTGTAGCATCTACCAGGGCCATAGATAATAAACCAGGGCTGGATGCTCCCGTGACACGGGACCCGTGTACGAGTTTTGGTTCGTCCCGCGCATGACGTCACTTGATGAGTAGTTGCCGTGAGAATAAACGAATAATAGTAATATTATCAAAGAAAATAGAGAAATAGAGCTTATGGGACATCTTAGTTTGGATGTAAGGGTGGAACTAGAAGAGCACTTTATAACTTTATATGGACATAGTGCGTTTTTATTAAACTTTATATTGAAGAAAGTGTTATAATATGGATAATAGATGCTTTCAGTCCTTGATAACATTTAGGGCTGTAGTTTAAGCGTTGCAACGCTTTGGTGTTTTAAATTAAACTTATAGTCACTGTCCAGAAAATGTTTATAGGAAACAGAAGCGGTCTTAACGTTAATATTGTCTATTATTTTTGTGGCATTTAAACACTGTTTCCACAAGTCAAACTTTTTCGGGAGTCGATGAAATTTAATGTTTTTATTCAAAGGGTTTTTCTTCGACTGGACAAACCGAACAAGTTAATGCAACACTAAAACAATAATAAACAAACAGAACAGGTTAACACAACGCAAAAACAATAATTTGAACACTGAAAAGTAATTCGAACCTTACCGTACACAAAAAATAGTTAACATCCAAAAGCATCGCAAAAACAAAAATTTTAGCAGCAGATAATAAAAAGCAAGTTAAAGATTTAAAAACACTCATCAAGTGACGTATTTAAGCCCCGCCCAACATGCGCACCATCCTATCTTAAGGTGTATGTATCTTGGCATCTACGAACAAATGAATTAATGGCCCATTTGCAATTATTCCTTTAGGAAAAATATCGAATTTAGTTTTTTTTTCAAACACAAAATAATTTTCATATTAAACTAGTTCAAAAGTCAAATTACGACAGTATAGATACTGTGGAGAGTATTGAAAGGCTCGACTGACGAATACAACTCTATACCTACCGTGGCGAGGGTTTAGAAAACTATATTCAAACGGAGAGTCATCCAATATATTGGTTTATAAACTTCTATATTTTTTCGTTTGCTGTGCACTTATAACCTGCCAACCTATGGAACGTTCCCGTCTCCAAATCCCAAGCTATAACACCCTTACACTCATTGTCTTCCATTATCAGGTCCAAAGCTATAAACTCGATGAAAAATTTGCAATGGTGTCTGACGGCTTGTCCGTATAAAGCATGCAACATGTAGTGGCCGGTTTGGTCGGCGGCCGCGCACGTCCTGTGCGCTTGCCCGCCTTTTCCGTGGTTCAAAGTTTGCCCGCCAAACGCCCTCTGATAAATCTTGCCGTCTTTGAACCTAGAAAAAGGCATCCCGGTATGTTCCAGGTCCAAAATCGCCTTGGGAGCTTCCTTGGTCATGTAATGAATAGCGTTTTGGTCTCCCAGCCAATCAGAGCCTTTCACTGTGTCGTAAAAATGCCATTTCCAGCAGTCGTCCTCGGCATTACCTTTGTATAACAACATAACAAATAAAGCATAAAAAGCACGTAAATAATTATGTTACTTAAGGCCGCGTTGACTCCTCCTTGCGCAGCTACAGTATGAGATCTTGTGGGAAAAATTTTTGTCAAACAAGCAACCTGAAAACCTTCCTCGACCAATCCGTAGGCACTTCTAAGCCCGGCTCCGCCCCCTCCCACAACCACGCAGTCGTACTTGTGATCCACACAGCATACTTTGGACTAAAAGAATTTTAGGCCTTTAAGGCTCCTTAAGAGCAAATACTATTAAAACAGATATACCCCTTAAGTACGGAAATAATTTTCGGTATTTTTTGTTAGATTGCGAAGTGGTACTTACATTGTCCGCAAAATATCTTATATTTCGTAGTTTAAGGCTGGTTTTTGCGGTTTTTAAAAGAAAATTCATTCTGTAAAATATAAATACTTTTAAAATGTCAGATTGACAAATACAGCCTACTTTTGTTTATTTATAACAGGCATATTTTATTTTAAAAATTATAAATAGGTAAGTACTTAAAAACAATTGTTTTCTTATTCAAATTTCTAATCAAAAATACCTATTTATTTTTATTTAATATTTTGAATAGGTAGGTAAGAAATTTGTAAATTAAACCATATAATTATATGAATTAAACATTAAACACCGACATCTATTCAAGAATGCCTGAACTAAGATACGGTTTTCTAATATATCAATTTGAAGGTTAATTTAAGGTTATTTTATAACCACAAATTTGACAGCCCTGATAGAATAAGGTTTATTTTTTACAAAAGAGGAGTAAAATGATTGTTCTTACCACTTTGAGGTCTGTTTTAAGGCTTGCAAGTCTCTCTGTAAGAAACACAACGTTTAAAACGATTATTAATCTGTACAAACCCAAAGCACAAAAATTGTAAACAACAAAAATGGCCGCCATTGGATGATGTGCACTTGTGACCTTGAATATCGCGTAACTGTAGATTATAGAATCTATAATAGGTATAGATTCTATGACTGAGACTTTTAAGGCAGCTTATAAAATGTAAAAATCCAAGTTTTTAGCATATTACTTTCATTCTCATATTTATTTGACTGACTGTGGATTTCCATGAATATACAATTTAAGTAAATAAAACGCAGTTGAACAGTTCAAAAAACAATTTTATTGAAAAAGTATATAAATTATACTCTATAGACAATGAATTCTGTACAAAAACAGTAAAATTTAGAATCACAATAAATAAATCGACTCTAAAGCTTGTTAATGCTTTTTGTTCATCAAAATAAACCTTGTGGTAAAAAAAATACGGTTTATTCTAATGAATTTGACAACAATTTTTGCTGAAACCCAGCAAATAACAATCAAAATTGCTGCACCCTTTATTTACACGATTTTCACAGTAAAACAACTTTTTAAAGTTAGTTTTTAGTACATTAGACAAATTGTTCATTACTATTGGCAGAAAGATCCAACAGCCTCCATGCCGCTCTTGGATCAGGCTCCGTTGGATCTCTACACAAGACCCAAACGTATGTTACCCTCATTACTTTCTCGGGATCCCCTTCTACAACATTATCACTGCCGTCTTTTACACACATCATCTGCTGGGATTGGAAGGAAATTATCAAAACTGGGCCCTGCTCCATTACCTTACCCATTACCAGGTCTACATTGTCCACATCTAGGATTTTCGACTCGATTCTATAACCTAGAAATAAGAGAAACGTCAAAATTTTGTGTCAACTGTCAAACATTTTGAGGTTATATCTTCTTCTTCTATATTATGTTGAGGCCTCATGTCAAAATTTGACGTTTGAAACATGGAGCCTCCATGGTTTGAAACATGTAGGCTCCATGGTTTGAAACTTCAAAATGTTTCCAAATTTGAAAATTTCAAAGTCAAAGTTTGAGGTTATAAAAATAAAAATTACCTTTTTTGTAGGCTTCTTTGATAGGTATGGCAAAAATGTTGTATGGGCCTTCATGACACCAGTCTTTGAGAACTTCTAAATCCCCGCGTGTCATGGCTTCGAGGATGTTTGGAATAATATCAGTTTCGCATTGTTTTAGGAACCTTTTGGTGTCGAAAGTGTTGTCAATTTTGCAGATTTCTGTGAGGGTTTCTGATAGTTCCGTTTTCGAGAACAAACCTCCCACAACGTCTGAGACTTTTTCCGTTAGAACTCTTGAAGCTCTGATAAGGGGGTTATCACTTTCATCATACTTTAATTTCCAATCCATTACTTTGTGAACGTAGGGGTTGTTGTCTTTGAAACTTTGCCACGACTGGTAGAATTTTGAGTCTTTGTGTAGTTCTATGCCTGTTGCTTCCTCATTGGGTTCATAGAACTTCACGTTTTGCACTGCAGATGTCTCTGTTCTCTTCCTTAACTTTGTGGGACTCACATAAACTCTGCCCTCCATACTTGTAGTGTCAATCTCTTTTTTAACTGCTTCGGCTGTCTGCGATATGCTTTGAAATGCGCTTGTTTTGCCGATTTCTTGTGCTTTTTCCGTGAATGAGGTGGTTGTTTTACCAATACCTTCAGAGATTTTACCAGCTTTTTTTGCAATATCTGATTTACCCACTTCGTCAACAACCCCTTGCACTTTTTCTTTAATACTATCAAACTTCTCCTTAAACACTTTACTTCCCTCACTAGCTTCCTTCTCTACAGTCTCAAATTTGTGCCTGGCAGCTTTCAACGCATCACTTTGCTCCAATTTTTGGGCCTCCTCTCGAAATTTCTTCAGCGACTCTTTCATTTCCTTGTTCTTCGCCATTTCGTCGCGGAAATTGTCGTACAAACGCGATATGAAAGTCTGCCGCCGCTGCTCTTTCGAATACAAGCGCAACTACAAAGATTATGATTAATTTCACAGTATGATTGTGTAACAGCCTCAACTTACCCCATTGTGAGATTTTGTTATTGAGCAACGCAGTAACGCGTAGTTTAGTCGGTGCATCGCGATTTTGAAACTTAAATTTTTACTAATAAACACCTAAAACACGAAAAAAACACGATTTTAAGCGATTTATAACATAACCTAGCCTATGACAGATTTGACTTTGCATGCTTTTCAGCGAATTTAACCACAAATAAACCACCTTAACGATCAACTATTAATCATTCATCATTGTCAAGTCATTTACCTTATTATTTAATTGTTGTTAAGTCTAAAAACTAACTAAAATCGAATAAAATCAAAGTGACAGATATGTCCCCTATTTTAAGGTTAAACCTCTTCTTCTGCACGATCCATAGATTAGATCCATATCTCTGATTAGATCAAGTACGATCTGTCAAAGGAAGAAGAGGAGTGACGTTCAAAGGTTATGTTATTGATTGAGGTTATGTACCTTGTTGATTTTCCATAAATAATGGAAATAACGCCTATTACAGTGAATTCCATACCATTGGGAGATAATACAAATGAAATTAATAAAGATGAAAACCAAATACAAGTAAATATGACGTTTATTAAATAAAACATTATTTTGTATGATGTTTACTTTTAAGGATATAGATAGTGAAATTAAGGATCCTGATGATTTAAGGAGTGAAACTAGGCTACCTTTAAATGTAAATTACGTATATTTTCATAAATTTCATATATTTATTGGGTATTTGTTGTAGATGGCACCTGGTGCTGTGAAGCTACGATCCTGGCTTAACAAACCTCTAAGAATTAAAATGACAGACGGTAGGACGCTGTTAGGCGTATTTTTTTGCACTGATAGAGACGCCAATATAATATTAGGCTCTTGTACTGAATACTTACCAGCTGACGACACCAAAGCTAGTCTTAATGATGAACCTAGAATGTTAGGTTTAGTAATGATTCCTGGTCGCCATATTGTAAAAGTAGAGCTGGATGTTAATGAAAATTATTCGGCTTTTAATATTGTGAATGATCAGGAAGAATGCTAGGGTTAATTTTTATTTATATATTTTTTGGATTTATTAGCATTTAAAACATAACTACAAAATGTTATCAAAATCAGTTACATAAATCACATTTTTTTTATTTAAAACAATTACAAAATAGTTAATACTAAAAAGCTAAAATACAAAATTGCCTAAACTTTATTAATAAGAAGCTCCATCTATGTGATAGGGATTAAATTAAAAAATATTTGGTTTTATTTATTTATTATATTACAATTTTATCGACAGGCAATCTCTTGGTAAACCCTTCTTTTCTGCTTGTGAGATTGTTCATTAATATTTTTATTTGGGACTCTGTAATAGACAAATAAAAAAACACTGTAAGTAGCTAGAAATAATTTATTAAGCCTACAATTTACAAAACTAACTATTTTCGTTCATTAAGCGGTTCATACCCATGCTTTTCTATCCTTTCCTTGAATTGGAGGTAATTTCTTTTTCTGTCGAAATGTTTCACCCACTGTGCTGAACAAGACTTTTCATACACTTTTTTGAACTCTTCGCAGATGTTTTCTTTTTTTGGGTTTGTGTCCAAACACTCCCAGTATTTGTCCCTTGCTCCCCAACAAACGGAACGCTCTTCTTTTGTTGGAAATGACATGACTGAAATTATATTTATTTAATCATATTAAAATGATGTGGTAGATAGTTCAAAATAACAGCAAATCAAAATTCAGTTTTTGATGATTTAAAAATAGACACTTCCCGCGAGCGGTTTTATTCAAGGTGGACAAAAATAACACACTTATAATACGATATTTATTTGATATCATGTATTGTATTGGATAAATATAAAAAATATATTGTAGTAAAAACTATTAATAACTAGAGATCCGTATATTTAACGTCAAAATATATGTTACATTTGGATTTATCAATATTTTAAAAATACACACCAAATTTTATCAAAATCTATAGTGTTCTAATAAAGTTATTGCAAAAAAGTTTGAATAAAAAATCATTCAAAAAATTCATTTTCTTAAAAACCATCAATTTGGTTAATTTTTGAATGGAACATTTTTTATGCAAAATTTTGCACTTAATCAGGATTTTTAAACAAAATTTGAAAATTCCATATACAAAAACAGTTACAACAAATTTTAATCAAAACCAAAAAAACTTAAAAACACTATAGTGTGTTTATAAATCTTAATTTTCTCGAAAACTGCTGTGTTTACAAAAAATACATAAAATCATAATTTGTGTGTAATTTCACAATGATTTTATAACATTTTACAAAAATTTTAAATCCCTAAAACTAACAAAGTTATGGTCAAAAATAGTCTCAAATATTAAAATTTAAACACTTATTAAAACACCCTGTATTAAAATACTATCTAAAATATGGCGGAACGATTTTTTGACTGTCAACAACTCCCACACAATTTGATTGTATGCCAAAAAAAATTGTTAGCGCTCCAAGTAATTTGATTTACTATTGTGTATTTCTGACCGAGATTTTTTATCAATGAATTAATATCCTTTTTCAAAATTAAGTTTAAATGGAATGTTATTTGTTTCTTCGTAATATGTTAGGTTTTTTTGGAATTGTAGGGCTACATCTTTGGGGTTACTAAACCCCGAAACGTGTGGGGTTATAAAGACATTTTCGTATGTCCATAATTTACTATTTTTGTCCAGGGGCTCTTTTTGAAAAACGTCCAAAATCGCCCCATTAATCCATTTATTATCCAACGCTTTTATAAGGCTTTCTTCTAATATTACATTTCCTCTTCCTATATTTATAAAAATAGCCCCTTTTTCCTTACAATTCTCCAAAATATCATCACTTAATAGGTCTGTAGTTTCAGCAGTTTTGGGCATAACGTTTATAAGATAGTCAACACTTCTTAATAATTCTTTTAAAGTATTTTTAGTGAAATACTTCTCTATAAATGGATACTCCTTATCATCATAGGTATTCCTTCTTCCATAACCATATATTGTCCCCCCTAACAAACTTAAATACCTCCCGATTCTCCCCCCAATATTCCCCAACCCCATAACACCAAATGTCAGATCTCCTATACTCCTATACCCCTCAATTTTACCTTCCGTACACCACAATTTACCCCTCTGATTCTCCCTAACCCTGAAAAAATCCCTTTCGAAGTTAACCACATTCCCCAAAACGTACTCCCCCATAATTCTCCCGAATACGTCCCCTGAAAACCTGGAAATCTCGAAATTCGGCTCTCCTTTATTCAAATACGCCGCCAATTTGTCGGTGCCTGCCCACGTGCCTTGCACCCACTTCGCGTTGGGCAGATCATACAAGTGAGGACCAATCAAATCGAAGTCTGCGATTATGATCCTGGATTGTTTAAAATCTGCGTCGTTTTCAGGTGTTTTGACTTCTTTAAATGTTTGGTTGGGTAAGATTCGTTGTAATTCCTTAACGAGGTTTTTTGTGTTGGTTAATACGGATATTATTCCATGCATCCTTCAATAGAAATGTGTGATAGTAATTTTGTTGAGCAGTATAAGTTAGTTTTCAAATTTCGCGGTCGTCACGTTGGTATGAGATACGAAAGTAACTAGATCTGTCATATTTTTGTGGAAAAGTGAGGTTATGAAAATTTTGATGTAACAATTTCTTTTGATTTTATGTTTTGATCGTAAGTTTAATTTAAATATATTAATGTTAAGAATGTCTTCTTACCTAATGGTGAAGGTTTTGTTTATTTGCGTTGAATTTATGTACTTTTTCAGGGTTTCTAGTTTGACAGTTGGTGTAGGGGTGAAATAACCTGAAAATCCCTGGTTAGTTCTAAAAATTCTATCAATATGTCGGAATCTGATATTTATTTTTATAGCTAGATTTTCTATGAACGTTCGGTAAAAGCGGTTTTAAATTAAATTAATTATAATGAATAAAAATGTCAGCAAAAAAAAGTGCACTTCAGAAAATTATGTACAAGAAAACGTAATAATTAATAACGGGGCCGTAAACGGTGATTTAAGCCCCGAAAAATGCCCCAAAATAAACCAAAAAGACGTAGTGAAAAAATTAAACGAAGAAAACATTGAAACGCAAAAAAACATCATCAAACACAATAGAAAGAAAAAAACGAAATTAAAAGAACCTGAGGTAGTTATCGAATCAATAATAGAAACCAAAACATCACCTTCAAGTAGCAATTTAGAGAAAACTATTAACGACTGCAGTACAAAAGATATTCTTGATGTAGTGGAAAGTTTAGTGTGTATGAAACTAGATGCAAATATAAATGAAATTCAGGATTCTCCTGTGGTTTTCATACAGTACGAATCTGAGCTGCAAATGCCAATGATTATGAAAATTATACAGAAGGATCTCTCTGAGCCCTACTCAATTTATACATATAGATATTTTATACATAATTGGCCCAAATTATGTTTTTTGGTAAGTTGTTTTGTTTTAATTTTTTGTTTAAATGCACCTACAGAAAAAATAAATGAAATTAGTAAAGTTAGTCAGTCATGCAATTTTTACAAAAATCAATGTGTTTTAAAATTTATTTATTTATTAAAAGGGAATTTTACTGAGTACAGCTTTAACTACTTTTATATAATTACTGTCTCTAGTTGAACTGCCTCTTACTCAAACAGTTTAACATGTCAGAAGACAAATTGACTGTATTTAGAAAATATTAAGAATTAAATTATTATTACTTTTTGACTTTAAATTATTTGGCAATACTGCAATATCTATTAATACTGAGGTTTATTTCTAAAAATTGTTGCTATGGAGTCAATTTAACTAAGGCAGCTTAGGTTGACAGATGTATTTTTTGACAGTTTGTGTCAAAATATTAAAACTTTATACGCTAAAGAAGTATAGCTAGTAGCGCCACCACTCGGCTGTTATCATCATAACAAAAGTACAACTTTTGATAATCAGCTGTCAAACGCATGTGTTACAAACTAGTGTTTTTTAGAATAAAGCCGGAAAATGTTAAAAAATATCGAAAAAAACCGTGGCTCGATTTGTTGTGTTGTTGGGTGTATTTTGAGAGGAAATCCTGGGTTGAGTTTTTATCGGTTTTCCAATAAACAGTGTTAATCCGAATGAAGAAATAAATTTCATACAGTTCCTGTAAATATAAATTGTATCTATTAGATATAATAAATACACATTTTAGTAATGATTAACGTGAAAAGTGTAATCATTTAAATTCAGTAATATTCGTCAAACAAATAAGTCGTCTAAATTTAAACAGCATTTAGCATTATTAAAAGCGTTGATTAAGATTTTTTTAAAGTCTCCAGTCAACGGTAAAATACCATTATATTATGTATTATATATAATATTATGTTGCCATGAATTCGTAGGTATATTTTGTTGTTTAAAATGCAGGTGTCGGCGTTTTTTAGAGAACTCAAATGGTTGATTTTTAGGTTATGTTTGTGCAAAAATTATTTTTTACTAATTTCTTAAAAATGTCCAAACTTAAATATAAATTGTATTAGGTAAAGTTATCATTAGTTAATTATGCACCAACAAATTTACTTACCGAATTGGATCCTTTGGCAAAACATGAAAATGCAACGATTTAGTTCTTGAATTTTATTTACAATTAAAAACACAATAATTCGCCATGATAAAATACACACACCAACGTAACTATATAAGCATTTAAGCGTTGAGTTTCTTAATCAATGATATAAGGAATAATCAATCGAAATTCAGTAATAAAAAAGTTTTTTAATTTTTTCCTACGTAAAACACAAATAACGTGCGCGATTTAGCTGTGCAATTGAACAAAATTTGTCGAGTAAGACTTCTGCCTTCCTCTCTTTTGTGAAAAAACTACCTATTTATTTAAAAATGATGTATAATCTGTGCTCTAAATGTATTGTTGACAATTCTTAAATTCACGCCAGATGGCGCGCGCGTTGCGAAAACCCGATACTTCTTTAGCGTATTGGTTAAATTTTCTCCGAGAAATTATATTTTGTAATAAAAGTTAATAAAAGTATTCTTATTTTGTATTTCCTGTGAACTTTAACATTTTTACCTGAACGATTTTAAATGATGTAGGTAGGTACCCAGTATAAATGTATTTATATCGTTTTAGGCAATGTGTGGAGAAAAATGCGTGGGCGCCATAGTTTGCAAGCTCGACACCCACCGCAAAGTAATAAAACGGGGTTATATAGCAATGTTGGCCGTGGACAAAGACTACAGAAAAAAGCGCATCGGCTCAAAACTCGTAGAGCTAGCCATAGAAGAAATGATCAGGGGAGATGCAGACGAAGTGGTACTCGAAACCGAAGTTACCAACAAATCCGCACTGCAATTATACGAAAAATTAGGTTTTGTTAGAGACAAACGTCTGTTTAGATACTATTTGAATGGTGTGGACGCTCTGCGTTTGAAATTGTGGCTTAGATGAGATTTTATTAATCGGAAATGCCATAAATATTTAAGTTTTCTCGTTTTGTTAGCTTTTTTTTCAATTATTTTATCTCTGTTATATGTTGTTTGATTATTTTTGTTGACAAAAATGCAGTTTAATCACAAGTTCGCGTTTTTAGGTTAACTCCGCCCATCTGTGACATTTTTAGGTTAACCACGCCCACATTTCATTGTGTGATTTTTCACTGCGTTAATGTTTTTGTACATACAAATGTATCTACCAAAAAATAATACTTTAGTATTTAAGCAATACTTTATGGCATTATTAAAAAAACTTAAAAAATGAGACTGTTTTTATTACAGCTTGACTAATTTTGTTTTATTTTAGGACTTTTTTTTTTAATTTTTTTTATGTAAAAAGGGTCAACATTTTCAAAGTCTCACTATACTTAATTGCTGTAAAAGTCATTTAATAGCTTTTGTAATTTCCCGAAATTAACTAGTAACAATTGAAGAACATACCAACTAAAAAAAAATAAATTTATATCATTTACGTTGGTTTGTTCTGAATAATTTTAAGTATGGTAAAGTGCTTGTATATGTTTGTATTTACAAGTGTTATAACTGTGTAAATTTTTGTATATAATATTTTATTAATAATATGAAGTGTTATATAATATAGTATACCAAAATTTATAACATAACAACCTCTTTTATTTATCCTTACAAGGTGAGAAAAATAAAACCAAAATAATAACAATAAAAATCATTTATTCCTAAAGTTTTCCGTTTTCCTTTTAACAGATTTAACCAGCAGACTGAGTTCAGCATTTTTACTGCTTTTCTTCTCAACCTTGGGTTTTTTGTTTGTTTTTTCCTCATTATCATCGTTTCTTCTCTTTAATTTCTCCGTTATTAACGTTTCCATAGCTTTGGTTTTCTTGAAATTCGGATCAGTGGGGTCAATATTGAAATGATGGCTTGTAAAAAGCGCGGAAAATCGGTCATCGTCGACATTAACATCAAAATCATCTTTTGTTTCTTCAACTTGCCTTTTCTTGTTCTTCTTCTTCTTTGATTTGCTGGTGTTCTCTTCATCCTGTATTTTCTTCAAGTTGAAGTGTTTTTTGTTGTCCTCTTCATTCATCAGTAAGAGTTCTAGTTCGCCGTTATCTTCATTTTCCGAATGTGATTCTTCTTTCCTGGGTTTGGATTTCTTCTTCTTGAATTCACTGTTTTTAAATTCTTCCGCGAAATACGGATCATTCATATCTATATCCGAGGGTACATCAGAGTTTTCTTCACTTGAATCTTCATTATCATTCTTCTTTTTTCTCTGTTCGCGCTTTTCCTTGCGCTTCTCTTTCTTCTTGTCCAAAAACTGTTGGAAGGGAGTTTTTTCTTCTTTTTGCTCCAATTTCTTCTTCACCATCTTCTCAGTTTCCTCCTTCAGCCCCAAACCCCATGTAACTTCCATTTGTATGTCTTTATTCTTCTTTTCAAACTCTTTGTCCTCAATATCTTGCAGTAACGCCTTATATTTGTCTATAGCATTACCTTTGTTTGATTCTTCATTCTCCGAGTCGCTTTCTTCATTATCTTCTTCCTCTTCATCACTGCTACCAGCCAAATAGTTCTGAAGATCGTTTTCCGTAACATCGTCAATTTTACCGCTGTTTAATTTCTGCGCTATTTCCATCCTATCAGGATTTGTTTCGTCCCAAGTTAAGTCGACTTTAGCTTGTTGCAGAGCGGTTGTAGTAAAAAATCTCGGCTCATATTTGTCGGGAATATTACTACAAGTCTCCTTGGGGTCGTCATCAAACGTCATGTCGTCTGGTATGAAGCGTAAGTCCATTTTTGTAGCGCTGGACTCATACTCCATACCGTCACATTCAGTGTAAATTTTATTGGCCGAATTTGGCGAATCAAATGTCACGACTGCGTAGTAATATTTAAGGCGATTCAGTTGGTACTGCCGGAGTCTCTCCATGTGGTATTTTGAACCTAAAATAAAAAAAAATAGCGTTACTTTGAGGTTTATGTTCTGTGGTTTAACTGATCTATTGTGTTTTAGAAGCACCTTGATTTTAAGCGTTTTTTACTTATGTTTTGTGTTATGAATTATTTAATTAATCGTTTTTAATATATATATTATTATATAGGTATGTATATTAGACTGGGCCAAAAAAATTGACTATTTTTTTTGTATATCGAAAATTTGTTTGTGGTGACAAAAAAAAATATGGTGAAAGTTTGAGTCCATAATATTAATATTAAGAGGTCTATCATCGCAATTTTAGATTTTTTTTCCTGAGCGAGTTTTTGTCTCAGAACTCCCAAATCATTGAGTTTAACAAAATTGACTTGGGAATATTTTTTGAAGAAAATTGAATGCTCTACAAAAAAGGTTTGATTGGAATTTCCCGTCAGATGAACCGTTTTCTTACAATCATGCCTTAAAATTGGTATAGTTTTACAATTTGATCTTTTAACTTTGGAGTTTTGTAATTCATGTAAAAATCGGTACCCTGAAAAAAAACCGATAAATATTCTTATGGGAGATCAAATGCTCTACAAAAAAAGTCTTTTATCATTTTTGGATAAATTCACTCCATCAAAAGTTATTCAAGGTTAAATTTGAAGTCAAAACGAAATTTTAACCTTGAATAACTTTTGATTGAGTGAATTTAGCCAAAAATGTTGAGAGGCTTTTTATGTAAAGCATTTGATTTCCCATAAGAATATTTATCGGTTTTTTATGGGTACTGATTTTTACATGAATTACAAAATTCCAATTTAAAAGATCAAAATGTAAAACTATATAGTATATACCAATTTTTAAGGCATGATTTTAAGGAAGGTTCATCTGACGGAAAATTTCACTTTAACCTTTTTTGTAGAGCATTTAATTTTCTTAAAAAAATATTTTCGAGACCATTTTGTTAAACTCAATGGATTGGGAGTTCTGAGACAAAAACTTCCTGAGGAAAAAAAAATAAAATTGCGATGATACACCTCTTAATATTAATATTATAGACTCAAACTTTCACAATAATTTTTTTTGTCACCCTAAACCATATTTTCTATATACTTTTAAAAAAAAAATAGTTGAATTTTTTGGCCCAGTCTAATGTATATATAAATGTTGAAAATAAATAAACTTTAATGATTAACTCTGCCCATCTTTAAAATTATTAGTCGCTTTTTAGGTTAACCACGCCCCCATTTGATCGGGTGACTACTTGATTTTTTAGTAGTATTAATAGATAATCTATTATAGATTATCCATTAATTATATTAAAAATGTAATACAGTTTTGTATATACCCTCTTCAGTTTCTTCATCATTTTCTTCATCTGGTTTTGCATTTAATAACTCTGTTGGACCCTTAACCTCCTCCTCTGCCATTCTTTTCTTCCCAAACTCACTAGGATAAATTGTAACACATTTAGCGACACCTCCAGGAGGTAAAAACGAGTTAAATAACACCAGTAAATCAACAGCTCTAATTCTATCCCAATCCATGTTACATACAGCTAACCTATTTGTGGCTTCTTCAGTACTTTCAGCTTCAGCATCCAGTTCACCCCATTTGTGATCTATATCTTCATCTTCAGAGACTGCTTCATCATCCGAATCATCATCAGAGGAACTTTCTGAGAATAATTTACTCTCTCCTCTGGCATAGTCGACTTTAAGGTTTTTAAGTTTTGATTTTACAGCGTTTGTTAAGTTGCTATCGTGTTTTATCTTCTTTTTTAACTCGTTTTCTTCTTCTTTTGGTGCCTTGACAAATTTACCTTTTTCTTCTTCATTTTCAGACTCTTCCGAATCAGAGTCTTCATCACTTAACTCATAATACCTCTTCAAATCTTCCGTAGATGTGTGATTTACAGGCCTTCCTCTTTTATCAGTGGTATATTTTACTTTAAACTTACTATCACTAAACATTCCCTGAAACCGTTTATCAATTTTCACTTTTTTCTCATTCTTGGGGATTCTACGGAACTTCGGGTCGTTTGCTATATGTGCAAAACGTTTATCCTCCATTTTAACAATTTTTACTATAAATTAATAGGAGAAAATGAAGAAACACGGTAAATATTGTTTGAAAGGTCAGGTTTAACCTTACTTTTTCAGCATGTGTCAATTGCATTGCGTTGTTGTCAAGTTTTTCTGTATCAAAATTGTTCCCAATAGATTTTTAATTTTATTAATTGAGAGTTTTTGAAAATTTATTATTAAATTTGTATAATATTAATTAATTGTTATTATAAATTGTACTCCATTGAGCCATCCCATGGAATTCTATCCTTGGGTCTTATGTTACATAATGTAACTATTGGCAACATTGCATATGTCAAAGTCAATTTTATAGGTTAGATCAACAAAAAGCTTATTAATTGATGATTTAACACATAAAAAGTACGTATTCAAAGCAAAAAATTACATAACTAATATACGCTTTTCTAATAATACTTTTTTTTTTTTAACAAAGAGTATGTCTTTAACAAAAATGTCTCGAATCCAGGATGTATTAAGTATATTAAAAGCATTAAAAATAATAGCTGAAGCTGGTGTAACGCTGCAACAACAAAATTCTAAATTACTGTGGCGGAATTCGAGTTTTCGCTTGTTATTGCAAAAGGGTCTAGAAGACCCAAAATCCCATATGCCCGATGTAAGTCTAATTAACTTAAAAGAAAGCATTGACAGGGTTTGTACTGTTGTCCATGGTATCAAAGCGTATTCTGCGATTCAACAAGGTAAGTTTTGGATGACTAATACCTATTTATTCACCTGGTCTTACCTTATATGGCAAATTTAAGTGGGCAGTATTTCAACCATTTTTTTTAGGTCATAGTGTACAAAGTGGGCAAGAAAACAGTCAAAAAGTTATACACATCACTAAACCAACAACAGATGTTAAAATCAACCACACAAACAACACAAACAGTCTAAATATTGATATAAAATTAAGTGACGGTGATTTAGAGCTCCTAAAAAAGTTAGATATGGAACATAGGGCCAAATTAGTTAAAGAAAAGGACAGGAAAGATTTAGAGGATGATGCTATGATTAAAAATAGAGAAGACATGGAAAAACTTACAGTATTGCCTAACCCAAAGGCAAAACTAAAGGTAAATGATTCCTAGTTTGACAGACGTTATTTTTGTGGTTAACCTTATTGATTTTGAAATTTAAATGACAGAAACGCCAAATACGTCACAATATGCCTGTAATGTATTTTTTGTTTAGCTGTCTGAAAATGCCAAACAAAGGAAAGTTCCATCGTCAAGAATAGGCCGTATGGTGTCATTTGGTACACTTGCAGCTGGTTTAGGGTTAGGCACGGCCAGCGAATATGCCAAGAGAACTTTGGGTATTTCTCAAAGTGATCCAAAGGATGCATCAACCCTATTCATGACCAAAGCCAATTTGGACAGGATCGTAGACACTCTATGTAAAGTTAGAGGTACTTAAGAAAAAGCATTATAATTATAATTGGACAGTTAAAGACTGTTTTAATAACTTTTATTAGTTTTTAAACGACTTCAGCACATTTTAGACAATGATAAAACGTTTTGGAACATTTTATTTATTTTTAATAGAGTTTTAAACGTTTTTAAGACATCTGTGGACTTTTTAGGCAGTGAAAAAAAGTTTTAAGAAATTTTGGACAGTACCAAAACGACTTGAAAACATTTTAGACCGTTTCAGAACAATTTTAAGATATCTTAGACCACGTTTTTGGTCTTTTTAGACAGTGAAAAAAAGTTTAAAGAAATTTTGGACAGTTCCGAAATGATTTAAAAACATTTTAGATAGTTTTAGAACAATTTTAAGGTATCTTAGACCATGTTAAAACGTTTATACAGTGAAAAAAGTTTTTAAAAAAATTTGGATAGTCCCAATTGGGACTTTAAAGCGATTTAAAAATATTATAGATAGTTTTATAACAATTTTAAGATATTTTAGACCATGTTAAGACATTTTTGGACTTTTAAGACAGTGAAAAAAGTTTTAAGAATTTTTTAACAGTTCCAAAACGAATTGAAAATATTTTTGGAACAATTTTAAGATATCCTAGAAAGACGTTTTTAGACAGTAAAAAAAGTTTAAAGAAATTTTGGACAGTCCTGAAATGATCTAAAAACATTTTAGAGAGTTTTAGAACAATTTTAAGATATCTTAGACTATGTTAAAACGTTGTTTGACTTTTTAGACAACGAAAAAAGTTTTGGACAGTCCCAAAACAATTTAAAAACATTTTAGGCAGTTTCAGAACAATTTGAAGATATCTTAGACCATTTTAAGACGTTTTGGTACTTTTTGACAGTGAAAAAAGTTTTAAGAAATTTTGGACAGTCCTAAAACGATTTAAAAACATTTTAGGCAGTTTCAGAACAATTGTAAGACGTTTTTGGACTTTTTAGACAGTGAACAAAAGTTTTAGGAAATTTTGGACAGTTCCAAAACGATTTAAAAACATTTTAGTAGAGATGGGAAAATTCCCATTTGACGAAAATTCACGGAAACTTTCCATCAAAAATTCCCGAAATTTTCCGAAAGTTTCAAAAAAAAATTTTTTATTGCGAAAATATTTTTTTTTATGCCAGGGATTTGCAAAAATATATAACACTTTTTGTCAAATTTTATTAAGAAAAAAAATTAAAAAAATGTTTATAAGAATGCAACTGCAATACCTACTATTTTTAGTATCTTTTACTTTGGAATATTCCTATTGTATACTGAAACCTACAAAATAAAAATTAAATGTTTACTATTAGAAATTCACTGCTAGTAAATCCTAGATATTACGTAAAAAAATTAAAAGGGACAAAGTAACTAATATATAGGAATACTGAAAAGTAAAAAGTAAAGTAAAAAATAATTCCAAACACTAGATTTTTTTCTTGGCATTGTGCTATGCCTATAAATAAACAACAAAAATGTAAGAATGATTTTAACTTTCTTTATTGTTTTTATTTTGTTTACAATTTTTTTTTTTAAGTTTTTTGTGATGATGCTGAATGATCCGGCTTCATTGAGGTTATGTAACATAACTTACATTATTTATACTTCTTCTTCTGCTTTAAATTAACACACATTAAATTCTTATTCAAAGTTTCTTGGCCTTGTATCATGGCCTTAACGAAAATCAGCGGTTAAACAATTGACATTTAAATGAAAAAAACAAGGAAAGTTTCCAAGGAATGTTTCCGGTAGCTTAAAAGAAACTTTCAAAATTAAAATAAACTCCCAATTGGAAACTTTAGAAAACGGAAAGTTTCGTTATAATGGAAACTTTCCGATTCCCATCTCTACATTTAAGACGGTTTCAGAACAATTTTAAGACCAGGTTAAGAAGTTTTTGGACTTTATTGTCAGTGAAAATAAGTTTCAAGTTTCATTTTGTACAGTCCCAAAACAGTTCTAATTCCTACATTTTAGACAATCCAAGGACGATTTTAGGACCTTTTAGACAGTTTTTTAACAATGTTAAGGCATAATTGGCTGTAAAACACTATTTTCTATAGGTGCTGCATTAAAATTGGGTCAAATAATGAGCATTCAAGATGACAACATAATTCATCCAGATCTTGCAAAAGCATTGGAAAGAGTCAGAAAATCCGCCGATTTTATGCCGGATTGGCAAGTTGAGCAAATGTTAACTCAAGAGTTGGGTTATCAATGGCGGGAAAACTTTCTAGACTTCGAAAATCGTCCGTTTGCCGCCGCTTCTATAGGACAAGTAAGTAAAAAATTACTTTTGCAACTCCGATGTTTTTATTATCACCTTCTAGGTTCACAGGGGCAAAACGAAAGATGGCGTTGAAGTCGCCGTCAAGATACAGTACCCAGGCGTAGCGAAGGGCATAGAAAGCGATATCGAGAACTTGGCAGCAATCATGAAAATGTGGAATATTTTCCCCAAAGGAATGTTTTTGGACAACTTGATGACGGTGGCGAAGAGGGAGTTGGCTTGGGAGGTGGACTATGTGCGGGAGGCTGAATGCACGAAGAAATTCAGGGAGATTTTAAAGCCCTATCGCGAGTTTTATGTCCCGAAGGTTATTGGTGAGAAAAATGTTTATAACTTTGTAATAAGTGATGTAAATTAAATAGAATTTGGAAGTTTTTTAGACAGATATTACGGTTATAATATGTTAAAATTACAAGTCTCCAAGTTTGATAGTTTTTGAGATAACAGACAAAATGTAAAAAATACTAAAAACGCGATATTTCAAGGACTATTTTTTTTTTAAAGTATGTTGAAAATATGGTTTTGGGTTAAAAAAATTATTGTAAAAGTTTGAGTCATAATATTAATATTAAGAGGTCTATCATCGCAATTTTAATTTTTTTTCCTCGGCAAGTTTTTGTCTCAGAACTCCCAAACCATTAAGTTTAACAAAATTGACTGATAAATATTTTTTAGGAAAATTAAATGCTCTACAAAAAAGGTTAAATGAAATTTTTCGTCAGATGAAACGTATCCTTAAAATCATACCTTAAAAATTTAACTTTTAACTTTGGAATTTTGTAATTCATGTAAAAATCAGTACCCACAAAAAAACGATAAATATTCTTATGGGAAATCAAATGCTTTACAAAAAAAGCTTCTTAACTTAACTCTTAACTCACTTAATCAAAAGTTATTCAAGGTTAAAGTTGAAGTCAAAACGAAATTCTTGTTTTTTCCTCTGTAGATTTATTTCTTTATGGATGATAATTTGATTTTTTTCTTTATAAATGTGTATTTCATAACTAATTAACAATTTCCAATAAAAAGACAACATTATTGTTATTATTTAAATGATTAAATAGGTAACAGTGAAAATAATATTTTCTAAAGAAAATAGCTTCTTAAAGCGAAAAATGTGTTATTTTTTTTAAATTTTCAGTAATTTTATCAATAACATAAAAAAATCCAAGCTTTTAACTGACCCAAAAAAAATCCAGAGCGGAAAAAACAAGAATTTCGTTTTGACTTCAAATTTAACCTTAAATAACTTTTGATGGAGTGAATTTAGCCAAAAATGTTAGAAGACTTTTTTGTAGAGCCCATAAGAATATCCATAAGAATTTTTTCCGGGTACTGCTTTTTACATGAATTACAAAAAAAGTTAAAATCAAATTGTAAAACTACACCAATTTTTAAGGCATGATTGTAAGGAAACGGTTCATCTGACGGGAAATTCCAATTAATCCTTTTTTGCAGAGCATTCAATTTTCTTCAAAAAATATTCTTAAGTCAATTTTGTTAAACTCAATGGTTTGGGAGTTCTAAAACAAAAACTCGTTCAGGAAAAAAATTGCGATGATAGACCTCTTAATATTAATATTATGGACCCAAACTTTCACCATAATTTTTTTTTGTCACCCCAAACAATATTTTCGATATACTTTACAAAACAAAAATACTCGATTTTTTGGCCCAGTCTAATACAAGATATAAACTTTTATACTTTCAGAGATATAGGACATTTCACATTTAAACTTTTAGATGACCTGTCTGCAAACCAAGTCTTTACCACTGAACTCTTGGACGGTATCCCAGTGGACCAGTGTTTCGACATGGAACTAGAACACAGAGAGTTCATAGGGAAAAAAATCCTAGAGCTTTGTCTAAGGGAGATCTTGCAGTTCAGATACATGCAAACCGACCCGAACTGGGCGAACTTTTTGTACAGCCCCAGCAAAAAGCAGGTTCAGCTGCTGGATTTCGGTGCTACTAGAGAGTACTCTAGAGAGTTTATGGATAAGTACGTGAAAATTTTGAAGGCGGCCTGCGATGACGACAGGATGACCGTACTGAATACTTCAAAGGAAATGGGATTTTTGACCGGATATGAAAGTACTGTAAGTATTTTATTTTAGACATGTTCAAACAGTTTTTTGGTCCATATAGGTTTTCATAGGTTTTTTTTTAATTTTAAAATTTTTGAAAATCTTGTGAATTAAAAAAAAAATTGAAAATTTCAATTTTTTTTTAATATTTTGAAAATTTTTGAATTTTTTAAATTTTTTAACTTTTAACATATTTAAAAATTTTAAGTCTTGTATTGTTAAAAATTGTGAAATTTTTAAAAAATTTCACTTGCGTTATCTTAGATAACTTATCTACTCGTTATTCATAGTTTTAATGAAGTGTTTAGATAATTTCAGAAATTTTGATTTTTTTTTCAAATTTACGGAAAATTTTGTAAATTTAGGAAAATTTAATTTAATGTTAAGATATCTTAAAAAATATGGTAAATTGGAAAGTTTTTGAAATTTTTGGAATTTTTTTTTCAAGAGTTTTTAACAGATTTAAAATTTGTAAATAGGGGTGTGCGAATATCGTTCGAATCGAATCGAATCGAATATTGATATTCGATTCGAAATTCAAATCGAATAATTAGAATTTTCGAATTATTCGAAATTCTACGAATAATTCGAAAAAAATCGAATAATCCGAAAAATTTCGAATTATTCGAAAAATATCGAATAATTCGAAAAATTTCGAATAACCTAAAAATTTTCAAATAATTCGCGAATTAATGAAATATCTCTGGATTTTCAATTGCTTCCATTAAAATTCCTTTAAATCGGGTATCGAAATATTCTACTTACCAATAATATACTTTCCGTTAAAAAATCAATTACCCAAAAAAAAAATCTATAAGAAAAAGGTTACTCATGTAATGTTTCAGTATCGTATTTATTATTTTTGCACAAAAATTTGTAGCAAATTTTCAAATGTTGTATTTTTCATAATACTGTATTTGCTACCCCTATTTGTAAATTTTGTAGATTTTTACTAACCTTACTTGTTTCAAGGTTTTTGGATGATTTAGAAATTTTTCAAAATTTTAAGTCTTGGAATTTTGAAAATTTCCTCACCTTACTTCCTAGTTTCAACGCAATTTGAAATTGAAATTTTTGAAAATTACAGAAATTTTGAAAATATGTAAATTTTAGAAATTTTAAGTAGTTTGGATTTGGAAATTTTAAGGAATTTATTTTTAGTTTTAAACTAAACTTCAACATTTAGAAATTTTTGAAAATTTTATTTGGAAATTTTGAAAACTAAATTTTCAAAATTTAGGAACTTTTAAAATTCTAAGCTTTGACGTTATCTACTCAGCGCAGTTTTTAGATGATTTTCCTTTAGTTTTAAACAGATTTAAAACATTTTAAGAATTTTTTGAAAATTTCAAATGTTTTTAAATATTTAAAAATTCCGAAATTTTAAGTATTTTAAAAATCTTGAGACTTTTTAAAAATGTTCCATAGTTTTTAGATGACTTTCTTTTAAGTGTTTTAAACAGATTTAAAACATATATAGAAATTTTGAAAATTAGGTAAAGAAAAAACAAAATCCTTACGCCACAAATATCATCCCCTCTGCGTGACGTCACTTCCGTTTAGAGTTTTAAAATTTCCGGAAAAATTGAGCAGGCGGAAAAAAAAACCGTTTTTTCCGGTAAAAAACGGAAAAATTCCGAAATTTTCAGAAAAATTGACTTTTTATTAAAAAGTTTTTAATCTTTTAAATTTTTTCAAAGGGCAATACAAAAAAATGCAAAAGTCAATTTTTTTGAAAATTTCTAAATTTTTACGGAAAGTATCCGTGCACAAAAATTTCCGGCGCTGATTATAGTCATATAATATTATAATAATTATTTCATTTATTTTAATTCAGTAATAATATTCTACCGGGTCGCAAAAAATCATATTTGGTGCTATATTAACATAACTTTTATTTAACACTTCGATTATAAAATTATAATTTTATCATGTAAATCATTCATTATTTTATAGTTAGATATTTTAATGTACTCCATTTTGCATCAAAAAAACCCAACACACAGTACATTAAATGCAAAATACAAAAAATAAAAAACCCAACAGACAGTACATTAAATGCAAAATACAAAAAAATAAATCTAAACATTAAATTAAATTTAAGAAAATAAACGTAAACGTGAAAATTTCACGTTTACGTTTATTTTCTTAAATTTAATTTAATGTTTAGTTTTATTTTTTTTGTATTTAAGGATTTTTTTTATTTAAAATAATGTTAACTTGTTGATTGCCACTTTTTTCAAATGTGAACAAAAATTCAATTTTTCCCAAAAAAGCCAATTTTTCCAAGGCCTGGGAAAAAAACTGAAAAACAGGTTTTTTCCCCAATTTTTCCGGTTTTTTCCGACACTTTAAAACCCTACTTCCGTTGCATGCTAAATTTTTACCCAACAAAAATATTAAACATTTTTTTAGGTAATGGAGGATGCTCATGTTGACGCAGTAATGATTCTCGGGGAAATTTTCAGATGCAAAGACAAATACGATTTCGCACGCCAAGATATGACGGGTAGAATCCAAGATCTAGCGCAAACCATGATAACCCACAGACTTTGCCCACCCCCTGAAGAAGTCTACTCACTTCACAGAAAACTGTCTGGGGTTTTCCTGCTTTGCACCAAACTCAGAGTTGCAGTGGAATGCAAAACTGTGTTTTTGGAGTTGTATGATAACTATGTTAAAACAATGCAATAATAATATTTTTTTATTAATTTTAATAAGTAAATAAATAATATATTTTACAGTGTTTGTTTTATTACAGCGGCTCCAATACATCGTTGAAACGTGAATTTTTCAATTTAACTAAAAAAATGCTATAGGGTGTTTCCATCTCATTATTATGTAGATATAAAAACAACTGTCACACAGTAACTTCTTCAGAATGTATTTAAACTTAAAATTAAATGAGTTTATATAACACAATGTTTTTTTATACAAAATTTTTGGGTCTACCTGAACAAAAATTACTAAATACAATGAAAGGGAATAATGATGGACAAATTTATTGTAGTATAATATATTCTTATTGTATGAATAATTAAAATAAATTTAATAAAGGTGAATTATTGGTCTCAATTTGATTATTTAATACAATATCAGTTCTTTTTAATTTGTTTACTTCTAGAGATTCTAATAAATTAATTTTATGCCTTTACTTACTACATGTAAAATTTTAAAATTATTATCAAAAGTATGTTTATCTCCTTAGAAAAAATACCCATTTTCTTGATATAGTCACACTGATTTTTGTTGGACAGTGGCATTATTTTAAGGAAGTAAGATTTTTCCAACTTAATGCCTTGTTGGTGAGATTTTTGTGCATTAAAAACAATGCATAGTAGGTTTATAAATAAAAACATTTGCTTTGTTTACAACAAAGAATTCTACACAAGACAACCCACTCTTACGATTTTTGTTGTTAATATTAAACCTGTTATTTTTTTGAAAAAATAAGGCTGGATGTATGTATGTATGACAATGATTTATGTCCGGTATGACCCCCTTTGTTAATTGAAATGATGTAATGTTTACTAATAATTTCATTAAAATCGATTTTTTAGAACCAGATCGATTTTTTCCGTTTGCCATAGTTAAGAGTATAAAAGCTGGGGTGGCATATGGAATAGTATTAATATTCAATTGAGTATTGTACTGTGGTGATCAAAATGAAATTCATTGTAAGTATCTTCAAAAAAATATTTATTTAAGTATTTAAATTATTGTAAAATGTTAACACTTTTTAGGTTGCTATCTTTGCATTTGCCGCCATTTTGGCCCTTTCAAATGCCGCCCCTGGAATCATCGGGGCCCCCGGTATTATAGGTGCTCCCCTTGGTCTTGGCGGTATTGGTATTGGAGGACTTGGTCTTGGAGCTCCACTTATTGGTAAAAATTTAAATTATTAATTACTAAAAATCGTTACTTAATTAATTTAATATTTTTAAATTTAGGTGCCCCAGCTGGTATTGTAGGTGTTAACCCTTGGGGGTTAGGACTTAACAGAGGAATTATTGGCGGACCTGGTGTATTACTTGGTTAAACAAAATTTACAATGTATTTATTTGTTTTTATAATTTATGATTTAAATAAATAAGGTGTGCAGATAATTTTTGTTTTATTTATTTACTGTATTTATTTTTTTGTTTAGGCAACCTCAAATTTTTTTGCCTGTTTTAGAAAAAAACAACTTAAAAAAATTGTGTAAATTCAATTAGTTTTTTATATATTTTTTTGTATGTAGAAAACATTTACCTACAATTTAAAAAAATTTTTAACGATCTAAAAATTTTTGGCCAAATTATCGCATTTTCAATAATAAAATGTAACGTAAAAAGAGAAAAATCTATGTTTCTGTCCATTTTTCAAAAATTTCCTACGGATGAACAAAACAAATTTAAGCAAAAAGAAAAAATATGGGTCTCGTCGCGATTTCTGTGGAGAAACTGCAAAAAAAATTTCGTTAAAAAATAACGACCTACCCCTTTTTGCCTGGTCAATTTGAGATGGAAAGGCCTAGAGTATACTTTAAAAAGGTATAGTATATTTTAAAAACCGTTTTGTTGGCTATTATATAATGCCAATTTGGTTGCAAAATGTTGGGATGATTTTTTCCGAGTTAATAATGAATTTTGGGTGGAGCTCCGTGTGTTCTAGTTGGTCAACTTGTCGCACAGTGATATAAAATCAAGAATTACATGGATAATTAAATGATTTTCAAAAATAAATAAATGTAATCTGACATCTGTCAGTTGGCTAACCTCACTTTCTACCATTTTTAAATATTATTATAGTCGCCTTTTTTCAATTTAAAACCCGATTGGCGTAAATCACAGTGAATATTGAAATCAGACAATAACTGATGCCTAACAACGTGAATAATGAGTTCATTATTCCCGTTGCTAGGCAGCGAATTTATAATGGAAAAACCCCAAAATTATGCAATAGGAGTAGATAAATAGTTTTTTCTACTCCCACCTTTAAAACGCCCTTTATCGTACATTTTTTCATGACACTAAGTGACCTTTTAAATACACATTGACAAGTTGTGGCTTTATGGCGTTTTAGTCACGGGCTGAAGTTAGCAACAGGTTTTTAGTCACGGGCTGAAGTTAGTTTTAAGTTAGTTGACAGTTGTCAAATGTCATACAATCGTTAAAATAAAGTGCCTTTCTTGTAAATTAATACTAAATGTGAAAATTATTTTATTATCTCAATACAAAAATACAAAAGTATTAAATAGTTCCTCAACGTCAATATTTGAAAAGTTTATATGAACATTGTACTTTTTAATTTCGCCGGCAGTAAACTATAACTTAAAAAAAACTGTAAATTTTCAAGAAATACATTTCGATTTATAACCTTTATAATCTGTTTTTATAAAATAAAATTTGACATTTGACGGTGACACACAGATTCCCCTATTGTTTCATAGATGGCGCTCTATACAAATTTTTGATTTAAATCATTTTAAGATAATAAGTATTTGTCGTAGAAAAAGTATAGTATCAACCTCGTTTATAAACTTTTTTATACACTCATTAATTTAAGCACTCGCTCGCAAGCCCGCTCGTGCCTAAATTAAATTCGTGTATAAAATGGCGTTTATCAAACTTGATACATAATATACTATTTTAGTAGGTAAACATTTCTTGTAGAAAAACAATCATTTTACCAAATATTGTTATATCCAATGATTTAAAATTTATGAATTGTGCACAATGGTAATCTAACAAGTTTACCACTGACTCAAGAAAAAAAATTTTAGTAAGTACCTAATCCCTAAAACTACCGGGCAATTTTTGTAAAAGTTGCAGCCCACACAGCATCAATTTGTAAATTTATAATTTTTTAGAAATCTATTAGACATTTCAAAAATGACGTCTAAAAGATGCCCTTTGGATTTCTTAGACCAAAAACCGCGGCGAGAGGTTTTGCACTATATTAATATAGTGCGATACCTCTCGCCGCTGTTTGCGAACGCTTGCTAACTATAAATACCGCTGATATATATATTATTTCAGATATCTTATGAGGGCTTTAGATATATCTTTTAGATGACATTTTGTAGGGTAAATTTTAAATAATCCCCAATTTGTCAATCAATGTATAAAACTAAAATTCTTTATTACAAAATATTATGGTACTGTGTGCTTATTCACAGACACACTTGCCATTAATCCATGTAAACGTAAATATGTAATCCTCGGGATATTGGTTACACTGTT
Source organism: Brassicogethes aeneus (assembly GCA_921294245.1). Classification (NCBI taxonomy): domain Eukaryota; kingdom Metazoa; phylum Arthropoda; class Insecta; order Coleoptera; family Nitidulidae; genus Brassicogethes; species Brassicogethes aeneus. The sequence continues at coordinate 5,993,728 of OV121138.1, forward strand.
ATTTCCAACAACGAAATGCTATAAAAACGGAATAGAAAAATGCCCTTCTAGGCGAGGCGCACGATTTTAACGAACACACAACTTCAGGTGCTTTTCGTACAGAAAACCGCAGATTGTGTTGATTATATTTTTAAGGCACCAATTATTTTAGAAGGACGAAATGAACGGTATAAAAGGTGAGGTGGCTGAAAGGAAGATATATTGTTTTGTGCAAGTGCATCGCCATGAAAGTACTAGTAAGTTATCACGCATTTGATTTATTATTAAAAAAATATCAATAAAATTTTAATCGTTTTATGCATAATTTTGTATTCCCATTAATTGCTCATTAAAATGACAGTATACAATAATTGAGGAGCATCCGTGCAAAACCGGCTAAATCCATTTTATTCAGTTTTTGTTTTTTTTTTGATTTCGCATCTTTGGGTTCATTTCTATCGACAACCAAAATAATTCTGTTTAAATCCGACTATATCCATGTTAAAATCACATTTAAAAGGTAGCTTTAGAAGTAAAACCGGCCAAATCCACGTTTTTATAGCAAACCCGGCTATATCCAATAAATAATAATGATGATGAGCATGTGGCTTGGATATGTCGATACTACTACTAAAATTTGTTCTATTTTTTCATGTTTGCACTAAATTTATTTTGTTAATATTTTTGAATAATTTCAAATTTTATTCGTTTTTTATTCGGTTTTTGAGCAAAACCGGCTATATACAAAACATTTTTTAAAATTTTGGCCTTAATATAATGTTTTTGAAAACGAAAGTATGTCTTATAAATCAAGTACCACAAAGCCCACAAAACTCAAGTTTGCTTTTTCTTTTATCTGTAAAGGCCAGGAAACCAAGAGTTTTTGCCATTTTCCCAACATTTTATTAAAGTGGATATAGCCGGTTTTGCACGGATGCTCCTCAATTGTAAATCGTCAAATTTTCTTTAAAAAAATGTTAATTACAATTTTACCTAAAATAATCTTTATAAGAGATTTTTCGCTTTTATAGTTTTAATATTATTATACACCAAGTAATAATAATAATAATAATAATGATAGAGATATCTTTTAAGGCGTAAAAAGAAAATTTAATAATCAATAATTTAATATTATACCAAACAATATCCAGTTATTGCAAATAAGAATGTTATTCCACCCTATGACGATTTTTAAACACATTCTTAAAAACATTTTTTAGATTGTTTTAGCTGTTGTGGCAACTTGTTATGGTTCTCCAGGAGGAATCTACCTATCAGGACCTTCAGGGGTAGTAACAGGCCATGGAGCATATGGTCCTGGAGGACATGGGGGTGGACATGGAGGCGGTCTAGGTAATATTACAATTTTAACTTAACAGTAGTAGGTTCTTACACTCAATGTTTATTTTTACATTTTTAACATTCTCGTAATTTTTACTTTGAGTTTTGCTCTAATACTTATATTATGATAAATCGTATAAATAGTTATCTGATCTGCACAAATGGAGGCGAGATGTATCAATAAAAATTACTTGTTTTACTTCTCATAAAACTTTTGAAGAAACCTATTGTATTTTAACACTCTTACCAGGAGGCGGTTACGGCGGTTACCTGGGAGGCGGCGGCGGCGGGGGAGGCGGCGGTCACGGTTCGGTCCTTGCAGGACCAGTTCAAGGACCTTCAGCCCTCATCGGAGGAGTAACAGGACATTCTTCCGTGGTGGGACCGGTTAACGGTGGAGCCACTTTGGTTGCACCAGCTCACCATGGGGTTTCTTACGTTGGTCACGGAGGACATGGTGGATTGGGTCTTGGTTTGGGTCTTGGAGGTTACGGCGGACTCGGGGGCGGTTTTGGCGGCGGGTATGGAGGTTATGGTGGCGGTCATGGGGGTTTGGGGGGTGGATACGTTGGTATCAGCGATCATGGTGTCACTGTTAAAGGCCCCGCAACTGTCCCAGTAAAAATCGCCGGCCCAGCAGGCAAAATTGTTGCCGATGGCTTATACGGAGTCCCAACGCATGGGCATGGACATTGGTAAACAATTCTCGACAGAACATATAACAGTATTATAAAGTAGAAGCAACTTATTGCTATATAGTTGTGACTACCTGTGATTTTTTGAGTATTATAAACAGCTTCTTTATCATTTTGTGTGTGTTTTTTATAATTATAAATAAGGTGTAAATAAAATATGTAAACATAAAAATAGTTTTATTGTGTAATTTAATACAATATAGTAATTTGCATATTGTAGCAAGAACTATAAACTCTTAGTGTTTTATGCATTTCATATCTTGAACTTGCCCCGTTTCATGGTTCAGTAAACGCTAGAAATTGTCGCAATGTTGCCAATATTAGCCACAAAGATTGGATTATGCGAAATTTATTAAATAATTTAAATTTTTTTAAAAGCATTTCAAATAATAAATTATTTTTAACATTGGTGCGAAACTATGCGCTTTTTCGAGATATTTGTCGATTTGTAGGCAATAACTAGAAAGTGGGTTTATTTTTTATTTATTTGTTTCAAACTGGTTAATCCGTTAATAAAGTTTTAAAGTTATTATTAATATTAGAAGCTTTTTTGTTTTTCCCGGGAGTCATTCATTTTCTTGATTACTTTCCATGTTACGAGTTAAGCTTAATTTTCATGTATCCGTTTGTCCGTTATACGTTTGTACGTTTTTCAATAAAATCGTCCGATAAGAAATGTTCTAATTTTCATGCATCCGTTTTTTAATGACGTTTAACGGATTGATTTGGCGACAAATAAAAATTAAGGGTCAGTATATTCACTTTACTAAATTAACCTAATCCTTAATTGTCATAGTTACAATTATGTCAACAATTGTAACTTTAACAGTTAGCTGTCTAATAAATTTTAAGGTAGGTAAATATACCATATAAAAAGAATATACTAGCCTTAATTTAAATTAAAATGTATAGTTTTAAAAAAGCAGGTCCTTTTATTTCTGGTTTTAATATTTTATTGTTTGTCTTTTCTTTTTTTCTGTTATTATTATTAAATAAAAACATAAAAGTAAAACATTATTCATATAACAAACGTTATATTTCCGTTTTACAATCTTATTAAAAGAATATTAAAAGATTTGAAAGTAAAGTATCTTAAAATAACGTTAGGCGTCAAAAGATGTGTAGTGACAGATTAGTTAAAATTATTTAAAACTTAACGGACGGAAAAAATGTCATAATTTTTTAATTATAATTGGACCAATAAGAGCGCTCCCGGATGAACGGACTAACGGACAAACGGATACATGAAAATTAAGCTTTACTTGTCAACAAACCTTAGCAACAATAAACTTAATTAAATTAAGTACTGTGACTATTTAGTAATGTAGTCATTAAATACCATTTTCCTCATAACTCGATCTGTCAAATTCCATATATAGACAAAATAAAGTTAATGGCATTTCTTAACATAATATTTAAATCTAAATGCAGCAATTATAGTATTTTTATTATAATTAACTTTATACTATAGCAATACATTCATATATAATTTATAGTTTTATTAGTTGTATAAATTAATAAAGAGAATTAATAAATAAGAAAGCACTTAACCAGAAAATCAATTAATATTGATTTATTAACGTAAAAATTGTTTGAATTCCAACATTTCTTAAACGTGCAAAAAATACTAAAAAGCTAAAATACATAGAAAAAATCTAATTTTATAATTGGATCCCGAACATTAAATTTTACTGTAATTATTATAATTTATAAAAACATTTCAACAAAATTTAAAATTTTTATTAAGGATTTAAAAAAGGAGACTCCAACGCCATATAGACGACAAACCCTACACAGTAAAAAAATAATTTGCCAGGCCAGTTCTTACGAACACGTTACGAATTTGAATAAAGTAAGCAGAAACATAAGTTGCAGACGCTGAAGTCAGTTGAACTTGTTGATGTGTATTGTCAGTGGGAAATGTTTTGATTGACTGCCTGAAATCACGTGTACTTTTTCAACGAAATAATTTGCTAGACATTAAAAAAATAATCTGTAATTTTTGAAATTAACAAAATGCTTACAAAATTATATATATAACCTTTACAAAACTTTTGGTAAAATATTTTCAAAGGTGTGTTATAGGTTATTGGATAAAATATATTTTAAAAATAGAAAGAAAGGACACGAGATATTTTAATGAATTTGCTACAATTTCTTAGGTTTTATTAACACTTGTTGTGAATTACATCATGCAAAGTGATCCTGAAATGTGTTGTTCCTACTACTTCAAGGTTCCATATAACAAAAAAAATTGAAAATGCCTTATCATTGTCTTAAAAAACAAAAATATGTAAAATGAACAATTGTTATAACCTTGGTGTGTAAGTATAAACTTTTCCCTAATTTATTTGTTAAATTTATATTTTTAATAACAACAAAGATGTCGATCACTTTTTTGACACTTAAAAACAATCTAAAAAATTACTTAAATTTTTAAATTATTAAATTTGTTTTTTTTGGTATTATATTTATGTTTACTGAAAATAAATTATTGTTGTCACTATTTAAACGCGTGCCTGGGCTGTTCACCGTTATTGGAACATTTAAAAATATAGTTCGTATATACATAAACAAGGCCGTTTCTTCGCATATAAATATCCTGGATTTCGTAAAATCCTTACTAGTTGTCCAATCAGCTACAATCATGAACACATTGGTAAGAAACATACCCTACATTTAATATGTACTTTTTAAAAATCGTAATCCAATATTAAGTTTTGTTTTGTTACAAATTAAACATTGTTTTTTTTTATCATTACCAAATAAGACAGGAGTTGTTGTAAAAAATAAAAATATTTTTTTTAGTTTGTCACAGTCTTGACCGCCCTAGTGGCCCTTTCCGCCGCCTCCGGCCCTGGCGGCGTCCTCCTTAAAGGCCCCTCAGGAATCGTAACAGGTGCCGGCCCAATCGGACCCGCCGGTCTTGGTCTTGGCGGTCACGGTATTGGAATCGCCGCCCCCGTCGCTGTAGCCGCTCCCCTCGCCATCGCTCGCCCTCTCGCCGTGGCCGCTCCCCTCGCCGTAGCCGCCCCGGTGCTCGCCGCCCCCGCAGTGCAGGCCGGCGCCATTTGGGCCGGCCCCCAGCAAGCCGGGGCGGTCATTGCCGGCCCCACTCAGGCGGGTTCCATCACCACCGGCGGCGTTATCGGCGGTAGCGTCGGTCTTGCCGCTCCCGTTGCCGTAGCCGCCGCCCCCGTTGCTGTAGCCGCCCCCGCCGTTGCCGTAGCTCACGGTGCCGGTCTGATCACCAACGGAGGCGGTACGATCGGGGTCAGCGCTCACGGCGCAGTTGTCAACGGGCCACCCACCGCCCCCGTGGTGGTGGCCGGGCCGGCTGGTAAGGTGGCCGCCGATGGCTTGTGGGGGCCCACTTTGGCCGTTGGTGGTGGCGGTCACGGGTGGTAGATGACTCCTTTCAGGCTGTGTTCGGATTATGACGGATAATTTATTTTTTTACTTTGTTTCGTGTGTTGTAAATACAAAATCGACGTAGTTAGAAATTCGATTTTTTATTTTTTGTTTGTATGTGTATATAAAAAAAGAAATATAAAAAAATTATAAATATATCTGGATTTTATTTCAATATACCCCCAATGTAATGAGCATTATTAAACCAATAAAACATCAAACGAAAAACCAGGGATTAGAGCTGAAACCGCCCAAGTGCATTTTTAAGTCAACATTTTTTAATCGTGTTACCGGATAGTAAAATATTTTGACTTAAAAATGCACTTGGATGGTTCAGCTTTTCCCTTCAATTAATATAGAAATTAACGTTTAATAAAAAATCACACATACTTTTTCCCTGCTTTAGCGGAAGCTCTTTTCCAACCTTCTTCTCTATTGACAATATAGCCAAACCCACTAGTCGTTCTTGGCACATACCTTCTTGATCTTAAATATTATTATTAATTTTAATTTTGAAAAACTCTTTTCCCGGCATAATAATAATTGTGTTTATGCACGATGACATTATAATATGACAATTATAACAAAAATTCTTTGACGTAAACGTCTTTTTATAGCCCGCGGGCGTTATTATGGCCCAGCGGGCTATAATGAAACGTCAAAAATTAAAAACAACAATGTTACACCATTTGATATATTTTAAGTAAGTTTTTTCGTATAAAGATTTTGATTTTACCGGCAGCAGGCCGCAATTTTTCGCCTTTTCAGCTGCTTCCTCAATTTCATTTATCTTTAAACTTTAAAACTGACTGATGTCAGTTGACATTATAATATGACAATTATAACAAAAATTCTTTGACGTAAACGTCTTTAAAAACAATAATATATTAAAAATAATAATAAATTAATCGTGCATAAAGTTTTGTATGCATTGCTGGCATAACTGGTTTTTATGGTCCTACGACGCTTTTCTAGCCCTCGCGCTAACGCGCTCGGGCTCGAAATAGCGCCTCGGACCATAAAAACCTTATTATGCCCTTAATACATAAATAACTATTATCTACTCCTACATTGACGAGCTGTAACTTTATGGCGTTTTATTGACTGGCTGAAGTTAACAACAGTGGCTTTTCGACATTTTACGTCACGTGCTGAAGTTAGCTTTATTATAAATTGGGAAAAAGTGAGGTTAAATTCGGGTGACAGTTGACAGATGTCAAAAATTTAACAATTAAAATTGCCTTTAAATTCTGTTTTGTGTTCATGGTAGATAAAGTATAGTATGCAACTCGTTTATAAACTTCTCTAGACACTCGTTTTTATTAGACACTCGCTCGCAAGCTTCGCTCGTGCTTAATTAAACTCGTTACTAAAATGGCGTTTATAAAACTTGATACATAATATACTATAAACGGATACAGGCAACTTCAAATACACATTTAGCAACATTGAACTGAATGATAATAGATGACGATACCTACTAAAGATATCTCTGGCAATGACCAGATAATATTTTGTCACGCTGTGCTTACAGTTTGCTTTTATTAAACTATAAACTACTGCATTATATTAAAATTAGCCTACCTAATGCAAAACAGTAATAATTACATATATAAAAAAGTTATTTTCATAGCTCCAAAATGTCCCTGTCTATCTGCATTTATACTTGTGTAATAGGAGTAGGTATTTTTAATTTTCTGCTCATTAACCTGCTTTTTTATTAAAAGAGTCCCCTCATACCTTGTTTGATAAACAATACAACAACGGTTAGGTAATAAATCCGTTAAAGAATATTTAAAAATGTATTAAACTCTGAATATTTGAAATATGTAAAAATGTAATTAAAGTGACAAAAATCAACATAACACTTTGTTGTTACCTAGTTTTAGGTATAAAATTTTGTTTAATAAAAAGAAAACAGTCAAAGATAGCTGATTTTATAATTTTGAAACAGATTTGGTAAATAATATGGACTAGAAGATTTTGCTCAGCTCAAGGCGAAAAAAATAAATTTGTAAATTTCATAGCACGATATTTTTGGTATTGGGTTAATTTTAGCAAGTTTTAAGGGTTTTATTGTCGATGCTAAAAGAATTCTTACTTACAAAAAAATACGGGCCTCAAAATATCAAATATCTCGGGCCCAATGGATTTATGTAATATAAAGCAATTTGACTAACACTTGTTACGACACTGAATATTACAATTTTCTAACAAATTAAGTTGTTCTTAACAATTAAATTTATTTCATCTTTTTCTATAATATAGACAGCGATACTTATAAGTTCACAAAATAAAACTTTTTTTTACAAATGTTTAAAAAAATTATTTATTTATTTATTTCCAATAATACGAGGTGTGTTCATAAAATATCGGGAATTTTCGTTTTTTGAAACAAATATTTATTTATTCGTCTACATTAATGTTGTCGCCTTCAAAATAGTCCCCATTGGATATTATGCACATGGGCCAGCTCTTCTTACAATACTCGAAACACTTCTAAAACTCGATCTTTGAGATAGCCGTTAGTTCTTTCAGCGATGCGCTTTTAATGTCATCTATTTTTGCAAAACGACGGCCCTTTAAGGTTCTCTTTATTTTTGGGAATAGGAAAAAGTCAGACAGAGGCATGTCTGGCGAATATGTATTGTTTTTGGCCAAAAATTTTATTCAAAATTTAACAAATTTGGAACAAATTTTGCTGCCACGCGTTTCATACCCAAAACATTTGAAAAAATTTCATGGGATGAGCCAATCGATATACCAACATCATCAGCGACTTCTCTGATGGTTTATAACCATTTCTTCCACTTTTTCCATGTTTTTATCGGTTGTTAATGTGCTTGTGCGTTAGGGGCGTTCGTCATTTTCAACATCTTCACGGCCATCTTGGAAACTCTTATACCACTTGTAAACTCTTGTTTTACTTATAGCAGACTCACTACAGGCCTTTGTTAACATTTCACAGAATTTATTTAATTTTTTAAGCAAAATTGAATACAAATTCTTTGATCCATTTCTTTCGATCGAACGAAAATCGCCGAGCTCATAAAACATGTCTAACCTTAGCGGCTGCCACAGACAAAGTAAACAATGAAAACAGCTAAAGTTTTTATCATACTTCGGCGGCATGTATACCAACATAATAATGAAAATGTTATGACAACCGAACCCTCCGAACCCGCGAAATTGAACAATTCCCGTTATTTTCTGAACACACCTCGTATATAACAGTTAAACAAAAAAGTTTATAAAGTTAATTTTACACAATAGAGTTTGTAGTTTATATACATATGTCTTTGTTACCGTTATAACTTATAAGTTCATATGAAAAACCTACACAAATATAAATCAGATTTCCTGTACAACACCCACTATAAAATGCACCACTTTTGAATGCCATACCCAAGAAAATATTTAGAAAAAATGCCATAATGTATTTAATTTATTCAATATATTTATTTTTTTAAAGTGAAATTTAATTTTTTTAAAGTAGATCATTTATTTTCTGAAGGGTGAAAAATGCTCTATTCCATTGATCTTCAGACAAATTTATTTTACCGAAAAATTATTAACGTATTTTTTAACAATAATGATTATTTAAAAAGAACCTTGAAAGATTGTTGTTGACAAATAGGTAAAAATATCTATCATTAACACAAGAAATTCTATTTTTACCTACTTTAAGGTTAATCGCTCATTTTACTGGTTTTGAGACTACCAAACTGCTTTACCTACAAACCTAATAGAGTGTGGAAACCATACTTTACATAAAATAATCCTAATAGTCCTGTAGATATGGCACAAAATCAGGACAATAAAATTTAGCTGATGTAATATTTCTTCGGGAGCATAAGCCTTTGATAAAGACTTAAATTCAAACAAATATTTACAAAACAAGGCCGATTGTACTATATAAATAAAGGGGAAAATAATGAAATTATTATAGTTTACTACAAATAATCATCATGAACGCATTGGTAAATATAAAAATAACACTTTAACAACCAAAAATTTCTTTGAAAGTCATTTGAATAAAAAAACTAAAATAAATGAAAAAAGTTAAAATATACTTTTGTCAATACCTATTTAAAAGTTATTTTAACACATTTTTAACATTTTAATTTGATGTTTAAAAATCTTCGTTAACAAATATTTTTTATATTATCTTTATTACTTTACAAAATCCCCAAACTTAAACAAGAAACTACAATACAATAAAATATTGTATTTTTTAGGTACTTTCCGTCTTAAGCTTGCTAGCTGTCAGCTCAGCTCACCCATCTGGCTTGGGAGGTATTGCCATTGGGGGGTTAGGCTTGGGAGGAGTGGGTTTGGGAGGCGTAGGCTTGGGAGGATTAGGTTTGGGAGGCTTGGGGGTAGGATTGGGAGGATTGGGACTTGCAGGACCAATTGGACCAGCTGTTGGTATTGCAGGACCAGTAGGACCTGCTGTAGGCATTGCAGGACCCGTCTCGTTGGGAGCTAAAATTGTTGGTAAGATGCCTTTCTAACTATAAAAATTATTAGCTATGTTATACATATTTTTATCTATTTTGCGTTCATAATGACTTAATTGCTAGCAAGCTGTAATGAGATACTTTATCCCACCCAAAATTTTGATTTTATAGGTTAGCTATACTTTAAACATCACAATATTTTTCATATAGGTTATAATATTTTTATGATTTTTCTAGTACTTACGAGACTTTTCTGGCAATAAATTTTGTTTAACACCAAAGAAAATAATAATAATAATAATAACTTTATTGTGAAAAACAGTACAATACATGTATCACAAAAGGCATTAGTTCAGCTTCACTGATCTTCCACTCACCCAGCAAACAAATATAATTTTAAATTGTAAATAAACAATAAGTATATAAAAACTAACAAATATCAACAACATATTAAAATTACAAGATTACAGAATTTCTTTGGCTTGGATCTCTAATAAAATTTTTAAGATATTAATTTTAAAAGTCCCAAGGGAAATATCTTCTGCGACAAAATGACGTCTTATGACATTAGTTCTTTAATATACTTTTAGACAGTCCAAAATTCATATTTCTTTCTTTTAGGACCCGCCACCTTGGGAGCGACCATCGTCGGCCCCACTAACGGCGGCGCCACCTTGATCGGACCCACCGCCGCCGTGGGAGTGGCCGCCGCTCCCGTGGCCGTAGCCGCCGCTCCCGTCCTGGGCGCCGGTCTCATCACCAACGGAGGCGGCGCCATCGGCGTCAGCGGTCTCGGTGCTTCCGTCAGAGGGCCGCCGACCGCCCCCGTCGTGATCGCCGGCCCCAGCGGCAAAATCGCCGCCGACGGCTTGTGGGGACCCACTTTGAATGTTGGCAACAAAGTTGTTGGGGGTTGGTAGACAAGGATGTTTTAAAATTGAATATTGATGATCGACTGGCTACGTTATTTATTGTTTAAGTGTTTAAGTTCGTTTTTTGCAATTGTGTGAATGAGTATCTATATATAAATAAATGCAGATGACCTATAATTTGTGGTTTTATTGATTAAAAACGGTAGTGTAGTTTTGTGGTTTTCTAAGGATTTTCCACAACTTCATTTCAACAAAAATGTACGTTTACATTTTTTTATAATAATAATAATATTAATAATAATATTTAGATAGTGAAGGCTTTCTTAATCTAAAAATTTAAAATATACCTATGTATGTTATTATTTTACTAAAAGGTTTTTAAGGGTACCTAAAAAATTCAGTTAAAAATGAAAATGACCCTTAAAATTGGCATTAAAAAAAATTTGAACTTATGTTATAAATTGTAAAGAAATAATAAATAACCAGTTCTTTTATATTTTATTAACAAATAACATTAATTTTGGCATTTTACGGTTTTATATAAATTTAAAATATTAAAGATTTTCTAGAGCATTTGCAAGTCAGTAAATGAAGCTTCTAAATTTTATTTTATTTTTCAAATGAAATTTCAAAAAAACTTAAACATGGAAAAGTGTTTTCCAATTTCCTATTATTTAACTACAATGGTAGAGTAAAATAGACAGTTATCGGACACTTTATAGTTATTGGACAATGACGCTGTGTACAATTATAAATATCTCAGTCGGTAATAATATAGAACTACTTTATTTTGGCTCCAATATAGGACAAAAAAGTTCGCACGTTTCTTTGGTGGTACGATTTTTGTTTTTTTGTTAAGAGCAGGGCTGTGTTTAAATTACAATAAAAAATATTTTTAAAAAGTGTACAGATAAGTGTTTGGTATAAATGTGTTCCTCATGGTTTAAAGTTTTAATTTTAATTCTGAAGACAAACAGGAAAATGGCCAGTGTTCAATTACTGGTTGGTAAAAAATGTAAATTTTGGACATTTGTCCAATATTATACACTATTTGTATCCCGGACATTTACCAGCCAATTCCTATGTAAAATTGTCCCCTGAATCCGAAAAGACCGTCAAAACTATAAAAGTTAAGCCGTTTTTGAGATATAGTCAATTCCATATTATATGTAAAATTGATTTTATTTCAAACACTGTTCTACTTTTATAACTTTTGATGACATTGACTGCTTAATGTCTTGGATACAGATTGTTGTTGACGAGAATTATTAGTGGCTGCTTTTTCGCTATGACATTTGTAACTAATTCATTTTTAATATATAATCACTATATTACTTATAAGTAATATGGTGATTTCTTCGTCACATGACATCTTGCAGAATAACAGTGATTTAAATACAGTGCATGATAGAGAACATAAAAAACTAATGGCAACAAAATTATTAAATTCGGAAAATACTTTAACATACCACCCGAAAAAATATTAGATATATATAAATCATCCTGTTCCGGCCTAAACATTATAAATGCTTTACAAACTAGAGATACCACACTTAATGATATTTGCAACAAACTATTTCAGAAGTCAGACCAAGGAATTAGTAGTTACCTTCAGAATCCAGAAAAGGGATGAGGAATCCGAGAAAGAAATATATGAATTATATGATATTTACAAAAACGAAATAAAAAAAATTACCTAAAACAGCAATTTATCTTTAAAAAATATTTAACAATTTATGTTATTTGAAGTAAAAATTGCATATCCAATAACTATGGTCCATGTGTCCAATTACTATATAAAATGTCCAATTACTATACTTTTTTGCATGTTTTTAAAAACTATTATTAAAAATTCAAATATTCTTATTATTAAGTAAACGTAAATAAAGTTTAAACAAACAAACAATCCTTTTTATATATTTATAAGAAAAAAACTAAAATCTTTAAAACAACGTCATATATAAATTTTAAATAAATAATATTCTTTCCAATAACTATGTCGTTTACCTAATAATAATAATATTTAGATTGTAAAAGCTTTCTTAATCTAAAAATTTAAAATTTACCTATGTATGTTATTATTTTACTAAAAGGTTTTTAAGGGCACCTAAAAATTCAGTTAAAAATGAAAATGACCCTTAAAATTCGCATTAAAAAAATTGAACTTGTGTTATAAGTTTTATTAAAGAAATAATAAATAACCAGTTCTTTTATATTTTATTAACAAATAAAATTTGGTATTTAAATATTAAAGATTGTTTAGCCCATTTGCGAGTTTCTAAATTTTCAAATGAAATTAAAAAAAACTTAAACATGGAAAAGTTTTTTCAATTTCCTATTATTTAACTACAATGGTACAACATTTTTTTAAAAATTATATACTAACTTATTTTTTTTTAAATTGTATACCGAGTGTCCGGAAAATGGCGCATTTAGTTGTAATGGGTTTATTTTAATTAAAAAAATATTTTTTTCGGACAAGTAATTTTTAAGAATATTTATTTATGTAAAAGGACGTTTTAAAATAAAATATTTAAATTTATTGATAATATTATATTATTATTATTCTAGTTTCAATGACAATATAGTGATCTTACACATTGAAGGCGTTTTAGTCACGGGCTAAAGTTAGTTTAAGTTGTCAAATATCATACAATCGTTAAAATATAGCGACCAGAAAGTGTGTTCGTCGTAAAAATAGTATATAAACTTCTCTACATATTCCTTTATTAAACACTCGCTCGTGCCTAATTAAAAAATTCTTTACTAAAATGACGTTAAAATGAGTTATCCAAAATTTTTATTTCAAAATTTTAATATTTTTATCTAGATATTTATTAATATTAACACAATATTATTTAGTTATTTATTTAATGTCAACAACTATTAATAAACTTCGTATGTTAATACAACTTTTACATGGAGAAAAAAGCCGATATCTTATAGAAATTTATCGACTTTTACATCATAATTTAACACTAATTAATGCAAAACCTTTACTGATAACAAAGAACAGAAAAAGGACAAGGCCATTTAGTCTTTCCTTATATCTCCCGGGGTTCCTAACATAACTATAGTTTCTATGCAGCCATCAACATGGACATATTGGTAAAATCACTTTATCATCTTTTATTTTATAGATACATGTTATGTCTAATCTTATAGACATGCAAAGCATTTACTGTAATTTTACCTTGTAAGAATAAAAATCCCAAAGTTCAAATGTAAAGAGGATGTGCACGATGAATAAGAAACTCATCAGTTTAGTTAACTAGTTAAAGTCATTCCTACAACACCATGGTATAACATTTATTATAAAATACCAAATAACTAATACGAATTATTCTCTTTTAGTACATATTTTCAATAGCTTTTTTGGCTATAGAAATCACCGCCTCAGGATCGCACAATCCTGCTGAAGGACAAACAATATCATCAGGAATTTTATCCGATGACATATGGGCACAACTATCACTTCTAAAAGCAGGACGTATTCCTGCTGCGGAAGGAACATCTGCAAGAAATGCTGGCGTCAACATAATACCCCCGGTAGCAGGAAAAGCAACAATAATCCCTGCTACATCAGCTGAAGGACGTACAATCTCAGGACCGGCAGGAAGTATTTACACAGGACCTTTAAGCAGTGATATATTGGCACAATTAGGGCTCTCAAACACCATTTTATCTCCTGCTATTTCCGGAAAATCTGTCATAATTCCACCAAGAAGTGGTCTAGTTAACATAGTACCCCCTGTAGCAGGAACAGCTACAATTATTCCTGCTCGCTCGGCAGGAGTAAACATTTTAGGACCCAGTGAAAATCTTGTCAACTTAGGATGGAACAATATCCCTGCTAGAGCTGGTGGAGTCAACATTATCCCCTCCGTTACAGGACAAACTCGTTCAGCAGGAGTGAACATTGGTGCTGCAGGAAATATTGGAGGTTTAGCAAATGGTGGAGTTAACATTATACCCCCCGTTGCAGGAAACGCTCAAATAATCCCTCCTCGATCAGCAGGAGTAAATATAATCGGATCTGCAGGAAATGGCTGGGGTTTGACAACTGGGGGAGTTAACATTGTACCTCCAGTTGCAGGAAAAGTTGAAATAATCCCTCCTAGGTCTTTAGGAGTAAATATAGGTGGTTCTGCAGGACATATTGGGGGTTTAGCAGGATGGCAAAATATTATTCCTGATGATAGTTGGATTATGAATGAGTTGGTGGGACTTCGAAATATTATGGGTCCTGCTACGGGTGGTGTAAGGATAATTGGACCAAGTATTGCAGGAAATAATAATGGAATTTTAGGTAAGATTTTTTAATGTTTACCTAATTTAAATGGATATTTATTTTAATGATTTCATGCGATGTTATTTATAATTTTGCATGTTTTTTGAGATTTTTCATATAATTTGTAATAGGGTAAACCACATAGTTAAGGTATATTATTTATTTAAAATTTATATATGCCGTTGTTTTAAAGATTTTAGTTTTTTTCTTATAAATATATAAAAAGGATAGTTTGTTTGTTTAAACTTTATTTACGTTTACTTAAAAATAAGAATATTTGAATTTTTAATAATAGTTTTATAAAAACTTGCAAAAAAGTATAGTAATTGGACATGTTATATAGTAATTGGACACATGGACCATAGTTATTGGACATACAATTTTTATATAAACATAACAACTTAACATCAAATAACATAAATTGTTAAACATTTTTTAAAGATAAATTGCTGTTTTAGGTAATTTTTTTATTTCGTTTTTGTAAATATCATATAATTCATATATTTCTTTCTCAGATTCCTCATCTCTTTTCTGAATTCTAAAGGTAACTAATTCCTTGGTCTGATTTCTGAAATAGTTTGTTGCAAATATTATTAAGTGTGGTATCTCTAGTTTGTGAAGGATTTATAATGTTTAGGCCGGAACAGGATGATTTATATATAGGTATCTAATATTTTTTGGGGTGGTATGTTAAAAGTATTTTTCGAATTTATTAATTTTGTGCCATTAGTTTTTTATGTTCTCTATCATGCACTGTATTTAAATCACTGTTATTCTGCAAGATGTCCTGTGACGAAGAAATCACTATATTACTAACTCTCTAAAAATGAATTAGTCAAAAATGTCATAGCGAAAAAGCAGCCACTAATAATTCTCGTCAACAGCAATTTGTATCCAGGACATTTAGCAGTCAATTCCTATGAAATATTATTCGCTGAATACGATAATGTCGTCAAAAGTTATAAGAGTAGAACAGTTTTTGAAATATAATCAATTTTACATATAAAATGAAATTGACTATATCTCAAAAACTGCCTAAATTGTATAGTTTTTGACGGTCTTTTCGGATTCAGGGAACAATTTTACATCAGAATTGGCTGGTAAATGCCCAGGATATAAATAGAGTATGATATTGGACATATGTCCAATAATAGAAATTCACATTTTTTTGTATACAGCGTCATCTAATTATTTGACTTTAAGGGAACTATTTATAGTCTACTTTGTATTTTTAATATGTTTTGCAAAAATAAAAATATTAGGTTAAAGATATAACTTTAAACTAATAACAAATAAAAAGTTTATAAATTAATTATTTTTTAGATTGGAGCCAAAATATTTTGGGTAACGACATCTCAAAATCTATTTGGACCAATGGAGGAGGTAGCATAAGCATAGGATCTCACGGAGCTGTAATAAGCGGTCCGGAAACCCCCTCAAGGGACTTAAGGGGTATTGCAGGAAGAATCCTTGGCAAAAGACAAGCAAGAAAAAGATGGTAAACTATAAAATCTTTATACAAATTTATAAAACAATACAATTTATTCTGTATTAAAATTGTTGGCAATTTAATAAACATTTTTATCATTTAATGCTGAGTTCTTTCGCTACTATTTTCTAGAAGATTTTAGTTGCAACTAAACGGAAAATTGCCAAGGTTGATAGGTGTGTCAGGCTATTGTATATTACAGAAAATGAAACAACTATTAAAATATTGTTAATGCAATTTATTATAAAAAAAACTGAAATACTGCATTGCTAGATAATATGTTTTGACTTATTTAAAAATATGTATGTACAGGGTGATCCCCTATAATGTCGCCCCCCTTTAACTTTTTTATTTTAAGTGTCCCAAAAAATTTAAAAGAGTGGTTATGTAGGTACTAAAAAATACTTTTTTTCTAAGTATTAAAAAAATTAAAAATTGATCAATATACAGGGAAAAACAAAAAGTATATTTTTTTTAATGGATCACCCTATATATGAATTTATTTTTCGATTCCTTATAAAATTCTGAGCATAATTCATATAACAAACCATATCCTAAATTCAACCGTTTCTGAAATATTCGCATTCGAAATGTCATTATTAAATGTTTTTTTAAACTGTTATAAATCAAGAAGCCTCAGTATACCAAAATTTTTATTGAAAATAAATTATTATAGTGACATAATGTCAATATGTCTTGTTAAATAAGTAAAAATGGCGTACTCAGACAGACAAACTATTTCAACTTATTATCTTAAAAATAATTTAAATATTTCAGAAACGGTTGAATTTAGGTATATGGTATTATATGACATATGCTTAGAATTTTACAAGGAATTAAAAAATAAATACATATATAGGGTGATCCATTGAAACAAAATAAACTTTTTGTTTTTCCCTGTATACTGATCAATTTTCCAATTTTCTTTATAAGTAGAAAAAAAGTATTTCTTAGTACCTACATAACCACACTTTGAAATTTTTTCGGACACTTAAAATAAAAAAGTTAAAGGGGGGCGACATTATAGGGGATCAACCTGTACACGGTGTCAAAATTAATCTGCTCACCATTGCTAATTCCGTTATTTTTGGAGCTACAAAGTCCGTTAAATTAGAAAATTGGTGGCATTTTTTCTCCTCATGAAAATGGTGAAAATGGATAAACAATTAAACGCCGGGTTTCTGAAAGATCCTTAAAAATAACAATTAAAAAAAAATTACATTTTTACTTATATAGATGATATTTTTAGTTCTCTTTAATTTTTTGCATTTCGTATAATTTTTAAGAAAAAAATAAAATTGGTTTATTTAAACTCGTTCTTTCTTATTTTTGAAAGTTTTATTGTCAATTAAATTTTCTAGATTTAAATTTGTAAACAAATAGTATTTGTAGATAGGTAAAATATTGTATTAATTTTTAAATTTTTAAACCAATTTTAACAAGAAATTTCACAAAATACTTGGGTTAACGACTATAGATAAAATTTTCGCATGAATTGGAAAAACAAACACATTTTTCTATAGCAGGTGTGTCCAAGAATATCAGCGACACATTACATAAAGTTCCTCATTAAATCAATCATAGATTGTTTATGATAATCCATTTTTTAATCACAATAATCAATGCCATTGAAAACCCCAATGTGTATATAAAGTGGACACTTCCATTGGACATCACAGTTCTTCTCAAGACAACAAGAAAAATGAACAAACTGGTAAGAAAAACTATTTATAAATATTGCCATTTTAACTGTAACAAATTAATATTTTTATAAATATTCTATTTCACTCTAAAGAACATTTATTTTTGAATTATTAATAAATTATCAAATTATTAAAACAATTTATTTTTCCCTAGATTGTTGCCCTCTTCTTCTGCTTGGCTGCTGCCTCAGCTGCGCCATCTTGGGGACATGGAGGCGGCACTGTAATTGTGGGCCCCTCTGCCGCCGGGACCATTGTGGCCGGCCCTGCCTCCCACGGGGCTGTCATATCCGGTCCTGGACTTTGGGGGCATGGTTTGTGGGGACATGGCCTTTGGGGACACGGCGCCTGGGGACATGGAGCCGGGCCTGTAGTCGTCAGCGGGCCTTCCGGTAAGAAGGTGAGGATTATTTTTCGCGACACATTTTAATTTTTTTATTTTAGGTGTCATTTCCACGGCTGGTCATCATGGTCATTGGTGGTAAACCTTAATGGTTTGGTATTGGTCAATTTAAAACTGCCTGATGTATGCTTATGATTGTTAATTAATATTAGATGGCAATTGTTAGTGTTCAATAAAGAATCTTAGATTCTCAGAACATTTTATTCTTGTTTTTGCTTGATTCCAAACCTCGACAATATGCGCCACATCATTTTTATTGCCTATTTAATTTAAAATTTTGATTTTTCTGAAAATTTGTGACTTTTGATAATGGTATATTATGTAGAAAAGTTTAAAAACTATTATACTTTTTCAATGACAAATACTAAATTTTATCTAAAAAATTATTAAAATTAAATATTTGTGTAATTTTCACCATTAACATTCCGTTATTATTTTATTTAAACTTAACAATTATTGATAATTTAAAATTTTAAAATAACTTAAAAAAACGATTTTATCCTTTGATTTTTTTTATTACTATAATTGCAAAATATTATCACAACTGTCAACTAACTTCAGCCCGTGACTAAAAATGTGTTGCTAGCCCGTGATTAAAGCGCCATAAAGCACCAACTTGTCAATGTGTATTTAAAAAGTCATTTAGTATCATGGAAACACGTACGATAATGTTCATTTGTCATTTCGCAAAAGTAATCAAACCAACCTAAAACATGAACTTAATTTGCAGAACTTTTATTACTTTTCCCAAGTAATAACGTATTTTTTTTTAA
Organism: Brassicogethes aeneus; assembly: GCA_921294245.1. Taxonomy (NCBI): domain Eukaryota; kingdom Metazoa; phylum Arthropoda; class Insecta; order Coleoptera; family Nitidulidae; genus Brassicogethes; species Brassicogethes aeneus. Next base: position 6,013,145 of record OV121138.1, read on the forward strand.
ATAATTATTATAGGTGTGTGAGAAATAATAATCTAATTTCCTTATAAAGAAAATGCTAATACAGTTTTTCTCAATTTTATGAATACTTAATTACTATTTAATACATACCTACATTAAATCAATACATTAATAAACACGCATTAACAGTTATTTTTATATTAAATATTTAATCATAAAAAACAATAGAATTTTTGAAATAAAATTATTTTTAAACCATCATTAAAGTTCAACCAATATTTTTCCTGATAAATCACCCGCTGAACTTTAGTAAAATCTACAGATAATAAATATAATATAATATAATATAATATATAATATAATTGCTGCAAAATATTTCTATTTAGTCAAGCGTGTAAAATCTGTTTAAAGTAAATCAAGGTCTTAATAAAAGATTTGAAGAAAAAAAGAGCTGCTGAGTATAATAAATTATTATTTCGGCCCCACACATTGCAAAAAAAAATGTTGCAAAGATAATTTTAAAAAATATTCCTGTGCATCCGCCATTTTTGAAAATTTTAAAAGTTTTGAAAATTTTACTCATGTTATTGTTTTCTACTTTTTAAACGCTTGCGAAAAAATGTTTAAAATAAAAATTAAATGATCCGAGGGGGGATGTGAATCAATACTAAAATTGGTCCTCATACTCTCCTCCTTATAGGGGGAACTGGGGGTAACTTTAAAATTTACAAAAAAACACCCTATTTTTTATTGCAGATTCGGATCATTCGACTAAAAATAGATTGTGTCTAAAACATGTTTTCAAATTTGTAATAGATGGCGCTGTAATGAAAAAAAAACGAATTTTGTTCAATTTTTCTTCTGTATATGATTCTTCAATAATTTTTGAATAAAATACTTCATCAAGATTCCTGCCTGCTTCTCCATAAATTAAAATCATTTCTATTTTTTCTTCCACAGCTAAAAAATCTATTAGGAATAACTTTTTTTTTTGTTTGCAAATTAATCTTCGAACTAAATTGATTAAATAATGCTGAACTATGTATAAATAGTTTCTTTATACCTGAATAATAATTATTATTTATAACTAAATACCACTCAATTAGGATTAAATTGATTAATTGACAAAATAATGTTTTTTTTAACCTTAAATGAGGTATTTTTTATTAAAAATAGTACAATAATCCTTTAATTTAAAGGATTTAATGCTGGCAGGTAAAAAGTAAAAACTTAGGAAACTTAAATTTTAGTTAAAAAATCGTGGGTAGTTACTTAAAAAAATCAGATTTAATTTTGTAAGATAATTATTACCAAAAAAAGTGATATTTTTAATTTAAAAAATCAGATTTAATTTTATAAGATAATTATTACCGAAAAAAGTGATATTTTTATAGAAAAAATATTGCAGAATCGTATAAGAAGAAAAATCGAAAAAAAAATGTTTTTTTCATTACAAATATGAAAAAATGTTTTAGACAAAATCTACCTATTTTTAGTCGAATAATCCAAATCTGCAATAAAAAATAGGTTGTTCCATTGGAAATTTTAAAGTTACCCCCTGTTCCCCGTATAAGGAGGAGAGTATGAGGACCAATTTTAGTACTGATTAATTTCCCCCCTCGAATTATTTAATTTTTATTTTAAACATTTTTTCGTAAAATGCATACTAAAAAAAATAATATAATATATTTCCATCTCTATTCCAATAAAGAAGTAAAATTTACAACTCAACTTAATGCACAATTTGATTTTAACATTAAAAATAGGATTTTTTGTGTTAGTTTCCCAAAAAAGTTTATTTTTTTGTGAAAAAATACTTTTTACTGAAAACGTGTTCTTTTGAACCGGCTACACCTTTGGGAATTACTAATGCTGTTAAATATTAAATATGTAGGTATTATTGAATAAATTATTTCTGCATAATAAGTAATAATTATAATAAATATAGGTGAATGTTACGGATTGATAAGAGATTTTTGCACCTAAATTTAGAATTATTTAGAAATATAGAATACCTCATCATAAACTAAACATTTTATTACTATTTAAATAAAGCGATAAATTATTATTTAAATTTAATTAAAACAGTATTGTTTTATGGCCACATAAATTATTTATGCATTGATTATAGGCAGTATAGATCCTGAACAATTAAATAATAGATAATTACACAATACATTTTTTCTATTTTTCCTGAATGGTAACCTAGTTAATAAAATGGTTCAGAGGTAGAATGTAAATGAAATTGTATGTCCGCAATTTTTTGTGACAATTCCGTATATTCAGGAGTATGAAGGTCGCGCTTGAAATGTTCAGAGTATAAAAGACAGGGTAACTGTCTTAAGATTATATTGTTTGGTTTAAACTATATCGATCTCAACATGAACACCTTCGTAAGTAGCTCTAAGACTGTATTAATAATTATATGTAATTAATATTATTTCTTCTATTTCTAGGTAGTTGCCTTCTTTGCTCTCGTAGCCGCCGTATCCGCCGCCCCATCAGGCGTTTGGGGGGGTTGGGGTGGCGTAGGTCTAGGCCACGGAGCCGTTCTCGCAGGCCCAGTGGGTCTAGCCGGACCAGTAGGCCACGGAGCCGTATTGGCTGGACCAGTAGGCCATGGCGCCGTATTGGCTGGACCAGTAGGACCCGCCGCCTCCATTGTAGGACCCGTCACCGGACACGCAGTCGTAGCCGGACCAGTTAACCACGGAGCCACCCTCATCGCCCCAGCTCACGCTGGAGTCGCTGTAGCCGGTCACGGTCTTGGTCTTGGAGTTGGAGTCGCCGGTCTTGGTCTTGGAGGATGGGGAGGCGTTGCTCACGGTGCCGGTCTCATCACCAACGGTGGAGGTAGCATTGGAGTCAGCGGACACGGAGCTGTGGTACATGGACCACCAACCGCTCCAGTATCCATCAAAGGACCAGCAGGTGAGTTACAAGCTTTAGATACCTATTCCTGGAGGAATTAAGAATGCTCTAGGTCTATAAAAACAATGTAATAAAAAATACTAAACATTTTTCTATTTGCAGGAGCTATCCACGCTGACGGTCTTTGGGGACCAACTCTGGCCGGTCTTCACGGAGCCGCCGGTCATGGTGGTCATGGATGGTAAACTTAAACCCAGCAATATTGCAGCCTAACATCAAAAATCGAGCAAATAGTTTTCTTACATGGCGGCCAATAAAAAAATTTAGGGGGCTGTTCTAAGCGCTCTATAGTTTTTGTGGCTGTCTTGTTTGGGGATTTCTTTGTTTACGTTTTCCCTCTATAAAGACTTACTTTACAACAACAACTGCCTCTATTAAATGACTATGATTTTTCCTGTAAATTTTTGTATATTTATTTATAAATTATTATATTGCAAGCTTACAGTGTTCAATAAAGGATTTGTTAAATTCTACTTTTTTGTTTTATTAAAATAATATAATATAATATAAAATAAAATATAAAATATAATATAAAATATTTCGGAAAGTTAAAAAAAATAAAAACTACTTTTCTAGAAAAAATATTCTACAATTACAAATATTTAGCAAAATGCTGTCGAGCAGTGTAATTTTAATTACACTGTTTGAAAACAATTTGTCACTTTTTGGGTGTACTTATTCCAAAACTGTTCATAATTTTGCTCAGTTAGCACCCAAATTACATTAGAAAAGTTATGGTAATTTAAAATTGTGATTATTTTAAAATTGTGAGCTTATAAATTATAATTTCATAGTTTTTTAGATTATTTTGACCCTTATAATAATAAACTGTTCAATAAATAATTAATAAAAATAATATAGTATATTAAAGATAAATGTCATAAGAAGTCATTTTGTCGAACGCGAACAATTATGTAATGGACGAGTACCACAAAAAGTCTTATGACATGAGTTCTTTATGCTATTTTATCTATTTTGCAAAAATTGTATAAAAAAAAATAATTTTGTATCTTAAATTTAATTTGGTCGAATTTTACTTTAGATAGTTGGTATAACAGTCATTGGTATGGAATGTATGTATGACATTTCATAACTTTCAACTTAAAACTAACTTTAGCCCGTGACTAAAACGCCATAAAGCTTGCCAATATGTATTTAAAAGATCACTTAGTGTCATGGAAACATTAAACATTAACATTTAAGGGTAGGAAAAATGTTGTATATATTATTATTAAAAAGGAAGAAGGAGAAATTGATAATTTCTTTTTGCTCCTAATACAGAGAAAGCTAAATTTGTAACCAACATCGTTTTTAAAAATTTCTCGATGCATTCGCCACTTTTGAACTCATATTTGTGTATATTATGGGTAAATATTATGTTTCATATGAAATAAATGGTTGAAATTTTAGTTTGATAAACTTTTTATTGAACACATTTAATTGCAGTCAAATAAATACAAAATTTACAATCATAATCCATTAAAAAAAATTGCCATTGTTTGATTATTCGTTAACGTAAATTTATTCTACAACTAAATACCATAAAAGTTTATAGGAACCTAAAACAGTTCTTACAAACTTCATATTAGCAGTAAGTTGCAGAATAATTTAGAAAGTTTTCGGTGTGGAGTGGTGGATGATTCATTATTTACCAACCATGTCCATGAACTCCCCAACCTCCATGACCTCCCAAACCTCCAAGACCAAGTCCCAATCCAAGACCAAGACCGTGTCCGGCTACACCAACTCCAGCGTGAGCTGGGGGGATGAGGGTGGCTCCGTGGTTAACTGGACCGGCTACGACGGCGTGGGGGTGGTGTCCGCCGATGATGGAGGCGGCTGGACCGACTGGACCGGCGAGGACGGCGCCGTGGGCTCCGTGGCCGGCCAAGACGACTCCATGACCGCCCCAACCAGATGGGGCGGCGGATACGGCAGCCACTACGGCGAAGAGGGTAACCAACTGCAAAGAAATTGATTATTGTTACTTCGAAAAGTAGTGATTTTTTGCAAATTGTATTACGTTAGTTATATATCTCAAAAACATCACAAATTGTTACAATTTCAAAGCTCTATGACTTCCACAAAAATAAAAATGTTGATGAAATTTTCGGGAAAACAGCACTTTTTTGAAACAATAGAAAAAAATATGCTATTTTCCCTGTAGATACACCAAAATTAAATATTTTTTTAAATGGCAGATCTAGTAATAACTTATGGGCGTTGTCTTACCAAAGCGTTCATGATTGTTCTGTGATAATGAATGATAAACATGTCGTTTCCCCTTTCTTATATAGTAAAAATGTATTTACTTTAACCTTGGCAAATAGGTCTCCGCTTATAGGGATAAATATTAATATTTGATTTATTCATAAATACCTATAAAATTTATTATAAAAAAATACCTACGAAGAAAAGAAAAAAACTACTACTTGAAAACCGGTTGACATTGAAAATGTCGTATGACTTAATTATTATATTTTGTAATGCTTTTTTATGTCGAGAAATTATGACAAAAATTGTTTGGGGTTGAGACATAACTTATAAGAAATGTTTATGGTATGAAAAAACTTAGCAGTAATACAATTGATTGGCCTAAAGATCATGTAATGATACACGGTGTGCCTGAACATAGTTTAAGTCACATAAAAATGCCGCCAAAAACTGATTGCAGTTTCTTGTTCGGAACCCTTTGGTGACTTAAAAATGATATTTACCAAAACCCTAGCTGCTCCTCTTTTCGAAATTTTTTGAAAATTCATGATTTTTTTAAATTTTTGTTTATTTCAAAGTCTACCTTTGACAGAGTACACTGATTTTTATAATATTGGAGTATATTGTTAAGGAGATTTGAAGAATACTTTTTTATACTGTGCACATCATTTAATATATACACTGTATATTATACAGGGTTAGCCAAAAATCGCCTTTTAATAAAGCAAAAGCGTAAGTTCATGATTTTGGCATAACACGCAAAAAATATATATGTTTTTTTAGATATTTTTATGTTTATCAGGCTACAAAATGGGATTCTTATTAAGACTTTATAAGAAAAATTGATTTTGAATAAAATGAAATAAAATAACGCTTAGAGAATATTTAAAATGTTGTTTAATTTAGGCGTTTTAGTAGTTTTCAATTTTAAACGAAAAACTGGTTAAAGTTTTTTGATCGGCACTCTTTGGAGATTTAACCTGTAAACTTCTCATAATTAAGTAAACAGAAAGAAAAAACCCATGAAAAAATTAATTTTGTGGTTATGGAGTTTTTAAAATAGGTACTACATTTTTTAATCATTGCTTGAGCTAATAGCTGGATGAGTAAATAAATACAGAAGGGTATTAAGCCTGAATTGTAGATTGCCTTCCTTCCTTCCTCCCGTAGTCGTACCCGTACGATTTGTGCGTCTTGTAAAAAGTCAATTTATAGATTTCTGTGTAAAATTCCGTAACCATGCGCGATGACACCATTTAAATGGTTGACATTTATTTTTGTTTATATTTTGCGTTTTACCCATTGTGTGTAAATATGAAAGATAAACATTTATATATTAGTGCAGTGATCACAATTTTGTTGTATACTGCCCAACTATGGAGAAAGGCAGTAACTGCAAAACAAGAAATTTGTGGGAAATTACCATAAACTACATTTTTATAAAAAGCAGTAGGTATTTAACTGATTTATTTAACTTATAAGAGAGTTTACTGCATTTCTTTGTTGAATTAAGATACAAAATGTCCATAGCTTTATCATAGCACAAGAAAACGCATTTGACATTTTTTTGTAGTTACTGCCTTTCTCCATAGTAGGGTATAATGAAAAAAAACATCGAACAAGACGTTGGAAGACTGGCCCACTTTACCAAGACCGGAAAACTACGGGGTTTTACAAAGCAACGTTTCTAAAAATTAAAGACATTGATCATAAACAATATCTAAATATCCTATTTAGAGACACAAATTATTTAATAAACTGAACACCTATCTAAACTAAACAATCATGTATTTTAAATATTTTGTGCCTACGCGCTGTCACCCTACAGCGCATGTCCATAACAAGCACTGTGATTGGTCATGTCAAAGACCTTTACGGTGAAAGATAAAACTTAAAAATTTCTACGGGAGGAAGGAATGCCACCCTTACGGTACGGGAATCTATAACTGGAACTACCATTTAAATAAACATTTTTGACGTAATTATCACCATTAACATAGCCCGTTATTAATTTTAATTAAACTTAACAATTATTGATACTTTAAAATATTAAATAACTTCAAAATATGATTTTGTTAAGAAAATATTTTATTCTTTGATTTTTTTTATTACTATAATTGCAAAATATTATCACAAAGTATTAAAAATTCCTACACGGGAAATGTTAATGGTGACAATTACGTAATGTTCATCTTCTACGGGAGGAAGGAAGGAAAGCAATCTATAATTCAGGCTTTAGAGCTTTAAGGGCATAAAACTTTGGTGTTTATTGAGTTTTTCCTTAATTTTTTGCAAGAAAAATGTTTAATAACAATTTTTTACAACTGGCAACGCGCAGCAACTTTGTTGATTAGTATCTATGTACTCACAGAACACAAGTGTAGGTATAACAGTGGCGTATAACAAAAAATTTAAAAACTTTTAATGCATATTTTTTCTTTATCTTTGGAAAAATATTTTTTTAAATATTTTTCCGTTACACCTTATATCAAAAGGTATTCAGTATTTTAATAAATTACATTAATTACATAACACCCTGTATAATAATAATTTTGTATTAAGATATTAATAGTATATTATGTATCAAGTTTGATAAACGCCATTTACGTCACAAATTTTAATTAGGCACCAGCAAGCTTGCTAGCGAGTGCTTAACTAAATAAGTGTCTAGAAAAGTTTATAAACGAGTTGCTTATTATATTTTTTCTACGAGAAATGCTTATTAATATCTAAAAATGATTTAAATTAAATATTTCTATACAGGGACATATATACAAAAATAGAGTAACCGCAAGAATGCGACTCTGTATTACCGGCGGCAAATGTCAAATTTTTCTGTGTAAATCAAAGTTTATCCCTTGAAAATGGACTAACAACCATTTAAATCCGATATAGAAGCAGTTTTTTGCAGTGAAAATAAAGAGAATGTTTTATGGGCGATCCAGGGTGGAGTCTCCACGCAAAATTTTTAATTCTTTAGCCCGTGACTAAAACGTCATGAAGCTTGTCAATGTGTATTTAAAAGTTCACTTAGTGTCATGGAAACATTTAACATTAACATTTAAAGGTGGGAGTAGAACAAATGTTTTTTATTATATTATTAAAAGGAAGAACAAATTAAAAATTACTTTTTGCTCCTAACACAGAGGAAGCTAAATTTGTGACCAACATGGTATACCTATAGGTAAAAATTTCCTGATGCATTCGTCATGCTAATTGTATATTATGGGTATATATTATGTTTCATATGAAATAAAAGGTTAAAATTTTAGTTTAATAAACCGTTTATTGAACACATTTACTTGCAGTCAAATAAATACAAAATTTACAATCAAAATCCATTCAAAAAAATTGCCATTGTTTGAGTTTTGGTTAACGTAAATTTATTCTACAACTAAATACCATAAAAGTTTATAGGAACCTAAAACAGTTCTTACAAATTTCATATTAGCAGTAAGTTGCAGAATAATTTACAAATTTTTCGGTGTGGAGTGGTGGATGATTCATTATTTACCAACCATGTCCATGAACTCCCCAACCTCCATGACCTCCCAAACCTCCAAGACCAATACCGGCACCAAGTCCCAAGCCAAGACCAAGACCGTGTCCGGCTACACCAACTCCGGCGTGAGCTGGGGGGATGAGGGTGGCTCCGTGGTTAACTGGACCGGCTACGACGGCGTGGGGGTGGTGTCCGCCGATGATGGAGGCGGCTGGACCGACTGGACCGGCGAGGACGGCGCCGTGGGCTCCGTGGCCGGCCAAGACGACTCCATGACCGCCCCAACCAGATGGGGCGGCGGATACGGCAGCCACTACGGCGAAGAGGGTAACCAACTGCAAAGAAATTGATTATTGTTACTTCGAAAAGTAGTGATTTTTTGCAAATTGTATTACGTTAGTTATATATCTCAAAAACATCACAAATTGTTACAATTTCAAAGCTCTATGACTTCCACAAAAAAATAAAAATGTTGATGAAATTTTCGGAAAAACAGCACTTTTTTGAAACAATAGAAAAAAATATGCTATTTTCCATGTAGATACATCAAAATTAAATATTTTTTTAAATGGCAGATCTAGTAATAACTAATGGGCGTTGTCTTACCAAAGCGTTCATGATTGTTCTGTGATAATGAATGATAAACATGTCGTTTACCCTTTCTTATATAGTAAAAATGTATTTACTTTAACCTTGGCAAATGGGTCTCCGCTTAGAGGGATAAATATTAATATTTGATTTACTTATTCATAAATACCTATAAAATTTATTATAAAAAAATACCTACGAAGAAAAGAAAAAAACTACTACTCGAAAACCTGTAGACATTGAAAATGTCGTATGACTTAATTATTATATTTTGTAATTACATTTGCATTTGCTTTTTTATGTCGAGAAATTATGACAAAAATTGTTTGGGATTGAGACATAACTTATAAGAAATGTTTATGGTATGAACAAACTCAGCAGTAATACAATTGATTGGCCTAATGATACACGGTGTGCCTGAACGTAGTTTAAGTCACATAAAAATGCCGCCAAAAACTGATTGCAGTTTCTTGTTCGGAACCCTTTGGTGACTTAAAAATGATATTTACCAAAATCCTAGCTGCTCCTCTTTTCGAAATTTTTTGAAAATTCATGATTTTTTTAAATTTTTGTTTATTTCAAAGTCTACCTTTGACAGAGTACACATTTGTACACTGATTTTTATAATATTGAAGTATATTGTTAAGGAGATTTGGAGAATACTTTTTTATACTGTGCACATCATTTAATATATACAGGGTTAGCCAAAAATCGCTTCTTTTAATAAAGCAAAAGCGTAAATTCATGATTTTGGCATAACACGCAAAATAGTTATTTACGTGTCAAGCTTTGTAAATGAATCTTTACGGGCGAGCTGGAAGTTTGTGGGGTGAGCGACGCAGGAGCAAACCCCATATTCCAGTGAGCCTAGTAAAGATTAATTGCAAAGCGTGACACGTACAAACTTTTATTTTCACCTTTAGATAACGATTTTCAAATTTAAAGTTTTCTACAAGCCTGTAAAACTTTACAGGTTTACTAAGAAGGTGGAAATAAAAGATATATACCAACCCATGTTTTTTTAGATATATTTATGATTTATCAGTCTACAAATCGGATTCTTATTAAGACTTTATAAGAAAAATTGATTTTGAATAAAATTAAATAAAATAACGCTTAGAGAATATTTAAAATGTTTAATTTAGGCTTTTTAGTATTTTTAATTTTGAACGAAAAACTGGTTAAAGTTTTTTCTTTGGAGATTTAACCTGTAAACTTGTCATAATTGAGTAAACAGAAAGAAAAAAACCCATGAAAAAATGAATTTTGTGGTTATGGAACTTTTAAAATAGGTACTACATTTTTAATCATTGCTTGAGCTAATAGCTGGATGATTAAATAAATACAGAAGGGTATTAGAGCTTTAAGGGCATAAAACTTTGGTATTTTTTGAGTTTTTCTTTATTTTTTACAAGAAAAATTTTTAATAAACAGTGTGTATTACAAGTGTGTAACCAGTGGCGTATAACAAAAAATATAAAAAACTTTTAATGCATATTTTTTCTTTATCTTTGGAAAAATATTTTTTTAAATATTTTTCCGTTACACCTTATATCAAAAGGTTAAATAAATTACATTAATTACATAACAGCCTGTATAATAATAATAATTTTGTATTAAGATTTTAATAGTATACAGGGTGTTTCTTTTAACTTGAGACAGCTCAATATCTCGAGAAATATGCATTTCACGGAAAAATGTCTTAAATAAAAGGTTAATGTGACCAAAGGGGACATTATTTGGTGCTACCGCTAGCCACCCCCTACCCCTCCTTAAGGGTGAAACGGGGGGTAACTTTTGAAAGTCAAAAGGGATGACCCGATTTTTTTCAAAGATTTTGGTAGTACATAAACAAATGAATTACTTTTATTTGAAAGTTTTTTTTAATTTATCAACATATGGCGCTTTAATTCAAAATTTAAGAAAAAGGGGTTTCCTTGTAAAATGTATTATTTGAAATGGAATGACGACATTTCGAACATTTGTTATAAATTGTTTTCATAGCCGACTATTGTTGTTAATGTTAATTTTTGTTTTTCAAACGTTTCAAATAATACATTTTACAAGGAAACTCATTTTTCTTAAATTTTGAATTACAGCGCCATCTGTTGATAAATTGAAAAAAGTTTTAAATAAAAGTTATTTATTTTTTTTATGTACTACCAAACTCTGTGAAAAAAATCGTTTCATTCCATTTGACTTTCCAAAGTTACCCCCCGTTTCACCCTTAAGGAGGGGTAGGGGGTGGCTAGCGGTAGCACCAAATAATGTCCCCTTTAGTCACATTAACCTTTTATTTAAGACATTTTTCCGTGAAATGCGTATTTCTCGAGATATTGAGCTGTCTCAAGTTAAAAGAAACACCCTGTATTATGTATCAAGTTTGATAAACGCCATTTACGTCACAAATTTTAATTAGGCACGAGCAAGCTTGCTAGCGAGTGCTTAAATAAATAGGTGTCTAGAAAAGTTTATAAACGAGTTGCATATTATATTTTTTCTACGAGAAATACTTATTATTATCTAAAAATGATTTAAATTAAATATTTCTATAGAGCGACATCTATACAAAAATAGAGTAACCGCAAGAATGGGAATCTGTAATACCGACGGCAAATGTAGAATTTTTTTCAATTTTTTTCAATGTTTATCCCTTGAAAATGGACTAACAACCGTTTAAATCCGATATAGAAGCAGTTTTTCCCAGTAAAAGTAAAGATAATGTTTTATTATATACCATAAAAGTTTATGGGAAAGAACCTAAAACAGCTCTTACAATAATAAAATAATTTTCAAATTTAGTATTATTTTACAAGAAAGTCACTTTATTTTAAAGAATGTATGACTATCAACTTAAAACTAACTTCAGCCCGTGACTAAAACGCCATAAAGCTTGTCATGGAAACATTAAACATTAACATTTAAAGGTAAAAAATGTTTTGTATATTATTAAAAAGGAAGAAGGACAAATTAATAATTTATTTAAGCTCCTTATACAGAGAAAGCTAAATTTGTAACCAACATCGTTTTTAAAAATTTCCCGACGCATTCGCCACTATTGAACGTATGTATATTTGTGTAATATTGTGTTTCATATAAAATAAATGGTTGAAATTTTAGTTTAATAAACCGTTTATTGAACACATTTACTTGCAGTCAAATAAATACAAAATTTACAATCAAAATCCATTCAAAAAAATTGCCATTGTTTGAGTATTCGTTAACGTAAATTTATTCTACAACTAAATACCATAAAAGTTTATAGGAACCTAAAACAGTTCTTACAAACCTTGTATTAGCAGTAAGTTGCAGAATAATTTACAAAGTTTGCGGTGTCGAGTGGTGGATGATTCATTATTTACCAACCATGTCCATGAACTCCCCAACCTCCATGACCTCCCAAACCTCCAAGACCAATACCGGCACCAAGACCCAAGCCAAGACCAAGACCGTGTCCGGCTACACCAACTCCAGCGTGAGCTGGGGGGATGAGGGTGGCTCCGTGGTTAACTGGACCGGCTACGACGGCGTGGGGGTGGTGTCCGCCGATGATGGAGGCGGCTGGACCGACTGGACCGGCGAGGACGGCGCCGTGGGCTCCGTGGCCGGCCAAGACGACTCCATGACCGCCCCAACCAGATGGGGCGGCGGATACGGCGGCCACTACGGCGAAGAGGGTAACCAACTGCAAAGAAATGTACATATGTATTGTTACTTCGAAAAGTAGTAATTTTTTGCGAATTGTATTACGTTAGTTATATATCACAAAAAGATCACAAATTGTTACAATTTCAAAGCTCTATGACTTCCACAAAAAAATAAAAATGTTGATGAAATTTTCGGGAAAACAGCACTTTTTTGAAACAATAGAAAAAAATATGCTATTTTCCATGTAGATACATCAAAATTAAATATTTTTTTAAATGGCAAATCTAGTAATAACTAATGGGCGTTGTCTTACCAAAGCGTTCATGATTGTTCTGTGATAACGAATGATAAACATGTCGTTTACCCTTTCTTATATAGTAAAAATGTATTTACTTTAACCTTGACAAATGGGTCTCCGCTTAGAGGGATAAATATTAATATTTGATTTATTCATAAATACCTATAAAATTTATTATAAAAAAATACCTACGAAGAAAAGAAAAAAACTACTACTCGAAAACCGGTAGACATTGAAAATGTCGTATGACTTAATTATTATATTTTGTAATGCTTTTTTATGTCGAGAAATTATGACAAAAATTGTATGGGATTAAGACATAACTTATAAGAAATGTTTATGGTATGAACAAACTTAGCAGTAATACAATTGATTGGCCTAAAGATGATGTAATGATATAAGACAAGTCAATACAAAAATACAAAAAACCTTTACTATAGTAATAAATAAAAATATATGTAATGATAATAATATATATAAAATAAAATTATTAATTACATAATTAAAAAATGAAAAAAAAAACAGATACAAAGAAAACCAAAACTGTTGTTAAACCATTTAACACTTGCAAGCCAATTGAAAATTTTGAAATTTCTATTGAATTAAATGCTTTTTCAAGTAAAATCAATTTTAAGTTTTAGTTAAATAAATTTTTAAATTTAGTAATGTAATTTTAGATTGGTTTCTAGGGTGATTTATTAATATTGAAAAAAAACATAATGAGATTGATGATGAGATCGTAATGCTTCAGCAAATACCTACAAGTGTATATTAGGGTGCCTCAAAAAATAAAATTTATTTTTTTTTCGCTCTTACCCTCTCAAATGTTTTTATTTAATATAAAAAAAATCCTCAACAAATATGGGCGTTCCAGCTCAACTTTAAAAGGTCGCTGTTTTTATTTTAGTTTCCCATTTAATTAACATGGGAAAAAATAATTTTATGTTTGGAATTTTATGCCTTTGTATCAAAGTAACTTATGGCAATGATCATTGCAGTTTCTTATATAAAATGTAACGCTCTACAAAAAAGCTTTTTAAAATTAAAAAAAAAACAGAAAATTTGATGTTAATCAAACTTTGACCTCGAACATCAAATTTTCTGTTTTTTTTTTTTAATTTTATGGTACAATTAGCAGACGGGAGGTGAAAGGGGGCCAAACAAGGCAGCGGGGAGGCAAAATGGGGTACCCAAAAAATTTCATAAACAAATTTTTTTAGATTGTTTTTTTTCGGTTTCTAAATTATTTGAAAATTGACTCGCAAGTTCACGCTTTTAATCGAAAATAATTATTCTGAGCCTGTAGAGCGAGAAAAAGGATGGTACAATTTTGGAAAACTTTTCATATGCTTATTTATTGGGTAACCCATCCCCCCCCCGCTGCCTTGTTTTGCCCCCTTTCACCCCCCGTCTGCTACCATAAAATTTAAAAAAAAACAGAAAATTTGATGTTATCAAACTTTGACCTCGAATAACTCTAGAAGAAATCAATTTATCGAAAAATAATAAGATACCTTTTTTGTGGAGCTAAGACGCCCATATTTGTTAAGGATTTTTTTTTATATTAAATAGAAACATTTGAGAGGGTAAAAGCGAAAAAAAAATTAAATTTTATTTTTTGAAGCACCCTAGTGTATATAAACATTTCAAAGGAACTGTATAATAAATTATTATTAATTATTAATAATATATATTATGTATCAAGTTTATTAAACGCCATTTACCTCACACTCTATTTTTTATAGATGTCGCTCTATACAAATATTTAAATTGTTTTTATACCTAATAATATTTGTCGTAGAAAAAGTATAGTATACAACTATTTTATGCACTTTTCTATACTATTTTTCTTATTTTTATGCAAGGAATCTCATTCTGGTTTTTTTCGTAAGTAATATCATAAGGGCATTTAATTTTTCCGAAAAGAATCGAAAAAACATGTTGCTAAGTAATATTTTAACAAAAAGCATGAGTGCTGGTGGCAACAAAAATCCGAGTCGAAGAGGAGGATTTTTGCACCTGCACGAATGCATTTTGTTAAAAAATATTACTTAGCATTGTGTTTTTTCGATTTTTTTTCTCAGGAAAAATTAGATGCCCGAATGGTATTTGACAAGACTATTTCATGAGTAACAGTTAACAATTAAAATATAAATTGCAATTTTTGGTGACAACAGCTGTCAAGTTTTGCCGCGGGTAAACTCGAATAAACTGCTGACAGGTGCTGTCATACAGTTTTTTCACCTAGAAACCATTTGTAATTCAAAATTGCGCGTTTGTGATTGGTTGAAATTAAGACGAGGGAAATAGTCTATATTAATAAGTCACCCTAGAAACCAATCTAAAATTACAACCATTAAATTTATTTAAATAAAACTTTGATTGATTTTACTTGAAAAAGAATGCTCAGAATATTTAAATGGCTTGCAAGTGTGTGATGGTTTAACTTAACAGTTTTAGTTTTCTTTCTATCTGATTTTTTTTAATTATTTTTTTAATTCTGTTATTTGTAATTTTATTTCATAGTAAAGGTTTTTTGTATTTTTGTATTGACTTGTCTTATATCATTACATATCATTACATGATCTTTAGGCAAATCAATACTATTATTGATAAGTTTGTTCCCTTTATAACATAAAACATGTTATAAGTTACATCTCAATCCCATACAATTTATGTCATAATTTCTCGACATAAAAAGCATTACCCAATACAATAATTAAGCCATACCACATTTTCAATGTCTACCGGTTTTCGAGTAGTAGTTTTTTCTTTTCTTCGTAGGTATTTTTTTTATAATAAATTTTATAGGTATTTATGAATAAATCAAATATTAATATTTATCCCTATAAGCGGAGACCTATTTGCCAAGGTTAAAGTAAATACATTTTTACTATATAAGAAAGGGGAAATGACATGTTTATCATTCATTATCACAGAACAATCATGAACGCTTTGGTAAGACAACGCCCATTAGTTATTACTAGATCTGCCATTTAAAAAAATATTTAATTTTGGTGTATCTACATGGAAAATAGCATATTTTTTTCTATTGTTTCAAAAAAGTGCTGCTTTCCCGAAAATTTCATCAACATTTTTATTTTTTTGTGGAAGTCATAGAGCTTTGAAATTGTAACAATTTGTGATCTTTTTGTGATATATAACTAACGTAATAAAATTCGCAAAAAATCACTACATTTCGAAGTAACAATAATCAATTTCTTTGCAGTTGGTTACCCTCTTCGCCGTAGTGGCCGCCGTATCCGCCGCCCCATCTGGTTGGGGCGGTCATGGAGTCGTCTTGGCCGGCCACGGAGCCCACGGCGCCGTCCTCGCCGGTCCAGTCGGTCCAGCCGCCTCCATCATCGGCGGACACCACCCCCACGCCGTCGTAGCCGGTCCAGTTAACCACGGAGCCACCCTCATCCCCCCAGCTCACGCCGGAGTTGGTGTAGCCGGACACGGTCTTGGTCTTGGATTGGGACTTGGTCTTGGAGGTTGGGGAGGTCATGGAGTTTGGGGAGGTCATGGACATGGTTGGTAAATAATGAATCATCCACCACTCCACACGGAAAACTTTGTAAATTATTCTGCAACTTAATGCTAATATAAGGTTTGTAAGAACTGTTTTAGGTTCCTATAAACTTTTATGGTATTTAGTTGTAGAATAAATTTACGTTAACGAATACTCAAACAATGGCAATTTTTTTAAATGGATTATGATTTTAAATTTTGTATTTATTTGACTGCAATTAGATGTGTTCAATAAACGGTTTATTAAACTAAAATTTCAACCATTTATTTCATATGAAACATAATATTTACCCATAATATACACAAATATATGTTCAAAAGTGGCGAATGCATCGCGAAATTTTTAAAAACGATGTTGGTTACAAATTTAGCTTTCTCTGTATTAGGAGGAAAAAGAAATTATCAATTTCTCCTTCTTCCTTTTTAATAATAATATATACAACATTTTTCTACTCCTACCCTTAAATGTTAATGTTTAATGTTTCCATGACACTAAGTGATCTTTTAAATACATATTGGCAAGCTTTATGGCTTTTTAGTCACGGGCTAAAGTTAGTTTTAAGTTAAAAGTTATGAAATGTCATATATACCTAAATTCGTTAAAATAAAGTGACTTTCTTGTAAAATAACACTTTTATTATTGTAATCTCTTGAGATGTTTTAGGTTGTTTCCTATAAACTTTTATATATGTATATAATAAAACATTATCTTTACTTTTACTGTGAAAAACTGCTTGTATATCAGATTTTTTTTTCACAGTATTATTTAAAATAACCTTAAAAACTATGATAATTTATAACCTTATAATTTTAAAATAATTACAATTTCAAATAACCATAACTTTCTAATGTAATTTTGGTGCGCTGTGTTAGCTAATTGAGCAAAATGATTTTTTGAATAAACTGCCCAAATTGCCCATCATGATAAATTGTTTTGAACCAGTGTAATTAAGTTAAACCTCCTTGCAAGCCATTTAAATATTCTGAACATTTTTTTCAAGTAAAATCAAGTTTAAATTTTATTTAAATAAATTTAAAAGTTGCAATTTTAGATTGGTTTCTATGGTGATTTATTAATATTGAAAAAACCAGAATGAGATTCCTTGCATAAAAATAAGAAAAATAGTTTAAAATATTTATATAGAGCGACTTCTATTTTTATAAAATAGACTAACCTGTGAATCTGTTTTTTCGTCTTTCAAAATGCCATTTAGTTGTCAAATTTGTTTCATCTCTTAAAATGGACTAACAACTGTTAAAATCCAGCAGTTTTTTACAGTGAAAGTGAAGAGGCAAATACAAGAGCATATAAACCTTTCATGAAGAAACTGTTTAATAATTTTGTATTGAATAATAAAATAATTTTTAAATTTACTATTACTTTTTAAGAAAGATAAACTTAAAGCCAACTACAGACCGTGACTAAAACGCCATAGTCACAACTAGTATCCGGTATTTAAAAAAAATTTGAATCTTTGTATCAAACTTCAAAATTGGCAACAAATACTCAAACTATATTAAAATAGTAATTAGGTAGGGTTTTAAGAATTTGTTTTAAGTAATTAGGTTTAGTTTTTAAATAGTAAATAAATTTGTAAGCAAAATGTAGTTTGCTTGTGTTTTATATTTTTAATTTTCATTTTTTTTTATAATAGTTTTTTATGGGGAGACCATTTTAATGTAGTAATTACCAAAGGTATTTTAAGGATTTTTAATTAATTAAATAATGGGGTAATTTTAATCTCACTTTAGCTCAGAAAGTAAAAATATATTATTAAGAAAAAAACAAAATTGTTGGTAAAAATATCCCGGCGCATTCGCCATTTTTAAAGGAATATTTAAAAAAATAAGGGTAATAAGTACCTTATTATGTTTCATACAAATTAAAAGGTTAAGAAATTAATTTAATAAACCGTTTATTGAACACATTTACTTGCAGTCAAATAAATAAAAAATACAATCATAATCAATTATAAAATCGCCATAGTCCGAGTATTCGATAATGTAAATTTATTCTACAACAAAATACTATAAAAGTTTATAGAAACTTAAAACAGCTCATACAAACTTCATATTAGCAGGAAGTTACAGAATAATTTACAAAGTTTTTGGTTAGGAGTTGTGGATGATGCATTGTTTACCAACCATGTCCATGACCATGAGCTCCATGAAGACCGGCAAGAGTTGGTCCCCAAAGACCATCAGCGTGGATGGCACCTGAAAAAATAAAGTTCAATCAACTCATTTGACAATTCAATGCATTTAAAACAGTATAAGACCAGGGGAAGCATTTCTCCACTCACCGGCTGGTCCTCTGATGGATACTGGGGCGGTTGGTGGTCCATGTACCACAGCTCCGTGTCCGCTGACTCCTACAGCGCCGCCTCCGTTGGTGATGAGACCGGCTCCGTGGCCAATACCTCCCCATCCTCCAAGACCAATACCGGCACCAAGTCCCAAGCCAAGACCAAGACCGTGTCCGGCTACACCAACTCCGGCGTGAGCTGGGGGGATGAGGGTGGCTCCGTGGTTAACTGGACCGGCTACGACGGCGTGGGGGTGGTGTCCGCCGATGATGGAGGCGGCTGGACCGACTGGACCGGCGAGGACGGCACCGTGGGCTCCGTGGCCGCCCAAGACGATTCCATGACCGCCCCAACCAGATGGGACGGCAGATACGGCGGCCACTACGGCGAAGAGGGTAACCAACTGCAAAGAAATTGATGTATTTTTACTTCGAAAAGTAGTAATTCATCCAATCTGGTTATAGAGCTTTTAATTCAACTATTTTTGAATCGTAAATCTCTATAAAACATTAGTTGTCTTACCAAAGCGTTCATGATTGTTCTGTGATAACGAATGATAAAAATGTCGCTTACCCTTTCTTATATAGTAACGATATATTTGACCTTGGTAAATAAGTCACCGCTTGAAGGGAAAATTATTAATATTTGATATATCTACATTTAGATACAGCGGTAATAAAAAGAACAAATTATAATGCAATATATTCTAATTTGCCTAGGTAACAGTCCAGCGATCAATAGAATAATCATTAGAGAGAAAGAAAAAATATTGCATTACATTTTCTAATATTTTTTTATTCATTAAATATGAGATATGGAGTACCTCAAAATATCAAAGAAGTATAGTTAAAGGTTCATGAATTTAAAATTTAACAAAAATTTAAAAACTATCGAATTGATAGTACTATTGTTGTTGACCATGGTCCAAACGCTTTTGAAAATTTAGCTCGACTTTAAAGTTCTTTATTAACTCACTTCTTAGTTTTAATAACTTATACATATAAATGAAAAAGTAATTTTTTTTTACATTTAACATCATTTTGTAAGGTGGGGTAATTGTAAGATTGGGGTAAATGTAACATCTTGCGATAAAAATCTTACTTGAAGTAGTAAATAAAAGCAAACGAATAAAAACGCACGCTGTTGTCTTGGGTTGCATATGTAAGTAGAGAAATCCCGACAACTACTGCGCAGTACCACTTGGTTACTTAAGTACATAATAATAAATCGTTTTTTCCTTTTTGTATTAACCGCGAAGTCTGTTAATTCTTAAATTAAAAATAAAAAAAATTTGCACACCTTATGATTATTAACGGATTCACACGATTTTACACCAAAATAATCCTATTTTTTTCCTCTTTTACATTAGCCCCATACCCACTACAAATACATTAATAGTGTAATGTAATTAGCCGCTAACACATTTGCCCCATTTTTCGGGGCAAATGCAATATGTTGAGAACGTTTAAAAAAAAAGATGTAATTTTTTAGCCCTTAGTTCCTAACGTTTTATATTTTAGAATATAATTCTTGAGTAGTTGGGCTATATAATGAGCTTTGGGTTTGGTTTAGTTTTATCACTCCTTACTTTTAATTCAAGAGACAATGCCAACTAGTAAAAAAACATATCGCAATTACCCCACCTAACCTTACATATTTATTTATAAATATTTTAATTTAACGTACAAAAAAAAATTCGTACAATGTACCTACCACTTTTGCATTCCTTGATAATTTCACTGTCATGATCATCATCATCTTCATCATTATCTGAAATGATAAAATCATCCAACAACTCTTCTGTTTGTTTTTCTTCATCTTCATCTTTATCAAGATCTTCATAAATGAGTGTGCTCCTCCAACAATTTTCAAATTGTATCGCGTCTGGGGTCTTCTTTAAGTTAATTCAGGGCCGGAATAAGATCGTGTGATGCCCTAAGCATAAATCGCTTGGGGGGCTTGAGCGCCCAGTAAGCGCAGCAGTGGTTTTTTTAATAATTGTAATACCACTAAGCAAAGAAAAGAAAAACCAAAAAAAATGATGAATCTAGTTTCTCTTGGGATTCTTGAGTCTTATATCGAATTGAAAAAAAAATACATTCTGAATAGAGAAACATTAAAAAATAATAACGAAAATCAAGAAAGTTATGGACAATCAAATGATATAGATATGCTAATAAAGGAATTATAAAAACTTGAAAAGAACATGTATAGGCACTTTGAATTAAATGTTTTATTAATATTAACTAAAATAATATTCAATAATAATTAATTACATTACATATGAAATTTATTCATAACAGTACCTATATACTTAACTAATTTATAATTCCTGATACAGTTATACTGCAAAATTAACATTCATTGCCGATAAATTAATACCAATATAATTTGAAACTTGCACATTTTTTCTAAATATCAATTATTATGTTTTACAAGCATGAATAATTAAAATGTTTCTGCAGATAATGTTTCCAAGGGACAAGGTCGCACTTTAAAGCAGAAATTTAAGTATAAAAGCGGGGTAAATGATTTCATTATTATTCACTTATCAAACACTATAACAACATGAACGCTTTGGTAAGGAGGCACCCTTTAATAAATATTTTTCATTGAAAAAAAATTGAAATTTTCAACACCTTTCGACATAACTATCAAATTTCCTTTTCAGTTGGTTACCCTCTTCGCCGTAGTGGCCGCCGTATCCGCCGTCCCATCTGGTTGGGGCGGTCATGGAGTCGTCTTGGGCGGCCACGGAGCCCACGGCGCCGTCCTCGCCGGTCCAGTCGGTCCATCCGCCGCCATCATCGGCGGACACCACCCCCACGCCGTCGTAGCCGGTCCAGTTAACCACGGAGCCACCCTCATCGCCCCAGCTCACGCCGGAGTTGGTGTAGCTGGACACGGTCTTGGTCTTGGCTTGGGACTTGGTGCCGGTATTGGTCTTGGAGGATGGGGAGGTATTGGCCACGGAGCCGGTCTCATCACCAACGGAGGCGGCGCTGTAGGAGTCAGCGGACACGGAGCTGTGGTACATGGACCACCAACCGCCCCAGTATCCATCAAAGGACCAGCCGGTGAGTGGAGAAATGCTTTCCCTGGTCTTATACTGTTTTAAATGCATTGAATTGTCGAAGGAGTTGATTGAACTTTATTTTTTCAGGTGCCATCCACGCTGATGGTCTTTGGGGACCAACTCTTGCCGGTCTTCATGGAGCCGCTGGTCATGGTGGACACGGATGGTAAATCAACATCCCAACAATCTATTAACATCGTTGATTGTACATATAATATTGTAAATAATTGATTTTTCCTATATACAAGTTCGACTGCCTTTTATAATGACTCCGATGATTCTAAGTGTTTGTGTTAAATACATAGTGTACAATACATTTCTTCGTTTTATTAGATACACCCAAAAACACAAATCTTGTTAATTTGATAAAGATCTTCCTATCAAGGACTATTTAGCAAAAAACGTGGTAACCATTTTTTTATACTTATGTAATACGCTAAAGAAGTATCGAGTTTTCGCAACGCGCGCGCCATCTGGTGATAGCATTGCGTGAATTTAAGAATTGTCAACAATACATTTAAAGCACAGATTATACATCATTTTTAAATATATAGGTAGTTTTTTCACAAAAAAGAGGAAGGCAGAAGTCTTACTCGACAAATTTTGTTCAATTGCACAGCTAAATTGCGCACGTTATTTGTGTTTTACTTTGCAAGGAAAAAATTAAAAAACTTTTTTAGTACTCGATTTCGATTGATTATTCTTTATATCATTGATTAGTAACTTTATCTAAGGGATCATGGTGAATTATTGTGTTTTTAATTGTTAATAAAATTCAAGAACTAAATCGTTGCATTTTCATGTTTTGCCAAAGAATCCAATTCGGTAAGTACATTTGTTGGAGCAGAATTAACTAATGATAACTTTACCTAATATAATTTATATTTAAGTTTGGACATTTTTAAGAAATTAGTAAAAAATATTTTTTGCACAAACATAACCTTAAAATCAACCATTTTTATATTTGAGTTCTCTAAAAAACGGCGACAACTGCATTTTAAACAACAAAATATACCTACGAATTCATGGCAACATAATATTATATATAATACATGAGGCCTGTCAGAGCAAAGTCAACAATCTCCCGTCACACTAAAACTGAGTACCTAAATTAAGATAATTGATTTTGGTATTCCAAATTCTAAATTTGTAATTTTTATTATATTGAAATATTGTTGTTGTTAGTCTAGTAGCCAACTACAAGGTCTCCAGGATGCATAGTATAGGTGAAATCTATAATTATAAATTGGAGATTGCTGACTTTGATATGAATTGCTGGAGATTGCTCATTTTGTAAACGGTTAAGGAGATTTAGAAAAATAAACTAAAAAATAATTGTATTTTTATTTTGGTTATATTTAACTATACAATCAATGTGGGAAAATTCTGAACTGGACCACATAAATCTGGAGTTTCTTCTAAAGCTGGGACCAGGTTGCCTCGTGCAAAAAAGTTTTTATAGTTTAACAACTCATCATCTTCTTCCCACTTTGCCTCGTAATGTTTTACTTGCAATGTTTTGACATTAACAGCCTTTTCTTGCTTTACCTTTACGTCTTATTATGGTATAATAGCACAAAATAAACAAGATATCTTTTTTTATAATTCTTAAAACAATAAAACGTATATATACCTATTTTAAATATATATTTTAAATATATATTTTGAAGTGCAATTTACTGCAATAGAACTTAACAGTATGTACCAGTAAAAAAACACAAAATTAAATCTCTAAAATACGTTATAATATCAAATGTTAGGATATCAGGTGACACAAATTACTCATTTCTAATGGTGGAATTGGAGATTGTATACTTTGCTGCAAATCTATTAGTGCACTATCTCCATGGAGATTGTCGACTTTGCACTAAATGACATTTTTAAAATAGGATTATAGGCAGGATAGCTCCTTTTGCAGCACATAAACTTTATCATCTTATAGATAATTAGTTGAAGTATAGTCTCCGCTAAACATCTAATTTTTGACCAAAAGTGGAGATTGTCGGTTTTGATATGACAGGCCTCACATAATATAATGGTATTTTACCGTTGAGGGGAGACTTTTTTAATCAACGCTTTTAATAATGCTAAATACTGTTTAAATTTAGACGACTTATTTGTTTGACGATTATTACTGAATTGAAATGTTTACACTTTTCACGTTAATCATTACAAAAATGTGTATTTATTGTATCTAATAGGTACAATTTATATTTACAGAGACTGTATGCAATTTATTTCTTCATTCAGATTAACACTGTTTATTGGAAAACCGGTAAAAACTCAACCCAGGATTTCCTCTCGAAATACACCCAAAAACACGCTTTTTTTTCGATAATTTTTAACATTTTCCGGCTTTATTCTCAAAAACACTCGTTTGTAACATAAGCGTCTATCAGCCGATTATTAAAAGTTTTACTTTTGTTACTATAGTATACTACCAATACGTGTACATAGCGTGTACTATGCATTACTTGCATTTCCTTATCCAATCAAAACTATTTTCCCAATGTTACACTTTAATTTATAGTATAAAAATTAATGTACCTTAAATTAATGGTATAAACTTTATACCATTAATTTGTGGTACATTAATTTTTAAGCGACAATTTCGTATAACAAGGTCGATTTTGAAATATTTTCAATATATAAAAGCTCGAGCAAACAATACTTCACACAATTAAAGAACAAAAAGTCAAAATGAAATCCATGGTAAGAATTTTAACACAATTAACAAACTATATCTTATTTTTTGTTTATTTTTTGTAGCTTTTAGTCTTCTTGGGAGTTATAACTCTTACCTACTCAGCTCCATCGGGATGGGGGTTGGCCACATCCTATGTAGGTCCCGCTCCAGTTCAAGTTACAGCTCCAATTTTAGCCCCCGTGGTGTCCCCAGTGCTTGGTGCAGGAGTTATTACTAATGGATACGGTGCGGTCGTCGAAGGACCTCCCGCAGTCCCTGTCACTATTTCGGGATCTTCAGGTATGTACGCAGGAGGATGGTGAAAATTATGCAGAAATTTTTAAATTGTGTTTGTGCTTTTTATAATGTAAAAAGTATCCTATTACCTTTGCTCAATTATATTTGGTGTGTGTGTATTTATTGTTTAAGAGCATTTAATAAATTATTATTGAATATGATTTGTTTATTTATTTTATTAAAGTGTGACTAGTGTTGCAAACAAGGAAAAGTTCGGTCAAAAAGTTGGAAAAGTTGGAAAAGTTCGGCACCCCCTATGAAAAGTTGGAAAAGTTATTAGGTGGGAGCCAATGAACAATGAGTTGACTTCTAACCAGTGTTTCCACTACCATAAATTTTCTTTGGTAGATAATTTGGTCAAAATTCGATATAAATCGCTAGATTTGAAGTGTTTTTAGTAAAACATGCTAAAAGCATTGTTTTTTGGAATAACATTTTGTCAAACTTTATCAAAAATGGTGTCTGCTAACAGCATTTTCTATTATATAAAGATTCTTTTATTATAACGTATTTTAAATTTATACACAGTATGAAAAAAATATTATTTTTTTTAATTATGGAAATTTCAAGTGAAAATATAAAAGTGGGAAAGAAGAAAGTTTTCTTTTCTTTTTCTTTTTAAATTTTTACTTGTAAATTTCCATAATTTTTAACAACAATAAATTTAATAATTTTTGCTTCATATTTTTTTGTAATTATTTTTTATTTTGTATGTGTTTTTTTATGGTGTGTATAAATTTCTATTCCTTTTTACTGAAAAATATGATTTTTTATTTCAAACCTAGTTTATTTTTGTTGTTATTATGTTGTCTGTTCATTTTATTTTGTTTGATATTTTTTTTTGTTATTTTGTTACGTATGTATAAATACATAAGAAATAAATTATTTTAATACATTGACAAGCATTATTTATGTTTTATACGTTTACATTACAAAAATCTCAACTTTTCCATCTTTTCCAACTTTTCCGAACTTTTCCGGAAAATAAAACCCAAAAAATTTTATTTTTTATTTCATGAAAAGTTGCAACCCTAAGTGTGACCCATTTGTTTGCGCCTCACCCCTGTAAAATCTGTATTTATTGTGCGATTTTAACTAACCGTTTTTTTTAAGTGATAAACTGTATTTTAGGAGCAAAACACGCCATATTTATAGAAAATACAAGGCCTACTATGTCAGTTTTTAAGAGTTAATTTTTAGGAATTCATATTAGCGATTTTTTAAACAAAATCTAAGCACGGTACTGGATTCACCACCCCTCAAAACGACCCTTTACTAAATTTTATTGAAAAATTTTAAGTAGAAAAATGCACAATAATAACTACAAAAATTTATTCTGACAAGTTATCCATAAAAAACATTGAAATAAAATTAAACTTATAATAATAGTACCATGAATGCATCTGTCAATCATGGTTAACTTCAGCTGACTTATTTTAATTGTTTCCATAACAATCACAACCGTTGGCAAGTTTCCTAAACCAGAATTTTCTTTAATTGTTTATATTTTAAATATTTTCTAAACACAATAATTATAAAAAATTGTACCTATTAAAAACTCAAAATTACATAAAACATGTAAACAAAAAATAAATAAAAAATAAATTATATACATATGTGTGGACAATGTACATTGTACATACATATATCAAAATAATATTGTTTGATAACAAAAGGGTGTAAGTCTATATTAAATATAAAATCCTGAAATTATAATAAAACCAAGTTAAAAAATAACTAATTGTATTAAAATTATTAGGGTTTAAAAATTAATTTTTTTTTATTTTCTTTTTTTTAAGAATATTTTTTTATATAGGATATACAGGGTGGACCAAGTATCCTTCAAGATCGGTTAAATGAGACAAACGTTGCGTAATTATAAGTCTATTAAAATGGCATGTAAAAATTGGAAAAAAATCAGTGGTTCTAAAATTTGAAAGAAACTAAAAACTTCTCGGAACCAAAAATCGTTATTCCTGGCGTAATGATGTAAAAATGGTTAGTAATAACAAAGTTTTGATAATTTTAAGTTATTTTGTTTCCATAAGAACCACTCTAAGATGGTGTTACCCCGTGATATTTAATAAAACTAAATGAGTTTGACCTACACTTTTATTGTGTTTTGATCTTTCATAATTAAGTAGATATTACAGCTCAGGTTCCAGATTTTAACCGCAATTAATTATTTTTTACAATGTTTAAAAAGTCTAAAACCTATCCTCCGTGACTGTTACTCTTTCTAGGTTAACCTATATGTTTTCAAATATCTGAGGTAGTAAAAGCATAGTTCACCAAGTAAATTAAACACATCCAAAGCAATCGAATCAAATATAAAATATTATTAAAAATTAAATTAAATTTTTATAACCATTTATGTAGGTGTTACAAAAATTGATTCTATCCTCCGTGAATCTGTTTTTGCTTTAAATTTTGTGCAACGGATGGCGCTTTAATCATTTTAAATAAGCAAAAACCTCTGCTTACGACATTATAGATGCATGTGATTCCTGAAGGTCAGTTAGAATTTATACGCAGATGAAAGTGTTGCTGTTTTATAATTCAAAACTTTAAGTTCATTAATTTGATATTTAAAAACCTATTCACCGTGATGTGTAATATCTCAGTAAGTAGATTTTTTTATAAATATTTTATTTATGTACAATTGTATTTTTTTTAAATATTAAGGTGTCAAAAGATACAATAACTTATTTCAAATATACAAAGAGATGTTTTAAAAAAACATACGTAATCCTAACCTCCGTGAAGCTCTAATATTCAAAATGTATGATTTCTTAAAATTCTTTCATTAGTGCCGAACCGCTTATGTTATGTTATTACTAGACGTGGTGGCCTTCTAAAAACCCCATTCTAGACTAACAGTGAAACAACCAAAAATAAAAAATAATCATTTTCACTTGGGGGACATCTCAATATATTCACCCATATAAGCTTTATATAATTAAGCTTGATAATAATAGAAAAACTAAAATAAATCTTTTTTTTTAATTTGTATAAAAAAATTTATATATAAACCACATCATAAACTTTCTCTTAAAGAATAGGAAAAGCAAAACTATTTTTAAACATTATAAACATTTCCAAACAACCGTAGGTAAACAAAAAACACAATATATCATATGCGTGTACACGTGACAGCTGAACAAATCGCGAACCAAACGAAGCAAGGAAAAGCTGGCGTTAAAAAAACGTAACCCAACAAATGAACAGTTAGCAGGGGCGTCAGGTTTCATTACCTACGTGATCCTGCACAAATGTCAAGTGTCGTTCCTGCAAAGTGGCGTGAGCACATGTACACACTAATACAAAGAAAGAAAATTAATTCCTATCTATCTGCGAATATACGTTTCGCAACAAAAAATGATTTTACATTTTGCATTTAAGTGTTTAAAAGGCGTGGCGAGCTCTGCAAAAATACTGCAAGGTTACGCCGCCGTATAAAACAGAAGAATATAGATAAATGATATTACAAGAAGTAAACAGAATAAGTGTACAGGATTTAAAACACAACGATGAAGTTTATGGTAATTTAAGTGTGTTTTCATTGTTATGAGTTGAGGTGGTGGGGATTCACTAAAATGACTTTTTTTTATTTAAAAACTCTGAAGTGTGTGTATTATATAACATTGCTTTGGGTGTGGAAATTTTTTAAAATACCACCAAGGAAACTCTATATATGTATGTAAGGTAGAACTTAATGACTTTAGATAATAAGATAATTAATGGTGTAGGTACCTAATTGATTATATCTATACACGCAACTAAATTTAACATTCTAAAAAAAACATGCCAACCAAAATATCTTAACCATACATCAATCTCTATAAACTATAATGTAATTTAATTCTGATCTTAACTATACCACATTGAAAAATTAGGCTTTTCTGGTTACATAAAATTGGGATGTTATCAAGTAACTTTTTTTTATAGTTTTTGCTGGTAGCTCTAAGCTGCGCAGTGTTAACAAAATGCCATCCTAGCTTAGATGGCCTCCCAAAACATCCTGGAGGCATAGGAGGACTCTTTAGAGGACCAAATTCAGAAACAATCATCAGAGGTAAAAAAAACTTCCAACCTAAGGCAATTGCAATATATATGTGACTTTTAGGACCGGATGGAAGCGAAATAACAGCTGCTGATGAAGCAGGTCACATAACAACTGGGGGAGCATTACAAACCATAGTCGCAGCTGAGCCTGTAGCTATTCAAACTGTAATAAACTCAACAACATAAAAATCATATCATCTTAATAACTCATCCTCTTTTAGGCTCCAACACTTCCCATAATAAGTGAAACAATTGAAACCCATACAGTAGCTGTTCAACCGGTTGTAGCTCAAGGTGTAGCTGTTAATACCGCCATACCAGTAGTGGACGTGACCAAACCAGTCGATATAAAGCTTGTCGATGCTCCAGAAGTAGAACCTAACCAATCCAGTGATTTGCATGGGCCATCAGGTTCTATTACTACCAGAGGATCGAAATCAATAGTTTCAGGGCCAGCTTCAACCACAATACATGGTAAATATAATATCTAAAAATGATATTTACATATAATAACATTTTTTTTACAGAACCAGTCCGTAAAATACCACTTGTAGCTGCCGCTGTCCCAATTGTTGCTCATACCGAAATCAGGACTGCACCACTACTTGAAACAGCTTCAATACAACCCACCATATCTCACCAGACAATCAACATCGAACTAGATTCACCCATAGTTCAGCCTGCTTCACTTAACGGCCTTATAGGCAACGAAATATCAACTATTGCACCAGGATTGCAAGATCAAACTCATCTTGGCAACAATATTCATCAACAAACTCTTCTCACCGCAACAGCTGCACCAATACAACTAAATGTTGAAGCTGACATATCTCGTCAATTGGCCGCTGAATCTGCCATCCAACAAACCGAAGCTGAAGCTATCGCGCGCAGCCAACAAATCGCTGCCGCAACTCAGCGACAGAGACAACAAGGCGAAGCTGAAGCTTTATTACGCAGCCAACAAATAGCTGCAGCTGAAAGGCAAAGACAACAAGGCGAAGCTGATGCTTTATTACGCAGCCAACAAATAGCTGCAGCTGAAAGGCAAAGACAACAAGGCGAAGCTGAAGCTTTATTACGCAGTCAACAAATAGCTGCAGCTGAAAGGCAAAGACAACAAGGCGAAGCTGACGCTTTATTACGCAGCCAACACGTAGCTGCAGCTGGAAGGCAAAGCCAACAGGGCGAATCTGAAGCTTTATTGCGCAGCCAACAACTTGCTGCTGCGGAAAGGGAAAGGCAAATAGCTGCGCAGCAAGCAATCCAACAGTCTGAAGCTAACGCTATTACCAGAAGCCAACAAATCACGGCCCAAAATGCACCACAGCAAGCTACAAATCAGCAAACAGCTGCTCCAGCAGCAGCTCAACAAGATCAGCAACAAGGAGGGGATTCCGCAGCTGCCCTAGAAGAAAAAAGACGTGTTGCCGAACAAGTAGCAATCCAAAGAAATAGGCAATTGGCTGAAGAAGCTGGCCAAATTGAAGCTGCAAGACAACAGGCGGAAAATGAAGCTGCGGAAAGAAACAGGCAGCTATCCGCTCAAGCTGCAGAAGTCGAACAAGCCAGATTGGCTGCTGAAGCCGAGGCACAAGCAAGAATTAAGGCATTAAGCGAAGCTGCAGCGCTGGAAGACAGCAGGCAGAGAGCCGAAGCTGAAGTGATCGAGAGAAGTAGGCAGTTACTTGAAGTTGCAGCTAAAGAAGAAAATAGAAGGAATCTTGCTGCTGCTGAAGCTCAAGCTCGGGCAGAGGCGCAAGCCAGAGCTCAAGCTGAAGCTGAGGCCCAGGCCCAAGCCAGAGCTCAAGCTGAAGCTGAGGCCCAGGCGCAAGCTCAAGCACCGGCTCAAGCTCAATCCCAAGGACAAGCTTCTCGAGCAAGAAATAATGTTGCAGGCATTAGACAAACTCCAGGTTTAAGTATAGCTACAACAATAAGAAATCCCAGTTCAGAAAACGATTTGAGACTTCTCGAGGAGCAAAAGAGACAGCAGTTGCTGGCAATTGAAGCTCAAGCTCAGGAGGAAGCTCAGAGGCAACAACAAAGCTTACAAAATGCTTTAAATCAGGGTCAGATAGGTTTGAATCCTGCTTTGATACCAGCCAATAATATCATCCCTCCTGGAGTTGGATATAATAGAGGTTTGGTTTCTTCTACCATAGCTCCTGAAGCATTAGCTGATAATTCCTTGAGGGTGGATGGAAGACAGCTCGAAATAAGTCAGCTTCAATTACAAAATCAGATACCAATTGCTCCTCCAGGGTTGGACGGAAGAACTTTGAATGCTGGGGACAGTATTTTACATTCCGAATTAACAAAATTGAACATAGATCCGTCTCAAATACAGTTATCTAATGTACCTTTATCGCAAGTACAAGGGTTACAACAAGGTGGGCAGTGGGGAAGATACGGAAGACAATTAGGAAAAAAGAAGAATTGAATCAATATTTGGGTGAACTAGTCAATGGTTTGGGTTTATATTGTATTAATTTATTTAATAAAATAAGATTTATATCACAATGTTTCATTATGTTATTCCATTAACAAAATAAGTAGCGTTTACATAATCCAATAAAAAAGCATAGGAGTAAGTAAAGTATGTAAAGTAAAGCGCAATTAAGTCTGATTAATCAGGAAAAAATCGCTTAAACGACCTTGTTAGACAGCAAGTCGTTATTATATATAGAAAAGGGTGTTTCTTTAGCATTGTATTTAGAAAGGAAAAAATTCAACATGGGGCGTAGTACCTGTAATGACAATCTAGGCATATAAGGATATAAGTATTTGCTTAGGAGCAGTGGCGTTCTTAGAACTTTAAGGTACCTATCCTCAATACAAAACAACTTGGAAGAACCTTTATACATTTTTAATATCTTTAAAAATTAATTAATTATTAAAAATAAAGAAACTTGAAATGTACTGTTTTCTACTGTAATAGTATATTATATGACATGAATTCTTTATGCTATTTTATCTATTTTGCAAAAATTTTATAAAAAAAATAATTTTATACCTTAAATTTCATTTGGTCGAATTTTACTTTAGATAGTTGGTATCACAGTCATTGGATTGACAGTTAATGTCAAAATCGATTCGCCATGCCGTCCTTAATTTACTTATTTACAATAAGCGGCTGTTAATGTTAAAGAAGAAAAAATGATTTTCTTTGGTGTTAAACAAAATTTATTACCAGAAAAGTCTCGTAAGTACTAGAAAAATCATAAAAATATTATAACCAATATTATTTTACTAGTATGCTGTTTAAAGTAGCCAACCTATAAAATCAAAATTTTGGGTAAGGTAAAGTACCTCATTACAGCACCAAAAGCGGTGTTACAATGAAGTCATTATGAACGCAAAATAGATAAAAATGTTTTTTACCATTCATAACATTAATTTTGATAATTATAATTAACTGATGGGAACATACAAAGTTTAAATAAGATTCCCGTAAACTATATATCGTAGCAATTCAAAATTAGAGTTCCTTATTGGTGGAGAATCCTTAAAAGTTTTAACCCAAATTAACCAATAGATTGTTATTAAAAAAAACAACAGAATATAATTGTAAAACTTTATTTTTACCTTTCAAACTCAAAACGACAAAATAAATAAACACGATTCAATGACATGGCAGTAGTCTTCACAATCTTTTCAAATTCTTCTATGATTTAACCAATCAAAACTTTACCTAACCCCAATCCCCAAGGGGCGGCTAATCCTAAACCGGGGGTGGCTACAACACCGGAAGGTCCAGCCAATACGGTTCCGCCTAACCCTAATCCCAGAGGTAGTGGGGCGGCGATGCCCAATGGAGCGGCAGCTGCCACGACGCCGGGTGAGACGGCGGCGCTGATGACACCTCCAAGCTTGGGGGCGGCCAAGACCGCTCCACCTAGAAAATATAGAGTGTGGGTACTTGATCTTCATGATTTTTTTGGTAGAATTTTGTTTTAAAATACCTTGTGCAATGCCAGAGTTGACACTACCATCTGGTCCAATCACAGTGGCGGCGGCAGATGGGCCTTGCAGGGCCACTCCAGGGGCGGCAGGACCTACCAAGCCCACCCCTAAGGCTGGGAGGATTGAGGCATTAGCGCAGCACAAGAGTGCGCAAAGTGCTACAGAAATCTAAATAATAATAATAATAATGTTTATTTAATCAGATAGCCCAAGAATTATATGAATTTGACAAACTATGATTGATAACGTAGGTACTAGTGGAGGACAAAAGTGCGCACATGGCCAATAAATATTAAAAAAATAGATTTTCTACATTTTTCCTCTTATAAAATAAAATAAACTTACCAAGGAATTCATCTTCAACACTTGTCTATTGATTGAGTTGTCCACCTAACCACCCTATGGCTTTTATAGTGAGTAGGATCAGTCTATAACCTTCGTTAATTTTTTTTCAGTCTTTGTTTCTGTGATTTACTATATTGATTCTTCTGTCCTTTGATTAGAGTAAGTTGATGCAATATTACATCAGTTCTATTTGTTGGTATTTGTCGATGTGAT
Source organism: Brassicogethes aeneus (assembly GCA_921294245.1). Taxonomy (NCBI): domain Eukaryota; kingdom Metazoa; phylum Arthropoda; class Insecta; order Coleoptera; family Nitidulidae; genus Brassicogethes; species Brassicogethes aeneus. Next base: position 6,046,769 of record OV121138.1, read on the forward strand.
AAACAAAATATTTCAGTGTGCTGAAGATATTTCAGTTTGAAAGATGTTCAGTGAAAAAATTGGTTAAAAAATAATTTAATTAGGTATGTTTTATGCTAATAAAAGTATATATTTGAATGTCAAAAAATAATAAAATTATAGTTTATTTTTTATTTATCAAAATAATATTAAATTACCAACTTTTCGTTGGACAGTGTTATTTATAATTATTGTGGATAGTTTAATTGTAATAATATTGTTAAGTAGGCAATTAAAAGTTTATAGTGAATTTCATTTGAATTTAATTATTCATAAATTATAATATATAATATAAAAATTATTATAGGTATATTATATTGTCTTAATATTAAAATAAACATTTATAAGAGTGGTTGACTTTTGTATCAGGCAATTGTTACAAATTTTGGATAATTTAAATATTATAATAAATATTGGTTTATTAAATAAATAAATTTTATTTATAGTATAAATAGTGAATTGTTGTTGATATTGTTATATGATATTTAAAAATTCTTTTTTTTCGCTATTTTCTTCTGCACCCAGTCTGGACCCACCCATTTGTCAACCTACTGTAACAATTGCAAAATATGCGTAATATAGTAACGAAGGTTGTTTTCTTCTTTGTTTGTTTCTTGCAATATATAAATACGTAGGGTGAATATTGCAAAACCACAGTTCTAGATTGTCCATCTTGAATACAATATGAACTCCTTGGTAAGATATAAGCAGTAGGGTTTAAAGCCTTGTTTTCGAGATACAGAGTGTTAAACTATAAAAAATAGAAATAATATATTTTTTTAATAAAGCATTTTTATTCAGATCGTCGTGTTTCTGCTGTGCGCAGTGGCGTACTGCCAGGCGTCCGTGTGGGGCCTGGGGGCCACCCTGGTGGGGCCCGCCAACCCGGGCGCCGCCCTCGTGGGGCCCGCCGCCCACGCCGCCCTCAGGGGCCCAGACGGTAGCCACATCGTCGCCTCAGCGCAGGCCGGCGCCTTGGGGGCCGCCCCCATCGCTGGCGGTGTTGTCAGTGCCGCTGTATCTCCCGGAGTTGTGGGGGTTGGCGGTTTGGGTCTTGGATGGGGCGGTTTGGGACATGGCGCCATCTGGTAGAGCGAGACGATTATGAAATGTGTTTTTGTGAAATGTGATTATCTGTTTTTCTTCTTTTCTTTGTTTCTTCCTTCTTTCTTCTTTTTTTCCGAATATAAAAATGTTAAATTGAATATATGTGCTTTTATTATCCTTAAATATTCCTTAAACTGACAAAAATAACCTTTAAAATACAAACTTAAGAAATGGTTATTATTTTAAAAAATTATTGTAGAGAAAATCTGGAAAAAATTTAGTAATAAAAAACATTTCAAATTTTATAAAAATAGTGTGAATTTTTTTGATCTGCATTTTATTTAATACAACCCATTTATTGTGATAAATACACTCTTAATAACATGTTAACCAACCAAAACGTCAGATTTCAGAAATTTTGACCAAAAGTGATAAAAATGCATCTTAAGAGGTGGATAAAATCGACTATTCCACTCATGGACTTTATGGACCAATCAGATTTTAGAAAACGAGTTTTTTCAGTTTTGCAGCGATAAACTACTATTTTGGTAAAAAAACCAACCCAACCAACCAATTGGTTGCTAATTAAAAAAAATATTCGTGAAATAGTCTTGCTGAATACCAATCGTGATAAAATTTTCCCAAAAAAAAATTTTGACTTTTATTTAGATAAGTACCTACTCAAGATGTTGTTTGTAAAAATATTTTTTTTCTTAATTTTATCCTAGTTATTTATTCATGTATTTATCTGTCCATCGAGATCAATTTTTAACCTAATATTTTTTTTAAATTTTGCCAATAAAAAATTACTCTCGAACTAAGGGAAATTGGCAACTTTTTCGCAAAGAAAACCTATTTAATTTAGCAGGATATAGTACCATATAGTTACATACGAGGTGTGTTCAGAAAATATCGGGAATTTTCGTTTTTTGAAACAAACATTTATTTACTAGTCTACATTAATTTTGTCGCCTTAAAAATAGTCCTCATTGGATATTATGCACATGTGCCAGCTCTTCTTCCAATACTCGAAACACTTCTAAAACTCGATCTTTGGGATAGCCTTTAGTTCTTTCAGCGATGCGCTTTTAATGTCATCCATGCTTGCAAAACGACAGCCCTTTAAGGTTCTCTTTATTTTTGGAAATAGGAAAAAGTCAGACAGAGGCATGTCTGGCGAATATGGAGGCTGGGGCATCATTACAGTATTGTTTTTGGGCAAAAATGTTCAAAATTTAACAATTTTTGAACAAATTTTGCTGCCACGCGTTTCATAACCAAAACATTTGAAAAAATTTCATGGGATGAGCCAATCGATATACCAACATCATCAGCGACTTGTCTGATGGTTTATAACCATTTCTTCCACTTTTTCCATGTTTTTATCGTTTGTTAATGTGCTTGTGCGTTCGGGGCGTTCGTCATCTTCAACGTCTTCACGGCCATCTTGGAAACTCTTATACCACTTGTAAACTCTTGTTTTACTTATAGCAGACTCACTATAGGCCTTTGTTAACATTTCACAGAATTTATTTCATTTTTTAAGCAAAATTGGATACAAATTCTTTGATCTATTTCTTTTAAAGAACGAAAAATCGCCGAGCTCATAAAACACGTCTAACCTTAGCGGCTGCCACAGACAAAGTAAATAATGAAAACAGCTAAAGTTTTTATCATACTTCGGGGGCATGCATACCACATAATAAATAAATAAATAAAATTTTATGATAACCGTACCCTCCGAAGCCGCGAAATTTAACAATTCCCATTATTTTCTGAACACACCTCGTATTGTAATATTTTTGTTAAAAAAAGTATTTTTTTTCTAAATATTTCTTAAAGAATTAACAAAACAAATCCCGAGCTTTGTTTAAAGTAAATTATTTTACAAAAAATATTTGAAACTAATTTAAAAGAAAATATTTCACAAAGTCAAATCAAAATTTTGAATAATTTTCACAAAATTCCTACCTTATCATCTAATAATATTTTCAAGGTATATCAACAAAAAAAGCAAATTCTGCTAATCACATTTAAAAGATCGTAATAATGAATAAAACCTAAAAATTTTGTTAAAATCCACTAAAAAATGTAAAAGATACAGAGCTTGAAAGTCAACCATACCCAAAATCCATCCCGTTGCTTATAAAACCAATTATAGTGTTTTTTACTGAGCACAGTTGGTAACCTTGTGCGAGCAGGAATTATTCTTATTCGGTCGCAGGAATGCGCCGCGCCGGGTGGTTTTCAATGGTTCAGTGGGTTCCATATGGAAATATATGTTGCCAATGTTTATATTTATGTATTATTCTAGCTATAAAGGACGTTTTTGGGTCATTAGTAATACCACAGCACACTGTACCTATCGGTTTTTTGTTTGCAGTTTTTATTTTTAGATTAAAAGTTACTGAAGCGTATAAAATTATTCCAAAGTTAATAAATTTATGTATATCTAAAGAAAATCAAATAAAAGTGCTTTAATACTTATGCAAATCAGTATATGTGAGATTTTTAATATCCCGGCGCATTCGCCATTATTGCAACTTTTTTTATACATAATAAAATAAAATTTATGATGTATAAATTTAAAGTTCTTGTTATATTTTAGTAATAAATTATTACTCTGCGTATTATATGTAATAAATTGTAACTTTTATAGAAAATGCCAGACTATAAAGTTTATGAATTCTGAATATTTGCTTTTTTTTAAAATAATATCCTTATTTAAATAAAAACATTTATAATAACAATTTCATGCCTTTAATAAGCGTTTAAAGTATTTTAAGAACAGTAAGGTATTAACAACATTTCTTTTTCTACTTTATAAACGAGTTGCATACTATACTTTATCCACGATGAACACAAAACAGAATTTAAAGCCAATCGTATGTATTAAAAATTTGACATCTGTCAACTGTCACCCGAATTTAACCACACTTTTTCTCAATTTATAATAAAGCTAACTTCAGCCGGTGAATAAAACGCTTAAAAGCCAAAGTTTATAACTTCAGCCCGTGACTAAAACTCCATAAAGTAACAGCTCGTCAATGTAGAAGTAGATAAACGTAATTTAATACACGAGTTTAATTATGCACTAGCGGAGCGAGTTTATAATAAATAAGTGATCTAGAAAAGCCACAGTTTATGACTTCAGCCCGTGACTAAAACGCCATAAAGTCACAGCTCGTCAATGTAGGAGTAGATAAACGTAATTTAATACACGAGTTTAATTATGTACTAGCGGAGCGAGTTTATAATAAATGAGTGATCTCGAGAAGTAAGTAATGTAATTTCAGGATTTGGTCAAGTTTATTTGACTTTTTATAAGACATCTAACAACTGTAAAGCGGTTTTAATCTCACTTTTAACCAATCGGACATCTGTCAGACGGGTTTAACCTCACTTTTTCCAATCTGACATATGTCAATGTAGTAGTAAATAAATATACGAAAACATATATGGTAAATATTTACTTGATGCGGTCCTGTCTATGCGTCTCAAATGCAACTAATAGCAAAACAAGTGCCTGCATGCACTGCCCAATGGTAAACCGAGGGCGAAGGTCATCGAATACAAACTTAGAAATAAGTATAAATTGTAGGGAAAGGCAATGTCAAGTGACATTTTGATTCTAATATCTTCGGTGATTTATTGAAGCAAAATGAAAATTTTGGTAAGAGAATACAAAATACTTGAAATGAATGGAATGTCATTTAATTAATAAATTTATGATTTCAAATTCAGGTTTTTATAAGAGGTATATAAGTGACATTTTTAGTACAATTTTAGGACAAAATGTTAATAAAAACTTCAAATGGATAAATTGTTATTTTTATTAATTATTAAATTAAGTGTTTTCCTTTTTAGGCAATTTTCTTCGCAGCCCTGCTGGCTCCAGCCCTATGCAGTCACAGCGTGACCTTGGGCTTGATTGGTCCCAGCGAGCATGGTATCGTGATTCAAGGTCCCGGAAGTGAAACCGCCTTGAATGGACCGGATGGCAGCCATATTGCCGCCGCCGCCGTCGGCGGAAGAGTGGTGGCCCATGGGGCGCAAGGAGGCAGTGTTGCCGCCGCTGTCGCGCCTGGCATTGTGGCGGCGGCTGTGCCCGCCGCGGTGGTGGGAGTTCATGGAGTCGTTGGTAAGATATACGAAAATAATATGGTTTTTTTAAATCTAAGGATTTTAATATATACAGTGTGTCGCACTTAAGATGAAGACACCCCCATATTTTCGCTATTTGAAGGAATAAAGGTTTGAATTTTTTCACATTCATACATGTTGATGGGTCACATTTTTTAAGCTACTCAACTGAAATCTGAACTTTAAACTTGGCCTACTACAAATTCACAAACAGGGCCAGTTCTCGATATTTTGCTTCGCGTTAGAGATATCGAAAAAAGTTATTGGAAAAAGTTGTTCAGAATATTATTCTAACCCCATATACCAATTTTTATAACAAAATTCGCATTTTTAATTTTTTTTTTATTTTGGTCCACACAAAATTATTACAAGTTCATTTTTTAGTTTGATAATAAGGGAGCCATGGAAAGTAATAATTTGATACTAACTAGTGTTTATGGCCGTTAAATAAATAATTAAAACAATTTTTGGAAATTACAAATCAATTATAATTTATTAAATTAAGGAAATGGTATAAAACAATAATAAAACTAATAAAAATAAATAAATTAGAAATGCGAATTTTGCTATGAAAATCGGTATACGAGGTTAGAATAATATTCTGAAAAACTTTTTCTAATAATTTTTTTCGATATTTCTAACGCGAAGCAAAATATCGACAACTGGCCCCGTTTATGAATTCGTAGTAGGCCAAGTATAAAGTTTAGATTTCAGTTGAGTATCTTAAAAAATGTGAAAAAATTCAAATATCTATTTCTTGAAATAGCGAAAATATGGGGGTGTCTTCATCTTAAATGAAACACACTGTATATATATGTATATATATATATTAAAATCCTTAGTTTTAAAAAAAACTATAGGTCTGTCTATTTATGGTACAAGAAAACAAGTTGTTTTTCATTAGGACGAATTTCACATACACTGCCTGCCTTATATATCAGTTTACGTGTTCAAGAGTTTTTCGAGAAAATATTTTTAAAGCCCTTTTATTTAATATTAAAAAAACGCTCGAAAAAAAAACTTTTTTAGGGAATTTTTTTAAGTAAATAAAAAATATGTTAAAGACCGTATTTTTGTTAGTATACCCTAAAAATTTTGTACAAATCAAACGAATAGTAACGAAGATACAGCGCTTCAAAAATACGGTCTTTAACAGCAAATTTTTTATATACTTAAAAAAATTTCCTATAAAAGTTTTTTTTCAAGCGTTTTTTTTTTTAATATTAAATATAAGGGCTTTAATAGTTATTTATGTCATTAGGTTAAGAAGTAAGGCTTTTTGTGCTAAGCTCAAGGTTTGAAGGCCGACGCGTAGCGGAGGCCTACAATTGAGCGAAGCACAAAAAGGCACTTCTTAGCCGAATGGCATACAACATTTTATCTTCAAAGCACTTTATTTAGGTCAATTTAATTCAACATCAAAGCGGCCTAATCTCACTTTTTTAGAATCTCATTTATTTATTAGCTAAAGATTACATTAAATGTACAATAATTATTATTGCTTTTAGAAGCAGTAATAGTTTGACAATACCTAGCAACATGATTTAAGTAGAAATTGATTTTTGCTATTACATTGAATTAAATTAATTGTTTAATAAATAGGTAGGTATCTAATTTCAATTTGTTTGGATTTTTATTTAAAAAATAGGTAGTTTGGAATGTTTAAGCTGTGTTTAACATTTAATTTCACTGAAAACTTAAAGCAAATTATAACTTAAAGATAATATAAATTGTAGAAAAAGAATTGTGCGTTTTCGTGGTTGCCTAACCTCACTTTTTGTTTTATTATTCATATTTAATTTTACAATAATTTAATGAAAAATATTAAACATTAACAGTAAAACAAACAAATTAGTGCTTATTATAAATAAATTAAACCAGTTTAGTACGTTAATTTCTTAGAAAAGGATTAATTTGTCAAAACAATACCCCTAGCGAGAAAAAATCGAACTAATTACTTGCCTCATAAAAAATTTTATCGGCCTAGGCCATAACAAGGTATTTCTTTATCGAATGTTGACAACAATAAAGTTTAAATTATAGACCGCGTGGAGATAAAAATATTTTCTCGAAAAACCCTTGAACACGTAAACTGAGATACCTATGAGATGAAGTATTCTTATACAAAATTTCATAAAGATTGGTAAAGGTGTTTTAAAGTTTTTTTTACTTATTATGCGTTAATTTTGTCACACTGTTATGAAATTCTTTCAATTTTCTTTAAAATTCTTCGATTTTTAGATTAAATTGCTGAATAATTTGAAGATTACAAGAAAATAAAATTAATGAAAAAAAGTTTTTTCAATCAAATAAATTATAAAACCAAATTATTATAACACCATATCTAATTGAATAGAAAGTCTTCAAACCGGCAGAAATAATTGCATAGGAAAGTTCAAGTTCTCAGCTAGGTGCAAGGATAACGCACTGTTGCCAAACTTAATCTAATACATTACCTCAAAATATTTTTAATTTTTATCCTTTTTCAGGAGCAGGTGTTGGTGGATGGGGATCAGGACTGGAAGGACAATATGTCCACGACAACACTGAATTACTTTACGACGACGGTTCATACAGAGGAGACCATTAAAATGTCATTAAAAACCCATTTATTGTAAATATTAAATTATGTATCTATGTAATAAAAATAAAATGCTCATTCATATTTGTAGTTTTTTATTATAATTTAATAGTATATTATCACACTTCCAAGAAATAAATCCCACAAATGGGTGTAGCACTATGCATTTTTTATAATTCGCATAAAAAACTATTTTGCAATGAAATACCTATAGCCGCGTTTAAGTAAATAATGTTATAATAAATGTAGAATATTTATTATAAAATATCATCCAATAAATTAAATATAAATATCCGGAACAACCGATTTTTACGATTTTTTAATTTTTCCATTTATTTTTTCCCACTTATCACGAAAATTACACTCAATTTTTTATGGAAGCGTTTTTAAGATAAGAATATTCAATTGTTTGTTTTTTTTCAATTTTTGGAGGCGTTTTGTAATCTGAGTATAACTTGAAATCTAATTGATCGATTTGGTCAAACAAGCCCTTAAATTGAATGTATTAACATACTTTTGATTTCGGAAAAGTATTTTGACGCTAGCGATTTTGATAACTTAAAAAATTCGTTTTATGGCAAAAATTGAGGTCGAAATTATACATATCGTCCTGGGAAGGATTTAAATCAAACATATAACTCCAGTTTGAATTTTTTTCGTTATGCTGACATTTTTACAAAAAAAACAAGCTAATGTTGATAAAAATACATGAAAAAATGGTGAAGTTATGAATTTTTTAGTGGAAGACCAAAATTCAGCTTTTTGACGATTTTTATTTTATTTATTTTCTTTTTTTTGAAATATGTTTATTCTTTAATGATAGCCTAAATTAAGTGCATGATTGGAATTTTTTGAGTTGTTTACGTACTTTTTTCACCGAAAACATTATCCAAAATTTAAATTTGACATGACTCCGCAAACGTGAATTCTTTTGTTTCTAGTGTTGGCATAGTGACATTTTACTGATATTTTTTGATATTTAAACAAGGTATTTTTATCATGTTTTATTTAGTTAATAAAAACTGTAAAAGAAGTAGAGAGTTCGAGTGCGTAAATAACCCGCACAATCTGGGCGACGTAAGTGATGAGCAGGGAGAACATTTTCACCAGGAAATGAAGGCTATGGAGCGGCGGTATCACGGCTTCTGGGATGCAGCCATAATGGGTGATTACATTTGGTCCCTCATACTAGGATCGGAATACGAAAGAATTTTTTTAAACCTATGCTTATTATAACAAAATAAAACTTTCAATATACCTATTCAATCTTCAATATTAAATGTGCAATATTCAATATAGAATTTAATTTCAATATTTAATGTTTAAAATAAAAATCAATGTTCAATATTAAATTTTATATAATTCAATAAAATGAAAAAACATTCTCGAAAAACTGAATTTTGATCTTCCACTGAAAACTTCATAACTTCGCCATTTATCCATGGATTTTTATCAACAGCAGTTTATTTTTTTCCTTTAAGTATCATCTATATGTAAAACAAATCAACTTAATAAAATCGCTATCATCGAACTACTGAGCCGATACAAAAACTATACAAGAGTACGTTGTAGAGGGCTCAATTACCAAGTATACTCTAAAACGTCAAAACACCTGAGAAAATTAAAATAAACAATTGAAAAGTCATATCTCGAAAACGCTTTCATGAAAAAAATTGTACGTGTGATTTTCGCGTTTAGTGAGCCAAACTACACAAGAAAATCATAGTGAGACATGGTGGGGAAAATGGCTGAAAACTAGTGTAATTAATCCATTGATGAAAAACCGTGGTTTCTGGGATAAAACTTACCAATCGAGTTCCCCCAAATTCTGTGATGAACAAAATGAAATTAAATCAAAACAGGTTCAATAAATAAATAAAACTCAAGTGAATTAAGTAATACATCTATTAAGTACCTAACATAGATCATATATTAGAGATTATCAAAAAGTAAAAATATATACAATAGGTAAACGCTGAATACTGTGTGCTTACTTGGTAGAAGTTGCGGCGGCTTTTTTGATCGGCTGATGCTGCGGAATTTTCACGCAAACTTTGCAGTCACCGTCGTCAGAACAAGACCCCGAAGAACTGGACCCTGAAGATGAACTGTCAGAGTCGGAGTCGGACCCTGAACTGTCAGAATCAGACTCGTGTACGTTTATCGGGTCGTAACACATTGTGTTGATCGGGAGATTATTTATTTCAGTTGGTGTGAACTCCTAAAAATTAAGAAACCGGGTTTTAATAGCTATCAAAGATGTGTTTTCAAGAAAACTGTTTTACCTGGTAAAAATCTGTGAATTGTCCTGGCACCAAAGAAACAGGATAATGACCTATTTTAGGTTTATTCAGTTGCTTTATTTTGCCTTTTGGGTAGTTTACTGTTAAAGTTTGCAAATCCATCGAGGCTTTTCTTTGCTCTTTACGATTCTAAAATAATAATTAAGTGTCAAATATTTTTAATGGTTTAAACATTAGAAACAATGGGTGGAAAGAGGGGATATTTTGCATCATTTGCGTTTTGCATGTACTTCGAAATAATTTAATAACTCCTGTTATTCTACATTAAAGGTTTAATACAAATGGTTGTATTTGGAGATTTAAATGTCATAAATGTAACCTAGTCACTTTTAACAGTGAATTTTAATTTAGAATGTAAAATCATTTTTACATTTAACCAAAGTAAAAAACGTTTAAACATAAAAATCAAACTAAAAATTACTTTATTTTATTAGGTTTTGCATTTTTAATTTGATTTCAAGAGAATTGTTTAATGTTCAAACGTTTTTATAAGAGTTAAATGAAAAAAAAAATAATGATTTTACACATTTAACTAAATCAATAATTCACTGTTACATTTTAAGTATCTGAATCATTTTTAAAGTTAATAATAACGCGACACAAGGTCCACCGTGTCGAGTTATTTCCCCCTCTTATAAACCGAATGGCAGCATGATGCGTCAGCTGTTTACACCAAAAATACGACATAAAGACGACTTCCTAGTTTCTTTATTGACCAATCACAATTCGTTTAATTTGATCTTTGTGATAAAAAGAACTCTGCTATCGGAAAGAAAAGATTACGTCACGCTAAAAATGGTCCAAATTGACCCCTCTCCTTTCAACGCGATCTTTATGCTCATTTTGATGATTCTTGCCCGTATTGGTGATTTTTCACTAATTAATACACATGCAACAATATAGAAGACTAATACGATGAAAACACTCCCCAAAGGGTCATGTGACGAATTTAATTTGTCACGTGACGTTTTAATAAACTCCTTCCCCCCTCAGGCGTGACAAATCGTGACGGTTCCTTAAAGCATAAAATTTCCAACAAAAATTAGTCTGTATATTGCCAAAATTAGCAAAATCACCAAAATTAGGAAATTAGCAAATATTATCAAAATAAAAATAAAAAAATTGACAAAAATGAGGAAAAACTGCCTAAATGAGCAAACATTACGAAATAAATCACCAAAAAGTAGCAAAAATCATGAAGGGGAAAAATAACAAAAATAGGCAAAAAACCAATATCAACAAAATTACCAAAAATTCGCCAAAATGAACAAAAATTATCAAAATAGAAATTAATAAATGGCCAAAAATGAGAAAAAATGCCCAAATAAGCAAACTTAAACTAAATGAGCAAAAATTGCCTTAATAAGCAAACATCACGAAAATAAGCAATAATCACCAAGGGGAAAAATCACAAAAATAGGCAAAAACACCAAAATCAACAAAATCACCAAAAATTCACTAAAATAAGCAAAAATTATCAAAATAAAAATTAAAATTGGCCAAAAATTAGGAAAAAAATGCCTTAATAAGCAAACATTGGCAAAATGAGCAAAAAATACCAACATGGCCAAAAATCACCAAAACGCCAAAAATTCTACAAAATGGCCAAAAATGAAGAAAAAGTGCCTTAATGAGCAAACATCAGGAAAATAAGCATAAATCACCAAAAAGTAGCGAAAATCACCAAGGGAAAAAATCACTAAAATAGGCAAAAACACCAAAATCACCAAAAATTCGCCAAAATGAGCAAAAATTATCAAAATAAAAAAAATGGCCAAAAATGACAAAAAAATCCTGATTACCAACAAGGCCAAAAATGACCAAAACGGCCAAAATTACACAAAATGGCAAAAAATGAGGAAAAATTGCCTAAATGAGCAAGCATTACGAAAATGAGCAAAAATCACCAAAAAGTAGCAAAAGACACCAAGGGAAAAAATCACCAAAATTGGCAAAAACACCAAAATCAACAAAAATCCCAAAAATTCGCCAAAATGAGCAAACATTATCAAAATAAACAAAAAATCACCATTTTGGTGAAATATGAAAAAAATAGGATGGTATAAAAAACCAAGGACTATCCATTTCAGTAATAAAAAGTGAAATATTTATGTATGTCATTTAGGCAGGGTTACAAGACAAGTTAAAAGTGTTTTGTAATTTGTTACGCAACCTTCGACTGACCCATTATCATAGCTAATGTAAAGTACTAATTTCACGCGAACGAAGTCACACGAAGTCACGGGTAACAGCTAGTATTTAATAAATTAATAATTATTCTGGGTAAATGAATTTTCTTGAATAAATAGAAAAATAAAATAAAAAATATTTGGGCCTAACATGGATAATTTATTAATAAAAGAGTGCGTTTAGTGTAGAACTTACCTTGTTGAAGCTGGCGTTCCAGTTTGCAGCTGAATGGATAGCTTGCTCCGTAAGATCGAGTCTGTTTTTGTCTTGTATAGCGGCCAAACACATCGCCTTTTGTTTATTAATCAACTCCTTCGTTTGTTTATCCCTCTGATGCTTGCAATATTCCTCGTACTTATCCTGAAAATCGTTGTACATAATGTCGAGAATATCGGCGCAGCAAACAGCTGTAAGTCCCAAGTCGCACATAGCTTCGGACGCGAGGCCACTTTCCCGAATAAAATCCCTTTCCTGCATATCTACAAATCGTCTTTGGACATTTGGGTATTTCCTTTTGAAGGATTTTATGCCCAAAAACTGCGCCACTTGTTCTTGCAGCATAAAAGGGCCATTGTTGTTCCAATAGTACTCAGCTAGTTGCTCAGCTGCTATAATATGGGTGTCCAAGTCCTGATGGACTTCAAGTCTAGAACCTTTGTTTTTAGCCGGAGTTTTTCCACTCTCCACTGTGGCGGTACTATGCATGGAGCTTTGGGACTCTTCTACTTCCATTGGTGTAGCAATAACCTCAAGAAATATTTTAAATTAATATCACACCATGTACATGTACCTTACTCCTGTTATATGTATGTATGTATGTTAAAGGAAAAAGTACATATTTATAAACATAATTAACACAAAAATACCCGTTTAATTTTGTAATCCATTTTAGCAGTGATAATTTAACCATCCAAAATAAAAAAAATAAAACTAAAAATACCTGTTTTGCCGGGGTTTGAGCTCTAGAATTGGCATCGGCACTCATTCTTGTTTCTTCTTCAAACATTGCTTCAGGAAGAATATCTGTTACTTCATCTTTATGTGGATTTTCAATAATAGCTTCCACTACAACAATATCTTCACTTTTCTTTTCTAATACTTTAATTTCTTCCACAATTGGCGAAGGAGTTGAATCGTCTGGAGTTAAATCAACATTCGCTTCTTCAATACTAGGTATAGGTATGTTGCTGAACTCTGATAAAGGCTTCACAGTTTCCTCGATTTCTGCCTCTTTGTCGGTTATTTCTTTAACTTCAATAACCTCAATTTTGCCTTGTAAAGCTAGTTCTTCCTTTTTCCGTAACTCCTCCTCTTTTGCCGATTTTTCCAGCAGCTTCAAACGCGCTTTACTCAGCTTCACTTCCTGCAAACAAAAATATCATGTTAGATTATTAAGAGTAATAACACAAATGGATAAGGGACAACTTTTTATAATTTATATTTTTCATAAATAAATTAAAAATAATAAAATATACTCCGGTGCCCCTTTAACACAAATGTGCGCACTCTTAATAGTTGTCCAGACTATATTTATGGATTATTACCTGTTTTTATTTCACAATTATTGTAAAATTACTTTTTGCATGCATATAAATCCGTGCCAGTATTAGATTACGCACAACTCCGCCCACAACAACTCGCGCATTAACTACTTACATTCCCTTATCGAATTAGCCATGAAAACACTGCGGCAATTGTTAATTTGCATGGCAACTGCTATTTAATACGAAAACAATGTAAAAAAATTATATAAAACTGCTTTAAACTGTTTGTTATAGCGTCTTTTCGTACTGAAACGTCAAAAATATCAGCTGAAGTGTTCTATTTTTAACTCGCTGGCGCGTTGGTAGTATTTTTTCTCGCCATGTGGTCCAAGTATGTCTATTTATTTGACAGCAATTAAACCTACTGCCTACAATAGACTAAAGGTCTATTTTACATTCAAGCCAGTGTAATCAAGGAAGGTTACATGGAATTTCGTTCATACGAGGGACCAACGAAAAGTTAATGATTTACTATTGCGTATAAAAGAATTTTAATAATTTACCCGCAACATTTCATATTAATTGCTTTATTTTTGTATATCTTAAAAATCTACTCCAATAAGTAGATAATTAAATGATTTTAAAAATTAAATAAATAAAATCTGACATCTGTCAAATGGTTAACCTTAATTTCTACCAATTTTAAATATAATTATAGTCGCCTTCTTCCAATTTAAAACCTGATTGGTTCAAATCACAAATCGGCCAATCGCTGATGCCTAGCAACGTGAATATTGAGTTAATTATTCACGTTGTTAGGCAGGGATTTTATAATTCACGAAAAAAAAACACCAAATTTTAAAACACATTTTTCTTAACGATTGTTTTGAAATCGCAAAATGGCAGGAGTTATTTAATTTTTAAAGCTGCCACTAAATTATTTTGTTACTCAATGTAGCCAATTATACATTTAGGGTCCCTAGAATTTGCCAACTAAAATTTTTAAGGGTGTATCAAGATTTTTTTATAAATAAAACGATACTGGTAAATATTTACACATACATAACGTTTATTTAAATGTTATAAGATAATGTAGAAAAATAGGAATTTGGTAAATAAGAACAAAAAATACAAATTCTGGAGACTTACAGTAAAATTTAAACATTATTTTTTTGTTATATGGATAGGTTATCTACATTGATAAAATTACTACAAGTCTAAACATCTTGCAGAACTACTGAATAAAAAATGTCCAGAAAGTGATGCGTATTTTTTAACTGGACTGAGATTCTATGTCAAGACTCAAATAATTTGACTTTGGTCTTTCAAATGCGTTTTTATGTGCTGCCTATATAGATAATTGTTATCTATTTACAAGATTTATTTATTGTTTAAAATACACCAAAACAATAATCTTATTAGTACTAAAATGTTTGTTAACTTATTATTTACACACACTAGTTTAAATTGATAATGCAATAAAGTCCGAATTTCAAAAATAATAACTCGAAAAATAATACTTGCGTCACTGATACGAGTCACAGCCGAATTTCCTAAAATTATTTTTTGATCGAATTTCACTCCAAAAAAATCATGAAACGCTTGAAAGACCACAAGTCCTTATAAACTCTCTATAAATAATAATATATCAGACTTCAAAATTGCCACTCTATTTATACACTTAGGTACGCGCTCTTTACAGATTTAAAACTCCTTTTGACTTAATCGCTAGATCTTAATGATCGCTAGAAGAAAGAAAAACGAAATTTTTAACCGCTCTACAATTAACATCAAAGTCAACTCACCTTTTCGGGCTTCATGGGCACATTACTTCTGGTCCCGAGTCCTCGGGCGCTGGCCCTGCCCCTGCCCCCGCCCCTGGGCTTTCTGGGCTTGATGCCCAGCGTGTCGCACACGGACACTCCCCTGCAACTTCTTTTCGGACGGCCGGACTCCGCGCGCGGAGTAGCCTTGTCCTCCAGGCTTTTGGGCTGCGCTTCGTCGCCCGGCAAGGACGGGGGACCGCGGGAGGCTTCCTGCGCGGGGGATGGCATCGGCGGGGTCTCCACTGCCAGGGGAATTTTGCGCGGTCTGCCGCGCTTGCGCGGTGTCGGGGTTGTGTCGGGAGTAGACAAAGGGGTTACTAGAACATATAAACCTGGTTCATTACTTTTACAGGATAAATATTTGTTTTGGATTATTTGTAGACATTGTAATTATAGAAGAAAATACCCTTTAATGTGTAAACATAAAGTGTGGCCCATTTAAGATCGAAACACCCCCGTAACTTTTTTATTTGTTAATTGATTTTAATAAAGAAAGGCTCAAAATATTAAGAATAAAAAACTCTATCTAAGCTATAAAACATATTTTCAATGTCGCTTGACAGATGCCTACTATAACATTTTTTCTATGTCAAAATTCGGAAAAAATTATTAGGGTAATTTTTTCGAAAAAATGAATGCGGCATGTTTCCAAATGGATAAAAACCCAATTTCATTAAAAACGAACATTCTGAAGTATAAGCGCGTTCAGTGGCGTACTTATTTTTCTTCTAAACCTCCTAAATGTGTTTTATTTTTCGTTATAAATATTTTTTTTAATTCTATAAAATAGTTATTAATTGTTTGTTGACATTTGGTCTGTACCCTTTTTGAAGCATGCCGCATTCAGTGGCGTACTTATTTTTTCAAAAAAACGACCATATTTTTTCCGAATTTTGAAAATGTTATAGTAGGCATCTGTCAAGTGCCATTGAAAATATTTTGCAAAGCTTATTTTTATTCTTTATCTTTTGAGCCTTTGCTCATTAAAATCGAGTAACAAATAAAAAAAGTTACGGAGGTGTTTTCATCTTAAACTGTATGTGCGGTACGAGTTTCCTGGGAAATCACTTCAAAATTTAAATAATTTTTAAAATTAAAAAAAAATCAATTTTCACTATTTCCAAAAAAATACCTTTTCAAAATTACCAAAACTTTGTAAATAATTATAATAATATTAAAATTTTACATTTTCACAAATTCCAATATTACCAAAATTTTGTATTCAAAAAAGTATTAAAAAAAACAATTTTCAATATTTTGAAAATTTTCAGAATTTTTTTAAAAGTCCAAAATTTTAAAATAAAAATTCCTTATCAATACCTAAAAAAATTCCAAACACTTAAATCCATTTTTACAATTTCCGAAAATCTTGAAATTTTAAATATTCAAATATTCAAAAAACATTTTCAAAATGTTCAGAAAATACTTTTTAAAATGAGAATTTAAAAAAATTCCAAAATTTACAATATTAATTCATTTTTAGAATTTTTTTAAAAAATTACAAAATTTTCAATAAAAATTCATTTTCAATAGGTAAGTATTTCCAAAATGTTTAAAAGTTAAAAAAAAATCCAAAATATAAAAAAACGCAAAATTTTTGGAAAAAAATTCTAAAATTTCCAAAACAAATCCATTTTTATAATTTCTTAAAATCTTGAATTATTTACCATTTTTAAAATGAAAATTACAAAAAAAATTCCAAAATTTACAATAAAAATTCATTTTAAAAATTTAAAAAATGTACATTTTCAAAACATCCAATATTTTAAAAAAATTCAGAAAAAACGAAATTTTTTTATTTGTTACTTGATTTTAATGAGGTCAAAAGATTGAGAATAAAAAACTCTTACTAAGCTATAAAAAATATTTTTAATGTCGCTTGACAGATGCCTACTATAAAAATTTTTCTGTCAAAATTCGGATTCGTTCAGTGGCGTACTTATTTTTCTTCTAAACCTCCTAAATGTGTTGTCTAAAATAGTGGTTCGTTTTTAATAAAATTTGGTTTGTACCCATTTTAATTTTAAATAAATGTTATACTAGGCATCTGTCAAGTGACATTAAAAATATTTTGTATAGCTTTAAGTTTTTTATTCTATATCTTTTGAGCCGTTGTTCATTAAAATTGAGTAACAAATAAAAAAGTTAAGGAGGAAATCACTTCAAAATTTAAACCCTTTTTAAAATTTAAAAAAAAATCCATTTTCACAATTTCCAAAAAAATACCTTTTCAAAATTCCCAAAATTACCAAAAAATAATAATAATAATAAAATTTTACATTTACACAATTTCCAATATTACCAAAATGTATTCAAAAAAGTATTAAATTAAATTTTCAAAATTTCCAATATTTTAAAAATTTTCAGAAAAACTTTTCCAAAATTTTGAAAATTTAAAAAAATTATTTTCAATAAAAATTCATTTTCAATATTTCCAAAATGTTTAAAGTTTTTTTTTTTTTCCAAAATATAAAAAAAGCAAAATTTTTGGAAACAAATTTTAAAATTTCCAAAACAAATCCATTTTTATAATTTCCGAAAATCTTGAAATTTTTAAAAATTCCAATTTAAAAAAACGTTTTCAAAATTTTCAGAAAACCATAAAATGAAAATTAAAAAAAAATTCAAAAATTTACAATAAATATTCATTTTTAAAAATTTAAAAATTTATATTTTCACAACATTTTAAAAAATTTCAGAAAAAACGAAAATTTTAAAAAATTCCAAAATGTTTAAAAATTCCAAAATATAAAAAAATACCAAAATTTAAAAAAAAATCCAAAATTTTGAAATTTTTCATAATTCTAGGATTTACAACATTTAAAATTTTTTTATAATTCTAAAATTCATATAAATCCATTTTCATAATTTCCGAAAAAAAACATTTTAAAAAAATACCAAAATTTTAAAAATGTAAATAATTAAGTAAATAAATATAATTTTTGTTTTAATTTTCACAAAAACGATTTTTAAAATAATAGTATATTATGTATCAAGTTTTATAAACGCAATTTTAGTTACGAGTTTAATTAAGCACGAGCGAAGCTTGCGAGCGAGTGTTTAATAAAAACGAGTGTCTAGAGAAGTTTATAAACGAGTTGCATACTATACTTTATCTACGACGAACACAAAACAGAATTTAAAGCCAATTTTGTTTGTTAAAATTTTGACATCTGTCAACTGTCACCCGAATTTAACCTCACTTTTTCCCAATTTATAATAAAACTTCAGCCCGTGACGTAAAATGTCGAAAAGCCACTGTTGTTAACTTCAGCCCGTCAATAAAACGCCATAAAGTTACAGCTCGTCAATGTAGGAGTAGATAAAATTTTTAAAAAATTCCAAAATTTCGAACAAAATTAATTTTAAAATTTTACAATTTAAAAAAAAATCATTTGTATATTTTTCAAAAAAATTGCCGTCCATAAATCTCGTGACGTTCGTAGGGGGGAGAGTTTTTAAAACCGTCACGTGACAAAGCAAATCGAATAAAATTGCTTATTGGTTCGATTTTTAGGATGATTATTTTTAAAATAATTTAAAAAATTTAAAATTATTAAATACCTATTCAATTATTTTCAAAATCAGCTTTAAAAATTTCTAAAAAAATCCATTTTCAAAATATTTTTATTTCCCAAAAAAAAATTCGTTTGACTGTAATACGGGCTTAAAATGAAACTTTTTCTACAGTAAGCACATTAAAATTTTGCTTACAAAAACTGTTGTATCTCAGAACTACTTTTAACCCGGAAATAATGATGATAAAGCTTTTTACCTGTGTTTACCCTGACATCCGGCGTCGATACGGAAGAAACATTGTCAGTATTCACAGAATCATTATTATCCACTGAGTTATCCTCAACTTCCATCTTAAGCTCTTCAGTACTTGGTACTATGTGAGTCTGCCCACCTTCTCTCGAAAACTTCAACTTGATTTTCTTCAACTTCTCCGACTTTTCTTCCGAGTGATCCCTCTTTCTGGACTCCTTGACGGGCGTCGTCAAATTTCCCTTGTTTATCTTCAAAACGATCCTTTCTTTGACTTCGTCGTCTTCGTTCTTGACCTCCGGCTCGGCAGGTTTGACCACCGGTTTGATCGTCACTTTGGGGCTGGTCTTCAAGACGATCCTTTCGTCCTCCTCCAATTTCGCCTCCAACTCGTGGGTTTTCAGCACGGGCTTGATCGTAACTTTGGGGCTGCAAACTTTTTCGCCGTGTCTCTTCGGCGTTTGTTCGATCAGCTCGTCGGGCTTGACGATGGGTTTGATGCGCAGTTTGGGGCTGTGGACTTGCTCGCTTTCTTCCGGAGCCCTCACGGGCTTGATGTTCAACTTTGGACTTCTTTCTTCCTTGGCTTCGTCATCAGGCTTGATGACGGGTTTGATGATCAACTTCGGGCCGCGAGATAAGTTATTCTGCAATTAACAAGATGGAAAAATACAATTCGATGAATCATAAAAATAAGTAACTTACAGCTTCCTTTCCTGTAACTCTAGGACTTCCAGATCTGGGCGTTGAACTTGTCGGCGAGTGGTAAGCTCGCCTCGTCAACTTAGGACTCCCTTGTTCTTTGTTTGTAGTTTTTATGATTAATTTCGGTACCGTTTGTTCGGGTGAATCGTCTTGGACTTCCTGTACTTCATTGGGATTGTAAATTTTCAATATGGAATGCATTTTGTCCGACTGTTTGGTGATTGTCATTTTTAGTGGCTCGCGATTTTCACTCTCCACGTTACTTGTTGTGGTGATTTCATCTTCTGGGGCTTTTAGAGGTTTTATTATTAATTTTGGGCTGTACACTTTTGATTCTTTCACTTCATCTACGTTGATAGACAAAGGTTTATCACATCCAGTATGTTTCTCTTTCTCTTTTTCGTGCGATTTCTTCTGCTTTTTACCTTCATGCAAGTTCTTTTGAGCATCATTAGCTGCACCAATAAGAATATCAGTTTCATCAGAAACCACTTCAGGCGAGCTCTCATCTGCAGCCTCAATTATAGCAGCTTCAGGTTCAGCTTCAAAAGGCTGACTGATACTCTCCACAGCTTGTCTCAATGTAAAATCTTCTGAAGGCTCGGGGTAAGCGTCCGAGGTGCCGCAAAGACTTTTCAAGCTCTCAACTGCTCTAAGCGTTTCTAGATTTTGATGGAAGTCCATTGGTTGTGACGGTGCCAAATGGACTTCATCGGCGGACTTTTGGGGCTTCACTTCTTCCACCGAATCGCTCGTGGAGTCGTTTATTTCGACCACGGCTGGAGAACTAGCTTCGGAAGAGTTTGGGGTGTCGAACAAGCTTTTAACTTTCTTGTTTTCGATTTGTTTGTTTTCCTGCGGTAATTCCTCGACTCTCGGTACATCCGACATCTCAACCACCTCGTAGTCTTTCTCGATGTCTTCATCCTCCTCCATCGAAGAATCCAATTGTAGAGTAGGCACGTCTTCCACTTCTTCTTCACTCAAATTTTTATCCTGTGCATTTTCCGCGTTTTCAAACGCATTTTCCCCTTTTGCGGACTCATTGGACTCTGAAGAAACCTCAGGGACGTCTTGTGAAACGCTCAAAGCTATCTCAGAGTCGCTAGAGCACATTCTACGCTCTGTGGATGTCTCGCTAATAATTTCTGACTCCGATGATGCCACTGATATAACCTCGGATTTCTGATTGGTTTCTTCCATATTTTCGTTTGTTTTGGGTGTTTCTTCTTTGTTTTCTTGAGACGTGAAACTATCGGAAAACACTTCTGCAATGTCGACAAAACCTGAGGATTTATTGAGGGTTTTTTGCTCTTCAACGGAAGGATTGTCTTCCTCAATTATCGGTTTATCTTCAATTACTGGTGTATCTTCCTTAATCTCAGACGATGTTTCTTCAATACCAACTTTTTTTTCTACAATGGCAGGTTTTTCTTCTTCAATTAAAGGTGCATCTTCCTTAATTTCTGTTTCTTCAATAACAACCTTATTTTCTTCAATGGCAGATTTTTCCTCTTGAATTTCACAAACTTCTTCTTCAATTGCAGATTTCGTTTCTTTAATAGGTTTTTCATTGATAATTTCTTCTTTTTGTTCTTCTAAAACTTCTTGAACCACTTCTTTTACAATGGAAGAGTCTTCTTGAACATCCATTGCTTCTTCATAATTTTTCTCCATTACTACTTGGTCTTCAATAGGTTTTTCTTCCACTTCTACTTGATCTACTTGATCTTTAATAGGTTTTTCTTCCATGTCTACTTCTTTTGAAGATTCTACAGCAGTTTCTTCAATAGCAACTGGCGTTTCTTTAATTTGTGTACTTTCTTCAACAATCTGTGAAGGTTCTGCAATTTCTTCCATTTCTTGAGATTCATCAATAATTTCTTCTACATATTCTTTCTCTTCTTCAATCTTGGACTGTTCTTGAACAATTTCTTCCACGTTTGTTTCAACTGAAGTTTCTTCTGTTTTAACCAAAGGTTCTTCAGCAATATCTTCAGTTTCCATAGCTTCAACTGGCTTTTCAGCTTCAGTTTCTTTATCTTCCATTGGTTCTTTGATAACTTCAGAATCTTTGGTCAAACTTTCTTCAACTTTATTCTCTAATGGTTCTTCTAAAACCTCCATTTCTTCAACTTCCGAAGAAATTTTAATTTCTTTTTTGTCTTTTTCAAGAGTAACATGCTCCTCTTCCTTTGCTTCTTCTTCTTCAGTTATTGTGGGTTCTGAAACCTCTTCATCTTTTTCAATTATTGTGGGCTCTGAAACCTTTTCTTTATAATCTTCTTCAATTATAGTGGTCTCTGTATTCTCTTCTTCTTCAATTATTGTAGAGGTAGCAACCGTTTTTTCTTTTTCTTGGATGATTTCTTCAATTTTAAACCCCTCTTCTTCTTTTTCTGCTACCTCTGTACAACTGGTAGCTGATTCTTCAATTGGAACAATTTCTTCAATTTCCTCTTGTTTTGGTGATTCTTCTTCAGCTGGTTCTTCAACTATGGGTTCAACATCCTTAATTTCTTCAACTATGGGTTCAACATCCTTAATTTCTTCAACAAGTTCAGTGATTTCAAACACCTCTTTTGCCAAATTCTCGGAAGAATTTTCAGAAACGTCGGTTTCTTCAGTGGTGTCCATTTTTTCTTTATTATCTTCTTTGTTGGGCATTTCCTGTTGACTGTCAGGTTCTTCGACAGTTTCTTCTTTTTTGGAATCAACTGTTTCAGTATCACCTTCTGTTTTTGAAGAAACTTGTTTTTGAACCTCTTCTTCAATTTTTGTTGTAATGGGGTCTTCCTCCTTTGATTCTTCTTCTTCTTTAGTGGAAGATTCATCATGAACTTTATTTGTATTTTCTTCTTTTTTAGAAGCAGGTTCCTCAGAAATTTCAGGTGTTTTGACAGGGAGTTCTTCTATTTTTTGAGGTAATTCTGAGGTTATGTTTGTTACTCTATCTGGTTCATCCATTGTGATGACTTCTGTTCCTTTTACAGGTTCTGAAACAAATATTGCAAACATTTAAACAAAATTATAAATATTTTATTTTACCTGCTGTCACTTCCATACTTTCTTCTTTACTCTCCAAAGTCCCCTGAAGTTCAGCTTCAATATCTTTCATTAAATCATCATCCATTGCAGCCGTTTTAACCAAATTATTCTTTTTTCTAATATTTGAGATGTTGAATGAATCAGTCGATTCACCCAGAAGACTCTCAAGGTCATGGACAAGATCTTCAACATCTTCAGTGATTTTTTCCCCTGTGCCTTTTTCCATGCCCAACATGTCTGCATCAGGGTCCATGGTAGAAGTTTTTGAAGGGGTGGGGTCTTTAATTTTAGGGGCTTCTTTTACTTCGGAGGACGTGCTACTGATTGGATCATCAGAAACTACAAAAATGTTTTTTATTAATGTAATGATATTTGAGTATAATTCCTTGTTAAGTAATACAATATTTTTTAAATTTTTACATAAATACAGTTTTCCCTGTATAAAATAATGCAAATTATTGTAAAAATAGTATATTAATTAATGATTAATACAGTTCAGAATGCGTTTTATAGCTTTTATGTACATTATTGTTATAATTGGCCATTTCCTGTTTAAATAGCTTAAATACAGTAAAATAATTTTTTTAAATGTTTTTAAGCAGTAGCACTACTTAAAAAAATATTAATTGTTTGTTCTGTAACCCTAGATCTACGTCTGTAACTTAGAAGAACCAAGTTCTGTAATGTCACTTTTTGTTTAAAAAACTACAAATTGTTTGAATTTGTTTATTGTCACTTTTTGTTTGGCAACTAAAGTGACATTTTTTCATAACTTTATTCATTACAACGTTATAACATTTTAAACACTACCTGTTGTATTTTCTTCGTTCTTAGTAAAAGCATCAGTTGAAGATGTAGGAGTAGAATCTACGGTTTCGTTTTTTTCACTGGACGTTGACAGTACATTGCCCATGTTTGAGGTTAGTTCTGATTCGTTTACTTCCATTTTTTAGTGCGGCGTAGCCAAAACATTAGTTTAATACGTTTTAATTGTTTCGATCGCAACTCACAACATTTTCACAACGATATCGATAGCGTTTTGTTTATAAATTCTTTCTCTAAATAACGCCAAAACCGAAGCCACAAATCAACAACCTTTACACAGTGTTGCTAAAGTACTTTTGGCGGCTTCTCACAAACAACATTCAAAACTTCAAATACCCCTTAAAATTGTTTTTTTATTGTAAAAATTACTAACAAAATCCAAAATATTAAAAAATATAACAATTAGAACTTACAAATCCATCTAAATTGTACATAAAACAGTAAAATGCAGCGGCATTCTTTGGAAACATTGTGAATCTGGCAACGTCGCCTCTCATTGGAACAAAATCCTATAAGTTTCTGTTTGTAATCGATTTCAAGGGCGGGAAATTCAAATTGGAACAAAAATACGTACTGGGATAAATGTTTATTAAAAAAGTTCCATTAAATAGACAAATTAACAAAAAAAAAATCGTTGGCACTTATTTTTTAGCCTCGTTTACTTGCGCCGCCAGATCCGCAAAATTGGCAGAAAAATCGAGGCTCGATTCAGTCAGCAGGGATCTCAACTGAGCATCTACATCTTCAGACATTCTTGAGTCTTCGTTGGTGAGGTTGGATTTCATTGGGGACTCTAAATTACCCAGTAGGCTGCTAAGGGAGTAATCGGCAACTTCAGAGTTGATCCATTGGTTGTCGTTGTCTGTCAAAAGCCTGGATGGGCTTGAGGTTATAGAGAGGGCGCTGTCTACAATGACGTTTTGAGTTTCGACAGTTGGTTGTAGTATGTTGTCCTTGGTAACTAGATTATTATTTCCACTGGAGAATGTGGATAATTCTATGGTGTTCAATGTAGTGGTGAATTGAGTCTCTGAATTTGTCAAATTGACACTGTTATAAACCGTGGTGCTAGTAGTGGTTGCATCATCTTTGATGGTATTATTTTCCTGAGAAATAATATTCATTCTTACAATTTGATGCCCGGATTCCACGTTATTAGGCAGTAAAGGCAACTTTCTTTCGACTACAACCTGCTTTGATCTGGGCGTTTTACCTCGTTTGTTACCGTACTTGGGTTTTAATTGGGTTAGTAAATGCACCATGGGCGGGTTAGGTTGGTAATACTGCGCAGGCGTTATGGCGTGGTATTTAGTTGCTGGAAAGTTAGTAGGGGGCGCAAACGTCTCCACCTCGGTGTCTTCAGATTCTGTTTCTTCAGTACATTTGTCGATATCTGTGAGCATTTTACGGAATTTTGACTCCATGGCGCGTTTTAGTGATGTTTTGGATCCGCAGACGTGCCCGCAAGGGCATTTTATGATGTTTTTGCGATAATGCATTTTAGCGACCGAGAGCAGTTTATTCAATGAGACGCTCAGTTCTGGATTGTACGGTTCTTTGGGGTCCTTGTTTTCCTCGGTTTTTATTGGTTTATCGTCCCAACTATACTCCAAAATTAATTTAGAGTCGTGCCCAAACATCAGATAAACCTCCCCTATACTCAAAGTACCGCAAATTTCTTCCGTCCAACCGTTTTTAATTCCCTCAATTTTTGATTTGTTTTGGTTCACCTCAGCATCATCATCAACATTAAGCTCCTTTTTAACCTCTTGCTCAGGCTTTTGCAAAGCCAAAATAGTATTAACCGCATCATCGACAACCTTATTGACAATATTCGGATCGCTCTCCTGCGAGGTTTCAGTATTTTCTTCGATTTTTAGCGGCGATTTGTCGCTTATACTTTCAGATCTCTGCCTGTACGATTTCTTCGACGTTTTCTTGTAATGATCCTCTGTTTTAAACCCCAAACGATTTTCAAAAGACGCCAAGCAAATGCTTTGACGCGTATAGTACTCGCTCAGATTGATAGAGGGCAGCTCTATTTGACATCCAGTAGGCGGCGATAATCTCACTGAAGGATTGATGATTTTTTTGTTTTCTTCAATGATTTCTTTACTTGGTATGCAGTCATTTGTGACCACATTGCTGGAAATTACGGATTTATCGTATAAATTAGCATCTAGTGTTTTCCATCGTTTATTCATACATGATATGATGCTGGATAGTCGTTTTTGTAGTGGTAGCACTGCTTTGAGACGAGGGTTTTGAGCTGCCACTTGTACTCGTAGAAATGAAGACATGTCTTTTGGTTTTAACTCGACGGTTACTCTATTGGGGAGAATTATTTCATCAAATCTTTCATCAAGTTGATTTAGACGCCGTAATGCTCTACACATAGGAGTTTTAATTCTGATGTTTTTACCTTTAATTCTGTGCACTATGGAACCGCTGTAAATTAATTCGTTGAGTTTCATACAGGTTTTACCACTTACAGAGCCTATTCTTTTACGTAATTCTCCATAGTTGATTAATCCATACAATTCTTGTACAACTTTTTTTATTCCTTCGGTGAATTTGAGGTATTTTGAGATTTTATGCCAGGTTCTGTAGTACAGGTGACGAATTTGGTCCTTGGTTTTAATTAAATGTTCTGGGACACCTTTTTTGCGTAATTTCGTGCTAATATGCGTTTGAATGCTTTCAAAATCTTTACCGTATTCATAAAGAGCCTCAAAAAATATATCCTTGTCATCCGAGGTCCATAGAGGTCTATAACACTTCTTATTATCCTGTTTCACATCCTCTTTCTTCTCTATTTTCTCTATGACTGGAGTGGCATTATCCAATCTCATTTTTTTGTAAACTCTAGCACTGCTCCGAATTTGCTGGCTCTTAATATCACTCCCCTCGCAGTTATTGTAGGTGGTAACCGAACCCAAAAGTTGATCTTCCTGCACTTGCACTTTAATATCTAATTCCTTCTCCATTTTGCAAACTTCTTTGTTCACGAAATCCACCGCGAAAATCACTGATTTATCAGTTTTATTACTCTTATTACACATCGCGCTTATTAACTACATCGTTTACACAATAAATCACACAATTTTCGCTTTTGAATACGCTTTTTTTAGAGATTAAACCGCTACATTTTAAGTAGGTTGATTTTAACGGGAAGGCAACATTCTTCTTCTTCTCAGGATAATTAGCAATTGAATTATTTAATCTTTTGCACCAATTAATATTGGAATTAATGACAAATTACGATTAAGAAAGCTACTAAACATGCTTATCGGTTAATATAGTTTATTTAAACGCTTTAATTATCTTTTATAAATAATTGAAAATACCTGCGAAGTTCGCTACGGATACATTTAAATATTTGATCGTACCTTTAGAAAGTGAAATATATGCATTGAGATTTGCTGTCCCTTAAAAATAAATAAAATAAATAAGTTAATACATTATTTTATATTTTTTTACACCTGGATTGCATTGTAAAAATGCCAAGTAAAATTTTGTTTGTTAACTTTTACGCTTTACAAAAATAGTTGGTTACGTTTTTTCCTAAATTTAAAGCATCCACATTTTTTTTAAATTATTTTTAGACTGTAAACAAGTAGCCTAATCTAAGCCAAATTGGGAAATTATCATTATTTAATAATGGAAACCCTAAATGCATGCATGTGGTGTTCAAATGGTGTACTTCAGAGACAAGGGTCTCTGGTGTACTTTGTGGAAGCCCTGCTAACTTTTAATTATGACACTTCTCTAACCTCAAAATGGTTAAAACTTAAAAACTTCAAGAAATATGATAAGAATAAAATGTAGACTAGTTAAAACCCTCAAAGACAATATTTTAAGCGTAAATTCGTACTCCAGGTAAATAACATAAAATTGTCAATATTAACTATAATAACTTTTTTTAGACTTTTATTTAATGTGAGGTTACAAAAATACAGCTCCCAAAATGAAAAGACTAACAACACAACTGATTTCGCTAAAATCCCTGTGGAACGTATAAGAAATTTCAGCATTATAGCGCATGTAGATCATGGAAAAAGTACTCTAGCTGACCGCTTGTTGGAATTTACGGGGGCCATAAAAGAAAACTCAGGAAATAATCAGGTTTTAGATAAGCTACAGGTTGAGAGAGAACGTGGAATCACTGTTAAAGCCCAAACCGCATCTTTGTTGTATAATGTGGATGGTGAAGATTATTTGTTAAATTTAATTGATACACCGGGACATGTAGATTTTTCAAATGAAGTTTCAAGGTCTTTATCAGCTTGTCAGGGGGTTATTTTATTGGTAGATGCCAATGATGGGGTACAGGCTCAAACTGTAGCAAATTTTTATTTAGCTTTCGGTAATGATTTAGTTATTATACCAGTTTTGAATAAAATTGATTTGAAAAATGCTGATCCTGAGAGGGTTTGCAAACAGTTGCAGTCCTTGTTTGATATAGATCCCTCTGAAGTAATAAAGGTACCTATTATTTTATTTGCATTTAGATGATTATTTTAGAATTATCTTATTTGTAGATTAGTGCAAAATTAGGCAAAAACATAGACTCAGTTCTGAAAGCTGTAGTAAAAAGGGTACCTATACCTATTGTGAATAGAACAGCCCCTTTTAGAGGGTTAATATTTGACAGTTCTTTTGATAAATATCGAGGAGTTTTATCCCTAGTTTATGTGCAAGATGGCAATGTCAAAGTGGGGGATACTATAACTTCATATCACAACAAAAAGTCATTTGAAATAAAAACCCTATCTCTACTCAGACCACAGGAAGTTCCAGTGGAAAGACTGTAAGGTGGACAAAAATAGTAAAGAAGGGGGTATTATGGTTACCATTTATAAAAAAAAAAATATTTTTTTTTAAATTCGTTTTATGCGTAAACATTATAAACAGTGGGCCAAAAAAATCAACTATTTTTTTTTTGTAAAGTATATCGAAAATATTGTTTGGGGTGACAAAAAAAATTATGGTGAAAGTTTGAGTTCATAATATTAATATGTTAAGAGGTTTCATCGCAATTTTAGATTTTTTTTTTCCTGAGCGAGTTTTTGTCTCAGAACTCTCAAATCATTGAGTTTAACAAAATTGACTTAAGAATATTTTTTAAAGAAAATTGAATGCTCTACAAAAAAGGTTGTATTGGAATTTCTCGTGAGATGAACCGTTTTCTTACAATCATGCCTTAAAAATTGGTATAGTTTTACAATTTGATCTTTTAACTTTGGAATTTTGTAATTCATGTAAAAATCAGTACCCTGAAAAAAAAAGTTCAGATGGATAAAAAATTATCCCCTGCTCTACCATTTAACTTTTGATTGAGTAAATGTTGATAGGCTTTTTTTGTAAAGCATTTGATTTCCAATAAGAATATTTATCGGTTTTATATGGGTACTGATTTTTACATGAATTACAAAATTCCAATTTAAAATATCAAAATGTAAAACTATACCAATTTTTAAGGCATGATTTTAAGGAAACGGTTCATCTGACGGAAAATTTCACTTTAACCTTTTTTGAAGAGCATTTAATTTTCTTAAAAAAATATTTTCGAGTCAATTTTGTTAAACTCAATGGTTTGGGAGTTCTGAGACAAAAACTTGCTGAAGAAAAAAAATTATAATTGCGATGATAGACCTCTTAATATTAATATTATGGACTTTCACAATAATTTTTTTTTGTCACCCCAAACCATATTTTCGATATACTTTTTTTTGTGGTAGTACATATGCGCTTGCGCAGTATTTCCTGTGACTACAGCAATATTTTGGTAAGTTTTGTGCCAAGAATATATTCTATATATTTTTATTAAGTATTTTATATGTAAAACTTAAGCCATAGTATTTTTTCACTTTTTTGTTAAATGGACATAATATTTAAAATATATGTGCTGTATTCATTTGCATGTTAAATTCCGCGTTTAGAGCACCAAATATAATGTTATCATGTATGAAAATGAGGAGAAAAATTTTTTTTTTGCAGGCCAGTGTTATTTCTATTAACATAGTTTTAATTTATACGTATAGATGTCGCTGCTAGAAAGGCCATAGTACCACCTTCTCTCATACTTGAATATTAAATATACACTGCAAAAAAAGGGTAGCAAATGTTGTAACCTTTTATTTTCAGTGTAGCTGGTCAGATAGGTTTAGTGGGGTGCAACATGCGTTCTAGCAAAGAAGCATTAATAGGAGACACACTGCACAACTCAAATGATGTTATAGAACCACTGCAAGGTTTTACACCGGCAAGACCCATGGTGTTTGCCGGTATTTACCCCATGGATCAGTCCCAACACGTCAATTTACGGAGCGCTATCGAAAAATTGACTTTGAACGACTCTGCTGTCACAGTGGACGTTGGTACAAGGTATTTTTACTAACTTTGAGTGCAACCTTGGACAAAACGTAAACGACACATTTTCAGCCCAGCACTGGGTTTAGGTTGGAGACTGGGTTTCCTAGGCTTACTGCACATGGAAGTGTTTTCTCAGCGCCTCGAACAAGAGTACGCGATGGACGCCATTATAACAGCGCCCTCTGTCACCTACAAACTCAAATTGAAACCCACCAAACAAAATTTAAAGGACGGTACAGATTATATTTACGTTAACAACCCGGCGTTGTTTCCCGATCATTTGACCATCGAGGAAACGTTGGAACCGATAGTTTTAGGTTAGGAATTTTACTTGGTTTTATAGAGCGTATTTTTGTTGATATATCCTGAAAATTTTGTTCAAATTGGATAATTTTCGTAAATGTTACAGAGCTTTAAAGTTGAAGTCATTTATTTGCAGGTTTCTTCTAAAAATGTCCTACAAGAAGTCCAAGATTTTAATGATTTTTTTTAAATACTTAATAACGTTTGCTCTTTAAATTGCACTTTATAAAAAAATCGTATTTTTGTTGGTATACCCTTGAAATATTTAAAAAATAAACCTTGTTATTGCAAAGTTTTAAAAAAATTAAGTCGACTCTAAAGGTCGTAACTTCAACAAAAATCGACATTTTCTGATGAGATTTTTAGGGTGTTCTCAAAAAAATTTGCTTTCTAAAAAAACCAAACCATTTCTTCGCATCATCACGCATAAAAAATTTACACGCGAAAATACAAAGCGGCGCATTTTTAAAAATCGTTCTTTCACAGGGACAATAATAACCCCCGACAAATATATGGGCCCCATAATTTCCATGTGCATGGAACGTCGAGGGGTTCAGAAAAACGCCACCAACATTGACAACGAACGTGTTATGTTACAATACGAGTTACCTTTATGTGAAATCGTCGTTGATTTTCACGACACCCTCAAAACGTTATCAAGTGGGTACGCCAGCTTTGATTACGAGGATCACGGCTACAAACCTAGCAATCTTGTCAAGGTCAGTGACAGCTGTCAAAGTGACTGATTTGTTTTTATGGATATAGATTTTTGACAGTTTTCTTTTAGTTGAGTATTTTACTGAATGGCAACGCTGTAGACGAACTTAGTGCCATTGTTCATATCACTAAAGCACAGACGGTTGGTAGGCAAATGGTTTTGAGGTTAAGGGATATAATACCAAGACAAATGGTTCATATAGCGGTTCAAGCTGCTGTTAATGGAAAAGTTTTAGCTAGAGAGAATATAAAGGCGTTTAGGAAAGATGTGACGGCTAAACTGGTAAGATTGCGACGTTTTAATTTTTTGTGTTGGTATGCCTGCATGATTTTTTAGTATGGTGGGGATGTGACTAGGAGAATGAAGCTGTTGGCTCAACAGGCAGCTGGTAAAAAGAAAATGCGTATGGTTGCGAATATTTCACTGCCTAGAGATACTTTTATTGATGTATTAAAGAAATAAAAAAAAATATTTGTTTATTAATGGGTTTTATTTTTGTTTTTTAACAAAATATTACCATACAATTCTGCCTCCAAGGTAAAAAGAAGGATAATAAGATGGGTAAGATATTCCAAAACCCCAAGGCCAGCCCCATGTTGCCACCTTAAAAAAACATTATAATTATTATTAGCTTATTTTGGTCTTGAAGCTTTCCTCCTCAATGTGGTGAACTTTTCTATTGAGTATAGAATTGTTTCTTTAAATACCTTCCCACAAAAGTTAAAGAACGAATCAAAAAAGATGTACGTCATTGGAATAAAATAATTAAGATGCACAACATGTTTAAAAAAAATTAAAATTAAGGGCACACTTACAAAATTTGGGTCTGGATTTGGCTTAGACAAAACCATTGCCACTAAGGCAATCAAAACTATGGTTTTCTAAAAAAAAATGCTCACAGAAAAATTAATTAATACGGACACAATTTTACTTACAATTATAAAATGCATTTTACTTTATGGATGCTTCAAATGTACTAAATGTATATTATTTTCTATTGGTGCCTATATAAATGTAAACAAAATAATGACCCCATTATTTTATAAAAAATATATCGTCAATGTATTTTCCTACTATTAATTTTAATTAAATGAATTATCATTAAATTATTAATTGCTATAATCGATTCAAACTAAATATTAATATGTATTTGTTTTTATTTTATTTTTTAAATCCTTCACGTAAACGGTGAAAATGTATTAAAATGTTATTTTAAAAACAAAAAATTTTGAAATTTTTTTTATTTTATTGAATCAGTGGCCGCGAAAATATACTGGTTATCTTGGTTATGTAGAATTAAACTATATTTTAAATGTAATTAAAAACTTGTATTAAAATTTGCAGTAAATAATTTACAAAATAATGTAATTTTGTATCTTCTTTTACACGATTTTTTCTATTTAAACCAGTATAAAATCGCCGCTACTGATCCAATAAAATTAAAATTTGTTCAGAATCAAGATTAATGTTTAAAAATTTTGTTAAAATTTGTAGAGGATGCAGGAAGTTTAATACCACAAAAATAATGATTCCTTTATTATTTTTTTAATGAATTTCAAATTCATGCAGAATTATTAATTTGTGTTGTAAAGAATTAAAATCTAGAAAGTTTAACATTTCTTTTAGCAGGTTTTATTTTATTTTTTTATTATAGTTATTTTTTATACTAAACTAAATTCTAGGCAGGTACTGTGTAAAATAATAGTCACTTGTGGTGTTATATTTTTTATTTTTAAAAATTTTAGCATGCCAAATTCAAAATTTTGATGTTTTATCCCATAAATGGCATTTCGAAAAGTTGATTTGTTGGAATGGGGAGACACGCTTTAGAGCTGTTACGCCACCTATCGGGATTTTTTGTAACGTTCTTTTTATGTTGTATAATTTAAGGCACTTGATGTATAATTTTTTTGAGAATAATAATTTAATTTTTTTAAATAATAGGTATATGAACACTTCACCAAAATAATATTGGTTTATTATTTTGGCAGCACTGTTGAGGTTCAGTCAGTCGCATTAAGTATCTGAATTTAGCGAGATATCCTGTCATCAGTTTTGGTACTTAGTAAACGGCAGCTAAAAGTAAAAAACACAAATTAAATTAACAATTTAAAGAAAAAATAAGGATCATTCACAAAAGAGAAAAGTATGGAAAAAAAGAAAAATCACAAAATACAAACATTGCATGACAATGTAATATATGTATTTTTAATGTACAGGGACAGCAAAAGTCAAGAACATCTAATCTAATAAAGTACAGAAAAGGTTTTTGCATATACAGGGTGTTAATTTAATTATACAAAAATTTACACAATTAAACAACCTATATAGCATTCTACAAACAAAAGAGGGGCATGCCAAGAATTAAAAAAATAAAAAAAATATTTTATAAAAAAAATATTTAAAAAAATTTACCAAATTGGCGCTGTCCTTATTCAATGTTTTTTTGGGGTACGTCGATATAGGTGGGGTGAATGGGGCTTTTTAGGAAAAATGTTTTAATTTTGTAAAACCAAGCTCGAAAAAATATTCAATTTTTAAAAAATAATGCAAAACATAAATATTATCGAAATTTAACAAGCTTAAGCTTCGCTGCTGCCAATTGGCAGTGTACCAAAATGATTTTAAATATTTTTCTAGTTTATATAAATATAATTTACGTAATAAAACTGGAATGATCCGGTTTGTTTTCTGACCTCAACATTTTTGTTTATATGTATTGAGATATAAAGCAAAAATTTTGTAATTTTGTATTTTTGTATTTTTAAATCGCCATTCTAGCTCAACAAATATAGATGATTTATATCTCAAAAACCAATCAAGCTATAAATCTACAATTTTAGAATGCTGTGTTCAACCCCATGCCAAATTGTAGGTTTCAGCTCAAGATATAACCAGTGAAAGATGAGATAGAAAACAAGCCTGGTAAAAAAGGATATTGGGGATATCAGGGTTCACTTGAGGACTTACCAAAAGGCCTGGCAGGGTGTTTGTCCCACAGATACGTCCTCTTGACTGGGGAAAGGTAGGAGTCTCTCAAATAGGAGGGGGATCTTCCCCATGGGGAGAAGGATCTAATGGGTTTGAGGACGGGGGATGACCACCAGAAGGGATCGCGAGTCACCGCGGAAATTGGGAGGGACGCGGGGGGGTCCAATAGGTCACGGTAAATGCTCTTACTTGGGAACAAGCCTCCGCGGGTGTAGATTGGTTGACCGGCGTAGTTGAAGGCCACTTCGGATGGACGGGGGGCCCATGGACCAGCCTGGAGAATAAAAAAAATTGTTTTAGTTTTCTTACGTCTTACAAGATGAAACCTTGTCTTATATTGCGCGAATCTCAGTTGACATGAGCGAGATGTAACTAAAAACTGTTGCACAGATGAAACCTTGTCTTATATTGCGCGAATCTTAGATGACATGAGCGAGATGTAACTAAAAACTGTTGCACAGACCTTGATTGGTGTTGGAGACAATTTGCTGCTAAGGGATGGCCATAAGGAGTCGAGTCCGGAAAGACGGTCCAAATGGTCCAACCAGGAGCGATGGGGGTCGTATTTTTCGCTGGCCGCAGAGGGTCTTTTGCTGTAGACCAAGTAGAGAGGGTAACGGGAGAATGGATAGGTGGTGTTGAAAATGCTGCTCTGTTGTTCTGGAGCGCGCCCCTTGACCCGGTCCATGTGGTCCCTCCAGGCGGCGTCAGCATCGAATGGCTTGACCCTTGGAGTTGAGTTGTGGTACACTAAGGAAAAACAAATAATTCGTTGTTTTCAATTGTTTCTACAAATTTTGTTTTATTAATATATTCACTAGACTGGGCCAAAAAAATTGACTATTTTTTTTTGAAAAATATATCGAGAATGTCATTCAGAATGACAAAAAAAAAATTTCGTGAAAATTTGAGCCCTTAATATTAATTTTAAGAGGTCTATCATCGCTGTTTTTTATTTTTAGTCATAATATGATGTTTTACGTTAGAACTGTCAAAACATTTAAATGAAAAAAAATCCTTTTTAGTTATTTTTATATAAAA
Organism: Brassicogethes aeneus; assembly: GCA_921294245.1. Classification (NCBI taxonomy): domain Eukaryota; kingdom Metazoa; phylum Arthropoda; class Insecta; order Coleoptera; family Nitidulidae; genus Brassicogethes; species Brassicogethes aeneus. The sequence goes on from OV121138.1 coordinate 6,082,135, forward strand.
TTAAATTCTCTACAAAAAAGGTCTGATTGAAAATTTTCGTCAGACGAGCCGTTTCCGAGTAATTGAGCTTAATAAATCGATGTGTTTTTTCGATTTGCCCTTTTTCCTTTGAAATTTTGTAACTAATGAATCAATGAATATTTAAAAATGAAAAATTAAATTTAGGCAAAAATGTTAAGAGACCTTTTTTGTAGAACATTAAATTTCTTTTAAGAATCCCACGTAAGCTTTTTAAAATATTCATTGATTCATTAGTTACAAAATTTCAAAGTAAAAAGGGCAAATCGAAAAAACACATCGATTTATTAAGCTTAATTACTCGGAAACGGCTCGTCTGACGAAAATTTTTAATCAGACCTTTTTTGTAGAGAATTTAATCTTATATAAAAATAAGCGAACAGGATTTTTTTTCACTTTAATGTATTAACAGTTCTAACGTAAAACATCAAATTATGACTAAAAATCAAAAATAGTGATGATAGACCTCTTAAAATTAATATTAAGGGCTCAAATTTTCACGAAATTTTTTTTGTCATTCTGAATGACATTCTCGATATATTTTTCAAAAAAAAAATAGTCAATTTTTTTGGCCCAGTCTAATATTCACCTCCTATCATAAAAAATAGTTAAAATTAACATAAATCCAAAAATAGCATCTATGACATTTGTAAAAGGAAAATACACTTTCAATCATTTGAGGATATTATATTTAGAATCTATCGGTCTTTGTTTTGGCATTTGGCTATTAATTTGTGTTAGTGCTAGCTAAAGGGTTCTAATGCTTACCTACCAAAGGCGATCCAAAAATCTTGCAGTTATTTTCACTTATTTTATAAAAAAAAGTAAAGGGTTTTAACAAAAACATGGTGATCGCCCTGGCAAATGCTGGAGCATAGCAGGTTAAAAGCTTGCTGTTTGAAAGCAAAATTTTGTATTAAGATAACTAGGATTAGTTGTTAGTGTTAGTTAATAGTTAATGAAGATAAATTAAGGTAAAATTTTATTTAAATATTCTTAAAACTTAGTGTATGTTATTATTGATTTGAATTTATGGAGCTCAAGCATATGCGGGGCGTTGCACACTGAGAATTGTTGAAATATATATTTATTAATCAAACAACATTATCAAATAGTATACACAGAACAAATATAAAGTAAATGTGACACGGGCATTTAAGAGGCCAAAAGCTATTTAGAAACGTTCATAAGGCACTTATTGATTACAACCGAAGACGACCTGGGGGATGATTTTAGCGATTTCCTCTGAAGACGGTGTCCACCAGGTCAAAGAATTCAATAATTTCACTTGGCTTTACATAGCCCCCCTGTTGACCCGGGTGGGATGTATTGTTATCTCGGCTGCCAGGGTTTATATAGCGGATAGTTAAGTACACATCGGTGAGATCTATCTGCCCATGTCCACCCGATTACCTCCTATATAATCCCCAACAACGAATTCCGTCTCCAAATGAAGATGTTGTCCAGTAGCATTAGCGTCTGGATGAAGGGGTGGACGAGGACGACTTACCGGGCCTGTATCTGTCCAAAGATCCGTAGTTGTGGGGGTAGATCGGACGCGGGGAGTATCCGTAGATGTCCCTGTGCACGGGGTCGTATCTGTAGCCGGCTCCGTGGATGCGTTCAGCGGCGGCGCTGGGGTCGTCGTAGATAGACTTGCCCCACGGGTAGCTGGACGAGAGCTCGGGGATGTCGCTGAGGGGGCGGAACACGCCGCGTGGGCGGCTGTGCACCGGGTCGGTGGCCCTGATGTCATCCGATCCTAAAACGAACGTTTTTGCTTTTAGTCCGGACCTTATCCTTTTATTGCTTATTTTGTGCATTTCTAATGAAAACCGAAAAAACCAATCGTTTTCTGAAATCTGATTGGAAAAAAGCAGTGTCAGTGTCGCACCCGTTACAATGGAAATACCCTTTAGTGGGCAATATTCTGCACATTTAAAATGATTCGAATGTTACATTGATTGAATTACCCACATAACACAATATGTTTTAGAAATGTTGTCGGGCCATTTGGAGAACAATTTTTATAAATGAGTCAACAATCTTCCTTCAGACTAAAACTGAGTTAATTGAGATAATTGATTTTGGTATTTTAAATTCTAATTTTTTATATATTATATTGAAATATTGTTGTTGTTAGTCTCCAGGATGCATAGTATAGGTGAAATCTATAATTATAAATTGGAGATTGCTGACTTTGATATGAATTGCTGGAGATTTCTCATTTTGTTGTAAACGTTTAAGGAGATTTATAAAAATAAACAAAAAAATAATTGTACTTTTCTCCCTTTAATGGTTATAAAATTTAACTATACAATCAATGTGGGAAAATTCTGAACTGGACCACATAAATCTGGAGTTTCTTCTAAATCTGGGACCAGGTTGCCTCGTGAAAAATTTTTTTTATAGTACAACAACTCATCACCTCCTTTCCACTTTGCCCCGTAATGTTTTACTTGCAATGTTTTGACATTATCAGCCTATTCTTGGTTTACCTTTACGATTTGTTATAGTATAATAGCACAAAATAAACAAGATAATTTTTTTTATAATTCTTAAAACAATAAAACTTATATATACCTATTTTCAATATATTTTTAAGTTCCATTTACTGCAATAGAACTTAACAGTATGTATACCAGTAAAAAAACACAAAATTAAATCTCTAAAATACGTTATAACATCAAATGTTGGGATATCAGGTGATACAAATTACTAATTTCTAATGGTGGAATTGGAGATTGTATACTTTGCTGCAAATCTATCAGTGGAGATTGTCGACTTTGCACTAAATGTTATTTTTAAAATAGGATTTTAGGCAGGATTTAGCTCCTTTTGCAGCACATAAACTTTATCATCTTATAGATAATTAGTTGAAGTATAGTCTCCGCCAAAAATCTAATTTTTGACCAAAAGTGGAGATTGTCGGTTTTGCTATGACCTCAAATGAAAGGTTGATGAAATGTTGTACGAACATGGAAACAGGGAAAATATTTTTATAACTGTTACGCGTTAACTTTCATAAATAACATAAACCTAATAAAGTTGCTTAGAAAACCAAAAATGTTTTTTTAATTTTTAAAAACAAACAAAGTAAAATAAACTTAAAAAGAAAAACCAAGACTGTAGAAAGAAAAATATTCTTCTATTTCTGTGATTTTTTTCAAAGAATTTTTGTTTTATTTATATCGATTATTTATAAAATTAACTTTTTTATTAAGACGTGCACTAAGTTTTCTTTGCGTGCAAAAAATAGATCTCCAGTATGGTATTCCACTGTTTTAGTACATATATCTGATATGAGAATACCATTCCATTTTCAAAAATGTTGTGAAGAAATATTGTATAAATATAAAAAGTGGGACAACTAAATGTTGTAAAACATTTTAGAAGCATTTAAAAGATGACTAATACTTCTAAAAATTACATATATTTACCAAAAGGGTGAATCTCACGAAATGTCCCCCGATGGGGTTACTCCGTAATATTTAATAAAAATAAATTAGTTTGACCTACATTTTTATTGTGTTTTGATATTTCATAATTAAGTAGATATTACAGCTCAGGTTCCAGATTTTTAACAGCAATTAAAGTTTTAAAAGTCTAAACCCTATCCTCCGTGACTGTTACTCTTTCTAGGTTAACCTATATGTTTTCAAATATCTGAGGTAGTAAAAGCATACTAAAAATATAAAATATTATTAAAAATTAAAATAAATAATTTTTATAACCATTTATGTAGGTGTTACAAATATTGATTCTATCCTCCGTGAATCTGTTTTTGCTTTAAATTGTATGCAACGGATTGAGCTTTAATCATTTTAAATAAGAAAAAACCTCTGTTTACGAAATTATAGATGCATGTGTTTTTTGAAGGTCAGTTAGAATTTATATGCAGATGAGAGTGTTGCTGTTTTATAATTCAAAAGTGTAAGTTCATTAATTAAAACAAAGGGATGTTTAAAAAAACATACGAAATCCTAACCTCCGTGAAGCTCTAATATTCAAAATGTATGATTTCTTAAAATTCTTGCATTAGTGCAGAACCACTTATGTTATGTTATTACTAGACCTGGTGGCTTCCAAAAAACCCCATTCTAGACTTATAGTGAAACAACCAAAAATAAAAAATAATGTTCACTTGGGGGATATATTGACCCAAAAATATTTATTCAATATAGCAAAAATATTTATTCAATATTTTAAATATATTTTTGTGTTATGTGGGTACTGTTCAAAATGAATGTGTTGGTGAAAGTTTGAATTTATTTTTAAAATTTGCATAATACCCAAATTAACGTCACTGGGATATTTTTGAATGTGTATTTTTAGGTCCACGCGAATTGAAAATACACCAGATTATTCTGAAAATATTTTGCTCGATCGATCGCCAAAATTTATGAAAAAACATCTGTTTCACTACAACAACATATACTTAAATTGTTTTCTACATACCTTTTAGGGATCTGACAAAGGACTGCCAGAATTTGGCTTTTTTGGTTGGCGACTCGTTGAGCCCTATCATTTCTAAGTGGCTTTTGAAAGACATTTTTGTATTTGGTTTCCTCCCTCGGTCCTAACTGTTCGTTCGTTCCTAAGTATAAAAAAATTAAACAATTAAAAACCCTTCAAAACTCAAGCACAAGTGGCTTTAAAATCGATTCGGCCCTTACGATCTTTCAACTATGTTTGTTTGTATCTAGCATATAATCGCAATCCACACTGCAATCATAATGAAAGCAAACAAATAAATCAAGTAAACCAAAAATTCCAACAAGTGATGTTTAGATGCTTCGTTGTTTCTGTCCGATGACGTCATCGTACATCGAATACTGCAAGCTATTTTCGGAAAAATCGGTCCCTCCTTCACAAGTCGAAACCGAATTCGATACTAAACCACTTCGCATCGTCCCAAATCGGCTATTTTCGTCGTCTACGTAGGCAGCTCAAGGTAAACCGAATTGTCTAGCAATGTCCCAATTTGCTTTTTATTGCGAAACGGCACATTTCACAACCCCGATTTTGTTTTTCCAACTTTTACTGTTTTTTTTTTCATTTTAAAATTTGTTTTCATTAGTAGCAGTTTCGCACATTCCCCGACTTGTTTCAACATTCCCTGACATTTATATTGGCTTCTTACATTTAATACTTATATTATGTCAAATTATGTGTTGGTTTTATAAAGTCTTGTCAATTGTTCATTGCCGATTGCTTTTTCCACATTCCCTGACTTTTTCCATATTCCCTGACATTTATATTGACTCCCTTACCCTTAGCAACATACCATACATCTTCATTATGGCAAACAATGTCAAATTTTGGCATTTCTTCCTCGTTCCTAGATAATTTCCACTTTCCCTAACATTTTCCCGCACTCCCTGACCTTTCCCACCCCTAATCTCCCCCCTCCCTTCCAATTATTTAAATAAACTCGGTCGAGCTCGTTTTTCTCGTAACCAATGTAGGACATTGAAATCGCGCGCCCGCTCTTAAAAATAGCACCGGCCCAAAATTAGACGGCGGTGGCCTCTGAAAATTTTTCGCAACTCGTTATCTCGAAAATCGCCGTTGCCATGGCAACGCGAAAATCCGGCTCGCAGGACCAAATAAGAACGTCGCAGCAGCGGGCTCTTGAGAGTTAAGATAAAAACTAAATTTTTGCTGCAAAACGGTGTATAATTTACGTTATGCAATTTGTATTACATAATTATGTTTATTATACGTCAACAATAAACAAATTTAATAAAATCATATATAATAATAAGCGTTTTGAGTATAAAACTATTAAAAATGCAAAGGGTGGTATTATATAATTCTTAAAGTGTAGTTTAAGAACATTCTTTTACAGTTAATTATTGTTGGTTCAAAAATAAACTTTGAAAACACATAATTATTGTTATATAACTATTATAAAACATTTTTATACCGATTAAAACCATATTAAATCCTTTATAAACCTTTACAATGAATTCTCGTAAATTTAACGTGATCCTAAATGTTACATAAAATCTTGCTACATGGATATTTCGATTTTAAAACCACTCATACTTACTAACAACCACAAAACCGAAAAATTACAGACTATTTTAACTAATGAACCCACTTGAGCACTTAATATTACAGCTATAAGAGTTAAAATGTGATTTTGTTGGACTTAATTTTTGACTGACCTAAGTTTTGGTTAAAGCGAGTCGTGGTATTCGACTGCGGTGTTCGGCACTGACTGCGTCGTGACGGGCGTCGCAGGCGTCTTGGGCGTCCCGGCGGCGGTACGTCACGACGCGGGGGCGGTGCGCACAAAATTATATTGTTGTTTTTTGTCAGGAAAATTTCTGACCATGTAAAGGAGATTAAGTCGAGAAAAAAATGTATTTGTCACTGTGTTAGTGTTATACAGGATGTTTTTGAGTTTATGAACATTTATAAAGCTATTTTTATGTTTTGGGAGCATATTCAATCACACGTTTTTATTTTTTATTTATTTATATTATAATATTAAAACATACTCTTTTTAAATCCAACATCTTTATAGTATATTATGTATCATTTGATAAACGCCATTTTATATACGAATTTAATTTAGGCACGAGCGAGCTTGCGAGCGAGTTCTTAAATTAATGAGTGTATAGAAAAGTTTATAAACGAGGTGCATACTATACTTTTTCTACGACAAATACTTTTTATTATCTTAAAATGATTTAAATCAAAAATTTGTATAGAGCGCCATCTATGAAACAACAGGGGAAACTGTCAAATGTCACATTTTTACATTTTATAAACACGATTATAAAGGTTATAAATCGAAATGTATATTGAAAATTGACAGTTTTTCACAGTGAAAGTAAAGGAAATGTTTTATGAGGACTTTACAGTAGAATCCGTGCCCGAATTTAAGTTATAGTTTACTGCCGGCGAAATAAAAAAAGTCAGTACAATGTTCATATAAACTTTTTAAATATTAGCGTTGAGAAACTATTTAATATTTTTGTATTTTTGTATTGAAATAATAAAATAATTTCCACATTTAGTATTATTTTACAAGAAAGGCACTTTATTTTAACGATTGTATGACATTTGACAACTGTCAACTAACTTAAAACTAACTTCAGCCCGTGACTAAAGCGCCGTAAAGCCACAACTTGTCAATGTGTATTTAAAAGGTCACTTAGTGTCATGGAACATGTACGATAAAGGGCGTTTTAAGGGTGAGAGTAGAAAAAATATAAAATAGTTAAGTAAAGTTAGTTATGTAGGTAATCTAAAAATTGGGTCACATTTTATAGTCCAAGATTGTAAAATTTATTCGATATTTCGAGACCAATGCTTTCCACATTTGGGTCAAGAATATTTTACTGGTTTCTGTGTTTATTTATAAGTTTTTCTGTTAATTTGCAATACATCAAATGGCGCCTCCACCATTTTGGCACTCACAGTAAAAGAAGTGGTATAATTGGTAAAGTCGTATTTTTGTTGGTATATCATAAAAAAATTAGATAATTTTTGTGGAAGTAGTAAAGGTTTCAACAAAAATTGACATATTATAATAATTATATAATTATATTATAATAATGACATTAAACATTGTTTTCTAATTGAGGCCTGTCATAGGAAAACCGACAATCTCCACTTTTGGTAAAAAATTAGATTTTTGGCGGAGACTGTACTTCAACTAATTATCTATAAGATGATAAAATTTATGTGCTGCAAAAGGAGCTAAATCCTGCCTAAAATCCTATTTTAAAAATGACATTCAGTGCAAAGTAGACAATCTCCACTGATAGATTTGCAGCAAAGTATACAATCTCCAATTCCACCATTACAAATTAGTAATTTGTGTCACCTAATATCCTAACATTTGATGTTATAACGTATTTTAGAGATTTAATTTTGTGTTTTTTTACTGGTACATACTGTTAAGTTCTATTGCAGTAAATTGCACTTAAAAATATATATAAAATAGGTATATATACGTTTTATTGTTTTAAGAATTATAAAAAAAGTTATCTTGTTTATTTTGTGCTATTATACCATAAGAAGACGTAAAGGTAAAGCAAGAAAAGGCTGATAATGTCAATACATTGCAAGTAAAACATTACGGGGCAAAGTTGGAAGAAGATGATGAGTTGTTGTGCTATAAAAACTTTTTTGCACGAGGCAACCTGGTCCCAGATTTAGAAGAAACTCCAGATTTATGTGGTCCAGCTAAGAATTTTCCCACATTGATTGTTAAGTTTTATAACCATTAAAGGAAAAAATACAATTCTTTTTTTGTTATTTTTTTTAATCTCCTTAAACGTTTACAACAAAATAAGCAATCTCCAGCAATTCATATCAAAGTCAGCAATCTCCAATTTATAATTATAGATTTCACCTATACTATGCATCCTGGAGACTTGTAGTTGGCTACTAGACTAACAATAACAATATTTCAATATAATATATAAAATAAATTACAAATCTAGAATATAAAATACCAAAATCAATTATCTCAATTTACTCAGTTTTAGTCTGACGGGAGATTGTTGACTTTGCTCTGACCATAGATAACAAAGCCTGACAGGCCTCAATTTAGGAAAGGTTATGTGACATTCTAGGGTAACTATTAGTGTTATTAGTAAATTTATTTAAAAAATAACATAAAAAATGTAATTTTTTTATTACAAGATATATGTTTTTATTATACGATACATACAATTGTTTTTAAACACATTTTTATGTAAATGTTTGAAAATCGATAAATTATAAAATAGATGGTATATGTATTTAAATAATAGGCGTGTCAAGACTTACGAATGAAGTATTTATAAAAATCCGAACCAAATTTTTGACAGTTATGTTTTTACTTGTTATTAAATTTTTTTTTTAATATTTTTTAAATTCTCACATCTTGTATGTACAGGGTGTCCCGCTTATTTTCCTTACTCTTTATGATTTTTTTGAATGGTGGGTTCTATTTTTTTCTCGAAAAAAATACAGGGCCGTTCAGAAAAAGACATTTTTTTCAATATATTTTTTACAGTTCAATAGATTTTCTCAAGATGAACTTAAAAATATATAACACTTACATATACAGTGTGACTCATTTGTTTGCGACTTACTCCTGTAAAATCTTTATTTTTTGTGCGATTTTAACCGGATTTGTTTTAAAGTGTAGGTCTTGATAAACTGTATTTTTAAAGCAAAAAACGCCATATTTTTACAAAATACAAGGCCTACTATGTCAGTTTTAAGAGTAAATTTTTAAGAATTCATATTAGCGATTTTTTTATACAAAATCCAAGCACGGCACTTGATTCACCACCCCTGTAAACGACCGCAATTCTAAATTTTATTAAAAAATTTTAATAAGAAATTGCACAATAATACTACAAAAAATTTATTTTGTCAAGTTATTCATGAAAAAAAAAATAAAAAAAAAATTAAACTAATGGTAACATGGTACTATTACTATAAGTTTAATTTTTTTCAATGTTTTTTTCATAGATAACTTAACAGAATAGCTTTTTGTAGTTATTATTGTGCATTTTTCTACTTAAAATTTTTCATTAAAATTTAGTAAAGAATCGTTTTAAGGGGTGGTGAATCCAGTGCCGTGCTTAGATTTTGTTTAAAAAATCGCTAATATGAATTTTTAGAAATTTAAATACTGACATAGTAGGCCTTGTATTATGTACTAATATGGCGTCTTTTGCTCCAAAAATACAGTTTATCAAGATCTACACTTTAAAACAAATCCGGTTAAAATCTCACAATAAATAAAGATTTTACAGGGGTGAGTCGCAACAAATGGGTCACACTCCACAAATAAAAATTAAATGGGACTATGTCTTAAAATCTTTTAAACATCATTGATTACATTAAAACTTAAATCAGCATTTTATGTATTTTTGCAGTTTTAATTTGCCAAAATTGTTCCATGTACTTTCTGTAATTTAAGAATGGGATTTCTGAATTGCTAAAAATGTTTTGGTGTATGTTTGGCGATGGTTCAAAATTTGCTTTTGTAATAATAAAAGCTACGCTATGCTATTTTTAAAATGTGCTTTACTAATACTAAAGTTAACCAATTTTTAAATTTATCGAAAATTTAACAATGCAATAATGGGCCAAAAATAATTCTTAGTTTAAATGTTTTAGTTGGTAATAATATTTGCTTCTTACATACACTTATACGTTTTTTATAAATAAATAAAAATTGGCAAGTCCCTAAAGTTTTTAAAATAAAAGAAATAATATTTGAGAGTAATAAATTATAGAATAATCTAAGTAGGTAAATATATAAATAGAGCAACTTAAAAATAATGCCCACTTTTATTTATTTATTTCTGTTCATTACATTTAACTTATTTTTGTTTCAATTAAAAACAAATACTTATTTATAGACAAAACACTATTTTTAAAATAGACCTATTGACTAACTCGACTGAAACAATATGCACGTTTAACGAAAAAAATCCTTGAAGTGATTTTTGTCTTACCTACTCAAAAAGTAAAGTAAATTGTATGATTTTCAGTAATCAGTTATTAATAACTTATTGATCAGTGTCTATAAACAATAACCCACACTACAAATGTGGGTAATAAATGCAATATTACTTACGTCAAAAAGCTCGTGTGAGTATACTAAAACCAAAATAAAATAATTTTACACATTCTTTAAAAATAGAGGTGTGGTTACCGCTTATTGAAATTCTGTTATTATTATGTTCTTGATAATCACTTGACAGAATAAATTTTTGTTGTTATTATTGTGAATTTTTTCTACTTAAAATTTTTCAATAAAATTCAGTATAGGGTCGTTTTGAGGGGTGATGAATCCAGTGCCGTGCTTAGATTTTGTTTAAAAAAAATCGCTAATATGAATTCTAAAAAAATTACTCTTAGAAACTTACATAATAGGCCTTGTATTTTGTACAAATATGGCGTTTTTTGCTTCAAAAATACAGTTTATCAAGATCTACACTTTAAAACAAATCCGGTTAAAATCGCACAATAAATCATATTTGGAAGTTACTTTAATATTTCATCAATAATTGTTAAGTTTAATTAAAATAATAACGGGCAATGTTAATGGTGAAAATTACGTCAAAAATATTTATTGGGATGGTTACTTTATTTTCGTATAGATTTCGCTTTAAACAAATATTTAATTTCATAATTTTATCAACTTTTCTAGGCACTCATTTAATTAAGCACTCGCTCACAAGCTATCTCGTAACTAAAAGGGGGTGTATCAAACTTGAAACATAATATTTTAATCATGTTTGTTTTTTTTTGCCAAATCTTTGTTTTTGTGAAAATTTTTATCCAGTTTTTATAATCACGCATACATCATAGCCACATAGTTCTAAAGCGCAGTATAATTATGTACGACCTTCCCGAATTTTATTTTTAAACTCCACATTACATTAACCATAACATATTGACAGGGTCAGAATGTTTCACACTCTACATAACAAGATTAATGGAAAAAATCCCTCAAAAGTTTTTTTATTTTATTGCCAAAAATAATAATAAATAAGTTGTTCTTGAAATTATTTTTTCCACTCCCACCTTTAAAACGCCCTTTATCGTACATGTTTCCATGACACTAAGTGACCTTTTAAATACACATTGATAAGTTGTGGCTTCACGGCGCTTTAGTCACGGGCTGAAGTAAGCAACAGGTTTTTAGTCAAGGGCTGAAGTTAGTTTTAAGTTAGTTGACAGTTGTCAAATGTCATACAATCGTTAAAATAAAGTGCCTTTCTTGTAAAATAATACTAAATGTGAAAATTATTTTATTATCTCAATACAAAAATATTAAATAGTTTCTCAACGCCAATATTTGAAAAGTTTATATGAACATTGTACTGACCTTTTAATTTCGCCGGCAGTAAACTATAACTTAAATTCGGGCACGGACTCTACTGTAAAGTCCTCATAAAAACAATTCCTTTACTTTCACTGTGAAAAACTGTCAATTTTCAAGATAAATTTCGATTTATAACCTTTATAATTGTGTTTATAAAATGTAAAAATGTGACATTTGACAGTTTCCCCTGTTGTTTCATAGATGGCGCTCTATACAATTTTTTGATTTAAATCATTTTAAGATAATAATAAGTATAGTATGCACCTCGTTTATAAACTTTTCTATACACTCATTAACTTAAGCACTCGCTCGCAAGCTCGCTCGTGCCTAAATTAAATTCGTGTATAAAATGGCGTTTATCAAACTTGATACATAATATACTATTATCGGCAACAGATATGTTAACAAAACAAAAAATAATATTATCCCACCAAATAATTGTTGACTAAATAACAACAGTCTAAAATTGAATGAAATTTTTTTAAATTGAAAAACTTTTCGAATCGTAAATTTCCCAAAAACTCCGGATGAACCAATAAAGGGCGACCGCTCCGGGGCGCTCCGGATCCGTTTCCGGTTCATGTAGACTTATCAATGCCGCAATGACATCAACCGGAAGTACGGCAAAGTCACTCGTCTCTGCTTTTTTGAATGCCGAATTCGCGTTTCCGGAATTTATCTATACTGTTTAGTATTGATTTTTTCCTATAGGGATAGTATTTATGTAGGTCATGGATAAATTAAATAAATGTATGGTAGAATTTACAATTCAAATATATTATGATGTCTATATAATGAATTAATACATTTGTTTTTTTTAATTGTCAAATATGGCGAATGCGCAGGGATATCCAAAAATCCTTGTTTCTTAAATTTCTAGTATTTACTAATATAACTACTTACTTCATTAAATGTCTCATTGGTTAGTTGCAAATATAAAACTCTTAATACAAAACTAAGATTTGCATCTGATCATATAATACCATATTAAGACTAAGAAAATATACCGGGTGTTTCACTTCAGACAACTACGTTGATTTCAATTTTTATTTGAACTATTGACAATAATTGTAAATCCATACATTATTTTTCCTTTTATTTGTTTTAATCCAAGTATATATTATACAGTATAGTAAATCGAAATTTATGCCTTAAAAAATGGACTAACAACCGTTTATAATGATATAGAAGCTGTAGAAGATATAGAAGCAGTTATTCACAGTGAAAGTGAATAGAATGTTTTATGGGCACTTCACGGTAGTCTCCACCCAAAATTTTTAATGCGTTTATTTATTTATACACTGTTTAAAATATCTGTGGTGTAAAGAGTAATCTTAAAATGGTGTAAAAACCCAACACCAAGTGGTGTTAATATAAACACCATGAATTATGGTTGAAAATGTAATATACAGCAAACACCAAAACGGTGTTTATCTAAAATTATTTGAGAAGTGCTACTACACAGAAAAAAAGGAATAGTTCATTTAACTATATTAATTTAGTTGACCCATAAATATTTATTTAAATCAACTGTGGGAAGGATAATATAAACAAAGATTAGTTTGACGGTACTAAACCAGATAGTTATTTTACTTTTTTTAAATTGGTTAAATTAACCCGGAAAACTTTAGTGAAACCAACCCGCTGTATTACTAAATATGTTGTTGGTAAAATAAGAGTTACTTCAACCTAAAGCACTCTGTTAAAACAATTAAAACAATTTGCCGTGCATTCCTGGTTGCATAGTGTGTACCGATCGCGGCAAAGGCGGTGTGGATCACGTGATGTTCTTAAATCTCGCCTCTGTTTACTTACATGAAGAGTATATAAGCTCAGGTAGTCCTTTGCTTTGGTTGTTCGATACTAAATAGAACTTAAATAGGTGGAAACAGCTGTCAATACTTGAAGTATTTTAAGTTAGTGGAACGCACTAAAAACACCATCTCTAGCGAGTTGAATATTCAATTTTATGGAGTAATACCACTGGTAATATACTTGTAATGCGTCAGGAAACTTCCTGTTTCCTTTTTTTCTTCGTAGTATGATTTAATTTGACCAAAAACACATAATATTTAACACTGAAAAGGAGTTCAATTTACACCAGGTAAAATTTATTTTAATACTGTGTGAAAGTTAAATTTACACTATTTTAGTATTTGAATTATACCAGGGTACTAAGTAAATACATAATTTATTGTAAAATATAAGGTTTATTGCAACTTTGAGCAAATTATACATTAAATAACTGAAAATCAAATAATACCACACATCAGTAGCGGCTGGTGTATTTTGGGTATACCGATATCTCAATTATTAGATATGGGACCCACACCAAATTTATGAGTTTATAATGACATTAAATAAACAAGTTCTGCGCAAGCAGAATTAAAATTGAAGTTTGCGAAACATCGAACATGGAACACGGTACTGATGAATGGGATACAAATTTGAGATTATAATTCGGAATTAAGTATTCTACTGATATTTTTTATTAGTGGATGCTACTTATCAACAAATCACATATAGCCTTATATAAATTACAAAGATATATATATATATATATACGTAAGAAAATAACTACTCACCACAGTACTGAAAAATTGACTGGAACTATACGTGCATTCACTACAACTTCGCCGCTTGCATTGTTTTCAAGATGACTGTCGTGCAAAGGGCGGGCTCTGTAGGTATTTTTTTGCCAAAACTTGAGTTAAAACGAGGACTTGACGTTTAAACTTCAATAGTTCACAGGAATTTTGAATTTTAACATTGGACACAGAACTGACGGGTAAAATTGAGTACAAAGATTATCAATTTTTTAAAAATTGCTATTATTATTATCTATGATAAAATATGAAAAATATTTAATGTTTTAAAGTTTGTAGTGAAATTAAAAAATTTAAGATAAATTGAATATATTTTAAAATAAAATCACTCAAATATTTGATTTAGGAGTTGTGACACGCCAAGGTACTGATGTTTTGAATATTTATTATGTTTTTCTACAAAGGTGCTTTTGAAAAAAAAAACATTAAAATTGGGTGTACGTTAAAAAAACCTGGATCTTTTGTAATATACTAAAATATTTACAAAAAATATTAAAATACCTACTCTATTGACTGATGACATCAATTGGTCCAACTTTTGTAGAATCACCCATACCTATATTTTTATTACTTCTATTTTTTCTAGATTTATAAATAGTAAAAAAAGAAATTAAATAACTTTTCTTTACTTAACTGTTTTATAATCCACATAAAAAAATAAACAAATCTCATTCAATCCAATAAATTAACCGGTAAAGATGTAATACTTTTGCCTGAAATAACAAAGTACCTAATTCAATGATATCTGTTTTAAAAATTACACCCATCGCTTCACCAAAGGCATCCATTGTCCCCTAAAACGTATTTTTTGTATTCTGATTAAATATTTTCGCCAACAAAGACCCTTTCAAACCTGGTATTTTCGTTAAGAAACTCTAACACCCTTATTGTAAAATCGGCTTTAATCCCTTGCACAATAAGAAACGTTTAACAGTCTATAATAATATAATATATAGCCGGAATTTAAAAGGATATCGGTAATAATTCTTTAATGAACGCCTCACCGTTTTTAATTTAGCTAAAATGATATCGTTAGCAAAACATTTTCGTTGAAATTTATCGTTTCCCATAAGTTCTCCTTACGCTCGTTTAATAGCGTGCTCCTTGGTTAAGGGTGGGACGGGCCGCGGTCGTCCTGGCAACGGTAAAGGACACCTCCGATTGGGCGTAGACCGGAAGGAAGGAAGCTCCACCCGAAAGGTGACGCAGTGCCAATTATAGATCTCGTCAGGGTTTGATAAAGTTTTCTTCTTGTTGCGACCCTCTAAAGTATGTTTATATGCGTCGAGCTTGTCTCGAAAGCCGGATACGACGCTAGACGTTATACGATTCTTTAGGGTTAATTTAAAAACTTTTATATTGCCTTAGTAGGGTATAAAATGATAGCTTAGTTTGTTGCTGAATAAAATTGTATCTGTATCCCGGCGCATCCGCCATTTTTGAAATATTTTTCTTATTATTAATTTTAAAATTTAAAATCCTCAGTAAAATTGTTAAATATGAGATACGCCATTACGTGATAATTGAGACAATATGTGCCGTTTTAGAGTTAGATGAGAGCTTCTTTCTGTTTTTTTAAAAATGTATGTAAGAATTTGTCTATAGACCCAGGGAAATTATAATTTTATTTTTTAACGTCAAAACTACGTAAATAAAATAGATTAGATTTTTATTATTAGATAAATTCTATAAAAACTCATCTCTTTTTCTTTTTTTTTAATTTAATCCCCAGTTAGTTTTTTTCAAGCGTCCTTATACCTATAATATATTTTAACCGGATTTGTTTTAAATTGTAGATCTTGATAAACTGTATTTTTGGAGTAAAAACGCCATATTTGTACAAAATACAAGGCCTACTATGTCAGTTTTTAAGAGTAAATTTTTAAGAATTAATTTTAGCTATTTTTTTTTAATAAAATCTAAGCACACCACCCCTCAAAACGACCCCTTACTAAATTTTATTAAACAATTTTGAGTAGAAAAATGCACAATAATAACTAGGGTAAAGTAGACAGTTATCGGACACTTTATAGTTATTGGACAATTAACATTAATACTGTAAAAACAAGAGTTCTATAAAGTCAAATCATTAGATGACGCTGTATACAATTATAACTATCTCAGTCGGTAATAATATAGACCTACTTTATTTTGGGTCCATTATAGGAAAAAAAGTTTGCACGTTATTTCGGTGGTAAGATTTTTGTTTTTTTTGTTAAGAGCAGGGCTGTGTTTAAATTACAATAAAAAGTATACAGATCAGTGTGTGGTATAAATGTGTTCCTCGTGGTTTACACATTCTCAATTTAATGAGTTTTAATTTTAATTCTGAAAACAAACAGTAAAATGGCCAGTGCCCAATTACTGGTTGGTAAAAAATGTAAATTTCTAGTATTGGACATATGTCCAATATAATACTCTATTTGTATCCCGGACATTTACCAGCCAATTCTTATGTAAAATTGTCCCCTGAATCCAAAAAGACCGTTAAAAACTATAGCAGTTTTTGAGATATAGTCGATTCTAAATTATTTGTGAAATTGATTATATTTCAAAAACTGTTCTACTTTTATAACTTTTGACGACATTTTCGGATTCAGCGAATAATATATCATAGGAATTGACTGCAAAATGTCCTGGATACAAATTGCTGTTGGCGAGAATTATTAGTGGCTGCTTTTTCGCTATGACATTTTTGACTAATTCATTTCTAGAGATTAAGTAATATAATGATTTCTTCGTCACAGGACATCTTGCAGAATAACAGTGATTTGAATACAGTGCATGATAGAGAACATAAAAAACTAATGGCAACAAATTTAATAAATTCGGAAAATACTTTTAACATACCACCCGAAAAAATATTAGATATATATATAAATCATCCTGTTCCGGCCTAAACATTATTAATGCTTCACAAACTACACTCTTAGAAAAGACCTGGTATTTGCAATGAAAATTTAGTTCCCAGAACCAATTTTATTAGTGAAAATAGGCACAACAAAAAAATATGTTGTGGGAACTAATACAAATTTGTTTTTACAGTTTGTTGTCAGAACAGCCAATATTGGTAGCTCCAACCAACATGAAATTACATGAAAAAAGGTAAATTTAAAGAATTTAATAGTTGATATAATATAAATTTGTTTTGTACTTTAACTAAGTTATATTTAATATTAAATGCTTGCATTAGTAGCAACAACAAATTGGTATTATTCCACAGTACATACCTGCTTAGTAAATATAACACTTTTTGTGTAAATATTATAAAAAATAGAGAAAGGAAATTCATGCCCGTTCGTTTTATAAATATTTATTATAAATTAAAAAATAACAATATAACTGAAAACACCAAATTTTAAATTTTAAACATTATAACAAAAATTAATAATTACTCTAAGAAAACATTTATAAATATTTTAACAATAAAACAAAAACGATTCTTTGGTAAATATACACAGATAGGTACATTAAGATGATAGTTGACTATACTTCTTCAGTAAACCGTGATGTTTACGTGAAGTGCAAGCATTTGCTTAACAACTTAACATACTTGCATGATAACAGGGGTAAGCATTCGATAAATTTTGAGTGTGAGTGCCCATATGCCCATATAGGCCCTATACCAAAAATGCGACTTGAGCTGTAACAAAACAAAACAAAAAAATTCTCGAAATTCCGACGTGATGGAGACTTTTGGTGGGCACCATTGGATTCAGGAGGCCATTTTCAGTCGGAATGGCATTTTCACATTTTTGGATTTTTTTTCGGACCCCAAAACTACAATAGTGTAATTAAAGGAGTGCAATAATAATACCTAACCTTTAAAAACTGGAACCAATTCAGGTAAACCCCATATTCCTAATAAATCTGCTACTTCAGTCCGCTCAACCATATTATTTGTTCGAGATATCTATAAGTAACCAACACATAAGAATATATATATTCTTATGTGTTGGTTACTTATAGATATCTCGAACAAATAATATGGTTGAGCGGACTGAAGTAGCAGATTTATTAGGAATATGGGAATATATTCTTATATATATGAATAGTTAAAAAGTATGTCGCCACTGAATTTACAGGGGCAAATGACTAATTGTAATAAACTAGATTCTTACCTAAAATATACACTACACACGAGCTGATACACAAATACAAAAGAACAAATACCACCGAAGTCTGGACGCCGTGCAACACCGTTTGTTTACAGGTTAAAAGTAAAGCACGCGCCGGGCTGGACAAATCGCGCGCGAAATGCACAAAGTTTGCAGTTGCATTAACCTACAGAGACAACATGATGTTGTTGGGGATGTTGTCAACATCCCCAACTGACACCGCTGGTGTCTTAGCTGTGTGAAAAGTGACGCATAGTTTATACAACCGAACCGTTAGTTCCACGGACTAATTTCAGTCAGTTGAGAATGTTACTTAAATATTTGGTCCAACAAAAACATTTTACCGCCGAAATGATTTTTTTGAGATAATGTTGTCAATACTTCTAGCCAACACAAAGTTTCAGTTAAAATAACTTAATCGCCTTTTTGCAGTAAATAATACTCAACAACAAAACTAAATCTTTTCAGGTAATGATGCAAGCAGTTACACATATAAAGGTACTGATTACAAAAAACAAAAAATGTTATTTTCTGCAACAGTTTTACCCCAACGATAATAAGTTAGTTACAAATACCAGGTCTTTTCTAAGAGTGTAGAGATACCTACTATAGTATATACACGTAATGATATTTGCAACAAACTATTTCAGAAGTCAGACCAAGGAATTAGTAGTTACCTTCAGAATCCAGAAAAGGGATGAGGAATCCGAGAAAGAAATATATGAATTATATATATATATTTTTTAAAACGAAATAAAAAAAATTACCTAAAACAGCAATTTATCTTTAAAAAATATTTAACAATTTATGTTATTTGATGTAAAGTTGTTAACTATGGTCCTTATGTCCATTTACTATATAAAATGTCCAATTACTATACTTTTTCGCATGTTTTTATAAAACTATTATTAAAAATTCAAATATTCTTATTTTTAAGTAAAGGCAAATAAAGTTTAAACAAACAAACTATCCTTTTTATAAATATATTAATAAGAAAAAAACTAAAATCTTTAAAACAAGGGCATATATTAATTTTAAAAAAATAATATTCCTTAAGTGTCCAATAACTATGTGATTTATCCTACAAAAATTTATTCTGTCAAGTTATTCATGAAAAAAACATTGAAATAAAATTAAACTTATAGTAATAGTACCAGTAAAGTCTTTATAACAAGGTATATTTGATTTTTGCAACCAATAAAAACCATCTACATATGTTAAATTGATTTATTCATTTCCCAACCAAATTAAGACGTACCTAATAATATTATATCCTAGTCGCAAATCCTTTAATGCCTTCGAACACATATCGAACTAATATCAGTTTTGTGTGTGTGTTGGGATAGGCGTGTAAGTCGATTTAATTAAGTGTCGAAAGGGCATAAGTCACGTTTATTAGTCTCAACGTGCGTCATAATTTATTTAGAGGCCGTTTAAATGGTATTTACCCCCGCAATATTGTTTTTGGGGATGCGAGATCTAATAGAGCAAAAGCAAAGTCACCCTCGCACGCGTAATGCGTGTAAACGCAAATAATGATCCTCTATGTGAGAACGCGCGAGTTCTATGTTATGCCTTTGCTGTGTAGGGTAAAGTGGTGTAATATTACGCACTTAGCTGACATGTCTTGACAGTTGTAATTTAAAAAAACTGAAAACCTGTCTAAACTAAAAATCCATATATAATCCATATATATACTCTCTAAAAATAAATTAGTCAAAAATGACTAATTGTCAAAGCAGCCACTGATAATTCAATAGCAATCAATTTCCATGTTAAATTGTCCCCTGAATCCGAAAATGCTGTCAAAAGTTATAAATGTAGAACAGTTTTTGAGATATAGTCAATATTCCATATAAAATTTTAAAATGTCAAAGTTAAAGCAAAAATTGTTTGTGAAAATTAGATTATAATAATTCTAATATATATGGAAACATGAAGTATGGGTATTTATTATATGGATATGGATATTGGATAATATAGTTTAGAAGTTGGAGTAAAAATAAAATTAAAATGTATAAAAACGTAATCCTGTTATTGGGCCCTGGGCCTGTTGGATACAAATAAATAAATAATAAATAATAATAATAATAATAATAATATGGAATTAACTATATCTCAAAAACTGCTCTACTTTCATAATTTTTGACGGTATTTTCGGATTCAGGGGACAATTTTACATTACAATTGGCTATTAAATATTGGGGATACCATGGTATCCCAAGGTTAACCATGGTATAAATGAAAAAGCAGCCACTAAAAACTGCACATAAAAATATCCAAGAACAGCGCTGTCATTGAATGCATTAAAATTTAAGCAATCTAAATTGTTATTTGCTCAACTAATTACTATTAAACCAAAATAGGGAAACATTTTGCCTAAATGTCAACAAATTTCTTGCGTTAAATGTATAAATAGTTTACATACTATAGTAACGTTATTAAATAAATCAAATTACATTCTAACATAAAATGAAAATAAATATCAATATAAATATCAATTTAGGAGCGATAAATTTTGTTGTTAATTTAAAAACAGTAAACGATTATAAACCAAGTGCTAACTACCCATTGGTATTATAGGAACTGTTATTCAGGAATACGGATTACAAGATCCCATTGGTTTAATGGCTTACCCATTCATGCTATTCTAGCGTTTTTTCTGTGTGTAGTTACTAGTCATTTTTGACTAATTATCCACATTTTTGACTAATTATCCACATTTTCATGCAGTTTCATTTTCACTTACTAGTTCCCACCACCATCTTTGTTTTTTTCTATGGCCGCCATATTTAAATTTTCCATGGTTCTATAGATAGATAGAAAAAAAAACTAAGGGATCCACCGATGTATCAAACCACAAAAGTTTACAAAAACAAAAGATAGTGATGGTAACTCAAAATAAAGGGACGAAAAAATTTGATGAAAATGTAGATTAATGTGTATGTTTTCTTTTTTTCAAACAAAGCTAAAACGAGTTTTGGTTTTGAAAGGTTTTTAGTTTTTCCAAATATTTTAAGGTTTAAATTTAAATTTACTAGATAGGCTCTAATTTAAACCACCTTGTTTAGATATAGTTCTTCAAATAAAAATACCCATCCAAGTATAATACACATAGAAGGATATATCCTTATTATTATTATTATTATTATTATTATAATTGGTGTATAACAATTTTCATCTAGTTTAAGTTGACATTTTTTAAAGAGTAATAAGGATGTCAACTTAAGCTAACTGTGACGGTTTTTGAACAGTAACTTTACTAGATATGAATGTCTAAAGCTGGACATAACCACCACATAACAGTTCGGTTTTGCGTTTCGTGTTGTTCGGTAGCTCTATGAAAGAGTATATGAAATATAAATGACTTCTAGACCCAGGAGAGGCAAAATCGGACTCCCAGGGTAGAAACACACTGATATTAATAAAGATTAAAATTATATGCACAGTAAAAAATTTTGAGTAAAATTTTACTCAAAATTAAATCAAATTGTATTTAATCTAGGTCCACACCAAATTGATTAATTTTTTTAACTCAGTGTGTTTTAGTAAACTATTTTCTTTTTGAGTGAATATGTTCATCAAATTACGTATTAAAGTCCTACAAATTTTGAGTAAATTCTAGTCATATTTGAGTAAAATTGTAATACATTTTGATTTAAATATACTAGTCTTAAACATTTTTAGTAAATTTTAATCAACTTTTGAGTGAATTCTAGTCAAATTTGAGTAACATTTTAATATATTTTGATTTAAAACCTAATTAAATATAAATAAATTTTTAGTTAAATTTACTTAAAATGGTGTTCTTTCAACTTTAAAAAGTGTTACAATTACTCAGCAATTGATTAAATTAAAGTGGTTATAGGGGTTATAGCCAGGTTAAATAAAAAAAAATTAGAGAAAATAAATTTTATTTGAAACTCCATGGGAACAAATGAACAAAACAATGTATAAACTATATTTATAAATAATTATTTAATTATTATAATAAAACAACGGAGTAGTTATTAACTACTAGTTAATCTTAACTAGGGGATAAAAAACTGGCCCTTAGACTAAAAAATGAACAAAACATTATGTGCACATTATAAAAAAACACATTTTGGTATGACAAAGTATTCATATACTCAGCAATTAAAAAGGGTTTGTCGGAGAGTCCAAATTTTGTTATTATATCGTTAAAAGGAACGTTTGTCTGAAAAAAAAATTGGTTATTATCTGATATTACCAAAAAACTGTAGTATATACTATAAAATAACGCATAAATGGCTTTAAAACAATGTAAAAGTACCACTTTTTTAAAGTAAGTTTTACATTTATTATTGTTAAATATACAAATTATGTAGTAAATAATATATTTAATTAAAGTTAAAAAAAAATACCTTAAACTTTTGTAAATAAAAGAATATTTAAATATATTAACAAAAGATGTGTTTGACACTTTTATTAAAGTTAAAAATGCCATTTCAGCAAGAATTTTAAGTCCAGTTAACAACAAAAAAATGGCACTATTGATAGTGTAATGTTATTGCCAATTTGGCATTCTATTTTTTAATGTATACGTATATGTATATGTATATGTAGGCAAAATAGTGTTATTATTGTATTGATAGAATAATAAATAATTTCTAAGACTGCGTTGAGACTAATAATATTAATATTATATTATGTTAGAAGATAAAAATTAAATACAAAATTGCAACTTTTTAATCAAATTTCAATCAAAGTATAGAGTAATTTTTACTCGATATTGGGTAAATGAAGACGCCGGTTATTGTAGAAAAATTTTAGGATTTAACATTTATTATTATTTTTATAAATAAAGCCATCATAATAAGGATTACACCTACCTACTCAAATTCCCAAAATTAAGTAGTATCTAGTTATGTACGCTGGGGTTGGGGTACTTACCAAATATCAAAAAATTATCGTAAGATGAGATGTCCTCTTTTGCCCACTTTTTCAAGCACAAACACACTATTATTTTAACTATCGTTATATGTTTCTGACAAATTACCACAACGAATTACACAATTATTGCCAGTTTAACCTGTTGAACACCATGCATGCAGTGCAGCCAACATAAGCGCGCGAAATACAGTGCCCTGGGTATGCGCATGTGTGTAACTCGAGTTTTACTTCACGTAGAGTAAATAATTATTGCATACTCAAAAATGATTTAGGTTAAATGCAAAATGAGTAAATCGATTAATTTTAATGCACTATTTAGTTAATTTTTAAAAATTACCAAATATTGAGCATAATTTCCAAAAAACTTACTCAAAAAAATAACTCTAACTTGTTTACTCAATTTCTTTCGCACTTTACTCTTTGCGATTTTTTACTGTGTGGAAATAACTAAGAGATGAATAGGATTATTGAAGATTAAAGACAATTAAAAAATTCTGTGTATGAAGCCACGTGTAATCTCAGATTCTTTTAAATAAGACAATTGATCACATTAAAAAAAAAATTAAAAATATAATGTGCTGGCCGAATGACTTTTAAATTAAGCTAAAGGTAATTCCTTTGAACACAGATTTGTTATCAGAATTAAGAAGAAGATAAAATTAACAAACTACTGTAAATGCTTTTTGCCATATTACCCCTCTCTACCTTAGTGAGTTCAAGCCGTCGGCAATTGCTTCTGGCTCTCTGGCTGCAGGAGAACAATGTTAAATATTTGTCGGTAGCGCAAAGTTTGGTAAGTGCACGTGTGTGCTGTTTGGAGCAAATATTTGCCGTAAAGGTGTGAACATTTATTTTCACATAAAAAGTTACACGATATGTAACTTCTGTTTTAATTATATTGTGCGTTTTTTGGGATAGTCACTGCAAATTGTCTATTTATTGTTTGAAATTACTACAAAAATATCTTTCAATCATTCAGGATTTTCCATCAAAAAGTTTCAGAATATGCAGACTATTGAATTCACAAAAATTAATATTTATATAAAGTTTTTTTCTTATTTTTATGCAAGGAATCTCACCCTAAATATTGATTGAATATTAAATAATTTTTTATTGAAAATCAAAACAAATTACTTAGAGAAAATACTTAATAGAGAAAATATTTATATTAAAATAAAACATTCATTGCGTGCTTTTCATCCTTCCTGTATAAGATTTCTCAGCGCGTTTACCCATAACGATTTTTATCGCGTCGTGACGCCACTAATGGACGCTACGGGCGCCCTTCGGACACGTGTCAACACGTGCCCATTGTCACTTTCATAGTTTCACGTTTTTATGGTATTTTGATAAAACCGAGTTCCGATTTTAGTTCTTTTTGTGAATACGTCGTACAAATGCGTTTTTAATGCTGGGAACAATGAATAAATCAACCAAAAGTAGTCCGATGGTTCATCGTAATATCATGCATCTACAGCGTCGATTACCTACTTCAGTTCTGGAAAAGAGAAAGTCACAGGGGGCCAAATCTGGAGAATACGAAGGATGCGGCAGCGTTTCTTGTGTTACAACTTTTTTCATATGTCGATATATACACTCACATGCAAAATAATCGATCCACACAAATTTTCGATGAATTTCAATCGCAAATAACTTTTTTATTTGATTTCGGATTTAAACAAATATTAATGAATATTGAAGATACATTAATGCAGAATCGCTCAGATTTTAAAAATTACTAAAAAAAAACACGTACGTTTACAATATACAGGTTTAAACAAAAAGATGTTTTTTACCACAAGTTTAAGACACTCTGTAGAGTGGCATTTCCGTATATTGTTCCAAATTAAGTTTTAATTATCAAGTCACATATATTTTTAACAGTTTTGTTTTTGGTTCATCTTGATATATTTATTTTTGTGGAAAATATGGATTTTTTTAAATATACATTGCAATTTCCAATATTTTCCTGTATGAAGAACTAAGGTTGCTATGGTCCATCCATAGCCTATGGAGGATGACAGTGACAGTTTTGTTGAGAGACATATCCATGTTTAAAAGTAAGAAGACACCTTAAAAGACACCTTAAAAGTAACACATTAATTTGCAAAAAACAATTTGAAAGCTTTTGAAAGCCGTGTATGACATGTCCAAGTATGGGATGATTCAAGAAAACTGTCACTGTCATCCTCCATAGTCTATAAATGGACCATAGCAACCTTAGTACTTCGCACAGAAAAAATATTGAAATCCATATTTTTCACAAAAATAAATATATCAACCAAAAACAAAACTGTTAAAAATAGATGTGACTTCATAATTAAAACTTTATTTAGAACAATATACGGTTTTGCCACTCTACAGAGTGTCTTAAACTTTTGGTAAAAAAACATCTTTTTGTTTAAACCTGTATATTATAAACATACGTCTATTTTTTGGTAAATTATTAAAATGTGAGCGATTCTCCACTACTTTATCTACAATTTTCTTTAATATTTGTTTAAATCCGAAATCAAATAAAAAAGTTATTTGCGACTGAAATAAATCGAAAATTTGGGTGGATCGATTATTTTGCCTGTGAGTGTAGATGTTTAGTAAATATTATACTTTTTGAGGCCTGTAATTTTTAGGAATGTTTCCCTAAGAAAATTCGCTGAATTTCAAATAAATGTAACAATGGTCATGACATAGAGGCGGAATCGTGAAACACCCGAAACGCAAACTTTTCGACTTATAAAACCGTTATGCTAAACTGTACTAATTTTACAAATTAGATAAAAAGCTAAAAACATAGAGAATAAGGCACTTTAATTGCTAAAATGTTATTTCAAAATTCATATAACTTTAGACTTTGGTTGAACAAATGTAACACCCGAAACGATAAATCTTCATGCAATCTCACAAAATCCTTTGATCTTCCAATAGGATTTTGCAGACTTGTATGATGATTTCTGGGATGATGATGTCTCATTTTGCTAAAGTTCAGCATTATTTTTCATAGTTTTTAAAAAATTCAAAAGTTGATCGACACAAAGGTTTGTAAAATCAAAACTCGTTGACAGATCGATCAAAAATTTTGACAGTAATCGTTTGAAGGATGGTTCTTGTCAATTTGTAACTGTGCCGCCATCTTTAAAATTTCTAATGTCTTGTATTTCTATTTAGAAGGCCCTAAATCATTCTACCTACATTAATGATTGTTTTAAAAATGTTGGTAGCATGTTATTAAAAAAGGAAAAGGACAAAGGATCGTGATCAATTTTCATATAAAACGTAAAGGATATGTCATGCCATCAAGCCCTGGGATATTAATCTTACTTTTGTACCATGCATACAATAAAAGCGTTTACAACGTTAAAAATAATATAAAACCTCGGTAATGTATATTCAATTATTTCATACGGTAAAACATGTAAAAATGATATCAATCATGAAATTTAGTTTTTTGGTTGAATAGCAATTTTCCGGAGACAATGGAAAAGTGGAAAAGCTTCTACGCTGATTTGGTTCGTGAACATAAATAATGGAAAATATTTAAGAAAGTTCTCCCGGATGTTTCGACTTGATGAGATGAATTTCCGCTATAACGGAAAATATATTGTGTATTTGGTAAAAGCAAAGTTGACGGTTTTCCGTTTTGAAAATAACTCGAATAAAACTTTTGTAAATAACAAATTTCTAAATTAGTATCCTCATTCCATAAAATGAATGACTCCAAAATAATTTGGGACCGCATTACTAATTTAACAAAATTGTTGGCACAGTATTCTAATTATTATTTCACCGTGCTCACTTACTATTTCATGACTAATACCTGTTTAAAAGCTATTGTAACCAATTAGGCAAATAAAACAAAATATTTCAGGTGTTTATTCACATCATATTAAGCTTAAGTTTTGGGGACTATGTTGGTTCAATATCGAAGCAGATGCATCTATAATTGTTAGCTTGGTTGCCTATTTCAATCCCAGGGCTATAATGCTCCAAGAATATTTTTTTTAATATATAGTAATAATAATACACCCCCATTGTTATTTTTTGCGAAATATTCTTCAAATTTAGTTATATACGCTAGTAGCGCCACCACTCGGCTGTTATCATCGTAACAAAAGTACAACTTTTAATAATCAGCTGTCAAACGCTTATGTTACAAACGAGTGTTTTTGAGTATAAAGCCGGAAAATGTTAAAAAATATCGAAAAAAAACCTTGGAACGATTTGTTGTGTTGTGGGGTGTATTTCGAGAGGGAATCCTGGGTTGAGTTTTTACCGGTTTTCCAATAAACAGTGTTAATCTGAATGAAGAAATAAATTGCATACAGTCTCTGTAAATATAAATTCTAGCTATTAGATACAATAAATACACATTTTAGTAATGATTAACGTGAAAAGTGTAAATATTTCAATTCAGTAAAAATCGTCAAACAAATAAGTCGTCTAAATTTAAACAGCATTTAGCATTATTAAAAGCGTTGATTAAGAAAGTCTCCACTCAACGGTAAAATGCCATTATATTATGTAAAATATATAATATTATGTTGCCATGAATTCGTAGGTATATTTTGTTGTTTAAAATGCAGTTGTCGGCGTTTTTTAGAGAACTCAAATATAAAAATGGTTGATTTCAAGGTTATGTTTGTGCAACAACTATTTTTAACTTTTATTTCTTAAAAATGTCCAAACTTAAATATTAATTATATTAGGTAAAGTTATCATTAGTTAATTCTGCACCAACAAATGTACTTGCCGAATTGGATCCTTTGGCAAAACATGAAAATGCAACGATTTAGTTCTTGAATGTTATTTACAATTAAAACACAATAATTCACCATGATCCCTTAGATAAAATACACACACTAACGTAACTATATAAGCATTTAAGCGTTGAATACCTTGCAACGTAAAACACAAATATCGTGCGCGAAGGAAATGACGAATATACCAAGGTAATAATTAAATATATTATTTATTGGAAAATATAAGATTTATTGCAACTTTGAGCATATTATACATTAAATATCTTAAAATCAAATAATACCACACATCTGGCTGGTGAATTTTGGGTATACCGATATCTCAATTATTAGATATGGGACCCACACCAAATTTATATGAGTTTATAATGACATTAAATAAAAAACTTCTGCGCAGGGAGAATTTAAATTGAAGTTTGAATGAATGGGATACAAATTTGGTATTATTATTCAAAAGTATTTTACTGATATTTTTTATTAGTGGATGCTACTTATTCACAAATCACATATATAGGCTATAGCCTTATATAAATTACAATGAAATATATATACGTAAGAAAATAACTACTCACCACAGTACTGAAATTTTGACTGGAACTATACGTGTATTTACCACAACTTCGCCGCTTGCATTGTTTTCAAGATGACTGTCGTGCAAAGGGCGGGCTCTGTAGGTAATTTTTTTTACCAACACTTGAGTTAAAACAAGGACTTGACGTTTAAACTTCAATATTTCGCAGGAATTTTGAATTTTAACATTGGACAAAGAACTGAAGGGTAAAAGTGAGTACAAAGATTATCAATTTTTTAAAAATTGCTATTATTCGAATCTATGATAAAATATGAAAAATACATTAGTTAATGATTTATAGTTTGTAGTGAAATTGAAAAATTTAAGATAAATTGAATATATTAAGTAAAATCACTCAAATATTTAATTCAGGAGTTGTGACACGCCAAGGTACTGATGTTTTGAATATGTATTATGTTTTTATACAAACTTGCTTTTGAAAAAATACATTAAAATTGGGTGGACAAGTTAAAAAAACCTGTATCTTTTGTAATATACTAAAATATTTACAAAAAATATTAAAATACCTACTCTATTGACTGATGACATCAAGTTGTGCAACTTTTGTAGAATAACCCATATGTTTTTTTTGAGAGTTGCAATAATAAAAATAAGTTTTTCGGTACTTTTTAAAGCATTGTCAAAAGGTTGTGTTTGTATATAAAAAGTAAAACGTTGTCGGAAGGCCCTTTCTACTTGGTGCGAAAGTCGGTCTCTATTTCCGGTTCAATTTTAGCAAATCGGCGTGAAAATTACTGGGCGGGTCGACAATACACGCTCAATTACCCTTGGATACCTGAATAGAAGTCCTTAGAATGTAACAAACCCGAAACGAACACTCACAACACAACACATTCTATCCTTCCAGCTTTTGATTGAAGGTTAGACTGTGTTAAAAGCCTCCGAAGCGTCGTAGATCCATCACATTCTATTTAACGTTCAATTTGTCCAGAGCCAATATACGCACGCAGCTTTATTTGGATTATCCTCAGGGTTTCTATTTGGTTTGACACGTCGATCAGGATTTTGTGCGAACGCTTTTGATACCTTCTTATCTAAATATTTAGCGACCATTGTGGAAATCAATTGATGCAGTTTAACGCATACAATCGTTCTTGTTTGTGCTGTGTTATATGGTATACTATTTGGGTTATTGTGTGTAGTTGCTAGCTTGTAATAAGGTTCTTATTCAAATTGCTTGGTTTTTGGTTCATAGGGTTTGTTAGGAAACATATTAAACATACAAAAATATAAAGGAAAACTAATTTAATGTCATATGACTACAAGCGGAGATACTGTTTTGGGAAGGGTTACTAAATAATCCAGTAATATATATGGGGACAGCTTTGATATTGCACATACGTCCAATATCATACTCTATTTGTATCTCGGACATTTACCAGAAAATTCTTATGTAAAATCCGAAAAGACCGCCAAAAACTAGAAAAGTTAAGCAGTTTTTGAGATATAGTCAATTCCATATTATATGTAAAATTGATTATATTTCAAAAACTGTTCGACATTTTCGGATTCAGCGAATAATATTTCATAGGAATTGACTGCTAAATGTCCTGGATACAAATTACTGTTGACGAGAATTATTAGTGGCTGCTTTTTCGATATGACATTTTTGACTAATTCATTTTAAGAGAGTAAGTAATATAGTGATTTCTTCGTCACATGACATCTTGCAGAATAACAGTGATTTAAATACAGTGCATGATAGAGAACATAAAAAACTAATGGCAAAAAAATTAATAAATTCGGAAAATCATCCCGTTCCGGCCTAAACATTATAAATGCTTCACAAACTAGAGATACCACACTTAATGATATTTGCAACAAACTATTTCAAAAGTCAGACCAAGGAATTAGTAGTTACCTTCAGCATCCAGAAAAGGGATGAGGAATCCGAGAAAGAAATATATGAATTATATGATATT
Organism: Brassicogethes aeneus; assembly: GCA_921294245.1. Taxonomy (NCBI): domain Eukaryota; kingdom Metazoa; phylum Arthropoda; class Insecta; order Coleoptera; family Nitidulidae; genus Brassicogethes; species Brassicogethes aeneus. The sequence goes on from OV121138.1 coordinate 6,112,916, forward strand.
TACAAAAGCGAAATAAAAAAAATTACCTAAAACAGCAATTTATCTTTAAAAATTATTTAACAATTTATGTTATTTGATGTAAAATTGTATGTCCATTGAACATTGTCCAATAATTATGGTCCATGTGTCCAATTACTATATAAAATGTCCAATTACTATACTTTTTTGTTTGTTTTTATAAAACTATTATTAAAAATTCAAATATTCTTATTTTTAAGTAAACGTAAATAAAGTCTAAACAAACAAACTATACTTTTTATATATTTATAAGAAAAAAACTAAAATCTTTAAAACAGCGGAATATATAAATTTTAAATAAATAATATTCCTTAAGTGTCCAATATGTGGTTTACCCTATAAGGAACTTCAAACTCATGTTAGGAAATCTGATTTTTATAACAGAGTATGAACAACAGTTTTAATATAACTAAAATTTAAATTGTAATGTATTTTAAATTAAATTGTTAACTTATTTATAACACGTTATTATAAAATAAAAAAATCATTGAAGGCCTTAATACCGTTTAAATTAAATTAGAACGCTAAATCCTTTTATTAAATGTTTGATCCTTCTCTTTTTAATAAAGACATAACAACGCTGATCCTTGGTATATTGGCTTTTTGTTTTATACATACAAGTCATTTATCACGCTTCCAAATCTGCTGACAGCGATCCTATGTTCATAAAACAGCGCACAGATTTAAGTAAGTTATTCAAACGTCGTACAACGCCGCGCTACAGCGTTGGTTCCCCCTTTTGATGCTGCTGCTGTATACAAGGGGATGATTAAATTTCGAGCCATATTAGTCGCTGATCCACTTAGCCGCGTCTATCAGCCCTCAACTGATATTGTTACGATGTAATAATACCTACGCCTTGGCATTTGCATTTTACGCTGCTACTTATTCAAGGATTTGAGTTTGTTGGCTTTATTAAAAAACTTTCAAATCGGATGATCCATAAATACAACCACATATATATAATAATAGTTAATAACCACATATAATAATAAAAATTGATTGATTGATTGGCTACTTTATTTTATTAATAACTAATTAATGGTGCGTCTGATCGAAAAACGGCAAATTCCATTCGACTTAGAATCCCATTCTCTATTTAGGTACCCCTTTTCTGCTGTCCTTGACTTTTGAGACACCCTGTATATAATAATAGTTTATATAGTAATACCCCATTTAAAGTTGCCTGCACTATTTTTCTACGACTATCGTAATAAAGTAGAAAATAATTTAACCAATACACGGAAATATTCTATCGTAATACAAAATTTGTATCATATTAGTCAAAAATGACTAATTACTATAGTTATTAGTGGCTGCTTCTTCACTTGTACCATGGTTATACCATGTTATCTTAAAATTTAACACCCAATTCTTATGTAAAATTGTCACCTGAATCCGAAAATGTCGTCAAAAGTTAAAAAAGCAGAACAGTTTTTGAGGTATAGTCAATTTTCCATTTAATATGGAATCTCAAAAACTGGTCTACTTTCATAATATTGGCCATTTTATCTATTAATAATAATAATAATAATAATAATAATAATAATAATAATAATAATAATAATAATAATAATAATAATAATAATAATAATAATAATAAATTTATTAATCCTTTTGACTACAAAACAGAGTATAGGAGTAAGTAAATAAAATTAATATTTTTAATTAATTAATATTTTATCCCATTCTGAAACATTAAGGCTAGTCCAAGGACATCCTTAAATGACATTCCCGGGATATCTGAAACGTCCTTATAGGATCATCCCAGTCTGGGACATAAGGCTGGTCCAAGGACGTCCTGAGGATGTTTGTACTTGCTGGGATTGGCAATAATATATTGGATAAATATTTTTCGCCAATATAGGACCCACCTTGGATAAAAATTGGTAATAAAAATTGAATAACCAATTTACGCCAATATAAAGGTGTTACGAGGTGTGTTCAGAAAATATCGGGAATTTTCATTTTTTGAAACAAATATTTATTTATTCGTCTACATTAATGTTGTCGCCTTCAAAATAGTCCCCATTGGATATTATGCACATGTGCCAGCTCTTCTTCCAATACTCGAAACACTTCTAAAACTCGATCTTTGGGATAGCCTTTAGTTCTTTCAGCGATGCGCTTTTAATGTCATCTATGCTTGCAAAACGACGGCCCTTTAAGGTTCTCTTTATTTTTGGGAATGGAAAAAGTCAGACAGAGGCATGTCTGGCGAATATGGAGGCAACTTATATTAGTAGATTTTCCAACATGTCTTGGAAGATTACTTAAATTGTATTATATTTTGTATTGGTATACACTGATTTGTAATTTTACTCATCCTTTGTTTTGCAAAACAATTGAACCTAATTTCACAAAAAAATTTAACAGTGTACATGATTAAAATGATATATAGTAAAAATGCAAACAGAAGTTGTATAAAATAAATAGTGATTTTTATACTTCCAAACACTTATTGTAATTCAAATAGCAAATTTTGGTTAGTAATTTTATTGATTATTTTAGTCAAATTAAATTCCCAATATGTATACAAATTTTACAAAATAATAATAATATAATTAAAAAAAAAGTAACCTTAATGAAGGGAAAAATCATAAAAATTTGCATCGTTATTTTGATGAACAACTTTGATTTGTTCATTTATAGTTTCTCAAATAGGACGATAAAACAGATAATAACTATGCGTGTATAAAATATTTACGGAGGTTAAATACCGTGACAACCCCTTGCAATAAAACAATGTGAAAAGGGCAGATGCTCAGTCAATTTGTTAAGTCGTAAACCACCCCTTGCAAATAAAGGAACATGAGAAAAAAAAAGAAAATAAAACAAAGAAAGGACCAGATAAATTGATCTCTGTATTTAAGGTGCTAAATATTTTGGAACTATATTAAAATATCTACAGGGTGTGGCAAAAAAATTCCAAATCTGCTATTCAAAATTGTAGTTTCAAACGTTTTTATTACTTTTTCTTACAATTTGTAACAAAAACATTTGGATGTGGAAATCGGTATATTTATTGATTACCTGGTTAGGTTTTGAAAGGCTTTCCCCCCAGTATTAGTAATTTTAATTGTTTATTAAATTGATGGGCAAATGCAGCTGATTTTGTTCGGTTTAAAGGGGGCAATTTTAGGTGGTGAGCTTGAAACACCTGCAAAGGTTATCATCCATCATTATTAAGGAAATCGCCCATCACAGGCTCGTATTAAAATTAAGTCCGTGATTCAGTCATCAACCGCACCCAGTTCGGGGGAGTTTGTTTACATCCATATTCATCACGCAGGTTTGAAAATTTATACATTGAAAAATAATGAAAACAAAAATTGAAAACAACCCCAGTAGCACAAAATATTGGTCCTATATGGGGCCCGTCTATGCCCAATATTTTATCTGGAGACAATATTGATTTTTTTAGCCAATGTTGGCTTTATATTTGGCATAAAATAATAATTAAATATATCATTCCAATGGTTATACAAGGTTGGACCTATATTGGCATATCATTTTACGCCAATACGATGTGTGTTCAGAAAATAACGGGAATTGTTAAATTTCGCGGGTTCGGAGGGTCCGGTTGTCATACAATTTTCTTTATTATGTTGCTATACATGCCCCGAAGTATGATATAAACTTTAGCTGTTTTCATTGTTTACTTTGTCTGTGGCAGCCGCTAAGGTTAGACGTGTTTTATGAGCTCGGCGATTTTTCGTTCGTTAAAAGAAATGGATCAAAGAATTTGTATCCAATTTTGCTTAAAAAATGAAATAAATTCTGTGAAATGTTAACAAAGGCCTATAGTGAGTCTGCTATAAGTAAAACAAGAGTTTACAAGTGGTATAAGAGTTTCCAAGATGGCCGTGAAGACGTTGAAGATGACGAACGCCCCGAACGCACAAGCACATTAACAACCGATAAAAACATGGAAAAAGTGAAAGAAATGGTTATAAACCATAAGAGAAGTCGCTGATAATGTTGGTATATCGATTGGCTCATCCCATGAAATTTTTTCGAATTTTTAAATTTTGAACAACATTTTGGGCCAAAAATAAAACTGTAATGCCTCCATATTCGCCAGACAAGCCTCTGACTTTTTCCTATTCCCAAAAATAAAGAGAAACTTAAAGGGCCGTCGTTTTGCAAGCATAGATGACATTAAAAGCGCATCGCTGAAAGAACTAAAGGCTATACCAAAGATCGAGTTTTAGAAGTGTTTCGAGTATTGGAAGAAGAGATGGCAAATGTGCATAATAACCAATGGGGACTATTTTGAAGGCGACAACATTAATGTAGACGAATAAATAAATATTTGTTTCAAAAAACGAAAATTCCCGATATTTTCTGAACACACCTCGTATATGTATACATCCCACACGCATTGTAATTTTACTAAACACTTTGACAGTTTCTAATAAAAGGCATCTCAGATTTACAAACGTTTTTTGTAATTTGGTTTGCTATAACTTTATGTAAAAGCATAGTATGTACCTACCGATTGCGGCAATCACGTGATTTTCTTACATCTCGCCTCGGTTGACTTAGGTGGACAGTATATAAGCTCAGGTGTCTTTCGTTTTTGGTGTGTTCCAATAACCAAATCTGTCTGTCGGTATTTGAAGTTGGTGGAACGCACTTAAAGTAAAAAGGTTCTTTTTATTAAATCTTTACAGTAATGGGTCAAGAAAATTTTTTGAAGAAACTAAGATAATTGCAGGTTTTTATTTTACTAAATATTTTTAGTTAATTTGTTACAAAAATAACAATATTTGTATTGTAATATTGCGAAACGAATTTTGTTCAGTTCAGCAAATATTTTGTAATTTTCTTAAACTAAGTTGAAATGAAGTGTACCTATAGTATAATTAGAATAAACCATTTTAAAATTACTAAACATATTTAGATTTTTTTTGTGTTACTGAACAAATTTTTAATTAAAGCTTAGTGAATTTCAACAAACGTTTTGTAATTTTCCCAAATTGAGTTGTTATGAATCGTGTAGTGAATTTACAGAACTGAGTTTTATTATTACTATATTGTGGTGCGTAAAATCTTCCCAAACATGTTTAGTAAATTTACAATAGAATTTTTTTTGAATATTCGTATTATTCGTAATCGATTCCCATTTGTTAATTAATTTATTATCTTAATTAAATGTCTTCGAATCTAAATCTAAATATTTCGAATAATAATAAACTCAAAATTTTATTATTATTATTATCATTTTTACGATTTTTGTGATACCTTTAATTTCTAATACCTATACAACTATTTATTTCATTGACATGATAATATTGATCGTCAAATATAACAAATGTTATATTTTTAACCAGAATCGGTATTTTTCCAAAGATCTGTCACCTCGGTACATTAAACTAAAACACGATCAACACAACAGCTTATCTATTTTATTTACTCAACCAGGTATTTAGTTTATCAAAAATTAATCGAAACAAAAATAAGCCAATATACGTATTCCCTAATATGTATAAAACCTGGTAGTCATATAGATTTAGATAAGAAAAACAAACAATATCTACACGATTTAATTACGTGACAAACGAAATCGAACGTACAATCGCCATTAGCAACAGCTGAAGAAAAATGCCGTCGGGCTCAAATCAGGGTGATATGGGGGATTATTTTTACAGGAGGAAGAGTGTTATCGTAATTTTTTAATCTCCAGTTGGTAGCACTTGATATAGAGGATGCATACTACACATAAACTTGAGTAGCCACTTTTGGATTAGGTTTATTTATTGCTTTATTGCCGTTTATGTGATTAATGTTATTATTAAACCACAATGTAAAGTGGAGAATCCGGGCTCTTAAAAACAGAAGTGGATGATTGTATTTGTTGTTAATGTTGAGTATAAATCATAGGAAATAGTAGCTGATTCATATAATTGTTTATATGATTAAATAATAACTTAAAATATCGTAAGACATAAAATCGTTGAAAAACACATTGTTTGAGATTTGGCCGTATCAAAAGGAGGCGTTCCACATTATGCAACATGTGATATATCGGACATAATTTTGAGGCAAAAGTCGTTTGGTATCAACCCCCAAACCTTTGTTATCGACCTCAATTTAAGAAACATCCCCAACAAAAGCTTACACGTGTTAGTCCAGGTGTTATCGACACCGCAAATATTGATTTTTCGCTCGTAAAGTAAAAAAATAACGAAAATTTTCACGTCGCATCTCGTAGAGGCGGAACCTTAAGAATTCTTTGACGGAAGTCGATTCTGAATGGTTCGGGGACATGTGTTAGTTCGAATTATAATCTTGTAAAACGGTAGTAAGATTCTATTTAGTTTTTACCTGGCCCTTTTTACGTAACCAATTGGTTGCGAAGAGTTTCATGCTTGAAATTTTTGATGGATGTAAATCGGATATTGAACAACCATTGTTAAGGTGTTTCGAAAAGGCGTATTTCAGTTAGCATACCCCTAATATTTAAAAAAAAATTGAAATAAAAAATTGTTCAATAAATTGTATTAAAAACCATTATGTTTTTGTTTACAAGTCTTTTCCGACAGAAAAATTCAAAATCACTTTAGCAACATCAAAATTTGTATAACAATTAAATAATAAAAAGACAATTTCCAGTAACTGTTACTGGAAAGTCACTGTCAAAACTTAACGAAATTTTGCGTAGTATTTAACTTAATTTAATTAAAAGTTAATTTGTTTAAAACTTATCTACTATCAACCTTGTGATTGTTTAGATACTCAAAATTTATCAACTTATTTTTATAATTTTTATAATTACTATATTTTTAATATCTTTTACATTGTTTAAAACAATATTAGTACATTTTAAAAATAATTTAATTAAACAGTGTAAAAAACAACAAGTCTTAAAAACTGATTATTATTCATTTCAATAAATTACATAAAAAATTGTGTACTGTATTTTAAATCAGACGCTGATTAGGACAGTCAAAACGAAAATTAAATTTTTTAGATATTAATAAAATACCTAAAATAGGTATTTTTTAGAAACTTAACTTTAGATAAAATTTAGTTATATACAGGATGACTAAAAATAGGTAGATTTTGTATAATTTTTTTTTTCATATTTGTAATAGATGGCGCTGTAATGAAAAAAAAATCACTTTTGTTCGATTTTTCTTCTGTATACGATTCTCCAATAATTTTTGAACAAAATACTTGGTTTTATTTTTTATTCATTTTTTAAATTTTAATTAAAGTAGGTGCTCAAAATGGTTGCCTTCGACTTCAATGCATTTATTAATTCGCAGTTCGTTTTAATATTCTGCTAACACTGCTCTGGGATATTCCCAAATCTCTAGATAATTCTTTTGTGCTTGCATGAGGATTAGCGGCCGTTGCTGCTAATACATTAATTTCATTATTTCCACCTGTGACTGTTGCTCGACGAACTCTTTTTTTCGGTTGAACACTCCCGTTTGTAGTAAACTGCTTGACTGTACGGTGAAATGAAGTACGTGATCGAATTTTATTCGGAAAACGCTGAGCGAATATATTAACAGCATCATCAAGATTCCTGCCTGCTTCTCCATAAATCAAAATCATTTCTATTTTTTCTTTCACTGTTAAAAAATCCATTATGAATAACTGCTTAAGGAAAGAAGGTCTTTTTGTTTGAAAATTAATCTTTGAACTAAATTTATTAAATAATGCTAAACTATAAATAGTTTCTTTATACCTCAATAATAATTATTATTTATATTAAATACCATTTTTTATACCTCAATTAGGATTAAATTAATTAATTGACAAAATAATGTTTTTTTTACCTTAAATGAGGTATTATTATTAAAAATAGTAAAATAATTTTTTAAATATAATTGTGGTTATGTTGTGATTATATGAGGTTACGAATATGTTTATATTTAAACCCCACATCATTTGAAGTAATAGTTATTTGTTTTATAATTGTTGAAAAGCGACTTTTTCATGCGAGTGTTTAAGTTGCTCGCCAGGCCGCCAGGCCGAGTGTGCATTAACACGAGCTTGAAGAAAGATTTTCTCACAAGTGAAACACAATGTTTTTTCTACGACCGTTTTATTTTTTATTATGTTCAAATACAAAACAAAATAACCTAAAAACGTGTTTGACAGCTGTTAAAATTCTTCCATCTTATTCTTTTAATTTTTAAGGTATAAGTTACTTAAAATTAATAAACTTACCTTTTTAATTTAAATAAAGGCCCTAAAATTGGAATTTATTATACAAACACAATTAAATGTGTTCCAAATGATATTTAGACATACATATCCAAATACAATACAAATTTTGAAACGAATGTCAAACGATGCTGTCAATTTCTTTTCACACAGACCTGTCACTTTTCACAAAGAAATGTCACTTTACATTCGTGTTTTGCCTTGCCAATGAAAAGATTCATTTTCTAAGCAACGATGCCATTACGAAATGTGACTTTTACATAGTGGTCGTAAAAAAAATATTTTATCTACTCCTTCATTGACGAGCTGTGACTTTATGGCGTTTTAGTCACGGGCTGAAGTTAGCAACAGTGGCTTTTGGGCATTTTAGTCACTGGCTGAAGTTAGCTTTATTATAAATAAGGGAAAAGTGAGGTTAAATCCGTTAAAGTTGACAGATGTCAAAAGTTTAACAAATAATATTGGCTTTATATTCTTCTTCGTGTGCGTCGTAGTTAAATTATAGTATGCAACTCGTTTTATAAACTTCTCTAGACAATCGTTTTTATTAAACACTCGCTTGCAAGCTTCGCTCGTGCTTAATAAAACTCGTAACTAAAATGGCATTTATAAAACTTGATACATAATATACTATTTCACCCTGACATTCCAAAAATATGTCGCGAAATTTCCTCCTTTAGAAAAATTACCGAACCGATTTTTTAATATTTTCTCTGCATTGTTTTTCAAAATTTCACATAATATTTTTTTTTAATAATATTGTTGTTCCATGATTTTATTTTGGTGAAACTCAAATATGTCTTTTTATAAAAGGCAGAGATAGAGAAAGAGAAGGGCAGAATGATTCGCTATATAACGACATTAATTTAACTCTCTGTATGAGTTAAATTAACAGTCTTACTCTGGGTTGAATTATCTTTACATTGAAGTAATAAGATAAAAATGTTAACAAAATATCTTGCAATTTTAGAATAATTACTATATATGTATATGTTGACTCAATATGCTAAGTTTGTAAAGGCAAAATACAAAAGAACATCGCCCCAAAAATTTTACATATTCATTTAATTTTTTTGTGTATATCCATTTAACTAATACAAAAATGTTGATATACTGATTTAAATAAAATGGACTATTAAAATAACATTTTTAATTTGACATTTTCAAAATATTAATTGATGCCCGTATGCACCGTTTTAAAGCCTAAGCCTAGTTAGCAAATCGCGATTATGTTAATCTTTCTCCGTCATAATGCACCGTACGCGGATTGTGCAATCTGGATTGGCGATTTGGCAAAGCTGTTTTATTTGTCAAAAAAACACAAAAAACTGTCAATTGTAAATTCAAATCGATTGACAAACATAGAGAAACAAACTATGTTGACAAACTAAAATTTAAATTTTGTTATATGCCTAATATACAATAACTTTTATCTGGAAAATTTTTTTGGATCATCCTTCGTCTGTCTATAAAATGGGAGACCAGAATTCCTAACTTTTCACCAGCGGAAAAAGAAAATCTAATGATGATTGTTTGAGGTATTCTAAAATATTGGAAGACAAAAAAAACTAACAGAACTGGGCTTCAATATTTAATTTCATTAAGAAAGTTTAGAACGGTGGGTAAAATTTAAGTTAATGTCAACAAAATGTTTATTGTTTTTTTACTGTTAATTTGTTAAATCAATTGATTTAACAAATTCATGTCTCTCAGTGTCGGTTTCATATTTTGGCATGTTAATACTAAATATTAATATCAGATACTGCGATTTAACTACAGGCGGCATTACTCTAAATATTGTGTGTCCAGAGGGGCACGGTCGATTACCTCTTTAGAAAATGTCATGTTTTATGTTAAGGTCTCCGATGCAGCGCTATCTAATTCCATAAACGCGCTCGCGAGCTTCGGGCAATATTTTTGCGGCGTTATCTGGGCTTTAGGGTCGACTTGCCACATATTGGTAATGATGAATGGACACCGGGCTCTTTTTGCCGACTCATGTCCACCCCATTGACTCCAATCCCGCTGCCGTTTTGCAGGATGATGACTTCGTTTTGCTGCTGTCGCTATCTGTAGCTACTGCGGAAAGATAATAAATTCACAAAAGACGGATATTTTTGACCCTCCCTAAGCCAATCCTTTAATATCATTAAAGGATTTATGCGATTTTGTACACTATTTCGGTATTTGTACGATTTGTCTCGTGGACTAAGCAGTGGCGACTCGTGAGTGTATAGGAGGGTGAGCACATTATAAATTTAAACAAAAACAAAACAAATAAATATAAATAACTGTTAAAAAAATCAAATTTGTTAACATGATTTTGTAGTTTGTTAATTTTATTTTGTAAAATTTTAACAAAATTATTTTTGTAGTAAACCAGGGTTTGTAAGTATTTTAACAAAGGAAAATATTTTACTTTTATTTTAGTTTTGTACAGGTATTTTCAATATCAATTTCAATTTTTTGCACTTTTTGCTTCTTACTTCTTCATATATTAATTAAATTACTTATTAATAAGTTTTTTTATACAGGATGTTTCTAAATTGGGTGCTGATACTGAATGAGCTTAATACTTGGATAATTAAAAAAAAGTTTTAAATGAGTATGACCTACACTTTTATTGTGTTTTGATCTTTCATAATTAAGTAGATATTACAGCTCAGGTTCTAGATTTTTAACCGCAATTAATCTAAAACTTATCCTCCGTGACTGTTACTCTTTCTAGGTTAACCTAGGTATATGTTTTCAAATATCTGAGGTAGTAAAAGCATACTAAAAATATCAGTTCACTATGTAAATTAAACACATTCAAAGCAATCGAATCAAATATAAAATATTATTAAAAATTAAAGGAAATAATTTTTACAACAATTTATGTAGGTGTTCCAAAATTGATTCTATCCTCCGTGAATCTGTTTTTGCTTTAAATTTTATGCAACGGATGGCGCTTTAATCATTTTAAATAAGCAAAAACCTATGCTTACGACATTATAGATGCATGTGATTCCTGAAGGTCAGTTAGAATTTATATGCAGATGAGAGTGTTGCTGTTTTATAATTCAAAAGTTTAAGTTCATTAATTTGCTATTTAAAAACCTATCCACCGTGAAGTGTAATATCTCAGTAAGTAGATTTTATAAATATTTTATGTATGTACAATTATATGTTTTAAAAATATTAAGGTGTCAAAAGATACAATAACTTGTTTAAAAAAGCAAAGGGATAATTTAAAAAACATACGAAATCCTATCCTCCGTGAAGCTATCTTCCGTGAAGCCCTAATATTCAAAATGTATGATTTCTTAAAATTCTTGCATTATTGCAGAACCACTTATGTTATGTTATTACTAGACCTGGTGGCTTCCCAAAAACCCCATTCTAGACTAACAGTGAAACAACCAAAAATAAAAAATAATCATTTTCACTTGGAGGACATCTCAATATATTCACCCACATGTAACTAATTGCACTGGTAAAATCAAAAAAAATAAAGATACCATTAAATTGTGAGCTACTTTACTCTATCTCTGCATCCTATTCAGTCGAGCCAGGCATTTGGAATGTTGTACAAAGCTAATTATAATTAGTATGCTGCATGGAGAAATAAATTATTACGTTTTTAGGTATTGTGTGATTCTTAAAATTAAAATGACGAGCTATAGCTACCAAGTTACTTAACGATGCGATCATTAATTATTGTTGAAAAGCATTCAAACCACTTCTAAAAGTTAAATGAACCAATAGGTTTGGGCAATTAGAGGACTGAATTGATGAATTCAATAGAAAAATGTTTAGCAAATATACGAGGGAGCATCACACTACCACTTATAAAAATATCTAGAAAATGTAAACAATTTAAGTAAGAATTAAAAATTTCCTATAGAATGGTTACATATTTGCTAATATCCAAAAATTACAAGAAAAAGAAATAAATCATTTTGCGCAATGTTGACATTTTTGTCTAAAAAAATATCTTAAACAGGCTGGATTGTTTTTATATCTCCTAAAATAAAGATTTTATGTATTTCAATTTTTTTGATAAGGTTGACTTAAGACGACTTATACCTAATAATATATTATAACGACTTAACCATGGTTAATGCATTAATAGAAAACCCATGAAGGGGATTAAGGCAAAAGGGGGCCTAGGGCTAAAAAATTTAGTGGCCTTCAAAGTTCTTTATTAAAACAAATGTAATATTTAGTATTAATAATATAATTATTATAATAATAGATTTTGTTGTAATTTACTCTCTAAAAATGAATTAGTCAAAAATGACTAATTTAATAGTTATTAGTGGCTGCTTTTTCACTTGTATCATGGTTAACCATGGAATACCAAGGTATCCCAAAATTTAACATCCAATTCTTATGAAAAATTGTCCCCTGAATCCAAAAATACTGTCAAAAATTATAAAAGTGGAGCAGTTTTTGAGATATAGTCAATTCCATATTAAATGGAAAGTTGACTATATCTCAAAAACTGTTGTACTCTTTTAACTTTTGACGACATTTTCGGTCCAACGAAAGAAATAATATTATGTTGAGGCGTTAGAAATGTATAAATCTTTATAACATTAGAATAACAATTGATGGTTTAAGAATTTAAGAATATAAATACTGCATTTAATGAAATTCTAAAGTGTATGGTGCCAAATAAGTAATATTTTTGTGCATTTGGTCCAAATATCTGGTTTTCTCCATAAAATAACTAAACAGCATTTATTTAAAAAAATCTAGCTTCTCTATTATGGAATAAGAATATCTGTATTAAAGGTAGGTTAATATATTATAACAAAAATATCATATAATTTTGTAATTTTAAGGTTAGAAAAATTTATTTTGACCAAAATAAATAAGTATTTTGGATTATTTAAAAGACTGTTAATATGGTATTTAAAAATGTGGTAGTTTTTCTTATCCAGCTTAAAGTGTACCTACATAAAGTTTTGTCAATACAAATAGTTAAAAAGCTTCGACTGAATTTGATCTATGTACATCAAAAAATCATTATAACTTTAAAAATTTTAATAAATCACATGTCATGGGAGTATTAAATATTTTTACATTGTTTCTGTAAAAATTGTTTGTTTTCTCATAATCTAACTTAAAGTAAGTATGCCGAGAGGTATGCACAAGTTTGGTCGTTAGAAGTATAAAAGCTTCAATTTAATTTGAACTATATTCAACAATTATTTAGTATACCTATATTTATTTATGACCATATTAACACACTCTTTCAAATAATCCACTTATTTATTTTGGTCAAAATAGATTTTTCTAACCTTAAAATACAAAATTAGATGATATTTTTTGTTCTTATACATTAACACTTTAACTGCCACGCTGATTTGGAAAAAAAATGTACCGGGTCCAGTGGGCCAAGCACTTTATTTGTGTTTCTTTGTTTTAAGTAAAAGTCGTAAAAGAAAATGTGTTTTTTGTTTTTTTTTATAGTATAGTGCCACGCCAGACCCATCGATATTCCCATTTAAATACACAGCAGATGTGTACCAGCCACGCACACACGGCCGAGAATCTTTCTAATACATGTGTCCAATATAGGTACACATGGCAGAGAATTAAAATCTCCTGTGTCCATTTATGGTACATACGGCAGTTAAAGTGTTAACCTACCTTTGATACAGATATTCTTATTTCATAATAGGGAAGTTTTTTTAATAAATGCTGTTTAGTTAAAACTATTTTATGGAGAAATGTAGACCCAATGCACAAAAATATCACTTATATTGCACCTTACACTTTGGAATTTCATTAAATGCAGTATTTATATTCCTAAGTTCTTAAACCAACCATTGTTATTGTGATACTATAAAGATTTATTAACTTTTAACGCTTAAACATAAGCGGTAACACTATAAATAGTATTTCTTTCATTGACTATACTTTGACAGATACATAACCTGAAAAGCCTTAAATGCCAAATTTTCAAAAGACTGCGTTCCGTACGTGGTCACGTGGTGGGACTTTGAGTGTGGAGCATAGTACAAGTGAAAAAGCAGCTACTAATAACAATTAAATAATTTTTGACTAATTCATTTTTAAAGAGTAGTTAAAAATTAAAAAAAAAATCAGGTAATAAAACGACAAACTATTTATTTGACTAAAATACAATTATTTTTTAATTTTATTCGGAAAGAACATTTAGCAAATACCTTGTATATTAACTGTTCGAACTGCTAATGATCTAAACGTGTGTGGGCTTCTTGAATAGTATTTGACTGCATTATAGTATATTATTAAAAAACATATTTCATACCATTATAAGTCATTGAATAACCCATAGGTACACAAAATAAACTAAAAGCAATTAATTTCAAAAACCCCTTTCATCCAAACGATGTCAAGTCTTAATTACCAATATTTATTAACAACACTTTGTGATACAATAAAACTTTTTTCCAGGTGCGATTTTAGTTTGTGTCCAGTGCACGTTCGACCCCCCGTAGCTACTCCAGATTTGCTCATCTGCCCGATTGTCTTCAATCAATTTGTCCACGCGTACTTTCAGCAGTATACCCTGCTGTTTTCAAAATAAACACAACAAATTGGACCGGACGCTGCTTGCCCTTTAATAGAATGCATTTGTGGGTGGTTATATTCCTTTTTCTATTCTATAGTTGAATTTACTGAAAAAACACTTTAAGGGCGCGTTTTGTCGATTGTTCGGTGTTTATGGGTCACCTTGTGGTCAGCGCACCATATGGTGAGGTATCAATGCATTAAAACTTTTTTATTTTAACAATCTGGACGCTATACCCGTGTACTCAAAACGTTTGTTGAAGTTTACCAAGCATTTATTAAAAATTTGTAACATTATTATACAGTGGGGTGCTTCAAAAAAAAATTTAATTGTTTTTTTGCTCTTACCCTCTCAAATGTTTCTATTTAATATATATATTAAATATACACCAAATATCGGCGTTCCAGCTCAACTCTAAGAGGTCGCTGTTTTTATTTTAGTTTCCCATTTAATTAACATGGGAATAGTATATTCTGTAACAAGTTTGGAATACAGCATATTCCGCTCGAGTGAAGAGTTTGTCACACGAGCCTAAGTCGAGTTTGACGGTTTCACGAGAGCGGAATATGCAATTCCAAATTTGTTAAATATTAAAAACAGAGATGTCGCCACGAGTGTTTATTCTGTCATCAGATGATATGTCATTCCATAGATAAAAGTGATATTAAAAGGGTCAAATTCCGTAATAGGAGTAGAAAAAAATAATTTTATGTTTAGAATTTTATACCCCTGTATCAAAGTAACTTATATCAATGATCATTGGAGTTTCTTATATAAAATGTTACGCTCTACAAAAAAGCTATCTTATTATTTTTCGATAAATTGATTTTTTCTAGAGTTATTTGAGGTCAAAGTTTGATTAACATCAAATTTTCTGTTTTTTCATTTTTGAAAGAAAAAGGAAGGTACAAATTTGGAAAACTTTTCCATGAAACTTTTTATTCGGATTTTTGAAGCACCCTAGTTTGCATACAATCCGAAAAAAAAGTTCGATGAAAAAGTTTTCCAAATTTTTATCTTCCTTTTTCTCGCTCTACAGGCTCAGAACAATTATTTTCAATTAAAGGCGTGAACTTGTGAGTCAATATATTTTCAAACGATTTAGAAACAGAAAAAACAATTTAAACAAAAAATTTACGATTTTCACCTCGCCAGAGTTTTTGTTTTAAGTGCGTTCCACCAACTTCAAATACCGACAGGGTCTTATCAATGTCGGGCAATTTGGTGTATGGGAACACACCAAAAACAAAAGACACCTGAGCTTATATACTGTCCACCACTGAGGCGAGATGTAAGAACATCACGTAATTGCCGCAATCGGTACTTACTATGCGTTTTACATTACATTATAACAAATCAAATTACAAACGACGTTTGTAAATCTGAGATGCTTTTTATTAGAAACTGTCAAACTGTTTAGTAAAATTACAATGCGTGAGGGATTTATACATATAGATTGTAAAATTACAACTTATCTTAGTAGATTTCCCAACATGTCTTGGAAGATTACTCAAATTGTATTATAATTTTGTATTGGTATACACTGATTTGTAATCTTACTTACCCTTTGTTTTGCAAAACAATTGTAATTTTACAAAAAATTTTAACAGTGAACATGATTAAAATGATATATAGTAAAAATGCAAACAGAAGTTGTATTAAATAAATATATAAATAAATTTCATCTTCAATTCTACAATACAGAATTGTAAAATTACTAAAAGTATCTGACAAAAACAAAAACATTGTAAAATTGGAACCTGTTTAGTACTTTGGCTATAACAAAATGTAATATTACAACAAATGAGTATTAAAATTGCAATACAATACAACATTTTGTAATTTTACTATGCAACTGCTTAGTAAAATGTAGTAATTTTACAAACAGTGTACTCTTAGAAAAAATCAAAGATGGTGACTTATCTTAAATTGGTCAAAGTTTAACTACTTCTTAAGTAACTTAAGTAGTAAAAAATAACTATTTTAAAGTGAAAACGACTATTTTATTAGTAAACAATGCTGGTACTAATTAAAATAGTAAAATTTTGATTATTTCATTTAAAGAAAGTAGTGAAACAAAATCCATATACAAATTATAGTTGTATTTCAATAAATAAAATGTATATCATAACGCTTAAGCGGTTGGGGTCGACGGACTAAGTATAGTCGGCCAGTTGTTTAACTGCGGTTGCTATACCCAAGAATCACGTTAATTTTCATGATTTTTTTTAAATTAAAATCATTAGCTCTAATTTAAAAGTAATAGAGAAAAACTCATCTCGCCAAGGGATGACAACGAATTACATGGCACATGGAATATTACAAAAATTACTAAAGTAGCCCAGCTCTATAAAGCCATTATCTAGCCCACAAAACAAAAGAAACAAAAACAAAATTTACGACATCAACCCTTTTTATCAACAAATCATATTACGTACTTCCTGAGGGTCTAGAATATAGATAAATACATATATATTTATGTACATTTTATAACGTTTCAACATTGTACAGGGGTAGACGGTGGAAGGTTTATTTTTTTGGTTACAAGGGTGGATCGCAATTAGACGGCTGAAAGATGATCAAGCGGGCCGCGTCGCGACGCTCGGCTCTTTATTCGAACGTCGGCACGAATTTCCGGTTTCCGGCGCGGCGCTCGTCTATACAAGAATTTACACTCTCCGGTTTCATAATGCCCACTGTGTCGATCAATTAGGCATATCGATTTTTCATTTGCTAGCTTGCACTAAAGTTAATGGAAATTGATTGAGATCGAATTTGGGACGTTATTTGGCGCAAAAAAATAAATTATTTCCATTTTTTTAAATTGTGGAATCCTATAGGATACAAGGAGAGAAAAGTATAATGCTGATTAACATAATTATAATACCCTTTACTATAATTTATATTACTATTTGGGACAACTATCTTGTATATTGCCAGATACTATGCATATTTAGTAATTTTTAAATATCCATGTGTGTTAAACCTTAAGGTAAAATATTATAATTCTCAACCAATTTTGTTTTTAATTCTTATTATAATTAGATTTTATTCATTACTAATACGTATAATAAATTTTAAAATATTATGTTGCCATTTTAAATATAAAATATTTTAAAATCGAATATTGTTACTTATATGTTAACAATTAAAAATTGTAACATATTTATTGTACTTTTTAATATACAAAAATGTTATGAGAAGGAATTGAACCTACACCTCGCCAAAGTTTTTTGTTTTGAGTGCGTTCCATCAAACTTCAAATACCGACAGACAGGTGTTTTGACCTATATTGGGTATCATCAGTGTCGACACGACACTGTCGAGCAACTTGTAGTAGTGGAACACACCCAAAACAAAGAAATACCTAAGTTTATATAACATGGTTGGTAAGCCAACAGAGGCGAGATGTAAGAACATCACGTGATCCACAACGTCTAACGACGCGTCGCGACGTGGCCTTTGCCGCAATCGGTACATACTATGCAATCAAGTATGTTCAATTCTTTCTTATAATTATTACCAGTAATGGGTCAAGAAAGTTTATTGAAGAAACTAAGAAAATTGAATGTTTAAAATGTCATGTGTTACTATATTGTATATTATATTTAATATATTGTTTATTTACCTTAAACATAAAAGTATCTTTATTTTTACTATATTTTTTTATTAATGTGTAATATATTATAATATTAGATGTCCAGCTTACATTTGATTAAATCATATGGTAAATATTACTATTTGTAGATAGTAAAATCAATTTACTATACGAACATATTAAAAATTAAAATATATATTATAAATTTATGATTTAGTAATATTGGTGTTGTAATATTTACTAAAATTGTATAATAAAAAATAGTATTTTGTATTACAATCTGAATATTGTATTGACGAATATATAATATTGTTACCCTAAAAATTTGTTAAAATAAATTTTACT
Organism: Brassicogethes aeneus; assembly: GCA_921294245.1. Lineage (NCBI taxonomy): Eukaryota > Metazoa > Arthropoda > Insecta > Coleoptera > Nitidulidae > Brassicogethes > Brassicogethes aeneus. Next base: position 6,131,608 of record OV121138.1, read on the forward strand.
ATATTTTTTTTACTATCTAAAATTTACTATACATTTCTTTCCGTGGTACCAGAGTACCCAAGCAGCATTTTAAGTTTAAATAACTACAAATTTACTACTAAGTCAACTTTAAAGTATTTTTTACGGTTAACCAAAACGGTTTTATAACGGTATAGATACGAAAAATTACCAAATTTGGGGAATGGTTTATTTCGTTATTTTACCCACATAATAACCTTTTTGATCTACTAAGAGAATTACGTAATAAAAACAATATAAATACCACAAATTTACGTAAAAATAACGCTATAATTACTAACTGTTTGCTCTCTCTTTCTTAAACATTGATATTCGTAATTTCTTTGTTCTTTTAATTTATATTTTACAAAATGGTAGGAACTTGAGTAATTACAAAGTAATAAAGGCCACCCTACAGTAAAATTAAAAAATATAACTTAAATTGTCAAAACCATTGATATTTTGCATTAAAACTCAAACGCACATTATTTTATTGATAAAAATAGGTACGATACGTCTTAAAAATTATATGCCCTCTAAATATTTTACGGTTTTAAGAAAAATTATTGCTTGGGTAAAAATTCAACAAAACTTAAAACCTACAAAATTTTATAAAATCTTTTAAAAATCATTAAGTTTTAATCATATTTTAATAACTAAAACTTTTCTTATTATATTTTAGAAAGGTATTCATGAAAAAATATTATATAAATGTTTAGATAAGTAATGGGTGCCATCTTAAAAAACTCATTATGGCGGCCTAAAAAAAATTCCCGCAAAGTTTTATTTTTCACTTTAAGCTTATTTTTCCTTGTTTAGTCAATATTATTAGTATTTATTACCCACTAATAACCCTAAAAAATACCAGGCGAATAGGAATTATTTACGGTTATAAAGTGGTCTTAATATCGTAAAATTATGACTTATGAGTAAAATTTACCATTAAGTAAAAATTCTTACGTTAAAATTACCGTTAAATTTTCCTTTAGGTGAAATACACTAATAAGTAATTTTCTTTCGTAAAAATTACGTCCCTCGTAATACTTTAAAGTGTTGAAACTTAAGGGTTAATAAAATAGGTAAAAATAACATAAATAAAACTTATATTATAACTTTAAAAAAAGTTTTACTTCAAAGTAAATTTTTAAGGTTAATTTAACAAAATATTTACTTAAATTAAGTAATATTGCCTCAAAGCTCTACGCTTTTACTTAAAATGCTGCTTGGGTATACTCTCTAAAAATGAAATAGTCAAAATTCTACTATTTGAATTAGTACCAGCATTTTTTACTAATGAAATAGTTAATTTTTACTTGGTAAATAGTAAAAGTTTGACTAATTTAAGATTAGTCACCATCTTTGACTATTTCTAAGAGTTAAAAGTAACTAATTTCTTTAATCGTTTGCGGCCAACAAAGTATTATTTGAATTAAATGCATATACCTAAGCTCCATGCCCAAGTAACATTTTTAGTTTTATTATGGTCTTCAAGAACGCTTTAAAACAAAATTTTGTTTAAATAATAAAACTAAAAATGTTACTTGGGTGGTTAAATGACCCATAAAAACAAATATAGATGCAAAAAGTTTAGCTCAAAACAGCAACACAAATAATATATTCAACTTTAAAATATTATGAACAATATTTATTGACAAATAAAATTAATTTTTATAAGAGCGGCTGATGCCCGAATGGGTTATGTCAAAAGCTTGACAAGTGACAGACCTGAGTTCAATCCCCGGCTGGGTCAAAACTTTTTTTAAATTTAAATCTACAAATTTGACTATTTCATTCAGTAAAATTTGACTAATTATTAATGACTGCTTTTTCGCTATGACAATTAGTCAAATATGACTTATAATTAGTTATTTTTGACTAATTCATTTTAAGAGAGTATTAGGATAGGTTAGGATAGGTGAGGAATAGCTTTTTACGGTTTATTGTCCCTTTTTAATAATATTGAACGCCTCTGAACTTCATAGTCTGAAGCAATTTTGATTATGAAGTTCTTTTGGACCCACGAGCCGCCACTGCGTTATGTAGGTCAAGGTTTAAACGAATTTAGTGTCGTGCCAAACAACTTATTACATAACACCCTGTATCTTGTATATTTTAATGTTACTAAATTAATGGTACACTCAGAAATTTTTTTAATAAATATAACAAAAAAAGTAAAGTAAAGATCCCTATTCGTCCAACAATTGCTTTTGATACGGCAAAAAGATCATTTTTATAAAAATTATTCATCTACAAACGCTGCTTTCACTAATAGCATTTGCATTAATTATATAGTAAATTTACGTTATGTTTATTAAAGTAACACTCTTCCAGATGCAGAAAGGCATTGATAAATATAGGTATCATTATTTGTCCAAAAAAACAGTTCTATACCGTTTACAAAAACGTTTTGTAGTATTAATGAAACCCTAATGGTATTTTTCATAGAAATTTTGTAAATTTTACAAATCCCTTTTCGCTTAAAATAAAACTTTTTTTATAAGGTTAATAAAATTTATGTAAATTTAACAACAAATTAATTGTTAATTCAGTAAACTATTTTCATTGTAACAATGGTCACATTTTTAACCTACTGTTGGGTGTTGGATAGTTTCTTTTAAATAATTGCAAGGCATTAAAACAAATATTAATTATAATAAGAAAATTAACTTATATTATATGATGTACAAAATAAAAAAAAATATGAACTCACTTTTTAAACAACAAGTCTATAGTTTATAGAATAGACCTAAAATATTTCTTTTAGAAAACGTCGAAATTTTAATTTTCTTACTGATCTTTGTGATATTTTTATCATGCTAAATTTTACCACACTTCACTCGCACAAGTGAAATCAATAAGATTATAACACAGACGGATTATAAAGTTATGTTCACCAAGGAGAGCGCTGGCCCTTTCCCCCTCTTTTTAAGGGAAATAACAAAAATTACCATTGCAAAACAATAGTAAATATTAAAAAAGTCTTTTTATAGCAATCAAATATTTTTGTTATTGTTCCGAACAAAGATTTTCTAACTGAAATAAAATTAATTTGAATTACAACGATAGTAATTTAAAAAAGACAAATAGGCCATAGTAAAATGAACAAATTTTAGTAAATAGCAATAAGAAATACTTTATGTTTATAAACATATAAATATTAAATCTTTGTCGAACTTAAAATGTTTTTGTTAAATCTATAGAACTTTGTGTGTGAATTGCGCTTAAAGTAATGCGCAGTTGTTATAGTTAAATTATTTTACTATAAGTTCGACAAAGATTTAATATTTATATGTTTATAAACATAAAGTATTTCTTATTGCCATGACAATATGATAACAACTATTACTTTGTTGGATGAACATTTTTTTTTTATAAAAGCTCAACATTGCTGCTTCCTTATAGTAAATGAGAATTTTATTAACAGTAAAAAAAGTTTATTCTGTAAATAAAAATAATCTCATTACTTTGACAAATATTAGGTTTTTCTCCCAATAAGAAACTGAAAATTTAATAAAAAAAGGTACCTTAGGTGGTACATTTCTTTATAGCCATTACAATTTTAAATTTAAGTTAAATAACATTATTTTATTAATCGCTTACAAACTTAGTTTCATTATCAGTGCATGCACATTTTTCTGAGTGTATAAAACGCATCCAAAGAGCCCATACCATCCAATTGAGAAACATCCTGCGTTTCAAAAAAGTTTTATGTTCCTTCCTTTATATTAATTTCTCCAATGCCCATATCATTCAATGAATTGCATATCCTTAATATCCTTATTGAATGAGTACGTCCCGTAGCTAACGTAACGTAAAAAACATCCAAGTGATTTATACGTTCGCGATGGACAGCATTTCGATTGACCCTCTTGTCGACGATAAAAATAACAGAGAGAGTTTTTTATGCGGACGCGCCCCCAATTTGATGCCACGTTTTCCTAGATGAATGAAAAAACGGCTACCCCGAAAATTAAGCCGGATTAAAAGGACTAAAGACCGGGAACAGGAAAAATAAATAAGGATGGACTAGACAGAAAAAAGTCAATCTCGAGTAAGTAGGCTATAAATTTTGTTGATTCGGTGAATGAGAAGAAAACATAAAAAATTAGTTTTGGGTTTAATCGAGCTTTTTAAAAAAGATCCCAAGTGGCACAACTGGTTTAATTAACGTTAAATTTACGTTATGCCTGGTTAATTCATTTAACGTTTAACCAAAATTGAATATGGTTATGTATATCTATAGATTATACTTACAGATTCTAAAAATATATATCAATTAATATCTTAAAGAGATAGTTTTAAGGGAAAAACCAATGGGACATTTTTTTTCTGGTAAAATACATAATACTTCATTATTTTAAATGCGCTTAAAAAAATAAAAAATAAAGAAATTAAAAATAAAAAAATATTTTTGTTTGTTTATTTTTACTTTATTTTGCTGGAAATTGATTTAAAATTTTAGGATGCTTTTAGTCATTCACTGTTAAAAATTACTACATTACTACATTTTTACTAAGCAGTTGCATAGTAAAATTACAAAAGGTTGTAATGTATTGCAATTTTAATACGCATTTGTTGTAATTTTACATTTTGTTGTAGCTAAAGTACTAAACAGGTTCCAATTTTACAATGTTTTTGTTTTTGTCAGATACTTATAGTAATTTTACAATTCTGTATTGTAGAATTGAACTTGAAATTTTGTAAAATTTATATACATATTCGGAATTTAATTTTACTGAGATAATCAATAAAATTACTAACCAAAATTTGCTATTTGAATTACAATAAGTGTTTGAAAATATACAAATCAGTATTTATTTTATACAACTTCTGTTTGCATTTTTACTAGGTATATATCATTTTAATCATGTACACTGTTAAATTTTTTTTTTAAATTACAACTGTTTTGCAAAACAAAGGATGAGTAAAATTACAAATCAGTGCACATACATGTATACCAATACAAAATTATAATACAATTTGAGTAATCTTCCAAGACCTGTTGGGAAATCTACCCAAGTAACACTAGTACGTTTATACGACGTTTAATAGACGTGCTTGCGATGGTCTAAGGATGGTAGTATTGGCCAATTTGAACGACATAATTTAGACATCTAAGTGTCCGTCTAATACACGTATAATAAATAATTTCAAACTAGGTCAATAAAACATATATAGGTAGACATAATTTTAATAATGTATTAAAAGAAGTCTTATAAATGTATAATAAAATATGTTTTATATATGCTTAACTATATATCACATTTAAATACTTAACGCCTTATTTTTATCCATATTTTTATATAAAATATACATCTATTATTTTATAGTTAATAGATCATTGTTATACTACGACTATTTTTTATGTCTAAAAAACATTTGATAATATTCATCATTTTTTCAGATAAATAAAATGTTTTATTTATTTTAGTAAAAAGACAACTAATATTGATAAAACTTTTTATGTAAAAAAAACGTTATTGCATGGACTAGCTTTTAACATAGCAAAATCGACATCTAAATGGCGTGGTTAAAAATACGTTGTTTAAATATCTTTTAATATAGTAATTAAAAATATCTATTTAAAGATATAAATAAAATGATACAGTATAGATACTTACCTACATACTTAATAGCTTTCTTAAAGACGTAGTTTAAAATATATCCTTTGTATATCTTTTAATAAATTATTTAAAAATATCTATTTGTAACCATAAAATTTCTATCTAACAAGCTATCATATTATTATGTTTTATTAAGATATTTATTAAAGGCCACAATATTTTGTTTTTAAATTAGTTTTTTTTAGCTTTATTTCCTTAAAGATAAAATAGGTGCTTCATATATTTGCAAAAATTTTTTATATATAACTTTAAAAAAATCTTAGTTAACTTTTATAACAGATAATTAATAGTTGACAAAGACAAAAGACAACCCTTAATCAATGGTTATATAATAAGCAGATAATTTAAAAAGTGAAATACAAATTTACACTTTATCTGTTATAAAAATTAACAAATAGTTTTTAATTTGTATGAAACACTTAGTTTTATCTTCTAAAAAATATGGCTAATAAAGCTACCTTAAAAACAATACATTGTGGCCTTGATTAAATATCCTAAAAAAACGTATTATTTTACAAAAAAAAAAACAGAATAAATATTTTTAAAAATAGATATGTATACGATTTATTGTGAGAGGTGAAAATAAACAAAAAAGAACAATTTACTTATAAAACAAAAAAAATTATTTATTATCACATATATATTAAATACATTTAAAAAAATTAAAACATATTTGTACAAATTGGTACTAAAAAGTTAAAAAAAAATTGTTTACATATATTCTAGGCGGCTAGGCGCTATAATGTCCAAAAAAAGTAAAACAAAACCGAAGTTGTTTGATGAAAATACTTGCACCTACACTCTTAGAAAAGACCTGGTATTTGTAACTAACTTATTATCGTTGGGGTAAAACTGTTGCAGAAAATAAAATTTTTTGTTTTTTGTAATCAGTACCTTTATATGTGTAACTGCTTGCATCATTACCTGAAAAGATTTAGTTTTGTTGTTGAGTATTATTTACTGCAAAAAGGCGATTAAGCTATTTTAACTGAAACTTTGTGTTGGCTATAGCCTATAGATAGCCTATAGAAGTATTGACAACATTATCTCAAAAAAATCATTTCGGCGGTAAAATGTTTTTGTTGGACCAAATATTTAAGTAATATTCTTAACTGACTGAAATTAGTCCGTGGAACTAACGGTTCGGTTGTATAAACTATGCGTCACTTTTCACACAGCTAAGACACCAGCGGTGTGAAACAAAGTGTCAGTTGGGGATGTTGTCTCTGTAGGTTAATGCAACTGCAAACTTTGTGCATTTCGCGCGCGATTTGTCCAGCCCGGCGCGTGCTTTACTTTTAACCTGTAAACAAACGGTGTTGCACGGCGTCCAGACTTCGGTGGTGTTTGTTCTTTTGTATTTGTGTATCAGCTCGTGTGTAGTGTATATTTTAGGTAAGAAACTAGTTTATTACAATTAGTCATTTGCCCCTGTAAATTCAGTGGCGACATACTTTTTAACTATTCATATATATAAGAATATATTCTTATGTGTTGGTTACTTATAGATATCTCGAACAAATAATATGGACTGAAGTAGCAGATTTATTAGGAACAAGGGGGTTTACCTGAATTGGTTCCAGTTTTTAAAGGTTAGGTATTATTATTGAACTCCTTTAATTACACTATTGTAGTTTTGGGGTCCGAAAAAAAATCCAAAAATGTGAAAATGCCATTCCGACTGAAAATGGCCTCCTGAATCCAATGGTGCCCACCAAAAGTCTCCATCACGTCGAAATTTCGAGAATTTTTTGTTTTGTTTTGTTACAGCTCAAGTCGCATTTTTGGTATAGGGCCTATACTATAGGCACTCACACTCAAAATTAATCGAATGCTTACCCCTGTTATCATGCAAGTATGTTACGTTGTACCTAAGAATTATTGTTAAGTTGTTAAACAAAGGCTTGCACTTCACGTAAACATCACGGTTTACTGAAGAAGTATAGTCAAATTTCATCTTAATGTACCTATCTGTGTATATTTACCAAAGAATCGTTTTTGTTTTATTGTTAAAATATTTATAAATGTTTTCTTAGAGTAATAATTAATTTTTGTTATAATGTTTAAACCAAAATTTGGTGTTTTCAGTTATATTGTTATTTTTTAATTTATAATAAATATTTATAAAACGAACGGGCATGAATTTCCTTTCTCTATTTTTTATAATATTTACACAAAAAGTGTTATATTTACTAAGCAGGTATGTACTGTGGAATATTACCAATTTGTTGTTGCTACTAATGCAAGCATTTAATATTAAATATAACTTAGTTACAGTACAAAACAAATTTATATTATATCAACTATTAAATTCTTTAAATGTACCTTTTTTCATGTAATTTCAATTAAAAAGTAAATTCCTGCATGATACAATGTTTGTTGCGATAAATAGCAAGTGCAGTTGTTACAACTTAGACGCTGCTAAAATGACAGACTAATGTGATTGCATTAAATATCAATTATTTGTATGAAAAAAAAACTAATTTCGATGCACTTAAACTTGTTGTTTGGAGCTACCAATATTGGCTGTTCCGACAACAAACTGTAAAAACAAATTTGTATTAGTTCCCACAACATATTTTTTTGTTGTGCCTATTTTCACTAATAAAATTGGTTCTGGGAACTAAATTTTCATTGCAAATACCAGGTCTTTTCTAAGAGTGTACATAAAAGCATTTTTTGACTCTTGTGAATATGGCCTTTAGGACCGGCAGTTCATAGTGCCACCTTTTGAAAAATAAAACGTTTTTCATCATAATCAAATCGCTGTCAAGGTTGTATGAATTAAGTCGGCAAGAAATTAAATTAATCAAACAGTTTAAAATTTCAGGCAACTGTTTTAAATTGCACAAAAATTATAATATGCAATTTGCGAGAATTTTGGAAGAGGGGAGAAAGAGTTTTTTGAGCAATTTCGAACATAAAATCAAGAGTTTTGTTCAAAAAACTCTTTCTGCATTTTTTAAATTTTTTGGGCAAACTTTAAACAGTTTGATTGTTTTTTGGAAATCGGAAAACTTTCGCTGACTGAATTAATACAATCCTTTCACCTAGAATTAAAGTCAAACCGAAAGCATTAGCGGTTTATTTATGATGGAAAACGTTTTATTTTTTAAAGTGTCACACTATGAATTGCAGGCCTTAAAGGCCTTATTCACAAGAGTCAAAAATTGCTTGTTTGGTTAGAAACTTTCATCAAACCACTTCGCCTAGTGGTTTGACAAATTTTAACTCTTTGGACTCATAGAATAATATAAAAAACATTAAAAAATAGGTACCTACTTGTTAAAAAAATAATATTATCTTAAAGTTTTCTGAACTGCAAAATAAAAAAAAACATAAATAAACATAAACATAAATATATTTCAAAAAAATAAAAACATATTTGTAAGAATTTGTACCAAAAAGTTCAGAAAAACTTTTAAATATAACTACATTAAAAAATAGGTACCTACTTGTTAAAAAATATATAATTATTTTTTATTGTTATAATTGTAGCGTTGCGGGGCTAATCTTAGCCAGTCTTGCATCCCTCTAATAATATTTGTCACATTTAAGTCTGTCGGTTTTTCTACTTCAAAGGCCATGAATACAGCATCTTAAAAAAACTTTACTTAATTTTCAAATTATTTCATTTAAAATACTTTTGAATAAAAGCAAAAATAAATAAACACTCTTGTAGTAAAGTAAATCCATATTCCTTAAGGGTGGTTAGAAAAAGCAATGAAAAAATTCTTAAACAATATTTTATTTTATATTTATGAGTTATTTATTAAATTATTAATTGTCTTGTTTTTTATTACTTATGGCCTGAAATGTTTAAAATTTTTAGCAGCATTTTTTAAACCCAGCATAAATCATAAACATGGGTTTTATAAAAAACTAACTATTTTTATTTTGTTTAATTAAAAAAATGGTCAATTGGTCATATTATTTTTATTTACATATTTGATTGTTTTAATTATAACAATTAATTAATTATAATAATTATTACGTTTTCATAATTAGGTATGGTAATTAAATATTGGGCATAATGTTTAAATTCTTTATTTAAAATAGTAATAAATATTATTAATCGAATAATCGATTAATAATCGATTAATCGATTATTTTGCCCACCCCTACTTACGTATAGATGAGATTTAGATGATGCTATTTAACGCTATTCAACAACCTTATTAACAAACGACTACCGAATTAGTACTGAACACAGAGAAGAACCATGATACTAAGATATTATGTTGTGTAAAGTAACTGTTTTTTATTTGTATTATTAAAGGGAACAATTAAAAACGGACATTATGCTGTGTAAAATTACTGTTATTTATAAGGTAATAATTAAATAAAGATATAATGTTATGTAAAAATACTGTTTTTATTAAGTATACTTAAATAATTTTCAGTAGAAACAACGAAACGTTCAAATTAAAAGGTAAATTCCTATATACATACCAACCTCAAGGTTTGTCACGTAGTGACGCCATGCGCGCTACTGTCTAAAATTGTTGTCTTAGTATTATTATTATACCGCGGAACTTTTCCCGCGATGACGTCAAAATGTTTACAAAAATCAGAGTTAAAAAAGTAAACACTTATCTTTATACATGTGCAAAAAATAAGTATAAAATCACAATATAATCATTTTTATGTAATCGCTGGAAAACTGCGCTATAATTATTATTAACTATTAAAATTAAATTTCAAATGCATAAAAAATTAAACTTCCTTTTTAAAAGTACTTACTTATAGATGAGATTTAGATGATGCTATTCGACGCTATTTAACAACGTCATTAACGAACGACTACCAAATTAGAACTGAACACAGAGCACACTCTGTGACAGATGAGAACAAAGTGGGAGGTAGATTGCCTGATTGGTCGTACAAATTTATCTCTTTCTACTAATGTGAGTTTGTATGAGTCTTTCTCACTCTAATTTCTCGGTTCCCATCATACAGGGCCACGAGTTTAAAACTCTGAATTCAATTTATTAATTAGCGGTAATGCAGGAAGACGGAGCTTATAAAATTCAAAGACGTTTGTGAATCACCAATTTATGCTTCGATTCGCCATTTTACTTAATACGCAACAACAGTTATTCACGCTTGTTTTGGTTTATTCTGAAAAGTTTTTAGATTAAACTGTTACAATATACGTATTTTTGGTTTACTCTGTTGTACTAAATTTTATATTGAAAAATGGCAAAGACTGTGACAGGGCTGGCAGACCAGTCTTAAGCCTGATTTATAGATTGCCTTCCTTCCTTCCTTCCTTCCTCCCGTAAAATATGAACAATTTGAAAATCGTAGTGCCATTTATAGATTACGGGAATCTATAAACTGCACAACGGTTTTTGTATTGTTCATCTTTTACGTGAGGAAGAGAGGAAGGAAGGAAGGCAATCTATAAATCAGGCTTTATGGTTAGGTACTGCAACATTTTGTAGATTAATAAAAAATGGTAGAAATGATAAAACAAATAATATTTTTAAATTAAAAAATAAAATACTTAACTGATGGAACCATATCTAAAATAAATATTTATTTACAATTTTTTTTTTATTTTTAAGCAGTAGACCTGTCAACACTGCACTCTTCTGTTCACACCCACAGATACTTTACACATTATAATTATTCTTATCTTTTATAAATAAGAAGAATAAACATAATAATGCAAAAGAAAAGTGAGAGAAAATTATAAATTTTCAATTCAAAGGCATGTTTCTGAATATTTTCTATAATAAGATGTTTTTTAGATTAACTTCAATGATTGAAGTTCAATCCAATTTGTTTTTATTTTTTTGCAATAATAGTTTAATTTTTTTTGGTTATGTGAGTAAAAGCACTTAAAATGGCAATAAAAAGTAAAATTTAGAAAAAATATTTTTTTTCTATTTTTTAGGCAATAATTTCCGCTTGGTATTAAAGAAACTCTAGGTGTAGATGCTTTTTAGATTAATTATTTTTCTTTATATTTGATTCATCATTTTTTAAAATTTTTGTTTTTATAATATATAATTGCAATAAAATAAGAAACCTATACATTTTTGACTATATTCGTTATCAATTACCTTGGTAAATCTAAAAATGTACTATAATTAGATACTTTTAAGTCTATCTCCTAATTATCATTTTAAATTAATTCTATTAATCAGCCATTACATTCTTTATTATTTTTTTATTAAGAAGATTAAAAATGGTATTTTGAATTAAACTTGTAAAGTAAAGAAAATAAAAATATTTTATTATTTTTATATTATTTATTTACATAATATGGGTAGCTAATTTTTATTTATTGGCAAGTCAAATAATAATACTTAAAATATTACATAATTTAACACTCACTATATATTATAAAAGACGACAACATGTTTTCTAATTGCAGTCTACACATGTAATTATTTGGTTTTTGTACAACAAAAATATATTTTTAATGCCAATTATTGTAAGACTACAGAATGTCTACCATTATACATCAATTAGGTCAATCAAAATATTTAAAATCTAAAGTATTACATAAAATTGACCTCTAAAAACAAAGACTTTTAGTTTATTCAAAATATAATACCTTTTTTACTAATACCACATAATTTAATAATCATATTGTTTAAAAAATAACAGACATTTATTTTTATAAATTTTTTATATGTATATGTGTTAACCTCTTTAGGATGTCCACAATCTGACCTATTATTTATCTCTTTAAAGAGGAAATGTGTAAAAATGATAATCTAATTTACATCAATTTATTTACTTCTTAAATTTGTAAATATATTAACGTTTTATTTTTATCAATTTTTTTAAATATGTATATAATATTAATTATTTTTTAGTCTATATAATTATTCCATAAGATATCATATTTATTAAGTCTAATAGACATACTAACAATAAATGTATATTTTACGAGCCCAAATATAGCCTAAATGACGTAAATTAGACAAACTCTAAATAAAATTTTCAAAAAGACATATTTTATACATTGGCTTTTATTTATAGACGCTTTTGGACGGTTTATGACGTTTAATTTATGTGATTTAGATGGACCAGTGTTACTTGGGTACTGAGATAAGTTGTAATTTTACAATCTATATATAGATTGTATTGATATATGTATAAATCCTACACGCATTGTAATTTTACTAAACAGTTTGACAGTTTCTAATAAAAAGCATCTCAGATTTACATTAATTAAAAATTTACTATAATGTTATGTAAAATGCATAATATGTACCGATTGCGGCAATCACGTGATGTTCTTACATCTCGCCTCGGTTGACTTAGGTGCATGTCCATGGACATTATATAAACTCGGGTGTCTTTCGTTTTTGGTGTGTTCCAATAGCCCAAATTGCCCGACATTGCAATGATAAGACCCAAAATAGGTATATCTGTCTAGCTGTCTGTCGGCATTTGAAATTGGTGAAACGCACTTAAAACAAAAACTGGCGAGGTTAAGGTCCAATTTTTTTAAAATCCTTACAGTAATGGGTCTTAAAAGTTTCTTGGAGAAACTAAGAAAATTGCCGGTTTTTTTTTCGTAGTATAATTACAAAATATTCGTAAATTACTAAATATTTTTAGTGTAATTTGTTGTACAAAATAACAATATTTGTATTGTAATATTGCGAAACGAATTTTCTTCAGTTAAGTAAAATTGTAAAATATATTTTGTAATTTTCTTAAACTGAGTTAAAATGAATTTTATAGTATAATTATTTTATTTATTTTATTTTACACTATAGCTAGCAAAACAGTTCTTCAGAATTGGTACCTACCGCTAAGTCTATGTTAATTTGAATTAATTCTTCCATTCTTCTATTCCATTATTTAATCCTTTTTTTAATTAGCATTTATAACAATACACCATTTTAAAATTACTATATATATTTAGTATTTTTTTAGCAAAATTACAATACCTGTATAATAATGTTAGTGAACAAATTTTTAATAAATGCTTTGTGAATTTCAACAAACGTTTTGTGATTTTCCCAAATTGAGTTGTAATGAATCGCGTAGTGAATTTACTAAACTGAGTTTTATTATTACTTTATTGTGTTGGGTATATAACCAATATAAATTAACCTGCAAGTTTATGTAAACCATTTGGTTATTTTATTGTATTTAATTTAACTATAATAGTTTATAGTAAACTTAAAAATTGTTAATGGTTAAAAAACAAGTTTAAAATAACGTTATTTTACTTAGATTATGGTTAATTTACTTATTTAACCAGTAAAATCGGTATAATTTGTAAGAATATTCTTGATTTAAAGTACCTATTGTAATTCAAACAAAACTGTTCCGAATTTTATAAAACTTGTAAGGTTTACTAAGAAAACAACGATCTTTCAAACGCTTTAAACATTTTTTTTGTCAAAAAATCACCAAGCCCACAAACATAAAGAATCTTCGTGCTAATTTATTATCAAGTGGTACATCCTACAATCTTCAACAATATCTCCAAATTTCCCGAACGTATTCACATTTAAGTGCTCTAAAAATTTAATATACGCCTCCTATCACGTGTTTGTTTGTCAAAATGCATTTTTTCATTCATAAATTCAACCACCAAACGTCCGATTGAATTTGCTGCACTCGCCAGAACTCACAATGCGCACAAAAGGCCACCCACATCAACTCTTGGACACTTTTGAGCCCTGAATGGTGTCAAATTATGGATGTAAGAATGGCAATTTGTTTGTGTGCAAACTTTGATTCAAGAATTATTTGTATGAGCCCAATTTACGAAAATCATAACAAATCAAGTCTCCAAATTTAAAAAGAGTTTTATACACTGTTATAAAAATCAGATTTGTAAGTTTGCAAACTCACATGTGAGTTTGTAATTCTTTAATTTGATTTTGAAAAATTTTAACATATTTTTTTGTAGAAAACCACGGTTTGTAATTATTTTACCTGAAGTTTTGTAAAGGTAAGTATTTTGAGTGTTTATGATATTTACCAGAAATATGTTATTTTTGTTATTTGTATTCCTTATTTAACGAGTGTACGAAGTGCGATGTATCCGAAAAAAGATGCCATCACTGGTTTTAAACTGAAATTAGGGGATACAGTGAAGTGGGTCAAAGTTACGAAATACATCAGTAAGTGTTGCAGTAGTACTGATAATTATATTTTACCAAACTTCTTTATAATTTGATGATTTCACAATGGTGTGTTATTTAATTGTATATATATTATTTTTGTGTTCATTTATGTAGGTATGTGGTAATTTTTTTGTTTATGTAATAAAAATGCTTTTCCTTTAGTTCCCAATTTCCAACAAATACACAGTAAAAAAATTATATATGTATATAATTTTTTTTAACATTTTCAACAAGATTTTGAGTTGGGAGCGAAAAAATAAAAATAGTCGTGAAAAAAAGCACCCTAATACATATTATGTATTAGGGTGCTTTTTTCACGACTATTTTTATTTTTTCGCTCCCAACTCAAAATCCCTGAAAATTTGAGCCCTTAATATTAACTCAAAGTACTCGACCAAAGCGTATAAAGATTTCCCATTTAAAATACACGTAAACTTTGATTATTTTTTTTAAATATCTATATCTCTGCCGCATTTTATGCTATTGGATGGTACGGGTCACTAAATCTTATTTTATTGAAAAATTATCATATTTTTGAAGTGACTGGATTCTTTGAAAAAATGTAAAGAACAAACTTGTATACATATCTATAGAAAATTTAATTTTCTTTAAAAAAGGTCCTATCAGTTGATTCGCTAAGATTGATATTTGTTGACAATTTATGAAATTTTTAGGATTTTCGTACCAAACTTTTTATAAATGATGATTTTCAATTGTCTATCAGTACAATTTCATCTAATGACGTTTTTTCTACAGTCGGGATATTAGAGAAAAATAAATAACTTAAACAATCAAGCATAATTATTAATAACATCTCGTTTTAACTCGACAGTCATCTTGAAAACAATGCAAGTGACGAAGTTGTGGTGAATGCACGTATAGTTCCAGTCAAAATTTCAGTACTGTGGTGAGTAGTTATTTTCTTACGTATATTTCATTGTAATTTATATAAGGCTAAATGTGATTTGTTGATAAGTAGCATCCACTAATAAAAAAATATCAGTAAAATACTTAATTCCAAATTATAATCTCAAATTTGTATCCCATTCATCAGTATTGTGTCGTAAGTTCCATGTTCGATGTTTCGGTTATCTTTTTTTCTTCAATTTAAATTCTGCTTGCGCAGAACTTGTTTATTTAATGTCATTATAAACTCATATAAATTTGGTGTGGGTCCCATATCTAATAATTGAGATATCGGTATACCCAAAATCCACCAGCCGCCACTGATGTGTGGTATTATTTGATTTTAAGATATTTAATGTATAATATGCTCAAAGTTGCAATAAATGTTATATTTTCCAATAAATTATGTATTTAATTAGTACCCTGGTATACTCGTCACTAACCTTGCATTAAAGTTTAGAAAATAAGGATATTTCAGAAACTGTTTGAAAAAGTGACTGGCCAGGTCTGGAACAGTATATTTATTATATTATCTATGTTCTCATAACAAAATACTGTTTAATTTATTTCGAAAACTATATAAACAAAATGAGGTCAAAACTTGCCCAACTTTTGTAGAATCACCCATATATCATTTATAAACACTAGGAAGTTTATGTAAATTTTTACATTTTTAACACAAATTTTATAAATTTTTGTAACTGGGTCTACAAAAAGGTTTGTAAAAATAAGGTCCTTATTGAAAATTACTAGAATTATGGTTGAACTATTGATATAGGATTTTGTTATTAAATCTACAAAATGTTTGTTATCATTAAAAACTACTTATTCAATTAGTTAACAGATTACAGTTGGTTGTAAACTTAACATAAAGTTATGTGGAACTGAATTAACATAAAATTTGGTTAATATTTGGTTAAAATTAACAAATATTTACGGTGTACCAGATTTGCTTTACTTAAAAAAACAAATTTTATAACAATCGGAATGTTTTTATAGTAACTACAGATGCTGCATGTGAAATCTTTTTTTTCAATATATTTTACAACAACCAAATAAATACTTTGTAACTTAAATAATACTTGTTGATGTATATAAAATTGTATCTGTAAAAACAATCTTTTTGAAAATGTCAACCCCAAAGTCGTATTTTTATCGGTGTACCCTTGACACGTGATCAAAAATTCACAAAAATATTTGTGCGAAAAAATATCTAATCGCGACGAAATATCTAATCAAAAAATATAACATATACCTAATTCATTTATTTTTATTATCAAACAAATCAATTTAATTGTCAAAGCCCACTCAAAAAATGTCCATAGATTAGTTCGTACGATTTTTAAAATTTTAACGTTATGTAAGATTTTATTATCTCTGCTAGCAACAAGTTGTGGAATCGATTGAATATTGCGATGCGATGGATTAATTGCTTTGCATGCGGAATTTGCTGCGGTTTGCCCGTGTCCGCACAGTTTAAAAGCTTCGTAATTGAGGTTTATTAAAGCAATACCAGCTTATCTATTTCCTGTATTTGATTTGATCAATGAATGGGGTAGTTAAATTTTTTCTGACCTATACTTTTTATGGTTTTATTCAAGGCGTTTTGTAATTTTAAACATTTCTGTGAAATCGGAATTTCAATTGAATTTACCGTTTTCGAGATATTTACAAAAAAAAATCTCCTAATTACGTCACTAGGCTATTGACAACGTTGCCAGCTTTTTCCATGCTTGCCAGTGTGTTTAGTTTAAGATTCTTACGATAGATGGCGCCACGTTTTAATATTTTAGTTTTAAAACCACTTGATCTATAATTTTAGTTGAGGAGAAGAAGAAGAAGAATTGATTTTTTGACGTTTCTTTTTTTCGGGTTGTTTTTTTTTAAATTTAGATTATTGAAAATCAATGTTATTGTTATGTTATTTGTAATTGATATTAGATAAGTGATTTATTAATAACGGACTCCAAAGCAGAGGAATCTTGTGGAATGGTTGGTTACATTGAACATTGGAGCTTTTAAACAAATAAAGTAAGTACCTATAATTATAATCATATTTTGTCGTAAATGCATTTCATTAGTATAATGCCTAGTTCTTTATATTCTTTTATATATATCTTGGACTCTAAAATATCAAACAGTTACCTCGCAATAAGGAAGATAGGTACTTAATGAATTTGGTGACCATCTTTCACTCAACTGACAGTGACAGTATTTGTACATAACCCAGTGTTGCCAACCTCAAAATAAAAATTATGGTACACATTTAGAAAAAATATGGTACATTATGGTACGCACCAAACAAATATTATGGCACAAATTATGGTACATTTTGGGACAAAAATTCAAGCAACTATAGTTGCCCATAGGCACTTTAAGAAAAGTCATATTTATTTTAACACAAACTTTTTTATAAAATAAAATAAATTAGGTATAAAAAAAAATAAACTTTGGTAAAAAAATAATAAATTATTTTAAACTAAATAAATTAACACTTATAATCAAAAATAATATTGCATTCATCACAGTCTTAATTATTGTATAAATTCTCTTTAGTAATGTATTTGCACATATTCTCTGAGGGCTCGAAATTTATATAATTTTTTTTTAAATTTTTTATACCGCTCGAAAAAATATTTTTTTAAAAACCATAGAGGTGAAAAACAAAAGATTGAATAGAAAAGAACGTAACAGTTATAACTGCTGCTAACCTAGAACATTTAATTTTCATAAACAGCTGTTTATGAAAATTTAATACTATACTGGCAGGACTGATCGCAACGTTGCCTAATTTATTTTCGGTGCAGAAGCCTGCTTAAAAATTATATTACTTAAATTATGTTAAAACAATATTGTAAAAAGAAATTATGGTATTATGGTACGCTAAAAAATAGAAGGTACAGACCTTTAAAATTATGGTACAAATACCATAATTATGGTACGGTTGGCAACACTGACATAACCTCTTCGGGTATTTTCTGACATAACCGAATGAAATCATTAACAAGACAACTTGACAACAGGGTAATTTTCAACCAATAGAAATCGTAGAATGTTGGTCACATGGCGAGGTTTGTGACGTCATAAAAATTTATATTTTTTGTAAATATCTCGAAAACGGTAAACTCAATTGAAATTCTGGGCTTAACGATTTATATTTTAGCCAAATCTGTATGGGTGCACGTCATCAATGCGTTATAATGACGTCAGCATTACCAACTTTGAATTCTAAAGTTACTGCCGTTAAATTTTTTTTTAAGGCGTAATTCTGATGTGTTATAAAAAATTATCAATCATTTGCTTGTTGTTTACCAAGAACTGTAACAATTTCGCTGTTTTAAAAGGTTTTTTTTAGGAAATTATGAAAATAAAACCATTCACTTTTTAATTTATGTGTGTGCCAGTTGCTAATTGCTTAAGGCTGGCACGCACCGTCATTTTATATTTGACGTTTTTTTTTGTAATATTCTGGTAATTTGGTATTTTTTTGTTATGCAAAACATGTAACATTACATGTAAATACACATGTAATAAACTCCGTGTCTTAAATAGGTCGTTCCATATCAAAAACATACACTGAAAAAAAATATTCTTTTATCAAATAAATTTATTTGATTCAAAACAATCTTTGTCTCATATATAACGAAGAGAATAAATTCTTTAAAATAGTATTTTCTTAATTCACGTTGATTTACTTCAAGAATCTTTTCTTAATGTAAGAAAATTAAAATTCTTTAAATAAAACTTTGATTGTTTAAAAGCAAGAATATATAATTTTTGAAATAAGGCAGCAATATTTACTTTATTCAAGAAAATGTATTTTCTTTAACCAAATAATTGGTTGTTTTAAAGCAAGAATATGTTCTTATAAAATAAATTAGTGGTATTCTTGAATAAAAAAGATACTTACTTAATTCAAGAATAAATTTTCTTAAAACGAAAACATGTGATATTGAAATATGGCAATAATTTTCTTAAATCAAAATGTTTTCTATATCCCAATATTTTTTTTATTAATATATACAAGATTTAAAATTGTATTTCATTGATTACAAATTAATATTTATTTTCAAACAATGCAAGAAGTATCGTTAAAAATAAAATGTATCTATAGATATATCCTAATTTTAGGCTACTTTTAGCAATGTTTCAAAAAATCTATCATTTTGTATTTTAAATCAATAAAATTTTAAATAATGATACGTCTATTAACTAAAAAATATTTATTTTAATAAAAAAAACATCTTTATATTCACTCCACCCAATATGAATCAAAATTAACCCCAAAGTGTGTAACAAAATTACTTCTAAAACAAAATCTTTTTAAATGTCATAAAATAAATTAAGTTTATTAACTTAAAATTATAGAGCCATACAAATCAGAGTGTTAAACACATCAGTTATTTTGGTCATCACTACAAAGCCTATTTATTTATGAATAAAATAATTTTAAGGCATCATTAATACTATTAGTAAATATTTAAACAATAAACCTACCAACCTACACGTAAATGCGACGCTAAATTTAAAAAAGGTGGTATCAATAACAACTTACTGTCTGTCCACTCTAAGTTGGCTGAACTAAGGAATTTTGTTGTTTAGATATTAAAGAATTGTCGTACTGTGTGCTTTTAAAACAGATTTTATATTATAAATAATACTGGTATATAATATGTACTAGTATTATTTATAATATAAAATCTGTTTTAAAAGCACACAGTACGACAATTCTTTAATATCTAAACTACAAAATTCCTTAGTTCCGCCAACTTAGAGTGGTACTTACCTTCAATTTTTTTATAATTTCCTTCGATGCTGACCACTCTTCTAATAATTTTTTTCTCACAAAGAGAAAAAAACGTATCGGCATCTTCACTCCTACACGATTTCAAAAATATGTATTCTTGGCAAAAAAATACTGTTTAACGTTACTGATAAACGAATACAAAAATTTAAGAATATCTATTTCTTAATATAAAAAAATTAAACAAATAAAAAAATAAGAATATCTTATTGTTGATATAAAAAAAATAAACAATTGTACCTATAGGTATATGGTATACCAAGAAACCAACTAAGATTTTCTTCAAGAATATTTAACATTTAGATTGAAACAAAAAATGTTTCTCGATTTTTATGTAAGAATGTCATATTCTCGCACGCAAAATCGTTGAAGAATGAAGCTCATTCTTAAACGATTTTTGGTAACATTTAGTTTTTAAGTATTGGTACCCCCAAAATGTCAAACTGATTAATAACCTCAAATTCATTACTTTTATTGAAAATGAAGCCTTTATTATTGTTTTGTAATATAAAGTTTGCTCCAACAATGCATTTTAATGCAAAATTTTAAGTTTAATGTGTAAAAGTGCAGTTCAGGTTGTACTTGTGCAGGATAACAAATATTGTCATTTTGTGTTGCCAACTGACATTTTGCGAGAAAAATCCCCTAACTAACAACGACCACAAAACAATTAAAAAAACCTAAATAAAAGTTAAAATCGAGAAAATAGTATAAATCACACGTTGCAGAAGGCTATTCTCGCACTCATTCGTTCGTCCACTCGCTCCTTCGTCGCTCGAGGCCAAATTTCGAATTCGTGCGAGAATATGTGGCCTTCTGCAACTTGTACTTTAATATACTATTCTTAATATTAGAATATTTCCAAAACTACAAAATTCTTTTTTAAAAAGTTAAATATTTTTAGTTGAAATATATACCTATTCTTATTTTAAAGCAAGTTGATTTGAATTAAAAAAATATTTTTAAGATGATAGGTGTTCTAAATATAAGAAATCATTTTTTTCTTTATTTCGTTTAAAATTGATTTAAAATACTTTTAAATTACCTTATTTTTGGAATAAAACAAATTATTAAAATTATGTATGTACATATGTTACTTACATGGAGCAGGAGTCTGTAGTTACTTACCGTTTAAAATATTGATCATGTTGAGTGAAATAAAACCATATTTTTAAATATTATTTTTTATTCAATAAATTATCAATTTGTACACGTAAAACAAACCTAATAGTGCAGCAGTTCGTTCTAATATAAACTCTATCCTATATACACATATACAATTCATACAACTCTAAAAATATATACAAATCTAACAGAAAAAAACCCTAAGAACGCCAATATGGCCCAAAATTACATAAGATCACATTCATTGACTAAAATTGTTAAAATTACTTTAGAAAAAATTACCACCATCTCGGCTGAGGGTAGAGTAAATGCGGGTGACCGGGGAGCATCATAGAGGTGGGAACTTGCAAGGAGTCCTGGGGTTTCGGCCCGCCGCTCAGGCACGGTTTCCCATCTCTAACCAACACTGGCACAGCGACGCGTCTCGGTGACGGCAAAGTCGAATTGTTCTGCTGATCGTGCAGCCCTTTCTCGTGCTGAGCCCTTTTGGTTTTGTATCTGTGATTTTGAAACCAAATTTTGACTTGCGTGGGCGTCAGCCGGATTATGGACGCCAAGTGTTCCCTTTCGGGCGCGCTTAGGTATCTTTGCTGCCTGAACCTCCTCTCCAACTCGTAGGTCTGTGCTTTCGAAAACAGAACTCTCCTTTTTCGCTTCTTGTGGCTGCCGCTTTGGCCATCCCCCTGATCTTCCTTCATGTCGTCTCCCATTTCGTCGTCGCCCTCGTTGTCAGACACGTTTTCAGATGGAGACGGGTCTGAACTTAGTTGAGGTTGAGGCATTACGTTGTCTTGTACGTTAATGGGGTCTACACTGGATCTTTCCGATATCGGTGGACTTGTGCTATCTGGACTCAATTGAGCGGGGTGGGTCATATGCATTGAGTGATTTTGAGGTATAACTGCAATAGAAAAACCAATGAAAATGGAATAGTGTAACCTAGACTGGGTCAAAAAAATTGACAATTTTTTTTTTGAAAAATATATCAAGAATGTCATTTAGAATGACAAAAAAAATTCGTGAAAATTTGTGCCCTTAATATTAATTTTAAGAGGTCTATCATCGCTATTTTTGATTTATAGTCATAATTTGATGTTTTACGTTAGAACTGTCAAAACATTAAAGTAAAAAAAAATCCTTTTCACTTATTTTTATATAAAATTAAATTCTCTACAAAAAAGGTCTGATTGAAAATTTTCGTCAGACGAGCCGTTTACGAGTAATTAAGCTTAATAAATCGATGTGTTTTTTCGATT
The DNA here is from genome assembly GCA_921294245.1 of Brassicogethes aeneus. Taxonomy (NCBI): domain Eukaryota; kingdom Metazoa; phylum Arthropoda; class Insecta; order Coleoptera; family Nitidulidae; genus Brassicogethes; species Brassicogethes aeneus. The sequence goes on from OV121138.1 coordinate 6,154,430, forward strand.
TGCCCTTTTTACTTTGAAATTTTGTAACTAATAAATCAATGAATATTTAAAAAACCTCACGTCAGATTCTTAAAGGAAATTTAATGTTCTACAAAAAAGGTCTCTTAACATTTTTGCCTATATTTAATTCTTCAAAAGTTATTCACATTAAAATCGAAGAAAAACTTAAAATTTCAATTTTTTCTTCGTGAATAACTTTTGAAGAATTAAATTTAGGCAAAAATGTTAAGAGACCTTTTTTGTAGAACATTAAATTTCCTTTAAGAATCCCACGTAAGCTTTATAAAATATTCATTGATTCATTAGTTTAAGGGCTCAAATTTTCACGATTTTTTTTTGTCATTCTGAATAACATTCTCGATATATTTTTCAAAAAAAAAATAGTCAATTTTTTTGGCCCAGTCTAGTGTAACCTATATCTAAAATTGTATTAAAGGTTCCCAATACAAAATTTGTTATTTCCTCATCTTCCACAAAATTTATTTGATTTTGATAAAAACTTCCATGGTATACTAAGAAAATACAAATCGCATAATCATTGGTATACCCTTAAACCCTTAGTATAATAAAAGCAAAAATCAATAAAATAATGTAACTGATATCCCTAATAAAATTTAAATTGATGTCCCCAACACAATAAAGGTTTTGTCAATGGTTATGTAAAATCACAGTTAAGGGGTGCGACAATTACAAAACGTTAAAAGACACATTAGGGGTGACACAAATCCCTCATTGGACCCCATCTCCAAGTCACGCCCTTCCAAAAAAACATCTGCTTTTACCAGCTGTATCATACAGTTATGTTTTTTTTTAATGTAATGGAGGATTCGCTTTGTTAAAAAGAACAGTTACATTTTCGAGATTTCAATGTTCTTTATCATGAATGTTTTTAATTTTTATCAAAAAAATTAAGAATGTAAAAATCTTGTAAACAAATAAACCTGTCTATATTATTTTTATAAATTGTATAATAGAGATATGATTTTTTGGGTCATGTATCTTCTTAAAACTAAATACCTATTTGTAATTGCCTCATATCAAATAAAATTCAATAATATAAATCAATATAAACAGTTATATAAATAAATTTTATCGAGATGATCTATATTTTTTCGATCAAATAAATATTGTGAAATTGATTTATTATTTGCTTTAGCATTTTGACTTACCATTTTCACTTTGAGGCCAATGCTTGGGAAAGTAAGAAATCTCATGACTAGGGTAAATATTGGTTACAGGACTGATTGGTTCTATGTCCTGATTGTTGGTATTCCTATCTAATTCGAGTATATCGCTAATGGCAAATCCTGCAGACGTTTTTTGACTACTTATCGGACTACCGTTCATTTTCATACTGTCCAGAAATCTGCAACAAAAATACATCATTTTATTACTGATATCAAAGCAATATTTTAGGGTAGGTACTCCGATGAAAATACAAATTTAAAAAGCGACTTAAAATGTATTTTTATCAGTAATAAATGGACATAAAAGAATTTTAGAAAAACTTGATGATCATTGATCCAAAAATTACAATAAAAAGGCAATAAATGCGGCGCACAGGTGCAGGATCCAAAAATGTTGTTTATATTGCTTGAACGTGACTTTTTCCGTTTTGTGCGGATTTACCTATTTATTGTCACCTGTATTAAATGGAAAAGGCCAATAGTCAGGTTCTAACACCTCTTAGGTCACGCTTACTTGATTCACAATAAATAAAAGGGACACCTTAAATTGAGTACATCCGGCCTTAAAGGAATGCATATCTTGGTCAAATTGTGGAAAAAGAAAGGTATATTGTGAGAAAAAAATCTTAATATTTTTGTACCCCTAGTTTATTCGGCTTGTATCTTGGGAACCAAAAATGTTTGAAGGTCAAATTTTGGTAATTATTTTGTTTGATTTATTTTTTACAACATACCCAAATTTCACAATTTTTATTCTTCCAGTTTTTTAGTTACAGCGCTTTAAATTCTTAGCACCACGGTGCTAAAAATGGGTTAAGTTTGGGGGTCTTAAACTTAAACAAAAATTATGTGATTTTTACATGAACAATAAAAACAAACAAAAATATTCTATTTTCTATTTTTGATAAACTAAACCAATTTTATGTTATTTAAAGTGGTATTTTAACATGGTTGAACTTTTTTGTTTATTGAGTTAAACAAATCTGATTGAAATATTAAAAAGAGAATATTTTATTTGTAGGTAAATTATAGGGTTTTTATAAAAAAAAATAATAATAAATTTAATATTAATAAAGTGACATAAAGATGCTGATTTTTGTTAAACTTTATAGCTCTGTAACTTCTACACAAATCTTCTGATTGTAATAAAATTTTAAGGATATATAAACAAAAATATTCTCATTTAAAAAAGATAAACACTTGTAAATTCTTTAAACACAAAAAAGTTGTAACATAATTTTGAGGTAACCTCATTTCAAAAAAAAATTCTCTAGCCTTTTCTACTATTACTAACCCGGGTAAGGATCTAAGGGCGGGATTGCACCATCCTGGCAACAGCCCATGTGCCCATGGATGCAAAAGAAGCGGCGGCCAAGCTAATAGAGCAGCCGCAGCTGATGAATGGGTCATCGAAACGACGTCGGGCGAAGAAGTTGGAGTCATTTTGTTATCCTTATCCTTCCGATTCTCGGAGGTGGACTTCTTTGGGTCGTCAGTAGCCACTTTTAACGAAAAAACGTTCAACACTACACGTACAGTATACACACTACTACTAGAGATATATGCGAAGCACACTTGTACAACACGCGAGGCCTCAAGAGGTTCTGGAGAGTGCTGAAGAGCTACCCTCGAGTGAAGGGCACTTCTTTCGACCAATAGGAGGGCTTAGCCGGGGGGCGGAGCCACTTTAAACCAATCCCGGAGAGTTTGTATCGTATAACTAAGCACAATGTAAACCGAGGAGAGTGAGGGATTTTAATGTAAGTGCTCCGAGGTTTTTGTTATGTTAGTAAATTTTAACATGACAATGGCGGTTTTCGTTCAATAATACACGTAAGTGGACCAGACCAAAGGGTTAAGAGTACTTCCCAAATGCAAATACTCAAATCAAACAAGTACTTGATGACAAAAATACTGTACCATCTTTTGACTGTAAGAAAGGTGTATTTTTTGGTCTATATCTTGGGATCAAAAAAATTTTAAAAGGGCCAAATTTGTAAAAATCTAAAACAATATGAATTTTATAACATACTCAAATTTTAGATTTGTATAATTTTTAGTTTATGAGTTAAGTTGCTTTAAACACAACAACTTTTTAACCCCATGGTGCTACACAATTATTTGACTTCCAAAGTCTGTAGGTATCTTGGGAAGCAAAAATGTTAAAAGGTAAAAATTTGGAAACCATTTATATCAATATATGTTTTATAACAAATTTCAAATGGCATTCTTACTTTTGAAGATAGGTGGGTACCTATATTGATTTAAACATGTGATATGGATATAGGTAATTTGAAAGCACTTTTTCTTAAATATTGCGATGTTAGTACCTAAGCTCTTTTGGGTATACTTTTTGTTAAACCAAATAGATTTTTATAATTTTTGTATCAAAAACTTTTTATGTCATAATATTATGCTACCACAGTTTATATAGTAGACCATAGCTTTTGATACCTGCGTCAAAATAATTATCATATTGAGCAGGTATTTTCAAACTGCAGACAATTCTTTTGATTTTACTCCGGGTTTTTCCAAAATCCATTGTAAAGCAGCAATAACACTTGTTATAATAAGATAGACCAGCCACAGGGTATTAAAACCCTAGGCAATTATCATAATTATATTTAAATATTAAGCCCCAAACTCTGACTTCATCCGTGTTCGACAAATTTTATCCAATTCAATGAATTTCGGATTACTAATTATGTTCTTGAATTAGCACCGCGGTGCTAGGTGTGTTTTGCTTTAAAGCTCTAAAGATACACCGATAAAAATACGATTAATAGGTATTTAATTGCGTTTTGTAGGGGATCGTTTTATTCATATGATATCCAAATTTTATTCAAAAAAGTAATTTTCGCACAAGTTATAGAGCTTAACAGCTCTAGTCGTTTCGGAAAGTCTTTTGGAAAAATCAAGAATATGTTAACAATTGCGCCCATGATGAGTTAATATATATAATATCTCTAAAACCGTTCAAGATAGAAAAATTAAATTTTGAGAATTGATCAATTGCATAAAATGTCACCTGTCTTAAATAATTTTTCCTAAACAGGGCCCAAGATGAATCTTTTTCTCTAGGTGTGATTCCATTATTAATTTTTATGCCATCTAAGGTAATTACTCCCTATCTATGATGATGACCCACCCCTCATGGAAAATTTGAAATTGTTATTATATCTTATTGGCCAAAAAAAGTTTGATCAATTTCCAAAATTTCAAGTTTCTATCTTAAACGGTTTTGTAGATATTAAATAAAAACCATCTTCAGGGCTCCTCTTTCGGGGGCTCTAGCTCCCTTAGGAAGCATTTCTCGACCTATGTTTATAGGAATTTTTTTTTATTTTTGTACGTAGAATCCGTATTTCACTTTAATTATGGGACACCCTGTATATAAATAACTGTACAATATACATAATATGTATATTATACAGCCCAAGCAGCATTTTAAGTAAAGCGTAGTGCTTTGAGGCAATATTACTTAATTTAAGTAAATTTTGTTAAATTAACATTAAAAAAATACTTTGAAGTAAAATTAAAAAAAAAATTATTTAATAGGTTTTATTTATGTTATTTTTACCTATTTTAATAACCCTTAAGTTTCAACACTTTAAAGTATTATGAGGGACGTAATTTTTACGAAAGAAAAGTGTATTTCACCTAAAGGAAAATTTAACGGTAATTTTAACGTAAGAATTTTTACTTAATGGTAAACGTTACTCATAAGTCTTAATTTTACGATATTAAGACCACTTTATAACCGTAAATAATTCGTATTCGCCTGGTATTTTTTTAGTGTTATTAGTGGTAATAAATACTATTAATATTAACCCAAAAGGAAAAATATTTTAAAGTAAAAAATAAAACTTTAAGGGAATTTTTTTTTCAGGTCACCTTAATTTGTTTTTTAAGATGGAATCCATTACTTCTCTAAACATTTATAAAATATTTTTTCATACAAATTTTTCTGAAATATAATAAGGAAAGTTTTAGTTATTAAAAAATGATTAAAACTAAATGATTTTTAAAAGATTTTATAAAATTTTGTAGGTTTTAAGTTTTGTTGAATTTTTACCCAAGCAATAATTTTTCTTAAAACCGCAAAATATTTAGAGGGCATATAATTTTTAAGATGTATCGTGCCTATTTTTATCAATAAAATAATGTGCGTTCGAGTTTTAATGCAAAATATTATTAGTTTTGACAATTTAAGATATAATTTTTAATTTTACTCTAGGGTGGCCTTTATTACTTTGTAAAATAAACCTAAATTAAAAGAACAAAGAAATTACGAATGTCAATGTTTTAGAAAGAGAGAGCAAACAGTTAGTAATTATAGCGTTATTTTTACGTAAATTTGTGGTAGTATTTATATTGTTTTTATTATGTTATTCTCTTAGTAGATCAAAAAGGTTATTATATAGGTAAAATAACGAAATAAACCATTCCCCAAATTTGGTAATTTTTCGTATCTATGCCGTTATAAAACCGTTTTGGTTAACCGTAAAAAAATACTTTAAAGTTGACTTAGTAGTAAATTTGTAGTTATTTAAACTTAAAACGCTGCTTGGGAGAGTATAATATACTTGTATGTATTATAATAACTATAGTGATAAATACACGTTTTATTTAATGTCATCTATGAAAAAGTCAGTGAACATGACTTAATCTTTAAAACGTTTAATAATTTTCACAATAGTAAAGTGATTTTTGACAAATTTTTGGACCTCCAGCTTAGTTCTTCAACTTAAAAACTTATTATAACAAGATTAAAAACATATTATTCAAAAACCGTCAATCACATCGTATTTTTTAATCCCATATTAGCGGTGTTTTTAAAATGTTTTCTATGGGTACACGAAGCCTTTAGCGGCACCTAGATAAACTATTTACAATTTGAAGTGCTTGGGAGGGCCAGATCCTTAAAACTTGCACTGAATGGACCGGATCTTACTACAAACTTTACTACGGGCCGTCACGGGTGGTCCAAGAAAGGCGACATAAAGTCTGGCCTGGTCAGGTATATTCAGGAATTTCGACCTTTTCTGGCTTTACACAGGTGTCCAAAACTCCGTCTTGTTAGATTTTACAACGTCGGTTGTGATAATCAAACGTTTTTACGCCAAAATCAACCCTTGATAATTACAAAAAAACCATATATTTATAGACCAGGCTCTTAGCTCTAGTGCTAAACGTTCTTGCAAGATTGGATTTTTCGGCAAATCTATGTACCTAATAAAAAAGGTGTTCGGAATTGTATAGTAGACAGTAGGTAGTAGTAACTTCCGTTAATACAATAATAAAGTCAAATTCAATGAATACAAAAAACATTTAAATCGCTTTTCCCTGTTCCGTTTTATTTTGTTAAGGGTACGCTCTACAATAGCGTATTACGTTGTATAAGAGTTGGACATTATGGTTTGTAGCTTTTTTGTGTTTGAAGTTACGCATATTTCGATGGTAGTTTATGAAGGAGAGTGTTTTTGTTAGCGACTCTTTGAGATTTTATTATGATTGGTGTAAAATTGTGGAAATTACAGAGGTTTAAACTCATTTTGCCCAAAGTATTCTTTACTTTGAAGGTTTACAAAAATATCCAGATTATATTTAAATTTAAAGAGTAGATTAATAGAAATTTTCATTTCAACAACATTTTTTTTAAAATGAAAATTTCGAGTACTTTATAGATTCCAAATCAACCGTGAAAGATAAATTAATGAAAATTTCAGGATTTATTGATAAATATATTTGACCTACACTTTTATTTTGATTTGATCTTTCATAATTATATATAATAATATAGGTATACCTATAGGTAGATATTACAGCTCAAGTTCAAGATTTTTAACCGCAATTAATTATTTTTTACAATGTTTTAAAAGTCTAAAACCTATCCTCCGTGACGGTTACTCTTTCTAGGTCAACCTATATGTTTTCAAATATCTGAGGTTGTAAAAGCATACTAAAAATATGAGTTCACTAAGTACATTAAACACATCCAAAGCAATCGAATCAAAAATAAAAATTTACTAAAATTGATTCTATCCTCCGTGAATCTGTTTTTGCTTTAAATTTTATGCAACGGATGGCGCTTTAATCATTTTAAATAAGCAAAAACCTCTGTTTACGACATTATAGATGCATGTGATTCCTGAAGGTCAGTTAGAATTTATATGAAGATGAGAGTGTTGCTGTTTTATATTTCAAAAGTTTAAGTTCATTAATTTGCTGTTTAAAAACCTATCCACCGTGAAGTGTAATATTTCAGTAAGTAGATTTTTTTTATAAATATTTTATGTATGTACAATTGTATTTTTAAAAAATATTAAGGTGTCAGAAGATAAAATAACTTATTTTAAATATACAAAGATGTTTAAAAATTTCATACGAAATCCTATCATCCGTGAAGCTATCTTCCGTGAAGCTCTAATATTCAGAATGTATGATTTCTTAAAATTCTTGCATAAACAACCAAAAATAAAAAATAATATTGATTGAAGTGCTAACAATTTTTCTTGATTTTAAATTCTCTGAAACTTTTTCGAAAATATTCCGATTTGGATCTAATTTAGGATAAAAAATAACAATTTTGTTATGTTAAGAGTTCCAAGTGGTACTTACTGGTATCTATAGTCATCGTCCACCATATTCATGTAATCCGGAGGTATGAGGTGCCAGGTATTGTCCACAACTTGGTACTTAGTTTCATATTCTTCGTAGGGTGCCGTCGACATTTTACGAAAAAATCACGAACTATGCACTATTTTTTCTGAAGCACGAGCCGATCGAGAGTTTTATCGATAAATGCTGACAATTTGAGCCAGGTGCTTGTACCTATACTATTTTTTTATTTAGTTATATTTATACTAGCGATAAGATAAAATTGAACATTATTGACAGGTGATTATAATAAAAGCAATCTGTGGTAAATGATCGTTTTATTTTATTTGATAAGAAGACTTCTATTGTATAAATTTATTGAAAAAAAAAAGAATTTTTACTTTATTTTTTAAGTCTCTTGATTAATAAAATATCTAGTACGGACCTGAATTTTAATTAATTTTGTAATTGTGCATGCCCTTGGGTCGAAACCTCCTCGGCAATTCGTAATGCAGTTAGAGTAAAAATGGACCTGGCAACGTCGCGAACATAAAATGATATCAGAGCTGCCAACACCAAGTAAAAAACAACTAAATTGTTTCCTTTGTTCAATAATATTACCGATGTAACCTTGATATTAGCATTTCATTTTATTTGTGAAAAAACTACTTGTTTCATAAAAAGTGCCTTTACCACAAAATTTGTGGTATAGTCTTTATCGTTTTATAACACGTTTTAAAATGTTAAATTCAGTTAAATGTATGCTCGGCTATAATATGACCATTTTTCGCCTGGTTTTTAATGTAATATTGTATTATTTATGTAGTAATAAATTAAATATTTGTGTTACTTCTTGTTGCTGTTGGAACGAACCAGAAAAACAATTTTAAATTCGAAATTGGCAGTACTGCGGTTCCGTAGGGTCTAAGTTTAGAAGCAACGTTGCCAGAATACTTAAATAATTTAAAGGTATTTCCCCATGGTTTAGAATTATGTATTTTGATATGATAATAGAGATAAATGTATAAAGCCTGATTTATAGATTGCCTTCCTTCCTTCCTCTCGCAAAAGATAAACAATAGGAAAATCGTAGTGCCATTTATAGATTCCCTTACGGGAATCTATAAACATCACAACGGTTTTTGTATTGTTCATCTTTTACGTAAGGAAGGGAGGAAGGAAGGAAGGCAATCAATAAATCAGGCTTAAATGTTAATAATTATAAAGAAAACAAGTTGTTAGGGGTTCAGGTAATGGGTAAAATTAGATTTGATTTATAAAAAAAATTTGTCAATTTCTACATTTAGAGAAAATATTTTATTTCGTATAGATTAAATGTTTTGGTGTTAAACGGTTAATTTTAATACAAGTCTTTTAGGATAAAAACTTTTTAATTTGCCAAGCGGTACCACTAACGTTTGGTAGATTTTATTGTTTTTTTAACACAATAATTAATATTATTATTATTACTACGTTTTTTCCATGGTTTTTTCACCTATGGGTTTGCTTAGTAACTAACAAATAATATTATAGATAACTGTAATTTATTTTTTGGCGCCATCTATTTTTTAATAATGGAAGATTGTATTTATATTAGTAGAATACCTACTTTCTTTGTTGGTAAAAAATCAATAAAATGCAAAAAGGAAATCTGTACTTTTAAATTATAATTTTCAAATACCTACAAACAATTTTTTAAAAGTTTATTGCTTTGTTTTATAAAACGTATATTTTAAAATGCGCTTCATAACAATTCATTGCTTTATCATTAGTTGGACTGTGATTTCATTGTATTTATCTTACCAAAAGTGGATTAGATAAGATAAACCGCATCTTTCAACGCAAAAAATATATTGTTATCTACAATTTCGCTGACATTGGCAGAACGCAACTGCAAAACCATTTCTTACAACAACAATGTGTTTATAATTAAGCGAAACCACATGTAATAAATCGGTATTTCTAAGCAATTACGACCGAAGCGGCAACCTCGCCTCGAACACAACGCAACGAAATTGCAGAGCTGCCAGTTCGACGAACGATGGCGAACGCTGTTGTTTTGTTTTGTAAATAGAGTGCATGTTTTCGGTGTTTTGAACACGAAAATAAAACTTTGAGACGCGTTGAGCCGCTCAAAACAAACGTAACAAGGAACTTTATCAGTTGCTCAGTAGTTTAGTGTCAAAGACAATATGGAAGTTGTGTTACCGCCTTTGGAATTTACAGAATGTATAAGTGACAGCCCGTACTTTAGAGAAAATCTCCACAAACACGAAAGGGAGCTCGAGAAAACGAATCAGCACATCAAAAGGATTATAAAAGAAGTCAAAGATCTCATCGCGGCTGCCACACGTAAGACTATTGAACTTATCCCAATATCTAGACCATGTAGTTTTGTGATATCCTAATGAGCCTTTTAAAATTGTGGGGTTATTATTACGTTATTTTCCTTGCATGTTTTCTATTGATGTCTACGTCACTGTAATGTTAAATTTATCATTCAAAGCGCACAATTTATATGCTTTAATTCAAATTGTAAAGGGGACTCAATAAAAGTTTACAATACAATTGTGTCAAAGAATTTTAATGAACGTTGGGTCGTTTACAAACCTAAATACAACAAATTCTACATGTGTATTTTTTGATTCGTTTCAAAATGTTCTTACAATTTTTTTGTGTAGGTCAGTTATTACATCCTTGACATTTATTTTCTAATGTTATATTCCATTTTGTACAGTTATAATTGCCAATATATTATTATCCACAGGTAGGATTTTAATTGTTTTGCTACAAAACAAAATAGATCTATAATCTGCTGTTTTTTATCATGTAATACTACTTTCTACACACATGATAGCAGGTTTGTTTTTGATTAGGTAGCTTGGATTAATTAATACAGGATATGCAAACTGGGATACGATTTAATTATAGCTATTAAAGCTTTTTAGCAAAAATAGTGGTTTATATTACAAAAACGTGTAAAACTAAATTTAATAAAAACCTTATATTATAATAAACAAAGTAGGTACCTAGTTACTATAATTATAAAATTTAATCACATAATTTATTTACATCTACTCCTACATTGACAAGCTGTTACTTTATGGCGTTTTAGTCACGGGCTGAAGTTAACAACAGTGGCTTTAGGCCATTTTAGTAACGAGCTGAAGTTAGCTTTATTATAAATTGCGAAAAAGTGAGGTTAAATTCATCAAATGTCAAATATTTATGAATTTAAATTGGCTTTAAATTCTCATTTCTTTTCGTCGTGGATTAAATATAGTATGCAACTTGCTTCGCTCGTGCCCAATAAAACTCGTAGCTAAAATGACGTATATTAAACTTGATAGGTACTTCCATACTATTATAAAACTTTTATTATAGTATCATCATAGTATCATCTTACTCAATGATAGTATATTATGTATCAAGTTTGATAAACGCCATTTTAGACACGAATTTAATTTAGCGAGTGCTTAAATTAATGAGTGTCTAGAAAAGTTTATAAAACAGTTGCATACTATACTTTTTCTACGACAAATACTTATTATTATCTTAAAATGATTCAAATCAAATATTTGTATAGAGCGCCATCTATGAAACCATAGGGGAATCTGTCTTACCGTCAAATGTCAAATTTTTATTTGTTATAAACACAGATTATAAAGGTAATCGAAATGTAATCCTTGAAAATGGATTAACTAAAATGTTTATAGGGCACTTAACAATGGAGTCCGAGCCCTAATTTAAGTTCAGTACAATGTTCATATAAACTTTTCAAATATTAGCATTGAGAAACTACAAGAGAGGCACTTTATTTTAAAACTAATATCAACCCTTGACTAAAAACCTGTTGCTAACTTCAGCCCGTGACTGAAGCGCCATAAAGCCACAACTTCAATGTGTATTTAAAAGGTCACTTAGTGTCATGGAAACATGTACGATAAAGTTTTAAAGGTGGAAGTAGAAAAATTATATTATATTCGTGGCATGATACCTACCTAATTAAATTAAAATTAATGTATAATTCAAATTTGGAAGGAAGTTGAAAATAAATATTAACCACTTTTGTTGATAGTACAAAATTAACCAAAATTCGGTAAAAATAGAATATAGGCAAAAAAGTTTACAGGATGTACCAAAAATTGCGCACTTACCTACACCAAACTATTAAAGAAGTTTATTTTGAGAAATTGTATTTAATTTTCGAATAAAGTTTAAAAAATAAAAAGTTTGGATTTGTTTACATATTAGGTTTGTTCCTAATTTTGTTAATAATAATTTTTTTTTCAAATTTCAAATTTTTGTATTAATATTTTCTATAATATTTATATATTTTTGCAATATTTTATGTAATTAAATTCATATTTATAAATTATGTAATATTGATTTCCAATAATACGATTCTCTTTGTAATATAATAATTTCCCATATAAAAAAATAATTAAAAATTGTTTATAAAAAATATGATTTATAAAAAGTTTAAATAGAACTAAATAAATCAGTATTTTTAATTAATTTTAATCGATGTTATAAGATACTGTAATTAATAGGGGCGTTATGATATTAATTATAAGTACCTATCTCATTGAGATTAAAATTATCTAAATTTATTTGTTTTTGTTTTATAAATTTTAAATTAAAACTGCATTCTCGGTTATAAAATTATAAAAAATAGAATAAACTAAAATAACAAAAAATATAAAAAAGAAAATTACCTCAAATTCAATAAAAAACATAATAATATTACATTCTGTACCTATCAAGTTTAATAAACGCTATTTTAGTCACGAATTTTAATTAGGTACGAGCGAAGCTTGTGAGCGAGTGTTTATTAAAATGAGTGTCTAGAAAAGTTTATAAACGAGTTGCAAATTTTTTTACTACAAAGAATATTGTATTCCTAATTAATTTAAATATTTGTTTGGAGCGATATCTAAACAAAAATAGAGTAACCAAATTGGTGTTAGGAATCTGTTTTACCGCCTTCTTGCAGAGAATTACATTTCTACAACTTTTTCCTTTAAAATTTTTCGGTAAGACAAGCCATTCTCTTAATATTTTCAAAAATATGTAAAAAAAGTAACAAAAAAATTACTTTTAATTTTTAATGCATATAAACTTGGCGTTAAGAAACTACCTATTTAATAATCTTGTATTGGGATAATAAAATAATTTCCACATTTAGTATTATTTCACAAGAAAAAAAGTCACAACTTGTCGATGTAAATTTAAAATTATTTTTAAAGTATTTTTCATATGTTAGCAAAATATACACGTTTCACAAGACCCTTATTGATGCGAAAAAACATTCTCATATGAAACTTTTATTGTAATCAATTACCTACTTAACATAAACTTTTGTAATTCATACAAGTTGAACCAACTTAGTGCCCTCACGTCCCAAAAATAACAAAAGACAAACACAACAATAATTAATGTTAATTTTCCCTTAACGGTGTTAATAACGTCGCATGCATCTTCCGTTATGAATATCAATTACCTAGTCGGAGTGAAAGTTTTTTTTTTTATTATATTTTGTTTTTGGGCAAAGATTAATTGCACGCCTTTTGTTCGACATTTGGGCGTCAAAATTTGCATAATTATTTGCAAACTGCATTTACATGGAAGAATAGAAATCGCTACCCAATAATTATTACTTTAATAATTATTATACGCTATAAAGCTAAAACTAATTATTGCTAAAATGTTAAAACGTAGTAAATTCTTTAAAAACTGTTTTTGTCATTATTTCCATTATAAAGGAAAAGCTTTTTGGATACAAAAATAGATTTTGACTAGGTTGCAAAATATATCTGAGAAATTTTTTTGGAAAATATGCAAAAATACAAAATTTAGGAACCCTGTAATTCTATGCCTTCCATTAGCACTTAATAGGGCGTACTTTAAATAGGGTCGTAAAAAATTAGAACATCCGTTCTATTAAAAGAGAAGTTCTTAAGAACAACGTGTTTTCTTTTTAGGATTTTTTTTATTTATATAAAACCAAATTCAAGCACAATATTTAAGTTAAATATTCCATATTCGACTTATTTACTATTTCACGAAACATTTCGAAATACCATTTAATGGATACTTAAATCAATTAATTTTACGGTGACAATTGATTTTGTTTGTCGATATGTATTTTTTATCGCACAATTTCGTCACAATCCTATAACAATTGATTTGAAAATTTATTAGTCTAATTTTAGCAGTCCTTGAAATTGATTGCCTTAACGCACTATGCACTTTCACAATGCTATAAGCAAAAAAATATGTTTTGGTTGAAACTACTTTAAATGTTTATGTTCATCTAGAGTTATATTCCTAATAATGCACTTAAATATTTTAACTCGTAAAGGTTTTTTATAATATTAATAATGTTTTTTTACTTCCACCTTTTAAACGTCCATTATCGTTACATACACAATGACAAGGGGCTTTATGGCGCTTTAGTCACGGGCTGAAGTTGGCAACAGGTTTTTAGTCACGGGCTGAAGTCATACAATCATTAAAACAAAGTGCCCATTTAGTGTCATGGGCGTTTTAAAGGTGGGAATAGAAAACAATATTTGCATTTTTTTTGTATTTTGAGATGAATAAACGAAAATAGCAAATAAAAGGTTTTGCTCTCGTGATAAATGTAAAAATAGTATTTTTAAAATACAGAATTTAATAATCACACGAAATTTTGTGTTTCAGAATTGAGTGAGGCCCAAAAATCCTTTGGAAAATGCATAGAAACGTTCACTTTCGAATGTATTGGAGGTACAGAGACTGATGACGAGCAGGTGATATTTAAATCGCTCAAAGTTTTTAGTGAATTTATTTACACGGTGGAAGAAGAAAGGCGACGAATGGTAAGTGTAATATTATTATTTTAACACTTAATTTTAAGTAAAAAAAATCTTTTTTTGGGTTTTACGACCGTCTTTAAAAAATGGTAGGACAAATTCGCCCAGTGGCATAAATTTAAAACACACGTAGGACAAATGTGCACAGTGAGATAAATTCGAAAAATTTTTAATATTTTTGAAATGTTTAATTTATCGAAATTTTCAAATCATGCGAAATTTTTTTAAACGCACAGTTTTTTTAATATATTTTATAGTAGTAAACTGTGTTGTTTAAAATATGACTATTTAGTGGTATTTATTTAACCTTCCAAAGTTTATAAATACTTGGAAATGGCTTTAAATCGTTAAAGTCACATAAATTCTTCAATGTATATGTATGGTAAACAATAAAACAAATTTGCTAAAGCTTATTAAAAAACAGTAAATTCGTTGCTGCCAAACATTTAAAAATAAGTCTTACAATTTGCCATACATCATATTATTAATTTTATAGGTTTTTAAAAAAATACAAAATAATTTAAAAATATTTATATTTTTACAAATGGGATTATTTATAATTAAATAAATAATTATGGTGTCCCGAAAAAGTGATATCGACTTATCTATCCCATACCTATGATTTTTGTATTTTTATTGATTTTCAATAATTACAAAAAAACGCAATTAACAGAGATAAAATAAATATGCATTCCAAAAATTCTAATCTTTGAGTATACTCAATACTATACAAGGTGTCCCTAAACTTATTGGCATAAATTTAGGAAAAGATTGAGCAAGTAAAAATAAAACGAAAACCGTCTTATTTTGACTTGCTTAATCTGCACCTTGTATAGTAATTGTATTGCAAAATATATAAAATATAAACAAATGAATAAATATCAAAACACATCTATTTTCAGGAGGAAAACGTGTCTGGTAAAATAATGTTTGATTTAACAGTCACCATTTCCTCGTACATAAAATTTTAATACGAATTTAGTTTATATCTAGAGCCGTAGTTACCGTCTAAAATTAGTACAGACAAGTTGGCTCTAACTATAAAACTTCCTACAATCATACGGAGTGGCCTAATGATCCAAGTCATTTTGATAATGGGTACCTATTAAATGGTACAGTTAAATAACAATGATAAGGAAATAATAATTTTAAAAAATATAATTTTTTGCCTTTATGTACATTTTGTTATGAAATTAAAAAATACATTTTAAGGGTGGCTTAAAAATAAACATGTTGATCTTAGAGAGTCTATTGTTTACTATACACAAGGAGAAATCCATGCTTCACGTCAAAAACTCACACTTTGACATTTGAATATGGAATGCAGTTAAATAATTGAGGTTATGTATATGTCAGTTTAACGCGAAATTCTTTATATTTTTTGAAAATAATACAATATATTGTATATATACATATGTATTACTTATGGTACAGAATATTACATTATGTACCAAAATCAGCTTGCATAGGCAAATTAAAAGTTTTTTATTTTGAAAAATATACAGGGTATAAAATAAAGGTGTATTCCATTTTAAAAAATATTATTTCTTTTTTTAAGTTTCAATTAGTTTCAAAAATAGTAAAAGATAACTATTTTAAAATCTTAGCAATTATTGCTTTACTTAGTAATGCTCTAGTAGTAAAAAAAATTGACTTGGTAGGTTACTCAGTGGCTTAGGTGCGTATTGCAGTGAGGTTTATTATTAAGAAATGTTCTCTCTCAAAAATATTTTTTATACCTACATAAAATAACGCGTTGGACACCCTGTTTAATTTTTAAGCTACAACTTTCTTTAAATCCATTTTTAACATAAAAGTAATAATAAAAACATAAAATTTAAAATTCGTAATTACTCCTTGAGGATTTCCTTTAATAAAAAAATAGTTGGCACCCCTAAATATTATTTATAATTTTTATCAGGAAATTCGATTTTTTTTCTTATTTTTACGTTACTCCTCAACCTTACATCTAAATATGTACATACGACAGAATTAAGAGACGTTTTAAAATATTCATCCTTGTTTGTGTAATTAATACTTAATATTGAGTACATGTCACGAACTTTGATAATGAACAAACAAGATACTAAACCTAAATAATTGTGCCTGTATTTTTGTTGCCTAATATAAGGTCGTGCGGTAGCACAAATAAAATATAGTTTTCCTCATTCAATTGGATACCCAGACATAAAATCTAAAATTTTACTTTCATTAGGTTCCTTAATAAAATTAAATTACGTGACTTCCTCGGAACTACATTACTCATTTGTGTTAATTTACCCATTTTATTATGATTCCCATTTAAAGTGGCTACCCACAGAGATTAAGTCGACTACATATTTATATTTTAATTAAGTTTTTATATTTTTTAATTTGATAGTCACAAGTACATACATTAAATGTTTTATTTTAAAGAAAAGTTAAAATAAGTTGGCTTAGCAAACTGTTTGTTTAACACAACACTCACTTTAGATTGCAAAAAAATATAATTGCCAAAAATTTTCGAATTTATAAACAAAAACTTAAATACCTATTTAAAATGATCGTTTTATTTTTTTGATAAAATTGCATATTTATCGTATCGTTTTTTTTAACGGTTTAGGGAACAGCATTGCAGAGTTTTTAAATGCCTAATAACTTTTTTTTAGAAATGAACATGAACACATTTAAAATATAAAATTAAAAACAAATTTAAAAAAAAAATGTTTAAAATTTTAAAACTAATATTTGTGCTTAAACTAAACAATTCTTAAATAATTTTAGATAAGGAATATTTTTAGAAATATAAATTTAAATATTGTTTAGTTATATAATTTGTAATATACATGGTGTCTCGAAAATGATTCACAAGTTTTAACTTTGTATTTTTGAAATGTGTTTGGATTTGGAAAATATTTTTCCGTCCTTTTTTATTAATTTTAAACTCTCATAATTTATCAATTTAACGGTAATTTCGTATTATTTTCTGTAAATATTAAAATATAGGTATTTTAGCGTATAAAGCTCTAAATTTTTAACTCAAAAATATGCAAACGTTCCGCATTAAAACGTCAAAGCTCGATTTGTGATGTGCTTTAATTTTTTTTTAAATAAATAAAAAATATTATTATGGTAGTAGGTATATGTTTAAATAATTATTATAAATAATTTTTCAAAGCACTAAAAAGTGTTTAAAATGTATTGTTAAATAATACGTTGCTTAAGACCACCCTGTCTTACACGAAAAAATACTTATCTATTTGTTAAATAACTTGCAAGGCATTTAAGGTAACATATACTTTAGTTGCTTAATAAAGAAAAACATTAAAAGTAATGGATTTTTATTGCATTCTCGGGACACAATTAAAAAGTTGGTCTAAAAAACGCTGCAACTAATTTTGACCAAACAACTTGATCTGGGATGAAATCTGGAAAAATCGAATATATGCAACCCACAACCCAATCCTTTAAAAGGTTTTGCCGATTTAGCTCGATAAATTGAGATATGCCTACATATTTTATATTTTATTTGTTTATTAATTTTACGGAAAAAAAGTACTCTATAAAAAGTTATGATTTCTGTAAAAATAACTTTAGACTATTAAAACTTGAAATAGCCTGTGGTACATAAAATTAATAATAAAAAGTTCTGTTAGAAAATAAATTTAAACTCAAATTAAAGTTGCTTAATTTAAAATAAAAATCGATCTCTCGGAAGGATTTGTTGTGGGGGTTGCATAGATTCGATTTTTGCAGACTTTAATAAAATCATTTTATCCCAAATAGTGTTATTGCTACAATAGCATGTTAAAATAGGTGTAATCCTGCATTAATTTCCAATTACTTACTCGTTAATAACGCCATTTTATTGGTAATTAACTATTAATTAATATAAATCGTGTGATTTATGTACACCATCTGTTTTCAATTAAAATAAATGAAGGACCTCGGTTAATGGTCATTTGTGGTAAATATTGTTGTTATGTTGTATAACAAATGTGTGCTAGGTATAATTAAAACATAATAGTTTTAATTTATATAATTATTAGAAATTGTTTTATTGATTAATAACTATCAATTTGTGCAGTTTAAGCTTGCCAAATTTCTTTTAAGGATTAATAAACTTTCACCATAATTTTGCGTAGGTTTTTACTACCACCCCCGTAAAATTAACTTTCCAAGACTAGTTCCAACAACTATAATATAGTTTAAATTAGTAATTTGTTAATTTAAACAAACGGTATAAATACAGGGTGTTAAAAATAAAAATGTAAAGTCATGGTGTTATTTAAGTTTATTCGTCAAAAGTGCATACAATTTTTTAAAACATTAAAACAGAGTACAGTACTTACACAAAACCATAGAGAAACCTCTATGGCAATAAGGAAAATCCACCTGTCAGTTAGTTAGTACCTAAGTGTTACCAACTACGAATTTTGCAAGAAAAATTCCAACTATAGTTGTTATAACAACTACCACAAAAAATAAAAACACGTTTCTTTCCTTTAAGGCCAATTCTCACATAGCGACAAAATATTTAATCTTAAAACAATAATAAAACAAAACAATAAACATTTTTTTAAAACCTTATACTTACGTACCTTATACCTAAGTAATTTAAAAGCCACTGGTTAAAATTTAGTTTTAAAAATCTCGGCCACGAAATAATTTGTTCATAATCAAAATAACTTCTCGTGGTATGGAGCCCATTTCGAGACACCCTGTGTATGTAGATGTTTTTTTAAATTATTTCTAAACTATTTATTTAGATGAAATTGAACCGAAGGAAATTATAAATTCAAAACGTATTAAAAGAAACCAATTAGGCATTTTTTTTCACATGATTACAATAGAAACTCGAAACTTTTAATAAATGTGTAGGTAATTAACATTATTCAAACTCAAACAAAACAAAAAATGATGACCGAGATAAAAAAAATAAAACTTGATAATCGTAAATTGCACCGAATGATCGCTAGAAAAAAACAACGTATTAAGTTACTTGCAAACGTTAAATACTAAACAAACGGGTCAATAGTTTGCCAAAGGCATTGATTTAATTTGATGATTCAACGCGATTGTTTACAACTATTCCATCTATTCCATTTGTTACGCTTCTAATGTTACTTTGCGGTTATATTAGTACATCAGATCTATTATAAAATAGGTAGACAAAATGCAACATTAACCTGATTTGCTGTACTACAAAATCCTTCAATTGAAATATTGAAATATTAACATTGATTATTTTAACGTTGACTGTTGTTGAAATCAAAGGGTTAATTTATAGAGGTGTTATATGACAAAATGTTAAAACTAAAATAAATTAATTTTAATATATATTTTCCACTCATTTTTATTAAACACTCGCTTCGCTAGTGCCTAATTGAAATTCGTGAATAAAATGGCGTTTATCAAACTCGATATCTTATATTCTATGGAATTAAATTTAAAATATATATCAAAAATAAATTATTAATATTTATTTTTATTTCAGTTGGATAATGCAGCCACCTTGGTTGTCAAACCATTGGAGGAATTCCGTAAAAAACACATAGGGGCAGTAAAAAACGAGAAGAAGAAATTCGAAAAACAGACGGCTAAATTCTGCCAGAACCAAGAAAGATATTTAAGTTTAACCACGAAAAAAATGAACTCACTTCAAGAGGTTTGTATAATACCATCCCAGCAAACACAAGCGTAAAGGTTCTATAATGGCCCTTTACAAACGTGCCTTTAATGAACTAAAGGCCCTTTAAAGACTACTGTACTTTTTTTATTCGCAATTGCCCAAATTTTGACCTTATCAATTAAACCTTTCTACTAAATTTTTTGGCGGTATTTTGTCTGTAAGAAGAGTTCTAAAATTTGTCAAATTAAAAATTCACATACTTACTAATTTAAATTTAACAACCATTAGGTATTATTATTTTTTATGTTGTATAACACACTATTAAAACTATAGGAGTTACACTGGGCGTCATTTTTAAAATATGGCGTTAACCAAAGGATAATTAAAAGTTCATGTAAGTTTTATAAACAAAAAAAATTGGCAATTCTATGGTTTTTTAAAGTCCCATTAACTTGATACTAAAAATTGCCATATATGGTAAAATATACAACAATCAAAATTAATATTTTTATTAAAAGATTCCTGTAAAGGCCCAGTACAAGAAAAGCTTTGGCTAAAAATGCCATTATTAGACCATAAAACTTTGTAATGGGCCATTACATAATCAGACTTATGTTTTGGCTGGGATGGAATCTATCTAATAAAAAAAACTGAGGGTGTTGAAAAAACGATTAATTCATTTCAGGCGGATGCTTCAGTAGACATGGCTGAAAGGCATTTTTACAAAGCCAGCATGGAATATGTGTGTCTTATACAGGAAGTGCACGAACGAAAAAAGTTTGAATTCGTCGAGACGCTGTTACAATTTATGATGGCATGGCTGACGTTTTATCACCAGGTAAAAAAAAATGAAAATTATTTCGTCAGCAATATTTTTTTGATGCATTTGCAGGGTTATGAAGTGGCCAAAGATTCGCAAAATTTTACCAACCACCTGTCGCAGAAAATACAAAAAACTCGCACGAATTTCGACGATTTCAGTCACAAGTTGAAGTCCAGAATGACGGAAGTCTTGAAGCAGGAAGAGCCAATAAGGAATATCAGAGGGCGAAAGGAAGGCTATTTGTATTTGTTGGAAAAAAGTAAATAATACTCGAGTTTTGATGAATTTTTTTAATTATTTTTTTTGCAGAGGCATTTGGAGCAACATGGACCAAACACTATTGTACTTATATCAGAGAAACCAAAGAATTTACCATGCTCCCATACAACCAGTTGACAGCCAAAGCAGTAAGTGCCAACGTTTGTTTTAATACAAAATTGAATGTTTATCATTTAAGTTATTTTCCAAGTTACAGTTTTAAAAACAATTTTATTTTAGCTGCCCCAACCCGAAACCATGGTTTTAACGTCCTGCATTAGAAGAATGACAGACTCGATAGAAAAACGTTTTTGCTTTGACATACAACTGGACTCAAAACCAGGTGTCACTTTGACTTTTCAAGCTTTGTCGGAACAAGATCGAAAATCGTGGATGGACATGATGGATGGAATAGAACCGGTAAGAAAACTAAAATTAATTGTTATTTTATTGGTTGATTTCAGCGAAGTTTCGAATTTCGAAGTCGACTTTTAGGTAGAAATACAATTTTCTTTATAACACATCACATTTATACATATATTTGGTTTTATCAACTATATACATAAAGGCTAGTTGCATTTTTTAAACAAAATTTTTAATATAACCAAAATATTTTTTGAACTATTAATGATGCAATAATAATAAATGTACTACAAAATTTCTGTATGATTTTTTGACCTATCATCAATGGTTTAGTTTCTAAACCTAAAAAACGAGTAACTTAATTTGGCAAAAATTTTCTGTACATTTTTTTTTCTAAAAAATGTTCCTTTTTTAAAAGCTTATAACTCTTTTAAAACCTGACGAATTGATAATTTTTTTGGATTTCAAACGTTATTTTAGAAAATTTTTAACAGTAGTTAAACTGAGTATTTGAAAAATTGCATTAAATGTTATAAAAACCTAACCTCAAAGTTTGTATGTTTGTATAAGCTTAGAGCAACCCCCGTTTCTACGACACTGTGTACACTCAAATAATTGTAATTATGTGTAAATATGTGTATTGGTAGTAAGTGACTGTTATGTATTATTATTATTATATATCACCTTCCCAAGTCTACCATAGTAGAAGATATATTAAAAAAACTGATATGATAAGATAGCATTTAAACAAAATTATTTGAAAAATAACTTATTTTTAATGCTGATCAAAAAATTAATAATGATTTGGGAACCTTCATAAATAATCCTTTTGAGAAAAGTTCCAAATGATTAACCTTTTGAGCATTATTAAATATGAGTTATTTTATAAATAATTTTACTAAGCCCAGAAAAAGTTTTTGGCGCTTGGTTCCTTTTCGATAAGCGTTATCCAAGTAACACTATATCTTGGAAACATAAGTAATTAGGAAAAATATTTATTTAGGTTTTTGACTTGCTCAATCTTTTCCTAAATTTATGCCAATAAGTTTAGGGACACCTTGTATATCATGTAAATCCTTTAAACTTAATTAGACTTGTCTTCCAAAAAAAAAAGATCTGATTGAATCATGTATTACATGTTGTAAACATTCTATGAAAACCCTTTAAATACCCTGAAAAATAACAATTCGCTGTCAATTATTATTAAAATTTAATAAAGTTAGGTAACCCTTCTCGCAACTTTCAATATAAAAATGCGAAACTAGCGGATGTAAAAAAGTGTGCGGAAATTCCGCAAAGCAAAAATCCGTTGCAGCGCTATTATTTATGTCATTTTTTAGACTTACATTGCTCCGACCAAAGACCGAAAAACGCCGAACCCCGACGAACGAATTTTGGACGAGAACGGCATACGGTTCGTTAAAAAGTGCATCGAAGTGCTCGATGCGCGCGGTCTCGAGGAACAGGGGATGTACAGGGTCGGCGGGGTGGCTTCCAAGGTGAACAAGCTGATAAACATATTCTTGGACAAGAGAAAAAACGAGAAGGCCACCATGGAGGATCCGCTCGAGTGGGAAACGAAAACCATAACGAGCGCGCTTAAAACGTATCTGAGAAGTTTTTCCGAGCCATTGATGACATATCACTTACACAACGAGTTTATACAAGTTGTTAGTAAGTATATTTTTCCTGGAAAATTATGCAAAAGTTTTTTGATTTTATCCAGTTTTAATGTAATATTTTTGATTAGCTTATCTGTTAATGAATCACATGGTGCCCGTTGTATTTTTTATTAGGAATTATTTTTATTTGTTTATCCTGAGGTTAACCCAAGAGTGATATTTTCAATTAGATAAAAAATATTACATAAGAATTTTTTTATACTCCCACCTTTAAAACGCCCATTATCCAACATGTGTCCATGACACTAAGTGACCTTTTTTTAATACAAATTGACAAGTTGTGGCTTTATGGCGCTTTAGTCACGTCCTGAAGTTAGTTGACTAAATGTGAAAAATATTTTATTATCGCAATACAAAAGCATTAAATAGTTTATATTTGAAAAGTTTATATGAACATTGTATTGACCTTTTAATTTCGCCGCAAGTAAACTGGATATAACTTAAATTCGAACTCGGACTCCACCGTAAAGTCCTCGTAAAACATTTTCTTTACTTTCACTGTAAAAAACTGTTGTTTATCGATTTTCAAGGAATACATTTCGATTTATAACCTTTATAGCAAATATAAATTTGACATTTGACGGTACCTAACACAGATTCCCCTATTGTTTTATAGATGGCGCTCTAAACAAATATTTGATTTAAATCATTTTAAGATAATAATAAGTATTTGTCGCAGAAAAAAAGTATATTATGCAACTCGTTTATAAACTTTTCTAGACACTCATTAATTTAAGCACTCGCCGCAAGCTCGCTCGTGCCTAAATTAAATTCGTGTCTAAAATTGCGTTTATCAAACTTGATACATAATATACTATTATTCTGCGAATTACAAATATGGCAGATATTTTAAAATTTGATTTAATTTTTATGCCAAACTGATATTTTTAATTAAGTGAATTTAAAATATCTGTTTCTTAAATTCGCTTAATTAAAAATTACATTTAATTTTTATGCCAAAATAATATGTTTAGTTAATTTAAAATATTTGCTTCTTATATTTGTATGTAACATATTTTTAATTTTCTAAATTAAAAATATTATAGGAGAAATTTTGAAATGTGGACCAAATTACAAAACTGTTTTTATAAAAAAAATGGTAGGTAATTTTGTATATAATATTTTGGCATCAAAATTGTCAAAAATATTTTATTATAAATAAAAAAATACGTAAGAAATATTTTATAAAAGTAGAGATAATTTTAATAATTGACAGGTGTGGACGGGACCAAATAAATCTCTTTTTGTCCCGTCCACACCTTTCAATTATTAAAATTATCTCTACTTTTATAAACTATTTCTTGCGTTTTTGTTATTTAATGTATAGCCCAAAGAATATTTTTGACAATTTTGATACCAAAATATTATATAATAATCTATCATTTTTTTTTATAAAAACAGTTTAGTAATTTTTTCGTTTTCCGCGCTTGAAATGGCCGATGTATTAAAATCATAGAAGATATTTTTAATTCGAGTTAATTTTTATTTTTTTTAAATGCAGATATTTTTAATTGAATATGATACTTTTAATTTCGACTGATTGAGAGTTTGGATACCCCTGTTATTCCAAACGTAATAAAAACACAGTATATGGAATACCAGAGGTGTCCAAACTTTCAATCCGAATTAAAAATATCACATTAAATTAAAAATATCTGCGAATTTAAAAAAATTAAAATTAAAATGAATTAAAACTATCTCCTATGATATTTTTTATGCATTAAAAAAACTAAGAAATACAAATGGGTATTTCCACGAAACCTTACCCCACATTGACAAAAAATCGGATGTATTATTTAACAAAATAACAACCATATCTGAAGTCAAATAGTTTAATTGCGACGTAATTTATACCCTTCAAATATTCGTACATTGTGATGCCAAGAAGCTAACATTAAGAATAAACACGTTTCAATACTCGATAAAATGTTCAAATGTCCCACCCGTTACAGTTTGAGAAAATTTTAGAAAATAAAGTATACAATATTTGTGCATTTAAAATACGTGCTTATTTAAGGTTACTATTCAAGTTTTACACAAAAAATTATTACTATATGCTTTCATCCAAAATTTTACAGTATCAACTTTAGAAGCCAACTTGGTCGCATTTGTCGCGCCCGTTACGCTATTCATGACGTTATAAAAGTTTGTATTGACAGTTTGTTTGTGTTAAATACCTAATTTTTTATACTATTTTATTATATTAACGTTTCTTGATATATATGAACAAATCGGAACAAATACTTTATTTTCATGAAACCCGTTACAATGGAAATATTTTTTAAATTCACTTAATTAAAAATATTAGTTTGCAATTCGCAGAATAAAATTTTTATAGTATATTTTTTATCTAATTGAAAATATCACTTTAGTGTTAACACATAAGAATAATTCCTCAATAAAAAATAATTACATAAATAAAAACATTTGCAATATTTTAATAAACATATTTAATAATCAATACAATTGTTGCTTTTTGTTCTAATTTTTTTTTTTAGAACAAGAAAGCAAAGAAAAAAGGGTAGATGAAGTTTATAGACTGTTATACAAGTTACCACCAGCAAATTTCGAACTCCTAAAAATCGTCATAAAACACTTAAAAAGGTAATTAAAACAAACGAAAAACTCCAAAAGCATTAATAAACAAACTTGCACAGTGTCGCCGAAAAAAGCAAAAAGAACCTGATGAACTCCAGCAACTTGAGCGTCGTGTTCGGGCCGACTTTGCTGCGACCGGAAGAGGAAACCGTGGCCTCGATTTTGGACCTGAAATTCTACAACATAGTCGTGGAAATCCTGATCGACAACTGCGACAAACTGTTCAACAGCGAACCGATCGCCGTCAATAACGTCAACAGCTTCGAGGAGGCGGCATCGCCGCAAGAAACCGTCACCAGAAAACGTCTGGCCGTCAACGGACACGGCAACGTTGCCATGCACGGCAACGGGCCCGTGCAGGTCAAGAAGGTCAACGGGTACAGTTACGACAGCAGATACAGGATGAACGTCAGGAACCCGTACGAGACGAGCTCCGCGTACGGAATTTACGACCATCACAGCGACAACGCCGCGTCGATGAGTTACGATAACGTTGGCAACCCCGAGCACAGGCAGCTGCGATATCATCTGGCGCCAGCCGCCTCGTCCCAATCGGAAACGAACATACCGAACCTGAACAGCTACAGCATACCGCGGTTCGGATCTACCAACTTACCGGGTATAAAGCTTAATTTTCATGTATCCGTTTGTCCGTCAGTCCGTTCATCCGGGAGCGCTCTTATTGGTCCAATTATAATTCGAAAATTATGACATTTTATCGGTCCGTCAAGTTTCAACTTCGTACGTCTGACAGAGAAAGGTTAAATAATTTTAACTCATCCGTCACTACACATCTGTTTTTGACGCCTAACGTTATTTTAAGATAATTTATTTTCAAATATTTTTAAATTTTTTAAATAAGATTGTAAAACGGAAATATTACGTTCGTTATGTGAATAATGTTTTACTGTTAAGTTTTTATTTAATAAGAATAACGGAAAAAAAGAAAGGACAAACAAAAAAAAATTAAAACTAGAACTAAAAGGACCTGCTTTTTTAAAACCATACATTTTAATGTATATTAGGGCTAGTATATTCTTTTTATAAGGTAGGTATATTTACCTACCTTTAAATTTATTAGACAGCTAACTGTTAAAGTTACAATTGTTGACATAATTGTAACTATGACAATTAAGCATTAGGTAAATTTAGTAAGTGAATATAATGACACTTAATTTCTATTTGTCGCAAAATCAATCCGTTAAACGTCATTAAAAAACGTATGCAGAAAATTAGAACATTTCTTATCGGACGATTTTATTGAAAAACTGACATACGGATGACGGACAAACGGATACATGAAAATTAAGCTTAATAATAAAAATATAATTTTCAAACACGTCTTTTATTTTTAATTTTTTTTTAAATTTATTTTAGAAGCAATTTGTACGAGTAGTTCAAATGAATCAGTGGCGTCCACCTCACAGGAAAGCAATCATCTGTATAAATCGATACCGCAAAAAATGCAAAGGACCAATTTGTCTATGGGGTACCAGAATGTATATAAATCGCCAGAAAATGTGTAAGTACTTTTAAATCGTTGTAAATATAATTTGCAGCCCCGGCCAATTTATTGGATTCACTCACAATTCGTAAAAAATGCATTTTTGAACTACAAAAGTGATTTTATAAAATGCATCAAAGGACAATAGAACACATTATTACAATACAATTAAAATTTAAAAAAAATTATGGTAAAAATAGACTGGGCCAAAAAAATATAAAGTATATCGAAAATATGGTTTGGGGTGACAAAAAAATTATTGTGAATGTTTGAGTCCATAATATTAATATTAAGAGGTCTATCACCGCAATTTTAATTTTTTTTCCTCAGCAAGTTTTAGGCTCAGAACTCCCAAACCATTAAGTTTAACAAAATATTTTTTAAGAAAATTAAATGCTCTACAAAAAGGTTAAAGTGAAATTTTCCGTCAGATGAACCGTTTCCTTAAAATCATGCCTTAAAAATTGGTATAGTTTTACATTTTGATCTTTTAAATTGGAATTTTGTAATTCATGTAAAAATCAGTACCCATAAAAAACCGATAAATATTCTTATGGAAAATCAAATGCTTTACAAAAAAAGCCTCTTAACATTTTTGGCTAAATTCACTCAATCAAAAGTTATTCAAGGTTAAAATTTCGTTTTGACTTCAAATTTAACCTTGAATAACTTTTGATGGAGTAAATTTAGCCAAAAATGAAAAGCCATTTTTTGTAGAGCATTTGATTTCCCATAAGAATATTTATCGTTTTCTTTTAGGGTACTGATTTTTACTTGAATTACAAAATTCCAAAGTTAAAAGATCAAATTGTAAAACTATACTAATTTTTAAGGCATGATTGTAAGAAAAGGGTTCATCTGACGGGAAATTCCAATCAAACCTTTTTTGCAGAGTATTCAATTTTCTTCAAAAAATATTCTTAAGTCAATTTTGTTAAACTCAATGATTTGGGAGTTCTGAGACAAAAACTCGCTCAGGAAAAAAAAATCTAAAATTGCGATGATAGATCTCTTAATATTAATATTATGGACTCAAAATTTCACCATAATTTTTTTTTGTCACCCCAAACAATATTTTCGATATACTTTCCAAAAAAAATAAGTCGATTTTTTTGGCCCAGTCTAGTAAAAAATTAAATTAATATTTTTCACAAAAACGACTTTTTGGGTTTTAAAATTCATTTTTGCTTACTTTATTAATTACAGTATGTTAAGATTAAAGTTTTAAAGAGTCGAAAAAAAACCGGAAAATTGGGAAAAACCTGTTTTTTTTCAGGCTTTTTTGGGAAAAATTAATTTTTTTTGCAAAATACACACATTTGAAAAAACATTGCAATGAAATTAAAAAAAACCTTTATTACAAAAAAACTAAACATTAAATTAAATTAAACGTTAAATATACTGTTAGGTCTTTTTTTGCAAAAATGAGTCCATTAAAAATACCCAATTACAAGATAATGAATGATTTATAAAGTTAAATTGCAAAATTATAATTTTACAAATCGAAGTGTCATATAAAGTTATGTTAATACAGCACCGAATATGTTTTTTGCGGCCCGGTAGAATATTTTTCCGTTTTTTTTCCTCCGGCTCAATTTTTCCGGAAATTTTAAAACCCTAGTTTAGATACATATCTAAAATTTTGTGAACAATGTTTTATTGTCTAATATTTATAAATACTTGTATCACTCTAAAAAGCATTATTCTATTCTATTCATAAAATCACTTTTGTGGTTTGAAAATGCATATTTGTGAGAAGATATATCAAGTATTTTACAAATTCACAAAATTAAAGAAAATTTGTGAGCGACTTTAATAAATTGGCAAGGGACTTTATGCACTAATACAAACCAAGGTAGTCTTGTTTTTTTTTAAATTAATCTTACATTTGATTTCTTCTTTGAGTCGTTGATTCGTCAAATTTGGCCGTCAAAAGGTTGTGATTTGAATCCTCTTGATTTTTTTGTTTAGCAACATCTTAAGGAATAGTTCAAATGTTATATGGATAGAGATGTAACGTAAAAACAAGCATCCGTTTTTTGTACTTTATACATTTTTTTCACCGTTTTTTCTTTATTTTCACATTTAAAAAAAAATTGAAAAAACGTTTTTTCTTTTTTTTTTCAAAGTTATATCTCTTAATTTTTCATAATGGGACCGCCATTGGATTGCTTTAGAATATATTCTATAGCTATAAAATGTTCATTTGTATATTTCTATATAACAAAGCATGTTGTTACTAATACTAAACAATAATTAACATTACTAAAATATTATGAAGATAAAATGTAATGACTATGAATCATTAAACTTTTTGAAATAAATATTTCATGTCTGAAATACCTACTTGTTTATAATAAGTCATGTCATTCTTATCTTTTTATTGTATAATAGATAGGAATAATAATTGGTTGCGAAATATAAATATGTTAAATCATTAACTTAAATGTCTACTTTCCAAAATAAAACCGACATTTTTAACTTAACTAAGGGCCGTATGCAGAAACGTTGATTTATTTGTACTTATCAACTGATTTAGCATATCCGTGGATATAGGTTTTTGCACGACATGGCAACGTAGTAATTTTCTTTAAAAACTGTTGTTTTATAAAATAAATTATCTTTCAACGTATATATTTTCCCTAAAAAAGTCGATTTCTATACAATGACATTTTAAATTAGACATAAAACAATTAAAATGTCATACATGTATCTGCAGATTTATTTTACATTTGTGACATTTGCTTTTAACCATAGAAAATAATTTCGCTAATATGTCATGGTTTACTAGATTTGTTTTTTGGCCAATAAAATCATCTAAAATGTAAATCAGTTGATATCATTTATATCAGTCGTTAACGATTTATAAAAATATACAGTTTTTTTGTTTGTAAATATATAAAAATAAATTCAGATGGTAAACATACCTAAAACAAAAATATAATTAAAAAATAACATTTTTTTAAAGATAAATTACTACCATGTTAATTATATCAAATATCTTTGCTGTTTTTTTGTCTGATTGAAAAGCTGAATGTTGATGCTTGATTTATAACTTTCTTTGGTTTCATTTTAAAATAATTACCCCTAACATTGAACTTGGGTTAAAATATTAATTGATTCATTTTTATTATTATTAAAAACATACATACATACCTTCCACAAATGTTTACTTTTTAATAATACCTAGATAATTAAAAAAAATTACTATTTCATAAATAATAAGGATTATAAAATAAAACCAAAATTGTGTTTAAAAAATATTTTTCTTATTTTTTAAATAGGTACTTTTGAAGAATTTTAAATTTTAGACCATGATCAACTTGTTTTTTCTTTTAAATTTTTAAATTATGCGCTGGCTCTTCAAATAGAAACAGTAGGTTTTGGGTAAAGAGCTTAACAAGGTAGAGGGAACTTTTTTCTGAGGAAATTTACACTTTATTTATTTTTGGGCCCAGAAATATAGGTAGGTACTATTATATATAAAAGAAAATTAAATGGAGGGACAAAAGGGCAACATGGTTATTTCAAATTGAATATACATATTATAATATTATTAATAGTTTTTGCCAGTAATACAAGTTTATAAGAAAATAAAAAATAAACCCTGTAGGTAAAAATGAAAATAAAATGAAACTATTTTTTTTATATTTTTGGTTGAAATTGTTTTTATTATTTGTAATATTTATTTGACAAATAATTAAAAATATGCTCTAAAGAATATTTTTATTTTTAACACAGGTTAAAAAATCAGTGGATATGCGTAAATCACTTGATATAAATAAATCAACGGTTCTGCATACGGCCCTAAGTATGTGAAGAAATCCTGAATTTTACTGTACTGGAGTTTTTTTTTTCAGACAAAGAAAAACATTCCAATTAATAAAAACTGTTTTCTTTTTTCTCGTTTTGAAACAGTCAGAATTCCTGAAGTGAGATGCAACAATAATCCACCCAAAAGTTCATTTGTTATTACTTATTTTTACATTTAAATATTCCGGCTCACTTCAGAAGTTCTGACAAATTATTTTTTTTTGTTTTCAATGCCTTAGCCTCATTTAACTTAATTAGCGTAGAAACACTAGAGTAGAGCACATATTAACCAATTTAATCCAACTCTATCTTATTACTAACACAGGGAGTCAAACCATATTTTTTTAACACATGCTTTAAGGGGAGGACATCAGCTTTTGTCGTCACCTTTTAAAACCAAGTAAGTTACCAAAAATAATAAATTGTAATATAACAATAACAATAATAACTAATATATCATAACTAAATATTGTCATTTTGGAATTGGTCAATTTAAAAAGTCCACAAGATGTTTGAGTGTACTTAGACGTAATAAGTTTTAAAAGCTCCCTTGTGGAAATTTTTTAAAACTCTAGGAAAAAAATGTAGGTATTTCGAAAAACTTCACAATGCTATATTTTTAGTATAAGCTTAAAAACAAAAAAAATAAAAAACCGTTTAAACTTGCACCCAAAAATCTTGTGGATCAGTGTGTCAAAATGGCAAATAAAAAAAATGGAAAGTATCATAAATTCTTTTCAGGCGAGTTAGAACCTTATACGCATGTCTGGGGGAAAATGATGGAGAACTGAGTTTTGAACCGAACCAAATCATAACAAACGGTAAATCGCCTCTCCTTAAATCACGGTGCTGTGAGAGGTGATTTTTGGACTTTCTGTGAAACCTAATTTTTTTTTATATTCTTGTTAATTAGGTCATAAATAAAATTTTAAGAGCAAAATAAAAAAAAAAATTGACGGTTAATTTTGTTTTAATTGGATGTTTATTAAAAATATGTATGCACACTTTCAATTCTCCAATTAAAACTTGCGATTTTATTTAAATATTATCATAACTTTTTAAATCAAATTAAAGATTAGTTAATTTCCTAAAAAAAGGTCTATACATTTTTTATATCTTTTACTGTTTTGTTGTAATACACGTTTAAAGTTTTAATTTAAGGTTAAATGTATAGTATACATTTATTAAACAATAATTCTAAGGGTGCCACATTTTATTTAGGGTCGATTTATTCATTTTTGATTTATTTGACGAATAATTTCTTTGGATACTAGATATTGCCAAGACATGAAAGTTATCGGCCCGATAAACTTTACTAAAGATGAATAAACCAGTCCTTAGTTAAATTTCATGAATTTCTTCGTAACTTTTACTACAATTTTTCATTTTTGTTTATAAAAAACACTTTAAAAAACTTAACAAAAATTATAGAATACGTATACTGGAAATGACAATTCAAACATCAAATAAATTTTTAATAGATCTAAGTTTCATGGCAACCTTTAAGAATATATTAATTAAGGGAACATAAATGTATACGTCAAAGGTTAGATTAAAAGTTTGAACGTTTATTGCAACAAACCAGTAAAATATATAAAAAAATTGTAAAAACCTTTTTTTAGTTATGCAAATATTAAATATTTAAATTAAATCGCTAGTTTTAATTGGATAATTGAAAGAGTGCATAATATTTTTAATAAACAGCCAATTAAAACAATTCAAACCGTCAATTTTTTTTTATTTTGCTCTTAAAATTTTAGTTATGACCTAATTAACAAGAATATAAAAAAAATTAGGTTTCACAGAAAGTCCAAAAATCACCTCTCAGAACAGCACCGTGAAATTGCAAACGTTTACAATAAACAAAACCAATTTCAGTGAAATCGTCTCCGGAGCCGGGCTGGCTGGAGGGCACGCTGAACGGCAAGTCCGGATTGGTGCCGGAAAATTACGTCGAGGTGCTGCCTTGACCTGCGCAGTACATGTCAAAATTGTCGACCTCGCTGCGCGCCAACATCCGAAAGGCGTTCAATGCGAACCTGTCGAATCCGGATCTGCGCGCTTCAGGTTTGCTGGCGCACAGGCAAAGTCTCGACGAGACGCAGAGCCTGATCGACAAAAAAAAGCCGGAAAGGAAGAATTCCACTTGAAAGGCTCTCTATTTCAGATCGAAAGTTATTTCTGGATACTTGATCTGAAGAGGTTATTATTGTTGGGCAGTTTATTGTTTTTGTTAGTGGTTGCACTTATTATTTCAAGGGGACATTCCACTGTTAAAAATCAATAATAATAAAATGTCCTCTTAGTTATGAACTCACTGTTATGTAGCCGCAAGTATTGTTTTATTTTGAAATTTAATTTTTGTTTTTAACTTGTACATACATTCTGTGATAGATGTTTAGACTGCCGCATATTTTTTTCGAAGAAAAAAACACCGTCAATTTGGAAGAGTGAACATAGTTGAGGTAAGTTAGGTAACTATTACACGGTTTGTATGATAATTTAGCAAAATAATCGTGCCAAATTATACAAAAATTACTATGAACTGATGGTTTTTAACAGGGTTTCGCATTTACACAGTTTCTTTGAAATACATTCCATTGTTTTTCCTAAATTATCATTTGAATCGTTTGCACAATTCAACATATCTTAGGGAACCATTTATTTTACTGCAAAGTAAGTAAGGTTAGTATTTTTGTAATGCATTTTAAGTAGCCAAAATTAAAAATATGGATATTACTATTCTCCATATTTTTTTTTAGTTCATTTTATAAAAGGTGTCCTGAAATGCCTGTACAAAATGATTCCACATACTCCTAAAACCAAAATAATGCGATGTAACTAAATTTACGTAGACAGCGCCCTCTATAACCTTCATTAATTTTTTAAGAAATATAATTTTCCCGTCCTGAAAAAGTTTGGTTTTTCCAAAACTATTGCCAGGAATATGTAGTACTATTTTGTACAGGCATTTCAGGCACACCTTGTATATTTTGTAATTTAAAACCTTTGGAATGCATTTACTGTTCTTAAGATATTATTTGTGATGTCACCAATATCTGCACAAAAAAGATTTGCAAAGTGCAAAAATGTGTATTTTATGTGATGTGGTCTATAAGTTTATTTTTTACTAATTTAGACAACAAAAATCCAGCAAAATATTATTGACAACCAGTGTCATGTAAT
Organism: Brassicogethes aeneus; assembly: GCA_921294245.1. Taxonomy (NCBI): domain Eukaryota; kingdom Metazoa; phylum Arthropoda; class Insecta; order Coleoptera; family Nitidulidae; genus Brassicogethes; species Brassicogethes aeneus. Next base: position 6,188,912 of record OV121138.1, read on the forward strand.
TTAAAAATGTTGTAGTTTATAATGCATGAATACATGTCTATTTTAAATATAAAAATATAGTACCAAAATTTTATGGCATGGCAATTAACGTGACTGGATTATGCCACCATTTTAAATGTTTTATTGCTTTCGGTTAGGGGAACCCCATAAAATATATAGGCAATCTTGGGCACACCATTCAATTGTTTTGGGTTACACTTTAAGGTTATATTAACCATCTTATCTGTCAAATTACGACAACCTACTTTTTTACGATATTTTTGAAAAACCCAAAATAGACAAAAATAACAAACGGTAATAATTATTTTAATGGTTAAAAAGGCCTGATTAATTATAATAACTATAGTTACCATAAGTATTAATAGATTTTGTAAATAACTTTTGTTTAGGTTAAGTTTGTTTAAATTGCCTATTTTATTGTATTATAGACACAAGTGTTTGTGATATTTTATGTATATTTACCTTATAATCAATTAATATATTTTGTTTATTTAAATATTTCATTTTATTATGTCTATATTTATATATGTATATATTTTATTTTCTTGTTAATCTATATGTTTATTTGTCAAGATTAATTGTTAATTTAATAAACTATTATAAATTTATTTAAAAGATTTTATTTTATAACATTATCCATCATTATAATCAAAAAATAAAAATAATTTTCCGACTAGTTTTTTTTTATAATAATCGCGAACTACAATTAAGATGATTTCTGGAAAAAATAAAATGCCCTTTAAATTTAAGCTATTTTGCTACATTATTCTAAAAATTTTATCTCTTGGCGATTTTTAAATTAAAACTACTTACAATCCAAAAATTTCTTGGATAAAAATTTCCCAGAAATTCCCAAAAAATTTCCCAGAAATTCCCAAAAAATTTAAACATTTCCTAAAAAAATTGAAAAATTCCCTATAAATACACTAAAAAAATAAAATTTTGGTCAATTATTATTTATGACCCTCGTATATATCAAAAATAAAATTCTGTATAACCCCCGTATACGAGTACTGCCAACATAAATTCTAGGGATATTTGTTATATGGATAAGTTTAGTTTATAATCTGTGTTAGGGATTCCTGTCAGCTGTTTACACTTTGTTTTGAGGTTTTGTAAATGTGTCACCTAATTTAAAAAATTAAAATATCAGTTACTATGGCAATAAATTTGGTTAATAATTTTAAACTCGGTAAGTAAATAAATTCCATTGTTTTTAGTTACTTTACTATATTTAAGTAATCTAGTAACCTAATTTTTTTAGAAACCATTTGTTTTTTAATTTTTAAAAATTTTATAATTAAATAAAATAATATCAGCGTGTTTTTTTTATAAAAAAATATATTTAAAATGTTACATTAACTCTAATTTTCTAACTTTATTGCTGAAATTAAATTAATTTGTTTGTTGACCTTTGGACTCACAATCCCAAAGTTCACAATATTTTTGTTTATTTATATCTATCTTACTGCATAAATTTAAAAAATATTTTCCATTGCACAATTTCTAATTGTTATTTTTATATTTAGGCAGACATTTAAAAATATTTACAAGATGTTACTCGGAACAATTTCCAAAAATAACCACCCATTACACAGTGTGTCCCAGAGAAAACGATCCAAGATGGAAAGGTAAGGATTTTTCTTTGTTGTTTGCATAATATATTTTTTAATTACTATTGCAAACGTAATTAAAATTATAAAAATAATCCTTTTTTGTTTTATATTTTTAAATAGCTACTTAATTTACACAATAAGATAAAATATTAAATACATGGTTTGTGTATAGTTGTGTGATAAAATTTAAGGTGATCACAAGTACCACTGTAAAAATATTAAACTTTAAAGTAAATAAAGTATTTTTAAATAAAAATAATATGTTGTTACCTATTTATTATTATTTCATAGAAAATAATTTAAAAAGGAAATACTAAAAATGATAAAATTCATTTAAAAATTAGACTATTAAAAAGAAACAAAATAAAAAGATGTGAAAAAAATGGTCATTTTTATTAATTTATATTTAGTTTTTTTACATTTGCATTACCGCATTATTTATTATTTACAAAGTTCATTTATTATGAAAATTAATTAATTAATAGTCACGTGATTTCTCATGAGTTTTGCTCATTTGTTTATCACATGAGCTCATGACGTGAGAAGGAAATCATTTCGTGAGTTAATTTGAAAATTAAGTTGAACTTCTCAAAATAAAGGTCCATGCAACATTTAATAATTAATTAGCCTCAAATATTCCTGTACGCTTAGATTCTACGCATGCGCAATGGGGTTGTGATATGTAACTTTTTTATTGCATATTTAAAACCGAGTTTAAAACCTAGGCATACGAGATGGTTATTGTTATAACAAATTTTTTTCCTGCTTTTCCCGATTTTTGAGAACTCTACAGCATTTTGAAACCTACAAGATTCAAAAACGATTCGATGACCTTGAAGTGAGATCGTGACGTCACGGTGTTAACAGATGTTTCAAGAATTACGAATTAATCCAAAATTATGTTTATACTAAAATAATTAAGCGTATATATGTTACGATATTGAGCTTTGATATGAACCTTAATTTTTAAGATTTTGTCATAGTATCAATCAATCTGTGTAAACCTGAAAATGAAATATTTTTATAAAGAACATGTAAACAATTAAAACATAATAAATAAATTTTTAGAGGTGAATATGGAACGATTCACCGACGAAACAGACATCCTCATAATAGGCGGAGGACCAGCCGGTCTTTCGGCTGCCATAAGAGCCAAACAACTAGCTGAAAAGGAGGGTAAAGAACTCAGGGTTTGTCTGGTTGAGAAAGCCTCCGAAATCGGGGGTCACATCCTATCGGGAGCCGTAATCCAACCCACTGCCCTCAACGAACTGATACCGGAATGGAAGGAGATGGTCGACAAAAATTTGGTGACGCCGGTAAAGGAGGATAAGTTCGGATGGCTGACTGAGACTGGAAGGTTTAACATCCCAGTGTTTCCAGGTTAGTAAACAAGTATTTTACTGCCTTTGTAGTGCAACAATGGGGTAGTTAAATTTTTTCTGACCTATACTTTTTATGGTTTTATTCAAGGCGTTTTGTAATTTTAAACATTTCTGTGAAATCGGAATTTCAATTGAGTTTACCGTTTTCGAGATATTTACAAAAAAATATCTCCTAATTACGTCACTAGGCTATTGACAACGTTGCCAGCTTTTTCTATGGTTGCCAGTGTGTTTAGTTTAAGATTCTTACGATAGATGGCGCCACGTTATAATATTTTAGTTTTAAAACCACTTGATCTATAATTTTAGTTGAGAAGAAGAATTGATTTTTTGACGTTTCTTTTTTTCGGGTTATGTTTTTTTTAAATTTAGATTATTGAAAATCAATGTTATTGTTATGTTATAAGTAATTGATAATAGATAAGTGATTTATTAATAACGGACTCCAAAGCAGAGGAATCTTGTGGAATGGTTGGTTACATTGAACATTGGAGCTTTTAAACAAATAAAGTAAGTACCTATAATTATAATCATATTTTGTCGTAAATGCATTTCATTAGTATAATGCCTAGTTCTTTATATTCTTTTAGATATATCTTGGACTCTAAAATATCAAACAGTAATATGATACCTTGTAATAAGGAAGATAGGTACTTAATGAATTTGGTGACCATCTTTCACTCAACTGACAGTGACAGTATTTGTACATAACCTCTTCGGGTATTTTCTGACATAACCGAATGAAATCATTAACAAGACAACTTGACAACAGGGTAATTTTCAACCAATAGAAATCTTAGAATGTTGGTCACATGGCGAGGTTTGTGACGTCATACAAAATTTATATTTTTTGTAAATATCTCGAAAACGGTAAACTCAATTGAAATTCTGATTTCACAGAAATGTTTAATATTACAAAACGCCTTGAATAAAACCATTAAAAGTATAGGTCAGAAAAAATTTAACTACCCCATTTCTTAGGTACGCCCATGTACAACCACGGCAACTACATCGTGAGACTTGGCCACGTGGTGCGTTGGTTGGGTGAGCAAGCCGAAGCCCTGGGCGTTGAAATTTACCCCGGATACGCCGCCTCCGAGGTGCTCTATCACCCGGACGGTAGCGTCAAAGGTGTGGCGACCAACGACGTGGGAGTTGCCAAAGACGGCAGTCCCAAGGAAACTTTCGAAAGAGGGATGGAGCTGCACGCGAAATGCACGATATTTTCCGAAGGATGTCACGGGCACTTGGCCAAACAAATCATCAACAAGTTCAACTTGAGGAAGAACGCCGAAAGCCAGACTTACGGTTTGGGTGTTAAGGAGTTGTGGGAGGTTGATCCTGCAGTGCACGTACCCGGTAGGGTGGAGCACACTTTCGGCTGGCCGTTGGACATCCACACGTACGGGGGATCTTTCCTGTACCACTTGGACCAGCCCGCGCCCACCGTGGCGGTGGGCTTCGTCGTCGGGCTGGACTACTCGAACCCCTACCTGAGCCCCTTCAAGGAGTTCCAGAGGTTCAAGCACCACCCGTCGGTGAAGCGCTACTTCGAGAACGGCAAGAGGGTGGCGTACGGCGCCAGGGCGCTCGTCGAGGGCGGTTTCCAGAGCATCCCCCAGCTGACGTTCCCCGGCGGCTGTTTGGTCGGCGACACTGCCGGCTTCCTGAATGTGCCGAAGATCAAGGGCACGCACAACGCCATGAAGAGCGGCATGCTGGCCGCCGAGAGCGTCTACGAGACTATCAACGGGGAGAGTCAGGAGACGCAAGGCTTCGAGCCCAGGATATACGAGGAGAAAATCAAGAACAGCTGGATTTGGAAGGAGTTGAAGGCTGTGAGGAATGTACGGCCGAGTTTCCATAACCCTATGGGTCTCTATGGGGGTCTGGCTTACAGTGGGTTCTCCATTGTGCTTGGCGGACGGGAACCGTGGACTCTCAAGCATGGAGGTGAGTTCCAAATTTTAAAATCTGTCTTATTTTCAGAGTTGCAAAAATGTTGATGTAATTCAATCGTCATGTTTTTTAATAGTAATGTTGTTTAAATACATTATTCATTAAAAAAAAATTGTAATGAGAAATATTTTCATAAAACATTAACAAATAATGTTAACAATACATTACTCATTAAAAAGGTTTAATAGGGTGATTTTTTAAATGGGACATTTGACACCAAGTCTGACAGTTTGAAAATGTTGATTTTCGGTTTCTTATTTTTCGATATTTTTAAGTAGGTACCCATTAAAAATCCCTTTGTGGTGAAATTTTTTATTACTTGTTCAAAAGATATCAAATTTTCAAATCAATCGCTTTTTTTGTTATTTTTTCTGCTAATTTCTTTAATATGGTCTGAATTGAAATTTTTATTTCTTAAAATTTTTAAAAAAGTAGGGTTCGCCAGATTTAAATCACGATTCAAATCAAGTGATTTTTTTTATTTTAATCAATGATTCAAACCAGTTTTTAAAAAAGTTTCTAAAATCTAGAAAAACACTTAAAAGATCTAAAACTAAATTGACCATAAGCACTCATAAAATATTTTTAAAGCCCTTGCAAAAATACTTTTCTAGATTCAAGACCTTTTAAAAATTATTTTGGACAACAAGCAAAATTATTGCCTAATTGAATTAAAAATAAATAATTTCAATTAATTTTAAGTATATTGCGCATCAAAATTAACGCCTTTACCAATCTTTATGAAATTTTGTATAAAAATACTTCAACTTATATCTCTGTGTACGACGTACGTGTACACTGTACGTGTTCGAGGGTTTTTCGAGAAAATATTTTTAAAGCCCTTTTATTTAGGTAATAAAAAAAAACGTTCGAAAAATATTTTTTTTAGGTAAATAAAAAATATGCTGTTAAAGACCGTATTTTTGTTAGTATACCCTGAAAATTTTGTACAAATGAAACGAACAGTAACGAAGATACAGCACTTCAAAGTCGGTAAAAATGACCCCTTTTTGATTTTGCTGAAAAGTGGTAATTTTGACAATTTTGAAGCGCTGTATTTTCGATACTGTTCGTTTGATTTGTACAACATTTTCAGGGTATACTATCAAAAATACGGATATTTACATATACACAGCATATTTTTTATTTAATTCAAAAAAATTCCTTCGAGCGTTTTTTTTATTAATTAAAAGGGCTTTAAGGATATTTAATCTTAAATCTTAAAAACTTTAAAATTCTCCTAAAATTGCCATCAATCTCCTAAAACTCCTAAAAATTAAATATAAGTAGGCCAACTTGACTGCGTTTAATTAAGGTAGTTTTGCTATAAAATTTCTTTTTTAAAAAGTAATTTAAAAAATGTATGTTTTTAGGTTCTAGTTTATTAAATTCTTTTTAAAATGATATAGGTATCACAACCTACATTTTTCTTAAAAAACAACAAAATATACCATAAAACAAAATCCATGTAGTAGCTTCTAGACTTTTACAAAATTGTCATTTTTAGCCATATTTCGTTAATTTTTGACAAAAATATACCCGGTGTATTAAACAAAAGGATTTTTTTTTTAAATGATAGCTAAAATAGTAAACAATCTATGTTGTAACAATAACATTACAATTATTGTTAGTTATTAACTAAACTGTTAATTTTTTTTTTCAAAATATAAATATGATATCATTAAACCTTGGCCTACTTTTTTAGCCATATCTATCGACGCTTTTTTCTTAAATAAAATTAAAAGTGTGGTGAAATTTCTACTTGTAGATATGTATATACAAAAGTAGTAATTTTACCTCACTTTTCATTTTATTAAAAAAAAACTCGTCGAGCGATTTGGCTAAAAAACTAGTCAATATAACCTATTTGTACAAAAGAAGTGAAATTTATTTATATTTTTGTTAAAAAGAATTACTTATTTTTTTCTTATTTTTTAAGAATAGTTGTTTTTATTTAATTGAATAAATTCATTTGCATAATTTTTTCTCCTAAAATTCTCCAAAAAACCTCCTAAATTCCTAAATAAAATTTGTAATTTAACCGTGGGAGCCCTGTACTATTGTTAAATTACCTAAGAATTGTTGAAATCAATTATCGTTTACAATTACTTTTTTTCAGTAATTTAAAAATCAATTACAAAAAGTAATTCAATTGCAATTTTTCAATTATTTTAATTCAATTATCGACTTTGTGTATTAAAACCTTAATGCATTATTTGCAACTCTGCTTATTTTCAGATCCGGACCACAAAAGACTGAAACCAGCCAAGGAGTGCAAACCGATAGAGTACCCGAAACCCGACGGAAAAATCAGCTTCGACCTGCTGACGTCCGTGGCGTTGACGGGCACGAATCACGAAGGCGACCAACCGGCCCACTTGACCCTGATGGACGACGCGGCGCCCGTCAAGACCAACTTGGCCCTGTACGACGGCCCCGAGGGCAGGTTCTGCCCCGCCGGCGTCTACGAGTACGTGCCGGTGGAGAGCGGCGACGGCCAGAAGTTGCAGATTAACGCGCAAAATTGCATCCACTGCAAGACGTGCGACATCAAGGACCCGACGCAGAATATCAACTGGGTTGTGCCGGAAGGCGGCGGCGGGCCGGCTTACAATGGAATGTAAACGGGTTTTTATGCATGATTTATCAAATTTTACCGAAAATCTTTTTAGTTACCTATTTATTAAGTTTGTTTATTATTAAGTGCCCGCAATTTACTGTAAATATGATGTACACAAAATAATTGTATTTTTTACTAAAATAAATTTTATATTTATACAAAATTTGTTAATGGGGTAGTTAAATTTTTTCTGACCTATACTTTTTATGGTTTTATTCAAGGCGTTTTGTAATATTAAACATTTCTGTGAAATCAGAATTTCAATTGAGTTTACCGTTTTCGAGATATTTACAAAAAATATAAATTTTTATGACGTCACAAACCTCGCCATGTGACCAACATTCCAAGATTTCTATTGGTTGAAAATTACCCTGTTGTCAAGTTGTCTTGTTAATGATTTCATTCGGTTATGTCAGAAAATACCCGAAGAGGTTATGTACAAATACTGTCACTGTCAGTTGAGTGAAAGAAGAAGGAGAGGAGGTTAAAGAAAATTCTGAAATTAAAAGTTTTATTGATAGGTTTACACATTGAAACACCGTGTGAAACCTAATAAAATGTAATAAATAACTGTCTAAAGCAGAGTTTAATATATTACATAGAAAAAAGTGGCAAAATAAAGCTAAAAATAAATGAAATAAATTTATAAAAAATAACAGTAAATGTAAGTTAACAATGGTATTTATGATATTTGTGTATAGTTTTTATAAAACTTGCATCCCTGATGATGAGCATCAAAACCTTTTGTAAGATTAAAAAAATGTATGACAAACTTTTGGACTGTTCGAAGATACTATGCTCTAGAGTACATTTTAAGATATATATAAAAGAATATAAAGAACTAAGCATTATACTAATGAAATGCATTTACGACAAAATATGATTATAATTATAGGTACTTAGGTACTTTATTTGTTTAAAAGCTCCAATGTTCAATGTAACCAACCATTCCACAAGATTCTTCTGCTTTGGAGTCCGTTATTAATAAATCACTTATCTAATATCAATTACAAATAACATAACAATAACATTGATTTTCAATAATCTAAATTTAAAAAAAACATAACCCGAAAAAAAGAAACGTCAAAAAATCAATTCTTCTTCTTCTCAACTAAAATTGTAGATCAAGTTGTTTTAAAACTAAAATATTATAACGTGGCGCCATCTATCGTAAGAATCTTAAACTAAACACACTGGCAACCATAGAAAAAGCTGGCAACGTTGTCAATAGCCTAGTGACGTAATTAGGAGATTTTTTTTTGTAAATATCTCGAAAACGGTAAACTCAATTGAAATTCCGATTTCACAGAAATGTTTAAAATTACAAAACGTCTTGAATAAAACCATAAAAAGTATAGGTCAGAAAAAATTTAACTACCCCATTATGACAAAATGAACCTCATTTTATTTAAATAACAAAAATATTTAGTAGGTACCTACAATTTATTTATTTACTCACAAACAGAAAGTTACTTCTGAAAAGTATCTAGATATTTTTCTAAGACACTTTAAACAAAATAACTTATTTATTTATTTATTTATTTATTTATTTATTTTACACTATAGCTAGCAAAACAGTTCTTCAGAATTGGTACCTCTTGTAACTAGATACTTTGAGTTAAAAGTATATTTAGTTAGAAGATACTTTAAAAAGTATCTAAGATACTATATGAAAGTATTTAAGATACTTTTGAGTAACTAAGTTACTTTTAAGTATCTTTTTTTCAAGGTACTCCAAGCTCTGCTCACAAATATGCATTTTTGAACCACAAAAGTGATTTTATAAATAAAATCGCGTTAAAAACGCTTCTCGCGATAAAAAACATTTTTACTTACACTATTGGACAAAAGTAAAGCAACAACTGTATAAAAAATCCAACTCCAAAACGCCTTTATTATTCTTTAAGAAATTTTGGATAAAAATACTTGAACTTAAATCTCAGTTTACGTGTCTAAGGGTTTTTTGAGAAAATATTTTTAAAGCCCATTTTTTTAATATTAAAAAAACGTTCGAAAAATAACTTTTACGGAAATTTTTTTTCAAGTAAATAAAAAATATTCTGTTAATGACCGTATTTTTGTTAGTATACTCTAAATATTTTGTACAAATCAAATGAACAGTAACGAAGATACAGCGCTTCAAAGTCGGTAAAAATGACCCTTTTTTGATTATTTTGCTGAAAAGTGGTCATTTTTGACGACTTTGAATCGCTGTATCTTCGTTACTGTTCATTTGATTTGTACAAAATTTTCAGGGTATACTAACAAAAATACGGTATTTAACAGTATATTTTTTATTTACTTGAAAAAAAATTTCCGTAAAAATTATTTTTCGAAGGTTTTTTTAATATTAAAAAAATGGGCTTTAAAAATATTTTTTAAAAAACCCTCAAACACGTAAACTGAGATTTAAGTTCAAGTATTTTTATCCAAAATTTCTTAAAGATTAATAAAGGCGTTTTGGGGTTAGATTTTTTATACAGTTGTTGCTTTACTTTTGTCCAATAGTGTATATTAAAACTATTGGGCGATTCCATGGTTACTAACGGGCCAACAGAAAGAAAACAAAATGTTTTATGAAAATTTTTAAAGATGTATTGTTCCTATAAAATAGTGTATTATGTATCAAGTTTGATAAACGCCATTTTATACACGAATTGAATTTAGGCACGAGCGAGCTTGCGAGCGAGTGCTTAAGTTAATGAGTGTATAGAAAAGTTTATAAACGAGGTGCATACTATACTTTTTCTACGACAAATACTTATTATTATCTTAAAATGATTTAAATCAAAAATTTGTATAGAGCGCCATCTATGAAACAACAGGGGAACTGTCAAATGTCACATTTTTACATTTTATAAACACAATTATAAAGGTTATAAATCGAAATGTATCTTGAAAATTGACAGTTTTTCACTGTGAAAGTTAAGGAAATGTTTTATGAGGACTTTACAGTAGAGTCCGTGCCCGAATTTAAGTTATAGTTTACTGCCGGCGAAATTAAAAGGTCAGTACAATGTTCATATAAACTTTTCAAATATTGGCGTTGAGAAACTATTTAATGTTTTTGTAATTTTGTATTGAGATAATAAAATAATTTTCACATTTAGTATTATTTTACAAGAAAGGCACTTTATTTTAACGATTGTATGACATTTGACAACTGTCAACTAACTTCAGCCCGTGACTAAAAACCTGTTGCTTACTTCAGCCCGTGACTAAAGCGCCGTAAAACCACAACTAGTCAATGTGTATTTAAAAGGTCACTTAGTGTAATGGAAACATGTACGATAAAGGGCGTTTTAAAGGTGGGAGTAGAAAAATAATTTTATGATACTTCTCAGCGATAAAATTAAGTAATAATAATAATTGTTATTTTGCGCGTTACAAAAAGCAGCGTGTGTTTTTGAAGGTTATCTTTTGTCACGGCATTTACTTAAGACTGTAGAAAATTAAAGCCATAATAATACTTTTTTGGTGTATTACATACAAATATCCCAATAAAAAAATCACTTTTCTAGTTCTAAAATGCATTTTTGTGAAAACTATTTTACAAATTCCCAAAATTAAAGGTCTGGCTCAAGACTCCAATATTTTTATGGATAGAAAGGTAATTTTTCATAAAAATACCAATATTTAATTTTTGTGTTGGATCGTAAAGGAAAAAATAATGCAATCACTTTAATCTTATTTATTTAAAATACATAAAAATTTGGACGATTTTCAATGAAATAAATTAATCTTTATTACAAATTACATACCTACAATAAATGAGTACATACAATAAATTATTTTTATTCTTATTGGTTCTATAGCAAGCATTTTTTATTTGGGACTTTTAAGAATAAACGAGATCGTGTTTAATTATTTTTAAAGGGGCAATTAGATATTTTAAAGCAGTCTTATATATAATATATAATAGGGTTTAGATGTAGGTTAGTTCACCTGTTAATAGGAAAATATGCCATTTGAATTTAGGCAATATAGTTTTAAAAAATCCTTACTTCAATTTTTTAATCAAGCAGTTTTCTAAATTCAAATGGAACACATCAAAGTATAGGCAGCAAATAGCAGTCTCCCAAAATCAATAAATATAAAATATTTTCATTTTAGCACCAAACTTTTAGCAGCTATTTGCTCCTTAGTATACACATTTGTTAATGTTCAAATGAACGGCTCAACTTTAAATTAGGGACACAATTGATGACATGACTAGATACCTAGTACATACTTGGAAAACTCTTACCTAAAATCCACATGTGCGATTTGATCCTCTCAAAGATCGATGTACTTTTTATGTTTCTTGCTGTGCATCGAGAGATCCGAAGAGGTGGTGAACTTTCTGTCGCACAGCGTGCACGCGTAAGGTTTTTCCCCGGTGTGTATGCGTATGTGAACCGTGAGGCTCGACGATTGCGTGAACTTTTTCCCGCATATGAAACACACGTACGGCTTCTCGCCGGTGTGAGTGCGCATGTGCTTCTCCAGGTACTGGTGTCGAGTAAATTGCCTGGAATATTAAAAAAAAGTTTAATTACCGATTACGAATAATCCATAGGTAATTAATCTCTCATTTTAATAAATGTCAAAATATTATATTTAATCAGCAGTAAAAACATGATATAAATATGAGAAATGATGACAATCGCAATAAAAATCAAAATCTAATTACTGTTGGAGCAATGGTTTTAGCAGGAACAGTAACAGCAATTACAACATGGTTCTTTGCAAAGAACTCGCAAAATAATTCGCAGCATAATAATTCTTTGCAAAATTATGATGATTTTAACGCCAGAAATCGTCAATTATCGGAATAGAATAATGATTAATAATTGTAGTCATTGTATATGATTAATCCCGGCGAAATTATATAACAACGAGTGAATGAATTTTCTTAGTTACATTGTTTTCACTTTAAATTCGTTAAGGAAGGATTATTTACCAAAGTAATTATACAGAATGATTATAATTACATAATTTATTCTTTAATTCTGATTATGAATATTAATTATAATCATACTTTCATAAATAACGTTATTCATGATTACAACGTAAAATTTGATTATAAATAATGAATTTTCTTTCTGTAAACTGTTTAAGGGTCAGAAATAAAGCTCTTCTAAAAAAAAATATTATTCAAGTAAAGTATTCATGAATAATGACTCCATAAATATTCATTAATCACCTAAATAATTACTATTTATATTCATGATTACAATTTTATTCGATTACTGTCCTACTCTGATACGCCCCCATTTTCGCCTTGCAAATAAAAGATGAAAGAATGCGCGACAGTGATTGCGTCAGAGAAAAAAATTAAGCGTGCTTAAACCACGCCCACCGCCTCGACTCTATACGGCACGTTTTTGTTCGTGGCCGAGTGTAGGAAATGTTAAAGTGTTAACTCGCTTGGTAGATTGATAAACAAATGTTTGTTTGTAATAAAACCTATTAATTTAAAATAGGATTACGTTTTTTACAGTATGTTGTATTATTTCTTTGAATAATTATATCTTATTATAACCTTGAAGCATTTTCGTATACGTGTACGTGTAACGTAACCAACGCTGTAAATTTATTTGTGTTCATAATTTTTTTTTCTGTATGAAATTTGGGCTTCTTTCTGTTGAAAAGTTTTGTTCAGTTGAAAGCTCATTTTACAAGGTTTTTTAGTGCCTTTAAATGTACTGAAACTCGAATATCAAAAAAAATATTGAATTGTGAATGTTTTTGTCATGGAACTCAAAAAAATCACCGTAAAAACCGAAGAAGTAAATCCGTTTTGCAATATTAAACAAAATATGCATTTTTGTACGTGTCGCTTAACATTCAATAGTGTTGAAAATCCTCTTAAAAATGCCTAGAGCTCAACTTAGCAATAACATTTATTTGAAAAGTTCCAAATTTTCCCGTTTTTTTTCGCCGACTCAATATTTCCGGAAATTTTAAAACCTTAGGCATGCCCAAACTTGTTCATGGATTGTTACAGAGCAGGTTAAAAGTGTTAAAAGTTCTTAGATGATTTGTACAAATATATTTACCTGTAAATAAAAAAAAATTGCACTTTTTCTTTTTGCCCCCTATCTTCTAATTAGGTAAGTATCAACAAACTTTTTTGTTATAAAAACAGTCAATTACCTAATGGAAAGAGGATAGCTTGTTACCATTAAATGCGCTAACTTCTAGATTAATAAAAAAGTGGTGCAAGACTTTTGAAACTAAGTGTATCATTGAAACTAATCTAAGAGACGTTGCTTACCTATCGCATATGGTACAAGTGGACAAGTTCTCTCCGGTATGCGTCCTAGTGTGTTCCTGCAGATACGCGGCGGTGGTGAACTTCTTGTCGCAAGTGACGCACGTAAACTTTTCGCCCGTGTGTTTCATGAGATGCGTTTGCAGCTCGGACGCGTAGTTGCACACCTTGTCGCACATGGTGCACTTGTAGGGCTGCTTGCCGGTGTGCTCGCGCATGTGCACCGTCAGCTGCGAGGAGTGCGTGAACTTCGCGTCGCACTGCTTACAGCTCACCTAAAACCACAAGTCTGATTCCACGAACATATTTGCTCGAAAAAGGTTAACTTTGGTGACATGTTAAACATGTTAGAAATATTCCCCAACACCAAAACAAAACACAAAGTGCTTAAAGTAGTTTTCGCCAACGATCTTGGCAACAATAATAATTTAATCAATTAATCAGTAATCAATTAATCTAATAATAGATTAATCAAATAATCGATTATTTTAGATAATCAATCGATTATGAATTTCGATAATCGCCCAGCCCTAGTGAGAACATAATAATATAACTAATGTAGAAAATGACCGGAAGATGTAGATTTTGTTATATGGTAAACCACATAGTTATTGGACACTTAAGGAATATTATAATATTCCTTAAGTGTCCAATAAATAAATGTCCAAATAATTATTTATTTAAAATTTATATATGCCGTTGTTTTAAAGATTTTAGTTTTTTTTCTTATGAACATATAAAAAGGATAGTTTCTTTGTTTAAACTTTATTTACGTTTACTTAAAAATAAGAGTATTTGAATTTGTAATAATAGTTGTATAAAAACATGCAAAAAAGTATAGTAGTTGGATATTTTATATAGTAATTGAACACATCGTCGTTTATCTGACAAAGAGGCGTATCTCATTTTTAAACAAAACGGTGTGAATTGAATTACGCCAGTTTGTACGGCACACAAAATGCAAAAATATTAGTTACGCCGAAACTGATTTATGCTAAAACTTTATTTGTACCTATTTATTATAGAGCTACGCCAGTTTGTGAGATTATAAAGTCGATTTTGGTGATCATTCTGGTATAACTCAAAAACGATTTTTTTTTAGTTACTTTTGTACTCGATACTGATCTTCGGCATTTTTTCTTTTAGATATGTACATTTAGGATTTATTAATTTTTGTTTTTTTTTTGTTTAATTATAAATATCTTGTATGTACTAATTGAAAAATAAAGACCCATTATTATTATTATTATTATTATAGTTATTGGACATACAATTTGTATATAAACATAACAACTTTACATCAAATAATATAAATTGTTAAATATTTTTTAAAGATAAATTGCTGTTTTAGGTCATTTTTTTTTATTTCGTTTTTGTAAATATTATATAATTCATATATTTCTTTCTCGGATTCCTCATCCCTTGGTCTGACTTCTGAAAAAGTTTGTTGCAAATATCATTAAGTTGGGTATATCTAGTTTGTGAAGCATTTATAATGTTTAGGCTGGAACAGGATGATTTATATATATCTAACATTTTTTCGGGTGGTATGTTAAAAGTATTTTCCGAATTTATTAATTTTGTTGCCATTAGTTTTTATGTTCTCTATCATGCACTGTATTTAAATCACTGTTATTCTGCAAGATGTCCTGTGACGAAGAAATCACTAAATAACTTACCCTCTAAAAATGAATTAGTCAAAAATGTCATAGCGAAAACGCATGCACTAATAAATCTCGTCGACAGCAATTTGTATTCAGGACATTTAGCAGTCAATTCATATGAAATATTATTCGCTGAATCCGAAAATGTCGTCAAAAGTTATAAAAGTAGAACAGTTTTTAAAATATAACCAATTTTACATATAATATGGAATTGACTATATCTCAAAAACTGCGTAACTTTTCCAGTTTTTGACGGTCTTTTTGGATTCAGGGGACAATTTTACATAAGAATTGGCTGGTAAATGTCCGGGATACAAATAGAGTATGACATTGGACATATTATGTCCAATAATAGAAATTTTCATTTTTTACCTACCATTAATTGGACACTGGTCATTTTACTGTTTGTTGTTCATAATTAAAATTAAAACGCATTAAAGTGACAATGTTTAAACCATGAACACATTTATACCACACACTGATCTGTACACTTTTCTGCTCTTAACAAAAAAACACCAAAGTATCGTGCGAACTTTTTTGTCCTAAGTTGTACCCAAAATAAAGTAGTTCTATATTATTACGACTGATAAATTTATAATTGTATAGAGCGTCATCTAATGATTTGACTTTAAGCTAACTACTTATAAGTGTCCAATAATTGTCTACTTTACCCTACTTAAATAAAAACTGAAAAATAATCTTTTTGTTTGTTTTTTTGCGTGTGCGATAATTTTAATTAGAATGAGATAATTTTTTTTTAAAGTGCTTTAAGCACTTTGAGTTTTTTTTTTGGTGTTGGGGAATATTTCTAATATTTGAAAAAACTTGTTGGCACGAACCTTTTCTCCGGTGTGTTTGCGCATGTGCACGTTGAGGTGCGACGACTGCGTGAAGGTTTTCTCGCACACCGTGCACGAGTACGGCCGTTCGCCGGTGTGCGTTTTGATGTGCGAGTTCAGGATGTAGGTGCTGGCGAACTTCTTGCCGCACGTGTCGCACCCGAACGGTTTCTCGCCCGTGTGCGTGCGCATGTGCACCTTGAGATCGGCAGCGGTCAGGCAACGCCGTTCGCAGCAAGTGCACGCGTACGGTTTTTCGCCCGTGTGACTTTTCATGTGCATCGTGAGCTCGCCTTCAAACAAGAACACTCCTTGTTAGATACATTTTAATTTCGATAGTTCGATACAACCTAAGCAGAAAATATCGATATATTGCGATGGTGCTTACTACGTTTTACTATGTTTTTTTTTATCAAAATCAGACAGTGCATGTTTTTAAAATGCAGTGCTACATTTTAAGTGGCAGTGTTAAATTTTAAGTAGCAGTATCAGATTTTTACATGTAACTCTAGAGATCGAACCCGAACCATTTAAATTTAAAACGGTTTTTGCAAAAATTATAAAAATAAATATTTTATTTCGTTAAACAAATCTATAAAATTAGCTTTTGCAAAAAATATTTGAACACGGGCTATAATAATATAAATTATACACTCCAGCACAAGTATTGTGCTGGGCTAATAACAATTGTAAATGTTGTATAAATAATTATTGTAAATGTAAATTTAAATTATTTTATTGGAAAAAGAAAGTTGTCATATACATATTTATTATACCAAGCAACACTAATTCAGTAGCGTGACAAGAAAAAGGCATGTGACTTAAAATCTAGAACTGCTACATAAAATCTGGCACTGCTACTTAAAATCTGGCAATGCGATTTAAAATCAAGCAATGCCACTTAAAATCTAGCACTGCATTTTTAAAACATGCACTGCCCGATTTTGCTAAAAAAACATAGTGATGGCCCTTAACAACCATCGCAATATATCGATAATACTATCGAAAAAATAATATCTGCATTTAAATTAAGGACAATTTATTTAAAATGTCAAAATTTTGACACACTTTTTTTTACTTTTTTAGAAAAAACAATTTAAAAAAAATGAATTAATTCTATGGCACGCCATTTTAACATTTATTAAAAAAAAATTTAATTTAAAATTTCCCTAACTAAAAATTTTAGGTTTAAATTTATAAATTTAAAATATTTTTATCTATAATGTATTGAAAGACAAAACTTACTATTCACTTCTGTATTAAACACATTCCAATCAATTTTTGCAAAAATTTCCAACTAGGTATCATTTTGTAATCAAAATAATTTCTTTAATATAATTTATTTGGGCAGAATTTTCTAAATCTTAAATAATTTTTTTATAAAATTATTTAGATTAAATTGGTAAAGGTAAATTTTTTAGTATTTAAAAATAGTGTCAAGACATTTAAAATTAAAATACATTTAGGACATTTTCTACCAAAATTTGTTTAATCTCAAAACAATTGATAATCAAAAAATATTTTAAATATACAATGCAAATGTAAAAGTTTAATTTTAAAATATTAGTTTTGAAAAATTGCTTTAAATCTGTGAAGATTCATTTAAATGTAAGTCGATAATGTTTAATTCACAAAGTGTAAACGCTGCTTTACCTTAAAATTGACCACTCTATACAAAGAGTGTACGCAGTATGCTAAAGCTACGTTTACATTTTTTTCGTTCGAATTTGTAAAGAGTCATTGAAATTTTTAATCCAAAAATTACCACTTCAAAATTTAAACTTACATTTAAATGTTATGTGAGAGTTTTTGTATTAAAAATTCGACAAAAATATTTTTTGCCTGGTCGATTTGAGATGGATAGGCCCATATCCATTTGATAAAATAAAACAGTACGTTTACCTTTAATAGTGAATCTCTTGTTGCACACGGCGCACATGAAGGGCTTTTCGCCGGTGTGCCTGCGTATGTGTTCCCTGAGATGCGAGGAGTGGTAGAAGCGTTTCTCGCAGTACTTGCACTCGAACGGCTTTTCGCCGGTATGCGTTCGCATGTGGATTCGCAGGTTGGCGTTCTTGCGATAGTCTTTGCCGCACACGTTGCACTTAAACTGCTTCGTTTGGGGCGCGACAGGATCGGGCGTCAGCGGTCTACACTGAATGCCTTGAGTCAGGAAGAAGTTCTTGTTATAGTTTATTTAAAAAAATTATTTGAATAAACTTTCATTTATGAAATACAAAAAATAATAAAAATAAGAAATACCAAATTATTTAAAAAATACCGTGAAAATTTAACAAAAAGTAAATGAATAAAATTAAATTAAAAAGTTTTACAAAACATCAAAATTATTGCAATTTATTAACAAGTTATAACAATTCAATCATGATACAAATATTTGTATCATAAATTCAATCATATAAAATATCAAAAATGACAATTAAAAAAACTAAATAATAATTTTAAACTCTTAAATTAGATAAAACGTTAAAATTTCAAAATAAAAAAGGTTAAAATTAAAAAAAAGTAAAGTAAAAAGATTAAGTTGTAACTGTAAATAAATAGAACAAAAAACATAAAATACCATAAATATTATATTTCCAATTTAGTCAAAATATAAAATAAAGATTAGCACAAAAATCAAATTTTAAAAACATATTTTCATTTATTTTTTAAATGTATAAATTGCAATTGCAATTTATTAAAAAAGCAAAAACATATTTTAGGTAAAACTAAACTAAAATATAAATAATAGTATATTATGTATCAAGTTTGATAAACGCCATTTTATACACGAATTTAATTTAGGCACGAGCGAGCTTGCGAGCGAGTGCTTAAATTAATGAGTGTATAGAAAAGTTTATAAACGAGGTGCATACCATACTTTTTCTACGACAAATACTTATTATCTTAAAATGATTTAAATAAAAAATTTGTATATATTATTATAAATTGTAAGGAAAAAAATATATTACAAAATTATAACAAATCAAATAAATAAAATATTAAAAAAAAACAAAAAAATTATGAGAATATTTAAAATTATTTACCTATTTAAATTTATAATAAATAATAATTTTAAAATTCTGTCAAACTTCGCCTAATAACGGATAAAGTGTCATACAAGGTTGCCGAGATTAATTTTTGTGTGATTATATTTAAGTTTTAATTAAATAAATTAAAGGATATATATTGAAAAGCAATATTTTTATAGGTTTTATGTTTGTTATACTTCCATATTTCTAAAATGCAAAAAGAAAGACAAAAGTTGGGTAGGAACGGACCGTAAAATATGTTGTAAAATATCCATTATTATTACCTAATTCACATGAGGTTAGATTTAAGTTCAAAGTAAAGTAACGGTTAACCGAGACGTTATTTTTGAAGGCTTAAAACGTATATTCATCTGAAAAACCTTTTTTTAGGGAACCCTGCACAGCGCAGGCTCACAATAACGAAAACGCTAATAACGGCACGTAAAATAAACGGCTTAAAAACTCCCTATTATTTAAAAAGTGGGATTTATTAGGTCAAGCAATACAAACTTAAAATAAATGAAATACGAAAATTACTCTTTGTATGCCAGTTAATAAAAATAGTGTGTAAAAAAGGAAGATTAACTTAAAATTCATAATTTTAGCATATTGTTTTTTTTTAACAATCACATATTTTGACCATATCAATATTTACTATTTTAAATAAATTGATTTATTATAGAAAATATATATAGATCTTTTATGTATAAAACTTACTGTATTTAACTTAAAAATGTTTTACGGTATTTTTTAACATTACAAACTGTTTTTTTAAATAATTTTAAACTCATGTTTAGAAGAATTTAGAAGAACAGGTTAAAAAAAATTATTAACTGATTTGCGTAATTTTTTTTTCTCAAAAACCAAATATTTGACTTACCTGTTGTTCTTTTTATAACCTGCCTGGGCACCACAACAGTGGGAGCAGGTTGCTGTACTGTTTCTTGCACCTGAATCTGTATTGGCTGAAGTTGATGGGCAATTTGATTATCGATCTGACTGATTTGTACATTCTGCCCCACATAATTTTTAACGTCGCTCTGCAGTATAACATTGGTGGATTTAAGAGTTTCTATAAGAACTGGAGCATTCTGAATTTGCTGAGTTTGAATTTCGACATGGTGATGAATTTGTTCGGTTTGTATGTGTTGAATTTGCTGGTTGCTTGTTGCAAGATACTCTTAAAAAAAAATACCCAAAAATGATGTACTAAAATTCTGTTGTTTTTCTTACCTGTGGTCGTGTTTTCTGGAGTTGTACTTCTCGAGTTAACATCACCAAGTTCATCTGGTTTGTTTAATTCTTCTTCATTATCAAGAAAATGTTTTAAATGTATGTACTCAGTGTTTTGGGGGTCTTCTATTATCCCATTTATTGTTTCATGTGTGGTAGTTGGTATGGTAAAATCAAACTTTGTGGGGGTTGTTAATATTCTTTTGTCTTCGTGTGGATTCGCTAAAAACCTTTGTAGAGTTTGATCTGAGTTGAGACACACTATCCGAAAGTCATAGGATATTCTAAGGCGGTCGATGCAATTTGTACATAGTAAGGTGGAAATATTATCCTTCTGCCAAATCTTAAAATAATAAATAAATATAAAACTTATGATTTTATAGACTTTTTAAACTTACTATTTCCTGTACACAAGCAAACAACTTATCGCAAAACTTAATCGAATCACTATCTTGGGCATTAGTTGGGGTTAATGGGCAGTCATTTCTCAAACAGGCCCGACAACAATCGGCAACGTTGATAACATTCTCCATAGACAACACAGTCGGACTTGTCCTGAAATTTATCTCGCTTGTCATAACAATACCAGCAAATCGTCAGATAAACAATATAATTGTTTACGAAAAAATTCGGCTTATTGTTTTTTTATTTTTATGTTGACATTTCGTGGGGTGTTTCGCGCTTATTTGTTGGCCATACTGGTGGCGCTAAATTCAAGTTTATTTGTGCGTCCGTCAAAATTGTTTGTTTTTTGTCAGTTGTCAATTGGTTATTTTATGAATATATTGTGTTTTTAGTATGGACCAAGGTTATAGTAGTCAAAAAGCCAGTCGCCGGCAGACGGTATTGTGACGTAACTCTGTGCATAGAAAAACCATGGTTTTTCTAAGATAAACATTAGTGTAAAAACCAATCATGTCTAAAAATGCAAGGCTGCTTGGGAAACAGAAGCACCATTTTCCGGTAAGTTGTTTTTCTTTTTTATTTAAAGTGTAGTTTGAGTTTTGTAATTTTCTTATATCAACTTAAATTTGTTTTCTTGGATCCTTTAAACACCTGAAATCTTCGCGTGTAAATTTTATCGACGGTAAAATAACATGTTGTTTTGTAAAAGAGTTATTGTTTGAATAGGTACATCTTATTTTATGAAAAACTAGTGATTGAGATCATAGATTAATAACCTGATTGAGATCAGCGTGGTCCAACTAGTAAAGTAAACACGTTAAAAAATTAATTGGGCAACTTTCAATTTTATGTTTTTTTACTTTCGTTTTGAAAGTTACACTCGAAAATCGCGATATTTTTTTATAAGGGGGGACCAAGGTGAAATTTTTTCTGAAAAACATGGAAAAAAAGTTGCCCAAATAATTTTTCCTTGCTAATTCGAGCACTCTGATTCCAAAAAATCAAACCGCACTTTCGTATCTCTTCGCGTTTGGAAGTTACACTCGAAAATCGCGATATTTTTTTCATAAGGGTCCCCCTTATGACATTTTTTCTGAAATTCAAAAAAAAAAGTTGCAAAAATAATTTTTCCTTACTAATTCGAGCACGCTGATTCCAAAAAATCAAACCGCACTTTCGTATCTCTTCGCGTTCGGAAGTTACACTCGAAAATCGCGATATTTTTTTCATGATTTCTAAATGAGTATGAGTATGAGTATAAGAGACGTATAACCAGCCCCATTTCCTCTTGACTCTCGAACCCCGCACAGGCCTATGTTTACTTACGCCGATTTTTGTTCTTCCCCAGCAACTTCACGGCTTCACCCGTGTTTGCTGGGTGCGAATGTCCATTGCGTTCCGTAATGTCCCCTATTTGGGGCTCGAGAGCAAGAGGCGAATAGTTATAATAGCCGTTCCCGGGTTCGCCGGGCCTATGCTATACGCTCAGTGGGGTATGGAGAAGGGACGGGAGGGTGTTGGTTTTTGGGGGACAATTACGCCGACTTAAAACTAAGTACGACGCGGAATCCCCCTAGACCAGTCGATTAATATTACTCCAAACATTTGGGATTACTATTTGGAGTTGGGGGGTTGTTATTACGCTGCAGGGTGTAGTCTCCTAGTCGAGGTCTTCGTCTTGTTCATTATTGTCATAATCCGTGTCGGATAGTTCCTGAACTTGGTAAAGTGTGTCGTTTGTTTTTTTTATTTTGTTTTTATTGTTGCTTAGTTGCTCCCAACTGTTCTTGTTGATTTGTGAGAAGTGTATGTTTTGTGCTAACGTGTCATGAAATGTGAAGCATGGTCTCCCGACTTTTTTGTCTTTTAGATCTAGTTTAAGGGTGGCTTGTAGTATGTTATTGCGTTGTCTACGTCTGAGGCGGCTAGAATTGTTTCCAGTCCGGCCCAGAAGCCGTAATTACCGTGGTAGTTTAGGTACGCATTAATTTGTCCTGTTTTGTCACTGATGTGTTCATAACGACTGCTTAGTTCATTTATTGCGTCCTCGATGTAGGGTATGTACGTTCCTAGGTTATTACGTAAGTGGTTGTTTAATATTTGTCTATTTGTCTACACTCAGAGAAATATCATGTCATGAAAAGCACATGAAACGATATTAGTTCAAATAATCGGGTAAATTTGATTCAAATAGAAAAATTGTAGTTTTATTCATTTACCAACAGTTTTACAATGTTTTTTAACACTTTTAAAGTGTACTCTCTTTAAAATATATACAAAAAGAAATCTATTTATTTCATTGCCTTTCTCAACGTTATTTTAAAAATATATTTATTATACAATTGTTATACACCTTTTAATTTAATGAGAAACACCAATGACGCCAAAACATATTTGAATCACTTGGAATTATTATCGTTTTGAATGATTCTACAACATTTTTTCTCTCAGTGTAGTGTCTGCTGTTGTTTCAGTTTCGCGTAGCGAACCTATCACCGTGTTGAACAGCTGATGTGCAATCGCTGCGATAAGGCCGTTCCCAGTGGGGGGTATTCTTTTTACTTTTACTATTAAGTCAAGTGTTTACAAATTCCTTGGAGTTTGATTAGTGTGCTTTTTTTTTTTACTTTGTTTATGTTTTCTTAGTTTATGTTGTTTATGACTTAATTGACAAATTTAATGGTCTCGGTTTGTTTTACTTGAATTGTTATGTTGACAGCTTTATTGCCCTGTTCAAATTTGGTGTGTGACCGCGATCGGCTGTTTGGTTTTTTCTTGGAAAATTGACTTTTTATTTTATTGTTGCCGATGATTATTGTTTTTTTTAGTAGGGATTAGGCAATGTGCCTTGTTTAGTTTAATTTGCAAATTATGTGTTAGGTCATGCATAGGATACTTAGCAAATATTTGCAGGTGGCCTGTTCCTCCCTTGTATGGCCTCTTTTGTTTGGCCAGTGGAAATCGTCCTGTTGACAGATGGTGCGACCGCTCAGGCACTGACACTTGTCATTTAACTCATTCTTGTCACTTAACACTCTTTTGACCGTTTCACTATGTTCGTTTGCACTTGTCACTTCTCTCTTCCTTTTTACTTGGCCCTTAACTAATTATTGACCGTAGATTAGTCTGTACTCACTGTATTTTTTTACGCTATAGTTGTTTGCACTATGAGGGTTTATTTGTTGGTTATGGTTTTATCGTTTTACGTTTACTCTCCGACTCTGCTACATCGACTTACTCACTCGACGGCTGGGCCGAGACTCATGATTTCTAAAAATCAAAAAAAAAAAAAGTTGCAAAAATAATTTTTCCTTACTAATTCGAGCACGCTGATTCCAAAAAATCAAACCGCACTTTCGTATCTCTTCGCGTTCGGAAGTTACACTCGAAAATCGCGATATTTTTTTTATAAGGGTCCCCCCTTATGACATTTTTTCTGAAAATCAAAAAAAAAAAGTTGCAAAAATAATTTTTCCCAACTAATTCGAGCACGCTGATTCCAAAAAATCAAACCGCACTTTCGTACCTCTTCGCGTTTGGAAGTTACACTCGAAAATCGCGATATTTTTTTCATAAGGGTCCCCCCTTATGAAATTTTCTCTGAAAATCAAGAAAAAAAAGTTGCAAAAATAATTTTTCCCAACTAATTCGAGCACGCTGATTCCAAAAAATCAAACCGCACTTTCGTATCTCTTCGCGTTTGGGAGTTACACTCGAAAATCGCGATATTTTTTTCAAAAGGGTCCCCCCTTATGAAATTTTCTCTGAAAATCAAGAAAAAAAAGTTGCAAAAATAATTTTTCCCAACTAATTCGAGCACG
Source organism: Brassicogethes aeneus (assembly GCA_921294245.1). Taxonomy (NCBI): domain Eukaryota; kingdom Metazoa; phylum Arthropoda; class Insecta; order Coleoptera; family Nitidulidae; genus Brassicogethes; species Brassicogethes aeneus. The sequence continues at coordinate 6,213,742 of OV121138.1, forward strand.
CTGATTCCAAAAAATCAAACCGCACTTTCGTATCTCTTCGCGTTTGGGAGTTACACTCGAAAATCGCGATATTTTTTTCAAAAGGGTCCCCCCTTATGAAATTTTTTCCGAAAATCAAGAAAAAAAAAGTTGCAAAAATAATTTTTCCCAACTAATTCGAGCACGCTGATTCCAAAAAATCAAACCGCACTTTCGTATCTCTTCGTGTTTGGAAGTTACACTTGAAAATCGAGATATTTTTTTCAAAAGGTCCCCCCTCATGAAATTTTTTCTGAAAACCAAGAAAAAAAAAGTTGCATAAATAATTTTTCCTAACTAATTCGAGCACGCTGATTCCAAAAAATCAAACCGCACTTTCGTATCTCTTCGCGTTTGGGAGTTACACTCGAAAATCGCGATATTTTTTTCAAAAGGGTCCCCCCTTATGAAATTTTCTCTGAAAATCAAGAAAAAAAAGTTGCAAAAATAATTTTTCCCAACTAATTCGAGCACGCTGATTCCAAAAAATCAAACCGCACTTTCGTATCTCTTCGCGTTTGGGAGTTACACTCGAAAATCGCGATATTTTTTTCAAAAGGGTCCCCCCTTATGAAATTTTTTCCGAAAATCAAGAAAAAAAAAGTTGTAAAAATAATTTTTCCCAACTAATTCGAGCACGCTGATTCCAAAAAATCAAACCGCACTTTCGTATCTCTTCGCGTTTGGAAGTTACACTCGAAAATCGCGATATTTTTTTCAAAAGGGTCCCCCCTTATGAAATTTTTTCCGAAAATCAAGAAAAAAAAAGTTGCAAAAATAATTTTTCCTAACTAATTCGAGCACGCTGATTCCAAAAAATCAAACCGCACTTTCGTATCTCTTCGTGTTTGGAAGTTACACTCGAAAATCGAGATATTTTTTTCAAAAGGTCCCCCCTCATGAAATTTTTTCTGAAAATCAAGAAAAAAAAGTTGCAAAAATAATTTTTCCCAACTAATTCGAGCACGCTGATTCCAAAAAATCAAACCGCACTTTCGTATCTCTTCGCGTTTGGGAGTTACACTCGAAAATCGCGATATTTTTTTCAAAAGGGTCTTGAACTGAAATCTTCGCGTGTAAATTTTATCGACGTTAAAATAACATGTATTGTTTTTGTATAGGAGTTATTGTTTGAGAAATTGTCATTTCGGGGAAAAAACAATTTGATCTGGGGAAATTTCGAAATCGCCATCTGGCAACCCTGCCTTGCATATTTTAAGCATTTTAAAAAAAGCAACAAAAAACACAAAATATGGAATTAAATTTTTAAGAAAAAAAAGAAACAAATACTTTAAAAAATCAGAAAAAATCCTACAAAGTGGGAAAATCATAACTTTTTTCAAACAAAATGTTGTCCTATTTTTTTGTCTCTTCTGAAGTTTTAGATTTTTAAATTAATTCCTAAGCTGAGCCCTCACCACTTTTTTGAAAAAAAAAAATCATAAAAAAGTAAGAAAACATAATTTTTTTCTTACTTTCTTACCCTTTAAAGGTACTCCCAAAGTTTCGAATTTTTAAATAAAGTCCTGAACACAAAATCCTAAAAAAGTGAAAAAAATCATATTTTTTATTTCAAACGACGTTTTTTCTTTATTTTTTACTCGTCTGAAGATCCTCCCAAAGGTTCAGACTTTCAGCGTCTAACTAGTGGGAGAAGTGAAATTTCGCCCATCAGTTAAAGTTGAGAAATGAAATGCGAGTTGAGTAAAACAAATTGTTGAACAAAACACATTTATTTAAATATTTATATTGTGTATACAAATTAATAATTATTGCTAAACATCTAAACATTAAATTCAGTGTTAAGTAATAAAATAATACAATAAAATTTACCTTGACAATATGCATTGTTTATAATTAAGAATCTTAACTTATTATATACAATAAGTTTGATTTTTGGACAGATTTTCTATATAATACAATTGGAGGGAATGTGTAAAAACATTTAAAATTCGGCAAAGTGACGAATTCACCAAAGGAAAAGGGAAAAAGCGAATTTTGCGAACTTTAAATGTTGTGCAGCCAATTTACCTCTTTTGTCCTGCTCTCAAAAGCAGCTCAAAGCCATTGATTTTTACTGTTTCCTATGTGGACAAAAAAGTAATGGGCCCATTAATTAAAAAAGCCAAAAAGGCTTGTAAAAATTTGCTGGCAAAAAGATTGTTGCTAAAGCTGAAGCATTCATTTCCTGTGCTTACTTGCTGCTTTAAGTTTTGTGGAAAAAGCCAGCCAGCATCATTTAGATTGACTTTATATATGATTAATAATAATAGTCCTAAATCCTAATCAACAAAAACTGTAATTAAGTACATGTATTTTAAAATTCCTAACAGTACTACAGTCAAATCGTTTGGAATTTGGAATGTTGAAGTAATAATAACAACAAAAAACTAAATAAAATGTACCTAAAATTAAAATCAAGTCTCACAAATTTTACATTAAAAAATACAACTTTTAGTCTTAAAATTCTCACTTAATTTGACTGTAATAAAAATGCAGTTGATATATAAAGCAGATGTATAATATAATACTTTGACTGTGAAATTTGATTAAGCATACTTAAACAATTAATCTAAATCTAATTTACAATGTTATTAACTATTTAATTAATTAATTATCACCACTATTTTCTAGTCCATGTTAAAATCAACAACTAAGAATGCAAAACTGTTACTGGTAAAAATGATCTGATTTAAATATCATCTGAATAAAATTATATTTCAATTTATAATGACTTAATTTAAATTTATTTAAATAGTAATTTAAACGGCCCACGGCCATTATATTGTCAAATTGTTAATTTTCAACATTATTAAGCAGAACCAACCCAAAAATTGATTACAATTAATTGACAATCAGCTTAATACCCCTGTACAAAACTATAGCTGCGCTTTATTAAAGCGATTTATTTATAGAAATCAAAAAATTACTAGGTATTGTTTGCAAACAAGTTTACTATATTAGGGTGATTCAATAAACAAGCGAATATTTTTTTTCTTGCAAACAGGCTCAAAAGTTTCGTTTACATATAAAAATGAGCCTGTGAAAATATTAATTTTAATATCTTAATGCTCCGCATCGCACTTTTCGATTTTCCATTAGAATAATTTTTTTTGATTTTTGTAACTCACCAACCAAAGGCCATATAGAAAATGTGTTGGATATTTTTGTAGAGAATTAAACGCTCTACAAAAAAGGTTTCCTATGATTTTTTGCTACACTAATTGGTTAAAAGAAAAGAAAGAAAGAAAGAAAGAAAGAAAGAAATGGTTATTTATTATAAACCAGCCTAAACGCTATCTGGTGACAAAAACATTGTGTTACCAACTGAGTGTAAAAACAAATATTTTTATCAGTAAAAAAATTAAAAAAATTGCTCAACTTATATTCAAAATCAATTAATAAAAAAATGAAATTGAAAAAAAAAATATTATGATATTATTTTAGTAAAGTGTTGTGTTGACATTTGTAAATGAAAAAAATTGATGGTGAGTTGAACTATGATCTTTAATAAGTTTTTAACCAATTGGTTTAGCAAAAAATCATAAGAAACCTTTTTTGTAGAGCGTTCAATTCTCTACAAAAATATTCGAACACATTTTCTGTATGACCTTTGGTTGGTGAGTTACAAAAATTAGAAGAAGAAAAATGTTCTTATGTTATTCTTATGGAAAATCGAAAATTATGCCAAGTAGTAAGATATTAAAATTAAGATTTCATATTTGCAAGAAAATAACAATTCGCTTTTTTAAATCACCCTAGTGTATATGAACTAGACAGGGTGATTATAACTAAACTTTGCCCCTTATTTTCTTAAATTAATTAAGTAATTATTACAAGTAAGTATATTAAGTACATATTTTATCTACACCCTGTACAACTATTGGATTAAGTAACCTATTGCACATTATAAAACGAATTTTGCTATTAAACGCAAATGTTTAGGTACACGCGTTCAAATTTCGAACCGTAACTTGAAAGAATAAAAGGTATCTGTGTTTAAAGCAATAAAAATATTCAAGACTAGTCTCTACGTATGCGTATGTACGAGAGCAGTTTTTTAGTAGCGCTGTTGGAATTCGTGATGCCATCGATTGAAATCGATGTGGAACACAACGATGGAGCCCAGAGCCAGACCAGCCAGCAAAAACCTAAAACGACAATTGTTCAACTGGACCTTTGTTGTTTTACAACACTTACTTTTGATCGTGAGACAATGCCAAAGATCGCACACTACTATCACAAGCAGGGAAAGCGTACAAAAGCGCCAAATTAAACGTCCTCCATACTTCCACTATACCCTTGTCACCTCCAGTCATCAAGTATTCTCCGTCTCTACTTAGCAGCAAGCACTGAAACGTAAAATCAAACAGAATATAATTTTTGAAACCAAAAAAAATAACAGTAGGATGAAACCCATTGGAAAAGGAGAAGAATATAATAAAAATGAAAGGAAAAATAAATTACGGGCGATCTGACTTCGGGAAGTGGGAGGGGGGGGTTTTTAAGGGTAAAAAATGGTTTATCTCGATTTCCGGCAAAACTACAAGTCCTATGGAAAAAAGTTAAATGGCAAAGTTGTAGGTAATAAAAGGATCTACAACTTTTGTAATTACAATTTTTTTACATAACCTCAAAATTTATGTGAAAAATTCAAAAAACCAAGTTTTTGGTTTTTTATTTTTATCTTTTTCAAAAAAAAAATTTTTCCACGAAATTTGGTGAAAACTTAACTTTTTATGTCCCAAATACACTGTAATTAATTTGATTTGAAATATTTATTATTTCGCCTTATTTTGACTTAGGGCCGGTTTATCAATGTCCGGTTAAAGTTGCAGTTAGTTATCTGTTAGATAATTTCCATGGATACCATTGTTCTCACAACGATCGATATGAAATTTAACTGTCAGATAGACTAACTGGAACTTAACTAGAGATTGATAAACCGGCCCTTAATATCAAAAAACACCCTAATTTTCAATCGAAAATTCTCGCGTCAAAATATCAGCTTTTTTTCAAAAAGTCGGTGTGCTTTTTGTTCGTTGAAATCTCTACTTTCTGATGGTGTAAAAAAAATATACATTACTATGGTAAATGTTCTCAGAAAATGCAAAAAATATTATAATGAATAACGAAAAAAACTCGAATTCGAAAATTTATTTTAATCATTATGTACAATTTCATCAAAAAAATGTGATTGTTGCAATTTTTTTAGTTAAAAAGTTTATTTATTAAATTCTAATAACATTTATGTCAGAAAATCTCATAAAATATAAAAATACATGTAAATCATACTATTGAATTTAGATACTTCTGATTACATTATTCATTATAATATTTTTTGTATTTTCTGAGAACATTTACCATAGTAATGTATATTTTTTTACACCATCAGAAAGTAGAAAGTTCATCGAACAAAAAGCACACCGACTTTTTGACAAAAGCTGATATTTTGACGCGAGGATTTTCGATTGAAAATTAGGGTGCTTTTTTGATATTAAGTCAAAATAAGGCGAAATAATAAATATTTCAAATCAAATTAATTACAGTGTATTTGGGACATAAAAAAGGTAAGTTTTCACCAAATTTCGTGAAAAAAAATTTTTTTTTGAAAAAGATAAATATAAAAAACCAAAAACTTAGTTTTTTGAATTTTTCACATAAATTTTGAGGTTATGTGAAAAAATTGTAAATACAAAAGTTGTAGATCTTTTTATTACCTACAACTTTGCCATTTAACTTTTTTCCATAGGACTTGTAGTTTTGCCGGAAATCGAGATAAACCATTTTTTACCCTTAAAACCCCCCTCCCCTCCCACTTCCCGAACTCAGATCGCCCGTAATTTATTTTTCCTTTAATTTTTATTATATTCCCCTCCTTTTCCAATGGGTTTCATCCTACTGTTATTTTTTTTCTCTTTTTACCATTTTTAAAGGCTTCTGCACTGGTCTAAATAGAAAAAAAGAAGCATAAAATATTAGGTACCTGTAAATTATCGTTGTGCGACTCGTGCCTCAATCGTTTTCCATTTATGGTGAACGCTCCAACGTTGCCTTTCTCGTAATTCACGACAATCACTCCTTCCCGCGACATGGCAATATTCTCCGGGGACAAAAATCCAGCCGGTGGGTCCAAAGATCTCAGCAAATCTCCGAAAGTGGTGTGCACCAAAACGGGGCCATCTATAAAGAAAGAAAGTTAAAGGGAAAATTCTAACGAGAGCGGTGAAAGGTACATTTCGATCCCGACACGACCAATCCCAGTTCCGCGGATATGACCACGCTCGAAACCGGCTGCTCGTGGCCCGTCAAAGTGGCTCTCGGAGTTGGCACTTCGCTTTCGCCCACGATCGTCTGCGTTCTGGCGTTCCAGTGCCACAAAAGAACGGTGCAATCGGCCGATCCGGACGCTATGTAGCAATCGGACGTTATGTTGCATTCGGACCTAAAACACGAATATAAGAAACAAAACACACAGAAGCGAAGTGTAACTAAATCTAAATGCTAAATCTACCATATTTATATAATCGATGAGAATAAGAACAGTACAAGTCCCAAATTTGACATTTCATAAAAACTAATACAATTTCTATACAAAACTGTTTAATTAAATTAAATGTACAGGGTGCTCAGAATACCTATTTAGGTTTTTATAAAATGCGGTTTACGGAAAAATTATTTTTTTATAAAAACTTCTTTTCAAATAAATCAAATGTACAGGGTGATCCCCTATAATGTCGCCCCCCTTTAACTTTTTTATTTTAAGTGTCCCAAAAAATTTAAAAGTGTGGTTATGTAGGTACTAAAAAATACTTTTTTTCTACGTATAAAAAAAATGGAAAATTGATCAATATACAGAGAAAAACAAAAAGTTTATTTTTTTTCAATGGATCACCCTATATATGAATTTATTTTTCGATTCCTTAGAAAATTCTGAACATAATTCATATAACAAACCATATACCTAAACTCAACCGTTTCTGAAATATTCGCATTCGAAATGTTATCAATAAATGTTTTTTTAAACTGTTAGAAATCAAGAAGCTTCAGTATACCATAATTTTTATTGAAAATAAGTTACTATAGTGACATTATGTCAATATGTCTTGTTAAATAAGTAAAAATGGCGTACTCATACAGAGGAAGACAAACTATTTCAAATTATTATCTTAAAAATAATTTAAATATTTCAGAAACGGTTGAATTTAGGTATATGGTATGTTATATGAAATATGCTTAAAATTTTACAAGGAATCAAAAAATAAATACATATATAGGGTGATCCATTGAAGAAAAATAAACTTTTTGTTTTTCCCTGTATACTGATCAATTTTCCAATTTTCTTTTAACGTAGTAAAAAAGTATTTTTTAGTTCCTACATAACCACACTTTTAAATTTTTTGGGACACTTAAAATAAAAAAGTTAAAGGGGGGCGACATTATAGGGGATCACCCTGTACAGGGTGCCCAGAAATTAAAAAAAAACAGTAAAATGCTTCAAGAGGGTAGTACAATTTTTGTATGGGAATCTTATTTTCAAAACAAGCAAGAGTATTTAACGCATAATAAAAATAATAAGTTTTTCCTATTGTCAACCATTGGCTAAAATTTAGCCTGAAGGTGGATAAAAAAATGGTAAAATGTGAAATGTTGATATAATAATATATTTTTGATACTTTGAAGGTAATGTATTTTACGTTTTTGTAAAATATTTTAAAATTATTTTTTTATCATTTGGCTAGATTTGCCTTTCCTTCCCTAATACCAAATATTTCTGAATAAAAATTACATCAGAATTGAAACACATAAAAAATTCACGTGTTGGGAAAAATATTTAAAAAATAATTGTTGCCACGTAAATTTACCTCTCAGACAACTGCTGGTCAAAGTGTCAAATAAATCTAAAGTTTGAATGTTAATACAGCCCCAAGCAGCGTTTCAAGTAAAAGCGTAGAGCTTTGAGGCAATCTTACTTAATTTAGGTAAATATTTTGTTAAATTAACCTTAAAAATTTACTTTGAAGTAAAACTTTTTTTAGTTATTTAATAAGTTTTATTTATGTTAATTTTACCTATTTTAATAACCCTTAAGTTCCAACATTATGAGTGGCGTAATTTTTACGAAAGAAAATTACTTAAAAGTCACCTAAAGGATAATTTAACGGTAGTTTTAACGTCAGAATTTTTACTTAATGGTAAATGTTACTCATAAGTAATAATTTTACGATATTAAGACCACTTTATAACCGTAAATAATTCCTATTCGCCTGGTATTCTTTAGGGTTATTAGTCGTAATAAATACTATTAATATTGACTAAACAAGGAAAAATAAGCTTAAAGTGAAAAATAAAACTTTAAGGGAAATTTTTTTTCAGGTCACCATGAGTTTTTTAAGATGGCATCCATTACGTATATAAACATTTATATAATATTTTTTCAAATGTATTTTTCTAAAATATAATAAGGTTTTTAAGTTATTAAAAATTGATTAAAACTAAATGATTTTTAAAAGATTTTATAAAATTTTGTAAGTTTTAAGTTTTGTTAAATTTTTACCCAAGCAATAATTTTTCTTAAAACCGAAAAATATTTAGAGGGCATATTATTTTAAGATGTATCATGCCTATTTTTATCAATAACATAATATGCGTTTGAGTTTTAAAGCAAAATATTATTAGTTTTGACAATTAAAGTTATATTTTTTAATTTGGCCTTTATTACTTTGTAAGTAATATAAATTAAAAGTACAAAGAAATTACGAATGTGAATGTTTTAGAAAGAGAGAGCAGTTAGTAATTATATCGTTATTTTTACGTAAATTTGTGGTATTTATATTGTTTTTATTGCGTTATTCTCTTAGTAGATCAAAAAGGTTGTTATGTAGATAAAATAACGAAATAAACCGTTCACCAAATTTGGTAATTTTTCGTAAAGGTATATAAAACCGATTTGGTTACCCATAAAAAATACTTTAAAGTTGACTTAGTAGTAAACTTGTAGTTATTTAAACTTAAAATGCTGCTTGGAACCGAATATGTTTTTTTGCGTCCTGGTAGAATATTCTTATTGAATTAAAATAAAAGGAATAATAATAATTATTATTATATTTATAATCTGTAAAATTGGAATATTTCAGAAAAATTGACTTTTGCATTTTGTTTGTATTACCTTTTAAATTAAATGAAAAAAATGCAAGTAAATTTTTCTGAAAATTTCCAAAAAAAAATAGTTTTTAAACCCTTGTAGTGGTAGAAAAACATACCTGGACAGGCAGGTGACGACTCCGTAATGGCCGAATATGATCTGAACGATTTTGGCCGTCTCGGTGGAAAACACCCTGAAACTGTTGTCCCAGAAACCGCAGGCAATTAAAAATTTACTGTCCACGGTCGTCACGAAGCAGTTCGATCTGATACGCAGGTTCTGACTGAAATTGTCGCCCAAGTGTCTTCTGAGCATTTGGTTCTGGGCGTTGCTGTTACTTGTCTGAGCTGAAATTGAAACGCATTGCAATGTTAAAGTTGGAAGACAATCTAGTGATGTAAGCAGAAAAAAAACGTTTTGTTTTTTTAAAAAAACGTGTTTTTTTAGAAAAAAAAAACAAAGGGGTTTGTTTTTTTTCAAAAATGTTGTTTTTTTTCAGAAACATTGTTTTTTCCTTAATAGAGATTATAAGGGAAAAGAGTAAGCTTAAAGCAGAAAATTTTTGAAACTCTAAAATGGGTAATCGTTATAATAGAGGGTTTTAAATAAAAACACCAAATAAAAACTTGCTTCTAAAATAAACATACATGAGTGTCTATGAAAATTAAAACAAAAACTTAACTGAAATAGTTTTTATCTATAAAAAAAATAGGCAGAATGTCAATGAATATTTAAAATTAAAAATCTCTATAATCAGAATCAACGTCAAATCGTCGCCTTCAGGAGAAAATTGCTTAACTCCATGTTGTAAAATTTTACAGGAGGAAAGAAAAACATATTAAAGGTGTATTGGTGTATCTCCACATTACCGCCAAAAAATTGTTTAATGGAAAATTACGTATCTCCAATCTGTACTTTATGTTAATAAAAGTAACCTTAAATTATTCATGGTACCTTAACTTTACACACTATACAATCTTTCATACTTACTTTTAACAAATTTCACTTTGGAAAACAATGGCTTTACAGAAAAAATAACTAGGCAATAACTTATACTTGTCAATGGCACTGATTTGTATTCTGGAGTTAGGCATTATTCCCTGGACGCTCCTCCACGATTGGAGATACGTATATTTCTTTTTCTAAATTTAAAATTAACGGTTTATTTTAGGACTTCTGTAACTTGCATATAAATTAGTTACAGTTTTATCTAATAGATGCCACTAAAATACCATTTTAATGAAAATGTGGAGTTACGTGATTTTCTCCTGAAGGCGACGAAATTCTTCTGGCCCCTCCGACGTGTCAGTATCGTGTACAGAAAAGTTTTCAGTTTAAATTTTAGCGCATCGATATTGAAGATAATCATGTCTATGATTAAAGCGATCTGTTAATAACAAATGGCGACACTTGTCATACATTGTTTTGTAAATTTTTTTATAAAACAAAAAAACGAACGCTTTTTTAATTATTATAAAACTGTTTTTTATAATTTGAAAACAAAACAATGTTTTGTTTTTTTTCTGAAAAAAAAAACATGTTTTTTTTAAACGTTTTTTTTTCAAATTAAAAAAAAAACGTTTTTTACATCACTAAGACAATCGTGATAAAAGCAAAATTGTTACATAATACTGTGTCCATCGAGAGCGGCAGGTTGGAGGCGAGATTTTGCGGCGAATCCGCGTAGCTGGGCGACTGCGCGACGGCGGCGTACGCGGAATTCCACCGGTTGACGGCGAACTGCTGGTGCATGGTGACGGTGACCACCGAAGGATTTGGCAACTGCGGATACGTGTTGGCGGAGATGTGGCATATGGGACTGTTCGAAAGGAACTTCATCGTCATGCACACGTCGTCGGGGATCGTCGAAAACATCATCGGCGACTGAAAGATTTTTAATCATTTATTACAGTATGATACTTTTTTTTACTTTCGACACTGAAAAATTGGTTCTTAGGCACCTCAAGAAAGTAGCTTTTAATATTAATAGGAGTTTTCCATTTCTTTAGTCCCATATTTCATTATTAATCAATCGTTTAATCAACTATTTATTAAAAGATATTTAAGTTTAAAGAATATATTAAAAAATTTTTTTTTTAATAATTTTCCAACTCATTAAAAATAATTATTGTCAAATGAGTATGACTTGTTTTGAGCATGGTCTTTTTTATGCACTATTTTGTAATAATTCCAAATATGAGATTTTTCTTTTGGCATTGTACTGTACTTATAAATAAGCAACAAAAACGTTAGAATGATTTTGACATTGTTTGTTGTTTTTATTTTGTTTACCTTTTAAAAGGCTTTTATGCAAAGGGTTTTTTCAAACGATTTATGAATTGTACATTACCATTACGTAATGGTGAGATCTTCAACAAACTTCTTCTTCTATAAATTAACAAAAATTAGCTTCTTCTTGTTCAGTTTCTAGGGCTTAAGTTCGCAAATCAGCTGTTACATGTAACTTTAAAAGAATTTTTCAAAATGAAAATATATTCCCGACTGTAAACTTTCCGAAATGGAAACTTCCCTTAAAATGGAAATTTCCGATTCCCATCATCAAATAATAATTATTATCAAAAACATTCTTACCAGATGCATGGCAGAGCTCCTTGGGGGATGCGGTTCCATGAGAAGCTGCGAGGGCGTTTGGCCAAAGTTTTTGATTTGGTTTTCGATGGCCTCGCGCATCATTTTATCGTTGATACTTTCCAGCTCGACGTTTCCCTCGTAGGTGAGGTAATAGAAGACGTTGGTGGCGCGGATGGCTTCGGGTCCCCTCTGCTTGTAACCGAAAATGAGGTCGATCCATTGGTGCAACTGGCAAGACACGAACTCCGACTCCAGAGCCATGCGGTTGATGCGGACGAACTCCTCCGGCGAGCTGGCCCACGGCGGCAGTTCCACGTCGCCGATGGCCTTGCCGTCCTCGTTCACGCCCAACCGGTACCGGTTCGAGTTTATGAACATCTCCGGCAGGAAGTAAAACTCCGGAATCAGCTCTTTCACGTCCGACGTGTCTCTCTGGCAGTTTTTCCACGAGTACGCTATCGAGGTGAACATGCGGTTGGGGTAGTCGAATTTGCCACCTTGCAGCGCCAAAAACATCGTAGTAAAAGGTTCCTAAAACGCATAACAACACTGATTCCCTTATTGCAAATTGTGAATGGGGTAGTTAAATTTTTTCTGACCTATACTTTTTATGGTTTTATTCAAGGCGTTTTGTAATTTTAAACATTTCTGTGAAATCGGAGTTTCAATTGAGTTTACCGTTTTCGAGATATTTACAAAAAAAATCTCCTAATTACGTCACTAGCCTATTGACAACGTTTTCTATGGTTGCCAGTGTGTTTAGTTTAAGATTCTTACGATAGATGACGCTACTTTATAATATTTTAGTTTTAAAACCACTTGATCTATAATTTTAGTTGAGAAGAAGAAGAAGAATTGATTTTTTGACGTTTCCTTTTTTCGGGTTTTGTTTTTTTTAAATTTAGATTATTGAAAATCAATGTTATTGTTATGTTATTTGTAATTGATATTAGATAAGTGATTTATTAATAACGGACTCCAAAGCAGAGGAATCTTGTGGAATGGTTGGTTACATTGAACATTGGAGCTTTTAAACAAATAAAGTAAGTACCTATAATTATAATCATATTTTGTCGTAAATGCATTTCATTAGTATAATGCCTAGTTCTTTATATTCTTTTAGATATATCTTGGACTCTAAAATATCAAATAGTAATATGATACCTCGTAATAAGGAAGATAGGTACTTAATGAATTTGGTGACCATCTTTCACTCAACTGACAGTGACAGTATTTGTACATAACCTCTTCGGGTATTTTCTGACATAACCGAATGAAATCATTAACAAGACAACTTGACAACAGGGTAATTTTCAACCAATAGAAATCTTAGAATGTTGGTCACATGGCGAGGTTTGTGACGTCATAAAAATTTATATTTTTTGTAAATATCTCGAAAACGGTAAACTCAATTGAAATTCTGATTTCACAGGAATGTTTAATATTACAAAACGCCTTGAATAAAACCATAAAAAGTATAGGTCAGAAAAAATTTAACTACCCCATTGGCAATTGCCTTACCAGTCTAATGAGCCAATTGTAAACGAAAAAGGAAGTGGAGTAGTGAGTGCCGTAATGGAAAGGCGGTATGCTTTCATGTTCCCACGAAGAGTACCTTTCCTCAAAGTAGGCTTTTCTGCTGGGATTGAGGGCTCCGATGGGTTTGGAAAGGTCTCTGTAGTTGCTCGGCTGACTCAGGTCGAGTTCTTTGCTCTCGTAATTAGTGAGTACCCACGGGAACACCGGGTACTGATTTAGATCGTTGTAAGTGCGCCCTGAAATCATATAAGAGTTAGTCTGTTGTTGTTTATGGGGAGATAATAAACGACGGAGCAAAAGTTAATTTAAATGTAATGAATTGGGTCATTAATTTGAATTATGAGCCACGCGACGCGATGCTGTTTCCCCTCTCTGTCGAGAGACGACGTCGAGCCAAAACAAGACGACGCCGGATGAAATTGTCCTTTTCAATTACAAGTACGAGAGGGCAGGAAACGGTGCATCTCGAAACCTGCTTTTACTTACGATCCTTATTTTTACAAAAACTCCATTTCGTTATTAAGATTTATTTTGATGGCTTCATTTTTCAGTAATTACCTTTGATAATTAACGTTCATTTTAAATCAAACTACCCACTTAAACGTACTTTGTTTTATAAATAACGCTAATGCACAGTGATTTAGATTTCTAATTTAGCTAGACTCGCAACTTTTTTTTATGAAGATTTGATAACAATGTTTAATTTTCACAATTGTCTAAACCTATGTTTTGAAAATTTGTTGTACTTAATACTGAATAATAACAATTTTAAGTATACACTGATAAAAATGATGGTAAAATTACATATTTTTTCAAAGGAATGTAAAAATTAAGTAGGTACATATACAAATGTGTTAATTTAATGTCCTAGGTAATAATATATTTAATTTTTGCAAAGTCCCTTCCGTTACGCTTTAAATTATTAGTTTTTAAGGAATTAAAGAGTCAACCACGATACCTAATTTTGCCAAATAAAAACCTTGTTAAACAGCTTTAGTTTAGAACTATTTATAAAAATTTTACATTGGTAATATATTAGAACAATATTATTTTGTAAATAAAAACACGGCAACTATCCTATCCGTTACGCGTGAAATGGCCCCTTTGTTAACATTTCACAGAATTTATGTCATTTTTTTAAGCAAAATTGGATAAAAATTATTTGATCCATCATTTGTTTTAACGAACGAAAATCGCCGAGCTCATAAAACACGTCTAACCTTAGCGGCTGCCACAGACAAAGTAAACAATGAAAACAGCTAAAGTTTTTATCATACTTCGGGGCATGTATACCAACATAATAAAGAAAATTTTATGACAACCGGACCCTCCGAACCCGCGAAATTTAACAATTCCCGTTATTTTCTGAACACACCTCGTAAGTACAAATAAATATAAAATGTAAATTTACATTAAAACTTTTTGGCTAACCTATGAAATCACCTAGCTTGCCCACGTGACCTTAATAGAGCGTGAGTATAACTGAATCGGCGAGAATAAGATCAGTACAAGTCCAAAAATTTAATTTTCATTTTCTAAAATCAATTTTAAAGTTCAAAATACATTTTTGTGAGAAGATATAAATCATTTACAGAATATGAATATTATATTTTATAAACTAGTTCATAACTATAAAACTGATTTTTTGTAATATTTTGTCAACATTTTAACTTTTGGACTTGTACTGTTCTTAATCTCACCGATTCAATTATAAGTTGGAAGCGACTATAGCATGTGTAATCCAATAGTAAATAAGACGCCGAAAACTATAAAAAAGTAAGTATTCATATTTTAATATTTCAGGGTTCCCTCTTTTAAAACCATTTAAAATTCCCTGACTTCTCCAGGTTTTCCCTGACCAAAGTCCCTATAATTCCAGATAAATAAAAGAAAGACATAAAGACAATTATCTCCCAAAATAGTGTCCCATCAGAATTATGTTAAGTCAAAAATAGCGTTTATTTTTTTAAATATTTATTTAAAAATTAAATATTATAATAAAAATTAAAATAAAATTTTAATAAAAACAGTTTAACATAAAATAGATTCTTTGGTAAAAACATAAAAAACATTATTTGGTATACATTTATACAAATATACCATATTCATCAAAGCAATTCACAACAAACTTTAACAATTTAAAATTAATTATGACAATTGTTTTAATTATTGTTAATTGTTTGTTTGTTTGTTTGTTTATCAGGTGCATTGCTTTGCGATTTTTTAGTGTGTAAAATTTTTTTGTGTAAAATCCTTGATAATTACCGCCGTTAAGGTACAGTTTCGTTGATGCGACTCGCGGCTGCGGCTTGCGGCTGCGACCTTAGCCGCACCACTGCTTAGTACAATTTGTGTGTACAGTAGAAACCGTCAATATATGAACGTGACTCATCGGGTGCCGAACATATCTCAGACATGCTAGCAGTAATGTTTTACTTGTCTTGTACATTCTATGCAGCGGTAAATGTACTCACACGTAGGTTTTTAAGCATCCGGTCTAAAATGCGCCATCTGTGATGTAAAACTGCCTAGGTGTTGGACAAAGATGGACATATGACGCTTGTGTCCTAGCTTGTTACTTAATTTTATTGGAAGTCAGTAGAGTTCGTGTTTTAGGAATTTATTTTATTTTATTACATAGTAAGGCAACCAACTTTACCGTCGGCCATTTGTTTTTATATGTCATATGATCTTTGTTTTTGCATATCTTGTTTCTACTGTGTGTTTACGGATTAATAATCGTTTTAAACGTTGTAGTGGCAGTGGTTTATATTATGTAACACAGGTAGATGTCGTATAAAAATCCTTACCTAGAAATTCTAGGCTAGAATACAAAAATATTTTTATTATACATATAAATTTTGTACTAGTATTAGTTTAATACATTCTGAAGAAGCTACTGTGTACCGAAACAATTGTCAATATTTAATAAATTTCGTGAAACTAACGCAAGTTGTTTTTATATCCACACAATTTAAATATCTTTCACTTTGTACCTGACCTGCGTAAACATTTTTGTTTTTTGTCACCAATTCTGAAATATTTGCGTTTACAGTTAAAAGAATAGTATATTCTGTAACAAGTTTGACGGTTTCACGAGAGGGGAATATGCAATTCCAAACGTGTTTCCACAGACTATACTAAGAATTTAATTGGAACTTCCAATTTGGAAGAAAGTGAGGTTGGGTCGGTCTAAAAATTTGTTATTAAAATCAGAGATGTCGCCACGAGTGTACGTTCTGTAATCAGATGATAGAATATTTCATTAAAGTTAAAAGAAAAGTTTATTTATTAATTAGTTTCTAAGAAAATTACATTTTATTTAATTATCGTAGATGTTAATTATGTTAGATGTTAATTATTTAACTTTAAAAGCAAATATATCATAAGTATAGCAACCACCATTACACTCAAATTTTTTTACAAACGGGACTACACTGGACCGTGACCTTCGATAGATTGCTTCGTACGAATGTGTCGGATGAGTCACGTTCATATATTGGTGGTTTCTAGTTTAGGTATATGTTTTGGTTGGCGGCGCCGTACGAAAACAATTGTTTACGATACCAGTGTTGCCAATACGGCGACTTTCAACGAAAAAGGGTCAGAAAACAAGCCGTTTTATAAATTTCCCTGACTTTTACCATAATATTAACAAATTCCCTGACTTTTGCGCTGACTTTCAAAATTCCCTGACTTTTCCCTGATTTTATTGGACTTGAACGGATTCCCTGACTATTCCAGGTTTTCAAGGATTTCCAGGTGAGAGGGAACCCTGTATTTATACTTCTTTTAAAAGTGTTAAAAAAGCATAAATATTTTTATCGTTAAACACCATCATTTTTCGTGATTCATCCTGATAGTGTAAAAGCCAAAAACCACATCAAAGCCCGTGGGCAAAGTGTTAGCTAATAAAAAATGTGAGTATTTTTAAATAAGTATTATTTATTTAGTCGGTTATTATAATTAGCAATATATTATAATACTATTTGTAATTTTAATATTGTTTTCTTACTACCTCGACTCAAAATACGTTGTTTCGTCCCCGATTCCACGGCAGAAAGTTTACGTTTTATGCATTGGTCAAGCTATACGCGCACACTCTATTAGAGTGACTCTAATAGCGGGAGTAAAAATTTTTTAGTCGTGTGCTTAACATTCAAATTTCGTACTGCCAACATGAGAAACACAAAAATATGACAGTTTTAAACCATAATTTTGCAATTATAACAACAAATAAACAATTTATGTTTTTACTTTTTTACTTTTTATGTTGTAATAGTAATTTGTTAATTAAAATACAACCTTTTATTTTTACTGTATTGGCACCGCTGAATTCACGACCTACTGATATTTATTTATCAAGCTCTTCAAATGGAGATAGGTACATAAATACACATTTAATTTTTTCCCGTATTTTCGGCCGGGTTGTATTTTCGGCCGAGGTAGTAAGAAAAATAGTATACACTACACGGGCAGAAAGTGTGAGCCCTTGTAGTGTAATATACTATTGTTAATTTAATATATAGCTATAGCTATAGTATATTGCATTGCATTGCACATTATATTATGTAGAATGTTAAATGGAAAAATGTTTTATTAAAATTGTTTAAAACCAAACAAACGCATTATTTTATTAATTCCTACACAAACAAATTCGGAAAACATTACTTTAGTCCAGCTAGATTCAAAATTGAATCACTGTGTAATGCAGTAAAACGTTTATGGTCGTATATACGCACTGTTTATTGGCTTGTAAACTGTGTATTTGGTTTTATTGGTGTTGGGTAGTGACAAAAATAGACGGAACGGTACGCGACAGAGTACGGGGCTGGTGATGTATGTGTTTTTAATTTCGAGGCAGGATCCCTCTGACAGACGCTAATTTTGCATGAGACGCCTGGCTGAGACCGCGAGCCGAAAAAAATTGTTTTATGTACGCTGCGCTGTCAACGTGCGGAATTGTTTCCTCTCTACCGAGAACTAAATTTCGACTAATTGAACGGGATCCTCGACTTACGCTTGATGATATTTTCGAACAGACGCGCGACACGAAATTTACGACCGCCTTTAATTTATTTAACCATCTCGAATAGGTAAAAATATACAAAATTCTAGAAATACTAAAATTTTATTATTGATTAAAGTCATTAATAGTATTAAAAAAAGAATTTTTTTATTTACGTTGACTTTTTTGTCACTTTAAATACACTGTTAAAAATTTCTATTGTAATTTTACTAAACATGTTTAGGAAGTTTTTACGCACCACAATATAGTAATAATAAAACTCAGTTTTGTAAATTCACTACACGATTCATTACAACTCAATTTGGGAAAATTACAAAACGTTTGTTGAAATTCACTAAGCATTTATTAAAAATTTGTTCATTAACATTACTATACAGGTATTGTAATTTTGCTCCAAAATATAACTAAATAAGTTTAGTAATTTTAAAATGATGTATTGTAATTATACTATACAATTCATTTTCACTCAGTTTAAGAAAATTACAAAATATATTTAACAATTTTACTGAACTGAAGAAAATTCGTTTCGCAATATTACAATAAAAATATTGTTATTTTGTACAACAAATTACACTAAAAATATTTAGTAATTTACGAATGATGGTAAAAAAACTGCAATTTTCTTAGTTTCTTCAAGAAACTTTCTTGACCCATTACTGTAAAGATTTAAAATAAATTGAACCTTCACCTCGCCAGAGTTTTTAGTGCGTTCCACCAACTTCAAATACCGACAGACAGCTATAGCTGTCTATAGACAGATAGACCTATTTTGGGTCTTATCAATGTCGGACAATTTGGTGTATTGGAACACACCAAAAACGAAAGACACCTAAGCTTATATACTGTCCACCTAAGTCAACCAAGGCGAGATGTAAGAACATCACGTGATTGCCGCAATCGGTACATACTATGCATTTTACATAACATTATAGCAAATAAAATTACAAACAACGTTTGTAAATCTGAGATGCTTTTTATTAGAAACTGTCAAAGTGTTTAGTAAAATTACAACTTATCTTAGTAGATTTCCCAACTTGTCTTAAAAGATTACTCAAATTGTATTATAATTTTTTATTGGTATACACTGATTTGTAATTTTACTCATCCTTTGTTTTGCAAAACAATTTAATTGTAATTTTACAAAAAATTTAACAGTGTACATGATTAAAATGATATATAGTAAAAATGCAAACAGAAGTTATATAAAATAAAAAATTATTTGTATATTTCCAAACACTTATTGTAATTCAAATAAAAAATTTTGGTTAGTAATTTTATTAATTATCTTAGTAAAATTAAATACCGAATATACATATGGAAATTTTACAAAATTTAAAATTCAATTCTACAATACAGAATTACTGCTTAGTAAAAATGTAGTAATTTTACAATCTTTTTTAACAGTGTAAAAGCATTCTAAAATCGTCATATTGTTTGCTGTCCATTCTAACAAAAGGAAATGCCATAATAATAAAATAAAATTATTTTGGTATTAAGTTATTGGTATTTAAAGTGACAATAAAAGTAAACGTAAATACAAGGCACCCTGTATAAAATGCTCCTTAGTTAAAAGGTACACCAAAAATTAACTTTTGAAAAAGATAAATACCCCAAAAACTGTTTAAAATAAAAAAAATAATCAAATTTTAGTTTTTCTAGAATTTCACGTAGAATTTAAAAATGCAATGATATTTATACGGTTCCATTTGAAAAACCAAAGTTGATATCGCTTTCGGTTTAACCGGAAGTGATAACGCAATGAAAATAATTTAAAAAAATGATTTACATTGCCTTATACTTGCTACAAATTTCAAATCGATATCTTTTTCCGTTTTCATAAACTTCTAATGAATAAGTTGTATATACGGCCATTAAAAATAGTACCTACGACCGTTTTATGTTGTAAAACTCGATGTTGTACTTAAAAAAGATAATTTATTAGTAGCACTTACCCGCTATGGTGTTTAAAAACATGAGGTACTCGAAATTGGAAATCTCCCTTCTTTGCCATTTTTGCGTCATGTTCGAGTTCCTCATTAGCTGTCGCGGAGACATCATGCTGGCTCTCCTATTATTATTAATAAAATATTTAATAAGTTATTAAAATTAACATTAAACCATGATATATGTACCTTGTTTGCGGAATGCCATACTTAATACCCACGCCGACTCTGGGAAGGGCTTTGATTATTTTTTTTACAGTATTTTGGTCGGGGAAAGCGAACATTATGGAAGCTGAAACACACACGTTTTTTTAGTTTAGTTGAAGAGAAGTTTACTTTATTAAAATTACTTCTGCTGGCTAAGAAAATTTCTATGGCGTTGTTTTGAAGCAAATATCTTCTGGAGAAGATGGCACGGACCTCGGAAAAGTACCATTTCCCGTGCAGATTGTCGCAGTATTTCATAATCTGTAAAACAAAAGGACAAGTTTAAAAGAAAATCCCAGACGGAAAGAGAGCGAGTGGCCGTTGGCGCCCTCTACGAGTAATCGAAAAAAATCGGATTGTCGGAAAATGAGGGGACATGCAGAGATTAGCGATGACAGGGTCCCGCGGGGACGGCAACTCCTGTCTAACCGCCGCCAGTCTAGTGATTGCAATGCGCTCTGACAGAACAAAGAGGTTTGTTGTCCTGAAACACTACACCTTTGTTGCTCGCCCAATTTTTAAGGATTATCTTTATTATGTTGTATTAGAGGGTGTAAAATTATCTTCATCCATTTATTTACATTGTTAGTTAGTTAGTTAGGAATCTTAAAAGACCATAGTCATAAATCAAGCAAATGCAAAAAACGCAGAGATATTTTAATCGGTGCTGGCCTGTCTATAATTAGGCATATCTGAGATGATTTGGATGTCTTGTAGACAGAGGAAATTCGATAGCTAAGGGCTCGACAACAGTCGACGGATACGGGGATACGCGTAGCGCCACCCAGATGCAATTAAATGCTAATTTAAAACAAACATGAGGAAGTCACCCATAAGACATGGCAGACTACCTGTCCCATGCACCAGATGATTGATATGCCAATTTGACGTAGAGCATCGTCATGCTTCCTTCAAGATAATAACCAACTAAATGTCAAAATTAAAGCTAATTATAGTACCATTCATGATTTGTGTATTATCGTTTGATTCGAAGTCAAAATGGCCGTTTAAAACAATGAAAAGGGTGGAGTGAAATGATATTGATCTATTTTGTGCTCTACGAATGGCGAGACGTTAAACACGGCTGCGTGGAAATGTATCAGGCATTTCCACGAACGCGGAAATTCTTTTACTACTTCGTTTTCAATTCAAAAATTCAACGTTTTCCCAACTAAGTTTGGTCTACGATATTTTACGTTCATTGGGGTTTATTTCGACATATAAATTGTATTTTCATTAAGTTTGACCAAAAATTTACATATTTTACCCCAATCATTTCCCAACGCGATATCACAAAAACTGCATGAAACAGAGTTATTTTTGGCCAACTTCGTTTGTAATGAAGTTTGGTCGAAAATTGGCAAAGCGTTTGTAAAGTACACAGAAAAAAATCTAACATAGTAGTACTATTTTAATGCATTCAATGGCAGCGCTGTTCTTAGTACTATGATAGTACTAAGAACAGCGCTGCCATTGAATGCATTAAAATTGAAGCAATCTAAATTGTTATTTGCTCAATTAATTACTATTAAACCAAAATAGGAAAATATTTTGCCTAAATGTCAAAGAATTTATTGAGTTAAATGTATACATAGTAAACATACAATAGTAACGTTATTAAATAAATTAAATTAGTATTTTATGCAATAACATTCTAACATTCTAACAAATAAATATCAATATGAATATCAATAGATTTAGGAGCGATAACTTTTGTTGTTAATATAAAAACAGTAAACGATTATAAACCAAGTGCTAACTACCTATTGGTATTATAGGAACTGTTATTCAGGAATACGGATTACAAGATCCCATTGGTTTAATGGCTCACCCATTCATGCTATGCTAGCGTTTTTTCTGTGTAGGCAAATAATTGATCAGAATGGAACAAGAATCAGTTTACTATGCGAATAGCAAAATAGCGTAAAAAATTGCTTGTGTGAAAGTTATTACAAAAAAATATAATCATCCTTGCACCAACTAAACGTGAGTTGAGTTTTAAACGGCTTTAAATTTTGAGTAAGTAATAAATAATTCAATTATTATACAATTTTTTTCTTTTCGAAGATTCTATATTATCTACTTATTTTTAGTTCATTATTACAGATTTTCATCTCGTTGCATGAAGTTGTAGAGAAGAAAAAGAACTGCCTTTTTCTGGGTACTTATATAATGTTTATGTGTACAAGGCTTTTACTACAAGCAGGACAATTTAAAAATAAATTTTCTACCTATGTGTCACTAAGGAAAAAGAGGATTTATTGGGTTTAAAGTCTTTAAATTAAAGATCTATAGTGCCTATATCAACACTAAACGTATATTGAATAAATATTTTTAAGAAATTTGATTAAATCATTTTCTATTAGTTAAAAATTGAACGAATTGAACGAATAGGTATGTAAAATTATTGAAGCGTCATTTATCACATTTGAATTTCCGATATCAGAAATTAATTTGCGATATCGAAAATGTCATAAAAAAATTAACAACTTTTAATCCATATTATTTGTACCTAATTCAAACAATTAAGAAATAACATTTAAATTTTAAATTTATTTAAATTTTTAATTATTATTTTTAATTCTAAATAAAAAGTTTCGTGACAATTTTTTAATACCACATACCATTATATCGAACATGTTTTTTAATGGAATCTTTTTTTTTAATTCGCCAATAAATCGATATTTTTAATTCAAAGTGATATTTTTAATTCGAATTATTTGGACAGCCCTAAAAAATTAACAACTTATTCAATAAAATGTATTTTTTCTAATTCATATTATTTTTAATTCATACAATTAAGAAACAACATTAAAATTTTATTTTTTTTTAATTATTGATCCGGGTATATAATTAAATTTTAAACATTTTTCAGTTGATAATTCTTAAGTAAGCATAATATTTTTAATTCTGAATAAAAAGTTTCGTGATAATTTTGTTATACCATACACAAATATATTGAACATGTTTTTAATGGAATCTTTTTTTTAATTCGCCAATAAATCGATATTATTAATTCAAAGTGATAATTTTAATTCGAATGACTTGGACAGCCCTACTTAGAAGGTTGTCTACAAAGGTGTTATTTGCACATGATGTATGTAGGCAACCTTCTTATATTATATTACTATATTGTACAATTATTGGCAAAACTTTTTTAAAGATGAAAGAGCAATTCTTGACAAAGTTTTAACCTATAGTACAGTCATCTTAGTCAAAAAAAGGGATCAACCTCGGAATCCAACGGAATAAGCTGAATTTTTGTGAAAACCTTTATTTAAGCATTACACATGTTGTCTCAAAAGTCACATATGCCAACGTGTGAGCGGCCTTAGATATTCAAGGTCAAAGGTCGCAAAAATCAGTTTTTTGAGAATATCTCATTTTCTCTGCCTCCTATCGTATTTGCATTAATTATAAAAGTTGTAGAGAATAAAATTCTCTACAAATTTTGTTTACAAATTTTTTCTATACGTCGAACCGTTTTTGAGATAGAGGGCGCAGTGTGTGGAGCGCTCAGCCATATATGGCTATACGTACTTAGCGCAAGGTAAATCGTGAATCCCAATCTATTATACCGTTTTTTTAATTAATTATATAATAAATATTTCTAAAATAAAAATGTAATACCTTATACTTATATTTATATTTCTTTTAAATCAAATATATTTCTTCATATATATCTTATATTTTAATTTAATTTTAATGAAGGATAATTGGATCGGAGTAGGAAAAAATGTTTTTATTTATATCAATATTATTATTATTATTAATCTTCATCTTCTTCATCCTCGTCTTCTTCAGGTTGGCCAGCAATTTCAGACTCATTCTCATCATCACTCTCCTCGTTATCATTGCCATTAATTGTCATATCTTCAAAACCTTACTTATAACGCGTTTGTACTTTGCAGATTTTTTTGCCTTTGTTGCCTCATTGGCGACTTCACCATAAAATAAGCACAATATTTTAAAATTAAACACATCATTCCCTTTTTTACGAGGTACAGTTGATAACGTTGAAGGTCCAGTCTCTTCAAGGCGACGTTTTGCTGCTGCAATCTTACTATAGTACGCTATAGCGTACAATTTTAGACACTCAATATGAACGTTCACAGAAGTCAAAGTATTTAGGTAGTTTATGTTTATTTCTCTCAATAATTGCTTCTTCCAAATTTAGACTTAAGTCTTTATACCGCGCACAAAAGTCACAGAATCACCTTCAGAAAGTAACTTATTACAAATAAAACACAAATCAGCCATGTTAACCTTTAAAATGTTACGAATATTACCTGTCACAACCCTAAACCTATACCTAGGGTCACAACTTGCTATAAATGTAGGTATACCTAACCTTTTTATTTATAGCAAGCCCATGGGCGCACTATAGTATTTCCAGGTCTGTTATTTTAAAAGCAATATCTGGATCCAAGATATGACCAGAGACATATTCAAGGCAAATTCATTTAATGTCTTTTCTTCTTAAAATGCATTTATCATTAATTAGAATAACATTAGAATATATTTTTAATGATTCACTTCATTATTTAATTATTTGTATGTCAAAAGTAAGTAATATTTAATGACTATTTGTTTTAAAAAAATATATAAAAATAAATATAAGGTATTAAATTGTTATTTAAGTAATATTTAACAAATAATTAATTAAAAAAACGGTATAGATTGGGATTCATGATTTACCTTGCGCTAAAGGTAAGTATGGCTGAGCGCTCCACACTCTGCGCCCTCTATCTCAAAAACGATTAGACGTATAAAAAAATGTTTTTAACAAAATTTGTAGAGAATTTTATTCTCTACAACTTGTATAATAAATGCAAATACCATAGGAGGCAGAGAAAAGGAGATATTCTCAAAAAATTGATTTTTGCGACCTTTGACCTTGAATATCTAAGGCCGCTCACACGTTGGCATATGTGACTTTTAAGACAACATTTGCAATGCTAAAATAAAGGTTTGTACAAAAATTCAGCTTATTCCGTTAGATTCCGAGGTGAAATGCCTAGATGACTGGACTACTAGGTTCTCTGAGATGTAAATATTATGATAATTGTTTATGAATTATTACTGTGACATTTAATATAGTCAATAGGCAGTCGGCCATAAATATTAATTAATATAGAAAAAGGCATCATTAATTAAATTAAAAACAAAAAAATAAATGGAAAGACATTAAAACCCGAACATAATTCTTAATGTAGGTTTTTTATTTGACAGTGTCACTCCGAGTTTATTTCAGGTCTTTCTTTTTGAAAAGATAACATTGCTAGATAACACTGTTTTATACGACCTATTGTGTTACGTGCCATTATTTAAGACAGTGGTGTTCTCGAAAAATATCGATGGACATTCTCGAAGATAAGAGGTTTTAAGTTGGTTACACCAATTACGTGACTTTTACAACAGATTTGTATGACATACGAGTATTTGTATGTTCTAAAGAGTTTGGTTAGATCAGTATATGATAGTTTGTTATTGAAAACGAAATCGTTAAATTGGATTTTAAGCCGCGGTTGGCAAGTTTACAACTTCCTATGGGATCATTGGGATCAAGTTGACATTCATGTATGCTAATTTAATGCTGATAATCGTAAATGTCTTTCGGCAAGACAAATGTCAACCAAAACTCGGTAGGTTTATTTAAATAAATATGCAGGATTATGGGTGCAGTGTACGGCCATTTCTCATTAATTATTCAATGATGTGGTGCCATAATAATTGGCCCTTAACACGGGGCGAGCTCCACCTTTTCTTATTCAGGTGTTAATGAGTCTCTTCGAGCGGCTACGTTGGAATGAGGCAAGCAAAACTTTTTAGCATAAAGGTGGGGCTTAACAAAGGGCCCCACTCACCATTGGTCATTGCACGGCTATAAAATAGGTACCCACTTTTACATACACGCATGCATGGACAAAGCGAACATTTGTTTATTCGTTTGCCTTGAATCAAGAAGGAATACATGAATACTGAAAGCGAACGCCTTTTTGATTTTATTTCAAAGGCGTGTTTTCTACATTTCAAGTGTCAAGTGACAAATAGTTAGTGCAGAATGCACTTAGGAAGCCCGAAAATTTTTCGGAACTAATAAATTATGTCTAATGGCTCATGTATAGTTAACACATGCGTTTTGTGTGGTTAGTAGTAAAGTTGGCGCCTTGTCTCACTTTGTTTCACGGATGATTTTATACCATTTAGGGGTAATGCGATACCCAACAATTTTATAGGTGCAATCTTTAGCTTTAATTTTATTGCATCCATATCCGGTGGAAAATTTAAAACTTAAGTTAAAACTGGTTTAATTTTTTTGCAGCTGCCGAAGCTCATTGACCAATTAGTGGTCGGGTTGGAAAAAAGTGCGGTTCGTATTATTTTTTAGAAGACAGACAGTGATCGATCACTGGACAAGTGTCATTGTGCCGTGGAACATGATACTCGAAACTGGCCAGGTAAAACAGTACAACGACTAAAACCAGACCCAAAATACATAAAAACAGAATGTCCAATTGAAAATAAGCATTTTTTTTTAAATGGGCGATAGAATATCACATTCCAACAGCTTGGAAGATCGAGACATTCAAACGTTTTTTCTGCGCATGCCTATAAGATGAGCAAAATAAACAAGTGGTTCCCAAGCAGCATTTTAAGTAAAAGCGTAGAGCTTTAAGGCAATATTACTTAATTCAAGTAAATATTTTGTTAAATTAACCTTAAAAATTTACTTTAAAGTAAAACTTTTTTAAAAGTTATTTAATAAGTTTTTTTATGTTATTTTTACCTATTTTAATAACCCTTAAGTTTCAACACTTTAAAGTATTATGAGGGACGTAATTTTTACGAAAGAAAATTACTTATAAGTGTATTTCACCTAAAGGAAAATTAAACGGTAATTTAAACGTCAGAATTTTTTCTTAATGGTAAATGTTACTCATAAGTCATAATTTTACGATATTAGGACCACTTAACCGTAAATAATTCCTATTCGCCTGGTATTTTTTAGGGTTATTAGTGGTAATAAATACCTACTATTAATATTGACTAAACAAGGAAAACTAAGCTTCGTGAAAAACTTCAAGGGACATTTTTTTTCATGTTGCTATAATGAGTTTTTTAAGATTGCATCCATTACTTATCTAAACATTTATATAATATTTTTTCATAAATATTTTTCTAAAATATAATAAGAAAAGTTTTAGTTGATTTTTAAAAGATTTTATAAAATTTTGTAGGGTTTAAGTTTTGTTGAATTTTTACCCAAGCAATAATTTTTCTTAAAACGGCAAAATATTATTATTTTCGACAATTTAAGTAATATTTTTTAATTTTACTATAGGGCGGCCTTTATTACTTTGTAAGTAGCATTTTGTAACATAAATTAAAAAAACAAATTACGAATGTCAATGTGTTAGAAAGAAAGAGCAAACAATGGTTTAACCGTAAATAAAGATATTATTATTATTATTATAGCGTTATTTTTACGTTACATTTGTGGTATTTATATTGTTTTTATTGCGTTATTCTCTCAGTAGATCAAAAAGGTTATTATGTAGGTAAAATAACGAAATAAACCATTCCCCAAATTTGGTAATTTTTCGTAGTTATTCGTAGTTATTTAAACTTAAAATTCTGCTTGGGTTGGATAAAACTCGTTGTAAAATAATAATTATTTATGTCATTACTAATAACTGGGAAGTTAGTCTTCCTGTGCAGAGCTCAAAGTTTGACACTTCTCATCCGAATGGCATAAAATATTTTATCTTCAAGGCACAATTTGTTATACGATACATAAAACGTATTCCCAATTATAATAATAAATAATAAAAGTAAAAAGTAAGGTAAACATTTTACCCGATTGGTCAAAATTATTTTTTTCTGCTCCCACCTTTAAAACGCCCTTTATCGTACATGTTTCCATGACACCAAGTGACCTTTTAATACACATTGACAAGTTGTGGCTTTATGGCGCTTTAGTCACGGGCTGAAGTTAGTTTTAAGTTAGTTGACAGTTGTCAAATGTCATACAATCGTTAAAATAAAGTGCCTTTCTTGTAAAATAATACTAAATGTGAAAATTATTTTATTATCTCAATACAAAAATACAAAAGTATTAAATAGTTTCTCAAAGCCAATATTTGAAAAGTTTATATGAACATTGTACTGACCTTTTAATTTCGCCGGCAGTAAACTAAAACTTAAATTCAGGCACGGACTACACTGTAAAGTGTTCATAAAACATTTTCTTTACTTTCACTGTGAAAAACTGTAAATTTTCAAGAAATACATTTTGATTTATAACCTTTATAATCTGTGTTTATAAAATTTGTCGGTGACACACAGATTCCCCTATTGTTTCATAGATGGCGCTCTATACAAATTTTTGATTTAAATCATTTTAAGATAATAATAAGTATTTGTCGTAGAAAAAGTATAGTATGCACCTCGTTTATAAACTTTTCTATACACTCATTAATTTAAGTACTCGTTGGCAAGCTCGCTCGTGCCTAAATTAAATTCGTGTATGAAATGGCGTTTATCAAACTTGATACATAATGTATTATCTACTCCTACATCGACAAGATGTGATTTTATGGCGTTTTAGTTTAGCTTTATTAAAAATTGCGAAAAAGTGAGGTTAAATTCGTCAAATGTCATGTCATGTTTATAAATCTTGATACATAATATACTATTACAGCCTAGGCGATAATCAATCACTTTAGTGTTGACGATGATAGAGTTTAAATTATTGAACGCTTAAAGTTAAAAATATTAGTTTCAGGATGGCTGTGGGTTGTCGGTTTAGAATGGTAGATATTGTTTTAGTTTTACGAGTTAAAAATGTTGCATCTCGTCTGCACGATACCTGAGACTTGCTTGATATCTCTTCATCGTAGTGCCGTAATTAAAAGTGACAGTCAATTCTACGATGTCCAACGTTAATTTATCGCCGGTGACTTGTCGTCCTCCGACCGGGACAAGACCATTTATTACAAGGTAGAAATTCAACTATTAGCCACAAAGCACCCAACATCAGAATACTAGAATCAATTAATTCGGGAGAGGGAGCTTTATTCCGTGCTCTATCGCACTTGAGTGAAAACAGACACCAGACAACGTTTTTCGGGGGATGTTAATCTTCTCAAATAATTCATAACGCATACACTTTGTTTTCCCCTCGCCGCACAAACAAACCAAACATCCATTTATACACAAAGCGACTTTAATGTTCCCAGATCACGGACTCTATAGAGTATCTATACTATACTATAGAGTACACCTACTCTGCTCTTCTGCTTTAGTAGGTATATTATACCATACGTACTTTGAACTTTATACAGTGTGACCCATTTGTTTGCGACTCACCCCTGTAAAATCTTTATTTATTGTGCGATTTTAACCGGATTTGTTTTAAACTGTAGATCTTGATAAACTCTAGTTTTAAAGAAAAAAACGCCATATTTTTACAAAATACAAGGCCTGCTATGTCAGTTTTTAAGAGTAAATTTTTAAGAATTCATATTAGCGATATTTTTAAACAAAATCTAAGCACGGCACTGGATTCACCACCCCTCAAAACTACCCTAAACTAAATTTTATTAAAAAATTTTAAGAAAAAAAATGCAGAAAAATAACTACAAAAATTTATTTTGTCAAGTTATCCATGAAAAAACATTGAAATAAAATTAAACTTTTAGTAATAGTACCATGCTAATATTAGTTTAATTTTATTTCAATGTTTTTTTTCATGGATAACTTGACAAAATAAATTTTGGTAGTTATTTTTGTGCATTTTTTTTTCTTAAAATTTTTCAATAAAATTCAGTATAGGATAGTTTTGAGGGGTGGTGAATCCAGTGCCGTGCTTATATTTTGTTTAAAAAAATCGCTAATATGAATTCTTAAAAATTTACTCTTGGGCCATTCCACGCTTAACGGATAGGACAGTTGCCGTGTTTTTATTTACAAAATAATATTGTTCTATTATATTACCAATGTCAAATTTTTTTAAATAGTTCTAAACTATAGTTTATAGCTTTATAAAGCTGTTTAACAAGGTTTTTATTTGGCAAAATTAGGTATCGTGATTGACTGTTTAATTCCTTAAAAATTAATAATTTAAAGCGTAACGGGCGGGACTATTACAAAGTATTTTTGGAGCAAAAGACGCCATATTAATACAAAATACAAGGCCTACTATGTCAGTTTTTAAGATTAAAAACTGACATAGTAGGCCTTGTATTTTGTATTAATATGGCGTCTTTTGCTCCAAAATACAGTTTATCAAGATCTACACTTTAAAACAAATCCGGTTAAAACCGCACAATAAAGATTTTACAAGGGTGAGTCGCAAACAAATGGGTCACACTGTATGTCAAAATAGATATAAAAAAGTCTTTATTGGATTAACCAAAGGGCTATCGACCTAGGTCCTTCTGCCCGTAAAAAAAAAAATAGATATATTTATCTATAGTATTATGACAATACAATTCACTAATATTAGAACCAATAAAATGCCAGTATTCCATAGTTACGCATCACAGCGACAATATTTTTTATCACCTTGTTTACACGTTACTAAGGATTTTGACACTTTTCTTGATTTAACATTTTTCTCACAAGTGAAACTGTTTTAACCTTACTTTTTACTATACAAAATGTATTTTTCCTAACATAATATTATCTTATATTTTTCATGAGATAGCAAACTTTTCTCAATATCATTGATTTCAAATGTTTCAACATTTTTTATTAGAGAAAGAGAGAGAGAGGGAGAGAGATTAAAAATGTATACGAAGCATGCAGCAAGCTAAAACGTAACACCGTTAATTTTGCACAAAATATGCACCATAAAATTTTAATACGGTCATAATTTCGCCGCACGATTTTGTTTTCGTCCATAAATTATTTTAATAGTGTCATTTGCCCACAGTAGTTAACTTAATAGAATTTAATTTGTGTCGTTAACTCGCCAGCAAATGAATTCCAATTGCAACTTTTTCCTTTTTAATATTCTCAATTAAATCGTGGAAATACATTTTATAAAATAGAAACAGAAATTTTAAAATTAATTAAGTAAATGTGTTTTTTATTGAAAGGGATAAAAGTCACAGTTTAAATCCAAACATAAAATAAAACTGAAGCACTTATTTGTTTGTCCGGGCTAATCTCCGAATGTTTTAAACATATTTTTCTTCTAGAACAAGTACATATTTTATAGTACATATACTAAAAAGTTTATTTTAAGAAATTGCTTATTCGCTTTGCACAAGTTGATGGGGTGATATGTAATGTCGACATAAATCATAGTGGAAAGAGGCATTTGATTTGTTTTTAAGCGAATTAAACGGCGACGGTGGGTCAAAGAGGCGTCATTTAAATGAAATTGCATTGTGCAGCGGCGGAACAGATTGAATTAGGAAAGGGGGGTTAGGTTGTTCCCCGGAACTATATACAAAATTACTGTCATAGATGGAGACATTAACCGGCCTAAACAGTACAGCTTTCCTAACGCTCCAGCGAACCTTGGTACAGACCCTTGAAATTGATGATTTCCCTTACTCGCTCGTCCTATATCTAATTAGTATCGATCCGCAACTTATACACACACACAACTTAAAAGCGAGTTGAACGGACGTGAATTTTATTGCATTTCGTGCATTCCTCGGGCCGAAATAAATAAATTAAATAAATCCAGAAAACAGGTACCCTCTGTGGCATAATGAAATTAGTTTTAATTGGCCGTGTGATCTGCACGATAGGTGCAGCAGGTTTCCTTTCTGTTTTTTTGCCACGACGGTTTTTTATCTTTCGACTTACAGAAATGCTAATTGACATTTATAACGAAAGCCGCTTGAATTTTAAGGGTCTTTCTGCGTACCGGGGCGTCCCATAAACTTTTATACAGATCGACCGATTTGCGGGAAACACACACATCTACAAACTTTACTTTAAATGCAAAATGAAAATAAATGGATTCTCAACAACTGTCTTTTTCACAAAATAAATTTTCCTAATGCTAGACCATATTTCATTTTAATTGATAAATCGTGGTGGTAAGTAGGTATGTATGATTTTATATTTAATGTGTTGGAGGGCAAACTCCCTATTTCTATACGGTACAGTTTAGTGGCAGAGTAGTAGATATGAATTATCGTGTAATATGCCACCTGGGCGCACCTTTTGCTCTTCGACGCTATTCGTGGCATGTGCCGAATTCCCATTGCATTTTATCATCACATCATGATAAAGGACCAGCCGCCAGCAGCTTATGCCAAATCTCGGCTAATGCATACCATACACTGTTGTCTCTTCTTCCTCCTCTAAGTATCCAACGACTTATCCCGTGCCCCATTTTAAAGCAACTGAACAAATGTTCTAGATTATGTTGTGATTTAAAAGAGGCTTAAACATTTTTGAAAGAAAACATACGTTACAATAACACAAAAATATATTTCTATTACATATTACATAAAATACTATATATCGGTACCTCTACCTTGGAATGGCAATCGAAATATTCTCATAAAGTGAATTAGATGTATGACAAGTTTAATTAATTTTTGTGTTTTTGGTATAATCACTCAAAGTACAGAGCCTCTGTAACAGAAGTACTAAAAACCCGAAAATTAAAACTCCCAAGATATAACCTTTTAAAAAAAATACTTAGAACCTTGTGCTTGATATTCTATAAATTTTATTTAAAAGTTAGTGATGATTTGAAAAACTTTAGTAAGTAAGCTGTAATTTGTTGTAAAAACTGCAGATATGCGGAATTCCACGAAAAAAACCCTTGCCATTTAAAAATTCCTCGGAAATTTTTCCATGGGTACTCAAAATAAAAATTCAATTTTAATTTTAACACGGTTTATAAATTGTTTTTGGAGATCTAATATAGATAAAAAACTTATATTCGCTTAAAGATTAAAAACAAAAAAAATTAAAATTAAAAAAATATACAAACAGTGTAGAAAATGTTTTTTTAGTTTTCGAAGAAAAAATCATAGTGTGCAAGAACAATGATTAATCGTTCGTCAGAATCGCTCAATTGGAACCAAAGTTATGATCGATGATAATATTGTCAATATATTATATTGGCAAAATCGTTATAATCATGAAAATTTAAATAATCATATCTCCAAAAACAATTGACAAACAAATTTTTATTTTGAGTCAGAGAACCCATGAAAAAATTGCCAAGAAATTTCGAAATGTGTCGAATTCACGTGGAATTCCCCATATATACTCTCTAAAAATGAATTAGTCAAAAATTACTAATTACTACAGTTATTAGTGGCTGCTTTTTCACTTATACCATGGTTAACCTTGGGATACCATGGTATTCCCAAAATTTAACCGCCAATTATTATGTAAAATTGTCCCCTGATTCAAAAAATATGGTCAAAAATTATGAAAGTAGTTTTTGAGATATAGTCAATTCAATATTATATGGAAAATTGACTATATCTCAAAAACTGTTCTACTTTTATAATTTTTGACGATATTTTCGGATTCAGGGGAAAATTTGATATAGAAATTGACTGCTAAATGTTCGGGATACAAATTGCTATTGACGAGAATCAAAAAAAAAAAAAATTCAAAATGACAACAGTTTTTAAATGAAATTATGTACCAATCTTACATTTTAGTCTATAGGCAGTATACTACGAAAAGTCGTAGTTTACAATGTAATAGTCGAAAAATGTTATTATAATTGGTGTTCTTTTTAATATCAAATGTATAAAAACACCATTTATCTTTAATCGGTTTATAAATTAAACTTTATGGCTTATCAACACTCGACGCTAAAGTAATTGATTATATACTAGGTATATAAGAATAATTTAGACCAATCGGGTAGTTGCAAACTAGGTACTAGTAATTCATTATTTACCGCGTTTGGTCCAATCATAAAATTAGATATCTATCAGATCTTAACCTCACTTTCTAGAAGAAAGTTACTTACTTTTATTTTTATAGAGCGACATCTATAAAACAATAGAGTAATCAATAACTTGGGAGTCTGTCAAAATGTCAAATTTTTATGTGTTAATCAAAATTTATCCCTTGAAAATGGACTAACCATCGTTTAAATCCGATGTAGAAGCAGTTTTTTACAGTGAAAGTGAATAAAATGTTTTATGGGCACGGTGGAGATTTTTAAAGTTAAATCTAGTTTAATTTAAAAGGTCAGAACAATGATCATATAAACTTTTTAAATATTGGCGTTGAAAAAATATTTAATACGTTTGTATTTTTATATTGAGATAATAAAATAATGTTCACATTAAGTATTATTTTACAAGAACGGCACTTTATTTAAACGATTGTATAACATTTGACAACTGTCAACTAACTTAAAACTAACTTCAGCCCATGACTAAAAATCTGTTGCTAACTTCAGCCCGCAACTAAAACGCCATACGTTCTGACGATTAACCCTTTTTCGAAGTCCAATAATAATAAATTTAACAAAATCCGAAGAACAAGCATTTTTAAAAACAAATTCACTATAATCTTTATTAAGTACTATTAAAAAAGCAAAAAAAAAACTGTAATCAGGCTGATTACAGTTTTTTTTTGCTTTTTTAATAGTACTTAATAAAGATTATAGTGAATTTGTTTTTAAAAATGCTTGTTCTTCGGATTTTGTTAAATTTATTATTATTGGACTTCGAAAACGGGTTAATGTGAAAAAAATAAGTATGGATTAGCTGATTAAATCAGCTAATCCATACTTATTTTTTTCACAATTTTAAAAGGTTGCGAAGCCTAAGGACATTAGGATGACGACACGGAATTTTTGTTATCTCTTTTAATATATTTTTGACTTAAATCTAGAAGGAGTAAAAATCTTAAATTGGCCTAAAAGATCATATTGAAATACACTTGTTTTCTTGGATTTTTTTGTAATGTTAAGGTCATTGCGGAGGCTGAAGATATTAATCAAATTGGCTAAAATTGTAACCACGTAATATAAGTTACCAATGACAACTTGTAAAGGGCGTACGTTATTGGATTTAGAAAAAAAGGTTATATCGGCCCACCCTAATGATCACATATGATCAAACGGTACACAATGTTACTATGTTTTTTTGGATTCACAAATGGGTCACACTGTATATCATACTCCATTATAAAGGTTTTATATCTGTGGTAATGAAATAAATAAAATAGTTACTGAAGAAAAATCGCGAATACGCAGGATTTTCTAACTGTTCTTAATTAACTAAAAAAAAGTTTAATTAATTAATCAGTGATTAATAATCACTTTAAAATATAAAAAAATGTGAATGTATACTTAAATTAACATTTATGTATACATATACATAAATATAATATATTATGTATCTACCCAAGTCCCTAATTAAGTAAATTACATTGTACATATAAGGCAAGCAATTTCCATTTAATTAATGGGCATTTTTCCAGTATTTACAACAACAATGGTTCATTAAAAAGGAAAGCGACGGCCTGTACAAATTCAAAACGAAAACGCTTTAGGTAACCTTAAAGTTAAGATAAAAAGTGGAGGTGACAAATTGGCTTAATTCTCCATGTTTAGGGTCCATTAAGAGGCGCAGTAAAAGTTTCACTTAAAGTGTTAATTAAGCTGGTCTTTTATCTAATATTAGAATTAATTAAGGAGTGGAGTAGTATCCAAGAGAAGAGCGGCGAGTGAGTCAGTCAGTCAGTCAGTTCGGCAGTGCGCCTTTCATCTTAATGCTACATAAATTAAGCGATCACATGTTCACACTTCTTTCTGACAAAAAACGACAACACATGCTCCTGTTAGATGGCGAGAGCTTTATGTTTCTCGACCTATTAGACAGACACTTGGACTTTTAGTCGGTTTAATGGAAAATCATTTATTGAACTGTCAAAAAAGAACAAGAGATCCGTTATTTAAAAATCCAGCGTAAAATATTCTTTATAATTGTATATTCTAACGCTGGGCAATGCATGGCTGATGACGTTGCGGTATCAAACTTACAACGTAAAATAATTGTTAATACCTAATTATTAGAAATGGCCCCGGAGTTTAATCATTGAGATTCCTTTCTTAATAAATACCTACCCCAGAGCTGGAAAAGTATCTAGTTACTTTTTTAAGATACTTTAAACAAAATAACTTAGTTACCTCCGGTAACTAGATACTTTGAGTTTTATATTATCTTTAGTTACAAGATACTTTAAAAACTATCTAAGATACTATCCGAAAGTATCTAAGATACTATATGAAAGTATCTAAGATACTTTTGAGTAACTAAGATACTTTTAAGTAACTAAGATACTTTTGAGTATGAATAAAAACTATAAAATTATAAAAACTGAACAAATTGTAGGTTAGGTAATTACTTTGAATCATTCTGGAATTCCCCCAATTTTCTCTAACAAAGTATCTAAGTTACACTAAAAAGTATCTAAGTTACTTTAAAAAGTATCTTACTTACTTAAAAAAGTGCCTTAGTTACTTTAAAGTATCTAAGTTACTTGAATGTATCTTACTTTCCCGAGTAACTTATTAGATATTTTTTAGATACAAGTTACAAGATACTTTTCCAAAATAACTAAGTTAAAGATACTTTCTGGCCAATATAAAAAGTATCTAAGATAAAGCATCTTAAATACTTTAAATATCTAAGATATTTTTAAGCTCTGATATATACATTAGGGTGTTTCAAAAAAAACTTAAATTATTTTTTTTTTGGGTGTTGCGAAAACAAACCATTCCAAAATTATAAGAATTCAAAATTTAAAAAATAAAAATTCCCGTGTTATTGAAATGGAAAAACAACAAATGAATTGAGGCAAACCTTAATATTAATATTAAGGGCTCAAATATGCGCCAAAATTTTTGTTTTTAATGTATTATTAATTTTTCAACACCATTAGAAAAAAAAAATAATTTAAGTTTTTTTTGAAACACCCTAATGTATACATCAGAGCTTAAAAATAACTTAGATATTTAAAGTATCTAAGATGCTTTATCTTAGATACTTTTTATATTGGCCAGAAAGTATCTTTAACTTAGTTATCTTAGTAATTTTTTTTTAAACACCCTAGTAGGTATACATACATATTATCCTTATTAATATATTATATTTACAATAGACATAAGACGTCGCTGCTTGGCTTTTCCCGAATAGCTAAATTTTTAGATTCTTGATCATCAGTATTTTGACAGAATGGAAGTAAAAACTTACAAAGATCTTGCTGGTTGCACAACCAAAAAAGTAAAGTAAACTGTAAAAGAGCATCACGGGAATTACAAAGGGAAAGTTTCCGAGGCGGGGTGGGTATCATTATGTTTGGTGAACAAACAACAAATAGAGTACTTAAGTATCGCATTGAAAGGCGAGCGAGTGGTATCATGTTGATTGTATACTTATAAGAATGGTTGCGTACACTTTTGGACAAGAGGGTGAATGCCTCCCCTGCGGCGCTTTTGTCAGCTCTCAAAAGGTACTTAGCATGCCAGAATGACAACATTGTCGATAAGAAGAAATGTGTACAGCAGGTACTGGTACGGGCTAGAATCGTAGGGGATCCTTGCACAAAATTACATAACGTTTTTTTGCTAATCCTTCTTGAAATTGCATGCTCATAAAAGGATTGAATTAGGTACGAATCTAGGTAGATTATTTAGGCTAGATGACATGTGTATCAGAATTTCGGTCCATTTTATTGGACCTATCCATTTTAATTACAGTAAGTATGGGTATTCCTTTTTAAATGTAGATATTTCATCGTTGATTCACTCAAATATATCATAGAAAAATACGGTTAAATGAATTGAATAAACAATAAACAATTAATGTATCATTCATAAAATTTATCCACGCATTGAAGAGTACATAGTAACTTAAAAAATGTCGTTCATCATTTATATATCAAATAAAACATTTATTTATTTATTTATAATGTTATTTCCCATGGTGAAATAAATCTAAATCTAAATGTTCTAAATCTTTTAATCACAAAGGCAACATGTATTTCTCAGTTCAACAAAAAATTAGTTACTGTAGGGTATTTCCACGAAACCTTGACAAAAAATCAGATGTGTTATTTATAAAAACTATATCTCAAGTCAAATAGTTTAATTGCGACGTAATTTATAACCTTAAAATATTCGTACATTGTGATGCTAGAAGCTAACATTAATAATAAACACGGAAGAGTTTCAGTACTCAATAAAATGTTCAATGTCGCACCCGTTACTATTTAAGAAAATTTTAGAAAATAAAGTATGCAATTTTTGCGCATTTAAAATACGTGCTTGTTTAAGGTTACTATTCAAGTTTTACACAAAAAAATATTACTACATGCTTTCATCCAAAATTTTACTGTAAAATTTTTACAGTATCAACTTTAGAAGCCAACTGGGTCGCACTTGCCGATTTTCTAAGGTCGAGGTTGACATTTTGTTTGAGTTAAATACCTAATTTTTCATACTATTTTTTATATTAACGTATCTTGAACAAACACTTTATTATCATAAAAAAACGCAGTTTTAGTGTCGCACCCTACAATGGAAATACCCTGTAGTCTTTGTTATATAGATCTAAATGTATACATAGATAGTTTACGCCAATGCAGGCAAGGTTCTCCTCTCTCTCACTTTGGCATTAGTGCTACTATTTCAAAAATTATGAAAATTAACCTAATTCTTAGGCATGTGTTTGGCACGACACTGGATTCTTTTAAACTTTAATCCATGACCTATCTAACGTGTAAGCGGACTAAGTAGAGTCGGCCAGTTGTTTAACTTTGGTTCTTATTGGTACCATTATCAATGATTTTAACGCGTCGACTATAATTTGTTCGTGGACATTACAATAATATGGATTTAAAAAAATATGCATTTAAAAAAAATAATATTGTTTCTTTTAATGGAACACCCGATATATTTTCAGGTATTTGAATAATATGAATTTTTTTTAGTTTTCATTCTAAGGAATACTGTATTTATACGCTCAGCTAATTAGGTTCTGCAAAATTACCATAAGCAAAGTTTTTTTCTTAATTAATTAATAATTCTTTTTTATAAAAATGCTATTAGAAAAGATTAAAACTTAAGCTTTAAGTGCCAAATATTTCTTGAATTTTTAATACAATTTTAATGGTGGTTTTTTAAACTCGTACTTTTCTTATTTCGTCTTATCTTTTCTTGTGTTAAATCAATAATCTTTGATATTTTAATAAACTTTTGGCCGGTTTATCAATGTCCGGTTAAAGTTGCCCTTACTCAACTTAAATTATCATCGATTAACCGAGAGTAATTGGATAGAATGACACGGATCCAACATGGAGTAACTTAATTAAAGAGATAAGATGGAAAAAAATAAAAGCTATTAGAAATAATTTGTTGATTTTTCTTATTGAAAATCCAATCGGCAAAATCGATAGGAGTTGTAAGCGCCATTCGCTCTAGCGAAGACGAAAAGGCGGAGCCAGAGGCCACGACCACACTATCAAACACGCACGCTCCCTGGCGGTCACGATGAAAGCTACGCCTAAGCCGCCACCGGCTGGCCCTACCAACAGCGAACCGAACAGCTTCAGTTGAACGGTCTTAACCGACGGACAAACACAACAATGTAAACAAAGAAATCGAATCGAAATCGACCTACTACATAATTTAATTTCTTCCGGTGCGTGTTTTTTTAAAAATAAACTTAAACATGTTGGTTCCGGCCGATATGCTGGCCGCGCAGTCCAAGATGCTCTACCAAATTAACAAATACTACGGCGAAAGAGTGCAAACGCGGATGGGCACCGTGGCCAAGACCATCAGGGAGGTGTGCAAAGTGGTGCAGGACGTTTTAAAGGAGGTTGAAGTGCAGGAACCGCGGTTCATATCCAGCCTCACCGAGTGCAACGGCAGATACGAAGGATTGGAGGTTATATCTCCAAACGAATTCGAAGTAAGCCACTCTTTTTGCTTCATTTGAATATCAATTACGGCGAGCGAGCCATATGCAAATAAACAATTAATTAGCTAAATGGCGCCCGGGAGGATAAAATAAAGTTCGGCTTGTTTTCAGGTGGTTCTCTACTTAAACCAGATGGGTGTGTTCAATTTCGTGGACGACGGCACCCTGCCGGGTTGCGCCGTTCTCAAACTAAGCGACGGTCGCAAAAGATCCATGTCCCTGTGGGTGGAGTTTATCACCGCCAGCGGTTACCTGTCTGCGAGAAAGATCCGCTCCAGGTTCCAAACCCTGGTGGCTCAAGCGTGCGACAAGTGCAGCTACAGGGACTCCGTGAAGATGATAGCCGACACCACCGAAGTGAAACTACGAATCAGGGAACGATTTATCGTTCAAATAACGCCGGCTTTCAAATGCTCAGGTAACGATTTGTTTATTTTTGAATGCTTACAAACACATTTTGCTTTTGGTTGTTTTCCTCTTTTTACAAATCGTCAATTAGCTTTTTCTGCAGGCGTTTGGCCGCGATCGGCTGCCCACTGGCCGATACCGCACATCCCCTGGCCGCATCCCAATCTCGTCGCCGAAGTCAAAACCGAAGGGTTCGATTTGCTTTCCAAGGAGTGCGTGGCCGTGCAGGGCAAACAATCGGCCATGGAAGGCGACGCTTGGGTTCTATCTTTCCTCGAGGCAGAGAACAGATTGCTGCAAGGAGGTAATATCAACATTTTTGCAACAAAAGACGATACGCTGATTTACTATGTCTCTATAGGTTGCCGAAGAAGATGTCTAAGCATCTTGAAGACCCTTCGCGATAGACACCTGGATTTGCCTGGCAATCCCGTCACCAGCTACCACTTGAAAACCCTTTTGCTGTACGAATGCGAAAAGCATCCGAGAGAGTGCGAATGGGACGAACAGTGCATCGGCGACAGGATAAACGGGATATTCCTGCAGCTTATCTCCTGCTTACAGTGCAGAAGGTGCCCGCATTATTTCCTACCCAACTT
This sequence comes from Brassicogethes aeneus, assembly GCA_921294245.1. NCBI lineage: Eukaryota > Metazoa > Arthropoda > Insecta > Coleoptera > Nitidulidae > Brassicogethes > Brassicogethes aeneus. Next base: position 6,255,165 of record OV121138.1, read on the forward strand.
GGATTTGTTTAAAGGAAAGTCGCCCAGTGCTTTGGAGAACGCGGCTAAACAAGTCTGGAGGTTGACTAGGGAGATGTTGACGAACACAAGATGCTTGGAAAAACTTTAAATTTACCAATGCATTTACTTTTAATCATTCCTCAACGAAACCGATTCCCTGTGTAATAAGTTGGATGTGCCATAAGTTGCAATATGTGGACGGATGGATGAAAAAATGTCGTATTTTGTTTTGCTATTGGTGTGTAAATGTACATGAATAGTCGTGATTGTTAAATGATCAATTAATTGAGTTTTGGATTTAATTATTCGGGCGAAGAATTAATTTATACGGACGGACATTACTGTAAATATTCATTATGGTTAAGTTAAAGAGACTGTTACTTTTGTTGATATTTATTGATTATTATTATTTATTGGAATATAAACTTGCTTTGCATTAAACCGGTGCAGCGTTTTATTGATATCCTTACCACAATTTATTGTTATTTTCCTTTATTCCAACACACGTTTAATTAAATCTATCCTTCTCCTCGTCATACTGTTACTTTATCTCATAAAACAACAAGCAATAAATTTTTTTACACCCAAGTATAAATCATACATTATACTTTAAAACATTTACCTATTTAAGGTATTTGTAAAATGTATATTAAACATGGATGGCCACGTTCTATTGATGTAGACTAAATCTAATATACCTACCTACTTAATTTGTATACAGCTACACAGATAGGTAGGTAGTATAAATGGTTTGTTCCATTGTCTCAATGATCAATAACTTCATAAGAGTGCATTTAAAGTGTAAATTTTAGACAACCAAAATCTGTTCCTCACATATGATGTATAGATGAATGTTTTTCATGTTAAAAGGGCAAAATAGACAATCGGAAGCCGCATACGTGTAAAATGCAAATGCATGCGGTGGGATAGGTTGGCTACCATACTTTTCAGTCATTCAACCCCGTTGACTTATGGTCCTTCGATGCGAATGTAATTAAGGTTTCCTTCCGAAGGAAGGGACCGCAAGATAGATAGACTCGTACCTAGATATCTACAACAAAGTTGTTGTTGGAACGACACGAGATATAAATTCTCGCGCGGCTCGCGAAGCAGATTGGCTGCGCATTCGGGGCGTTCCTCTAGTTGTGCGTCTCCGCCTTCGAACACGGAAAAGGGAGGGGAAACGGACACTTCACCTGGCCCCGGGATCCGAGCCTCTATTTTACGGTAACAAGGCGTACGAACCGGCACGCTCCGCATTCCATCGTCATATTTCCATTGTAAGTTTGTTGATTTTTTGAAAAATCATTTGCTTCGGAGTGGTGAGAGTGTGAGTGATGACAATCTAAGAAGTAGTACAAGACGAAGAAGAAGAAGAAATCAATCCCCACCATCCTCGGGGAGTAGTAATTTTCGTTTGCGGATACCACCAAATCAGTTCATATGAAACTACACGGGGGAAAAACATTACTGACCAACTTTACGACGAGCAGCAACGGCAACAACAACAATAACAACAACGTCTTGGGAGCCGCTTCTCTGGACCTGTGCCATACCAATACGATGCTAGTGCCGCCAGACATGCTGCAGGCCCAATCGAAGATGGTCTACCAACTCAACAAATACTACACGGAAAAAGTGCAAACTCGCAAGGTGCAAATCACGAAAACCATTCAGGAGGTCTGCCGAGTGGTGCAGGACGTTTTAAAGGAGGTGGAAGTGCAGGAACCGCGATTCATATCCAGCCTCACCGACTACAACGGCCGCTACGAGGGCTTGGAAGTGATCAGCCCCGTGGAATTCGAAGTTGTCATCTACCTGAACCAAATGGGAGTTTTGAATTTCGTGGACGACGGCACTCTGCCCGGCTGCGCGGTTCTGAAACTATCCGACGGCAGGAAAAGATCCATGTCTTTGTGGGTAAGCACATTCACTGGCTGACTTATTTTCTTTCATGACGTATTAACGAATTGTTTCGGCAAATTTAAGGTTGAATTTATTACGGCGAGCGGTTATCTGTCGGCAAGGAAGATGCGTTCGAGGTTCCAAACCCTGGTGGCTCAAGCGTGCGACAAGTGCAGCTACAGGGACTCCGTGAAGATGATAGCCGACACCACCGAAGTAAAATTGCGGATCAGGGAACGTTTCATAGTACAAATTACGCCGGCTTTCAAATGCGCGGGCTTGTGGCCGCGATCGGCGGCTCACTGGCCTCTTCCGCAGATCCCGTGGCCGCATCCCAACCACGTGGTGGAAGTCAAAACAGAGGGTTTCGATTTGCTGTCGAAGGAATGCATCGCTTTGCAAGGGAAACAATCCGCGATGGAGGGCGACGCATGGGTTCTATCTTTCATAGAAGCAGAAAACAGATTATTGCAAGGAGGTATGTACCTTCACGGACTGCTAACATTTTAAATAATCAACTCATAAATCCAATTTTCTTGCAGGTTGCCGAAGACGTTGCCTGAGCATTCTGAAAACGCTTAGAGACAGGCACTTGGACCTTCCGGGAAACCCCGTCACCTCTTACCACATGAAATCTCTTTTGCTGTACGAGTGCGAGAAACACCCTCGCGAAACCGAATGGGAAGAGTCCTGCATAGCCGACAGGATAAACGGCATTTTTCTGCAGCTCATCTCCTGCTTACAGTGCAAAAGGTGTCCGCATTACTTCCTGCCCAACTTGGATTTGTTCAAAGGGAAATCGCCCAGCGCTCTCGAGAACGCTTCCAAGCAAGTTTGGAGATTGACGAGGGAAATGTTGACGAATTCGCGGTGCTTCGAGAAATTATAGTGCGCTTAAAAATTTTGTGACAATTTCATCCGAATCCGAAATATTAACACTGAAATGTGATTTTAGTGATAGGTATTCTGAAATTTATTTATTTATTGCGACGTTCAACGTCGTCCACGGAACTCTGTTGTTTTCTCTATAAGGTACTGTAAATATTTTATTTAAAGAAGTGTGTGTACTAACCAATAAAATATTTTTGTTATACCTACATAAAAAATGCCTGCCTAGTTCCTTACAAATCAAATACTTATTAATTAATTCATTAATTTACACCAATATCTGTGATTTTTAGATTGTAGACTGTTTTCAAATATTTATAATTACATTTTTATAATTAACTACGCTATTTTTGTACATTTATAATTTTAAATTGAATTTATAATAAAACAATGAAAAGTACAAGTCATTTGTTTTCTTTGCGATAAAAACGATTTTTGGTATAATAGGTATTTTAAATTGGTTGATTTTTATGCGGCAAATATCTAGGTCGTTAGACAGAAATGCGTGCATAAATAATAAAGACATAAATTTATTCTCAAGGTAAATAAAAAAATATATAATACTAAATAGGGAAAATTAATGTGGACAGTAATGTTTTACCGTGTTTGCGGTTATAATGGCGCCAATAAATTGCGAAAAATTAACGGCAAACGTAATGGAAAATCCGCATGAAAAACTTAAATGTGTGGAATAATTAATTTAAATGATGTAGATATTAAATCAACGGCATGCGTTTTATTACATTTTAGAACTAGATTAACTACCTATAGCCAGAGAAGGATCATAATTTCGAAATACAGGTACCAGAACAAAAATAATTGAAGGAGTAATTAAAACTATGGTAACGTGTACCTAGTTAAATAATAAGCAAAAGAAAGAAATGAGATAAAAAAAGAAGAGAAGGCAAACATGCTTTATGTTTGCTATAGCGATCGTGGTTTAGGCATCATTTATTATAGAAATATCGTTGTCGGGTTTAAAGCAAGAAACGTTAATAGGTTTTAATGGGCATGTTTATTATAGTACCTATGCAACGAATTATTCGTGATCGTGTTCATCGCCAATATGCATTTTAACAGGCCCAAATCAACAAATTTTCAAAGTTTAAATTATAATTTTTAGCTTTAGACAGTATTTAATGATAGCTATAGCACGGTGGGCTGGGCCCATAAAACAATGTAAAGAAAAACCCTTAACTTGTAAGATTACGAAAGAAAAAGTTAAAAAACATTTTATTTAAAAAAGATACAGCTGTTTAAAGTAAAGCAATGCGAAAAAAATTCAGATTTTAGATTTGAACGAAATTTTCTATGCCTTTAAGGCGCTGTTACTTCTTATATATAACAAAAATATTAAAAAAATATTGTTTAAATTAAAGATGTACATATGTAATACATTATTGTATGTTTTGTCAAGTTGAGTTGTCAAAATTCGTAGTTAAAAATGCAATTAATTTGGCTTTGGTGGTGCGTAGATGAGTAAAATCATATAAAAAGTAGTTAAATATAGGCGACTACGGCCCAGGAGAGACAAAGTATTCCAAGCGGATAATATTCTTCGCATTGAAAAGAATTTATATAAAATAAATTAAAATTTTATGTGAACACACGTGAATGTTGCCAATCATTGGACTCCAATGGTGAATGGGTATTTTGTTAAAGCTACTGGACGTTAATACTTGTAGTGGCTTAATAATAATTATAATGTATAATATATATATTATATTGTCCAGGACTATTAATGATCAGTAACTTGCAAATTGAAAGAAGAAAAAGTTTCTTGATTATTCAAACCAAATGGATGATAATTTCAAAGACATGAAAATTAACTACTAGATTTTTCACAAAAAGATTGAACCCAACAGCAAATAATTTTTATTTTGTTTTTTTATTTCCTTATTTTTTAAAATTTTAAAAATGCTTGATCTGCTTAGCTGACTTTTACTCCAAAAATGTCCATAAGGCAATGTACTAAGTTTTGCCCTTAAAAGTTCTTATACTTTAGAATCTGGTATTATTTTTGGCATAGTTTAATTTTTATATCGATATTATATAATAATTAACAAGTAAATTATCAATAATAAATATTACTATCAATTTGACTGTGTCGAGTATCCGATAAAAAAAATTGTGTATTTCACTAACAAATGAATATATAGCCTAAGCCCAATTAACATATTGAAATGGAATCGAATGCTCTATATAATAATATAATAATAATAATATATTTATTAGTCCAAAAGACAATTTTACAATTGTATAAGACATGTCAAAAGATAAAAATACAAAATATTATAACATAACATATAAAAAAGGTATCCTACGTTTTTTTCGTAAACCAAGACATTCAAAAGATATCTTGGGTCAAAATTTGATTTTGAAAAAAATATACTATATTTTCAAAATGTTATAACTCCCAGAATAGTTCGTATTTTAAAATAGGTAGTATAAATTTTTGTTGGAAATTAACTGATCTACAAAAAAGGTCCCTTTAGTTTTTTTGATAAATGTAAGCGTTTTAAATATAATTGCAACTAAAAGTTCAACTTATACTTTACCTGTTTTTAATAACTAAAAAATATTAATTTTACTACGGTTTTTAATTTTTTTTATAAATTTGTGTTCTTTCTTATTAATTAAAATAAGCTTTTAACTATTTCACATTTTGTCCTAAAATTTTATTTCAACATATTCATTTTAATCATTTTAATAATTACATTACAACATTTATACCAATAAATTATTTAAGGGAAAAGTTTAAAAAACCCTTGTCATATTAAGAGTCCATACACGATATACTTTATATTAAACAAAGCTTATTATTCCGCGTGCGAAAAAAACAAAAGGAAACTTTTTTGTAGATCAGTTATTTCCAACAAAAATATGCACTAATTTTAATTCTAACTATTCTGTAACTTATAAAATTTTGAAAAAAAAAATGTATTTTGTTCAAAACTTTTCAAATTTTGACCTAAGATATCTTGAATGGATAGGTTTACAAAAAAAACATAAAATACTTTTTTGTGGAGCATTAATTTCTGAATAAAATGAAAAGTAGCATTCCAACCCACCGTGAGTCGACATAGGGCGACATAGGCGAGTGATTATGGTATTTTTAAACATTATCGACTTTATTAGGTTTAATATGCATTCTTACACTTAACTTAAACCTTATCTTGGTCGTTAAGTTAAAGAAAACACTTTGGAGAAGAGCCAGAGCAAAAGGTACTCTAATAGATAGATACATAGATATACGTGCGTATGGTCTGTAGTTGCGGGCCCTCGTTTAGTTATCATGATCATCATAATCATCGAGTTATTGCTGATTGATTTTCGTGTTTCGTGTTTTACACGGGGCGGCTCCGTTTGTTCAACGGAGAACCATTAAATTATGCCTCAACAACTGACAGCCGCCGTGTTGCCGCCACCACACTATATTATAACATACGCGACGTTGCTCGTACTCAATATTCCCACACATTAAAAAAAATCAAAGGTACAAAAACTATTGGCCAGTCGACAATGAATGGTCTTATTTAGGAAACTATATAATTAAAAGGAAATACTTCAATGATTTAATTTTTTCCATACTACAGGACTTTTATTTTTAAGGGTTTAATACATTAATCAATAAAATGATCAAACCGATATTGCCAGCCCAATAAAAATCCCCAAATTTGTCTGGCGGCATCAAATAGTTTTAAATATCATATAAAACAAAATATTCCAAACACAGATTTTTACTTAACCTCAAAAATAAATATTTAGCCAAGTGAGATAAAAAATTGGTGATCTTAAAATGTGCGTGAGTGAGTGAAATAAATAAAAAGTTTGAAATATTGTAAGGTACTCTCTAAAAATAAATAAGTCAAAAATTACTAATTGTCATACTGAAAAAGTAGCCACTAATAATTCTCGTCAACAGCAATTTGTATCACCAGTCAATTCCTGTATAAAAATTGTCCGTTGAATCAGAAAATGTCGTCAAAAGTTAAAAACAGTTTTTAAGATAAAGTCAATTTTCCATCTTATATGAAATTAAGTAGGTATATCTTAAAAACTGCTCTCCTTTTATAATTTTTGACGGTATTTTCGATTCAGAAGACAATTTTACATAAGAATTGTCCAGGATACAAATTGATGTGGACCATAGTAATTTATGGCGCGCCGTTTTAACATTTATTAAATACTTTATTAATTTAAAATTTTATTGGTTTAAATTTATAAATTTAATTTTATAATTTATAATATTGTATTGAAAGACAAAGATAACTAACTAACAGTTCACTTCTGTATAAAGCAATATTATTTCCAATAAATTTTTGCAAAAAAACTTTTTTTAATAAAAATAATTTCTCAAGTATAATTTATTTGGGCAGAAAATCTAAAATAAATATTTTATAAAATTATTTAGATTAAATTGGTAAAGTTAAATTTTGTAGCATTTAAAAATTATGCCGAGACATTTAAAATAAAAACACATATAAAACATTTTTTACTAAAATAGTTTAAAAAATTAAAATTTTTTAAACTCAAAATTGAGAATCAAAAAATATTTTAAATATAAAATGCAAATGTAAAAGTTTAAGTTTAAAATTTTGGTTTTTAAAAAATGTAGTCATTTTAATGATGGTCGATAAATTTGTAATACAAAAATTCTCACATTACATTTAAATCTAAAATTTTAAAGTGGTAATTTTTGGATTAAAAATTTATCTGCTATCATTTAAATGATTCTTGAGAAATTTAAACCAATAATTTTTATTTTTAACAAATTTAACAATAACATATTCACATTACTTTTAAATGTAAATCGATAATTTTTAATTCGAAAAGTGTAAACGCGGCTTTAACTGACTGCATATGCAACAGACTTTGTACGTTTCACCGACTATGAACTATGCTTAAAATTGACCACTCTAGAAAGAGACAGCTGCTAAAGCTACGTTTACACTTTGTAAATTAAAAATTATCGACTTACATTTATATAAAGTAAAGTAATTTTGTGTGTAAAATGTATAAATTTAAAATTGTTAAAAATAAAAAGTTTTGGTTTAAATTTGTAAAGAGTCATTTAAATGAGAGTCGATAAATTTTTAATCCAAAAATTACTCCTTTAAAATTTAAAACTTAAATTTAAATGTAATGTGAGAATTTTTGTATTACAAATTTATCGACTATCATTTAAATTACTTTACAAATTTAAACCGATAATTTTGTAGAATTAATAATTTCTAAAAATCAATATTTTTAAGCTTTAAGTTTTACAGTTGTATTTTATATTTAAATTATTTTTTGACTATCAATTGTTTTGAGTTTAAAAAAATTCAATTTCTGTTAAAACATTATTAAAGTGCCTCAAACTATTACCTATCTAATAAACGCTAAAATGGCGTGACATAGTAATTAGTGGCTGCTTTTTCACTTAAAAAACTGGTAACTTTTGACTAATTCGTTTTTAGAGAGTATTTTTTTTAGCCGAATATTTCATTTGTACTGCTTAAAAGAAATGAGCCAGCTAACCACTATTTAATATTCTGATTTATTTAAATGTAGGTTCCAACGTGAACAAAAATAAACAAAATTTCAAAATGCCTTTTTTATATATACAAGTGAAAAATCAAATTTATGGTTAAATACGATTTTAATTGGAGCAACGAGCAAATAAATATTGGGTCCCAAATAAACAGTGACTTTAATAAGGTACAAGACAGCGCAAAACAAACTGCCCCGTACGCCCACTATTACCAACCGATTGTGTGTCATGTGCCGCTTCCAAAGACTTATTGCATGCCTAAATAATTCCAAATAGGTACTCACCCTCGTGCAACGAAAATAAATATTAATGGTGATAAAGGCTTACCTGTAACAAAATAAAAACAATTTTAAAACAAAGAAAGAGTGCCGCAAAGCAACTTATAAATTCAGGAATTCAGCGTAGCTGATAAATTATCGACATAACAATTTTATGAAATTTAAAATAGACAATGTATTAAAAAATAAAAAGCGTAATTTATTTGCCACTGGTGACTGTAAATAATGCACATTTACATGTATATTTATATATTTTATTTCATCATGTCATCAATATGCACGCAATTTTTTTTATCTAAAAATATGGTCGGACAAAGTACTTTATGACAATGCGTGTATATGTACAGAATACACAAAAACGGCGACGAAATAAACACCTGTCCGATTGTTAATTTATTTGTTTAAAATACAAATAAACTCATCGGTTGCGTTACATATTCATGAAAGATGTTCAACTATACACTTTATTAATATTATTATTTAATATTCATCGAATCAAATCTACTACCAACTTATAATTTATTTATGAATAATTAATTGCGATTAATTATAATTAATATAAACGGTAATGGTACATAAATAATTTGATATTAAAAAATTAACCATGGTTATGTACAGGGTGTTATGTAATTAATGTTATATATTAAAATGGGTTGTTCCTTAGGGTCCATAAAGAAGCACCTGAAACTTTTTTCTAAATTCCAAAGACTAAAAATAATTTATAATAACCTTTATCCTACCAAAAAGTACGCCACTAATCGACTAGGAACTTTAGGATAATCTGGTTGCCTAATTTAATTTATTATGTTATGGTTGGTAACAAAATTTGCCAACTTTTATGACAGAATCTAGTGCATTTCTTTCAAATTTTAGGTTATGTGCTCAAATTGTAAATATCTTAACTAAGGGCAGTGCTTTTGGATTTATTTACACAAATTAAATGTTTAAAGTTTAACCTGTGAACTGGTCCTAATTTCATCTGAGTAAACAGAAAGAAAAAAACCGATGAAAAAATTAATTTTGTGGTTATGGATTTTTTAAAATAGGTACTAAATTTTCTAATCATTGCTTAAGCTAATAGCTGGATGAGTAAATAAATACAGAAGGGTATTAGAGCTTTAAGGGCATAAAACTTTTGTATTTATTGAGTTTTTATTTATTTTTTGCAATAAAAATTTTTAGTAACAATTTTTTACATCTGGCAACGCGCAGCTACTTTTTTGGTTGGTATCTATGTACTCACAGAACACAAGTGTGCAGAGATAATCCAAGTGTGTAACCAGGCGTATCATAAAAAATATAAAAAACTTCTAATGCATATTTTTTCTGTATGTTCAAAGGTATTCAGTATTTTAATATATAACATTCATTACATAACACCCTGTATATACTGGTACTTTATTGATATATTTTTCATTAGAAAAATCAATTTATGTAAAATAGTTTTATCCAAAATAAAAATATGTACTATACAATGAAAGAAAAACTAGGGTTAATAATTAATATAAGTTCCCAATTTTCAAAAAATACTTTTGCTACTGGGTCTACAAAACGTTTGTTGAATTATTGATATAGGATTTTGTTATTAAATCTACAAAATGTTTGTTATAATTAAAAACTACTTATTCAATTAGTTAACAGATTACAGTTGGTTGTAAACTTAACATCAAGTTATGTGGACCTGGATTTACATAAAATCTGGTTAATTTTTGGTAAAACTTAACAAATATCTTTTTACTGTGTAGTAGTTTACATAACAAGAGTGGTAAGTGGCAATTTACGCACGAGCAGAAGAAGTTACGCAGTAAGCCCCTTATCACTAATTTGAACCTTTTTTGAATGTTTTTAATTCGATATTGACAGTTCTGACAAATATTTACTACATTTCGTCACCTTAATGTTACTTATAACTTAAAAGTATCTTGTTTAGTTTTAGATTTATTTATCACATGGACTGATATTTGGTTTAATAAGTTTGAACAGGCAAAAAGCTAGTAGGTATACTAGTCTATAGACAAATATCAGTTAATGTCTAACGTCATTTTTGAAGAGATTGGTACAAGATTGGTTTAACATGCCGACAAACGTTGTCGCAGCAAAGAAAATTATTCCGGTGGATAATTGTAAGCGAAAAGAAAAAAATAATGATAAGTAGTAATAATGCTAAGAATAAGGAGGATTTGTGTTGTTTGTGTTGGTATAAATGTAAAGTGCTCCCGTGCGGGTCGTGGCGCCTACCACCCGCTGACTCCGGCCGGCCTCTTCTCTGCCCCCTGTCACGCGTACACCCAAATCTACACAAAGCACAACGTTGTCCGAGTAGAATTTAAAACAATTACAAACTACACTTAATCCGATCTTCCATCATCGATTAAACTTTCTTTATTACTTCAGTTTAAGAGAGATACTTAAGAATTTCAACTTTAAATATGTCTGTATAATATACAGTGTATACCTATAACAGTTTTAAGAAAGTCAAATTAAGTTAGATAGTGTATTAGGGACTAATGTCCGGTTAAACAATGATCTGTCAGATAAACTTACTGCAACTTAACCAGAGATTACAAAATCGGCCCTTAAGGATGCCAACTAAGCTATACTTAAGAATACTTGAAAAAGGACAACTTTACTTAAGAATGTTTTACTTAAGAATGTCAACTTTTATTGAGTAAAACTGTCATAATATTGTCAACTTACTGGATTTTGCGCAACAAAGGTTACTTTTTTCTTTTCTCCGTATATTAGGACGTAAATCATTTCTGATTAAAATATATTGGTTTCCTGAAAGGGGCTGGGATCGAACCTCCGACAGTGTCTTGAGGGCGGTCAAAATATTTACCGTTACATTCATAAAAGGAATAGCATGGGACATCGTCAATTTATTAAATGGCATTTAAGATGTAATTGGTAGTGATTTATTAATTTTATGTGAAGCAAGCTTAACTATAAAACTTGGTAACCTTAGGGTCTTTCAATCGTTTCGGGTGTTACATTTGTTCAACCAAAGTATAAATTTTTATGTATTTTGAAATAATATTTTAGCATTTTAAGTTCCTTATTCTCTACGTTTTTAGTTGTTCTATCTAAATTGTAAAATTAGTATGGTTTAGCGTATAAGATAACGATTTTATAAGTCGAAAAATTTGCGTTTCGGGTGTTTCACGATTCTGCCTCTATGTCCTGACTATTGTTACATTTATTTGAAATTTAGCGAATTTTCTTAGGGAAATATTCCTAAAAATTACAGGTATAATATTTACTAACCATCTACCACATAATCACCGTCATAAATAACGTTTTACTATTTTTTATACCTCTTTAAAAGAGGTGTGACTGCTTTTCCGATGGCGGCGCTAGTGGGCCATCGAAAGAGCCTTAAAAATAATACTTATTGCATTCGTTAAGCAATACACACACACAACTTTTCGGGTGTTACAATTTTTAATCAAGAAAAAAACATATCAAATTAGTCACATTAGTTCACATATTAGTTAGTATTTTAAATTATTACCCCCATAACCTTACTTTTACTAAATATTATTATACTAATTAATCTGTAAGATATAATAATAAAAAATTACCTGATTTTTCGTTTCGGGTGTTACAGTGTCAAAGTAACAAGAAAACAAACTTATAACGTGATAATTATCAATTTTTTCGGGACTGTGACGCAATCCACCAATACTACGATAAATAACCTTTTTCTACTCCCACCTTTAAAACGCCCTTTATCGTACCTGTTTCCATGACACTAAGTGACCTTTTAAATACACATTGACAAGTTGTGGCTTTATGGCGCTTTAGTCACGGGCTGAAGTTAGTTTTAAGTAAGTTGACAGTTGTCAAATGTCATACAATCGTTAAAATAAAGTGCCTTTCTTGTAAAATAATACTAAATGTGAAAATTATTTTATTATCTCAATACAAAAATACAAACGTATTAAATAGTTTCTCAACGCCAATATTTGAAAAGTTTATATGACTGACCTTTTAATTTCGCCGGCAGTAAACTATAACTTAAATTCGGGTACGGACTCATAAAACATTTTCTTTACTTTCACTGTGAAAAACTATCAATTTTAAGAAACACGTTTCGATTTATAACATTTATAATTTGTGTTAATAAAATAAAAAAAATTGACATTTGACGTTGACGTTGACACACGTGTGTACACAGATTCCCCTATTGTTTCATAGATAGCGCTCTATACAAATTTTTGGTTTAAATCATTTTAAGATAATAATAAGTATTTGTCGTAGAAAAAGTATAGTATGCACCTCGTTTATAAACTTTTCTATACACTTTTCTATACAGCGAGCTCGCTCGTGCCTAAATTAAATTCGTGTATAAAATGTTTATCAAACGTGATACATAATATACACAACGTGGAAAAAAGGTTGACAGACAGTTTTTTTCGTATTTTCAATAGTTAGAGGCACAATGGTCATTCAGCCAGTTCACTTGAGAACAGATTTTGAAGACTAATTACGCGTTTCTTCTAGTTTTTTTGTCGCGCATAATAATTTAATAATTTGGAATGTTTTCTTTCAAAATTCATCAGATTTAATGCGAAAAGAACATATTCATTTTTTCACCCTCGGTATCGCTTGTCATAGAATGACCCCTAACGCTTCTAATCCGTTTTTTGGATCGAATTACTCGTTATTATGAACGTATTAAATAGTCTACTAACCCTTAACGGGTTGTAATAAAATCCAAAGAGGATGAATGTGTTTGAATGTACTCTAAAAAGCGACGTTGAAATTTCCGTGCAGATATTCTGTCCCGATAGTTCAGTACCTATATAGTATAGCAGAAAACAGTTGTTTTTTCGATAAAAACGTTGGAGATTAGAGCAGCGAACGAATGGACGGATTGAAGGGCACAATACGTACCTATATATAGGACGTACAATGGTAATATTTTGTTTTCGAACAAAACCCTCCTCTCGGCCGATTTGTAAAGATAAAGTCCAACAAAAGCTAAATATCTCGACAAACAACGGCTTAAACGAGTTGAAATTTGAGAAGACGGTTCCATATCAAGTGAAAACAATCGGAGAGGAAAAGAGTTGGACTTTGGACGGCTGCTTACTTCTCGATGGGATCTAGAGATTTCAACTGGAAATGATTCTCTCTAGCAAGAGTTACCTACGTCGAGAAGAAAGAAATAAAATCAAAACTCTTCCGTGCGTAATGGCAACCGTTTTTAACGAACAAAATACTTATCGTGGGCATTGTCTTTCGAAAAGGACGACAAGTAGGTAAAGTAAAACGATTAATCGTTTGATTTATATCTCGTGTTGTCAAAAAGTCACGTATAGTCAGTCCCAGGCAACTGTCAGCGCATATGTAGGAAATATTTAAATTGTGGCCGAGCCTTTTTTTAAACGACTAGTAGAGTCCTAAAAGAGCAAGAAATGGAAGTACGTATGTAGATGACATGATGGAGGGCCGATGTCAATCGGAAAGACGCGGCCGTGAATCAACCCCGAAATAGAAGGAAATTTGCTGCTCGATTTTGGGCCGAAAATAGCTCGCCGGCTACGAAATGCCCATTAAATATGTACCGAATGTTTTGACTTCATGGGAACGGTAACTTATACTAATTAAAACAACTCATTATAGCAAATGAAACTATGTTCTAAATGGGATTGGTTTCTGTAAATGCACCATGTACGTGGCGTTTTTTAATAAGAATAAATTGGTTGTTTAATCCTTTAATCGATAGTAAAAGACCGTAATGGTAAAAGTAACGAGATGGGAATCGACTAAACTACTAAACTTCTTTTCTCATGTTTCTGTTTTGAAACTTTTGAAGCGAGTGTGTGTGTTCTTTCTCACATTACGTTCGAAATGAAATGAAATGAATAAAAAAGCTGTTAATGAAGAGTATCTGCTGGAAACAGATGTAATGTAATGAGGGGATGTTTGGATCGCGTAACTCTATTAGAACAACAAATTAGGGCCCGGTGGCGAGCACTTAGCAATAATGTAATGTTTTGTCTACTGGTGGCTCCCCGGGGACTCCGCCGCCGAATGAGGAGGGGATCCCGTTCCGGAGCGGGGCTTCCAAGTGACATCGCTCATAAATCTCCGGAACCCCTTGCTCCGCTCTCCACCTCCCTCTCTAATCAAATTCGGATTTATTTGCCATCGAGGGGACTGGACTCGTGTCCCGGCGATACTTAACTTACGACGATTGATTTTTTCAAAGAGGGACACCAGTTTTTGTTTGTATAAACCACCTAGGTATAGACTTTTTTAAACAGGTGGCAACAATTGACGAAGAACGCCAAGAGGTCTTAAAAGATGTGCAACGTTGCAATGATTCATTGCAATTTTTGATTTCACGCGTCGTTGGACGAGGTGGCGTCGGGACGCTCCAAGCGTCAAGCAAATGCGAATTTGAGCCCAGCAGGAAAAGGATCATTCTGCACTGTTGCACTCTGATTAGATTTTGATTTAACATGTGGCATCGTAATCTCGCTGCTTAGAGCAACGGAAATCCATGTGACCATTACGCATTTTGATGGGTCCATTATTTCAGCAACAAAAAATTGCTTCCCCGTTTTTAGCTTTTCAATTATCTTTCTACACTGTTATAAAATCAGATTTGTTAACACGAGTACTAGAGTTTGTAGTTTATTAATTTTATTTTGTAAAATGTTAACATAATTTTTGTAGAAAAACAGGGTTTGTAATTATTTTAACAAAGGAAAATATTTTACCGAAAGTTTTGCAAAGGCAATAAGCAATTAAGGAACGATTTTGTTTGACACCTTGCCTAAAAGCCTAAAATGGCGAAATGTTAATTTCCTAAAAGAACATTTTTATGAGCCTAAAATAGTCTCTTTTAATTTTTCAGTAAAAAATATATTTTTCATTGCAGAAAAGTAAATTATTTTTAATTAGACCCTGCTTTCATGCTCTTATTTCGCCTAGACGCCCTTGGCGAGTACGACGACCACAAATTACAAAACTAGTGAAAACCTAATAAAAAAGTAATTGTGTTTTTTCTATCTAAATATTTATTATAAATAATTATGGATAGTATTAAGTAAATGAATGGTTGAAAATTATTACTTTGTTTTCATAGGTTTTACTGTAATTTTCATATATGGAATTCCATATATTTCAGACTTTTTAACAGTTTTTAGTAATATAATTTGTCGCCATCTATGGCATAATTAAATAACTCTTCACAATTTACAGGTGGTAAATAGTTTTTCTATAAAGACAACTTTGACAACCGTTGGAATCAACGTATCGTGCTTTTGTTTGTTTTTGTTTATATTTTTTGTTCAGCTCGATTAAAAAAATTTTAGGGGTCGCTCAAGATATTTAAAAATTTTCAAAATCGTCAAAAATTGAATTTTTGTTTTATTCTAATTTTTTTAAATTTCAAATCAATATTTTGATTTGTAAAGGTCGCTAAAAGTTCGTTGATATTTATATTCAGAAGTCGCTCGAAAACATTCAAAATACTCTAATTTGAAAGTTAAAACAATCTTGAGCGACCTTTAGAAATCAAAATATCGATTTGAAATTTTCAGAATCATTATTATTTTCAAATTTAAAAATAACATCGTAACGAGAAAAAAAATTAAAATAAAAAAAATCCAATTTTTGACGATTTTGGAAATTTTTAAAAATCTTGAGCGACCCCTAAAAAATTTTTAATGGAGCTGATATTTTGACAGGGCTCTTAAAACATGACAAACCAACATATTTTCACAAGAGACGAGAAAAAAAATAATCTTTTTTTTTTGGGCCACCCTAATATACAAGATTTGCTTTAAATTTTACAAGGTTTCCTTTTCTTTATTCATATGGGCAATTGTTTGCAAGATTTTGTGTTATTATTTTTATTATGTATTTTATATTAAGAAAGATATATGTATTTTTTGTTTTATTTTTTTTTATGGGACCTGAATAAATGTTATGTTTAATCGTGTTGTTTTTATTTTATTTCGCCTATTTTAGTCGGTTGAGGCCTATTTTAGGCACTTTCGGCCTAAGACGGCCTAAAATGTAGGTTTTTATTGCCTATTTATGTGTCCTAAATTCCAATTTTTAAGGGCCTAAAATCCGGTCTTTGGTAATAAGTATGCAATTTTGTTAGCATTTTGTTAATTTCAAAGGTTACAGATTATTTTGTTAATGTTTATCAAATTATTTCATTGAAAAAGTACACGTGATTTCAGGCAGTCAATCAAAACATTTCCAACTGACAATACGCATCAACAAGTTCAACTGACTTCAGCGCATTGACAGGTATTTTGAGCTAAAACGTGGCCAAAACTCAATTTTGTTAACTTTTATTACTAGATCTAAGATTGGGTCTCAAAGTAGATAGATAACATGACTATCTTTTGATGTAGTTTCTACCTGAATTGGCCATCCCAGTCCGCGGTACCAACAGCGAGAACTTAGCGCTCCTTTAAATCTTACGTCTTTATTTGGTTAAAATTACCAAAAATTTTTTTACTGTGTAATATAAACAGAACCATCTGGCAACTAAAGTTAAAATGCATAAATAGACAAGTGTGTAATGTAGATATTAAATAATAAATTGGTCAGTTGTAATATGTGGTAGAGGTAGTCTAGCCGTTTCCGTGATATAATACCGTCCATTAGAAAACAGCAAGTTGAGAAGGCAACTTTAAACGAATATACACCTATTTATGTTAATTATTGGCAATTTAGGCTTGTTTACAACGACTTGCCGCTAAGTGCTTTCGAGAGGTGCTGAAAACGGTACACAATTACTTTAAAACGTTGCTGCTTGCACTTATGCTTTACTTCTCGGTGTACCTACTCCCCCTCAAGGCATTTATTTTCATTCCCACATCTTCAGAGACCATAGCGAATATAGCGATTTAAAATTTCAAAACAAGACAAACGAACTAAATCAATTTGTGCGTAGTGTGTGCACCTGGTTGGTGAACTTTACCATTTCGAAAACGATATACTTATTGAGAGTATTTTGTGATTTCCCCCGAGACCGGGCAGGCTCTACTTTCACTGCAGTCATTGTGCCTTACGTGTTCCCCCCTTTTACCCTACCGGCATAAAAGTAAATACAGAAAAATGGGCGCAATTACGAAATCAGACGATGATTAATGCTCGCCTCGAAATCGAACAACATTGAATTATTTTCTAATCAAGGATTATTGATAGTCAAGACCGATACTTAAATTTCGTTCGTGTATCTTAAAATCTGATCTAGTCGTATAGCAAGCAGGGCTGTAGACGTTCTAAAGAGCGATATCAGGTGTTTGAGAACATGTAAATGGTCTTTGCTCGTTTCCTGTTAATGGTATTTTTACGAGAAAGAAGGAAGTGCCAAGATGCGAGGCTCAGCTGCTCCCGTCAGCCACAATGTCGCCACTTCAGAATCGAATTAATGTTTCATAGGACACTTACCGAGATAACCTATACCCTGCTAGGTTCTTATTATTGTACTATGCTCCACACCTCAAAGTCCCACCACGTGACCACGTACGGAACGCAGTCTTTTGAAAATTTGGCATTTAAGGCTTTTCAGGTTATGTATCTGTCAAAGTATAGTCAACGAAAGAAATAATATTATGTTTAGGCGTTAAAAATGTATAAATCTTAATAACATTACAATAACAATGGTTGGTTTAAGAATTTAGGAATATAAATACTGCATTTAATGAAATTCTAAAGTGTATGGTGCCAAATAAGTAATATTTTTGTGCATTCTATCCAAATATCTGGTTTTCTACAAAAAATATCATAAAATTTTGTAATTTTTGGTTAGAAAAATTAATTTTGACCAAAATAAATAAGTATTTTGGATTATTTGAAAGACTGTATAATATGGTTTTTAAAAATGTGCTAGTTTTTCTAATCCAGCTTAAAGTGTACCTACATAAAGTTTTGTCAATACAATTAGGTATAAAGCTTCAACTGAATTTGATCAACGTCGAAAAATCATTATAACTTTAAAAATTTTAATAAATCACATGTCATGGAAGTATTCAATATTTTCACATTTCAAGTTTCTCTAAAAATTTTTTGTTTTCTTATACCTAATCTAATTTAAAGTAGGTAGGGCCGAGAGGTATAAGTTTTGTCGTTAGAAGTATAAAAGTTTCAATTTAATTTGAACCATATTTAACAATTATTTAGTATACCTATATTTATTTATGACCATATTAACACACTCTTCCAAATAATCCACTTATTTATTTTGGTCAAAATAGATTTTTCTAACCTTAAAATACAAAATTAGATGATATTTTTTGTTCTAATATATTAACCTACCTTTGATACAGATATTATTATTTCATAATAGAGAAGTTAGATTTTTTTAATAAATGCTGTTTAGTTAAAACTATTTAATGAAGAAATGTAGACCCAATGCACAAAATCACTTTTATTGCACCTTACACTTTGGAATTTCATTAAATGCAGTATTTATATTCCTAAATTCTTAAACCAACCATTGTTATTGTGATACTATAAAGATTTATTAACTTTTAACGCTTAAAATAAGCGGTAACACTATTAATATTTTTTCTTTCATTGACTATACTTTGACAGATACATAACCTGAAAAGCCTTAAATGCCAAATTTTCAAAAGACTGCGTTCCGTACGTGGTCACGTGGTGGGACTTTGAGGTGTGGAGCATAGTACAAACATACTGTATACCTATAGATAGAATGTAAATAAACGACGGATTATAATCGGATCAGAACATCTTTGCCGGAACTTGTCGGTTAAAGTAGGCGGTGACAGGTCATCATTAATAATCCTGAAAAGTAACAGTAGCCATCCATTAAAGGTGCACTTAATTGATTTCCACGGTATACCCTTTTTGATTAATGAAAACTTGGCCGTCTCCTTTTTGGCACTAATGCCATACCAACCCACCACATTCTTACCTAATGCATGGATAGATGATTTTTTAAAATGCTTCATTTATTAATAAAGACACGTCGTTAGGCGTACCTAATAGAGTTATGATGAGTGTTGAATATGGTGTAATTGGATTTTCATAAAGTTGTTATAGGCCGAGGTAATCTGCCATTAATTCACGCGGCAGGACAACATAAATGTGGACAGTTTGCGGAATTTATATTTGCGCGCTCGCTCACCGGTGCTGTGCGTATGTGAAGTAGTGGATGCGGGCGAAACCACCTCATACATTAAATTAATTAACGAAATACCAAAAATGGTAGCACTATTTCAATTTGATTAATTTGCGCAATTTTATTAGGGCAAGAATAAAGGCAGCGGACAATTCGAAATATGCCGTCGATGCGACGGTCTTGTGAATTTATTTTTAATAAGTAGGTAGGTATTAAGATAAGCAAAAGCAAGGTAAGAAACAAAAGTGAGCGTTGTCTGGGAGATTTATTTTCGTCCTAAGTGGTAGAATGTGTTGCGCACAGGTCGGCAGATTGCCTCAAAAGGCCCAAAGAAAGTACTTGGATTAGGACCCAAACTGCATACATAATCTTTCATTTTTTCAGACAGAAAAAATACCAACAAATATCAGTCAATTCTGTAGATAAAAGGATAATTTATTTTATTGAAAAAAATTCCTTTTTCTCTGCAATTCAGTGGATCAGTTTTTAAGATATAGTCAATTTCATATTAAATGGAAAATTCTTTTTTAACTTTTGACGACATTTTCGGATTCAGGGGACAATTTTACATGGAAATTGACTTAAATGTTCTTGACGGGAATTATTAGTGGCTGCTTTTTCGCAATTATTTCCACATAGTTATTGGACACTTAAGGAATATTATTTATTTAAAATTTATATATGCGGTTGTTTTAAAGATTTTAGTTTTTTTCTTATAAATATATAAAAAGGATAGTTTGTTTGTTTAAACTTTATTTAAGTTTACTTAAAAATAATAATATTTGAATTTTTATATTAGTTTTATAAAAACATGCAAACAAGTATAGTAATTGGACATTTTATATAGTAATTGGACACATGTACCATAGTTATTGGACATACAATTTTTATATAAACATAACAACTTTACATCAAATAACATAAATTGTTAAATATTGTTTAAAGATAAATAGCGGTGTTGGGTAATTTTTTTTTATTTCGTTTTTGCAAACTAGAGATATTAATGATATTTGCAACAAACTATTTCAGAAGTCAGACCAAGGAATTAGTAGTTACCTTCAGAATGAAGAAAAGGGATGAGGAATCCGAGAAAGAAATATATAAATTTTATAATATTTACAAAAACGAAATAAAAAAAATTACCCAAAACCGCTATTTATCTTTAAACAATATTTAACAATTTATGATATTTGATGTAAAGTTGTAATGTGTATATAAAAATTCACATGTGAAGCATTTATAATCTTTAGGTCGGATGATTTATACCTATATACCTATTTAATATTTTTTCGGGTGGTATGTTAAAAGTATTTTCCGAATTTATTAATTTTGTTGCCATTAGTTTTTTATGTTCTCTATCATGCACTGTATTTAAATCACTGTTATTCTGCAAGATGCCCTGTGACGAAGAAATCACTATATTATATTGAATTAGTCAAAAATGTCATAGCGAAAAAGCAGCCACTAATAATTCTCGTCAACAGCAATTTGTATCCAGGACATTTACCAGTTAATTCCTATGAAATATTATACGCTGAATCCGAAAATGTCGTCAAAAGTTATAAAAGTTTTTAAAATATAATCAATTCTACATATAATATGGAATTGACTATATCTAAAAAAACTGCTTAACTTTTATAGTTTTTAGCGGTATTTTTGGATTCAGGGGACAATTTTACACAAGAATTGGCTGGTAAACGCCCGGGATATAAATAGAGTATGATATTGGACATATGTCCAACAATGGAAATTTACATTTATTACCAACCAGTAAGTGGACACTGGCCATTTCACTGTTTGTTTTCAGAATTAAAATTAAAACGCATTAAAGTGTAATGTTTAAACCATGAGGAACACATTTATACCACACACTGATCTGTACACTTTTTAGAAATATTTTTTATTGTAATTCAAACACAGCCCTGCTCTTAACAAAAAAACAAAAATCTTACCACCAAAATAACGTGCGAACTTTGTTGTCCTATATTGGACCCAATATAAAGTAGGTCTATATTATTACCGACTGAGATAGTTATAATTGTATACAGCGTCATCTAATGTTTTGACTTTAAGGTAACTATTTATAGAACTCTTGTTTTTACAGTAATAATGTTAATTGTCCAATAACTATAAAGTGTCCGATAACTGTCTACTTTACCCTAGTTATTTTTGACTTATTCATTTTTTTCAGACAAAAAAATCCCTTTTCCTCTGCATTTTATAAAGGTTAATTAATAAACTCATAAAGTATTTATTATGTTATTGTTAACTTGCTTTCTGTAATTTAACATTGGCAAGTTTATAAT
This sequence comes from Brassicogethes aeneus, assembly GCA_921294245.1. Lineage (NCBI taxonomy): Eukaryota > Metazoa > Arthropoda > Insecta > Coleoptera > Nitidulidae > Brassicogethes > Brassicogethes aeneus. Next base: position 6,277,203 of record OV121138.1, read on the forward strand.
TAATTTTTCTTAATTCACAATTTTGCCAATAAAAGAAGTAAACTCTTAAATAATTTCTCAAACATATTATGTCCCTTCTGTCCCGTTTCTTTGTAGTGTTACAAACGAATGTAAGTCTTGTTTTTTTTAAATAGAAGGTGCAAAATAATCTTTAAGAGGTTTTGCAAGCAAAAAGGCTAAAATAGTATTTTTTCCAACGATAATTAAAGTGTTTATGCGGGGTTTTTATAAATATATTACCTGCATTGTCTGTTATTTAGAAAAAAGGGCAATTTAAATTTCCGCATAATAAATTGGAAAAATTGTCAATTAACTTCAATTGATAACGGTTTTACTGGGTTCGTATTTTTTATGAAAATAGGTAGGTAGGTAATTAAAAATACCTCCTACTAAGTGCACTGTTAAAAAATGTGTAATTAATTACGAATGAGGGTTTTAAAAATGGTTGAGAATGGTCGCAATTAACGCAGGCATAAACGAGAAATACTTGTTGCTAGAAGAATTCGTTTGGATTTAAATGTGAGGCTCGAGCGAAGTAACATAAGCATATTTTAATTCGAGGCGATGCATAGCGATGTTCGCATCGAAATAAATTCTATTATAAACGTTTGTACAAGTTTGCGGTGACAAGAAAAGGAAAAGTTCTCTGCCCACATTCGATTAAAACAATGATCGAGCTGAGAGCGCGGTGCAACCATGGTTACAGGACCTGTTTTTAATTTCCCGTTCCTTTCAACTTTTCATACATGTATGTCGAGCGATTTAAAACAATCAAAACGTGTATTTCCTATATATATATATGGGTGAATATATTGAGATGTCCCCCAAGTGAAAATGATTATTTTTTATTTTTGGTTTTTTCTCTGTTAATCTAGAATGGGGTTCTTGGGAAGCCACCAGGTCTAATAACATAACATAAGTGGTTTTGCACTAATGCAAGAATTTTAAGAAATCATACATTTTAATAGCTTCACGGAGGTTAGGATTTCGTATGTTTTTTAAACATCCCTTTGTATATTTGAAATAAGTTATTGTATCTTTTGACACCTTAATAATTTTTAAAAATACACTCACAGGCAAAATAATCGATCCACACAAATTTTCGATGAATTTCAATCGCAAATAACTTTTTTATTTGATGTCGGATTTAAACGAATATTAAAGAATATTGTAGATAAATTAATGCACAATCGCTCACATTTTAATAAAATACTAAAAAATTGACGTACGTTTATAATATACAGGTTTAAACAAAAAGATGTTTTTTACCATAAGTTTAAGACACTAGGTAGAGTGGCAAAACCGTATATTGTTCTAAATTAAGTTTTATTTATCAAGTCACATCTATTCTTAACAGTTTTGTTTTTGGTTCACCTCGATATATTTATTTTTGTGGAAAATATGGATTTTTTAAAAAAACATTGCAATTTCCAATATTTTTTCTGTATGAAGAACTAAGGATTGCTATGGTCCATCCATAGGCTATGGAGGATGACAGTGACAGTTTTGTTGAATCATCCCATACTGGGACATGTCATATACAGCTTTCAAAAGCTATCAAATTGTTTTTTGTAAATTAATGTGTTAATTTTGAGGTGTCTTCTTACTTTTAAAAATGTCTCCGACTGATGTTACCCTTTGTACTTTACTTCTTGTGACGTTTAAAACACTTGCCACGTAATACTGTGACCGTCCATCCTGGATTAAATTAATGGCTCTGGCAACATCAGTCGGAGACATATCCATTTTTTAAACTAGGAAGACACCTCAAAATATAAACATTAATTTGCAAAAAACAATTTGATAGCTTTTGAAAGCCGTGTATGACATGTCCAAGTATGGGATGATTCAAAAAAACTGTCACTGTCATCCTCCATAGCCTATGGATGGACCATAGCAACCTTAGTTCTTCATACAGAAAAAATATTGGAAATTGCAATATTTTTTTTAAAAATACATATTTTCCACATAAATAAATATATCGAGGTGAACCAAAAACAAAACTGTTAAAAATAGATGTGACTTAATTTAGAACAATATACGGTTTTGCCACTCTACAGAGTGTCTTAAACTTATGGTAAAAAACATCTTTTTGTTTAAACCTGTATATTATAAACGTACTTCTATTTTTTGGTAATTTTTTAAAATGTGAGCGATTGTACATTAATTTATCTTCAATATTCTTTAATATTCGTTTAAATCCGACATCAAATAAAAAAGTTATTTGCGATTGCAATTCATCGAAAATTTGTGTGGATCGATTATTTTGCCTGTGAGTGTACAGGGTGATCCCCTATAATGTCGCCCCCCTTTAACTTTTTTATTTTAAGTGTCCCAAAAAATTTAAAAGTGTGGTTATGTAGGACCTAAAAAATACTTTTTTTCTACGTATAAAAAAAATTGGAAAATTGATCAGTATACAGGGAAAAACAAAAAGTTTATTTTTTTTCAATGGATCACCCTATATATGTATTTATTTTTCGATTCCTTGTAAAATTCTAAGAATATTTCATATAACATACCATTTACCTAAATTCAACCGTTTCTGAAATATTTAAATTATTTTTAAGATAATAAGTTGAAATAGTTTGTCTTTCTCTATCTGAGTACGCCATTTTTACTTATTTTACAAGACCTATTGACATAATGTCACTATAGTAATTTATTTTCAATACAAATTTTGGTTTACTGTGGCTTCTTGATTTCTAGCAGTTTAAAAAAACATTTAATGATAACATTTCGAATGCGAATATTTCAGAAACAGTTGAATTTAGTTATACGTTTGTTATATGAATTATGCTCAGAATTTTACAAGGAATCGAAAAATAAATTCATATATAGGGTGATCCATTGAAAAAAAAATAAACTTTTTGTTTTTCCCTGTATATTGATAAATTTTCCAATTTTTTTTATACGTAGAAAAATAGTATTTTTTAGGTCCTACATAACCACACTTTTAAATTTTTTTGGACACTTAAAATAAAAAAGTTAAAGGGGGGCGACATTATAGGGGATCACCCTGTACAATTGTACATACAAATAATATTTATAAAAAAACCTACTTACTGAGATATTGCACTTCACGGTGGATAGGTTTTTAAATAGCAAATTAATGAACTTAAACTTTTTAATTATAAAACAGCAACACTCTCATCTGCATATAAATTCTAACTGACCTTCAGGAATCACATGCATCAATAATGTCGTAAACAGAGGTTTTTTCTTATTTAAAATGATTAAAGCGCCATCCGTTGCATAAAATTTAAAGCAAAAACAGATTCACGGAGGATAGAATCAATTTTTGTAACACCCTCATAAATGGTTATAAAAATTATTTCTTTTAATTTTTAATAATATTTTATATTTGATTCGATTGCTTTGGATGTGTTTAATTTACTTAGTGAACTGATATTTTTAGTATGCTTTTACTACCTCAGATATTTGAAAACATATAGGTTAACCTAGAAAGAGTATCAGACACGGAGGATAGGTTTTAGACTTTTAAAACATTGTAAAAAATAATTAATTGCGGTTAAAAATATGGAACCTGAGCTGTAATAAGATCAAAACACAACAAAATTAGTTTTATTAAATATCACGGGGTAACACCATCGGGGGACATTTCGTGAGATTCACCCATATATATATATTAATATAAAAAGCTTTTAAGTGTGTTTTTTAAATATGCGATAACGAGGCTGTATTTACTAATTAAAAGTATGTATTTGGATGAGATAGCGTATGCAAAGTTTTGGGAAAGGTTGTTAATTAAAAAAACAGCCACACAGTCAGCAGGTTTCCGTTTCTACCTGGATGGTGGTAAAGAGAGTATTTTGATATTTAAATGTCCGGTGCAATTTATAGCCGCTCGTTTGGGACCGTAATAATTTACCGAAAACATGGCAAATTTTGACGTTGGAAATAGTTATCATCGTCTCTCGCTAGGCATGGCATTGCAAGGGAATTTTATTTGTTTTAAGATGCCTATCTCGCTGGCCGAACGTCAACCCGCCCGGTCCTAATCTATGTCTCTCACGGCCGTATATCAAATCTCGACTACCTGTTGCACTGTCTCTCTGTATCCACCATACGTATATGCTGCTTCTGCATTATTTACTTATCCTTGTTGTTTAACGGTTGCCTCTATGTCCATCAGTTCTAAAAATTATTACACTGACAATGCTGTTTCTTATTCCCCCTTTTCATGTTCATGTTTTAGCGATATTTATAGACGCTTAGATAAACTATATCTATCATTGATACTCGGAAATTTCAGTTTCACGGGAAACTTTTTTGCAACGCGATATTTATAGGTAGAACATCGATGTGGATTTATATTTTTGCGTTGGCCGCAGGACTGTTAATGTTGGTTGAAACTGGTTGTGTTCGGGGACCCTGGCGACAATTAATTACGAAAATCAAACAGCAGGACATAAAAACAGATATTAAAATAATTATAAAAACATACTCAGTCGTGATTTATCGACAATATCGGACCGTTTTCGAAATTACCAACCCGGCTACAGTTTCATCCACTGGTGGTCCTTTCTCTACATTTTAACAAAAATGATTCAACATTTTAATTTAATTGAATAGTTTAGATCACGGTGGGTGCGTTTCGTTAAGAATAGGATTTTTTTGAATGTGTAAAATTATATTTTTTAGTTTAATTAGGACTTATTGCTACATTAACAATGAATAACAAAGAATTTGATTAGGTAATAGGTAGTAAGTTTGATAAACGCCATTTTATACACGAATTTAATTTAGGCACGAGCGAGCTTGCGAGTGCCTAGAAAAGTTTATAAACAAGTTGCAAACTATACTTTTTCTACACAATTTTTTAATAAATATAACAAAAAAAGTAGTTTGTCTTAATATAGTAAAGATCCCTATTCGTCCAACAATTGCTTTTGTTACGGCAAAAAGATCATTTTTATAAAAATTATTTATCTACAAACGCTGCTTTCTGTAATAGCATTTGCATTAATTATAAAGTAAATTTACGTTATGTTTATAAAAATAACACTTTTTCATATGCAGAAACGCATTGATAAATGTAGTTATTATTATTTGTCCAAAAAAACAGTTCTATACCGTTTACGAAAACGTTTTGTAGTATTAATGAAACCCTAATGGTATTATTCATAGAATTTTGTAAATTTTACTTTTTTTTATAATATTATTAAAATTTATGTAAATTTAACAACAAATTAATTGTTAATTCAATAAACTATCTTCATTGTAAAAATGGTCTCATTTTCAACCTACTGTTGGGTGTTGGGTAGTTTTTTTTTTAAATAATTGCAAGGCATTAAAACAAATTATTTATTATAAAAAAAAATTAACTCATATTATATGATGTACAAAATAAAAAAAAATATGAACTCTTACACTTTTAAAAAATAACAAGTCTGCTTCGTTTATAGAATATTCTTTTAGAAAACGTCGAAATTTTAATTTTCTTATTGATCTTTTTGATATTTTTATCATGCTAGATTTTACCACACTTCACTCTTCAAGTGAAATCAATAATATTATAACACAGACTGTGGATTATAAAGTTTTGTTCACCAAGGAGGGCGCTGGCCCTTTCCCCCTCTTTTTAAAGGAAATAACAACTTTGTACCCATTGCAAAACAATAGTAAATATTAAAAAAGTCTTTTTATAGCAATAAAATATTTTTGTTATTGTTCCTAAGGTAAGCTATTAACAAAGATTTTTTAACTGAAATAAAATTAATTTTAATTACAACGATAGTAATTTAAAAAAGAAAAATATGCCATAGTAAAAGGAACAAATTTTATCATAACAATTGCGCATTACGTTATGTAAGCGCAATTCACACACAACTATAGATTTAACAAAAACATTTTAAGTTCGACAAAGATTTAATATAAACATAAACTTTGTTGAATGAACATTTTTTTATAAAAGCTCAACATTGCTGCTTCATTATAGTAAATAAGAATTTTATTAACAGTAGAACAAATTTATTCTGTAAATAAAAATAATCTCATTACTTTGACAAATCGTAGGTTTTTGTCCCAATAAGACACTGAAAATTTTATAAAAAAGGTGGTACATATTTTACAGCCATTACAATTTTAAATTTAAGTTAAATAATATTATTTTATTAATCGCTTACAAAATTAGTTTCATTATCAGTGATGTAACGTATCGAGATACATGTATCTGGATACTGGATCTAGATACATTTTATGTACCTAAATACGTATCGAGATACTTAAAAAAATCAGGATCTACTTTAATATCTAGATCCTTTTGAAATTATCTAGATCCTTAGATACAAGATACATTTTATTTTACCCAACCCGATTGCAACCCCACACGGAACATCCAATGCATATACTCTATAAATATCCAGGATATACATAGGATATCCTGGATATCCATTGGACATCCAGTAGATGAACTTGCTTTATAAATATCTATTGCGTTATAAGGTCCAAACAATTTTTTTCTTTGTCATTTAATTTTTAAGTTTTTAGGTAACAGAAAGTATCTGAAAGTAACTTAGATACTTTTTGAATGTATCTGTATCTGTACCCAGATACTTTTGGGAAAATGTATCGGTATCTGTACCCAGATACATCTGCCAAAGAGTATTTGTATCTGTACCTAGATACTGAAAAAAATGTATCGGTTACATCACTGTTCATTATCAATGCATGTACATTTTTCTAAGTGTAGAGCGACATCTACGAAATAATAGCATTACCGACTTGAAAATGTGTATTACGTCAAATGTCAAATTTTTATGTGTAAATCAAAATGTATTCCTTGAAAATGGACCGTTTAATCGGATATAGAAAGAGTTTTTTACAGTGAAAGAAAGAAAATGTTTTATTGGCACTCCACAGAGGAGTCTTCACCCAAAATTAAGTCAATGTAGTTAACTGCCGGCGAAATTAAAAAGGTGTTTATATTCTTGTGTTGAGATAATAAAATAATTTTTACATTTCATATTATTTAACAATAAGGGCTTCAGTCCGTGACTAAAAACCTGTTGTTAACTTCAGCCCGTGACTAAAACGCCATAAAGCCACAGCTTGTCAATGTCACTTAGTATCATGGAAACATGTACGGCTTTTTAAAGGTGGTAGTATAAAAAATATATAAACGAATTTGAATGTTTGCATATTGCAAAAACGTTTTTTTTATAAAATCTTGAAAACAAGAGCTGACCGAGTAATTACGATATTTTAGTCAAGAAGAGCAACGTCTAATGTGGAAGTAAGAATTAAAAAATGCTTGAATACAAATGGAGGACACTTTAAATATTTAGTAATAAATTATTACTAATAAAAATTGTAAATTAAAATATTGTTGGTTTATTAAATTGTTACAGTTACGCATTCTTTTTGTTAGTATTTATTTTATAAAATAAATTTCGTCTTGTAGCTATATTATAATGCTTTATCTCAGTGGCGTATTTAGGGGGGGGTCCGCCGGGTCCGGACCCCCCCGGGCGCACATATTTTATTATTTTTATTACAAAAAAAGTTCCTTTTATTTACTATTTTATCGGATCAGAAGAGTTCCTAATTTGTGATTTTTTAGTTATTAAAGCATAGCATAGTATAGTATTTAGGATTTAGCTCCGGGGGGGGGGGTCCAAAAAAACTAACTAAATATGTATACATATTTAGTTAGTTTTTTTGGACCCCCCCCGGAGCTAAATCCTAAATACGCCACTGCTTTATCTAGTTGACATCCTACAGCATTGTTAAGTTTTTACTGTTTGTATATATAATATTTAAATTTTTAAAATATTTGGCTTGTAAATGTTTTTTATAAGTCAACGACTGCTAGATTTTATCAGTAATATCAGGGGGGTATAAGGGGAATTTGACAACAGGCAACAGTAAAATAAATCTAGCATGCGTTGAAACCCAAGTTGTTTTTGACAAACCCCAGTTATTAACCACGTGATTCTTACTTTGTTGTGATTGGTCTTTTCCAACTTGTTCGTTGATGTTCGGTTTGAGAAATTACAAATGGCCGACAGAGTTGTTGAAGTGGTGTGTACGAAGTTTTATAATCCAAATTTTCTTTGTTTTAGGTAAGTAAACTTGTTAATTTCGGCTTTAACATTTTATTGGGTGTTTTTAGTCAAGTTTGAGTTAGTTGTAGCATCATTACCGCGTTTAAAATAAGAAAATACGTGTGATAAACCGTATCGGTTTTTTTCTCTATGTTTACCGAAAACACGTACCTAGTTAATAAAATTCTTTTTATGTAATGAAACCTATGGCAAAGAGTAAAGACTCTTACTCTTTGCTTATGGGTTGTTTAACTAATGCAAGTTTTGATAGAATTTAAATAGTTTTAAAGCGTTTTGATTCAAAACTTTCAATCAAAACAGTTTTTAACGTTTTTTTTTCTCGACACTAGTTGCTGTTATACAAAATGTTAAATATACCTATAATCTTTGTCAAAATGTATGTTTTTGTTAAAATTATTTGATGTAGCTACGCGAAAACTGGACCTGGGTCCAGGGCCCCACTACATTGGCATTTGGTGGAGCGGAGGTTATTGAACGAACAGCCCCCTCATCGGCGGATCGGACGTTAAGGGCCCAACAATTTGGCACTTCATGTATGGTCAACACGTTCAACCGATCTCACAGTGTGCGACTTCTTTCTCTGGGGCTTTATAAAAGATAACGTTTATAAGCCCCAAGATTTGTAAAAGCTAAATACACGAATTGGAACTGCCGAGTATCTACAAGATGTTTGCAGCTGGAAGAGGTCATATTAAACACTTGTAAGCATACAGTTCAAAACTTGATTATATTACAAATGTTTTGTGCTTTCCATGTTTTTTTACATAAATATAGCATTTTGAACTACAGGGTGATAATCTTTTACAGTATATTTATAGTTATTTTATTTGAAGGGGTCAATGCAAGAAGTGTCTAAGTCACATTTTCAATTAAATTGTTATTATGGCTTCATCCAAGAGTTTTCACATAAGTTGAAAACCAGGCAAACTCCCATTGAAGTAAATGCAAACTAAGGCACTTGGGCACATATTTCTGCCACTTTGAAAATACCACCTGAAACCTTACATGAAACACTCTTAGATGAAGCCACAATGTAAATTTAATTGAAAATGCGACTTAGGCACTTAAGTGCAAGAATTCTTGCATTGACCCCTTCATTTGTTCTATCTGAAAGTCTGACATTTTTAATGTACATAAATAACTAGACAATTCATAAGCAAACTTTTTAAAGAATTATTTTTAAAGTTTTTAATTCAATTATTTTTTGCTACAATATAAATTGATTTTAATTTAATATAATTAATTTTAGCTTCTGCAATAATGGAACAATTAGACAAGATTTATCCTGCATGAAGAAAAAGAATGAAAGCTTTACTCGTCAATCCCAAACAGAAATATTTGGCCAAATTTTTTTAATAATAGGTAGATATATTTTTTTTTATTTAGAATACATTTTTAGTTACAATTGGTGGTGTGTGAATATTTTTACCAAATAAATTAAGTAGTAATATTTAATTCAAATTTAAAATTAAATATTTAAACTACATAAATAGTTTGAATTATTTGAATAGTTCAATAATTACAATCATAATCTATTCAAATAAGTTAATTAAGGGTTAATGACAAGTAAATAACATTCTTTTTATTTCAAAATAAATTTTAAATTACAATTCCAATGTTTCATTTCTTCAATTACTATTGGAAAATTTTAATTTTCTAATTGAACCATTTCAAAATTTGAAACATTTAAACTATTCAAATAATTCTTGAATTCAATATTCACACATCCATAGTTACAATCCAAATATAAAAAAAGTAAAAGCCTGACCATTAAAGAAAGTACACTTTTAGTATTTACTCCAAATATAATTAAATTGTTTATTGTTAAAACAAACAATCTGACATTTTTATATTACATGCACTTCTGCTATTATTATTTTGAGGCAGAAGTTTTTTATTTAGGATTTTTATTAGGATATTAAAAAAGGATATTTTCATCTTAAAACAGCACAAGTTAACCATTATTAGTTTTTATAAGATTTTTAAATTAAAAAATAAACAAAATCATATTTAGTTAGTTACTTAAGTTACTAATTAGCTTGTTTTTACAATAAACCATTCAATTATTTTTATGCTTGTAAAACAATTACCTTTAGCATAAATAAGTAGCATAAATATTGATACATTATTTTTATTTAATTTTAAAAATTATTAGGTAATATCAATTGTTTTACAATTTAAATTGATTTTAAAATTGGTATTGATTTCAGGTTTGGGTTTGTGTTAATGGAAGAAGCAGACAGGACTTGAATTTATCAAAGTTCTTTGCAAAAGAACATAGAAAATATTAATTGCAGTTGAATATTCTTCATTGAATCAAGAAAAAGACGCAGGTTCAATCCATGAATCATGAACAAGATAAAAGACAATTAATACTTAATATTGACCAGAGACCAAGTTAAATCATACATAAAGATTTTAATTTTGCCAAATACATACATAATAACAATATTTTTAACATTGAGATTTAAGTGGTTCTATTGATTATTAATTTAGTTAAACCAATTTTACTAAAAATTAAATATTCCAAAGAATGTAATTTAATTTTTGGATAAGTAGGAATTCCTTTTTTCCAAAAATTCTATATTTTACAAAACTACAGTATTGTGCTTATTTTAAAAACAAATTATAATCATAATTCCTAAAAATTATAAGAGTATGGTTTGTAATAAGTCTAATTATTGCATTAAACATTTTAGGCATTAGCCTTTTGGTTTATTCCAATAAAGAAATTTGGAAATACCTATAGGTATACAATAAGTCAGTATGTATTACAAAATTATTTATTTTTATGAATTACGTATTCAAAGTTAAAATAATTTTAATTATATAATATACTCGAACTGTTTTAAAAGGTTGTTTTCTAATAAGGACCAATAAGTATTGAACTATTGTTTATCAAGAATTTATCAAATATTTTGATGGTTTGTAATATGTTTTAGAGTTAATTTGTTTATAAACCTTTGCATTTTTATTAAGAAATCTTAAAAAACCTATAAAAATTGTTATTATGTGACACAAAATTTAAATTTCTGAACATTATCGCTGTAATCAAGTGATAATTGTCTTGTAGGCATATATAAGAGGGTAATTATCAATTTAATGTCATACTTTTTGATAAATTATACCTAAATAATTATAAATTATTATACATGTTTGATAAACCTTTTTTTAAATATCACTAAAAGTTATAGAATAATTAACTTTGAATTTCTCCTCATTTAAATATTATTTGTTAGTTATACTTTAATTTAAAATTGAATTAAGTGTATATTTTGTTAAATATATTTATTAAAAAAACAAAAATGTGTGTTTTTCCACTTAATTAGTGGAAAATAACCGAAAATTGTCGAAATTTTATATTTTTTGATTTTTAATGGACAATATTACGTATATAATCCTTTTAAAATCAAAAAAATATAAAATTTAAACAATTTTCGTTTATATTTCCTTGTTTTAAATAAAAATTCAAATAGCCAAACATTCAAATTTCCCGCAAAAAAACAACTCGGTTTTCCAAGCCTGCTAGATTTAAAAATCAACCAATGCTTGTTGCCACTTTTGACTATAGCGCTTTTAATTCTCTTATGTTCTGTGAGTAATATTGTTCACAAAACACTTAATTATTCAACTAATTATTTACCTATTACAAGCTGAAAAACTGACGTTACGTGGTAACCATAGATACCCGTCACAGGTGTCTTGATACAAAATATTAATTAAAATTTTAAAACTTTATTTATAAAAATAACAAACTTTATGGATAGCAAATAAGAACAGTTGGTAGTCTTCTTTTAAAGCTTCAATTATTTCAATTTGTTTATTGTTTATTTTGATTGAAAACAATGACCCCCCAACAGCGAGGCAAGGGCAAATATGGAAAAAAATTTAAAGGCTGATGAATTAAAATTAGCTCAGGTAGGTAAGGTATAAGAAAGAGGAGTATACTCGTAGTTATAAGTATAAGCGCCATAGGTGGGCCATTCTGTTCTTGTCTTGCCGTGGCACTTTTCCGCATATTACCCACTTTCTGTAAATATTTGTCAGCTCTTATGAATAATGATGCGGCTCCCGTTCCAATTACCCACAGGCACTGCCCCACGCAATTAAACTTAACTTGCCATCATTTTTCTTTCCTACTACTACGTCTACTACGTCTTTCGCCAATATAAAAAATCGACTTTTAAGGGACAGACCCTCCAGCGTCTAATTATGTCTTCATTTTCATAAATGCTTTTTTTCCATCTATTAACCATCAACACAAGATAATGGATTAAGTAATAAATAATAATATTAACAATAAATTGTCTATTTATTGTCAACATTTGTTAAAATAAAGGTATGTGTCCCAAAGGTAATTTATCTCAAAATTCCAAGATAATTTTTTTTGAATACGCAAATTTGCAACAGTTATTTAATTTTTAAATCCGCTAATAAAAGTGTACTTTTTTACAATGATAAAATACCGCATCTTTTGCAAACACAAAAAATATACAAAAACTTTTCCGATATAGCATAAACACTGTGAATTTCAAGAGTAATTTACCTTTATTCTTTATTCTGTCAATTTTGTGACCCCTGTATATGTAAAATTATTTTAAATACAATATCTTATTCCTGCAAATATTGTTCTTGGATTCATAATTAGTTTGAAGTCTTTACATATTATTATTTTGAAGGATTTTTTTTTGGATGGTGTCTCCAGGTAATATTAACTATTTGTGTGGCAAAATGATACAGAATTAAATTTTGATATTGTATCATCGTAATGTGCATGTCAATGTCAAAGTTGCGCGTGGTTTAAGGCACGCAGACGTTTGTTGGTTGGATGATGAAGTACCAGGGGGCCCTGGGCGACAGTGGCTCCGCATGGGCCGAGCCGTAGCCACGGAATATTGAAATAAATGATAATGAGCACATAATGAATTCGTATTACAACCGGACCAGCAACAATAACAACGGCCAGCCACCGAAATCCAAGTAATACGTCGAAAAAATTATTTATATTGGTTTAACGGAAAAGGTTGCACATTATTTTGTATATATAAATTTAATCATTGTTTTCATGTCATAGAAAATACAGTCGAGATATGATTATTTTTATCCAACACATTTTGTTTGGAAGTCTGTTTTAAATTATATAATATATAGTATAATATAATATATATTTTAACCTATAGGTTTTATAACAAGTATATAGGTAAAATTATAAACTACACTCACAGGCAAAATAATCAATCCACACAAATTTTCGATGAATTTCAATGGCAATTAACTTTTTTTTTTGATTTCGGATTTAAACAAATATTAAAGAATATTGTAGATACATTAATGGAGAATCGCTCACATTTTAAAAAATACTAAAAAATACACGAACCTTTATAATATACAGGTTTAAACAAAAATATGTTTTTTACCATAAGTTTAAGACACTCTGTAGAGTGGCAAAACCGTATATTGTTCTAAATTAATTATCAAGTCAGATCCATTTTTAACAGTTTTGTTTTTGGTTCACCTTGATATATTTATTTTTGTGGAAAATACGAATTTTTTTGAAAAAACATTGCAATTTCCAATATTTTTTCTGTATGAAGAACTAAGGTTGCTATGGTCCATCCATAGCCTATGGAGGATGAAAGTGACAGTTTTGTTGAATCATCCCATACTTGGACATGTCAAATACAGCTTTCAAAAGCTATTAAATTGTTTTTTGTAAATTAATGTGTTAATTTTGAGGTGCCTTCTAACTTTTAAAAATGTCTCCGACTGATGTTGTCCTTTGTACTTTACTTCTAGTGACGTTTAAAAGACTTGCCAAGTATACTATGACCGTCCATCCTGGATTAAATTAATAGCTCTGGCAACATCAGTCGGAGACATATCCATTTTTTAAAGTAAGAAGACACCTCAAAATTTAAACATTAATTTGCAAAAAAACAATTTGATAGCTTTTGAAAGCCGTGTATGACATGTCCAAGTATGGGATGATTCAACAAAACTGTCACTGTCATTCTTCATAGCCTATGGATGGACCATAGCAACCTTAATTCTTCATACAGAAAAATATTGGAAATTGCAATGTTTTCTAAAAAAATCCATATTTTCCACAAAAATAAATATATCGAGGTGAACCAAAAACTGTTAAGAATAGATGTGACTTAATAAATAAAACTTAATTTAGAACAATATACGGTTTTGCCACTCTACAGAGTGTCTTAAACTTATGGTAAAAAACATCTTTTTGTTTAAACCTGTATATTATAAACTTACGTCAATTTTTAGTAATTTTTTAAAAGGTGAGCGATTGTCCATTAATTTATCAACAATATTCTTTAATATTCGTTTAAATCCGACATCAAATAAAATAGTATATTATGTAACAAGTTTTATAAACGTCATTTTAGTTACGAGTTTTATTAGGCACGAGCGAAGCTTGCGAGCGAGTGTTTAATAAAAACGAGTGTCTAGAGAAGTTTATAAAACGAGTTGCATACTATACTTTTTTTACGACGAACAGAAATAAGAATTTAAAGACAATTTTATTTCATAAAATTTGACAATTAACAAATTTAACCTCACTTTTTCGCAATTTATAATAAAGCTAACTTCAGCCCGTGACTAAAATGCCTAACAGCCACTGTTATTAACTTCAGCCCGTGACTAAAATGCCATAAAGTCACAACTCGTCAATGTAGGAGTGGATAAAAGTTATTTGCGATTGAAATTCATCGAAAATTTACCGAGAATGGTAATTTTTATTTATTATTATTATTATTATGTACCTAATGTATAATTATATAAATTTGTATTCGTATTTTTATAGCCCGGGATATATGATGTATAAAGAATAATAAATTATATTAACTAACATTTTTTTTCAAAAGTACTCTTTACTCGTGTTTTTTTACGATTACTACCTCTCTTTAAAAATGTACTTAGGAGTAAATATTTTAAGTACTCGTACTTACCTTTATCACAGATGGATACGAAAGCTTTTACTAGGTAAAATGTGTGTTTTTTAATTCAATTATAAATTTGGGCAAGTGGGGGATGTTTAGAGGTAGTAGTAAGAAAGGCAACAAGAAGCAGACGATGTCTGTGGCATATTGTGTGCATTCCTGCGGCGGTGGCGCCCGCCGACCACCCGTCGCCCGCCAGACAATCACGCACTACCACCACATTTCTATATCATATACGAACCAACCATTATTTTTTTATTTCTCTTATTATCACTTAAACATCTTCTCCCAGTTAACTCTATGTATTGTTACTCTGAACAAATTACTTAAGTATTTCTCCACCGTTACTACGAATGTTTGAGCCCTTTGGAATGCATCAAAAATATTCAAATAAAATGAAAAACTTTCTTTTAAACAACCATACAATTTCGTTATCTAAACCACACATCTCTGTATTTTAAATTTATTGTACCGTACGCACCGAAACGTTAATAAACGCCAAGGGGATTAGGCACCCATCCTTTTACAGTCAAATACACTAAAAGGATAGTAGTCGGTTTGCAATTAAAAAAATTAAAGGAATCGTTGATTGTTTCGTTTGGGAAGTTCATTAAGAACGGCGGTGTCGATAGTCATTAAAAAGCGTACTTGGTCCGCCCAAGGGGTTGCCTACTTGAAAGGGACCGCCGCCTTTTGACCGCCCCACGGCCTTCATTAGTCACTCGTAAAAAGTACCTAAAAACATTGCGTGCTTAAACATTGTTTCCTTTAACTAATCTACACAGATGTTAAATGGTCTTTTACATAAGTTAAACCAATACATGTTATCAAAAGGATCGTTGTATCGATTCAGATTAAAGTTGAAATAAAATGGGAAAAAAGGAGAGAAAACGACGTGGACATGTGGTAATCATAGTGTATGGTGACCAGCTCGGTTTTGGGAGCGATGAATAGCAATTAGGCCGTCAACAGCGGATCGCCGAAGGTGGCAATTTTATAAACCATCACGTTTAGGAGAAAGAAAAGTTGTAGGTACCTTATAGTCGTGGTGCCCCAGAACAAACATCAGCTCACCAAAACGGCCCTAATTAACTGCGCCATTATCGTGTCATACCCGACTCTGACTGCACGATTATACCTACTTACGTATACGTAGTGGAAATACAAACTCGCTTATTATTTTATTTCATCCATCAAGGGACTATTTGCACTTGCAAAATAAAATCGTAATGTTGTGGCGGTGGGCAGGTTCTAAAGTGTCAATTACATGTCTACACCGTTTATCTTGGAATGCCAATCATCATCATGTTCGAAGCAATCTGTTGGGTTGGTTGGTACCTTGTGATTGACAGGTCAAGAAAAATACGATACATTGAAATCCTACAAATTTATGGTATCATCACACGATACGTTGCAAGATGCAAGTAGAAATACTGGAAAACGTTTTATATGTGTCAATTGGGGTAACCAGATATTCGGGATTTCGCAGGACATCCTTATACCCACTTAAAGTTTAAGAACGTCAAGACTTATAAATTGTCATTCATTCCCAAGGAATTACTAAAGCAGTCTATAACTATAAACATATTATATATGAGGGTCATTATACGTTTAGCCCCATCTACCTCTAAAAAATAAATCTTTCACATTTTCATATCCATTGTAACTATTATTTAGGCAAACTAAAGGTAATTCTAATGTTACTCTCAGCAGTAAAGTTCACTAAAGAGTCTCTTTTTTATAAAACATTGCATTAATTAAAAATAACCAAGTTGGGTGACTTTAGATGAAAATTCTGCAAATACTTACCGAGTAAATGCCGTGACGAAAGATAACTCAAAAACACACGCTGCTTGTTTGTAACGCGCAAAATAACAATAGCGATACCATTGCCTGCAGAGGAGCCATCTCGTGCCATAGTTATAAACTACATGGGTTACAGAGTTTTTCTATATGTAGGAGTACTTATTTGTTATTTTATTTAAGTATAAGAATTCTGTTTCACACGAAACCCATGAAATATATCCAAGTTTCACTATTGCAATATGATGGGGACATGGGGTGTGATACAAACTTTTAACCTTAATGAAGACATTAAAAATATTTTTATATTTAATTGAAAAATGTTAATTTTTGTTATTTTAAGGTCTTATTTATGAATCTAGTTCTATATTAGAGGTCTCAATTTATTATTTTTTTTAATAAGAAAAATTAGGGACAACTGACAAATAGTCAGTAGTATATATTTGACATTCTTATGACATTGACTACATTATGTAGAAGAAGAAAAATGTTTATGTTGGCAATCGTCCTAAATCTTGTAATATCAAACTTAGCAACCATATAGTTCACTTTGGATACCGGTAGGAATGGTTGCGCGAAACAAAAAAAGAAAAAGTATGATTTTCAGGCAAATTAATGTTTTGATAAAATCGAGATAAGCGTTCGGTAAAGATTCACACGAGTTGAGGAATGCGTTGTGGGGCCCCTGGCCAGGGTCGGAGTGAAGGGAAAGGGGGACGGTGACGACGGGGTGCCAGTGTCGCGCGGTCGGGGACCATTGTGAGCCCGTCAAGAGCTCAAGAACCGAACGCCACTCGTAAACCATCTTTATTATTGTCATTACTGTGCACACGTACAATTGAAACCACAAAACACGCGCACGCCCATTCTTATTGATAATAACACTTATTTTATTTCAAACCCAATATCGACAAGGAAATAAATTTGGTTTAATTGCGATTGATAAATATTAAACGGGTCAGTGTTTTGGATAAAAAGCGTCGATGGGCAATTAATAAGTCGCAAGGGTAAAAAGAGGAGAGAAGGAGATGGCGAGTCATAATAAAACTGTCAAAGATAAAGCAGGCAGAGCAGAGGAAAAAACAATTGAAATGCGCGGTTGCAGCACCTGAAGAAATTCCATGGCGAGAAAGAGACAATTAAATCAAAGCGGTCGGTGTTAATAACGGATTTCGTGTCACCACGGCTATCGTCTTTTGTCTTTCGCCTCGTTATTCACTGGCCGAGCGAGCGGTCAGCCGACCTCGTCTTCAATTTTTTTCCTCGACCAGCCAACGAGATGATGCACTCCACTCTCAGTATGCGTCCGATGTTGCGCTTTTGTTTTTCTCCCCGAGCTGAATTAAGCAGCCCATTGTTTCGATCCGAGGCGGCTCACCAACACAGGCTAGATGCCGCGAATGCCAATTTATAACGACTTTAAAGAAAAATCTCTTCTTATTCTTCTTGCTCTTCATTCTTATTTCTTTATTTATTCATTTCTTATTATGTACACAAGCCACTTTTCAACCGAAAACGCCGTTTTCAAACAAACTTGTCCCACAATAAATCAAGTTTTTGCTGATTCCTCTTTTCCAAACCGCATAACTCGGTTAATGATAGGTTTAAAAAATAGTAACTAATTTTCCAAGCCGTGACATTAGACAAATGAACAAAATCTTGTTAAGTTGTGTTTGCAAAATAAGCGTATTTTCTCCGTCTCTATGTTGCAAACTTATGATGGGGCGTTTGGATAGATAAATAGATTGAAAATTGAATTAGACAAGCGCACAAGAGTAGAAGAAACAACACAAACAGCCGTGGGCCCGTTTAGTTAGTCAGTCTCATTCATCTGCATTCATGCTCGCGCTGGTAATTTATGGCATAATTGCGGTGCTGTGCAATTGTTATGATGACGTTGCGTGGGCCGGAGTCTATTTGCTCCTCGGTAAGCACCAGGGTTGCCGTTTCTACGCTTTTTTTTTGGTACCTATATGCAGTTTTTAGTGCTACTTTGTCGGCTCTATGTGGTCTTGGATTGGTTAAACACTAAGACGCACACTGGGTTGCCTATTTTGTTCACAAGTCAATCCTATTAAAAACAAACAGCGAAATCGATTGTCCACTATTATAGTTATAATAGTTGTGCGCCTCCTATAGAAACAAAATACTTGATGTAGTATGTATTAAGTATCTTGCTTATAAAGACGTTTTTTTGTAAAACTTTCTTTAGTTTGACCTAACCTTGAAGATAGCTATAATATTAAATTATTTTAGGGAAATATTTGCGTGGAAAACCAGAACCTTTTAAAAACAGATTTTTTGTTGATGTTACCCTTAATTTACTTCTTCTCGTACCGCTTAAAAAACTTGCCACGTAATACTGTGACTGTCCATCCTGAATTAAATCAATGGCTCTGGCAACATCAGTAGGAGACATATTAAAAGTAAGAAGACACCTCAAAAGTAAAACATTAATTTGCAAAAAACAATTTGATAGCTTTTGAAAGCCGTATATGACATGGGATGATTCAACAAAACTGTCACTGTCATCATCCATAGCCTTAGCAACCTTAGTTCTTCGTACAGAAAAAATATTGGAAATTGCAATGTTTTTTTTAAATCCATAGGTATTTTCCATAAAAATAAATATATTGAGTAAAATCAAAAACAAAACTGTTGATGATAATGATAATTAAAACTTAATTTAGAACAATATACGGTTTAGCCACTCTACAAAGTGTCTTAAACTTATGGTAAAAAACTAAAAATTTTTAAAATGTGAGCGAGTCTCCATTAATTTTCTACAATATTCTTTAATATTCGTTTTAATCCGACATCAAATAAAAAAGTTATTTGCGATTGAAATTTGTGTGGATCGATTATTTTGCCTGTGAGTGTAGTATAATGACCCATCTGAATATTTAAAAAATGTCTTTTGGCAACACTGGTGCACAAGTAGTTGTTCGCGGACCACCTCGTAGACCCGGCGCGGCCGCCTAATGCCAGTGATTATCGGGCACTCGATTACACGGCACCGTCCGGGCCCGCCCCCGCCCCCGAACGCAATAACAAGAAGAATGGGCCGTAATTGCCGGTCGTCGCATAATCCCTCTCTTTTTTTACTATCAATTATTTGCATATGCCACTTAACAACTCTGCTATTATAATTAGGCAGCATTTACACAGGATGGACACTTCAGAAAAAACACCTGACTTTTCCAGATTTTCAACTCTGCTATTATGATTAGGCAGCATTTACACAGGATAGACACTTCAGAAAAAAACACCTGGCTTTTCCAGATTTTGTGCATATTTAAAATTCTTCCAGTCAAATAGTTATTAATAATTATTAAAATAAAGATTTAAGATTTATTTAAAACCACCAACTTTGATAACATGTCATTTTACTATTATATTATTAAGGCTCTCTGCCATTTGTCAATTGTCCCTAATATTTCAAATTATAAAAAAAATTGACTATACAGCTAATATAGAACGACATTAATAAATAAGAACTTAATATAACAAAAATTAATTGAAAGTTAGCATCACACTCTATAACCCCATGTCCCTATCATCGCAATGGTGAAAATTTGGATATATATATATATTTTGTATGAAACAAAATTCTAAAACTAAAATGAAATAACAAATAAGTAGCTTCTTAGTTCTAATAAATAATGCAATAAAATGTCTGAATAATTTTTTAAGCTTGATCAAACCTTGTCCTTATATTTAATGTCTACTTCGTCACAAACCGCCTAAATAAAAACAGCTTTGTTATAAAATACACTGGAATTTAGCATTACATATAAAAAAACCCATGTAGTTTATAACTGTGGCACGAGATGGCGACGCTGCAGGCAATGGTATCGCTATTGTTATTTTGCGCGTTACAAACAAGCAGCGTGTTTTTTAAGGTTATCTTTTGTCGTTACATTTACTCAGTAAATATTTGCAGTATTTAATTTTCCTTTGTATGTAAAGTAAACCAATTTCTTTTTTTTTTTTAATAAATCCAATGTTTTATGTGCATTTATTGTGTCACTTGGAAAAGTTTTTTTTATTGTGAAAAATGTCTCTTTTGCCCGTTAATTACGGTACACCCTGTATAAGAATAATTAATTATACCTGAAAAGCACAAGAGAATAAGAATATATTATATTATAATTTTTTTAAAGCACTATACACTATAATTATTAATTTTGGAAAAGTAATTTTTCTGAAGAGAATAACTTGCTTGATTTGTGGTTATTTTCTAAATGAATAAATAGGGTTTTAATATATTTTAGGGATCCTGGGAAGTTGTTTAAAACACGATAGGATTACATTATTGAATATTTATTTGAAGAAAGCAGAGCAGCCTATTAAATTTCCATTTTTTTTCGTTGGGCGCACATTTTGATTTATTGGTTCGGTTTATATTAGTTGTGTAAATAGTGGTTTGTGGGAGGGCTGCACAAGATAGTGTACGTACGCTGGCCCAGACACTTCTCCCAAATTGGCCAGTAATTATGTCGTAAATAACGTCAATAAGCGTTTTAAGCCTCGGCCCGGAGCTGTTTGATTTTAACCTGGTAGTATTAATTGAAATCGAACCCGGATGATTTACTACCTCTATAGATAATTATAGAGTCAAGTCCACGCGGGGATGACTTATGACAACCAGCCATCAACAGAGGATTTCGTGATTTCGTTCTACATATTTTGAATATTTATCCAGCGCACTATGTGTAATTATACATTTGTTCGTAAAATTTGTTTTAGTAGAGTACCTACACTAACAAATCAAAAATAATCTTTTTACACCAAAATAAATTTAACAATGAAAATAATTTTGGTTACTTTATAAATCCATTCACAACTTAGTGCGGCGATGTATTTGCATGTTCATGGTAGTAGTGTAGAATGTCGCTTTTTCAATTTATATTTCCGAGAAAAAAGGAAAATATGAAATTCTAATAGGTAAGTCAGTATGTATAGTCAGCAAGTTTGTGGCAATAAGTCAGCGGCTGCAGTGGAGGCCACCTGTCAAATTGATGATTCCTTTGGCGTGTTTGTTTATCTTTTTTCGCTCTTGCGAATTATGTAAATTGCTTTATTAACACACAATCGGTCAGCACGTAAATAAATTTTGGGGGAGAAAGGAAAAACTAACTCAGAAATATTTCATCGACTTTTTTATTATAATTCGCACGGCAGATGGCTGATGATATGTTTGATTTTTTTATTTAGCATTGTGAAAAAATATGATGGGATCTTGCTATTTTTTTTTTAATTAAAGAAAAATAGCGTCCCACTGCATTTTATTTATTTATTTTTATGGTGTAGGAGTTAACATTGCAATCTATTTGGTTCAACTTAAGTTAGATCTCCTCTAAAATATAAATATTTTACATTTTCATATCCGTTGTAACTTTCATTTAGGCAAATTAAAGGTAATTCTCAGCAGTAAAGTTTCGCTTGAAGAGTCTCTTACTTTTAAGTTATAATCAGGCCAATTCACTAACATGAGTCGTTAACGTTAGCCACTAGATTTAGTGGTTATCGTTATATCTAAACGGCCTGATTGTAAGGAATGGCCGATAACTACTGATTCTAGTGGCTAACGTTAACGACTTATGTTAGTGAATTGGCCTGCTTGTCGAGTAAATGCCGTGACGAAAGATAACCTTCAAAAGCACTCGCTCCTTGTTTGTAACGCGCAAAATAACATTAGCGATACCATTGCCTGCAGCGGCGCCATCTCGTGCCACAGTTATAAACTACATGGGTTACAGAGTTCTCTTGCTAAACACCAAACTGTTTTTATTGACGAAGTAGACATTAAAATTTAATTTAATGATTAAATATAAGAACAAGGTTTGGTAACACTTAAAAAATTATTCACAGAAATTTTATCACATTCTTTATTAGTACTAAGGAGCTACTTATATGTTATTTTATTCATTTTAGTTTTAGAATTTTGTTTAATACAAAACCTACGAAATATATAGTTTTCACCATTGCGATATGATGGGGACATAGGGTTATAGAGTGTGATGCTAACTTTCAACCTTAATTAAAACATTAAAAATATTTTTATATTTAATTAAAAAAGTTTCTATTAATTGTTATTTTAAGTTCTTATTTTTGAATCTATTTCTATATTAGCTGTAATTTATTATTTTTTTAATAAGAAATGTTAGGGTCAACTGACAAATGACAGAGAGCCTTAATAGAATATTGACCGATATGTCCCTAGGTAACATTTATTTTCTTGTTACTATTAAAAGTTTTGATGTTTTTTAATAGTAAATTTATAGCCTAAATAGGATTTTAAAAAAAATCTGCCCAAAAAGGTTAAAACCAATTTTTAAAAATAAATGCCCATATCAATCACCTTCAGCAACTAGGCAATGATGAAAATGTGAAAACAAAATACGTGTAAAGTGTTCGCAACGGATTTTATACTTCGGTACGGCACTGAGTACACCTACCTACATGTTTGCGGAGAAGAGAGTAGAATAAAAGAAACAAAAAGAAAAAAGAAGAAATACCATAATACCCGTCCGTTTATAAGATAATAATCGCTGGCGACGATGGAAAAAATTGAAAAAAATAGTCTGCTAATGATATGCAAATTTTATTATTTCCATTTCTCGGTAAAACTGGCAATTTATTAACCAAAATATGTCTACAGCTTTATCTTTATGCTTTAAAATCACTCTGTTTCGAAATGTAAATCACCATCCAATATCTACCATTCGTATTAACTAACTAAAATAACTAACACAGTTATTAAATTAAGGTCGATGGAATTAATTAAATAATAATGCAAATGTTTTAATTGCGGCGCATTGAAATCCTCTTTGATGTTATTAATACCTGTCACATCTTATTTGCCGGCACGTTTACTTAATTGGTCGCAATTAATAGGTGCTCTCTCAGTTATCTCAAGCGTAATTAATTAGCTGGATTTTTTAATTCACATTAGAAATTACGATATTTTAAAAGAATAATTTTAATATTTAGATCGAAGAAGAGATCGATCGTCGGATCGATCGTTGGAAACGATGCGTGATTTAATATCTTTGCGTACGGTTTAAATAAGCGAGCGATTAATCACCGGGATGGGTTTCATTGAAATTAGCTGCGCGCCGCGTTGCATATTCATTCGGAATACCATAAATCATCCATCAAATCGACTCCGGCCGACTTGGCGCCGCCCAAAACCCCTTCTAAAACGCAACCATTTAGAAGTTATCAATAAATTATTTATAAAAGAATTTTTAGTCAATGTCTTAAAACTGTATGATCTAAAATGTACCTAATTGTCTGTGATCTGTTCAAATGGTCTAAAGTCCATTTTATTTTTATCTGAACTGCGGCAACGATGCAAATTTAGGGGTTTGGTTGGTAAATATGAAACCAAAATTGGTTGCAATGATTAAAACAAACTAAATTAGTTAACTAACTAGTAATTATAATGTAATTGACGCCTGTCATAGCAAAACCGACAATCTCCACTAATTATCTATAAGATGATATAGTTTATTTGCTGCAAAAGGAGCTAAATCCTGCCTAAAATCCTATTTTAAAAATAACATTTAGTGCAAAGTCGACCATCTCCACTGATAGATTTGCAGCAAAGTATACAATCTCCAATTCCACCATTAGAAATTAGTAATTTATGTCACCTGATATCCTAACATTTGATGTTATAACGTATTTTAGAGATTTAATTTTGTGTTTTTTTGCTGGTACATACTGTTAAGTTGTATTGCAGTAAATTGCACTTAAAAAATATATTTAAAATAGTGTGCTAGTATACCATAATAAGACGAAAAGGTAAAGCAAGAAAGGGCTGATAATGTCAAAACATTACAAGTAAAACATTACGGGGCAAAGTGGGAAGGAGATGATGAGTTGTACTATAAAAAAAATTTTTGCACGAGGCAACCTGATCCCAGATTTAGAAGAAACTCCAGATTTATGTGGTCCAGTTCAGAATTTTCCCACATTAATTGTATAGTTAAATTTTATAACCATTAAAGGAAGAAAAATTCTATTTTTTTTTTGTTTATTTTTCTAAATCTCCTTAAACGTTCACAACAAAATGAGCAATCTATATACAATTCATAATTATAGATTTCACCTATACTATGAATCCTGGAGACCTTGTAGTTGGCTACTAGACTAACAACAACAATATTTCAATTTCCAGAACTATTAATGATCAGTAACTTGCAAATTGAAAGAAGAAAAGGTTTCGTGGTTATTGCTTATCTTTTTCAAACCAATTGGATGCTATTTTCAAGGACATAAAAATTAACTACTAGATTTTTCACAAAAAGGTTGAAGGTAACAGTAAATAATTTTTATTTTTTGTTTTTTTATTTCCCCCTATTTTTTTAAAATTTCAAAAATTTTTGATCTGCTTAGCTGAAAATATTGTGTGATTTAATATTTGTAAAACCAAAAACGTTACTTTTTTACTCGAAAAATGTCCATAAGGTGATGTACTGTTTCTGCCATTAAGACATTTTGCATAACTTCATCGAAGTTTTGCCCATAAAAGTTCTTTTACTTTAGAATCTGATTTTATTTTTGATATAGTTTTTTTATACCGTAAACACGGGTGGCTTTAGCTCACTTTCAAACTTAATCTTAATATTTTTGTAGTTTTAACAATCATAAACATTAAATATTGTATACCAAAATTTGAGTCTTGAGTTGCTCTTTCATAATAACTATGTTATAATCTTACATAGGGCTGAGTTTCAAAAATAAAAATTAAAAACTGGGTGTGCAAAGTTACCTCCTGGTTGCGGGTTACTTTGTCTCAAAGTGTATTTTCCGTATAAAATTAACTCAATATTTTATTTTATTTTTATTAGACATACATATGTTAGCAGAGACATATAGCAATTGCAAGGGACTACCGATAAAAATAATAAAAAATCGACCTGTAGTTAACCAAGGATCATCATTCCAAAGAATTGCGCATAATATGGAAATTGAAACGCGTGTATTTTTAAGAGTTTTGCACTAATGCAATATATACAATTTTAAAGTGTAATAAATCCCATTTATTTTTTTAATACACTGATTTTCCTGTAATATAAACTCAATAGAATCGCTCAATAGACAGGTTTAGACCAACAAATTATAAATGTTAATTTTATCGAGCGCGAAAAGATTTTTCATAAAAGGGCTAAAGTCACCCGCGGGGTGCAAAGTCACCCGTGTTTACGGTATCAATATTACATAATTAACAAGTAAATTATCAATAATAAAAATTTCTGTCAATTTGACAGTGTCAGAGTATTTAATTAAGGTCTACAGCTGCTGCAGAAGTCCCATTTCTTAAAAACTAAAAATACTAAATCAAACTGACATAAGCTACCAAACAAAAAAAAAAAGAACTGTACCAGTAAAAAACAAACAACTTGTATAAATAAAACCATAATTTAAAAATACGATATTTTATAGTTCTATAAAATAGATAGATTCTCGCCCTGTGAACATTTACCATGACTAAAGTAGTGTGTGGGACATTTTACTAAAACTTTTTAATTAAAAATCTACAGCATGTTTTTAATCGTCGAGTGCCCTAATTACACAATTACCATAAAATAAATACAATGCGTATTTATGACAGGTTCTCAATTTGCATGCGAAACGAGTTCGGATCGTCTTGGTCGAGTTGAGCAAGATAAATTGCAACGGGTCGCTTAAATTCCGTAATTAAAACATAATTATTTGCATACAATTTGGTAATAAAATTTAGATTGATTCTGCCATCCTTTAACAATTTAATCATCGACAGTTTGCCGTCGATTAAAAACGGATAATTGTCGAGAGGAAGACGACGATTATATTTTTCCGTAAAAACTCGTATAATTGACGGGATAAGTGAGCAAGAAATATGCAGGTAATAAGTTAATCGAAAAAACAGTAGCGATGTTTGTTTACATAATATTATTCAGTCGTCCTCATAAATATTTATTGCGCATTTTTTTTGACACAAATTTGTTTCACTTACCTCAGTGTCGAGTTTTTTAAACTCCTCGTCGTCTTCGTCCACCTCGAAGTACAGTTCGGTTGAAGTTATGGAGACCATTCCGGGAGCCACCAGACCTGGAGCAACTAGTTGAGCCTTCGTGCTTATATTTACCGGACCTGCAAAAACATAAAGTTATCAAAAGTTAATCAATACGTTTTTCTGAGGTATACAGATTTTTTGACAGTCAATGAAAAAAATTAAAAACCGTAGAAACTTATACGTTAAAGAAACATCGCTGGTAGAATTTAGCTTTTAATAAGCAGCTGTCAAAGGCGTATGTTTTGTTCTTGATAATAAATATCGGAAAAAAAAACCGGGGCACGATTTGTTGTGTTGTTGGGTGTTTTTCGAGAGGAAATCCTGGGTTGAGTTTTTACCACTTTTTTAATAAACAGTGTAAATCCGAATAAAGAAATTAATTGCCTACAATAAATATCAATTGTACCTATTAGATACAATAAATACACATTATATTGATGATTTACGTAAAAATTGTAAACATTTCAATTCAGTAAAAATCATAAATTCAAACAGAATTTAGTATTATTAAAAGCGTTGATTAAGAAAGTCTCCACTCAACAGTAAAATACCAAGATCCGCCATTATATTATGTATTATATATAATATTATGTGCCATGAATTCGTAAGTTTATTTAGTTCTTTAAAATGCAGTTGTCGGCGTTTTTTCAGAGGACTCAAATATAAAAATATTCGACTTTAAGTTAAGTTTGTACAACAATTATTTTTTGTTAGATTTCTTAAAAATGTTCAAACTTAAATATAAATTATATTAGATAGGTAAAGTTGTCATTAGTTAATTCTGCAAAACATGAAAATGCAACGATTTGGTTCTTGAATTTTATTTACAATTAAAAACGCAATAATTCATCATGATCACTTAGATAAAATACACACACTAACGTAACTATATAAGGTGTTGAGTTTCATAATCAATGGTATAAGGAATTATAAATCGAAATCAAGTAGGTACTTAACCAAAGTTTTTAGTTTTTACTTCCAACGCGAGACACAAATAACGTGCGCGATTTAGTTATACAATTGAACAAAATTTGTCGAGAAAGACTTCTACCTTCCTCTCTTTTGTGAAAAAACTACTTATTTATTTAAAAATGATGTGCAGTTCGTATGCTTTAAATGTATTGTTTTCAATTTTTGAATTCACACAATGCTATCGATCACCACCAGATGGCGCGCGCGTTGCAAAAACCCGATGATTCTTTAGCGTATAGCCATGTTAAATGTCACGAACGGGAATCTATAAACAGTACAACGGTTTTTGTATTGGTCATCTTTTACATAAGGAAGGGAGGAAGGAAGGAAGGCAATCTATAGATCAGGCTTAATGCTTCAAAACTCTTCAATGAACTTCCTGATAAAATAAAAGCTTTAACAAGTTTACAAACTTTTTCGAAGACTGTAAAAACTAATTTGTTTAATTTAAGGCTTTAATTAGCATGTGCTATTAGTAATAATGCTATTATGTTAAAAATCTTGTCTATATATTTATATTTACGTTGTATTTATTTATACCGTAAACACGTTTGACTTTGCACCCCGCGGGTGACTAAGCCCTTTTATGAAAAACAATTTCGCGCTCGATAAAATTAACATTTATAATTTGTTGGTCTAAACCTGTCAATTGAGCGATTCTATTGAGTTTATATTACAGAAAAATCAGTGTTTTAAAAAAATAAATGGGATTTATTACACTTTAAAGTTGTATATATTGCATTAGTGCAAAACTCTTAAAAATACATGCGTTTCAATTTCTATATTATGCGCAATTCTTTGGAATGATGATCCTTGTTTAACTACAGGTCGATTTTTTATTGTTTTTATCGGTAATCCCTTGCAATTGCTATATGTCGCTGCTAACATATGTCTAATAAAAATAAAATAAAATATTGAGTTAATTTAATACGGAAAATACACTGTGAGACAAAGTAACCCGCAACCAGGGGGTAACTTTGCACACCCAGTTTTTAATTTTTATTTTTTAAAGTCAGCCCTATGTAATATTATAACATAGTTATTATGAAAGAGCAACTCAAGACTCAAGTTTTGGTATACAATATTTATAAACATTTATGTTTGTTTGGGTTTAATAAATGAAATAAAAAAAAAACAACTAGATATTTTTCACAACATTGTTGGGGAATAATAAGGACTCACCGGTCAAATCGTTGTCCAATTCCCTGTCGTCGGCGAGCAGCTCGTTGTCGTCCATCAGGTCGTTCTGCTGCATCTGCTGCTGCCCTCTCGTGCCGGCGAGATGAGCGTGAAATTCCTCTCTCGCCTGCGAGATGGCGTCCTCGGGGGCGCCCTGCTCGATGGCCGCTTTGAGGCTCGCTTCGGGGTGCGTCGTGCCCAGAGGGTTGTGCACGAAACGTTTTCTCCTTCGAGCGTCGTCCTCCCAAGCGTCCAGCTTCCAGAACTCGTTTAATCTTAAACAATTTCACTCGAATCAAATTCAATTCTTTACAATTCATTGTTTCGACCTTTACTCGATGAAACTTCATATTACACCAAGTAAGTATAAAAACGAATATGTTTGAAAGTTTCGAGTAATTTATATTAAATTTTACAATTGTTTCGCTACAGTACCGTAGCTTCTCCAGAAACAATTATTTGTTAAGTTTCCGGAAAAATTTACATTATTTTTTCTATAATTTTCATTCTGTATTTTGGACATTTTAACTTTCCAGAATATGTTTTTAAATCTTTAATAATTATTATGTTATGAAACTTTTATATTTATAAATATACAGTTGTATTCAATAAAAAAGCGTACCCTATTGAAAATGCCATATAGAACCATATAAAAAACACGTATCTGGATTATAAATGGTTTCTATCTGGTTCAATATAGGTATTTGAAACAGGCATTTCACTATAGAACCAGATAGAAGATTACATTATAGAACCAGATAAAAACACTCTAAAACACTATAGAACCAGATAGGGAAACCTATCTGGAAATACATATAGAACAGAAACCAGATAAATCCATATACAACCATATACATGTCTTTATATGGATTTATCTGGTTTCTGTTCTATATGTATTTCCAGATAGGTTTCCCTATATGGTTGAATATGAAAATTTTTAAAATGGAAATCCATATTCAACCATATAGAATCCGTAATGTTAACCAGGACTTTCCATATAGGACCTATAAAACCATATAGAACCAGATACGTTTCCTTATCGGATTCAATATGGGTTCTATATGGCATTTTCAATAGGGTACAAGAATTAGAATGAGAGAAAACTGTCAAAATAATATTGCTTAAAACCGGCTTATCACTGACATAAGTCATTAAAATAATTATTATAGGTTATAAAGAGCATTGACGTCGTAGGTTAATTAAATAATATTACAAAAATTATTACCTTTTAATAATGAAAAAACAAACATTAAAAAAAATTTAATATTTAGTCATGCATCCCTGTTTTTCTATTACTTGAGCCAATCTATTTGGGATGAACTGAATTAAATTTAATATAATATTTGGATTAATATCTTCCCAGCAGTATAGTAGGTATAGTATAGTTGTATAGTTTCCCATAAATCCTCAGATATCTCAAAAAAGCAGCATCCTGTTCAGGGGTGGATATTTTGGGACGACCTGAACCAACTTTTTGGTTTAGTAAATCTTCCTGTTCCCAGCGTTGCTTAATTTTTAATATAGATTTTTTATTTCTATTATACCACAGTACAAATTGACCATTCTTCTTCGATTCTTAATACTATTTGAGCCTTTTTAACTGACGAGGCATTTTTATTTTCTACTGTCAGTTATAGTGACTTAAGTCAGTGGAAAGCCGGTTTTACGCAATAATGTTGGCAGTTTTCTCTCATTCTAATTCTTGTACGCTTTTTTAATGAATACAACTGTACCTATTTATAACTTGACAAATAGTTATTTAAGCTTGGGTTACAAGCCAAGCAATGATGATTTTTTTATGAATTTTGCAATGGAATATGATTAAGGTTTAAATATAACATAAAAAATTAAACAAACCATTTAACTTATACAGGGTGAGTTTTTTAACCTGAAACTGATAAATATCCTGAGAACCTAGAGCACTTTAAAAAATCAAAATGTAATTATTCTGGGGGGAAAATACAGTAGTACTAAAATTAGTCTCCTTCCCCCTCCGTGTAGGTGGGTAGGGGTAACTTCGAAATATAGGGGTTCCAAGGAGGACTGCAGATACGCGAGATATTTTAATACACCCTGTATATAAATATATACCTTTTTATGACATTCTAAAATTACAAGCCAAAACTTTTTTTCCCTCTAAATATCTAAGAAAATGTTTGATGGTAAATGAATCTTGATAAGGATTATTTTAGCGTAGGTTATGAATTTTTTGAAAGATTGTTTAAAATGAAATGGTTTTCTATAGTTTTATCTAGGGTTTTAAAATGTCCGGAAATAATGAGCTGGCGGAAAAATTGGGAAATTTTCAGAAAATTTTGTATTTTTTTATCATTTTATTTAAAGAGTAAAAAATAAAAGTCAATTTTTCAAAATATTTGTACACTGGTATCAAGAACAAATTGAATTTTCGACTCTGATTATAATCATAAACATATCCATCATTATAATAAATATTCCTATTATTATAATTTAGTAAGAATCTTCTACCAGGTCGCAAAACAACAAATTCGGTGCTAATTATTGGTTAATTTGACATATCGATTTATAAAATTATAATTTTGCAATTTAACTTTATAAATCATTCATTATTTTGTAAATGGATATTTTCAATGGACTCCCTTTGGCAAGAAGGACCCAACTGACAGTATATTTAACGTTTACGTTTATTTTCTTAATTCAATTGAATTTAATTTGTGTTTAGTTTTATTTGTTTTTTTTTTCTGTAATAAATTTATTATCCTTAAGGATATTTTTTTATATTAAAATAATGTTAAGTTGCTTTGTATATTTTCCCAAAAAAAGCCATTTTTCCCTGGCCCTGAAAAAAAAAACGAAAAAATAGGTTTTTCCCCAATCTTTTCGGTTTTTTTTCGGCACTCTAAAACCCTAGTTTTATCGTTGTATACTTACATAGCAGCAGCAGGATCCATGTAACCCCAAGCACCATGCTTATTGGACATTATATTTCTGACTTTCTCCAAAAGTCTACTCGCAATTACGTTATCTCTTCTCCTAGCGGCGGTTATTAAATGATCGCACATTTTTTCTTCGTCTCTGCGGTCCAATAAACTGGCAGCACATTGCGACTAAAAAAAAATCATCATTTAAAATCGACGGCAACTTGATTTCTTCGATCGTAAGTACCTCGAAATCGGCGTGCTTCAAAACATCGTCGGCGCGCATTCGGTTCAAAATAAACTCGGCCTCGTTGGCAACCCTGACGATGTGATCCTTCATGGCGTGCGACAGCAGCCTGCCCTCGTTGATCAGCTCTATGAAAGCGAGTCCCGCGTGTTTCTGCAAGCTGTTCTGCCACTCCTGCGAGCACAGCAGCATCACCAGCTCGACCACCGAGTTCGAATTCTTGAAGGTGGTCAGCCCTTTGCCCTCCATCAGCAACTCCTGGCCGTGAGAGCCCACCAGCGTCTTCGAGAGGAACGGCGCGAAGTCCACCATGATCTCTCTCAGCAGAGGACACACGGAGCCGAGCGCCGTCTCGAGCTTCTGCGTCAGAGACGCCTCTCTCGAAGGGGTCGGCACGGAAATGTGTTCCACTAAATTGTTGACGGGCAGATGCAACTCGTCCGCTTTTATCTGCGACTGCAGGATGTCCGAGTTGTGCGGTACTTGCACCACAGAGATTTCAGAACGGTGCTTCTCGCCTAAAAATATTTTTTTTTTATTTTCGTTTTAACTGTCCTGTACAATTGTTTCCAAATAAACTAGATATTTTAATAATATTTTGGTCCGAGAAGGTACAATACATAAACGAAAATAATTAAGACTCCTAATCAGCACCCTGTGCTGGTGATGGAGACTGTAGCGAATTTTTTATATTTCGTAGTCATTTAAGAAATTCTTTTTTAAGTTTTTCTTAAATATATTATTATTTTTTATA
The DNA here is from genome assembly GCA_921294245.1 of Brassicogethes aeneus. Classification (NCBI taxonomy): domain Eukaryota; kingdom Metazoa; phylum Arthropoda; class Insecta; order Coleoptera; family Nitidulidae; genus Brassicogethes; species Brassicogethes aeneus. Next base: position 6,310,173 of record OV121138.1, read on the forward strand.
TTTTTTATTGATTGGGGTAACATATTATAACTTTCCACACTACGATTTATTGGATTATTCAAACCTATATTAGAATGTGTATTTGTTAAATAAATTTTGCTTTGGTTCCTAGTATTATGATCATGATTGTCTTTGCATAATATAAATTTATGATTAGTTTTTTGGTTTTTATTGATTGTTTTATGCACTAATTTACATTGTTCAATTTTTTTTTACAGTTTTTAGTGGCTTAATAGTTAATTTTTTGTATATTTCTTCGGTTGCTGTTAGATATGGAATATTAAATACTACTTTAATTAATTTTATTTTGCGGTCTTTGCATTTTGTTAAATAATATTGTTGAGCAAGTACCCCAACTCGGAATCAAATAAATTAAAATTGAATAAAAATAAGCATAGTATGTGTTATGCTCTGGTAAATCAATTTTAAAGATATAAATAAATGGCAGAAACGGTTTTTTATTTTACCTCTTTCGTGGTTGTGGATGTTCCCCTCCACGTCCATCATTTCGTGTCGGTTAGACATGTTTTGCAGGTTGCGGACGTCGTCTTTTAAGTCGCCCTCCTCGTTCAGGTTTATGTCGGTCCAGTTTTCCTCCCCGGACATTTTGTTATCCATGTCGTTGTTCAGGGAAATGTTGTTCATATCCCCGGAGTTCATTGAGTTTATTTCTTCAATCGAATCGATACTCTAATTTTCAAACAAATTACTAATTAATAATTCATACAATTTAATGGAATTTTAATGGGAAAACTTACCTTGAAAAGTTAAAAACAAATAAACAAAGTAATTTTAATAAACAGCTAGGTATTTACAAAAAAGTCTTAAAAACCAGCATAACGGCCGTTCCGTAAATAACTCAAGTAATGATACGAAAAAATCAATACATGCTTTTTGTAGCTCAAACGTCTGAGTACATAACAAAACTACATATAGCTATTTTAGACGAACAAAAATAAAATCGTAAAAATAAGACATTTAATATATTTTAATCTTTTTAAAAAAATATCATTTGTATGACCTTGTGGCCTGATCTTTTTCAAAGTGTTTCGTTTTTGTTTCATTTGTTTCTGAGAGCGCGATCATGAAGCCTACACAAGGAGCCAGAAATAGAGGAAATTGACAAAACCTGCCCTCTAAATCGCACAAATTAAGCCCTTTGTTTTCGTCAAATTATTTGGGCAACTTTTTTTCATGTTTTTCAGAAAAAATTTCACCTTGTTCCCCCCTTTTGAAAAAAATATCGCGATTTTCGAGTGTAACTTCCAAACGCGAAGAGATACGAAAGTGCGGTTTGATTTTTTGGAATCAGCGTGGTCGAATTAGTTAGGAAAAATTACTTTTGCAACTTTTTTTTTTATGTTTTTCAGAAAAAATTTCATAAGGGGGGACCCTTTTGAAAAAAATATCGCGATTTTCGAGTGTAACTTCCAAACGCGAAGAGATAGGAAAGTGCGGTTTGATTTTTTGGAATCAGCGTGCTCGAATTAGTTAGGAAAAATTATTTTTGCAACTTTTTTTTCATGTTTTTCAGAAAAAGTTTCATAAGGGGGGACCCTTTTGAAAAAAATATCGCGATTTTCGAGTCTAACTTCCGAATACGAAGAGATACGAAAGTGCGATTTGATTTTTTGGAATCAGCGTGGTCGAATTAGTTGGGAAAAATTATTTTTGCAACTTTTTTTTTCATGTTTTTCAGAAAAAGTTTCAAAAGGGGGGACCCTTTTGAAAAAAATATCGCGATTTTCGAGTGTAACTTCCAAACGCGAAGAGATACGAAAGGGCGGTTTGATTTTTTGGAATCGGCGTGGTCGAATTAGTTGGGAAAAATTATTTTTGCAACTTTTTTTTTCATGTTTTTCAGAAAAAGTTTCAAAAGGGGGGACCCTTTTGAAAAAAATATCGCGATTTTCGAGTGTAACTTCCAAACGCGAAGAGATACGAAAGGGCGGTTTGATTTTTTGGAATCGGCGTGGTCGAATTAGTTGGGAAAAATTATTTTTGCAACTTTTTTTTTCATGTTTTTCAGAAAAAGTTTCAAAAGGGGGGACCCTTTTGAAAAAAATATCGCGATTTTCGAGTGTAACTTCCAAACGCGAAGAGATACGAAAGGGCGGTTTGATTTTTTGGAACTTTTTTTGCAACTTTTTTTTTCATGTTTTTCAGAAAAAGTTTCATAAGGGGGGACCCTTCGAATTAGTAGGGAAAAATTATTTGGGCAACTTTTTTTTTTCATGTTTTTCAGAAAATATTTCACCTTGGTCCTCCCTTATGAAAAAAATATCGCGATTTTCGAGTGTAACTTCCAAACGAAAGTGCGGTTTGATTTTTTGGAATCAGCGTGGTCGAATTAGTAAGGAAAAATTATTTGGCCAACTTTTTTTTTCATGTTTTTCAGAAAAAATATCGCGATTTTCGAGTGTGCTACAAATCAAATATTTATTAATAAACGATTTTTGTAAACATGAGATTCGGACTCCTTGTGTATACACCTATAGGCTCCATGAGCGAGATGAAACGCGTTTTGATATAATTAAAAATGAAAGATGTCGGATGGCAAAAATGACAGACGTCAAAAATAACATAATTACAAAAATCTGTAATTTTTTTCAAATCGCGGTTCATTGTGCTCTTAAAAATCGACATCTCGGCAACAAATAAAACGCTCCTTCTCATAAAACAAAACAAAAATCTAGGATAGGATTTAAAAAAAATAAAATATATTAAATGCCTAATTTTTACGATTACCTTTTTGTTTATTTAAAAAAATTTAATTTTGTTAAACTTTTTTTTAAATGTAATCCTCAGACGTTTAAGCAATAAGAACATATACCGGTATACCTATAACGAGTTATTATGAATAAGAAGCTTATATTGATTTTTTTCGTATTATTAATAGTTTACGAGATTTTCATGATTTTATAGTGGATATTTTATCCAAAAAAATAAAAAAGATCGTCAGTTTTCTGTAAAAATATTTTTTTTTAAATTTTTTGTACAACATGGCTTAACTAACCAAACTTCAAAACATAGTCAAAAAACAGAAATTTTCATGACTTGACCCCTCTAAGGCCCAGTTGTATAACAGTTGGTTAACAGCTGATTAGCTGATTAACTCTTAAATTTAATTTAATTTAATGTTTAGCGGTGCTCCGTGACAGACAAAGTGTACCACACTTAGATAATAACTAAGTGTAGTACACTTTGTCAGTAACGGAGCACCGCTAAACATTAAATTAAATTAAATTCAAGAGTTAATCAGCTAATCAGCTGTTAACCACTGGGCCTTAGGTGTTGAGTTATTTATGAAACGGCCGATATATTATATCTTTGTAAGCTTATAATTTTAATGTTTATTTAAAACGGTCTTAATTTTTTTAAATAGTAAAATCTGGGTTAAATTGCGATTCATTAACAGTTAATTGATTAGTTACTAAAACATAAACTTTAAAACAAAATCAATTTTGAACACTGGCAAGCTTAAAAAGATATATTAAAGCCTATAAAAAATCCATGAGCAGCATTTAGCGTTTACCTTTTTATTAGTACGAGCATTATCACAACCCCTCGCATGCCTTATTCCATCCAAAGAGTAATCTACAGAAAAACCATGAACCAGAGACCTCTGTTGCCTGGCCTGAACCTATTGGTTGTAACATTCCAACCCAAGCAAAATGTTAGTACTTACAACTATCATTTAATTATTTAATAAGAAAAACAATATTAATCGCATACACTCAAACCCAAACAAATCGTTCGCCTCTAACATTCAGTGCAATAATTCTAAGTAGTGAGTTAGTCAAAATTCGAATGCTTTTTAGTCGCACAAAATTTTTAAATCGTTCAAAACCAATATACACAATCTAATGTATAGAAAAAAAGTTTACCTTGATCGATGGCGGACCAGAGTGCATGTTGTTATCCTGGATGGAATTTTCTTCCATTACATAGGCAGTTATGACGTCATAGTCTCCGTCTTCCACTGTTTGGTTGTGAATGGCACGAGAAGCTATATCAAACCAGATCAAAAGTGTTCATAAAAACGATGGGAGATTTTGTTCGTAAAAACCATGCGATAAAATAAGGTAAAATAGGATTTTCTTTATACCTCCTCAAATGAAGTTTAAAATATTTTTTTTTATAATGTTTAGGCTTGCTTGAAAGAGGCATAATGAAACATTTTGTTTATTACATAGTTTGAAATTAATATCTCATGCATTGTATCTATAATATCTATACAGTCTTTTATCAAAGCTATAACTATATGACATGCTGAATTGTAGAGATGGGAAAATTCCCATTTGACGAAAATTCCCGGAAACTTTCCATCGAAAGTTCCAACAAAATGAGTTCTTTGTTCCAGAAGGATTGCAAAAATAAATAATATTGACTACCTGTATAGGAATATTGAAAAGTAAAAAAAAAGTGTGTAACCAGAGGCGTATCACAAAAAATATAAAAAACCTCTAATGCATATTTTTTCTTTATCTTTGGGAAAATATTTTTTTAAATATTTTTCCGTTACACCTTATTTCAAAAGGTATTCAGTATTGTAATATATTACATTAATTACATAACACCCTGTATATTTATTTACAGAACTTGCATTGAGCATGCTCTTTTTTGCACTGTTTTGTAATATCTCCAAATATAAGATTTTTCCCTTGGCATTGTACTGTACCGATATGTAACGATTTATGAATTGTGATGATGAAATCTTCAACATACTTCTTCTTTAAATTAAAACAAATTAATTTCTTCTTATTCAATTCCTTAACTTCGCAAATCAGCTGTTAAACAATTGGCATTTAAATAAAAAACAGGGAAAGTTTCCGGGAATATTTTCGGTAACTTTAAAAGAAACTATTCCCGACTTGAAACTTTTCAAAATGAAAACATTCCTTAAAATGGAAACCCTCCGATTCCCATCTCTACTAAATTGTAGATAAAGTGTGTCTACTTAAATTGGCAACATGGAAAACTTTTAAGAAGAAAACTTATTTTTTGTCAAACCTCGCATATGACTAAACAAATTTGATATCTGATGATTTTATTTTAGATTTTAGAACATGCAGAACATTTAAGAAAGAATAACTTTTCTTCTTAAAATTAATAATAAAAAAGTTTCCCATATTTTGTCAACTTAAGTAGACACACTGTATAACATACAGTACTGTAAAAATGATATTTTGGACGACCACATAATTGTAGGGGTGTAAAAAACAATTTGGGTGATGGAAAGCGTGCAAAAAATCATGGGAGAAAATGGCTAAGGTAACGTAAAAAAGAAGAATCAACACACTGTTACTGTTGTAGCTGTTACCGTACCTGCGCTTCTAGCATGAGACCGATGATAGCGGTGGTCGATTTTATAGTGGGGATAGTGGTTGGAGTGGTTGTGGTTGTTGTTTAGGTTGGAGTAATGCTGGTGGTTGTGTTTGACGTACGAGGAGGAGGAGGATGAGGAGGTGTGGTGTCTGTGACGAGCGTAATTGTGATGATGGGAGGTTTGTTGAGAGTTCGGATGGGAGCCGGGCAAAAATTGGGGATAGACATGGTGAGACCATTGGGGAAACAAAGGACGAGCACTTCCTTCTGTTTTTTTTCGGTTCAGGTGCATGAGAGAGAAAGAAACAATGAAGTTTAGCATTAGATTAGATTGTCAGCAATTTTATGATGGGGATTTTTTTGTTTGATTATCATCAAATTTAGTGGGTAGTATTTAGTCGAGTGCTTTGTGAAAGCGTGATCAGTGATAAAAATGGCGGTGATGAGTGACAGATTATGGCCAGTATTGTGCCAAATCGTTTTTGTTATTAGTGGAGTCAATGAAGCTAAAAAATCGTCCAAACTTTTTAATACTCAAGAATAGCTGCAACTTGTTTGTATTTTATTGTTTCGACCTTTCCTTGAAGAAACTCCATGTCACTAATGTATAACTAGATAAAAACAAACGCTGTTTTTTGAGTTTCACGAATTCATTTCAATTTTATTTTGACTATTGTTTCGCTAACACAGTATCTTCTTTAGAAATGATTACTGAAGAAGCTACTGTGTTAGCGAAATAATTGTCAAAATAAAATTGAAATAAATTCGTGAAACTCAAAAAACATTGTTTGTTTTCATCTAGTTACACATTATTGCAGAAACTCTTGGGGATTCAGACGTAAAAACCTTTATTGACTCAACCGCAAATTAGTTAGTCTGTATTATTAAATAGTATGAAGTATACCTTGCGGACTTCCGGAATGATGCGAATTTCCGTTGCTCCTTACAGCAGGTACCGGACTGGGTACCCGGATGGAAACAGGCGGTTCCAGTATGTCCCTGTACTTGGACACCATCAACACAGAGATGAAATAAACGATGGCGAGCGAGAGAAACTGCGCCTGCTTGGTCTCCTCCTGCAAAACACGTACATGTAGATATTCATTGAGCAAGCAGTGTACGCTTTATGCCTGTATGAAGGTTCGTACCACGTCTCTATAAATCACCGCCCGCAAGCGGTTCACGTCCATGTCCTGCAGCAACTTTTCCGGGTCTTTCACGGGACTGCTCGATTGGCTCGACAAGTTGTCCGCAATGTTCTGAAACACGCCGCAATTATTGTTAGCAGATCGAACGGATTAACAACGGCTACGAAAATGTACCTTGGGTGAACTGTGTACGCCTCGAATGAAAGACTGCAGGTGCGAGGCCTTGTGAGATGGATTGTGGGTTGCCGTTTGTGCGATCGAGTGGTGCGGCCTGCTCCTCTCCTTGCACTCCAAGCAGTTGCGAACGGCACAAGTGCAAACCTGACACACGCACAGAACATGCTAAATACTCTCACAACAAAAACAATTATGTGCTACAATAGTATATTAAAGAACTAATGCTCCCACGGTTAAATTACAAATTTTATTTAGGAATTTAGGAGTTTTTTTGGAGAATTTTAGGAGAAAAAAGTATGCAAATGAATTTATTTAATTAAATATAAACAAAAATAAATATCCCTTCTTTTGTTCAAATAGGTTATATTGACTAGTTTTTTAGCCAAATCGCTCGACGAGTTTTTTTTTAATAAAATGAAAAGTGAGGTAAAATTACTACTTTTGTATATATCTACAAGTAGAAATTTCACCACACTTTTAATTTTATTTAAAAAAAAGCGTCGATAGATATGGCTAAAAAAGTAGGCCAAAGTTTAATGATGTTATATTTATATGTTGAACAAAAAAATTTAACAGTTTAGTTAATAACTAACAATAATTGCAATGTTATTGTTACTAAAAAATCTCATAATAGAAAAAATATAAAGTGCATGATACAGCAAAACATTCTTTAGATCGTTTACTACTTTAGCTTGTCATTTAAAAGAAAATTAAAAATCCTTTTGTTTGATATATAACACGGTATATTTTTGTCGAAAATTAACGAAATATGGCTAAAAATGACAATTTTGTAGAAGTCTAGAAGCTACTACATGGATTACATGTTTTGTTGTTTTTTAAGAAAAATGTAGGTTGTGATACCTATATCATTTTAAAAAGAATTTAATAAACTAGAACCCAAAAATATTTATTTTTTAAATTACTTTAAAAAAAAAAATTTTTTAGCACAACTACCTTAGTTAAACGCAGTTAAGTTGGCCTACTTATATTTAATTTTTAGGAGTTTTAGGAGATTGATGGCAATTTTAGGAGTTTTTAAGATTTAAGCCAAATTTAAGGAATTTTATGAATTTTAGGAGCCCTGCTAATGTCATTTTGTCGCACGAGGACAATTTATAAAACGAGCGACGAACGAGCGAGTTTTGTAATGGACGAGTGCATTTATTTATTTACTTAAAAAAATTCCTAAAAGTAATTTTTCGAACGTGTTTTCCCGAAAAAGATTAGTAAAGGCGTTTTAGAGTTGGAATTTTTTTACTTATTATGAGTTAATTTAGACGCGCAGTGATTTAAACCAATAGCTACTGTCACTTCTAACTAACCTCACTTTCTATTTTTAATAATTATTATAATTCTAAGTTAAGCAAATAAAATTGTGCCTTGAAGAAAAACACGTATGAGAAGTGTCTTTTTGTGCTTCACTCAAACTTTGAGTTCAGCATAAAAAGTCGTATTTCTCAGCCTTATGATATAAACTTTTCTAGACACTTTTGTTATTAAACACTTGCTCGCAAGCTTTGCCAGTGCTTAATCAATATTCATGACTGAAATGGCGTTCATCAAACTTGATAGAAATGTATTCAACCTCAATTTTTATCTGCATCTTTTGATAGTTTTACAGAATTACACCATTTTTATTATACTAAATAACCAAAAAATTATAATTAGGTATTCGACAATATTGGACAGCAATTTTACATCGTTACACGCGTTATAAGTATTTACACAGTGTTTTACAGTTTTATGTAATAAACCTGCCATGCAGTGACATATGTACAGAAATGTATAAAATAGGGTTAAAATAATTACCAGTCTTAGGCACTGCCTCAAAATGCCTCCGCTCGACATATTTTTCTCTGCCTCCAGCTCGCCGAAATTGAGAGAACTCGCGAAAATCAAAACGTCCGCCATGTTGACCAGTCTCTGCAGAAAACTCACGGCCACCTCGATGGGCATACCCTGCGTCGGCTCTATCACGTCCAGTTCGCTCTGGAAAAGTCGAAAAATCCATTTCGATTAAACGTAGGCTTTCTCAAATGAACACACATACGTTTGGCGATGTTGCCGAGGCCAGGAGCGGCAACAGTCCCCCGCAAGCGATGATCAGATTGTCGGCGAGCTGCGATATCAAATGCACGGTGTTGACGACGAAGATCGCGTTCTCGCTGCTGTTGACGAAATCCAGCACCGACTTGGTGCTGTGGCTCCTCCACACCTGGATGTCCGTTTCCAAGGAGAACAGCACGTCGGAGAGCAGGCGCTGGTGGATGTAGGACCACTTGAACTCCGGGATGCGGAACGGCGGTCTAGTCGGCCCCGGACTGAACATCGGTCTTTGCTGCCCTTGGCCCGCCTGGCCGCCCTGACTGGCGCCGTTCTTGCAGAATTTCGGTTCTAAAAACAGCATTAAAATTACCAATACACCTACAGTGTGTTCTTAAATGATAGTTGTCATTCTATTTATATTATTCTTTGTTTTGAAGGTAAAATTATTATTATAAATTATTTGTGAAACGTCAGGAGTACAAATATAGAAAGTAGATAGAATAGAACAAATGTTTAGGTTAGTTTATTACACGATTTGTCTCCCATCAAAATTTTTAACAGATTTTAATAGTAAAAAAACGTACCGTTTCACGAAATCACGTCATTTAAAGGTGAATTTATGGTCCATTAAAATAAGAAATAAAAATAAAAGTTAAAGGTTTATAATTGCTAACATCACTTTATACTCACGAAAATAATAAATAAAAATAAAAGTTGGCAATTTTCAACTTAAGATTCTTATTCTGCGTATTTTTGTGCGCAAATGATTTATTTTCGTCATCAGCTGACTGGTTTTTGTTTCGCGCGGAAAATTCGCAAATACTTTTGTGCAATAGTTAATTCTTAATTGTTGTGTTGTTTAATTACTGCAATAATTGGTGTTAAATAATAAATCGGCAGTAAAGTTCTACTTTACTGCCGATTTCGGATAAAATAATTTTTTGTCAATCTTAAGTCTATTTTTAGTTAATCAAGCACTAACATTAGTTGTTTGAACGGCCATTTTGTTGAAATATTCATCGATGTTAGGATATTGCAGTTGGTGACCGGTAACTTACGTGACATTTGCAACATAAAGCCTGCATTTTAGGAAAAAATTAATAGATTAGGTTTGTCATAATTTAAGTTCCCATTTCCTTAAATTGCTACATGCTTATTACACTAAAAAAAACCTTGAGCGAGAATTAGTTTTCACAAAAATAAGTGGATACAGCATCGGAACAAGTTATATGAGAATTGACTCAATATTAGAAATTGTTAAATATCTCTGAAATTATTAAATTAAGGTATAGGGAATACTTACATCAATCAAAATGTGTTTTAATTTTCTATTGGATAATACATGTTATTAACGTTTCAAGTTAGCCTAATTTGCCCTGGGGTTTCTTGGATAATTTTTTGAAAAATGTTAAACAATTGACATTGAATCTTTTAAACAATGTTTTAAGATTACAAAAATTCCACCCCCATTTCCGCAAACCTATTAGCAAAAAAGTTATAGACTATTTTTGATTGACGCGCATTTGTGAAATTTTAACGAAAACAATTCACAGCAACAATAACTCGAAAACTATTCACTTTAGGTAAATAATTTTAAAATGTAGCTTTAATGGTTGTCCATCCAGTGAATATATATATTTTTTAACTATACAGTCTAGCTGTTATCGTGGATAACAATTTATTGGATCGCACTTAAAACAAAATGACGTGATTTGAAAAAACGCCGAGACACGGGTATCATTTTTTTAAGTCTATTTTCAAAATCTACTGGAATTTTTCATGGGAGGGAAAAAAATCAAATCTTGCTTGAGACAATTGTTTCTAGCATTTAGGAACACCTTGCATTAATAACATAATGAAACAAAAGCAAAAAACGAAACAAACAGTTCATGCCACACACTAGACGCAACACTACGGTTGGGTGGTTTACCGAAAAGGTCGGCGTCGACCTGGGTGGAAGTGGAGGCGCTACGCGGTCTTTTCTGCGGCGATGAGCCCGCCCCCACAACCTTATTGCCGTCCACGTCTACGACGACGAAATCACCCTGTTGAATTTCCGTGCGATCTAATGGAAGACTTACTCGCCGTTTAATCTCGACCACCGGCGGCGACACTTTCGCCACGTCTGAGATACACAACATTTTTTTAACAACGCTTGATAAAGTAACACTAAAACCTAGCACAAATTTTTGCTACTTACCGAATGGGGTAGTTACATTTTTTCTGACCTATACTTTTTATGGTTTTATTCAAGGCGTTTTGTAATTTTAAACATTTCTGTGAAATTGGAATTTCAATTGAGTTTACCGTTTTCGAGATATTTACAAAAAAAATCTCCCAATTACGTCACTAGGCTATTGACAACGTTGCCAGCTTTTTCTATGGTTGCCAGTGTGTTTAGTTTAAGATTCTTACGATAGATGGCGCCACGTTATAATATTTTAGTTTCAAAACCACTTGATCTATAATTTTAGTTGAGAAGAAGAAGAAGACTTGATTTTTTGACGTTTCTTTTTTTCGGGTTATGTTTTTTTTAAATTTAAATTATTGAAAATCAATGTTATGTTATTTGTAATTGATATTAGATAAGTGATTTATTAATAACGGACTCCAAAGCAGAGGAATCTTGTGGAATGGTTGGTTACATTGAACATTGGAGCTTTTAAACAAATAAAGTAAGTACCTATAATTATAATCATATTTTGTCGTAAATGCATTTCATTAGTATAATGCCTAGTTCTTTATATTCTTTTAGATATATCTTGGACTCTAAAATATCAAACAGTAATATGATACCTCATAATAAGGAAGATAGGTACTTAATGAATTTGGTGACCATCTGTTTCTCTACACAGAAGATATATTTTATTATATTATTTTAATCAAAATGTCTATTTGTAGACCCTGCACTATCTTTACCTACTATGTACGTTATTGCAGCAATATTTAAACCAGAATTGTCGAAAAGTACAAAAATGTACTCTAGAGCGTAGTATCTTCGAACAGTCCAAAAGTTTGTCATAGATTTTTTTAATCTTATAAAAGGTTTTGATGCTCATCATCAGGGATGCAAGTTTTATAAAAACTATACACAAATATCATAAATACCATTGTTAATATTTACTGTTATTTTTTGTAAATTTATTTAATTCATTTTTAGCTTTAGTTTGCCACTTTTTTCTATGAAATATATTAAACTCTGCTTTAGACAGTTATTAGGTACCTATTTATTACATTTTATTAGGTTTCACACGGTGTTTCAATGTGTAAACCTATCAATAAAACTTTTAATTTCAGAATTTTCTTTAACCTCCTCTTCTTCTTCTTTCACTCAACTGACAGTGACAGTATTTGTACATAACCTCTTCGGGTATTTTCTGACATAACCGAATGAAATCATTAACAAGACAACTTGACAACAGGGTAATTTTCAACCAATAGAAATCTTAGAATGTTGGTCACATGGCGAGGTTTGTGACGTCATAAAAATTTATATTTTTTGTAAATATCTCGAAAACGGTAAACTCAATTGAAATTCCGATTTCACAGAAATGTTTAATATTACAAAACGCCTTGAATAAAACCATAAAAAGTATAGGTCAGAAAAAATTTAACTACCCCATTAAGTAAACTTTAAAGTTTACTTAAATCGGAATTGGCCCAAAAATGTTGCTAGGTTTCTGTATAGACACGGACAACTTACCATTATCGTTTTCCTGTAAATTATGTTCGACGACGTCAGGGACGACGGCAACGTTAGTTTCGCTCGTAGTATTAAAATTAAGGGGATCACAGATACCGGAAATGGTGGGGATTATTTTTTCTTTGTTGATTTCCGAAGGCACGTCTTCCTCCTCCTTTTCGTCTGCTTCTCGCAGACTTTTCGGATCGCTAGACTCACTTTCTAGTTTATCTGTTTCTTCTTTACAAGTTTTTACAAGTTTTACTTCTTCTTCTTCGGACGGAACCACATCTACTACTTTGTTTGACACAGCACTTTTATCATTATCATTTAAAATTGGCACATCGTTTAGTTTTTTATTAATATCACCGTTTTGCGAACCGTCGCCCTGTCCCACCTCTTCACTACTTAAATTATTTACACCTGTATTTTCCTCTTCATCTTTTTCTTCTGCTGTTTCTTCAGCGACTCTTACTGCACTTTCTTCTTCATCCTTTCTGTCTCCAACATCTTCTTCCGTTGGTGTAAGGTATCTAAAATATAGAAGAATGTTTGGTAAGCATTATTTATTTATTTATTTATCAAATATACCTTTCCGAAACATCGCTATCAACAACGATTTCCTTCTCTGGACTACTAAATTCTTTATTTTCGACTTCCAGTTCCAAGGTCTCGGCATTATCCTGATTTGTATCATGCGTATTGAGTTTACTTTTTAATTCGACACAGTTGGTAACGATTTCGTCCAAAATTTCATCGATAATCTCGATTTTCTCCGAGTCCACGTTCTTTTCCGGGCTGCTTAGACTGGAACTGCTATCTAAATGGATGCCGTTGCAAACGGGCGACTCGGGAATGTTGTCTGAAAACAGAACGTTAGAATTGGAACGAGCAATGACAATATTCCAGGGCTCCCACGGCAAAATTACAAATTTTATTTAGGAATTTAGGAGGTTTTTTTGTAAAATTTTAGGAGAAATAAAGTATGGAAATGGATTTCTTTAATTAAATAAAAACAACTCTTTACCAACTACTTCAAAAAAAAGAAAAAAATGAATACTTATTTTGTAAAAATAAGTTATATTGACTAGTTTTTTAGCCCAATCGCTCGACGAAAAATTACTACTTTTGTGTATATCTGAGGTACATATATATACAAGTATAAATTTCACCACACTTTTAATTTTATTTAAAAAAAAGCGTCGATAGATTTGTTTTAAAAACTATGCCAAAATCATATGATGTTATATTTATATTTTAAGAAAAAATATGTTAACCGTTTAGTTAATAACTAACAGTAATTAAATCGGTAAGATTAAGAATAGTACAAGTCCAAAAGTAAAATGTTTGATAAAATATTTCAAAAAATCAGTTTTATAGTTCTAAATGCATTTTTGTTAGACTATTTTATGAAATATAATATTCATATTCTGTAAAATAATTTTTATCTTCTCACAAAAATGTATTTTAAACTTTAAAATTGATTTTAGAAAATAAATTGTCAAAATTAAATTTTTGGACTTGTACTGTTCTTATTCTCACCGATTCAATTGTAATGTGTATCTTAATACTTAAAAATCTCATAACAAAATATGAAGTATGCAAAATACAGCAAAACATTTTTTAGATTGTTTACTATTTTAGCTGTCATTTAAAAGAAATTTAAAAATCCTTTTTTTTGATATACACGTTTGTATAACACGGTATATTTTTGACTAAAAAACGAAACATCGTTGTTGTTTTTTAAGAAAAATTTTGGTTATATCATTTTAAAAAGAGTTTAATAGAATAGAACCTAAAAATATATATTTTTAAATTACTTTTTGAAACAGATTTTTTTTAGCACTACCTAACTTAATTAAACGCAAGTCAGGTTGGAATATTTAAATTTAATTTGTAGGATTTTAGGAGTTTTAGGAGATTGATTGCCATTTTAGGAGAATTTTAGGAGTTTTCAAGATTTAAGTAAAATTTTAGGAATTTTATGACTTTTAGGAGGTGTGGGAGCCCTGATATTCGATTACCTTCTTCGTTAATTTGCGACTTGATGGGCGAATCCTGGGAGAAGGGCGATTCCTTGCCGATCTTGACGTCGCTGTACAAATCGCTGGTCCTGGAATCCAAGGAGACCGCTTCGCTGTCCTCGTGCTTCGCGATGTACGAGACCGGGCTGCTTTCCGACAGCGTCGAGTTGTAGTCGCAGCTGCACACCTGCTCGGACTTGTCGTTCTCGTTCAGTTCGATCTCGTGGTGGCTGCCGTGCCACCGCTCGTCGTCCGGGTTGCAGCCGTTCGCCAGGTTCGGGTGGTTTTGCCGCTCCCAACCGGAAATCGTCGATATCGGATGCTGCTGCCTGACCAACGGGTCCGTTATGTTGTCCGCCCTCTGCCGGTCGTAGTGCTCGTACATTTGAGCAAATTGCAGCTTGAACTCTTCATATGACACCTACAATATACGGTAGATTGTTTTTTTTTTGCAAAAAGAAACTACACGCTCAAAATTTCTCAAGTGTGACACTTAAAAATTGATGGTCTCATTTTTCATCGGTTTTCAATCGGTTTAGGGGTAAAGACAACTTTCCTAAAATATTTTTGCAAAAAATCGATTTTTTACAATACTTATTAATAATTAATATTTGAATAAAAACAACACTGTTTAAGTTGCAAAAAATCGATTTTTTACAATACTTATTAATAATTAATATTTGAATAAAAACAACACTGTTTAAGTTTCACTATTTTATTTATGTTTTTTAAATGCTTAGAAGAAGCTACTGTGTATAGGGTTGGGAAAATTTCACTTTTTGCTTGTACTTGAAATTTCACTTGAAATTTTTATGACATTTATGAAATTCATTAAAATTTCCTAAATTTCTGAAATTTCATGAAATTTATTGAAACTTTCAACAAATTTCAATCACTTTAAATTTATTGAAACTTTCAACAAATTTCAATCACTTTAATAAGTAAGCCCACTCGGGGCTCGGGCCCATGACAAATTGCCTCTCTTACCTCCTACCCCTCTGTTGGCCCCTGACCACCAATAATATAAATAGTAAATACCTATGTTTGCCACAAATTTCTTGAGATTTCCTTTTAAAATATAACGCGATATAACGAGATTGTGCTACTTTCATTGTTTTATATTTATATATATTATTTTTATATATTTTACTGAAATTTTACGAAAATTGAAGAAACTTCATCAAAATTTTATGAGCCAAAGGCATTTTTTATCCGTTTTCCGATGCAATTATAGCAAAAGTAAAATTTTAAATTAATCATGACTTTAAAAAAAAATGTTAAGTCTGATTTAATTTACAAATTAAATTGATAACTGAATTAAATTATTTAAATTAATTTATGCATATAAGTAACAATAATTACTTATAGTGTATTCAAATCCAAGCCGAACTAAACAAAAATGCCCAGACGCTTCATAACTCGTTCTTATTGGTCGATTCGGAATGTGTTGTAAATTATTATTAAAGGTCCCAGGGGAGGCCACATGTGAAATTTATGCGAAATTTTCAGTAAATTGCGAAACTTTCAATGAAATTTTTGTTTCACAGGCAATGTTGAAATTTTCAGATTGAAAATTTCATTTAAAATTTTTAAAAATTTCACTTTTCCAACTAAATGAAATATTTCAAGTTTGAAACTTTCATTTGAAAATTTCAACTGTCAAGCATTTAAAAAACATAAATAAAATAGTGAAACTTTAAAACAGTGTTGTTTTTATTCATATATTAATAATATGGAGTTTCATCAAGTAAAGGTCGAAACAATCAACAACTTATTAATAATTATAATTACATTTTTTGTGGATTCAAAAATTGATTTTTTTACATTTTATCTGATTTTACAAACCCTTACGAAAATTTTAACGAAAAAAAAAGTTATTATTTTGTAATAGGTCAAAAGTTATAAATGTTTTTGTGACCGCATTTATAACTTTGACCTATTACAAAATTTTTTTTTTCACTAAAATTTTCTTAAGGGATTGTAAAATCAGATAAAATGTGAAAAAATTTCCTCGCAGGCAAAGAAGTTTTATTCATTTTCAATTGTTTAAAAAAAGAACAATTTTTTTATCGTATAGTATATTTTTCAACGAAAATTTTGATATAAAAAATGTTAAGTTTTGATGAACCGTTCGGGAGTAATCAATTTTTGAAAAAAACATATACCTATGTATTTATAAATACTTTATGAAGTCATCAAAATTTAAAATTTTAAGAAAAATTATTTTGATTTTTTCCTTTAATATTTTACAAATTTTAATTGTTTTTGGAACCTGAGAAATAAAATAAGTGGAAAACACATTATAAATATAAATATTATTTAATTATAAAATCATTAATTAATCTTGACATTTTCGTATCTCTTAAAATATTAATTTTAGGGATTCAACTTTTTGTGGAAAACTAAATTTCCTACAAAAAATGTATTTACTTTTGCACTTTAAAAGTATTCGCTAAAATTTGGAATTATATTTTACCGCTAAATTAAATTTGTTTTCTTTGCGAAAAAGCGGCCAAAATGCCATAACTATGCTTGATTGGAATATTAAAAGAAATTTAAAGAACATAAAATGTGAAAAAACATTTGAAATAAACGATATAAATAAAAAAAAACAAAAAAACGGTACTCTATATCTCTTATTTCCATGTTTAAATATTTAAATGAGCTTTTGTTTAGTATTTTAATTTTACAGGGATCAATTTGAATGGTAAAGAAGTGGTTTAGTAAATTTTTTGACCCGCCCTCGTATTATGATGGTGGAAACTCACCTTAGAATGCACTATGGCCAAAGTATCGACCCATACCCTCCACCCTCCATATTCATACTTGATTGCATGATGGAGGAGCATCCTGAACAGTGAGTAAACCATATCGGACAATTTCTGTTCGTCGCCATTCTTCGGATGGATATAAGCCATGGAAATGAGCCATTCCTGCCACACGGACATTTGCAGCACGGTGCGCCTGTTCTCCCTGTTGTTGTTGCACAGCAACGTCATGTCGGAGAGGAACAACTTCTTCACCTCGAGCAGTTGCTCCGTTTGTTTGGATTGTCTGATCAGAGTGGCGACCACTTTTAAAATCATCGGATTTTCCAGCCGGAAGTGAGATTCCGGTTCCGGATGTCTGGTGTAGAGAATCTGCTGGCTGATGTGCTCCGTCATTATTTCGTAGAGCACGTTGTAAGTCGGCAGCGACAGAGATTCCTCGTTGAGCAAGAGTCTCTCCGCCAGGAGCGTGTAAAGATTGTGGGGACTCATGACGTCGTATTTGCGCTTGTGAGTGCTCCTGCTCAAAAAGAATCCCAGCAACTTGAGCGCCTGAAGCCGTATCAGTTGACTTTCGGACGCTAGCAGCTTGAAGATTGTGCGGACCCCTGAGCAGAACAAAAAGTAAAAATCTTATCGAGTGTAAGAGAGAATGATCGAGGGAAACGTACCTTGCTTGGCATCGAAAGCAGGCACCATCGAGCTCGGATGTTCGGACATGAGCGAAATGAGCATCTGAAGGACGTCGTGCAGATTCTCGTCCTCGTGGATCGTCGTCAAATAATTCAGTATGCTCTGAAGCTCGTCGTCTTTTACCCCGTTCCCGACCATTATTAGCTGCTTCAAGAAAAGCAATATGTACGACCTGATGGCGAGAACATCCTTTTGGGCGGGCCGGGGGCCATCTAAATAACACAAAAAAAAACATTAAAAACCCTGCAACATTGCCTTATGTGTGGGTATATCTTGCCCAATCCTTTCGGAGACAATCCGCTCTTGGCTCGGGGATTCGCGACCCAATAATAATACTTCAACGTATGCACTGTTTGCAGAACAGTGGACACTCTTCTCACGTTCGAGTAGATTTGAGTGTCGGATAGAAATTCCGCGGCCAAATACGAGTAGAGTCTAGATTGAACTGACGACGGCGTGTAGATCCACAGCGCGGGGTTAAAAAGCACGTGGTCCAGCAGCTGCCAGGTCAAAAACGTAAAGCAAAAAAACTACACTCAACCAAGTTCTCACTGTTCCCCGCACTTACCCATCGCATGACAATAATTATTATTATTATTATTATTACACAGGCTCATCGGATATTTGTAAACTTGTGTTTTTGTATTTGAAAGCAATTATTAATTGGGTTCATAGTGGATGGTTTAAATTTCAAATTTAAGCAGATTATTCGTAAATCAATTAAAACGAGGGCAAATCAATCATGCTTGGATAAGTATAGGGCAAAATTAATCGTGTTAATCGTATTTAATGGGTTTTTAAATTATTTAAAAAAATGCAAACAATAAGAATAACCGAAAAAATGGATTGGATAACTTACCTGTTTTAGGAGTAACTCACTGTTGACGCTGAGACACGTTACCAAGTATTTTGTGAGACTCAAAAATGAGCCGAGCACATCGGTGGTCAGGTGGTCTCTGGAGGACCTTTGCAACATGAAGGATATCACCAAGAATCCGCGGTTTTGAATCATATGTTGCTGTACCGTTTGCGATGTTTCGACTAATTCGCAAATAAAACCTAATAATTTTGAGCTAAAATAAAAGAAATTTAAATAATTATGTTAAATAACTTGTAAGGGGGCTCCTCACCATAAAGACGGATCTCTCTTTGAGTCTGATGAAGTGATCGATTCGTAAGGTAAGTCTAGTTGAGAGAAAAGTGGGAACAAAACTTGGATGCCTCCTATCGAGTTTAGCGTACTATGGATGGAATGCGTTATCACTGCTTTTACGTCCTGGGAAAAAATAACATTGGAGAAAACGCCGCAACCCAAATATATTCATTTGGTCGAGGAGGAGAGAAAGGAGCGAGGAATAATTGATGAGAGGTGGTTTATAAGGTGAGGGATACTTACTTGTAGCATTAGAGCGTGCGGGGTGTGCACGAAATAAGATATATTTCCCTTGGGGGCCGATTGGAGACAAAGTTGGCTGTCGGTGGCCACCGGATTGTACATAAACACTATCGCACTAGACAGTTTTCCGTCGTAGAGCACCTAAGAAAAACGCAAACTCGAAATATTAGCAATTATTTCTTAATTGTCCCTTAATTTCTTTCATGCCTATCTATGCATTAAAAAAATCAGATAACCAAACTAAACTCAATACAAACTCTATATACAGAGTGTTTCCATAATTTACTACGAAATTTAAATTGCACAATGGCGCAAGATAATGGCAATCAATCTTTTAATACGCCGCTAGAGGGAAGACATTTTTTATTACTTTTTGGGCAGACTTTTTTTAATTAATTTGTCGCATATTTATATTGGCAAAGTGGTAGTAATAATAATAATTAATTTGTCCCTTCTGTCCCTTCCTACTGTTGTCAAAATAAATATGAACTAATAAACTTATAGCACAAATTGTATTGTTTTCAGTGATATATTAAAAACCTTTCTTAGAATAAATAAATTTAATATTTAAACCAACAAAACCATAGTAACTTCAATAGTATCACAAAAATAAATTTTGACAAGGGGCAGTAAAGACTAAATTTGAACATTTACATACATTTAGAGATTTTTCAGCAACTTTTTAAGAACCAGCTTTTTTCTTTAACAAAAGCACCTTTTAAACAATAGAAAACTACCAATTTTCCACTTGCATTCTTTACTGACGCCATTTGCCACTCGTTCGTGTTGAGAGCTTTAATTTTAATAGAAATGAGTTTACTCTTTTATTTAAATTTATAAAAAAT
The DNA here is from genome assembly GCA_921294245.1 of Brassicogethes aeneus. Lineage (NCBI taxonomy): Eukaryota > Metazoa > Arthropoda > Insecta > Coleoptera > Nitidulidae > Brassicogethes > Brassicogethes aeneus. The sequence goes on from OV121138.1 coordinate 6,330,280, forward strand.
TAAGCTTCATAAGAATACTTTTGATGGCAATAATTACATTTTAACATATCTAGGTAAATTTGCCAATAAGTTACAATTACTTCATGTTAACTTCTATACTAGACTGGGCCAAAAAAAATCGACTATTTTCTTTTTTGGAAAGTATATTAAAAATATTGCCATACTTTTGATGGCAATAATTACATTTTAACATATCTAGGTAAATTTGCCAATAAGTTACAATTACTTCATGTTAACTTCTATACTAGACTGGGCCAAAAAAAATCGACTATTTTCTTTTTTGGAAAGTATATTAAAAATATTGTTTGGGGTGACAAAAAAAAATTATGGTGAAAGTTTGAGTCCATATTATTAATATTAAGAGGTCTATCATCGCAATTTTAGATTTTTTTTTTCCTGAGCGAGTTTTTGTCTCAGAACTCCCAAATCATTGAGTTTAACAAAATTGACTTAAGAATATTTTTTGAAGAAAATTGAATGCCCTACAAAAAAGGTTTTATTGGAATTTTCCGTCAGATGAACCCTTTTCTTACAATCATGCCTTAAAAATTGGTATAGTTTTACAATTTGATCTTTTAACTTTGGAATTTTGTAATTCAAGTAAAAATCAAATGCTCTACAAAAAAAGCCTTTTATCATTTTTGGCTAAATTCACCCCATCAAGTTATTCAAGGTTAAATTTGAAGTCAAAACGAAATTTTAACCTTGAATAACTTTTGATTGGGTGAATTTAGCCAAAAATGTTAAGAGGCTTTTTTTGTAAAGCATTTGATTTCCCATAAGAATATTTATCGGTTTTTTATGGGTACTGATTTTTACATGAATTACAAAATTCCAATTTAAAAGATCAAAATGTAAAACTATACCAATTTTTAAGGCATGATTTTAAGGAAACGGTTCATCTGACGGAAAATTTCACTTTAACCTTTTTTGTAAAGCATTTAATTTTCTTAAAAAAATATTTTCAAGTCAATTTTGTTAAACTCAATGATTTGGGAGTTCTGAGACAAAAACTTGCTGAGGAAAAAAAAATAAAATTGCGATGATAGACCTCTTAATAATAATATTATGGACTCAAACTTTCACAATAATTTATTTTTGTCACCCCAAACTATATTTTCGATATACTTAAAAAAAAATAGTTGATTTTTTTGGCCCAGTCTATTCTATACCATAAAAATAAATAAATAAAAATAAAAATGCCTGGTGAGTATTAAACCTTATAATTTCATAATTGAAACACCCTGTATATCATAAAAAATGTAGCAGCTTTTGTTAAGTGCCAGCAAAGATTACTCTCTCAACTACTAGGTAGTGAATTCGACCGAATAATTATCTCTACAAAGTACTTAAAGGTTTATTGAAATAGGCCGGTAGCATTCAAGTTTGGACCATTTGCTGGTTTGAAAACTAAGTTTCTGTGTCTCTGGAAAAGTAATTGGCAAAGTTTTGGCAACTTAAACATACATTAATAAAGTTACAAAAAGTGGCTGCTAATTCAATTTTTATTGACATTGTTTAATGCCTAGGAAGGGATATGCAAACTAATATGAAAGCTATTGTAAAACTTAAAACTAAGACTAAAAGTAAAAATAAAAAAACAAAAAAATGCTTACTGAACGTGCATCAGTCGTTGTCAATGCCATGCTAGTTTCATTACTTTCATTAGAATCACTCACCCTTTTGTGATTGTCTGGCAAATTAATGTTACACTCATTATCGAATCGAAATTGACTCTGAAACGGAAAAATTGACATAAATCCTCAAAACTTTTTTCTCGAGATCTCAAATTGAATTACATGCAAAAATAAAAGTTAAGACCTCGTGAGTTATCGTCGTTCGTAGTAAGTTTTCCACATTTCCAAAACTTTTATGTTTTGTTTCTTCTGCAGACTGTCTAAGGACACTTAAGACGCTCAACTTTATTTGTGATATTGAAAGCTTCGCAAGTCTGCTTTTAGTTAAATACAAATTTAATGATTCCCGGGAACAAAAGACTCCATGTAAATTAAATCAAAGGAGAAATCCGATTTGAAATACGCCCCCAACATGTTTATTAAAAAAGAAACATTCTTTGTCCCTTTGTATCGGGTCACTTTGAATTGATTAAGAGCTCTCTAGGCTATGCGACGAATTCTTTTGATTGATTAACTAATGTTTCAGCTTTAAACCCATTAATTTGCTAAGGTGAATTGTTGTGCCCCAGCTGGTCAGCTAATCACATTGTTTTAGTAGCAAAGTAAAAAAGTAAATCGTTTTTTTTTTAGAAAAGAGAAGTGGAATGGAGGAAAGAAAAATATATAAAAAACTTACCTTATAGCCTGGTCCGAGGCGGTGCATGGCGCAAATTTGATGAGTTGTTAGCGCCTCGCTGAACAAATAAATTGCGGACATTTGTCCGCAAAACACCCGTTCCTCGTCCAATTCCGGAGTCGCACCGATGTAACACTTGTCGAAAGGCTGCGAAAGAAAACCAACGGTAAAATTTATTTCGCGCTGATTACAAAAAAATCCCTTATAATTTCTGCTCGCCCCAATTTATTTTTAAAGACCGCATAAAAACCAAACTTGCTCTTATTTACGGCGCTGGAAAATCGTATTACGATTAACTTGTAGCGCAAAATTTCAATTATTGCTGTAAAGTGGCCAAAATTAATAAATTACTAAATGTATTAGAAATATTTTATGGTCGTATTTTTGATATATTGAAATATTAGTTGGAATTACAACAAGCTTTATAAAAATACTTACACTCAGAAAAATGTACATGCACTGATAATGAAACTAATTTTGTAAGCGATTAATAAAATATAATTTAACTTAAATTTAAAATTGTAATGGCTATAGAAAATGTACCACCTAAGGTACCTTTTTTATTAAATTTTCAGTGCCTTATTGGGTCAAAAACCTACGATTTGTCAAAGTAATGAGATTATTTTTATTTACATAATAAACTTTTTTTACTGTTAATAAAATTCTTGTTTACTATAATGAAGCAGCAATGTTGAGCTTTTATAAAAAAATGTTCATCCAACAAAGTAATAGTTGTTATCATATTGCAATAAGAAATATTTTATGTTTATATTAAATCTTTGTCGAACTTAAAATGTTTTTGTTAAATTTATAGTTGTGTGAATTTCGCTTACATAAAGTGCGCAGTTGTTAAAATAAAATTTGTTCATTTTACTATGGCATATTTGTCTTTTTTAAATTACTATCGTGTAATTCAAATTAATTTTATTTCAGTTAGAAAATCTTTGAAGAACAATAAAAAAAATATGTTATTGCTATAAAAAGACTTTTTTAATATTTACTATTGTTTTGCAATGATAACAAATTTTGTTTCCGTTAAAAAGAGGGGGAAAGGACCAGCGCTCTCCTTGGTGAACATAACTTAATAATACGCAGTCTGTGTTATAATCTTATTGATTTCACTTGTGCGAGTGAAGTGTGGTAAAATTTAGCATGATAAAAATATCAAAAAGATCAAAAAGAAAATTAAAATTTCGACGTTTTCTAAAAGAAATATTTAAGGTATATTCATTCTATAAACGAAGCAGACTTGTTGTTTAAAAAGTGAGTTCATAATTTTTTTTATTTTGTACATCATATAATATGAGTTATTTTTTTTGTTATAATAAATAATTTGTTTTAATGTCCTGCAATTATTTAAAAAAAAACTACACAATACCCAACAGTAGGTTGAAAATGTGACCAATGTTACAATGAAAATAGTTTATTGAATTAACAATTAATTTGTTGTTAAATTTACATAAATTTTATTAATATTAAAAAAAAGTTTTATTTTAAACGAAAAAGGATTTGTAAAATTTACAAAATTTCCATGAATAATACCATTAGGGTTTCATTAATACTACAAAACGTTTTTGTAAATTGTATAGAATTGTTTTTTTGGACAAATAATAATAACTATATTTATCAATGCCTTTCTGCATCTGGAAGAGTGTTATTTTTATAAACATAATGTAAATTTACTTTATAATTAATGCAAATGCTATTACTGAAAGCAGCGTTTGTTGATAAATAATTTTTATAAAAATGATCTTTTTGCCGTTGGAAAAAGCTTTAATTTTAATGTAAATTAAAATCTTACCAAAATGGTAAATTTAGAAAAATTAAGCTTTGAAAAGAAAAATACCATTGATGACAATAATTATGTTTTAAAATAAACTTGCCAATCTTAAATTGCAGAAAAAGGAACCGTTTTGTTTAGGAGATCTTACCTAAGATGCGAAAAATAGATTGTTAACTTTTATACCAAAAAATAACTTTAATATATTATATAACTATTGCCCTTATAGCTTAACTTAAATGAAAATTTCAACATATCGAATAAGTGCGACTAAGTGCGTACGTTTTAACTTGAGAAAGTAGGTAAAGGTAAAGAGCGGTAAAAGTTTTGAAATCCTTCTTGTTTTAGTTTAATATGTATAAGGGCACATCATTGACGTGAATATTAATGCGTAATTGTTTATCAAAGTCGCAATTAATTTCGCCATGAATGCTTAAATTAAATTTCATAATTACCATATTAATATTAACGAAATGTAAAACGAGGAAACTTTACTTGCTCCGTCTAATATTGAATTAAACATGGGGAAAATATGACATTGGCGGGATAAGGTGCCGGCGCCGGCGGCGGCGTATTCCCAGAATCCTTTTTATATGTAAATTCCAGATATGATGTCGTATAAGGATAGCTACTACTCTACTATTTGTCAAAACATGAAAAATCTATTATGATGTAAAACGTGGGTATCTACATTTGAATTCAAACAAAGAAATACGTTTATATATATATACTCTTTTAATATTTGGAAATAGGCAGATACTATTTTTCTTCTTCAGGATTTCTCTTTCTATGGCGATAAAAAAATGTAGATACCCACTTTGAACAAATAAAATAAAACTGCAAAAATGCAGTGAGAACACACTTACGTCGTTTGTCGAAACGAACCAGGCCATTTCGGTGCTGGAAGCAAGTTGCCCGTTCACCAGACATTTTATTTCGCTTTTCGTCCATCTATTGTAGATGTAAACCACGGCCAGCATGTACCACTGTAAAAATAAAACGAACAAAATTCAGGCAAACAAACATATCGTTGTAAATCACGGCGGAATTGCGAAACTTTTTTCATAAAACACGTTCAGTTAGCCAGACAATTAATTAACATCAGCCGATGTTTCGGAGATTTATTAATTAACTGCTATTAGCCTGTCAAAATAGAGAGAACCCTTTAATGAAAAGCATTAATTAGCCATCCAAAGTGGCAACGAAAATACAGGTTAATAATAAATTCAATCTTAATGTACTGAATTATCAATTAATTTTCCTCAATTATAAATACCCTAAGCAGAAAATTAAGGGAAAATCTCTCATTTTCTAAACAAGTCAGTATAAAATAAAACGTTAAAACGAAACATGACCGCGAGTCTCATACTTTCGTACTATTTTAATTAAATTTTTTCTCTTTCAAATAAATAAGCTTTATTCCATTCGTAAAGCCCTAATTTAATTTGAATTGCTATCAGTTTCGCAATAGTTCCTTTGGAATTTTTAATCTAATTTAAAACATTTCAAAATCAATTTAATCCATTTAATCACACAAAGTTCGGCGGGATTCGGCGTGAAGCTTAGGAATTATTTTATCTGCGTGTAATTAACTTACCTTTCGCGGCTGGAATTCATATTTAACGCAGTGCTGAAATCCTTTGCCTTTGATTTTCATCGACGTCAGCACCAGACAGTTGCCGACAAAGTGAGCCGTGTAACCGACACCTTTGCTCGTTTTGAAACTAAAAAAAAAGTTTCACTTCAATATGGTTAACATTTTTAAGACAGACATATCTAAACAAATACCCTATTAAAAATGCCCTATAGAACCCATATTGATCCAGATAAGGAAACTAATATGGAGTTATATGGTTCTATATGTCCTATATGGAACGACCTGGTTTACACTTTGGAATCTATATGGTTTAATATGGAATTTCATTTTAAAATGTACAACTTAGGGATTTTTATATGGATTTATCTGGTTTCTGTTTTATGTGTCTTTCCATATAGGTTTCCCTAGAATAAGAAATTCCATTTTAAAATGTATATACATTTAAACGAAAATTGCATATTAAACCATATATATTCCCCTATATGGGTAAATATGGATCTATATGGTAATAATGTTTTCATACCCAAACCATATTGGGCCAGATAGATCTCCAATATGGTTCAATCTGAACCTATATGGCAATCCATATTGAAATCACTTTTCTATATGGTTTTCCATGTGTGGAATTCTATCTGGTTCAATAGTGCAATGCCTGTTTCAAATTCCTATATTGAACCAGATAGAACCATATAGATTTTTATTTTGTGTTTCTATATGGCATTTTTAATAGGGCAACACCAAAACAAAACACAAAGTGCTTAAAGTACTTTTCTCAGTTACACTTCGCTTCGTTGTTGAAAAGTACTTGAAGCACTTTGTGTTTTGTTTTGGTATTGGGAAATATTTCTCATATTTGTTTAACATATCACCATATATACCAACATATCTAGTTGACATTCTTTTAACAGTTATAGCCAACTTAAGTCTGGGTTATTTTCAAATTTTTTGGACATTTGCTGTCCCTCAACTTTAATATTTTATAAAAAATTGAGTTTAACTCCATTTGGAACTTTACTAAGCGAAATCAATTGGTTTAAGTGTTTTTAGCAACTATATATTAGCAAAATTGTAAAATTTTAAATTTAACCCTATCAAAAAAATTAAACTTTCCCCAACAGTACAGAAAAGTAGCTGTTCCACTTGCAATATTATTAAACTACTTAATGCTATTTAAACACCTTAGAGTAAAAATAATATCCTCCTTTTTTATATAGTTGAGAATATAATCCAAATATTAAAGAAAACCCCCATTTGTTGTAATAATTCAAAATACAAGTGGTTAAAATAGCCCATAAAGTTTGTCCCTTAATTTTGGTCCCCTAGGTCACATCTCCTGGGTCATAGCTAGGGTTTTGAAGTGTCCGAAAAATTGGGGAAAAAACTGTTTTTTCCGTTTTTTTCCAGGCCTTGGAAAAATTGTCTTTTTTAGGAAAAAATGATTTTTTTTTTAATATACACATTTGAAAAAAGTGGCATCAACAAGTTAACATTTATTACAAAAAAAATAAAACTAAACATTAAATTAAATTTAAAAAAATAAACTTAAACGTGAAATATACTGTCTGTTGGGTTTTTTTGTTGCAAAAAGGAGTCCATTAAAAATATGTAACTATAAAATAATGAATGATTTATAGAGTTAAATTACAAAATTATAATTTTATAAATCGAAGTGTTAAATAAAAGTTATGTTAATACAGCACCGAATAGTTTTTTTTGCGGCCCGGTAGAATATTCTTACTGAATTAAAAAAAAATCATAATTTTATATGATTATAATCAGCGTCGGAAATTCACTTTTTTCTCGATATCAGTCTACGGATACTATCCGTAAAAATATGGAAATTTTCAAAAAAATTAACATTTGCATTTTTTCGTATTAACCTTTGAATAAAATTTGAAAAATTATAAAGTCAATTTTTCTGCAAATTTCCCAATTTTTCCGTTTTTTTCCGAAAAAGAACCGGTTTTTTTCCGCCGGCTCAGTTTTTCCGGAAATTTTAAAACCCTAGTCATGGCTTTTATAAAAAATGACCTTTTGAATTGAGCGCACATTTTTGGTGCTGCCCCCTTGCGGCAATGTATTTGGTAACGGATTTTAGTAGGAAATGGTGTTTTAAACTATCTTGAAGCCACAACACGTTTTTTTGTATTTTTTATACCAGCGTGGCAAAACTGTGCATTCTCCTGTGTCACAGTAATAAAATGTAGTAAAGGTACCAGTTGGACTTTGTTTGATTCTCAAAAGTAATTATCCTATCAACCAATTTATCAATTATCTTTAAAACAGTAAAGATGTTATGTTCTAAAAACATATATTTTTCCCCTGGGTCACACGTCTCCTGGATCACATATTGTGTGACCCAGGGGAAAGTTATGTGACCCAGGGGACAATTCCAAAGAAATAAATTATAACATTTTTTGAAATAATAATAAACTTATTGGAAAGTTTTAAAAACATTTTTTTTCGACCTTCCACCTTTTCTGTTTCTGACAGTAAGTAGCCAATTTAAAATAATGTCCCCCACCTTTTTAATAGTCATTTTCCTAGTCAATGTATTTTGACTTAAAGAAGCTGGACATTTTTTTTTGGTAGTTCAACGAGACAATGTTTATCTTGACTTTTTATTATTATTTTATTAATATTACTAATAACTAAAACTTTTTATTAATTTATTGCTCGTTAAATTGTACAAGCTGGTCCCAGATAAAAAATCGAGAAAAAATGTTTTTAATACGCATTAAAAGAAAATTTTTTAAGCTCACTTTTTTAATGGACATTTTTTAAATACAGAAAATATATTAAATATACTTATGTATGTAAGTAAGAAAGTTGAGAAATAAAACATAGTTTTTGCTTTTACTTAGTTTTGTACTCATTTTTTTTTATAAATAATTAATTTATGATCTTTTTTTAAACAAATCCTAGTGTAAATAAAACCTTAAAAGAATTATTAACAATAAAAAAATATATTTTCATAATGATTAAGCATTTTAAATAAGTTTTTTAATATGCTAGTAAATTTGTGACCCAGGGGACCATTTTTTTCTTTTTCCTTTTTTAAGGGCTTATTTAAAAAACTGCCCACTTTTAGGTGTTATATAACACCCCTCAATAAACACCAATTTGGAAAAAAAAAACAGGTTTGTAGATTAAGATATTCAAGATTACCAGTATAAATAGGGCTTTTCCCGTTCGATGTTTACGGAGTTGATCGGATCGAGTCTGAACCACGTGGTGAAGGTGAATCCGTTTTCGTAGGGCCACTTGGCCAGGGGCGGCAACACGACGGCCTAAAAGCAATTCATTTTAATCAGTTTAATTGTGTTTGCGTTTTTTAGGTCAATAATGGATAGAAGGAGAGTGGATGGGATTTATAGAGCACTTGATAGTCGTCGTCGAAGAAAAAAAAAGAATAAAGGACGATAAACACTCACGTTGTGTTTACATCGCAAATTAGTGCGCAGAAGAAACAAACAGAGAGAGGACAAAGAAAAACTTTCAGACTCTACTTTAAGCTGCAGCGAAATCTTTTAAAGTCGCTCTCTTCTCTACGTCGCGACGCTTGGTTCTTTTTTTCTCGGATAAAAGGACTCGCATGCTGCGAGACGAACTATTTTCCTTGCCACTTGTTTCCGCACACAAAAATACCATCGAGTTTTCAGAATTCCTAAGAAAGTATCTACACGGTTATTGGGTAGGTAAAGTAAAGTTGTAAAGGAGTTTGTCGGCCGATAAGCACAATCTATCACTTGAGTTGCAAATAAATCCACGAATTACGGGCCAAAGTTACTTCGGGAAAGACGGGGGCTGGTTACGGATTTAACTTATCTGGGAAACGAAGGTCGCTTATCTGATAAATAATTCCAGGCAAATGACTAAAACGACTTGCCTGATAGGCTCCCCGCGTACAGAGATTTAACTCGCAAATCTTATTTAAGTAAATCTAATTAGTTATACTTGGACAATGTTCTATATAAATTTCTAATCTATACGCTAAAGAAGTATCGCTAGTAGCTGTCAAACGCTTATGTTACAAACGAGTGTTTTTGAGAATAAAGCCGGAAAATGATAAAAAATATTGGAAAGAAAACCGTGGCTCGATTTGTTGTGTTGAGAGGAAATCCTGGGTTGAGTGGGTTTTCCAATTAACAGTGTTAATCTGAATAAAGAAATAAATTGCATACAGTCTCTGTAAATATAAATTTTACCTATTAGATACATGTGAAAAGGGTTAACATTTCAATAAAAATTCATTCAGTAAAAATCGTCAAACAAATAAGTCGTCTAAATTTAAGCAGCATTTAGCATTATTAAAAGCGTTGATTAAGAAAGTCTCCACTCAACGGTAAAATACCATTATATTATTTATTATATATAATAGACTGGGCCAAAAAAATTGACTATTTTTTTTTTTGAAAAATATATCGAGAATGTCATTCAGAATGACAAAAAAAATATTTCGTGAAAATTTGAGCCCTTAATATTAATTTTAAGAGGTCTATCATCACTATTTTTTATTTTTAGTCATAATTTGATGTTTTACGTTAGAACTGTCAAAATAATAAAGTGAAAAAAATTCCTTTTCACTTATTTTTATAAAAAATTAAATTCTCTACAAAAAAGGTCTGATTGAAAATTTTCGCCAGACGAGCCGTTTCCGAGTAATTGAGCTTAATAAATCGATGTGTTTTTTCGATTTGCCCTTTTTACTTTGAAATTTTGTAACTAATGAATCAATGAATATTTAAAAAAGCTCACATCGGATTCTTAAAGTAAATTTAATGTTCTACAAAAAAGGTCTCTTAACATTTTTGCCTAAATTTAATTTTTCAAAAGTTATTCACGATTAAAATCGAAGAAAAACTTAAAATTTCAATTTTTTCTTCGTGAATAACTTTTGAAGAATTAAATTTAGGCAAAAATGTTCCGAGACCTTTTTTGTAGAACATTAAATTTCCTTTAAGAATCCGACGTGAGCTTTTTTAAATATTCATTGATTCATTAGTTACAAAATTTCAAAGTAAAAAGGGCAAATCGAAAAAACACATCGATTTATTAAGCTCAATTACACGGAAACGGCTCGTCTGGCGAAAATTTTCAATCAGACCTTTTTTGTAGAGAATTTAATTTTTTATAAAAATAAGTGACAAGGAATTTTTTTCACTTTATTGTTTTGACAGTTCCAACGTAAAACATCATATTATGACTAAAAATCAAAAATAGCGATGATAGACCTCTTAAAATTAATATTGAGGGCTCAAATTTTCACGAAATTTTTTTTTTGTCATTCTGAATGACATTCTCGATATATTTTTCAAAAAAAAAAAATAGTCAATTTTTTTGGCCCAGTCTAATATATAATATTATGTTGCCATGAATTCGTAGGTATATTTTTTTGTTTAAAATGCAGTTGTCGGCGTTTTTTATAGAACTCAAAAATAAAAATGGTTAATTTTAAGGTTATGTTTGTGCAAAAATTATTTTTTACTAATTTCTTAAAAATGTCCAAACTTAAATATAAATTATGTTAGGTAAAGTTATCATTAGTTAATTCTGCACCAACAAATGTACTTACCAAATTGGATCCTTTGGCAAAACATGAAAATGCAACGATTTAGTTCTTGAATTTTATTTACAATTAAAAACACAATAATTAACCATGATCACTTTGATAAAATTCACACACTAACGTAACTATATAAGCATTTAAGCGTTGAGTTTCTTAATCAATGATATAAGGAATCAATCGAGTACTAAAAAAGTTTTTTAATTTTTTTTTTGCAACGTAAAACACAAATAACGTGCGCGATTTAGCTGTGCAATTGAACAAAATTTGTCGAGTAACTCTTCTGCCTTCCTCTCTTTTGTAAAAAAAAACTACCTATTTATTTAAAAATTATAATCTGTGCTTTAAATGTATTGTTGAAAATTCTTAAATTCAAGCAATGCATTCGAAGTCCACCAGATACTTCTTTAGCGTATTTACTGTGGGTGCTAGAAAACCATAGGAAAAAACTTCATACATAAGTTTAGCTAGAATTGCTGGTTTCGGCTTCGGCTCGAATAAACGTTGATTGATCAAAATAAATTTATTCAGTGTAGGTAGTATAGGCAAACGAATAACGCTATTTATCGCCAATCATTAATGATATGTATGTAAATTCGTTAGATATTGCTAATTAGTAAACGCTGAAAATGTAATACCCACATCGTCATTGATTTAATGCAAAACATGAAACTAAAAATAAAACAGACAAATGTTTGCAACCTTTGTCCGACGTATTTATGATTAAATTAAAGAGTTTTAATGAAGTTCCCGATTCTTAAATAAACTCAAAGGGAGACGAGTCTTTGTTTCGTTTTGAAAAATAAACTCTAACAGATTTGAATGACAAAAAAACCTTAAGTGAATATTCCTTTCGCATTATAAAAATTTCCATTTTCCAACAAATATGAATAGCAGTAGTATTTGATGTATAACTTTGATGTAGTAATGAAAACAATTCTATTTGTAGCCCGGTCCACTTGAAAATATTCCAGTCACGTATTTGTTGCCTTGCGTTCTTTAATTTCAGAAAAAGTACAGGTTCCTAGGTGCCCTATATTTTTCTTCATTCTACGCCGCTGAATTGTTCATGAAGTTTTAAAAATTCGTGTTCGTCATCTGAAAGTCGACGCGACATTTCAACTGTAAGTGTGTAAAGGTCGATACCTGAAAAGTACAGCAAAGAAATGTTTTCCAATTAAATTTTTATGGAGTGTGAAGCAAGTGTCGCGCTTCGTCGTCATTTGGGTAAATAAAGAGATTTAGCTGGGAAAAGGAAAGAAAGAAATAAAAAAATAACTGCACAGTAGATATCTGAATCGTAAAAAAGGCAAACAAACACAGTCGAAAAAGTAAGCAGGAAAATCCGAGCCATAAAGAGTGGAGAGAAGAAAGTATAATCGCAGGATTAAAATAAAACTCACTGACAAATAAAAGAGGACTCTTTATTTGAGTCAACAAACAACATTTTTAGAAATTGTTAGGTATTTTACGACACTTAATGAAAAGAAGCAGACATTTTAAGGAGAGGATGGGGGGGTGATGTTTATTTGACCTGTTTGGAAACGTAAGTGCACGAAGGAATGGAAATTAAAAGTACACGAGGAAGTGTGGAAAGGAAGTAGGTAAATGTGGGGCGAAAAAAAAGTGAACTCACCGATCCTTTTCTGCCCGGGAAGCTGAAGAAAACATCCGGCCCGGTTCTCTGGGGCATCTGACGGAGCACGTTCAGCAGTTTGGCCGAGTGACGGGGCTAAAATTTATCAACACACAAATTACACAGGTGAGGAAAAAATCGGTCTACTTTTCGACCTAACATTACTTATTTTTGCTTGCTTTAAAATTTTAAAAATCTGAAACTTTCGGAGTACCTTTCGAAGAGTCAAAAAGTAACAAATAAAATTAAATATAAAAACGGCTCAGGTTAAAAATTAATTAAAAAATATGAAAGTTTGGAAGTTCCTTTAGAATGGTAAAAAAGTAAGAAAAAACCTTGTTTAAAAAAAAAGATATGATTTTTTCACACTTTTGTAGGATTTTTGTGTTTTTTTTTTAGTGGTCGAGGCTCAGGTTAAAAATTAATTTAAAAATCTGAAACTTTAGGAGTACCGTAAACACGGGTGGCTTTAGCTCACTTTTAAACTTAATCTTAACATTTTTGTAGTTTTAACAATCATAAACATTAAATATTGTATACCAAAATTTGAGTCTAATAATCTTACATAGGGCTGAGTTTCAAAAATAAAAATTAAAAACTAGGTGTGCAAAGTTACCCCCTGGTTGCGGGTTACTTTGTCTCACAGTGTATTTTCCGTATAAAATTAACTAAATATTTTATTTTATTCTTATTAGACATATGTTAGCAGCGACATATAGCAATTGCAAGGGATTACTGATAAAAACAATAAAAAATCGACCTGTAGTTAACCAAGAATCATCATTCCAAAGAATTGCGCATAATATAGAAATTGAAACGCGTGTATTTTTAAGAGTGTTGCACTAATGCAATATATACAACTTTAAAGTGTAATAAATCCCATTTATTTTTTTAAAAGACTGTTTTTCCTGTAATATAAACTCAATATAATCGCTCAATTGATAGGTTTAGACCAACAAATTATAAATGTTAATTTTATCGAGCGCGATTTTTTTTTTAAAGGGCTAAAGTCACCCGCGGGGTGCAAAGTCACCAGTGTTTACGGTACCTTCAGGGTAAAAATCTAAGAAAACACCTCGTTTGAAAAAAAAATTATGATTATTTCACAATTTCGTAGGATTTTTTGTGTTTTCTTTTTAAAAAGTGGTTAAGGCTCAGGTTGAAAATTAATTAAAAAATCTGAATCTTTGGGAGTACCTTAAGAAGAGTCAAAAAGTAAGAAAAAACCTCGTTTGAAATGATTTTTTCCCACTTTTTTTAGTATTTTTTTCAATTTCAAGTGGTCGGGGCTCAGGTTAAAAATTAATTTAAAAATCTGAAACCCCAGGAGGATCTTTAGAAGAGTCAAAAAGTAAAAAACACTACGTTTGAAAAATTTTTTTTTGGTTTTTTGGATTTTTTAATTTTTGTATAATAGCATTACAAAAATTCAGGGCTCTACTTTTTTGTACAAACTTCAAATAATAGTTATTTATGTATCAAGGCAGTAAAGTCGTATTTTTATCACGAATGTGGAAATTAATTAACCACGTGAGTGATAAAAATGACTTTAATGCCGAGGTGCATATTAAATTTTATCCGAAATCACATTTAATAATACTTATAATTAATATAGATGATTAAATCAAATGTCATTTGATGATCAAATCATTTGAATGTAGGAAATGTCTACGTATACTGTTTGTTGCGACCGTTATTATATATTTGCCCGCCAGGGCGATTTTTTAATCTAATTAATAAAATTAACTTATTATTTTTATTAAACAACATTTTATGAAAGGGTCCAATCGACCTCCGCGACGGTTTTTTTAAATATTATTAAGTAGCTGCTGAGGAGCAGTAGACACATCTTAAAATGTATAATGGGTTGCATACAATACTCGTATTAAATCGGCAGTAAAGTTCTACCATTTTGCTGCAAAGTAACCAACAACTTTTCCTAGGTAATTTGATTACGCTGAATCCAAAAATGGCGATTATTTTGCTCAATTAGTTGAGTCAACTTGTTTTCGCCTTATTGCAATTAAAATGAAGAAAAGTTATAATCCTGTTTTTAAGTTATTAAATCATGTTTTTAACGAAATAAAATCGTTTTTAGCTATAATTTGACAATTTGGAAAAATTAAAAAAGCTGTTACACAAACAATTTTGTCTATGATTTTATTTAATATTAATTTAATAACATGATTTATAAAGGAAAAAACTTATCCTTGGTTAAAGCATTCGATTAAATAAAATAAATAATATTTATCTTTAAACCTGACCTGATAAACGAAAAAGCTTTGGAAACACAATTTAGGTGCTTCAACCCTGTATTAATATTTTACTTATTAACATTATTACAGGGTTTTGCAGGCCTTAGCATCAACGTTAAGCGTATTCCCTTGGGGCCTCCCAAGCAATCATTTTACAGTTTTGACGAAAAACCGCCACACCACTTAAAACAACAAATATTCTATTTATCTTGCTAAACTCAAACATTTTTCAACAATACAAATCTGTGCCGTTAGAAGGAAGTTTAGCGCTTCGCACAAAATAAATATGTATTTAAATGTGCTAGGGCTTTCAAGCTTAACTGAATAAATAATGTTTATAAATTTTAGAAATTTTTCCATACGAAATAATGCCAAAAAGTTAAATTTAAATTAAATAGAAATTAAGGTGTGGCTAATTTAAACTTCACTCATTTCGTTGAGTTTTGCAGTCCAAAAGTTAAGATAAGAGATATTTACATATTTTAATTCGACCTTAATTTCTTTTATATGCAAATAAAGAAAGAAAGGGAATTGGGTGAATTATTTTTGAAATTTATTCATCTTCTTTTGTCCCTCAGCATTGGTACAAATTATGTTATAAAACAATTTGCATTATTTATGCTTATTTTACTTGTAAAGGAACAACAAAATGCCGCCAAAAGCTATTTAAGCATAACACTTTTTATATAGGCCACTTTTCATATTTTTAACTTTACTTAAATAAAAATATCTTCGGTACTAGTAGATACTAGTAGGATTGCAATTTTTCTGATACTAAATTAAAGGTAAATAAATTCTCTATTATTAATATACACTCACAGGCAAAATAATCGATCCACATAAATTTTCGATGAATTTCAATCGCAAATAACTTTTTTATTTGATGTCGGATTTAAACGAATATTAAAGAATATAGTAGATAAATTAATGGACAATCGCTCACATTTTAAAAAATTAGTAAAAAAAGACGTACGTTTATAATATACAGGTTTAAACAAAAAGATGTTTTTTACCATAAGTTTGAGACACTCTGTAGAGTGGCAAAACCGTATATTGTTCTAAATTAAGTTTTATTTATCAAGTCACATCTATTCTTAAGAGTTTTGTTTTTGGTTCCCCTCAATATATTTATTTTTGTGGAAAATATTGATTTTTTAAAAAAACATTGCAATTTCCAATATTTTTCTGTATGAAGAACTAAGGTTGCTATGATCCATCCATAGCCTATAAAGGATGACAGTGACAGTTTTGTTGAATCATCCCATACTTGAACATGTCATACAGGGCTTTCAAAAGCTATCAAATTGTTTTTTTGCAAATTAATGTTTAAATTTTGAGGTGTCTTCTTTCTTTAAAAAATGGATATATCTCCGACTGATGTTGCCAGAGCCATTAATTTAATTCAGGATGGACCTTCACAGTATTACGTGGCAAGTGTTTTAAACGTCACAAGAAGTAAAGTATAAAGGGCAACATCAATCGGAGACATTTTTAAAAGTAAGAAGACACCTCCAAATTAACACATCAAATTACAAAAAAAAATTTAATACCTTTTGAAAGCTGTATATCACATGTCCAAGTATGGGATGATTCAACAAAACTGCTATTGTCATCATCCATAGGCTATGGATGGACCATAGCAACCTTAGTTCTTCATACAGGAAAATATTGGAAATTGCAATGTTTTTTAAAAAAAATCCATATCTTCCACAAAAATAAATATATCAAGGTAAACCAAAAACAAAACTGTTAAAAATAGATGTGACTTGATAATTAAAACTTAATTTAGAACAATATACGGTTTAGCCACTCTACAGAGTGTCTTAAACTTATTGTAAAAAACATCTTTTTGTTTAAACCTGTATATTATAAACGTACGTGTATTTTTTAGTAATTTTTAAAATGTGAGCAATTCTCCAATAATGTATCTACAATATTCTTTAATATTTGTTTAAATCCGAAATCAAATAAAAAAGTTATTTGCGATTGAAATTCATCGAAAATTTGTGTGGATCGATTATTTTGCCTGTGAGTGTATTTAACATTTTCCTACCAGATTATCGGTTCACTAGGTATTTATGGCCAATTTAGCTTCATTATTAGCAAATTTGCAAAAAAAAAATATTATTATTATTATCTTACCCATTTTCCGTTGATGGCTTTCATTGCCCCGAAAAGCAGTTTAAGTTCCTTAACGGTAATGCTATAGCTAGCCAGAACACCAAGCATTTCGATAAGAAGATCTGAAAAGTGAAGAACTTGTTTTATTTACTCAAACAAACTCGATTTAAACTGGAAAAGTTCCACACTAATGAAGACTGAATCTTTTTGAATTAGGCACCGCAGAGAAATTTAATAATTAAATATTGTATTAACAGAAAAAGTTCAAAGGCTCCTGTGGAAAGCTTTCAAGCAAAGCCGATATAATTATTTGAGGACGACTTGAAATTAATTATTCGTTAAATCGCTTTTCGGTTTAATTAAATTTCGAAAAGTATTTTTACATCGGCTAGATTAACTTGACATTTTGTTGAATCGCTGGCAGAATAAAAGTAGGTTGTTTGTAAAGTTGGGCAAAGAGAAGAAACAATACACTTACCGGCTACAAGAACGTCTGCGTTCCTTAATCTTTTTAATACGTGTTCTATGAGCCCGACGTCTGTACACGCTTGCAGATTCCTGACGCTCTTCCGCAGGATCGCTATAAACACGCTCCATATTTCGGCCTGAAACAAAAAAAATAAATTGCTTCATTTTAACGGCACTAGCGTTGTTACGTTGACGAAAATTTAATATCGAGACCCGTTTTTAGTATTAACCCATTTAACTTTTTTATATACTTTGTAATTTCACTTTAAATTTCGCTTTAAATTTTCGACGAATTTACCTTGTTATTAAGGAAATACTTTATTTAGTTTAATAATACATTTGGATTTCATAAATTGCTCAGTAAACATGGGTAAAGTAGACAGTTATCGGACACTTTATAGTTATTGGACAATTAACATTAATACTATAAAAAAGTTCAATAAATAGTTACCTTAAAATCAAATCATTAGATGACGCTGTATACAATTATAATTATTATATATAACTATCTCAGTCGGTAATAATATAAAACTACTTTATTTTGGGTCCAATATAGGACAAAAAAAATCGCACGTTACTTTGGTGGTAAGATTTTCGTTTTTTTGTTAAGAGCATTACAATAAAAAATATTTCTAAAAAGTGTACAGATCTGTGTGTGGTATAAATGTGTTCTTCATGGTCACTTTAATGCGTTTTAATTTTAATTCAGAAACCAAACAGTAAAATGGCTAGTGTCCAATTACTGGTTGGTAAAAAATATAAATTTCTATTATTAGACATTTCCAATACCATACTCTATTTGTATCCCGGACATTTACCAGCCAATTCTTAGGTAAAATTGTCCCCTGAATCCGAAAAGACCATCAAAAACTATAAAAGTTAAGCAGTTTTTGAGATATAGTCAATTCCATATTATATGTAAAATTGATTATACTTCAAAAACTGTTCTACTTTTATAACTTTTGACGACATTTTTGGATTCAGCGAATATTATTTTATAGGAATTGACTGCTAAATTTCCAGGATAGAAATTGCTGTTGGTGAGAATTATTAGTGGCTGCTTTTTCGCTATGACATTTTTGACTAATTCATTTTTAGAGAGTAAGCAATATATTGATTTCTTCGTCACAGGACATCTTGCAGAATAACGGTGATTTAAATACAGTGCATGATAGAGAACATAAAAAACTAATGGCAACAAAATTAATAAATTCGGAAAATACTTTTAACATAGATACCACCAAAAAGATATATATAAATCATCCTGTTCCGGCCTAAACATTATAAATGCTTCACAAACTATAAATCCACACTTGCTATTTGCAACAAACTATTTCAGAAGTCAGACCAAGAAATTAGTAGTTATCTTCAGAATCCAGAAAAGGGATATATATGAATTATATATTTACAAAAACGAAATAAAAAAAAATACCTAAAACAGTAATTAAAAATATTTAACTCTTTATGTTATTTGATGTAAAATTGTTATGTTTATATAAAAATTGTATGTCCAATAACTATGGTCCATGTGTCCAATTACTATATAAAATGTCCAATTATGTTATTAAAAATTCAAATATTCTTATTTTTAAGTAAACGTAAATAAAGTTTAAACAAACAAACTATCCTTTTTATATATTTATAAAATCTTTAAACAATTTTTAAATAAATAATATTCCTTAAGGGTCCAATAACTATGTGGTTTACCCTATGTTCTTTCGAATATATGAAAAATCAGAAAAAAGTTACTACCAAGATTAATACAAAATTTTGCATAAAAAACTAATAAATTCCTATACCAGAATGGAAAATGTTTCATCATTGTTCTTATTTGTTTGATATAATTTAATGCATAAATACTTTATACAAAATAGAACGGTCATTTTAAATGAATTTTGATAAAAACTTTTAATTAAATTGCTGAAAAGCGTTGAAAATAGTTGAACATTTCTGTGAATCGGCAGATTAAAAGTTAATAAATTAAAAATTCCGAACTAATTAAACTTTGGTGTTGTTTTAAAGTGCCCATCAAACAAATCAATTTTCAAAAATTAATTTTCCATAGTAAAAAGTCCCGGAGCATTCGCCATTTTTGCAACTCGGATTTAATTAATCCTAAAAAGTTACAGGTAGGTACTAAATATGTTTATTATTTAATACAAATTTTGCTGTTTACGTAAAATTAACAATGAAGTTCGCAAATTTAATCGTTAAAACGAGTTCAATACAAAAATAAATAAACAAACAAACGCAGACACACTGCTACTGACATATTATACTGCACACACATAAGCAAAACATTGTGTAACGACATTAAAACAAATTTTGCTCAACGAAATTAATTCAAATAAATATTAAATGCAAAGTTTCAGATGTCACTAACAATTGAAATAAATAGAATATACTCGTAGTAGATTGCTAATCCAATAAAGTGATGGAAAGTGATCGAAGTTGCGAAAATTCACAGATGCTTGATGAATATATTCATGAAATTGATTCGGTGCATTCTGTTAACAAGCTGTTTGATGGAATTTTGAGAGTTTCTATTTACTTCGCAGTTTGTTTCTTCGAAAATGAAACGTTTAATCAACAGACGGAAGTTTCGGATTCCTTCGAACAAATTTACCATTTATTATAAAATACCTACGCAACTTTTTTGTTCAAATACTTTTCCCGCTGCCTGCAAAAATAAAATATATAGGCTCCGGGCGATAATATAACGTCGTATCGATGAAAACCAGTTGTTCAAACACCGGTTGTATTTTATGTTTCGCTTGGTTTAAATATGAATATTATTGGCGTGTCATAAATCAGGGTTTGTGATATGCATAAACATGTACGAGTGGTTAGTACAAGCAGGCAGCAGCGTTGGAAAGTAAACAGACGGAACGCTACGAATCATGTGAAAATGGATTCATTTAATTTGCTTTGTGCAACACTCATACAATACTGGAAATGTTATGCCTTCAACAGACACCCATTCCAGCAAACTTTAATTAAGCGTTAATTGTCAGTATACCTGATGCGATTACTATTTAATGTTCGATAACGCGGTCGATTAAAAACGATTAAAAAGTTGTTTGAACAAAATTTGTATAATAATAATGACAAAGTTATTAAACAATCAATTGAGCTAATGCTTTATGATTTATGATTGGCAGCATGTCGAACGAGTGGTGGCGCTCACAATAGAGAGGCTGCTGTGCGGCATTAACGTGTGACACCCGCCACACGTGTCCACACGTCAACATGACGACCTTTCAATTAAGTTTCCGTGTTTTGCATGTTTTTGACGTTCGCTCCACGCCCGACGAACAAACGGCACTGGACGCGCAAATTAATTTCATTTTTTGACGCCTTAGAATTCAATTCAATTCGAAAAAGCTTTGATCAAAACGTAGCATGTGAGAGAATAATTCATCATGCAAAAATTCGTAAGAAAAGAAGCAATTAATTTAATAAAAACTGTATGGATTTAATAGTATATTATGTATTAAGTTTTATAAACGACATTTTAGTTAAGAGTGTCTTATTGCTTTAAAGTTTAATTTTATTTAAACTGTATTAAACTGAATATTGATTCAAGAATTGACATTGTTTCTTTTATTGGAGTTAAAGTTTTCAGTCAAATACTTGGAAATTAAGGTAAACATTCAATTTTCTTAGTTTCTTTAAGAAACTTTCTTGACCCATTACTGGTAATATTCATAAGAAAAAATTGAACCTACACCTCTCACCAATTCAAATACCGAGTCGGTATTACCGACCGACGGCTGTTTCGACCTATATTGGGTCTCATCAGAGTCGGGCAACTTGGTGTAGTGGAACACACTCAAAACAAAGGACTCCCCGAGCTTATATGCTAGGTTGGTAAGTCAACAGAGGCGAGATGTAAGAACATCAGGTGATCCACACCGTCTAACGACGTGGCCTTTGCCGCAATCGGTACATACTATGCAACCGAGACTGCACACAGCAATTGTATCACAGATACTAATATGGCCTAAAGGATGTTCTTACATCTCGCCTCTGTTGGCTTACCAACCCAGCATATAAGTTCAGGGAGTCCTTTGTTTTGAGTGTGTTCCACTACACCAAGTTGCCCGACACTAAAGAGACCCAATATAGGTCGAAACAGCTGTCTGTCGGTATTTGAAGTTGGTGGACCGCACTCACAACAAAAAACTTTGGCGAGGTGTAGGTTCAATTTTTTACTTGGAAATTAGTTATTCAATATTGTAAAATGCTTAATTCAACATAAACATGTTTTCGTTTGAATCAACAGTTTCTTTTTCTCAGTGCACTTTTTCGCAATTTATAATAAAGGCATTGTTGTCAACTTCAGCCCGTGACTAAAACGCCATAAAGTCACAGCCTATGTAGGAGTAGATAAAATAAAATACTTGTTGGTAGCAAAACAAAATTTAATAATGGGTGTGTATAAGATTGTGAAGTGAGATGGAGGGTGAGAAAAGTGGGTGCGACAGACGACAGGGTTGTGTGAGGAGACAATTTAGCGCTAAACTGCTTAATTTTAATGGAAGTGCTTCTCGATAATCTGTTCATCAAGTGCCGGCGCGGCGTCAATACTCTCTCTCTCAGGACGTGCCGTTGTTTTAATGTAACCACTTAGCAGCAAATTGGACCGTGCAAAGTGTCGCTTTCCACACACATGCCACCAAAGGCTCTGGCTTTACTTTCTCGACCGATTTTTTCGCCTTCTGGTCACTCTTAATCGCTTCACCCCAGCATCGTAATTATTTGCGAGACAAATGTTGAAATGTGCACAGCGCGGCAGTCCCTACGTATTTTTCCGGACGGATATTTATATGGAAATGCGCTCTGACAAAATAAACGAAGACATCACTCGGCCGGTCTGTCGATCCGTGTTTTCCGAGCAAATATTTATTCTGTCCAAGTGGGGAAAACATCAATTTTCGAGGATATACGCTTTAAAGGGTCATCTACTGTTACCAACGAGGTTTTTATTTGAGTGCCGAACGTTATTACCTACTTCCTCGCTCGCTCGCAAAATATAATTTCGTTGCCTTCTCAAATTTCATAACGGCCAAATTGAGTTTTCCGTCTGATTCGATAAATCTGCGCTAAATTAAACCCTACTCCACGAAATGACAACAAGATATCGACAATGTATTTTAAGAGCATCGAGTTCGATCGGATTTTATTTTAAATCTACTTTACCATAAATACAATTTTACGGCGGCATATAAAGTTAAATGAATTTAAAATTTATAAAACTTGTTATGACATGGTCGAAAGGAGACATCCTATACTGCCCTACTATGGAGAAAGGCAGTAACTACAAAAAAAATCTAAATGCGTTTTCTTGTGCTATGATAAAGCTATGGACATTTTGTATCTTAATTCAACAAAGAAATGCAGTAAACTATCTTATAAGTTAAATAAGACAGTTAAATACCTACTGCTTTTTATAAAAATGTAGTTTATGCTAATTTCCCACAAATTTTTTGTTTAGCAGTTACTGCCTTTCTCCATAGTTGGGCAGTATAGGAATAATTAAAAAAGGACAACTTTGGTAATATGTTAAACAAATATTGGAAATATTCCCCAAAACCAAAACAAAAACTTTTCGCCAACGATGCATCTTCAAAAGCGAAGTGCACTAAATATAAAAGCTAAATCTACCATATTTATACAAATTGCTATAATGTATGTGGGTTATTTTTAAATTTCTTGTACATTTGCTGTCCCTCAACTAATATTTTATAAGAAATTGAGTTTAAAGCCATTTGGAACTTTACTAAGCGAAATCAATTGGTTTAAGTGTTTTTAACAACAATATATTAGCAAAATTGTAAAATTTTAACTGGCAATAATATTCACTACTCGCGGTGCTGTTCTGAGAGGTGATTTTTGGACTTTCTGTGAAACCTATTTTTTTATATTCTTGTTAATTAGGTCATAACTAAAATTTTAAGAGCAAAATAAAAAAAATTTGACGGTTTAAATTGTTTTAATTGGCTGTTTATTAAAAATATTATGCACTCTTTCAATTATCCAATTAAAACTAGGGATTTAATTTAAATATTTAATATTTGCATAACTAAAAAAAGGTTTTTACAATTTTTTTTATATATTTTACTGTTTTGTTGCAATAAACGTTTAAACTTTTAATCTAACCTTTGACGTATACATTTATGTTCCCTTAATTAATATATCCTTAAAGGTTGCCATGAAACTTAGATCTATTAAAAATTTATTTGACGTTTGAATTGTCATTTTCAGTATACGTATTCTATAATTTTTGTTTAGTTTTTTAAAGTGTTTTTTATAAACAAAAATGAAAAATTGTAGTAAAAGTTAAGAAGAAATTCATGAAATTTAACTAAGGACCGGTTTATTCATCTTTAGTAAAGTTTATCGGGCCGATAACTTTTATGTCTTGGCAATATCTAGTATCCAAAGAAATTATTCGTCAAATAAATCAAAAATGAATAAATCGGCCCTAAATAAAATGTGGCACCCTTAGAATTATTGTTTAATAAATGTATACTATACATTTAACCTTAAATTAAAACTTAAAACGTGTATTACAACAAAACAGTAAAAGATATAAAAAATGTATAGACCTTTTTTTAGGAAATTAACTAATCTTTAATCTGATTTAAAAAGTTATGATAATATTTAAATAAAATCGCAAGTTTTAATTGGAGAATTGAAAGTGTGCATACATATTTTTAATAAACATCCAATTAAAACAAAATTAACCGTCAAATTTTTTTTATTTTGCTCTTAAAATTTTAGTTATGACCTAATTAACAAGAATATAAAAAAAATTAGGTTTCACAGAAAGTCCAAAAATCACCTCTCAGAACAGCACCGTGTACTTAATGCTCAAACTCTCACAATAATTTTTTTTGTCGCCCCAAACCATATTTTCGATATACTTTCAAAAAAAAAATTGATTTTTTTGGCCCAGTCTAGTGTACAATTGCTAATTTTAACCCAGCTCACATTATGGTTCGGCCAAATCTGTTTTTATTGTTCTACCCTTTCAGAAGTTATACAACACATTTTAATTGCATTGTTATTAAAAATAAACGGTGATAAATAAGTGAAAAGGAATCGGCATAATTTGTTCTTTACATAACAAAAACAATGAATTGTATATATAGAAAATGAATTGCTTTTAATAATTGCATTTTGTGCAATGTGAATAATTCAAACAACGCGCTAATTAAAATGGTGTATTTAGTAATTAAGTTTATAATGGAGCTTTTTTCCAATTAAATTCAGAGCACATAACCAAATTTAATTAACAAAACCAAACGCACACTTATATGTTTACATAATTAACTCGTTGCAGTATAATTAGCCGAATGCCCTGTTGCCATCAATATTTTTTAATTAAATGCAATTCTTTGTGCGATTGCAAGGTATTGCAGGTACGTTTTTAAAAGGCTGCATTATTGATATTAATGGAAAATGAGGACAAATTAAACCGAAAAAAAAATAAGAGAAAACCCAGCAGAGGCCTGATAAATTTCAATTAAGTTTTCGCTCGCTGACAGTTCTCAATATAAATCCACTTTTACTTTGTTTCGCGTTATTTTTTGTCAATGAAAAAGAGCCGGGGATCTATTTTTTCCGTTAGATTTATGTGGGGCAGGGGACCACAATTAATGTCACCTTCATCTTTATATACTTGAGAGAAAGAAACGGTCGTGTAATTTATTTCTGAGGCGCAGAAAAAGGTGATTCGAAATGTCAACGACAGACCAACTTTTCTACTCGTCGTCATCATCGACTACGTTTATTATTCTTTTCATAAACAGCGTACTTACGTACCACATCTTTATTTAAGGGGTTGCTTACTCGGTTAACCACATAGTTTATGAATATTGACGATATTTAAAAAAATGTAAAAGTGTAAAAGCCAATAGGTATATATAAATCAAGGGGCTTTTTTTGTGAAATATGTGGCATCCCGTAGTCGGGACATATTGTTGTTGTTGTTGTCATCGTCGTCCCCAGAGTGAGCTAGGGAGGTAGGAAAGCCGAACGGCCGGCCGCTTTACATAATATCGCTTCAGTAAATAACCGTTTCAGATTTATGCCCGTAAAGTTCGTTGCAAATAGCGGAAAATGCGAATTTCCAACGAGCTTTGTTTGTTCCAGGAAACTGTGACGTATGCATGTACGGCGGTAATCGATATATTCGTAAGTTGCAATCTACTATAATATATAAAGTGCTCTTTTATAAATATATATATTGGTGATTCTACAAAAGTTGGACAACTTGATGTCATTAGTCAATAGAGTAGGTATTTTGATATTTTTTGTAAATATTTTAGTATATAACAAAAGATCCAGGTTTTTTTAACTTGTCCACCCAATTTTAATGTATTTTTTCAAAAGCACGTTTGTAGAAAAACATAATAAATATTCAAAACATCAGTACCTTGGCGTGTCACAACTCCTGAATCAAATATTTGAGTGATTTTATTTTAAAATATATTCAATTTATTTTAAATTTTTCAATTTCACTACAATCTATAAAACATTAAATAATGTATTATTCATATTTTATCATAGATTCGAATAATAGCAATTTTTTAAAAATTGATAATCTTTGTAATCACTTTTACCCGTCAGTTCTGTGTTCAATGCTAAAATTCAAAATTCCTGCGAAATATTGAAGTTTAAACGTCAAGTCCTCGTTTTAACTCAAGTGTTGATAAAAAATTACCTACAGAGCCCGCCCTTTGCACGGCAATCATCTTGCAAACAATGCGAAGTTGTGCTGAATGCACGTATAGTTCCAGTCAAAATTGCGGTACTGTGGTGAGTAGTTATTTCTTACGTATATATATTTCATTGTAATTTATATAAGGCTATAAGTGATTTGTTGATAAGTAGCATCTACTAATAAAAAATATCAGTAAAATACTTAATTCCGAATTATAATCTCAAATTTGTATCCCATTCATAAGTACCGTGTCGTAAGTTCCATGTTCATGTTTCGGTTATCTTTTTTTCGCAAACATCAATTTAAATTCTGCTTGCTCAGAACTTATTTAGGTAATGTCATTATAAACTCATATAAATTTGGTATGGGTCCCATACCTAATAATTGAGATATCGGTATACCCAAAATCCACCAGCCGCCACTGATGTGTGGTATTATTTGATTTTAAGATATTGAATGTATAATATGCTCAAAGTTGCAATAAATCTTATATTTTCCAATAAATTATGCATTTAATTAGTACCCTGGTATACTCGTCACTTTCCTTGCATCCAAATTTAGAAAACACAGATATTTCAGAAACTGCTTGAAAAAGTGACTGGCCCGGTCTGGAACAGTATATTTATTATATTATCCATATACAGGGTGAGTCATTTAAATTGAACTTTAACTGAAATATCTCAGTTAGTGTGTAACGAAAAAATGTTTAAAATAAAAAAAATGTATTGCAGATTTGGATCATTCGACTAAAATTAGGTAGATTTTGTCTAAAACATTTTTTCATATTTGTAATAGATGGCGCTGTAATGAAAAAAATCAATTTGGTTCGATTTTTCTTTTGTATACCTACGATTCTCTAATAATTTTTAAATAATTTATATTTTAAATTTATTTATTTATTTCGTTTTAATATTCTGCTAACACTGCTCTGGGATATTCCCAAATCTCTAGATAATTCTCGTGTGCTTGCATGAGGATTAGCGGCCGTTGCTGCTAATACCTTAATTTCATTATTTCCACATGCGACTGTTGCTCGACGAACTTTTTCTTTCGGTTGAACACTCCTGTTTATAGTAAACTGCTTGACTTTACGGTGAAATGATGTACGTAATTTTTTCCGGAAAACGCTGGGCGTAGATATTAACAGCATAATCAAGATTCCTGCCTACTTCTCCATAAATCAAAATAATTTCTATTTTTTCTTCCACTGTTAAAAAATCCATTATGAATAACTGCTTAACAAAAGGAGGTCTTTTTGTTTGCAAATTAATTTTTGAACCAACTTGATTAGTTTCTTTATACCTCAATAATAATTATTATTTTTCTATATCACAATTAGGATTAAATTAATTAATTGATAAAATAATGTTTTTTTTACCTTAAATGAGGTATTTTTATTAAAAATAGTACAATAATCCTTTAAATTAAAGGATTTATTGCTGGCATGTAAAAAGTGACCATAGAGCGCAATTGATAATTATCACCGAACAAAATAATGTATAAAACTTAAACCAAAGGAAATTTCAATATTAGCTAAAAAATCGTGGATACTTAAAAAAATCAGATTTAATTTAATAAGAAAATTATTACCAAAAGTGATATTTTTATAGAAAAATTATTGCAGAATCGTATACAGAAGAAAAATCGAAGAAAATTGATTTTTTTTCATTACAGCGCCACCTATTACAAATATGAAAAAATGTTTTTGATAAAATCTACCTATTTTTAGTCGAATGATCCGAATCTGCAATAAAAAATAGGGTGTTCCATTGGAAATTTTAAGGAGTATGAAGACCAGTTTCGAATCATTTAATTTTTATTTTAAAAATTTTTTCCTAAAAAGCAGTTTTAAGTTAAATGACTCACCCTGTATATATATATATATATATATATATATATATAATAATAATATATAATTACCACATGCCTACTGTAAATTATACAAAAAAACGCCAATAACAAAAAAACGTGAATCCATGATTTAAATAGCTGTTTGACAGCAAAGCAGAGTTAGACTTTTTCAGTTGCGTTTGGAATATTTTCCCTTTAAAATGTATCGGAAAAATGTCCAATTCAAAAATATTCAATAGGTACATTAAATTTCCCACTACAGTACAGAGTATTGCCATCTTTAAGAGCATGGCAATGTGAAGATATTTTCATATACAACCTTGCAAAACTCAAAAAATTTACCAAGCTAAACTTTGATTTTTAGGATAATTACCAACACCCTTCAAATAATAATAATAACGAATGGGTGGAGATGAAGACGACGCTTAAGAGGTTAAAATATAATTGGCGATGTAAATTATATCGGATGACGGTATAAATCGGGACACAAGGTTGGCTGTTTGGCGCGTTATTGTGTTGTCAAATTAAATTTAATTAACACTCATGAATATGCAAATAATAAGAGTAAACTCGCGGCGGCGGTGGCGTCAAACTCGTGACACCATCGACGGCGGCGGCGGCGGCTAAATTAGAAAGATTGATGATACCTTGACTTTGAGACAAGGCGCACCGTAACTTTTTCAATTTCCAAGGAATTCGACTCACACCTCTGTTTGTTTGTTCTTGATCATAACACTTAGTGTCTAGTCAACAAATAAAAATAAAAATACGTATCATCAAGTTTTGAAAGGCAATTCCTAGGTAATATTATGAATTATAAACTACCGTCAAAACTTATAAGAAATTACTGTTAAATGTGGGATACAAATTGACTAGAATAGAAATGGCGGATGCGCCGGGATTAATGCAGTACGTTATATATTACAAAAAAAAATATTTCTAAAAAGTGTACTTATTAGTGTGTGGTATAAATGTGTTCCTCATGGTTTAAACAGTCGCTTTATAATGCGTATTAATTTTAATTCTGAAAACAAACAGAAAAATGGCCAGTGTCCAATTACTGGTTGGTAAAAAATGTAAATTTATATTAATGGATACCTATCCAATATCTATTTGTATCCCGGACATTTACCAGCCAATTCTTATGTAAAATTGTCCCCTGAATCCGAAAAGGCCGTAAAAAACTATAAAAGTTAAGCAGTTTTTGAAACATAGTCAATTCCATATTATATGTAAAATTTATTATATTTCAAAAACTGTTCTACTTTTATAACTTTTGACGACATTTTCGGATTCAGCGAATATTATTTTATAAGAATTGACTGCTAAATGTCCTGGATACAAATTGGTGTTGACGAGAATTATTAGTGACTGCTTTTTCGCTAATTCATTTCTAGAGAATAAGTAATTTGGTGATTTCTCCGTCACAGGACATTTTGCAGAATAACAGTGATTTAAATACAGATAGAGAACATAAAAAACTAATGGCAAGAAAATTAATATATTCGAAAAATACTTTAAACATACCACCCGAAAAAATATTAGATATATATAAATCATCCTGTTCCGGCCTAAACATTATAAATGCTTCACAAACTAGAGATACCACACTTAATGATATTTGCCACAAACTATTTCAGAATTCAGACCAAGGAATTGGTAGTTACCTTCAGATTCCAGAAAAGGGAAGAGGAATTCGAGAAAGAAATATATGAATTATATGATATTTACAAAAACGAAATAAAAAAAATTACTTAAAACAGCAATTTATATATTTAACAATTTAAGATATTTGATGTTAAGATTGTATGTCCAATAACTATGGTCCATGTGTCCAATTACTATATGAAATGTCCAATTACTATATTATTTTGCATGTTTTTAGAAAACATATTAAAAATTCAAATATTCCTATTTTGAAGTAAACGTAAATAAAGTTTAAACAAACAAACTATCCTTTTAATATATTTATAAGAAAAAAACTAAAATCTTTAAAACAACGGCATATATAAATTTTAAATAAATAATATTCCTTAAGTGTCCAATAACTATGTGGTATATAGCAGCGATTTGTGTAAAAATTTGTTTGATGGGATTTTCAAGTAAGAAATAAAATCATTGCACGTTATTTGTTAAAGTAGATGTTGATGGATTGATTTGGCCGTCCCGCGTTCTCAGCATTTTCAGATTGCGAATGCAAATTTCGCCCGAGGGAATCTTTTGACTACTTCGTTGCCGCCTCGCGATGTCCGACCGCATACCTTTTTCAAAAAAAGAATACGCGACACATTACTCGAAAGTCATTCAGCTCCCTTGCCACCAAGTTTTCATTATTAATATTCTTTCACCAACAACAGACATCGTCGCCTTCTTTTTTAAACAAAAAAATCAACGTTTTGACTGGCAACAATAGCTTTTGGCAGCAAAAAGGAAACGTTTTTAAAGAGAATGCGTTGTGCTTTGAAAGTCAAAGAATACGTGTTTTTGAAAATGGCAATAGACCCACTTTTATCGAGCAGAAATCCACTTCGTCCCTTTCTGCTTCAAAACGCGTCACGTGCCTTTGCGTTAAACGAATGCCTACGCTTACAGTCGTCCATTTATTTGCAATAGACATAAACACACTCGATAATGCGCATCCGTATTTTCTTCGCCTTCTTTTTCCCAGCACGCCTGTCACATTTAAAAGTCGCATTTTTCAACCGTAATAAAAATTGAAACGAGGGAAAATAATTAAATTAAATGTGGCGGCCGTGGCGGTGGCGGCGGCGGCAAAGGAGAAACCATAATTAATTCAAAAGCTAACTGACTTTATAATTCTATCAAAACAGTCGTATCGTTATCGCGCGGGATCAGTCATTAGCTAAATAAACGAAGATTCTTTACCAAGAGCTGAATAATAACACTTTTTCCCCCATTGTGCCTTTGCTGCATTTTAATTATTTTTTATTCGGGAAATTACTTAATTAATTTTAGAAAAGAAACTTACTTTTGCTGAAGTTTTAAATTGAAAATTAAGGCACTGTATTTTGGAAGCTATATCATTTTTATAATTTACTTACAATTACAAAAGTACTGTACACTGTTATAAAAATAAGATTTGTTAACATGAATTTGTAGTTGATTTTTTTTGTTAAATTTTTACAAAATTTTTTGTATACAACCTGGGTTTGTAATTATTTTAACGAAGAAAAATATTTTACCGAAAGTTTTGTAAAGGTAAAATGCAATTTTGTAAGCATTTTTTTAATTTCAAAGGTTACAGATTATTACACGTGATTTCAGGCAGTCAATCAAAACATTTCCAAGCACAACACACTTATCAACAAGTTGTGTCAGCGTCAACGGGTGTTTATAATATTTAACGGTGACAGGAGTGTTTATAATGTCTTTATTGGTTTTTAAATTAAAATTAGGCGATATAGTGAAGTTAAAGTAAATTAGTAGTACTGATAGTTAAATTGTACCAAATTTCTATATAATCTGATGATTTCAGAATGGTGTGTTATTTAATTTTGTGTATGATATTTTTGTGTTTATTTATGTAGGTATGTAAGTATGTTTTATTTAGAAAATTGTTTAATAAAGCAACATTTCTTATAACAAATTCTCTTTTTTAAAGTTCCGAAATTAACAACATGTTTTTGATACTGGGTCTACATAAAAGTTTGTAAAAAATACAAGAATTATGGTTGAAATTGACATGGAATTTTGTTATTAAATCTACAAAATATCTGTAATAATAAAAACTTTTTATTCAATTAGTTAACAGATTACAGTTGGTTGTAAACTTAACAAAAAGTTATGTGGACCTGGATTAACATAAAATCTTGTTATTATTTGGTTAAAATTAACAAATATTTTTTACTGTGTATCTTGTATAAAAAAGTGTAGCTAAATAAAAAATATAATAAAAAATCGAGCAAAAATGTACGCCGAATATTTGCTAAACAGATAACTTACAATGCCATAAAATCTCTTTCAATAAATAATATAATAAAAGGAGGTTTTACAGTTTGCTGGATGGCACCCCTTATTTAAAAAAAGCGTCTCGTCGCGCGCAAAGTGGAATAAGTTTTCTTTGAGGCCACGCTAAATATACATCGGTAACCGACAATGGCCTTTTCAATTTGGATAATTTCCCATGATGCCACAAGTTTCGTTTTGCCACCATTCGTTAACTCTGCGGTATTGCGAAACCATTTTGAAATATCCTTTGCCACTTGCAAGGCGTCGTTAAAATGGTACGCGCATACTTTAATTAAAATACAAATATTATTCGCATGACCTCTTCAAGATTATTTTGAACCTTCTTTATTTATTTTTTAACTAGACTTGTCGCATATTATAATACAAATGTTATGTTTATCATTGAGTTATTTTGATAAAACCTTTCTCGGACTATTATATATATAAAATTTACCATTTAAAAAGAACAAAACGTTTAATAGTATCTAACGTAAAAATAAATTGTTTAAGGTAAAAAAAGACTAAATATGGAATTTACTCATAATTTGAAAAATTTCAGCTATTTTTCAAAAACCAGCTTTTTTCTTTAACAAAGCCCTTCACATTTTTCATTGACGCTATTTGCCACTCTTCGTAGCACTACATTTAAAAATTAGGCACACAGAAAAAACGCTTTGATTAGTCCATAACAATGCTATTATTGATTGTTTTTCATTTCTTCTATAAAAGTTAAAGTTTATTCAATCAAATATGTTTGGAGCAATTGAGGGTAAGGGATTGATG
This sequence comes from Brassicogethes aeneus, assembly GCA_921294245.1. NCBI lineage: Eukaryota > Metazoa > Arthropoda > Insecta > Coleoptera > Nitidulidae > Brassicogethes > Brassicogethes aeneus. Next base: position 6,363,350 of record OV121138.1, read on the forward strand.
TTATTACAAATATTATATTCAGCCCATAACAAAATATTATCAAGTTAAAATTACTTGTTATAGAGTAAATGGCTCTTTAGATTTAAACCTAATGGAAATGTGTTGTTCCCTGAAAATTTTAGAAATGATTAAATTCAAAGTTTATCTGATCAAGTTAAAATTACCAATATTTAATTAAATATAAAATTGATTAATATTAAAAGTTATAATGCTTCAACCAAAAATTAAAAACAAATGAAATAGGAATAGTCATTGTTTCTTTTAATGTTTATGATTTTTATTCCAATGGAAACTAAGGTAAAGTAAGTTTTACTGTCTTACAGTGAATACCAATGTTTTCACTGTCCTGAAAAATACTTGTTATTTGCCCAATTATAATTCCCATTTTTTTCAATGCAGCCTATATTAAATTTAATGGTTGCTAAAATTCAGACAAACGCGCTAGGGCATCCCCTGCCACACCACACATCGGCAACCTGCAATGTGATCAACTGATTAATCGGTATTTCTGGTGACGCCGATTGATGTAAGTGTATGGGACCCATACACTTACATACTATGGGTTATTTCTGGTGTAGGTAGTGTTTAGTTGTTTGTTATATTTGCTAATTTCTTGGGGGTTGTACTTCCTAATCCCAAATTTTCAAGGTAAGTTGTACATGTTTTTTAATTGTATGTCCGCCATGCATTATCCAGTAATTTAATTACATAATTATATCTAAATAAAAAAAAGGTAAATGTGTACTCATATAAATATATACCATACCGGTGTCATGCCTTAAAATGGCTATTTTGCTTAAATGAACGAAGTTTTTATTTATTTATATCATGATATCCTTGCAGGGCGTCCTGAAAGTATATATTGCCTTAGGACTCTTAGCAATATTTAGGATTCGCCTCTAAATACATAAGATGAAATTTAGAATAACCATGTGCCATGGCAGACAGATCCTGCACATCCAGTACAGTAACTGTTGCTAGTGATGGGTCAGCAACTTTCTTAGAGCCTAATATCATCAACAGTTCTAGTGGGTTCCTAATAGTTCCTACAGAAAACAGAACAATTTCATTTTATGGATCGAAAAACCTGTGTACACAAGACTACCAGAAGCAGTTTCCAGAATTCATTTTATTTAAAGTTCATATTAATGTATTATATAACTAATATTTGCACAAGAATATACATATTTAAAGGAAATAGAGCTTTGATTGCATTTAATGTAGCCATTCATTAGAAACCATAACTTTATTTATGCCAATGATAGTTTTTCTTTAAGATTCATTGTGTCTTCAATTAAATAACAATTTAATTCAATAATGTCTTATGTTTTATCCAACTAACTTTTAATACGGATTTGTACGGAGCTGTAATTCAGGTATTGCAAATACAGTATACCATTGGCTCAATGGTTAACCCATTTACAATATAAAAGCTTTTTCTCTGTGCAGTAGGGAAGCCATTTTTTAAAATTTAAATATAGTATCATTTAGGGTCCGTAGTAGACACATAATTAGGCAGAAAACTTGCAAAAAAAATATTATTTATATATCATCTTTTGCAGTTAATTTTGTATCGATAAAGGAAAAGTTAAATGTTACTCTAAATGTAACATTAGGAAACTTTTCAAATACAACTTTTTAATTCCCGGGATTAAAAAGTTTTGCAGCATGTTATAATTTTATGACGGAGAAGAGCGGAAAAAATAATATTGAGATATCGAGTTGAACATCAAGGAAGTTGGCAGGAGTAATTATGGGCGAATATGCAAACTAAACAGGTATTAACACTAAGTAAGTTTAATAGGGGATTTAATTAAATTAACATTTCGGGTCAGCATTAGGGATCTGCTACCTACTGCCTCACTCAGTCCGAATCTACTGTTCAAATCCCCGATTGATTTTCATTAATGACTTTTCAAATAATTTACTGATAATAATGCTGAAGCTTTTTCAAATATTTATTACTTCCTTCCGTAATTAATTGGTTGATAAATACGATCCATTAGACCCTGATAATATTTTTTGTTCTTGTCCGAATTAACTAAAATGCATCTATGATTACGGTCATTATAATTTATTGTTAATTAATTTTAACAACATTGTTTTAATCGGTCGCTTGTAAATTGCAAATGTACTTCGTTTTACAGGATCCATTAATAAAATAATCATTAAATAAAAATATATATTACTTACAATGGCAATTTAATTATATATGCATATATAATTAAATTTCCATATTTACATGTAAATATGGAAATATTTTTTACTTCTCCCACCTTTAATACGACCATGTCTCCATGACACTAAGTGACCTTTTAAATACACATTGACAAGTTGTGGCTTTACGGCGTTTTAGTCTCGGGCTGAAGTTAGCAACAGGTTTTTAGTCAAGGGGCTGAAGTTAGTTTTAAGTTAGTTGACAGTTGTCAAATGTCATACAATCGTTAAAATGAAGTGCCTTTCTTGTAAAATAATACTAAATGTGAAAATTATTTTATTATCTCAATACAAAAATACAAAAGTATTAAATAGTTTCTCAACGCCAATATTTGAAAAGTTTATATGAACATTGTACTAACCTTTTAATTTTGCCGTCAGTAAACTATAACTTAAATTTGGGCACGGACTCCACTGTAAAGTGCTCATAAAACATTTTCTTTACTTTCACTGTAAAAAACTGTCCATTTTCAAGAAATACATTTCGATTCATAACCTTTATAATCTGTGTTAATAAAATAAAAAAATTTGACATATGACGGTGACACATAGATTCTCCTATTGTTTCATAGATGGCGCTCTATAAAAATATTTGATTTTAAGATAATAATAAGTATTTGTGGTATAAAAAACACTTTTCTATACACGAATTTAATTTAAATTAAATTCGTATATAAAATGGCGTTTATCAAACTTGATACATAATATACTATTATAGTATTAAATATTTTAGAATTTTTATTCGACCATTAAAAAACTCGCTCCTTCGTCGCTCGTTTTATAAATTGCCCGCGTGCGACAAAATGACGTCTTATGACATTAGCTCTTTAATATACTATTCCTTTGTTAAAATAATTACAAACCCTATAGTATATTATGTATCAAGTTTGATAAACGCCATTTTATACACGAATTTAATTTAGGCACGAGCGAGCTTGCGAGCGAGTGCTTAAGTTAATGAGTGTATAGAAAAGTTTATAAACGAGGTGCATACTATAGGTACTTTTTCTACGACAAATACTTATTATTATCTTAAAATGATTTAAATCAAAAATTTGTACAGAGCGCCATCTATGAAACAACAGGGAAAACTGTCAAATGTCACATTTTTACATTTTATAAACACAATTATAAAGGTTATAAATCGAAATGGATCTTGAAAATTGACAGTTTTTCACAGTGATGTTTTATGAGGACTTTACAGTAGAGTCCGTGCCCGAATTTAAGTTATAGTTTACTGCCGGCGAAATTAAAAGGTCGGTACAATGTTCATATAAACTTTTCAAATATTGGCGTTGAGAAACTATTTAATATTTTTGTATTTTTGTATTGAGATAATAAAATAATTTTCACATTTAGTATTATTTTATAAGAAAGGCACTTCATTTTAACGATTGTATGACATTTGAAAACTGTCAACTAACTTAAAACTAACTTCAGCCCGTGACTAAAAACCTGTTGCTAACTTCAGCCCGTGACTAAAGCGCCATAAAGCCACAACTTGTCAATGTGTATTTAAAAGGTCACTTAGTGTCATGGAAACATGTACGATAAAGGGCGTTTTAAAGGTGGGAGTAGAAAAAATAATTACAATTTTACAAAATAAAATTAACAAATCTGATTTTTATAACAGTGTAATACATATAAAAAAAATAGTCGAAACGAAACTGCAGTTCCATGAAAAGGTCTAACTTTGCCGAAGTTTTATTTCTTCCATGCATTTTCTTACAGTATATTATTTTTTCTTTTTGATTGGATGTATTAATGTGCCCTGGGCATGACAGTACAGAATAGGGTAGAGAATAAAGTCATATGGGTCAATAGGAAGAGTACGTGATCATTTTGCAAATGTTCAGACAAATCTACTACTAATATTATTATTATTATACGTTTGTGTGTGACTTCGTTAAAATTCAAAGTGCATTTGCTTCGTTTTCTAAATCAGTGCTTGTGTCTTTAACAAAGAGTCTTAGTGTAGGAACAAAACAGCGCAAATAAAAATATATTCGTGGGACGGTAAGATTCAATGGCAATAGCAATAGGTCGAAGGTGACATTTAATTCCGAATCGAATTGTTATTTGGGAGGCGCCTTCCGCCAAACTAATGTTTATGTTAGCGAGAGCAAAGTATCAAATGATGTTTTCGAAATGGGTGTCGAAGAGACACGCCGATCCGGAGAGAATTGGAATTGTAGGTGACGTGGCAAAGAGCAAAGGGGCGGACCGGCGGGCATACGATTTAGGCTTGTTACCTGAAAATACAGGTGATACTTTCTCACGATAAAGACGGAAGGAGCTCGATGCTAATGTATAATTATTTGTTTCGACTCGATCGGGTATATATGGGGCAGAGCTGGGCAGTAATTGACTTGAAAGTGCTTGAAAAAGTGCTTCAAGCACAATAGTGCTTCGAGCACAGTGCTTGCAAGCACTTTTAAAATACAGTGCTTGGTAATTGGTAATTGAAGCCCTTTATAAAAAGTGCTTGGTAATTGGTAATTGAATGTCGCATTTCAAGCCATTTGAGTGCTTGCAAGCACTATAAAGGGCTTGCAAGCACTAAAGGGCTCCCGAGCACTTTAGACTCTAGAGGGAAATGCCCTTACACTGAAAAAAAATATTCTTGATTCAAAACAATCTTTGTCTCATATATAACGAAGAGAATATATTCTTTAAAATAGTAAAGTATTTTCTTAATTCACGTTGATTTACTTCAAGAATATTTTCTTAATGTTCTTACAGCATCTATTGCGGTGTGCGGTGCAGCATAAGCTTTAATGTGATTGGTTGGTTGAAGGCCGACTTGGCCAGTACCTTTCTCCTTCTTGCAGATAATTTGTACTTATTTTTTGATGATTTCTTCACTTTAATTGTTTTGCGTCATGTTGTGTGGACTAATAAATTAAAAACAAAAAACTTTGGTTTGGTTTGGTTATTTTAATATAACGATCATCCAAAAATATTAGTTTTAATTTTTTTTATTTTTAAAATAAAGATGTTAATTAATTGGGTAGGAAGCAATTGGAAAACTAAAAAGTGCTTGGTAATTGGTAATTTATTTAAGAAAAAAGTGCTTGCAAGCACTTTTTGAGTAATTGGTGCTTGGTAATTGAATTTTTCAATTACTTTTCTCGGTAATTGGTAATTGCAAGCACTTAAAGTTTTCAAAGTGCTTGATGCTTGGTGCTGGCAATTACTTTTCCAAAGGGCTTGGTGCTTGGTGCTCGAAGCACTTTTTTTGAGTGCTTTGCCCAGCTCTGATATGGGGCATTCCACGCCAAATCATATGGTTTCAAAAATTTTTTTTTTATTCCTCCAATTTTTTTATATTTTTTAGTGCTCCTTGAAAGAGCTTTCTCAGTAAATTTTGAGATTTTTTTGATCACGGCTTCAAAAGATATCAAGTTTTCAAAAAAACTGCTTTTTTTTCGCTCATAACTTCTTAAAAAATGGTCCAAATCAAAATTTTCATTCCATATAAAATTTTCGTTTTTAAATGTACTTTTCGAAAAAAAATATATTGAAAATATTTGAAGCGTTTTAAGTCAAGATTTTTTAGTTTTAAAGTTTAAATCGTGTTTTTAAAACTTTCAACTTCTATCTATTTAACAACCATTCAGCCTGGTCCGGTAGTGGGCCTTCCATTATTATTATTTTTTTTCGAAACTTATAATAATTTTTAGAGAATTTTTTTTTAATTTTGAAAAATCGAAAAAAAATAGTAATTATGGAAAGCCCACTACCGGACCAGGCTAAATAGTTGTTGAATAGATAGAAGTTGAAAATAATTTTTTTTTGCGAAAATCGAAGAAAACACACATTTTTAAAAACACGATTAAAACTTTAAAACTCAAAAATCTTGACTTAAAACGCTTCAAATATTTTGAATATATTTTTTTTATAAAGTACATTTAAAAACGAAAATTTTAAATAAACTGCGCACCACTCAATGTGTCGCGACCAAAAAGTTCGTTCTTTTTCAAAACGACATAACTTTTTTGTTTCTTGAAAGATTTTATTTTGGTTTGTGATGTCTGCTAGCCTCATCCTCTGGCAATTTATGCTATAGATATGAAGCTCACGGTTGGTCAAGTAAATTTCCTACAGGGTGATATATTAAACGGTGAAAAATTTCAATAACTTTATCCAAGCCCCGTTTGTAAAAAAATAATTTTTTTTTCGTTTTTACTTTGAAATAATGAAGTATTATGTGTTACCTTAAAACGCTTTTCAAATTTTTCGAATTGGAATCTTAGCAACGAAAATATGATTTTTTTTCAAAAGAGTACATTTAAGGCTTTTTTTTAGGCAATACACTCAGTCTATTTAGGAACAAGAAGATAAGATGGTGACCTCCTAATTGTAATTTAGTTGTCAAATTTAAGTTTCAGATAAAACCAAAATCACTAAGAATCAACATTCGAAAACAATTCCCGGCTGTTAAATGTGTCAATAAAATCCGATTACTAGTTTTTACTGTTTTTTTTACATATCGTAAATGAGTATTTAAGGGACCACCATATTGAGAAAATGAATTGGCCACCTTTGTCTCCGGATATGAATACTATTGAGCATGTGTGGAGCAGGATAAAATTGAAGATGAAAGAGAGGGAAGGAGGCATGGAAAATTTGGATGAATTGGTAAATGCTATTCAGGAAGAATGGGGTACCCCAGAAATTTCTAAGGAACTTGGTCGAGGGAACGAATTATTACGGCTTAGGGGAGGGCCAACAAAATATTGAAAGGTATTATTGTTATTGTTTGTTACATTTTTCTGTTGAATGTTGAAGTTTTGATTATGATTATATCCAAGCATACAATTTTCAAAAATGAACAAAAATATTTTTATTTAACATTATTACCAATTAGGTAGGTACTTATCAATGATGTTATCACTACTGCGCAATGTAAATGTAAGTTATGTAACATTATCCTAACCACTCAAACAAATTTCAGTAATTTCGAACAAAAAATGAATCCCCAAATGGCATTTTCATCATAAATATTCAAGAAACACGACAGCAATCGGATTTTATTAAGACATTTAACAACAGAGAATTGTTTTCGAATTTTGATTCTTGATGATTTTTGTTTTATCTGAAACTTAAATTTCACAACTGAATCACAATCAGGAGGTCAAAATTATAAAGAAAACATGTCACGAACGTAAATATCGGTTCAGGTTTAGTTTTCGCAAATTTTCACCAAAATGTCATTTTGAAAAAGTGGTCTTTGCTTGGGCCCCACTGAAAATAATGGAAGTTTGTTGCTTGTCGCTTGTTCAGAATTATTCAAGGAACAATCTTTTACCATCTTATTTTGTTGTTCTTAAAAAGACTGAGTATATTGCCTACCAAAAAGCCCTAAATGTACTCTTTTGGAAAAAAAATCACATTTTTGTTGCTAAGATTCCAATTCGAAAAATTTGAAAAACGTTTTAAGGTAACACATAATACTTCATTATTTCAAAGTAAAAACGAAAAAAAAATTATTGTTTTACAAACGGGGCTTGGATGAAGTTATTGAAATTTTTCACCGTTTTACATATCACCCTGTAGGAAATTTACTTGAAGATCCGTGTGCTTAATATCTATAGCATGAATTGTCAGAGGATGGGGTTAGCAGACATCACAGACCAAAATAAAATCTTTCAAGAAACAAAAAAGATATGTCGTTTTGAAAAAGGACGAACTTTTTGGTCGCGACACATTGAGTGGTGCGCAGTTTAGAATGAACATTTTGATTTGGACCATTTTTTAAGAAGTTATGAGCGAAAAACAAAAAAAAAGCAGTTTTTTTGAAAATTTGATATCTTTTGAACCCGTGATCAAAAAAATCTCAAAATTTACTGAGAAAACTCTTTCAAGGAGTACTAAAAAATATAAAAAAGTTGGAGGAATTTTTTTTTAAACCATCCGATTTGGCGTGGAATGCCCCATATATATAACTACATATATATATATACAGGGTGAGTCATTTAACTTGAAACTTTGAAATATCTGTTAGTATGCTGCATAATAAAAAATAGGGGGTGTACTAAAATTGGTCCTGATACTCCCCTCCTTTCCAATGGAACAACCTATTTTTTATTGCAGATTCGAATCATTCGACTAAAAATAGGTAAGTAGATTTTGTCTAAAACATTTTTTCATATTTGTAATAAATGGCGCTGTAATGAAAAAAATCAATTTTGTTCGGTGTTTCTTCTTATACGATTCTGCAATAATTTTTATAAAAATATCACTTTTTTGTTAATAATTATCTTATTAAATTAAATCTGATTTTTGGAAGTACCCACGATTTTTTTACTAATATTTAAGTTTTCTGTGGTTTAAGTTTTATACATTATTTCATTCGGTGATAATTATCAATTGCGCACCATGGTCACTTTTTACCTGCCAGCATTAAATCCTTTTATTTAAAGGTTTATTGTACTATTTTTAATAAAAATACCTTATTTAAGTTAAAAAAAAACATTATTTTTTCAATTAATTATATTAATCTTAATTGAAGTATAACAAATGGTATTTAGTTATAAATAATATTTATTATTAAGGTATAAAGAAACTATTTATACATAGTTTAGCATTATTTAATCAATTTAGTTCGAAGATTAATTTACAAACAAAAAGACCTCCTTTCGTTAAGCAGTTATTCATAATTGATTTTTTAACAGTGGAAGAAAAAATAGAAATGATTTTGATTTACGGAGAAGCAGGCAGGAATCTTGATGATGCTGTTAATATCTACGCTCAACGTTTTCCGGAAAAAAATCGATAACGTACTTCATTTCACCGTACAGTCAAGCAGTTTACTACAAACGGGAGTGTCCAACCGAAAAAAAGAGTTCGTCGAGCAAATATTTAATATTGTTATTTTGAGCTTCTATTTTAATTAAAATTTAAAAAATAAATAAATAAATTTAAAAAATAAAACCAAGTATTTTATTCAAAAATTATTGCAGAATCGTATACAGAAGAAAAATCGAACAAAATTTTTTTTCATTACTGCGCCATCTATTACAAATATGGAAAAATGTTTTAGACAAAACCTACCTATTTTTAGTCGAATGATTCGAATCTGCAATAAAAAATAGGGTGTTCCATTGGAAAAGAGGGGAGTATGAGGACCAATTTTAGTACACCCTATTTTTTATTATGCAGCATACTAACTGAGATATTTTAAAGTTTCAAGTTAAATGACTCACCCCCTGTATATAGTATTAGCCCAGCTCTAGCTGAGTAATCGATTAGCCGCATCATTCCCAAGATTTAATTTCATAATACGCGAACATGGGAATGCACCACCTGTTATCTAAAATAATATTTTTGTATGATTTATTTTAATTAAATAATAATCCGTGCAAAAACAACCACGCGAAAATATCAATAAAATATGCTTTTTTTAGATGTTTAATAAAAATACTGTATTGAACAATTATCCATTTATCTTTAAAGTTTAAACTTGGTCTTCATATAGAAAAAAATATACAAAATATTATAGAAATAAAAACTCCAAAACCATATTTATTTCTTTTTGATCATTACAAAATGAAATGTTGATCCGTTATTAAAATATTCACAAAGACCTCCATGCTTTCAATCAATTAAACTAAATAAATAACTCCATCAGGGTTCCCACGAACTTTCCATTAATTTTTTCGAGGTTTTTTTCCAGGACAATTCCATGAAATTTAAAAAAAATCAAGGAAATTTTTTAATTTTAAAAATATAATTTTATTAAAAACAAACTTTCTCACTAAAATTTTGAGTTTATTTAACCCTTAACTACAGGTATCCAGTATTTTTTTCACTTAAAATAATTATCAACCAAAGTTTTTTGAAAACTCGCTATATTAATAGTAAAAAATCGCAATCTGTAAAAATTAAGTGTTTAGGTAAATATTTTTTATTTTATAATAAAACTGGCTTCTGAATGTATGAAAATGTGATTTTTTTATTATTACCTTGTATTTATCTATCCTTAAGGGGAAAATACAAGGACTATTCCACTCATTACTTTTTGGACCAATCAGATTTCAGAAAACGAGTGGTTTTTTCAGTTTTGCAGCGATAAAACTACTATTCAGGTGACTATTTCCCTCGTCTTAATTTCCACCAATCACAAACGCGCAATTTTGAATTACAAATGGTTTCTAGGTGAAAAAACTGTGTGACAGCACCTGTCAGCAGTTTTTTCGAGTTTACCCGCGGCCACGGTCTTATATACAGGTCTTGCAACTTTAAGCTTCGAGGTGGCTTCCTTAACGTGCCAAGCCGCTAGGTGGCGCTAAGATCGAAGGGGTAAAGTCAATTAAACTACTACTTAGTTAAATGTGGAACTACTGCATAACCATAACCTAACTTTTTAAATTCTTTTTCTATGTTTTGTTTACATTTTCAAAAATTAAATATTTGTGAGTTTGTTTCGGATAATTTACGTTAACAAAATAGGACAACAAAGTCTATACTCTATGCACAAAGTCCTCGGCCGTCACATGCCCAGACCAAACATGTTAATGTATAAAATACATACGTATATCATATATATGTTACGGCTAATGTGTAAACATGGATAGTTAATTAAGTAGCTGGGTAGTTTATAAACTAGCCAAACTGTCAGCTATTTTAATTGAAAACGTATTTTTAACTAAATTAGCGGCTAGTTTGTAAACCAACCAAGGGTCTTGGCTAATTTACTTGAAATTATTTAGGAATAGCTGGATAATTTGTAAACTATCCAATTCAATTTGGCTAATATGAAAACCAAAATTTCTAGTAACACAACAAACCAACCAACCAATATTCTGGCTAATTTATTAATAACCGATTTTTTTATTGTCTTGGCGGGGATGGGTTGATTGTTTATTTAAAATAATATATATTTCACCAACACGATGTGCTTAATTATATCATACAAAATGTGAAGGTGTCAATAATATGTTTTTTATTGCACATTGCCATGTTTTTAACCGCTCCTTATTTGTTAGCACTTTAAACATGGACCGCTTAATTTTAATGCCGGAACGATAGCTTTGCTGGTTACATTTTGGCACAACAGAGGACTTCATGTCTATTAAAAAGCACAAATACAAATATATAACAAGAACAAATATAACAAGAAAAAATAGAACAATATAATATAACAATAACGAATATCACAATAACAATAAGTAAAAACTCCCTGTAACAAAATACACAAGCTTGTTTATAAAAATGTAGGTTATGTTTCTTCACAGAACATAAGTAGGTAGTTCATTTGACCTTTATCCCATAGACTTTAAGGACTTAGAGCCGGTTTTACAATCGTTAGATTAAGTTAGCTTATTTGGCGGATAACTTTCATAGAAACCTTCTATCTAAGAAAATTATCCACCAGAGAGCTTATCTAACGATTGTAAAACCCAAAGATAAAGAAGGTAAAAACGACCTTTAAACATCTATGGTTCACCCTCAACTCGATGCGCCATCTGGTGGGTGTCTCATTAGAGAGGTCACTTTTCCTATTGAAATTGGGCGAAGTTGCAAGACCTGTATATAAGACCGTGCCCGCGGCAAAACTTGACAGCTGTTGTCACCAAACATTGCAATTTATATTTTAATTGTTAACTGTTACTCATGAAATAGTCTTGTCAAATACCATTCGGGCATCTAATTTTTCCTGTGAAAAAAATCGAAAAAACACAATGCTAAGTAATATTTTTTAACAAAAAGCATTCGTGCAGGTGCAAAAATCCTCCTCTTCGACTCGGATTTTTGTTGCCACCAGCACTCATGCTTTTTGTTAAAATATCACTTAGCAACGTGTTTTTTCGATTCTTTTCGGAAAAATTAAATGCCCTTATGATATTACTTACGATAATAATCCTAGGCCTTAAAAAAACAAATCAACACCAAGTTAACATCAACATTAAGATCAACATTATCATTAAGAAGTTAAATGAACGTAATCCATTGGAAGCTTTTATTTAACATATTAACATTAACTTTAACATTAAGTTGTTGAAGAGAGGGCCAACTTTTAACTTTTTAATGATATTGTTAATTTTTATTCCTCCAACGCAGGTTGCGGCGCAATTTTTAAATGAACCGTGTAAGTAATGCCAACATACCCGAAAATAAAATGAAACGTGCTGCTGAATGATTCATTTTTTATTCAATGATTGTGTTCTTTGGTTTATTGCTAACGTGAAGTTTATAGCACATAGTGGTTTATAGTTTTCATTCATTTTACCTAAGATGCTAAAACGGAGTTAAATCAAAATCCAAACAAAGCAAAAATGTCAGATGTCAAAATTACTTTAACTTATACTTAACTTTATGTAATCTATGCTTATACGCACTAATTTTGCTGCATAAAATACCCACCTTAAATTAGCTTTTAATGTAAACTTAATGTCAATGTTAACAGCGCGCTGTTTAAAAATACCACTAGCGGCAATTTTATTTTTCAATATTTTACAGTTCGTTTCTTTAACGCTAAGTACAAATAGAATTATTATGTTTGAAATTCCAGGTTTCTTTAAAAAATCAAGGAATAATATCTTTTTTTTGTAAAATTCCAGGTTAATTCCAGTACTGAATATTTTTTTACAAATTTCAGGTTTTCCAGGACGCGTGGGAACCCTGTCCATACTAACACAGTAACAAAATATTTGTTAATTTTAACCAAATATTAACCAGTTTATTATTTTACTAGAATGCTGTTTAAAGTAACCAACCTATAAAATCAAAATTTTGATTTTATAAAGTACCTCATTACAGCACCGAAAGCGGTGTTACAATGAAGTCATTATGAACGCATCATAGATAAAATAAAATTAACAAACTACAAAGTCATGTTAACAAATTTGATTTTATAACAGTAAACCACCGCCGACGGTGGACGAGTGGTTAGTGCTGCTGACTACAAGCCGGAGGTCGTGGGTTCGAATCCCACCAGGGGTATGGCTGTTTATTTGTGTTTGTCCTATTGTGTATTAGTCCTTCGGAGGGGACTTTAAGCCCGCGGTCCGTTTCTACCCCTAACCCGCGCAAGCCATTCAGTTGGCTTATGGGACTTCTTAAGAAGTAAGGGTGGAACTAAAAGAGCACTTTTGTATATAAACTTTGTATATAAATGAATAGAATCTTGGATCTTCTTTGATCGTCTATCGACAAGCACATCGGTCCAATTAATACTTTTGCTCGTCGAGAGTGAAATAAAGTTTGCGGTGAAGTGGAAGTAGCCGCAACCGAGGCAGGCAGTTTGTTGGTTTGGCATTCGAAAAATACTAATTAAGTTAAGGCTAAGCCGCGGTCAGTCGGGCAAGCTATAGGACGGAAGGACGGCTGGGCAGGAAGGAAGCGAGGAGCGGAGGATCCTTCCCTTCAGTTCGGTTTGGCTGCCGAACTTTTATCTGCGGATTGTATCGCCCGGCGGAATTCGTGCCGCAGGGAATTCAATATCTGCTCTCTAAAACTTTTAGTGGTTCGCTTAACTTATATTCAGACTTGTTACATTCCGTTTCGGATGCTTCTAAAACGGTTTTACAGACCGCGTCGTCCACTTCCGAAAAACTTTTCTCCGCCATTATGGCCATAAATCACGAACGCGAGCCCTTTTCATCACACATCGACTTCTCTTCGCTTCTCCTAATTGATTAACATTATCGGAAGAGAAAAGAAACAACACACAACAAAAAACCGACTTCGTTCGTTATTGTTGCAGATTCGCTAGACACAAATTAATGTAAACAACGCCCATTTACTTTTAATTAAAGCCAGTGAAAATTAAATATCTTTTTACCTTTATTCCCAGGTATAAGTAATTTCTGGAGGAAATGAGATGTTAAAAAGCAACGGTGCGCAGTTTACTTAAAACGAGGCAAAGCATCTAATTACCTTAAGATAATAAAATGAGTTTTTTAATGAATTTTCACGAGACATAATTTAAATCGATTTTGAACATTGGGAATAAAGGCGCTCTAATTAATTCCATTTGGCTTTCAACTCACTGAACAGATAATCAGGTTTATTTTAATAAAATTGCAATTTTCCATGTTTTCGGTTCGCTTTTGATTCACGTTTGCTTTTCGCATTTTTGCCGACATCGTCATAAGGTGAATCGTAGAAATTGAATAAATAGTTAAGAGAAAGGCAACGATAAATCCGCCTCTAATTCCCGAGTGAATTAAGGACCAACATGTGTAAAATTTATGGGAGGACTTGCGGATGAAAAAAGACTCGGCGGAGGAACGACGGGCGTAAAACATCTGTTATGTGAATGAGAATTGCAAGAAGCTGCCATAAGTCTGGAAGGAAGGAAATGAAACTTTTATCTGGGATTTGGTCGTGCGTCTGCTAAGTTATGCGGTCGCTCGCCTTTATTTGCCATCCTTACGTCGTCCTATCTAATCGCGAATTATTTACTCCAAACTTTTTAATCTAACCACCAAGCATATAAAAGTCTCTTTAACAAAAATGTTTTAAATGAGCAAGATTGTGTATGTGTGCCGTCCCACTATGTTCAGCACCATTTTTTATTACATATATTTTCAAAAATTTTTCTTTTCACCTATCATAGGTGACCTATGTAAGTAAAACTTATTAGGTATAGTTTGCAAATAAGAACAATAATTGGTTAAGATCATTTCCGTCTTTTTAAATAAAACTAATTTTTTTCCAGATATTCGAAAATAAAGTATTTTTATCGTATATAATTTACATAACAACGGTTCCAATAGTACTAAACAGAATACATATTAGTTATGTGCTCCACCACTGGAAGTTTAATATGTTTGGTTAGCATTTTTAATTTCTCATAAAAACTGCAATTCAGTATTCTCTGTTTGCATTTCATATTGTACTTTAGTCTGCCATTTAGTTGTAAAATAATATTTTGTTTTTTATAACAAAAAATCGTTTTTATTAAGTAATTAAACTGGCGCAGTCGGTAGGATTAGTCGAAGTACAACATCGCGTTTTACTTGTGTTTCAACACTATCGACTAATAAACACTTATTGAACATGAGAAAAGATGCCATCACTTGTTTTCAAACTGAAATAATATACAGTGAAGTGGGTTAAAGTTGAAATGCATCAGTAAGTGTTGTAGTAGTACTGATAATTATATTGTACCAAATTTATTTATAATTTGATGATTTCAGAATGGTGTGTATGTTATTTTTGTGTTTATTTATGTAGGTATCTAGGTATGTGTTAATTTTTTTGTTTAGAAAATTGATAAGTAAAGCAACATTTCATATCAAAATTCTTTTTATATAAGTTCCCAATTTCCAACAAATACTTTTGTTACTGGGTCTGGAATTATGGTTACTGTAAGGAATTTAAAAAGAATTTTATTTGACAACTGTCAAGCAGTTTTAACCACACCTTTTTTCAATTTAAACTCGAAGCTTACTACAGCCTGTGGGCGAAATGCTATTTCGCCCACCGGTTAAAGTTAAGAAATGAAAATGGAAGTTAACTACAAAAATTATTAATTTAAAATTACCAAAATATTTTTTTATAAAACCATAGTGCGTCGCTGCAAATTTACCAAGCAACGCCGCCGCTCCCGTTCCCCGTTGTTTACAGATTTTGTTAGCAAAAGTTAGCGAAGTGTGTCGCCCAATAAATTATCTCTCTCGCAGTAAAATTAGGCGCCCAGAGAATTCCAATCACGCACTCCGCTCGCCGCGCCAAACAAAACTGGCTCATTCGACATTCCTCCTCGAGGTCTAAACATCTACAAATTAAAATGTACCTTTTGCCGAACCTGCAGCTACTGTTCTTGCCACCTGTTTAATTAATGTCGGCCCTCCTTCACCGTTAATTGTTTATTTCTAAAATCTGCCCGTTCGTTTTATATACCTTCCGAGTCTGTGGCTTAAATAATTTCCTCGGATTTTCCAATTTCCACAAGCCCATTATCTCCTCTCTTAAAATTAAATAGTCAAAATTCTACTATTTGAATTAGTACCAGCATTTTTTACTAATAAAATAGTCGTTTTCACTATTATATAGACAAATAGAAATGATTTTTATGAAAGTGACTGATGGCTCATTGGTAATGACATACGCTTGACAAGTGACAGACCCGCGTTCAAACCCCGACTAGGTCAGAACTTTTTTTAAATTTAAATCTACTAATTTGACTATTTCATTCAGTAGAATTTGACTAATTATTAGCGGCTGCTTTTTCGCTATGACAATTAGTCAAATATGACTTAATTAATTATTTTTGACCAATTCATTTTAAGAGAGTCGCTATGCAATTATTGGAAAAAATCTTCAAAAGTTAACTAAGCGTAAGAAGAATCGGGTTCTTATAAGAAACTTAACGCTTATATGCTTACATAGTTACGTTAGTGTGTGTATTTTATTTAAGTGATTATGGTGAATTATTGTGTATTTAATTGTAAACGGAATTCAAGAACTAAATCGTTGCATTTTCATGTTTTGCCATAGAAACCAATTTGCTATGTATATTTGTTATTAATTTTAGACATTTTTAAGAAATCTAAAAAAAATAATTGTTGCACAAAAATAACCTTAAAATCGAACATTTTTATATTTGAGTCCTTTAAAAAACGTCGACAACTGCATTTTAAACGACAAAATATACCTACGAATTTATGGCAACATAATATTATTTATAATACATAATTTAATACCGGTTTTTGCTATTATACAGTTGAGGGGAGACATTATTAATAAACGCTTTTCACTTAAATCATTAATAAAATGTTCTATTTGTTGCAGGGTAGTCAACAACTTGTTAGGGTGCTCTTAATGATTTGAACAAAAAATATTTTTTGCTGATTTCACGAATTTTGAACCATATTTAAAGACATAACTATAGTTATATACCCATATAATTCGTACAAGCCACTGGAACAAAAATATCCACAAATATATTTTGACACGCGCGGTTGACACAATTAAGTCGATAGAGCTACACATTTTTTAAATTTTATCAAACATCGGATGGCTAAAAAGGATTACATTTCTTTAAAAACATGTGTAAATTTAATTTGTTTCAGTTTAATTAGGATCCATGGCTACTTATTAATAATAATTAAACTGTAAAAATTAAATTATATAGGGTAAACCACATAGTTATTGGACACTTAAGGAATATTATTTATTTAAAATTTATATATGCCGTTGTTTTAAAGATTTTAGTTTTTTTCTTATAAATATATAAAAAGGATAGTTTGTTCATTTCAACTTTATTTACGTTTACTTAATATTTTAATTTTTAATATAAGTTTTATAAAAACATACAAAAAAGTATAGTAATTGGACATTTTATATAGTAATTGGACACATGTACCATAGTTATTGGACATACGTACAATTTTTATATAAACATAACAACTTTACATCAAATAATATAAATTGTTAAATATTTTTTAAAGATAAATTGCTGTTTTAGGTAATTTTTTTTTATTTCGTTTTCGTAAATATAATTTATATATTTCTTTCTCGGATTCCTCATCTCTTTTCTGGGTTCTGAAGGTAACTAGTAGTTACTAACTACTAATTCTAGTAGTTACTAACTACTAACTCCTTGGTCTGAGTTCTGAAATAGTTTGTTGCAAATATCATTAAGTGTGGTATCTCTAGTTTATGAAGCATTTATAATGTTTAGGCCGGAACAGGGAATAGCTTCAAAATAAATGTAAACACGATATATAAAAAAAATAATACAATTCATTTTAGGGAAGAATAAAAAATAACCAGATTTTGAACTTTTTTATTTTTACAAAATTAAGCATAAAATAGTATATTACACTACAAGGGCAGAAAGTGTGAGATTCCTGCACTGCGCGCCATGATGCCCGAGGCGAAGCCGAGGGCATCATGGCGCGCAGTTCAGGACTCTCACACTTTCTGCCCGTGTAGTGTATACTATTTTTCTTACTACCTCGGCCGAAAATACAACCCGGCCGAAAATACGGAAAAAAATTAAATGTGTATTTATGTAACTATCTCCATTTGATGAGCTTGATAAATAAATAACAGTAGGCCGTGAATTCAGCGGTGCCAATAAAGTAAAAATAAAACGTTGTATTTTAATTAACAAATTACTACTTTATAACAAATAAAAGTACCATTAAACACTTAAAACAACATAAAAAGTAAAAAAGTAAAAACATAAATTGTTTATTTGTTGTTATAATTGCAAAATTATGGTTTAAAACTGTCATATTTTTGAGTTTCTCATGTTGGCAGTACGAAATTTGAATGTTAAGCACACGACTAAAAAAATTTTACTCCCGCTATTAGAGTGTGCGCGTATAGCTTGACCAATGCATAAAACGTTAACTTTCTGCCGTGGAATCGGGGACGAAACAACGTATTTTGAGTCGAGGTAGTAAGAAAATATGTTTAATAATGGGTATGTCCTCCTCTAGCTCTTAGAACCTCAGCACATCTTCTGGGCATCGACTCTATTAGCTGGTCTATTAAATTTTGAGGAATGCTCACCCATTCTTCTTGAACCATTATTGCCAGCTCTTGAAGGGTATTGGGGCTTTGGTGGTTATGCAAGCGATTTTTCATAATGCTCCAAAGATGTTCAATTGGGTTTAAATTTATATATATCTAATATTTTTTTTGGGTGGTATGTTAAAAGTATTTTCCGAATTTATTAATTTTGTTGCCATTAGTTTTTTTATGTTCTCTATCATGCACTTTTACTGTTTGTTTTTAGAATTAAAATAAAACGCATTAAAGTGACAATGTTTAAACCACGAGGAACACATTTATACCAAACACTTTTTAGAAATATTTTTAATATTTTTTGAATCAGCGCACCCAAACCCTGGACCAAACAACAAAAAGTTCATTTTGTCGGATTGTGTAATAAATTAATTAAAAAGTTTTTTTAATGTTATTATGTGTGTTTTGTACCCAACAACCCTTTGAGAGCCGCCAGTCATACCGACTAACAAATGACTGCTCACTTTTTTCGGATACAGGCATAAAAAACTTTAAGCTCGACCAAACTTTTTTTATTAAAAATTCATATTCCCGACGATTTCCCAAAACGTTAAATTTTGCCTCGAGCATAACTCTTGTTTAAACGAGCATACCAGCACATATTACTTTTTTACAACATTTTGTTTTATTCCCTTTTTTACTTGTTTATTAAATACCTACTACCCTCGCCCTCGGTTTTATTTTTATTAGCTGCTCGTTTATTTTTCCAAATAATTTGGCGCAATGTTGATCTTATGATACTGAAAAGGGCAATATCGAAATGAAAACGTTTAGATGTTAAGGCTAAAGCCGTTTAATTAAGAATTGTTCGAGTATTATTTATGACAGCCCCTTGTGTGCCAACACTGTAGAATATGTTTTAATCTAAATTAATTATCGTCGTATTTTCAAAAATTAGTGCTCAGCTTATAACATCGTTCGTTCGGACTACACGGAGAGAAATGTATAGTAAATTTTAGATAGTAAAAAAAATATAGTAAAATTTACTTTAACAAATTTTTAGGGTAACAATATTATATATTCGTCAATACAATATTAAGATTGTAATACAAAATACTATTACTAAATCATAAATGTATAATATATATTTTAATTTTTAATATGTTCGTATAGTAAATTGATTTTACTATCTACAAATAGTAATATTTACTATATGATTTAATCAAATGTAAGGTGTACATCTAATATTATAATATATTACACATTAATAAAAAAATATAGTAAAAATAAAGATACTTAAGGTGTTTAAGGTAAATAAACAATATATTTAAATATAATATACAATATAGTAACTCATGACATTTTAAACATTCAATTTTCTTAGTTTCTTCAATAAACTTTCTTGACCCATTACTGGTAATACTTTTAAGAAAGAATTAAACCTACTTGGTTGAATAGTATGTACCGATTGCGGCATGGCCACGCGACGCGTCGTTAGACGGTGTGGATCACGTGATGTTCTTACATCTCGCCTCTGTTGGCTTACCAACCATGTTATATAAGCTCAGGTATTTCTTTGTTTTGGGTGTGTTCCACTACTACAAGTGGCTCGACAGTGTCGTGTCGACACTGATGATACCCAATATAGGTAAAAACACTTGTCTGTCGGTATTTGAAGTTGATGGAACGCACTCAAAACAAAAAACTTTGGCGAGGTGTAGGTTCAATTCTTTCTTATTATATAACATTTTTGTATATTAAAAAGTATGTACAATAAAAATGTTACAATTTTAAATTGTTAACATATAAAAATATTCGATTTTAAGATATTTTATAAAAAAACATAACATTTTAAAATTTACTATACTTATTAGTAATGGAAAAAATCTAATTATAATAAGAATTAAAAACAAAATTGGAGGAGAATAATAATATTTTACCTAAAGGTTTAACATACATGGATATTTAAAAATTTAAAAATTACTAAATATGCATAGTATATGGCAATATACAAGGTAGTTGTCCCAAATAGTAATATAAATTATAGTAAAGGGTATTATAATTATGGTAATCAGCATTATTATTATTATTATTATTATTATACTTTTCTCTCCGTGTAGTAAAAGGGTAATAAATCGGTTTTAAGTCCTTTTCGGGATTTCGGATTTTTATAGTCGCAAAGAAATGCGGGCGTTTCTTTTGAATAGCTAGAAAATAAATATACGCGGGTCTAAAACGTTCACCGGTCAACAGAAGTCAAAGAAGTAAGAAAGGGAGATAAAGAGACAGATCGGTTTGATTTAGGTAATGCGAGTGTAGAATGAATTAATCCGGTGTCGCATTTCGAAAGATGTAACATATCCGACTGGTCGAAAGAACGTATACTCTGCAAACAAAAAGATTTTCTTTTGCGAGTTCTTTTCGCGCAAAAGACGTGTGGGGCCCATTAGCAAAAGTCAAGTGGGGCGGGGGCGGGGGAGGCGAAACGTAATTTGTGAAGGAAATCTCGTCGGAGCTTATCTGGACGTATTTTCCAGATTTACGTCCCAAAAGGGATATGCGCGCTCATAATAAGAAATTGTATTGCGCTTTTTATATTTCGCATTGTAAAGACAATCTCGGCAAATTTGGCAAAAGTCTTTAACCTTCTTTGGTCCACCGCCATCGCCAATTGCGTCTACAAGCCTTTCGTAAAAAACGGTGAAAAGATGTTAATTATTTTCCTTAAAAAATCCTACACAGTAAAAAAGAATTTGATAATATTAACCAGATTTTATGTCCACATAACTGTATGTTAGGTTTACAACCAACTGTAATCTAAACATTTCCTTAGAGAATAGCACCATTAATAACAAAATCTTATATTAACAATTCAACCATAATTCTTCTAATTTTCAACGACCTTTTTTATAGGCCCATTAACAAAAGTATTTGTTGGAAATTGGGAACTTAAATGAAAAGAATTTTGATAAGAAATGTTGCCTTATTAATTAATTTCCTAAACAAAAAAATTAACACATTATATGTTAAAAATTTATATTGTAATTTTACTAAACATGTTAATGAAATACTATATTGTGGTGCGTAAAAATTTCCTAAACATGCATGTTTAGGAAATTTTTACGCACCACAATATAGTATTTCATTACAACTCAATTTGGTAAAATTACAAACGTTTGTTGAAATTCACTAAGCATTTATTAAAAATTTGTTCAGTTACATTACTATACCAGGTATTGTAATTTTGCTAAAAAAAATACTAAATATGTTTAGTAATTTTAAAATGTTGTATTGTATTTATACTATACAATTCATTTCAACACAGTTTAAGAAAATTACAAAATATATTTTACAACTTTACTGAACTGATGAAAATTCGTTTCGCAATATTACAATACAAATATTGTTATTTTGTACAACAAATTACACTAAAAATATTAAGTAATTTACGAATGATGGTATTGTAATTATACCACGAAAAAAACCTGCACTTTTCTTAGTTTCTTTAAGAAACTTCCTTGACCCATTACTGTAAAGATTTAAAAAAATTGAACCTTCAACACGCCAAACTTTTTGTTTTAAGTGCGTCCCAACAACTTCAAATACCGACAGACAGCTAGACAGATAACCTATTTTGGGTTTTATCAATGTCGGGCAATTTGGTGTATTGGAACACACCAAAAACGAGACCGAGGCGAGATGTAAGAACATCACATGATTGCCGCAATTGGTACATACTAGGCATTTTACATAACATTATAGCAAATCAAAGTACAAACAACGTTTGTAAATCTGAGATGCTTTTTATTAGAAACTGTCAAACTGTTTAGTAAAATTATAATGCCTGTAGGATTTATACATATAGATTGTAAAATTACAACTTATCTTAGTAGATTACTCAAATTGTATTATAATTTTGTATTGGTATTAGAGATGTAAAAAAAACGGTTTTTTTTCAGATGTGAAAAAAAACATGAAAAAAAAACTAGAAAAAAAACGGTTTTTTTTGTTTTTTTTCAAAATAAAATTTTGAGTAAAATGTAGAATATATTACATTTTTCATTATTGAAAATTTTGACCAAGACTAAAAAAATCTGATTTCTTATTATTTGGTAGTTTCCACACTGAGAAAAAAGTTTATTGCTCCCAAATAAAAAAAATATTTAAATATGGGACGAGGGTACAGTTTATTTATCCTAAATATATTTTTATTCCCGACACATAAAGTTTTACTAAAGTATATTTATCATTATTATTTCGACTATTTAGAGGTAATAAACAATATATTCACTATTAATAAAAGTATTAGCTACACAGTTTATTTGTCCCATTTTTTTCTCAGTGCACATTAAAAACCAATAGTAATGTAAAACTTCTACACTAATACAAAAAATTAAAGGATAAAAAATTGTTTTTGCGATTTTTCGGATAGCTGTATCTTTGTTAAAAATGGTCGTATTGGAGTCGTAAAAAAAGCAATTTGAGGCTTGAAGTTTATAGTTTTGAGATTCTTAGATGATAAAAGTGCAACGCTCAATTCTAACGAATACCGTAATAAAAAAATCGATTTTTTTTGCTTTCTTTTTTGGTCCACGGAATGTTCTGACCACCAATGAATAAATGTTCTACACGAATTTGCTATTGTTTTTTTGGGGAAAAAAAATTCCATACTCTACATAAATTTAAAAAATCATGAAAAAAGTGCTTTTGGTAGCTTTTTGAAAAATCACGCGCTGAATCAAAAATATTATATGTAGTTACTTTTTTTAGGACCAAATCAAAGCAAGCGCGGCCATTATTGGTCCATTCGGTGGTGGTAGCGCGTGCATAGCGCGAGACTGTATTTACATTTACTAATTGTGATTTAGTGGCTAATTTTAGTCCATGGAAACATAAAAAATTAGGCAAATGGGACTAATCTTGAAAAAAAACCTAAAATGTGAAAAAAAACCATTTGAAAAAAACAATGAAAAAAAACCTGAAAAAAAACAAAAAAAACGGACCGTTTTTTTTCAAGTCGCATCTCTAATTGGTATACACTGATTTTTAATTTAACTCATCCTTTGTTTTGCAAAAAAATTGTAATTTAACAAAAGAATTTAACAGTGTACATGATTAAAATGATATATAGTAAAAATGCAAACAGAAGTTGTATACAGTTATATATAAAATAAATAATGATTTGTATTTTTCCAAACACTTATTGTAATTCAAATAGCAAATTTTGGTTAGTAATTTTATTGATTATCTTAGTAAAATTAAATTCCGAATATGTATAGAAATTTTACAAAATTTCAAATTCAATTCTACAAAACGGAATTGTAAAATTACTTTAAGTATCTGACAAAAACAAAAACATAGCAAAATTGGAACCTGTTTAGTACTTTGGCTATAACAAAATGTAATATTTCAACAAATGCGTATTAAAATTGCAATACAATACACTTTGTAATTTTACTGCGCAACTGCTTAGTAAAAATTTAGTAATTTTACAAACATTTTCAACAGTGTATACCTACATAAATTAACACACAATAAAGTAGTAGCAGAAACATAAGTTGCAGACGCTGAAGTCAGTTAAATGATGATGCGTATTGTCAGTGGGAAATGTTTTGATTGACTTCCTAAAATCACGTGTACTTTTTTAACGAAATAATTTACAAAATAATCTGTAACCATTGGAATTAACAAAATGCTTACAAAATTGCATATTAACTTTACAAAAACTTTCGGTAAATTGTTTTCCTTTGTAAAAATAATAACAAACCCTTGTTTTTCATAAAAAAATATGTTAAAATATTACAAAACAAAACTACAGACTCATGATAAAAAATCTGATTCTTATAACAGTGTAAAAGTCTCGAAAAGTGCAACTTTTTACAACGCAAAGTGGAGCCAATAAACCTTGGGTATGAAATAAATTTTAATTAAAAATTCCTGGGAGCATTGTGTGGCAGCATATAGCAGCGAAACAATTTAACTAGTTTAAACCGTACACCGACCCAAAAGTCATAAGATCTTTGCTACCCCTGCCTGCTGCCATATTTAAGTAAGCGCCAACTAACTTACTTTCTTGTTCGGAAACTTTGTAACGTTACCTCTTCCATTGTTCCTCTTACCAGCTTTCTTCTTCTCCTCTTTCATTTCCACATGTAAATAGGTTACATAATCATTTAAATATCGACCGCCGAAAATTATTGTTATTAGGCTCCAGGCAACCGATTTTTAGGATTCCGTACCGGAAGGACGTACTCAAGATTTTCGTACCCACAGATCTATGTTCATAAGTTTTAGTTGAATTTATTAATTATTATAAATTTTTCAACATGTATTACATTTTTTTTAAATATATACTAAGTACGAGGTGTGTTCAAAATATAACGGGAATTGTTAAATTTCGCGGGTTCGGAGGGTCCGGTTGTCATAAAATTTTCTTTATTATGTTGGTATACATGCCCCCGAAGTATGATAAAAACTTAAGCTGTTTTCATTGTTTACTTTGTCTGTGGCAGCCGCTAAGGTTAGACGTGTTTTATGAGCTCGGCGATTTTTCGTTCGTTAAAAGAAATGGATCAAAGAATTTGTATCCAATTTTGCTTAAAAAATGAAATAAATTCTGTGAAATGTTAACAAAGGCCTATAGTGAGTCTGCTGTAAGTAAAACAAGAGTTTACAAGTGGTTTAAGAGTTTCCAAGATGGCCGTGAAGACGTTGAAGATGACGAACGCCCCGAACGCACAAGCACATTCACAACTGATAAAAAAGTGGAAGAAGTGGTTATAAACCATCAGAGAAGTCGCTGATGATGTTGGTATATCGATTGGCTCATCCCATGAAATTTTTTCGAATGTTTTGGGTATGAAACGCTTGGCAGCAAAATTTGTTATAAAATTGTTAAATTTTGAACACAATTTTTGGCCAAAAACAATACTGTAATGATGCCCCAGCCTCCATATTCGCCAGACATGCCTCTGTCTGACTTTTTCCTATTCCCAAAAATTAAGAGAACCTTAAAGGGCAATCATAGATGACATTAAAAGCGCATCGCTGAAAGAACTAAAGGCTATCCCAAATATCGAGTTTTAGAAGTGTTTCGAGTATTGGAAGAAGAGCTGGCACATGTGCATAAAATCCAATGGGGACTATTTTGAAGGCGACAACTTTAATGTAGACGAATAAATAAATATTTGTATCAAAAAACGAAAATTCCCGATATTTTCTGAACACACCTCGTATACTTATCCTATGGGATTAATAATTAATTTCCTATATATTTATTGATTAATTAATAGATAATCCTTTTCTTTGTAGGTATCTTAAAGGAAAAATATTTTATAAAATAATTAATAATCCCTTGTTTTGCATATTTAAATGAAAAAACTATTAAACATTACTTTCTGAAGAAGCTCAAGAATCTAAAAATAAGGATTTTAAAAACTTTTGATATATGTTTTCAAGAAAAACAAATAGAAAATCAACAAACGAGGATAAATTTCATCGTCTTTTAATATCGTCTGAGGAGAAATACAAAATTTGTAAAATATATGCTTGATGAAGAAGTTATGAATTATCAATGGAATAAATTTGTATTAATTTATTTCCTAAAATGTGCTTAAGATAGTTAAAAAAAAATATGTATTTATTTACAATAAAAAGGTTATTGAATTAGGTATTTTCGCAATCGTTTCACTGCGAACATCTAAAAAAGGCATTTAAAAAAATACCTTTTTTATTAAAATATAGTTAATTATACCTATCGAGTCTTAATTAAGACAGTAAAAAATTAAAAAATAAATAATTCTTGCAATAAAAAAGTTTTTTGGTTATTTCCTCAATTGATGCTCTAGGACCATCTAAAACGCATTTAAAGAATAAAAACGGTTATGTTTTTCGATTAAAATATAGTTAATTATATGTAATAGGTCCTATTAACAAAGTAGAAAATAAAAAAATTAGTATTTTTTACAATAAAAAAATAATTGGGTTATTTCCGTTCTATAAACATCTAAAAACACATTTAAAATTTAAAAACCTTTATGTTTTTTTATTGAAATATAGTTAATTATACGTAATAATCCTTATACAATGTGTCCCTAAACTTATTGGCATAAATTTAGGAAAAGATTAAGCAAGTAAAAATAAGACGAAAACCTAAATAAATATTTTTCCTAATTACTTATGTTTCCAAGATACAGGGTGATAAAGTGTTACTTATTATATCAGTTTTTTTAATATAACTTCTACTATGGTAGTCACTGTGTTCACTCAAACAATTGTAATTATGTGTGAATATTTGTTTTGGTAGTAAGTGACTATCCACAAAATATCACCTTTCCAAGTCTACCATAGTAGAAGTTATATTAAAAAAACTGATATAACACTTTATCACCCTGTATCTTTTAAACATACGTAATTATTTATTATTTTGACTTGCTTAATCTGCTCCTAAATTTATGCCACTAAGTTTAGGGACACCTTGTATAATACAGTAAAAAAGAAAAAATTTGATATTTATTTTTAATAAAAAAGTTTGTGAATTATTTCGGCAAAACAGTGCTTTATGATAATATAAAAATGCATTTAAAAAATAAAAAACTTTAAAATGTTTTCTCAGAGAAATTCACATTTTTTGTAGAAAATTTGTTCATAAATGTCAATAATCAATAAAATTGGTTCAGAAAAAGTGCTTTTTATCTCCAAATCACTTTTTTTTTAGTGAATAATATTTCTCGTAATCACTTGGTTGTGTGTAGTTCAATGAGACACTTTACGATCGAGAATCGACATAAAATATCGACACACACACACAGACGTTGCTGAATGGCGAAATTGAAAACAGAAAGTTTGTCTCGATGGATGAAAAAGATAAATTGAGTCGGTTGCCGGAATGTCTTTCACTAACTAAATCATCTCCTGTGTAAGATTGTTGTAATGGTTGCGAGCATCTAATATAACTTCGTCGTTCCCCGTGCAGCAACAAAGAACGGAGATTTTCGGAGGAAATGCAATTTAAAAGTAATTCGGTCGCGTGTGTAATCACGATTGTATTTTTGTATGTTTTGTGCATCGCAACATGTTTTATTGAAATGCTGTTTCACACATCCGCGTTGGAGAGAATTAAACTTGTCTCCCGACTTTAAACAATCCCATTTTGTCGCGCTACCGAACTCATATTATTTGTTCTGCGTTCCATATAATTTGATTTTTTCATAATTTCATTTATAAACAGCTCCATGTGCAGAATAGGGTTTACAGCAATATTCAAAAGGAAAAAATAAACCACTGCCGACATGTAGTTTAACGCAATTATATTCATATATTTTATAAAATGCATTTTTGTGAGAAGTAGACAGTTATCGGATATAATATATAATATATATAATATTAAGAGTTCTATAAATAGTTACCTTAAAGTCAAATCATTAGATGACGCTGTATACAATTATAACTATTTTAGTCGGTAATAATATAGAACTACTTTATTTTGGGTCCAATATAGGACAAAAAAGTTCGCACTTTACTTTGGTGGTAAGATTTTTGTTTTTTGTTAAGAGCAGGGCTGTGTTTAAATTACAATAAAAAATAGTTCTAAAAAGCGTACAGATCAGTGTGTGGTATAAATGGTTTAAACATTGACACTTTAATGCGTTTTAATTTTAATTCTGAAAACAAACAGTAAAATGGCCAGTGTCCAATTACTGGTTGGTAAAAAATGTAAATTTATATTATTGGACATATGTCCAATGTCGTACTCTATTTGTATCCCGGACATTTACCAGCCAATTCTTATGTAAAATTGTCCCCTGAATTCGAAAAGACCGTAAAAAACTATAAAAGTTAAGCAGTTTTTGAGATATAGTCAATTCCATATTATATGTAAAATTGATTTTATTTCAAAAACTGTTCTACTTTTGTAACTTTTGACGCCATTTTTGGATTCAGCGAATAATATTTCATAGGAATTGACTGCTAAATGTCCTAGATACAAATTGCTGTTGACGAGAATTATTAGTTGCTGCTTTTTCGCTATGAATTTTTGACCAATTCATTTTTAGAGAGTAAGTAATATAGTGAATTCTTCTTCACAGGACATGTTGCAGAATAACAGTGATTTAAATACAATGCATGATAGAGAACATAAAAAACTAATGACAACAAGATTAATAAATTCGGAAAATACTTTTAACATACCACACGAAAAATATTAGATATACAGTGTTGGACATAATTTTTAAACCATTGTAAAAAAAATCTAACTCTAAAACGCCTTTATTATTCTTAATAAAATTTTGGATAAAAATACTTCAACTTATATCTCAGTTTACGTGTTCGAGGGTTTTTCGAGAAAATATTTTTTACAGTGGTTGCAAAAATTATGGCAAACACTGTTTATAAATCATCCTGTTCCGGCCTAAACATTATAAATGCTCCACACTTAATGATATTTGCAACAAACTTTTTCAGAAGTCAGACCAAGGGATTAGTATTTACCTTCAGAATCCAGAAAAGGGATGAGGAATCCGAGAAAGAAGTATATGAATTATATGATATTTACAAAAACGAAATAACAAATTACCTAAAACAGCAATTTATGTTTAAAATATATTTAACAATTTATGTTATTTGATGTAAAGTTGTTATGTTTATATAAAAATTGTATGTCCAATAACTATGGTCCTTGTGTCTAATTACTATATAAAATTTCCAATTACTACACTTTTTTGCATGTTTTTATAAAACTATTATTAAAAATTCAAATATTTTAAATTTTTATATATTTATAAGAAAAAAACTAAAATCTTTAAAACAACAGCATATATAAATTTTAAATAAATAATATTCCTGAAGTGTCCAATAATTATGTGGTTTACCCTATCGAGAATAATTTTTTTTATCTAAACATGTTGTTAAATAAATATTAGAAATATTCCCCAACTCCAAAACAAAATACAAAGTGCTTAAAGTACTTTTCGCCAACAATGTTGCCATAGTGTAACTGAGTTGTCCTTTTTCAAGCATAAACATGTTATAATCAAAGTTTTATTTTAAAAATAAGTCCTTTTTGTGAAAAATAATAAATTTATAACATTTTAGGTAAAAATTTTACCATCACATTTCAAATTTCAATTTATGGTATTTATACCACACAAGCTGCTGGTAAGCGTCTAGCAGTAATTGACACGACAGCGATTTGTTCGAGTGGCAACATGGAAATATATCGCGAGATGTTGACTGTGGAAAGGAGTCGGATGTACATATGTAAGTCGACATTTGCTGCGCGAAATGTCTGTTTTGCATAATGACGCAATAACGCCGAATTGCATATTCAGGAAGCAAAACGAATAAATATTTGACATCGAGTGGCACCTAACTACTCATTCTTGATTTCCAATTTAAATGATTTGAGGCGTTATCACTATTAGAGAACAATTCGACAGCGATATCTTTACATAACTAACTGTGTAGTGGATCGTATACTCTCTTAAAATTAAATAGTCAAAATTGTACTATTTGAATTTTACTAATAAAATAGTAGTTTTCACTTTTAAATAGTTATTTTTTTCTATGTAAATAGTTCAAGTTTGACTAATTTAAGATTAGTCACCATCTTTGACCATTTCTGAGAGTTAAAAGAAACTAATTTATTTAATCGTTTGCGGCCAACAACAAAGTATTATTTGAATAAAAACAAACAAAGATGCAAAAAGTTTAGCGCAAAACAATATTCAACTGAACAATATTTATTGACAAATAAAATTGATGTTTATAGGAGCGACTGATAGCCACATTGGTTATGACAACACATTGACAAGCTTGACAAGTGACAGACCTGAGTTCAATCCCCGGCTGGGTCAAAAATTTTTTAAATTTAAATCTACTAAATTGACTATTTCATTTAATAAAATTTGACTAATTATTAGTGACTGCTTTTTCGCTATGACAATTAGTCAAATATGACTGATTTTAATAGATTATATTACTTTTTAATGTATACACTGTTATACAAATTAGATTTGTTAACATGGGTTTGTAATTATTTTAACAAAGGAGAATATTTTACCGAAAGTTTTGTAAAGGTAATATGCAATATTGTAAGCATTTTTTTTATTTATTTATTTATTTCTGACCCCAAAACAGTATAGCCATACTGATAACAGTTGTTAATTTCAAAGTTAATGATGGTTAAATTATTGACAGAATTTTGTTATTAAATCTGCAAAATGTATGTTATAATTAAAAACTACTTATTCAATTAGTCAAAAGATTGCAGTTGGTTGTAAACTTAACATAACGTTATGTGGACCTGTATTAACATAAAATTTGGCTACTTTTTGGTTAAAATTAACAAATATATTTTACTGTGTATAGAAAATGGTCGATCCCATTGGCAAATACATTGGTTGAATTGCCCTTTGAACAAATCAAATCAATATCGGTTCGTTTTAATGAACAACATTATTTAAACGGAATATCCGGCAAACAAATTAGCTTTAATAATTAGGTGTATATATGTCTAGTATGACAAAGAGCCCCGCTGGTAATTTATATTATAGACACGGCTGGCTCTACACTCTGCTCCGCCAACAGACGTATAAATTAAAGTAGAACGTGACTGGAAACTTGGTTAAAATGAAAACATGCGGAATCCGCATAAGTACAATTTTCGTATAACATGTAAAACATTTTACTAATATAAAAATATATAACACCTTTAAAATAGGATAAAATAAGAGTAAAACATTTCACTAATAAAATAATAGTTTCGGTGTTTATGCGATAGCGACAAAGTTTCACATAAACTGTAAACATCCGTAAAATTGGACGGACGGTTTACAAGCCGGACTGCAATGCAGGCCTCGTAAACTTACCTAAGTATGCTCTTGCAGTCTAAAAGGCCAGAAAGTTAATTTGAAATGTGAAATTTGAAAGTACACGTGATTTCAGGCAGTCGATCAAAACATTTCCCACTGACAATACGCATCAACAAGTTCAACTGACTGCAGCCTCTGCAACTTTATTTTAATTCTAACGTGTTTATAATATATTACACTGTTATAAAAATAAGATTTGTTAACATGAGTTTGTAGTTAATTTTATTTTGTAAAATTTTTAGAAAATTTTTTGTATACAACCTGGGTTTGTAATTATTTTAACAAAGGAAAATATTTTACCGAAAGTTTTGTAAAGGCAATTGTGTAAGCATTTTGTTAATTTCAAAGGTTACAGATTATTTTGTTAATGTTTAACAAATTATTTCGTTGAAAAAGTACACGTCATTTCAGGCAGCCAATCAAAACATTTCCAACACTTATCAACAAGTTGTGTCAGCGTCATCGGGTGTTTATAACATTTAACGGTGACAGGAGTGTTTATAATGTCATTATTGGTTTTCAAATTAAAATTAGGCGATATAGTGAAGTTAAAGTTAATCAGTAAGTGTTTTAGTAGTACTGATAGTTATATTGTACCAAATATCTATATAATCTGATGATTTCAGAATGGTGTGTTATTTAATTTGGTGTTCATTTATGTAGGTATGTGTTACTTATGTTTTATTTAGAAAATTGTTTAATAAAGCAACATTTCTTATAACAAATTCTCTTTTTAAAGTTCCCAATTTACAACAAATACTTTCTATACTGGGTCTACACAAAAGTTTGTAAAAAATACAAGATTTATAGTTGAAATTGACATGGAATTTTTCTATTAAATCTACAAAATATCTGTAATAATTACCAACTACTTATTCAATTAGTTAACAGATTACAGTTGGTTGTAAACTTAACAAAAAGTTTTGTGGACCTGGATTAACATAAAATCTGGTTATTATTTGGTTAAAATTAACAAATATTTTTTTACTGTGTACCAGAATTCGGATTTCTTATACCTATTTATATATAGGGGGTGTTTCATAATATATGCGCAGGACTTCAGGATGTGATACGCCCCTAAAAAAGTACGGTTTTGAGAGGCCCATTCGAACCGCCAATGTTTTCTACACAAAAAAGGTACTCTTGGTCATAAGCTCTAAAGTTGGACGTTTTTGAGAAAAATCAACTTTTATGTTTAAAACCATGGTCAATTTAAAAAAAAAATACTAATTAAACAAAATTTATTTTAACGTTAGAAAAAGTAACAAAACCAAACGATAATTGCAAAATTAAAAAAAAAATGATTCAAAAGTTGTCTTTGCAAAATTCTCCAAACCGTAAAGGTAACGCATTTCGCACATTTCAGCATTTGTGTAAAAAATCATTTTGTGCGATAAACGGTTCCGGAGATATTCGAAAAAAACGATTTTTTTTTTAAAATTTCAACCCCCTGTATCTCGAAAATTGTGCATTTTAGAGGGTTAGTTAATAGCGACTTTTTTCATCTTTTTGGATGAGCTATCACATCATGAAGTCCTGCGCATATATTATGAAACACCCTGTATATAATTATCAGTACTACTACAACACTTAGTGTTGTAGTAGTACTGATAATTATATTGTACCAAATTATAATTTGATGATTTCAGAATGATTTCAGATTATGTGTACATTTATGTAGTAATTTTTTTGTTTAGGAAATTGATTAATAAAGTAACATTTCTTATCAAAATTCTTTTCATTTAAGTTCCCAATTTCCAACAAATTCTTTTGTTACTGGGTCTACAAAAAGGTTTGTAAAAATAAGGTCCCTTTTGAAAAATACAAAAATTATGTTTGAAATATTGACAGAATTTTCTTATTACATCTACAAAATGTATGTTACAATTACAAACTACTTATTAATATATGAATAAAAACAACACTGTTTTAAAGTTTCACTAATTAGTGAAACTTTAAAACAGTGTTGTTTTTATTCATATATTAATAATATGGAGTTTCATCAAGTAAAGATCGAAACAATCAACAATGCAAACTACTTGTTCAATTAGTTAACAGATTACATTGGTAGTAAAATTAACAAAAAGTTATGTCGATTTACATACAATCTGGTTAATATTTGGTTAAAACTAACAAATCGTTTTACTTTGTAGGTGGGTGAATAAGTGATTTGCATTTCAATTGTAGCTAAAAAATCAATTTTTTTTATTTCTTTTATTTTTTTGTATACAATAATGAATAATGAATAATGTACAATCTAAAATAAGACGAGTCTAATAAAATGGGTATTAGAATAGAGGTACTAACACAAAGTTTATGATTTTCAAAAAAATATTCATAGTTTCAAGTTAATCTATACAACAATTTAACATTGTATATTGCAAGCACAAACAATACATGGATAGGCAATATTTCAATTAAAACAACAGGTTGTTCATGATAATAAAGCCGTTATATGAATTGATTAAAACCACTTTTTGTCTAGATTTACGAAGCGAATCACTGTGCCCCGACGTTTCCGAATTTATGTTAAAATTATTTCGAAGTTTATAGACCGAACGCGATAGTTTACACGAGTGCTTGAAGAGAAGCACCATACACTTAGAATATGAATAAATAAAGCGCTGCTGCTGCTGCTAATTTCACGACGTGTGCTCAAAGCATTAAATAATTGCAATTAAACGTACATTTTGATGAATGGAGAAAGAAAACTAAATTCCTCGGTTTTGTAACGAGTTTGTTTTGAAAAAATGGCGGATGCGCCGGGATAGCGACGTGAGCACTCGTTAGCTGGTTCTTTGATTAAAGATAATTAATTTACTACGAATAAAAGTCTGTGACCAAAACTGAAGGTTTTAATTATGGCGACGGCTTGTGCATACACTTAACATGTTCGAGGCAGTACGCAGGTACATAGGTAGGGAGAAAGGGCCGTAAAACATTGAATTTCACTGAAATGTATGAAGTTGCAACATAAATTTTACGGGTCGGGACGCAATAAAACCGACGAAAAACTCGTATCCCCGTGGACCATAATAGTTATTGATTATACTCCATTACGCGAATGCAAAAACAAGGATAATTTAAAAACTGCCTGTCCGACCTGCCAGCTTGGCTCCATGGGATTACGCATATAATTTCAAAAGCGATCGCGCACAAAAAAAAGTTTTAATTATTTTACGGTTATGTACATTGAAAAGTTGCGCAGCTATCACAATATAATAAAGGATTTTTTAATAAGAGTGATATGAAGCTACAAGGAGAGAAAAGTATAATGCTGATTACCATAATTACCATTTACTATAATTTATATTACTACTATTTGGGACAACTATCTTGTATATTGCCAGATACTATGCATATTTAGTAATTTTTAAATATCCATGTATGTTAAACCTTAAGGTAAAATATTATTATTCTTAACCAATTTTGTTTTTAATTCTTATTATAATTAGATT
Source organism: Brassicogethes aeneus (assembly GCA_921294245.1). NCBI lineage: Eukaryota > Metazoa > Arthropoda > Insecta > Coleoptera > Nitidulidae > Brassicogethes > Brassicogethes aeneus. The sequence continues at coordinate 6,398,328 of OV121138.1, forward strand.
TTTTCCATTACTAATAAGTATAGTAAATTTTAAAATATTATGTTGCCATTTTAAATATAAAATATTTTATATGTTAACAATTAAAAATTGTAACATATTTATTGTTCTTTTTAATATACAAAAATGTTATGAGAAAGAATTGAACCTACACCTCGCCGAAGTTTTTTGTTTTGAGTGCGTTCCATCAACTTACAAATACCGACAGACAGGTGTTTTGACCTATATTGGGTATCATCAGTGTCGACACGACATGTCGCGGCACTGTCGAGCAAGGTAGTAGTGGAACACACCCAAAACAAAGAAATACCTGAGCTTATATAACATGGTTGGTAAGTCAACAGAGGCGAGATGTAAGAACATCACGTGATCCACACCGTCTAACGACTCGTCGCGACGTGGCCTTTGCCGCAATCGGTACATACTATGCAACCAAGTAGGTTCAATTCTTTCTTATAAGTATTACCAGTAATGGGTCAAGAAAGTTTATTGAAGAAACTAAGAAAATTGAATGTTTAAAATTTCATGAGTTACTATATTGTATATTATATTTAAATATATTATTTATTTACCTTAAACACCTTAAGTATCTTTATTTTTACTATATTTTTTTATTAATGTGTAATATATTATAATATTAGATGTACACCTTACATTTGATTAAATCATATAGTAAATATTACTATTTGTAGATAGTAAAATCAATTTACTATACGAACATATTAAAAATTAAAATATATATAATTTGTTAAAGTAAATTTTACTATATTTTTTTTACTATCTAAAATCTAATAAAAATTTCTCTCCGTGTATTATTTGCAAAACTCTCTCTTTGCTATTTTTTTACTTTTTAGGAGCAACAATAAACTTTTTAGCTTAAACGCAAATAATTTTTTTGGTTCAATTATTTTTTTCTAATACATTAATATTCATGACTAATAAATATGAATCTCCTAATTTTTTTTTCAAATAGACAGTTTTGAAAAGAAAAGGTAAACCTTAATTGATTAACCAACTTGTAAAATTAAAAAAAAACGAATAAACTTAAATAATTTCATGATAATTTTCACATTTAGTATTATTTTTTAAGAAAGGCACTTTATTATAACGATTGTACGACATTTGCTAACTTTAGCCCGTGACTAAAGCGCCATAAATCCACAACGTGTCAATGTGTATTTAAAAGATCGCTTAGTGTCATGGAAACATGCACGATAATGGTGAGAGCAGAAAAACATATTGTGAGGTCGTAAAAATAAGTTGATAAGTGCGACATAACGGCACATATTTCAGAAAAGTATCTTGCGAGGTTGTATATCAAATTTATCGAAATTTAAAATCACACAGCGACTGTTGTGTCATAGCCACGTTTCAAATGAAAACCCTCGGAGAGCTCATTCTCGGTTCTTTTATTTCTATCTGCGAACGTATAGGTGCACATATCACGGCGTCGCGGCGCGTCCTCCCATAATATACCTATATCGACAAAATATAAAAACATTCTTTGCACTGCTTTCTTCTATTTCATCTTTCTCTTATTCTTTCGCATTTGCCCGTATAAAAAGTGTTATGCGATACGGGAAAATTGTTTTTCTTTTTCTTTCCGCCATCTTAAATTGCTTATTATTTTTTATTTTATTTAAATTACACACGTATTTGGTTTCATGAGACGAAACAGCATGTAATATACGGAAATTACATGGTAGAAGCCACCCCCCCTAACCAATTTGAGAGCAAAACTTTAGTAGTTATACAATAACCTTTAGTTTGTCTAAATAATAGTCACAATGGATTTATGAGTAATAGATCTACACTAACAAACTTAACTGTTTTCTCACAGTTTATTGTTGAAACTATTGATAATCGTGGGCAGGTGGATGTTGTGTACACGGATTTCTCGAAGGCCTTAGACACAATTGTACATGATATTTTGATTAACAAACTTGGTTCATTTGGACTTTCAGATTCGTTGATTAAATTAATAGCTTTATATTTGAATAATCGTAAATTATATGTTTCGTATCAAGGGTTTAAATTAAAATGTTTTGTAGCTACCTCGGGAGTACCCCAGGGGTAAAACTTGGGACTGCTATTATTTAAACTCTTTATCAATGACCTTGTTTCTTCACTAAAAACTCAAAATTTACTTTTCGCTGACGATTTAAAGTTATATCACACTGTACGAGATGTTAAAGACTACGAGGTTCTTCAGTCAGATCTGAACTTAATTCAGCTGTGGTGTAAGGAAAACTCCTTAGGCCTAAACATATCTAAATGTAAAGTTTGCTCGTTTACTCTTAAACTTAATTCAATTAGATTTAACTATAATATTGAACATATCTCTCTGTCCCGTTCTAGCTTAGTCAAAGATCTTGAAATTCTGTTTGATAGTAAGTTTAGCTTTGTAAATCATATTCAAAATATTTGTAACTCTGCTAATAGGGTTCTTGGTTTTATTTATCGAAACTGTAAATCTTTTAAAAATATGTTTGCACTAAAGTCACTATACTTCAGTTTAGTTCGTTCTAAACTTGAATATTGTTCAAATATTTGGTATCATTAATATCAGAATCACTGCAAATCACTTGAAGCAGTTCAACGTTGATTTTTGAAAGTGTTATATATTAAAAAACACAATACTTATCCAGAGAGGGGATATGAACACAATATGTTATTGCAGGAATTTACTATTTCAGCACTAGATGTTAGGAGTAATATATTTTCACCTATAATATAACAAGTGGTATGATTATTATCGATGATATTTTCGAATTGAAACCGAGCTGCAGATGTTTCAATGAGTAAATATCATCGATAAATACCACGAGTTATATTTAGTGAGAAAATATAACGAATTTTAGGATTTAACGAATTGTCAGTTTGACATTTGAAATTAAAATGTGCTTTAAAATATAAAAAGACTTATTTATTCAAACTTACCTTAATTTTATTATCGTTTACACCAACCCATCGATCTTTTAGAGTTTATAATTCATTATTTAAATGTCAACAAATGTCAAATCAAGAAATCAAAATCCTTGGCAACGTGTAAACAAGGTGATTAAAAATATTGTCGCTGTGATAAAATGCGTAACTATGGAATACTGGCATTTTATTGGTTCTAATTATAATGAATTGTATTGTCAATTAAATTTTTGTATAAACTTGTCCATAATAAAATTGACTGTCCAGATCTGCTTGAGCGGTTGAATTTTCATGTTCCGCGTATTCATTCTAGGTCAGTTTCAATCTTTAAATGTTTTGCTCGTACAAATGTACTATTGCGGTCGCCAATGTTTGTTGTGTTTACCAACTTAAATAAAATATTTCACGTGTGTGATATTAACTATTCTAAATTGTCGTTTATTATTTGTAAGCATTAATTAGTTTATTTTTGTTTATAGACATATTTTACTAATGTATAAGTTATTTTATATTTTTGCTATTATGCTGTTACTATATATTTAGTCTATAATCTATAGATTTATTTTTTGTTCTTTGTCCTGTAATTGGATTTTTTTCTGTTGGGCAAATAAATTTATTATTATTATTATTATATGAGATGGGTGGGGCTAAAAAGTATAATGACCGATATGTAGATGTATGAAATATTGAGAAAAACACATTGCGGGCGCCGCGGTGTTCAACCGTGCACGCTTCCACCGAAATCGTTTTTCCGTTTCAACACGCATTTCGATATCGTTACCCGGCCCTTTATACGCCCCACTCGCACCTTGTTACCCTTATTTACAAGCTGTATGATCGATTTCAGTTTGCTGCGACGAGTCGGATAATCACAGCTAAATTAATATTTTTATGATCGATTTGAAGCGATGGACGGCGATAGTGCAGTCAAATGCAGAAATGCGGGCGGGCGGTTTAATCAGGTTACGTCACGACGCTCTGCGACGTGGTATCGTCTTTTTGCGGGTGTCAGTTCGTTAGTCGGTCGGGCTTATTACATTTATGGCGAAGTTTGACGCCATTCCACCAGAGAGCTTAATTGCAATCAAATGTTAATACTTCTTGACAAGATACTTCCGAGACGTGCATCCAGATAATTACCACCATGCTTGCTAATTAATACACGTGCACGTGAAAACTAAGTCTTCATCCCATTTTCCCTTTTCGTGCATGTAGTATAAGAAATTACCCCAACAATTAACAGCGGCCTTTATTCCGTCTATTATCATCGTCAAACTTCCTCGAACCACTACGTATATCGGTTGCCTAGCGGTATCAACATGGAAGATGATTTCCTATAGGCACATCTGCGGCAATTATGAATGGAGAATCCTTATGTATGCATGTATGTGGAGCCAATAGGGGAACTATGTTCTGTACAGTCGGCAATTAATCAATAAAATTAACAAGAGACATGTGCATTCATCAATCGTCATTATTCGACATTAATCATGATTTCCGCACGCGAAATCACGCCCCGAATTTATTTGGGACAATGTCCATTGTTGATATCTCTCGTTTGACACACCATTTGTTTTTATTCCGAAAAAACTGCTAGTCATATTCGAAAATCGGAATGTATGTTTAACTACACGTAATACGTAATATTGCTACGGCATATCAATTGCATTGGTGTGTGTAACCGAGCACATGCAACATGGGATCGATGTGTTTGCTGATCAGTGCAGCCCGAATTTTAGGTTATATACCTTTTGTTAATTATTATGGTTTTAAAGATGTGTCTGTTTTATACAAAATAGTTCCTTTCTTATTTTTCCCCTGTTTTATTTTTTTACATAAATTTTCATTTTAATAATTGGCCGTTACAACGTCCGTGAAAAAAGTACTATACAATTTATGTCATATAATACAAGATGTGTGCTTTTTTAAAGTATATCTTGTTTTTATACTATATATTATACTCTGAACACAATGGCCAAACATGAAGATACTATTTAATTTAATTAAGCATTTTAATATTTTTACCACTTTATAATTTAATAAATCAACCATTTTTTTATCTCCACTCAATTAATCAACTAATTTAATTTAAAATGTTGCTAAGAAAATTTATTTATTTTTTACCCATGTTTATACTATAATCAGAGAGTTGAAAATATAAATTCATTAATTTTTTTGTGAGCGGTCATTTTATATAGGTACCTATTTTGCATTTTCTTATGGTTTGCGTTAAACCCTGTAGCTTCTTGGGTTTTAAAGATATTTTGTTAAAACAAAAACCACAAGCAAAACATGTACAATATTTTCTGTTCAGTATTGGGTACTCTCTAAAAATGAATTAGTCAAAAATGTCTAGTTAGTGGCTGCTTTTTCACATTCCATGGTTAACCATGGGATTCAATGGTATCTCCTACATTTAACAGCCAAATCTTATGTAAAATTGCCTCCTGAATCCGAAAATACCGTCAAAAATTATAAAAGTAGAGCAGTTTTTGAGATATAGTAAATTCCATATTATATGAAAAATTGACTATATCTCAAAAACTGTTATACTTTTCCAACTTTTGACGGCATTTTCGGATTCAGGGGACAATTTTACATGGAAATTGACTGGTATTTACAAATTGCTGTTGACTAGAATTATTAGTGGCTGCTTTTTCGCTATGACAATTAGTCATTTTTGACTAATTCATTTTTAGAGAGTACTTTATTTTAAATAAACAAAAAATACTGCGCCTTCAATTTTTAATTTTTATAAAGTCTTAGAAACAAAATTTTAACTACTTAACGAAAAGAGAATGTTTTTGAAAATTATGCATTTTTAAAGCGAGATATTTCCGATTGAAAATACCCCATTTTGGACGAAACGCAATATTTAATGGTAAAAAAGAAAGTTTTTAATTTGAAAAGGTTTTTTTTTTTGTTTATTTGCAATTAGGCCTATAAATGCAGAAAAGAAAATAATGTACATTTTATGATCTAGGTACAACGCATTTTTAGTTTAAAATGAATATCTATAAAACCCAATAAGATACGAAAAAACTGTAAAATGCAAAATAGGCTGACTTACGAATACAAAGTAATTAAATATGGATTGACCTATATAGAAAAAAGTCACTCAAAGCTAATCCAATAAACAAACATTTTTTACCTTAATATCAATTTAAAAAAAAGTAAAATAAAAACACACGCAAGTAGGTATTATAGAATTGAACATTCACCCGGCTTATTTCGAATCAATAATTCATCAAGAGCAATCCGAACGGCATAATACCAACCGATAGAAAAAAAGAAAAAAGCATCATAAAATGTCTGCTCTAAAAGTTCTCGTTGTAATATTGAAATCGGCGATTAGCCATAGACAAGGCTGTCTGAAGCAATATGAAATTTCCGGGCGGATATTAAATTCGAATATATTTGAATCTTACCTGCAGATTCGGCGGGCAGTGATCTAAAAGTTCCAGCATGTGTCGGATGTTTTGAGCGTCTTGTATGACGAAATTGAGCTCCATGTCGAACTCGCCGCCGACGAGCTGAAACGCAAAAATAAAAAATGTAATGCGAAAATTATACGGTGGCGTCTGCAAATTAATGAACGAGTATCTAAGTATAATGAGTGAGATTATGAATAAGTAAGGGGAACAACGAAACAGGCGTCTTATGGCAGTCATCAGTCAAATGAAAATCCGGATTATACTTTTCATTCTAATGGAAACAAAGATATTATGTTCCATGCTTGCCTTCCATGGCTTGCTTTGTTGGCTCCGCTTTACATGCTAAATACAAGAGCATTTCGACCGTGTGCAACTACATTCCTTGCTTCTCCTTCCCCCCTTACAGCCTCATTCACCCTTTCAAACAAGCATTTTTCATTTTGCTTCCTTTCCCTACTTCTCCTAATCCTTCATTCCACAATAACTCAACCTTTGTTGACACGGATTACAATTATTTTTCGAACGTCAAACCAAAACCCACCAATTTAAAATAACTACTGCATATTATATTTTAAATTTATCTTTAAATTTCAAATTATTTTTGCTTACTTCGTTTACAATTTCCATTTTGTGCATTTACAAAGTTACAAATAATTTACCCAAGCATGCTTGCCTTTAAACTAACCTTATCACGTTTATTTTCGATAAGATAATATTTTTTATCTTTAAATAAATACCTCGGTCAATATAAAATTCATTTTTATTTTATACTTTTAACCATTAAAATTGTACAAAAATACCCAAAAACTGAAATAAAATGTTCTTCTATTAGATAAATGCACGAAAAAAATAAATTTATATATCCAAAAATAGTTCTATACTTATAATTTTATATTTGACCCAATAATAATTTACATAGTATAACAATACTTTATTATTCATTAAAGTATTTGTTTAATGTTAATTTTCAACTCTTTCTATATTTTTTATTTAAACAAAGAATAAAAAATATATTTTCTTTTAAAATCCATATAATTTTTCAATTAAAAACTCCAATAAGATTTCAATTAAATATATTAACTATTGCAATAGGTACCACTAAATTATACTTGTATAATTATTATAACATTAGATTACTTTGACAGGGTTGCCACCGATTTGTCTAAACCAAATTCCCTGACTTTTCCAGGAATTCCCTGACCTCCCTGATTTTTTTCCAGACAAAATGTGTCGACGCTAGCAGGTTTCTTTTTGGTTTCCTGACCCTCAATGATTTTTTAAACTGGACTTTGAGTGTTGGTTTTTAAAATTTTAGGTATGGGGCCATTCAAGTATTACGTAAGCAGTATTTTTGTAATTTTTTATTTTAAAAATCAAAGCAATCAAGACCCTTTGGAGCTTATGTAATAGGTACTTGAATTTATTTTTCTCTTGGTGGGGAATTAAAACGATTAATTAAAAAACCAAACTTTTATTGAAGTTTATAAAATTCAAAAACATTAAACAAAAATCAATTACGATGTTATCGTAACATACATTTTACAAGATGCCGTCGTTATCCCACAACTTTTATTTTCTCGTGGCACGAGTGGAGACTTTTTAACTAATGATCTTGCTAAATTTACAAACTTTGTGCTGCTACCGGTTAAGTGGAACACATCCCAAACTCGACAAACTCTTTTAAACTTATTTTAATCCTTGAAATTACCCCACAAGCTTCATGATTCCGTTTTTGATTTAATTAAAGCAGAAAAACATGTTAAGTCAGCCTATTCAATTACACGAAGAGAAATGTATAGTAAATTTTAGATAGTAAAAAAATATAGTAAAATTTACTTCACCAAATTTTTAGGGTAACAATATTATATATTCGTCAATACAATATTAAGATTGTAATACAAAATACTATTTTTTATTATACAATTTTAGTAAAGATTACAACACCAATATTACTAAATCATAAATGTATAATATATATTTTAATTTTTAATATATTCGTATAGTATATTGATTTTACTATCTACAAATAGTAATATTTACTATTTGATTTAATCAAATGTAAGGTGTACATCTAATATTATAATATATTACACATTAATAAAAAATAAAAAGTAGAAATAAAGATTTTTGTTTTAGGTAAATAAACAATATATTTAAATATAATTAACAATATAGTAACTCATGACATTTTAAACATTCAATTTTCTTAGTTTCTTCAATAAACTTTCTTGACCCATTACTGCAGTAATACTTATAAGAAAGAATTGAACCTACGTGATTGCATAGTATGTACCGATTGCGGCAAAGGCCACTTCGCGACGTGTAGTTAGACGGTGTGGATCACGTGATGTTCTTACATCTCGCCTCTGTTGGCTTACCAACCATGTTATATAAGCTCAGGTATTTCTTTGTTCCACTACTACAAGTTGCTCGACAGTGTCTTTTGGTATTTGAAGTTGATGGAACGCACTCAAAACAAAAAACTTTGTCGAGATTTAGGTTCAATTCTTTCTCATAACATTTTTGTATATTAAAAAGTACAATAAATATGTTACAATTTTTAATTGTTAACATATAAAAATATTCGATTTTAAAATATTTTATATTTAAAATGGCAACATAATATTTTAAAATTTACTATACTTATTAGTAATGGAAAAAATCTAATTATAATTAAGAATTAAAAACAAAATTGGTTGAGAATAATAATATTTTACCTTAAGGTTTAACATACATGGATATTTACAAATTACTAAATATGCATAGTATTTGGCAATATACAAGATAGTTGTCCCAAATAGTAATATAAATTATAGTAAAGGGTATTATAATTATGGTAATCAGCATTATACTTTTCTCTCCGTGTATGTTACGTACGCTAAAGGGCGAATGCGTACTTTTATTTTCGAGATGCACAGAGCGTCTAGCTCAAATCTCAGAACGCAATATTGATTCAAACTTTATTGCAGCTAAAATTATACATAGTAGGTTAAACTTTATTCGATTACTATTTACGTCTTTGTATTAAATTAAAACTTTTCGCCATAAAATATTTTTTCTAAAATGCATTTAAAGCTTTTAACGAGATTGTGTTAATAAAATCAGTTTTATAGTTCAAAAATGCATTTTTGTGAGGTTTCGAATATTTTACAAAATATAATTAATTACTTTTCAAGTAAAAGTCATAAACATAGTTTTTGTGAAAAATATTAATTTTACAACAAAATATAAGTAAGTACTTACTAATTTTTTACCGTTACTTTTTTAATTGTAATAAGTTTAAAATTAGTGCATCATAAAATAAATACTTTTACCACCTAAGTAATATATATAAGTAATATTTCATATGCTTTCCTAAAAAAAAATTTAAATCATACAAAAAAATACATTTACAACTAAAAGCAGAAGTACATTAAAATTTAATTGAAATGTTAATAGAAAGGGTATTTCTATACAGAATGGATGGGATATAGGATTCGCATCTGGTGCCATACACAGAGGCAGAGGCAAATCCTTTATATAACTTTGTTATTCCAAGACATGGAGCAAATGGAGGAGGAGAAGGAGGCTCGCACAATAAATGGCCATAATTTTATTCCGAGTTCGCCAAGATTGGACTTAATTTACAACCCGAAAGGCACACAGACCTCACAATTTCAAAATTCAATTAGCTTTACACGAACATCGTTCCCTGTCGCTATTATTACTGGCTGCCACTCCATGACATGGGGTTCTGTATAATTCCACGAAATACGTAGGGTACGTATTATACGTATACACTGTTATAAAAATCACATTTGTTAACATGAGTTTGTAGTTTTGTAAAACCACTCTCTTAAAATGAATTAGTCAAAAATAACTAATTTTAAGTAATATTTGACTAATTGTCATAGCGAAAAAGCAGTCACTAATAATTGGTCAAATTCTACTGAATGAAATAGTCAAATTAGTAGATTTAAATTTAAAAAAGTTTTGACCCAGCCGGGGATTGAACTCAGGTCTGTCACTTGTCAAGCTGTTGTCATAACCCATTCGGCTATCAGCCGATCTTATAAAAATCAATTTTATTTGTCAATAAATATTGTTCATAATATTTTAAAGTTGAATATATTATTGTTGTAGCTGTTTTAAGCTAAACCTTTTTCATCTTTATTTGTTTTTATGGGTCATTTAACCATGGAGCAGGTATAGGCATTTAATTCAAATAATACTTTGTTGTTGGCCGCAAACGATTAAAGAAATTAGTTACTTTTAATTTTAAATTAGTCAAACTTTAACTATTTACGTAGTAAAAAATAAGTATTTAAAAGTTAAAACGACTATTTTATTAGGAAAAAATGCTGGTACTAATTGAAATAGTAGAATTTTGACTATTTCATTTTTAGAGAGCAGGGTTTGTAATTATTTTACCGCAAGTTAATATGTAGTTTTGTAAGCATTTGGTTATATTAAGATTTAACAAATTATTTCGTAGAAAAAGTACACGGGATTTCAGGCAGTCAATGAAAACATTTCCCACTGACAATACGCATAATAATGAATACAAATTTAAGTAATCATGCACTTTACTTAGGTTTTCATTAAAGAATAAACAAAATAAAATAAAAATCGTCAAAAAGCTGAATTTTGGTCTTTCAATAAAAAATTCATAACTTTTTCCATGTATTTTTATCAACATTAACTTGTTTTTTTTTTGTAAAAATGTCAGCTTCACTGGAGTTATCTGTTTGATTTAAAGTTTTCCCAGGACGACATGTAAATTTTCGACCTCAATTTTTGCCATAAAAACGAATTTTTTAAGTTATTAAAATCGCTAGCGTCAAAATACTTATCCGAAATCAAAAGTATGTAAAAGAAAGTTTTAGAGGGCTCAAATACCTTCAATTTAAGGGCTTGTTTGGCCAAATCCATCAATTAGATTTTAATCTATACCTACTACGAATTTTTTAAGTTATTAAAATCGCTAGCGTCAAAATACTTATCCGAAATCAAAAGTATGTAAAAGAAAGTTTTAGAGGGCTCAAATACCTTCAATTTAAGGGCTTGTTTGGCCAAATCCATCAATTAGATTTTAATCTATACCTACTCAAAAACGTCAAAACACCTCAGAAAATTGAAAAAAAAACAATTAAATCAAGTGTAATTTTCGTGTTTAGTGGGTCAAAATACATGGAAAAATTATAATGGTGGGCAGAATTTTTTTTCGATTTTGCAATTCAATAGACGTCGCGTAGTGATTTCTGACACCAACTCATAGGCTTAGATAAAAATAATAAACACGGGCTAAGCTTCAAAGATTAGTGGGATTAAGAAGTGAATCATTTTTGCGCGAGCGTTGCAGGATTAAAGCAGCGACAGGAAGACAGTCTCCTGAATAGGGACTCATCTAATTACATGCCCATTTATTCGTTTGATGCTCCTTCCCACTCGCTAATGCCCTCCTATTCATCGCTGCTTTCCTATTTGTCTTCCATTAATACAATTTGCGGTTTTGCCATCGTTCACTATGCACATTAATTTTTAATAGGCTTTTAATCAAAACAATTTATCACGCGTTGGCGAAACCCTTCTCGACAACCCACTCTGAAATTAATAAATCACATCGTCGTGTGAAAAAAATTGAATGCGCCAAGCAACACAGTGACTGACATTATCTCTAGCGCGCAGATCTCATAGAGAGATTCAAATTCAAATGACTAGCTTACAATGCGAACCAAGTAAACAAGCGGTGCGTGCTTTTATTTAAAAGATGCGGTAAATCGAAAACGGGTTTTGATATTCATGTGTTCCGGCGTCCATTAACGCGAAAATCCATGGAATAAAATCACTTACAGAACATTTAAATTCGCGAATTGTATTGTGTCGACTCTACGAATAAGCATAATGCCCATTAGCATACATAAACTGGAAGAGTTACTTTGCAAAGCCAATTTGCACGGCCCATCTGTAGATCAAAGCTGCTGCTGCTGCTGCTGCTGCTGCTGCTCTTGTTGGTATTGTTGCTCCCACAACACCCACGTACAAATCGTAGCGTGATGTTTATTCGACTTCAAAGACAAATCCCAAAAATTGCGCTTTGCTCAGCAAAATGTCTATTTTATATAGTGGGAAGCACAACATGTTTTATTGAAACACAAATCTCGGGAAACGTTAGTAAAGAGTATCGAATTGAAATATTTTATTCAGTAATACCGAAAATCGAAGCGGCACACAGTAGGCTAGAGCGCGCTTCTAGCGCGAAGAAATTCAAAATAAGTAAGTGTTTTATTTCGACCAAATTAAGGGAATTTTGAATTCTTTAATATCTGTAGATAATGAAACATCTTTAAATTACCTTCAAATCTGTTGAATTTTTATCAGGTAACCATTCAAAGTTTAGGAATTATACTTACTTGCTTCCTGTTGATAAATTGCGCGTAAAGGTATTGCTTCTCTTACAATGTTTATTATTAATTTATTCTTACTTTTCGACTATAATTGTATTAAATATTGTCATACGTTATGGCTGGAACGAATAATGGTTAGTTTTTATTATTATTGTACTGTCACTACCTTAATAAAGTAACCGCTGCATACTTTTAATGTATGTATGGACATTATTAAGGTTTTAAAAAATGTCACTCACTGTCACACTTTGTGTTTAGGTTTTTTTAATAGCTTACCATTCTGTCTTTCAAATAAATCTTAAATCAAGTGCTAGTAGGCGCAACAAATATGGTTTGTTTATTTTTTTCAGTTAATACATTATACCTAACTCATACGGAGCTTTGTGAAAAGTGTTTTAGTTTGAAGAATTTCAATATAAAATAAGTTTTAAATTACTTAGTAGACTACCCATTTTCAAAAATAGATGTATCTCGAAAAAAAAAATTATTCAATTTTTTTTTTAATAGAAAAACGCTGGAAGCCCAGAAGAAATATCATTGTATTAAATATTGTCATACATTGGTGATGGAAACCATCAATTAAAAAGCTACTAATAACAATTAACAATTTTTAATTAATTACTAATAACTATTAGTGAATATTAATACTTTTTGCCACCACCGCGGTAGGCTAGAGAGCGCTTCCAGCGCGCGAAAATTTAAAATGAGTAAGTGTATTTCGACAAAATTTAGTGAATTTTGAATTCTTTAATATCTGTAGCAAACCAAATAATGTTATATCACCTTCATATTTGTTAAATTTTTATCATGTAACCAATCAAAATTTAAGAATTATAATTACTTGCTTTGTGTTGGTAAATTGCGCGTGAAGGTTTTGCTTCTCTTACAATGTTAATTCCTAATTTATTTTTAATTTTTGACCATCATTGTATTCAATACTGTCATACGTTATGGCTGAAACAAATAATGGTAAGTTTTTATAATTATTGTACTGTCCCTACCTCAATAAAGAAAGCGCTGCATATTTTTTATGTATGTATGAACAATAGGGTGGAGTGAATTTTTTTAAATTTATTAATTGATTTTTCCTATATTATTAATTGTTGACTAAAGGCGTAACATGAATAAATATCGAAAAAATATTCCAAGCGCATCAGTCTCGAAGTTTTGAAAATTCTAAAAAAATATTACTTCAATCAAAGTAATAAAAATAGCATTATTTATAAATAAAAAGTTTATTTTAGTAAATTTAACGTGAAACGTAAACATATTTAATAGTAAATCATAAGCTTTAAGTAACTTCAGGAGTGTTTATTGGTAGAAATGAGATCTTCTTTTTCGCGAAAATACTGACATTTGGTATCAAAATTTGGTAATTATTTTCTTACTTTAATTATTGTTCTGATGAAACCATCTCTTGCTTTCGATCCACAAACCGAGACTGAAGATTCAGTATACTGGTTATAACCAGTTTTACACAGCGTTCCACTGCTTGGGTGTGACACGAAAATTTTTGAAAGTATAGGAAATGGTCACCCGAAGAAATCATATCGGTAATTTCTGTCATCGTATTTCATAGTCATAGGTGGTTCAGTCACCTTTTCTGTCGCCCAGTGAATTAACTCGTACAAATGTAATGCTTCAGTATTTAGTTGTGGAAGCTTTAATTCCCGTAATATCGAACATTTTGATTCTTTTCTCGCCTTTAATATTTTAGGCAATGCTAGTTCTCTGATCGATAGATATATTGTAGGTAACATAGCAAGTAATAGGTTTTCGGGATAAATATTAGCTATAGCTAACAAAGATCCAGGAAAGATAGCTGAATATTCTTTATAACTATAGTTATAAGGCCTTCAAGTTTTTCTGGAGGTGCAATGCTCTTTTAGTCATATTAAATATGTGAATAGGACCATGTTTGCACGTAGGCTTGGTGTTGATGTAAAACCACGTCGGGGCATACACTTTCATGATAAAAGTAGCCAATTCTTTTAGGTTTTCCGATGGATTTGCTGTCCCCACATATAAACGAATAATCCTATTAGCACACGCCAGCCATAGGGAATGTGCTATCTTTCCTGGATCTTTGTTAGCTATAGCTAATATTTATCCCGAAAACCTATTACTTGCTATGTTACCTACAATATATCTATCGATCAGAGAACTAGCATTGCCTAAAATATTAAAGGCGAGAAAAGAATCAAAATGTTCGATATTACGGGAATTAAAGCTTCCCCAACTAAATACTGAAGCATTACATTTGTACGAGTTAATTCACTGGGCGACAGAAAAGGTGACTGAACCACCTATGACTATGAAATACGATGACAGAAATTACCGATATGATTTCTTCGGGTGACCATTTCCTATACTTCCAAAAATTTTCGTGTCACACCCAAGCAGTGGAACGCTGTGTGAAACTGGTTATAACCAGTATACTGAATCTTCAGTCTCGGTTTGTGGATCGAAAGCAAGAGATGGTTTCATCAGAACAATAATTAAAGTCAGAAAATAATTACCAAATTTTGATACCAAATGTCAGTATTTTCGCGAAAAAGAAGATCTCATTTCTACCAATAAACACTCCTGAAGTTACTTAAAGCTTATGATTTACTATTAAATATGTTTACGTTTCACGTTAATTTTACTAAAATAAACTTTTTATTTATAAATAATGCTATTTTTATTACTTTGATTGAAGTAATATTTTTTTAGAATTTTCAAAACTTCGAGACTGATGCGCCACCTCAAGATATTAAAAAATTGAAATATTTTTTCGATATTTATTCATTTTACGCCTTTAGTCAACAATTAATAATATAGGAAAAATCAATTCATAAATTTAAAAAAATTCACTCCACCCTAATGAACAATACTAAGGTTTTAAAAAATGTCACGCATTCTCACACTCTCTGTTAAGTGTTTTTAATAGCTTTTAAATTCTTTTAAATAAATCTAAAATCAAGTGCTAGTAGGCGCCACAAATATTTTTTTGTTTGAAGCATTTTAATAAAAAGTTGCTTTTAAATTACTTAGTAGACTATGCATTTACAAAAGTAAATTGATCTCGGAAAAAACTTAATTCAAAAATTTATTTTTTTTCAAAAAATGGAGAAAAACGCTGAAAGCCCAGAAGTAATATTATTGTATAAAATACTGTCATACGTAACAATTAGGTTTTATTTTTTAATAGTTCAGTTATATTTTTGTAATTTACTCATTAAAACTATAGATCTTAATTTTGCCATCACACAAATATACTTTTGTTAAAGTATTATATTGTCGATTTGTTTTTCTATTGGTAGTAAAAAGTAATTTTTATTAAAATTTTATCAGTAAGACGAAAAAAATTAAAATTAACTAAGAATTACTTAACCAAATAATTTCTTCGCGTTAAATTGGCTCTCTAGCCCACTGTGCGGCATAAAGTTGCGAAGCAATATTTTAGTGTCACGAGGCGGTCCACTGCTGTAGTATTGTTTCGATAAATAAATAACCAGACAAAGGATAAGTTTCCTTGAAATCTCGCCATAGCTATTCAGTGCGAAACATTGTTTGGTGGCGCTAATTCAAAAGCTAGCCTGCTCTCTAAAAATGAAATGGTCAAAATTCTACTATTTTAATTAGTACCAGCATTTTTTACTAACTAATTTCTTTAATCGTTTGCGGCCAACAACAAAGTATTATTTGAATTAAATGCATATACCTAAGCTACATGGTTAAATGACCCATAAAAACAAATAAAGATGCAAAAAGTTTAATATATTCAACTTTAAAATTTTATGAACAATATTTATTGACAAATAAAATAAGAGCAGCTGATAGCCCAATGGGTTATGACAACAGCTTGACAAGTGACAGACCTGAGTTCAATCCCTAGCTGGGTCAAAACTTTTTTAAAATTTAAATCTACTAATTTGACTATTTCATTCAGTAGAATTTGACTAATTATTAGTGACTGCTTTTTCGCTATGACCATTAGTCAAATATGACTTATAATTAGTTATTTTTGACTAATTCATTTTAAGAGAGTGCCTGTCGACCACCTGCAACCACTAAAATATTAAAATCCGGTGAATCCTAGTTGCAAGTATAAATGTGTGATTCTGGCTTTTAGCTTAAGTCTTCAACATTAACTTAACCAAACCTTTTTATGAAGTAAAATAAAACAAAATTATTATTTTAACATATAAAAAACACTTATATAATAATACTACAATAATATATTAAAAAACTAATGTCATAAGACGTCATTTTGTCGCACGCGGACAATTAATGGACGAGTGCGACAAAAGGTCTTAGGACATGAGTTATTTATGCTATTTTATCTATTTTGCAAAAATTCTATAAAAAAAATAATTTTATGCACGATGACATTATAATATGACAATTATAACAAAAATTCTTTGACGTAAACGTCTTTAAAAACAATAATATATTAAAAATAATAATATATTAATCGTGCATAAAGTTTTGTATGCATTGCTGGCATAACTGGTTTTTATGGTCCTACGCCGCTTTTCTAGCCCTCGCGCTAACGCGCTCGGGCTCGATAGCGCCTCAGACCATAAAAACCTTATTATGCCCTTAATACATAAATAACTATTATACCTTAAATTTAATTTGGTCGAATTTTACTTTAGATAGTTGGTATCACAGTCATCGATCAAATCGATTCGCCATGCCGTCCTTAATTTACTTATTTACAATAAGCGTCTGTTAATGTTAAAGAAGAAAAAAAGGATTTTCTTTGGTGCTAAACAAAATTTATTGTACTAGAAAAATCATAAAAATATAATAACCAATATGCAAAATATTATGCTGTATAAAGTACAGCCAACCTATAAAATCAAAATTTTGGGTGGGATAAAGTATCTCATTACAGCACCGAAAGCGGTGTTATAACGAAGTCATTATGAACGCAAAATAGATAAAATATTTAAATCAAATTACATGTTTGTTCACATGCATTTCGTGAACGTTATTAATCGCATTATAATGCGCAAAAAGCTTTGAAAGGGGGAAAAGCAAATTAATATTCAGGGCGTTGTTGTCTCTTGTATGTTTTTACTGGGAGCACCTCATCACCGACTTTCCGCTAATAAACACACATTTTGAAGTTTGTCGTTGTGTCTTTTTTCGTTTTTAATTAAACGACACTCTATCATAAATCCCACCCCACGAAGCGCCGCTGACGAATGCTTAATTAATTAACATGTCTTTCCGTCTACTATAATTCTTTTGTCAATTTTAAAAAAGCGTATCCCCAGCTATAAAACCATCAATAAATTATTCATAATTCGATTAATGATTTAATTGTAAAAATGGCGAATGCGCCGGGAGTAATATCGCAATTTTTGACAATACCTTTATTGTTAAGTTACTGTTTTATTAATCCAAGAAACCTTTACTAATGGCTTAGACACAAATGAGCATACTCCATTTTTTCATTAACTAAAAAGCACTAAGGAGCAATTGCTTAATATTATTAAGGAAAAGCATGTGCAAACAGGAATTTGCTAATTGAATTTAACTGTGTCAACCACTAAAATCCGATAAATCTTCGGGTAGCTCTCACATTTTACGTGAAAGAGAATACCAATTTGTGCTAATGTTTTTTCAAAACAAACCTTTATTTATCTATTCGTAAAAAAATTACTAAAAACACTCGCCAAACGCTTACACTGTTATAAAGATTTGTTAACACGAGTTTGTAAATTGTTAACAGACTTTTTTGTTGAAAACCAGGGTTTGTTATTATTTTAACAAAGGAAAATATTTTACCGAAAGTTTTGTAAAGGTAATATGCATTTTGTTAATTTCAAAGGTTACAGATTATTTTGTGAATGTTTAAAAAATTATTTCCTTAAAAAAGTATTCCTTGCAACTAAAAAAAATATTTGTTAATTTTAACCAGATTTTATGTTAATCCAGGTCCACATAACTTTTTGTTTACCCCCCTTAATCTTACGTGAGATTTTTTAAAATGCATGGTTTTAATGTAAATAAGTTAATCTGTGCTTGATTCCATTTATTTATAAAAAAAAACAATTTGCTTATAATTTTTTACTTAATTTAACCCAGTTTTCTCGCAATTTTACACTCTTTCTTTCGGAAAAAAAATTACTTGATATTTGCCTTTAGGCTAAGGAGGGCAATAGCTTAAGATGACATTCTTAAGGCAGTTATAGCTACCTTAAGTTGACATTCTTATCTAGCTCGAGACAATAACTGTTATAGCTATATTATTACTAGGGTGTGTCATTTTTGAGCAACTTTTTTTTTCAACTAAAAAACAGGCTAAAAACTTTCAGATGAAAAAAGAAGCCTCTAAAAATTTGAGCTCTTAATAATATTATAAAGTGGTGCCTATTCCTAACTTTCCATTTTCCATTTAAATAACATGGAAAAAAAAAATTATTTTTTCTTATTTTTGTAGCTTGACATTTAAGCATTATAAAAACGAACTGAAAAATTACTTTGGTAGGAAATTGAACGCTCTACAAAAAAGTTCTAATTTATTTTTTCATAGAGTAAGCCGTTCTGAAGGTATTCAAACTTGCAAATGTATGAAATTATGACTTTTATTTTATTAAACTAATACTTTTTTTATTTCTTAAAAATTATTTTAATAAAAGATAATTATTTTTGTATAGAAAGAAAATAACACTTACATCTCAATTTTTTTCCATTTTATTTTATTTACTATCAAAAAAAGTTATTTGTGTTTAATAAATTTGTTCAATAGGTAATTATAATAGATTAAATAAAACAATGAATTTGTTCTGAATTTAATTTTTATTCTTTCTTTATTTTTTATAATTTTACCTCAACTAAAGTCTATAACTCTGAAAAAAGATTATATCGGCTCAGTCGGTATATTAGAGTTCGGATTACACAGTGACTAGAGGCACGCTAACGTGCCGCGATTCGAAATGTTAAAGGCAACTTTAAGTTTGAATACCTTTAGAACGGCTCACGAAACTTTTTTGTAGAGCTTTCAATTTCCTACCAAAATAATTTTTCAGTTCGTTTTTACAATGCTCAAATGTCAAGCAACAAAAATAGGAAAAAAGAAAAAAAAATCCGTATTAGGTTAGTTAGGAACAGGCACCACTTAATGTTAATATTAAGAGCTCAAATTTTTAGAGGTTTCTTTTTTCACCTGAAAGTTTTTAGCCTGTTTTTTAGCTGAAAAAAAAATTGCTTAAAAATGATACACCCTAATTATTACATAACAATTTTAAAGGGTGTTTGAATCAGGGTGCGGCAGGTAGTTTTGTGTGTCAGAGGGTGTTCAATATCTGGGACAAAATAAAAGTGATGGAGGATTTAAAGTCGCTTTACTGCTAGAGGCGCCGTCTTGAATACCCAATTGCAGATTTGCCCCGGTCGACCTTTTAAACATTCTGACCCCGGCTGCTCCAACAAAAACTACCAAAATAGACGACGCAAGATTTTGAAAATCAATTGAAATCGTGTTAATAAAGGGATGAGACGGAGCGCCAGAGCGGTGGAGCATGACCCCGGAAAACCGGTAATGGCCCGATTCCGATCGAGCATAGATTCTCAAATTAACTTTAAAAGCTACAAAATGCGGCGCCAGATGTTTCGCCTCAAAGATTTACAAACTGTACCAAAGCAAAATGAAAACCGACTACGACGATTTCGCCTCCCTTCCTCGTTCTTAATTCCTCGACGATTCAAACTCTTCGTATATTTCGTTTTAAATGAATAAATATAATGTTTAGGGCATTGTAACAGGCTGCAAAACTAGAGAAAACCCGAAAAAGTTGGCCCATCTGGCATTAATGTGGAATAAGTGACGGTCCACTAGACTTTATTGATATTGCAGAACATTTGGAAAGGGAGCGATTTGATAGAAATTTAGCTTTTATTGAATTTTATTTGCCAGAACGGCTTCAATCAATTTTTTAATTAACTGCACTGCCGACAAGAACCGATTAGAAATATTGCACGGGCAATGTGAACCTCAAAATCTATTTTGGACATTTATTTGTTTGCCTGTTATAATGGGAACGATAAATTTAATACATTTTTAAGCTTTACGAAATATGAGATTAAATTTTAAATATTTGTTTTATA
The DNA here is from genome assembly GCA_921294245.1 of Brassicogethes aeneus. Taxonomy (NCBI): domain Eukaryota; kingdom Metazoa; phylum Arthropoda; class Insecta; order Coleoptera; family Nitidulidae; genus Brassicogethes; species Brassicogethes aeneus. The sequence continues at coordinate 6,419,176 of OV121138.1, forward strand.
ATTGTACTAAGTGTATACCTAAAGTTTTCACTTTAGAATTCGATACACTCTTTATTTTGTTTATTACGCTATAGTAATTTATGATTCTCGTTACAGAAATATCAAATAAGCAAGTTTTGGTACAGTTCCTAGTCTTAAAAATAAACATTAAAAAGAGCGATAAGACGGTAGATTTTTGTTACCTTTTGCTTTTTGAAGAGAATAGTTGAATTCTTTAATTTTCGTACGGGAGTGAATTTAACTCTTGAATAACCAAGTTCAATGTTTAAATGTAAAATCAGTTTGTGTTATAAATAGTGGTGTAAAATAACAAGGTACTCTCTAAAAATGAAATAGTCAAAATTCTACTATTTGAATTAGTACCAACATTTTTTACTAATAAAATAGTCGTTTTTACTTCTAAATATTTATTTTTACTAGTTAAATAGTTAAAGTTTGACTAATTTAAGATTAGTCATCATCTTTGACTATTTCTGAGAGTTAAAAGTAACTAATTTCCTTAATCGTTTGCGGCCAACAACAAAGTATTATTTGAATTAAATGCATATACCTAAGATCCATGGTTAAATGACCCATAAAAACAAATAAAGATGCTCAAAACAGCAACACAAATAATATATTCCACTTTAAAATATTATGAACAATATTTATTGACAAATAAAATTGATTTTTATAAGAGCGGCTGATAGCCGAATGGGTTATGTCAACAGCTTGAGAAGCTTGACAGGTGACAGACCCCGGCTGGGTCAAAACATTTTTTTAATTTTAATCTACAAATTTGACTATTTCATTCAGTAGAATTTGACAAATTATTAGTGACTGCTTTTTCGCTATGACAATTAGTCAAATATGACTTATAATTAGTTATTTTTGACTAATTCATTTAGAGAGTACGTTGGTTTTATTGTTTTTATTATAATTTAAGGTCAATTATTATATTTATATTTTACTTTACGTTTATAGGCATTTATAATTTTTTCTGAAAATTATACTTAAAATTTATTTGTCACATATTTTGTATTGGAAACTAATAATACTATAATTAATAATATATATATATATAATAATACTAATTATAATAAATTTGCCCCTTACATTTGTCCAAAAACATATGTAACTAGTAGAGAAGATTCTTCGATGTGTTTCACATAAAAAATGTTGGCATTTTTAATTTTAAAATACGAATAATTCAAAATCAATTATATAATTTTCCGTTTTCTGAAGTAAAGTTCCTTATATTTACTGGTAAGTCAGACTCTTGATCCAAGTTTAACAACTTTTGTTTCGTCCAACTTTATTGTTTTTGTTTTCTTCGTTAGGAGTCTAAACTTGTTTAGCCGCAAATTTTTGGTGGTAATTGATATAAAAAAACAATTCAACTTGGGATAATTTTAGTAATCGGTTCGATTGATTAATAAAGTTTTAAATTGGTTTGGGAAAGTGTCGAACAATTTTCGGACTGATCTGCATAAATTTAAATGGAAGAGAAAATAAAAAACAATGAATAAGTCTACAGCCGCTGTCGGACGGTCGAGTGTATCAACATAAAAACACGTATGTTTACTTTATGGCTCCATTCGATGGCGCTCACGTGGCACAGTGGACTGGAATGGCAAAAAATTGGCCAAAATTCATTAAAAAAAACTAATACAGATATCATGAAATTTTAACACCATATATTTGGGGTATAAATCTTGATCCTTTAGAAATTTTAATTCAATTAGTTTAGTTATTTTAAAAAGTATTAAAATATCATTTAATATATTAATAATCTTTCTCGTGATACTGCACAAATTTTAATTTAATTATAAGGGTTAAAATGTTTAAAGTTTAGTTAAAGTAAGTTAAACATTAATTTTTTTAAATACTATTTAAAATATTATATCTACAATTTTAATACAATTTTATTATAATAAGAATCTATATATTTTAATTTAATTTGATCAGCAGTGGCAATTTTATACTGGTTTAAAATGTAAATATAATAATGTTGCAAATATAATAATTTGGTTTATTTATTTATTATTAAAATAAATTTTTAATAATAAATAAATCATATAATTATAATATATAAAATTGCAATATTACAATAAATGAAATAATACACATTTATTTACAAATAATGATTATAAAAGAATAGACTCAGAGAGTATTTTGGCTGTAGTAAAACTTATAATAACAATGGGGTAGTTAAATTTTTTCTGACCTATACTTTTTATGGTTTTATTCAAGGCGTTTTGTAATTTTAAACATCTTTGTGAAATCGGAATTTTAATTAAGTTTACCGTTTTCGAGATATTTACAAAAAAAAGTCTCCTAATTACGTCACTAGGCTATTGACAACGTTGCCAGCTTTTTCTATGGTGTTTAGTTTAAGATTCTTACGATAGATGGCGCCACGTTATAATATTTTAGTTTTAAAACTACTTGATCTAAAATTTTAGTTGAAAAGAAGAAGAAGAATTGATTTTTTGACGTTTCTTTTTTAATTTAGATTATTGAAAATCAATGTTATTGTTATGTTATTTGTAATTGATATTAGATAAGTGATTTATTAATAACGGACTCCAAAGCAGAGGAATCTTGTGGAATGGTTGGTTACATTGAACATTGGAGCTTTTAAACAAATAAAGTAAATACCTATAATTATAATCATATTTTGTCGTAAATGCATTTCATTAGTATAATGCCTAGTTCTTTATATTCTTTTAGATATATCTTGGACTCAAAAATATCAAACAGTAATATGATACCTCGTAATAAGGAAAATAGGTACTTAATGAATTTGGTGACCATCTTTCACTCAACTGACAGTGACAGTATTTGTACATAACCTCTTCGGGTATTTTCTGACATAACCGAATGAAATCATTAACAAGACAACTTGACAACAGGGTAATTTTCAACCAATAGAAATCTTAGAATGTTGGTCACATGGCGAGGTTTGTGACGTCATAAAAATGTATATTTTTTGTAAATATCTCGAAAACGGTAAACTCATTTGAAATTCTGATTTCACAGAAATGTTTAATATTACAAAACGCCTTGAATAAAACCATAAAAAGTATAGGTCAGAAAAAATTTAACTACCCCATTCTGTATATGTAGGATCTAAATCCATTTTTTTTTAATTATTCTTTTTTTTATATAAATGAATCGGAGGTTGCTAGAAGTCTATGAAGCAAGTCTTCATTAGTTGCGCAGATCTTGATATTTTTCTAGTATGATGTTCTTGTTCTTGTTCCTAGACTCCTGAGCCTCCTCCGATAGGTAATTAAATATAATCCAACTGAAGTTTTTTTTTTTTTTTCAACACTTCAGATTATTGTTCATAAATAACTTGTTTCTTGATATTTTATGTACAATTATAAAATTATGAATTTATTAAAAAAAATATATTACAAAATTTCCATTTGTTTTACAGTTACAGCCATTTTAAATAAAGCACATTTACTGCGCTGAGTTCGTGCACCACTACATAAATACCTTATATGGTCTTGTTCACAAGATTTTGGCATAAAAAACGTATAAGTAGAGCGCCAGATTCCCAAAGAAAAATACTTTTCCCAACTTAAAGTTAAACATTGATAATTTTTCAGCACTTATTAAATATAAAATTTTAAATAGACTAACCTCTAAAAATATATTAAAAAATCTTTGTTTTGTAATTACAGTCATTTAAACTTGAATAATGTTGGCAATTTTGCTATATTGTAAACTTGGTTCACTTCAATGTTCAAAATTTTTTTATTGGTGAACATTTTTAAATTTTATAAATAAAACTTAAAATTTTAATGTTTTTCCTATAAGAACATCAACTTAAATTTTCTCAATTTTAAAATGACCTACATTGTGTTTTTGGCCATTCTCGGGGGATTCTGGTCCACTGTGCGTGGCACCCTAAAAATTCCTATGAGCTTTAAATTTAGGTGAAAAAATCACCGCGTTCGATGGTTTTCTTGGGCAGGCTTTCGATCGTTCGGGCAATTTGGTAAAAAGCGTATTATAGAGAGTTTTAGGGAAGGCAAATCCCATTGGATTGGAATTTCATATCATGAATACGTAAGCCGGAAGGATTCCTGTCGGCTTTTCCTGCTGCGCAGGAGCCGTGCATATCAAGTGGAGTGGACCATACTCTACCTTCGTTTACTTGCATAAGTTTTCGGACCTTTTCCGTCCCATCCTACGCAAAACGACAATATCAAATCGTTTTCAATTTTTAATATTTATGTAGTTACATATCAAATTTTTCCATCGAACAAAATTGCTTTTCCGAGAACCTTCAGGATAGTAAAAAAGTAAGAAACATTTGAATTTTTTTTTTAATTATGAGTTTTTTTAACTTTTTTAGGATTTGTTCTAAATTTTTTTATTAAAAGTGGTCGGGGCTCAGGTTAAAAATTAATTTAAGAACTGAATTTTTGGGAGTTCCTTTAGGACAGTAAAAAAGTAAGAAAAAACCTTGTTTGAGTTTTTCCAACTTTTTTAGGATTTGTTCTATTTTTTTTATTAAAAGTGGTCGAGGCTCAGGTTAAAAATTAATTTACAAATCTGAATTTTTGGGAGTACCTACCTTCAGGATAGTAAAAAGTAATAGAAAAAAAATTTAAAAATTACGAGCTTTTCCCCCTTTATTAGGATTTGTTCTAATATTTTATTAAAAGTGGTTGAGGCTCAGGTTACAAATTAATTTAAAAATCTGAATTTTCGGGAGTACCTTCAGGACAGTAAATAAGTAAGAAAAAACCTCATTTGAAAAAAAAATTACAAAATTATGAGTTTTTCCTGAAATTTGTTCAATTTTTTTATTAAAAGTGGTCGGGGCTCAGGTTAAAAATTAATTTAAAAATCTGAATTTTCGGGAGTACCTTCAGGGATATTAAAAAAGTAAGAAAAACCTCGTTAAAATTTTTTTCCCCACTTTTTTTAGGATTTGTTCTAATTAATTTAAAAATCTGACTTTTTGGAAGAAAATATAATAAATAATTGATAAACATCGCCGTTCTCTCGTTTTATAAATTTTATAATTTCCTTCGTCCATTTTCATTAAGAGAAAAGTCGTTTAATCCAATGACAAAATTAAATCATTTTCAGTATAAAATATTATTCCAGTCGAACAAAAGAAATTTTTCGGCGTGTCATAATTGGATTAATCTAATATACGAGGTGTGTTCAGAAAATAACGGGACTTGTTAAATTTCGCGAGTTCGGAGTATGTTAAAAACTTTAGCTGTTTTCATTGTTTACTTTGTCTGTGGCAGCCGCTAAGGTTAGACGTGTTTTATGAGCTCGGCGATTTTCGTTAGTTCGAAAGAAATGGATCAAAGAATTTGTATCCAATTTTGCTTAAAAAATGAAATAAATTCTGTGAAATATTAACAAAGGCCTATAGTGAGTCTGCTATAAGTAAAACAAGAGCTTACAAGTGGTATAAGAATTTCCAAGATGGCCGTGAAGACGTTGAAGATGACGAGCGCCCCGAACGCACAAGCACATTAACAACCGATAAAAACATGGAAACAGTGGAAGAAATGGTTATAACCCATCAGAGAAGTCGCTGATGATATTGGTATATCGATTGGCTCATCTCATGAAATTTTTTTGAATGTTTTGGGTACGAAACGCGTGGCAGCAAAATTTGTTCCAAAATTGTTAAATTTTGAACAAAATTTTTGGCCAAAAACAATACTGTAATGATGCCCCAGCCTCCATATTCGCCAGACATGCCTCTGTCTGACTTTTTCCTATTCCCAAAAATAAAGAGAACTTTAAAGGGCCGTCGCTTCGCAAGCATAGATGACATTAAAAGTGCATCGCTGAAAGAACTAAAGGCTATCCCAAAGATTAAGTTTTAGAAGTGTTTTGAGTATTGGAAGAAGAGCTGGCACAATATTTTCTAAATACACCTCGTATATCGTCGAAGGGTTTCCAACTGTTGAGCATTTTGTTTAGACGTGATTATTTGCCATTGTCGTTGGTGTTTTTCAGGCAGCAGGAGCCTAAAGTGAGGGTTGCGTAGGCCGTTACTTCTCTGACCGCAATTTAATGATGCAATTATGTTGCTAAGGTTAGTCCCGTGTATCTACCGTTCGATCCGACTAAGCTGTTTCAATAGACTTTTCCCTGTTGTTCCGGGCCAGATTAAAACAATTTACTTTGCTTTTGACGCCACTCTCCTAAGCACTTCACCCCATTAAGGGATGGGGTTTATGAAGAATGCGAATGTTTTCACATAGTTTTAGCGAAAAAGAAAAGCAAACTCGTTGGCAATTAGCTTTTTCGGTATCCGGTGCATTAGGATTAACATTAAAACGCGCATGGATAAGTTGAATTTTGCTAACGCAGGGACCGCCGCGGCGCTAATTGCGTTAGCGGTAAAATAGATAATTATGGCAGAAATTGACCGGTCAGCGTTGGCTAACGCAATTTTGTCACGTGTAACACATCATTATTGCACATGTTCGCTTTCACGCCAGCCTTTAGCATACAAACATGTACGTATATGCATGATGGCAAAGTGGTACCTACAAGTATATCGTCATCGAGTCGCATAATAAATTGACGATGGAAATGCTGAGCGGCTAATTGGGGGTGAAGAGAGAGGTCTGCCCGCATATCGCAAGAACTTTGAGCACACATCGTTATCCGTTCTCATCGCATGCAAATGAGCGAGCTCTGCTCGATTATGTGCGAACGGAGGAATACCGTTTGTCATTGACATTGCTATCATCAGCAATTTGCGCGGCTACACTTCCAATTTTGCAAATCCACAAAAAATCCTCAAGCCATTTCCCATTTCGCAAATTGCCCACTATTTTGCTATTTCTCCTTCACTGGAAACCAAAGAAATCGATAGGGAATCGCATTAAAAACGACTCCATTACAATTACAAGGCGTAGTCTTCCAATAGGCAACATTAAGAACTCTTAATTTGACAAGATCGATTTAAGTGAAGTAAAGTGGCAATATTTTTACCGCAAAATAAACCTTTTTCCACTACACCTTTCGTAAAATACTGCCCTCACGTGAACTACTACACAGAAAAAACGCTAGCTTAGCATGAATGGGTGAGCCATTAAACCAATGGGATCTTGTAATCCGTATTCCTGAATAACAGTTCCTACAATGCCAATAGGTAGTTAGCACTTGGTTTATAATAGTTTACTGTTTTTAAATTAACAACAAAAGTTATCGCTCCTAAATCTATTGATATTCATATTGATATTTATTTGTTAGAATGGTAGAATGTTATTGCATTAAATACTAATTTGATTTATTTAATAACGTTACTATTGTATGTATACTATGTATACATTTAACGCAATAAATTCTTTGACATTTAGGCAAAATATTTCCCTATTTAGGTTTAATAGTAATTAATTGAGCAAATAACAATTTAGATTGCTTCAATTTTAATGCATTCAATGACAGCGCTGTTCTTGGTACTATGTTAGATTTTTTTCTGTGTACTTTAAGCAGTATTATAAAAATATTCAATATTTAATGTTTAATATAAAAATCAATGTTCAATATTAAATTTTATATAATTAAATAAAATAAAGAAAAAACGTAAAAATTCTCGATAAGCTGAATTTTGATCTTCCACTGAAAAATTCATAACTTTGCCATTTATCCATGGATTTTTATCAACAGTCACTTATTTTTTTCCTTTAAGTATAATCTATACGAAAAACTTTTTCAACTGGGCCGATACCAAAACTTTACAAGAGAAAGTTGTAGTTGTACCTTTGATTTAAGTGCTTGCCTCAGAAAATTTAAAAAAATAATTCAAAATTCATATCTCGAAAAAATTTTAAGTGTGATTTTCGCGTTTAGTGAGCCAAACTATAGTATACACAAGAAAATCATAGTGAGGCATAGAGGCAAAATGGCTGTAAACTAGTGTTATTAGTCACGGCTTTTTTTCTATAACAACTAGTCAAATATGACTTATTATTAGTTATTTTTAAATAATTCATTTTAAGAAAGTATACCCCCACATTGACAGGTTGTGACTTTATAGCGTTTTGGTCACGGAATGAAGTTAGTTTTGTTAAAAATTGCGAAAAAGTGAGGTTAAATTCGTCAGATTACAAATATTTAACAATTAAAATTGGCTTTCAATTCTTTTTTGTGTTCGTTGTAGATAAAGTATAGCATGTAGATTGTTTTATAAACTTCTCTAGACACTCTATTTTGTTTTTTTATTAAACACTCGAAGCAAACTTCGTTCGTGCCTAATAAAACTCAAAACTAAAATGGCGTTTATAAAACTTGATACATACCTACTTAAAATACAACTTGATAAATACTGTAAAATATCCTAATAATAATTATCATTTGGCTTGTTTTTAAAAGAGGTATAATTAATAATATCGTTATCGCACACACTTCGTTCACATTTTACGCTCAACAACATTTTTGACCTAAACAACGATATAATGCTTTTATTGTGTAAATAATTACGGGGCCGTCGCTTTAAAATTTAAAATTTAGGTTCTCGCTTTGTCATCGCGTTGCCTAATTAATTTATAACGAATACGAATTTTGAATAGCTGCTTTAATTTTCCTGACAAATTAAAACATTAATATCAAAAGAGAAACGTTAAATTAATAAAGTGACAGGTTAAATTATTACCTTCTTGCTTGAATTCTTTTCAAACGACAGCTAATATAGCCAAGCAAATATTTGCACCCATGTGCCGATGAATAGATAGAATATAAAATTAACTTGACAGAGTCAACCCAGCACACACGTTTTCAATAGTAACGAGAATGGATAGAAAACCCGATCAAAGAAAAGTAACGCTAATTATTTTGTAGAATGGATGAAAATTTAATTTTTAGTGGCCTGGAGGCCTAAACGAACCGCGACCTAATAAATAAACTAACGAATCTCTTCTTTTGCAACGTCGAAATGCAAAACGTTTATTTTGTTTTGGTCTGGGAAAATGAAAACATAAATTAGTGATTAGACTGTATTGGATCCGAGCGTAACCACGTATTTTCATAACAAGTTCCTTTGTAGTTTGAAAGCAGAGAGACAGCAAGCAAAGATGCCAAGAAAATTAAAATACCAACAAGCTTTCCAAACTTATAATATCCAGACCAAGTATAATTAGCCTTTTTAAAGCTTAAGTGCTTTAATATTCCGCTTACCTGAAATAAGTGACTCCCGGAATATTTTACACAATAATGCTTTCTCTTACACTTAAAGAAATGTGCTCCATTTTATGACTGTAAAATACTGTACAATAATTTTAAAATTTAAATTGTAAAAAGTATAATAATTTGCTCCAAAAATTAATTTATTACTAGTATTTATTACTAACATTTTATTTACATATTTTTCTGAGTGTACTCTCTAAAAATGAATTAGTCAAAAATGACTAATTCAAAGTAGATCATCGATTAGCATTGAATAGGGCATCTTCTGTATTTCGTATTTAATTAAAATTTCCTTAAATTAATTTCGACTACAATAAACGTAGTCAAAAAATCTTCGGAGAAGATGATAAAGGGCTCGCAGGATTTTAATATTAAATAGCTTATTAAATTCTTAAACTCCATAATATCAAACTACTTCTTCTTTTTGGTGCCGCTCGAATATCCTTATATTAGATCGTGATTGCGGAATTTTACATTATTGCCGGTTTTCATAAAAATGTTTTTGTAACATTTAATAAGAAATTGAACATGACGAGAAATTTCCTTAGATTTACATGTAAACATATTGGGGGGATAATATTAATAGGCTTTAATTCAGCCTCCATTAATTAAATTCCAAGACTACCCAAACTTGTCTTTAAAGTTTGTCAGACGACGAACTTGTCTGCACACTAGAGTTTGAAGCTTAAAAGTTGTTTAACAAAAATATCGATTTCAATATGTTAAACTCTGTCCGCAAACACACGCCATTGAAAAGCATAAAAGCAAATGCTGGAGGACATTTGAGCAGCTATTAGCCCAACCTGCTTTCCTTCCATTTGATGGCAACTTTCTTATTTTTTCTCCACATCGAGGATAATATCGCTTTCGAGAGATGCGATACCTGGGACTTTTTGTTGCCGAATTTGTTTGTTTGCGCACGAGTAAGTTGATATGTTTGCTTTTGAAGGTGGGACAGGCAGCAATTTATAAAAGCTAATCCGACAATCTCTTTGTCCTTGTTCTATGCTAAACCCTACAATTACCCAACTATTACGACGTGGCCATGCTCACTACGCATTTAGAGGTATTAAATGCCCCAGGGTAAGATTATAAAACACAAGTTAAATTAGGTTTCAACAGCAAAATACCTTTCCCATTTAGTGCCATATACCACACTTTTTATTAGTTATTAAGGTTGATATCCGGTCCAAAAACTACTGAAATAAATAAATATAAAAAGTCATATTATGTCCATAGGAATTTCGTCTAGCTACACTGTTTTTAAAGGGTTTGTAATTATTGTAACAAAGGAAAATATTTTACCGAAAGTTTTGTAAAGGTAATATTATTATTAGATTATTTAACGTGTGTGCCAAGTGCGAAGTATCAAAAAAAAGATGCCATCACTGGTTTTTAAACTGAAATGTGTAGTGGGTTAAAGTTATGAAATACATCAGTAAGTGTTGTAGTAGTAAGGATAATTATATTGTACCAAATTTCTTTATAATTTGATGATTTCAGAATAGTGTGTTATTTAATTGTGTGTATACACATATATGTTATTTTTTTGTTCATTTATGTTAGTATGTGTTAATTTTTTTGTTTTGTTCTTATCAAAATTTTTTTCATTTAAGTTTCTAATTTCCAACAAATACTTTAATGTTAATGGGTCTACAAAAAGGTTTGTAAAAATAAGGTCCTTTTTGAAATTTACAAGAATTATGGTTGAATTATTGACATAGAATTTAATTAAATCTACAAAATGTATGTTATATAATTAAAAACTAACTATTCAATTAGTTGAACAGATTACAGTTGGTTGTAAACTTAACATCAAAATTTGGTTATTATTTGGTTAAAATAAAAAAATATTTTTTTACTGTACGTACTTATTGAGTAAAAAAGCAAAGAGAAAGAAACGATGGAGAGGATCGATATGATGGAGACTAGAAAAATCGCTTTTTGGGTTTTTAGACGGTAATTCGGTTATCCCGCTGTTGATCTACTTACCGTACCTTTGACTCCGAGAAGTCAGGATACATTTCTTTCCACGTCGATCCGATCCCGCCAAGAACAAAAAGCCTTTTTTATCGATGCTCAAAGGATTCATTCGTTTCGGATCCCCAATCGAATTAATAATAGATAACGCTCGGACTTTTACTCTAATTACATTGCAGAACCTTTCAAATTTTACAGTCTTTGGTTTGTTAAACTTTTAAATGTTTTATTTACAACTGTCTGGAAAATGATTATTTATGGTTTTTTTCGTAGAATAGCATTATCAGGATCCTAGGATAAAGGATACATTTATGCTATATATTTTTAAAGAATGAAATATAAAAACTAGATAGCATCAATAAAATGTATGCACAATAAAAGTCACTTTCCGTCCTGGTAACGTAACATTAACGAATTTGTTTCAATTAAGAACTAACAAGTTGCACATAAAAATCAAATTTATGGCCTTTTGCAAGTAAAAAGCGAAAACACCATAAGCGGTGAAAAACATTAAGTGCCATAAAAACTCGTGTCCCTTCACTTTCGTAAATGGAACAACCGTCACCGGCAGACTTTGCAAAGAAGTGCGCGAGATTCATGTGGACGAACATTAGAGGAGGAAAAAAAGGTTTCGGTTTAATTAACGGGCGAGTCAAGAAACTGAAGCCAAACGAAAATATCGTACGCGTTTCATTTCAACTATCCAATTTTTTTGCCACAAACCGTACTCCTACCGCAATCGATCAATCAACTGCCTGTCCGTCTGTACGGGTGAAAGTTAAAAACAAGGTGACCAAATGGTGATGGATCACCCAATAAATTTAATTCCACAGAACAGACGTACCTATACGTAGATATATCGAATATTGCCTTGTAGAAGGTACACACTAAAGAAAAGTTATACCTACACGAGAAAACGTAGAAAAGTCTAAACAGCCATTTGGAATTTTCCAATTATTGACAAACATTTTTTATACAAAACAAATCAAATTCAACAAAATATTTAAAATCGATTCAGCCCAAGTCATAATGTTTTTATTTTAATTTGATGAAATGCATTGCATCATAAAATCGTATTGTTCAAACTACACAGTAAAAAAATATTTGTTAATTTTAATCAAATATTAACCAGATTTTATGTTAATCCAGGTCCACGTAACTTTATGTTTTAAGTTTACAACCAACTGTAATCTACTAACTAATTGAATACGTAGTTTGTAATTATAACAAACAAACATCAATAATTCTTGTAATTTTCAAAAAGGACCCTATTTTTACAAACCTTTTTGCAGGCCCATTAAGAAAAGTATTTGTTGAAAATTGGGAACTTAAATTAAAAGAATTTTGATAAGAAATGTTGCTTTATTAATCAATTTCCTAAACAAAAGAATTAACATACTCTCTTAAAATGGGATAGTCCAAATTTTACTATTTGAATTAGTACCAGCATTTTTTACTAATAAAATAGTCGTTTTCACTTTTAAATAGTTATTTTTTACTACTTAAATAGTTAAAGTTTTACTAATTTAAGATAAGTCATTATTTTTTACTATTTCTGAGAGTTAAAAGTAACTAATTTCTTTAACAACAAATTATTGTTTGAGTTAAATGCATATAGGCTACATGGTTAAATGTCCCATAAAAACACACAAAGATGCAAAAAGTTTAGCTCAAAACAGAAACACATAAAATATATTCACTTTAAAATATTATGAGCAATGTTTATACTCTCTAAAAATGAATTAGTCAAAAATGACTAATTTAATAGTTATTAGTGGTTGCTTTTTTACTTGTACCATGGTTAACCATGGGATACCATGGTATCCCAAAATTTAACAGCCAATTCTTAAAATCCGAAAATACCGTCAAAAATTATGAAAGTGGAGTAGTTTTTGAGATATAGTCAATTCCATATTAAATGGAAAATTGACTATATCTTAAAAAATGTTCTACTTTTTTAACTTTTGACAACATTTTCGGATTTAGGGGACAATTTTACATAAGAATTGGCTGTTAAATTTTGGGATACCATGGTATCCCATGGTTAACCATTGTACAAGTGAAAAAGCAACCACTAATAACTATTAAATTAGTCATTTTTGACTAATTCATTTTTAGAGAGTAGACAAATAAAATTGATTTTTATGAAAGTGACTGATGACTCATTGGTTATAACATCCGCTTGACAAGAGACAGACCCGAGTTTAATCCCCGGCTGGGTCAGAACTTTTTTTAAATTTAAATCCACCAATTTGACTATTTCATTTAGTATAATTTGACTGCTTTTTCGCTATGACAATTAGTCAAATATTACTTATTATTAGTTATTTTTGACTAATTTATTTTAAGAGTATATATACCTACATAAATGAACACAAAAATAACATACACACAATTAAATAACACACCATTTTGAAATCATCAAATTATAAAGAAATTTGGTACAATATAATTATCAGTACTACTACAACACTTACTGATGTATTTCGTAACTTTAACCCACTTCACTGTATCCCCTAATTTCAGTTTGAAAACCAGTGATGAAATCTTTTTTCGGATACTTCGCACACTCGTTAAATAGGTATAAGAAATACGAATAACAATAATAACAGATTTTTGGTAATATATTATGAACACTCTGGACAGTTGTTACAAACACGTTACGAATTAGAATAAAGTAAGCAAAAACATAAGTTGCAGAAGCTGAAGTCAGTTGAACTTATTGATGCGTATTGTTAGTGGTAAATGTTTTGATTGGCTGCCTGCCATGGAATCACGTGTAATTTTTCAACGAAATAATTTTTTAAACATAAACAAAATAATCTGTAATCTTTGAAATTTTCAAAATGCATATTACCTTTACAAATCTTTCGGTAAAATATTTTAATTGTTAAAATAATTACAAACCCTGGTTTTCTACAAAAAATTTACAAAATAAAATTAACAATCTACAAAATCATGTTAACAAATCGGATTTTTATAACAGTGTATTATAGAAAAAAAAATAATTTGAAAGTGTTTTTTTGTTCAAAAGTTATGGTTGTTTAAATTTTTTATAAAAAATATGTAAATAAAGATTAATGTACAAGTAAAAATCTACAGTATTTTAATTTTTCACTTATACTTGTACAAAACATTTAAATCAAAGCCTTATCGATTTTACCGAATAAAATATTTAAAACAAACGCGATTTAATTGCGTTTATGCCAACGCCACATTGACTGCATTACATATTCAAAGCGCACGGTTTCAATGGAAATTTGTTAAAAATTCAAAAGGGATAAAAAATAAAATAATCTCTATAAAATTCGACACACAAAGCAGCGTCGTTAATGTTGTCGGGATTAACATTTAAAATTATAAAACCCTATCTCTCGCAATGGGAAATGCTTTTATCAAGATTAATAAAATATGTATTGATTTTAATTGAACATGTTTGAATACGTAGCATAAATAATGCATTACGTTTTTATAGAATTATAGTCGGAGAGATAAACTATGACCTATAGATAGATAGATATATCTCTCTGGTTTAAAATAAAATCTATAAATGCGATGCAAAGCTACGAAAATAGAATTTTATGCTGTCCCTTATATATGTGACACTTGGGTATTTTTTAGATAAAATTTACACACATAAAATATCTATATTCGCTTTCTTGATATAGAGAAATTTAACTTTATATTCCATCTCGTATCGTCGAGATTTAAGTATATTGAATTTGAATAAATCCGAATTGTTTTAAAATCACACACAGTGATTTAGTTTGAGAATCTATAAAATCTATAAAGTTTAGCTTGTACAGCCAGCCACTCTAAGGGCCGGTTTTTCAATTAGGGTTTAAACCTTGGTTCAGGGGAACTTAGATCAGCTAATGAACTCAGTTCACAGTCAAATGAGTTTTTCAATGTCGACTCAACAGCAGTTCTGTTGAACTTAGATCAGCGGTGTCAAGTTGGTACAACCGAATTTAGTATACTCCTACATTAATAGTACTTAAAACTGTAATTTTGACAAAAGGATTTTGTGTTTACTTTTGGAGTTTTGTTTATCTGTGCTGTTTTAAAAAGTTATAATCTGTGCGAAAGGGTGCTTTAATAGTTATTTACGATATAAGTGGGATAAGAGCTTTATTAACGTACGCATGCGAAATTTGCACAACGAGTGCGTAGCACGAGTTGGGCAATCGCAAAAGTACGTTAATAAAGCGTTATCACACGTATATTGTACAAATTTTTATCTACGCCCCTAAATGAAAAAATAAACGGTAATTATTTTTGTCTAAGACTTAATTTAGGGTTATTTTTACATTTTGACATTTTGACTTTTTTATTTGATTGGTTAAAAGCAGAGAAAAACGCGTGCGTTAATGAACTTCTTATCTCACCCAAAATTAGTGGGATAAGAAGTTCTTATCTCACTGGCGTAGATAAAACAATTTACTATTATTAAAGAACAATAATTATTATTTATTATGGATAAAAATCGTGCTGCCAACTTTACCTCTTTTAAGGAGGAATTATTTGTATGTATTTCGTTTTATATTATAAAATGAATTTGTCATTTTTTGTTACATGTGATGAATTTTACTAAAATCTATTACCTATTCAGTAATTATTTTTATAACTAACCTATTGGTCGGATTTGCAATAACTGGTCTAATTAAATCCACTATCCTACGTACAAAAGGTTTGGAAAACCGAAATCTGGCAAAAAATTCATCATTAATCCACCTTTCAAAATGATTCGGTCTTACCCGTGGCCTGTGCACACGAAGTTGAATATTATTTAGGAATTCGCCAATTTCCTCATCATCCTCACTAACTACCTCAAACATATCCATTGGTTTAGTATAACAGCAGATTACAAAACAAGAAATAAACAACGTAATATACAATAAAGCAGAGAAAAGTTATGTCAAGTTGAACTTCGTTTAAACGGCCAACAGTGACAGTTCACCTTTTGATTTAGTTTAAACCAAATTCAAGCTTGAACTTTGATTGAAAAACGGCATATTTTGTTTGAACCAAGTTCAAATGCTGAACCAAGTTTAAACTATGATTGAAAAACCGGCCCTAAGTGTCAAATTCTTTCTGTCGACTGTAATAACTATACTATTAGAGTTACGTTAACTATAACTATACGTTAGAGTGGCTGTACAAGCTAAACTATAAGTGATACAGAAAAATATTTCTTAACAAATTTGTAGCGCAAAAAATTCCCTACAAAATTGTTATTTACTTTTTTTATCTACAATCAATAGTTTAGTCTCCAAATACGATTTACTGCTATTTTAGAAGATTTTCGAGTAGAACGACAATTTGTGAAGAACATTTTCAACTTACAGACTTGCTTAAATGCACATTTTTGAAGATAATTTCATCCTGTGTAAAGATTTTAGAACCGAAATTCGAAAAAAATATTTTTACTGTACGAGCGGAAGGAGAAAAGAATAAAACATTGTTTTTAATGGTTTTTAAAGGGAAATATTTAAAAATTGAATAGCAACGGCTTAAAATAAAGATTAAGAGCATGGTAATAGCTCAACATTTTTGTTTTCTTACCGGTTACAAAATTTTTAGGTGGGACTTTGAAAAAAAAATTGCTTTAAAATGAAGCACCCTAATATATATATATATATATATGTATACAAGAGACATTCAGCTCATTATTATGTATTGAACAACTTTATAATTTGAATAGAATGTTCATTTTACATTGTTTTGGACATTTACACACTCCATGTAACCCAAAAAAAATACAAATATGACAATTGTTTAGAAATTGTACGTTTTCCAAGTTTCTATGCGCGGGTAGGTAAACCAATTTTGCAATTTGAATCACTGTGTGGCATCATTTCTTTTTATGGGGGACATTTGGTGATCATCCAATGGAAGAATGAGCAAATAGCAGGCTCACAATCGAATCTATTCTATTCCCTGCATAGAAAGAGGCAGGTATTTGACATGTGAATGTTTTTTGTTTGAGTTTCGAGCAAAAAAAGAGAATAATACAACGCGAGTTCATCAATAAAACCACACTTGATATGAAAGCGGCATATAAACAATGCGGTTAGCCGGTCTGTCAATTTATATAATTACAAACTCCTGTACGCGACGCCATGGATAACACTAGTCAACAAAGATCTGAAAGCACAACAGTTTTTAAGTTGTTATATAAAAAATGGACTGTACAGGGTGATCAGTTATAATGTCGCCCCCCTATAACTTTTTTATTTTAAGTGTCCCAAAAAATTTAACAGTGTGGTTATGTAGGTACTAAAAAATACTTTTTTTCTATGTATAAAGAAAATTGGAAAATTGATCAGTATATAGGGAGAAACAAAAAGTTTATTTTTTTCAATGGATCACCATATATATGTATTTATTTTTCAATTCCTTGTAAAATTCTAAGCATATTTCATATAACATACCAAAAACTTTTTGTTATACAGAAAAGAACAGTGTAATCATGTGTAATCATAAATACAAAGACACATGTAGAGGGGTTATAGACATTAACTGGAATCTATATCTATGAACTCCTAATTTTTATGTTTAAGAATAAAAATAAGTTTAAGTACCTGAAGTCTAAAAGTAACAGAACTTTAGATTTTATTTATCCTAGTCATCGTTTAAGTAGTTATGAGAAGTCTTGTTTTTATTCGTGTATTAAGTGTTCTAACAAATTGCCCAATGAGATTAAATCATTAAATGTTATTGGCCTTTTTAAAAAACCTGTGTATCAATATTTGTTGTTGATTGAACCCTATACTTTTAATGAGTTTTTACTACACAACGTCTGTTTTATTTTATTATGTTATCATTAAGTTATTTTGACACATATTTCTTTTAATTCTTGTATATTTATCTGTAATAAGTGTATAGCATTACTTTGAAATAAATAAATATATATTATTATTATTATTATTATTATTATTATTATTATTATTATTATTATTATTATTATTATTATTATTATTATTATACCTAAATTAATATTATATTAAATATATATTAAAATTAATTTTAAGATAATAAGTTGAAATAGTTTGCCTTTTTTACTTTACTTTTTACGCCATTTTTACTTATTTAACAAGACATATTGACATAATGTCACTATGGTAATTTATTTTCAATAAAAATTTTGGTATACTGAAGGCTTCTTGATTTCCAACAGTTTAAAAAAACATACATAAAAAAAAATATTGTTTAGTACCTACATAACCACACTTTTAAATTTTTTAGGATACTTAAAATAAAAAAATTAAAGGGAGCGACATTATAGGGGATCACCCTGTACAGGGTAGTTCACCTAACTTATTCATTAGAAGTCAATGAAGAATGGAAAAATATATCGTTTTGAAATTTGTATAGCAATTATAAGGCAATGTAAACTATTTTTTAAAATTATTTTCAATCAACTTTGGTTTTTCAAATGGAACTATATTATTATTGCATTTTTAAATTCTACCTAAAATTCTAGAAATACTAAAATTTGATTATTTTTTTTAGATATGTGGTTAAATGGCCCGTAAAAACAAACAAAGATGCAAAAAGTTTAGCTCAAAACAGCAACACAAAAAATATATTCAAGTTTAAAATATTATGAGCAATATTTATAGACAAATAAAATTGATTTTTATAAAAGTGACTGATGGCTCATTGGTTGTGAATAGGGATGGGATTTTAGTTATTTTACCTTTTTTCAACCGATGTAACTATTTGAAAACCAATAATGCCAAAATGTGTTTTAAAAGATTTTGTTTTATTTGAACCTAACTTGTTTTCACCTTTTTTACCTTTTTTGCTTTAAACTACCTTTTTTATACTTTTGTTACCTTTTTTTTTAACTTGTTTTCACCTATTTGTTACCTATTATTACGTATTTTTACTTATTTTATTTTTTTGTGTTCTTTTTAAATTTTGCGCCAATATTTTATCCAGGGCGTGCAACTCAACGGTATAGAATTTTTTCTTATGGTCACAGACTGTAACAGTAACTTTCTTTACAGATACCTTCTTTGTAGTGAGCTTATGTTCTGTCATAGAACTTCTGTGTAGTGAGTGTCACTCAGTGAAACACAGTTTATTGCATAGATATAGTTTATTGTGGGTATGTTCTGTGTTTGGGTATGCGGCTAAACAAAATTACAAACAAAACGTGAACTTTTAATGTGTTTAATGTTTTAATAAGTGACTTATGACTTATAATTAGTTATTTTTGACAAATTCATTTTAAGAGGGTAACGAATTAATTAAATTTCGATAACAATCGCTGCTTACCGAGAACGCTTTGAGGAAGACGAGGCACTGAATGATGCCCTCCATTGTGTCTCCCGTGAGGCAGAAGGTGCCGGTGAGGTGGCGGCCTTTGCGGCCCACCGCCGCCGCCGAGGCCAGGCTGGCGTGCACCAGGGCCCTTCTGGGCAGCGACGAGCTGTCGGCGGCGCCGGCCCCGGAACCCGATCCACCCCCGCTCAGCCGTATCGGTTTGCCCGAGCTGATGAGGCGTTCCAACGAATCCATCACTTTTTAGTTACAACTTAGTTATTTATCAACACTCTCATTTTATGTTAAACGTACTACTGTTAAATGTTTATCTTTTTTAGTTTAACCTGCAATAACGAAATATGAAACACGGTTTCTTGGCATTTATAAATCTGTGTACAATTTAATGATATAGCAAAAAAAAACTCTTACATATCTACAATGCAAATATTTTGAGCTTTGGGTTAAGAATTTAGCAATTTTTATAAGATTAACAGTTGGTTGGTTATTTATCAACACTCTCATTTTATGTTAAACGTACTACTGTTAAATGTTTTTTTTTTTTTTTAGTTTAACCTGCAATAACGAAATATGAAACACGGTTTCTTGGCATTTATAAATATGTGTACATTTTTTAATGATTTTATTATAGCAAAAAAAAACTCTTACATATCTACAATGCAAATATTTTGAGCTTTGGGTTAAGAATTTAGCAATTTTTATAAGATTAACAGTTGGTTGGTTATTTATCAACACTCTCACTTTATGTTAAACGTACTACTGTTAAATGTTTATTTTTTTTAGTTTAACCTGCAATAACGAAATATGAAACACGGTTTCTTGGCATTTATAAATCTGTGTACAATTTTTTAATGATTATATTATAGCAAAAAAAATCTCTTACATATCGTTCAATGCAAATATTTTGAGCTTTGGGTTAAGAATTTAGCAATTTTTATAAGATTAACAGTTGGTTGGTTATTTATCAACACTCTCATTTTATGTTAAACGTACCACTGTTAAATGTTTATTTTTTTTAGTTTAACCTGCAATAACGAAATATGAAACACGGTTTCTTGGCATTTATAAATCTGTGTACAATTTTTTAATGATTATACTATAGCAAAAAAAATCTCTTAGATATCGTTTAATGCAAATATTTTGAACTTTGGGTTAAGAATTTAGCAATTTTTATAAGATTAACAGTTGGTTGGTTATTTATCAACACTCTCATTTTATGTTAAACGTACTACTGTTAAATGTTTATTTTTTTTAGTTTAACCTGCAATAACGAAATATGAAACACGGTTTCTTGGCATTTATAAATCTGTCTACAATTTTTTAATGATTTTATTATAGCAAAAAAAATCTCTTACATATCGTTCAATGCAAATATTTTGAGCTTTGGGTTAAGAATTTAGCAATTTTTATAAGATTAACAGTTGGTTGGTTATTTATCAACACTCTCATTTTATGTTAAACGTACTACTGTTAAATGTTTTTTTTAGTTTAACCTGCAATAACGAAATATGAAACACGATTTCTTGGCATTTATAAATCTGTGTACAATTTTTTAATGATTATTTCCCTCATTATAATATGAACCAATCAAAAGCCTTAAATTTTCGAATAAATTTCGTTTAAATAAGCGATTAAATCACTAGAACTATTTAACAGCGATTAAATTTTAGCCTCCATATTGGATTTTTGTTTACGATTTTATGGTGTTATTTACAAGTTTTAACAAACATTTTTTAAAAAACAATAAAAAATAAGTTATCTAGTTTACGAAATATCAATTATTACTTATTACATACCTTAGATTAAGGGAATTTTCTTTAAAAAAATATTTATAAATTTTGACACATACGTCAGATTTTATGAATTGTCAAATAGTTTCCTTTAATTCGAGAAATAATCTAGACGTATATCACTCAACCTATAAATTTAATCTGTCAAACTATGCTCAGTAAGTTTTTTATTTGATTTTTCTTTTTGGAAAATAGTTTCATGCAAAATACGCGGTCTCGTGATTTTATTAAATTATTTTGCATTCAACATTTTCCAACAAAAACCAAACAAAAAACTACTGAGCCTAGTTTAACCGATTAAATTTATAGTTCTCGTGATATAATATATGATTATATTATAGCAAAAAAAAATCTCTTAGATATCGTTCAATGCAAATATTTTGAGCTTTGGGTTAAGAATTTAGCAATTTTTATAACATTAAAAACCTATTTTTTCTCATTTTTCAACTCATGTGGATGAACTTTTAAATAAGTTGGACTAAGCCGGAATAATCCGAAGTTTTTATGCAAAATTCAGAATAATTCTTCTTGGGTAGTGGTTATGTGCCTTTTTTATTACTTTAGATTCCATCCTCGGGCAGAATTTTGCTGTTGGATTAGCGGCTTATTAGAGAGATTATTTTGAACCTTTTTTAAAAACTAGATTTAAAATTGGCTTGCCACATATTTTATATTAACAAAACAATGGCAAAATGATAATAATAAAAATAATAATATTGAAAATCGTTTTTACACCCTTTTTTTGTAAAAAAAAATA
The DNA here is from genome assembly GCA_921294245.1 of Brassicogethes aeneus. Lineage (NCBI taxonomy): Eukaryota > Metazoa > Arthropoda > Insecta > Coleoptera > Nitidulidae > Brassicogethes > Brassicogethes aeneus. The sequence goes on from OV121138.1 coordinate 6,441,163, forward strand.
ATAAAAATGAATTAGTCAAAAATGACTAGTTACTACAGTTTTATTTATACCCTGAATCCGAAAATTCCGTCAAAAATTATGAAAGTGGGGAAATGTTTTAATTTTAATAGTAATTATTTAAGATTTGACTAAATGGGGCCTGTCAGAGCAAAGTGAACAATCTCCCATCAGACTAAAACTAAGTAAATTGAGATAATTGATTTTGGTATTTTAAATTCTAGATTTGTAATTTTTTTTATATAATATATTGAAATATTGTTGTTGTTAGTCTAGTAGCCAACTACAAGGTCTCAAGGATGCATAGTATAGGTGAAATCTATAATTATAAATTGGAGATTGCTGACTTTGATATGAATTGCTGGTGATTGCTCATTTTGTTGTAAACGTTTAAGGAGATTTAGAAAAATAAACAATAAAATAATTGTTTTTTTATTCCTCTAATGGGTATAAAATTGAACTATACAATCAATGTGGGAAAATTTTGAACTGGACCACATAAATCTAAAGTTTCTTCTAAATCTGGGACCAGGTTGCCTCGTGCAAAAAAGTTTTTATAGTACAACAACTCATCTTCTTCCCACTTTGCCCCGTAATGTTTTACTTGGAATGTTTTGACATTATCAGCCTTTACCTTTGCGTCTTATTATGGTATAATAGCACAAAATAAAGAAGATAACTTTTTTTATAATTCTTAAAACAATAAAACGTATATATACCTATTTTAAATATATTTTTAAGTGCAATTTACTGCAATAGAACTTAACAGTATGCTCTCTAAAAATGAAATAGTCAAAATTCTACTATTTGAATTAGTACCAGCATTTTTACTAATAAAATAGTCGTTTTCACTTTTAAATAGTTATTTTTTACTACGTAAATAGTTAAAGTTTGACTAATTTAAGATTAGTCACCATATTTGACTATTTCTGACAGTTAAAAGTAACTAATTTCTTTAGTCGTTTACGGCCAACAACAAAGTATTATTTGAATTAAATGCATATACCTCTCCATGGTTAAATGACCCATAAAACAAATAAAGATGCAAAAAGTTTAGCTCAAAATAGCAACACAAATAATATATTAAACTTTAAAATATTATGAACAATATTTATTGACAAATAAAATTAATTTTTATAAGAGCGGCTGACAGCCGAATGCGTTAAGAGGTTAGCTTGACAAACTTGTCAAGTGACAGACCTGAGTTCAATCCCAGGGTGGGTCAAAACTTTTTTTAAATTTAAATTTACTAATTTGACTATTTCATTCAGTGGAATTTGACTAATTATTAGTGACTGCTTTTTCACTATGACAATTAGTCAAATATGACTTATAATTAGTTATTTTTGACTAATTCATTTTAAGAGAGTGTAGGTACCAGTAAAAAAACACAAAATTAAATCTTTAAAATACGTTATAACATCAAATGTTAGGATATCAGGTGGCACAAATTACTAATTTCTAATGGTGGAATTGGAGATTGCATACTTTGCTGCAAATCTATCAGTGGAGATTGTCGACTTTGCACTAAATGTCATTTTTAAAATAGAATTTTAGGCAGGATTTAGTTCCTTTTGCAGCACATAAACTTTATCATCTTATAGATAATTAGTTGAAGTATAGTCTCCGCCAAAAATCTAATTTTTGACCAAAAGTGGAGATTGTCTGTTTTGCTATGACATGCCTCAAATGTTAGATTTAAAAAAATATTACTTTAAATAAAATAAATAACAAATGTACATAAGGAGACATTTTTTGTTTTGCTAATATTTTTCAATATGGTGTTTCGGGAATTATAATCCAATTAAAATGCACCAGTTTGTTAAGTAATGTTTCATAAAAAAGTCATAAAAAAGTCTAAGAGATTTTTATTTTTAAAAAATAAAAAAATACCCTTTCACAGGCAGTAAAAGGGCATTATAGTGCGAGTTTACATGGTGCGCGAGATTAGATGAGATGAGATATGTGCGCATTTATTATTTAGGCGACAAACTTATCCGCGTAGACCGCATGTAGCTTTAATTTCATTATGATGTGAATAAATTTATGAGCTCACCACTTTTGTGCACACCCGTCGTCGCCGCCGCCGCTCTCAATTTAATTAATGCTCTCTTGTGATTTACTACGCAGCGACCTTTTTATTATTATTGTTGTTGTTTCTGCATTAATATTTTATTTTAAGGACCCCAGATTACGATCCAATTTGCTTGGTTTTACGGCCCGACATGAGGTTGATGTTTTTATGTCCGCCTAAATACATTTAATTGCGGGGAAAAAACGAAATGGAAAAAATTTGTCGTTTCGGTGACTTATTTTTGTCAACGTCAACGAGCCACCCCGGCAGCAGGATTGATGTGGTATAATTCATAAATCCGAGCTGACAGTAAAAAACGTATGAAGGGGTACACACAAGTGACGCGCACCTTTGTCGGCTGAAAATCGCACTCCAATCTACGCGTAACAAATGGCTCGACGGAAAAAATAAATCGTTGGGTAATTTTTTGAAATATTGGTCGAGCACGGAGATTTATTTTGTAATCTATTGAGAAAAAAGTATTAATTGTTAGGTTCTATATTAACTTTATGATCTTACGAAAATACAAACTCAAATGTGTCAAAAATGGCGAATGCGCCGGGATTAAATTATATATTTTTATATCAGGCAGGATAGTAAACATTAATTAACAAACAATTAACTTATAATTGCATACCGGCCGAGTTTATTAAAATATAAATTGCAGTTTGCTATGGGTATGCATATACGGGAACTAAATGAAAATTATATTGTAACGTTGCGAATTTAAATTAAAACGAGAAATTTGGTTTGTTTAACTAAATATTACGTTTTGACGATAAATATACGCAATTCCGCGGAAATAAAATCATTTCTGTAACAAAGTTAGCGCGATGATGATGATGATAAATTAATGACGCGGAACACGTATTTTATAAGATAGTGTGCATAGTTGCGGTTATCACGGTAGCAAGAGGCATGCTCGACTAATGCATTCCCAGACAATAAATATACCGCCAACATGACATATTTTATACTGCGAATAAGGCAAGGTGCCTTACGTGTCCCAAATTTTTCAATTCGCTTTCAATGTGTGGGATTTCGGAGTTGGGAACGTTTTCAATAAACCTATAATTTTTTATACCAACATTGGACGTTAAAACAATAAATTACAATTACCTATATTTCATATTCGTTAGACATAATTAAGTGTGATTAAATTATTTAATGTTTAGAGATTGAAAACACAGTTGGGTGGGGACATGTTTCATCAACGACAGGGGAACTACTACTATTGTTTTCTTCACTTTTGTGATAATACGTATACAAATAATCGCACAATTCGTAACATAGAAAACACATCCCCAACACTAAGAACGTTTCCATTTCGAACGTTTTAATTGTACACTTATTTTTAACACACGGTAAAACAAATAAAATTCACACGGGTCTATTTATTAAAGGTTTTATTATTGTTATTGATATTATTATTATTGGTGTTAATTAGCAATTAGACAAGTGGGTCTCCGGGCTCACGTTATAGTTACGCGATCCACTCTAGAGCAGTTCCCAGCAACAGCAACGCGTCACATCGACGTCACACAGAAACTGACTACAAAACGGTCCAGATAGGTCCTTTCGGGGATGCTGAACGGAACGCGACGACGCAGCGCGATCGCGACCACCTTTTTTTTTAATTCTATTCCATTCTCCATCCATGCCTTGCCATGCATTTGGATGCCCGAAAATCCACAGTAAAAAAATTATGTTTAGATATAGATTTAGATTAGATACTTTTTAGCACGATCTACCTCTAAAAAATAAATATTTTATGTTTTCCTATGAACTGTAAAGAGTCTCTTATTTTTAAGTTTAAATGTCGAAGCGATAGCAGAGACATGTGACAAGTGACACAATAAACATGGCATTAATTACAAAGAAAGAAATTGGTTGAAAAAGAAATGAAAGAAATTAAAAAGAAAATTAAATATTGCAAATACTTACATAAAAAACACGCTGATGGTTTTTAACGCGCAAAATAACAATAGCGATACCATTGCCTGCAGCGGCGCCACCTCGTGCCACAGTTATAAACTACATGGGTTACAGAGTTATTTTATATGCTCTCTTAAAATGAAATACTCAAAATTCTACTATTTGAATTAGTACCAGCATTTTTTACTAATAAAATAGTCGTTTTCACTTTTAAATAGTTGTTTTTTACCACGTAAATAGTTAAAGTTTGACTAATTTAAGATTAGTCACCATCTTTTACTATTTCTGAGAGTTAAAAGTAACTAATTTCTTTAATCGTTTGCGGCCAACAACAAATTATTATTATTATTATAAAAACAAATAAAGATGCAAAAAGTTAAGCTCAAAACAGCAACACAAATGATATATTCAACTTTAAAATATTATGAACAATATTTATTGATAAATAAAATTGATTTTTATAAGAGCGATAGCGATAGCCAAATGGGTTATGACAACAGCTTGACAAGTTTGACAACTTTTTTAAAATTTAAATCTACTAATTTGACTATTTCATTCAGTAGAATTTGACTAATTATTAGTGACTGCTTTTTCGCAATGACATTACGTCACCTGAGAATTATAGTGTTCTATCTACATTTTCTTTTTTTTATTCAGGTTAGTCTTGTTTTAAGTCTTAAAGATGATATTGATCTATCTATATATAATTGGGGTAGAAATTGTAAAGTTTAAGGCTTAAACTGTACAATTTCTACCCCAATTATATATAGATAGAACAATATGCATCTTTAATACTTAAAACAAGACTAACCTGAATAAAAAAAAGAAAATGCAGATAGAACACTATAATTTAGTCAAATAGGACTTATAATTAGTTATTTTTGACTAATTCATTTTAAGAGTGTAATGCTAAACTGCAGTGTATTTTATAACAAAGATGTTTTTATTTTTGGTCAAGCATAAAAAATTATTCACAGACATTTTATCACATTCTTTATTAGTACTGAGGAGCTACTTATTTGTTATTTCATTTTAGTTTTAAAATTTTGTTTCATCCAAAACTTATATATACAAGTTTTCACTATTGAAATATGATGGGGACATATAGAGTGTGATGCCAACTTACAACCTTAATTCAGAAATTAAAAATATCTTTATATTTAATTGAAAATTTTGAAAGATTTTTGAAAGATTTACGTAAAAATTGCAAACATTTCAATTTAGTAAAAATCATAAAACAAATATGTCATCTAAATTTAAACAGCATTTAGCATTATTAAAAGCGTTGATTAAGAAGGTCTCCACTTAACAGTAAAATACCAAGAACCGGTATTATATTATGTATTACATATAATATTATGTTGCCATGAATTAGTCGTTTAAAATGCAGTTGTCAGCGTTTTTTTAGAGGACTCAAATATAAAAATATTAGGGTTATGTTTGTACAACAATTGTTTTTTGTTTGATTTCTTAAAAATGTCCCAACTTAAATATAAACCATGATCACTTAGATAAAATACACACACTAACGTAACTATATAAGCATATATGTTAGTGTTGAGTTTCTTAATCAATGATATAAGGAGTAATAAATCGAAATCGAGTACTAAACCATAGTTTTTTAGTTTTTACTTGCAACGCGAAACACAAATAACGTGCGCGATTTAGCTGTGCAATTGAACAAAATTTGTCGAGTAAGACTTCTACCTTTCTCTCTTTCGTGAAAAAACTACTTATTTATTTAAAAATGATGTGCAGTTCGTATGCTTTAAATGTATTGTTAACAATTCTTGAATTCACAAAATGCTATCGAACACCACCAGATGGCGCGCGCGTTGCAAAAATATATATAAATATCCCCAAGCGTATAATTTACGAAAATGTACAATTTTAGGCCGATAACGGTTAAAATGATTTTTGCATTTATTGAAGAATATAAGAATTTATTCATAAATATTGTAAATTTTAATGGAAACGTGTGAAAAACAAGCTTAATATATCTTTCAACAAATTAAAACCTTGTAATGCCCGGACTTAAGGCATTGAGAGGTGTTACATTAGGGTGGTAATGAAACGCTGGTGGTCGGCTTAAAGTTTTATTTAGTCTATCATTTAGAATTGTTGTTGCTTTATTTACACAATCATTAATTTCTATTGCGATTTCCGCTACTACAGTAATGTCTTTTTCACTCGAATGTTTACACTGTCTATTTTTTAATTCACAAAATCCTAACTTAAACTGTTCTAGTTTTTCTAACTTACGTACGGTAGCTTCATGGTCCTTCCTTCTCTCGGCGTTTTCCTTTATTAAGTTTTTTGTAAACTTTTGTATTTCGTCTAGGGACGCTAAAAATTCCTTGATTATCGTGGACGTTGTAGACATTAAACTTTTCTACCGCACTACACTTAATTACCCCAACTGATTTTCTACTACACTACACTAAACTAAACTTTCCAATTACACCATCGAAAGACGACTTCTGGCAATTTCAGCCCTGATTTTTCCCTCAAAATACTTCTTGCACTTTCTTCTAACGTAATATATTCCAGCTACTAACACAACCAAACATAAGATGACTAACAAAACGTCTCTATGTAGATTTTCGCCGTTGAATGCTGAAACTCCGCCACTATTTCCGGCTTGTGCGAAGAAGAAGTTATCATCTTTTGACTGTGTTTTTCCCATTTTTACTGAATCACTTATATTTCTTGCTTTTTATTTAATTACACTTTAAACTGATTTCTACTGGACTGGCAGGATCGCCATGTAATGCCCGGACTTAAGGCATTGAGAGGTGTTACATTATGGTGGTAATGAAACGCTGGTGGTCGGCTTGAAGGTTCGTATCGAACTCTGTTTATTGAATAATAGTATATTTTATTACAATTATGATGTGGTCAAATAATGCTTATTGCACAGTTTGCACTTTGCGGATTATTGACCTAAGAATGTTGTGTCATCATTATGTACAGTGAACGAACTATGTCTCTGCACTACAACCTACTGAAAAACAACAAACGTCAAAAATGGGCGAATGCGCCAGGATAAATTTTTAAAAATCAATAAATGTTTTAATACTTCAGCTGTATAATAGCAAAAATAATTCCAGATTCCGAATAAATTTTCAAATCGGGTTGTTTTAATTCTACGCCTCATATTTTTATGTTTTATATTTTACTTATTTTTCGCTGTTTTGTAAAAAGAATTTTGTTTAAAAAAAATGCATGAAATTTTAATTACCGTAGAGATACACGCCTACGGATGGAGAGTCTTCATTAGTTTAAAAAAAAGTTGTTGAATTTTGTTGCTTTGCTACTGGCGCACGTATTCAACGAAAGTGGCCGACTTATATAACTAATTGGATCTGCCTTTTAATTGAAAGCACAACTTAACGGACTCATGGACAAACATTACCCGATATAAAATATGAAACAATTCAAACACAAAGAAATTAAGACCTTATAGTACAAGTATTTATTCTTTGTTTTTTAATTGTTCTATCTTTTTAATAATTAATATAATATGCATAATTTAAAGCAGGAGAGAGAACAATAGCGATGATAAATGATGAGGCACACAGTAAAGTTGTTGTTCAACAGCAAGATAAACTCATGAACTGTACGTAGTTAGGTACGGTGGCAGCAGGGCGCACTGGGATTTTTACTTTACATAATTTATTCTCTTTGTTGAGATTTTAACTTTTTGATTAAGTACCGCATTACCTTCATTTGATCTTTTCGTTCTGCATGAGTTATTATTATTAATAAGGATAAACCATAAACCTTTACAAAAAGACGGTAAAGTTTTATCATAATTTTTTGTAATTATTTTAACAGAGGAAAATATATTACCGAAAGTTTTGTAAAGGTTATATGGAATTTTGTAAGCATTTTGTTATTATTTCGTTAAAAAAGTAAATTGGGGGATGCAGTAAAGTGGGTTAAAGTTACGAAATACATCAGTAAGTATTGTAGTAGTACTGATAATTATACAGGCTGAGTCATTTAACTTGAAACTTTGAAATGTCTCAGTTAGAATGCATTTTACGAAAAAATGTTTAAAATAAAAATTAAATGATTCGAGGGGGGACATCAATCAGTACTAAATTGGTCCTCATACTCTCCTCCTTACAGGGGAAAGAGGGGGTAACTTTAAAATTTCCAATGGGACACCCCATTTTTTATTGCAGATTCGGATCATTCGACTAAAAATAGGTACATTTTGTCTAAAACATTTTTTCATATTTGTAATAGATGGCCCTGTAATGAAAAAAATTAATTTTGTTCGATTTTTCTTCTTATACGATTCTTCTATAAAAATATCACTTTTTTGGTAATAATTATGTTATTAAATTAACTTGTTGATTGTTTCGACCTTTACTTGATGAAACTCCATATTATTAATATATGAATGAAAACAACACTGTTTTAAAGTTTCACTAAATTAGTGAAACTTTAAAACAGTGTTGTTTTCATTCATATATTATTAAATTAAGTCTGATTTTTTCAAGTACCCACGATTTTTTAACTAATATTTAAGTTTCCTTTGGTTTAATTTTTATACATTATTTAATTCGGTGATAATTATCAATTGCGCACCATGGTCACTTTTTACCTACCAGCATTAAATTCTTTAAAGGATTTTTGTACTATTTTTAATAAAAATACCTCATTTAACGTAAAAAAAACATTATTTTGTCAATTAATCAATTTAATCCTAATTGATATAAAGAATATATTTATAGTTTAGCATTATTTAATCAATTTAGTTCGAAGATTAATTTGCAAACAAAAAGACCTCCTTTCGTTAAGCAGTTATTCATAATGGATTTTTTAACAGTGGAAGAAAAAATAGAAATGATTTTGATTTATGGAGAAGCAGGCAGGAATCTTGATGATGCTGTTAATATCTACGCTCAGCGTTTTCCGGATAAAATTCGATCACGTACTTCATTTCACCGTACAGTCAAGCAGTTTACTACAAACGGGAGTGTTCAACCGAAAAAAGAGTTCGTCGAGCAACAGTCACAGGTGGAAATAATGAAATTAATGTATTAGCAGCAACGTCCGCTAATCCTCATGCAATGTTAGCAAAATATTAAAACGAAATAATAAATAAATTTAAAAAATAAAACCAATTATTTTATTCAAAAATTATTGGGAAATCGTATACATGCAAAAGAAAAATCGAACAAAATTGATTTTTTTTCATTAAAGCGCCAATATGAAAAAATGTTTTAGACAAAATCTACCTATTTTTAGTCGAATGATATGAATCTGCAATAAAAAATAGGGTGTTTTATTGGAAATTTTAAAGTTACCCCCTGTTCCCCCTATAAGGAGGAGAGTATGAGGACCAATTTTAGTACTGATGGATTTCCCCCCTCGAATCAATTAATTTTTATTTTAAACATTTTTTCGTATAATGCATACTAACTGAGATATTTCAAAGTTTCAAGTTAAATGACACCCCGTATTGTACCATATTTCTTTATTATTTGATGATTTCAGAATGGTGTGTTATTTAATTGTGTGAATGTTATTGTTGTGTTCATTTATGTAGGTATACATATATGTGTTAATTTTTTTTTTGGAAAATAGATTAATAAAGCAACATTTCTTATCAACATTTTTTTTATTTAAGTTTGTTAATGGGTCTACAAAGAGGTTTGTGAAAAAGGACCTTTTTAAAATTACAAGAATTATGGTTGAATTATTGACATAGGATTAAATCTACAAAATGTTTGTTATAGTTACTAACTACTTATTCAATTAGTTAACAGATTACAGTTGGTTGTAAACTTAACATAAATTTATGTGTACCTGGATTAACATAAAGTAGTTTTGGGATGAATTTATCTCATGAAATAAAATCTTAAACGATACATGGTCGTGAATAGCTACATCTACCCTAAGGAATATCGACCAGACTCTTCAATCTTGAATATTTAACTCGTTCTATCACAAGTTACTTTTCTGTTGTGTCGTATTGTGTTTATTTGAAAGTTTGAAGCAAGTTAATGATAAACGGTTGGTTAGGTAGCCATGGGACCGAGTTGTCTATAACGAGCGGAAAAGTAAACAGAATGCCGTTTGACGAAGAGTTGATAGTGTAGTAGTGGGTATTGATGGTGGAAGTGGAGCTGAAATGGCCACTTTGCGGTTTAATTAAACTGTTTACTTTTGGATAATTAAATGAGATGGACGACTCCAACTCGAAACAAGACTCGAGTTTAATTTTGTTTCTGTCGTCAAAGTCTAGGAAAATAAATCATTTTTTTTTGTTGTAAAAGTCTCAACGCGAGCCCTTTCGTTTAACGGCATAAAAGATAACTTTTCTGCGGTGTATCGTCGTTTTTAATTAATTCCTAAAACCCAAATTGGTTTTAAAAGGCCCTTTAATTTCGACGAAGGAACCTAATCAATGCCGTCATTTTGAATGTTTATTGAAACATTTTTTAACTGGGAAAATTTATTAAATGGAGTAACTAAGGGGATGAAGGGAAAGAGAAAAGGAGCGAGTATGACAAGATAATGAGAAAGTGGATATTAATCAATGTCATGTGCCATAACACCTGCCTTCGTTTGGTCTTGGCGTATTATTATTATTGTTGTTGTTGGAGACGTCCTGTCGGAAAAGTCACAGCGGTTTAATGAAAACAGTAATAATATGTGACATACACTTATCTTATTATTTCATTTCTAGAAAACCTTCTTTAAAATTCCCATTAATTAGTAAAAAACCCCTTTAGTTATCTTTAGATGTGTCTATTCTTCTAAGCCTTAGATTCTAAGCGTAGACACACGGAATAATGTAAAAAGATACGAAAGGAAACCCTGCAAAGGAATTTTAATGCGATGCATCAAAGGCTTTGTACAACATCAATAATTATCAAGCACCAACGTGTAACGAAATACGTTTTAACCGATTTAAAATGTTTTTTGTCAAACCGTTTCATATTCAGGTTCATTAGTTTATTCGATATTATTGGGCATTTCTAAAAAATCACCTCTTTGATTTTGACCCCATCGGCAGGGAGCGTATTAATCTTAGTTAAGGCATTCAAAAAACTCTCCAATACTGTCTTCGTCTCGGTTGTTTGGTATTCAAAGGGCTACTTGACTATTGATCAGTGTTGGACAAAGGGACCCCGCCTGGATGTGACTGCACTGTACCGTAGATACTGCCGCCAGTCGGGGCTTAAAGCCAAGATTAACCGATTGACTGAATACGACCGAATTTATGCATTGCAATTAATTATTGATACTAAGTTTCATTCAGGTCTGCCCAAAGCATTTGCCACTAAATAATATACAGGATGTCTGCAAGATGACTTTTATACAATTACATTGTAATGGACATCGTCAAATAGCTCCGACTCCTTTACAAACTTTGTAATACAAAGCATTCAAAAAATCTACTATTCGTTTTTTTGACTTCTGATATCGAAAAATTGGTTTCTATAGGCACATCTACAGTATGTTACGTATGAGCTCTAACAATTTAGAGTAAGATCCCCATGGGGATCTTACAATGTGCTTATTGCAATTTTCAATTTTCACATTAGTCCGATGAAAAACATTTTGTATCTCACTAATAAATAAATAGTACAAAGCTATACAAAAAGGTATCTTATGGTTGTTCCGTAAACTATAGGTATATAGTATACTCCCTAAAAATGAATTAGTCAAAAATGACTAGTAGCTGCTTTTTCACTTATACCATGGTTAACCATTGCGTACCATGGTATCCCCAACATTTAACAGCCAATTCTTATGTAAAATTATCCCCTGAATTCAAAAAAAAACGGTCAAAAATTATGAAAGTACTCTCTTAAAATGAAATAGTCAAAATTCTACTATTTGAATTAGTATCAGCATTTTTTACTAATAAAATAGTCGTTTTCACTTTAAAATAGTTATTTTTTACTACTTAAATAGTTAAAGTTTGACTAATTTAATACAAGTCACCATATTTTACTATTTCTGAGAGTTAAAAGTAACTAATTTCTTTAATCGTTTGCGGCCAGCAACAAATTATTGTTTGAGTTAAATAGGCTCCATGGTTAAATGACCCTTAAAAACAAACAAAGATGTAAAAAGTTTAGCTCAAAACAGGAAAACAAAAAAAATATTCAACTTTAGAATATTATGAACAATATTTATAGACAGGTAAAACTGTTTTTTATAAAAGTGACTGATTGCTCATTGGTTACGACATCCGCTTGACAAGCGATAGACCCGAGTTCAAACCCCGGCTGGGTCAGAACTTTTTTAAATTTTAATCTACAAATTTGACTATTTCATTCAGAAGAATTTGACTAATTATTAGTGACTGCTTTTTCGCTATGACTTATCAAATATGACTTTTAATTACTTATTTTTGACAAGAGTAGAGCAGTTTTTGAGATATAGTCAATTCCATATTATTTGGAAAATTGAATTATATCTTAAAAACATTTCAGGGATTCAGGGGACAATGAAAAATGACTGCTTAATGCAAAATGCTACTGACGCGAAATATTAGTGGCTGCTTTTTCGCTATAACAATTCGTTTTTAGAGAGTAGATATTCGAAAGATATCTTTGGTCAGTTTTAAAAGTTAAAAAAAAGGTATAACTTGCAGATTAGTGGAGATTTTGAAATGAAATTAACTAATATAGAAATAGTACATTATCTAACAGGCGGATAAAGCGCTTATTTAACCACTCTTTCTATGTTATTTCAATGTATTTTCATTATTGTACGGCAGTGTCAACCTACATTTGCCAATTTCTGGTGGCCGGTTTTTTTTGCCGGTGAGTGTATATATTGGTGGTAACTTTTAGGCATGGCAGATTTGCAAATTGTAAAACTGGCGTCAAACGGCTCGTACCGCGGCAAATTTTCAATAATCCTTGGAGTTCGTTAAAATGCGGTCGGGATTATTAAACGGCTCCGATATCAATTTAAACTGGATTATTAAGTTTGGAACAATAATACTGAAGCAGCATCGTCTGTTCGTATAATGTGCACTAAGATTACGACGACTAATTGCTTAATTTGCCCGACCTCTTCCTTCTTAATTTCTGTGCCCAATTGCGGCAACAAATATACTCGGTGACGCAGAAAACGCAACCTCTGCCTCTGTAAAAGGGCGATTTATTCAACAAGTGCTTTTTTATACAAATACAATTAACCCTTTTACTTGGTATACTGAAGGTAGGTACTATTGAAGTTGACGCTATTTACACAGTAAAAAATTTTGCCCGTGTAAATTTTTTAGTGTAGGGGTAAAAATATTTGAGTTGATTTGTAAGTGTAAAAGTTACACTACAAAATACACTAGGTAGCATTTAGTGCTTATTAACTTTATTAAACACATTTAAAGAATATGAACATTATTCATTGGTACATTCACACTATTTATTATTAAAATAAATCAAAAGGGTTGAAAAACTTAATGCGAGTGTTTATTACCCCTTAATGTGTTAAATAGTGACAATATACCAATAATTTACGGCAGTAGGTCAGGTACTTGTAAAATTAATAATATAAATACATACACACTTGATTTACTTTTTATTTTCAAGCGTAATGGTTCTTATATTAACCTATACCTACATTTTTATTAATATTACGGACAATTTGTACACGTGTGGTAAATCCCCGACATACAGCCGCCTGACGCCTCTCTACCAATGGGATCACCCATTTTTGTAACAGAAAAATGGATTACTAATGAATTCTCAAGATAATTTATTGCTTACAAGTTGGCAGCCAGTAAAACATTGCATTGATCTAAAACTTTTACGTTTTAAGGAACCATTTTGCTTAAGCCAGCCATACGACTCAAATATAAAATTATATTTTAAAAGGCACCGATTTTGATAATTGTCATAGATTTTTATTCCAAATAAATGTTTCTCTTTATTTACCTTTTCGTTTTAATCACTACCACCAATAGGTTTTACTCAAATAATAGTGTTAATTTGCACTAGAAGTTTGCACTAAAAGAGTAAAAGTACCTTTCTATAATTAGAACTTTTCCAAAGTAGTGTTAATTTACACTGAACAAAAGTGGGATTTTACCCAGGAAGTGTAGAAGTACACGATTTTAGGTAAATTAACACTTTTTAATACAGTGTAAAATTATCCTCAGTGCTATAGTGTTAAATCATACTTGCTTACTTGGGGAAAATTACACTACAAATTAACTCTACAATTATTGTAGTGTTATAAAACAACACTATTTAGTGTGGACCTGTGTGAACTCTAATTAGTGTTGCTTAGAGTTGATTTTTTTTACTGTGTACTTATGTCTGATTAATCGAATTTTGCAAACACCTAACAATGTAATGAAATACAATCGAGCTGTCGGTTTTTCTTTTAGACTGTTACATTTAATCGCGTAGCGCTTTGCCATTGTCGTTTTAAAATTTTGCCAATTATTTTTCCGGGTGATCGGTTTGCCGCAATCAAATCACATCTCCGGCGGTAGCGATTCGACGGCAATTTGCAAAGTTTGCCGCGGCGACAATGCGTCGCTTTTTTTTTATTTCGGAAGCGTCTGTTTTTAATTGTCGCTTTCGGATTAATTTACAAACGTTGAACCTATTCAAAAGACACGATAATTTATCCTAATCGAAGAGAATAATTGCCATTTTTTTAATCATCAATTATGCTGAATTAAGAATGATTATCTGAAGTAAATTGAGAGATTTTTTTATTTTAGACATCAGAAAAATGTTTTACTTATCTCCAAACCCTTAAATCTCATCTCGTTTTTACGTACTTTTAAAGATGATAGTAACTTTAACAAAGTAACAAAGTTCGGTACAAAGTTCGGTACATGTACCTGCAGAGGATAATGTTTTGTAAACTATTAAATATTTTATATTTCAATTTTTGTTCCTTATTTCACCAATAGTTGTGAAAAATTTAAATACTACCTATTAAGTTAATAGTAGTCCAAAAAAAATTGTTTGTAATAATATTACAAACAGTTATATCTATTTTATTCTGCTGTTGATGAAAATATCCAGAGATTTATATACAATTTCGCTCTTATATACAAAAACACAGCTTTAAAATGTCAAAACTTCATTTTAACTTTGCTTTTTGTTGTTCTACTAGCGTTGAAATATTGAAATGACAAAATCGTAAAAAATTAAAAATACATAGCTCGGCTAGCGCGTCGATCGATCGGTTTAACCGAACACAAAACACATGGGGACGTGCAGTGTTGCCACTACCAGAATAATTTTTTCGGTATATTACTTTGGTGGAAGTATGTATATTTAAATTTAAGAAGTCCGCTAATAAGATATTTTTGTTTTTCAATTAAAAATAATTCTAGGTTGTGTTGGATGATAAGATATTTACAAAGTAAAATTGTGTTAATGGTTTTTAAGTTAAGAAAAAATATTAAAGTAGCTAAAAATACCTGGGATGCATAGAACATATATTAATTAATCCATATGTTATCATAATACCTAGCTCTTAATTAAAAACGGGTTACATTTAATATTGTTTGCCAAAGTTTTTCTAAAAACTGCTTTGTTTTTGGGAATGCCAAACATTGTGCTCGTCTCTAATCTATTTCTTTGATTTGTTTAACAAATTGACAGCTAAAAACGGCAAAATAAAGTATAAATAATAAAATATATTATAATGCACTTTCGGTAGATCGGTAGATGGACTGCCAAATGCCATTTGGCAAATGGGTAGATCTACCGAAATATCGGTAGCGGTGGCATCCTTGGGACGAGGAACGACAACAACCAGGTGGCGCCATCTCTTGTTTTTTTGTCACTTTATCGCTGCAGCTACCTGCTTTATTACTGTTTTTAGATTTTACCTTTCACTATCTTTTAAATAATCCTTATTAGATAAATTTCCTACTCATATAGGAACGTGTCAATTCATTTTTATATTTTGTCGTTTTGATACTGACTCCCTTTACATAATTAAAAATTTTGTGTGTAGGTAGACACACCTAAATACATGCTTAGGGTAATTTATTTGATATCTAAATTACCTGTTATTAAGCATTTTATTAATTGCCAACTTTATGATTATGTAGGCACTTATCTACTCCAATATATGTATGTACATGTAATTTACATAATAAACCATATAGGTATACCTACCTAGCCATAGCCACTGAATCCTAGATAAAAAAATGTTTAAAAATGATCTTAAGGCTTACAATTAAACTAACTTTTAAATAAAGAAATGTTGAATAATTATTTCAACTCTAATAACTAAGAAATTTGATTAAACTTGTTTTGGGAAAACATAATGTAGAGAAAAACATGTTGACGCCCACAATTTTCCGGCATATAAACAAAAATTATATTATGGAATAAAATTGTCTAATTAAGCGTATTTATTGCGGTTGGGTGGTGACTTTCAAAGTGATAAACAGCAAAACAAGATCGTAAAGTCCGCGTAAAGCACTTGGTAAACATTGGGGAGACCATCATTAAAAATGTATAATTGTAAATCCACGAATGCGGTAAATGGCTACTTACCAGCTGGAGGAGTGTATTGACAACTTCCCGATTGGAAACCTGCCCAACTTCCACGAGTCCGATTAAAAGGGCAAATTTTAAGTTGTCGTTTACGGACATTTTAATGATTTCCTCGGGACTCTTCACATCCCCTATGTTTGTCTTTTCCTGTTCGGTCATGTTGCTTCCGTATCGAACTAACAGCACAAAAAACTACACGCACTAAATTATTACATATTTCACAAGAATCATCAATAATCATTTAGACATTTAACGCTGCCATGTTGAATTTTTTGACAGATCCGACGCTTTATCACGTCAGGGATTTTTTTATCGCCAATGGACGCCCTGCTTTCATATGTCAAAATCAGCTGACCGTGTCTAAAGTCACAACGCACTTGTCAAAATTTTAGGTTATATTTTTAAATTTGTTGGTTATGTAGTCTATAACATGGCAAAGTTAGTACTTAACAACTTTTAATTATACTTTGGCAAATAATAATAATAATTACTTTCAGAAACCTAAACAAAAAAAGGGAAAACTATCTAAACTGGGATGAATATTTTATGGCGACGGCTTTTTTGGCTGCGAAAAGAAGCAAGGATCCGTGTTCTCAAGTTGGGGCTTGCATAGTGAACAATGAAAATGTTATTGTTGGGATAGGATACAATGGAATGCCAAAAGGGTGTCATGATGATGATTTTCCATGGGAAAAAGAGAATGAGAATCCGTTGGATAACAAATATTACTATGGTTGTTATAATTTATTATCTACGCCAGTGAGATAAGAACTTCTTATCCCACTCATTTTGAGTGAGATAAGAAGTTCATTAACGCACGCGTTTTTCTCTGTTTTTAACCAATCAAATAAAAAAGTCAAAATGTCAAAATAACCCTAAATTAAGTCTTAGACAAAAATAATTACCGTTTATTTTTTCATTTAGAGCTGTAGATAAAAATTTGTACAATATACGTGTGATAACGCTTTATTAACGTACTTTTGCGATTGCCCAACTCGTGCTATGCACTTGTTGGGCAAATTTCGCATGCGTACGTTAATAAAGCTCTTATCCCACTTATATCGTAAATAACTATTAAAAAATGCAATTTTTAATTTGTTTTTTAGTATGTCATGCTGAATTGAATGCGATTTTAAACAAAAACTGTGCAGATGTTAAAGGTTGTCGAATATATGTTGGATTGTTTCCCTGCAATGAATGCGGTAAAGTTATTATACAATCGGGCATAAAAGAGGTGATTTACATGTCTGATAAGCACTCACATAAACCTCACACAATTGCATCCAAATTAATGATGGATTCTGCAGGGGTAAAATACAGGTATTACAAGTGTAATAAAAAATGTACAAAAATACGAAATTTTTTATTTGCAGGCAGTTTATTCCAAAACAAAAAAAAATAGTTATTGATTTTACAGAAATAAATTGGAATAGTATGAGTCAGGTGCCTCCATCTCCAGGAAGAAATGAGACTAGCAAATTGGCTGACGAACTTCAAGGGAAGTGTGATCTGAATCTATAGTAGGTACTGTAATTTTATTTATTTGATGGAAAATACAACACAATTTTTTAAAATGGGAGTTTTATTACTTTTATTTTCAATAAACGTACAATCCTACTTATTTACAAACAATAAATATATACATGCTAGAAAAAACTCAATAATGACTTGTAATGTAATGCTTATGGTTATTATTTTTGCGTCTGCTGCAAAAACAACTTGTTCTTATTCCTGGTGATTCTTGCTTGTGGAGCAGATTGCAGTGGTCTCATCAAAATGTCGGGCTTTGTGATTTGTGTGATTCTTGTCAATAAGGTTCCTGCAGAGGATTTTTCTCCCTTTGAACTGCCTCCTCCACCTCCAATCTTTAATGGGAAACCTTTTTTGTCTGCAAGAAAAGAAATAATATTACAAAAAGTTATTTGTAAAAAAAGTATTTTTATACCTGTGAGGACCCTGTGCAGGTTTCTGTGATCGGCCCCGTCGCTCGCCAGGTGCGTCATAACAATATGAATTTTATCTTCGTGCTGTTGTTGCAACGAGACAACCCTCCTTTCAGTCTCCAAACGATTCTGTTGTAAAGTGTGGCTCAAATTCTGCACGCGATACAGCAAATTCTCGTTTTGATTTTCCACATCGACCAACTGCATTTCGAGCTTTTTGCCGCTACTCCTCAGATCCACAATCTAAACAAAACTTTACATAATAGGGGTGGATTTTTTTGACATTGCCAATAACAGACGTTTTCAGAAATCCACGCCTCTGTTAAAATCAAAATCCCCGGAAAGAAGCATCGGGTTTTCGCAACACGCGCGCCATCTGGTGGTGTTCGATAGCATTGTGTGAATTCAAGAATTGTCAACAATACATTTAAAGAATACAAACTGCACATAATTTTTAAATAAATAAGTAGTCCCAGCAAACCAGGCTGTTCCATTTACATAACCATTATATAACTAACAAAGAACATTGCCATATAAAATTGTTTACATAACATTTACATATTAGTTATTTATTTTGTTACATAATTATGATAAAACATAGTAATATAACATTTATATAAATATGTTCCCCTCTTGTTATATTTACATCCCCCTTATGTATCAGCCATATAACAATGTTATATATCTACAATGGAACAATGTTACATCATTGATATATGGCAATGTTTTATAGTATCCATATAACCTTATTATATGGTATTTACATAGTTTTTCTTTATTTTGTTACATAATTATAATAAAAAATTTTAATATAATAGTTATATCAAAATGATCCCTTCTTGTTATATTTACATCCCTATTATGTCATGGCTATATAACAATGTTTTATACCTACATTGTAACAATGATATATAAATAGGGTTGCCATACGTCCGTTTTTTTAACGGACAGTCCGTTTTTTTCAGGGCGTCCGTTTGTCCGGTCCGTTATTTTTTTGTGTCCGTTATTTTTAAAATTTATAATCCAAAATTAAACCTTATATTAATAACTTTATATTTATCATTTCAAGCCTTTTACCACGGTATAAAACTATATCGAATTGTTTTACCAGCTGGACAAACATAAATACAAGCACGCAAACAATTTTATAGTCATTGCGCATCCGTGGCCAATTGACTGTCAATTATTGACATAAAACGTGGGAATTCCCTACGGGTGGCTGGTGTTTTGACAATACAAAGTATTGCGTTTTCCAGTGTTTATTAATTTATTTGGCTTTGGATACAGCGTCAGCAGACATAGGATTAACCATGTTTAAATCATTTTCTAGAAGTAAATAATGGGAAAGCAAAAATGTCATTTTTCTGCTGAGTATGAAAATGAATTTTCCTTCATAAAAAAAGGAAAATTAGAACATATGGCAAGGTGTACAAAGTGTAATGCAGAATTTTCAATTTCACAAGGAGGCCGACGCGATATAATACAACATACAAAAAACACTAAGAAACATAGAAATATTTCGAATGCCTCAAATATAAGTAAAGTTGTTACTTCGTATTTTAAAAACGTACAACCTACAGAACAAGATTTAATTTGTGCCTCAAAGGAAGCGGCTTTTGCCTATCATACTACCCAGCATGATTTTAGTTTTAATTCACGTCAAAATTAATTCACTCTCTTTATGACCCAAAATTTTGTAGCGCTGACGAAAACAGAAGCTATTATAGTTAATGTTATTGCTCCTGATATTTATTAGGATTTTTTTCAAAATTCAAATAAAAGTAAATACAGAAATGGATTGTTTGTCATATTACAATAAAGTTAAAAATAATAAAAAAATCTTAAAGAAAGTGTTATCATCAGAAAAATATGAATGGTCAAAGGCAGGGCCGAGCCGTGCCGGGGGTGCAAGGGGTGCATGGCACCCGGGCGGCACTAACACAGGGCGGCAAAATATCGCATATCACAAAAATTGTATCATATTATCAAGAATAAAAAAGCCACCTTGCAATAGGCAAAAAACTTTATAAAAATCACTTGCGTTTTATTGATGTCGGCGTTTCAAGGAATCATCGTTTTTATTCTACACATAAAAACAATGCCAAAATTGTGCTGTCAGGCGGCAATGATAAAAAAGACATAACCGAACGCGCGATAGCCACAAAAAATGATGATGACAATTTTCTTAAAGCCCGGTTTATAGATTGCCGCCCGCCCGCTTCGCTTTCCGCCCGTCCGCTTCGAGTTCGTCAAGTTTCATGTTTTACGGAAGCGGGCTTACGGGAAACCAATCAAATCGCGCGCTGTGTACCACGTGATATTGTTTACAAGCTTTCAGCAATTTTTTTTTTTTTATTAACGTGAGGCAAATAGGATGCAAACATAGTAGTTTCTTTTGTCTTTTAATGCGTTTAAGTTAAAAACTAGTTAATGATTTAAAAGGCATCTTTCCGAATTTATTTGTAGCTTTAAGAATATTTTTGACGATGCCAGTTACTGTTGCCCATGGAGAGCGGTCATTTTCGAAATTAAAACTAATTAAGACCTATTTAAGATCCAATATGAGTCAATTTAGGCTTTTAAATTTAGCAATTATAAGTATTGAAGAAGATATTTCTAACAACTTGGATGTAGGTGACTTGATTAGGGAATTTGCTATTAAACAAGCGAGAAAAGTAGATTTTAGTTTTTTAGTTTAGTTTAATTGTTTTTTTTTCCTAAATGTATTTTTATTTTATTCTTTTATGTATTTGTTAATAAATACTTTGTTATTTTACTATAGAATTTGTTATATCTTTATTGAGAATGATAAATTAAATAAATGATAAATTATGGCGGCAAACTTAATTCTTGCACCCGGGCGGCAGATACCCTAGGCTCGGCCCTGGTCAAAGGATAAGTCAGAAGCAAGTACCTCTATATAGACATGTCTTCTGTCCTCTATAGACATGTCTTCCAAATAAATAGGAAAGTTTTAAAACTTTCCTATAATTGTTTTCATTATTTTATTTGTATTAGTTTATTTTTAGAATATCTATCAATGTTTTTTAAGCTGACTCTCAATCTTTATTTAGGTAATAAATATTTAAAAAAAAAGTTTTTTTGTCAGGGGAAGGGGAAGTCCGTTATTTTTTGAAATAAAATATATAATATAAATGTTATATATTAATGTTTTATAGTATTTATATAGCCTTTTTATCTTACTAACGAACTCGTTTAAACGGTTGTGTCGAGTGCTCTCTATTGTGTTTTAAGTTAAGTTAAGTTTGATTCCATTTTTTTATAATAAAATGGAAGACAAAAATAGAAAAAAATATATTTCCCTATCCCGGAGGCAAAAGCGGAGGAGAATTAATGCAGATCTCAAAATAATGGGCGTGGAGGTAAGAAATTGTATAGAAAATACCCAAGACAATGTGGAATATACTGAGGCTAAAACCGAAGTATTATCTTTCCCTAACCAGCCAATAAATAAACATATAATAATAGTATATTAAAGTACAAGTTGCAGAAGGCCACATATTCTCGCACGAATTCGAAATTTGGCCTCGAGCGACGAAGGAGCGAGTGGACGAACGAATGAGTGCGAGAATAGCCTTCTGCAACGTGTGATTTATACTATTTTCTCGATTTTAACTTTTATTTAGGTTTTTTTAATTGTTTTGTGGTCGTTGTTAGTTAGGGGATTTTTCTCGCAAAATGTCAGTTGGCAACACAAAATGACAATATTTGTTATCCTGCACAAGTACAACCTGAACTGCACTTTTACACATTAAACTTAAAATTTTGCATTAAAATGCATTGTTGGAGCAAACTTTATATTACAAAACAATAATAAAGGCTTCATTTTCAATAAAAGTAATGAATTTGAGGTTATTAAACAGTTTGACATTTTGGGGGTACCAATACTTAAAAACTAAATGTTACCAAAAATCGTTTAAGAATGAGCTTCATTCTTCAACGATTTTGCGTGCGAGAATATGACATTCTTACATAAAAATCGAGAAATATTTTTACAGAAAATTTGGGAGAATATTCAGGAGGTCATAGGAAAAATTCCCATACTTTTGTGGAAGATTTGCAAGATTTGTGTAATAGATACTTACCTAGTCAACTTTTTATTAATGATCTGTTAAAAGTTTTGAGAAAACATTATTGCAAAAAGAAGTAGGGGCTGAATTTGTAAGTATATAAAGGGCGATTTTAAACCTGTTTAATAATGTTAATTTGTTTTTAAAACAGGGTGCTAAAAAACAAGCGACAAATTATAATTTAATGATATTTGGTAGCCAAAATAAGAGTTTAATTTCTATATTTTTTTTAACTTTATACTGTTTTTTCAACTGGTACTTAAAAGATACAATAATTTTGCTAAATAACCAAGATGGATACACTTTTTTATTATAATTGTTGTGACAATTAATTTTATGCAAATTCCATATTTTTCATTATTTTTATATCTCTTAAGGTTGCAGGGTGCATTTGACTTGAATAAATAAAATCAAACAAATTATTATTTGTACCAAATATCATTTACATAACTACATAAAGAATAGTTGTTCTTTGTTTTGAAAACAAATCAATAAACAAAAATAATATTAAATTGTATTTTTTTTTCAGTTTCAGTAGGTATATAACAAAAATTGAAGGCGTCTCAGAGAAAGATGCCACAGTAAGAGTTTTAAAGAAAATCTTCTCAAATAATTTGGCAAAAGATTGCTCTTGGCTGGGGCTAAGAAACAACAATAAAATCTGTTGAAATATTGAAGGGTAAAAATGTAAATTTTATGGGATTTTTTATTAAATAAATTTTTTTAAGCTGCTGTGTGCACTTCGACAGACAACAATTTTGAAGGCATAGTTTCCGAATGGTTCCGGCAGGCCAAAGATTTGGTATACCCTATAGGGAAGCAAAAAACCCATGAAAAGAAGGTATATTAATATTAAATTCATGGGATTGCTTTATCTTTTTTACCATATATTTTTTAGTTTTGAAGTATTAATGTATTTGGGATTTTTTTTTGTTTGGAAAAACTTTTCGTTTGTTTTAAGAAGTTAGAAAGAAGAAATGATTTGTTTTTTTTTTAATTAAAATAATTTTTAGTAAACATTTAAACCAATTTGTTTTTTTTTTAATCTCTTTCAGAATCATTTATTTTTGTAATGTTTACTTATTATTTATGTAATATTTATTTATAATTTATTTAATATATTATCTAACTGGCGTTAACAATTTCTTAGTTCTAATTTGGTATTATGGCAATTTTAAAATTTTGTTGATTTTTTTTCAATAAATTTGCCATAATACCAAGTTAGGGCTAAGCAATTTTTAATACCAGTAAGATAATATATTACATGAAATTATATTTATAAATATTTCATAATTGTTTTATCACGTTTACATAACTATGATATGGCGCTGTAACATTACAGTTACATATCTATGATAAAACACTGTTACATCACAGATACATACCCAGGAAGGGGTCTTGAGGCGGACATATATGTATAGGAGCATCGCCATTACATATAGGTGACATAGCTGTTGCATAGTAAGGAACAATTTTTATGTAAATGTTATATCACTGTTACATAACTGATATGGCGCTGTAACATTACAGTTACATAACTATGATAAAACACTGTTACATCACAGTTACATACCCAGGAAGGCGTCTTGAGGCGGACATAGGAGCATTGCCATTACATATAGGTGACATAGCTGTTGCATAGTAAGGAACAATTTTTATGTAAATGTTATATCACTGTGACATGATTTGGTTTGCTGGGGTTTTTTCCCAAAAGAGAGGAAGGCAGAAGTCTTACTCGACAAATTTTTTTAATGGTAAATTAAGTTCAAGAACTAAATCGTTGCATTTTCATGTTTTGCCAAAGGATCCAATTCGGTAAGTAATATTTGTTGGTGTAGAATTAATTCATATTTAAGTTTGGAAATTTTTAAGAAATCTAACTAAAAATAATTGTTGTACAAACATAACCTTAAAATCGAATATTTTTATATTTGAGTCCTCTAAAAAAAACCTCAAAATATACCTACGAATTCATGGCAACATAATATTATATATAATAAATCCAACATACTGGTTCTTGGTATTTTACTGTTTAGTGGAGACTTTCTTAATTAACGCTTTTAATAATGATACATGCTGTTTGAGTTTAGACGACTTATTTGTTTTATGATTTTTACTCAATTGAAATGTTTACAATTTTCACGTAAATCATTACTAAAATGTGTATTTATTGTATCTAATAGGTACAATTTATATTTACAGGGACTGCATGCAATTTATTTCTTCATTCGGATTTCCACTGTTTATTGGGATTCCCTCTCGAAAAACACCCAACAACACAACAAATCGTGCTACGGTTTTTTTTTCGATATTAACATTTTCCGGCTTTATTCTCAAAAACACTCGTTTGTAATATACGCGTTTGACAGCTGCTTATTACGATAATAACGGCCATTTGGTGGCGCTACTAGCGATGCTTCTTTAGCGTATAAAGAAAAGAAATTTTATAATGTAGGAAAAAAAATAAACATGTCAAAACTCATTTTAGAATGTCAAAATTACGTCTTAGAATGTCAGACATACTTTTGTTAATGTTAAAAACATAACTTGCTGGATACATGTTTAAGAATGTCAAAAGCATAATGGGGTAGTTAAATTTTTTCTGACCTATACTTTTTATGGTTTTGTAATTTTAAACATTTCTGTGAAATCGGAATTTCAATTGAATTTACCGTTTTCGAGATATTTACAAAAAAAATCTCCTAATTACGTCACTAGGCTATTGACAACGTTGCCAGCTTTTTCTATGGTTGCCAATGTGTTAAGTTTAAGATTCTTACGATAGATGGCGCCACTTTATAATATTTTAGTTTTAAAACCACTTGATCTATAATTTTAGTTGAGAAGAAGAAGAAGAATTGATTTTTTGACGTTTCTTTTTTTCGGGTTATGTTATTTTTAAATTTAGATTATTGAAAATCAATGTTATTGTTATGTTATTTGTAATTGATATTAGATAAGTGATTTATTAATAACGGACTCCAAAGCAGATGAATCTTGTGGAATGGTTGGTTACATTGAACATTGGAGCTTTTAAACAAATAAAGTAAGTACCTATAATTATAATCATATTTTGTCGTAAATGCATTTCATTAGTATAATGCCTAGTTCTTTATATTCTTTTAGATATATCTTGGACTCTAAAATATCAAACAGTAATATGATACCTCGTAATAAGGAAGATAGGTACTTAATGAATTTGGTGACCATCTTTCACTCAACTGACAGTGACAGTATTTGTACATAACCTCTTCGGGTATTTTCTGACATAACCGAATGAAATCATTAACAAGACAACAATTTTCAACCAATAGAAATCTTAGAATGTTCGTCACATGGCGAGGTTTGTGACGTAATAAAAATTTATATTTTTTGTAAATATCTTGAAAACGGTAAACTCAATTGAAATTCTGATTTCACAGAAATGTTTAATATTATAAAACGCCTTGAATAAAACCATAAAAAGTATAGTTAAGAAAGAATTTAACTACCCCATTGAACAGGCGTTTAAGGTTATGTTTTACAAAATAAATAAATGATTGTTACCTTTTCAAAGTACTTGTGCAAAAGCACCCTCATCTCGTTCTTGCTAAGATGCATGAGCCTGTCCATGAGCATCCGATCGCCCTGTTCAGCTTCAGCTTTTTCGATTTGCTGCTCGACGAGTGGCTGGTGTCCGCACAAAACCTCGTTTTTGTACTCGATCGCCAAATCGATGGCCTCGATCGCCTCTTCGAACTGGAAAATCTGCCGCTCCTCCAGCTCGGTGAGCAGCTTCTTGCCGCCTCCGTTGCCGCCGCCGCCGCCCTGGTTTATCGAGCACTTTTGCTCGAGCAGATAGTCGCGCGTTTTGCGCAGGTTGCGGATCTCGTGCCGCAGAAACTCCAAATCCTCGTTCGATATGCTGAAAGAGCTGTGCATCGTTGCAGCTTCAGCTGCTTCGGGGTTCAGCAGCACGACCGTGCGCTCTTTCGATTGCGTAATTTCCCCGCTTTTCGCTATCGAATCGGCCTTTTTCTTCTCCTCCTTGATTTGGTTCTCGTAGAGCACGCGACGCTTTTCTTCCTCGCTTTTGTGTTTTTTCAGCTTTTCGAGCTGTTTTTTCGACGCTTTCAAGCTATTCACGAGCTCCATCAGTTTCCTGCTTCCATCTTCTGTGATGTTCTTCAGGGATTCCTCCAAAGCGGTGGACGATTGCAGTTTTTCCTCCACCGCAACAAGCTCGGATTTGTAGTGTTCCTCCAGGTAGGTGTTTTTGTGTATCTGCGCTTGCGTCACCTTCTCCTGTGCCGTTTCGACGTGTTTCTTCAATCGCTGGCACTTCTGCTGGATATTCATGTGCGCGTTCGATTTCGTGTCCTTGTGTTTCTCGATCTGCTTCATGAAATTCTCCTTCTCCTGGATCGTTTTCTCCAAATTGGCGATTTGCCTCTGGTGTCCTTGAATCGACGCCGAAATCTGCTTCAGCATCTTCTTCATAGCATCGAGAGTGAGAGGGGCGTCTGGTTGCAGCTGGTTTGCATCCTCCTCCTGGCTCACTTTCGAAGAATTTATGGACATTGAAGTGGTTAAATCTTCGGCGGAATGGATTGACGCCCTACGTCCGCGCGCCCCCCTCATCCTGTTCAAATTGTTCGAACCTATGCTGTCTTTGGTGAAGGAAACGATGAAATCGTCGGCGGCGATCGCTTTCGAGATCATTTTATCCGTTTGACTTTTAAAAGCGTCCATCAGCGAGTCCAATTTGTCGTGCAGCGCCGAATCGGCGACCGGCTCGCTGCCTTCGTCGCTGCTCTCGCTATTATTTTCACTGTCCTCGATTTCCTCCTCGATTCTCTCCAAAGAACGATGCGACGGTTCGGAATCTTCGCTCAAACACTCCTCGCACTCTTGTTTCAGCATCAACCATTGCGAAACTTGCTCCATCTCGGTTCTACTCAACGTGCCGTTCGAGATCAGTCGCTGAAACAACTCCTCCGCATTCCCCACCAACTTTAGCAGCTGATTCGCCGCGAACTGCAACCCGAATACGTCCATCACTTGCCCCTCCTGATTCGCCTCATTTGCAACCGCTGTCGTATACGAATTCACCGTGACGATGTTTTTTATCATTTGCGCGCGCACGCCCAAGTTCAAGCTGTAAACCGTCTCGCTGTAGTCTTGCAGCAAAGGAGACACGCAGCAAATCAAAACGGTCTTCGCCCTCCCGCCAAACGAGTCCTTCAACAACGTCGTCAGCACCGACTGCGTGTACGGTATCAAATTATTTACGTTGTTAAACATGGGGGTGTAAATATCGGACATGATTGCGATGCACCTCTGTAAAGCTTGCAAGCCGGGGTCGGTAGGATAACTCTGCAGCATCCCCTGATTATCGTACAGGATGATTTTTTCGCTGCCGGCCAGATCGGCAAAGCTTGCCGTCGATATTCGGTGCTGGATTGCGCCCTCCATCGACCATTGTTGCTCTAGGGTTAGCGTGAAAAGAGTATGCGCGCATTTTGGGGCCAAGTTCGATAGCCCCAGCTGTAGCAGCTGGAATGCGTCCAACACGTCCGGGCATTCGACGCTTCCTCCTCCGATCAGATCCTTAAATAATTACAATACTACAATCTAATATGTTAATGATTTGAAAACAAGATTATAAATAGTATATTACACTACAAGGGCAGAAAGTGTGAGATTCCTGCACTGCGCGCCATGATGCCCGAGGCGAGCCGAGTGTATACTATTTTTCTTACTACCTCGGCCGAAAATACAATCCGGCCGAAAATACGGGAAAAAATTAAATGTGTATTTATGTACCTATCTCCATTTGAAGAGCTTGATAAATAAATAACAGTAGGCCGTGAATTCAGCGGTGCCAATACAGTAAAAATAAAATGTTGTATTTTAATTAACAAATTACTACTTTATAACAAATAAAAGTACCATTAAACACTTAAAACAACATAAAAAATAAAAAAGTAAAAACATAAATTGTTTATTTGTTGTTATAATTGCAAAATTATGATTTAAAACTGTCATATTTTTGTGTTTCTCATGTTGGCAGTACGAAATTTGAATGTTAAGCACACGACTAAAAAATTTTTACTCCCGCTATTAGAGTGCGCGCGTATAGCTTGACCAATGCATAAAACGTAAACTTTCTGCCGTGGAATCGGGGACGAAACAACGTATTTTGAGTCGAGGTAGTAAGAAAAAGTTTTTTTTGTTGTTTTAATTAAACTCGGTAAAATGCTTCTGAAACTAGATCCGATACGAAATTTTACGCAGAATTTAAGTATAATAATTTAATATTATTAATATTAATGTGATATATAAAATATATTCCATTTTTCATTAAAATTACGACTGCCTTTAAAAATTGTATTATTTTTTGGTAGGTTTAACATAAAAAAATCATTTAATGAATATTGTAATTAATATTGTGATATTTAATGCAAATTTCTTAATATTGCATAATTTAGTAAATGCGGTGGTGGAATTATGCAGCACAAATTAACATTAACATTAAGATTAAGATTAATTTAACCAATATGAGGGCATTTATGCTTAATGTTAATGTGTTGCCTAAATGCTTCCATTGTATTACATTCATCTTAACTTTTTAATGTTAATCTTAATGTTAACTTAATGTTAATTTGTGCTGCATAATTTTACCATAGGTATACCATTTTTATTAAATTATTTGCAAATTTTCGTGAAATTTTTGTAGAATTTATGACACTGAATAAATAAAGTTTTCATATAGCCTACTATTAGTTTTTTGAAATTATATCTCACAAAAGTTTAAACCTTGATACCATCAAAACAAAGGCAATCATAAAAAAAATTCTTATTTGAAATTATCTACAAAAATAGTAATAAAAAACTAGGCTTGCAGTTGGTAAAAAAACTAGTCTACAATAGACTGGGCCAAAAAAATCCACTATTTTTTTTTGTAAAGTATATCGAAAATATTATTGAAAAGTGACACAAAAAAATTATGGTAAAAGTTTGAGCCCATAATAGGTATTAATATTAAGAGGTCTATCATCGCAATTTTAGATTTTTTTTTCTGAGCGACTTTTTTGTCTCAGAACTCGCAAACCATTGAATTTAACAAAATTGACTTAAGAATATATTTAAAAAAAAATTGAATGCTCTTCAAAAAAGGTTTGATTTGAATTTCCCGTCAGATGAACCGTTTTCTTACAATCATGCCTTAAAAATTGGTATAGTTTTACAATTTGAGCTTGTAACTTAGGAATTTTGTAATTCATGTAAAAATCAGAACCCGGAAAAAAAAACCGATAGATATTCTTATGGGAAATCAAATGCTCTACAAAAAAAGTCTCTTAACATTTTTGGCTAAATTCACTCCATCAAAAGTTATTCAAGGTTAAATTGGAAGTCAAAACGAAATTCTTGTTTTTTCCGCTCTATATTTTTTTTGGGTCAGTTAAAAACTTGAATTCTTTTATCAATGATAATCTTTATTTTATTGATAAAATTACTGAAATATAAAAAAGTACTTCGAATTTTTTCGCTATTTTCTTTAGAAAATATCATTTTCACTGTTACCTATTTAATCGTTTAAATAATAACAATCATGTTGTTTTTTTATTGGAAATTGTTAATTATTTATATATGTACTACACATTTATAAAAAAAAAATCAAATTACCATCTATAAAAAAATAAATCTACAGAGGAAAAAACAAGAAGTTTGTTTTGACTTCAACTTTAACCTTGAATAACTTTTGATCAAGTGAATTTAGCCAAAAATGTTAACAGACTAAAGCATTTGATTTCCCATAAGAATATTCATCGGTTTTTTTCTGGGTACTGATTTTTACATGAATTACAAAATTCCAAAGTTAAAAGATCAAAATGTAAAACTATACCAATTTTAAGGCATGGTTTTAAGGAAACAGTTCATCTGACAAAAAATACCATTTTAACGTTTTTTGTAGAGCATTAAATTTCCTTAAATAAAATATCTGAGACAATTTTGTTAAACTCAAAGGTTTGGGAGTTCTGAGACAAAAAAAATTAAAATTGTGATGATAGACCTCTTAATATTAATATTATGGACTCAAACTTTCACAATATTTTTTTTTGTCACCCCAAACCATATTTTCGATATACTTCTCAAAAAAAAATAGTTGATTTTTTTGGCCCAGTCTACTCTACAATGGTATAAAAATCTTCAACATGTTACCTAATAACATCAAAGTTGTAAATAACCCAAATAACAGATTTAGTTTTCAGTTTAAAAAAATGTTAAAAGACTGGATTACCAAAAATGTACCAATAATTCATTATTAACTTGTCAAATTATAAACTGTAGTAGAAAATATTATATATTATTTTAGTTTAGTTTTAAGGTCCTAGTTTTAAGTTATGTACTGGTCCTATGTACAGGTAATTTATTACCTCCAATAGGCGGATATTCTATTTCTGTACACTTGTATCTGGTTGTTAAATAAATAAATAAAATTGCAATTCATTTTTTTACCCCCCCTTGGATTATTTTCTGCTGGTGCCCATGTCTTCAATATGAATTAATAATATACTATTAATGTTTTTTTTACCTGAACAGTTTCCCCAACAATTTGAGACCATGTAATATGTAAAGATGTATTCCTATCTTTCCTTTGGGAAACTTTGGAAAACACTTCCCTGATAAATCTTGGAATAATTCCATACTCAGACTCACTGGATGCAAAATGAAATCCAGGACCAAGGATTGTATATGATTTACCAGTGCCTAAAATACAAGGTATTTTTTTCAAGCTATTCACAAATAAAAAATATTTATCGAACTGTCCTATTATGTTTAAAACTTATTTTAACATACATACCTGATTGTCCAAATGTGACCACCGAAACATCACACCCTTCGAGTAGATAATTAACCAGAGGGCTAGCAACCGAATTAAACACCGTAGATTGGCAGCAGTCCGACGGAAGGGCGTAATTAACAGGAAAACTCTGATTGTGGGGCAATTCGATTGTGTTATTCAACGTATTCGATTGCACGCAAATGTTGTTGTCGAACGGCACGGGGCACACGCGTACCGCCGTCTCAATGTTGATTTCCATATTTCCCGCTTCACTTACCTTTTAACGCGATTAAACAACAATACACTCATTTTGTTGTTTGTTTTTCAGTGTTTATTGATTTAACTGTCACTTCTGTCACTAACGAATTGCGGTAATGCCAACATCAAGACTTAATGATCAAGTTTTAGTTTTCTTTGGTTGCCTTTTTGTAAAAATTGTGTCTAAAGTCACAATTTTGCCTACATT
Source organism: Brassicogethes aeneus (assembly GCA_921294245.1). Lineage (NCBI taxonomy): Eukaryota > Metazoa > Arthropoda > Insecta > Coleoptera > Nitidulidae > Brassicogethes > Brassicogethes aeneus. The sequence goes on from OV121138.1 coordinate 6,473,014, forward strand.
TAAATAATTTAATTTATATTTTACGATGTAGATCTTAAAGGAACCGGTATAAAATAAGTAGTTTATGAAAAACTCTTAATTTTTGAAAAATATTTTGACAACAAAAATCCACAATCCCAACCTGGGATTCACAGAACAACCATGATTTCATGATTTTCAAGTGTTGTAGTCATGTCTATGGTCATAAGCCCATCATCATATGATGATCATGTTATGATCATCTATGAGTTTTTCATGAGTTGATTTTAAATTTCGCGCTTCGAACATGCGCGCAGTAAAGCCTTATTTATAGATTGCCTTCCTTCCTTCCTTCCTCCCGTAGAAGATGAACAATACGAAAACCGTTGTGCTGTTTAAGGATTCCCGTACGGGAATCTATAAATAGCACTACGATTTTAGTATTATTCATCTTCTACGGGAGGAAGGAAGGAAGGCAATCTATAAATCAGGCTTAATTCATAACCTATTATATTCTTTTTTTAGGTAGATATGCAACCATTAAAAAAAGCATTTAAAGCATTGAAAACGTTTAATAATAACACAAATAAATTTTTATAAATGTTATATAAATAAATATATTTTTAACTAGCTGCCATCCAGTAGTTCAAAACGCGCCTTTGTGAAAGTCAAAACAATGAAAGACAAAATGGCGACCTGTCAAAATAAATGTTAAATCATAAGTAAACATATTTTTCGAAAGGGAAAACGTATAACAATGATTTTAGCGATAAAAAATAAAATAAATAATTCCAAAGTGTAACTGTTTTGAATAAAATAGAAAATGAAGACGTTTGCTGACTATTTCGTTATTTGTGGGTTGGATTTTAATTCTGGATTAGAGACTGAAAAATTTGGAGGTAAATAACACGGCTCCTAAAATATTTGTTTCTTATTTAAGAGTATTTTATTTGGATAGTTTTTAATTGTATATTTTATTTATAACAATGGTGTACCTAATTTAAATTTTTATTTCAGATGAAAATCCTAATGTTTCCCCATTGGAATGCAGTTATAAAGCCAAAGTTCTTGCCCATTATCCGGAAAATGTCGAGGGAAACCCATTTGATTGTCATGCTGTATCAATGGTATAATTTCCCACATATAAAAACACCTTTTTGTCATTAAACAAATTATTTTTCAGCTATCTTTGCCTGGAGGATTACGATTTAGAACACAAAAACATTCAGTCACTAATGCTCCAAATTTCCACAGTTTTTTAATTACCAGAGAAGATGGTAAGAAAACCTATGGGTTTTCGCTGATATTTTACGAGGAAGTCAAAAATAGGGATATTTGTATTGCCATGCAAACCCTACAGGTGATAAACAAATTTATATTCAAAAATACATTTGTCATTTTTTATACTGTTTATTATACCCTGTATAAATGGTTGTATTGTTGCTTATAAAAACATTTTGTTAGTGATAATTTATCACTGGTAAAGTAGTTTTACTAAAAAAAAAATTAAGTACCTATTTTGTAACACTAAATAATTTAGAGTCAAAATTCTTGTTTTTAAATTTACGTATTTGCACGTTTTGACAGTTTTTAATGCATAAACTGCAATAAATGTTGAAATAAAAATAATCATAATTTTTTATTTATAAAATTTAATCTAATGCAGTTTTGGTAATTTCAGACAGTTTTCATACATACATTTTAGAAATTTTCTATTCCTTATACAGATTGAGTTATTTTACATTTCTCCTGTATTATTACTTAATATTTAAAAAAGTGTAGTAATAAAAACTAAAATGAATATTCTAATAAAAATAATCATGATTTTTTTTATTTAAAAATATTATAAATTACATTAAAAATGTCTTAAAGCCCACAACCCTTAATTTATTTCACGATTCTGTTATCTTAGAGTACTTATATACAACATGGGAACCCCCATAAGGCATTTTAAATGGCTTTTTTGAAATAAATAAAAAACTCGCTATTTTTTTCAGGCAATGTACGTCACAGAACTATCCAGCAACCTAAAATCGCGCACAGTACAAAACATCCAAAATCAAACGCCTCAATCGCGATCTCTGCCCCGCCATTTTAAACTAAGCACGCCAAATTTAAACGGCACACCTTTAATGTACTATGACATCATAAAAGACAAACTGTTCGTCTCTAAAAGCATCGGCATCACGTGCCAAAAACCCTTCGTCAACGCAGCCAAAATATTCCTGGAAAATTTGTTTAGAATCGTGCCGAAAAAATTGACCGCCAATTTCGAATCTCTCAGTCTCGAATCGTACGTTTACAATTTGTTGTACGAAGTCGAAATGCCGTCGCCCGGGAAGAGCATTTTGGTCCACTTGCCCCCCAGCGACCCCCACTTGCCCCCCTACAACGCCGTTCTACAAAACCCCAGCGAAACCGTGGAGTTGCCCCACATGGATTTTTCGCTACGTCTCATGTTCACTTGGTTGGGGGTTGACGTGGTTTTGCAGCTGTTTACTTGCCTGCTACTGGAAAATCAGGTTTTACTGCGCAGCACAGACTGCGAAAGACTCATGGTGGTTTCTGAGGGAATTACAAGCCTATTGTTTCCTTTTGTGTGGCCCCATGTTTATGTACCCATACTGCCAGCTAATTTGCATCATTTTTTGGACGCACCTGTACCTTTTGTTATGGGTAAGGTTTGCTTTATCTTGTATTCAGAGCGTTTCAATGATTTAATGAGATAATAATTATTGTAAATATTAAGTAGATAAAATACATTCTTCATAAAACGCCCTGCATTGTCGTGGTTAAAAACGTGTTTCTTTAGGTTTGTATGCAAGTTCTGAGAACATTAAGGTCGCCTCAGAGGCGAGTCTTTGCTTTATCGACGTGGATAAATGTAAGGTGCAACTACCCGAAGAAATGGTGACTTTTCCGCACTTGGACGCTTTCAAATCCGAATTGTTTTCGATTTTGGACAAACACGGGGTTCACATACCGAACTCTGAGGCCTACAGAAATACTCAGGTAACTTTTTTCTTGTTGTAATTACTAATTAGTGATGTAAACAGAAAAAAAAGTTAAAAAAACAAACGGGTGTGTTAAATTCTTAAAAATTTTGTTTTTGCAGTAATATTGTTTTTTCTTGATGGAGATTATAAGAGAAAAGAATAATCTTAAGCAGACAAATTTTGAAACTTTTTAAAATAATCGTTTTTAAATAAAAACACCAAATAAACACTTGCTTCCAAAATAAAAATACTTTATGCACGATGACATTATAATATGACAATTATAACAAAAATTCTTTGACGTAAACGTCTTTTTATAGCCCGCGGGCGTTATTATGGCCCAGCGGGCTATAATGAAACGTCAAAAATTAAAAACAACAATGTTACACCATTTGATATATTCGAAGTAAGTTTTTTCGTATAAAGATTTTGATTTTACCGGCAGCAGGCCGCAATTTTTCGCCTTTTCAGCTGCTTCCTCAATTTCATTCATCTTTAAACTTTAAAACTGACTGATGTCAGTTGACATTATAATATGACAATTATAACAAAAATTCTTTGACGTAAACGTCTTTAAAAACAATAATATATTAAAAATAATAATATATTAATCGTGCATAAAGTTTTGTATGTATTGCTGGCATAACTGGTTTTTATGGTCCTACGACGCTTTTCTAGCCCTCGCGCTAACGCGCTCGGGCTCGAAATAGCGCCTCGGACCATAAAAACCTTATTATGCCCTTAATACATAAATAACTATTACTGTCTATGAAAATTAAAACAAAAACACAACTAAAATAGTTTTTATTTATAAGAAAAAATAGGCAGCATCTAAATCTACCTAACCTACATTATCTACTATTAGAGCTGCAGCTCCCATGGGAGCATCTTGAAAAAAAAGATACTACTAAGTAGTTTAGATATATCTAAGATACTTAAACAGAAAGTATCTTTAACTGAGTTACTTTTGAAAAGTATCTTGTAACTTGTATCTAAAAAAGTATCTAAGTATATAAAATAACTAAGATACATTCAAGTAACTTAGATACTTTCTTAGAGAAAATTGGGGGAATTCCAGAATGATTCAAAGTAATTACATAAACTAAAACTGAATTTTCATAATTTTATAGTTTCATTCATACTTTTAAGTAACTTAGTTACTTAAAAGTATTTTAGTTACTTAAAAGTATCTTAGGTACTCAAAATTATCTTAGATACTTTCTTATCTTGTAACTAAAGATACTTTCAACTCAAAGTATCTAGTTAAGGTAACTAAGTTATTTTGTTTAAAGTATCTTAGAAAAGTAACTAGATACTTTTCAGAAGTAAATATCCCAGCTCTGCCTACTATTCAAAATCACTATAATCAGGATCAAGGTCAAATTCTTCTGGCCCTTCCGACGTGTCAGTGTCGTGTACAGAAAATTTTTCAGAAGCACCTGACAAAGAACTGTCGGAACTATAATCTAGACGATCTAAAACCATGTCATCTGTAGCTGTGGTATCTTTGTCAGGTTCTATTGATAAGCCACTTGTACTTGGCATTTCCATGTTAGTATCGCTAATTTCAGTGAGAGCTGTACTTGTAGTGTCAACAATACTAGTACTAGTAGTAGTAGTAGCAGTGTTGCCAGAGGTGGTACATTTGTACCTTTTTGGTACATTTGGTGCTTTGGTGCTACAGAAGTACTTTAAGGTATATTTTGATATATTTTCATGAAAATTTTAAATTTTGTAACATTTTCAATATTTTGCCTATTTTTAATAAAGTTGCTCCTACTTTGCGATCATTTCCTAGTAATCCGGTCTTACAATAGCGTTATTAAAATGGTCTATCTTTATTCGTTTTATTTTCATATTTGTCTGTTGGCAACACCTCGATATATTTTCTTTTGGGGGGAACACGAAATATCCAAAAACGTTTTTTTTATTTAATTTAAATAATCTTATCTTATCTTATCTTGATATAAATTTTAGGGAAATTTGGTACATTTTAAAAGTCGAATTTGGTACTTTATATCTCCAACCACTGGCAACACTGAGTAGTAGTAATATTATCTGTTCCTATGTCTCTCTTTGCAGTTTCGGATTTTAGTTTTAGATTATGGGCAATATAAACTATTGCCATAAATTGTTTATTTTTTATAATTTAAAAAAACCTTAAAAAACTCTGTTTTAATTATTGTGAAAGTTTTTTTTTATAACTTGAAAAAAAAAACAATGTTTTATTTATTTTTCGGAAAAAACATGTTTTTTTTAAACGCTTTTTTCAAATTTGAAAAGAAACGTTTTTTTACATCACTAGTAATCTTCTAGGAATCTTCTGCTAGAAGCAATACTCTACCTTTAAGACCTCAGAACAGACGAAAATTGTCTGTGCATGACACTTTGGATATAGAGAGGCCTCCCAGTCCACCTGGGAGTGCCAGATCTGAGGCATTACAAAGAATAGCAGGTGAGTTTTTTATAAAATAATAATATTAATAATAATTTGATATTTAAATTAAAGATATTGTAAGGAGAACGGGAGTAGCTCTAGACCAAAAAGAGTCCGCTCAACCAACCGACTCGTACATGGAAGACCTAAAGTTGAACAACTCGATAAGGGAAATATTTCTGAACAGATTCGTTCACATATTTCAATCGTACGAAAACTTCGTGATATTTCCGAACCAAGCCAAGGAAGACTGGCTGGCGAACCGCGACTCGATGCAGAACTTCGACAAAGCTTCGTTTCTGTCGGATCAGCCCGAACACGACCGATTGTTCCTGTGGCGGTTCATAGAGTCGCAAATGTTCGCCACCCTGATAGACAACAAAATTCTGTCGGCGTGGGGCGACGCGGACGCGAACCTCAAAATATTCGACCACAGGATAAAGCTGCTGAAGCAACGTTACGGCGGCGAGAACCTGTTGAGAGCTCTCTCCTACGAACCCTGCACGATCTCGATAGAAACGCAGAAGATGATCGAACGCAGATTTTTGAACCCCGACTTCGAGAGCCCCGCTCCGCGCGAGATTCTCAACTCTCGTCCGCCGTTCTCGCGCCACTTTCCTCTGTTGGACAAGGAGGTTCTCAACAGGACGTCGTCGGTGCAAAGCAAAGGTTCCATTCCCAGGGCTAACGCCTACAAAAAATCGCTACCCCTCAGCTACAAGCAGAATGTGACGGAGAAACATAAAAATCAAGAGGACGTTTCTCCCGCCCTCATCGCGCAAGCCAACTGGAAGTTCGTCGAAAAACTGCTTAAAGTAAGTTCACGTTAGCAAATTTTAGGTTAAGTTGAACTTTAATTTGACGTTTAAAACTGCACGTGGGTCTATACGCTAAAGAAGTATCGCTAGTAGCGCCACCACTCGTAACAAAAGTATAACTTTTAATAATCAGCTGTCAAACGCTTATGTTACAAACGAGTGTTTTTGAGAATAAAGCCGAAAAATGTTAAAAAATATCGAAAAAAACCGTGGCTCGATTTGTTGTGTTGTTGGATGTATTTCGAGAGGAAATCCTGGGTTGAGTTTTTACCGTTTTTTTTCCAAATACACATTTTAGTAGTGATTAACGTAAAAATTGTAATTTCAATTCAGTAAAAATGGTCAAACAATTAAGTCGGCTAAATTTAAACAGCATTTAGAATTATTAAAAGCGTTGATTAAGAAAGTCTCCACTCAGCGGTAAAATACCATTATATTATGTATTATATATAATATTATGTTGCCATGAATTAGTAGGTAAAAATGGTTGATTTTAAGGTTATGTTTGTGCAAAAATTATTTTTTACTAATTTCTTAAAAATGTCCAAACTTAAATATGAATTATATTAGGTAAAGTTATCATTAGTTAATTCTGCACCAATAAATGTACTTACCGAATTGGATCCTTTGGAATAACATGAAAATGCAACGATTTAGTTCTTGAATTTTATTTACAATTAAAAACACAAAAATTCACCATGATCCCTTTGATAAAATACACACACTACCGTAACTATATAAGCATTTAAGCGTTGAGTTTCTTAATCAATGATATAAGGAATAATTAATCGAAATCGAGTACTAAAAAAGTTTTTTAATTTTTTCCTTGCAACGTAAAACACATATAACGTGCGCGATTTAGCTGAGCAATTGAACAAAATTTGTCGAGTAAGACTTCTGCCTTCCTCTCCTTTGTAAAAAAAACTACCTATTTAATTAAAAATGATGTATAATCTGTGATTTATTATCTATGATCTGTGCTTTAAATGCATTGTTGACTATTTTTAAATTCACGCAATGCATTCGAAGCCCACCAGATGGCGCGCGCGTTGCGAAAACCCGATACTTCTTTAGCGTATTGCTATTGTTTAAACCTGTCAAAATATCAAGCAAAAGTTATTACTTGCTAATGGTAAAAAATGTCAAGTTTATTTTGATAACGATTTAAGAATTTGACGTTTTAAATTTTTTCTTGAAAATGCGATCTTTTTTTTAATTGTATTTTCTAAAAAAGGCAAAAAAATAAGGTCAAAATTTTGACATTGCCACATTTTTTTTACTTCATATTTTTTTCGTTTGAAGTTGGCTAAATTCATCATTTTGGAATTATTAATATTTTTTTAATGAAAATACAATTTTCTAGTAAATTCTTGGTCCATAGCAAAAAATTTTGAGAAATTACTTTCACCCCATTAATTCTAACCACCTCAATTATTATTTTTATTTTATTTTATAATTTTTATTGTTTTTAGCAAAACAAACTAACAAACTGTCAAATCTGATACTTCTTTTAAACACAAAGGTTTCAAGCCCTCTTAATTTGTTTACCCTTTAAAAGCTAATAAACATTCAAATTTAATTAAGAGTTTGAAAGCGATATTATTAAAAAATGCATTAATATTTGGTATCAAATTTAAAATTTAAAAAAAAAATGTTATGACCAAAAACCAAGCCCTTTTATTAAAAAAATAGTTTTGGCATAAACTATGGTTTTTCAATTTTTGAAAGCTCCTAAAAACCTGCATTGCAAAAAAATTATAAAATTGTATTTTTTCCAGACTACTTGGCACTCTGGATATAGAAATAAGATTAATTAATTACATACATGTACATATGTATGTATTCAGAATTTAATTTTGAATCGAAATATGTAAAAATGCATAAAAAATAAATAGTTAAGACCATTTCCGGTGAAACCGGAAATATGAAGTAAAATAATAACGTGGCAATGTCAAAATTTTGACCTGAATTTTTTTTACCTTTTTAAGACAAATAAAATTGAGGAAACTCAGTTAATTTTTTATATTTTCTTGGTATGTAGTAAACACTTACCTATAATTAAAAAAAAACATTTTTGGCCAAGTTATCGCATTTTTAAGAAAAAATTTCACTCGTTAAAAGAGAAAAACCGATATTTCTGTCTATTTTTTTAACAAAACAATTTTAAGCAAAAAGAAAAAATACGGGTCTCATCGATTTCGGTAGAGAAACTGTACAAAAAATGTCGTTAAAAAATAACGATCTTCCCCTTTTTGTCCAGTTGATTTGAGATGGTACCCCAGAATCATTTAAAAATTATACATAGGTTTTTCTAAAAATGTAAAATTGTCATTTAAAAGTGTTAAACGCCATAGGCAACATTGCCAAATCATAAATAATCACAGAAACCTTGTACGTATTTCTCTTAGGACTGCAAGAGCAAAACAAAAAGGATGCTTCTAGCCAAACTGAACGCAGAAGGCGTAACGCTTTCCAGTAACAGTTCCACGGATAACGCGTTGGCCGTGGAAGAAAACACTTTGGTGGCATCACTGTGCGATTTTTTGGAACGCGTCTGGTCGCACGGTTTGCAAAACAAAATGGGCAAATCGGCCCTGTGGTCGCACCTACTGGCCTATCTGGAAAAATACCAGCACATGGCCAAGCTGGAAAAGAAATTAATCAATAACGGTGATCTCCCCTCTCTTATGTCTAAGGTTTTATTGTAAGTGTAATTGTTTGTAGACATGGCCAAAATGAATCTAGGATCCGAAAACTGGGGCACCTTGGACAACAAAAACCTCAGAACTGACTTACCACCTCTGCCAAACTCTTTAATCACCGATATAAGGTACAATTTAAAAAGCGATTTTTATCTTAAAAATGTTTGTTTATCAGGTACCTGGACCGAAATGAAATAACAGTTTAAACAAATTTCGGTTCGGCATCAGTTACGGTTCAAAAAAAATATTTCTGTCCGGACAGTCCGGTTCGGACCAATCTTTTCGGTCCATACGGTATTTTTCGGGTACTTATGTAATTATAAAATAAAAAAAATATTTTTTTGTTGTAAATTTTGATTACTTTGTCTCTTCTTTTTTTTTCAAATCAGGTTCATTTTTAGGCTCCTCATTCTCTTTTTCTTTATTTTTATTATTTTTTTCTTCCGATCTTGTGATTAAAAAACTTTAAAATTCATAATTAAAATAAGTTATAAAAATAAAAACTGAACTTTCAGCTTTTCTTTTTCTGCAAAAATTCTGTTGGTATTCACAAATAACACTAGTTTACAAAATTTGATAAAGTTGTTCCTCATTTAACCAAAAACACTTTTTTTAAGGTAAAATTTTGTGCTTATTCCTAAAATAATAGTAGATTTTCTGGTTTAGCTCTAGATTTCGGGTTATGCATGAAATCTCGCAAAAATGCATTGTTACAGAGTATTCAATCACAAATATGCAGCTAAAATTTTATTTGATATTAAATCAATCCCAAATCTTTATAGCTGTAAGGACTGAAGTTTAATACAAATTTTAAGATGTAAAGCTCCTAAATCGCATTAGTGGTTTTGTCACTATGACCAAAAATAGGTCAGAAAAAATCACTATTTTCCGATTTTTTTTCAATTTTTTCAACTTTGGTCCACTGTAAATCAAAAAATATTTTGGAATATAAAAAGTTAGTCCCCCTATATTCTATAGAATTTAATTATGAAAATTTTAAGCGTACGTACGTCAATATATGATGAGATTTAGATTATATACGGTACATTTTTTGAAACAATACATTTTTTTATCATTTATAATATTACAATTTTTTTAGATTTAATAAGGGAAAAAACCGTTTTTTTTTTTTAATTTTTTTATTATTTATTTTATTTTTTATTTAATATTTACTTTCATAGACATTTATTTTTAATTTTTAATTTTAGATTTTGTTTATTTTAGTGATTTATAATGAGGAATGTGTGGTGTTCACTTTTTTCTGTACTGCATCGGATCCGTTTCTCTTTTTCAACAAATAAGCCTTAATAAGCCCAAATGATTTAATTAGGGACCTTAACTTGTCGAAAAGGGATAGTGAAGCGCGCGCCTTAACCAATGGAAATATCTTGATAATTCGGCTTGTGTTACATCATGTTTTTTTTCTGCATCGAATTCATTTTCAGAAAAAGACGTATCAAAACTAGGTTCGTTTTTGTTTGATTTGTCATTTATGACTTATACACGGAAAAAAAAGTTTAGTTATTTTAATTAAAAAAATTAATCATATATGCGCCAACAGAACTATTTAATCATTTTTACTAAACTGGGTTCAGTTAAAATTATATTCTTGATTCAACCAATCAGTTTAGTTATTTTTTAACCAGAAAAATTTGGTTATTTTAACTCAACGATCATTGTTTATTTTAATTTAACATAATTTGTTATTTCAGTAAAAAAATGTAGTGCTTTTAATTATTATTTTTTAATAAAAAAAACTAAGAAATCATGATAGTAACAATAAATGTTAAATATTTAAATTAATCATTTTACTTAATTATAATTTAATCTAAAATCATAGTTGTTTTAATTATACTTACCTGTTTATTCTTAGTAAACAGTTTTGTTGCTCTTTTTAAAGTTTTGTAAAGAGCATGCATGCATATATTTAATCGTAAATGAAACATTTATCTCATAAAATAATTTTTATTTATGCTAAACAAAGATACATGCAAATTAGTAAAACTATTTGTTTATAAAAAGGAAATTCTGAGGATATTTAATTTTTTAGTATAATGAAATACATTTTTTGATAAAAAAGCAGTATTTTAAAACCTAAAAACTGAAAATCCCTAAACTAAAAAATTAAACTATAGCTATAGCCTCAGGATCTTCTCTAACATCTAAATAAACAATTAGTGCAGCAACAAATCGTAAAAGTAGAAAAATACGAACTGGGCTAAATTAAATATTTGGCGCTTTATTAATAAAAAATAAATCGTTTATTTTAATCATATTAAAAGTAACATTTCGTATCATCAAATTTAATCACGTGTATAATTTTTTTAGAGGTCATCCCTACACCCTACTCTAACTCTAATGAAAAGCTTACATAAGCTCTTCATTAGAGTTATAGGGTGTAGGGATGACCTCTAAAAAAATTATAAAAAGTTATTTTAGCAAATAATAAATTGCACTAATGAAATACCCAAAACTGTATTTTCTACAATATCTTTTTCTATGATATCTTTTTCCACTGAACTACTTGAATAAGATTCGATATCGTCAATAGGCAGCAGCAAAGTATTATTCTTAAATTCATTAAAATTTTTATTAAACTTGGCTAAATCACCTATGTACTTTCAATCCTAATTTGTCAATAAGGGCAGGAGTAAGACTAATAAAAGCCTCATCATCTACTGCTTCTTCTAAAAACAATTATTACTTTTAAAACCCAATATTTACTTTCCTAATGAAATATTCTAGACCTGGAAATTTTTCAACTAGATGTACCAGTCCCCAACTAGTTAACTTTACTTTCATCAACTCAAAAGACATGTTAATCTGTGACAAAATAACACTGACTTTTATAACTGACAGATCGAGCGCATTGTTGTACACAATTCATTCAACAATGTGCTCGATCTGTGATTTATAATGTTATTTAACAAATAGCGGCAAACAGTAAAAATTTTACTTCTATCAAAATTATTACGGTTTTTCTCGATAAAACCAATAAAAACTAACTAATAACGTTTATAAATTTGTATAAAAAGCACAAACTTACAGCACGATAATTGTAAACAGGCTTATAAAAAATCGAACAGATCAAACAGACCTTGTTTGGATTGTGCTGACAATAAGCTGATGAACACCCTTTATGATCTTGAAATTTATGAATCACATTAGTAGTTAGGAAGAAAAAATATACAACTTGTATTTACAAGATGTTTAAATATTACTCTGAGAGTGTCATTAAATTTTATAAATATTGTTTTACTTTCTTATTCTAAAAATCACAAAAATTACGACCGCACTTATGCAAACATGCAATGTCTTTAAACAAACAACTCGTTAACTTTCCTCTGGCAGATGTCTAAAAAATAACCTTCAGAATTTAACCAAACTCTAGGTAGTTGTTTTTATAAACCTATTTAGTTATTATAACTAAATACTACAGCTGTTTTTAATTTAATATTTTTGTTATTTTCTGTAATTACAATAACTGTAAAATTGATTAAAATAACTAACCTATTTATATGTTTCAATTAAAACATTAAGGTATTTTTAATCTTATACTTTAATATTAAATTAACCTTTTGGTTTTGTAAAATTGATTATAAATTTCGATAAATATAACAATTTTTTTTTTACTAAACACATATAATAAAAATAACTAACGCATTTTTTTTCCGTGTAACTTAAAGAATGTTTTGATTTTGTTAGATTTTCATCATGTAGAACTGGTTTTTTCGCTGAACATCTGGATACTGAAGAGATCTTCTGTTTTTTGAGTTTATACCAGTAATATTTATCACACAAAAGTAACATTCTAAGTGATTAAGTGATTAAGTGATCCACTGGTTCTGCCCATAAAACTGGACAGCCAAAACTCAAATAAACGTTTTTTCCAGACATCCAGCTTTTCAACGTTATGTTGCAATTGGACAAATTAAACTTGGTGTCCAAGATTTCTCTTCATTTCTTATTTCAAAACCAAAATAATGTAAATATGCAATCTTAGGTTTGGTGTTATTTTTCTACTTTTTTTTCAATAATATAGTGTCCGCATATAAAACAAAACAAATCTGGGTCATTTTTACATGCAAATTTCCTACTGGCCATTTTAAACACAATAAAAAAGAAATATTTACAATCTTTTGACAACTAAAATCAATATAAACATTTATATTCTAAATGAAAACTGAAATGTCAAATAAATACATCTAAATAACCACTTCCTGGCACCCTACAATTTTATTTCTCTTATTAAATTTAATTTATGTAAAAAGTACTTACATTACATCACTTTAAAAAATTGACCGTATAAAATCTAAATCTCATCGTATGTTGACGTACGTATGCTTAAAATTTTCGTAATTAAATTGTTTAGAATATAGGGGGGGCCAACTTTTTATATTTCAAAGTGTTTTTTTATTTACATTGGAACAAAGTTGATTTTTTTTTAAATTCAGAAAAAAAACAATTTTTTTTACCTGTTTTTGGTCATAACGACCAAAGCACTAATGTAATTTATAAGTTTAACACCTTAAAATTTTTATTACACTTTCCTTTTTATAGCTATAAAAATTTGGGATTATGTTAAATTAACATAATTGTTAATATTAAATAACATTTTAGCTGAAAATTTGTGATTTAATGTTCTGTAACATTGCATTTTTTCGAGATTTCATGCGAATCTTGAAATCTAGAGCTAAACCAGGAAAACCACTATGATATTCTAAATCAGCACAAAATTTTACCTTAGAAAAAGTAGTTTTCGTTCAATGAGGAAATTCTTGTAAACTAGTGTAATTGTTCCTCTAAATTTTTTTCTTTTATGTTTGATCTTTTTGGGGGAAGTAAAAATTTGAGTCCAGAAACAGCCTTTTAACGCTTACTTACTTGTGTTGCAGGTGTCATATGTATGCATAATACTAGGCAACACTGTAATTAATTATTATAAATCCCCAATACAATTGTACCTACCCCCATGCTGGTCATTATAATAAATCAGTCTTCAACCTACTGTGGTATTATTTACTTCATGGCGCAGTCGGTAGGATATTTTGTAGTGGGGGTTTATTAATTACAGTGTTGTCTAGTATTACGTATACATATGACATCTTTCTTTTTCCAATAAAGTTATTTTAATTTACATTTACAATAATTATTTATACAACATTTGCAAAATAGTATAATTTATAGATTTATAGTCCGTGCACAAATATTTTTTTCAAAAAACTAATTTTATACAGTGTGATCCATTTTTTTGCGACACCACTGTAAAATCTTTATTTATTGTGCGATTTTAACCGGATTTGTTTTAAATACAAAATACAAGGCCTAGTATGTCAGTTTTTAAGAGTATCTTTTTAAAAATTTATATTATCGATTTTTTTAAACAAATTTTAAGCACGGCACTGGATTTACCATGTGTACTAAATTTGATTGAACAATTTTAAGTAAAAAAATGCACAATAATAACTACAAAAATTTATTCTGTCAAGTTATCCATGAAAAAACATAGAAATAAAATTAAACTAATAGTTACATGGTACTATTACTATAAGTTTAATTTTATTTCAATGTTTTTTTCATGGATAACTTGGCAGAATAAATTTCTGTAGTTATTATTGTGGTTTTTTTCTTCTTAAAATTTTCCAATAAAATTTAGTAAAGGGGCGTTTTGAGGGGTGGTGAATCCAGTGCCGTGCTTTGATTTTGTTTTAAAAAATCGCCAATATGAATTCTTAAAAATTTACTCTTAAAAACTGACATAGTAGGCCTTGTATTTTGTACAAATATGGCCTTTTTGGCTCCAAAAATACAGTTTATCAAGATCATACTTTAAAACAACGGTTAAAATCGCACAATAAATAAATATTTTACAGGGGTGAGTCGCATACAAATGTGTCACACTGTAGATTTTTTAACAAAATATATATATTTTTAATATTTGCAAAAAAAGATTAAGAAAAAAACGAAAAGCGTTATTAACGCGATTCTTGTCATTAAGTCCACCAATAATATTTTTAGTAATGTACAAATGAGCGACGTTAGGACAGGTATAGGCATGGCTAGAGCCTGGGTGAGATTGGCCTTGGAGAAAAAACAGCTTTCGAAACATTTTAGAACAATTTTGTCCGATCAAACTTTGCTAAGAAATATGTACAAACGATCTGCGTTCTTGAGAAGCGAGGAGGAGAGGGAGCAGTTCCTTTATCACTTGCTTTCACTAAATGCAGTGGATTATTTCTGTTTTACCAGCACATATCCCACCACAAGTAAGAAGAAAACATTGTTAGTATTTGTTCCTAATTTTTTGTTTGTAGTAATTCCCTACAGAATAGTCATAGTGCCAACTAAAAGAGGGACCACGAGTTCCGCGAACGTGTGGGTTGTTTTAAGCGGCACTCTATCGGAAACGAGAAAAGTACAAGTGCCGAAATCCACTCTAAATTTCGAATACAAACACCAAAACATCGGTGTTTTAACCACTCTAAGAATAGGGCATGACAATAGCGGGATGTACGCCAAATGGCAGATCGAGCACGTTTTAGTAAGAAACGACATCACCGGACAAGTATACAAGTAAAAAAATGCAATGTTTTTTATTGAGAAACATTATAAATTATTTTTTTTTAGATTTCCATGTGGCAGATGGTTAGGTAGAGGTGTAGACGACGACAGCACAGAGAGACTCCTAGTGGGAAGTCTGAGTACTAAAAAAGAGGAAACGCAGGAACCCGTCGTGACTTCTGGGAGTTGGGGGAGGAACTTGGGGAGGAGTTCCCCCCGGAGTAGATCCCCCGGACCGCCGCCGAGACAAGAACTAAAACCCTCGCAAATACAACACATGCTAGGTATGTCATATTTTTCGTACTTTATATTATGAACCATATCGAATTTAATGCTGGAGCATTATAACATCTACAAATTCCAAAGTCAATAAAATTGGCTTTTAATATAATTATTTTTAAATTGGGTAAAAAAAGTTTTATGAAAACTAAAATTGAAAGGACATACAGTGTGACCCATTTGTTTGCGACTCACCCCTCTAAAATCTTTTTTTATTGTTCGATTTTAACCGGATTTGTTTTAAACTGTAGATCTTGATAAACTGTATTTTTGAAGCAAAAAACGCCATATTCTTACAAAATACAAGGCCTACTATGTCAGTTTTTAAGAGTAAAATTTTAAGAATTCATATTAGCGATTTTTTTAAACAAAATCTAAGCACGGCACACAGTACCCTAAACTAAATTTTATTGAAAAATTTTAAGAAAAAAAATGCAGAATAATAACTACAAAAATTTATTTTGTCAAGTTATCCATGAAATAAAATTAAACTTTTAGTAATTGTACCATGTTAATATTAGTTTTTTCTATGTTTTTTTTATGGATAACTTGACAAAATAAATTTTTGTAGTTATTTTTGTGCATTTTTTTTCTTAAAATTTTTCAATAAAATTTAGTATAGGATAGTTTTGAGGGGTGGTGAATCCAGTTCCGGGCTTATATTTTGTTTAAAAAAAATCGCTAATATGAATTCTTAAAAATTTACTCTTAAAAACTGACATAGAAGGCCTTGTATTTTGTAAGAATATGGCGTTTTTTGCTCCAAAAATACAGTTTATCAAGATCTACACTTTAAAACAAATCCGGTTAAAATCGCACAATAAATAAAGATTTTACAGGGGTGAGTCGCAAACAAATGGGTCACACTGTATGTATATATTATATATTTTGTGGATTGATTATCTTCAAAAATTATTATTATTATATTAAGATATTTATATATTTTTAAAGAGGATAACATTATCTAACCTTTGATATAATTTCTATTAAAATTGGGTAAAAAATAAAACTTTTAACTTTGGGATTTCAGGTGATTGTGTAAATAATATTGTTAAATGGCACTACAGAAGAAGTTCTGAGAGACATACCACTCTAACTGCTTTATTGTGCAGTGAAAATGGTTTGGTACTTTGTTTGGAAAACGTTTTTCTTTTGGGTTTTAAGTCCGCTAAACTTTTCGTTGGAAAACACTATCTGTGGGATTATTTTGGTAAAAATAATACCATTATTTTAAAATTGGGAATGTCTTAATTTAGATTTTTTTTTTAGTCAAAGTTAAGGAATACTTTGAAATGGATTTGATGGAGCAGTGCAATGGTAGTAGATCTTCAAGTTTGGATAGAAACCATCAAGAAACTGTAGCAGTTTGGAGGTGTTATTGCCATTTAATCGACGAAATGACAAACACCAGTAAAAATCTCGGTAAAGACGGGAAATTCCAGCTTTTTATATGTCTAAGTGTTAGGTAAGTACCACAGGTTAGTATTTTGATACTTGAATTCAAAAAAATACTCTTCTTAGGGAGCACCTGTTGCATAGGATGCTGGTGCCAATGTCCATGTGCAGAGTGACTCAGGAAATGTACGATGAAAACTCTTTTTTGCGCAATCGCGGACTTTTAACGTTTCTCAGGCAAATTTTGATGCCTCTGGACGAGTTGGATGTCGTTTTGGAAAACTCAGTGACGCACGGCATCAAATCGCCCTCGTCAAATAATTAATTTAAAATTGTTGCCAAAGTTTACACGAAATTTTGTATTTTTCGGTTGGTGTAATATTATGTATCGTATTTTAGTAGGAGTCATTCTTTTTTATTTGGTTCCTTATATAACAAACTTACAATTCTCAAGAGCTTTAATTTACAATTTTTATTGAATCACCACTTTTGGATTGTAAATATTGCATGACATTTTTTATTATTGGATAAAGTTTTATTAGTGTAGAGTTTAAAAAGAAAAATATTGTTACACATACAGGGAGTTACAGCTTTAACCTTGTTATAATGTGTGCTATTTTCTGGACACCCTGTATTTAAAGAATGTGTAAACCTGTGATCTGTTAAACAAAAAAATCAAGACAAATCTGCATAAGATAAGTTATTTGTAGGTTGTTAGAACAAAAACATGTATATCAGAGTCTAGTCCTTAATGTACCCTATTTTCTCCAAACTTGATATTATTTTTTAGGTGATTGTAGAATTTTACTTTTTGTACCTATAATTTTTATTGTGTAAATACTAGAACAATTATATTTATTTTCTATTTAAAATTTTCTTTTATTTGTTTTCCCTTTCATAATATTTCAAATTTGAGTAGAATCATTTTTAAAATTGTGTAAAAAATAAAAAAGCCACTGTCAAAGTTGGTTTTAAGAGAACTAAAATCAAAAAAATTCTTATAATTACATATTTCCAAAGTGAACACAAATTGATGTAATTATTTTTTTTAATGTGTAAACAACAAAACTGCAAAAATTGATCTTAATCTGTTAAAAACATCATATTTTTAAAAGGCCATATTTTTAGAACAGCTCTACTTTTAATTAAGCCCAGAGGTACTGGCCCGTAATTCCTACTATCACAAGAGTTTGTAGAGTTATCTCCTTCCAACCAAACATGCCCTATGGGGACAATATGGCTCGTAAAACCAGTCCGAATCTAAAATCACCATATTAAGACAAACAATTAAACTAAAAACCACAATATACCTTATCACCCTGCAAAGCTACCACACGTTTACAAATATTCTGCTGTGGGTTACTGGGACACTTTGCTATAACTATATCCCCCCTACTGACTTTATTTATCGTAGGGGTTATGTGTTCCGTGAATATGACATCGTCTGAAAACAATGTTGGTTCCATGGAAGGGCCTTGGCACTAAAAATATAACTACAATTCTATTCTAATTACATAATTTTACCTACCATTACTAATTCGCCTAAATAATTTACCGTACAGTGTAATATACATCCATACTGTATTATTTGCCCTGTAAAACTAGCAAATTTTTGAAAATACGTACTCATTTTTAAACAATTTTGAATTTCATTTTATAGGTTATGGTCGATTAACGTCAAAATTATTCATAATGTCTAGAGTCCCGTCAGACGGGTCTCCATTGCGCTCCCGTTAAAACTTTGTGACGTCACACACTGTAAATACGTATTATTTTTCGAGCGATAGATTTATTACAATAAGCTCGGTAGCTCGATGGAAGGGCGCCTGTTTTGCAGGCGAGAGGTACGGGGTTCGATATTCGCGCCTCTACAACTTTTTTTAATTTTTTTTTAAAGAATTTATATACCATAATAATACAATGTGGCATTAAAAGCATTTATATTTAATTTTACATTAATATTTTAATTTATTTACCTTTCCTCATAATCATTTTGCTAGTTATATAGAATCTAATATAAAAT
Organism: Brassicogethes aeneus; assembly: GCA_921294245.1. Lineage (NCBI taxonomy): Eukaryota > Metazoa > Arthropoda > Insecta > Coleoptera > Nitidulidae > Brassicogethes > Brassicogethes aeneus. Next base: position 6,492,183 of record OV121138.1, read on the forward strand.
GTAATTAAATGAATATTCCTTCGTTACTCAATGGGGCGGGGTCGGTTGGGTTGGGTTGTTGGGTTTGGGTTGGTTTTGAAGCGGGCGGACTCGGGACGTTGGTTAAGGAAGATCTGCTTCCCGTCCTAAGATTGCGTCATTTGATGACGTCACTCTGTTAACGGGAGCGCAATAGAGGACCGTCTGACGGGACTCTAGACGCGGCGAAAATTATTTCATTATTTTTAGGCAACCTTTATAATCTGTGTTTTTAGGTTATGTTGATTTTACTTTAAATCATTTTTATTTTATTTTTCTGAATAAATAAAGGTATAATTTTAGGTAAATTGCGTTGTTGTGATGAAAAACTTTTAATCGCACCCAAATTTGTTTGTAATTATTTCTTCTAAGGTAAATTTTTAATCGTTCGTTGTGATTTTAGACACCATTAAAACGTAATTTGTTTGTCGTTTTAAATAAGGTATACCTACGATTGAAAACTTTGTCAAAGTGATTTAGTAAGGATATAAAGTTCTTAAGATTATTTATGTTTGGTTTATTGAAATTTATTAAAAGTATCGCGTGACTTGAGACACATGCGTGTAAAATTTGACAGTTCGTCATAAAAGAAAATTAGTTATTTGACGAACACGGGCAGAGTGTGTCGGGTATTGTTGTGCCTACGTGACATTAATAAACTTGTAACATAAACTTCAGTTTCTTGGAACAATGTGAAAAAGTGCTGAGTTAAGTAATTATTTGGAAAATTCCTTGCTAAAATTTGACGTTCGAGAAATAAGGTAAAAAAAACTATTCTTTGAGTAGGGGTTTTGTTATGCCCGAATGCATCTCGGGGTTGTTTTAAAAATAAACGTTCTATTTCGAGTAAATCTAAATTTAATCGAAACGCATCCACTTGAGATAATTTCTTTGTTGTCTATCATGAAAGAAAAGTCTAAAATTATCAAAGCATGATGCATGTCGTAAATAAAAACTTAATGAAATCGTTTATGCTCTTATTAATTAAAACGAAGACGCTCTAATTGATAAGTGCAGGACAATTTTAATGAAGATTAATCAAAAAGAACAAGAGCGAGTTACCTATTAATTGAGATAATTATCTCGTGCACTAGAACAGATTTAGTCATCCGAATTTTTCTACCTGAGCTTTGTCATTTTAATACTGGGAAATATCTACGCAACTTTTTATCGTTGTATTGAAATGAAATATCTTCTCTTGAAAGGTTAGTTAAGTTACTTAACTAGTTACTTAAAGTAATTAATTAATTTATAACGATCCACAATAACCTGACATTGGATCATAAATACCTATATTTATGATCCAATGTCAGGTTATTGTGGCTATAGCCCAAATAGTAAACAATCTTTTGTGCATCATTGTATGGACAATAATTGCCAAATAATTTCTATTTAGATAATGATTAATAACAATGTCTTTCAAGTAAGTGAGCACAATGGATTTTTATTTGGGCAATTAATATTATTTTTATTGATAATTTCTCCAAAGGATAGCTGTGTATAAAATTTAATTTTTATTACCTACTTTGCTATGCAAAGAGATAAATTCTTGAGATCTACAGAGTATTAAGAAATTTAGGTTACAATATTCTTATCTGTGCCCCAGAGCCAAACTTCATTGGGTCTACTTTTTTAAAATCGACTTACATTTATGTATACAGGGTGAGCCAATGTAAAGTTTGTATCCCTGTTTTTTCAGGTGTTTTGTAACAATCTGTTGTAGGTGATTTTTTTCCTATCAATAAAACCATTATATACAAAATTAAAGGTGATAATTTGCTACAAGATTAATATTATTCATTTTTATACTATCTCCAATAGTTTTTGAATTATAAGCAACCTTTTGTTGAGTGGACTGTATATAAAATAGATTTGTTTATGGTATTGCCAAGGAAGCAGACGAGTAATATGGAAATATCTTGAAGAAATATGACCAAACAATATAATCATCATTGAGCATTACCTTGCAAGGAAGCGACTTTGAATTTTAATCGTTTATGTCGTGAAATAATTTCAATAAAAGGCGAATAGAATAAATTATTTATTTCCATTCTAGAAAATACTAAATTGGAGGAAAACCCGTAGAACCTTTAATTGAGAAATGAAATATTTACCGGATGTTATTTTCCAGTAATTTTGTTTATTCATCATCGACGAATTATTTTTAAGGTGTGTGCTAATATCTGTGTACCTATTTGTTGCATTCGGTATTCCGCAACATTTTTAAATGAAGGCTGAATACGTATAAATCATCAATGAAATCTATTTTCAATATATTTCACGTGTGACATAATAGTACGAAAACCTAATTTAAATAAATTTTTCAACGTCAACTTTATCGTACGTGTATCGCACCACTCAGAACAATACTGCACTTATATTTGTACCTACAATAAGATTAAATTACTCTAAGTTAACAATTGAAATAAACATTGTACCCAACTTTATTTATTTGTTATTTTATATTGAATTTAACTTATTTTGAGTTATACAAATATTTTCACTATCTTTGGGCAATCGAAGTAGTACTTAGTGTTGACACCGTTTTTTATGGAATGTTTTAATTACTTTAATAGCTATTAAACTTTATCTTGATCGGTAAGAAAACGAACAGAAACGTGTGAAAAAATAATAAAAACTTGTGCAAATTACAAAATCCAAAAATACACAACGCGGTATCGTATTTTTGCCTTTCTTTATTTACTGTGTTACTTTGTTATCTCTTTTGTAATTTTGTAACCTGTTTCCATAGGTAGCAAATAGCTATAGGGGAGTTTTATCGAAAAAACAAAATGCTTTACACATGGCCTTTAGTCTTTTTCATGATCTTTTATAAAACCACAGTATAAATATAAAGCATTAATACTGTGATATGAGTACCTTAGATGCAAAACTCGGTTTTTGCAAATTTAAAAAAAAAAAAAAAATTGGCTTTAAATTCTGTTTGGTGTTCGTCCTAGATAAATGGCGTTTATAAAACTTGATACATAATAATATATATAATATAATATTATTATGTATCAAGTTTTATGAACGCCATTTATCTAGGACGAACACTAAACAGAATTTAAAGCCAATTTTATTTTATTTTTTAATTTGCAAAAACCGAGTTTTGCATCTAAGGTACTCATATAACCTAGCTACTTATAAAGATCAGCGAAGTATCTTGATTGTAGGTGAAACACTCTGTATATAAAATTTACAAAGGGATGATTTTATTGAAAAACCAAGATACGTTGTTATGGTTAGTGCCCTAAATAGAAAGAGGTAAATAAAATATAATAAATCCTTTTAATCCAGTTAATTAAATTGAGGTCAATGTAATTATAATTATTTTTTAATTTGTCTAGAATAGGCGCTTATCTATAATTTACTGGAATCCATTGAAAAGCTACCTAGTAGTAAATAATTACAAAATTGTTGCATATTATGTTAATTCCGATGACACAGTATAAAATAGGTATACTATGAAACTTTCTTTATTACAACTTATATAATGCCCAAAACATCCTAAATTATTTTTGAGATCAATTTATTTCGATTGTATACAAATAATTTATGTTAGATTGTAAGGAAATTAAATGTCTATAAATATATTCAGGCATGTATGCGTTTTATGTTTCCTGTTGTTCAGATAGAAAAGATAAAAAGAAATATTTAGTTTTAGTTTCTAGTAAACAAAGCAACTCAATAAATTTAACAATATTTTAATCTCTGATTTTGCGACATTAAAACAAGTATTTTATAATAAACAAGTCGCATAAATGAATAACAAAAACATAACAATTATTAATAACATCAATGAATAAATAAATAAATTGTTTTCAGAGGCTAAAAGGAAAAATGGGAAAATTTACCGGCAAAAAATGTCGACTTCTGACGATGCTGTGGATGACGACCGCCTTTTTTTTCGTCGAGATCATAGTGGGCTACATCACCAATTCCATGGCCCTCGTTGCGGACAGTTTTCACATGCTCAGCGACGTCGCGGCGCTTGTCATAGCCTTCTTATCCGTCAAGGTACGCACTGGTCCTTTTTAGATTATTAGAAATAGCTTTTACATGGTCAATGTATTCGTCAATAAATTGCCATTCAATTTCTAATCAAGAAAAATTAATTTATCATAAAAAACAATTAAATGCGGATTTTCTACATGGTCTGTTTGAAATTAATTATTGCGAGCATTTACTTTCCTTTAAACAATTAACAAACTCGTTTAAATTTATATACAGATACAGTGCATAAATTACGAAAACAATGAAATCAACGATTTTTTTCGAGTACACACATTTTTATTGTTTTTGTGACATACTTATGTATGTATATGCATTTCATCGCAATATTATTGTTTAAAAAACGCCTTTTATCTGCGACTTTGTATTTCATCAAATTCATATTAAATGAGTACTTACTTAGTTATGCATTTATATTATCAATCGCCGGAAATGGCCGCAATTATTGCCAATTACTAATTAAAATGTTATGCGTCTAATAGTGACATTGATTTTTATTAATAATAATAATAATGCATTTTTACGTAAAAACATTGTAAAAGATACAAAGATGCCGATTGCACAACATTAAAAATATAATTTTAGATGTCGCCAAAGAAATGGTCCAAAAACACATTCGGATGGGCGCGCGCCGAAGTTTTGGGCGCCCTTGTTAACGCCGTCTTTTTGGTGGCACTTTGCTTCTCCATTACGGTAGAAGCTTGCAAAAGGTTCATAGAAAATGAACCCATACATGAGCCAAAACTCCTCGTAGTAGTAGGAGCCATAGGACTTTTGGTCAACCTAATAGGACTTCTGCTCTTCCATGGTAAGTCCAGCTTTTAACCTACTTTTAACCCAATAGAAAAAACGCTTTTACTTTTACTTTTATTCACAAAAATTGAAATGAAGTCAAATTCAGTTTCTTGTTATAATTTGTCAAATAGGTATATGGCTCTCTGCCCTTTGTCAGTTGTATCTAACATTTCGTATTAAAAAAATTGAGACAGCTAATACGAGCCCTGTCTCAGTGAAGTTGGCCCAACCACTCAAAATATGAAATTTGTAATTTTATGCGATGAAAAGCCAACAATTTTTTATCATATGTAATTCTTGGTCAATCTTCATGTTGTAAATTGTTTTTAAAAATATTTGTATGTATATTATTTAGTTTTAAGTTGGATGTTTGGTTACAATACAAAAAAATCGACAAAATGCATTAACTTGGATGGCCAGATTTTTTAATGCAAGTCGGCTGTGCTAAAAGTAAAGATAATATTTGACATTTAAATAATTGTAAGCAAGTCGGTAGTGACATTCCAGTATATATTTATGCTTTCGGTGTGGTTGACAAATAATAATGTCCCGAGGAAAAGATGTTTCTGAAGAAATAAGAAAAGTGATAATTCACTTGCATTTAAAAAGAAAATCCGCTACACAAATCGCTGAAACTGCTAATTTGTCACGATATACAGTGCGAAATATTATTAAACTGCACAAAACTACAGGATCTGTGGCGCAGAAACCAAAAAATGGAAGTCGTCCTCACTATTCTGATAAAAATTTAAGGGCTTTAAGAAGAATTATCGTTAAAAATCGTAGGGCTAATTACGGTGAATTAAAAGTTTTGTGGAATCAGGCAACGAGTAAATGTTTTTCAAGAGCAACCTGGCATAGAGCTGCTCAAAAACTTGGGTTTAAAACTTACAAGGTTTGCCTATAATGTAGGTATACCTATAGGTATACGATTTTTATTTATTTTTAATTTTACTATCTGTAGGCAAAGGAAAAACCTTTATTGACAAAAAAACAGAAGAAAAATAGACTTCTCTAGGCAAAAGAGCACAGGACTTGGTGTCAAAATCAATGGGATTCAATTATATGGAGTGACGAAGCTAGATTTGAAGTTTGCGTTGGTGATAATCGAAGCCGAGTCATTAGAACTAAAGCAGAAGTCTTTCACAATGACTGTCTTGAGAAAAAAGTATAGTTTCCGGCCTCTGTGATGATTTGGGGATCTATGTCAGCTAAAGGGATCGGTAAATTACACTTTGTAGAGGGCATTATGAATGCTGATAAATATATTTACGTCCTAAAAAATATCTTAAAACCGCAAATTGAAGAAATGCGTTTAAATGATATTGAATGCATCTTCCAACAAGATGGTGCAGCGTGTCATACGGCTAAAAAAGTGAAAGCTTGGATGATGGAAAATAATATTTCACTTTTAAAATGAACATCTAGTAGTCCAGATCTTTCGCCTATAGAAACTTTGTGGCATATTATGAAAAAGAAGCTCAGAGAACAGCCCGCAAGAACCGTCTTAGAGTTGCGTGCTCGCCTGCAAGAAATTTGGAATAATTTTACGTCGGATGATTGTCAAAAATTGGTTGACACCATGCCGAGACGTATACAGGCAGTAATAAGCCATAAAGAAGATGTTACGCAGTGCTAGTTTTCAATTAAAATGTATTTATTTAAAATTTTTTTTTTTTCTTAATTTTTGGTTTACGGACAATATAAGAGAATTTTAAATATTTTATTATTAGGTACTTAAAAATACAATTTAACGGTATAAAATTTAATAAACGTTATTTATTTAATTAAAACAATGTGTTAATTTTAATTAATTACCGTATAATATTCTTAATATCTTCAAAAAACTATTTTTGTTAGTTGGGCCAACTTCACTGAGACAGGGCTCGTATACAGGGTTTTATGTAATTAATGTAATATATTAAAATACTGATTTCCTTTTGACGTAAGGTGTAGCGAAAAAATATTTTAAATATGCATTAGAAGTTTTTTATATTTTTTGTGATACGCCACTGGTTACACACTTGTGTGTAAAAAATAAATAAAAGCTCATTAAATTCAAAAGTTGTATGCCCTTAAAGCTCTAATACCCTTATGTATTTATTTACTCATACAGCTATTAGCTTAAACAATGATTAGAAAATTGAGTACCTATTTTAAAAACTCCATAACCACAAACATAATTTTTTCATCGGTTTTTTTCTTTCTGTTTAATCAGATGAAATTAGGACAAGTTTACAGGTTAAACTTTAAACATTCAATTTGTGTAAATAAATACAAAAGCACTTCACTTAGTTAAGATATTTACAATTTGAGCACATAATCTAAAATTTGAAAGAAATGCACTAGATTCTTTCATAAAAGTTGGCAGATTTTGTTTGAATTTACCTTCATTACAAAAATGACATATTTAATAAAAACGCTAAATTTAAACAAAATCTGGCAACTTTTTTTCACAGAATCTGGAAACGCTGGTTGTTACCAACCATATCATAATAAATTAAATTAGGCAACCAGATTAGTCTAAAGTTACTAGTCGATCAGTGGCGTACTTTTTGGTAGGAAAAAGGTTATTATAAATTATTTTTAGTCTTAGAATTTAGAAAAAAAAGTTTCAGGTGCTTCTTTATGGACCCTAAGAAACAACCAATTTTAATATATTACATTAATTACATAACACCCTGTAGAACTAGATTCATAAATAAGAAATTAGAATAATAAAAAATAATAGAATTTTTTTTTAAATAAATATAAAAATATTTTTAATGTCCTAATTAAGGTTGAAAGTTAGCATCACACTCTATAACATAAGAATTTTTTTTTTGTTTTTTTTTTCAGGTTTTTTTTCATTGTTTTTTCTCAAATGGTTTTTTTATATTAGTTTTTTTTCAAGATTAGTCCCATTTGCCTAATTTTTTATGTTTCCAGTCCAGTTCTTGGACTAAAATTAAAGTCTCGCGCTATGCACGCGCCACCACCACCGAATTGACCATTATAATTGACCATTATAAGGCCTAAAAAAGTTACTACCTATAATATTTTTGATTCAGCGCTTGATTTTTCAAAAAGCTACCAAAAGCACTTTTTTCATGATTTTTCAAATTCATCTAGAGTATGGAATTTTTTTTTTCAAAATAACAATAGCAAATTCTTGTAGAACATTTATTCATTGGTGGTTGAGTCAGAACATTCCGTGGACAAAAAAAGAAAACCAAAAAAATTTCGATTTTTTTTTATTAGGGTATTCTTTAGAATTGAGCGTTGCACGTTTTTCATCTAAAAATCTCAAAACTAGAAACTTCAAGCTTCAAATTGCTTTTTTTACGGCTTCTATACGACCATTTTTAACGATAAAGGAATTTTTTTTATCCTTTAATTTTTTCTATTAGTGTAGAAGTTTTACATTTCTATTGGTTTCTTATGTTTACTACCAAATAATAAGAATTCAGATTTTTTTAGTCGGTCAAAATTTTTAATAATGAAAAATGTAATATTCTACATTTCACTTTATTATTAATATACAATTTACTCAAAATTTCATTTTGAAAAATTACTCCATTTTTTAAGATTGATGTTATTTATTGACAGAATATGCTTTATTGTAGCGGATTTGAAAAAAAAAACAAAAAAAAACCGTTTTTTACATCTCTAAGTTTAAATAATAATTTTATTTACTGACTAACAAAGATAATTTGCAAGAAACAGCAAAACTTTCAAAAGATTTTTTTATTTACTCCTTGTTTGCAATTAAATGTAAACCACTGGTGGCGGTATTTTGGCGTGAGCGTATACCTAAACTGAACATACATAATTTAAGGGCCCTGCTTTTTTTAGATACATAGTTTTCTTAATACATTTACTGTCGTCCTTTTAAACATTTTTTATTTAAAAAATCATCTACGCCAATGGTTGCGGTTGTTGAAGCATTCTTTAATAGATAATTTAGTCGTCTTTAATTCTTTATTTAGTTTTAAAGAAATTCGCAAAAAAGTAAATGTTTAATTTTTTCCCACTATAAATAAAAAAAAATTATATTTTCTTGTTAGAACACGGTTCGTCTCACGGTCACTCGCACGGGCGGCTCTCGCACAGCCGGAACCGCCTCACGCAGTTGGCGGTGACCGACGACAACGAGAACGACGAGACGTTCTCGCCGCCGCCCCCCGTGCAGCAGGCGGTCGCCATACCGCAGCTGGGCGCGCACGGCCACTCGCACGGCGCGCAGCAGATGAACATGCGCGGCGTCTTTCTGCACGTCCTCAGCGACGCGCTGGGCAGCGTCATCGTCATCATATCGGCCTTGGTAAGTCACTTTTATTACTTAGTTATTTTTTACTTTATCGACAACAAATTTTATTTTTCTTTAGACTTTAGCTGCAATCAACATATTGCATGTTTTCTGTTGCTTTATTTTTTGTTATAATGTTTTCTTTGCAGTTTCACAACTTATTTTTAGATTTTAAATAACACTGCATATAGACTAGACCACAATCCACACAACAAGGTCTGTTCAATCTTCTTAAAATACGAACGAAAATCGGCACTGTTATGCGCACATACGTCTACCGCCATATTTGATTTATTTGCCGCCGTTAATTTAAATTACCCAAAATAGTAATTCTGTCTAACAGGCATGGAAGAAGTAAACAAAGTTTTTTTTTAAGTTTTAAAGAAAGATTTGACAAAAGGATAGGTACATTTTTTTATAAATTATTATTTAGGAAATAAAAATAGTTATATTTAGTAAACTGAAATTTGGCAAGAGTTTTTAATAAATGAATTTCAGAAATTAATTAGGTATTACATTTACATAGTTACATTTACTTTTAAAGTAAACTGATATTGTGAATATTTGACAAGAGTATTTTAATCAATGAATTTTAGAAATTAATTATTATGTATTGTAGGGAAGTAAAAATAGTTGTATCTGGTTCTTAATAAAAATAAATGTTTTAAACATATTATTACAAATCCGCATAAAACAGCACAATAATTGCAAACAATGAAATTGTAAACAATGAAAATGGCTACTAACGTATGAATGTATACTAATTAGGTTGCCTAATTTTATGATTTTTAACATGCGCGAATAAAGATCGAACAGACCTTGTTGTGTGGATTGTGGACTAGACTGGGCGAAAAAAATCAAATATTTTTATTTTAAAAGTACCTATATCGAAAATATGGTTTGGGGGTAACAAAAAAAAATTATTGTGAAAGTTTGAGTCCATAATATTAATATTAAGAGGTTCTTCCTGAGCGAGTTTTTGTCTCAGAACTCCCAAACCACTGAGTTTAAATTGACTTAAGAATATTTTTTGAAGAAAATTAAATGTTCTACAAAAAAGGTTAAATTGGAATTTCCCGTCAGATGAACTGTTTTCTTACAATCATGCCTTAAAAATTGGTATAGTTTTACAATTTGATCTTTTAATTTTGTAATTCATGTAAAAATCAGTACCCAGAAAAAAAACCGATAGATATTCTTATTCAATAATTTGTTTGTCATCCCAAACCATATTTTCGATATACTTTAAAAATAAAATTGTCGATTTTTTTGGCCCAGTCTAATATAGACCTGTCTATTTAAACTCTTAACTATGATTTCGCGAAAGAATCGAACGATCGATTTACAACACATCTCAGATTTTTTTTTAATTTTAATATTTTGTTTATACATCCAATTTAACACTAAATCTAAAATTTTTCTTTCATCTGACTTAAACTTTAGCTCCTAGAAACCATTTAATTTTGCCTTTCACAAAAAGGCCAAATTCCATTATTTTGGCATACATTTTTTATTAAAATACTGAATGATTTGAAATTTGGCACATGTATGACCCCTATTAGTACCTACAATTCTGTCAAAAAAAAGTTTTAATTTTTTACATACAGGTGGCGCTGCAATTTTTTTTTCTTCGAAAGTAGACGTTTTTTGAAGACAAAAAATTCTCTTAAGCAACAATGCTCAAAAAAACTAAATAGCGTACCAGATAATATAGATATTCCTTTATAATTCGACATATAAAAATTTACTTGCAAATGATGTTGCCGCCCGTAAAGCCAACTTATAGTTTGGTCTACCGCATTAAAAAAAATTGAATTACACTTTCAACTCTATCCTTATTTTTAAACTAAGGAACTCCAGGTGATGGCTTTTATTGGTTACTAAAACGCAACAAAAAAAAGTTTTATTTTTTTATATACAGGGGGCGCTGCAGCCTTTTTTTCAAAAATAGACGTTTATAAAGACCATAAAGTTACTTAAGCAACATTGCTTAAAAAACTAATGACATTATTTATAATGTATCAGATAATATAGATATTCTTTTATTGTTTGACATATAAAAATTTATTTGCAATAATTAATGCCTGTTGTAGGGACGATTAAAATTATAACTAGTGCACGTACCCGCATATTGTTATATAAACGCCTTTTTTCGCTTTTATTGTTGTATGCGGACAAAAGGTAACAAAACCAAAGAAATTTTAATTACAAATGGTAACAAGTATTTCAGTGACTCTATAGTAATAGTAATAGTAATATGACCATTTGTTTAAATATATTTTAGTATATTTCGAGAGGCAAAGCATTCTTTATTATCGTACTTTAAAATTAAACTAAAGTTAAGCCTATAGGCTGGGAATCAAGTTACCCCAACAGTTGACAGTTACTGTCAAATGGTAACCATAATAACATTTAAAATTTAAGTTGAAATTGGAGAGGGAAAATATCATGCTTTTAAAGGTACCGTAAATACGGGTGACTTTGCACCCCGCGGGTGACTTTAATCAATTTATGAAAAATCTTTTCGCGCTCGATAAAATTAACATTTATAATTTGTTGGTCTAAACCTGTCAATTGAGCGATTCTATTGAGTTTATATTACAGGAAAATCAGTGTTTTAAAGAAAGATATGGGATTTATTACACTTTAAAATTGTATATATCGTATCAGTGCAAAACTCTTAGAAATACACGCGTTACAATTTCTATATTATGCGCAATCCATTGGAATGATGATCCTTGGTTAACTACAGGTCGATTTTTTATTTTTTTTATTGGTAATCCCTTGCAATAGATATATGTCGCTGCTAACACGTGTCTAATAAAAATAAAATATAATATTACATTTATTTTATACTGAAAAAACACTGTGAGACAAAGTAACCCGCAACCAGGGGGTAACTTTGCACACCCAGTTTTTAATGTTTATTTTTGAAACTCAGCCTATGTAATATTATAACATAGTTATTATGAAAGAGCAACTCAAGACTCAAATTTTGGTATACAAAATTTAATGATTATGATTGTTAAAACCACAACTATTTTAAGCTGAAGTTTGAAAGTGAGCCAAAGCCACCCGTGTTTACGGTACGCAAAGTTAATAAATTTTCTTTAAGTAAATCAAAATTCTAGGAATTGAATTTTCTTCTGGAGTAAACATAAAAGTTCCTTGGACATCATCGAGTCGACAAAAGGAAAATCTAAATAATTTAAAAGCAATTAAATATAGGTGCGACAAATTACTTTGCAGTAGGGTTTTTGAAAATAAAGATGATCTTCTAAACCACCTTAAATTTCAAAATCATACATTTCCTGAAATTAGACAACTATAGGTGATGTTGCTAGAATGGAATTTTTAAAACAAAAAGATGTTTTTTTTAACTGCAACTAGTTCAACAATATCTACCGTCAATATATGCCCAAATGAAGAAGATAAAAATACGTTTTTTCGAGTATATGCAAAAGGGTTCGGAAGGCGCAAAATTAAAAAATCACGTTTTAATGAAAAACAAAAAGATTTTGTTGGCAACCTTTTTGAAGAAGGTGAAAAAACTAAAATATACGCCTGAATATATAGCAACAGCTTTACAAAATTATGAAGTAAATGGCAAATTTTAGTTTTCTTCAAACGAGTATATGCATCCTAATCAGATACGCGGCTTATTATCAAGATTATCGTCAGATAGAAGGTTAAGCAAAAATAGAAAAAGAAAATTTAAAAATTTGCCGGAAGAAATTGAAGAAATTAGCCCAGAAGCGGAAGTTTTTTTGAAGCTTTATCAATTTTAAAGTAGTTCCTTTGCGGCCTAAGTAACTTTTAAGTTATAAATGGTTAAAATATCTAGACTGATTCTGAGAATCGCTCTAGAGATTTGAACCAGCCAGTAGGATATAAACCAGGGTTATTTATAACTAAAAAGTTAGCGAATATACCCCAATATAGCCCAACAAGTTTAAAATTTAATGTAAAGGTAATAATTATTATTATTATAATAATTATTAGGATATATCTTTATTATTTAATATATGCAAATCTTGCAGATAAATTGTTATACATGTATGTTAAATAATAAAGAAATAGTAATATCAATAATAATAATAAAGAAAAACATAATAAATAAAATAAAGAACAAACCTATTAAATAAATAATGGAATACGTAACTCTTTATAATAAAGGAATACATAACTATATTATCTGAAATGCTATATAGTTTTTAAAGAAAAAAGGCTGCAGCGCCCCCTGGGTGTGAAAAAATAAAACTTTTTTTTGCTGTGTTATTGTTACCAATAAAAGTAATCTCCTGGAATTCCTTAGTTAATAAATAAGAATAAAGTTGTAAGTGTAATTCAATTTTTTTTAATGCGGTAAACAAAACTTTAAGTTGGCTTTACGGGCGGCAACATCATTTGCAAGTAAATTTTTATATATCAAATTATAAAGGAATATGTATATTATCTGGTATACTATTTAGTTTTTTTGAGCATTGTTGCTTAAGAGAGTTTTTGGTCCTCAAAAAACGTCTATTTTTGAAGAAGAAAAAATTGCAGCGCCACCTATATGTAAAAAATTTAATTTTTTTTTTGGTAGAATTGTAGGTACTAATAAGGGTCATTTATGGACCACATCTCAAAACATTCAGTATTTTAATAAAAAAATTATGCTAATATAATGAAATTATGGCTTTTTGCGAAAGGTAAAATTAGATGGTCTCTGGGAGCCAAAGTTTAGGTCAGATAAAAGAAAAATTTTAGATTTAGGTTGGAATTAGATGTATAAACACAATATTAAAATATAAAAAAAATCTGAGATGTGTTATAAAAAAATACCCCAAAATCGTTCGATTCTTTCGCGAAATCATAGTTAAATACAAAAATATATCCAGGTTAAAAAATAAACAAAAAAGGTGGTAACTCACGTTACATTAAGCTTTGATACCTTTTGACATAGCAATGTTTAAAAAAATATAGGACTAAGCTATGATGCTTGCAAAATTGCCAGTTCTAAAATAAATTTAATGTGTATAACAAATAAATAAAGTAAAGTCGTTGCTTAAAAACAAGATGCCCAGCCTACTATATACATTAATTTGTGATTATCCTCATTATGTCTGCATTTTTATGGAATGCCCGTAGTGCCTTTTGTATTAAAATAAAAAATAATTATAAAATCAGTAAAAAAATTGGCTGTTTTTTAAATCAATAAAATGACAAAATAAATTTTGCCAAACCAACTGCCCCGAACGTCCTTATAGTGGTAACTGAAATTTTAATTTTCTTAAATATTTTTTTTTAGTTTTAAAATTTTTTCTTTCGAAATTATCAAGACAGTTATGTATATTCTATTTTTTTTTAGAAAATATCATGTATGAAGGCAGTAAAGTCGTATTTTTTACGTCACGTGAGTGATAAAAAATGACCGAGGTGCATATTAAATTTTATCCGAAATCACATTTAATAATACTAATAATTAATATTGATGATTAAATCAAATGTCATTTGATGATCAAAGCAAATGTCATTTGAATGTGTCTACGTATACTGTTTGTTGCGACTGTTATGATATATTTGCCCGCCGCGGCGATTTTTTAATAATTTAATAAAATTACTTATTATTTTTATTAAACAACATTTTATGAAAGGGTCCAATCAACCTCCGCGACGGTGCTTTTTTTAAATTTTATTTAGTTGCTGCTGAGGAGCAGTAGACACATCTTAAAATGTATAATAGGTTGCATACAATACTCGTATTAAATCGGCAGTAAAGTTCTACTTTACTGCCGATTGTTGACTACTTTACTGCCGATTTCGGATAAAAAATATGTTGCAGCAGTTTTCTAATTAAACTTCCTTAGGTATTTTGGCTGACGAACTGGGAATACCGCTACTACATCGACCCAGCACTCAGTATAGTCTTGGTCTTGCTGATTTTGCACTCCGTGTGGCCTTTGCTGAGAGATTCCGCGCTGATTTTGCTGCAAACCGTTCCGACGCACATTCAAGTGGACGCAATTCAGCGCAAACTGCTGGCCAAAGTCGACGGTGTCCTGGCTGTGCACGAATTCCACGTGTGGCAGCTGGCCGGCGACAGAATCATCGCCTCTGCGCATATAAGGTAAGTTAAAATGATTGCAAACTTTTCAGGGTATACTAACAAAAATACGTTCTTTAATAATAATTATTTATTATTTAAATGTTATTTTTCAAACGTTTTTTCGTAAGTAATATCATAAGGGCATTTAATTTTTCCGAAAAAAATCGAAAAAACACGTTGCTTGGTAATATTTTAACAAGAAGCATGAGTGCTGGTGGCAACAAAAATCCGAGTCGAAGAGGAGGATTTTTGCACCTGCACGAATGCATTTTGTTAAAATATTACTTAGCATTGTGTTTTTTCGATTTTTTTACAGGAAAAATTAGATGCCCGAATGGTATTTGACAAGACTATTTCATGAGTAACAGTTAACAATTAAAATATAAATTGCAATTTTTGGTGACAACAGCTGTCAAGTTTTGCCGCGGGTAAACTCGAAAAAACTGCTGACAGGTGCTGTCACACAGTTTTTTCACCTAGAAACCATTTGTAATTCAAAATTGCGCGTTTGTGATTGGTGTAAATTAAGGCGAGGGAAATGATCATTATTAAATATTTTCTCAAAAAACCCTTGAACACGTAAACTGAGATATAAGTTGAAGTATTTTTATCCAAAATTTCATAAAGAATAATAAAGGCGTTTTAGAGTTAGATTTTTTACAGGGGTTCCAAAAATTATGGCCAACACTGTATATTTATATTTATGTTGTATTTATACCTGTTATTATAATATCACATGCAAATTAAATTAAATCAATAGGTTTTTACAGCCTTTAAGAAAGTTTGCAAATTTGTTAAAGATTATATTATATTTCATCAGAAAGTTCATTGAAGAGTTTTGAAGCATTATAAGTTATGCGTTTTCTTTCAATGTTGGTAACATTTGGTTACAGATGGAAATGTTGGTTTTTCCCAGTGTTAGGATATCACAGTTTTGTTGTAGCTGTATATTTGTACTAACAATATCATTCTTCTTCTTCTTAAGTTTTTGGCCTTTAGTTAATTACAATAACAATATCATGATTGATTTTTTTTTTTTTTTAATTAATTTAAAGCTGTCAAGTTTATTTATTTTTAATAACTTTATTTCATTATACAATTTTCTGGTGTTGGTTAGTGATGATTTACAGAACAGGGTTTTTATAATCTTATTTTGAGTGGTTTTTAGACTACAAATTGTAGTTTATCCAAATCTTGTTTTCAGGGAAAAAGTTGGTGCCAATCATTTTTATAAAGTTTGAGAGAGGGCACCAAATAAATTGTGAACTCCTATTTATTTAGATTCCTAAATGCATTTTTTATGCATTGTACTTTTTAGGTGTAGGAACCTTTCCGAGTACATGATGATAGCGGAGAAGGTGAAGGAGTTCTTCCACAACGAAGGCATCCACTCGACGACCATCCAGCCGGAATTCATCGACTACAGCAGCGAGCTGCCCCACTCCTCGATGGACCTGGACCAATGCGGACCGATCAACGAGGATTGCGTGCTCGACTGCCCCAAAACGAACGAAACCGACAACTGCTTGCAAAACACGTGCTGCGGACCCTCCAAACAGGTATTTATTATTGTTGTTGTTGTTGCTTTCTTCCCAACAGTTAACATTCTCTGCATTTAGTACGAGGAAGAACAAGAAACGTCGAAAAAAAGTAAAAAAGCCTTTACGTTCTTCAAGAAAAGGATTATAATACAAGATTTAAACGATGATGAACCTGGGGTTTCACAGAGAAAATGAATTTTACTAAATCAAAACCTCATGTAATTCTTATCATACTTACTTATATTTTGTTTCATTCTACTTAGGGTTCTAAAATTTCCGGAAAAATTGAGCCAATGGAAAAAATTATTTAAAGGGTAATACGAAAAAAATAAATTTTTCTAAAAATATCAAATAAAAATCGAATTTTCGATAATTATTCCTATTATAATAATTCAGTAAGAATCTTTTACCGGGTCGCAAAATTCGGTGCTGTATTAACATAACTATCGTTTTATTTGACACATCGAATTATAAAATTATAATTTTGTTATTTAACTTTATAATTCATTCATTATTTTGTAAATTATGGCAAGCCGTTTTAACATTTATTAAATAATTTTTAATTTAAAATTTTCCCAACTAAAAATTTTAGGTTTACATTTATCAATTTTAAATATTTTCAACTAAGTATCACTAACAGTTCACTTCTGTATGAAACAATATTATTTCCAACCAATTTCTAACCATCATTTTTTAATAAAAATAATTTCTTAAGTATAATTTATTTGGGCATAATTTTGTAAATCTTAAATATTTTTTTTTATAAAATTAAGTTAAATTGTTTAGTAGGTACATATTTAAAAATAGTGTCAAGATTTTTTAAAATCTCAGAACAAAATGTAAAAGTTTAAGTTTAAAATATTGTAGTTTTAATATTTTATTCTACAAAATTATTGTTTTAAATTTTGTAAAGTGATAGTCAATAAATTTTTAATTCAAAAATTATCAAAAATTAGAAATATTTGTTTAACATATCACCAAAGTTGTCCTTTTTCAAGTACCACTTTAAAATTTTAAACTTACTTTTAAATGTAATGTGAGAATTTTTGTATTAAACATGTATCGACTAGTACTTAAATCACTCTTTACAAATTTAAACCAAATTTCTTTAGAATAAAATATTTGAACCAAAATTTTTAAAAATCAAGATTTACAGTGGTATTTTATATTTAAAACTATAGATGGCAGATTCTCGAACGCTTTGCAAAGCGCTCATAAACGCTTATAAATGCTCGAGCATTTATAAACGATAAAATATAAATTTTATAAAAAAAAATTATTGAAAAAAAAATTCCAACAAAATATTTATAAGCGTCGAGCATTTATTAGCATTTATGAGCATTTATAAGCACTTATGAGCGCTTTTGAAAGTGCTCATCCTTCTCTATTTAAAACTATTTTAACTTGGTAAATTTCTGTTAAAACATCATTAAAGTGCTAAACTTTAATCTTCAAACTATTATCTTATAAATACTAAAACGGCGTTCCATAGTAAATGGATATTTTTAATGGACTTCCTTTTGCAAAAAGGACCCACCAACAGTATATTCAATGTTAACGTTTATTTTTTTAAATCAATTTAATTCAATGTTTAGTTTTACTTATTTTTTTTCTGGATTAAATGTAGTATCTTTAAGGATTATAAGTTGTGGATGGCTTTGTATATTTTCAGAAAAAAATCAATTTTTCCCTAAAAAGCCCATTTTTCCAAAAACAGGTTTTTTCCCCAATTTTTCCGGGCTTTTTCGACACTAAAACCCTAATCCTGTTACACAGCAGGATTTGCCGGATTTAAATCGTTTTATTTAAATCAAGTATTTTTTTATTTAATCAATGATTTAAATCAGGTTTAAAAAAAAGTTTATAAAATCTAAAAAAACACTTAAATAATATCTTGACACTATTTAAATAAATTCATATGCATAGAAAAACTGCTTATTTTGTTAAATAAAATTGCCAATATAATAATATTATAGTCAAGTTATTTTTAGTATTTTTTTTAATAGTAAACTTTATTAAAAAAAGCTTGTAATTTTGAATATTGTAATAATAACAAAAAAAAATCTATTTTTTTTGTAAAAGTCATTGATTTTTGTTTTTTTTTTAAATCATGATTTCTTCAAACCCTATTTTTTCCCAGAACAACTGACTAAAGGTATATCTTTTGAAGGGTAAGGAAGGTTCAAGTCCCAACAGCACCCCTTTCCTGGGCTGCCGACAGAGGGCGTCGGTGTCGTCGCTGCCGGCGGCGGCGGGGGCGGGCTCGAGCAGCAGCTGCGAGGCGACCGTGAACGAGATGGAGAAGGGCGTGCTCCTCGACAAATCTTCAAATTACGAACTGTGATTCTAGTATTAAGTTGCTAGCCAATTAAGTTAATTCAAATCAAAATATTGTTACATTTAATGTATGCAATTCATTAATTATTAAATTATATAAGTTAAAAACAGGGACTTTTATTTTAAAACACCTTTACTTAAATAACAAAAAATAGAAAAATGTATTTCATATTTTTCACTGCATTTTTGAGCAAGTGAAATCCTGAAAGAAGTAACCAGACAGGTCAAAAATTCCTCTAAAATAAATATTTTTAGTAAATTGAGGTTTCTGTAATTTTGAACAATTTATTACAAAAAATAATTGACATTAAAAAAAAATTATCGCAGAGAAATCCTAAAAAATTAACCCTTGGTCTCTAAAATATAAATTCAATAAATTTACAAATTTAAAACCAAACCTTAATAGTATATTATGTATCAAGTTTAATAAAGCACGAGCGAAGCTTGCGAGCGAGTGTTTAATAAAAACGAGTGTCTAGAGAAGTTTATAAACGAGTTTCATACTATACTTTATCTACGACGAACACAAAACAGAATTTAAAGCCAATTTTAATTGTTAAAATTTTGACATTTGTCAACTGTCACCCGAATATAACCTCACTTTTTCCCAATTTATAATAAAGCTAACTTCAGCCCGTGACGTAAAATGTCGAAAAGCCACTGTTGTTAACTTCAGCCCGTCAATAAAACGCCATAAAGTTACAGCTTGAAAAATTAACCCATGGAGCCTACACAAGGAGCCCGAACTTAATAGGGAAAATTGACAAAACCTGCCCTCTAAATTGCACAAATTAAGTATTTTTTTTCACCACCTGCGGCGCTGATGGTTGATGCGTCCCAGTGTTACCAGATTCTGTCAAAAAAAGACCGTACGTTTCGTTCGAATTTACCTTAATTACAAAAATGACTCAATGGACAATATTAAATAACGTCAACTTGACATAATTGCCTTTATTTGCATTGTTTCATTGTGTCATTTTGTCATTTTGTAATTAAGGTAAATTCGAACGAAACGTACGGTCCTTTTTTGACAGAATCTGGTAACACTGATGCGTCCTGACGTCTGCTCTTTTGGTCAGAGACTTACTCTATGCTTTTGGTAGCGTTTCGGTACAAATTAGTCAATTGTTTCAGAATAAACGGCACACCAGCGCCTACTTTCTTTAGGAAGATTTTTGTTAACATGCAGTTCGGACTCCTTGTGTAGGCTCCATAAATTAACCTATCAAATGTACTGAAAAAGTTAGGTTAATACCTTCTGACAGCTGTCAAAATCTGTGTCGCCATACGTCAAATTATTTAAAAACTATTCCTGCCATAACATCTATATTATGCAACCCAGTATACAATTTATTCCATTGTAAGTACATTTTGCCCAAAGGATTTGATTTATTAATAATAATAAATTATTATTAATTATTCCACTGCAAGATTTTTATGTTTCGAATGAAAGTTTCAATACTTTAGAGGATTAGTAAACAGATTAGAAAGTATTTTGACAGTTGTATTTTGGTTGCATACCTACAATTATTTTTATTTTAAGGAGTGTAACAAAAAGTGCACAATTTAAGCAAAAACAACAAAATACGTAAAAATGCCGATATACGAAGCATCAACCGAGAAACTCACCGTAGTTTTGGACATCGGAGCGGCATTTACAAAGTAAAAATCACTACTTAACCTATAATAATGTTTTTAACCATATTTTTGTAGATTCGGCTTTAGCGGCGAATTTTCCCCGAGAAGCATTTTCAGATCGGAAGTGTACTGCAAAAAGACGAAAAAAACACGCAGGATAATCGACTTTGAAACCCCAGAAGACCTATATGATCTACTAGTGGAATTCATACACAAAGTATACTTTAAATATGCTTTATTAAGCCCCAAAGATCGCCCTATTATTGTGGTCGAAAGTTTACTGTGTCCCACCCTATTTCGGGAAACTTTGGCGAAAGTTTTGTTTGTACACTATGAAGTTTCTACAATGTTGGTTTTGCCATCACATTTGGTTGCTGCATCCAGTTTACCTGCTGAAACTGCTCTTGTAGTGGATATAGGTTACAAGGAGGGTGTTGTCATCCCAATATGTTATGGAATGCCAATAGTTCAAGCTTGGCAAGCTTTACCAATTGGCTCTGAAGCAATCCATAAGTATTTTATAATAAAACCTTGTTTTTTTTTATGTATTTATGGTTGTTTTTTTAGTAACTTACGAAGTCTATTGACTAGCAACAATACAAACATTCAGAATGTCACAGAAAAAGTGATTGAGGATATAAAGGTAAAATGTTGTTTTGTCACAAAAAAATATCGTGCCGAACAATTGGGGTCCTCTAAACCTGAAATAACAGCATGTCCTGATGTTAAATACCCTCTAGGTGGCTCTGACACAATTATAGTACCAGGAAAATGCCGCGAGAGGACTTTTGAAGTCCTCTACGAAGAAGATAATGATCATTTATGCTTGTCAACTATGATTCTTGATGCTATTTTAAAAGTAGACATGGATTTAAGACAACAATTAGCTGAAAACATGCTACTAATTGGTGGCACAACCATGATACCTGGTTTTAAATCAAGACTAAAGGAAGAGCTTGCAAAACAACTTGAGTTAGATAGATATAAAACATTGAAAATACAGAAATTTAAGTTTCATACATTGCCTTGCAAAGAAAACTATGCTGCATGGCTTGGAGCTGCTATTTACGGTGCTACAGAATTAATTAATATGAATGGGTTATCCAGAGAAAATTATTTAAAAGATAGTCATCTACCTGATTGGATTGATTTAAAAGATACCAATCGCTCATTATAAGTTTAATTTTTTTAAAACCTTTATTTATTAACAATTTTATAAAATGTATAAATAACCCAATAAACTCTTTTTTATTAAATTGTCGATTATTTATTTATGAACAAAACTTTTTTTGCTTGTAGAGGGTGATTGTGTATCTTTTCACCATATACTTCCAGTTTATGCTTTTCACCAGAGATTTATATCTCTGGCTTTTTACTTACTTTCAGTAGAAGTATGTATCTTCATATACTTACCACACAGTGGTAAGTAGGTATATGAATCTTTTCACATACTTCCACACTGTGTGGAAGTATGTGAATCTTTCATACACTTAAGTAAACTTAAGTATATGGACTCTTTTCACATACTTTACACAAAGTATGTGACTTTTCATATACTTTGTAAGTATTTGACTCTTTTAACTTGCAGCGCCATCTCTCATCGGGTAGAAAACTTTATATTTTTAATATAATTTTCTGTAAATTCGGTCTGTTTAGCGGAAGGCCCAAAATTTGAACTAAATTTTATTTTAAGGCGGTGAAAATTGCAACCAGAATTTAAAAAAAAATTGCGTTAAGAATTAAAAGAATAATAAACATATTTAAGTTTGATTTACCTTATTAATATAATTAAATTTAAGATTATTGCTTCCATGCCTCTAATATTTTTCTTAGGAAATTATCTATACGTATATACTTCTTTGCATAATACTTTGTATAATCGTTGGGTAATCAATCATTATGCCTTTTTGCCAATTGGCAAAAGTACCAATAAAATAATTAATTAGACGACTTGGCAACACGACATATTTAAAGTTACAACAGAAATGTTTTTTGTATTTAAAAATACATAGGTAACTGAATGAATTTATGAAAAAATATCGAAGTAGGCACCTATGCTTTGAAAATAACCTAAACAACGTCTTTGATTGGTTGATTCTTTTCTTATTCTTTTAAAACCCAATGAAAACTCCAAATTGCAGTCAGTGGCGTCCCCTTAAAAAAATAAGGGCAAATTTCGTTGAAAAAACGTAAAACTCTCGTTCGAGACTCCTTTTTTCGGGTAGGATTAGAGTCCCAATTACGTGGAACGTTGAAAATTGTATCTTATTGACCGGGCGTGCAAAGCAGCAAAGAGAGAGAGGCCCGCGATTCGGAGGGGTCGTTTTAAAAAGGAGGGGTGAAGGGCGGACGGTCGAGGGGGTGAAGCGGGGAACGAGCCGCTTCCAACAAGCTCCGCTGCGTGTGAGGGCGCCCAAACAAATCCCGTCCCCACAACGTTGTCAAATTTACGAGAAAGTCTCGCTAAAAGGGATAAAAAGAATATTTGTTTTGCGAATATTGGCGCTGGAAATGTTGTTTATGTAGTTTTATGGCATTTGGAAATATATATGTTAAAAAATTAATGTTGTTTTTGTAATGTATTGAAGAAATGTTATAAAAAAATGAGTTTTTACATAAATTAATTATGTTAAAAGCTTGTGATAAAAAATAATTTTTTGCAGGTTTGGTAAATAACGTTATAAAAACAAGTTTTACATGTTTTTTTAATTTTCATATGGTTTAGAATGTAGCTGAGTGATTGTGTGTTCGCAGTTTGAAGTGTGAAAGGTGTTATTTGTTAAAAATGTTGCGTAAAAAGTTTGTGAGGGAAAGCGTTGATGGTGGTTTGGCAACGGCGGGTCCCCCTCATTGGCCGTAGGGCATCCCCTGTTGCCGCATCTCTTGCGATCAGCGCAACTCCGAATTATTTGGTGGCCCGCCGCGTCTCGTGAAAATATCCTGTGAAGAGTGTGCTGGTAAAATAAATGTATCGCTCGCGTCGTTTTACGCGTATAAATTTGTTAGTGGTGAATTTAGTGAGTTAAGTGTGCTATGTCTGAGTCGCAGGGCAATCAGCAGCAGCAGAATAATTGGGAAGCATCTGCGGCGCGGCAACCTCAGCAGCAGCAGCAGCAGGGTGGAGAGAATAATATGTGGTACAACATGGGCGGTATGTCTGCCGATCAGCATCAGCAGCTGATGCAGCAGCAGCAATTGGCGGCGCAGATCGACGCCGCCGCCTCCAGCAGTTCCTCCAACCCCGCGCAGCAATTGTTCTCGTACAAAATGTCCAACAGTTTCCAGAACGCCCCGACGACGGTGTCCAGCAGTGTAAGAGGGTTCGAGTACAGGCCTGCCGAGGGGATGCCGAACGCCATGCAGCACCCCCAATGGTGGTATCCTCCCAGCAGCATGGATAACATGCACAACACTCTGCAGAGCTTGCAGAATTCCATGCAGCAGAGCCTGCAGCAACAACAGCAGCCACCTGCTCACAGTCCCCCGCCCTCGGTAAGCAGCCGCGTTTACCTGAACCTCAGTCTGCGACGGCAAGACTCTTTTTCTTTTCTTTCTTTAACTATGTGGCCTTCGTTCGCCACTTTATCTCGTAGATCGTCGCAATTTATTGCCGAATAAGCTTTTCAACAGCTGATTTAAATTCTCATTAATCGGAATGTTTTCTTTTAAAAATACAGTCAGAAGAATCTCAAAGGCAACAACACCAACAAGATGTGGACAGACAAAGGCATCACCAAGAAGCTCTCCAGCAGCATCATCAAGCCATAGCTGAAGCTCAGGTAAGACATCACCAGCTTCAGCAGCAAGCCCAACATTTGCAGCAGCAGCTTCAAAACAACCATCACCAACAACAGCAACATAATCAACATAACAACGTAAGAAATGAAACTGGAGGGTATTTACTGAAATTTGCGAGTTTTCTTCTATCGGAAGTAATTAACGATCTAGTGTGCGGTGAAGAAAGCCATGCTCTGATTGGGCAATCACTTCCGACAGAAAGTAAAGTCGCAAATTTTAAGAAACAAATAAACAAATTGCTTTGTTTAGCAATCGGTTCTGCAGCAGCATCAGCAGGTGACGACGAACAGGCCTTCGCCGAAGGGCCGGTCCGGAAAACACAAAGAAGGCGGAAAACCGCGGGGTCCCATGACCGGATACGCGTTTTTCGTGCAGACTTGCCGAGAGGAGCATAAAAAACAGCACCCAGAAGAAAACGTCGTTTTCCTGGAGTTTTCCAAAAAATGCGCCGAAAGATGGAAGGTAAGAGATGATTTTAATGTTTCCGAGAATCATTTACTTTTCTACCTCTCCAGTAGGTAGAAACTGGTTTGAGATATCTACTAGGTAAAAACCTTTTGTGATGGGGGGTAATAAAAACGGGATTATTTTAATTTATAGTCGAAAAAACTTAATTCCGGATTTTCAAGTAATCAATACGCCTGGCAAGCATATAATAAGAGCGCTCAGCGAGGAGGAGAGTGGGGTGTTACATTTTAAGGGTTTTATTTAAAAGGGTAGTAGATGCGTGTGCCTTCTAATTCCTTCTCGGCCCTTTTCCCGGAAGCAAAATTGATTTTCGTCCTTTTAACCGGGCGCTTGCGTAACGAACCCGCACCAAACACACGACACATGTGTTTCCTTCAAACCAAATTAACAAGCTTAAATTAATGAGGAGCGTGATGAAAAAACTTTGATACGTTTTTAAAAACTCGTTTTCATTAAACGGTTTTTTAATGCGCGGCGATGCCACGTCGTGCATTTCTTCCCCGATCTTGGGGATTTTTATGAACAAGTTTTGTTTTTTAAGACGATGGTTGATAACGAGAAAAAACGTTTCCAAGAGATGGCCGAAGGAGACAAGAAGCGCTACGACGCGGAAATGCAAAACTACATTCCCCCCAAGGGCGAAAAAGTCAAAGGAAAGAAACGGAAACAAATCAAGGATCCCAACGCACCAAAGAGATCATTGTGAGTGAGTATACCGCTGACGACCGGTTACTTTTCATTATTTACTTTATTTACTTAGCGACAACTGCCAAAACTTCAAACTGTTTTTCTTGATTCTTGTTTGAAATTGTTTTAGATCTGCATTTTTTTGGTTCAGTAACGAAGAAAGAGGTTCGGTAAAGGCGCAAAACCCCGAATACGGAGTGGGCGACATCGCAAAAGAATTGGGCAGAAGATGGGCTGACGCCGACCCTGAACTAAAATCCAAATACGAGCAGTTGGCGGCTAAAGACAAGGCACGCTACGATATTGTAAGTATTCTGACGTTTATTTGACATCCGTCAAATTAATTATTTTTTTTTCCCCAGGAAATGACAGCGTATAAACAAAAGAACAACCCTGCATTGCAGAAGGCACCAGTACCTGAGATTTTGGAGGACGTGGAAGACGACGAAGTGGATTAACTAAATTATGATTTTCATTGTATATAAAAAATGCAAAATTACAATATAGCGGCTGTTTTTCATTTATATTTTGTTCGATTCTCGTTTTTTTTTAATGTCGTATATTTGTGTATGTCTACCAGAAAAGAATGAGTGATATTATAATAATAATAATAATAATGATTACCTATTTGTTCGATATTTATCGTCTTCCTTGTTTTAATCAGCTGTGTTTTAGGCGTTTTTTGTAACATAAATAATAATTAATAAATGATAATTCCTTGTTATTATTATTCTTGATTTTCGTCTATTACATCTATACGATCTTAAAAAAATAGTGTAATATTTTTATGTATTATAATAAATAAAGTTTTTTTAAACAATAAGAATTTTACTAAAGAACAAGCTCCTCCAAAAAAACATTTATTCCCCCAAAAATCAACCAACGGTTAAAAAAATCGAATTCAAATTAATCCAAAAAATCGCATTCAAAGGTGGATTGTGAGGAGTACGTCCATTTAAAACGGCCATAGAGTGTGTTAAAAGCGTCTAGAAAAGTTAAAAAATGCATTTTTTCGTTTAAATGCACAAATAAAAAGTAACAGTAGGTAATTAATGTTAAAAAGAGTCGTTGGTAAATTGATTCCCGCTTAAAAGCGTCCCGAAATGCACACAATTTGTTTTCTCTCTCAATTGTTCCACTATGTTTATTATTGGTTGGAGAAAGAAACGTAACGAAGTCGGCTGGGGCGGGCCGGCGATTGGTCGATTTTTTGCGGCACATTCGAAACCGC
The DNA here is from genome assembly GCA_921294245.1 of Brassicogethes aeneus. Classification (NCBI taxonomy): domain Eukaryota; kingdom Metazoa; phylum Arthropoda; class Insecta; order Coleoptera; family Nitidulidae; genus Brassicogethes; species Brassicogethes aeneus. The sequence goes on from OV121138.1 coordinate 6,519,089, forward strand.
CCAATGAAAGAAGCAAACAAACAAGAGCAAGCTGGCGTGGGGTCGGTATACGAACGCCGTGTATTCAGTGTGGTTTCCAGGCTTGCAAGGTAAGAAATATTTATATTTTACTAAAGTACGGGTTGTCAGTGTGCAATATTCGGGTAATGTGAACTTGTGAATTTTCGTAATTGATCCTGTAGAGCGGTGAGTTCCTCTTCTTATTATTTTCAACCGAAACGCCGAATTAACGAAATGCTGATACCGTGTATATTATACGTAGCAAATGGCTGCCATAGAAAAGCATTGGCTTCATACGGCGAACGTTTAACATTTTTTTACTACCCTTTGCCATAACTCTGGAGAAGCGTCGATTTTTTATAGCAATCTTTGAATTATTTGCGATTTTTATACAAAGTTTCAAGGCTTTATTCCGACTCTAAGCCACTAAAATCGAATTTTTAAAATCTTGGCTTTGTTCCTATACCAAACTGTACAGCGTATAGCGACTCCATTATACACTGTATTTCCTATACCTTATGGCTTTCTATACGAACGCATAGAAGCCTATAGGTACTTAATAAAAAAAACTTGCAATTTTCGCAGATTTTATTAATTACAATAGCTTGCAACATATTTCCACGCATATTTTTTTTAATTAAACTTAACTTTTATTGATGACGTAGCCGATTTTTGAGGCTTTGATAGAAATTTAGTTTTTCTCGTGTAAGTTTCGTATGTGGATTTTTGCCGCCAAAAAGTTTCCGCGTAAGATTTTAACATAGGATTTCCACGATTTTTATGAAAATTTTAGAACAAAGCCCAATTAGACGAAGGTCAATGGAGGTCAAATAAATCACAAAAAATCATTAATTAACTAATTTTTATTTCGTTATACCTATCGAAACAAAAAATATCACCAAACATTTTCTAGGGCAATTTTAGTCAAAATTGGCAAACAAAGGGCGTTAATCAACAACCGACGCCGTTTTTAACCGATTTTTAACGGTTTTTTAAGTGTTTGTAATTTACATTGAATACAGACTTTGCGTATGTAGGGAATGTGTAAAAATGTAGCGTGTGTTTATATATTTTTTATATCTGTTGATACATTTTTAAGTTTTGTTCGTGTAAATATATTTATTAATTATGGCGGGAATTTAGGACGCTTTGCCAACACAAACATAAGCGCCATTTTTTAGTAAAGTTTTTATAATTTTTGTTTGTTACTTATGCGTTTGCGATTTAACACTGTTGTGATTATTTACGAGGCGTAAATAGGTTATTATTTATCGTAATTCTAGTAAAATTGCTGGTATAAATTTTGCGGTTTATCTGTAACTGATTGGTTATACGATTTTCGTTAAATTTTTGATTTAATTCTCAGTAATAATACCGTTTGGAGGTTTCTTTTTTAATTAGGTACATAAATTAAACATTTTTATTTGTAAATATCTATTAATTAAGTTTAATATTTTGTGCCGTGATTGCCTTGTGAATTTTTCGGTTCAGGCCTAATTGCTTTTAAGGTTTTTACAATTTTAAAGGTGTTTTATCGATTTTTTGTTGATTACATAATTAAAAAAAATACATTTTAATAACTGTTTACCCGAATTATAGTTTTTATGATTGCTTGATTGTTTTTCTGCATAATAAATATAATATCCCCGAAATCGCGTTCCATCTGGGAGCGATAAATTGGCGCCCTCTCGAAAACTTTAATTAAAGGGGGGCGAGAAGCGCGGGCGGCTTCGAGTGGCTGCAAAGGGAACGGGAATTCGAACAGTTCGTTCTTCTTATTATTGACCGGGCTGGCTGAGGGGGGAGCGAGGGTCGGAAGGGGGGAAGCTAGTTGGTCCGCGGTTGCTTCCCGCCGTCACCGCTGCGTGTGAGGGCGCTCGCGTGCAATCTCTCGTGCGATTGGTCCACCGGCGGCGACTCTGTTGCCAGATTTCGGAGAGGAGAGCAGTCGCGCGAAGCAAGCGGCGTAGAGCGCGTCCGTCTATTGTTCTCGTTGTCATAGCGTTGTTGTTGTTTGTTATCGTTGTTTATAGGTGATGTGCTCGTGTTTTAATTCTGTTACTGTTGAATGTGGTTGATTAAATGAGGGTTGAAGCGCCTGCGTGGTAGTGCGATGTCGGATCAACAAAATCAAAGAGGTTGGGGCCAAACGGCGGATAACAATTCGTGGTGGCAAGGCCAAAACAATGTTTCGAACGAACAACAACACAATATACAAATGCTACAACAGCAACACGTCGCTAACGATCAGCAACAAATGTATTATAATAATAAAATGAACAATTATCAGCAACAAAATAACACGCAGCAACAACAACAATCGCCCCAACAGCAGCACCAACAGTGGTGGTATCAGCAACAAATGGACCAAATGCAAAATATGCATTCGCAGCAACAATCGGTAATAAAAAAATGAAAAAAACGAGATGTTTTGAATAAACCCTCTTTTTGACCACCCCGTGAATTTCGTTTTAAACAAACTAAAATTGTTACGAAGCCTGGGCGCCAATTTGATAAAATCCCAGTTATAATTAGTATTTAATTATACTATGAATTTTTATCGAATTAAAAAGGACACACGGGATGCTTTTATATGTACCTAAACCCTATAAAATGTTTTAAATATAAAAAATACCATATAATATAAGTAATTAAACTTTTGAGAAAAAAAATTCCAATTATTCAAAAAGCGGGTAAAACAAACAATGCAATGACAAGTGGATTAATGTATTTTTTTAAATATATTAAATATAAAAAATAGCTTTTACCTACCTACCTACTTAATATACCTACGTAATAAAATTTTTGAGAAAAATACAAATTTCAAGTTGTCTAATTATTCAAAAACCGGGTAAAACAAACAATGCAAAGACAAGTGCATTAATGTGTTTTTACAGATTTTTTTATTTTAAGTGCTTTTTATTTTTCGGAAAAATTTTAAAAAGACACGATATGATATTTCTCGACTGAAATAAGATTTTATTCCAGAATTTTGTTTTTACATATTTAAAATTTTTAAATATTTAATATGTTTGGCGTTTTTAAATTAGATTTTTAATTATGTTCAAAATGGTTTAAAAAAATTAAAAAAAAATTTTTTGTTATTTCAAAACAATAATTAGACCATGAAGTATGTTAACGAACGTTTTTTTAGCAAAAAAAAAAACGTAAAACGATTATTTAAAACTAAAATGATTTGATAAAACCATTTTAAACGCATCAATTACTAAAATTGCAAGTTCAAACAGTTAAAAAATAATAAAAATATATAGGGGGTTCAGTAAGCTGGGAATGTTTAAGGACGTAACAAGTTGTTTTAAGACTTTTTGTCATTTATAACAACATTTCGGCTATTTGATAACTTTTTAACGAAAAATTCTCGCAAATCAGCAACAGTCCGAATCTCAAAATCGACGCGAAGAAGCGCAAAGACAGCAGCAGCAAGAAGCTCAGCGTCATCACGCGGAAGCAGCTATCCAGCAGCATCACCAAGCCATAGCCGAAGCTCAAGCCAGGCATCACCAGCTTCAGCAGCAAGCGCAGCATCTGCAGCAGCAAGTGCACTCTCAGCAGATACACCACAACTTGCACACGGTAAGAACCAGCGTCATCAGCTCAGTTTTTATTATCAATTTTTATTTTAATTGAGGGGCTTGGAAGTAAAACGGTTCAAGTGCACTTTTTTAAATAAATGCTCTAAGTGCAGAATATCACACCTAAAGAATATTCTAACTTAGTGGTAAAATTATATAAGTATATTTTACATTCTCTGGCGCCATTTTTTATCGTCTTTAAAAACCTGTCAAAATATTTTAAAATATATCTTTGGTAAAACGATTTAAGTGCACCTTTTACTGCTAAACATCATAAGTATCTATGCTGCTAAAGCCTTGACAAGTATTTTAAAACAGACCATAGCATTGAGCCAAAAAAATCCAATTTAGATCAACCCCAACCAAGACCAGCTAATTCAGATGAAGAAAACGTTGTATTAGATTCTTATTATGAATAATACTTTTTGTTATAAAACTTACCCAAATTTTAAAAAATAAAGTTTTGTTCTAGTACAGTAATTGCACTTAAATCATTTTACCACTAAATTTTGTATTACGTGCATGACGATTCAAGTACATTTTTGTAAAAAAAATTAACAAAAAAGCGAAATTAAAAAATTCCTTTTTCTTTATAATCCTTTTTTGTCTTTAAACAAAACTAAAATATTTACACAGTTTTTTAATTTTTTTTCTAGAATTTTAAAATTCAAGTTAACTTTAAAGCCATTTATCTTAGAACTAACAAAAATGCACTTAAACCCTTTTACTTCTAGGCCCCTCAATTAGGTTTTGTAGAAAAATACTTTAATGGCAAAAGCTTTGGGGTTTTTAAGACTATCTGACAGTTTTAGAACTTGGAACATTGAAATAGATTCTTTTACGAAATAATGCATCGGTTAAAACCGAGGCCTCTTAAACTACGTTTAGGCCTAACTTAATTTAAAAACTACGATTTCCTGGCACCCCAAGAAGTTTTTATCGGCATACAGGGTGTTTTTTGTTAATTTTAGCAACATCCGGTGTTACAGCAACACCAGCAACTGACGAATCAAATTCAGCAGCAGCAGCAGATTCCTAAAGGCAGGATGCCGCGTGCAAAGGCCGACGCAAAGCCGAGGGGCCGTATGAGCGCTTACGCGTTCTTCGTGCAAACTTGCAGCGAGGAGCACAAGAAGAAACACCCCGAAGAGAACGTCATCTTCGCCGAGTTCTCCAAGAAATGCGCCGAAAGGTGGAAGGTAGGATTTTTTTTTATATCGTCATCTAACGTGATTTCCTATTTTTTTACGCAACAAATATTTAATAAGCGACGTTCAAAAACTGGTATCATAAATCTTGCAGCGCCCGGGGCCGACGGAACGCAGGGTTATTGAACGCCGACCCGTTTTTTATTACCCGTGTTCGGAGGGAATTTAATAAAAAAACAAATAACTTTCGAAGTATCGATTTTGCTTGAAAAATAAGTTTCGCTATTTTTTCTACAGCAAATTTTGTTTCAGTTTCACAAAATGTTAAACCGTTGGGCGCCAATTTAGTAAAATCGTTATTTTTTAATTCTTTGCGAGATTTAAATTGATTTTTAACGTGTTATAATAGAAACTGACTACTCAGAACAAGTTTATCAGTTTTTTTAGTAATTACAGGAATTTAAAATTATCCAATAAATATCTTATAGAAGTATAGAATTTTTATAAAAATAGTAGGTCACTAAAATTGACATGTTTTTCTTACTTTTCTAACCTTAGAACTTTACAAATTTCATCAAAAACGAATTGAAATTGTTTTAGCATTTATTAAATTTAGTAAAATCGGTTTTTCTCATTTTAAATTAATTTTAATGATGTCATTAGAAATTGACTTTTTATTAATTAATGTTTTTTGAGAATTAAATGTGTTTAAAGTAGGTATTACTTTTACTGGAAGAAAAAATCAACATGTTTTTCTCAACCAACTCAAATTTCATCAAAAACTTAAATTGTTAAAATTACTTACAAGCATTTAAAATTTTACACCGTTGCAACAGTTGGGCGCCAATTTATCATTATTTTCTAATTTTCATTTTTTAGTATGTTATAATACGAATTGATTATTTATTTATTTATATTTGTGTTTTTTAAAAGTTAAAATCGTTCGTTTTTTCTTAACCAACTCTGCAAATATCTATTTAGAAGTTTACAATTTTTATAAAAATATTAGGTAGTAGTTATTTACTAAAACCAACATGTTTTTCTTACTTTTTTAACCTTAAAACTTTACAAATCTCATCAAAAACCAATTGAAATGGTTACAAGTCTTTAATAAATTTAGTAAAATCGGTATTTTCTCATTTTAAATTAATTTTAATGTCATATTAGAAATTGACTTTTTATTTTTGAGAATTAAATGTGTTTAAAGTAGGTATTACTTTTATTAAAAAAAAAATTGACATGTTTTTCTTAAACAATTCTGCAAATTTCATCAAAACCAAATTTAAATTGTTAAAGTTACAAGCATTTAAAATTTTACACCGTCGCAACGGTTGGGCGCCAATTTATAATTATTTTCTAATTTTCATTTTTTAGTATGATATAATAAGAATTGACAAAATATAAATATTTAGAACAAATTCATCAGTAATTACTTCTTATTTTTAAATTAAACGTGTTAACAGGAATTTAAAATCGTTTGGTTCTTCTTAACCAACTCTGCAAAAACAAACTTTAGTTTCAGTTTTGTAAAATCTCGATTTCGAAGCGATTTTAGTCGCAAACAAAATTAACTTACATAATGTTGAATTATTTTGTAAATTTGTGTCCGTCTATCGGTTGGGATATTTTTTATTCAAGCATTAAAGAGTTCCCGTGGAATGGCCGTTTAAAATTATGTTAGCATCTCGTCCGAAGGTAAACTGGTTTTGTCTTAAGTTCGGTCGGTTCTTTTTTTCTTCCACAGGCAGCCTGCTGCAGAGCCGAACGAACGTTTTAATATTTAAATTTTCAACGTACACGGCGCGCTATAAATTTTAGAATCTCCGGCTACAATCTCGGACCCTTATTTTCTATTTTCAATTAAGTCATATTTAAATCGTTATTTATGTGTGTTATAAGGTATTGGTCGTCCGTTTTAATTAGGTTTTCGAAAAATGGAATAAAAGGGCGACATATTGAGTACATTTTTGAACGTACTATTACAAAAAGGGGGAATTGCAAAATTACCTAAACCCTTTGCTTGGAGCTGGCTGCTGACGACGAAATTGATTTTTGTCTTTAAAGCAACGCGTGCGCGAATTTCCCTCACACGTTCTACATTCAAATTATATATTAAAATCTTGACAAAATTTGATCGAGTTTAAACAGAGGCCTCTCCAAGTTTTTATGCCTAATTATTTAGTTTTAGTAAAATTAAAATTTTTGTTTTTATTGTAATTACTATTTTTGTACTTATGTAGTTTGATACATCATTGAATTCCTTGATTTTTTTTGTATGAACGTGTAAAATTCCAATATGGAGGCCATAGGAAAACAAAATATGGTGGTTGTAACTAAATATCCAGTGATGTAACCGATACATTTTTTTCAGTATCTAGGTACCGATACAGATACTCCCTGGTAGATGTATCTGGGTACAGATACCGATACATTTTCCCAAAAATATCTGGGTACAGATTAGGGTGATTCATTTTCGCAAAAAACTTTTTTTTTCTCGGCGCTCAAGCAAAATATTAATCTACCTATAGAAAAAAAAAATTTCACCAAGGTAGAGCTCTTAATATCAATTTTAAGTACTTGCAGTTTCAATTTAAAGTTTTCCCATTTAAAATGCATGTAAAAAAATGTTTTTTTTCAAATTTCTAATGCTCGCCCGCTCTTTACAATATTGTGAATCGGTTTTATGGACCTTATAGGGAATTTCACGCTCTTCAAAATTGTCTTTTTGTTTTTTTGTGTAACTCGTAGTGGTTCGCCAGTAGGAGTCATCAAAGTTCAATTTTTTAAATAAACATTTTTTTTTTGCAATTTTTTTTAACAATTCGCAAAAAATAGTGAAAAAAAAAGAGCTGAATCGTAAAAAATAGTCTTTTAACAAATATTTGATGAATTTACGGCCATTTTTATATCTTAAAACGTACCTAAGTAATTGATAAATATTAACCAATTATGCTATTTAAATTAAACTTTCTTATTTACTATCGATATAATTCTCTACAACAATAACTTTTCCAGAGTTATTATGATTTTTGACTTATAATAAATATAAAAAAACACATTAATTTATAAAAAAACAACAAATATACAATTGCAACTTGGATTCTGCAATTTTTCAACATTTCCGTAATATAGCAATAAATATAAATGAAGGTTATTCAATTTTTTTTTACAAAATTCTTAAATTAACGAAAAAGTACATTGTTTTTATTGTCAACTTCATTTGCATAAATATTGTATAAGTAGAAATTGCTATTTGAATAATTGCGCTAAATAATATATTGATGGCATATTCGAACATAAGTAAAAAAATAATGATAATTATTTGATTAATAATAAATTGTACCTGTATACATGTTAAGGGCACGTTAGTTACGTCATAAAGCAAAATCTTAATTTGCTTTGTATAAAAGTCGAAATAATTTAATATTTATCAACTTGTTTATTTATGACTATTGAGATTTTTATTAAATTTGCAATATATTATCTAATAATGTAATCTGTTATTTGTTTTGATTAAAGTTTTGTTGTTTTTTTATGAATTGATGTGTTATGTTTATATTTATTTTTAGTCAGAAATCATAATAACTCTGAAAAAGTTATTGGTGTAGAGAATTATATCGATAGTAAATAAGAAAGTTTAATTTAAATAGCATAATTGGTTAATATTTATCAATTACTTACGTTTTAAGATATAAAAATGGCCGTAAATTCATCAAATATTTGTTAAAAGACTATTTTTTCCGATTCAGCTCTTTTTTTTCACTATTTTTAACGAATTGTTAAAAAAAATTGCAAAAAAAAAAATGTTTATTCAAAAAATTGAACTTTGATGACTCCTACTGGCGAACCACTACGAGTTACACAAAAAAACACAAAGACAATTTTGAAGAGCGTGAAATTCCCTATAAGGTCCATAAAACCGATTTACAATATTGTAAAGAGCGGGCGAGCATTAGAAATTTGAAAAAAAAAACATTTTTTTACATGCATTTTAAATGGGAAAACTTTAAATTGAAACTGCAAGTACTTAAAATTGATATTAAGAGCTCTACCTTGGTGAAAATTTTGTTTTCTATAGGTAGATTAATATTTTGCTTGAGCACCGAAAAAAAAAATAACTTTGCGGAAATGAATCACCCTAGTACAGATACAGATACATTCAAAAAGTATCTAAGTTACTTCCAGATACTATGTTAAAAAAACTTAAAAATTAAATGACAAAAAAAATTTTTTTGGACCTTATAAACAAGCGTGTTAACTATTAAATAAAACTGTTTTGATAAAATTGACGAAATATCCATGAAAAACGGAATAGTATATTACACTACAAGGGCAGAAAGTGTGAGATTCCTGCCTGCATGGCGCGCAGTTCAGGGCTCTCACACTTTCTACCCGTGTAGTGTATACTATTTTTCTTACTACCTCGGCCGAAAATACAACCCGGCCGAAAATACGGGAAAAAATTAAATGTGTATTTATGTACCTATCTCCATTTAAAGAGCTTGATAAATAAATAAAAGTAGGCCGTGAATTCAGCGGTGCCAATACAGTAAAAATAAAACGTTGTATTTAAATTAACAAATTACTACTTTATAACAAATAAAAGTACCATTAAACACTTAAAACAACATAAAAAGTAAAAAAGTAAAAACATAAATTGTTTATTTGTTGTTATAATTGCAAAATTATGGTTTCAAACTGTCATATTTTTGTGTTTCTCATGTTGGCAGTACGAAATTTGAATGTTAAGCACACGACTAAAAAATTTTTACTCCCGCTATTAGAGTGTGCGCGTATAGCTTGACCAATGCATAAAACGTAAACTTTCTGCCGTGGAATCGGGGACGAAACAACGTATTTTGAGTCGAGGTAGTAAGAAAAATAAATTTTATATTTACGCGCCATATGAAAGCAAATTCAAAATAAAATGTATCTTGTATCTAAGGATCTAGATACTTTCAAAAGGATCTAGATACTAAAGTAGATCCTGATTTTTTTAAGTATCTCGATACGTATCTAGGTACATAAAATGTATCTAGATCCAGTATCTAGATACATGTATCTCGATACATTACATCACTGTAAATATCTAGTACCTATCCAAAAAAATCACAAATTTGATGAAAATTCAAATAAATGTGAAACTTACTTTTTTTTAAATCCCAGGAACAACAATTTTTGTTTTTGACACGTTTTTAGTTTTTTTTTGATATTTTGAAAACGGCTGTTTTTTTAATTTATAAATTTAATTTTATTAGCTTTTAATGACGCCACTTTTTTCTAATTTAACCGACTTAGTTACTTTTTTAAAGAAAAATATACCAATACCCACAATCCACGTGTGGATTGTGCCAATACCTACATAAAAGAATACCGGGTGTACCCTGTATAGGATGTTCAAAGCCTAATATGACTGTTATAAAATTATAGATTTCGTAAAATCATTATTTTTGTGAGTGGTGTCATTAACTTTTAAATATTTTGCTATACATATGGGTGAATATATTGAGATGTTCCCCAAGTGAAAATGATTATTTTTTATTTTTGGTTGTTTCACTGTTAGTCTAGAATGGGGTTTTTGGGAAGCCACCAGCTCTAGTAATAACATAAGTGGTTCTGCACTAATTCAAGAATTTTAAGAAATCATACATTTTGAATATTAAAGCTTCACGGAAGATAGCTTCACGGAGGTTAGGATTTCGTAAGTTTTTTTTAAACGTCCCTTTGTATATTTGAAATAAGTTATTGTATCTTTTGACACCTTAATATTTTTTTAAAATACAATTGTACATATTTAGAAAATATTTATAAAAAAAATCCACTTACTTACACTTCACGGTGGATAGGTTTTTAAAAAGCAAATTAATGAACTTTGGAATTATAAAACAGCAACACTCTCATCTGCATATAAATTCAAACTGACCTTCAGGAATCACATGCACCTATAATGTCGTAAACAGAGGTTTTTGCTTATTTAAAATGATTAAAGCGCCATCCGTTGCATAAAATTGAAAGCAAAAACAGATTCACGGAGGATAGAATCAATTTTTGTAACACCTACATAAATGGTTATAAAAATTATTTCTTTTAATTTTTAATAATATTTTATATTTGATTCGATTGCGTTGGATGTGTATAATTTACTTAGTGAACTGATATTTTTAGTATGCTTTTACTACTAAGATATTTGAAAATATATAGGTTAACTTAGAAAGAGTAACAGTCGGAGGATGGGTTTTAGATTTTTAAAACATTGTAAAAAATTATTAATTGCGGTTAAAAATCTGGAACCTAAGCTGTAATATCTACTTAATTTTGAAAGATCAAAACACAATAAAAGTGTAGGTCAAACTCATTTAGTTTTATTAAATATCACGGGGTACCACCATCGGGGGACATTTCGTGAGATTCACCCATTTACAAAAATCTAGATACCTGTTACAATATTGCTGTTTGCATTAATTAACATGCAGAACTTGTACTATTTTCACGTTGTGAAATTAAAAAAAAAATGCACTGTAAACTACCCAATTCTGCACTTAACTTAATTTCATGCTAAAATGCACTTGTACCCTTTTGCTTTTTACCCCTTCATATGCATATGCATTCATGTAAATTAATGTTTTGAAAAATGATTTTTTTACCAGAAAAAAATGTATTTAAAATTGTTTCTTATTTTCTAATCCACTTTACAAATTGTTTAAATCCATTTTTTGATTTTGATTAACTTATTATTTTGCACAGTTTGATCAATTGGCAACGTTTTAAAAAGTTGACTGGTTATAATCCTGTGCTAAAAAATTCCGAATATTTGAAAACTTTAAATTTACATTTGAAGAATTCAAAGTGACAAATATTCGAACAGCTAAATATATTTTATTTCCTACTGCTTTCTTGTATTTTTATTGTTTAAGTTTAAAATGATTTATTATGTTCTTCTGTGTAATAATATTAATATTGTAGTTAACATATTTTTACTTAGCACAAAAACGAGATACGCAATGTCAGAAGAACATTTTATATGTAGGTATTAGATTTATTAATTATTAATAAAACTGCTGAAAAAACGAAATAAACTAAAGGTATATTTTTGACACTGACAGTTAACCAAATTTAAATATGTAGGTTATGGCCCAATTCATTGTGGGTTATGGTACTTTTATTTCTTTTGGAAACAATAAATCAAAATTACAGTATGAAATTAAATAAAATCTAAGAAAGTGGTGTGTGCCAGTTGTGGTGTTTAACAGCAATATTTTTAATTTTTCCAGACCATGGTCGACAAGGAGAAGAAGCGTTTCCAAGAGATGGCGGAAGGAGACAAGAAGCGCTACGACAATGAAATGCAGAACTACACGCCCCCCAAAGGGGAGAAGCGCGGCAAAAAGAGGAAACAAACCAAGGACCCCAACGCGCCAAAGAGATCATTGTAAGTAAAAAAATTGAAAAACATCGTTTTTTTGGATTTTTAATTTTTTTATTGACTTAGGTCGGCCTTCTTCTGGTTCAGCAACGACGAGAGGGGGAAAGTTAAGGCAGAAAACCCGGAATACGGAGTGGGGGACATCGCCAAGGAGTTGGGCAGAAGGTGGGCCGACGTCACACCGGAAGTAAAGGGAAAATTCGAAGCTCTCGCCGACAAAGATAAAGCCAGATACGAAAAAGTAAGTGTAACCTCAAAATTTGACTTTTTTTCCACATTGACACTTTTCTTAGGGGAAAACTTTGACACACTAAAAATGGTGTCTTTTTTTATTTACTAGATTATTTATTTGAGGCATAGGAGGAAGGAAACCTGTGTTTTGTAGTTAAATTTGGTGGGCTAAAAATACATACAAAGTTAGCCACTGCATTACATAACAAATGTTTTTTTATTTTAAATTGAATTGGTGAGAACAGTAATTACTGTTCTTTAAAGTTCATTTTTTTTATCTGGACTGCGGCAACGTTGCAAATTTAGGTTTGGTTGGTAAATACGGAACCAAACTAAACTATAGTTATAAAAGTAATTGTGGTTATGTTTAAAATATTGTATTTGTCAAAATTCGTAGTTAAAAATGAAATTAATTTGGCTTTGGTGGTGCGTAGATGAGTAAAATCATATAAAAAATAGTTAAATATAGGTGACTACGGCCCAGGAGAGACAAAGTATTCCTATCGGATAATAATCTTCGCTTTGAAAATAATTTATATAAAAGAAATTAAAATTGTATGTGAACACATGTGAATGTTGTCCAATCATTGGACTCCAATGGTGAATGGGAATTTTGTTAAAGCCACTGGACTTTAATACTTGTAGTGTAATAATTATAATGTCCAGGACTAATAATGATCAGTAACTTGCAAATTGAAAGAAGAAAAAGTTTTGTAAATATTGCTTATCTTTTTCAAACCAAATGGATGCTATTTTCAAAGACAGAAAAATTAACTACTAGATTTTTCACAAAAAGGTTGAACCTGACAGCAAATAATTTTTAATTTTTGTTTTTTATATTTCCTCATTTTTTAAAATTTCAAAAAATTTTGATCTGCTTAGTTGAAAATAATGTGTGATTTAATATTTCTAAAACCAAAAACGTTACTTTTTTACTTGTACCTATTATGTTTTATTTTATTGTAACTTCAAATTTTTGACTAGTCATGTAACATTTTTTTGATGACAATAAACTATTCTATTCTATTCTATTCTACTTCAAAAATGTCCATAAGGCGATGTACTTTTTCTGCCATTGAGGCATTTGGCATAGCTTCATCAAAATGAAGTTTTGCTCTTAAAAGTTCTTAAACACGGGTCCAAACTAAAAAAAATTAACGAGGTACATTTTATTTTGACAAATCATTTTCTAAAATCAATTTAAAAGTTTAAAATGCATTTTTGTGAAAAGATATAAATTATTTTACAAAATTTAACTTTTGGACTTGTACTGTTCTTAATCTCACTGATTCAATTGTAATTAATTGTAATGGTAAACCAAAAAGAACACATTGCATTTTTTTTTAATAAATTAAATTGAATATTACAAATCTTTTTAAATTTTACAAATTGGGCGCCAATTTGGAAAAACCTTTTATTTTTATCAAAAATGTTAAAATTTATAGTTTTTTTGACATTTTTGACATTTTGGTTGTGTTTTCTTTTAAGGAAATGACTGCATACAAGAAGAGGAACAATCCTGCATTGCAGCAGGCCGTAGTACCTGAACCTGAAGAGGTAGAGGAAGATGAGGTTGATGAAGAGGATGATGATGAGTAAACTCTCATACTTATCGCCTTCTCATTCCTCCCCACCCCTTCCCATTGTATATATACATAATAGTTGCAGTTTAATTTTTAACGATTTGTTCGTTTGTTCATTAACCAAGTTTTCATTCTGTCTCTTTTATTTTTTTATGATTAACTTTTACATATTGATTAGTAGATGCTCCTTTCGTATAATTTGGTGTACTTATATTGCAACAAACAAAAGTTCATTCTGATACATTCTATAGAATTTCTGTTTTTCATTACTTACCACGTTTTAAGCAGTGTTTTTTCGACGGGTTCAATCATCTACAAGCAGCTACACATTACATTAGGTATACCTTTTTTATGTTTAGTATCGTCAAAATATGCCTTACTTTCTTGTTTTTGGATTAACGGCGAATTGTTATTTAATAAATTGGCCTAACCAACAAATCTTCAATAGTAGTGGCAACCCATATTACACGTGGATGTATTACTGGTTGTGTTTTGCGTTTTTTTGGAATAATAATTAGCTCACAAACAAACACAATTTCGCATATTTAATATCCAAATGAATATTGAAGGCATGTTGGTTTGTGGAGAAACGTTTATAAGCAATTCGTCGTTGACAAAAGAAAAAAATGTATGTGTGCTGCCAGTTATTTATTAAATAATAATTATTGTATAACCTTTTGGCTGCCTGGCTTAAGGAAACCCCATTTATTGCTGGCGACAATTGCAGAGGTGGTTCCGTTAAGCGATGCAGTAACTAAGTTGTAAATACTCTAGTATATAACCGTAATCCCTATTGTATAAGCAGAGCATACTATTTTTATTATTTAAAAGAAAAATTGTTGATATAGTGGATGGGTCGCCACCAAAAAGTAAGTGTATGTACATTTATTATGTAATGAACAATATTATTGCTCTATTTTAAAGTGCCAGACTAAGCAAAACTCTGCGCTCCTCACTTTTATCAGTCTTATTATAGAATGTAAATTTCATTCATTTAATTTTATTCCCCAAACATAAGTGTAAGAATGACGTGAAATGTTATCTTTTATGTAAAGAAAGTATATAAGTGAATAGTTGCGTTTTAGAGTATTTGAATATTTGTTGAATTAACATTTATCCATAAAATGGGCATTTCACTCCATCTCACACAAATAAAATTGCTCTGTGTTATTTTAGGGTGAGAAAAAAATAGAAAGCAATGTTTGTTTTTTATATTAATAAATAGGGAGTTTAAAAATAATAAAAACTTTTTAGAAAACGAATTTTATTATTATACAACAAACATAGCCCTCAATAAAAATTTTAACAAAATTTACCTGTTTTAATTCACCACCTTCAATTACATATTAAAAGGTAAGTTTTTCCCAATATCTGAAATCATTTATTATTTTTCTTTATTGATATATTTAAAAACAATTTAATCATTCCAGTGGCGTCCTCGGCTGTTAAACTAAGAATAAATATGACGTCACTGTTTTTTTTTCTTTTGATATTTGTTCCAGATGAAACAATTAATATAATACTTGTTACATCTCCTTTCGTTTTGGAGAAAAAAAAAATTTCTTCACACGAGACATTTCGAGCCGCATGGCGAGAGTTGTAAATTTTTAGATTGCGCATTATCTTGAGTGTAATAGGCTTTTTGAAAAAAGCCTTTTTCTACTCCAGGAAGACCTATTGCATAATTTTTTATTCCACTTTTGAAATAAAAAAAAGTAAGGTTAGATCCTTTGACAGATGTCAGATTTCGTTTAGTATACCAGGGGAGACTGTGATGTTTTTGGAATTGCAACTACCTGATTGATCAAAACCACAGTGAATAATGAAATTGGCCTATCACTAACAACGTGAATAATGAGTCCATTATTCCCGCTGTTAGGCACGGCGGTTATACCTTTATAACATGATTATATATATTATATAGGTACCCAAATAATGTCAATATTATACGATAGGAGTAAAAAAATATGTTTTATAACGAATTTAGTGATAATAGGTACCTAAATGTTTTGTAAGGGTTTTTTAGATATTGGTTAAGTGAAATATTGGTATATAATATAATACTTTATACCTATATACCTTATATAAGTAGTATGTATGGTTATAATAAAATCTCTCACATAATTATGTCATCATATTTTGTTTGCAATATTATATTGAATCGTCCTAATAAATTTAAAGCTTTAACATAAGGACTTCTTTTACCTATATAATTTGTAAAAAATTAAAGTTTACACACTATGCATACATAAAAAAAGATAATTAAAAAATGCTTTTATTTAACCATATACCTACCTACCTACCTCCTACGATACCTACTTACCTACGATATTTTATATTGATAATAATTAAAACTTGGTATAAATGTTCATATCAATCAATAATCTGATAAAATATTGATAAAAAATGCTTCAAATATATTTAAAATAATCAAATATAGATCACCCTGTATAATTGTAAAACATATTTTTTAAATTTAATTTAATTAGTCGTTTTGACAGTAGTTTCAATCAAGTAGTTTTTTATTTGTCGGTTGTCAAATTGGATCAACAAAAGTTGTTTTGTTTTCCGCGTTATACACTTAAGTAAGTTTTTTGGGAAAATTTCGTCCGTATTTTGGATATTCGCGGAGTCCGGCAGCAGGTGAGTGAAATTGGGGCGAATTGCCTAATAATTTGCGGGGGCAAAGGGATTTTTTAGCTTTCTACGCGAAACGTGGGCCGTATAATTTGGGGAATAAGGTTGAATTTTGCGCATTGGCGGCATTGGCGCGCTCGGTGCTGGCGCACAGTGACACTATTTACGCAAAAGTATCAAAAACTCTGCAATGTCCCTTTTTTTCAATCCATAAGTCCTCCATAACGAAATGAACAACGGAATCGGAATTGAATTGACTAGAGTCCAATATTGTTAAACATTCTCCAAAGCATTCTATATTGCGACAGAGAATGCAGTGCTCTGGTTTATTGCTTTCTATAGAAATCATTTCCATAAATAAAAATTAAATTCGCGAATTTCAAGAAACACCCCCCTAAAAGTTTAATAAATTGAGTTAAGACTTTTGTCTAGCTAGAATTGCAGTAATGTGAATCACTGTGCGTCATTGTTGTTCCCGGGCTCTGCAGTATTTGACAAATCCCCCTCCTTGCGCGTATTCAATAACCCATTGCCCTTGCGCTCAGACGCAAGACGCGCCATTTGCTATACATTTTCTCGTAATGGCATTGGTAAGTTTTCTGCCAAAATAAATCGAAACTAGATTTTTCCAACACTCCACTATCTTTTTCCCTAATCCCCTACGCCAGTTTTAATCTGCGAAACGGTGAAGATGAGTGCGTGAACCAAATCTATCAATCAATCCAACAAGAACCTGTGCTCCTGTTATTTACTAATGCTGTGCTTTCATGTTTTTAGATAAACGTTTCACGAGATTGACTTTCGTGATCAAAGTAGGCCTATTATACACACAAAAATAACAATTGCTTGTTGTTTGGAAAACAATCGGCTACGACTACTTTAACTACGCAAAATGGGTACAAACACTAAAGAAGCCTTTCCTGAATCAAAAGAGTTTTTAGACAGGACGGAGGAATTAAACGGTACTTTATTCGACGAAAACGGCAAACAAATGACTGCAGAACCTTTGGAAGATGCTCTTTTGGCGGATCCAGACGACTGTGGTCTATGTGGGTAAGTCTGAAGTTAAAAGAATCCTCGAACACACAAAACATAACCCTGAAATTTTAGGAACACGTTGGTAGTGCCCCGAATGCTACACTGCCTCCATGTGTTCTGCGAAGCATGTATCGACAAGAAATTGTCTGGAGAAGGTGGAGATGCTGGCACAGTGGACACTTCCATCACCTGTCCCACATGCACTTATGTTTCAAAGGTAAGATTATCGATTTTTACCCTCATTAATCTTTATTTTAATGTTTTATTGCATGCTCAATTTTCCAATAATTGCTGAGTATATGAAACACGCGGTAATTTTTATTTCTCTTATCAGGAAAAGTCAGGTTAGGTTTTTTAAATGTTATTGTTAATTTTTACGCATTGAAAAACGGCGATAATCCCCTAGATTCCTTTTTGTTTCACGGTTGACATTTCTCAAATCATTGTTTAAATATTTATTTGTAAAATATAAATATTATTTTCCAATGGATTTATTTATAATTAATTAATAAAATTTTTAAATTATGAGGACAGTTGTTCTATTGATTATGTCGCCCCCATGCCCAAGATGCCTTTTTGTTTCACGGTTGACATTTCTCAAATCATTATTTACCTACATGTTTATTTGTAAAATATAAATATTATTTTCCAATGGATTTTTAAGGATATTCATAATTAATTAAAACAATTTTTCCATTATGAGGACAGTTGTTCTATTGATTATGTCGCCCCAATTACTAGAGGGTCAATTGTTTAAATTCTCCATATTGTTGTTTGTTTATTTGCGGTTTTTTCCCGTGTATTTTCCTAAATTTTCGTGTTTTTATTGAGGTAAATATTGAATTATATTTAAAATTGTATGATTAATACAGACCTTGAGTCATTGTTGTTGTTTTTATGTAATTTTTGAAGGTTTTGAACGTGAAATAAAAGCGCCAAAAGATTTATATGTTTGTGTATAATTTTAGTTATTTTGGTATTTATAAGTGATATTTTTTTTAAATTATCTTTTAATTTATGCTTTTATGCTAATAAAACTCCTAAAAGTTAAATTAGGTACTGTAGAAAATTGAGTAAGACTAGCTTTTATTAATGTTGGTACCTAGGTATATATGTATATTTTTATATTTATATTCCTACATATATTTTAATATTTATAAAATGAAATTATTCAATTGGGATATTAAAGACTAGTGCTAAAAAAAAATCTAGAAAATTTTACATTTGAGGGCCTTAGAATTTAAGGGTATAAGTGCAGCTGCCCTGTTAAGAAAAAAGCCTTATCTACAACATTAAGTAGGTACCTACCTAATAAGGACAAAAGATCATTTTTGTTGTTTTTAACAATCAAAATGATCTTTTTGTTCTTTATTAATTAATATTGTAGATAAGGCATTTTTGCTTAACAGCAACTGCACTTATATGTACCCTTTTTATTCTAAGGCACTTAATTGTGTTAAATACACCGTGCTTTGGATTTTTTTAACCAAATATCCGATCCTAGGATTTTTATGTAAAAAGTAGGTAGCCTTCTTTCAAATAAGTTTTGACATACTTAACAATTGTAAAATTTAAATACAATTTTTTATACAGGGTGTCCGGAAAATGGCGCACTAATAGTGCGTTGTAGGGCCCCTACAACGCACTATTGGTGCGCTGGGCACCCCAAAGATAATATCTTTATAGAGTCAATCCAAATGAAAACACCAAAAATGAATTTAAAAGTGCGCTGCATAATTTTTTATTGTAATGAAAAAATTTGAGGATGATCTTTTAGGTGTCAAATATGAAAATCCATTGCCGTTTTAATTTTTTGTTGCTTTACTTTTATTTGGCACCCCTTAGAAGTCTGAAATAGTGTCAATTTCTTACTCTCTTATAGTGGGCCAGAACTTTTTTTCTGTGACAAATATTGAAATAATTTTAATTTTGTTTTACTGTCCAGTAAGTGTGTTTTCGATATAAATTATTATTATCCAATTAGTTAATCTCATAAAAGAATGGTAAACCACTAAAAATTCATTATAATTTGGCAATTTTTGTGATTTTTGTCTGGCTCCTGTGCCTATTCTACTGAATTTAGAAGGTTAATTTTTTTCAGGTATAAAGTACTTATACAATAGAAAACGTAACTATTATTTTAAGTTTCTAGACTATCAATTTCTTTATTAAAAAAATTATTGAAAATTGATAATTCTCAAAATTAGCCAATTTTGCCCTCAGAAATCATTATGTTGAGGAAAAAATAAAAATCTGAAACTTTCAGGAAATGTAGTCCCCACCTTCATCTTTTCAGTCCAGTTAGTCTTGTTTTGTTATTTTTATCCATGTAAAAGATATAATAATTTTTTTAATGCCAGTTAAGAAGCGATATTGTTAGTTTTATTTATAATTTAAAATTTAGATGGCTTTGACTTTGTCAATTGATGTTTGATGGAGAAATGTCAGAACTGCGAAAAATATTTCATAAATATTATTTGTGCGTATTTCTTTGGTAAATTTTGTATATAACATAATATGTCATATTATGTTATATACAAAACTTTTTAAAGTCACCAAAGGAATACCACAAATAATAATTATGAAATATTTTTGTTAGTTCAACCATTCCACGCTACTCGGGAATTTTTGTAGCGTCCGTTACAATCAAAAATTGTGAGTAAAACTACCGTAATTATTATGCTTATAAGTTTAAGCCTAATTATTACAAGCATAATAAACATGTTTGCAATATTAACTATTGTAAAGGTATTTCATTTAATTACGGTAGCATTTAATTACAATTTTTTATTGTAACGGACGCTACAAAAATTTCCGAGTAGCTTGGAATGGCTGAACTATCAAAAATATTTCATAATTATTATTTGTGGTATTCCTTTGGTGACTTTAAAAAGTTTTGTATATAACATATGACATATTATGTTATATACAAAATTTACCAAAGAAATACGCACAAATAATATTTATGAAATATTTTTCGCAGTTCTGACATTTCTCCACCAAACATGAATTGACAAAGTCAAAGCCATCTAAATTTTAGATTATAAATAAAACTAACAATATCGCTTCTTAACTGGCATTAAAAAAATTATTATATCTTTTACATGGATAAAAATAACAAAACAAGACTAACTGGACTGAAAAGATGAAGGTGGGGACTACATTTCCTGAAAGTTTCAGATTTTTATTTTTTCCTCAACATAATGATTTCTGAGGGCAAAATTGGCTAATTTTGAGAATTATCAATTTTCAATAATTTTTTTAATAAAGAAATTGATAGTCTAGAAACTTAAAATAATAGTTACGTTTTCTATTGTATAAGTACTTTATACCTGAAAAAAATTAACCTTCTAAATTCAGTAGAATAGGCACAGGAGCCAGACAAAAATCACAAAAATTGGCAAATTATCATGAATCTTTAGTGGTTTACCATTCTTTTATGAGATTAACTAATTGGATAATAATAATTTATATCGAAAACACACTTACTGGACAGTAAAACAAAATTAAAATTATTTCAATATTTGTCACAGAAAAAAGTTCTGGCCCACTATAAGAGAGTAAGAAATTGACACTATTTCAGACTTCTAAGGGGTGCCAAATAAAAGTAAAGCAACAAAAAATTAAAACGGCAACGGATTTTCATATTTGACATCTAAAAGATCATCCTCAAATTTTTTCATCAAAATAAAAAATCACGCAGCGCACCCCATTTGGTGTTTTTATTTGGAATGACTCTATATTATCTTTGGGGCACCCTACAAATTTTAATTGTGACAAATAGTTTTTAAGATAAAAATTTAAAAATTAAATTTTTTAAGAATATTTATGAATGGATAGAAAACAATTTTCTAATGATGTTTTCATAACAATTGTTTTTAGATGTTTCCTAAATTGGCTCAGAAAATACACATCGTTTTTTAACAATTATAGTAGTATTTTTTATTCTTTTTTTATGCAACATGGTATACTGTTGGTGCGCTTAACCTAAATTAAAGTTTTTTGGTAATTTAATTGTTTTTTTCTCTTAATTTAATTAGTAGCGTTAACGTTTTCAACACCCTGTATTTATAATTGTTTTATGGAACGAATACAACATATCTGTGGGTAAAAGGCATAAGGGTATAAGTCAAAAAAAGCAATTTTTCAATAGAGCCTTTAACGTGTTCGCATTAATTCAGGAAATATATTTATGTTTAGCGGGTATACGCTTTTGTTAGCATATGACGTGTGCAAACAAAAGGGTATAGGTACCCGCTAACCATAAATATGTTTCTCTACGACTACTTAAGAATAGTAACATTCTAGTGTAATTTTTGATCATAGAAAGGATGTTTTTCTGCAATACTGTGCGAGAATATTCCTACTCTTGTTTAAGAATGGTCACAAGTAACGACATCTCCTGGCTGTTTACTAAACGTAAAAAATTTAAAAATATTTAAATATTACTGTAGGTATTATTTATTAATTAAAAAATAATACCTAGCAGTTGTATAATTAAGGATTAGGCACAAAAAATTAGTTATATTTATTGTTTTTCAAATATACAAATCAAAATTATAATAAATTTGATATTAAAATGATAAACCAGTTACCTACTATACCGGCTTTGAAGTTTTGACAGATTCAAAAAGTTTAAAAAAAGACCTTTAAAATGTAGAAAAAGAATAGGTGTTGACTTAGATTACTTGTAAAATTAGTTTTGTATTTGTTACAATGTTATTTTTTTTATTAGTTAGTGTAAATAACTATTTTTAATTATAATAAAGATTTAGGCATACCATTTGTTTAAATTTATTATAATTTACATTATAAAATTGTGACAGCACAAAATGGTTTGACATTGTCAAATTGACAATACAAAAAACTTAAATGTC
This sequence comes from Brassicogethes aeneus, assembly GCA_921294245.1. Lineage (NCBI taxonomy): Eukaryota > Metazoa > Arthropoda > Insecta > Coleoptera > Nitidulidae > Brassicogethes > Brassicogethes aeneus. The sequence goes on from OV121138.1 coordinate 6,541,619, forward strand.
AAAAACTGCTTGGTTTCTTTTCTCTGTTTAAAATTATATAAGCATTACTATTCTTACGTAGTCGTAGAGAAAATAATGTCTGAAACACGTTTGGAATAGCATATTCCACTCTCGTAAAACCGTCACACTCGCCTTCGGCTCGTGTGTCAAATTTTTCCTCGAGCGGAATATGCTGTATTCCAAACTTGTTACAGAATGTACTATTCCTGAATTAATACCGATTAATACGAATACTTTTAAGGCTCTACTGAAAAATTGCTTTTTTTGACTTATCCCCTTATGCCTTTTACCCACAGATATTTTTTGTAAACTAAAATGAAATCTTTAGGCATTTAATTTATTTTAGAGGTGCTTTAGTTTTGTCTGTTGGATTATACAGTGCAACAGTACAAAATTGGTTGGGTCAATAGTACTATTTTTGCAGAACAAATTATGGCCTTTTGAAGTATAAGTGAGTCATTTGTTTTGTCTGTTTTAGTTTACTTTGTTAATTGAATATGTTATAATTGATTTTAAATTGTCTATATTTTATGAGTAGAATTGGCTAACTTACCATTATAAGAAGTTATAGCAATGGTTTAAAGGAATCCAGTGTCGTGCCAAACAAATGCCTAAAAACTAAGTAAATTTGTCAATAAAAATTGTAAAATAGATGAATGCAGACTACGCGTATGAGTCACTCAATTTCAAATGGCTAGAAGGTAAAATTGTTGCAAAGTGTTATTTGTTTGGGTGTGTTGTTGAAGGTGGGCATAAAAAAGATGGCCGCCCTTCCGCTGGACGTGACGAAAACGAACATCTCGGACGTGTCCAACATTTCGAACCTGTATTGCACGTCGTGCACCGCCAAAGAGGTTGCCAAGTCGCGCTGCAGCACCTGCCACAACCTGCTGTGCAACAATTGCGACTCTGCGCACCACTACATGCGCTGCTTCGAGTCGCACAAGGTGGTGGCGCTGGACGAGCTGCGCAAAAACGGCGACAAGATCACCGTGCACAAGCCGCTCACCTGCGACTTCCACAAGGACGAGAACGTGAACTTCTATTGCCTGCAGTGCCAGAAGACCGTGTGCCCGGAGTGCACCAAGCACGAGCACCAAGGCCACCACTGCGAGAACATTCTCGACTGGGAGGTGCGCGTCAGACAGGAGATGGAGCTGCTGATGACGAAAAGCAAGGAGACCGTGGACGTGCTAGTCAAGTCTCTGAACGGTTTGAGCAACGGTTTGGAGGAGCTCGCGCATCAGCGCTGCTCGGCCAAAGATTTGATCAACGAGACCTGCCAAAGTTACAAGGCCATCGTTGAAAAGTGTCGCGACAACGCGTTGGAAGAGTTGAGCCGCTTGTACAGGGAGCGTGAGCTGAAGATCATGAAGGAGAACGACGAGGTGGGCAAGTCGATCGAGCACTTTGAGGACGCGTGCAAGTTTACTCTGCTGCTGATGGAGACGGGCACCGTATCGGAAATGATGTACCTGCGTCGCTTGTTGCAGCAACGCTTGCAGGAGCTGAACGACAGCCGCCCCATGCTGAGCGCCGCCTTCAACATCGAGTTCCGCTCGGACTTTGACAAGTTCGAGGCGATGGTGCGCGAGTTCTTCGGCAAGTTCAGCACCGAGACCGCCGACGAGGACGACGACGACGACGAGGAGGATGAGCAGGAGGATGCGGAGGAGGAGGGGGAGAGGGAGGAGGAGCGACAGCAGTATCGGCATCGCTCCAGCGCCAGCCCCGGCCTCTCGGACTTTGGCGCTTTGGCTTTGACCAACGGGAACGGTCACGCTTCCCTCAACAGCAGCCCCTTCGAAGGGGACGTGGCCGCCATCAACCACCACATGCAAAACTTCAACATGGCGCAGAGTCCGCCGCCTTTGTCTCAGGTCACCTCTTCGGCTTTGCAGCACTTGGCCGGCTACAACATCAATCAGCTGGCCACCATGACGGAGAGCGTCGGCAGCGCCGCCACATCTCCCACCCCACAATTTATTCTCGCCGATCTTCTGGCCAACGACAACGCGTGCAGAAACCTGGCGTCGCTGGCGAAGCTCGGACTGGGAGGAGGAACCGGTATGTCTATTTTTTATACTTTTACATTTTTTTTATTTTTACTTTGCATTTCAATGCCGCGACAATAGATGAAATAAGCGTGATACTTAAGAGTGAATGAAATGGAAGATAACCCTGTTTCGCGACTTCAACTGTTTGTTGGTCCCTCCCCTCTTCTTTTAAATAAAAAGGTTTGAATGCGAATGATGGTGTTGGTAGAAGAGGTGGGCTGTTCGATACAGATATAATTTTCAAAATATCGCTTACATCGATACAATACGGTTAAATTTTAAACAAAATAAAAACTTTTATAAAATGAATTTAATTGCTAGAAAGGTAACGAAAACAAATATAGGGATATAAAATTTAAAAAAAAATCAAAACTCTAAAAACAGTGATTCGCAATTGTTTACAATGTGAACTTTAAATAACCTAAACGTCAGTTGCAATACCAACCAAACCAAAACTAGTTTTGTGATAGCAAAGTCTGCTGCAATACCAACCATCAGCATTGATTGAGCAAACTTTCAAAATTTCCGTAGAATCGTTTATCAACGGTAGATTATTAAAAATACAGTACGACCGCAAAAGCAAATTTTCATATATGGCATAAGGATTTTTCATAATTAGTTAAATAATCAATACAAATTGTATCATACAATGTATTTGATACATAAATTTATATCAATTCTAGTGATGTAAAAAAAATTTGAAAAAAACTTAAAAAAAACATTGTTTTTTTTTCAAATTATAAGAAAAACTACCTAACAAAGATACCACAGCTACAGTTGACATGGTGGTAGATCATCTAGATTATAGTTCTGACAGTTCTTTGTGAGGTACTTCTGAAAACTTTTCTGTACACGACACTAACACGTCGGAAGGGCCAGAAAAATTTGATGTTGATTCTAATTATATTGATTTTGAATGGTAGGTAATGTACCTACATTGACATAAGATTTAGATGCTGCCTATCTTTTTTCTCTTATGAATAAAAACTATTTTAGTTGTGTTTTTGCATTGACTCAACGGGTTTTGTTTTAATTTTCATAGACACTCATGTATATTTGTTTATTTTAGAAGCAAGTTTTTATTTGGTGTTTTTATTTAAAAAACCTCTATTATAAAAAACGATTATTTTTCTGTTTATATTACTAATCGATTCTAACGATATCCCGTCCGTATCACTTGTATCGGTACGTATCGTATCGAACATCCCACCTCTAGTTGGGAGTGTGTAAAGTATCAGGTGCGTGTTGGTGTTTATTATTTATTGCCGGCAATTGTAGACCAGGCAATGACGAACGGAGACATGCTGGTCCGGTCGTCGTCGACGGCCTCGCTGAACCTGACAAACAACCACCACCAGCACCATCACCACCAGCACCACCACCACAATCTGATGAACGGTTTCGGAGCCGTGTCCACGTCGTCGACTTCGCCGCTGCTCTCCACCCCCGACGACATTTTACCCTCCGATCCCCTCACCTCTATTCTCCCTGCTCCAGGCACGAACGCCGCGTCGTCGGCCGTCGGCGGTCAATCGTCGGCCGTGGCCGTCCAATCGGCAGCCGCCGCCGCCGCCGCCGCCGCAGCGACCGTCACGCGCTCGAACAAGGTCAGCCCGATGCAGATTCGGTGCAAGTTTGGCCAGCTGGGACCGTCCAAGGGCCAATTCAACTCGCCGCACGGCTTCTGCCTCGGCTTGGAAGAGGACATCATCGTCGCCGACACCAACAACCATCGCATACAGGTTAGTTTTTTCTCTTCATTTTTTCATTTTACTCTTCCCGTCATATTTTGTTGTTTGTTGGGGGTAAAGGCGGCTGCACAATTACTCGGGAACGGAAACGAAAATGGGAACGGTAACGAGAAAAACATTAAACACACAGAAGTCAATGTACACATGCACAACAAATTTTCGGTAACGAGAACGAGAAACATCCCGCGAACGGAAACGAGAAAGTTGGTTAAGTTTTAAGTTTCTCGTTCCCGGTAGCCAATAGGAACGCAGCATTATCGAAACCAATGGAAAATGAGTTTGATGTGTCAAATTATTTCTGACATTCGCGCTATTTGTTTTATCAATACGTTCTGTGTTAATAAATTAATGAAAATGAACGACGAATTAATTACTTTATTAGTAAAAAAGTTCCCACATCTGTATGATCGCGCGTTAAAAGAGTATAAAGATTAATTATTAAAGAAAAATAGTTGGCTTTTAATAGCTGAACATCTGCAGTATGATCGTACGTATATTTCTATTATAAATACCAAATAAATTAAATATCCCAAAAATATATTAACCTAAGAATTACAATAATTATGTTAATTGTGAATCTTCTCGTTTTCGTTTTAGTTTCCGTTCTCGTTTTCGTTAGCGTTCCCGAGTAATTGTGCAGCCGCCTTAATGCTCTTAAAGTTACTCTCTTTCACGGATGATTGTAGTTTTTTCGCAAAATGGCGGCCTCTGAATTTTGAAGAAGCTACCCCTGTTTTTAGAAAAACGCATTTAATAATAATAATAATCTTTATTGGTACTTAACATATTTTTCACAGGTTAAATAAATTAGGGGACATCCATTAATTACGTGAGATAAAAATAGGGGTAGGGGGTCTAGCAAAATCTCACCAAATCTCATGTTAAGGAAGGGGGAGTCATTTATAATCTCACGTCAACTTTTGGGTTCAAAGAATAGAAGTATTATAATTAAAATTTGTCAAAAAAAAGTAATTCAAATAGCTTACTTATTCAAACCAGTTTTTATTTTTTAAACTCAGCCCTATGTAAGATTATAACATAGTTATTATGAAAGAGCAACTCAAGACTCAAATTTTGGTATAAAACATTTAATGTTTATGATTGTTAAAACCACAAAAATTGTAAGCTTAAGTTTGAAAGTGAGCTAAAGCCACCCGTGTTTACGGTATATGACGATATAATTCAAAAAACGTGACCCAAATATTTTTATTGGATGAATTTTAGCAACTAAAATACTTTAAAATAAAACAATCATCCTATAATAGAAAATGCTGCTAGCAGACACCATTTTTGATACAGTTTGAGAGAATGTTATTCCAAAAAACAAAGATTTTAGCACGTTTTAAAAACACATCTAGCGATTTATATCGAATTTTGACCAAATTATCTATCGAAACTCATTGTTCATTGGCTCTCCCACCTACTACATTTTCCAACTTTTGGTAGGGGGTGCCGAACTTTTCCAACTTTTCGACCGAACTTTTCCTTGTTTGTAACTCTAAATGCGTCTAAGCACGATCCACGCTTACCTACCTTGTAAGCGTCCTTAAAACAAAAATCGCAATTGGTCGTTTACTTTTTTGTTGACTAAAAAAGTTTCTGAATAGATCACGTTGAGGTCACTATTATAATACATCATGCATGAATAACAAAAACCTCGTATTAAAATTTTATCAAACGTACCTTCAGCAACTCGCTCCATGTATCGTCGAAAAAATCGCGCACTTTGTACAGCACTTTAAACAGCGCGTAAAATTTGAAGTTTTTCCCCTTTTCGAAAAAGGCTTTTCCGAGCAGTGTGCGTCCTCGCGTTTGATTGTAATGTGTATGTTTGAAGGTGTTCGAGAAGACTGGCAGCTTCAAGTTCCAGTTCGGCATCCCCGGCAAGGACGAGGGGCAGCTGTGGTACCCGCGCAAAGTGGCCGTGATGCGGCCGACTGGCAAGTACGTGGTGTGCGACCGCGGCAACGAGCGTTCGCGCATGCAGATCTTCACCAAGAACGGGCACTTCGTGAAGAAGATCGCGATCCGCTACATCGACATCGTCGCCGGACTGGCGGTGTCGTCGCGCGGCGAGATCGTCGCCGTCGACAGCGTCAGTCCCACCGTCTTCATCATCGGCGAGAGCGGCGATCTGCTGCGCTGGTTCGACTGCAGCGACTACATGCGCGAGCCCTCGGACATTGCCATACACGGTAAGAGAAGATGTTTTTTATTTATTTCTCCTCCATTTCAAGCAAGCGAAAAATTTGTGCATAATTTTGGCATCAAAATTATCAAAAATATATTCTTCTTTTATTAGGCTATACGTTAAATATAAAAAACGCAAGAAATATATTATAAAAGTAGAGATAATTTAAATAATTTAAAGGTGTGGGTGGGCAAACAAAGATTTATCTTGTCCCATCTACACCTGTCAATTATTAAAATTATCTATACTTTTATAATATATTTCTTGCTTTTTTTTATTTCATGTATAGCCTAATAAAAGAAAAATATTTTTGATAATTTTGATCCCAAAATATTATATAATAAATTACCTACCATTTTTTTATAAAAACAGTTTTGTGATTTGCTCTCAAATTTTTTATTTACATTTATAATTTTAGGCCCATTTGTATAACAGTTGGTAATAATTATTTAATGATAACGGTAACTTTAAAGTTGTATAAATATTGATTAAAATTTAATTAAGTGATCAACATACAATTAACAAATCGGTGAATTTAGGGTGGTTAATTGTGCAAAGCTACTTACAATTGCACATTAACATATGCAATAAATAAATAAATACCAATATACTTAAGATACTAAAATCTTTCTAAACAACAAAAATTATGAATATGAATTTGAAGTGGTCAATTTGACAATTACGAAAATTATGACAAATTGGACAAATACGAAAATTTGCTAAAGGGGATTTTTTTAGAGAATTCCCCTAAATTTGAAAATGGGGTAGTTAAATTTTTTCTGACCTATACTTTTTATGGTTTTATTCAAGGCGTTTTGTAATTTTAAACATTTCTGTGAAATCGGAATTTCAATTGAGTTTACCGTTTTCGAGATATTTACAAAAAAAAGTCTCCTAATTACGTCACTAGGCTATTGACAACGTTGCCAGCTTTTTCTATGGTGTTTAGTTTAAGATTCTTACGATAGATGGCGCCACGTTATAATATTTTAGTTTTAAAACTACTTGATCTAAAATTTTAGTTGAGGAGAAGAAGAAGAATTGATTTTTTGACGTTTCTTTTTTTCGGGTTGTTTTTTTTAAAATTTAGATTATTGAAAATCAATGTTATTGTGATGTTATTTGTAATTGATATTAGATAAGTGATTTATTAATAACTGACTCCAAAGCAGAGGAATCTTGTGGAATGGTTGGTTACATTGAAAATTGGAGCTTTTAAACAAATAAAGTAAGTACCTATAATTATAATCATATTTTGTCGTAAATGCATTTCATTAGTATAATGCCTAGTTCTTTATATTCTTTTAGATATATCTTGGACTCTAAAATATCAAACAGTAATATGATACCTCGTAATAAGGAAGATAGGTACTTAATGAATTTGGTGACCATCTGTTTGAATAATTTTAATCAAAAAAATCAACTAAAATGGCGGCTTTGTGTGGTGTATGTAAAATTACTACGAAAAAGACGTATGCGATAGCTTGTAATAAATGTCAGGAATGGTTTCATAGTAAATGCGTAAATCTAACAACTCAACAACTTAACTTATATGCAGCAGAACTCAAGAAACCTGAAGGAGATAGATGGAACTGTAACGCATGTGAGAGTGAGGTTACGGTTCAAATTCCAAACTCAAATAATTCAAGTGAAATAACTCTAAATGACATTATGGCAAAGCTCTTGCAAATGGAAAAACAATATGATGGTCTCATAAAGAAGATTGATCTACAGCAACAAGAAAATGAAAACTTAAAAAGCGAGGTTAAAGATCTTAAGAAGTCTGTGGAAACTCTGGAAAAAGAAAAAGAATCACAAGTAAATAACATTATGATTGAGCTTCAAGAGAGAGAAATCAGGAAAACAAACATTATAATCATTGGTCAGAAAGAAGGCTCGATAGAAGAAGATGAAGATAAAGTAAAAAAAATGGTAACAATAACAGCTTCGAATGAAACTGCTCGGGGAATAAAGAAAATCTTTAGACTAGGAAAGAAAGCTGAAGGCAAAATTAGACCTATTAAAGTGGTTATGATGAACAACTGTCAAGTAAAAGAAGTATTGAAAGGAATAAAAAACTTAAAAGGTGATGACAATTATAAAGGCATATACATTAACTCTGATAAAACTCCGATGGAAATGGAACAGTTTCGAAAATTAAACACTACTCTTAAAGCAAGATTACAAAATGGTGAGTCTGATCTAGTAATAAGATATTTCAATAATTCACCAAAAATAGTTAAAAAAAACGTATTGAATTGAACCCAAAATTTAATATTCTATACATTAATATTAGAAGCCTTCGAAACAAAACTGATGACCTAAAATGTATTATATATGATAAAGATCCTGAGGCAATTGTACTAACAGAGACTTGGTTATATACTGACGAAACTTTCAATCATTCTATCCCAAAATACAATAGTTATCATTCATGTAGAGACCACAGTAGAGGAGGAGGTGTGTCGATCTACATAAAAAGTAAATTTGCATCTGAATCACTGCTCAATGAATGTGTCAATAATAACAATTACCTAATAATCAAGTTACTCAATGAGAAAATCAATATTGGTGGAATATATAATCAGCCCAGCTCATGCAAAAATGCCTTCCTGGAACAGCTCCAGCAGCTAATGGAAACACATAAAAACACATTGTTTATTGGTGACACTAATATTAATGTATTGGAAAACAATAACATAACCTCAGAATATTTCGAAATAATTTCCAGCAATGGCTTCAAGATAATGAACACAATAGATAAGGACTTTCCTACTAGAACTGATTCAAGAACATTAGCTAAATCAATAATAGACCATGTTATTTCAGATAAACTTTTACAATATAACATTATTCTGGAGGACAACTCGATATCAGATCATAAAATAATAACTCTTGAAACTAACCTACAATCAAACCACAATACATGCAAACAAGAATACAACACAAAAATCATAAATTACAGTTCATTAAATGAAAACCTGAAAAAGAGACTGTCACAACTAAGTAATTTGAATATTAAATTATTAATTTATGTACTGAAAGAAGAAATAGACAATGCAACAACTGTCAAGAAAAGAAAATTTACAAACTCAATCCAAGAAGGTTGGTACACAAAAAAAGTTCATGAACTCGTAAAACAAAGGGATAAAGCTTATGCAAACTACAAAAAAAACCCACTAGAGCAAAACTTACATACAAAATTCAGATCCTTACAAGCGAAGGTGAAGATTATGATAAAAGAAAGCAAACAGAAATATATACAAAAAGGATTTGAAAATAGTGAGGGGTCTCCTGATAAGCAATGGAAAATCATTAAGCAAATTATTACACCAAATAAACAAGTAAAACATGATATTAAGGTAATTCAAACTGATAACAAAGAGGACATCACTGACAAGAAAGAGATTGCAAATTACTTTAATCATTATTTCATCACAATCTCCCAGAAATTAAAGTGCAATCAAGGAAATCAACATAATATACCAAGCCTCCATACAACATCAATGTACCTACCAAGAACCACCCCAGACGAAATCAAGAAAATCATAAGTAATCTGAAGAACAATGCATCACCGGGTGGCGATGGGATTAAAACGAAAACTATGAAGAGCATCAAAGATATTATAGCTCCATATATAGCACAATTAATAAATAACCATTTTAAACAAGGCACGTTTCCAGAAGAATTAAAAACAGCAAGAGTTACAGTCATTCACAAAACAGGATCAAAATCACAAGCAAACAACTATAGGCCCATATCCGTATTATCAATACTTGCTAAAATATTTGAAGTTGCCTTAAAAACAAGACTGCTTAACTATCTAAAAAATATAAATTTCTTCAATATGCACCAGAATGGATTTTTAAATAAACGAAATACGCAAACAGCAGTAGCTTCCCTATTGGAATATATATATACAAAGATTGATAATGGACATACAGTAATGGCATGCTTTCTGGATCTTCAAAAAGCATTCGATGTAGTAGATCACAATATTTTGATAAGCAGATTAAAATCTATTGGAATAAAAGGTAAACCACTTGAACTTTTCAAAAGTTATCTTACAGATAGAAGGCAGTATACTACGGTAAATGGCATCAAAAGCATCAATGAGGTTATCATCAGTGGAGTGCCGCAAGGAAGTGTATTAGGACCTATTCTTTTCCTAATCTATATAAATCAATTGACCAATATGAAACTTAATGGAAACTTAACACTCTTTGCCGACGATACTGCTCTTTTCTATTCGGGTACAATGCAAAAAATATATGAAGATGCTCAGCAGGACCTGGATACCATCACAGAATGGACAAAGCAAAGTAACATCCGACTTAATGAATCCAAATGCAACTATCTCGTTTTCAACAAGAAATCCCAAGTAACTGATAAATGCTTAACAATCAACAACAGTATACTTAAGGAGATGACTACTGCAAAGTACCTAGGTTTGATATTAGACAACAAATTACTGTTTGACAAACATGTAGAAAGCATACGGAGCAAAATAAATAAATTGATCTATCCCCTATATCATTCAGCCAAATTTTTCAATCAAGTAACGAAATTCAAAATATACTCTGCCTATGTTCACTCAGTTATGTCATACTTGGCAGCATTTTGGGGACAAACCAGAAAACAGGATATCGAAAAACTACAAGTTACCCAGAACAGATTCATAAAAGTGTTGTTTTGTAAACCTATGTGTTATGGAACTAATGAGCTGCATAGCGAACTAAATCTTCTTAAAGTGTGTGATATTGTCAAATTAGAAAGTCTTAAACTTGTACATAAAATAAAAAATAATATATTAGAGACTGACATAACATTGGTGCAAAACTGTGATATTCACCATTACAATACTCGTACAAACCAAAACTTTTATATTTTACCAAGTGCAAAAAACATTGGAAAGAAGAGAGTAACTACTACGGCTGTGCAATGGTACAATGAACTCCCAAATAGTATTAAGGACTTAGATGTTATAAACTTTAACAGAGCTATAAAAAATTATTTATTATCTAGAAATAACACACTTTAATTTATTTTGTATATATTGTATATTTATAGTATTTTGTTAAACACAAAAAGCCTTATTTTATTTTATATTTATGTTAACCTGTTATGAACGTTTGTTTTTTTGGGTTCAATAAATACATTAAAAAAAAAAAAATGTCTATTTGTAGACCCTGCACTATCTTTACCTACTATGTACGTTATTGCAGCAATATTTAAACCAGAATTTTTAAGTACAAAAATGTACTCTAGAGCATAGTATCTTCGAACAGTCCAAAAGTTTGTCATACATTTTTTAAATCTTACAAAAGGTTTTGATGCTCATCATCAGGGATGCAAGTTTTATAAAAACTATACACAAATATCATAAATACCATTGTTAACTTACATTTACTGTTATTTTTTGTAAATTTATTTCATTCATTTTCAGCTTTATTTTGCCACTTTTCTATGAAATATATTAAACTCTGCTTTTAGTCAGTTATTAGGTACCTATTTATTACATTTTATTAGGTTTCACACGGTGTTTCAATGTGTAAACCTATCAATAAAACTTTTAATTTCAGAATTTTCTTTAACCTCCTCTTCTTCTTTCACTCAACTGACAGTGACAGTATTTGTACATAACCTCTTCGGGTATTTTCTGACATAACCGAATGAAATCATTAACAAGACAACTTGACAACAGGGTAATTTTCAACCAATAGAAATCTTAGAATGTTGGTCACATGGCGGGGTTTGTGACGTCATAAAAATTTATATTTTTTGTAAATATCTCGAAAACGGTAAACTCAATTGAAATTCTGATTTCACAGAAATGTTTAATATTACAAAACGCCTTGAATAAAACCATAAAAAGTATAGGTCAGAAAAAATTTAACTACCCCATTAACTAATTATAAAACATAACTGAGTGTTACATAACAGAATTTTCTTTAACCAGCTATTATTGATTAATCCGTAATTTATTAATCTGTTGTTAACTGGACTTTTATACAACTGTATTGAAAGACAAAATTTACTAATCAATATTTCTATCATTTTTCTATAAAAATAATTATATAATTTATTTGGGCAGAATTTTGTAAATCTTAAATAAATATTTAATAAAATTATTTAGATTAAATTGGTAAAGTTAAACTTTTTAGTATTTAAAAAAGTTTTGAGACATTTAAAATAAAAACATTTTTTACCAAAATAATAGTTTAAAAAGTTATTTTTTTTAAACTCAAAACAATTGAAAATCAAAAAATATTTTATCCTACAAAATTATTGGTTTCAATTTCTAAAAAATCATTTAAATATAAGTCGATACATATTTAATAAAAAAATTCTCACATTACATTTAAATGTAACTTTAAATTTTAAAGCGGTAATTTTTGGATTAAAAATGTATTGACTACTTCGCGCTTTGTACTTTTCAACGTACGCCGTCTGCTAAAGCTACGTTTACACGAGGGGTCAACCACCCAAAGGGAAAACGTCGAGGGATTTCCATTTATTCCCATTATATTTTATTGTATTCCTATGTATTTCCATTGTATTCCTATGGTATTCCCCCTCTAAAATGTCCAGGGATTCCCAGGTGTGGGTGACCCCTCGCGTTTACACTTTGTAAATTAAAAATTATAGACTTACATTTGAATGTAAAGTTATAAATTTTGTGTTAAAAATGTATCAATTTAAAATATAAGGTTTTGGTTTAAATTTGTAAAGTCTTTTAAATGATACATTTGTAATCCAAAAATTATCACTTTTAAATAAAACTTACATTTAAATGAAATTTGAGAATTTTTGTATTAAAAATGTATCGACTTTTATTTAAATGATTTTTTAGAAATTTAAACCAATAATTTTGGTAGTGAAAATTTATGAAATCTGCAAATTTAAAACGATAATTTTGTAGAAAAAATATTTGAACTAAAATTTGTAAAAATCGATATTTTTAAGCTTTACAGTTGCATTTTATATTTAAAATATTTTTTGAGTATCAATTGCTTGTAGTTTAAAAAATGTAACTTTGTAAATTTGTGTTAAAACATCATTAAACTATTATCTAATAAATCGCACACCCAGTTCAAGACCACCGTAACTCAAAAAACATTGAAATGAGATAATCCAGTTTAAAGTTTTGCAAAGGTTAAAGGAATTTTTTGAAGAAAGTAAAGACGGCAATAACGCCCTTTTGCAGACTCTACATGGTAAATCCAATGGTTTTTAATCAGTATATTTTGTAAACTTTTATATTTTTTAGGGAGATTTTATTTCATTATTTAAAAAAAAATGTTGGTATTGCACTAAAAATTGGTCTCATATTTTCTAATTATGTTGCATTAATAATCTTTATGGCATTTTGACTTTTTTTTGTTAAACTAAATAAAACAGATTTTTGGTAATACAATGTATTTTAATTAAACAAATAAATACCCAAAATAATATTTATTAAATTAAGAATTAACGAAAGAGACAAAACTTCTTAACTTTTTCTCTCAGTTTGAACTTGTATTTTTTTTCGGTTTTGGTTTAGACGACTCCAGTGAGTTATAAAAATAAGGTGTTAATGCATTGAAACAGATTGAGAAATGCAAAATATAAAACCTAATTTCAACTTAAATAAAATTACATTGGTCTTGCACACAACATTAAGTTAAATTAGAATAATTTAAGCACCATATATTTTTATATGGTTAGTGTGCACTAGTTCAATATAAATGTATGTGTAATAAAGTTCTTAAAAATAGGGCTTAAGCTATGGGTGTTTTTTAAATCTATAATAAGGTTGTTAAAGTATTTAAAAACCACAATAACTGTTGATTTTTGAGTTATGGTGTTCTTGAACTGGATGTGCGAAATGCTAAAACGGCGTGCCAGGCTCAAATTTAATTTGATAACTTTTTCCTTCCAAATGTAGGCAAAGAATTTTACGTTTGCGACTTCAAAGGGCACAACGTGGTGGTGTTCAGCGAGGAGGGTCACTTTTTGCGGCGCATCGGCTGCGAGAATCTCACAAACTTCCCGAACGGGATCGACATTAGCGATGCGGGCGACGTTTTGATCGGAGATTCGCACGGAAACCGCTTTCACGTGGCCGTCTTCTCCAGAGACGGTTCCCTCATCTCCGAGTTCGAATGTCCCTACGTCAAGGTATGTTCAATTATGCAACAACATTTAAACGATGTAAAACTAGAGATGTAAAAAAACGGTTTTTTTCAGATGTGAAAAAAACCTAGAAAAAAACTGTTTTTTTTTGTTTTTTTTCAAAATGAAATTCTGATTACATTTTTCATTATTGATAATTTTGACCAAGACTAAAAAATCTGATTTCTTATTATTTGGTAGTTTCCACATTAAAAACCAATAGCAATGTAAAACTTCTACTACACTAATACAAAAAATTAAAGGATAAATTTTTTTTTTTGGGATTTTTCGGATAGCTGTATATTTGTTAAAAATGGTCGTATTGGAGCCGTAAAAAAACAATTTGAAGCTTGAAGTTTATAGTTTTGAGATTTTTAGATGAAAAACGTGCAACGCTCAATTCTAACGAATACCGTAATAAAAAAATAGATTTTTTTATTTCTTTTTTGGTCCACGGAATGTTCTGACTTAACCACCAATGAAGAAATGTCTAAAAGAATTTGCTATTGTTTAAAAAAAAAATTCCATACTCTACATAAATTTGAAAAATCATGAAAAAAGTGCTTTTGGTTGCTTTTTGAAAAATCAGGCGCTGAATCAAAAATATTACATATACACTGAAAAAAAAAATCATGTAAATTTCCGGTAATGGAGATTGGTTATTTTGATGCCTTGTTGATAACTGAAATATTCCATTTCATTATTATTTTACATGTAAAATGTAATAGCATAATTGACGTGTAACTCATTTATATTTTGCATGTAAAATAACATTTTAATGTAATATGTTTTTTATTTGAAATGTATTTATACATAATAACATTAACATGCCGATGCGTGGGCAGGCATGCGCGAATTCCCAGCCAATAGGCTTCTTCTCCAGTTACATATGAAATGTAATTTTGCGATTTTTACTATACTCCAAATGTAAAAAAAACATTTAAACCTGTAATATTAAGACTAATAAAGTATATTTACATTTGAAATAATGCAGTAAGACGTTATAATTGTATTTTTTACATTTAGTTCGTTAAATTTACTTGTTGTATCAATAATTAATACATAACATTAGTAATTTTACAAACAAAAATGTTTATTTACTTGAAATTTATAAAAATTAGACAAAAATAAAGGTAATTTTACAATTTGTCGTAAAAATTAGGAATTTATATGGTAATAATCCTGTAACTTTACATTTAAATGTAATAATTTTTTTCAGTGTAGTTACTTCTTTTAGAACCAAATCAAAACAAGCGCGGCCCTTATTGGTCAAATCGGTGGTTGTGGCGAGTGCATAACTCGAGACTGTATTTACATTTAATAATTGTCATTTAGTGGCTAATTTTAGTCCATGGAAACATAAAAAATTAGGCAAATGGGACTAATCTTGAAAAAAAACCTAAAATGTGAAAAAAAAAACAATGAAAAAAAAACAAAAAAACGGACCGTTTTTTTTAAGTCGCATCTCTATGTAAAACTTATTTTTCAGGTTTCCCGTTGCTGCGGCTTGAAGATCACGTCGGAGGGCTACGTGGTGACGTTGGCCAAGAACAACCATCACGTGCTGGTGTTGAACACCCTGTATATCCTGTAAAACCCCTGAGCAAGTAGCTTTGATCTCTCATATTTTTGTACACATTGTACTACTGAACTGATTTTATTTTTTTTACATTTTATTATTATTATTATTATTGATAGGTTTTTTCAATTTTTAATTACGATTGCGCGACTTTTCTCAAAATTTTAACGCTGATTTTATTTTATCGTCGTCGTCGTTGCCGATTTTACGTTTTCATTGCGGATTGCGGAATCGAAACCAATTTTTTTTTAGTTTCGACCTGCGGATTCCGAAAAAAAAAGGAATTTACCAATTTGATTTTTGAATTGTTTTGTAATATAACATAATACGTATTTACAAAAAAAATAACACAACATATTCTAAAGAGAAAAAGTATTTACATTTATATACACATTGATGATCCAGATGTTTATTTTTGTCTCTTGAATTTACGGTTTTAATTTTATTGTTTATTTTATTAGTAGATACGCGTAACGTTGTTCCTAAAGCGGTTTTATTTTTAATATATTTTTATTTGTTTTTTTTTATTACTATTATTAGTTCGCGAAAATATTTTTAATTTTACAAAATTCTCGTCTGGTTTTTTGGGCGCTGAATGCTTTCAAAGCTGTACGTGTGCCAACTTTTATATTTTAGTTTTTATACATTTATTATTATTATTATCGAAATAAGCACACATCATATATACAATTTTTTAGTAGTATGCCAACGTGTGTTGTTGATTTTATTATTATTATTATTATTGATTAGTTTTCGTGTTGTTATTATGTACATTATCGGCGTGAATGGGAGGGAGAAAGAAAGTGTGGAGTGTTTGCGTACAATGAAAACCAAAAACTTATCAATATTTCAATCAAAAAGCGAATTGTTCCCTACAACTTCTGTCTAAAGATTTTATAATGCGTTAAATCGAACAACTCGCTAAATATAAGTGCTTTTATTTACTCAAATTTACGGGTTATTCATTTAACGCATAATTGTGGTCTCGGATTAAAATTTCTCGTTTTAACTCTATATCGTGGGACAATTTGCGTATTTTTCGAATACATTTATATTACTAACTCTCAGGTTGACGAGCGTGTTTGTTTGTTGTGCGCGAGCACTCTTTTTTTTCAGTGCCATCTCTTATTATTAATGTAACATATAGTGTGTGTGTTTTGTGAGTGTTTGTCCAAAAAGGTCCTAAGGTTGCAGCAAACAAAAGCTAATTTGTGATTTTTACCCCAGTTCAGTTCTTTCTTTCACAGTCTTTAGTCTATAATTGTAGACCTCGACGGAGAAAGTGACTTGGTTTAGTGATTTTTTGATGTTTTAAAAATTTACTCAGTCACTTAATAACTTTCCCCCACTAGCAAGAAGTATGGCACGCCGTTTTAACATTTATTAAAAAAATTTGGTTTACGTTTATAAATTTAAAATGTTTTTAACTACACTGCGCGTCAAAATTAACGCATAATAAGTAAAAAAATCTTAAACTCCTTTACCATTCTTTATGAAATTTTGTATAAAAATATTTCAACTTATATCTCAGTTTCCGTTTTCGATGGTTTTTCGAGAAATATTTTTAAAACCCTTTTATTTAATAATAAAAAACGCACGAAAAATAACTTTTTTTTAAGTAAATAAAAAGTATACCCTAAAAATTTTGTACAAATCAAGAGAACATTAACGAAGATTATTTTGCTGAAAAGTGGTCATTTTTGACGACTTTGAAGCGCTGTATTTTCGTTACTGTTCGTTTAATTTGTACAACATTTTCAGGGTATACCAACAAAAATACGGTCTTTCACAGCATATTTTTTATTTACTTAAAAAAAATTATTTTTCGTACGATTTTTATTATTAAATAAAAAGGCTTTAAGGATATTTTCTCTAAAAACCCTCGAACACGTAAACTGATATATAAGTTGAAGTAATTTTATTCAAAATTTTAAAAAGATTGGTAAAGGCGTTTTAGAGTTTGATTTTGTTACTTGTTATGCGTTAATTTTTCGCGCAGTGTATTATGCATTTAAAGACAAAATTTACTTACTAACAGTTCACTTTTTTATTAAACAATATTATTTACAATCAATTTTTGCAAAAATTTCTTAAGTATTATTTGGGCAGAATTTTTTAAATCTTAAATAAATATTTTTTAAAAATTATTTAGATTAAATTGGTAAAGTTAAATTTTTCAGTATTTTAAAAGTGTCGTGACATTTAAAAAGAAAACACATATAAAACTTTATACCAAAATAGTTTAAAAAGTTATTTTTTTTTTAAACTTTTTAAACAATTGATAATCAAACAATATTTTGAATATTAAATGCAAACGTAAAAGTCAAAGTATTGTTTTTTAAAAATTGTAGTTTTAATATTTTATTCTACAAAATTATTGGTTTAAATTTGTAGTCATTTAAATTTTAAAGTAGTTATTTTTGGATTCAAAATTTATCGACCATCATTTAAATCGATAATTTTTAATTCACATTACCTGACTGCATGTGCTGCAGACTTCGCACTTTGTACGTTTTAGCGACTACGCTTAAAATTGACCACTCTAGAAAGAGACAGCGACGCTGTCTGCTAAAGATACGTTTACACTTTGTAAATTGAAAATTATCGACTTGCATTTAAATGTAAAGTTATAAATTTTTGTTAAAAATGTATCAATTTAAAATTGTTAAAAATAAAAAGTTTTGGTTTAAATTTGTTAAGAGTCATTTAAATGTAATGTGAGAATTTTTGTATCATTTAAATGATTTTTTACAAATTTAAACCAATAATTTTGTAGAATAAAATATTTGAACTATAATTTTAAAAAATTAATATTTTAAGTTTTACATTTAAAATATTTGTTGACCATCAATTGTTTTGAGTTAAAAAAAATTTAACTGTGTAAATTTCTATTAATACATCATTAAAGTGCAAAACTATAATCTTCAAACTATAATCTAATAAATGTTAAAACGGCGTGCCATAGAGGAGACTATAGGCAAGGTTTGAAGAGTGACATTGTTGCCTAATTGCACTCGAATTGAATTCCAATTAAAGCTAATAAAAATTCTGCGTGAATGTTCGTGTATGCGTGTCGTTTGAGTAATAATATTTTTGTTCGTTTGACGAAACCATCGCCTGTGATAATAGTATCTTCAGGATAAGTTGTGACCTTAGTCTCTTGTTATTGTTTTGCGGGGTGGGGGGGGCGCGTCCCCTCATTCACCCCTCCGCTGACGACCGCCCCTTATTTTCCGGACGGTCGGGCAGTCGCGGGCGCGCGCCCCTTCCGCGCCCCGCAAATGGTTTTTAAAAATTATATGTATATAAAAATTATATATATATATATATGAAAAAATAAAATAAGAAAAATAACCCAAAAAAAATCGAGTTTATGTATTGAAACAAAATGTTATATACACGCCGCGGGTCGCCGTCGCACCGAACTGCCTCGGAAAATCATTTTTTCTCTCTCTCTCTCGCACTCGCGCTCATCTCGGTTTCCCTTCACGCATTATGCCGTTTTAGGTATCGGTACAAAAAAAAATAAGAAAGCGACTAAATTGAACACGGTGCGCGAGAGGGCGCCACCACTAAAACACGAAACACCAAAAAACGCGCCCCCTGTGTAAATAGACTTGTTAAATTTATTTTTATTATATTATTACAGAGATATATTTTTATTTTTAGTTTGATTTTAACTAAGAACACTAAAAATAGGTCGGTAGCGGTTAGTTAGTCAAAAAAAAAAAAATAGAAAAGGCAGTTGGTGCGAATCGCGTACGCGAATTTCTTCTTCAAAATTTAATGTGATGTCAATAATCTCACAAACTAAGAAAATCTTGACATAGTCATATTTACTACTGTAGTTTTTATTTATTATTTTTACCAAATATTATTTTATTTCTTAGACTTAGTACGTTTGTGTCACATACATGAGTATGTCATACCTATACTTCTACTATTACATACTATATATATGGCTCTAGTGATATATATTACTGAATATATATTATATACTTCATTATATTTAATGCATTTGCTCACGTTTTTTCTCTTATAAACCGTGCATTAATATTTTAAATAAAAGCAAAATGTATGAAAAAATCCCGTTGTTAATATAAATGCTTGTATGAAATAAGAATCTCTCGCCTTTTTCCAGTACAGTAAAAAAAGACACATCTTCATTGGATCAAACTGTTTCATGTGATGTTAGTGAGAGAGTTTAAAATATTGTAGTAACAGTTTTTATTCTTATCGTTTGTCAATTTTTTGATTGATACAAAAGAAAAAGTAAAAAAAAAGAATTAAATTATATTAATACATTATCAATGTGATAGATTTTTTGATGATTTTACAATCACAAGTCTTAGTGTATGTACCAAGTGTTTTTTAGATACTCGTATACCAGTAATTTTGCCATATTTAATATTTATACATGACTAAAAGTGAAACATGAAAAAAGCTGACTAGTATACATATACATATTTATATTCTCAGTTTTTCCAATTATTTGACGGGTGACGTTATACGTTATACACGCCCTGAAATAATTATTAATAATATTCATTAGCAATAAGTATTTTCAGTCAGTATTGGGGTGAAGCAAATTATCATTCCATGTATATTTTTTATTTGTATTATTTTACTATACATATTATTATTAACGTTGTTAAAACTCCTACTAATTGTAATCATTCATTAATTCTCTAGTAGGAAAACTAGATATTAGTAGGTTTGATTTTCAACAGCGCCTAACTGAAAATGAAAAAACAAAAAAAAATGTCGGTCGTAGTACCTTTACAACTTTTAAAAACAGCGACTACTACTTATATATATATATATATTTAAATATATTTATTAATATTAATGCTAAAATAATAATAATCAATAAATATCTGAATGTAATGTCGTTTTACGTGTCCCACCTAAAAAGTAATGCCCCTACACCCTGTTGTTGACCCATTTTAAAAAATGGTTGTGAGGATTTGATTATCATCGGAATTAAATAAGCCTCTGTAAAAAAATAATTCTTTACCATCTCTCCATTAAATGTGTAGTACTTAATGGTAGCTGGTAGATTTTATCGATGTGGGTTGACGTTTTATAAAAATAATGGGCTTTATATAATTTTAATGTAGCATTTTGTGATTTGAAACATTTTTATCAATAGACAATTTTAGGGCACTTTTGGACAAAAAACTAAATGTCTTATTTAGATTAAGTCAGGACTATAAAAATGTCTTAGAGTAGGTTCTAATGAAATTCTGATTGGATGGGAATTTTTCAAATCATAAAATCGCATTAAAACAAAAATAAAATATGCATGTAGCCCATTGAAGCATGCAGTCGGACCCTATTTTACTATTACTATTATTAATTCGGATAAATAAAATGTTATATATTATAGTCATTTTTAAAGTACAAACGTTTAGTATGGATGGCAAACATATCATGTTGAATATTTTATCTCCCGCGAAAAGTGCGCAAAATTTAATAAACAAAGGTGACACCAGGTTGTGTTGCGCACGCGCGCGCGCGCAATTTTATGAAAAACGAATAAATTCACTGTGTCTTAGTCCTGTCATATTAAACGAATTAAGAAATGTATACATTTTTTAATGATGTTGTTATCTCTTTCCAAAGATTTTTTAGTGTTTTAAGAATAATTATATTTGCTAAGCTCTGTATTAATTACTATTATTAAGAAGCAACAAACGTATATTGTATAAAGCTGACGGACAGGGAAAGAGGAAGCAGCCATATGGAGCGGCCACCGCTTTACAATAATAATAACCTTTGACATTTTTTGATTATAGATGTTGAGAAGCTGTTTGATCGTTGTTATATTGAATCTTCGGCAAGTTGTGTGTTACCCGCCTCTTTCAAAAAATAAAAAAAAAATTCACAAAAAATAATGAGCAGTCGATCTGTGGCATTTAACAAGTTTTTGATAGAAATATTTTTGATGTGCGCCTCGTTGCAGAACGTACCCCCTTTTCCCCGCCGCCATGAACCTTTGTACTGCTTGTTTTTTTTATTTCTTATTCGTATGAGTAATGAGTAGAGAAGGTAGGTTGCTGTTTTTCCGGGTTCGAATACATTCTGCAACGACGTTTTAAAAGGAAATCCTCTGTAATACAATCAATCACTACTTATTATTATTAATTATTATTATATGTAATAATGATGATTCTGGCTTGGCCAGTTTATATGTACCTTTAAGTAGCACTCTTGTGTCTCTGCTTAACCTCATAACAACAAACTTACAAAATTCGCGTTTTTTAATTTTTTAAAATCAACCACTTTTAAATACGTACATATTCATATACATATACATAGTAGTTTACGATATTATATATATGTATTATTACAATTAATTATTATACCTACTTGTGTAGAGCTAAGCTCTAATCCAACTACATATTAACTAACTCTACTTGTAGTAGCTACTACACAATAACAGTTGCAAATATTGAAATATTTCTTATCCTATAGTTATTACTTATATTGCCTTAAGTTTTACATATGTATATGGTTATTCAGGGTTGCAAGAGCCAACTGAGCTCGTGTATTTTTGGAACTGTTTTTTATTTAAATTGTACCGAGGTTGTTTTTAATTTGTAAGTTATTATATTATCGGTTTTTTGAATAAATATTTAAAAATACAATTTTTTCTTGTTTTTATTTCTCTCGGTAAAATTTTCTATCTACCACAAGTTCTAGGTAAGTTACAATTTAAAATCAGTTAAAAATTGTAAAATAGTTTTT
This sequence comes from Brassicogethes aeneus, assembly GCA_921294245.1. Taxonomy (NCBI): domain Eukaryota; kingdom Metazoa; phylum Arthropoda; class Insecta; order Coleoptera; family Nitidulidae; genus Brassicogethes; species Brassicogethes aeneus. The sequence goes on from OV121138.1 coordinate 6,564,102, forward strand.
ACAACAAAAATAAAACGTATGCCGTTTTTATATACAAATAACCAAAACGCTATCAAAAATTTTGCTGTTTAGATGGATTTTACTTAGATGGATTTTGTTGGTAGGCAACCGATTTGGAACATGTTCATTACTTGCCTGCCTATATACCTACAAAATATTGTTGGCAGCGCCATCTATTTTAAAAGCGTTCAGATGTTTTCGAACAAGGATTTTACAAATCCATTTTTTAAATTTGTCCTACTGTGCAAATTTGTCCTTCAATTTTTGTCCCACTGTGCGGTTTTGTCCTCAATTTTTAATTTTATCCCACTGCGAATTTTTCCTACGTATTTTTAAATTTGTCCCACTGTGCGGATTTGTCCTCTCAATATCAAATATTTCAATTTATCTCTCTTTGCGAATTTGCTATGCTGCCGTGCTTAATGAAAACGCCGTAACCAACAATTTTGCGATTTTTGGTTTACGGCATTTTCTACTAGAACAATTCATCCTGCGCAAAATTGTTGGTTACGGCGTTTTCATTAAGCACGGCACCTACAAACAAGGTCTGTGGCTATGCTATTTTTTAAATTTGTCTCACCGTGAGAATTTGTCCATTTATTTTTTAAATTTATCCCACTGTGCGAATTTGTCCTTTAATTTTTTAAATTTGTCCCACTGTGCGTTTTGTAGGTAGGTAACCAATTTAGGCCTTGTTCGTTTCCTATTTTGAAAATGTATCCCACTGTGCGAATTTTGCCTCCAATTTATTAAATTTGTCCTACTGTGCGAATTTTTCCTCCCATTTTTTTAAATTTGTCCCACTGTGCGTTTTGTAGGTAGGCAACCCAATTGGTACATGTTCGTTACTTGATTGCCTACCTACAGCGTCAGCGCCATCTATTTCAGTATGACTAAACTAAAAATGAAAAAATGTAAAAATATCCAAACCCAATATCGCTACCAAAAATTTTGCAGTTTTAGTTCAGCCATACTGGGATAGATGGCGCTGCTAACAACACTTTGTAGGTAGGCAATCCAGAAACGAACATGTGGTAAAAGGGTTGCCTACCTACAACATCTTAAGTAGCAGCGCCATCTATCCCAGAATGGCTCAACTAAAACTGCAAAACTTTTTCATTTTTAGTTTAGTCATACTGAAATAGATGGCGCTGACGCCATGTACCAATTGGGTTGCCTACCTACAAAACGCACAGTGGGACAAATTTAAAAAATGGGAGGAAAAATTCGCACAGTGGGACAAATTTAATAAATTGGAGGCAAAATTCGCACAGTGGGATACATTTTTAAAATGAGAGGACAAATTCGCACAGTGGGACAAATTTAAAAAATGGTAGGAAAAATTCGTAGTTTGACAAATTTAAAAAATGGGAAAAAATTTAAATTCACAGCGTGTGATTTGGGTTCCTATATTTTTCATTTGAAATTTCATTTATTTTTTCATTTTCTTCCTGTCTATAACGCATGTTTTGCGTCCAAAATTACAAAGACTTCGTCTGGTGGCGCATATTTTTAATAATATTATATATTATATATAATATAATATTTTGTTTTGTTTTTACTTTAAATAGTATATTTTGTAAAAGTATAGGTACCTGATTGGAAACGCTGGTTGAGAAGTTTTAAAACTAATTTTGACAATAATTTTGATAGGGTAGAACATTTAAAAAATTACAATAAAACTAAAATAAAAAAATATAGGTCAATAATTTTATTAAAATATACAGTAAAAATTATTGGTCAATAAATTTATTAAAATATACAGTACAGTACAGTTATATGCAACATAATTTTTTTTGTAAAAAAAGTGCATAAACAATAAAATTTTCTTTTATAACCTGAGAGTAGTAGTCAAATAATATTTAAGATTTACAAACTAAAACTAAAAATTATCAGTCAAAATTTTGTTACACATATTTACATGGGGGTCACTATAACCCCATTTGGCTTAACTGCTTCATCCTCAGTCTTGTTTGAATTTAAAGTTTCCGTCGATTTTTTCACCGATGGGTCAATAATTTCTCTTGAGGACCTCAAACTCAAACCCTGAAAAAATATGGCAGATAAGTTTTCCTCCAAGATTTATTAAACAACAGTCAGGTCAAAGTCTAAATAAAAGAAGAGTCTTGTGCATATTACTGTCTGTCCACTCTAAGTTGGCGGAGCTAAGGAATTTTGTTGTTTAGATATTAAAGAATTGTCGTACTGTGTGCTTTTAAAACAGATTTTATATTATAAATAATACTAGTATATAATATGTACTAGTATTATTTATAATATAAAATCTGTTTTAAAAGCACACAGTACGACAATTCTTTAATATCTAAACTACAAAATTCCTTAGTTCCGCCAACTTAGAGTGGACAGACAGTAATTAGGTAGTTATTACATAATAAAATAAAAATAAGGTCGTCATTTAAATTATGAATGCAAGAGGATATTTGTGTTTACACAATACAATACGTGAAAAAAATCTGAAATTAATTACACACAGGTAAGAAAAATTTAAAAAATCACTTACATCAGTCTGATTACAACACATCTTCATTTGGCATCCTTCGCATTGACAAGGCACTAAACATAGCGGCGCCTTTTCAGACTCCAAACTTTCAATACTTTCAGCACTCGTGAAAAATTCAGGCTGAATCGTCACCTGCGTGATTCCATTTTCAATGAAAAATTCATTTACGTCGTTCATGATTCTATGATATACTTTTGGGTTTTGGAAAATAATATGTACAGTGGAAATTATCTTGGAGGCTGTTAGTTGCCACACGTGAAAATCGTGGACGTTGAGAATTTCGGGGAAATGATTTAAAAGCTCTTGTTTGAGGTATTCTATGTCGATGGTGTCTGGGATTGTTTGCAATAGTATAAAACAGCTTTCCTTCACTAAAAATACAATATTACGTAGTAATTATGTGTTAATTTGTATATCAAAACTTACTGTAAGGATAGCTTAAAATACTAAGACTCGCCACTGATATTAGAGCTATTATAGGGTCTATATATTTTGCGTATTCATTTTTATTTGCAATATACACCAATACAGCGCAAATCATCACCAAAACGCAGCCTAAAAATAATCAAAATGATACAAAGGTAACTCATAATAATAAAAAACCTACTAGCCACGTCTCTTATCATTTCTTTTACGCCCTGTCTTTCTCTAGGGTTTAAACTCGAAGGTCGGACATTTTTGGTCCTTGATAGCCTCCTTGCGCCACTCCTTACATCGCCTACCACCACTTTGTTCAATACAACGTCACCGCTTGCTGTGACGTACAAAAAGCTGCCTTGATGGAAAGTAAATCCACCGATTAAAAGATACGAAAGGCCGTTTATTACGAGTCCGCAGCAACCTAAAAAATTGTAAAAATGTTAGAACTTTTCTAAATGGACACTTAAGGCATACAAATCTTGTTTTAAGGGGTCTTTCGCGGAAAAGAACTGTTTAAAAAAGTCTGCTTAGCTTAGCTTATTGCTGTTCACTTTGGAGAAAAAAGCTTTTACTAGTAAAAAAGAATATTTTGAATTTTTTTTTTAAATTAATGTTTAAAATTAAAATTTAAAATGTTGGCAAAATATCAAGATAAATAATGTTCATACTAATAATGTTTTATTTTTTATTAAAGAATTATCTTTGTGTGTTAAAGCCGTATTACAGCCGGCAATTCTTCTTGCAGCAATTTTTCTTGCAGCAATTTTTCTTGCCATCTAGTTTTCAAGGCCGTCTTGCATGTTGTTTTACAGCCGGCAATGGCAAGAAAACTTGCTGTTTATTACCGTGCTACCGTGCTATATACTTTTTCTATGGTGCTACCAACCGAAGAAAAATATACGATTTTGTAAACACTAAGTTTATTTGTTATTTAGTGGAGATATTTAAAAATTAATGAGTGAAATGGATACTACAACTTTAAACACAATGCCAAAATGTTTTTTATATGTTAGGTAGCAAAAACCAAACAAAATGTTAACGACTTAAGGGGGCATTCCCCAAAGTCAAAAAATCTTATCTTAAGGGATCTTAATACCTATACACAAAATCGGTATGGGATGGTGCATCTCATCCTGATGACTTATATGCACCAAAGTCTGTATAGCTTCGATAAACGTGGAGAAACACACTGACGCGAGAAAAACGCAGCAAAACAACATGGATAGCACGTCAATTCTGGCCCAACCAAAAGTGTTTTTCAACTTGTTTTGTTTTGCTTTCGAGGCTTTCGATTGGCTCGTATCCTGACAACCGTTGGGGTTTTTCGACGTCAGTTCTTCCCCTATATTACTGGCAACGCTGTCGGATTTATTTGCGCTGTTGCCGTTCAGGGTGGTGGAATGAGAACCGCGCTACAAGAAAAAAAAGTTTTGAATTTTTGATGTAATAACAAAAAATAAATTTCAATAAAAATACATCAAATTTTGTGTTTTTAGGTCAAGAAAGTGTTTTGACGTTTTTTATTTTTTTAGAGACAACAATAATAAATTATTATAAATAGTAGGTTAATAAATGCTTAAGAGTCCCACTTTTTAATGTGAAGATTATTATAATAATGTATACGACGTTCGATTACCTATTAGATAACTTGTCATTAAAAATGTTTGTGTGTTGTAAGAATCAGCATGATGTTTATAATTTCTAAATACCTACCTATAAAAAGAAATTAATAAAAAACATTGAAAAACGCTAAAATAGGCATGATAATATTAAAAAGAGTAGGTATTTTGTAATAATTATTTTTATACCTTTGGTAAAATTTTAATTATTTGTAAATAAAAGCAAAACGTCATACATTGTCAATTTTTAAATATATCTATAGGCACCGAAAACCATATTTTTTCGGGTATCTCAGTGTTTTATGTGTGAAAGAGAATTTAGGTTAAATATTTCACATGAAACCAAATTGTTATGCAGAAGTTTCAAGATAAGATTATTGTTTTTTTTGAGTTACAAAACATTTATTTTGCACTCGACACAACAGTTAAATATAAAGATATACTTGTTAAAATACACACACAAAAGACTATTTTTGTAATGCCATTCAATCCAACTTTACTTTCATTAAATTCTATTAAGGGAAACAACAGATATGCTTGCTTCTCGCTACTGTTAAGGTTATTTGGTTGTTTATAATTATAATAAACAAGACTGTTTCCACAAAAATACCAGTGCAACAAACAGAAACCTTAATTTATTTATTTAAGTTAACTTAAAAAACTGCAAGTGAAGTATGTGAGCGGTTGCTCCCCTTAAGTGACGTTGTATCAAAATCAACTCGACTATTAATAACAACAAATTTACAGCATCCTGCCTTTAAAAAACACCAGACAACTTTTATTCCCATAAAGCCTTACCTTTATTGATATGAGGCATCCCGTTAAGGCGAATATATTGCAAAGCATCTGGTAGGAGTCCATTAATAAAGTGAGGCTGTGCGTTATATGGCTGACCACCAGTTCAACGATGAAAAATAAAATCGTAATGGTGAGGATTACATACAGCTGCACCGGCTGAAGCTGCCGAAACCATTCCTTCACCGACATATTAATAAACTAAAAGAAAAATTTGTAAACCTAATTTTAATCAAGTAAATAAAAAACCTCAAAACAAATTAGTACCTATATATTTAATAGCTGTATTAAATTAATTTGGCAACTAGCAAATTGTTCTAAAATTACACAGAGATTACATAAACAATTAGGTAATTTTATTTTGTAAAAAAATTGTCAATTTTTTTTAAATTGGACGGATATACGAATTAAATCAAACAACATGATTAAATCAATTACCTACTTAAATTGTTTAAGATATAATGAAAAATTGTTCAAATTAAATAAATTGTTCTCAATTTTGTACATACATATGTATATTTTAATAAATTTAAAAAAATTACTTTTATAAAATACCACGAACAAAAAAGTGAAATCTTTTAAATGGCATGTAAATACATAATTAAAGAAAACTCAGTGAGCATTGAGAATAATTTATTCTTTTCTATTATTTTTTTATAAGCAATTCCTATAAACCTAAAGACAAATTTGCTAAAATACCTACTTTCATAAGTCATATGACTTTAAACTTTTCTTGCTTAATTCTGTAGAAAGAAAACCAAAAAAAAATACACTCACCTTCAATAATAGATTAGTTATAACTGTTTCTTCTAAAATATAAATTAAAACTAAACCAGATAAGACTTAACAATACTTTAAGAAGAGCTTTAGATAAGAAATTACTTTAATTTGTCGAGTGTAATCAAATAGTGATAAAAATAAAATTTTAATAATTTCGTTACAGAATTTTATTACTAGATTAATAAAATCCATGCTTCCGTTTTAAAACAATTTTATAATTTTAATTGCCGTGACTTATATCCTATGTAGGTATTCATACTTTGTAATATTTACAAGGTTTTTTTGGTAATGTATCAAAATAATTGGTAATATTTGGTTACAACATAAAATACAATTTAGCTATGCATTTTTCTAAACCTATTTTATTATTTTATTTTATATTCTTATTTTTACAAAGTACCTTGTAATATTTAAATCCAAATAAAAAGTTAGCTCAATAAGTAAATATAATTTAATAGTAGGATTGCATTCACAAAACAATTACACCTATTAGGATAAACCATCATCTGTTAATTAAATTTATTAATATAGAATATAATGTTATTTTATTTACTAAATTGTCTCTTCTTGTATCAATAAGTTCATTGTACCAAACTGTAGGCCACTGATATAGGTACATAATTAATTAAAAAATGATAAGTTTATCAATAATTATATAGCTTATTTTATAACAATAGCGTAATAAAATTTTCAAAATGGTACCAATAAAACTGTCAATTAACTTAACGAAAACAAAATCTAAAAAAGGAGCTAATTTTGTTGGTAAGTAATTGTGCCATAAAAACAAAAAAAAGAAATGCACCATGGTTTACATGTTTTATTTGCTTCACAAGTTTGTTATGTATCGAACTACTACTACTGTTTAGAGTATTTTTTCTAGTAATTTCCTATAATTCTACTCGCATAATAACCTAAATCCTAAAATAATTACTCACTTTTAAGTTTGTTTACTTTTTTTCCATCAAAAATCAGGAAATCATAGCCAGTCTCACTTGAACGCATTCGCTGATGCAATTATTGAAACATTTCACTTATAAAACAATAATTACGTAAATTTGTCCGATTTTGAGGAAATTTCAAAGAGGTAATGGGATATAAACAAATCGCACGTGTTTGGGACTCGAAACTACGAACAAACGAAAGTGTACCGTTGCTATGCGGACCGCGTACTGGCCAATTGAAACGCTGCAAGGTGATTTTTGAACAATCCCCCCCTACTCTGTTGTTATTTGATTTGTTTCAAAACCAGACATGTCCACATTACAGGCCCGTGAAATACTTAAAAACATCCTAAAAAATATATTTTCTAATTAAATTTCACTTGAAATGCTGAAAAATAAAATAAATATATTTTTAAATTTGATAAAACCCCTCCACATTGGGTCAAATTTTAAGGATTCGTAAAGAACTGTTCTATTTTATCCTTTCTATAAAATTCCAAACTAAATTTGTTATTGCAATTTCAATGTTTTTCTCCTTTTTTGTAAAAAAAAGTAACAGTTTCAGCCAATAACATTTTTATTTGTTTTTAAAATTAAACATTATAATTTGCAGTATTTTTAAAAAAAAATTGACATAAAATTAAATGATATGTCAAGAAATAGTATTTATATTTATAAATATTTTAATGATGTTTGCGTCTTGTAGATAAGAAGTTGTTGTAATTTATTAATAAAGGCGCTCGAATAATATAAACATTTTCAATGATAAATAATAATTTGGAATGGGAAGAATGCTACTTTAATGTTAAAAAATATTTAAAACGTTTTATAGGTATAAAAATAAAAAAAACGTCTTTAGAAGAATACATTTTGGTACCTATAGGTATACAATCAATTAAAAAAAATTAGGACAAAATTTACCATTGCATACATCTTTTTGAGCACATAAGAAAAGTTTAACCTCAACTTTGCGGGTGGAAAGGTGAAAACTTTTTTTTTTGTTTTTTATTTAAATTTTGTGAACAAATCTGTAGGTGTTTTTAATTGAAAACGTTGTTTATGATAGACACAAAAACACACAAAAACAATATTAGTATTTGGGGTTAAGCTTTTAATTAACATGGTCAATGTTTTCCGAAAAAAGCTTTTCGTCATGTTTTTAAATCATAAAGTGGGTACCTGAGATTAATAGATTATACTTATAAGTATAATATACTATAGTAGTAAATTTGTTTTGAAATGTTTGTTATTTTGTTGAAGTTATAAATTATTTATCAAACTTAAAATTTAATTTAATTACAATACCTTAATGTACCCCCAAGTTAAAAATTATATTCAATATTTAAATAAGATGAGTTATTTAAATTTTTGCATTACTCCCGGCGCATTCTCCATTTTTGCAAATAATCTGCAGTATCATAAAAAATATAAAATGTAGGTAGGTAGGTATATAAAAAAATATAAATGGTTTTAATAAAAAAATTCAACGTTTTTTAAAACACCAACTTAAAAAATTAAAAACAAAATTTTTAGAAAAATAAATTGAAAAATCAATATAAAATAGAATAAAAATATTGTCACATTTAATTTTAGCAAATCCCATTACCTAATGATTATTATGTATTTCAAATCAAAATTATTTAAAAAACTTTTCACGTTCATGTACCTGACAAATAAGGAAAAAAAATATCGATTTGAAATTTTAAAAGCGTTATAACGCTAATATATTAATAACACTGTTATGTAGGGAGGTGAAAATATCACAGCTAAACGCTCGGACACGTAAACTTAATTTTTGGTCGTAGATTACAAATCCGTGCTTGGTTTAGCTGTATTGGGTCAAAACCAATGATATTGGAAACACCCTGTATAAATTTAAAAAAATTCAATTTGGCTGGACCCACACATCAGTTTCAAATTAAAAATTTGAAGTAAATTGATCAAAAGGTCCCTGAGGTTTCTTAGATAATTTAGGAAATTCAAAATGTTTTTTTGTTGATTTTTTTTATTGAGCATAATTGAGGATATTAAATTAAACAAAATAAAAAGCATGGGAATGTTGGCACAGGAGGTGAAATATATTATTTTAAAAATTATAATATATCAGTATACAGTGTGTGTCCGGATCGGATTGCCAATAGAAAGAAACTTTTTTAGACCTGATACAGCTAAACCGAGCACAGATTTGGAATCTATGACCAAAAATTATGTTTACGTGTCCGAGCGTTTAGCTGTGATATTTCAAGAGTTGAAAATTTACCTACAGTGTAATTAATTGTTAGATATAACCGACGGTGGTCTAGTGGTTAGTGCTGCTGACTACAAGCCGGAGGTCGTGGGTTCGAATCCCACCAGGGTTATAGCTGTTTATTTGTGTTGTCCTATTGTGTAATAGTCCTTCGGAGGGGACTTTAAGCACGCGGTCCGTTCCTACTCCTAACCCGCACAAGCCATTCAGTTGGCTTATGGGACTTTTTTAAGAAGTAAGGGTGGAACTAAAAGACCACTTTTAACCTAAAAATTTAACACCAATAAATTTTGAACAATATCAGATTACGTGGTAACCATAGATACCGTCAACTCGCCCGTCACAGGTTTCTTTATGCAAAATAATATTTAAAATGTTAGAAATTGTTAAATATCTCTGAAATTATTAACTTTAGGTATAGGCAATAGTAAAATCAATCAAAGGGTTTTTAATTTACTATTTGATTAAGTAAAAACATACCGGGTGTTACTTTTAAAATAAAAAGATATTAAACTTTTAAGTTAGCCTAAATTGCACAGTGCAAGTGGCGGCTAATGGATTTTGGGTATACAAATATCTGTTATTAGACATGGGACCCACACCAAATTTATAATAGTTTATAATGACATTAAGTAAACAAGTTCGGCGCAAACAGAATTTAAATTAAAGTTTGCGAAAAAAAGAGTAAAAAAATATTTAAAATGGTACCTATATAACCTGTAATATTTGGATTTTTTAAATAAAATTTTAAATTTGTCGATAAATTATAGTAGATAATAAATTGCACCACTTTAATTTGAATTATCTCAAATAGGGGGGCCTGGAGGCGTGTGAGGCAACAGGAAAAATAACTTTTTTTCGCAAACTTCAATTTAAATTCTGTTTGCGCCGAACTTGTTTATTTAATGTCATTATAAACTAATAGTAGGTAAATTTGTTTTGAAATGTTTGTTATTTTGTTGAAGTTATAAATTATTTATCAAACTTAAAATTTAATTTAATTACCATACCTTAATGTACCCCCAAGTTAAAAATTATATTCAATATTTAAATAAGATGAGTTATTTAAATTTTTGCATTACTCCCGGCGCATTCGCCACTTTTGCAAATAATCTGCAGTATAATAAAAATATAAAATGTAGGTAGGTACCTATATAAAAAATATAAATGGTTTTAATAAAAAACTTGTTTATTTAATGTCATTATAAACTCATATAAATTGGGTGTGGGTCCCATATGTCTAATAACTGAGATATTGGTATACATAAAATCCACCGTTTTCTCAGGTAGGTAATTTGTTGAAAAATGTTAAAGAATTGGCATGGAAACTTTTAAATAATATTTTAAAAAACCTCTAATGGACCAAGAATGTGAAACACCCTGTATATAGAATATTAATAAAAAACAAACCCATAAAAAATGTCCAAAGCCATGTTTCATATTTAAATAATAATTACAAGGACCTGATATTTACACATAAATTACGAGACCATTTTGGACAAAAATAAATTAAAACATACAAAATAAATGTCTAAATTATTTAAATTTAATAATTGAATCATCAAGAAATTTTCCTAAACGATCAGATGACAATATGGTAAACCACATTAATATTGGTTTATTGGTGTAAAAAAACAAACAAAAATTTTGAATTTTAATGCCATAAAATTTATTAAAAACATAAATCAAGTAAGCATCCAGGATGGAATACCGTAGGCAAACACGATTCGCGTAAGAGTAATCTGGGTTGCCTAATAAGCAAATTAAAGGAGTACTGTTTTCAAATAAACTTGTAATATGGGTGATTCAGGGGTAAAATTAAAAGTTTTATTCAATTTTAAATTTATTAAAGAGCAATAGGAAGTTACAGGTGATGGCATGAAAACGATCTAGGTTATTTATTCCATCAACTAAATCGATATTTTCATTTTTTGGGGGCGGATTGAGTGGGTAAGGGGAAGGGACTGTACACAAAAATACTAGTCAGTTGCTAAGAAACGAAAAAAAAACAAAAAAATCATAATTTTTCGAGAGAACACATACACTTTTTCACTTGTTTTAGTTTTGCTTGCAGTCTTTTTATATTCATGTACATATACAGTGTGATACAAAAAAATTAGTTTTCAGTACATTTTGTTTGGAATGAACGTATTTTGATATGTCAATAATATTGAGGATTTTTTTTTCATTACACAAAAATTATAGGCCCCCTTTTTATTTTTGACATGTCAAAATTTAGGACACATTTTAAATGCACTTAATAAATTAGTTAAAACAGAAATAAAATACATTTAAAAATAGTCCCGGGTTTTTTAATAAATGTAATACAACACATAAAAAGATTTTAAAAAAGAATTTTAATGGCAAAATCACTAAAATTAGTAAAAACTACAGTTTCAATATCACATTTTTTATTAGGTATGTTTTTTCACTATTTTTTACGCGCCATTTAAGTTGTCTTTATACACTCTTCATAAAATAACTTTTATGTGTTGTATTAGACAATTTATGAAAATATACAAAATATTTTAATTAATTTATTGCAGTTTTATTCAATTATATGAAAGTTAATTTTATAATTAATAATACAAAAACTTTATCAAATAATTTAAAAAAATCTTGTATAAAACATAAATTGTCACTTTTTATAAAAAGACACTAATAAATAATCATTTATAAAAAGAAATGCTTCAACATTAGATATGCATCTGATTCCATATAGGTAATTAAATGTAATTAATAAAATCGAGGTTTTTAAAAAGGCTGATTTTTCCAAAAACTTGTTTTTATATGTATTTGGCACTGTACTCAAATTTTAGATGCATATTTCATGCTATTGACTCCGGTGAGTTACACAAATGTACACAGACAGGTTTGCCAAAATCAAATCGCTAAATATCCCTGTTATTATGTATATCACGTTTTTTCTATGAAATTCTATTGCAGTACAGTGTAAGCTAATATCGCTAATATTCGCTAAATTTTATATAAAAATATATTAAAATATTTGTGTTGTTACATTATATAGTTGGTGCAAAAGCTACTTAAGTATTTTAGGCGTTAATTGACTTCTTAACGGTTTTTTATGTCAAATAAAACAATTTTTAGATTGTCAAAATCTGTAATACTTTATTTATTATTATTATTCGGATAAATAAAAATTTGATTTTAGCAACAATTATAAAACAATTAAATCCAGAGCCAATATTAAGATATAACTATAATGTATGGAATAGTGTCCAAAATAAGGGCAATCAAATAGAGATTTGTCAATTATTAATAAAAAAACATGCAATAAAATATTTCTATGAATGGTTTATCAGTCTTAAGCTTGTTTAAAAAAAAAATAATAAATATCGTTCATTCTTGGAGCAGAATTATAATTTTAGGAACCAACTTTTGGTTTCAATTAAAGTCTAGTTGACGCCCAATTTTGGAACACCATGTACATGCGTGTGTGTGCCAAAAAATAATCCACATCGCAAAATAGGACGAAAATAGAAAAAATCTTTAAAAAAATTGTAGGTAATAAATATGTTGCAGTCTTTTTATAAATTATTTTTTTCATGCGGGTTTAAAACAATAAATATCAATAATATTTTTTGAACCTTCAAAGTTTTTTCCAGATTTTCTCCCTATTTCAGAGCATGGTTTAACTTTTTGGCGTTAACTGTTAACTTGATATTTAGGAAATAAAATTTCGCTTTTTCAAAGTCGTCACAGTCTTGATTCGGTTTTTTTAAATATAAGATAGATAATCATGTTTGAATGAACATTTTGTGTGTGAATGTGTAACTTATTTTACTGGGAGAAGCAAAAAAAGTGCCAAAGGCTCAAGATCACTTTGTGGCTTATACCTAGGTACTTAATTTTAAATCGTGTTAAATTGTCTATAAAAAAGATCCAAAACGATTTTTTGTTCGATTTGTTTTTTTCATATATTTAACGTATTGTGCTGCGGCAGGTTTTTTAAACAACAAATAAATCTGACTAAAACTGTTTTATTTTAATTTCGTATATTATTTCTTTGAAACGTTTTTAAATAATATTAAACCATTGTCACTTTTTGCTTCCCAGTGTTATCTATATGTAAGTGTAAGAAACATTGATATAACGATTCGACACTTTTTTTGTTGAATTGTTAAGACTATTTACATGATAACTCGGAAAAATCACATCATTATTTTAGTTTTTTTATTGAGTTTCAAAATTGGAGGATACTGAACATTTATTTAACTTGATATATTTCCTAATATACTAAGTTGATTTGTTTGTTTTTTTAGTATTATTTAGTACTAGTTTGTTTTCTTGTTTAAAATGTATATACAAGGTGTACCAAAAAAATATACAGAGAAAGCAAAGGTTAATGATATTATTTAAGTATAATACTAAAAAAAATAAAAATGATCCCAGTGTATTAAGAGATGTACAAAAATGGTAAATTTCAATATAAACCTCTAATTTTGTAACGCAGCGTACTTCGAGGGGGGTTGTATCACTTTTGTTGAGCACGCGCACTTTAGTATCTCACCTGCAATTGTTCTATCTTTATTATTATTATTATTTTCAACTCAGTGTATGACTACGGGGCTCTGTTGCACGCACACCCCCACCATCGGACTGGCGTCGTCTCCCCTCGAGTCCCCCGAGGAGGAGGCGGCGGCGGCGTTGGCCGCCCCCTTGGGCGGCTGCTGCGTCGCCACGTTGTTCACGTAGGGCACGTAGTTGCCGCCGGGGGTCGCCACCAACGCCGCCGCCCCTTGCGGGAGAAAGCGCGAGGGGGGCGGCTGCTGGGGGCGGGTCGCGTGCGGGTGGCGCGTCGAGGGGGAGGGGTCGCATTCCATGGCGAAGGCGCCCGGCGTCCCCAGCACGCCGGTCTGCTGCGGCTGGTAGGGGTCGCGGGAGGGCCGCCCTATCAAGTTTAACCCTGAGGATAAAACATAAAACATCAGTTTTTGAATTTTTGCCTCTTCAAGAAGATTTTTTTCACAGACAAAAATATTAAAAGAATTGTTGCCTTTTGATGAGAGCAGTTTGTACGTTTTTAAATATGAAAAAGAATACAATGTAAAAATGAAAAACGTCCTCATTTTTTTGATATTTTGCAACATTTTTGTTGAGGTAGTATCTGCATTTGAAGAGTTTAAAAATAAATAACAGTAGGACATCGTCACCCTAATTTAACAAGGTTGTATGTTAAAAAAACGAAAAATTTGAGTTTATGCTTCTACAAGGTTTTATGTAATCCACCCTTGACATACAACTTGAAAATAACTCTATACAGGGTGAGTTTTAAGTTGACTCGTTCCTTTTAACAGTGTGTAGAAATCAGCTTGACAAATAAATATTTTAAGTAACTTTTTTATCAAAACTCAAAAATAAAAAAGTTATATCCCATCAAAGTTTAATTAAATTTTAAGCCGGTCCTGGCTATTGTTAACAAACAACATAACCATAAAAATAAAAATAACAAAATAAACAATGCAAAATATCATCTATGACAACAAACATAACCATTTAAACCAAAATGACATTTTGCAATAAAAAATGTCATTATTTACTTAAGTTGCAGCATTTGCATTTTGACGACACTCTCCATAAATTAGTAACATTTCCACTAATTCATTATTCAAAAAACTGACATTTTTTATTGCTAAATGTCATTTTGATTTAAATGGTTATGTTTGTTGTCATAGATGACATTTTGCATTGTTTATTTTGTTATTTTTATTTTTATGGTTATGTTTTTTGTCAAGAATAGCCAGGACCGGCTCAAAATTTAATTAAACTTGGAAGGCCTATAACTCTCTTATTTTTGAGTTTTGATAAAAAAGTTACTTAAAATATTTATTTGTTTATCTGATTTCTACACGTTGTAAAAAGGAACGCGTCAACTTAAAACTCACCCTGTATATACATATGTATATATAGAATATACATTCTATAGAATAATTTTTAAGTGGTATATATGTGAAGCGTAGGCCACGTATAATTCTGTAGAAACATAGACTTAAATTTTTCGTTTTTTTAACATAAAACCTTGTTATATTAGGGTGACGACATGACAGCAACAGTGCAGTGTAAAAAATTATTGTCATTTTAAATTTTGCGCTGCAAAGTTAAGAAACACTAAAGTATGACATTTTTAAACCTTAATTTTGCCATTATAACAACAAATTAACAATTTATATTGTTACTTATTTACATTTTATCTTATTTTTAGTATTTAATAATTAAAATATGAGGCGGGACCAAAATTAACTTATTAACTTATACCTACTTATAACACATGCAAAAATATTAAGAATTTACATTTTACTTTAAAATCTCTAATAATTTAGAGAGAATTTTCGCTGAAATCAGAAGTTCGGCCATTTCAAGCGCGCGAAACGCACGAATTACAAAACTGTTTTTATAAAAAAAATTATAGATTATTTATTATATGTATGTATAATATTTTGGCATCAAAATTGTCAAAAATATTCTTCTTTTATTAGGTTATACATTAAATAAAAAAAAAACGCAAGAAATATTTTATGAAAGTAGATATAATTTTAATAATTGAAAGGGGTGGATGGGACAAAAAAAAGATTTATCTAGTCCCGTCCACCCCTGTCAATTATTGAAATTATCTCTACTTTTATAAAATATGTCTTGCGATTTTTTTTATTTAATGTATAGCCTAATAATAGAAGAATATATTTGACAATTTTGATGCAAAAATAATATATAAGATAAAAAAAAATTTGCGATTTACTAGAAAATGGCATTTTCATTAAAAAATAATTATTCTGAAATGACGAATTTAGACAATTTGAAGTAAAAAAAAATGTAGCAATGTCAAAATCTTGACCTCAATTTTTTTGCTGCCTTTCTTAGAAAAAACAAAAAAAAGAATTGAGTGAATTCACTTAATTTTTTATATATTTTTTTGTATGTAGTAAACATTTAAGTACAGGGTGATCCCCTATAATGTCGCCCCCCTTTAACTTTTTTATTTTAAGTGCCCCAAAAAATTGTGGTTATGTAGGTACTAAAAAATACTTTTTTTCTACGTATAAAAAAAATTGATTTATATACAGGGAAAAACAAAAAGTTTTTTTTTAATGGATCACCCTATATATGAATTTATTTTTCGATTCCTTGTAAAATTCTGAGCATAATTCATATAACAAACGATATACCTAAATTCAACCGTTCCCGAAATATTCGCATTCGAAATGTTATCATTAACTGTTAGAAATCAAGAAGCCTCAGTATACCAAAATTTTTATTGAAAATAAATTACTATAGTGACAGTATGTCAATATGTCTTGTTAAATAAGTAAAAATGGCGTACTCAGACAGAAAAAGACAAACCATTTCAACTTATTATCTTAAAAATAATTTAAATATTTGAGAAACGGTTGAATTTACATATATGGTGTGTTATATGAAATATGCTTAGAATTTTACAAGGTATCAAAAAATAAATACATATAGGGTGATCCATTGAAAAAAAATAAACTTTTTGTTTTTCCCTGTATACTGAACAATTTTCCAGTTTTCTTTATAAGTAGAAAAAAGGTATTTTTTAGTACCTACATAACCACATTTTTAATTTTTTTAAGGGATCACCCTGTACAATTTAAAAAAAAATTGCAACCGTCGAAAAATGATGCCCAAGTTATCGCATTTTCAAGAAAAAATTTCCTACGGGTAAACAAAAGAAATTAATGCAAAAAGAAAAAATACGGGTCTCATCGATTTCGGTAGAGAAACTGTACAAAAAGAGAGATGAAGAGGGATTTTTTGTGATTTCATAATTTTATTTTATTTTAATATCAACTTTTTAGTTTTTAAAACAGTTTTCTCATTTTATATTACAATACAAATGTTGGTGCAAACCCAAAAAGTAACCATCCTTCTAATATTTTTAATTTTTTTTATAACTACAACATGTTGTGCCTTTATATTACAGTGTATATTTCAGGAAATGATTGGGTATGCAGGATAGGGCCCATGCATATTTAATACAAAAAAATACAAGAATAACTTCCTATAACTTCCTAATAAGCATATAAAGCAAACTTTTGCAATTTAAAAAAACATCAATTCTTGTATTCTTTTAGTAAAATTAGTTAGTAAGAAGTAAGTTAGGTACCTGTATGTTAAAAGCAGTTAATGTTTTGAACTGCGATACTATGTTAGTCATCGTTGTATCCCTGATAGGTCTAAAAAAAAGTTACCAGCTTAAATTTATCTTTAAATTAAATAAATAAATATGTATGAATTCGACACATTTTGAAATTCCTCGGCAATTTTTACATGGGTTCTCTGACTCAAAATAAAAATTCAATTTTAATTTAAGCACGGTTTATCAATTGTTTTTGAGATATGATTTTTTAAATTTTCATGATTATTTTGTCAATATATCATCGATCATAACTTTGGTTCCAATTGAGCGATTCCGACGAAAGACCAATAATTTTTTGTATCTTGAAACAAGCTATTTGAAATAAATATTTTTGATGCTGTGGCATTTCGGTGCACTATGATTTTTTCTTCGAAAACTAAAAATCTATTTTCTACAATGTTTGTAATTTTTTTTTTAATTTTTATTTTTTTTTTCGTTTTTATTCTTTAAGCAAATAAAAGTTTTTTTATGTATATTAGATCGTGGCTATCGAAAAATTAATAATTTTTTAATTAAATTTTAATAATTGTGTTTTTTCCACTTGCGGACATTTTGTAATATTAAAAATATTTTTTTTTATTTAGCCCTTTTAACTATTAAAATTGTTTAAAAAATTATAGAGTAGTGCCTATGAATAATAAAATGATTGATTCATTGATTTTCAATCTTAAAATAATTATTAATATTAATCATTTTTTAAACAATTTTAACAGTTAAAAGGGCTAAATTTAAAAAGATTATAAAAAAAAATCATTTTTGATATTACAAAATGTCAGAAAGTGGAAAAAATCTAAATTATTAAAATTTAAAATTCCGAATAAATTATTATTTTTTTCATAGCCACGATATAAAAAACTTGTATTTGCTTAAAGAATAAAAACAAAAACAAAATGAAAAAAATACAGTGTAGAAAATGGATTTTTAGTTTTCAAAGAAAATAATCATAGTGCGCCGATATGCCACAGCATCAAAAATATTTATTTCAAATAGCTTGTTTCAAGATAAGAAAAATGATTGGTCGTTCGTCGGAATCGCTCAATTGGAAGCAAAGTTATGATCGATTATATATTGGCAAAATCCTTATAATCATGAAAATTAAATTTTTATTTTGAGTCAGGGTACCCATGGAAAAATTGCCGAGGAATTTCTAAAATGCCAAGGGTTTTTTTCATGTCGAATTCACGTGAAATATCAAGGATACTTTTTAATTTTTTTTTAAATGTTTGCAGAAATTGACATAATAGAAGTTTAAAATAACTCAAAAACAAAACTTGGTTTCAGGTTAATCCCCAAAGGTAGTATTAAAAGTATTAAAAGACGAAATATCGGATAGTAAAGCTTAATTTTCATGTATCCGTTTGTCCGTTATACGTTTGTACGTTTTTCAATAAAATCGTCCGATAAGAAATGTTCTAATTTTCATGCATCCGTTTTTATATGACGTTTAACGGATTGATTTGGCGACAAATAAAAATTAAGGGTCAGTATATTCACTTTACTAAATTTACCTAATGCTTAATTGTCAAAGTTACAATTATGTCAACAATTGTAACTTTAACAGTTAGCTGTCTAATAAATTTAAAGGTAGGTATTTAAAATGTATAGTTTTAAAAAAGCAGGTCCTTTTAGTTCTGGTTTTAATATTTTATTGTTTGTCTTTTCATTTTTTCTGTTATTATTATTAAATAAAAACATAAAAGTAGAACATTATTCACATAACGAGCGTTATATTTCCGTTTTACAATCTTATTAAAAGAATATTAAAAGATTTGAAAATAAAGTATCTTAAAATAACGTTAGGCGTCAAAAACAGATTAGTTAATATTATTTTAAATTTCTCCGTCAGACTTACGAAGTTAAAACTTAACGGACGGAAAAAATGTCATAATTTTTGAATTATAATTGGACCAATAAGAGCGCCCCCGGATGAACGGACTAACGGACAAACGGATACATGAAAATTAAGCTTTATACGTTTGTACGTTTTTCAATGAAATCGTCCGATAAGAAATGTTCTAATTTTCATGCATCCGTTTTTATATGACGTTTAACGGATTGATTTGGCGACAAATAAAAATTAAGGGTCAGTATATTCACTTTACTAAATTTACCTAATGCTTAATTGTCAAAGTTACAATTATGTCAACAATTGTAACTTTAACAGTTAGCTGACTAATAAATTTAAAGGTAGGTAAATATACCATATAAAAAGAATATACTAGCCTTAATTTACATTAAAATGTATAGTTTTAAAAAAGCAGGTTCTTTTAGTTCTGGTTTTAATATTTTATTGTTTGTCTTTTCTTTTTTTCTGTTATTATTATTAAATAAAAACATAAAAGTAGAACATTATTCACATAACGAACGTTATATTTCCGTTTTACAATCTTATTAAAAGAATATTAAAAGATTTGAAAATAAAGTATCTTAAAATAACGTTAGGCGTCAAAAACAGATGGGTAGTGACAGATTAGTTAATATTATTTTAAATTTCTCCGTCAGACGTACGAATATAGATGACCGAAGTTAAAACTTGACGGATGGAAAAAATGTCATAATTTTTGAATTTAGGGGCCTAGAAGTAAAAGGGTTTAAGTGCATTTTTGTTAGTTCTGAGATAAATGGCTTTAAAGTTAACTTGAATTTTAAAATTCTAGAAAAAAGTTATAAAGGATTATAAAGAAAAAGGAATTTTTTAATTTCGCTTTTTTGTTAATTTTTTTTACAAAAATGTACTTGAATCGTCATGCATGTAAGACAAAATTTAGTGGTAAAATGATTTAAGTGCAATTACTGTACTAGAACAAAACTTTATTTTTTAAAATTTGGGTAAGTTTTATAACAAAAATAATAATAATAAGAATCTAACAAAACGTTTTCTTCATCTAAATTAGCTGGTCTTGGTTGGGGTTGATCTAAATTGGATTTTTTTGGCTCAATGCTATGGTCTGTTTTAAAATACTTGTTAAGGCTTTAGCAGCATAGATAATAGCCTATGTTTAGCAGTAAAAGGTGCACTTAAATCGTTTTACCAAAGATATATTTTAAAATATTTTGACAGGTTTTTAAAGACGATAAGAAATGGCGCCAGAGAATATAAAATGTACTCACATAATTTTACCACTAAGTTAGAATATTCTTTCTCTACGACTACTTAAGAATAGTAACATTCTAGTGTAATTTTTGATCATAGAAAGGATGTTTTTCTGCAATACTGTGCGAGAATATTCCCACTCTTGTTTAAGAATGGTCACAAGTAACGACATCTCCTGGCTGTTTACTAAACGTAAAAAATTTAAAAAAATTGAAATATTACTGTATTATATATTAATTAAAAAATAATAGCAGTTGTATAATTAAGGTTTAGGCACAAAAAATTAGTTATATTTATTGTTTTTCAAATATACAAATCAAAATTATAATAAATTTGATATTAAAATGATAAACCAGTTACCTACTATACCGGCTTTGAAGTTTTGCCCCTTTCAAAAAGTTAAAAAAAAGACCTTTAAAATGTAGAAAAAGAGTAGATGTTGACATATGTAGGTTACTTGTAAAATTAGTTTTGTATTTGTTACAATGTTATTTTTTTTTATTAGTTAGTGTAAATAACTATTTTTATCTATTTTGGTTTCATAATGACTTCATTATAACACCGCTTTTGGTTCTTTAATGAGCTACTTTATTCCACCCAAAATTTTGATTTTATAGGTTGGCTACTGGTAAAATACAATTTTGAATACCTATAGGTTATAATATTTTTATGATTTGTTTTCTAGTACTTACGAGACTTTTCGTGCAATAAATTTTGTTAAACACCAAAGAAAATCCTTTTTTCTTCTTTAACAGCCGCTTATTGTAAATACTTATTGTAAATTAACAACGTCATAGCGAAAGAATGTGATAATGTTTGAAAGGTTAATGACCTTTCAAACTTCAAACTGAGATACCAACTATGTAAAGTAAAATTCGACCAAATTAAATATAAGGTATAAAATTAATTTGTTTTATGAAATGTTTGCAAAATAGATAAAATAGCATAAAGAACTCATGTCATAAGACCTTTTGTCGCACTTGTCCATTATAAAACTCGCTCCTTCGTCGCTCGTTTTATAAATTGCCCGCGTGCGACAAAATGACGTCTTATGACATTAGTTCTTTAATATACTATTAAATGTAATAAAGATTTAGGCATACCATTTGTTTAAATTTATTATAATTTACATTATAAAATTGTGACGGCACAAAATGGTTTGATAATACAAAATGTCAAAAATTGCTTGGTTTCTTTTCTGTTTAAAATTATAAGCGTTACTATTCTTACGTAGTCGTAGAGAAAATATTGTCTGAAACACGTTTGGAATAGCATATTCCACTCTCGTAAAACCGTCACACTCGCCTTCGGCTCGTGTGTCAAATTTTTCCTCGAGCGGAATATGCTGTATTCCAAACTTGTTACAGAATGTACTATTAGGTGTGATATTCTGCACTTGACCATTTATTTAAAAAAGTGCACTTGAACCGTTTTACTTCCAAGCCCCTCAATTATAATTGGACCAATAAAAGCGCTCCCGGATGAACGGACAAACGGATACAAGAAAATTAAGCTTAATGCGGTCTAAACGGAATAAGCGGAAAAAAGTGTTTGTACTCACCATGTTGACTATTATTATGATTGGCGAGCGAAATATCGATGGAGGCGACCGCGGGGCTGCTGCTGTTGCTGTTCGCCTGCGTGTTCGTGGCCTCGTCCGTGGTCCTCTTGAAGAAGGTGTGCTGCAGCGCGTAGTACGGCGTGATGCGCGTCTTGGGGTCGTAGTCGAGCATCCGCAGGATCAAATCCTTGAACTTTAGGTACTCGGACATGCTGTGGCCCGCCTCGCCGGCGCGCCGCCCGCCCGGCCCGCCCGTCTCCACGCCCAGGATCTCGTGCAGCCGCCGCGAACCCGGGATCTTGTACTTTTTGCCGTCTTTCGTCTTTTTCAGCGAGTACCTAAATAGGAGGAAGAACAATATTTACAAAATGTAGGTATATTTTTAAGCAAAAACCTTTAAGTCGAATAGTCTTTGCCGTTTTTCGATCAGACGCACCAATAATAAGTTATTAATAAAATAAAGTAGCCAATCACAGGCGTGTTCTAGCAGAATGATTAGAGAACTATAATGTGCAGCTTAATATTACAAATTCTATATAAAATCGTATTGTAAAATTACCTTAATTAAATGGTTGATATGAGTACATTAGATGCACAACTTTGTATTTGCAGGATACTTAAGTGATTTTAAGAAAAACACGAAAAACCGCTCATAAGATCATTTTTGAAAAAAAAATTGCAAAAATTGTATAGACGTGCTTTTGCATGATTTCTTATTCACAAAAGTAAAAAAAAATCCTTTAAAATTAAGTAGTTTAGTAAATAATTGAAATCAAAAGATTTAAAAACATAGTTTTGCATCTTACTAGTTTAAAGACCAAGTTTTACAAGTGAAAAGTGCAAATACCGAAAAATAACAATTAATCAGGTGATTGTTATGTCGTCACCTAATGCGTATACTAACGACGTGATTGGTCTATACACCGTATACAGCAAATACCGAGTTTTGCATCCGACAGGAAGAAACAAATACCCAGTTTTGCATCTGCGTTAAGTTTATAAATGTATTTTATTCTACAAATATTAACTTATGCGTCTGGTTTACTTAGGGATGCTGTGGGTAGTGCAGTTATGTACATATATATTAGGGTGGAGCGAATTTTTTTTTCCTTAGCCTGGGGGTGGAATTTGTAGCCTATAAAAAAACAAAATTTTTGAAAAAAAAAATTTTTAACCCAACGTCTTAAGGTGGCCCACTGATTTTTTAAATTAGGTAAATTTAAGTTAAAATTCTTTTGAATAAAAAAAATTTTTTTTGGCTTGTAATATTCAAATTTATTTAAAAATAAACAAATTTGATCGTGTTCAACTCGAAATTCGCTCTATTGCCTCAGAAAAGCATGTTACTATTTTGGAATTTTTTTAAAAACAACAATAATGACCACAAAATTTTTCATAAGTTCATAACTGTTAATTAGCAAGAAAGAGGACACTCCGCAGTTTCCGGAACACTTTTGAATTTTTTTTTTTTATTAAAAAGAATTTTAACTTAAATTTAATATAAAAAATCAGTGGGCCACCTCAAGACGCCGAGTAAAAATTTTTCTTTTTTTTTTTAAAATTTTCTTTTTTTATAGGCTACAAATTCAACCCCCAGGCTAAGGAAAAAAAAAATTTCGCTCCACCCTAATAAATATGATAAAATATATATTTTTTAAAATTTGCAAAAACCGAGTTTCGCATCTAATGTACTCATATGGTCAGTCAGTGTTTTAGTTTTTAGGTTAGTTTTAACTTGATACATTCTTTTTTTTAGGGAAAATTGGTGGCCCTAATACAGATTAATAATCGTTTTAAACGTTCCCTATTGAAAATGCCATATAGAACCCATATTGAATCCGATAAGGAAACGTATCTGGTTCTATATGGTTTTATAGGTCCTATATGGAAAGTCCTGGTTAACATTACGGATTCTATATGGTTGAATATGGATTTCCATTTTAAAAATTTTCATATTCAACCATATAGGGAAACCTATCTGGAAATACATATAGAACAGAAACCAGATAAATCCATATACAACCATATACATGTCTTTATAAAGACATGTATATGGTTGTATATGGATTTATCTGGTTTCTGTTCTATATGTATTTCCAGATAGGTTTCCCTATCTGGTTCTATAGTGTTTTATAGTGTTTTTATCTGGTTCTATAATGTAATCTTCTATCTGGTTCAATAGTGAAATGCCTGTTTCAAATACCTATATTGAACCAGATAGAAACCATATAGAATCCAGATACGTGTTTTTTATATGGTTCTATATGGCATTTTCAATAGGGTTGTGTTTCTTACAGAGGCGCTTGTAAGCCTAAAAGTGCTAAGAACAACCGTTTTACTTATCTTTTGGTAAAAATAAACCTTATTCTATCAGGGCTGTCATTAAACTGTCAAATTTCAATTTTAAAGTTAATTTACCATAATTCACAAATTTAAATTTGATAGTTTGATGACAGCCCCGATAGAATAAGGTTTAAAATGGTTGTTCTTAGCACTTAAAGGCCTCATTTGAGGCTTACAAGTGCCTCTGTAAGAAATACAACGTTTAAAACGATTTTTAATCTGTATTTATAAACATAAAAATGCGCGAAACAAGATAAAACAGGGTTTGTTGTGTGGATTGTGATTATTACATATTAATTCAAATATTTCTATAATATTAATAAAATAATTATTTTAACTTATTTAAAAAAAGTAAAGCAAAGTATGTCATCATAAACCTTGTATTAAGTTATTTATTAAGCCGTCAAAAAAATAACAAAAAGAAAAGATAGGTCTATTTGTCCCACACAAAAAAATTAATCCTGAACCTAAAAAACCAAAACACTGACAGTGGTGCGTCTGATCAAAAAAACGGCAAAGAGTATTCGACTTAGAATCCCATCCTCTATCCACCCCTTTTCTGCTGTCCTTGACTTTTGAGACACCCTGTATATCACCGATATATATCATGATATTTATCAAGATATATATCGATATTTATAAGCAATGATATATATCAATGATATTTATAAAACTTACAATTAAATATTTAACAACTTTTTTTCAAAGCTGATCTATTATAACATTTTAAAAAAGTATATAATTTTCTTAATAAATGGCGCTACTACTGCCTTCAATTAAGAGTCTTTATTTCCATTTTATTTTTCGAATTTAATAAATATTTGTAGATTTTATTAAACACAAAATTTACAGTTAATAATTTATAATTTAAAATTTGTTTAATTCGTTCGTTTAATCCTGCGCATTGTATAAAAGACGACCGTATTGTCACAATTGCGAAATCGTCGTTTTATTGTGTTAGTTTTATATTCTTAAGCCTGATTTATAGATTGCCTTCCTTCCTTTCTCCCGTAAAAGATGAAGAATACGAAAATCGTGGTGCCATTTATAGATTCCCGTACGGGCCAAATTCTTAAAAATTACTCCTAAGAACTTTCATAGGATTCTCCCTTTTATACTTAAAAGAGACTTAAAGCAGTCCTATGACTATCTTGCGGATAATTAGGTTTTATCAATATCTAGAAAAAAGGGTTTTAAAGCTTTCCTGTATTACCTAATAAAACCTAAATTGTTACTTGGGAATTTAATCTAAAAATCGAATAATTTCATAAGAGAATAATATTTAAATTTAAAATATCATTTACATTGAAAGGCTGGAATGAACTAAGATGGCGGTAAGTGGGTGGTGCACAAAGTGAACCAAATCGAATTTTTCTTACCTTCTGTCGCCTGGTAACTTCTCGAAGAACTTCCTCGTTTTGTTGGCCGTGTCGAGCAGATGTTTCGGCGGCATTCCCAGCACCTCGACGATTTTGTTCATCTGGTCCACTTCGTTGGCGCCACTGAACAAAGGTTCGCCCGTGTGCATCTCCACCAGTATGCAACCCAGCGACCACATGTCGATCGCCAAATCGTAGGGGATTCCCAGAAGGACCTCCGGCGACCGGTAGAATCGCGACTGAATGTACTGGTATATCTGTCGAACAAAAATTTTATGATTATAAATTTTAAAATACTTTAGTTGAAAGCCTATTTTAAAACCTATTTTACCAATTTGTTATTTTATCTTTACCTTGTATGTTCAATTATTGTTAATACTTTGTGTACTTGTATTGTATCACTATACAGCTATTTATATTTCTTTGTAATGACGTGTTCGTTGCCCAAGAGGCTTTTTTGAATAAAGATTATTATTATTATTATTATTATTATTATTAATAGTTTTTTATTTCTATATTCCTCAAGACCTGCAGAGTTTCTTGTACTTTTTGCAGATTAAAAAAAATCGAATATTTTTTTTCCGAAACTGAAAAATTGATTCTTAGGCACCACACCAAATTTGAGCTCTTATTATTAATATTAATAGGAACATCCTCCTCCACAGTTTTCATTTTTATTTTAGTCCCTTCATACATACATGGTGTTATGTAATTAATGTAAAAAGATACAGAAAAAATATTCATTAGAAGTTTTTTATATTTTTTGTGATACGCCACTGGTTACACACTTGTGTTCTGCAAGATACATACACCTTAAGATAGGATGGTGCGCATGTTGGGCGGGGCTTAACTACGTCACTTGATGAGTGTTTAAATCTTTAACGTGCTTTTTAATTATCTGCTGCTAAAATTCTTCTTTTTGCGATGCTTTTGGATGTTAACTTGCTCTATTTTTTGTTTTTGTGTTCGGTAAGGTTCGAATTACTTTACAGTGTTTAAATTATTGTTATTGCGTTGTGTTAACCTGTTTTGTTTGTTTATTATTGTTTTTGTGTTGCGTTAACTTGTTTTGTTTGTGTTTTAGTTTGTGTCGTACCATTTGCATTTATTAAAATGCAGTGTGGCATATTTGAATGCAATTCGGACAACCAGTCCAAGAAAAACCCTTTAAATAAAAACATTAAATTTAATCGATTCCCGAAAAACATTGATTTGTGCAAACAGTGGTTAAATGCCACAAAAAGAATAGAAAATATTAACGTTAAGACCGCTTCTGTTTCCTATAAACATTTTCTGGACAGTGACTATAAGTTTAATTTAAAACACCAACGCTTAAACTACAGCCCTAAATGTTATCAAGGACTGAAAGCATCTATTATCCATATTATAACACTTTCTTCAATATTTTAATAATAAAAACGCACTATGTCCAGATATTTCTCTATTTTCTTTGATAATATTATTATTATTCGTGTATTCTCACGGCAACTACTCATCAAGTGACGTCATGCGCGGGACGAACCAAAACTCGTACACGGGAGCATCCAGCCCTGTGTGTTCTGTGAGTACATAGTTACCAACCAACGCGTTGCCAGTTGTAAAAAATTGTTAATAAAAATTTTCTTGTAAAAAATAAATAAAAACTCAATAAATAAAGTTTTATACCCTTAAAGCTTTAATACCCTTCTGTATTTATTTACTCAT
Source organism: Brassicogethes aeneus (assembly GCA_921294245.1). NCBI lineage: Eukaryota > Metazoa > Arthropoda > Insecta > Coleoptera > Nitidulidae > Brassicogethes > Brassicogethes aeneus. The sequence continues at coordinate 6,591,683 of OV121138.1, forward strand.
CCAGCTATTAGCTTAAGCAATGATTAAAAAATTTAGCACCTATTTTAAAACCACAAAATTAATTTTTTTATCGGTTTTTTCTTTCTGCTTACTCAGATGAAATTAGGACAAGTTCACAGGTTAAACTTTAAACATTCAATTCGTGTAAATAAATCCAAAAGCACTTCCCTTAGTTAAGATATTTACAATTTGAGCACAACCTAAAATTTAAAAGAAATGCACTAGAATCTCTCATAAAAGTTGACAGATATTATTTGAATCTGGCAACTTTTTTTACAGAATCTGGTGTCTAAGAACTAATTTTTCAGTGTTGGAAGTAAAAAAAAATTTCGTTTTTTTTAATCACCCTAATCAAAGAGAATTATTTTTTTTTCAAAAAAATATTTTTTTAGAAACATTGTTTTTTCTTAATGGAGATTATAAGAGAAAAGAGTAAACTTGAAGCAGAAAAGTTTTGAAATTTTTAAAAAAAATCGTTATTTATAATAGAGGTTTTTAAATAAAAACACAAAATAAAAACTTGCTTCTAAAATAAACATACTTGATAAAATTAAAACAAAAACAAAACTAAAATAGATTTTATCAACTCCTACATTGACGAGCTGTGACTTTATGGCGTTTTAGTCACGGGCTGAAGTTAGTAATAGTGGCTTTTGGGCATTTTAGTCACGGGCTGAAGTTAGCTTTACTATAACAAATAAAATTGGATTTAAATTCTTCTTTGTGGTCGTCGTAGATAAAGTATAGTATGCAAATCGTTTTATAAACTTATCTAGACACTCGTTTTTATTAAACACTCGCTTGCAAGCTTCGCTCGTGCTTAATAAAACTCGTAACTAAAATGGCGTTTATAAAACTTGATACATAATATACTATTATTTATAAGAAAAAAAAATAGGCAGCATTAAAATCTGACATGTCAAGTAGGTACCCAAATTTTTTTTTACACTCACGTGCTAAATAATCGGCCCACACAAATTTTCGATGAATTTCAATCGCAAATAACTTTTTTATTTGATGTCGGATTTAAACGAATATTAAAGAATATTGTAGATAAATTAATGGACAATCGCTCACATTTTAAAAAAATACTAAAAAATAGACGTACGTTTATAATATACAGGTTTAAACAAAAAGATGTTTTTTTACCATAAGTTTAAGACACTCTATAGAGTGGCAAAACCGTATATTGTTTTAAATTAAGTTTTATTTATCAAGTCACATCTAGTCTTAACAGTTTTGTTTTTGGTTCACCTCGATATATTAATTTTTGTTGAAAATATGGATTTTTTTAAAAAACATTGCAATTTCCATTATTTTTACTGTATGAAGAACTAAGGTTGCTGTGGTCCATCCATAGGCTATGGAGAATGACAATGACAGTTTTGTTGAATCATCCCATACTTGGACATGTCATATACAGCTTTCAAAAGCTATCAAATTGTTTTTTGTAAATTAATGTGTTAATTTTGAGGTGTCTTCTTACTTTTAAAAATGACTCCGACTGATATTGCCCTTTGTACTTTACTTCTTATGACGTTTAAAACACTTGCCACGTAATACTGTGACCGTCCATCCTGGATTAAATTAATAGCTCTGGCAACATCAGTCGGAGACATATCCATTTTATAAAGTAAGAAGACACCTCAAAATTTAAACATTAATTTGCAAAAAACAATTTGATAGCTTTTAAAAGCCTTGTATAACATGTCCAAGTATGGGATGATTCAACAAAACTGTCACTGTCATTCTCCATAGCCTATGGATGGACCATAGCAACCTTAGTTCTTCATACAGAAAAATATTGGAAGTTGCAATGTTTTTTAAAAAAATCCATATTTTCCACAAAAATAAATATATCGAGGTGAACCAAAAACAAAACTGTTAAGAATAGATGTGACTTGATAAATAAAACTTAATTTAGAACAATATACGGTTTTGCCACTCTACAGAGTGTCTTAAACTTATGGTAAAAAAACATCTTTTTGTTTAAACCTGTATATTATAAACGTACGTCTATTTTTTAGTATTTTTTTAAAATGTGAGCGATTGTCCATTAATTTATCTACAATATTCTTTAATATTCGTTTAAATCCGACATCAAATAAAAAAGTTATTTGCGATTGAAATTCATCGAAAATTTGTGTGGGCCGATTATTTTGCACGTGAGTGTATAATTCGAAAAACAAAAAAAAACGCCGTTTTAATTATTGTGAAAGATTTTTTTATAATTTTTCAGAAAAAACTTTTTTTCAAATTTGTAAAAAGCGTTTTTTTATATCGCTACACCGTAGTACTCACCCTTTGTCCTAGCTGACAGGAGCTGCCGAAATCCACGATTTTGATGGCGGAGCGTTTCGGGTTGCATAGCAGGATGTTTTCCGGCTTGAGATCGCAATGTATTATGTTGAGTTCGGGCGTGGAGAGGAACAAGAGCGCGGTGCACAGCTGCTGCGCGAACTTTCGCGTCAGGTTGAGGGAGACGCCGCGAAAGTTGGTGTTGCGCAGCAGATCGTACAAGTTGTAGGAAAGCAGTTCGAACACGAGGCACAGGTGGTTGCGCCACATAAAGTGTCGTTTCAGTTTTACTAAAAAACAAATAGGTATATGATTTTCTTTGGTTTTAAGGCAAAATAAAGTAGGTACATAATCTCTAAAATAGGTACAACTGTTTTAATAGACTGTGGGCCGTAGGCAGAAACGTTGATTTATTTATATCAACTGATTTACGCATATCCACTGATTTAAGTTTAAACCAATTTGGCAACATAGCAAATTTTAAATGCCAGTAAAGATTTGTACATATACTTAAATATGTGTTTATTACATTATAAGAGTAATACAATTTCATTTGTAACTGACTAAACCTTATTATTGACAAAAACTTGGTTTGAAGAGGATTGCGGCAATATAAAACATACACAATTGGGTTATGTTCGCAGTTTGCAATGTGCTCTGGTATAAGTAAATTTGCATTAGAAGGTATAAAAAACGAAAATTACTGCTTAAAGCCTCTGAAACCAAAGAAATTTTGTTGAAGTTGGTGGAAATTTTGTTCAAGTGTTCGTTCTTGTAAAATATTAATTAATTATATTATAATTATAATAATTGTATTATAGTTATAGGAATACTAGACCTATTTCTAAAAGGCAATGCTATTTTACCTATTCTTTTACAGGTAGGAACCAATAACACCTTTTTAGACATTTAGGCAAATGTTTTGAAAAATAAATGCAATGATGCCGAAGACATCGTGAGGTAAAAAAGACATTTAAAATTTGTGACAAGAATATAAAAAAATCAAAAAATAAACTCTAGAGAATAACATATGTTAGTTAATGCTTGATATACATAAATTATGGCTTCAGAATAAATTTTTTAATCAACTCAAAAATTCCAGAAAAATTGTGCTAAAAATGGGTGGGAGGTGAAGTCTCGAAACTTTTTGTAGCATGCATATAGTTTACCCTTGCCTGCCCCCCTGAACAAAATCCTGGCTACACCCTTGCTGGAAATGGGGCAAGAATCCCTGCTTTTCTAAAAGGTTAAATTAAACCCAATGAAAAACATTATGCATGCCTTATACACTTTGTTTTTTAAATAATTTATATTGAAAAATATGGGTACACAAATTTTAAAAACTTACTTTTATAAAGCAAATTTTAAAATTTAATTGTTGGAGTTCTACATAGTCCAGATTTTTTTACCCTGTGTATTTTAATTTTAAAATAAAAATATTGTTTCAGAGCATATTTTTAATTATTTGTCAAATAAATATTACAAATGATAAAAACAATTTGAAAATAGTTTCATACACTGTGCCTGTTTTTGCTTTAGAGCAAATACAATTGATTTTACCTACAGGGTGTATTTTTTATTTTCTTATAAAATGCCTTTTTGTATTACTGGCAAAAACTGTTAATAATATTATAATATGTATATTCAATTTAAAATACCTATGTTTTTGTCCCCGAATTTTATTTTCTTTTATGTTTAATAGAGCCGACGTATATTTCTGAGCCGAAAAATAAATAGAGTGTAAATTTCCTCAGAAAAAAAGCCCCCTCTACCTACTGTTTCTATTTGAAGAGCAAGCACATAATTTAAAAATTTAAAAGAAAAAATAAGTTGAACATGGTATAAAATTTAAAGCTCTTTAAAAGTATTTAGAAAATAAGACAAATAATTTTTAAACACCATTTTGGTTTTATTTTATAATCCTTATTATTTATTAAATAGTAATTTTTTTAAATTATGTAGGTATTATATTAAAAAGTAAACATTTACTTATGGAAGGTATGTATGTTTTTAATAATAAAAAAATAATCAATAAAAATTCAATGTTAGGGGTAATTATTTTACAATGAAACCAAAGAAAGTTATAAATCAATTGATTTCAAGCAGACAAAAAACAGCAAAGATATTTGATATAATTAACATGGTAGTAATTTTATCTTTAAAAAAATGTCATTTTTTAATTATATCTTTGTAATAGGTATATTTACCTTCTGAATTTATTTTTTCATAAATACAAACAAAAATACTGTCTATTTTTACCCATATTTTAAATTAGTCGATAACGACTAATATAAATTATATCAATTGATTTACATTTCAGATGATTTTATTAGCCAAAAAACAAATCTAGTAAACCATGTCTTAGGGAAATTATTTTCTCGATTTTTATGTAAGAATGTCATATTCTCGCACGCAAAATCGTTGAAGAATGAAGCTCATTCTTAAACGATTTTTGGTAACATTTAGTTTTTAAGTATTGGTACCCCCAAAATGTCAAACTGATTAATAACCTCAAATTCATTACTTTTATTGAAAATGAAGCCTTTATTATTGTTTTGTAATATAAAGTTTGCTCCAACAATGCATTTTAATGCAAAATTTTAAGTTTAATGTGTAAAAGTGCAGTTCAGGTTGTACTTGTGCAGGATAACAAATATTGTCATTTTGTGTTGCCAACTGACATTTTGCGAGAAAAATCCCCTAACTAACAACGACCACAAAACAATTAAAAAAACCTAAATAAAAGTTAAAATCGAGAAAATAGTATAAATCACACGTTGCAGAAGGCTATTCTCGCACTCATTCGTTCGTCCACTCGCTCCTTCGTCGCTCGAGGTCAAATTTCGAATTCGTGCGAGAATATGTGGCCTTCTGCAACTTGTACTTTAATATACTATTATATGGTTAAAATCAAATGTCACAAATGTCAAATAAATCTTGAAGAAATTTTAATTGTTTTATATCTAATTTAAAATGTCAATGCATAGAAATTGACTTTTTTAGGGAAAATAAAAACGTTGAAAGATAATTACCCAATTTATTTTATAAATCAACAGCTTTTAAAGAAAAATACTACGTTGCCATGTCGTGCAAAAACCTATATCCACTGAAATGCTAAATCAGTTGATATAAATAAATCAACGTTTCTGCATACGGCCCATACTAAGTCTATTAAAAGAGTTTTACCTTATCAAAGGGGAAGAAGATCACCAATAAAATAGTGTAAAATCGAGAAAATAGTATAAATCACACGTTGCAGAAGGCTATTCTCGCACTCATTCGTTCGTCCACTCGCTCCTTCGTCGCTCGAGGCCAAATTTCGAATTCGTGCGAGAATATGTGGCCTTCTGCAACTTGTACTTTAATATACTATTATATGGTTAAAATCAAATGTCACAAATGTCAAATAAATCTTGAAGAAATTTTAATTGTTTTATATCTAATTTAAAATGTCAATGCATAGAAATTGACTTTTTTAGGGAAAATAAAAACGTTGAAAGATAATTACCCAATTTATTTTATAAATCAACAGCTTTTAAAGAAAAATACTACGTTGCCATGTCGTGCAAAAACCTATATCCACTGAAATGCTAAATCAGTTGATATAAATAAATCAACGTTTCTGCATACGGCCCATACTAAGTCTATTAAAAGAGTTTTACCTTATCAAAGGGGAAGAAGATCACCAATAAAATAGTGTATAGTTACCTATATAATACTTGTTTTCCGTATCAGCCCTATTCATCATCTCCAGCAGCTTGACTTCGATCTGCGCCTGATTGAGGAAGGGTTTTTTGTTCTTGATAATTTTGATGGCCACGTAACACTGCTCGACGTGGTCGTAGGCCTTCACCACCTGCCCGAACGAGCCTTTGCCTATGAGCGAGTCGATCTCGTAGCGATCGAGGAACTTTTCACCATTTTTTATTATGTAGTCGTGGTTGTCGTCGTCGAAACCGTCATTGTAGATTTTGCGTTCTTTTTTCGTCGTCGAGTCCTCGCTCTGCGACTGCGCGGCCCGCCGTTTCTTTTTCGCATAGTACACCTGAGCAACAAACAGCATTTTTTCACTATTTTTTTTTTAAAATTGTACAAACAAAATCTCAAGATCATGATCTTGCTTGCAAGCAATTATGTGTGACACGCCGTTTTAGCATTTATTAGATACCTAATACCTAGTTTGAACATTAAAGTTTTAATGATGTTTTAACAGAAATTTACAATGTTAAATTTAAATGACTCTTTACAAATTTAAACCGATAATTTTGTAAAATAAAATATTAAAACTACAGTTTTTAAAAACCAAACTTAAACTTTTACATTCGCATTTTATATTTAAAATATTGATTCTCAATTGTTTTGAGTTTAAAAAAATTTAACTTTTTAAACTATTTTGGTAAAAAATTTATTATATGTCTCAACACCATTTTTAAATACTAAAAAATTTAACTTTACCATTTTAATCTAAATAATTTTATAAAATATTTATTTAATATTTAAAAATTCTGCAAAATAAACTCGAAAATAAATTAAACTTGAGAAATAATTTTTATTAAAAAATGATGGTTAGAAATTGATTGGAAATAATATTGTTTAATGCAAAAGTGAACTGTTGTTTGTCCCAAAAAATTTTAAAGTGTGGTTATGTAGGTTCTAAAAAATACTTTTTTTACGTATAAAGAAAAATGGAAAATTGATCAATATACAGGGAAAACCAAAAAGTATATTTTTTACAATGGATCACCCTATATATAAGTTTATTTTTCGATTCCTTGTAAAATTCTGAGCATAATTCATAAAACAAACCATATACCTAAACTCAACCGTTTCTGAAATATTCGCATTCGAAATGTTATCATTAAATGTTAGAAATCAAGAAGCCTCAGTATACCTACCAAAATTTTTATTTAAAAAAAATTACTATAGTCACATTATGTCAATATGTCTTGTTAAATAAGTAAAATGGGGTACTCAGACAGAGAAACACAAACTATTTCAAATTATTATCTTAAAAATAATTTAAATATTTCAGAAACGGTTAAATTTAGGTATATGGTATGTTATATGAAATATGCTTAGAATTTTACAAGGAATCGAAAAATTAATACATATATAGGGTGATCCATTGAAAAAAAATAAACTTTTTGTTTTTCCCGGTATACTGATCAATTTTCCAATTTTCTTTATACGTAGAAAATAGTTATTTATGTCATTAGGTTAAGAAGTAAGGCTTTTTGTTCTAAGCTCAAGGTTTGAGACGCGTAGCGGAGGCCTACAATTGAGCGAAGCACAAAAAGGCACTTCTTGGTCGAATGGCATACAACATTTTATCTTCAAAGCACTTTATATAGGTTAATTTAATTCAAAAACAAAGCGGCCTAACCTCACTTTTTTAGAATCTCATTTATTTATTAGCTAAAGATTACATTAAATGTACAATAATTAGTATTGCTTTTAGAAGCATTAATAGTTTGACAATACCAACATGATTTAAGTAGAAATGGATTTTTGCTATTACATTGAATTCAATTAATTGTTTAATAAATAGGTACCTAGGTATCTAATTTAAATTTGTTTGGATTTTTATTTAAAAAATAGGTAGTTTGTAGCTGTGTTTAACATTTAATTTCACTGAAAACTTAAAGCAAATTAAAACTTAAAGATAATTTAAATCGTAGAAAAAGAATCGTGCATTTTCTTGGTTGCCTAACCTCACTTTTTGTTTTATGATTCATATTTAATTTTACAATAATTTAATGAAAAATATTAAACATTAACAGTAAAACAAACAAATTAGTGCTTATTATAAATAAATTAAAGCAGTTTAGTACGTTAATTTCTTAGAAAAGGATTAACTTGTCAAAACAATACCCCTAGCGAGAAAAAATCGAACTAATTACTTGCCTCATAAAAATTTTTATCGGCCTAGGCCATAACAAGGTAGTTCTTTATCGAATGTTGACAACAATAAAGTTTAAATTATAGACCGCGTGGAGATAAAAAGTATTTTTAGTACCTACATAACCACAATTTTAAATTTTTTAGGACACTTAAAATAAAAAAGTTAAAGGGGGGCGACATTATAGGGGATCACCCTGTACATGATAATTGAAAATATTTTAAATTTATAAATGTAAACCTAAAATTTTTTGTTAGGAAAATTTTAAAGCAATAGAATTTTAAATTAAAAAACTGTTTGATAAATGTTAAAACGGCGTGCCATAGTTATGACACAAGAACTTTCAGATTTTGAGCAATGTTGCCGGATGTAAAATTTGCTTACCTCGTTGATGTGCTTGTAGGTCTTGATGAGGTCGACAGACAACTTCCTTAAGGGTGCAGCCTGCGGGTCCCGAAAAGTTGTCGGTATCCTTGCCTGCATGGCCTGGATGTCGGTGGTGGGGGGCGCCGACAAGGTGCCGACGCCCAGCGTCTCGTCGCCGCCCGCCACCAGCCGTCCGTAGAGGGGCACGTGGCGGCGGCCGGCCGACGGCTCGACGCCCACCCCCGAAACCGCCATCGGCACTGAAAACAATTCAAATTATTTGGAAATTTTCTACATTTTTAGATTAGTTTTAGTTTTACTATAAATAATAATAAATAAATAAATCTTTATTTGCCCAACAGAAATTCCAATTACAGGAGAAAAATACATAATAAATATATATATATATTAAATATACAAATTCAAAGACAAAAAAAAACTCTTATAAGTAATCATATATAACTTAATCTAAAATGATCTGTACAACATTTAAGCAGTGGCGTAGCTAGCCTCGAGGGGGCCCCGTATCAAAAATCTGGTAGGGGCCCTTATACGGGAAAAGCTGCTGGCAAAAAAAAATTTTGGGTGTCACGCCCAAAGTCTATTTTGGGCAAACAAAAATTTACCAATTTTTTATAATTTAATAAATAATATACATAGCCTTTTATCTACAGGCAAATTTTAAAATTTTTTCTGGTTTTAAACATTTACCGTTCTTCAACATCTTTTAAAAGGTTTCTATTTTAAAATAAAGGCAAGTCATTTGAAATAATTGAATCGGTGAGATTAAGAACAGTACAAGTCCAAAAGTCAAAATATTTCAAAAAATCAGTTTTATAGTTCTAAATGCATTTTTGTTGGAATATTTTAACTATTTTATAAAATTTAATGTTCTTATTCTGTAAAATGGTTTATATCTTCTTACAAAAATGTATTTTGAACTTAAAAAATGACTTGTCAAAATTAAATTTTTGTGCTTGAACTGTTCTTATTCTCACCGATTCAATTGTACCGCTAATAATTATTTATAATTTGCTATTAATATAACCTATGATAATAACACGCAAAGCAGACTCAGTATGCGGCACAATACAATATGCGCAGACTGCGCCGCATGCGACAGACAACGCATAGCGGAAAGGTGCGGGCAGAAACAATTCGTATGAGTTCACCGCCTCGTTGGAACAGGAGGGTATTCAGGAAAATTATTTAATAAATCAAAGCATAAACAAATAAATAATAATATTATTTATTTATTTAATTTCATGCCTCAATAATAAGCCAATCGGGGGCCCCCCTAGCCGGGGGCCCCGTATCATTGATACGCTACGCCCCTGCATTTAAGTAATTCTTGGTATGAGCTAGTATTAATATCACATTTAGACGAAATCAGTTATTAGTTATTTGACATTACTACTACTGGCGACTTTGAATGTTTGTTTGTACGAGAAAAATTACAATAATGATATAATGATACATACTCGGATACATATTAGTATATTAAAGAACTAATGTCATAAGACGTCATTTTGTCGCACGCGGACAATTTATAAAACGAGCGACGAAGGAGCGAGTTTTATAATGGACAAGTGCGACAAAAGGTCTTATGACATGAGTTCTTTATGCTATTTTATCTATTTTGCAAACATTTCATAAAACAAATTAATTTTATACCTTATATTTAATTTGGTGGAATTTTACTTTACATAGTTGGTATCACATTTTGAAGTTTGAAAGGTCATTAACCTTTCAAACATTATCACATTCTTTCGCTATGGCGTCGTTAATTTACAATAAGTATTTACAATAAGCGGCTGTTAAAGAAAAAAAAGGATTTTCTTTGGTGTTAAACAAAATTTATTGCACGAAAAGTCTCGTAAGTACTAGAAAACAAATCATAAAAATATTATAACCTATTGAATACAAAATTGTATTTTACCAGTAGCCAACCTATAAAATCAAAATTTTGGGTGGAATAAAGTACCTCATTAAAGAACCAAAAGCGGTGTTATAATGAAGTCATTATGAAACCAAAATAGATAAAATATATTGCGGAATATTATTTATTGTTAAAATATTGTTAAAAACACTTAATCTATGATATTTTCTTTTATGTTTTTTAAAAGTGGGCCATTTTGAGCAATTTTTATAAAAAAATTGTTTGGAATGTTGGGTTATTACAGCTTATTAGCTTATACAGTGTTGTCAAGTTTTTCCACATACAATGCTAAAAATCTACTGGTCACATTTTTTTGTAAAAATGTTTATAAATATTAGATAATAATATTATATAATATTATATAAACTAACTATTAAGCTTAAATTTTAAAGAAGCCTGACACAGTGTTCTCTTAAATTTTGCGTTGATTAAAAATTATATTTTCTAATTTAAAAAACTTTACGTAACCCTAAAATTTTAATAAAAGCTTCTTAAAAACAATCTTAATTTCTGAAATTTTTCGTAACACCGGCAACATAGTCTGCCAATCTTCCTGTTTCCTGCCATTTTCATTCTAACTTGTTGCTATGTGACAACACTACCGAAGTGACAAATAATCATTGCATAATAAATACACCTAATATAGTCATTAAATAACATAATTTTTACAAGTTCATCAAAGGAACACAATTAATATATAACTATTTACTGCTGGTAAATTTCCTGCAGCAAGCAGGTAAATAATTCGCTGTTGCTACGTCTCATCGTTCGGGCAGCACATGGAAACGGTAAATGTTTTTATTTGGGTACAAAGTTCGTTTTCACACGCGTTCCATGAACAATATTTGCGAAAAATTATTTTTCTAAGAAAGGTTTTTAATAGGTATCTTAAGTAGGGTTGCCAGAAATCAGAATGCTGTAAATAGAAGAATTAACTAAAAAATATAGAAGTATAGAATATGTAAACAAAAATTATATTTATAAACATGTGTTTCTAGTTCTAGTTTTAAACATTCCTTATTCCACATGTTAGGTATTAGGGACGACCCTTTTTAGACGCAAGTGTGGAAACTTAGGGGGTGGGGGATCGATAGGGGCGGCAAGACTCCCACTTGTCTTTAGACGTCCCCCGCAAAGTGGTTTCATTGGAAAAAACGTTGAAATTGGATTTCAAAATGAGTAATCACGGATTTACGAAGTTGTTTGCAAATATTATGATTTTTTTATCAAAGAAAAAAAATTATACCTACCTATTTCAAAAATTTAAACAATACAAATTGTATTTATGCAATGACTTGAATATGTAGGTATAACAAATAGGTAACCAATATTAATTTGAAAGCTATACATAATATTTTATTCGGCCTTGTATTTAAAACTCCTTTGAAAAAGATGAAAATACATTGACGTCTATGTGAAAGTGTAAGAATGACTCATTAAGATTTTTCAGAATGAGTAAAACATCTCAATGCCAAATTAATACTAAAATACAAATTCTTTGTTAAATTATCCATGTGCAAAACTGCATGTTTTTGTTTGTCCTGATGTGCATCAAAAATTGAATTATTTTTCTTAAATGGCAATTTTTAAATAGGTATATTGGAATAAATAAATATTTTTAGTAGCTTTTAATTATAGAATATCATGTAGGTATCTAATTTTACAACGCCATTTTAGTCACGAATTTTAATTTGTTACTGGAGAAGTTTGCGAGCGATTGTTTAATAAAATGAGTGGCTAAAAATGTTTATAAACGAGTTACATACTATACTTTATCTACCTACGACAATTTCATTTGTTAAAAATTTGACATCTGACAACTTTCACCTGGATTTAACCTCACTTTTTCCCAATTTATAATAAAGCCAACTTCAGCCCGTGACTAAAACGCCACAAAGTCACAGCTCGTCAATAAAATTTAACTTTACCATAGAGTAGGAAGAAAAATTAATCAATAGTAAATTAAACAAAAAACTACAGCTACCTTAAAATGTAAACTGTAATGTAATTACTTGTTTGCAAAAATGCACATATTTTCTTCTTGGAATTATATTATATAGATAGTATAATCGACATACGAAAACAAATAAATTTGTTAATGTAAAAGTCGTTCGTGCAAATTACAACTGCGTAGTTGTTTTACCCGGAACGACGAATCGATATATTTGTTGGTAACCCATTTTATCACACGTTTGCAAAAAATCTTGAAACATCTTTAGCAAACAATATCATAGTAAAATTACAAACTAATAGTTTGAAACCAGTGTATTGCAATGTAATACGAAAAAAACATGTTTAGTAACATTATTATTAGTATTAGTAATGTCACATTACATTTTACCGTTCAGGCAGTAACAGAGCTGTTTGACTTTTTTTCATATCCCTTAAGATGCCTAAGATGACAATGATAATAAAGCCTAAATGTCGATTTACAGGGAACAAATAGAAAATTATTAAAGATATAAAATTCAGCAAAATAAAACTTTATCAAAACACCGTGTAGAGTACCTACAGTACAATTTCGACTAAATTCAAATGAAGTTGGCAACAATAAATTTGTTAGCATTTTTTTGTACCATAGTTACCATCAAGAAGAACCATCGGCATACCATGGATACCATTTAGTTCTTTCACCTTTACTCTCATTGAGTCGGTCCGCCAGACAACACGAGTCCTGACCGTGTTGCCAAATTTATGTTTATCTCAATTTCTTTATATTATATATTTACATAAGTTTCAACAAAAGCGATATGCCCAAAAAAAAAATCAGAAAAAAATCCGAGGGGTCAACCACCCAAAGGGAAAACGTCCAGGGATTCCCATGTATTCCCATTATATTTTATTGTACTCCTATGTATTTCCATTGTATTCCTATGGTATTCCCCTCTAAAATGTCCAGGGATTCCCAGGTGTGGGTGACCCCTCAAAAAAATCACTTTTTTCTACTCCCACCTTTAAAACGCCCTTTATCATACATGTTTCCATGACACTAAGTGACCTTTTAAATACACATTGACAAGTTGTGGCTTTACGGCGCTTTAGTCACGGGCTGAAGTTAGCAACAGGTTTTTAGTCACGGGCTGAAGTTAGTTTTAAGTTAGTTGACAAACGTCATACAATCGTTAAAATAAAGTGCCTTTCTTGTAAAATAATACTACTTAAATGTGAAAATTATTTTATTATCTCAATACAAAAATACAAAAATATTAAATAGTTTCTCAACGCCAATATTTGAAAAGTTTATATGAACATTGTACTGACCTTTTAATTTCGCCGGCAGTAAACTATAACTTAAATTCGGGCACGGACTCTATTGTAAAGTCCTCATAAAACATTTCCTTTACTTTCACTGTGAAAAACTGTCAATTTTCAAATACATTTATTTCCACTTATAACCTTTATAATTGTGTTAATAAAATGTAAAAATGTGACATTTGACAGCTTCCCCTGTTGTTTCATAGATGGCGCTCTATACAAATTTTTGATTTAAATCATTTTAAGATAATAAGTACCTATTTGTCGTAGAAAAAGTATAGTATGCACCTCGTTTATAAACTTTTCTATACACTCATAAATTTAAGAACTCGCTCGTGCCTAAATTAAATTCGTGTATAAAATGGCGTTTATCAAACTTGATACATAATACCTATACCTACTATTTTTAAATCCCTCATTTTTTAGATCTAGGAAGTAAACTAATAATGATAGGTCAAAAAATTAGGTAGCAAATTTATTTATTATTATTTTTAAATTATAATTTTTTAATTAACTTTTCCAAAATATAATACCTACTTAATGTTTTGAATATTATTTTCTTGTAATTTGGTACACTTCCTACACAAGGCAAATTTGAGGTTATGTTTTCTTAAAAATAAGACTTACTTAATGAGCGGAAAACTTTTAAACCACGAAGACTAGAGACAGACTGTCTCAGACAGTTTTACTTAATATACCTACCTGAAAAACGGTTATATTTGTTTAGGTACGACACCCGGTAGGTATATAATTTTCAAAAAAATTAAAATAAATTTTAACTTGCATAAATTGCCTTAATTTGTATGCTTAATTGAAAAAATGTTAATTAAACAATTATATCCGCTCAAAAAGCTCATTAAAAAAAATCCTAAGTAGGTAATAAAAAATAAGGTAGATACATGTTTAAAAATTAAAAACACCAGTTATAATTTTAGTGAGTTGCCATGTGATTTTTTATATGTATAATGTGTAATGAAGCAGTAGTAATTCACCACAGTTTTCTGTTACCTGCAAGAGGTAGTACATCCACCAGCCAACAGATGCCGTACCATGTACTAAAACAACTAATTTTGACAGCCCAATGGAGCAGAACGACATGATATGGTTTTTAGACGATTTCTTTGTGCAAGTTTTAGCTATAAAAGGCGGATTTGGACATTAATAAAAGCAGTCTATTGGTGGCTCAAATTCCGACTGGTCTTAATACTGGATGGAAGAACCGATACCGAGACTTGAATGCACAAGGACTATAGTTTCTAGTGATCTAAAACAGTAGGTTAACCTGGGGCTTTTATGCTGGGCTTTTATGCTTAGCTTATATGCTGTCTTTAACCTACTTGCTATCCTGCCACCCGTCCTGTAATTAATAATTGATCCACATTTAACATCCATGTGAACATAACCTTATTTATGTATTGTGCACTAAATATTTCTTCTTTATAGCCCCAGTTGCAAGTGAACCTGCCGGTCTGTGGAGGAAAACGGAGCCTGTACCTGCCTGTTGCCTTTTGGGGTATCAAGAACGAAATATTGACCTGTTTGCACACATAGCCTTGTATAATACCTGTCTACGATAGACTTTTATTTTATGTATATATCCTTTACGTATGATTTTGTATATATTGTATATATTTCTATGATAGAATAAACAAGTTTAAGTTATTTTGGCATTTAAATTAAACCACAAAACCTGAACTGATTCTCAAACCCTATTTCTCCACTGTAAAGTTACTCGAGGTAGGTATTCTCTCTGTCGAAGAACTAGAGAGACCCTATAGTGCGTATTTAAGGCCATTACCAGCCTAGGTACGACACAAATGTATATGTTGTTTTGTTGCAAACAAAACAGTAGCGGCGCAACCAGGGAGCACAAAAACTTAGGTTCAATTTTATTTGATTTAAAGGGTCAATAATTTGTTCTAAATACATTGAATAGCTATATTGAAATTTAAATTAAATACCCAATAATTTTAAGTAAATATTATACATACTGGATGTCCCAAACTGATTTAGCCAAACCGTTTGAGATATTTTATTGGAAAAACCCAGTTTATACTAATGGACTTCCTACCTATATAACCATTTTACAATATTTAAAATCACGAGCATTTTTTAAATAAAAAATACTGTGGTTAACGTAATAAATTAAAAACTACTACTTTTTCAGATAAAAAAAATCCTTATCGTTCAAAAGTAGGTTGTCCAAATTAATCCTAAAGTGTCTAATAAATTATAAAAAAAAAACTGGGCCAACAAACATAAACAAATATTATAATTTGTACAAAGATTGATATCAAATAAGGTGAACTAATTTTAGGACATAGCCTTTCACATAGGTCACATAGATATGTTTATTAGAGTTTTTCCTGGCTTTAGAAAATAAAGTAAAAAAAAATCTAGGAAATGTAGTCTCCTACTTATAAGTCGAATCTTTAGAATTAATATTTTAAGAGATAAATTAATGGTTTTATAATTAAATATCATTCATATTAATTCATTTTATTTGTAGGGTACCAAAAACAATAAAAATAAATTTCTCTGCAATTTTGATCTTTGTACGCGTTAATTGGTAACATAGACGTCTGCGAGTGCGGAGATGAAATAAAAGGGGCTAAAGAAAGCGCGGTAAAGAGGCGGGGGCGGAGGAATGATGATAATAATGGCGGCGGCGGCTAACGGGGAGCGGGCAGGTGAAACGAAAGAGCGAAAAATGACATCGCGAGAGGCGGCTGATTCTCGACGGCCAGACCAAACGGCCGCACTATGAACAAAATTATGTTTATTAAATGGATAACAATTTTGACATTGACAATATCTTAAAAAAATATATTAGGTAATTTTAAAGAATCTTGTAGGTAATAAAAAAATGTTAAGAACAAATAAAAATGCATTGTTTTTAAAATGTCTCTTAAACCCCGTTTTTATTTAATTTTCAAAATTAATCAAAATTTTCCAATTTTGTTATAAATCTTAAAAATGCACTAAAAACGCGTTAAAATCATGTCTCACACATGAATTTTTATGTATTAACAAAGTAATCATAAAAAACGTAAAATCCGTTAGTAGGCCATGTCATTTTGTTTTCCCTCATATCTCACTTGTTTTTCGTACAAAACACATCATGTGGGTACTCATTTTTCATCTTTTTTAATTTTCTACAACCCTAAAAAGGTGGGAACATTATTTTAATCCAATTTAACAGTATACTTATGTTAAAATCAATTTATCGCTTAAAAACCAACATCCACCCCCAGTGCGTCGTGGGCGGCGGTCGGAAGCGCGAGCGGAGGAAAGAGCCCCAGGGGCGGTAAAAGAGGGAGGGGGGGTGGCGGGCCGAAAGAGTATGGCCGTATTGATCAGGGGGACGGCAGCAGCAGCCGCCGCGCCGACTCTGCGAGTGGCGAAGTTGGCGGTGGTCGTCGCACACCGCCGCCTCAACAGCCGCCACCGCGACGTTGCCGCGTCTCGCGCAAGACACGACCCAAGTTTTTAAAAACGTCATTTTTTTGATTGACGATAACAAAAAGTAAAATATTGAAAAAATTACAATTTATTAAAATAGCAATGTAAATATAAATTTTTACATAATTGTTAATAATTTAAAAAGTACGATATGAAGGTATTTACCAGTGAAATATTTGAATAACTAATTAAAATGTTTAAAAAATATTTTTTACCACAAAAAACTGTTGTATTTGATTACCTAACTAGGTATATTTATACCTATATGTAGTTGTTAAGTAGTAAAAAATAAGAAGACAATTTGGCAACAATGTATGTCCTTGATTATAGGTACATTTTTTACAGAATATGTGGTTGCTTCAAAATTTCTTTTTTATAATAAAAAATTATAGGTAAATTAAAGTTTATTTAATTGAATTTATTAAATTCTTGGCAAACATTATTACCAAAATGTTGTCAAACTCACAAAAGTATTTTTTTCTACGACCACTATGTAAAAGTCACTTTTCATGATGGCATCGTTGCTTAGAAAATGAATCTTTTCATTGGCAAGGCAAAACACGAATGTAAAGTGACATTTCTGTGTGAAAAGTGACAGGTCTGTGTGAAAAGAACCGGAAAGCATCGTTTGACATTTAGCTGTCAAAAAAGTTTTTAGGTTATTTTGTTTTGTATTTAAAAATAATAAAAAATAAAAGGGTCGCAGAAAAAACATTGTGTTATACTTGTGAGAAAAGCTTTCTTCAAGCTCGTGTTAATGCACACTCGGCCTAACGGCCTCGTGGGCAACTTAAAAACTCGCATGAAAAAGTCGCTTTTCAACACTTGTAAAACAAATAACTATTGTTTAAATTTGACAACTTAAATATTCCACTGTAGGTATTTAAAATTGTCTTTAATCAATTTTTAACTGTAGATAACCGATAAAAATACATGTTTGCAAAAAACCGTTAATTTTAACAATTCCAAAAAAATTTCAATGTAGGTAGATACAATTTTTTATTTGGTTAGTAATTATTATTAACAATTGCCAAAGCAGGTTTAATTTTGATTTTACCGGCGATTTACTTTTTTTAGCTTGATTTACAAACCGACCGTGTATACGCGTACCTACATAAGTTTCTATTATTAGTGTCGAACTAAAAATAAGATGTCCACTTTTAAATTCGCTTCCTCTGCAATGTATCGCTTGCATCACCTAGCTATCCGACATTTCTAGCTTGTTTCTATGCGAGAAAAGTGAAAATTAAAAATAAAGTTTTCCACGAAAACTTATAAATACGCAAGTGTGCAATGTTTGTCGGAGATAAAGGTATGGCGACAGGATAGTCGATGCTTCTAAAGTCGGAATTTTGCTTATTAAGTTTAGCAAACAAACAATCCTTTTGATAAAAAGTAGACGTCTCCAGATAAAAATAAAAACAATAAACTACCTACACAAAAATTAATTTAAATTAAAATGATTTTTATGTTCTTTCAATTGTAACCATGTTTCTTTACTTTGCAAATAATGTCTACCAAAAGGCTCTACGACTTTTGACGTCTTAGAATCAATTCCAAAAACACGTGATTTTAATAAATAATTCATTATCCAACGCTTTCAGGGTTACCATAGCAACAATCTCTTTAAATTGACAATTGCCATGGTAACACAAAATTGTTTACGATATCAAGGGTTGCTATTACCGTGAAGTCAATCCTAGGAAGTGGCAAAATTTAAACGTCTTGAAAAAAGTCAAACTTATGAATCATAAGTAAAATTTGCATAAAAATATCATTAAAAATGTATGAGTAGGCCATGGAAATTTGTTTTTCATATACCTAACTGTTGTTCTAAAAAATGTAGGTACCTATAACTTACTTTTGGGTTTAGTTTTGTCCATGAGCATCTGATGGTCGTGCTTGTGCCACGCCATGTGAGCCGAGGAATTTCCTGTGTTAAGGTTAATGTTGATT
The DNA here is from genome assembly GCA_921294245.1 of Brassicogethes aeneus. Classification (NCBI taxonomy): domain Eukaryota; kingdom Metazoa; phylum Arthropoda; class Insecta; order Coleoptera; family Nitidulidae; genus Brassicogethes; species Brassicogethes aeneus. The sequence goes on from OV121138.1 coordinate 6,610,858, forward strand.
TTTTATCGAGACGGATTAAGGGTTGAGATTTTAAGAGGCTCTATGCGGTTGCATGCCTCAGCAGCGTCTCCCCTTTGGTAAACAATCCCGCGTGGTTAAGGCCACTAACCTTTCGTTACCAAGGCCAACCCAAGCCTCAGCAGCAGCAGCAGCAGACACTTCCGCCCTGCGCCAGACAAGGACAGAGCAAAAACAAATCGCGAATATCTAAACTAAACATTTCAAGGCTCATCTCGAAGATGACATCTTCTACCACTCCAAAATCATCCGCAATGGAACATCATCAAAAAATCCAGCAGGTTTTGTTATTGTGGACATGATTTTAAAAACGCAAAGTTGGCTTTGGTGCACACCGGCCTCCCCTAATTCGCGGCACAATGGACTCAACCACCCGACTGAGTCGCTTCTTGCAATAATATTACACTCGCCTGTCACTAAATAATAAACAACACAACCAAGTCGCTATTTACCATATCAAACGCACCATTAACTCATCACTGCACACGTGTTTTTATCAAACCATAGAGATGCTGTGTGTTGCACTCTTTTGTTTTACACACCAACCACGCACCCTTGATCTATTGCACTCGTTTTTTGTTTTACAATGGCCGCCGCAAAGCCACCGCTATTAGCAACGTTTTAATGTTTCTAAATAAACACCACACGACTTTTTGATCGGCCCGAATGACGAAATAACCGTGTGCAGACACTCCTCGGCGACGATCAACAATGCGCGACACATACGCCGACTTTTGCAGACTTGCGCCTATGCCCTGTTGCCAGCGCGGCAAACTTCATTTAGAAAACGCCGCGAACACGATGTTTCACAATTAATATGTCATTTAACGTGTCAAAATAACATCTATTGACATTCAAGAAACGATAAACTTCACCCAAAAACGTTTTTCAACACGGTTTTAAAGCAACTGTCACGGCGCCATCTTGTGACGTCAGAGTTAACCAAATATTTCATAATGTTGACTAAATGTGCCTAAAAGTCATTTAAAACAAGAAAAATTGAATAAAAATGATATAATTTACAAAATTTTATAATGTTTATTCAAAAATGTAAAAAAAATTACAAAATAAATAAAATAATAACAAAGCTACCTGTCAAATTTAACTCTACTTAACATTTTTACTAACAGATGGCGCTGACTATAAAAAATTACGTTTTTTGGTTTTAAATTTGAAACCACCAAAAAAGGTGAGTTTTCTTGATATTCTTACTGGGTATTTAAAACTCTTAATAACTTAAAAAAATTCATATGTAAATGCAACATTGCTTTATAGATTATAGTGCAATGCGTATTAAAGGATTACTTTTATTTAATAAAACAAAACCAGTTAAAAAATCAATGCCCAACTAGTTGGTTAGCTTTAATAATAACACCACTCCATTTCATTAGATAAAAACAAAGATTATTAAAGACAAAAAACAAGTCGGAAAAAATGTGCTTCATTTATTGGCCGATCGAGTACCTACCTAGGTAGTGCAAAACTGGTTTTTCACCACTAAATTATACTGGTCTGATTAATTGACGAACTACGGGTAATTCTATTTATAATTGTATAGGAATTAAATCTTTGATCGAGAGAAATGCTTTATTATAACATTCTTGGATACAGTGTGTTTTTGATCACTAATTATCACCAAATTACCAATTTCTTTGTAACCTCTCAATAAAAAATACTATTTTACTTTTTTCCTAATAGGTAGGTACACCAAATCCATAAATTAAACACACAGCAAAGTCACCGCATAAAAACAATAGATTTCTCAAGATAAAATAAAAAAACGGCTGAAAGAAGGACAACTGACAATCACATGCACTTGCCAGTAAGTAATGCACCTAACCTCGAAAATAAACAATTAAAAAGCCTTTGTAGTAAATGGATTAGATTTAATGCGTTCGAGTAAATGGATATTAAACCAACTTAAGTCAAACAGAAGAAGAAGAAGAGTGGGGGTAGGCAGTACGCACGACATGCTGAAGAATGAAAGCTGTCAGTTGGTAAAACGCTCGCGAGTAGTGCGCACCAATTAATAAACATTATAGTGCATGTGCTCGATATTTTTCCTATTTTGTGAAGTGAGAACTCTAAAACATTTCTTATTGTAAGTATTATCTACTCATAAAATCATTCATTAACGTCAAAATTGAAATCCACAAAGTTGAAATCCACAACTCGCAACCATGGCAACGCTATAATCTCCATGGCAACCCTCGAGAAAAGTAAACAAATATCATAGCAACGCGCTTGTGTCCATGGCAACGGCGTGTCCAGTGCAATTATAATAATAATAATAATAACGCTTTAGCATAAACAGTTAAGCGTTATGCTTTATGCAATTTATTAATCATTAAAATGTTATTTTTTACGGTTTGCTGCATCGTAACTGTGCATTAAAAAGACATTAAGTTGTTTAATAAATTTGGCGTGGCAAAAATTTGCAACACTTCGAGTTGTTTGTTGAATTTCTATTGGTTTTGATTTTTTCGATTTTTCAATTCATTCACGTACAAGCAGGACGGAATATCTTGGAATTTATATTGAAATTCTGAATACAATGCCTATGTAAACATGAAGGAATTTTTTAAAGATATATAAAACGTGTTGCAACCCGAAAACGAATTGCCCTGTATAAAAACCAATCAAAAGAATTATTTATAATTTTGTTGAAATATACAGGGTGTTTTTACATTCGTGTGGTCCAATAGAAGTTTTTCGGGAACGGAAAAGGATATGGATTTGAAATTTTATAATCCATTTAAGTAGGTATATTTTTCTAAAATATTTTGAACAAAATATAACTTCCGGTTTAACCGGAAGAGACATCAACTATGTAAAAGAAATGCAAAAATATATGAATTCCAATTCATAATTTTTACATATTAAAGAAAAAACCCAACAAATTTCATAACGCAACCGCAAAAATTTATCCGGTAAAGTCGGTTATAAAAATTACCATAAATTAAGAAATTTCCACTCTAGTGAGTAAAAAATCTTTTCACCTGTTTTTTCCGTAAATTTTAACGGTTATTTCCCACGACCCACAGGTGGTCACCCTTTAGTTCACCGGCAGAAACATGTGCGTAATTATTGTGTCGCCGGACAAGTGCATAAAGGAATTGTAAAGAACGTAAAATAAAAATAAGTCACGAGGAGACACCAACAGTTGATGAGAACACGAAACTAAAGCAAAGAAAACCGTTTTTCGGGCCGTAATTTTTACTCGTTTTCGGTGAAATTTACACAGAGGCGTGCCAAAGATATAATAAGCCAGGGGTGTATCCAGCAAATAATTTAAAATGGGCCAAAATTGCAATAAAAAATAAAATTTTATTAATGTGTTTTTTTGGTTTTAAAATCGATTTGTAGGGTACATTTTTTGTTTGTTTTCAATAAAATTTTACAGGGGCGTACTAACAACATTGCTAGTTATTAAAAAAAATAGGAGTACATATTTAAGCATGCAAAATAAATAAATTAAAAATAATCAAATTAAAAGTAATTTTTTTAGTACGTCTTTGGTTTGATTTTAACGGACTCTGGGCATAATGAACTTCCTGTTTCCGTTCAGCGATACGAAAAACAATCGTTCGAATGAATTCGTTTCTTCGACGTGGTCGTTAAGTGGCCGTGATGGGCATTTGTTTCGAATCGTTTTAGCAGGTTGATGCAGTCAGCTGGAAAATAATTAATAATTAGGTTTTAGAATAAATATTTTTTTACAATGCGGTTAAAATTGATGTTGCACGCGTCATCTGCCATATTCCATTATTCGAACAAATAAAATTTAAAAGTAGGTAATTTTTTTTAATCAAAAATAAAAATTAATTAAAATAAATTTGGATCTTAAGCCTGAAAGGATTCATACTACAAAAATTACTGAGGTAATTTTTTTCCAAAAACAGCTTTTTTTCGACAAATTGATACACCTACTTATATAAGACTAAATTTGAACTAGATATAGATACAGATAATAGGCTTAAACAAAGTAACTAATAAAAAAATATTTAAATCAGTTTAAATCCGATACTTCCACTTTTTATATGGCAGGGAGTGTATTAGTATTGTTTGTTAAGTACTTTATTACATTAAGGACATTTGTATTAAAAGATTATAACGATCTATAAAAAGCTAATGGAAAAACATAATTGTAATTTATTAGACATGTTGATACATAAAATTGACAATTAATTGATTAATTATAGAAATACATTAATTATTTATATAAATAATGGTCGAGTTAAATGAATATTCAAAAATTTCACCACAAAAAAAATAGAAAGAATGCTGTAATGGATTGTAGAACACTTTGTATTATTAAAATAAATAATAAACGTTTGTTATTAATTTTAATTCAAATTTAAAAGGAATTTTGCCTTTTAATTGTTAGGTAATTATTCAATAATTTGCCTTGAAACATATAGATAATCGTAAATTTCAAATGACATCTAACATGAAAAACATTTCCAAACAGGCAGAAAATTATGGTTTACATGCATATTTAAATGCGTAATTATATTAACACTATACGTGACGGGGAATAGGAACATTACAATTCATAATGAAACTATGAAAAGCTAATAATTAAATACACATTCTTACTTTTCCAAAATGTCAGCAAAATTATGAACCAATTTTATTCTTCTCCATTGCCACTTGCACTATAGTGTATACAAAGAAACAGGACAAAAGGGGGAGGCAAATTTCATTTTGCACAAGGGCGGCAAAACAGCCAGGGACGGGCCTGACCTTTTGGCGCCTTGTGAATTTGTACATGCATAGAATAAAGAAGGGAATATAATTAACCGGATATAATAGAACAGTTGCACCATATGATACGATACGATATCTACGACAGGTGTATTTGGACATTTTTTAAGCACTTGTCTACATTTAAGTGGAGAAGAACCGTTGTCTTATTTTGTTTAAATGTTTAGATAGTAACCTTATATTAAATCAATGAAATTAATGCTATAACCCTAATGGTCCAAGTTGGCATTGTTTTGCAGCTAGCTAGATTTGTTTAAATGTCAACAAATGACTTAGTAAATCATGTTTTTTGCAGCGTAGTTTATTAACTAATAAGCAAAAGGTGTTAAAACCCATGTAATAGTTAGTTTATAGTAGTAGAGTATGGCTTATTAACCTTTAGACTTAAATGTCATAAAAGTTTGCTGGCTGTCATAAAATATATGATGTACGAGTATCTTAAAATGCAAATATTTCCGCAAATATCTTATGGAAAAATTTCCAATCAATTTGCATTTATTTGTATTTAATTGCCAATTATTTCGATCATAATTTTATCGTTAGAAGTATTACTTTTGATTCCATCATATAACTGAGTAGGTAGGTATATCTGGTTTCGACTAAGTATATGTAGGTACACGTTTTGCTAATATCCCGCTTATTAAATGACAATTTTTATTCCCTTAGTTAGATGTACTGTTATAGTAAGTCTAATTGAACCGTTTTCAATAAATAAATTCATATTTAAGCTAACCTAATAAGGCTAACAATAAATTATTTAAAAGATGTCATGTGCACTAATTAGAGTACCTTTTTAATAAAAGATATATAAATTCAGGTGCAATTATGACAAATATTATAAATTCAAAGCGATTTTGTTTAACTGCGAGTATACTACTCTCTAAATGACTAATTTAATAGTTATTAGTGGCTGCTTTTTCACTTGTACCATGGTTAACCATGGTATCCCAAAATTTAATAGCCAATTCTTATGTAAATATGTCACCTGAATCCGAAAATGTCGTCAAAAGTTAAAAAAAGTAGAACAGTTTTTGAGATATAGTCAATTTTCCATTTAATATGGAATTGACTATATCTCAAAAACTGCTCCACTTTCTTAATTTTTGACGGTGTTTTCGGATTCAGAGGACAATTTTACATAAGAATTGGCTGTTAAATTTTGGGGGTACCATGGTTTTCCATGAAAAAGCAGCCACTAATAACTATTAAATTAGTCATTTTTGACTAATTCATTTTTAGAGATGTCATAGAATTTAAAAAAACTTTATTTTTTGGTACACCCAAATATAGGCCAATGACATGACATATTGAAAATCCTGTCTTCCAATTTAGTTTTCAGTAGCAAAACCTTTTAAGTGTAGGTAGTGTAACATAGGTGCCCACTTCAAAGTCATAAAGTTAACAAGTCAACATATAATTAAGTCTGCGATGAAATATTGACTGATTCCTTGGTAGCCACTGGTATCTGAAATGTCCATATTCGTAAACGTATATGATTAGGCATTGAGCAAGAGTGTACACAGCAAATATATCGATAGATCTAATTAATTGGCAAATTTGAATTATAGAAATTATTGCCTCATTAAAGTCAATTAGATTCCAATGGCTTGTCAGCAACATTAATCTCCCACGTTTAAGTTGATGTTTATTAACCTACATAAACATTTTTTTATTTATCAATTTATCAATTTGGGATTTTGGTAAAAAACTTTAATTATACTATACAAAATACATAATGTTCGACTATGAAGCCAGCACACAGAAAAATCCGTTTGAAAAACATTGCACAAAGTTGTGCAATATGCCATTGGAGCATAATTTTCTATAAATGTCCTACGTTATCCAAGATAGGATTGGGTTTTCTAATTAGTTTGTTTAAGTCAATTTTTGCACAATATTGTTCAGAAAAATGTTGTAAATATTTCAATGTACAATTTTTAAAATAATTCGTATAAAAAGAGTACCTATATATAACTTTAAGCTGGAATATAAATTTTACAATAATTGGCAATTTGTTCGGGAGTGAAGCATCACACCACCTAAGATAACCAATGAAATGATTTCCCGATTGAAATAAGACGCCGGCCGGTCGCTCAACTGCAATCTGCATCATCAGTTTGCAGTTTTAGTTAGTGTTAGGAAGTGTATCATTGTGAGGTTAGTACCACATTTCTGGTGAGTAATTATTGAATATTAGTTTTGCGAATGGGTACGTAGGTATTTGCAAAATTGTTCAGGGACTGGGATAAATAAATAATTATGACCTGGTGATCAAATGAGGATAAAAAGTGTTTCTATGTTCCTACTGTGCTACATTATTGATCAGCTCACTATTTACTTTAGATTGTAATTTATGTTTATTTTATGTTTTTAGTTTATATTAACTTCTATCCTTACAAAATTTTTGTGTTGGTCGCTGAATACATATTTAATCTATCGACATTTGTACTATTAAAAGTGGAGACGCACTTCATGTTGAATTATATGTATCTCGATATTATTAGAATTAGCTGTACGAATTTTATTTTTCAGTTTGTAGTTTATGTTTCGATATGTTTATTTTAGGTTGTCAGAGTAGGTTTATATTAAGTTTAGGTATTCTATTTTCCATATTTTTTGTATAAGGTATCTAAATTAATAATTTAGTTTCATTTTTTTTACCACCCTCGCATCCCAAAAATTATTAAATTAAAAAAAAAATTGGAAAAATTATTATTAAACAATGTTGTGTTAGGGGACATCCATTAATTACGTGAGACATTTTTTTGATAATTTGGACCCCTCCCTCTCCCTTGGTGAGATTCTAGCCTAAACTTTTATTGCGAACAACAAAAAAAATTGATTACTTTTTTTTTGACAAATTTGAATTATAATACTTCTATTCTTTGAACCCAAAAGTTGACGTGAGATTTTAAATGACCCTCCTCCCTTAACATGAGATTTGGTGAGATTTTGCTAGACCCCCCCTATTTTTATCTCACTTAATTACTGGATTTCCCCTTATTATGTGCCACAATTTGTGCAATTTCATCACAAAATATTATATTAAAAAAGGGCTAAAATACTCATTTACTTACATAAATTATATGAGTTGTTGCTAAAAGTTTATCATCTTCCGTATAACCCCCTGTATTAAAAGTCATGTCAAAAATGTATTAATAGTTCTTAATTAGTTGGAAGATTACGACATGTCGAAGCAATTAAAACATTAGTAGTGAAATATTTCGAATAGTGTTGAAAGTATGACAAATGCGGCAATAATAAGGCTGAGTAAATAGAGTTATAAATAATAAATTATACAGTTATAGCTGTCATTTATTTTTGCCGAGTTTCTGTGTTTCATTGGTATTTGTTACCAGGGGGCTGAATAGCAACGCGTGTTCTTATATAGCCCCACGGTAACTAATACCAATAAACGTAAGTTTACTTGCAATCAACTTTTTAAATGCTTCGATCTTTTCCAATAAGGTTAAAAACGTTTGTCCCATTTATCTAATATCACCCTGTACAAATAGTATATTATGTATCAAGTTTGATAAACGCCATTTTATACACGAATTTAATTTAGGCACGAGCTTGCGAGCGAGTGCTTAAATTAATGAATGTATAGAAAAGTTTGTAAACGAGGTGCATACGATACTTTTTCTACGACAAATACTTATTATTATCTTAAAATAATTTTAATTAAAAATTTGTATAGAGCGCCATCTATGAAACAATAGGGGAATCTGTGTGTCACCGTCAAATGTCAATTTTTTTATTTTATAAACACAGATTATAAATCGAAATGTATTTCTAGTAAAGAAAATGTATGAGCACTTTACAGTGGAGTCCGTGTCCGAATTTAAGTTATAGTTTACTGCCGGCGAAATTAAAAGGTCAATACAATGTTCATATAAACTTTTCAAATATTGGCGTTGCGAAACTATTTAATACTTTTGTATTTTTGTATTGAGATAATAAAATAATTTTCACACATAGTATTATTTTACAAGAAAGGCACTCTATTTTAACGATTGTATGACATTTGACAACTGTCAACTAACTTAAAACTAACTTCAGCCCGTGACTAAAAACCTGTTGCTAACTTCAGCCCGTGACTAAAGCGCCATAAAGCCACAACTTGTCAATGTGTATTTAAAAGGTCACTTAGTGTCATGGAAACATGTACGATAAAGGGCGTTTTAAAGGTGGGAGTAGAAAAAGTTATTAGACTCCTGATATGGTTATTTCTTTTACAAGTGCATCAGTTGAGTAAGTTAGTTAGTTTAGTAGATAGATTCTTAAATGAACTAAAACAACATCTGTCCAATTGCTTGTTCTTAGCACCTGTCGCGGTGAGTTATAAACCCTGTATAAGTAACATCACTACATTTTCCTTATGTTGTTTTGCATTTTAAATTAAAATAATATTCTTTGATATAATTAACACTTCTGAGTTACTTTTATAATTTCATTTTATTTTGTTCCATATCCTATGGTATACATTGTATACTATACAATATCAAAATTTTAACTTTCGAACTAGTTTTTTAACTAGCTTTTTAAGTAATCAAAGTAAATATGTTGGGCGCCAAATCGTTAAACGTATTTTAACAACTTAAAACTGGATTTAACCATTTGTAGTGTTTAAACTACAGATAATCAAACATGCAAGTGGCAATTTAAAAAAAATCCAACAATAAAACGCATTTTTTCAGCATGACTCACTGACAATTCTCTTTGCTTCATTGTCTGTCTCATCGCGTCATTCACGAAGTGAATTATTTGATTGATTTTTTTGTCGTCGTTTTTTAATAATGCTGCGCAGAGGAGTCATAAATTTAAATTTTGTTTGTTGTTCTCGAAATATATTTCCGAGAAGGACGTTTTTATTATTTTGCATGCTTGCGATTATTATAATCAGGGCACTCCTTCTATTTTATTTTTGACATTTGTGGGATTAGTCATTTTGGTTTTAAGGGGTCTAGAAACGAAACTATTAATATGTTGAAAAGTTAAATAGCAATTTTGTAGTATGATGTACAGTTGTATTCATTAAAAAAGCGTACAAGAATTAGAATGAGAGAAAACTGTCAACATTATTGCGTAAAACCGGCTTTCCACTGACTTAAGTCACTATAACTGACAGTAGAAAATAAAAATGCCTCGTCAGTTAAAAAGGCTCAAATAGTATCAAGAATCGAAGAAGAATGGTCAATTCGTACTGTGGTATAATAGAAATAAAAAATCTATATTAAAAATTAAGCAACGCTGGGAACAGGAAGATTTACTAAACCAAAAAGTTGGTTCAGGTCGTCCCAAAATGTCCACCCCTGAACAGGATGCTGCTTTTTTGAGATATCTGAGGATTTATGGGAAACTATACAACTATACTATACCTACTATACTGCTGGGAAGATATTAATCCAAATATTGTATTAAAATTTAATTCAGTTCATCCCAAATAGATTGGCTCAAGTAATAGAAAAACAGGGATGCATGACTAAATATTAAATTTTTTTTAATGTTTGTTTTTTTCATTATTAAAAGTTAATAATTTTTGTAATATTATTTAATTAACCTACGACGTCAATGCTCTTTATAACCTATAATAATTATTTTAATGACTTATGTCAGTGATAAGCCGGTTTTAAGCAATAATATTATTTTGACAGTTTTCTCTCATTCTAATTCTTGTACGCTTTTTTATTGAATACAACTGTACATCATACACATAAAAAAAATTGTTTGATTTTGTTTAATAATTGTATGAATTTGTTCAACAAATTGGTGCTAAAAAGGTGACAGGAACAATTTGTGGTAAATTGTAGCAAATAATTGTAGTAAACTTATTACATTAAAAACTAATCGGCTCATATACCTAATTTGTGTAAGTAAATGAGAGTTTTACAGACTTTTTAATATAATATTTTGTGGCGAAATTGCACAAATTGTGGCACATAATAACACAACATTGTTTAATAATAATCTTTCCTATTTTTTTTTAAATTTAATAACTTATACAAAAAATATGGAAAATAGAATATATTCATAGGTATACCTAAACTTAATATAAACTGACTCTGACAACATAAAATAAACATAACAAAACATAAACTACAAATGAAAAATTAAATTCGTATAGCTAATTCTAATAATATTGTTTAATAATAATCTTTCCTATTTTTTTAAAATTTAATAACTTATACAAAAAATATGGAAAATAGAATACCTAAACTTAATATAAACTGACTCTGACAACATAAAATAAACATAACAAAACGTAAACTACAAACTGAAAAATTAAATTCGTATAGCTAATTCTAATAATATTGAGGTATAATTCAACATTTTAATAGTACAAATGTCGATAGATTAAATATGTATTCAGCGACCAACACAAAAATTTTGTAAGGATAGAAGTTAATATAAACTAAAAAATAAAATAACAAACTAAAGTAAATACACTCTTAGAAAAGACCTGGTATTTGTAACTAACTTATTATCGTTGGGGTAAAACTGTTGCAGAAAATAAAATTTTTTGTTTTTTGTAATCAGTACCTTTATATGTGTAACTGCTTGCATCATTACCTGAAAAGATTTAGTTTTGTTGTTGAGTATTATTTACTGCAAATAGGAGATTAAGTTATTTTAACTGAAACTTTGTGTTGGCTAGAAGTATTGACAACATTATCTCAAAAAAATCATTTCGGCGGTAAAATGTTTTTGTTGGACCAAATATTTAAGTAACATTCTCAATTGACTGAAATTAGTCCGTGGAACTAACGGTTCGGTTGTATAAACTATGCGTCACTTTTCACACAGCTAAGACACCAGCGGTGTGAAACAAAGTGTTAGTTGGGGATGTTGTCTCTGTAGGTTAATGCAACTGCAAACTTTGTGCATTTCGCGCGCGATTTGTCCAGCCCGGCGCGTGCTTTACTTTTAACCTGTAAACAAACGGTGTTGCACGCCGCGGCGTCCAGACTTCGGTGGTGTTTGTTCTTTTGTATTTGTGTATCAGCTCGTGTGTAGTGTATATTTTAGGTAAGAAACTAGTTTATTACAATTAGTCATTTGCCCCTGTTGGTTTTATATTATAGATATCTCGAACAAATAATATGGATGAGCGGACTGAAGTAGCAGATTTATTAGGAACATGGGGTTTACCTGAATTGGTTCCAGTTTCTAAAGGTTAGGTATTATTATTGCACTCCTTTAATTACAGTATTGTAGTTTTGGGGTCCGAAAAAAAATCCAAAAATGTGAAAATGCCATTCCGACTGAAAATGGCCTCCTGAATCCAATGGTGCCCACCAAAAGTCTCCATCACGTCGGAATTTCGAGAATTTTTTTGTTTTGTTTTGTTACAGCTCAAGTCGCATTTTTGGTATAGGGCCTATACTATAGGCACTCACACTCAAAATTTATCGAATGCTTACCCCTGTTATCATGCAAGTATGTTACGTTGTACCTAAGAATCATTGTTAAGTTGTTAAACAAAGGCTTGCACTTCACGTAAACATCACGGTTTACTGAAGAAGAATAGTCAACCTTCATCATAATGTACCTATCTGTGTATATTTACCAAAGAATCGTTTTTGTTTTATTGTTAAAATATTTATAAATGTTTTCTTAGAGTAATTATTAATTTTTGTTATAATGTTTAAACCAAAATTTGGTGTTTTCAGTTATATTGTTATTTTTTAATTTATAATAAATATTTATAAAACGAACGGGCATGAATTTCCTTTCTCTATTTTTTATAATATTTACACAAAAAGTGTTATATTTACTAAGCAGGTATGTACTGTGGAATAATACCAATTTGTTGTTGCTACTAATGCAAGCATTTAATATTAAATATAACTTAGTTACAGTACAAAACAAATTTATATTATATCAACTATTAAATTCTTTAAATGTACTGTTTTTCATGTAATTTCAATTAAAAAATAAATTACTGCATGATACAATGTTTGTTGCGATAAATAGCAAGTGCAGTTGTTACAACTTAGACGCTGCTAAAATGACAGACTAATGTGATTGCATTAAATATCAATTATTTGTATGAAAAAAAAAACTAATTTCGATGCACTTAAACTTGTTGGTTGGAGCTACCAATATTGGCTGTTCCGACAACAAACTGTAAAAACAAATTTGTATTAGTTCCCACAACATATTTTTTTGTTGTGCCTATTTTCACTAATAAAATTGGTTCTGGGAACTAAATTTTCATTGCAAATACCAGGTCTTTTCTAAGAGTGTAGTTAGCAGATCAATAATGTAGCACAGTAGGAACATAAAAACACTTTTTATCCTCATTTGATCACCAGACCTATTCGGAAAAATAATATTCAATAATTACTCACCAGAAATGTGGTACTAACCTCACAATGATACACTTCCTAATCCTAACACTAACTAAAACTGCAAACTGATGATGCAGATTGCAGTTGAGCGACCGGCCGGCGTCTTATTTTAATCGGGAAATCATTTCATTGGTTACCTTAGGTGGTGTAATGCTTTACTCCCGAACAAATTGTCCAATATTGTAAAATTTATATTCTAACTCAAAGTTACACTATATTTATACAAAATATTAAAAAAAATGTACAAAAGAGTAAAATTTAGTTTGGAAATATTTTTAACAACAGATAATTAAACAAACTAATTAAACAAACCAATCCAACTACCTATATATCTTGGATTTATAGAAAATTATGCTCCAATAGCATGTTGCACTTTGTGCAATGTTTTTCAAACGGATTTTTCTCTGTGGAGAGTTTCTTTCTCTATGAGTACCTACATTTAATTATTTTTGGAAATTTAATTGTATTATCACCCATAATACGAGCCCTAACCCCATAATGTTCGGACACTTCATAATTTATACAGAATTTTTTTTCGTGAATACTATCTCAAAATTATTAGAAGTTATGAAAAATTCAGCTTATTTTGGCATATACCCCTCGAAGCGATTTTTATTTTTAAAAAGTTTACCTTTTATTTTTAGCTTTTAAAAAAAGGCTAACTTTTTAACTTTTTTTTGTATGAGTAAAAAAAGTTATAAATGGACCCATTAAAAAGAGCATAAAATATTATACAAACCCTGAAAATTTGGTAAAAAATAAATAAGTTATAAAAAAGTATAAGTAATTTAAAAATGCTATTTTTAAAGAGTTTTTGCAATTTTCTTAGGAAACGGGAGATTTTGCAGATATATATATCGCTATAACTTTCTTATTATTTATACAATTTTTACCAAATTTTCAGGGTTTGTATAATATTTTATGTTCTTTTTAATGGGCCCATTTATAACTTTTTTTACTCATGCAAAAAAAAGTTAAAAAGTTAGCCTTTTTTTAAAAGCTAAAAATAAAAGGTAAACTTTTTAAAAATAAAAATCGCTTCGAGGGGTATATGCCAAAATAAGCTGAATTTTTCATAACTTCTAATAATTTTGAGATAGTATTCACGAAAAAAATTTCTGTATAAATTATGAAGTGTCCGAACATTATGTGGTTAGGGCTCGTATAACAAGTGGTATGATTATCATCGATGATATTTTCGAATTGAAACCGAGCTGCAGATTTCACGAGTCCGCAGGACGAGTGAAATGTGCTGCTTCGGTTTTAATGAGTAAATATCATCGATAATTAATCATACCACGAGTTATATTTAGTGAGAAAATATAATGAATTTTAGGATTTAACGAATTTTTAGTTTGACATTTGAAATTAAAATGTGCTTTAAAATATAAAAAGACTTTAATAAACCTTATTTATTCAAACTTACCTTAATTTCATTATCGTTTACACCAACCCATCGATCTTTTAGAGTTTATAATTCATTATTTTATTGATATATATCAAAAACAGAATTGAAATGACAACAAATGTCAAATCAAAAAAACGTCAAAATTCATAGTAACGTGTAAACAAGATGATAAAAAATATTGCCGCTGTGATAAAATACGTCACTATGGAATACTGGCATTTTATTGGTTCTAATATTAATGAATTATATTGTCATTATTAAAAAAGTTATACACAAATTAAAAAGGCATAATTTAAAGTTATTGTGCCACTGCATGTTTCCTTGAAAAGGAAGATTGTCATCGTATATTAACACTTTCCGAAAATGTTGCAACTTAACTTTGCTCTAACACAACAAGATTTATGTCAGAGATATGCGAGACAATAAGTGAACAAACAGAAAAAGGTTTAAATTACTGGAAATAACGTATCTGCAAGTGTTTCATGCTTCGGGTAAGGAAACCATAAAATGATGGCAATTAATTTGCTTACCTGCCTTCTGCAAAAAGGAAAGTGAATTTTGTAAATGTTTAGCAACTATTTATCTGTTATAGTTTTTTCCATACATGGTAATTAATTTTATTACATATAGCCCGTGCCTTGAAAGACGACTTTCATGCAAAATTGATGTGTTTTGCTGCCAACGGTAAAAAAGTAAAGAATATTTTTGTGGGAAATTTAGTCTTCTCCAAAAAAGGTCTTATATAAGTGGAATCTTTAAAATTATTATTTAAAAAGATATATACAATTAAAACCACAAAAAATAAAATTGTAGCAAAACGTTAATTCAATTTATTTATTCACACACTGTGTGACTTTTAGAGAAAACAGACTTGTGTGATTTTTATGCGGAAATTCGTAATACATAGTTACCTTGTTGGATAAAATTGTCAGCGTGGCAATATCTTTGTTACTATATGAGCTAACTGTAAGATACGATCTTTATGGAGATAGTAGTCGCATAAAATGGCAAAAATATTCTAAATCGCAATGTTAATTTATGTTAAAGCCAAGGCGAATTTTATTAACGACATCATTTGGTGGACAAACATTTTCTTTTAAATATGCAGCTCAAACAAGGACAAATAAATGTCTTTGCTATAAATCAACTGCGTTGTCATAAAGTTTATAATTAAAATTCTTGGGAAATTGGTCGTTGCTAGTAATTAAACAGGGAAAAATTGGAGCAAATCATCATAATTAAAAATAGACAATGGCTAGGTAATTGCGAAAAAAATATTCATGTTAAAGTTAAGACAATATGATTTTAAAAATTGCCTAGTGAAAGTTTTAATAATAACGAAATGATGTTAGGGAGCGACAATTTTATTACATGCGAAATTATGTAATTTTAAAACCCAGCCAATCCTAACGAATCAATTTTTTTCAAACTACTCATCAGAAAATTGACCTTTTCAAAATATTTACCATCGAGTTAATAAGGTAATATCTATTTTTATTGCTTCAGGTGCAATAACTATCACTTTTGCTAGTTTCTTTTGAGTACATAATTTTATATTAAAATAGTATATTCTGTAACAAGTTTGGAATACAGCATATTCCGCTCGAGTGAACAGTTTGTCACACGAGCCGAAGGCGAGTTTGACGGTTTCACGAGAGGGGAATATGCAATTCCAGACGTGTTTCAGACTATACTTTTTCTACGTTTCCAAAAAATACCATAAAAAAATAATTTTATTGGAAGAAAGTGAGGTTGGATCGGTCTAAAATTTGTTAGATATTAAAAACAGAGATGTCGCCACGAGTGTTTATTCTGTCACCGATGATAGAATATTTTATTCTGTAACACTTTACGAAATATTTGTCATTCCATAGATAAAAGTGATATTATAACGGTCAAATTCCGTAATAGGAGAGATTTTTCCATAGTATTTTCTTTTGTAAAAATAATTACAAATTATGTTAAAATTAACAAACTATAGTTGTATACAAATCCGATTTTTATAACAGTGTATTATAATCTAAAAATGATTTAAATTAAATATTTGTGTAGAGGGACATCTATAAAACAATAGAGTAACCATTATTGGAACTCTGTATTTCGCGCCTTTGAAAATGTCAAATTTATATGTGTAAATCGAAATGTATCCCTTAAAAATGGACTAACAACAGTTTTTTAATAAAAATTACAATATTTAAAAGACCGAAATCTTATTCTTGGTACTTAAAAAAATAACTTGAATAAATTTTATAATTTAACAATAATAGAAAAAATGCAATACATGTATGTATGTAGGTATACATTTTTTTCTTAGTTTACAAACCTACAAAAGGTTAAAGCCATTGTTGTCTTATAATTGTTTTCATGCACTACTATATTATGCAAATGGATGTTAAACAATTTATTTAAATAAAATGAAACTAAGTAATACATTTTTGACGTAATATTATTATTCTTATTTATATGGGAATGAACTTATATTACTTATTGTCATGTGCGAAAATGCCTAGACAACCTCGTATTTAATTTTTTTGTTGATTATTTTTATGTTAATTTGTTTTTTCTTGTTGAAGGTTTTAACCATTTTGGATGAAAGGGTATGTATTTTTTTACCACTCTGTATTGTATGTATCTTTTAACAAAAAAAATTAAAACTAAAAACGTTGGATATGCTTTACAAAAATAATTTATTTATAACATATTCAATATTCCAACTTTTGTAAATTTTGAGATACACTCCCTATAGTGTACCGATTACTAATTTCAATACTTTGGGCTTGATGTTGCATAACTGTTCTGTTAGCCCACACACAACAATACGGTCCGAGAATAATAATAATAAATTTCAATCTGAATTCAGACACACTGTGAGGAGGCATATGCACACCGGTAAACGGAGAAAATGAAACAAACGGTTTATGAACAAATTCAAATTTTACGCCAGAGATTTTGTTGATGATTTTAACCGTATTTTTTCGTAAATTACACCTATATCAAAGTTAATCCTTAACATTGTACCTATATATTATAACAAATATTGTACCACAACAATTTAAAGAATATTAAAATTCATGGACCATAAAACCAACACTGGTACAAACAATAACTTTCTCACAATTACCTTGCTTACAGACCCTATATTTTTCATATAGACCCCATGTTTTTCACACGGCTTAAAAATCAATATATATCAATATAAAATGAATATTATTTATTGTATAAGTTAATCTATCTCTTAAAATATTAATTTTAGAGACTCGACTTATAAGATCTTTTTTGTAGAACACTAAATTTGCTATCAAAATGACCCCCACTTTTTTCTCTAAAGTCAACCGTTTACGAGTTAACAGCAGAATCAATCTTCCCGTGTAAAAATCGTATGTACGTATTTGTGAACAATTGCTTTCCAATGAAACAAAACAATACGGGTGGGAGGGGCGATTTGACGTGAACAAATGCCGTCACGAAACAATTTTATAAGGAATCCCATCGCAAACGGATATAAGTGAAAGTTCAACTCGTTTTGTAGAAAAAAACTACAAATCATTTTGTCCTAATAACGCCCTACATATAAATCAACGTGATGGAATTTCAAACGAAATAATTTTGGCGTTTTAATTAGTTTGCCATGAAAATTTTCTTTATATCGGCCTACTCGTTTTAGATTTATAGAAGGTTTTAATTATTTTGACTGCTGGGCGCCAATTTGAACGTTCTATTAGTTTTGCGGTATAATTTGATCATTAGGTATATTATAGTTTTTTGTTTTTTGTAATTGTTCATGAGGTTGTACACACGTAACGTCTAGAACGGATGCACGTAATTCCCAGCCATCCTGATCATACAGATTCAATGAATCTTTCATGAGAATATCTATTCTTTTATTTGTCTTATTTTAATATTAAACTAATCCATAATTTTTTATATACAGGGTGTCCCACTCTTATTTTGTTTGCGCAACTCGATATTTAATATTTTCTTGTTGATAGACTTACAAATTGCTTGAATAAATAATTTATTAAAGTTATTAGTGGATATTAGGCAACTAATGACACCATTGACATGTTTGCTTTATCGTTATTAGTGAAAAAACACTTTTAAACGTCTATTGCAATTACCTATGTACATACTCGTTTTAAATTATTATTAATCCTAGATACTACACTCACAGGCAAAATAATCGATCCACACAAATTTTCGATGAATTTCAATCGCAAATAACTTTTTTATTTGATTTCGGATTTAAACAAATATTAAAGAATATTATATATACATTAATGGAGAATCGCTCACATTTTAAAAATTACTGGTACGTTTATAATATACAGGTTTAAACAAAAAGATGTTTTTTACCATAAGTTTAAGACACTCTGTAGCCACTCTAAAACCGTATATTATTCTAAATTAAGTTTTAATTATCAAGTCGCATCTATTTTTAACAGTTTTGTTTTTGGTTCACCTTGATATATTTCTTTTTGTGGAAAATATGGATTTTTTTTTTTTAAATTGCAATTTCCAATATTTTTCCTGTATGAAGAACTTAGGTTGCTATGGTCCATCCATAGCCTACGGAGGATGACAGTGACATTTTTGTTGAATCATCCCATACTTGGACATGTCATATACAGCTTTCAAAAGCTATCAAATTGATTTTTGTAAATTAATGTGTTAATTTTGAGGTGTTTTCTTACTTTTAAAAATGTCTCTGACTGATGTTGCCCTTTGTACTTAACTTCTTGTGACGTTTAAAACACTTGCCACGTAATACTGTGACCGTCCATCCTGGATTAAATTAATGGCTCTGGCAACATTAGTCGGGGACATATCCATTTTTTTAAGTGAGAAGAGTCTTCTCAGAAGACACCTCAAAATTTAAACATTAATTTGCAAAAAACAATTTAATAGCTTTTGAAAGCCGTGTATGACATGTCCAAGTATGGGATGATTCAACAAAACTGTCACTGTCATTCTCCATAGCATATGGATGGACCATAGCAACCTTAGTTCTTCATACAGAAAAATATTGGAAATTGCAATGTTTTTTTAAAAAATCCATATTTTCCACAAAAATAAATTTATCGAGGTGAACCAAAAACAAAACTGTTAAGAATAGATGTGACTTGATAAATAGAACAATATACGATTTTGCCACTCTACAGAGTGTCTTAAACTTATGGTAAAAAACATATTTTTGTTTAAACCTGTATATATAATAAACGTACGTCTATTTTTTAGTAATTGTTTAAAATGTGAGCGATTGTCCATTAATTTAACTACAATATTCTTTAATATTCGTTTAAATCCGACAACAAATAAAAAAGTTATTTGCGATTGAAATTCATCGAAAATTTGTTTGGATCGATTATTTTGCCTGTGAGTGTACTTAATAGAAATTTTTAGTTCAAAAACTAGTCTTACTTCTGCATGGTTAGTTCCAATTAATTAAAAATTAATTATTTCTGTTATTGATGTAATTTATCTAAACATGTTGTAAGCAAAGTTTTATTGAAAAATGAGTTTTAAAGCCCAAAAATTCGTTTGTGTAAACTATTAATGTAAAGTGTCGAAGATTTGACATTATTAGTTGGTTTATACGTGAAATTAACCTCGATCAAAAAATATTGATTGTGCAATGCTATGGATTGGGGCAAATTAGCTACAGTTCGAACAAAAGTTTTCAGGCCATTCAAACTGCAACGAAAGTTGGTATATGGCCCTAATTTTTAATGAAAAATACTTTATCCAAATATAATTTTTTCGTAAAATTAACGAAAAGACCACTTTACCTGCAACGATTTATTTTCTTCCTTATAATATTTCCTTTCTCAGGATGGTAAAATTTGTAATATATTTTATAAAACTGATTACAACATGTATAAGGAAAATATTTATACAGGGTGTCCCCGGAATAAATTTGAAATGGACCTGCTTGACCTAAAATGAATTTTCAAAAAATTACAATTCAATTTGCCAAGTTAATCAATTGATCCGGGAACACCCTGTATAAATATTTTCCTTATACATGTTGTAATCAGTTTTATAAAATATATTACAAATTTTACCATCCTGAGAAAGGAATTATTATAAATAATGAAATCATTATTTCGCATAAAAAATAATCTATAATCAATAAGTAGCTTCTATATATTATTATTTAATCTATAATTATTATATCTATACCTAATTAGACTAATAAGATCAGATATACAACTATGTTTAATAATGTAAATTATTATTTTAATACATGTAATAACTAAATTTGTTTACGACTTTTTCTCTAATCCAATTATATGATTGATAATAATTGACATTTTATTAAATAAAAATACGAAATAGGAACATTTAATTAGCGATTTGTTTCAAGAACAGACAATTGTTTGCTATATTTATCACCTGTAATTGCTAATTATGTCTTTTATAAGTTTTGTAATAACATTTACAGCCTCCAGAAATATTTACTCCTTATAAGGAAATAATATAGATAAGATATTTTATTTGTGTTACTAAATTATTATTATTTATGTACATTAAACTTGTTTACGTGTGGGACATATTAAAAATTCGATCGCATACTTAATTAAGTAAATAATTTATATATTTGTTTTTAATAATATTTTTTTCATAATATTTTTAAACAAAAAGGCATACATTTATTTAAAAACAAAAAATTTGTGTTTCTTATAAATTAAGTTAAACATATTTTTAAAAACAAATATTTTGAATTTCTTCTTCATTAACAGTGGGTAATATTTCCTTTCATCTAGATTTATAAACTGAACTTGTTATAACACCAATTTATTTCTAGTTTTATGAAACTGAAGCCTGCATAACAAGTTCCAGTAGTTAATTTCATTTTCTATATAAAATTAATGCCTCGTTTGCGCTGACAAAAAACTGGAATAAACTTATAAGGCTTATTGTCACATACGTGTACGAGCCTCACAGCGATTTTTTCCCTCTATTTGTCACATGTGCTCTGAATTTTCCCAACACGGTAGTAATAAGCGGTTGTTATTGTTGTTACTCGTGTAATATATCACTATGTGTAGCAATAAATAATATGTTTGCGTGTAGGTAGTTTTTTATTTGAGACACATTCTGATTTATCGCTGAATTTATGAAAACATTAACGTTACACACAAATTCCCTTGATCTACATAGAAAAAGTTACTCTGGCAACACTGTTGCACTAAAAAGTGACACATTCTTTAAAACAAAATCAAAAAATATCAATATATATTCCTAGTAATTTAAAAAAATATATATAAACATGTTTCAAACAATTTTATAAAAAAAATTATATAATACAATAATAGGCTGGTTTTGCATATTTTCTATCAGTATAGTTAATTTTATATTAATGCTGTCTGCATACAATGTCAATAATTTATTTGTTATTTATTGTTGAGCAAATTGAAATAAACCTTACTTGTTGTGACTCATCTAATGTGGGTGGTTTAAATAAAAATCCCCACGTATACGCCATATGCAAATGTCCATAATACAATGTTGTAATGAAAAATTGTGAAAATCAATTCAGATAACGGCTTGTAGTTGTATTATGATTTAACTTTAATACTGGGATTTGTATTTTTTTTTGTTGACAAAACCAACTTTTTAAAAAATACGATTTTTAAAAATCTTATATGATATTTGAGTTTTTTAGGAAATTTTAGCCTGTGCTGATAGGTCACACTATGTGTTTATTCTCAACTCGATCATCTTTTCTTTTTTCTTAAACATCATTATTTTGCTATGGTGTGACCCATCAAATCACACTAAAATTTACTCAGAAAATCAAAAATATTGCCAAAAATGACATTCACTGAAAACACCCGTATAATGAAATAAAAATATAAATAAAAAATGTATTTATCTCCTCGACAATCGGCCTGGTTTGTAGTTTTATTATGATTTAACTTTAATGGTGGGATTTACATTTTTTTGTTTTTGATATCAAACTATGTACATAGGTATATTATAACTATATTAAGTGGATTTTCGTTTTTTGTATAGATTAGGTTAATATTGTGAATTTCCTTTTGACATTAATGAGAAAATTATTAATAAACCACAAAGGAGATACAAAAAATCCCAGTTACTCTTGATAAAACTAATTTTTTGATTCTTTACATAACCAACTTTTTTAAAAATAAGAATTTAATAGGTCACACTATGTGTTTATTGTTAACTCGATCGTCTTTTGTTTTTTCTTAAACATCATTATTTTGCTATGGTGTGACCCACCAAGTCACACCAAAATTTTCTCAGAATATCAAAAATACGGTCGAAAATGCAATTTATATAGTTTTTAGTTTTTAAAGATGCAACTATCTTATGCTTGTTGGAGGTCTGCGCTAAATTCTTCAATATAAAAACACACCGACCAATAAAATCATAGATTAAGATCAGATAACGTGATGCCTCACAGCTGTCCATTGTAGCACGCGTACAGCCTACGAAAAAAACTTGGCGAGGAAATGCTTCTTCAAAGATTCTAATTCATTGGCTAAACCGTTACAAAACGTAATGAATATTTCATTTATTTGATTTGTTTGTAAAAAGAGGAGAAACTCAAAGAACAAAAAATTAATATTTTTATTATTTGATCGAAAATTTCATGTCGAACATCTTTATAACGTTTATTTATGTCAATTGCACTGCATTCAGAAAAATACGATTAGTTTTGATTTTTTGTGACGTAGCAAGACTTTCAATCGGAATATCAAAAAGTAGGTAAAGCCAGCTTATCTTTTATAATTCGTAATTGAAAATGCTTATTGCTACTTAATTAACAAATAAAATATTTTATTGCCCAAACCAGATATCTATATGGCCATTTAAGTACAACTTTTCTCGAGGCTATACCTACATTGCAAAAGTATAAAAGACATTATATTAGCAACTAATGTCAAAAAACAAATTAAGACAATTTATTTTACGTTTTTAATTTTTTGTGCTTTGATAATTTTGTTTTAATCAGCACATTTCTCAAAATTTAATGACAAAAATGTCGCAAAATATAAACAGAATATTTAACAAATTATACAACTAATTTAAATGATTAAAAAGGATGTTAAAAAGTCAATAAAAGACAATGTAATTTGTCATTTTACAGTTTTATTAAAAATTAAAAAAAACTTGTTAACTTAAAATATTTGGTCGTTCAATTAATAAATTAACAAATGTAGGTTATTAATAACGATAATATGTTAATTGAATTAGAAATTTGATTGGTTGGTTAATAAATAAAACAGATGTTTTATCTGCAAAATTTACTGTTTCATTAAAAAAACCAAAATGCTAAAATAAAAAAATGGACTACTTATTATTTCAAGGCAAAATTTGTCAGCCAATTTACTTCAAAATTGGCATTGCCAACTTGGAAAACAATTACATAAAATTATTAATTCTGCTGGTAGCCACCTCAAGTAAACTTATTTATTTAGCGTTCAAGGACATAAAAAACAAAAACACTAAAATAACCATATAATTAATATACAGCATAACATCTGTCTGATTTATTGTTTTTATTGTTTCTGGCAATAGTTGTATAAATATTAATAAATTAAAAACAAATTCATCATTTTAATAATAAAATAAAAATAAACTTTATTGGATTACTCCAAAAGGCTACATCATTTTATTTTTAAATACTTAATTATTTTTACCACGTAATTTTTGGTTAACAAGCTGAAGCATAATGAGATATAAGTTACAGCCCATTATGTATAATTATGAAAAACAATAAGTAATTTTAATTTTGCACTATAACAACGCTTGGGTAGTAAAATTCATCATGATATATGATATTTACTGTTATTTTTTATTATTAAAATACCTTTAATTTATTTTGTCTTTATTTAATTCTTTAATACTATGGTAACTCTTAAAAATGATCATTTTAAAAATCTCATATAATTTTTGTGTTTTATAGCAAATTCAACCGTTTTTTGATAGGTGTATATTGTTAACTCGATCGTCTTTTGTTTTTTCTTATACATCATTATTTTGATATGGTGTGACGCATCAAGTCACACTAAAACTTACTCAGAATGTCAAAAATACTGTCAAAAATTCAAATTTTATTATTTTTGGTTTTAAAAGATCGTGTTTTGTTTTTACTTAGTTTATATTTATATTTATGCATTTTGCAAAAAATAATAAATGATCTTTTATCTTCCCTGTAATTCAATGAAACAGAAGTACAACGTTAATTATAGTAATTAGAAAAGTGGGGCCGATCCTAAAATCCTCTAAAAAATATGGGTGATTCTTAAGAAAACTTGCATATTAAAAGTAAAAGTTTAAAAACAAACAACATTTATTTGGATTTTCAATCTATTTTTAGTTTTTTTGCGTAAACAACTGAATTTCTGGTGTACCTAGGAACGTCCCAAGTCGTATTTTCAAGGTCACCTGTTGAAGAACGATTGCGTCACGAAGAGGAGTTCTTGATTAATGAGACGACGCCGAAAGTCAATGTTGCCAACCCTAATTACTCACCGCATGTTACCAACTACCTTTTAGCTTTCTGCAGAGAAGCCTAAATAATTATAATGTTTTAACCGAGCGGCAATTATTGGCGAACCGACCATCTCCTTCAAACACGATCATTTGCCGAGAAAATTAAGTAGTATAATGCTTTTTTCGGTTTAAAAATAAAGATTAAGTACATAGCCTTTTGTTGTGTAGAGTTGTAAGGCTGAAGTTTAACTCTTTTATTTTTTGAGATACATTAAAAATTCTAGTTTTTATTTAAATAGCATAGTTTTCTTAATAATTCTCAATAAAAATCCACTATATTTATAAAAAATTAAAACCCCTTTTCCTATAAAGGTATACCTAGTAGATGGAAAATATTAGTTATAACTAATATTTCCATCTACTCTTTATTTTAGTAAAATTTACAGTATTTTCAGACAAGATATTGTATTTTACAACATAAAAAACCATTTTTCTCTATCTCATCTAATTTTTAAGCTACACCTTCTAAACTTCAACCTTATATTTATAGCAAAAATGATGTGGATTGACAACCAAAAAATCACCTTGGACGATACAGACGACAGCGATTCTTTGAGTAGTGGCGAAGAAATTCCAATTTGGGTAAGGGGAGAGCAACGATTCGTCTCGGGAATATCGGAGGAAACCACGTGTCAAGATGTCATCAACGTGCTTTTGCAGGACGAAGAAAACAGGGTATGTAACTTTGTTCCCAGTGAGATTGTTAAAATTTTGATTGTGATTTCGTGTTTTCTGGAAAATTTTAACCTTACTTGATATGTCACACTATATGTCTATTGTTAAGTCGATTGTCTTTTGTTTTTTTCTTAAATGTCATTTTATTGGTATAGTGTGACCCATCAATTCACACTAGAATTTACTCAAAATGTCAAAAATATTGTTATATTTTACATCACTTGATCGTCTTTTGTTTTTTATATCATCAAACATTAAACGATTTTTACTTTATTAGTTAACTCTGTATGCCATGAATGTAATTTGGCAAAATAAAAAAACAGGGTATTCAAACGATTTTTGCTTTTACTTTCAATAGACATAAGATCGGGAGATCTTGCAGCATGCTTTACCACTTTGAAATGCAAATAAGACTGCATTACGTTAACTTAATAGAGAACGGCTCTTCACGTTAAGTAATTAATCTTAACGATGTAGTATACTCGTGATCTTTGCTAAACGAAATACCATATGTATTGTTATGTTTGCTATATATTTAATTTTTTATGTGTTATTTTTAGGGACGCCCCACGGCAGTTACAGAAAATTACTACATAACAGAAAGATGGCGCGGAGTCGAACAGCCACTAGATCCGTTTTCTCCAATTTTAGACATTTGGAATGCGTGGGGAAGAGCCCAAACGGAAGTTAAAATCTCTTTGAGGAGAGTAAAAAGTGATAGAAACAGAAGATCGAGGTGTAAATCTGATTGTTCAGACAGAAGCGCATGGAAAACCATCCATCCAAAGAGGCTAAACCAAATGCAAAATGAAAATAAACCCTCGAGTACAGAAGAATTACTCAAACTTGTATTAGCACAAGGGGAAGTCATTAAAAGACAATTAAAAAAACTCAGGTACGCAAAAAAAACATAATCCAAGCAATATTAAAGTAATTAAATATTTTTTAGACATAGTGAGCATCAAATAGGTTGCCTGGAAGACAAAACTCACAGAGCTAGAATACGCAAACATGGCAGCAATTATCTTCTGGAAACCTACCTAAAAAGTCTATCGGAAGCTGTCCGACCCGATTGCGAGAACCTTGGCGTCGACAAAAACAGCGACAGCGGTGTTATGACCGAAGGCGACAGCGAACAATCAAATTCAAAGGACAAAAATACACATGCAGAGGTAATTTTCTTGTACATTCGAGTTTTAAACATCTGTAATTCTACCTTTTTTTAATAGTTAACACCGTACACATAATTTTTTTCGCCAGCCAGTTTACTTATTTATATACCCATACATTTGTAACTTTCTTGTGCATGCAAATTTTGGAAATCCAATGTTATTTTTGTGTTTTCCAGTAAATTATAGCCTTGTTTGATAGGTCACACTATACACTTAATGTTAAGTAGACCGTCTTTTGTTTTTTCTTAAACATTGTTTAAACCATATAGTGTGACCTATCAAATGAGACTAAAATTTACTTGGGAAGTCAAAAATACCATAAAAAATGTTATTTTTGCAGAGTATAGGAAGATACAGCCCAACCTCTGAAGATTTCAAAGAGATTAAAGATGAAGATACGAGCTCCACTCTAAGTGAAGCTACAGTGGTGGAACAAGTAGAATTACTGGAGAAAATAGCCAAATTAAATAAACGCCTCCTAAGAGAGGAAGAATCCTTGGTTCGTCTAGAAATAAACTTAAAAAAATACGACAAAGAAAAAGATGAGGAAATTACGAAGAACCTCTCCAAATTGCGTACAGACATGACCAAAAGTTCTTGCGAAATGCAGCATAATGAAGTGGTTTTGGAAGAAACCACCGATCTTCTTCAAAAGCGAAGAAATTTTCTGGAAGCTTTACACAGCGACATCCTGCACGAAGAGCAGGAATACGAAATGCTGCAGGCGTTACTCTACAGCAGTACGCCCCAAAAATATAAAAAGGAGACCATCCCAAGAAATTTATATCAAACCAAAGAAATGTTAGATACCTTAGTTTAATGTTTATTAGTTAAGTTTTTGAGTTCTGTACCAAATATTAAGTACCTAATTGATTTTATTTCTAGTTTATTGTCATTGTTAGTTGTTGACTAAAGAATATATTTTATGAATCTGTGTTTTAATCGATATTTATGCGCATGCCCGTTGCTAAAACGGCCTGTAAACATAGTAGACTGTAGCACCGGTGAGTAGTAGCACGATACATCGTGTAAGTCAAAGACAAATTCTACATTGATAAAAAATGCCTTCCCCCTGTGATGATTGCAAAGGTAAGCCTTTCTTAATGTAAAAAGATATACAAACAAACCATTAATTTCCAGCATTTATTTTAATGTTTGAACACAATAGTTTTTCTGCATTTTCCTCTAAATTTTATGTATCCTACTGTACAAGGTATTTCTCGGAATAGATGTCTTTCGTGTATATTAACTAAAAAACAAAATGTATAAAAAATTATACTAAAATTATACCTTGGACAAATCAGTCAAGTCTGTTGTTACTCACTAGAAGTTTAATTTTTGTCTGAAATCATTAAAATTATAAAAAAAACAATTACAAAGTTACCTTTGTTCTCAGTGAATTTGTTTAAGTTTTGATGGTGATTTCGTGTTTTCTGGAAAATGTTAGCCTTACTTGATATGTCACACTATTGATTAGATGATTTTGTTTTTTCTTAAATATAATTTTAATGGTATAGTGTGACCCATTAAGTTACACTAAAATTTACTTAATATGTTAAAAATATTGTTGGAAATACAAAAAAATATTTTGAAGTCTCTCTTCTGCAATAAATTATTGGCAATGATGTAAAAATAACTGTATTATAATATTCTAAAAAATAAAACTTTCAGTAAATACAACCATCTGTTATATAGGTATCTAAAACAGATTTTACTCACCTACACTGTCATTTTTACTATTTTCGACAATTTTTTCAAATTCGTCAGGAAATACAATCCTACTTTCATTTTGTAAAAATACCATTTGAAAAAAGTTACATGTTAAACACAAAATAAATACGTATGTCGCCAACATAATTTTATTTAAAACTAATTTGGAACAAACAAGTATAAAAACAAAAAAGATAACATAATAAATTTTAGATAAATACTGTTTTTAAAAGTCTATTGCATCTTAGATTCTTAGATGGACTTAAAAAATGACATCGTTTTTTTACATTCTCCGTTTCTTTTTATGTATCCCCTTGCACATGGTAGATTTCCAAAAAGACTTCTGGGTGGTGTGTCAACTGAAAGTAATAAGTTATACCTAACTTTGTTATAATAAATTAACAAATTAACAAATTTAAAATTTTTATTCTTGAAACATTAGAAGCAGTTTTTAGGACACCCTCTTTATTAGAACTGAGTTTTTTTTATATGTGCAATTTTTCTTGGCTACAGACGATATCTAGTACCCACCTTTTTGAACACTTTTTATTTCCTCGTACTCATCAGGAAAAACAATTCTATTTGCGTCTTGTAAAAAAACCGTTTGAACAAAAATTAAACACATAAACAACATAATCAACTTCATTTTAGTTGAAACTGATAAAATTATAAAAGTAAAAACCACTGCACATTTAGAATAATAAGATCTTGCTATTGGTATGTCTATTGCAACTTAGGTAAAAATATTTACATAATATTATTAAAAAAAAACTTGTTTCATTAAATACGTATAACACTTGTGTTAGTGCTTTGCAATTAAATTTTATTTTATCTCCAATATTTCTCTATAAAACATGTATGTAAATTTAACAGCTTTATTATTATGAGTGGACGCTAGTTGAAGTGATTTTAATTCTTTATGTCTTAGGTCATTTATTTATAAAAATTATAGATAAAATGAATATTAATATATCTTTGGGAAAATTAATTTTTTAGAAACATGCGGTGATGGTAGTAAAAAATGCGGAAAGGACTGCACATGCGGAGATGACTGTAAATGCGCAGAAGGTAATTTTTTTCATAAATTTTCTTAAATTAAATTATTTTGTTTTAGGTTCAAAATGTGGTAAAAAAGGCAACGACGAACAAAAATAACAACTGATTTATACTAAATAAAGCGATGTTACAATATTTGTTGTTTTTCTTGATGCGCAATAAATAATAAATTTTTTAAGCTTTCTGGAAAATTCTACCCTTGTTTGATGGGTCGCACTTGCTATCTATTTTTACTTAGATCGTCTTTTGTTTTGTTGTTAAACTGTATTTAAACCCCATGGTGCGACCTATCAAGTCGGACTAAAATGGGCTCAGAAAGTTATTTTTGTTATTAATATGGCGATATCTTCAAGTAGATCGTCTTTTGTTTTTCTTAAATGTTGTTTAAACCCCCATAGTTTGTCATCAAGTCACAATAAAATTCATCCAGGGATTTATTAATGAATTTAGCTTTAAATAAAACTCGTTTGATTATAATAATATTTTATTACATGGTAGGAAATAAAATACATTTGCATTATTGTTAACAAATATTAAATATATCTTAAATATGATAACAATAATATATTTTGAATCATCACAAACCCTATGGGAAGATTTATACTTATATATAATATAATAACTGTTCATTCCTTTTATAACAAAATTTTTCACATATAAATATTCAAAAAAATGCAACCTAATCGCAAGCTACGCTATAGCTAAAATACGTAACGAACAAAAAACGAAAAATAAATCAGTCAACAAATCCATCCCATTTAATTTAATGGAAATTTTATGTAGTTTAATTAGTCGAATTAAATGAGATTTATAGAAATAAAACCCCGCGGGCCATCACAATAATACTTATCAAATAAGTAGATAAAAATAATTTCGAGATTACCACCATCACAATCAATTTTAAAATTTTGACTTCACCATCGTATTATCTGGTCAATTCCACCCTTACTTGATGGGTCGCATTATATGTCTATTTTTACTTCGATCGCCTTTTGTTTTTTTAAACCTCATGGTGCGACCCATCAAGTCAGGCTTAAATGAGCTCAAAACGTAATTTTTTTTATTAAAATGGCAGCATCTCTTACACCGAAATTTCCGCAACTTCATTTGACATCCGAAAATCAAATGCAAGATCTGAACGCTCTACTATTCATATCGCCAAAAGAAGTAAAAATTTAAATATCACGCAATTATATTTGTACATTCAATTTTAAGCATCGACAATTTCATTCCATTTTCAAATACGGTTCTTCGTCGGTTTCGTCGCTCGAATCGTCACTTTCCTTCGAAGAATTTTTTTTTCGGGATTTTATTTCTACCTCTTCAACATGGAAGCCAATTAGTTTGTGTAGCGCCGATCTAAGGCTCGTAAATAATTTCGGGAACAAAATTTCTTGCTGAGTAAGTAATTGTTTTATTCTCTGGCGCTCTTTCGATAAGTTCGAACAGGTCGCGTTGTTAGACAATGGAAGATTGTGGTTGGAAACGAACTGCCTTATGGCCTTTTCGCGAACGTAAACAAAAGGTCTTATGACTCTCAAGTCGTGCTCCCTAAACAAAAAAACAACATTAGTTATAATATGGCAAAATTAAGGGTGTTAATATCAACATTTTTAAGCTTTCTGGAAAATTCTACCCTTGTTTGATAGGTCACACTACACACCTAATGTTAAGTAGATCGTCTTTTGTTTTTTCTTAAATTTCGTTTAAACCCTATGGTGTGACCTATTAAATAAGGGTAGAATTTACTCATGAGCTTAAAATTAATGCTAAATATTCATTATAATAAATGATATTCGTTGTAAGGCTTTTATTTGCTTACCTGACATAATAATGTGCCCTCATCGTTCTTAATTTGCCATTATGGAACACGGATAGTAGAAAACTCTCACATAAATCGTCAAAATGTTGGGCTATAGCTAGAACGTTATATCCAGAGCTTTTGGCCGAGTTATATAGTCGCTGTCTTAGATGGGAAGTACAAAAAGAGTTTATGTTTTCTTTGACATCATCACTTTTATCTAGAACAATTAAAAATGTTAACCTATTATAGGTTATATATTAGGGGGATTCAAATAAATCGATTTTTTTTTATTATTAATACACTGCGCGTCAAAATTAACGCATAATAAGTAAAAAAATTCTAACTCTAAAACGCCTTTACCAATCTTTATGAAATTTTGTATAAGAAGAGTTGTATAAGAAGAGTTTTTCGAGAAAATATTTTTAAAGCCCTTTTATTTAATATTAAAAAAACGCTCGAAAAAAAACTTTTATAGGGAATTTTTTTTAAGTAAAGAACAAATATGCTGTTAAAGACCGTATTTTTGTTAGTATACCCTGAAAATTTTGTACAAATCAAACGAACAGTAACGAAGATTCGGTAAAAATGAACCCTTTTTGATTATTTTGCTGAAAAGTGGTAAAAAGTTTTTTTAATATAGAATAAAAGGATATTTTTTCGAAAAACCCTTGAACACGTAAACTGAGATATAAGTTAAAGTATTTTTATCCAAAATTATAAAAAGATTGGTAAAGGCGTTTTAGAGTTAGAATTTTTTTAGTTGTTATGCGTTAATTTTGACGGGCAGTGTATTAATAGGCCCTTATAAAAAATACCATATTTCATTATTAATCATTCGTTTAATCAAATCTTCATACATATTATTGTAGGAAATTGAATGCTCTACAAAAAAGGTCTGACGTGTTTAATCGATTACTAGCCGTTGAGAAGATATTCTTATCAGTACGCATTAGGATTCGGATACGAATATCTTTTTAACGGTTAGAGTAATCAGTTAAACACATCAGACCTTTTTTGTAGAGCGTTAAATTTCCTAAAATATACTATACTCATTTGACGATAATTAATTTTCAATGATTTAAATAATAAATAAAAAAAAATTGTTTAATAAATTCTTCAAACTTTGATCTTGAATATCTTTTAAATGGTTAGAGTAACCGCTTAAACATATCAGTTCTTTTTTGTAGAGCAATCAATTTTCTACAAAAATATGTTTAAAGATTTAATTAAGGGATTGGTTAATAATGATTTTTTTTGAATCACTTTATTTTGTATAATGTTACCTGATGAACTTTCTGACATGCTCTTTTTATCATCGATGATATAATGAACACCAAGTCGCCTCAAGTGTGGAATCAAAGTACAAGGGTCACATCCTGAATCCTCGGGATCCACTGTTACAGCTCCAAGGCTGAATAGTATGCCTTTACTTTGTATATAATTTTGATATTGTAACAAAGTATGCAAAAGAGTTAAAGAATCTTTACCTCCGGAAAGACATACCATAACTTTATCACCATCCTTGATCATTTCGTACTCTTGGATGGACTCCACAGTGGGTTGCCAAATTGTTTTTTGTGGGCACAACCACTTGGAGGTCTTTTCCATGCTCGAGTTGTCCTCTGAGAGCTCTCTGAACATAACGGGTTTAGGCCTTATCAACTTAATTTCCGAGTCGGACTTTCTATGCACTCCCAAAGACTCAGAGTTGCTTCTAGATTTAGCTTGATCGTTTTGATTGTCGGGATCGTGGAAGGAAAGATTGATGCCGCTATCTTGAGAGCTCACGCTTGCCACAGTTGAAACTACGTGTTTATGATTTTTGTCTTCGTGCAACTTGGTGGAGCTAGAAGACTTATTGATGAGGTTCACCACCGTCTCGGAGCTTGAACCGGGCGTGTATATTTGCACGGCGCCGTTCTTTTCATCGCCGGAACTCGAAGCCCTCGAAAACGAACCTCTCTCTTGAATTTCGGGCGTTATGAAGACATCCACGGCACTTACAACGTCGCGTATTTCGGATTTGACCTCGTTTGCCATCTCGATGGAGACCTTCTCCAAATATTCCGCAACTTCGTTGGCCGATATCGAATCGCTTCTCCCATCCTCGCTCCCACTGCCGTGCCTTTCGTAATACGAACACTCCGTGTTCTCCAAGACATCTTCAACTTTATTGATAACCTCCCTGATCTCCGATTTGATGTTGGTAGCGATCTCCTTCGTCATTTCCTGGACGTACGTTTGCAGGTCGGGGGCAGGTGAAGACCTACCCAACTCGTGAGTGCTGCTGTACAAAATGTTGAGGCTGTGCGTGGGGGAGAGATTCGCGTCGCTTTCCAAAGAGTGCAGCTCGCTCTGACTGCTGCAGCTGTACTGCCTCTGCCGCGTCGTTTGCGCGCTGTTCATGCCCAAGCTGGCTCTGGTTTGCGGGCTCAAAACCGGCGGAGATATGTTCGGCGCCCCGAGCGACAGGCAGCGCTCCCTGGCGAAGTTTTGCTGCATTTGCGAGTTCACCGACTCGCCCACCGCGAAGTTTATACTTTGTTGCGTCATGTGCGGGTAGTACAACCCGTTTACGTCGTGGAGAAAATATGGCACTGGGGAACTGGACGTCATAACCTTCGGATCGTCTATGGAAGGTAAACTGTAATGTCTCGGCGAGCCGCATGGCTGAATTTGGTGACTTTTGTCTGTGGTGTCGGATTTTCGACTGCTTACACCTCCTATGGGGTCGAAAGGGGTTTTTTGCTTCACATTTTGAGCGTTCGATGTCAGTAAACTTTGAGCTTCGTGTTGCAACAAAAACCATCTGAAATTTTCGCTTCTGGCATCGAAGGTTATACCTTGATCGTGATATGGTATTCTATTGGCCGTTTTTCTCGCTCTATTGAACAGATTTCTCGCTGTCTGCAGACTTTCGGAGTAACTTTGTGGGAACAATCCAGGCCCCGAGATGCGTCTCTCGTTCATAGTCATTTTTCCATCCACGTATCTGATTTGGCTCAGCCACTTTCTATCCTTGGACACGGCGTTAGAATGGTGCCTCCATTCGCCCGTCTCCAAATCCACCACATATTGCGGCAGCAACTTCCACCCTTCGGTGGCCACCATCTTCATGGCTTCCATCACGAAAGCCAGCTCCGCATCGTTGATAAAATACGGAAGACTTATTCTCGTGAAACCGGGCCTCAACAGCTCCAAAGACGAATTCTCGACGCCCAGATTCAAGCTGCTCAACCTGCGATCCTCCAGGATGATGCTCTCGTACTGGTCGGCCAAACTTTGGTCTATGCCGAGCAGTTCTTGAGCGTACGCGCCTGAACACGGGCAGCCAGCTCTCGCCTGTATACCGAAAACGTCGTTTAAAACGGCGCATATGAAGTTGTGGTGCAGAAACGTTCCTCTGGGGTGTTTCACCATGAAGGAGAAAACCGGGATTCTTTTGATGGTCTGGGAGTTGTTTCCCAATAAAATGATTTCTGGGATGGTTCTTATATGTTGCAGCATTTGCCTGAAACGATATATAAAATTAAAATCAGGAGTAGCTTTTCCAAATATAAAAAGTAGATGGCATAGATAAAATGTATGGTCTATTAGAAGGGTATTATCTTTCCCAAGAGGAAGAACATTTTTTTCAAATCAACCCTATTGAAAATGCCATATAGAATCATATAAAAAACACGTATCTGGATTCTATATGGTTTCTATCTGGTTCAATATAGGTATTTGAAACAGGCATTTCACTATAGAACCAGATAGAAGATTACATTATAGAACCAGATAAAAACACTCTAAAACACTATAGAACCAGATAAAAACACTTTATAAAGACATGTATATGGTTGTATATGGATTTATCTGGTTTCTGTTCTATATGTATTTCCAGATAGGTTTCCCTATATGGTTGAATATGAAAATTTTTAAAATGGAAATCCATATTCAACCATATAGAATCCGAAACCAGGACTTTCCATATAGGACCTATAAAACCATATAGAACCAGATACGTTTCCTTATCGGACTCAATATGGGTTCTATATGGCATTTTCAATAGGGAAGTAAGTTTGCCTAAGTGTTAAAAAAACACCTACTTGTTTATCTTTTCCTGCCTTTGAATAATATTTGAAACTGAAACAGTTTCCTTTAACTGCATCACCAAACCAGCTCTTATGGACTCCACTATGGCTGCACAAGTGCCTTCTTCACGTAGCTCAAAGGTCTAAAATTAAAAAAATTAGAAAAAAAATACATATTTTTCTTTGTAAATTACTCTATTGTGCTCTTGGCTGGCGAAAAACCCGTCGGGATCGCACAGACTCAACCGCCTGAACACGGACTTTTTGGATATTAATATACCGGGCGTCTGCACGCCTCCTATGAACTTGTGCCCGGAAAAGTAAATCGCATCTTTATTGGCCGAATTCTCTTCCACGCCCGGCACAATGGGGTTCATGTCGATGTTGATGTTGGGCGCGCCCATGTTGAAATCCCAAAAAGCCAGGGCGCCATATTGGTGCAGCAAAATCGTGCAGGCTATGTCGTCGATAATTATGCCCGTAACGCTGCTGGCTATCGAAAAACAACCGATTAATTGCTTTCCGGAATTTTGATAGAACCTTAGCTGGTTTTCCAAGTCTGCCAGGTCTAGAATGCCGTCTTTGGTCTCGGAAATTCGCACCATCTAAAACATGTTTTTGTTAGGTTAATTCTCTACATAATACACATTATAATGGGGTAGTTAAATTTTTTCTGACCTATACTTTTTATAGTTTTATTCAAGGCGTTTTGTAATATTAAACATTTCTGTGAAATCAGAATTTCAATTGAGTTTACCATTTTCGAGATATTTACAAAAAATATAAATTTTTATGACGTCACAAACCTCGCCATGTGACCAACATTCTAAGATTTCTATTGGTTGAAAATTACCCTGTTGTCAAGTTGTCTTGTTAATGATTTCATTCGGTTATGTCAGAAAATACCCGAAGAAGTTATGTACAAATACTGTCACTGTCAGTTGAGTGAAAGATGGTCACCAAATTCATTAAGTACCTATCTTCCTTATTACGAGGTATACCTATATCATATTACTGTTTGATATTTTAGAGTCCAAGATATATCTAAAAGAATATAAAGAACTAGGCATTATACTAATGAAATGCATTTACGACAAAATATGATTATAATTATAGGTATACCTACTTTATTTGTTTAAAAGCTCCAATGTTCAATGTAACCAACCATTCCACAAGATTCCTCTGCTTTGGAGTCCGTTATTAATAAATCACTTATCTAATATCAATTACAAATAACATAACAATAACATTGATTTTCAATAATCTAAATTTAAAAAAAAACATCACCCGAAAAAAAGAAACGTCAAAAAATCAATTCTTCTTCTTCTTCTCAACTAAAATTATAGATCAAGTGGTTTTGAAACTAAAATATTATAACGTGGCGCCATCTATCGTAAGAATCTTAAACTAAACACACTGGCAACCATAGAAAAAGCTGGCAACGTTGTCAATAGCGTAGTGACGTAATTAGGAGATTTTTTTTTGTTAATATCTCGAAAACGGTAAACTCAATTGAAATTCCGATTTTACGGAAATGTTTAAAATTACAAAACGCCTTGAATAAAACCATAAAAAGTAAAGGTCAGAAAAAATTAAACTACCCCATTATGTAATTTTTGTTATCAAATTATGTAATTTTTTTATCAAATTAAGTATTGAATCAAAATACACTTGGCAGTTTAAACGTTGTTTTGCGTAGCAAACACCAGAGTTAACCCAATAATAATAATAATAAAAGCCTTAAATAACTTTTATTGCATTTTTATTGGTTGTACAAATTACAAAACATTTATTCGCTTCGCTATTCTAAAACAATAAAAATAAGTAACATTCGTTTAAGTCGTGTACATATTTAGTATTTTGTTAGTATTTTGTAGTAATATATAATCGGAATGTTTTATGTTTTGACAATTTTTAAAGCGCTAAAATGCAGAAACTAAATGCGTAGTACGATAAAAAACAAATCAAAATTAATTATGCAGCAGATAGTCCAGTTTTGATGATACCACACATTTTTGTGCATTATAATTTTATAAATAATAAAAATAGTAATTTTTAAAATTGTATTTAATTTAATAAATTTGTTGATTTTTAGATTATACCGAAATAAAATTTCCATTAAAACAATGAAACATTTTTAACTTGTAAAATCTCAATTAGGGCATACAAAATCCTGAAAAATACATAAATAATATTTATTATATTATATATTTATTAAATATATTAGATAAAAAATATTTATTATTAAGTTTTAGCGAAAAAAAGACTTGAACATTTATATACAAAGTATACTATAAAAAGTATGTAGAATCTAAAAAAGCAAAAAATACAGGTTGTTTTTTTGAAAATAAAATAAAAATGTAATATTAAAAAAAATATTTTAAAATATTTAATATTTTTTAATACTTTTTAACACTGCCTAAATGACATTTTAATGACCTAAGAAAAAAATCATAACTCATCATCATAAATATACTCTCTAAAAATGAATTAGTCAAAAATGACTAATTTAATAGTTCGTCACCTGAGAATTATAGTGTTCTATCTGCATTTTCTTTTTTTTATTCAGGTTAGTCTTGTTTTAAGTATTAAAGATGCATATTGTTCTATCTATATATAATTGGGGTATAAATTGTACAGTTTAAGCCTTAAACTTAACAATTTCTACCCCAATTATATATAGATAGATCAATATCATCTTTAAGACTTAAAACAAGACTAACCTGAATAAAAAAAAGAAAATGTAGATAGAACACTATAATTCTCAGGTGACGAGTTATTAGTGGCTGCTTCTTTACTTGTAACATGATTAACCATGGGATACCGTGGTATCCCAAAATTTAACAGCCAATTCTTATGTAAAATTGTCCCCTGAATCCGAAAATGTCGTCAAAAATTAAAAAAGTAGAACAGTTTTTGAGATATAGTCAATTTTCCATTTAATATGGAATTGACTATATCTCAAAACTGCTACACATTTTTTACGGTATTTTCGGATTCAGGAGACAATTTTATATAAGAATTGGCTGTTAAATTTTGGGATACCTTGGTATTCTATGGTTAACCAATGGTACAAGTGAAAAAGCAGCCACTAACAACTATTAAATTAGTCATTTTTGACTAATTCATTTTTAGAGAGTAGATGATACCCAAGTGAAAAATGCCAACTTATATATAAGTAGGTATATATACCTTGAAAGGGACAGATTTGTTTTTCAATGTTATGACCTAGATACGCGTGAAGCATTAATTATTTATGGTTTAAAGATACAATGAACCTATACTACTAATTTGTTTTTGGGTACCTTAATTACTATTTGTGAAAACAAATTATTTAAGATTGATTACACCGAACAAAAAAAAAATAGTTTTATGTTAATTTTAGGGTAAAATCAAAATAGCTGTTAAAAACGAAGGACACCTTTTGGCAAATATGTTGTGTTTACTTTTTGAGATAAACCATATCAGACTATATGTCTCTTACGGCAGATAAGACGTACGTATATATTACGTAACGAAAATAAAAACATAAAAAGAATCATTACTAAATATTTTTTTATAATCAGTCCAATTTTAAACCTTATATTAATTTTAAAAACTGGTACAACATCGTAAAAGAATTATTGGTGCTTGGTTTAGTATTTTGCTGTTAACTTGTAAACGGTTGACTTTAGATAAAAAAGTAAATAACATAATATTTTAAAAGATATATGAACCTAAAGTCAAACTCCTTACCTGAGCATCAGTCTTTTGCCATAGTTGTAGATTGTCTAGATGTTCGCTGGCCCCGATAAAAACTACAGGAGGTTCCCTTAAATCCAGAGCGTTTATTAATTTTTCCAGGGCGTCTCTGCAACCGTGCCCGGAAAAAATCACCGCGTCCTCTTCCGACGCGTTAACAGCGTTCCTTACTATATCTCTTGCTTCTTGTCTGGAATTTATTTTTTGTGAATATAAGGTCGGGCGTTTAAGAGTGCGCACTAAAAATTGCGCACTCTTATGACACCTTACCTTATTGTTATTTTTACTTTAATCAATTATGTTTATCAAAACATACTAATAGTTTTTTAATACAATAAAAATTCAAAGAATTAAAGAAAATTAGATTAAACTAACCTAAACAGTGTACTTTGCAGCGACGAAATACTAGTTGTGTAATGTGTATTCCCATAGGTTGGCAGTACTTCTCTTAAAATATACTCTTCTATGAACTGAAGCGATCTACCGGAAGCGGCATAGTCGCAAAAAACAACTGAAACAAATAAAACTTTATGAGAAATTCCAGTTAAAACATTCTGACCTTGGATCTAGCACCAATCGATAAAAAATGTGGGTTAAATTTGCCCGAGCGTTTTTATATTTTATTATTATTTTATAACTCATGGGTACTATATTATTACCTTTTGAAAAAAAATGCAGTGGCGAAGCCATTTTTTTAAATTAAAAAATACCCATACCGCTAAAATTAAGCTTGTCCTCATTGTGAAATGACATGGGCGTATTTCACAATGTTGGCGAATTTTATGTTAATAGAAAGTTGATTGGGTTTAATTTTTTATGCAATGTCATTTATAATTTCTATTTTTTTCAGCTCTGTACAATATTTTGCATTCAACATTCGATATTTAATTAAGGTTATTTGCGTATTAAAATAAATTTTCTTGCAAAAGGTTAAGGAAAACGCGAGATATGTGATTGTTTACAGTAAAACAC
The DNA here is from genome assembly GCA_921294245.1 of Brassicogethes aeneus. NCBI lineage: Eukaryota > Metazoa > Arthropoda > Insecta > Coleoptera > Nitidulidae > Brassicogethes > Brassicogethes aeneus. The sequence continues at coordinate 6,651,138 of OV121138.1, forward strand.
CTTGAATTATATGCGATAAATTTTTGATGTTTATTTAACAATAAATATGGATTAAATAAATGTTTTGCGCAGATATATGCACAGATTTAGGTAATTTTGTAATTTTAATTATTTTTGTTTATAAAAGGGTAAACTGCAATTATACAAAATATAATCAATTTATTTTAAAAGTGTTTTCTTTATAAACAATTAAGTGAACTATAACATAATATTATTATTGATAGATAAATCGGATTTTTTTCAAAGATAAATAAAATGACTTTGACATTAACTTATACAATCCATTTTCTAAGAAAGTTTAATTCAATTTATTGGTAAATGTTGTTTTAAATTATAGTTGTAAAATGCACCTGTTATAACAGCTTATAAGCAAATTATCATTATTATTTTATGTTTTGCCGCAAAATATAACAGAAAAGGATAAAACATAGAAATGCAATATTATTAATATAGTAATTAAATTAATTACTATAAAACCCAAAACTGTATTTGATCACAATAAGAAACAAAGAAAAAATAAAGTTCAGTATGGATTATTTGCGTATAAATATGCAAATATACACAACCATGCATTACTCATGCAAAATTGATAATTTAAAATTAAAATAAAAAAACAAATACTCAACAAAATTTACGACCGCTCTAAAAATTTAAAATCGCAATTATTTATGCGTATTTACTTTGAAACTGTTAATCCTGACTATTTTGGTTGTTAATAACTTGTTACCATGCAAAAATTATCGGCTTTTATCATAGTAAACAAGTACCTACAGTAGTAAAGTTTAAAACACAAAGATATCGAATTAATATAATAGAAATAAAAGGAAGTGGTCGCATTATGCGACTGGCATATTAATAAATAATAGCGAAATATTTTTATATTGTGCACACGCAAATTTTACTCATAAAATAACACGTGTTTGAAAATATTCCGATGTGTTAATAATATTGGTTTCAACAATTAATGACACATTTCTTGCTCATTGTAAATACGATTTGATGCAGTTTTTTCTCTTAAAACTATGAAATGTTTTTTTGTACCCATTATTAGTCTAATTATAAAACATTTTAACTTTTGATGACTTTAGTTCATATATGTCTTAAAATATTAATTTTAGGATTTGACTTTTTTGTAGAAAAATTATTTTCCTACAAAAAATGTATTTTACTTTTTTCTCTAAAGTCAACCGTTTACAAGATAGCAGCAATTAAAAAAAATGTTTCAAACTCGCTGCTTTGCAGTTAAAGACGGCCTACTTGAATACTTTTGTGTGACACTGTAATTTTTAAGGCATCAGACACGATAAATTTTGCTGTTAACACGGTCAACTCTTGCGGAAAATGGGATTTTGTTTCATGCGGCCACCAGATTAACTCAAATCAACGCACCCAATGAAACGTCACATAACCCTACAAAAACGATTTGACAGACAATTTTTTAGAAAAATTACAATGAACAGATTTACATTTACTTTAACAGGATTGTCTAGATTATTTTCTAGCTCGTCTAACAAACTAAGCATATTAATCCTGTGTGACGTAAACAATTATGTATAACATGAATATGATTTAGATAAAATTGGACAACTGCCTATAGTTCAAGATTATTTTTTTTTAGTTATTGAACATGTTGTTTTGGCAATTTTACAAAATATTGCCTGTATATTATTTTAAAGGAAGTTTTTATTTTTTATTAGAACTATACTATTCATATATGTATTGTGTGTATACTGAAAACAAAACTGGCACATTTAAATGCTAATTTTAATGCAAATTTTTTTTTCAAGGTAACTTTTTTAATTTAGTATAAATCGTGGGTTTAATGCTTCTATTAGAAGTTCACTGTTATTAATTGGCACTATTAAAATAATTACAATTTTTTTATTTCACATTAACAATCTTGTTCTACATTTTAACAAAATAAAATTTGAGCTCATGATATTTATTTGAAGGACTACATACAATGTCCTAAAAGTCTGTATGTGCTTGGCTTAGCTTTTTGCTGTTAACTTGTAAACGGTTAACTGTAGGAAAAAAAGTTAAAAACATATTTTGTACAAAATTTAATTTTCTACAAAAAAGGTTATACGGTTATAAGTCGAATCCATAAAATTAACATTTTAGGAGATATATGAGCTTGAAGTCAAAATTTAAAATTTCTAATAATAATACAAACAATTGCTAGTTATAAGGGCTACTACTAAAATGTATTTAATTTATTTCAGTCATTTCTGAAACTGAATGAAGTCATAGTCTAATATTAGACTACTTACTGCATTTGGTCACGAAGGTGTACACAACAAACAAGATTATCTGGAAGAAATTTCCTTAAAAGTTCACGCGAAACCATAATAAAAAGAAATATCTTAAAATATCATTTTTCAGGCCAAGGCGAATCCTGAAAAGGAACAACAATAATAAACTGACATTTCAGCTGTCTGGGTTTAAAAAGCGACAAGGATTTTAAAAAGTACAAAAATTAATTGTTCCAAGCTTACAGTGGTATTTTTAGAACGGTCGTCAATGATTCAACTGGGATGTTTACTGGTTACAAATTTTGTATTTTAAACTGAAATTAATTTTAATGAAGTACAGGGTGTTTTAGATTGCTTATACATTAAAATAATAAACATTTATTATACGTTAGTGCGGCATTTTCGAGACACCTCGTATAAAAATATTTTAAGTAGATAAAACGTTTTTATAGCTTTTATAAATATAAATCGTTCTTCATTGGAAACAGATGTTTTATGAAAAGTTTTATTTGTGTACAATTAAATTTATTAGTAAAATATGTTATTATTTAGTAGAATGTTTTAGCAAGAAAATTAACAAAAATAAGGTGTTATTGTTGTGATAAATGTCACAAATAAATACAAGGTAAAGTTAAATTTAAATGGATTAAAATACCCACAAATAATTTTCCTGTGTATGTTATTATTTATAGGTACTTGTGCTGAAATTCATTTCAATCAATAGTCTGAACATGTAGTAATAAAGCTATAAAAGTATTCTCATCTATTACATTGTACTATAAACATTTAAACTTAATGTTATGAGTTGACTATAACTTCTAATTTTAATTTTAATTATACATATGTAGACAATGTAATATAACACTTTAACGGATATGGTGTAATATTTTCCCTATTTAATATAAAACAAATCATCTAAAAACTTTTATCTAATAAGTATTTTTACTATAAATACATTCGCAGTGTTGTTATTTTTAAACCCTTTTGTACTTTTCCACAATCAGATTATTCGTAATTCGGTTTTTAAACTTATCGCATTTTTGTATTGTTTTCGTCGAGATATGCTAAGTTGACGGTCAAATTATGACCATGAATAGTTGATATAAATAAATTTGTGCGGAATTTTTTCGTGAAACCAACAATTTTCTGTGGTTGTCATTTTAAATGACTTTAACATTAATTGGCTTCCGCTAACACCAAAAATAATCATATGTCGAGAAAAAAAGTTTCAGGCCCTAATCTTACTCCTAGGTCAAATATTTATTAAGTAATCAGGACCAATAAATAAATTTATTAAATTTGGCAATATTTGACAGTAAAATTTATTATTATTTTTTTGCTTTTTACTTGTAGCTTTAACCGTTTTGCCGTAAAATGCAAATATACTGTTTTTATTAAAAATATTAATTCGGTGTTCTATACAGGTCGAAATATACAGGGTGAGTCATTTAACTTTTAAAATAAAAATTAAATGGTTCGAGGAGGGAAATCAATCAGTACTAAAATTGGTCCTACTTAATACTCTTCTCCTTATAGGGGGAACAGGGGGTAACTTTTCCAATTTAACACCCTATTTTTTATTGCAGATTCGGATCATTCGACTAAAAATAGGTAGATTTTGTCTAAAACATGTTTTCATATTTGTAATAGATGGGGCTGTAATGAAAAAAAATCAATTTTGTTCAATTTTTCTTCTGTATACGATTTTACAATAATTTTTCCATAAAAATATCACTTTTTTTGGTAATAATTATCTTATTAAATTAAATCTAATTTTAAGTACCCACGATTTTTTAACTAATATTTAAGTTTCCTTTGGTTTAAGTTTTATACATTTTTTCATTCTGTAAAAATTATCAATTGCGCACCATGGTCACTTTTTACCTGCAAGCATTAAATCCTTTAATTTAAAGGATTAATATACTATTTTTAATAAAAATACCTCATTTAAGGTAAAAAAAACATTATTTTGTCAATTAATTAATTTAATCCTAATTGAGGTATAAAAAAATGGTATTTAATTATAAATAATAATTATTATTGAGGTATAAAGAAACTATTTATAGTTTAGCATTATTTAATAAATTTAGTTCGAAGATTAATTTGCAAACAAAAAGACCTCCTTTCGTTAAGCAGTTATACATACTTAATGGATTTTTTAACAGTGGAAGAAAAAATAGAAATGATTTTGATTTATGGAGAAGCAGGCAGGAATCTTGATGATGCTGTTAATATCTACGCTCAGCGTTTTCCGGATAAAATTCGATCACGTACTTCATTTCACCGTACAGTCAAGCAGTTTACTACAAACTGGAGTGTTCAACCGAAAAAAAAAGTTCGTCGAGCAACAGTCACAGGTGGAAATAATGAAATTAATGTATTAGCAGCAACGGCCGCTAATCCTCATGCAAGCTCAAGAGAATTATCTAGAGATTTGGGAATATCCCAGAGCAGTGTTAAAAGTATTAAAACGAAATGCGATTTAATAAATGCATTGAAGTCGAAGGCCACCATTTTGAGCACCTAGGTACTTTAATTAAAATTTAAAAAATAAATTTATTACAAATATGAAAAGTTACCCCCAATTTTAGTACTCCCACTCGAATAATTTAATTTTTATTTGAAACTGTTTGAGATATTTCAAAGTTTCAAGTTAAATGACTCACCCTGTATATAAATATAAAATTTCTTTAAAGAGCATCTAATCATAAATATATTTTTGGTAAATTAAAAAATTAACTTTTAAGTAATTTTCTAACAAAACATTGTTTTGAAAACAATACCATTAACAATGCTACAACTTGGTAATAAAATTGTTGTTTACAATACAAATACTCACATAAAAAAAATTTGCTTAATTTTTCAATAACCAAATGTATTATTTATACTCATAAACACATAACATGTAGGTATATTTATTTATTTATATCTTTAGTTAAACTTTTTGATATAAACGGTAATGTCAAACCAATAAACAAAGAAAGACGTCGGAACTGTCAAAAAATGTATTTTAATAAAGTTGTTCTCGATTAAACTAGTTTTGTGCTATTTTTTTTAATGTGAAGGTTGACATAAACTTGCAAAACGGTGGGTTGAATGGATTTTTAGACACGTGGAGTTTATTTATGTATATTGTTTATCTTAGGTAAATAATTACCTATAATATTTAAGTGCCATAAAAAAATGATTGTTTTGCTAATTTTTGTTTATTTTATTAGGTATACAGAAATCCATCCAAAAATTTAAGTAGTTACGATATTGTATGTTTATAAAGATGGGAATTTTAATATTAGGGAAATGTTTAATTATATTTTCGATAAAAATAACTGAAAATTGAGAAAAATAATGCTACAACAAAATTGTAAAAAAATAAATGAGAATTTTTTGTAAAAACGGCAAGGTCATGTTATTCTGCTCCTTCAAGGTCCCTTCCGAAATTTATGTATCCCACTAAAATAGCCGGATAGAAAAAAACGCGGCAATTAAGACACGCGCTCAATAAAAAAACACTATTTTTAATTTCCCTGTAAATTTAGTTTGCATCTTAAACCCGTTAATAAAAAATCGCCAGATTGGCCATGTGCCAATAAAAATTGCTCGGGATACATATTGATTGAATTCTTGCGGCTAACTTAGTAAAGTGTGTTACTACCGGATCAATTTGCGACAACATGATGAGAAAGGATATTTTTAGAACCACGATCGAGCCAAATCCCAAGCAGCATTTTAAGTTTAACTATAGTTAAACTTAAAATGCTGCTTTAGTTATAACTACAAATTTACTACTTACTAAATCAACTTTAAAGTATTTTGTCTACTCCCACCTTTAAAACGCCCTTTATCGTACATGTTTCCATGACACTAAGTGAACTTTTAAATACACATTGACAATTGTGGCTTTTTGGCGCTTTAGTCACGGGCTGAAGTTAGCAACAGGTTTTTAGTCACGGGCTGAAGTTAGTTTTAAGTTAGTGGACAGTTGTCAAATGTCATACAATCGTTAAAATAAAGTGCCTTTCTTGTAAAATAATACTAAATGTGAAAATTATTTTATTATCTCAAATTTTTGATTTAAATCATTTTAAGATAATAATAACTATTTGTCGTAGAAAAAGTATAGTATGCACCTCGTTTATAAACTTTTCTATACACTCATTAATTTAAGAACTCGCTCGCAAGATTGCTCGTGGCTAAATTAAATTCGTGTATAAAATGGCGTTTATAAAACTTGATACTTAATATACTATTTTACATTTAACCAAAACGGTTTTCTAACGCCATAGATACGAAAAATTACCAAATTTGGGGAATGGTTTATTTTGTTATTTTACCTAGGTACATATATATATTATAATAACCTTTTTGATCTACTAAGAGAATAACGTAATAAAAAAAATATAAATACCACCAATTTACGTAAAAATAACGCTATAATTACTAACCGTTTGCTCTCTCTTTCTAAAACATTGACATTCGTAATTTCTTTGTTCTTTTAATTTATATTTTAGAAAATGGTACTTACAAAGTAATAAAGGCCACCCTAGAGTAAAATTAAAAAATATAACTTAAATCGTCAAAACTAATAATATTTTGCATTAAAACTCAAACGCACATTATTTTATTGATAAAATAGGCACAATACATCTTAAAAATTATATGCCCCTTTACGGTTTTATGAAAAATTATTGCTTGGGTAAAAATTCAACAAAATCAAAAACCTACAAAATTTTATAAAATCTTTTAAAAATCATTTAGTTTTAATCATTTTTTAATAACTAAAACTTTCCTTATTATATTTTAGAAAAATATTTATGAAAAAATATTATATAAATGTTTAGATAAGTAATGGATGCCATCTTAAAAAAAACTCATTATGGCGACCTAAAAAAAATGTTCTATTTATCACTTAAAGCTTATTTTTCCTTGTTTAGTCAATATTAATAGAATTTATTACCACTAATAACCCTAAAAAATACCAGGCGAATAGGAATTATTTATGGCTACAAAGTGGTCTAAATATCGTAAAATTATGACTTAAGTCATAATTTTACGATATTTACGATATATTTACGATATTTAGACCACCCATAATTATGAGTAACATTTACCATTAAGTAAAAATTCTGAAGTTAAAATTACGTCCCTCATAATACCTACTTTAAAGTGTTGAAACTTAGGGGTTATTAAAATATGTAAACTCATTATGGCGACCTGAAATAAATGTTCTATTTATCCCTTTAAGCTTGTTTTTCCTTGTTTAATCAGTATTAATAGTATTTATTACCAGTGGTAATAATTCCTTTTCGCCTGGTATTTTTTAGGGTTATTAGTGGTAATTTACCACTAATAAGACTAAAAATACCAGGCGAAAAGGAATTATTTATGGCTACAAAGTGGTCTAAATATCGTAAAATTATATAAATTTACGATATTTACGATAGATATTTAGACCACCCATAATTATGAGTAACATTTACCATTGAAGTGTTGAAACTTATTAAATAACTTTAAAAAAAGTTTTACTTGAAAGTAAATTAATTTAACAAAATATTTACTTAAATTAAGTAATATTGCCTCAAAGCTCTACGCTTTTACTTAAAATGTTGCTTGTGATACTGGACGAACTCTATAGGCTTGTTAGCATATATTTACAAGCCTTAATGAGATTGCTTGTCTCTAGTATAGTCTACAGGGTGGTCCAATTTAAAAAAAAAATAAATGCTTGCATTTATTGAACTGTTGACTTTTCGATATGTTTATAAAGAAAATTTATATTATTTTAACGTTTTTTATTGATTCTCAAATTTGGTTCCTTTTGGACCACCCTGTATAATATAATAGTACTACAATAGTAACTACTCACACTATTTTTATCAAAATAATATTTTGATAAAATTGTTATTGCGCTAGAAAACCGATTAGAAAAATATTACGTGACCTTCCATTAAAAATATTAACACTAGAACTATGAGCTACTTACAACAATTATTGAAGCAGGAAAAATATTTGCTTGTCAGTCATTTTCATCGTGACACATATTTGGAGTTAAAAAACAGATTTTAAATATTCAAGATTTATGAATCATTCATAAACAAAGATCTTTTGAATGACAAAAATAGCATTGATGACACTTGCCAAAGCTAAATTGCACAAAAAAGGTACAGGGATGATTTTTGCGAATTGGGGCGTGAGGCCGCTAGTGTAAGGGTAGGTCACCCTGGATTATGAAAGATCGATGATCCAGCACGTGTAGACCATTCTCTCTGAATTTTTGGGGTCTTCGAAGGACACACGCGTTATAGTGCGTGTGTCCTCGACGTAAATACGCAATAGTAAGATGTTTGTTTGTTTTGGGGATCATATCGTTGTAATTTACGGGTTAATGGTGGATTTTATATTCCTTTGTCTGTCAAGGTCACGATTTTACACCCCCTTTCATAAATACAGTTAATTTTTTTTATCTGAACTCGTGTTTTTTTTGTTAGGTTGGTAGCGTATGCCAGTTTCTTAGTATTTTTAGTATTTAAAAATGGTACTTCTGCTAAAGAATTTAATTAAATACTTTGAAGCTGGGTTCTAACAGAGAAATAACGTAATATAATTTAATTTAACTTTAAAAGTAATTTAATTTAATTTACTTGCGTTCATACAAAAAGTAACGTAATTTAATAGTGTTTGAAATAAAAAACAATATTTTAAAGAGAGTGCTTACTTAATATATCTAAAACTTAAAGTTTTAGATATATATGGCTTACTTTGGTAATTACAATCGAAATATTTGTCTTATTATTAAAACCGTTTACACAAAATAGGTTAGATTCTCCCAAAATAGGTTAGATAATACGAAATAACCTTGAAATAACGTAATTTAATTTAAAAGATAAAAGTTGGCCAACTATTAAATTAAGTTTTAAATTACATCACTGTATGAACGTTACAAAGGATTGTTGGGGTTTTAACTTTTAAGTTAAATTAAATTACTTCTTAAATTAAATTACTTTTCTGTTAGAACCAGGCTTGACACTGTCAAATTGACAATAATATTTATTATTGATAATTTACTTGTCAATTATAAATATTTATGCCAAAAATCAACGAATTCGAATTCGAATTCGAATGTAAAAGCCCTTTTGAGGGCAAAACTTCATTTTAATGAAATTACGCCAAATGCCACAATGGAAGAAAAAGTACATCGCCTTATGGACATTTTTGGAGTAAAAAAGTAACGAATTTGGTTTTATAAATATTACATCACACATTATTTTCACATTATTTACCATTGGACAACATTTACGTTCACAAAAAAATTTAATTTGTTTTATATAAATTCTTTTCAAAGCGAAGTTTATTATCCGCTAGGAATACTTTCTCTTCTGGGCCGTAAAGCAACCTATATTTAACTACTTTTTTATATGATTTTACTCATCCAAGCACCACCAAAGCCAAATTAATTGCATTTTTAACTACGAATTTCGACAACTCAACTTGACAACTGCACAATGTAATTACATTACAATTACAGGTTAACCTACAATAATTTATACATAACCACAATTAGATTTATAACTAGCTTAGTTTGTTTTAATCAATGCGACCAACTTGACAACTGTATTTACCAACCAAACCCTAAATTTGCAACAGTACAGATAAAAAAAATTAACTTTATATGAGTATATATGTTTTATTTTATATTTTAGGTTTTTGACAAATTGGCGCCCAACGTCAATAATGGATTGTGTTATATTTATGAATTTTGGAAAGTGTACTAAAAATATGACGATCTTTCCAGCGGTGTATTATGATTTTATTTCAATTAACAGTTTTTACGATTTTATTAATAATTACATACATGTGCTTTCGTCATTTTGGCAAATAAAAACAAATAATTAAGAAAAAAAAATGAATTAAATATTTATTATTTTACCACAATAACAAACTTTATCAACCTAAATATGTTCTAGGAATTTTAAAATGAATTTCGTGAATGAAATACAGAAATATTTAAGTAGTAGCTGTGTGAAATATTAAACAATCACAAAAAAATACAAACAAAAAATTGTACCTAGGTAAATTCGCCTATTAATTAACGTAGGTATTTAAGTTTCAAAGTTCACAATTTCAAGATCTTTTGGTTTTATCACGTTGGCAAAACCGATTATGTCCTTTCACTACCACATCCAAAAAATGTTTGGATTACGTAAACTGGGCCAGCAAAACAACCATCAAATTAAATAAAAATAAATAAAATTTAATTTTATAACCCCGATGCATTTGCAGATAAATAATAAAAAAAAGTATTTAGTTCGCAGACAATTTGGCACGACAAACTAGTAAAGTGGTTGCTTACGTCCGTCTAGAAGTTCAACAAACTATAATTTGCTTAATAATTCCAAAGAAACACATTTAGGTCACTCTATTCACTGTACAGACGTAAAATTACGCTTTTTTTAGTGTGTACCCATTTAAGACCAGGATGCCTAGCGGCAACACTTTCGATTGTTTCAATGTTTTAGACATTTGAGTCAAATGATTTGACAGACAGAAATGTCAAATTATCGCGGCCCACGTGTTTTTTCCGCTCTAAATCGTTAATTAGCGAAAAATCCTTGAATATAATGAAAAAATCGGGTTTTAGGTACCTGGCATATAAAAAATACAGAATGGGGTAGTTAAATTTTTTCTGACCTATACTTTTTATGGTTTTATTCAAGGCGTTTTGTAATATTAAACATTTCTGTGAAATCAGAATTTCAATTGAGTTTACCGTTTTCGAGATATTTACAAAAAATATAAATTTTTATGACGTCACAAACCCCGTCATGTGACCAACATTCTAAGATTTCTATTGGTTGAAAATTACCCTGTTGTCAAGTTGTCTTGTTAATGATTTCATTCGGTTATGTCAGAAAATACCCGAAGAGGTTATGTACAAATACTGTCACTGTCAGTTGAGTGAAAGAAGAAGAAGAGAAGGTTAAAGAAAATTCTGAAATTAAAAGTTTTATTGATAGGTTTACACAATGAAACACCGTGTGAAACCTAATAAAATGTAATAAATAGGTACCTAATAACTGTCTAAAGCAGAGTTTAATTTATTTCATAGAAAAAAGTGGCAAAATAAAGCTGAAAATGAATGAAATAAATTTACAAAAAATAATAATATATCTAAAAGAATATAAAGAACTAGGCATTATACCAATGAAATGCATTTACGACAAAATATGATTATAATTATAGGTACTTACTTTTTTTGTTTAAAAGCTCCAATGTTCAATGTAACCAACCATTCCACAAGATTTCTCTGCTTTGGAGTCCGTTATTAATAAATCACTTATCTAATATCAATTACAAATAACATAACAATAACATTGATTTTCAATAATCTAAATTTAAAAAAAACAACCCGAAAAAAAGAAACGTCAAAAAATCAATTCTTCTTCTCAACTAAAATATTATAACGAGGCGCCATCTATCGTAAACTAAACACACTGGCAACCATAGAAAAAGCTGGCAACGTTGTCAATAGCCTAGTGACGTAATTAGGAGATTTTGTTTTGTAAATATCTCGAAAACGGTAAACTCAATTGAAATTCCGATTTCACAGAAATGTTTAAAATTACAAAACGCCTTGAATAAAACCATAAAAAGTATAGGTCAGAAAAAATTTAACTACCCCATTCTTGACCCAAACCACTAATGTGTATTTTGTTGTGACTGGCGTGCCAAATATTTTCAAGCTTAATAAATCACTCACAATTACCTTAATTATTAAAATAAATTATAGAAAGCCCAAAAATTAATTTCAATTTTTTTACTAAGTGATGTTTTGACTACCAAAACAAATGCCAACGAACTTGAGTACAACAAAAAACACGCAACAAAGAAAACATGTTTTAATCGATACCGCATTTGTTTGTTTTCCTATTTACAGAGTTGAAATTAAATATTTGCCAGCGAAATTATTTTTGGCAACGATTTCGACCATCATATATTTTGTTTAAACATTTCACTCGGAAAATTTCGAATGATGTGCATAATTTTTTAACGTAATTTGCCAAGTGAAAATTATTTATTACAAGATAAGTAATTGCTGTTAAAAGTGGTCTAAAATTACTTGTTTAGATGCACAATGACGCAAAATGAAAAAATTGACACATTTTCGCACAACGCGAACAATTTAAAATGCCTGTAATTACCAGGGGCGTAGGTAGGGGGATTTGGGGGTTTGAACCCCCCCTCAAAATGTAAAATTTTTACAAATTGTATTTTTATTATAATTTTGAAGGTAGGTACCTATACATACTAAAAAAATATTATTTTGGTAGTTCATCACGCTGAAATTGATATTTTGACCAATTGGCGCCCAACGTAAAAATTTTAAAAATGTCTGTAACTTCTACAAATTTTGTGTAATTCTATGATTTTTGGTGGTAAATTAAAATTTATGTAAAAAATGGTATTTTCACACCAACTTTTAAAAGTTTACCCGCTATTTAAAATAATAATACCTACTGAAAAAGAATTTTGTACATAATGAAAATATTGACGCGCGTCACTGCATTGGCGTCTAAGCTTTCACGAAGTGGTAAACAAAGGGTTAAAGTAGGACATAAATATTGGATTAATAATTAACAAATGCCACAATTAATTATAAACCACGTGTTAATAATTTAGTGTATTCTCAAGGATATTTTTATGTAACGAACCGATTAATATTTATGTGTTGTTTGTTTTGCCGGCCGCATAAAACAATTCCTACCTTTTCTGCGTCCGAAAGGTCCCAGGAAAGCGTTACTTTTCCCAACCACATTGTCGTCGATATACTTGACTAGTTTGTTCACTTCTTCGTGCTTTTTTGGCTGATTCAAATTTTTGGCTTTGTTTGCGCGATAAGGGTAATCCTCCGGGAACACGTAAATCTTCCTGTTGCCGTACGATTTCCTGATTGTTGTCGTCGATGTCATACTGAACACATTTCACTTAAATTTAAATTAATCTCGAACTTTTCCCTCTTAAAAAAACGATCCAACGCACACTCTATCTACCAACTCTCCACTCTCTGTGTTAAACGATCGTCTACTGCCAGTGACTTACACATTGCGCTCGCAGGAACCAGCAATCGATTAAAATAGCAGGAAAATTTCAAACGCGCGCCCCTGAATACCTGCAACCATTGTTACGAGTGCCTGAATCACTGCAACCCAGGTTACACTGCCTAACGTCATCGCCTAAAACAGTTTCAGTGAAACGCCTGAAACTTATTATTCTAAGGGAAAACCTAATTCTTCACTAATCTAGGTATGACAAATATAAAAAAAATAGGCACTGTATTGAAAAGGCAGCAACGTATTCTTTTTCTATGCTAACATATTATGGTACCTATTTTCTTTACTTTATTTAAAAGTAGGTAAATAGGTATTCATCAAAAATTGTAGCAGTTACCCACAACTATTTTAAACCATTTTGTTAAAATTTACATAAATCTTTAAACAGGATTGGAAACATCGTCATATTTTTAGTAGGCCTTGCAAACATATCCTAGCACAAAATTTGTGAAAGCAAAAAAGGGAAAACACAATCTTTCTAAAATTTAATAATTTTAATTATTGTTGAAATTTGTAACAACATGGTTATTGCCCTATTTTGTTTAAATTTAATTGAATTAATTATTTGGAGCGTTTTGACAAAATGGCAGTGGGAGACATTTGGCAACATTGCAGTGTCATTGTCATAACCAAACTTTTCAGCCAGCAGTGAAGATGTTTAAAAAGTGAGTATTTCGATGATTTTAAATGAAATTTTATTGCTTTTTCGCGTAGATTTGATGAAAAAGAAAGTATTTCCGGCGTACTGCAATTAAAATCGTCGGTTCAGAAAGGAATAAGGACAAAATTAATTGAATCGTATCCGTATCTGGAAAACCATATAGACAATATTTTACCGAAGAAAGATGCGTTGAGAATCGTGAAATGGTGAATATTAATGCATAATAAAGTGTGTCATTAATAATAACCCCAATTATTTGTAGCCACGATCACATCGAAATAATTGTTAATACTGCTGGAGATCTCCTGTTTTTTAGGCATAGAGAAGGACAATGGATGCCAACTTTAAGATTATACCATAAATGTAACTAAATCGACAATAATTAATAACAATTACTTTCAAACATTACCATTTCAGACCCATTTTTTCTTCCGATGCAGCAAGTAGATAAAGGTGCCATTAGATTTGTTTTAAGTGGTGCCAACATAATGTGCCCAGGTCTGACGTCACCCGGCGCTCAAATGACCACAGTTCCTAAAGATACAATAGTGGTGAGTAATTTTTTATAAATAAGATTATTTATTTAATATACATTTAAAATATTTACAAATGGTCTTAAATTATTATTTTAGTCCACATGTATTTATATTAATTTTTTTTTAAACTAAATATATTTTTAAATTAAATTTCTAATGGGAAATATGAAATAGTTTTTAGTCACTGTATAATATTTAAATTAATTATTTTAATGTATGATGGTTGCATATCAAATTTCACTAAAGAGAGTAAATATTTTACATCTGGCAACACTGCCTTGAAATCTTGAAAAGTTTTTGTCAAATGTGCTAAAATGTTCTAAATTGTGACGTCACAACAAAAGCAGAGATTTGCGAAATTAAAGGAACTTCAAATATAGTCGTTGCGGCGAATGTTTCAAATTGCGGTATCAATGTCGAATGTCAAAAACCGATTTCTCGACATACGGTTAACCTAGCGGTTTCTTGAATTATATACGTAAAAGAAAACAACAATAATTGTAATGTCTGTGCTTGGTTCAGAATTTGATGACGCAATTTGAAACATTCGCCGCGACAACTATAACTATAAGTATCGCTAGTAGCGCCACCACTCGGCTGTTATCATCGTAACAAAAGTACCACTTTTAATAATTAGCTGTCAAACGTTTAGGTTACAAACGAGTTTTTTTGAGAATAAATCCGGAAAATGTTAAAAAAATATCGAAAAAAAAACCGTGGCTCGATTTGTTGTGTTGTTGTGTGTATTTTGAGAGGAAATCCTGGGTTGAGTTTTTACCGGTTTTCCAATAAACAGTGTTAATCTGAATGAAGAAATAAATTGCATACAGTCTCTGTAAATATAAATTGTACCTATTAGATACAATAAATACACATTTTAGTAGTGATTAATGTGAAAAGGGTAAACATTTCAACTCAGTAAAATTCGTCAAACAAATAAGTCGTCTAAATTTAAACAGCATTTAGCATTATTAAAAGAGTTGATTAAGAAAGTCTCCACTCAACGGTAAAATACCATTATATTATGTATTATATATAATATTATGTTGCCATGAATTCGTAGGTATATTAATATTAAAATTTTGTTGTTTAAAGTGCAGTTGTCGGCGTTTTTTTGGGAACTCAAATATAAAAATGGTTAAGTTTAAGGTTATGTTTGTGCAAAAATTATTTCTTACTAATTTCTTAAAAATGTCCTAACTTAAATATAAATTATATTAGGTAAAGTTATCATTAGTTAATTCTGCACCACAAATGAGGAGCATCCGTGCAAAACCGGCTATAGCATATACAGTATGTCTTGGAATCATATGGAAAACTTTTTTATTATTAATTTTAGGAAAAAAAGTTATTCTTCATAAAAAGTTCTGCATGGTGTAAAACTTAAAATGCAACCCACAAATATTAATTTTTTTAGTCGTATACGGGGTATGTCAAAAAATATGAATTTGGCTCAGGAGTAAAGTACCTTTATATTTGACAATATCGAAAATTGTTATAAAGAAAAGTTCATCAGAACTAAAAACTACGTTCAAATATGCAATTACATCCATTTACATTAAAAAAAATATATTTTTTCTTTTTTGTCTACAATATCAATGCAAATTTAACTGTAACATGTAATTTAGGATTCACTGATAAACAAATGATTTGTTGATATTCTAATACTTTTTGGCCTGCTAGATCCCCTGACTTAACTTAAGGTTTTCATGTTTTTTCTAATCATAACAGATAAATGTTCATTTAAAATAGAAAGATTAGTAAAAATTAACAAAACCTAATTTTTTAATGTAAATGTATGAAATTGCATATTTAAACGTAGTTTTTAGTTCTGATTAACTTTTCTTTATAACAATTTTTGATATTGTCAAATATAAAGGTACTTTACTCTTGCGCCAAATTCATATTTTTTGACATACCTCGTATACGACTAAAAAAAATTAATATTTGTGGGTTGCATTTTAAGTTTTACACCATGCAGAACTTTTTATGAAGAATAACTTTTTTTCCTAAAATTAATAATAAAAAAGTTTTCCATATGATTCCAAGATACTGAGACATACTGTATACATATATAGCATATATCCACTTTAATAAAATGTTGGGAAAATGGCAAAAACTCTTTGTTTCCTGGCCTACAGATAAAAGAAAAAGCAAATTTGGGTTTTGTGGGCTTTGTGGTACTTGATTTATAACTTATAAATTATAAGACATACCTTCGTTTTCAAAAACTTTATATTAAGGCCAAAATTTCAAAAAATGTTTTGTATATAGCCGGTTTTGCTCGAAAACCGAATAAAAAACGAATAAAATTTGAAAAAAAAACCTTTATTATTCAAAAATATTAACAAAAAAAATTTACTGCAATCATGAAAAAACAAAACAAATTTTAGTAGTAGTATCGACATATCCAAGCCACATATTATTATTTATTGGATATAGCCGGGTTTGCTATAAAAACGTGGATTTGGCCGGTTTTGCTCCTAAAGCTACCTTTTAAATGTGATTTTAACATGGATTTAGTCGGATTTAAACGGAATTATCTTGGTTATCGATAGAAATGAACCCAAAGATGCGAAATAAAAAAAACAAAAACTAAATAAAATGGATTTAGCCGGTTTTGCACGGATGCTCCTCAAATGTACTTACCGAATTGGATCCTTTGGCAAAACAGGAAAATGCAACGATTTAGTTCTTGAATTTTATTTACAATAAAAAACACAATAATTCACCATGATCCCTTAGATAAAATACACATACTAACGTAACTATATAAGCATTTAAGCGTTGAGTTTCAATGATATAAGAAATAATCAATCTAAATCGAGTACTAAAAAAGTTTTTTATTTTTTTTCTTGCAAAGTAAAACACAAATAACGTGCGCGATTTAGCTGTGCAATTGAAGAAAATTTGTCGAGTAAGACTTCTGCTTTCCACTCTTTTGTAAAAAAACTACCTATTTATTTTAAAATGATGTATAATCTGTGCTTTAAATGTAATTTTGACAATTCTTAAATTTACGCAATGCTATCGAAGCCCACCAGATGGCGCGTGCGAAAACCCGATACTTCTTTAGCGTATTATGGAGTGAATTTAATTATTAAACTGTTACTGTTATTTTTTACCTAAACTCTATTTTTAATTTAAAAATTATTTTAGGCCATTATGGCAGAGGGCAAAGATCATGCCCTAGCAATTGGTAAAACAACACTTTCTACTGATGATATGTAAGATAAATTTAATTATTTTCAATATCAATTTTTTTAATTAAAAATATATTTTCAGTGCTAAAGTAAATAAAGGTATTGGCGTCGAGAATTGTCACTATCTTAACGATGGTTTGTGGCATATGAAACCAGTGAAATAAAATTATTTTTGTATATATTAATAATCTTTATTAAATTATGTAATATTTCATATATATGTGACTTTTAGTAATACCTTAACATATTTTATATACACAAGAGATTTTAAAAATTATTAAATTTATTTATAATGTATGATTTTAAACAGGTTGTTAAATTGTTATCATTAAATCAATAGAAATTGTCTCATATCCAAACAATTTACCTTATTGACTATGTTTCACCCAGATAATTTTTCATATCTCTGATAAACTAAACCAAATTAAATATTAAAAGCCTTATCATAATATCCATTGCAAGGTGTAGCTACTAAGAGAGCTATTCACCTTAATTAGTAAAGTGAAAAAACGGCTTTGGCCGTCAACAAAATGAACTTTAAGTTGTTAGTAATAGTGTTTTGCATATGGGCTAAAGTATTAGCCCAGGATACAGACGTTGAGACAGTTTTGGACTCCAAAAATGAGTCCACGGAACAGCTAAGCCCTGTTGAAGAACTACCTCCAGAGGAAAACCCAAAAACCGACAAAATAGGTATTTATAAATCAAAAAAATTAACTCACTAAAACAACTAACATATTTTTGTAGAACCCGACCCCACCCCTCAGTCATCACCTGAAAATGTCGATATCCCTATTGTGCAATCAAATCCAGACATAGAAATTAGTGGTAGGTCCTTCTCAAAACTTGGTAGAAGTGGAAAGTTATCTGTCTATCATGACTACGGGGCAAATTACGGTTAGTCAATATGCTCTATCTATGTTTTTTGCATCTATGGTTACTCTATCTATGTTATTTATGTCAAAGATTTTTTGTTTGTAATTTATGTCAAAATGATATTTTTTGCGTTGTTCCTATTTCCTTTGTTTTTCATATCATTTTTGCTTTTGCATTATATTTTCCAATAAAAATATATCTAATCCGATAGCCAATGTAAATAAAAAACAACATTATCTTTATTTCTAGTATTCAGATATGATTCATAATAAAAATATAAAGATGTATTATTTCTTGGTAGGTACTCAAAATGTAATAAAATTTATCAAAATTATTTCAAAAAAATAAATATTTCATCTGCAAAACAAACACATGTATTAACAGAAAAGTAAACAAATTTCGTTACTTTTTATTTGTTTTTTATTATCTTGCACCAGATTTCACTTAAACACAAAAGTAGGTCACTAAAGGAATTTAAAAAAAAATCTAGAATGCTATTATTTTAACATCTGCCGTTTTTAACGTCATATGTCATCTTAACTGCCAAAAAATTAACCATACTAACGTTTAAAAAATTACAAAAAAATGAATTGAATTTTTTTGTAAAAAAATTAAGTGATTTTAAAAGCCTAACCTAAAACTACTTGTTAAAAAATGTGGCAATTCTAATGTTGTTATTTTGACATTTGTCATTTTGAACGTCATCAACTAGGCCTTGATTTTGACATCTCTTTCAAAAAACATGTTGCCAAGTTGTTTTTTTTTAATTTTCAGACCCTATGACCAGCAATGTGGCTCCACTGAACAGTGATTTGATTGGTGACAGGTCGAATCCTTACATAGTCACCGAGACCCGTTTGGCCGACGTTAGATCGCATTTTATGTACCCTTATTACAACGAGGGCGGTGATATTGATAACATGGGGGATTATCAGAGAGCTATACAGCAGAGCACGAGTCAGATTTACAAGAATTTGAATTTCCAGCTGCCCTTTTTCGGGTTCAGATTTAACTACACCAGGGTCTCCCTAAACGGTTACTTGGAGTTCAGCGATCCGCCCCCCAGTTACGTTAACTACCCCTTGGTGTTCCCCAACAAAAACTGGCCCAAAGAAAACGACCCCTCTTTCATAGGCATATTCATGTCGAAATGCAGAGTCGGAACTATATACCCCGAGGACGTCGACCAAAGAACACCCGGTGTATATTTCAGAATGGAACGCGACTTACGTGGCAGATACGATAAGTTGGGAGTTGAGCTCTACAACAGACTTAAATGGGACATCAGGGAAGGCGTTGTGGGGTCGGAAACCTTCGACCCAAAACACATGATCATAGTTACCTGGAAAAACGTCTCGTTCAACGGAGGCTGGGGATCCAACGCCCTCTACAAAACAAACACGTTCCAGATGGTACTAGCAACCGACGAAGTGTTCACCTACGCCATCTTTAATTACAAACAACTCGCTTGGACCAGTCACACTGAAGCAGGTACAAAACTTTGATTTTGATTTTTTAAATACTTTTAAAAGTACTATCTACTGGTTTATTGTGGTCTTAAAAGTAAAACCCTTAGGACAAAAATAATAATGACTATTTTCTAGGCGGTTCAACTGACAATGGTGAGGGTGGTACGTCAGCATACGTAGGTTTCAACGCCGGAAACGGAACCAGAAGTTACCAGTACGTACCGTACAGTCAAGCGTCCGTTATTAGAGATTTAACATCTACAGGGTGGGCAAACGGATTCCCCGGAAGACATATTTTTAGGATTGACGAGAATATTATGCTGGGAACGTGTAACAAAGATATAGGTACAGTTTATTTTTGTTTTTTGGACCTTTTATTGTACACAACTTACCTTTTATTGTGCATAACTTACCTTTTATTGTGCACAACTTACCTTTTATTGTACAACTTTTAGATGGGGCAAATTTGCCTCTGGTTTTTGCGCCGGAGAGTGGAAATATGTTGGGTGGCACCGTGGTTAATATAACAGGGCCTTGTTTCAATGAAAACGTTCAAGTTAGATGCGTTTTCGATGTCGGTAATGTTGTAGTGGGTAAATATATATCCAAAAATAGGGTTATATGTGTACAACCCAGGATGTACATCGAGGGTTGGATAGATTTGGAAATATCGGTCGGAAATGCTCCTTATAAGTACAAGGGAAAGTATTACATAGGTAAGATTTTTTATTTAGATTGAAATCTAAAAAAGTACAACATTTTAGGTTTATTTATTAACTATAGCTATTTATCAAATTAACAAAAATAAAACTTCGCTTTTTATTTTTTCGGCAAACCCTGAAAATTGTTTGCAAAATTACTATTTTGACATTTTGGCGCCCAACGTGCCATTTTTTTTAAACTTGACTGTAACTTTTACAAATTGTATCGGATTTGGATGAAATTTTTAGGGTTAACTAAGAAAAATGCACTCTTTCTTTTGATAAAATTTCGTAAGTCGTAATTTTGTAGTTGTACCCTAAAAATGTAATTAAAAACTAACCATTTTTAGAATATTTACATACTTTTTTAAATTTACAACAACTTTTACAATTTTTGTTCAATTTTAATGAAATTTTCAGGGTGTACTAAGAAAAGTTCGCTCTTTTATTTATTTTGATGACCTTTTTCAAGTTGCAATTTTGTCGGTACCTATACCATAAAACTCATTAAAAACTGACATTTTACACGGATATTTACAAACTTAAAAATTCTCTGCAATTTCTACAATTAAAATTAACTTTAATTGTAATTACCAAATTATTTAAAAAAAAATTTTTTTTTCTGTAGAAAATCCTGCTGCTGCAGCTCAAAAAATTTTCTTCAAAGATTTAAAACACACGGAAAAATCACCGGCGGAATTTTTGGTCACATGGGAAAAATACAATTTAACAACGAACGAAAACGCGAACGTTAGAATGTCGTTATGGGGTTATCGCGAGGTTAATATAAAACCGGACTTTTTATACATAACTGAGTTGAGTAGTAACGTGCAAAACTCTGGATCTTTCAACATCGTACCGTCACAGTACAGAAATAGAAGAAACGATTTTCTAGACGACATCACCTTCGGTTTCATACAAATCAATCTAACCGACACGATAACCGTAAAAAAACCCGATGGTTCGGTTTTCAGTGTCGAAATAGAACCCGTGATATGGAGCAGACCTATCCCGTTAGCGTGGTATTTCAACGGCCAGTGGGAGGACAAATACGGTAAAAGATGGGTTGAAGCCCTGTGCGACAACTGGCTTAAAAACGACAGATACCTGAAAAATTTTGCCCACGAGTTGCCGCAATGTCCATGCACCTTAGAACAAGCTTTAATCGACAAAGGAAGGTTTTTGCCCGACTTGGAATGCGATAAGGACACAAATAGGGATTGTCCTTTCA
The DNA here is from genome assembly GCA_921294245.1 of Brassicogethes aeneus. Classification (NCBI taxonomy): domain Eukaryota; kingdom Metazoa; phylum Arthropoda; class Insecta; order Coleoptera; family Nitidulidae; genus Brassicogethes; species Brassicogethes aeneus. Next base: position 6,673,175 of record OV121138.1, read on the forward strand.
ATGATAAGGCTGAGCACTGCGTTAAAACTGGATCTCCAACGTAAGTATACAAAGAACAATACAGTTTTATTTGTGAATAATTCATTCAAATTCTGGTGAATAATTTATTAAAATTCTGGATTTTAAAAGATATAGTTTTCCGCTGAAAATTAGAAATTCTTTAAATGCATTTTATTTTCCAAATTCTGGATTGTAGAAGATGTACGGTTTTCCACTGAACATTTTACATTTTTTGTTTTACCATCTTAAGAAGAAACAATTTGTTTATCCATCCCTGATGTTGTGTTTTCCATGATATCTTTTAACTGCATTCAATTTTCCAAATTCTTTATTGTAGAAGATGTAGGGTTTTCCACTGAACATTTTATATCCTTTGTTTCACCAACTTAAAAAGAAACAATGCGATCATCCATCCCTGATGTTGTTTTTCCTATGCCATCATTTTAAATGAATTCTATTTTCCAAAATCTGGAATTTAGAAGATATAGGGTTTTCTACTGAAAATTTTTTTGTGTCACCATGTTAGGAAGAAACAATGCGATCATCCATCCCTAATGTTGTTTTTCCCCATGCTAACATTTTCTATTTTTCAAATTCTGAATGGTAGAAGATGTAGGGTGTTCCACTGAACATTTTATATCCTTTGTTTCACCAACTTAAAAAGAAACAATGCGATCATCCATCCCTGATGTTGTTTTTCCTATGCCATCATTTTAAATGGATTCTATTTTTCAAAATCTGGATTGTAGAAGATATACGGCTTTCTACTGAAAATTTTAACTTCTTTGTGTCACCATCTTAGGAAGAAACAATGCGATCATCCATCCCTGATGTTTTTTCCCCCAGCTATCATTTTAAATGCATTCTATTTTCCAAATTCTTTATTGTAGAAGATGTGGGGTTTTCCACTAAACATTTTATGTTCTTTGTTTCACCATCTTAAGAAGAAACAATGTGATCATCCATCCCTGATGTTGTTTTTTCTTAACCATCATTTTTAAATGGATTATATTCTCCAAAATTTGGATTCTAGAAGATATACGACTTGCTACTGAAAAAACTTTTTTGAGTTACCATATTAGGAAGAAACAATGCGATCATCCATCCCTGATGTTGTTTTTCCCATGCTATCATTTTAAATGTATTTTATTTTCCACTGAACATTTTATAGTTTGTTTCACCATCTTAAGAAAAAACAATGTAATTATCCATCCCTGATGTCGTTTTTGCTATGTCATCATTGTATTTTCCAAATTCTTTAGATATATATCGCTGGTTTGGTGCAAGACTAACCTAAGTCCATTTTAAAAGAATTGGAGAAAAACACTATAAAAACATTTCTATTTATTGTAACTAAATTGTTTTTTGCGTCATTCTATTAAAAATTGGAAGGTTTTACAAGAATGACGCAAAAAACAATTTAGTTACAATAAATAGAAATATTTAATAGTGCTTTTCTCCAATTCTTTGAAAATGGACTTGGGATAGTCTTGCACCAAACCAGCGATATGTGGTTTTACCCTTATTCTAAGGTTTAAGCATACCCTGACACATTTTTTGACAAGGTTGCCAGATGTAACATTAAATATTCATCAAACTCAACCTTTTATTGTACACAGGGTTGAGGGAGCTGAACAGCAATGTTGCTACGACAAAAACCACTACTTAATGATGTCCTATGATCAGCAATGGGGTTCCACACCTAGACGTTGCCATAACTTAGGTTACCTCCCATGGAATGAAGCTACAAAAGTCCCTACGTTGTCTCAATGGCAATACGATGTAATGCCAAAGTACATGTGTTGTTTGTGGCAGGAAGAACAGGCTGTCGGTTGCGAGACTTTGCGTTTTGAACGAAGACCCACGCAAGATTGCGTAGCATATCAAGCTCCAGGTATAGCTGGTATCTATGGCGACCCCCACATCATCACTTTCGATGATTACCCTTACACTTTTAACGGCAAAGGAGAATTCGTAATTCTAAAAACAGTTTCGAAGACGAACAACCTGGAAATCCAAGGCCGGTTCGAAGAAATGCCAATGAACGCATACGGTGACGTCAAAGCCACCCAACTTTCCTCCGTGGTTGCCAAAGGTAACTCTTCAACCATCATCGAAATCCGCTCCAGACCTCGAGAAGCCAGATGGCGCTACCGTCTGGACGTTCTGGCCAACGGCAAACAAATTTACTTCGACAGACCATCGTTGAAATTCCAGCACTTCTCCGGTGTCACCGTATACACCCCCACTTACATCTACAACCAATCCGAAGTTGTTGTTATGTTTGATAACGGAGCCGGTCTGGAGGTCATCGAAAATGATGGATTTTTGTCCGCCAGAGTCTATCTACCCTGGAGTTTTATTGTAAGTAAACTTACCGTTTTATTACCCACACCTTACCGCTTATTGTTTCAACTTACCGCTTTATTGTCCATGCCTTACCGTTTATCGTTAAATTTACCGTTTTATTGCACACCTTACCGTTTATTGTTTAAACTCACCGTGTATTACAATAAGAATTGTACAATTCAGAACAAGACTAGAGGCCTGCTGGGAAACTGGTCCTTCAATCAGCTCGACGATTTAGCCTTACCGGACGGCAGGATAGTCTCCTTACCGTCCAAAGATGAGGATCAAAAAAGGCTGTACGACGATTTTGGTCTGAAATGGATGTTGGACGATAGCGACGTCCCCGATGTCGGACGCGCCATGTTTTACCGCGAATTCGGCAGGTCTTCTTCCACCTACAACAACAAAACTTTCGTACCCGAGTACAAGTTTAAGCCTGAAGATATCATACCGGCGAATCGGTCCAAGTTTATCGAAGATGCTTACCAAGTGAGTACTTACCGTTCATTGCGCGCAACTTACCGTTTATTGTAAGTAACATGCCGTTCATTGCGGCCAACTTACCGTTTGTTGTGCATAACTTACCGTTTATTGTGAATAACTTACCATTTACTACACGTAACTTACCGTTTATTGCAGACACATTACCGTTTATTGTGCACAACTTACCGTTTATTATGCACAACTTACTTATATTGCATAAAACTTACAGTTTCTTACATAAAACTTACCGTTTAGTGCGCAAACCTAACCGTTTATTGTGCCCAACTTACCGTTTATTTTAGATATGCTTCACGGACAACAGAGAGTGCCTCTATGATTATTCGGTGACGTTGAATAGAGACGTGGCTCATTTCACGAGTAACTACAAGGCGACTATATTAAAAATGAAGGAGATAAGTCGGGACAAAATTATATCTTGCGGTGTCCTGGAAACGCCAAGGTTCGGTAGAAAAAATACTTACCTCTTTACTCCGGGTACGAAGGTTACTTATGAATGTAATACCGACTTTATTTTGGTGGGAGACCCGAGAAGAACTTGCTTGCCGAATGGTAGATGGGACATACCGAATTACGGATACACTGAGTGTTTACGTGAGTACCTTACCATTTACAGGATGGCCATTTTTTAACTGAACTTCCCTATAATAATATTTTCAGTTATATTATTCTTTTTTCTATAACGGTTGAAAGATAAAATTGTATCCCTACTTTTTATTCAGAGTGTTAAAACTAACATTCTGACTAACAGGTCAGCAGGAGTACTCCTCTAGGACCGCAGCTACGACTTGGGGAATAATTCTGGCGATTCTCATACCATTAATTTTGTTGTTACTATACGGGGCGTGGAGAGTTTACCAAAACTACGTCGACACCGACGATACTACGTGGAAGTACGACCCTGCGTCTCGTAGGGCCTCTAGCGTGCAAAAACTGAACACCAAGGCGCCTGTGGAAGAATCGGAGGAGTACGAAACCGATTATGACGATGCCGATGACGAGGAAGTCAAACCGAGATTAAGAAGCAACTCGCAGACGTCCAAGTCCAGCAATAAACGTAGGAGCTACGAAAAAAGCTACAAAACCAACGAGCCCATAAAGGGTCTTCCAGAGACTGATTTTGAGGAAAAACCATGGGACCCCGAGGTCGACGGCAGCGTCTTGTCGAGCCCCATGTCATCACCCATACAAAGACCGCCACCTTTGACTTTACCGCAGAAAAAACCCACCAGATATAGCAGTCAAAGTAGTACTGTAACAGACGTGTAGATCTAGACTTAACTTAGCATGTGGAATAGATTGTAATAAGTTGTGTAATGTTTTCAATAAAGTTTGTAAAAAATTATAAAATATAGTCCATTCCACAAGCTAGGAAATGTACAGAATAAATGGTATGAGAATCAATAGGTACTATTCCTATGTTGTGGGATGTATTATGGCTACTTATTTAACAAAAACCTTGTTTTACTTTAAATTTTAAACAATAAAACTGATTTTATAAACAAAATCGAGAGGCTTAAATTTTTTTAGGACGAAATCATTGTTACAATAAAATTGAAATTAAAAAAGCAAATTTATGTAATAGTTATTTGTTTTACAAGTGTTGAAAAGCTACTTTTTCATGCGAGTGTTTAAGTTACATTAACAGAAGTTTAAAGAAAACTTTTCTCACAAGTGAAACATTGTTTTTTCTACGACTCTTTTATTATTTTATTATATTCAATTACAAAACAAAATAACCTAAAAACGTGTTTGACAGCTGTTAAAATTTCTTTCATCTTTTGATTTTTAAGGTATAAACTTAAAATCATTAAACTTACCTTCCCAATTTAAATAAAGGGACTAAAAATTAGAATTTATTATACAAACACAATTAATTGTGTTCTTTAGACATACACATACAAATACAATACAAATTTTGAAACGAATGTCAAACGATCCTGTCAATTTCTTTTTCCACAGACCTGTCACTTTTCACACAGAAATGTCATTTTACATTCGTGTTTTGCCTTGCCAATTCTTTTTCTATGATGAAAAGATTCAGTTTCTAATCAACGATGCCGTTACGAAATGTGACTTTTACCTATATAGGTAGTTGTCGTAGAAAAAATACCTTTGGGCTATATTTATAAAACTCGTTTTTGCAATACAAGTTTGATTACAACATAAAAAAAATATATTGTAAAATATATAATAAAACCTATTTTATAAGCGTTAAAAACCCTATTTAGGACTGGGACTTTCTTTAAAAGCATTTTGAAATTGTAGGCCAACAAGAATATTCCCAAAGACAAGCAGGCTACGCCTCTGGCTTCTCATTGGCCATCATAGTGCCCTTGGTGATACTTTTTGTTTTTATTGCTTACAAATGGCTGCAAAAAAAACAAAAGGAGCGCGACGAGGACGAAAATGACGTGCAAGTGCAAAAATTGTAAGAAAAACAAAAATTGACTAAAACATTTTTTAATATTTTTTTTGTAGGCAAGCGCAAAGTAGGTCCCGAACTAAATTAAATACAAATTATTCTGACAATGACGATGAGGATGACAGTATTAATAAGTCTGGAGTGGGTCTACAAAGTCCAGAACCGGACTCTGATTTAGACAGTAACGTTAATAGTGCAGCTAGAGTAACAACAATTAATTAATTAAAAAATGTAATTTAAATTTTTCGTACAAATTTTTTAAGAATGCTTTATATTTTTAGGTATTTTAGTATTTTATAGTCTATTTATAGTAGGTATGTTTGTTTATATACAATGTTTTATTAATAAAAAATGCAAAATACAAGGATTTTCATTGACTCACCTTTAATAATCATAAAAATATTTTTACTTTATGATAACAACATTTATCTGTGTAATAAATCACAAAAAACAATAATACTTTATTTTTATTACATTTATAATCCACACAACATTATTATTCAAATAAACACGTAATACAAATTTAAACTTCGATTTGTCAAATTCAAATTTGGCGCGCGGAAATGGCATCCAGTGACTTTCGGCGATTCGGTTGGTAGTACCGCACACGTTGTCAAAGTAGACACTATTTGCGGTGTCACATTTGAAGCTAATTTTTTGTGTTAGAAAAATCAACAATCAAAAAAGAATATCGGCATTTAGATCGTGTTTCGTGGCCAGGAAAACCGCAAATTCCGGTTAATCGGCTGTTAACAGTGCTTAACGAGAGTTGCCGAAAGTTACCGAAAGATCCGTGGAAAGACCTTCTGTCAGTGTTCCTACAAACAACAAGCTACGGCCAGTAAGTGAGAATTTTTACCTTATTCTTTGCTTTATTTATCAATATTTCCACTCGTTTTACCTTAAGTAAGTTCAGTTTATGTTGATCTTAAAGCGGTAAGTGCAGTATAGTGTATAAGTTACTAGGGACTAGAATTTTCGAGATGAAAACTTGTACTGGTGATTTTTTGCACATATTCGTTATGCGTCACGTCCTAAAAGCATTTGGTCAATACTAGAACGTTAAATTACGCCGTTTATTGCCAAAAAATGAACAACAAAGCATCTATGAAACTAATCTCCCTCTATACCGTTCTTTCCGTGGTTTGTGTTAGTCAAAATCGGCATCATGTAAGCTAAATCGCGTTATTACTTTGGTAAATAAAGGAAACGTTTGATTGGGCACCTTGGCTTGATTGGGCTTTGTAAAAATAATAAAAAGAAACATTGCTTTGTGCGGGGGACCTTGAGATCGGAAAATTTGCCGCCTTTCGGTCAGCGACCTATCTTTGTTGAAACCAGGTGAACAATTAAAGTCCGTGTCTTCGATGGTCACCGGCACCAATTGAGCCAATGTATCTTAGTCATGTTTTTAATATTATTTTTCATCTTAACTCGCTCACAAGCGCTTATAACTTCCTTTAAATACGCTGGGATGCACGAAAAAAGGTTTAGTTATATCTAGGTCCTTCTGTGTATTTCATAATAATAATAGTAACACTTTCCACCTAACATTTAAGCATAGTAAACATTTCGAATGAAAAACAAATTATAAGTATTGTTTTTCTGACATTTGCTTTAAAAATAAATCAAAAATACCTACTGTAGATGAATTTAAATACATGGACTGAAATAATTCATTTCCTGACCTTGCTTATATCAAATCTTGCTTCATTTCCTAGATACAGGGTGTTTGTGTAAAATCTTATTTAAGTTGCTCCTGGATATATTTTTTTTCAAGCTTACAATAATTTTCATTTTATAACAAAACATTATACAAAAAAAATCATATTAATATTGGTTCAAACGCTAAGCTAGGACACATGAGCAGATTTTTTCCCAGTGTAATTTACTTAATTCCATTTAATGAATGGTGTTTATCTTTAAATTTGTTTAAAATCGATAGCATGAGGTTTTGTGTAAACGGAAAATAGAACTTGACCTAATTTCCTTAAAGTATTTAAAGTGTTTGGCCTCAAAGTTAAAATTTAAGGTTTTTTCGCGGCAAACAAACAATGTTGTTGCGAATTTAATTGAGGAAACAAAACAAAATGAAAAGATTTTCCTTTAAATATAAAAATTAACACTAAACAATTTTTACAATGTTTGAAAATGGTCCCAAAAATAATTTTAGTCGACATGTATTTTTTTGGTAATATTTGAAAACCCAGAAACATTTTTAAATTAACCAATAACACTCCGGCCGAATATAGTAAAACGGCTTCGGTACTGTACCTGAAGAAAATCTAATCTTTCATTAAAACCAAATTACCAAAATTTGTACAATTACACATAAAGTTTAAACAATTATTTATTTATATGAACAGGAAAATAATTAGATACGGAATAAATTAAAATAACAAAGTCAATTCAAATCTACAATTCAAATAATACGCTTTGTATAACATAATTTCTTATGCTGCATCTTAATCATTTGTTTTTGATTATTTATCGTAGCAAAAAAAATACAGTAAATTTCCAATTATTTTGCGTTATCTAATTTATTTGGTGTTCATGGAAAACGAGAAAAATAAACGTAATAATCAATGAGAACAAAATTATTTGCATGTTTGTTGAACAAAAATAATAATAACATGACTACCTACCTACTTGTTTTTAAAAATTGCAAAATAATTGTTTATTTAGAACTAGGGCCAGAAGTAGCGTAGGCACTTGAAAAGAAGAAGAAAAGAAAGACAAAAACAAAAAGCAAGAAACAGTGTAAGGAAGGAAGAAAGAAAGGAAAGAGAAGAAGGGGTAGAAAGATCAGAACAGTTGTTGGCAGAAATTTTAGCAGTGGAAGGGGTTGTGAGTCACGCCAGTAGAAGGAGTGGAGGTGTGAGATCAGGAACTGCGACAGTGGTGAGTTCAATTGGTTCTCGCGTAGTCCCACTAAGCACGACGGAGAGCCCCAGGCAAACGGGGCCACAAGCTCGTGTCTCGGGGAAGGACTGTGTTCCCCCCGCCAAGCGACGCTGGGTCCCACCATCAACTTTGCGACATCAGGATGCACTCACTCCCGAAGCCCGCAACGATCAGGTACTCAGTCGTTTTTTAGATTGTACTAGTTTAGTTTAGAAACACCACCTTTTGGCTGCTTGTTTCAAAAAGCGTGTAATGATTAGGGATTGCAAAGTTAATTATTTGCGGATCCGCAGTGCTTGATCCAGCAGGCTGAAAAATGCGCCGGATCCAGCTGGATTGCTGGATGAGGGATGCAAATAATTAACTTTCCAAATAATGGCGCAATAGTCTACGCTGACAGTGTTGCCGCTTTGCTAGGTGCACCCCTTTCTACACCGCATTTTTCGCTCTCGCTTGATAAAGTAAGTGGGGCATTCCACGTTACTCGGTAATTTTTGTCCCGCCCGTCACAATTAAAAATTGTGAGTAAAAACCACAAGTTATAAAATTAATATTTTATAATAAGATTTTTATTGTGCTTATAACTTATTAAAAGCATATTAAAACAATATTTTTAAATAAATTTTATAACGTGTAGTTTTTAGTCACAATTTTAAAATTAATATTTTATAATATTATTTTTATTGTGCTTATAACTTATTAAAAGCATATTAAAACAATATTTTTAAATAAATTTTATAACGTGTAGTTTTTACTCACAATTTTTAATGGGGTAGTTAAATTTTTTCTGACCTATACTTTTTATGGTTTTATTCAAGGCGTTTTGTAATATTAAATATTTCTGTGAAATCAGAATTTCAATTGAGTTTACCGTTTTCGAGATATTTACAAAAAATATACATTTTTATGACGTCACAAACCTCGCCATGTGACCAACATTCTAAGATTTCTATTGGTTGAAAATTACCCTGTTGTCAAGTTGTCTTGTTAATGATTTCATTCGGTTATGTCAGAAAATACCCGAAGAGGTTATGTACAAATACTGTCACTGTCAGTTGAGTGAAAGATGGTCACCAAATTCATTAAGTACCTATCTTCCTTATTACGAGGTATCATATTACAAGATATATCTAAAAGAATATAAAGAACTAGGCATTATACTAATGAAATGCATTTACGACAAAATATGATTATAATTATAGGTATTTACTTTATTTGTTTAAAAGCTCCAATGTTCAATGTAACCAACCATTCCACAAGATTCCTCTGCTTTGGAGTCCGTTATTAATAAAGCACTTATCTAATATCAATTACAAATAACATAACAATAACATTGATTTTCAATAATCTAAATTTAAAAAAAAAACATAACCCGAAAAAAAGAAACGTCAAAAAATCAATTCTTCTTCTTCTTCTCAACTAAAATTTTAGATCAAGTAGTTTTAAAACTAAAATATTATAACGTGGCGCCATCTATCGTAAGAATCTTAAACTAAACACCATAGAAAAAGCTGGCAACGTTGTCAATAGCCTAGTGACGTAATTAGGAGACTTTTTTTTGTAAATATCTCGAAAACGGTAAACTTAATTGAAATTCCGATTTCACAAAGATGTTTAAAATTACAAAACGCCTTGAATAAAACCATAAAAAGTATAGGTCAGAAAAAATTTAACTACCCCATTGTGACGGGCGGGACAAAAATTCCCGAGTAACGTGGAATGACCCAAGTGTCTTCTTGGCACCGCTGTGGCCCGGGTTGTTTGTTGTGAGAATTAATTTGACTAAATTTTAAGTTTAATTTATTTATAAACATTACATTTTATATTAGTAGTTAGTATATTGGAAACAAAAAAAAAATAAAAAACTTGTAATAATAATTATTTTGAAAAATAATTAAGGTAATAATCTTAGAATCTCTACATAAATTTTGTTCAAGCTTTTAAAATAGAAATCAGTTTAATGTTCCACATATATTTAATGGGGTAGTTAAATTTTTTCTAAACTATACTTTTTATGGTTTTATTCAAGGCGTTTTACAATATTAAACATTTCTGTGAAATCAGAATTTCAATTGAGTTTACCGTTTTCGAGATATTTACAAAAAATATAAATTTTTATGACGTCACAAACCTCGCCATGTGACCAACATTCTAAGATTTCTATAAATTACCCTGTTGTCAAGTTGTCTTGTTAATGATTTCATTCGGTTATGTCAGAAAATACCCGAAGAGGTTATGTACAAATACTGTCACTGTCAGTTGAGTGAAAGAAGAAGAAGAAGGAGGTTAAAGAAAATTCTGAAATTAAAAGTTTTATTGATAGGTTTACACATTGAAACACCGTGTGAAACCTAATAAAATGTAATAAATAGGTACCTAAAGCAGAGTTTAATATATTTCATAGAAAAAAGTGGCAAAATAAAGCTGAAAATGAATGAAAGAAATTTACAAAAAATAACAGTAAATGTAAGTTAACAATGGTATTTATGATATTTGTGTATAGTTTTTATAAAACTTACATCCCTGATGGTGAGCAAAATATGATTATAATTATAGGTACTTACTTTATTGTTTAAAAGCTCCAATGTTCAATGTAACCAACCATTCCACAAGATTCCTCTGCTTTGGAGTCCGTTATTAATAAATCACTTATCTAATATCAATTACAAATAACATAACAATAACATTGATTTTCAATAATCTAAATTTAAAAAAAAACATAACCCGAAAAAAAGAAACGTCAAAAAATCAATTCTTCTTCTCAACTAAAATTTGGTGGTTTTAAAACTAAAATATTATAACGTGGCGCCATCTATCGTAAGAATCTTAAACTAAACACACTGGCAACCATAGAAAAAGCTGGCAACGTTGTCAATAGCCTAGTGACGTAATTAGGAGATTGTTTTTTGTAAATATCTCGAAAACGGTAAACTCAATTGAAATTCCGATTTCACAGAAATGTTTAAAATTACAAAACGCCTTGAATAAAACCATAAAAAGTATAGGTCAGAAAAAATTTAACTACCCCATTGTCCCGTAGATATACTTACTTCAGATTATGTGGTTTAAAAGAGGATAAATAAACTAAAAATTGAAATATACGAAATACTGCAATATTTTTCTTCATACAAGTTATTCAGTCCTTTATTTATTTAGGTTTACATATTACTAATAGTAATTTCCTATAGTATAGCTAGCTAATCAGTTTTTTAACTAATTTACCAAAAAAAACATAACATGAAAATTGGTAATTAAAATTAGTCAATAAATTAAATTAATTAATTTAATTGCTGTCGAATTAAAGTTTTATTCCATTTATTTTTTATTTTCTATAAATTGGTACCTATTTTATAAATAGCTGTATCCGCGCTTAGGATTTTAAAGTGTCGAAAAAAAACGGAAAAATTGGGGAAAAACTGTTTTTCCCAGAGTCTTAAAATATTATTATTATTAAAAAAAGTAGCAATCAACAATTTAACATTATTTTGTTTAAAAAAAATCCTTTATTAAAAAAAAAAGTAAAACCGGAAAATTTTGAGAAAAAACAGTTTTTTCCGTTTTTTCTCAGGTCTTGGAAAAATTGCCTTTTGGGAAAAATTGTCTTTTTTGGGAAAAATTGATTTTTTTGTGGAAAATGTACACATTTCAAAAAAGTAGCAATCAACAACTAAACATTATTAAAAAAAAAAAAAAATATGCTTTAGTATAGAAAAAAATACAACTAAATATTAAATTAAATTGATTTAAGAATATAAACTTAATCGTTAAATATACTGTTTTTTGCAAAAATGGGTCCATTTAAAATATCCAATTACAAAATAATAAATTAAATAACAAAATTATAATTTTATAAATCAAAGTGTCAAATAAATCTAAAGTTTGTATCATACAAACCTTTGGACAAAATGAAAAAAATGCAAAAATCAATTTTTCTAAAAATTTACCAAATGTTACGTTTTTTTCGGATGATGTTGATCCAGCAAAAATCCAGCTGGGGAATTTTCAGAAAAATTGATTTTTGCATTTTTTATTAACCTTTGGCAAAGGTTAATACGAACAAAATGCAAAAAGGTTTTTTTCTACTCATATTACGGAATTTGACCGTTCTAATATCACTTTTATCTATAGAATGACATATATTCCGTAAAGTGTTACAGAATGAAATATTCTATCATCTGATGACAGAATAAACACTCGTGGCGATATCTCTGTTTTTAATATCTAACAAATTTTAGACCGATCCAACCTCACTTTCTTCCAAGTAAATTATTTTTCTACGGTATTTTTTGAAAACGTAGAAAAAGTATGGTCTGAAACACGTTTGGAATTGCATATTCCGCTCTCGTGAAACTCTTCACTCAAGTGAAATATGCTGTATTCCAAACTTGTTACAGAATATACTATTACCGTGGTGGATTGCAATCCCTAGTAACTTGTGTTGTTTAGGTGTTCCGCAAGGTGCGCGGCATCCTCAACAAGCTCACGCCCGAAAAGTTCAAGAAGCTGAGCGACGACCTGCTGCGCATCGAGCTGCAATCGTCCGTAATACTGCGCGGAGTGATTTACCTGATCTTCGAGAAGGCCTTGGACGAACCGAAGTACTCGTCTATGTACGCGCAGCTGTGCAAGCGGCTGACGGAAGAGGCGCCGAACTTCGAGCCGGAAGGCATCCCGTGCACGTTTCGCCTGCTGCTGCTCAACAAGTGCAAGTTGGAGTTTGAGAACAGAGCGAACGTGTACGAGAATGCGTGCGCGAGCGACGCGCAGGCGCAGACCCTCAGCGAGGAGGAGGAGGAGCGGCGCTACCTCGCCAAGCGCAAGATGCTCGGCAACATCAAGTTCATCGGCGAGCTGGGCAAGCTCGAGATCCTCAGCGAGAGCATCCTGCACATCTGCATCAGAGAACTGTTGGTGCGCCGGGGCGAGGATCCCTCCGAGGACCTCGAGTGTTTGTGCCAAATCCTGCGGACGTGCGGCCGCGTCCTCGACTCCAGCAAGGGCAAGAACCTCATGGACCAGTACTTCGAGCGGATGCGCCAGCTGGCCGACAACCAGGACCTCAACTGCCGCATCCGATTCATGCTCAAGGACGTGCAGGACCTCAGGCACGACGGATGGGTGCCCCGCAAGGCCACCCAGGTCGAGGGACCGGTGCCCATGAGCCAGATCAGACCCCAGGAAGACGACAGATCCAACCAGTCCTACAGAAGGTAAGTCGCTCGTTATACTTTTTATTAGCCCCATCTAGGTACTATGCTCCACACCTCAAAATCCCACCACGTGACCACGTACGGAACGCAGTCTTTTGAAAATTTGGCATTTAAGGTTATGTATCTGTCAAAGTATAGTCAATTAAAGAAATAATATTTATAGTGTTACCGCTTATGTTTAAGCGTTAAAAGTTAATAAATCTTTATAGTATCACAATAACAATGGTTAGTTTAAGAATTTAGGAATATAAAAACTGCATTTAATGAAAAAAAAGTGTAAGGTGCAATATAAGTGATATGTGCATTGGGTCTACATTTCTCCATAAAATACTTTTAACTAAACAGCATTCATTAAAAAAAATCTAACTTCTCTATTATGAAATAAGAATATCTGTATCAAAGGTATTTTAAGGTTAGAAAAATCTATTTTGACCAAAATAAATAAGTTGATTATTTGGAAGAGTGTTAATATACTAAATAATTGTTGAATATGGTTCAAATTAAATTGAAGCTTTTATACTTCTAATGACAAAACTTGTGCACACCTCTCGGCATACCTACTTTAAGTTAGATTATAAGAAAACAAACAATTTTTAGAAAAACTTGCAATGTGAAAATATTTAATACTCCCATGACATGTGATTTATTAAAAATTTTAAAGTTATAATGATTTTTCAGTGTAGATCAAATTCAGTTGAAGCTTTTTAACTATTTGTATTGACAAAACTTTATGTAGGTACACTTTTAGCTGGATAAGAAAAACCACATTTTTAAATACCATATTATACAGTCTTTTAAATAATCCAAAATACTTATTTATTTTGGTCAAAATAAAATTTTCTAACCTTAAAATTACAAAATTAGATATTTTTGTTATAATATATTAACCTACCTTTAAAACAGATATTCTTATTCCATAATAGAGAAGCTAGATTTTTTTTTAATAAATGCTGTTTAGTTAAAATTATTTTATGGAGAAAACCAGATATTTGGACCAAATGCACAAAAATATTACTTATTTGGCACCATACACTTTAGAATTTCATTAAATGCAGTATTTATATTCTTAAATTCTTAAACCATCCATTGTTATTGTAATGTTATAAAGATTTATATATTTTTAACGCCTAAACATAATATTATTTCTTTCGTTGATTATACTTTAACAGATACATAACCTGAAAAGCCTTAAATGCCAAATTTTTAAAAGACTGCGTTCCGTACATGGTCACGTGGTGGGACTTTAAGGTGTGGAGCATAGTACACTTACGGGAAATAGTAATGTCCATTTGAATGTTCCATTTTAATTGTTCGGAGACATTTGGGTTTTGGTAATAAAATTTTTAAACTCAATAATTCTACCTACCCGCTATTTATCATTCTTTCTATGAACATTTTATTTAACTTTTAAGCTTTTATACAATAATCTAAACCATTTAAATATTTAAGGAATAAAATTGATTTTAAAATAATTTAAATATAATATATGTTCTATAATTTATTTAATTGACTACATGTTATTTAATTAGTTGTTATTAATTTAATTTAATACTAAAATAATTAAAAACTTTTGCATAATTTTGCAAATAAAATTGTTAATAACAATCTTGAATTAAAATATATTTTCTTACTATGTTAATTAAAGCCATTAAAATTTTAAACTAAAATGCATTTTGAGCTTATAAAAAGAAATTCCCTTTTAATCCGTTTATCAACATTTTACTTTTTATTATTTGTTTTATGAAATAACTGCCCAAAACTTATTTCAATTTATAAAAATCCAATAAGGTATGAAAACAGCATAAACTTATAATTATTATAATAATTGAAGCTTGGTCTTCCCAAAGGGTCTAAGTGTCAAAAATAAAATTGTGAGTAATAAACAAAAATAGTAGATAAAATTTTAACAAAAATAATATGGAGTTTTGCATGGCACATAGACTATTTTTAATTAATAATTTAATATTTGACCAAATTGGGTTCAAACCCTTTGGGAATACCATGCTTCAATTATAATTTTTTCCTACTTTTTCAGCAAAACTAAATTTATGGTAAAATTTAGTGGGACCCATTTTTCAAGAAAATATTCTATTAAAACAATGCGCAAAGAAAGCGGCATTTTTATTTAAAAAGAAAGGTTAAATAATTATTAACAATTTTTTTAAATAAAAATGCCGCTTTTTTGCGCATTGTTTTAGCAGAATATTTTCTTAAAGCAAGGGTCCTACTAAATTTTACCATAAATTTAGTTTCACTGAAAAAGTACGAAAATCTGTAGAATTTCTATAAATTCAACTTTTACCTTTTAAAATAATTAATTTATCATAAAATTATAGAATACCTTTTGTGTAAAGCCTTTAATTCCCTACAAAAATTTGTTTTAGTTTTATCGGTCCACTAATCCGTTGACGAGTTAAAAAATTTCAAAGTACTTTAAAAATGAGGGATCTGTAAATTTTATATTAGGAGCTTACATTTTAACAGGACCATTTTTTAAAATATTTATGTTAATTTTTTTGTTATAATTATATCAAACGGTTTTTTGATAAATCCTAGTATATTTAATTTAAAAATTTACTAAATATAAAAATTCTAAAACATTTTTTTAATTTTGATACCTACATAAATAATTGAGGAAATATATATTATATATTTTATAGTTTTATACATACCTATTGTTTATATATTTTATATGTATGTTATAGTTTTATAGGTATGTTTTTTTATTATAATTATATCAAACGCTTTTTGATAAATCCAAGTATATTTAATTTAAAAATATACCAAATATAAAAATTCTAAATAAATTTTTTTAATTTTAACACATAAACATGCAACAAGTAATAAACATTGCTTTTTATGAGAAAGTATTTTTTAAAACATTTTATCATAATTGATGTGATTTTTTTATTTTCAGCAATTGCATGTATATTAATAAAAACAATTTAAATGTGCGGCCGCATTAAAAAATTATAAAATTTATAATGGTATTATAATATTTTTACAAGATATATTTGTCAGTCAGTCAATTTTTTTAAATCAAAAAATTTGTTCAATATAATTTTATACAATTATAAATTAAATTATTTTACCACCTTAAAGTTGCTTTCCATTACTTATTTTCGTAAAGTACCTACGTAATTTAAGAATTTTCTCACCTAAAACAAGAAAAAACTTTACTTATTTAGGTACCCATTTTATATATTTGGCAACCTAAAATCCCATTTCTAATAATGATCCATGTACACTAACTTATCCATCTACTATTTTATTGATGCTCTTCCTCTTTGGGAAGTTAAAACCCATCTAATAGGCCTTCTACTTTTTATATTTGGAAAAAGCTACTTCTTATTTTTTTAAAATAGATAATCAACTACCAGAAAATATTAAAACGCTTACATCCTTAAATTTGTTTACTCTACTCACTGAGAATTTGACATGTATTAATTTATTAGGGTGCTTCAAAAAATTTTTTTTTTCGCTCTTACCCTCTTAAATGTTTCTATTTAAAATAAAAAAAATTCTCACCAAATATGGACGTTCCAGCTCAACTCTAGAGGTCGCTGTTTTTATTTTAGTTTCACATTTAATTAACATGGGAAAAAATAATTTTATGTTTGGAATTTTATACCTCTGTATCAAAGTAACTTATGGCAATGATCATTGCAGTTTCTTATTAGGGATTCCGGCGGTACCACTAAATGCGGCCGATCGCTTTCCAGATATATTTTGTAATTGGTCAACAGTGAAGGGTGTGCGTGTTTCCTTGCCTATGATAGACCGGCGGCTGTGGTTTCCCGACTTCTTTTTAATTTTTTTATTATTGGCAGGTGGCTGCTATTCTCCAATTGAATGAGTAGAATTGTTTTAATTTTGTTAACGCTAATTAAAAATTAATATTTAAATAAACAGTAATTTCTATCTAGGCAAAATTTATAGTAATAAACACTCTGCATACTGTAGCTAGTTTAAAAAAAAGTAAAAATAAATCAGCCTCAATATTTTCAATGTTTTACGTATAAAAATAGGCAAGCACATACATTTTAAATTTAGGTCCAGATCCGACCGGAATTCCGGCGATCCGGTCCGGCCAGCGGCCGAAATTCCGGTTCCGGCAGGATCGGCAAAATACCCGATCCGGTGCATCCCTATTTCTTATTATTAATTATTCTGAGCCTGTAGATTGAGAAAAAGGAAGGTACAAATTTGGAAAACTTTTCAAATGCTCATTTTTTGGGTACCCCATTTTGCCCCCCTCGTTGCCTTGTTTTGCCCCCTTTCACCTCCCGTCTACTAATTGTACCATAAAATTAAAAAAAAAAAACAGAAAATTTGATGTTAATTAATCAAACTTTCACCTAGAAGAAATCAATTTATCGAAAAATAATAAGAGAGCTTTTTTGTAGAGCGTTACATTTTATATAAGAAACTGCAATGATCATTGCCATAAGTTACTTTGATACAAAGGTATACAATTCAATGGGAAACTAAAATAAAAACAGCGACCTCTTAGAGTTTAGCTGGAACCCCCATATTTGGTGAGGATTTTTTTTATATTAAATAGAAACATTTGAGAGGGTAAGAGCGAAAAAAAAATAATTTTTTTTTTGAAGCACCCTAATATAAATATATGTATTTTTTAATTTATCCCTGTTGTAGATGCTTGTAATCTTTTAAGGTTTAATAAATACATTACAAAAATAAAAAAAAATGACCAACATTTTCTTAAACTTTTAAAAAATAAAATGTAGTGGGGAAGTAATTTAAAAAAAAAATGAAATCCCCCTCGTAGGGACAGAAACAACCACCACGACCGCGACAACGACCGGTCGAACCTCAGCGAGCTGTTCCGGCACCCGCTGAAGACGCGCACCGGCTTCGACGACGTCCTCATGGGCATCAACCTCTCCTCCTCGCCGAACCTCATCCACTCGAACGCCAACAACCATCCGTTCCAGGCGAACGGCTTCGGAGGCGGCGGCGGTGGCGGGGGTGGAGGCGGCGGCGGCAACCAGCGCGAGGGCTCCTACAGAGGGCACAACAACCAGCGCTCGGGCGCCTACAACAACTACAACAACCAGCGCGGCCAGTACAACAGGAACATGCAGAACAACTCGCAATACAACAACCGTGAGTCTATTTTCGTTGGCAGAGTTCAGCCGAGTTCATATACAGGGTGTTATGTAATTAATGTTATATATTAAAATGGGTTGTTCCTTAAGGTCCATAAAGAAGCACCTGAAACTTTTTTTTCTAAATTCCAAAGTCTAAAAATAATTTATAATAACCTTTATCCTACCAAAAAGTACGCCACTGATCGACTAGGAACTTTAGGATAATCTGGTGGATTTATTATTTTATGGTTGGTAACAGTGTTTCCAAAATCTCTCAAAAAAGTTGACAAACATTGTTTAAATTTAGCTTAATTACAAAAATGACAAAATTAACAATGCAAATTGTCAATTTGGCGTTTTTATTAATTGTTGGTTATTTCATTTTTGTACTGAAGGTAAATTCAAACAAAATCTGCCAACTTTTATGACAGAATCTAGTGCATTTCTTTTAAATTTTAGGTTATGTTTTCAAATTGTAAATATCTTAACTAAGGGAAGTTTAACCTGTGAACTGGTCCCAATTTCATCTGAGTAAACAGAGAAAAAAACTGATGAAAAAATTAATTTTGTGGTTATGGATTTCAAATTTCAAAGGTACTAAATTTTCTAATCATTGCTTAAGCTAATAGCTGGATCAGTAAATAAATACAGAAGGGTATTAGAGCTTTAAGGGCATAAAACTTTTGTATTTATTGAGTTTTTATTTATTTTTTGCAAGAAAAATTTTTAGTAACAATTTTTTACATCTGGCAACGCATAGCTACTTTGTTGGTTGGTATCTATGTACTCACAAAATACAGGTGTGCAGAGATAAACAAGTGTGTAACCAGTGGCGTATCACAAAAAATATAAAAAACTTCTAATGCATATTTTTTCTTTATCTTTGAAAAAATGTTTTTTTAAATATTTTTCCTTTATTCCTTATGTCAAAAGGTATTCAGTATTTTAATATATAACATTAATTACATAACACCCTGTAGATGCGAATTTGCGAAATACGAATATTCGCATTTCGCAACTCCTATTCATATAGATGCGAATTGTCGGAACCATTTTAGGGACATTGTTTTCTCACTAGGCGATATTTGCCATGGTAATTTAGGGACATTATTTTCTCCCCAGGTGATATTTGCCATACTTGGTTAACATTTTCTATTTGTTTTATTATAAAACTTTAAGGTGAATTGAGATTTTGTGTTTTTATTATGGATGAACAATTATACCATTGGCGACGAAGGCGTGCAATTGCCGCTTATTTATTGTTGAAACAAAGACAGAAAAATAAACAGATCAAATAAAACTCAACAACGATGCAATACAAATGAAATAAACACAGAACATAAACAAAAATACGTATAACAGGGCTCCCACACCTCCTAAAACTCATAAAATTTTACTTAAATCTTGAAAACTCCTAAAATTCTCCTAAAATGGCAATAAATCTCCTAAAACTCCTAAAATCGTAAAAATTAAATTTAAATATTCCAACCTGACTTGCGTTTAATTAAGATATTGCTAAAAAAAATCTGTTTTAAAAAGTAATTTAAAAATATATATTTTAAGGTTCTATTCTATTAAACTCTTTTTAAAATGAATATCACAACCAAAATTTTTCTTAAAAAACAACGATATTTCGTTTTTTAGTAAAAAATATACCGTGTTATACAAACGTGTATATCAAACAAAAGGATTTTGAAATTTCTTTTAAATGACAGCTAAAATAGTAAACAATCTAAAAAATGTTTTGCTGTATTTTGCAAACTTCATATTTTGTTATGAGATTTTTAAGTATTAAGATATACATTACAATTGAAGTCCAAAAATTTAATTTTGACAATTTATTTTCTAAAATCAATTTTAAAGTTTAAAATACATTTTTGTGAGAAGATAAAAATTATTTTACAGAATATGAATATTATATTTCATAAAATAGTCTAACAAAAACGCATTTAGAACTGATTTTTTGAAATATTTTATCAAACATTTTACTTTTGGACTTGTACTATTCTTAATCTTACCGATTTAATTACTGTTAGTTATTAACTAAACGGTTAACATATTTTTTCTTAAAATATAAATATAACATCATATGATTTTGGCATAGTTTTTAAACCAAATCTATCGACGCTTTTTTTTTTAATAAAATTAAAAGTGGTGAAATTTATACTTGTATGTATATGTACCTCAGATATATACAAAAGTAGTAATTTTAATTTTATTTAAAAAAAACTCGTCGAGCGATTGGGCTAAAAAAACTAATCAATATAACTTATTTTTACAAAATAAGTATTAATTTTTTTCTTATTTTTGAAGTAGTAGGTATAGAGTTGTTTTTATTTAATTACAAAATTCATTTCCATACTTTATTTCTCCTAAAATTTTACAAAAAAACCTCCTAAATTCCTAAATAAAATTTGTAATTTTGCCGTGGGAGCCCTGGTATAATAGGCATCTGCATTAATGCGCATGCGCATCACGCCAAATTCGTGCGATTTTCGCAAAATATTGGATCAATCTCAAGATTCCCGCCCCCCCCGATTTCAAATCTTGCAAATTCGCAGAATCTGTCGATACGTCGAAACACTTTTCCCGCCAAATCAAATGGACCAATGAAAATATTTTCGCATTTCGCAAATTCGCATGTCGCATCTATATGAACCAGGCTTTCGTTCGCTAAACGAATAAATTTACAGAGAGCAAAAACAACGACCTGGCGCCCAGGTTCAAGAAGAACCTGATCGTCTCGAAGGAGGAGATGAGCGAGGTGGAGCTGCGTCCGACCACCATGCTCTTCAACAAGGCCTCCGTGAAATCGAACAACATAATGAACAGCCGCAGCATGGAGCCGCAGCTGACCACCAACAACGTCAAGCAATCGTCCTCGTTGGTGAAGGAACCGCTGCCGATAAAGCAGGTGCCGCTGGACAAGCCCAAGCAGTCGAAAAAGGACAAGGGGCCCAACAAGGAGGAGATCCTCAAGAAGTTCGGCACCCTGCTGGAGGAGTATTGGCGCGGCGACGTCGACCTCAAGCAAGCGATAAACTCCTACAAGGAGCACAAGGTCCCCGACAAGTTCGCCAAGGACCTCGTCCTCAACGGCCTCACCACCGCGCTGGAAAAATCCGGTAAGTGCTTTTCTCTTCATAATGCACCACCTGATGTTTATTTTTATTAATGGCCTTTCTCTTTGAAAAGGTAAAACCCTACTCTACTTAAATTGTTTGCTAAATTTTATTGATCTTTTGTCTAACTTTTCAACTTATTTTATTAATGTATAACCAGATAAAAAACAAGCACAGTTTTTTGAGTTTCACAAAATTATTTTAATTTAATTCTGAAGAATTCTGAAGAAATTAAAATAAATTCGTGAAACTCAAAAAACAGTGCTTGTTTTTTATCTGGTTATAAATCCAGTGAATCGGGTTTCATCCAGTAAAGGTCGAAAAAATAAAATATTTAAAGACTTGTTTTATATTAGATTCTTCAAAAGTGCATATAACATTCTAGAAGGGCCTTTCCATCTTAAATCGACCCGGAAAATTTTGTATCGACATTTTTTTAGTTTTTCTGTCGAAATCGATAGACCAGTATTTTTTCTTTTTGCTTAAATTTGTTTTTTCACCCGTAGGAAATTGTAATATTCTTGGTTGAATATTAAAATACGGGAGAGAACTGTGTGGATAAAAATCATGTATCCTTAATAACTTAAAACTTTATTTATTCATTACCAAATTACAACTAACTTAATATTCTACAATTTCTTGTCCCCCCTACGTTATACATAAAAAACTGCGCTGCCACCGTGCGCTTCAACTATAATGTATATACAGTTTGGCTCTAATCATATACTATATTACAGAAATTTTTGAAAAATGGACCGTACATCGATTTTCCTCTTTTCACGAGTGACATTTTTTATTGAAAACGCGATAACTTGGCCAAAAATGTTTCGAACGTTACAATTTTTTTTTTAAATTGTAGGTTAATGTTTACTACATACCAAAAATTAAGTAAATTACTCAATTTAATTTTTTTTTTTTTTAAATCAAAATTTTTACATTAATAATATGATTATGTACAATTTTTCATTTTGCTTAAATTTTATTTGTTTACCTGTACGAAATTTTTGAAAAAATGGACAGAATCATTGATTTTTTCTTTTTACGAGTGAAATTTTTTCTTGAAAATGCCATAACTTGGCCAAAAATGCCAAATTTTTTTTTATTAAATTGTTGGTAAATGTTTACTACATAGTAATAAAAAATAACTTTTAGGGATTTTTTTAAGTAAATAAAAAATATGCTGTTAAAAGCCGTATTTTTGTTAGTATACCCTGAAAATTTTGTACAAATCAAACGAACAGTAACGAAGATACAGTGCTTCAAAGTTGGTAAAAATGACCCCTTTTTGATTATTTTTCTGAAAAGTGGTCATTTTGGACGACTTTGAAGCGCTGTATTTTCGTAACTGTTTGTTTAATTCGTACAACATTTTCAGGGCATACTAACAAAAATACGGTCTTTCATAGCATATTTTTTATTTACTTCTAAAAAAAATTACCTACAATTTAAAAAAAATGTAACGATCGAAACATTTTTGACCAAGTTATCGCATTTTCAATAAAAAAGGTCACTCGTGAAAAGAGAAAAATCGATCAAATATTTCCTTCGGGTGAAATAACAAATTTAAGCAAAAAGAAAAAATACTGGGCTATCCACAGACCACCAAAACAAATGGACGGATTTGTTTACGTTTAAAAAGCGAGTAAAGTATAGTTTCACATTCTAAACACCGTCGAAAGAAACACGGCTTCCAACGTTGTCAGAAGTATAGATTACACGCCTTTTTGGACGTTCATCATAATTATTATTATCATAACACAGAATTAAATCCGACATATTTAATTCTGCGTTAGCTAACACAGAATTAAATCCGACATATTTAATTCTGCGTTAGCTAACACAGAATTAAATGCAATTAATTCCGTGTTAGCTAACCCAGAATTAAATATGGGGGATTTAATTCTGTGTTAGCTAACGCAGAATTAAATATGGCGGATTTAATTCTGTTTTAGCTAAGGCAGAATTAAATAATAAAAATGAATTTAGTGTAATTGTCCCTTCTACGCCTTCGTAGAGTTTAAATACATTATTTTTTACTAAAAATAACAATACATGGAAATACCGTTTGTAAGTACCTACCTACTTATTATTTTTTTTAATCCCAATACGTCACTGGAAGAAAACATAAAATTCTATCGCCAATTTAAGGCTTAGACTGTGACCGTTTGTTGACCGCAAACAAAGCATTGTTATTGAATGGCAATGCGCCGTCCATTTGTTTTGGTGGTCTGTGGATCTATCGATTTCGATAGAATAATCGCATTTTCAAGAAAAAATGTCACTCGTATAAAGAAAAAAATTTCTGTGAAAATTAACGACCCACTACTTTTTGTCTGGTCTATTTTCTATCTATATCTATTTTAGAAAGCACTCGGACAATTTTATGATTTAAAATTATTTCTCACCTTCCACATTCCATTCTTCATGCTTTCCGTCATATTGTTATGATGTTCGTGTTGTTGTCTTTAGACGTGGAGCAGGAGAAGCTGATCAAGTACCTCAGCAACCTGAAGGAGGAGAACGCGGTGAGCGGGCACTCGGTGCAGGAGGCGTTCAAGTCGCTCTGCTGCGTGCTCGAGCAGCGCGACAGCGAGCAAACGAAGGCGACCACTTCGGCGTCGGTGCTGCTCGCGATGGCCATCGCCGAGCATCTGGTGCTGCTCGGCGACGTCGCCCAGCTGACCGACAACGGCACGCACTACCCGCTGTTCCTGTCGGTGCTGCAGTACGTGCACAAGAAGCGCGGCCGCAGCGAGCTGTCCGAGCTCTTCAACAAGAGCAAGGTGAGTGGCGACCACGGAACTAGGGTTCTAAAATTTCCGGCAAAATTGAGCCGGCGAAAAAAACGGAAAAATTGGGAAATTTTCTGAAAAATTGCCTATTTTATTTTTTAAATTTTATTCAAAGGGTAATACGAAAAAAATCAAAAATCAAAATGTTCTAATTTTTACGGATAATATCCGTACACTGATATTGAGAAAAAAGTGAATTTATATTATTATTATTATTATATTTATAATCATAATACACTGCCCGTCAAAATTAACGCATAATAAGTAAAAAAATTAACTGTAAAACGCCTTTACCAATCTTTATAAAATTTTGGATAAAAATACTTAACTTAATATCTCAGTTTTCGTGTTCAAGGGTTTTTGGAAAAAATATCCTTAAAGCCCTTTTATTTAATAATAAAAAAAAACGCTCAAAAAAAACTTGCTGTGAAATACCGTATTTTTGTAAGTACGAGGTGTGTTCAGAAAATAATGGGAATTGTTAAATTTCGCGGGTTCGGAAGGTCCGGTTGTCATAAAATTTTCTTTATTATGTTGGTATACATGCCCCCGAAGTATGATAAAAACTTTAGCTGTTTTCATTGTTTACTTTGTCTGTGGTAGCCGCTAAGGTTAGACGTGTTTTAGAGGATCGGCGATTTTTGTTCGTTAAAAGAAATGGATCAAAGAATTTGTACCCATATTGCTTAAAAAATTAAATAAATGTTAACAAAGGCCTATAGTGAGTCTGATAAAAGTAAAACAAGAGTTTGCAAGTGGTATAAGAGTTTCCAAGATGGCCGTGAAGACGTTGAAGATGACGAACGCACAAGCACTTTAACAACCGATAAAAACCTGGAAAAAGTGGAATAAATGGTTATAAACCATCAGAGAAGTCGCTGATGATGTTGGTATATCGATTGGCTCATCCCATGAAATTTTTTTTAATGTTTTGGGTATGAAACGCGTGTTTGTTCCAAAATTGTTAAATTTTGAACAAAATTTTTGGCCAAAAACAATACTGTAATGATGCCCCAGCCTTCTTATTCGCCAGACATGCCTCTGTCTGACTTTTTCCTATTCCCAAAAATAAAGAGAACCTTAAAGGGCCGTCGTTTTGCAAGCATTGATGACATTAAAAGCGCATCGCTGAAAGAACTAAAGGCTACCTCAAAGATCGAGTTTTAGAAGTGTTTCGAGTATTGGAAGAAGAGCTGGCACATGTGCATAATCTTCAATGGGGACTATTTTGAAGGCGACAACATTAATGTAGACGAATAAATAAATATTTGTTTCAAAAAACGAAAATTCCCGATATTTTCTGAACACACCTCGTATACCCTGAAAATGTTGTACAAATCAAACAAACAGTTACAAAAATACAGCTTTGAAGCACTGTATCTTCGTTACTGTTCGTTTGATTTGTACAAAATTTTCAGGGTATACTTACAAAAATACAGTCTTTAACAGCATATTTTTTATTTACTTAAAAAAAATTTTCCCTAAAAGTTATTTTTTAAACGTTTTTTTATTATTAAATAAAAGGCTTTAAAAATATTTTCTCCAAAAACCCTCGAACACGTAAACTGAGATATAAGTTGAAGTATTTATTATACAAAATTTCATAAAGATTAGTAAAGGCGTTTTAGAGTTAGAATTTTTTTGCAGTGCATTATGATTGTAATAGGTAATTATACCATTTATTTTAATTTAGTAAGAATATTTTACCGGGCCGTAAAAAAACATATTCGGTGCTGTAACTTTTATTTAACACTTCGATTTATAAAATTATTTTGTAGTTGGATATTTTTTTTGCAAAAAAAAACCCAACCAACACTATATTTCTCGTTTACGTTTATTTTCTTAAATCAATTTAATTTAACTCAAAGTTTATTTTTTTTGTAATAAAGCATATTTTTTTTTAATTAAAATTATGTTAAGTTGTGATTGCAACTTTTTTTCAAATGTATATATTTTCGAAAATTTTCCAAAAAACCCAATTTTTTCAAGGCCTGGAAAAAAACGAAAAAAACAGGTTTGTTACCCAATTTTTCCGGTTTTTTTTTCGATACTTTAAAACCCTACTCGGAACACGACTTGCGTCCCATTTACAGAGGTCGTGTGCATTTGAGACGAGATTTTTCCCCATTTATTTAAAACGAACAATTTTTAACTGAAACTTCAAAATATGATTCAATACATCGAACAAAAATTTTCCCTCAACGTTTTAAATTTCCAATAATTAGATGCATTTTTTATCATCACAGGTAAGTTAAATAATTATTAAATAATACAAGTCCACTATAAAAACTTGTTTTATAAAGTATAGTTGCATACTATATAAAACAAGTTTGCAGTATTTATATAAAAATCATTTCCAGCTCTTGTATTGTGTTCATGAATATTATTTACAATTTTTAATTTTTTATACACTGCGCGTCAAAATTAATGAATAATAAGTAAAAAAAATTCTAACTCTTAAACCCCTTTACCAATCTTTATGAAATTTTGTATAACAATACTTCAACTTATATCTCAGTTTACGTGTTCAAGGGTTTTTTGAGAAAATATTTTTAAAGCCCTTTTATTTAATAATAAAAACCTTCAAAAAATAACTTTTAAGGATTTTTTTGTCAAGTAATTAAAAAATATTCTGTCAAAGTCCGTATTTTTGTTAGTATGCCCTGAAAATTTTGTACAAAACAAACGAACAGTAACGAAGGTACAGCGCTTCAAAGTCGTAAAAATGACCACTTTTTGATTATTTTGCTGATAAATGGTCATTTTTGACGACTTTGTTGCGCTGTATCTTTGTTACTGTTCGTTTGATTTCTTGTACTTGAAATTTCACTTGAAATTTTTATGACATTTATGAAATTTACTAAAATTTCTTAAATTTATGAAATTTATTGAAATTTTCAATAAATTTGAATCCCTTTAAGTGTAATATATTAATATTGAAATAAGCCCATTCAGGGCCCATGGCAAATTGCCTCTCTTACCTGCTACCCCTCTGTGGACCACCAATAATATAAATAGTAAATACCTATGTTTACCAAAATTTTCTTGAGATTTCTTTTTAAAATATTTTTGAAATTCCCAAAACTAAGAGAGCACTTTAAGGTAACATAATGAGATTGTGCCACTTCAATCTTTCATAATTATTATTTTTATATATTTTACTGAAATTTTACGAAAATTGAAGAAACTTCATCAAAATTGTATGAGCCAAAGGCATTTTTATCCGTTTTCCAATGCAATTATAGCAAAAGTAAAAATTTAAATTAATCATGACTTTTTTTAAAGTCTGATTTAATTTACAAATTAAATTAATTTATACCAACCCTGCATATAAGTAACAATAATTAAATATAGTGTTAATTTTGTTTGAAATTTTTAAAATTTTCACTTTTCCAAATAAATGAAATTGTGGGAGCATTTTCGGGATTTCGAAGCAGTGTTGTCAATGAAACGGCAATTGTCGTGTTTTAACGGCTTTTTAGACTAAATGTATGGCCACAGCTTCATGGTACTGCCGTGCATTTAAAAACACGGCTTTTTCCATAAAATATTAAATTTGTATTTCACCATTTCTGTCTAAAAATATTTAAATATTAAATAAAAATGCTATTTAAAAATATCAAATTCTGTTATAAAATAATTAATTTTAAAATAAAAACACTATTTAGTTTTAATGAAGTTGATAATCTTCTGGAAGTGTAGGACCAAGACCTGACTGAGCCTAATTTTTTCTGCTTAGACAATTGGCAACTCTCGTCGAAGCCACGGGGATTTCCCGCTTTATATTATTTTATTACAATTGTAAATTAAGTGCGTGAAATAAGGGTTACATTTTTTACAAATAAAAATGGATGAAATGAATGAATTTCAAATTTGACACGGACATACATAGTTTGTAAAAACACGGCAATTTTCGATAATAATTAATAATAATATTAAATAATAAAATACTTTATTTTCATCCCAAGAAACATACAGTTTATATAGGGACACCTCTAATCATACAATTTAATACATATTTTTTAATTATAAATACATTTTTTAAATCTAAATTAATTTTATTTTCTTAATACATTTGTCTAAATAGGAACATATCATTATAATATAATATCACAGAAAAAAGAAAAAATATTACGATATATCATTGTTTATTCAATTTTTTTTTTTAATTCAATAAAATTTGCCACACAAGACGACATATGCTTTTTAAATTTAAATCCTTTAAGTTCTTTTATATTGTTTGGTAATTTGTTATAAACAGATGCTCCCTTAAACAGTATAGAGTTTTTACCGAATTCTGAAAATACTCTAGGTAAATCCACATTTTTACTAATTCTGGTTGCATAATTGTGCACATCTCTTCTATGGGAGAATTCAATACATGAGTGGCGTGATCCGTTTAAAACTTGATTTATAAAAATATTTACTTGATATGCATATATACTTTTTAATGACCTAATATTGCAATCCTTATAAAGATCAGCTGTTGGATAGCGACTTTTGAGAGAATAAATATTTTTAATTGCTTTGTTTTGCAATACTTTTAAGCGTTTTAAATTTTTATCATAAGTACAAGTCCATACAATTTTTAAATATGTAAGTGACTATGAATCAGTGAAAAGTAGATTGACCTTAAATACTTTTAATTTCGACCGGTTGGCAGCACTGTTTCGAAGCATTTTCTCTGTGCAGGTGAACCTACTGAATCAACTTCCGGAAAGCGAGCGCAGCAAGGAACGTCTCGGCGAGATCCTGGAGGAGAGGGAGCTGACGTTCCTGTACCCCCTGCTGCGCATCCAGGCCGACCTGGGCAGGCAGCTGCACGCCGATCCGAACCCGTCGAACTTCTACAAGTGGATCAAGGAGAACCTGGACGCGAGCACGTTCACCGACCCTGGCTTCATCAACGCCTTGATGACCGTTTTGCTCAAGTACATCGCCAACGAGGCGTCGTCGGCGTCGGCGGCGGCCTCGAACGCCGACGAGAAACAGGTGAGACCGGTGGTTTTTCGGAGAGAGGTGTTGTGCATAGAGATTAGGGTGGGCCGATTTTATATTAAACTTCTAAAATTTAAAAATATTAAATTCTGCATTTAAGAAAAAGTTGTGAAATAGGAAAGTAAACATTTTTTGCAAAATATTTTTTTTGATATCTATATGTTTTGAACTGCCGCAAAGCCTCTAAAAATTTAAAAGTAATTTTTAAAAAAATTAAAATTGTTTATAAGCGGGAAAGTTGTGAAATAGGAAAGTAAACTATTTTCCTTTAATACTTTTTTTCTTTTTTAATGTTTTGAACTGTATGAAGTCAAACTGTAAATTTTTAGTTTTACAATAGTTGCAATTATTGGAGAGACGCGTCTAGACGGCGTAAAATGGAAAATAAATATTTTTTAAGATTTTCGTGTTTGACGTAGGACAGTTGACAGTTGGCTTCACTGTTTATATAAATTATAATATTTTGACATCGTCAATTAGTTGAATAATAGAAATTTTTACAAGTAGTATCTGTTTGTGTTTGTGAAAAATGGCAGGTAAAAATGGATTATAAATTGAATTAAATTTGTGTTGATGATAAATTCATTTTTATTTTTGTTTTTTTTTAAATAAATATTTATCATTTAAAACTTTTTTTAACCCTATTTTCTCTCAGATAATTTTTTTCGTATTTATAAAGATACTAAATTACATTAAGATCTTTCAAGGGCTTGCGGCAGTTTAAGAAATTAAAATTAAAAAAAAACTCTTATAATATTTTTCTGGCCTTATAAATGCACAACTTTTCCACCATTGCACAATTTGATATTTGAAAAATATTAAAATCTGCCCACCCTAATAGAGATGCGACTTGAAAAAAAAACGGTCGGTTTTTTTCAGGTTTTTTTCATTGTTTTTTTTCAAATGGTTTTTTTCACATTTTAGGTTTTTTTTCAAGATAAGTCCCATTTGCCTAATTTTTTAGGTTTCATGGACTAAAATTAGCCACTAAATGACAATTAGTAAATGTAAATACAGTCTCGCGCTATGCACGCGCCACCACCACCGAATTGACCAATAAGGGCCGCGCTTGTTTTGATTTGGTCCTAAGAAAAGTAACTACCTATAATATTTTTGAGTCAGCGCTTGATTTTTTAAAAAGCTACCAAAAGCACTTTTTTCATGATTTTTCAAATTCATGTAGAGTATGGAATTAAAAAAAAAAAACAATAGCAAATTCTTGTAGAACATTCATTCATTGGTGGTAAAGTCAGAACATTCCATGGACCAGAAAGCCAAAAAAAATCGATTTTTTTTATTACGGTATTTGTTAGGATTGAGCGTTGCACATTTTTCATCTAAAAATCTCAAAACTAGAAACTTCAAGCTTCAAATTGCTTTTTTTACGGCTGCAATACGACCATTTTTTAGTAAAGATACAGCTATCCGAAGAATCGCAAAACAATTTTTTTTATCCTTTAATTTTTTTTATTGGTGTAGAAGTTTTAAATTGCTACTAGTATCTAATGTGGAAACTACCAAATAATAAGAAATCAGATTTTTTAGTCTTGGTCAAAATTTTCAATAATGAAAAATTTAATATATTCTACATTTCACTTTATTATTAATATATCACGGTGCTGTTCTGAGAGGTGATTTTTGGACTTTCTGTGAAACCTATTTTTTTTTATATTCTTGTTAATTAGGTCATAACTAAAATTTTAAGAGCAAAATAAAAAAAAATTGACGGTTTGAATTGTTTTAATTGGCTGTTTATTAAAAATATTATGCACTCTTTCAATTATCCAATTAAAACTAGCAATTTAATTTAAATATTTAATATTTGCATAACTAAAAAAAAGGTTTTTACAATTTTTTTTATAAATTTTACTGTTTTGTTGCAATAAACGTTCAAACTTTTAATCTAACCTTTGACGTATACATTTATGTTCCCTTAATTAATATATCCTTAAAGGTTGCCATGAAACTTAGATCTATTAAAAATTTATTTGATGTTTGAAGTCATTTTCAGTATACGTATTCTATAATTTTTGTTTAGTTCTTTTAAGTGTTTTTTATAAACAAAAATGAAAAATTGTAGTAAAAGTTATGAAGAAATTCATGAAATTTAACTAAGGACCAGTTTATTCATCTTTAGTAAAGTTTATCGGGCCGATAACTTTCATGTCTTGGCAATATCTAGTATCCAAAGAAATTATTCGTCAAATAAATCAAAAATGAATAAATCGGCCCTAAATAAAATGTGGCACCCTTAGAATTATTGTTTAATAAATGTATACTATACATTTAACCTTAAATTAAAACTTTAAACGTGTATTACAACAAAACAGTAAAAGATATAAAAAATGTATAGACCTTTTTTTAGGAAATTAACTAATCTTTAATCTGATTTAAAAAGTTATGATAATATTTAAATAAAATCGCAAGTTTTAATTGGAGAATTGAAAGTGTGCATACATATTTTTAATAAACATCCAATTAAAACAAAATTAACCGTCAATTTTTTTGACCTAATTAATGACCTAATTAACAAGAATATAAAAAAAATTAGGTTTCACAGAAAGTCCAAAAAAAGGTTTTTTTCATGTTTTTTTTTTCACATTTGAAAAAAAACCGTTTTTTTACATCTCTAGTTGTGCAGCAGGTGGTTTTTTTCTTCTTCAGATAACCGAGAAGGAGAAGGGCATGCTGGTGCGCTACCAGCCGATCCTGCACGCGTTCCTGCGCGAGCGGCCCTCCCTGCAGCTGGTGGCCGTCTACTCGTTGCAGGTGCACTTCCACGGGCTCGGCTTTCCGCGCGGTCAGCTCCTGCGATGGTTCATGGCGCTCTACGACCTGGAGATCGTCGACGAGGAGGCCTTTCTCAACTGGAAAGAGGACGTCACGGACGCCTATCCGGGAAAGGGACAGGCGCTCTTCCAGGTATGTAATTTATACAGACTCCACAAGGATTTTTCATCATTTCAAAACATTAGATAAAAAAGTTTGATTTTTTGGTATAATTTAATTTTCATTTATATCATTATCTTGGATTTTACGATATCATTTCTTTTATATTTTTATTTTATAATATACAAAACTTAACAAGGATTTTTTTTATCATTTCAAATCATTATTTACGATAAAAAGTTTGGAATATCATTCTTTTGGATTTTTTTTATAATTTTACAAGATAATTTATAAATAAGTACATTTTTTACGATTTTACGATTAACATATCATTTCTTTTATATTTTTATTTTACAATGTACAAGACTTCACAAGGATTTTTATCATTTCAAAACATTATTTACGATAAAAAGTTTGGAATAACATTTTCTTGTATTTTTTTACGATTTTACGATTAATATATTTTATCATTTCTTTTATATATTTATTTTACAATGGACAAGACTTCACAAGGATTTTTTTATCATTTCAAATCATTATTTACAATAAAAAATTTGGAATAACATTTTCTTGTATTTTTTTTACGATTTTACGATTAACATATTTTATCTCCACGCGGTCTATAATTTAAACTTTATTGTTGTCAACATTCGATAAAGAAATACCTTGTTATGGCCTAGGCCGATAAAAATTTTTATGAGGCAAGTAATTAGTTCGATTTTTTCTCGCTAGGGGTATTGTTTTGACAAATTAATCCTTTTCTAAGAAATTAACGTACTAAACTGGTTTAATTTATTTATAATATGCACTAATTTGTTTGTTTTACTGTTAAAACATTATAATGTTTAATATTTTTCATTAAATTATTGTAAAATTAAATATGAATAATAAAACAAAAAGTGTGGTTAGGACATTGCAATTTGACGTTTCTGTGGATTTCACAGTTGTTTTCTTTTTCTACGATTTAAATTATCTTTAAACTTTAATTTGCTTTAAATTTTCAGTGAAATTAAATGTTAAACACAGCGTAAACATTCCAAACTACCTATTTTTTTAATAAAAATGCAAACAAATTGAAATTAGATACCTATTTATTAAACAATTAATTGAATTCAATGTAATAGCAAGAGGGTAAGTAAACCATTTTCTTACAAAAATCCATTTCTACTTAAATCATGTAGCTAGGTATTGTCAAACTATTACTGCTTCTAAAAGAAATAATAATTATTGTACATTTAATGTAATCTTTAGCTAATAAATAAATGAGGTTCTAAAAAAGTGAGGTTAGGTCGATTTCATGTTGAATTAAATTGAC
The DNA here is from genome assembly GCA_921294245.1 of Brassicogethes aeneus. Taxonomy (NCBI): domain Eukaryota; kingdom Metazoa; phylum Arthropoda; class Insecta; order Coleoptera; family Nitidulidae; genus Brassicogethes; species Brassicogethes aeneus. The sequence goes on from OV121138.1 coordinate 6,706,794, forward strand.
CTATATAAAGTGCTTTGAAGATAAAATGTTGTATGCCATTCGGCCAAGAAGTGTCTTTTTGTGCTTCGCTCAATTGTAGGCCTCCGCTACGCGTCGGCCTTCAAACTTTGGGCTTAGCACAAAAAGCCTTACTTCTTAACCTAATGACATAAATAACTATTATCATTTCTTTTATATATTTATTTTACAATGGACAAGACTTCACAAGGATTTTTTGTCATTTCAAATCATTATTTACGATAAAAAGTTTGGAATATCATTCTCTTGGATTTTTTTTTTAATTTTACAAAATAATTTATTAAAAAATACATTTTTTACGATTTTACGATTAACATATCATTTCTTTTATATTTTTATTTTACAATGTACAAGACTTCACAAGGATTTTTTATCATTTCAAATCATTATTTACGATAAAAAGTTTGGAATAACATTTTCTTGTATTTTTTACGATTAATATATTTTATCATTTCTTTTATATATTTATTTTACAATAGACAAGACTTCACAAGGATTTTTTATCATTTTAAATCATTATTTACGATAAAAAGTTTGGAATATCATTCTCTTGGATTTTTTTTATAATAATTATTTTACAAGATAATTTATAAATAAATACATTTTTTACGATTTTACGATTAACATATCATTTCTTTTATATTTTTATTTTACAATGTACAAGACTTCACAAGGATTTTTTTAAATTTAAATCATTATTTACGATAAAAAATTTGGAATAACATTTTCTTGTATTTTTTTATAATTTCACAAGATAATTTATAAATAAATACTTTTTTTACGATTTTACGATTAACATATCATATCTTTTATATTTTTATTTTACAATGTACAAGACTTCACAAGGATTTTTATAATTTCAAATCATTATTTACGATAAAAAGTTTGGAATAACATTTTCTTGTATTTTTTACGATTTTACGATTAACATATTTTATGATTTCTTTTATGTAGTTATTTTACAATGAACAAGACTTCACAAGGATTTTTTATCATTTCAAATCATTATTTACGATGAAAAGTTTGGAATATCATTCTCTTGGATTTTTTTTTATAATTTTACAAGATAATTTATAAATAAATACATTTTTTATGATTTTACGATTAACATATCATCTTTTATATTTTTATTTTACAATGTACAAGACTTCACAAGGATTTTTTATCATTTCAAATCATTATTTACGATAAAAAATTTGGAATAACATTTTCTTGTATTTTTTTTACGATTTTACGTTTAACATATTTTATAATTTCTTTTATATATTTATTTTACAATGGACAAGACTTCACAAGGATTTTTTATCATTTCAAAACATTATTTACGATAAAAAGTTTGGAATGTCATTCTCTTGGATTTTTTTTTTAATTTTACAAGATAATTTATTAAAAAATACATTTTTTACGATTTTACGATTAACATATCATTTCTTTTATATTTTTATTTTACAATGTACAAGACTTCACAAGGATTTTTTATCATTTCAAATCATTATTTACGATAAAAAGTTTGGAATAACATTTTCTTGTATTTTTTTACGATTTTACGATTAATATATTTTATCATTTCTTTTATATATTTATTTTACAATGGACAAGACTTCACAAGGATTTTTTATCATTTTAAATCATTATTTACGATAAAAAGTTTGGAATATCATTCTCTTGGATTTTTTTTTATAATTTTACAAGATAATTTATAAATAAATGCATTTTTTACGATTTTACGATTAACATATCATTTCTTTTATATTTTTATTTTACAATGTACAAGACTTCACAAGGATTTTTTTAAATTTAAATCATTATTTACGATAAAAAATTTGGAATAACATTTTCTTGTATTTTTTTATAATTTCACAAGATAATTTATAAATAAATACTTTTTTTACGATTTTACGATTAACATATCATTTCTTTTATATTTTTATTTTACAATGTACAAGACTTCACAAGGATTTTTTACATTTCAAATCATTATTTACGATAAAAAGTTTGGAATAACATTTTCTTGTATTTTTTACGATTTTACGATTAAAATATTTTATCATTTCTTTTATGTAGTTATTTTACAATGAACAAGACTTCACAAGGATTTTTTATCATTTCAAATCATTATTTACGATAAAAAGTTTGGAATATCATTCTCTTGGATTTTTTTTTTTATAATTTTACAAGATAATTTATAAAAAAAATACATTTTTTACGATTTTACGATTAACATATCATTTCTTTTATATTTTATTTTACAATGTACAAGACTTCACTAGGATTTTTTATCATTTCAAATCATTATTTACGATAAAAAGTTTGGAATAACATTTTCTTGTATTTATTTACGATTAACATATTTTATCATTTCTTTTATATATTTATTTTACAATGGACAAGACTTCACAAGGATTTTTTGTCATTTCAAATCATTATTTACGATAAAAAGTTTGGAATATCATTCTTTTGGATTTTTTTTTATAATTTTACAAGATAATTTATAAATAAATACATTTTTTACGATTTTACGATTAACATATCATCTTTTATATTTTTATTTTACAATGTACAAGACTTCACAAGGATTTTTATAATTTAAATCATTATTTACGATAAAAAGTTTGGAATAACATTTTCTTGTATTTATTTACGATTAACATATTTTATCATTTCTTTTATATATTTATTTTACAATGGACAAGACTTCACAAGGATTTTTTATCATTTCAAATCATTATTTACGATAAAAAGTTTGGAATATCATTCTCTTGGATTTTTTTTTTATAATTTTACAAGATAATTTATAAAAAATACATTTTTTACGATTTTACGATTAACATATCATTTCTTTTATATTTTTATTTTACAATGTACAAGACTTCACAAGGATTTTTTTAAATTTAAATCATTGTTTACGATAAAAAATTTGGAATAACATTTTCTTGTATTTTTTTATAATTTCACAAGATAATTTATAAATAAATACATTTTTTACGATTTTATGATTAACATATTTTATCATTTCTTTTATATTTTTATTTTACATTGTACAACACTTCACAAAGTTCGCAAAGTAGATCAAAATTGACAAAAATTTCAAAAATTTAAGCTTTAAAGTACAAAATTAAAAAATAATAGGACAAATTTGCACAGTAGTTCAAAATTTAAAAAAATGTGTGAAAGATTTGTTTAAATCTGCAAATATTTTTAAATGGCAGGACGACCTTTTAAAAATCACAAAGTACCATAAATTTAAATACAAAAGAACAAATTCGTACAGTAGTTCAAAATTAAAAAATTGTGGGACAAATTTTTAAAATTTCAAGCTGGAAAAAAAAACTTAAAACCCAATATTTAAAACAAAGTTCGCACAGGTGTTCAAAGTTTAAAAATTGTGGGAAAAAATTTGCAAAAATGTAGTAGGAGGAAATTTTCAATATTTTCATAATTGACAAAAATTTTAAAAAAATTTAAATATCAGGACGAAATATAAACATTTAAATTTTAAATTTAAATAAAAAACGATAAAACAAATTCGCACAGTAGTTCAAAATTAAAGAATTGTGGGACAAATTTTTAAAATTTTAAGCTTTGAAGCTCGAAAAGAAACCTTTAAAGCCCAATATTTAAAAAAAGTTTACACAGGTGTTCAAAATTAAAAAAAAAACGTGTAACAAAATTTTGTGGGACAAAAATTGTAAAAATGTAGTAGGAGGAAATTTTCAATTTTTTCAAAATTGACAAAAATTTAAGCTTCACAGTTAAAAATTAAAAAATAGTAGGACACATTCGCACATTACTTCAAAATTAAAAAAAAATCGTGAATGATGATAAACATTATAAATTCTCTGCTTAACAACGAGAATAATGAACTCATTATTCACGTTGTTAGGCATCAGTGATTGGCCGATTTCAATATTCACTGTGATTTGACCAATCGGGTTTTAAATTGGACGAACGCGACTACAATAACATTTAAAGTTGCTAAAAAGTGAGGTTAACCATTTGACAGATGTCAGACTTTATTTATTTAGTTTTAAAATTAATTTAATTATCTACTTATTGTAGTATATATACCTAGTATTATACTTAAAATAGTATTACACTGAAGATTATGTACATTATTTATATAATCATTCAATAGCCTGCATTATCTCTCATATAATAATATACTATTGTTACATTTGCGACTATTGGTAAATATTTCAAACATTTTGATTATTTTTCAACAAGAGGATTCATAAATAAAAATACAACAAATACAGTAGTGAAAATGTTACAAATTAATTAAATCAAATCTTTACAAAATTCAAGTTGATCTAATTTAAAAATGCTTCAGACATCTTTTTTTTAAACAAAAATTCTGTTTACATCATTTGAATAAAAAATATACAGGAGATGACCCAGTGTAGAACCCTGTAGTACTTCTCTTTTATAAGTAAGCTATCGGACAGGATTTTATTTTATTAACCTTTTTATTGTAGGTGAATCAGTGGTTGACATGGTTGCAGGAAGCAGAGTCGGAGGAAGAAGAGGGTGACGAGTAGTAGATGAATAATAAAAAAATAAATAAATCACAAAAAAAGGACAGATTGATTTAGGAAACTTTTACATATTATTAATTAAGCTATTAAAAATATACATAAATATGCGCAGTGACTGGATGTCCTGTTTTCTAAAAAACATCTGATACAACCAACCACAATATAAATGTTTATGATCGTATTTCATAATAATTATAATTTTAAATTAATTAATTTCGACTGATGCTTGCATTCGGTCTCTATATATATTTTTTTGTTGGTCGTCTGCTAGTGAAATTGTTCATAGGTTCATATTGTGTGTGAATGAAACGATTAATTATATTATTATATTGATTACCTAATTATTGGAAACGTAAATTTTTATTTTAAAAGTGATGTAGATCTGTAAGTTTATATGATTAAAATAACACCCCCAACCATTTTGAATGTGTACTGATTTTATATGGTACTTTGCACTTACAATAAATAACACAGGCCGACAAAATAAATTTTCCCTTTTCTGCAGGGCAGCCAACAACTTTTCCACGATAATTCGGTTGCTTAAATTACCCTAGAAAAGTTGTTGGCTACCCTGCAGCAAAATGGGTGTTGACCAGTGTAAAATAAAAACTCGACTATCCAGTTCGGGGCCTTGAGTCACCCAGAATGCTGCTCTCAACTCATAACCTCAATTTTTTCACTCCAACTTGCAATCACTTGAAATTGGCATTCCCAACTCGGCTCCGAACGAAATATATTGAGCTTTGAAACTATATATACTTTTATAAAATGTGTTCTGATTTTGTAATATTTTATGTCAACTACTGTATTTTCTCAAGTATTTTGTTACAAAAAAATAGTTCATTTTCCTATACACTTTAGATTAGTCAATGTCTCACTAAAAAAAATAAACATGTACTGTGAAAGTTTGTGTTAATAAATTATTCGGTGGTATTTTGCTATCGATGTAAATTTTAAAAATTGCCTTTTTATCCACATTTATTTCATTCAGAACCTAGAAAAAGAAGCCTGCAAAAAACTACTTTAAAATGCATTCTGGGAATTTTAGCACAAACCGGCAACGTTGGTTTATTTGAAGTACTCAAAAAGGACTACAGTTCATTTTTGAATTCGTGTTTTTTTTTATTAAGTTGGTAGCTTGTGCCAGTTTAATTTAGTATTTTTATATTTGGCCATTACCCAACAGAAGAAGAAGAAGAAGTATTTTTATATTTAAAAAATGGTACTTGCTGAATTATAATTAAGTTTTTTGACACTGTCAAATTGACAGTAATTTTTATTATTGATAATTCACTTGTTAATTATTATATAATATCGATATAAAAAGATAGCTATGCCAAAAATAATATCAGTCTAAAGTATGAAAGCTATTAAGGGCAAAACTTCATTTTGATGAAGTTTTGCCAAATGCCTCAATGGCAGAAAAAGTACTTCGACTTGTGGACATTTTTGGAGTAAAACGTTTTTGGTTTTACAAATATTCAATCACACATTATTTTCAGCTAAGCAGATCAAAAATGTTAAATGAAAATAGCATCCATTTGGTTTGAAAAAGATAAGCAATAATCACGAAACTTTTTCTTTTTTCAATTTGCAAGTTACTGATCATTTCATTCAAGTGTGTGAATAAAATTTTAATTTCTTTTATATAAATTCTTTTCAAAGCTGTAGTCACCTATATTTAACTACTTTTTATATGATTTTACTCATCTATCCCAGGTAGCAACGTGACATTAAAAATTAGAAGTGACGAAAACGAGACAATATTTCGTTACGATTAAGGAAATTTTAATAAAAAGTAAATAAATTGCGTGACGCCAAATTCGTGACGAGGGGTATATGAAAATACGTGACGAATTTTTTCATAAAGTCGTTAGTCACACGAAATAGTGATAATTTTACTTTAAATTTTGGTATAAAATTCTTGACGTGCAGCTAACAAAAGGATAGTTTAAAACCGTAAGTACTTTTGCTTTTCTATATTTCAGTAGCTTAAGACAATTGTCTGCCATGCTAAACAACTCCACACTCTAATCTAAGAAATGTTTTGCTGTAGCAACAAAATATAAGTAACCACAACATTTTTAGTGTGTTAATATATCCTTAACAAATTTATTATTATAGCTTAAGTATTTTAAGTTGAATTTCTACTGAAAGAGGAAAAAATACATTTTATTGTACGTGAAATAAATTTTAACAAAGCCATGGAGAAAACTACTTATTTCTTATGATCATTTTGCAGGTCAATTAAAATTAAAAAATTGGTAACCAACATAACATAGACTGTTTTACAGTCTACACTCTGGACACACTTCACACAACTGGATAGGGGCGAACGAAAACTTTAGACTAAAAGACATATTGATGGCAAACACAATTGTCTTGGGTTGTCTCGGGGGAAAGAAATATTACAAAGGATGACGTTAAAAAGCACATTATGTATGCCTTCCAGCATACATAATATGATAAGATGAAATCACAGGTTTGTACTTCAGCTGAACCCTAGTGTTATTTAAGTAAGTTTATTATAAATGAATACATTAGATGCAAAACTCGGTTTTTGCACATTTTTAAAAAATATATATTTTATCTTATTTATGTTCATAACTGCACTGCCCACAGCATAACTAAGTAAACCAGATGCATAAGTTAATATTTGTAGAATAAAATACATTTATAAACTTACCGCAGCTGCAAAACTGGGTATTTGTCGGATGCAAAACTCGGTATTTGACCAATCACGTCGCTAGTATACGCATTAACTGACGGCATAACAATCACCTGATTAATTGTTATTTTTTTGGTATTTGCACTTTTCACTTGCAAAACTTGGTCTTTGAACGAGGAAGATGCAAAACTATGTTTTTAAATCTTTTGATTTCAATTATTTACTAAACTACTTAATTTTAAAGGACTTTTTTTTACTTTTTTGAATAAGAAATGATGCAAAAGCACGTCTATACGATTTTTGTATCTTTTTTTTCAAATATGACCTTATGAGCGGTTTTTCGTGTTTTTCTTAAAATCACTTATCTTGCAAATACATAGTTGTGCATCTAATGTACTCAAATAAATGTTGCAGTTAAAGAAACTGCAGACATAAAATAAAAATTTTATACTCGCGATATTTTTCTCAAAAGGGTCCCCCCTTATGACATTTTTTCTGAAAATCAAGAAAAAAAAAGTTGCAAAAATAATTTTTCCTTACTAATTCGAGCACGCTGATTCTAAAAAATCAAACCGCACTTTTGTATCTCTTCCCATTTCGAACTTACACTCGAAAATCGCGATATTTTTCTCAAAAGGGTCCCCCCTTATGAAATTTTTTCTGAAAATCAAGAAAAAAAAGTTGCAAAAATAATTTTTCCTTACTAATTCGAGCACGCTGATTCCAAAAAATCAAACAGCACTTTCGTATCTCTTCCCGTTTCGAAGTTACACTCGAAAATCGCGATATTTTTGTCAAAAGGGTCCCCCCTTATGAAATTTTTTCTGAAAATCAAGAAAAAAAAAGTTGCAAAAATAATTTTTCCTTACTAATTCGAGCACGCTGATTCCAAAAAATCAAACAGCACTTTCGTATCTCTTCCCGTTTCGAAGTTACACTCGAAAATCGCGATATTTTTGTCAAAAGGGTCCCCCCTTATGACATTTTTTCTGAAAATCAAGAAAAAAAAAGTTGCAAAAATAATTTATCCTTACTAATTCGAGCACGCTGATTCCAAAAAATCAAACCGCACTTTCGTATCTCTTCCCGTTTCGAAGTTACACTCGAAAATCGCGATATTTTTCTCAAAAGGGTCCCCCCTTATGACATTTTTTCTGAAAATCAAGAAAAAAAAAATTGCAAAAATAATTTTTCCTTACTAATTCGAGCACGCTGATTCCAAAAAATCAAACCGCACTTTCGTATCTCTTCCCGTTTCGAAGTTACACTCGAAAATCGCGATATTTTTCTCAAAAGGGTCCCCCCTTATGACATTTTTTCTGAAAATCAAGAAAAAAAAAGTTGCAAAAATAATTTTTCCTTACTAATTCGAGCACGCTGATTCCAAAAAATCAAACCGCACTTTCGTATCTCTTCCCGTTTCGAAGTTACACTCGAAAATCGCGATATTTTTGTCAAAAGGGTCCCCCCTTATGACATTTTTTCTGAAAATCAAGAAAAAAAAGTTGCAAAAATAATTTTTCCTTACTAATTCGAGCACGCTGATTCCAAAAAATCAAACCGCACTTTCGTATCTCTTCCCGTTTCGAAGTTACACTCGAAAATCGCGATATTTTTGTCAAAAGGGTCCCCCCATAAGACATTTTTTCTGAAAATCAAGAAAAAAAAAGTTGCAAAAATAATTTTTCCTTACTAATTCGAGCACGCTGATTCCAAAAAAACAAACCGCACTTTCGTATCTCTTCCCGTTTCGAAGTTACACTCGAAAATCGCGATATTTTTGTCAAAAGGGTCCCCCCTTATGACATTTTTTCTGAAAATCAAGAAAAAAAAAGTTGCAAAAGTAATTTTTCCTTACTAATTCGAGCACGCTGATTCCAAAAAATCAAACCGCACTTTCGTATCTCTTCCCGTTTCGAAGTTACACTCGAAAATCGCGTTATTTTTGTCAAAAGGGTCAAGAAAAAAAAAGTTGCAAAAATAATTTTTCCTTACTAATTCGAGCACGCTGATTCCAAAAAATCAAACCGCACTTTCGTATCTCTTCCCGTTTCGAAGTTACACTCGAAAATCGCGATATTTTTGTCAAAAGGGTCCCCCCTTATGACATTTTTTCTGAAAATCAAGAAAAAAAAAGTTGCAAAAATAATTTTTCCTTACTAATTCGAGCACGCTGATTCCAAAAAATCAAACCGCACTTTCGTATCTCTTCCCGTTTCGAAGTTACACTCGAAAATCGCGATATTTTTGTCAAAAGGGTCCCCCCTTATGCCTTTTTTTCTGAAAATCAAGAAAGAAAAAGTTGCAAAAATAATTTTTCCTTACTAATTCGAGCACGCTGATTCCAAAAAATCAAACCGCACTTTCGTATCTCTTCCCGTTTCGAAGTTACACTCGAAAATCGCGATATTTTTCTCAAAAGGGTCCCCCCTTATGACATTTTTTCTGAAAATCAAGAAAAAAAAAGTTGCAAAAATAATTTTTCCTTACTAATTCGAGCACGCTGATTCCATAAAATCAAACCGCACTTTCGTATCTCTTCCCGTTTCGAAGTTACACTCGAAAATCGCGATATTTTTGTCAAAAGGGTCCCCCCTTATGACTATTTTTCTGAAAATCAAGAAAAAAAAAGTTGCAAAAATAATTTTTCCTTACTAATTCGAGCACGCTGATTCCAAAAAATCAAACCGCACTTTCGTATCTCTTCCCGTTTCGAAGTTACACTCGAAAATCGCGATATTTTTGTCAAAAGGGTCCCCCCTTATGACATTTTTTCTGAAAATCAAGAAAAAAAAGTTGCAAAAATAATTTTTCCTTACTAATTCGAGCACGCTGATTCCAAAAAATCAAACCGCACTTTCGTATCTCTTCCCGTTTCGAAGTTACACTCGAAAATCGCGATATTTTTGTCAAAAGGGTCCCCCCTTATGACATTTTTTCTGAAAATCAAGAAAAAAAAAGTTGCAAAAATAATTTTTCCTTACTAATTCGAGCACGCTGATTCCAAAAAATCAAACCGCACTTTCGTATCTCTTCCCGTTTCGAAGTTACACTCGAAAATCGCGATATTTTTGTCAAAAGGGTCCCCCCTTATGACATTTTTTCTGAAAATCAAGAAAAAAAAGTTGCAAAAATAATTTTTCCTTACTAATTCGAGCACGCTGATTCCAAAAAATCAAACCGCACTTTCGTATCTCTTCCCGTTTCGAAGTTACACTCGAAAATCGCGATATTTTTGTCAAAAGGGTCCCCCCTTATGACATTTTTTCTGAAAATCAAGAAAAAAAAAGTTGCAAAAATAATTTTTCCTTACTAATTCGAGCACGCTGATTCCATAAAATCAAACCGCACTTTCGTATCTCTTCCCGTTTCGAAGTTACACTCGAAAATCGCGATATTTTTGTCAAAAGGGTCCCCCCTTATGACATTTTTTCTGAAAATCAAGAAAAAAAAAGTTGCAAAAATAATTTTTCCTTACTAATTCGAGCACGCTGATTCCAAAAAATCAAACCGCACTTTCGTATCTCTTCCCGTTTCGAAGTTACACTCGAAAATCGCGATATTTTTGTCAAAAGGGTCCCCCCTTATGACATTTTTTCTGAAAATCAAGAAAAAAAAAAGTTGCAAAAATAATTTTTCCTTACTAATTCGAGCACGCTGATTCCAAAAAATCAAACCGCACTTTCGTATCTCTTCCCGTTTCGAAGTTACACTCGAAAATCGCGATATTTTTCTCAAAAGGGTCCCCCCTTATGACATTTTTTCTGAAAATCAAGAAAAAAAAAGTTGCAAAAATAATTTTTCCTTACTAATTCGAGCACGCTGATTCCAAAAAATCAAACCGCACTTTCGTATCTCTTCCCGTTTCGAAGTTACACTCGAAAATCGCGATATTTTTGTCAAAAGGGTCCCCCCTTATGACATTTTTTCTGAAAATCAAGAAAAAAAAAGTTGCAAAAATAATTTTTCCTTACTAATTCGAGCACGCTGATTCCAAAAAATCAAACCGCACTTTCGTATCTCTTCCCGTTTCGAAGTTACACTCGAAAATCGCGATATTTTTGTCAAAAGGGTCCCTTATGACATTTTTTCTGAAAATCAAGAAAAAAAAAGTTGCAAAAATAATTTTTCCTTACTAATTCGAGCACGCTGACATTTTTTCTGAAAATCAAGAAAAAAAAAGTTGCAAAAATAATTTACTTTCGTATCTCTTCCCGTTTCGAAGTTACACTCGAAAATCGCGATATTTTTGTCAAAAGGGTCCCCCCTTATGACATTTTTTCTGAAAATCAAGAAAAAAAAAAGTTGCAAAAATAATTTTTCCTTACTAATTCGAGCACGCTGATTCCAAAAAATCAAACCGCACTTTCGTATCTCTTTCCGTTTCGAAGTTACACTCGAAAATCGCGATATTTTTCTCAAAAGGGTCCCCCCTTATGACATTTTTTCTGAAAATCAAGAAAAAAAAAGTTGCAAAAATAATTTTTCCTTACTAATTCGAGCACGCTGATTCCAAAAAATCAAACCGCACTTTCGTATCTCTTCCCGTTTCGAAGTTACACTCGAAAATCGCGATATTTTTGTCAAAAGGGTCCCCCCTTATGACATTTTTTCTGAAAATCAAGAAAAAAAAGTTGCAAAAATAATTTTTCCTTACTAATTCGAGCACGCTGATTCCAAAAAATCAAACCGCACTTTCGTATCTCTTCCCGTTTCGAAGTTACACTCGAAAATCGCGATATTTTTGTCAAAAGGGTCCCCCCTTATGACATTTTTTCTGAAAATCAAGAAAAAAAAAGTTGCAAAAATAATTTTTCCTTACTAATTCGAGCACGCTGATTCCAAAAAATCAAACCGCACTTTCGTATCTCTTCCCGTTTCGAAGTTACACTCGAAAATCGCGATATTTTTGTCAAAAGGGTCCCCCCTTATGACATTTTTTCTGAAAATCAAGAAAAAAAAAGTTGCAAAAATAATTTTTCCTTACTAATTCGAGCACGCTGATTCCAAAAAATCAAACCGCACTTTCGTATCTCTTCCCGTTTCGAAGTTACACTCGAAAATCGCGATATTTTTGTCAAAAGGGTCCCCCCTTATGACATTTTTTCTGAAAATCAAGAAAAAAAAAGTTGCAAAAATAATTTTTCCTTACTAATTCGAGCACGCTGATTCCAAAAAATCAAACCGCACTTTCGTATCTCTTCCCGTTTCGAAGTTACACTCGAAAATCGCGATATTTTTGTCAAAAGGGTCCCTTATGACATTTTTTCTGAAAATCAAGAAAAAAAAAGTTGCAAAAATAATTTTTCCTTACTAATTCGAGCACGCTGACATTTTTTCTGAAAATCAAGAAAAAAAAAGTTGCAAAAATAATTTACTTTCGTATCTCTTCCCGTTTCGAAGTTACACTCGAAAATCGCGATATTTTTGTCAAAAGGGTCCCCCCTTATGACATTTTTTCTGAAAATCAAGAAAAAAAAAAGTTGCAAAAATAATTTTTCCTTACTAATTCGAGCACGCTGATTCCAAAAAATCAAACCGCACTTTCGTATCTCTTTCCGTTTCGAAGTTACACTCGAAAATCGCGATATTTTTCTCAAAAGGGTCCACCCTTATGACATTTTTTCTGAAAATCAAGAAAAAAAAAGTTGCAAAAATAATTTTTCCTTACTAATTCGAGCACGCTGATTCCAAAAAATCAAACCGCACTTTCGTATCTCTTTCCGTTTCGAAGTTACACTCGAAAATCGCGATATTTTTCTCAAAAGGGTCCCCCCTTATGACATTTTTTCTGAAAATCAAGAAAAAAAAAGTTGCAAAAATAATTTTTCCTTACTAATTCGAGCACGCTGATTCCAAAAAATCAAACCGCACTTTCGTATCTCTTTCCGTTTCGAAGTTACACTCGAAAATTGCGATATTTTTCTCAAAAGGGTCCCCCCTTATGACATTTTTTCTGAAAATCAAGAAAAAAAAAGTTGCAAAAATAATTTGTCCTTACTAATTCGAGCACGCTTTCGAAGTTACACTCGAAAATCGCGATATTTTTGTCAAAAGGGTCCCCCCTTATGACATTTTTTCTGAAAATCAAGAAAAAAAAAAGTTGCAAAAATAATTTTTCCTTAGTAATTCGAGCACGCTGATTCCAAAAAATCAAACCGCACTTTCGTATCTCTTCCCGTTTCGAAGTTACACTCGAAAATCGCGATATTTTTGTCAAAAGGGTCCCCCCTTATGACATTTTTTCTGAAAATCAAGAAAAAAAAAGTTGCAAAAATAATTTTTCCTTACTAATTCGAGCACGCTGATTCCAAAAAATCAAACCGCACTTTCGTATCTCTTCCCGTTTCGAAGTTACACTCGAAAATCGCGATATTTTTGTCAAAAGGGTCCCCCCTTATGACATTTTTTCTGAAAATCAAGAAAAAAAAAGTTGCAAAAATAATTTTTCCTTACTAATTCGAGCACGCTGATTCCAAAAAATCAAACCGCACTTTCGTATCTCTTCCCGTTTCGAAGTTACACTCGAAAATCGCGATATTTTTGTCAAAAGGGTCCCCCCTTATGACATTTTTACTGAAAATCAAGAAAAAAAAAGTTGCAAAAATAATTTTTCCTTACTAATTCGAGCACGCTGATTCCAAAAAATCAAACCGCACTTTCGTATCTCTTCCCGTTTCGAAGTTACACTCGAAAATCGCGATATTTTTGTCAAAAGGGTCCCCCCTTATGACATTTTTTCTGAAAATCAAGAAAAAAAAAAGTTGCAAAAATAATTTTTCCTTACTAATTCGAGCACGCTGATTCCAAAAAATCAAACCGCACTTTCGTATCTCTTTCGTCCCCCCTTATGACATTTTTTCTGAAAATCAAGAAAAAAAAAGTTGTAAGTACTAATTCGAGCACGCTGATTCCAAAAAATCAAACCGCACTTTCGTATCTCTTCCCGTTTCGAAGTTACACTCGAAAATCGCGATATTTTTCTCAAAAGGGTCCCCCCTTATGACATTTTTTCTGAAAATCAAGAAAAAAAAAAGTTGCAAAAATAATTTTTCCTTAGTAATTCGAGCACGCTGATTCCAAAAAATCAAACCGCACTTTCGTATCTCTTCCCGTTTCGAAGTTACACTCGAAAATCGCGATATTTTTGTCAAAAGGGTCCCCCCTTATGACATTTTTTCTGAAAATCAAGAAAAAAAAGTTGCAAAAATAATTTTTCCTTACTAATTCGAGCACGCTGATTCCAAAAAATCAAACCGCACTTTCGTATCTCTTCCCGTTTCGAAGTTACACTCGAAAATCGCGATATTTTTGTCAAAAGGGTCCCCCCTTATGACATTTTTTCTGAAAATCAAGAAAAAAAAAGTTGCAAAAATAATTTTTCCTTACTAATTCGAGCACGCTGATTCCAAAAAATCAAACCGCACTTTCGTATCTCTTCCCGTTTCGAAGTTACACTCGAAAATCGCGATATTTTTGTCAAAAGGGTCCCCCCTTATGACATTTTTTCTGAAAATCAAGAAAAAAAAAAGTTGCAAAAATAATTTTTCCTTACTAATTCGAGCACGCTGATTCCAAAAAATCAAACCGCACTTTCGTATCTCTTTCGTCCCCCCTTATGACATTTTTTCTGAAAATCAAGAAAAAAAAAGTTGCAAAAATAATTTTTCCTTACTAATTCGAGCACGCTGATTCCAAAAAATCAAACCGCACTTTCGTATCTCTTCCCGTTTCGAAGTTACACTCGAAAATCGCGATATTTTTGTCAAAAGGGTCCCCCCTTATGACATTTTTTCTGAAAATCAAGAAAAAAAAAAGTTGCAAAAATAATTTTTCCTTACTAATTCGAGCACGCTGATTCCAAAAAATCAAACCGCACTTTCGTATCTCTTTCCGTTTCGAAGTTACACTCGAAAATCGCGATATTTTTGTCAAAAGGGTCCCCCCTTATGACATTTTTTCTGAAAATCAAGAAAAAAAAAGTTGCAAAAATAATTTTTCCTTACTAATTCGAGCACGCTGATTCCAAAAAATCAAACCGCACTTTCGTATCTCTTTCCGTTTCGAAGTTACACTCGAAAATCGCGATATTTTTCTCAAAAGGGTCCCCCCTTATGACATTTTTTCTGAAAATCAAGAAAAAAAAAGTTGCAAAAATAATTTTTCCTTACTAATTCGAGCACGCTGATTCCAAAAAATCAAACCGCACTTTCGTATCTCTTCCCGTTTCGAAGTTACACTCGAAAATCGCGATATTTTTGTCAAAAGGGTCCCCCCTTATGACATTTTTTCTGAAAATCAAGAAAAAAAAAAGTTGCAAAAATAATTTTTCCTTACTAATTCGAGCACGCTGATTCCAAAAAATCAAACCGCACTTTCGTATCTCTTCCCGTTTCGAAGTTACACTCGAAAATCGCGATATTTTTCTCAAAAGGGTCCCCCCTTATGACATTTTTTCTGAAAATCAAGAAAAAAAAAGTTGCAAAAATAATTTTTCCTTACTAATTCGAGCACGCTGATTCCAAAAAATCAAACCGCACTTTCGTATCTCTTTCCGTTTCGAAGTTACACTCGAAAATCGCGATATTTTTGTCAAAAGGGTCCCCCCTTATGACATTTTTTCTGAAAATCAAGAAAAAAAAAAGTTGCAAAAATAATTTTTCCTTACTAATTCGAGCACGCTGATTCCAAAAAATCAAACCGCACTTTCGTATCTCTTCCCGTTTCGAAGTTACACTCGAAAATCGCGATATTTTTCTCAAAAGGGTCCCCCCCTTATGACATTTTTTCTGAAAATCAAGAAAAAAAAAGTTGCAAAAATAATTTTTCCTTACTAATTCGAGCACGCTGATTCCAAAAAATCAAACCGCACTTTCGTATCTCTTCCCGTTTCGAAGTTACACTCGAAAATCGCGATATTTTTGTCAAAAGGGTCCCCCCTTATGACATTTTTTCTGAAAATTAAGAAAAAAAAAAGTTGCAAAAATAATTTTTCCTTACTAATTCGAGCACGCTGATTCCAAAAAATCAAACCGCACTTTCGTATCTCTTCCCGTTTCGAAGTTACACTCGAAAATCGCGATATTTTTCTCAAAAGGGTCCCCCCTTATGACATTTTTTCTGAAAATCAAGAAAAAAAAAGTTGCAAAAATAATTTTTCCTTACTAATTCGAGCACGCTGATTCCAAAAAATCAAACCGCACTTTCGTATCTCTTCCCGTTTCGAAATTACACTCGAAAATCGCGATATTTTTGTCAAAAGGGTCCCCCCTTATGACATTTTTTCTGAAAATTAAGAAAAAAAAAAGTTGCAAAAATAATTTTTCCTTACTAATTCGAGCACGCTGATTCCAAAAAATCAAACCGCACTTTCGTATCTCTTCCCGTTTCGAAGTTACACTCGAAAATCGCGATATTTTTCTCAAAAGGGTCCCCCCTTATGACATTTTTTCTGAAAATCAAGAAAAAAAAAGTTGCAAAAATAATTTTTCCTTACTAATTCGAGCACGCTGATTCCAAAAAATCAAACCGCACTTTCGTATCTCTTCCCGTTTCGAAGTTACACTCGAAAATCGCGATATTTTTCTCAAAAGGGTCCCCCCTTATGACATTTTTTCTGAAAATCAAGAAAAAAAAAGTTGCAAAAATAATTTTTCCTTACTAATTCGAGCACGCTGATTCCAAAAAATCAAACCGCACTTTCGTATCTCTTCCCGTTTCGAAGTTACACTCGAAAATCGCGATATTTTTGTCAAAAGGGTCCCCCCTTATGACATTTTTTCTGAAAATCAAGAAAAAAAAAGTTGCAAAAATAATTTTTCCTTACTAATTCGAGCACGCTGATTCCAAAAAATCAAACCGCACTTTCGTATCTCTTCCCGTTTCGAAGTTACACTCGAAAATCGCGATATTTTTGTCAAAAGGGTCCCCCCTTATGACATTTTTTCTGAAAATCAAGAAAAAAAAAGTTGCAAAAATAATTTTTCCTTACTAATTCGAGCACGCTGATTCCAAAAAATCAAACCGCACTTTCGTATCTCTTCCCGTTTCGAAGTTACACTCGAAAATCGCGATATTTTTCTCAAAAGGGTCCCCCCTTATGACATTTTTTCTGAAAATCAAGAAAAAAAAGTTGCAAAAATAATTTTTCCTTACTAATTCGAGCACGCTGATTCCAAAAAATCAAACCGCACTTTCGTATCTCTTCCCGTTTCGAAGTTACACTCGAAAATCGCGATATTTTTGTCAAAAGGGTCCCCCCTTATGACATTTTTTCTGAAAATCAAGAGAAAAAAAAGTTGCAAAAATAATTTTTCCTTACTAATTCGAGCACGCTGATTCCAAAAAATCAAACCGCACTTTCGTATCTCTTCCCGTTTCGAAGTTACACTCGAAAATCGCGATATTTTTGTCAAAAGGGTCCCCCCTTATGACATTTTTTCTGAAAATCAAGAAAAAAAAAGTTGCAAAAATAATTTTTCCTTACTAATTCGAGCACGCTGATTCCAAAAAATCAAACCGCACTTTCGTATCTCTTCCCGTTTCGAAGTTACACTCGAAAATCGCGATATTTTTGTCAAAAGGGTCCCCCCTTATGACATTTTTTCTGAAAATCAAGAAAAAAAAAGTTGCAAAAATAATTTTTCCTTACTAATTCGAGCACGCTGATTCCAAAAAATCAAACCGCACTTTCGTATCTCTTCCCGTTTCGAAGTTACACTCGAAAATCGCGATATTTTTGTCAAAAGGGTCCCCCCTTATGACATTTTTACTGAAAATCAAGAAAAAAAAAGTTGCAAAAATAATTTTTCCTTACTAATTCGAGCACGCTGATTCCAAAAAATCAAACCGCACTTTCGTATCTCTTCCCGTTTCGAAGTTACACTCGAAAATCGCGATATTTTTGTCAAAAGGGTCCCCCCTTATGACATTTTTTCTGAAAATCAAGAAAAAAAAAGTTGCAAAAATAATTTTTCCTTACTAATTCGAGCACGCTGATTCCAAAAAATCAAACCGCACTTTCGTATCTCTTTCGTCCCCCCTTATGACATTTTTTCTGAAAATCAAGAAAAAAAAAGTTGCAAAAATAATTTTTCCTTACTAATTCGAGCACGCTGATTCCAAAAAATCAAACCGCACTTTCGTATCTCTTCCCGTTTCGAAGTTACACTCGAAAATCGCGATATTTTTGTCAAAAGGGTCCCCCCTTATGACATTTTTTCTGAAAATCAAGAAAAAAAAAAGTTGCAAAAATAATTTTTCCTTACTAATTCGAGCACGCTGATTCCAAAAAATCAAACCGCACTTTCGTATCTCTTTCCGTTTCGAAGTTACACTCGAAAATCGCGATATTTTTGTCAAAAGGGTCCCCCCTTATGACATTTTTTCTGAAAATCAAGAAAAAAAAAGTTGCAAAAATAATTTTTCCTTACTAATTCGAGCACGCTGATTCCAAAAAATCAAACCGCACTTTCGTATCTCTTTCCGTTTCGAAGTTACACTCGAAAATCGCGATATTTTTCTCAAAAGGGTCCCCCCTTATGACATTTTTTCTGAAAATCAAGAAAAAAAAAGTTGCAAAAATAATTTTTCCTTACTAATTCGAGCACGCTGATTCCAAAAAATCAAACCGCACTTTCGTATCTCTTCCCGTTTCGAAGTTACACTCGAAAATCGCGATATTTTTGTCAAAAGGGTCCCCCCTTATGACATTTTTTCTGAAAATCAAGAAAAAAAAAAGTTGCAAAAATAATTTTTCCTTACTAATTCGAGCACGCTGATTCCAAAAAATCAAACCGCACTTTCGTATCTCTTCCCGTTTCGAAGTTACACTCGAAAATCGCGATATTTTTCTCAAAAGGGTCCCCCCTTATGACATTTTTTCTGAAAATCAAGAAAAAAAAAGTTGCAAAAATAATTTTTCCTTACTAATTCGAGCACGCTGATTCCAAAAAATCAAACCGCACTTTCGTATCTCTTCCCGTTTCGAAGTTACACTCGAAAATCGCGATATTTTTGTCAAAAGGGTCCCCCCTTATGACATTTTTTCTGAAAATCAAGAAAAAAAAAAGTTGCAAAAATAATTTTTCCTTACTAATTCGAGCACGCTGATTCCAAAAAATCAAACCGCACTTTCGTATCTCTTCCCGTTTCGAAGTTACACTCGAAAATCGCGATATTTTTCTCAAAAGGGTCCCCCCTTATGACATTTTTTCTGAAAATCAAGAAAAAAAAAGTTGCAAAAATAATTTTTCCTTACTAATTCGAGCACGCTGATTCCAAAAAATCAAACCGCACTTTCGTATCTCTTCCCGTTTCGAAGTTACACTCGAAAATCGCGATATTTTTGTCAAAAGGGTCCCCCCTTATGACATTTTTTCTGAAAATCAAGAAAAAAAAAAGTTGCAAAAATAATTTTTCCTTACTAATTCGAGCACGCTGATTCCAAAAAATCAAACCGCACTTTCGTATCTCTTCCCGTTTCGAAGTTACACTCGAAAATCGCGATATTTTTCTCAAAAGGGTCCCCCCTTATGACATTTTTTCTGAAAATCAAGAAAAAAAAAGTTGCAAAAATAATTTTTCCTTACTAATTCGAGCACGCTGATTCCAAAAAATCAAACCGCACTTTCGTATCTCTTCCCGTTTCGAAGTTACACTCGAAAATCGCGATATTTTTGTCAAAAGGGTCCCCCCTTATGACATTTTTTCTGAAAATCAAGAAAAAAAAAAGTTGCAAAAATAATTTTTCCTTACTAATTCGAGCACGCTGATTCCAAAAAATCAAACCGCACTTTCGTATCTCTTCCCGTTTCGAAGTTACACTCGAAAATCGCGATATTTTTCTCAAAAGGGTCCCCCCTTATGACATTTTTTCTGAAAATCAAGAAAAAAAAAGTTGCAAAAATAATTTTTCCTTACTAATTCGAGCACGCTGATTCCAAAAAATCAAACCGCACTTTCGTATCTCTTCCCGTTTCGAAGTTACACTCGAAAATCGCGATATTTTTGTCAAAAGGGTCCCCCCTTATGACATTTTTTCTGAAAATCAAGAAAAAAAAAAGTTGCAAAAATAATTTTTACACTTGAAAATCGCGATATTTTTGTCAAAAGGGTCCCCCCTTATGACATTTTTTCTGAAAAACTTGAAAAAAAAAGTTGCAAAAATAATTTTTCCTTACTAATTCGAGCACGCTGATTCCAAAAAATCAAACCGCACTTTCGTATCTCTTCCCGTTCGGAAGTTACACTCGAAAATCGCGATATTTTTCTCAAAAGGGTCCCCCCTTATGACATTTTTTCTGAAAATCAAGAAAAAAAAAGTTGCAAAAATAATTTTTCCTTACTAATTCGAGCACGCTGATTCCAAAAAATCAAACCGCACTTTCGTATCTCTTTCCGTTTCGAAGTTACACTCGAAAATCGCGATATTTTTCTCAAAAGGGTCCCCCCTTATGACATTTTTTCTGAAAATCAAGAAAAAAAAAGTTGCAAAAATAATTTTTCCTTACTAATTCGAGCACGCTGATTCCAAAAAATCAAACCGCACTTTCGTATCTCTTTCCGTTCGGAAGTTACACTCGAAAATCGCGATATTTTTCTCAAAAGGGTCCCCCCTTATGACATTTTTTCTGAAAATCAAGAAAAAAAAAGTTGCAAAAATAATTTTTCCTTACTAATTCGAGCACGCTGATTCCAAAAAATCAAACCGCACTTTCGTATCTCTTTCCGTTTCGAAGTTACACTCGAAAATCGCGATATTTTTCTCAAAAGGGTCCCCCCTTATGACATTTTTTCTGAAAATCAAGAAAAAAAAAGTTGCAAAAATAATTTTTCCTTACTAATTCGAGCACGCTGATTCCAAAAAATCAAACCGCACTTTCGTATCTCTTTCCGTTCGGAAGTTACACTCGAAAATCGCGATATTTTTCTCAAAAGGGTCCCCCCTTATGACATTTTTTCTGAAAATCAAGAAAAAAAAAGTTGCAAAAATAATTTTTCCTTACTAATTCGAGCACGCTGATTCCAAAAAATCAAACCGCACTTTCGTATCTCTTTCCGTTTCGAAGTTACACTCGAAAATCGCGATATTTTTCTCAAAAGGGTCCCCCCTTATGACATTTTTTCTGAAAATCAAGAAAAAAAAAGTTGCAAAAATAATTTTTCCTTACTAATTCGAGCACGCTGATTCCAAAAAATCAAACCGCACTTTCGTATCTCTTTCCGTTTCGAAGTTACACTCGAAAATCGCGATATTTTTCTCAAAAGGGTCCCCCCTTATGACATTTTTTCTGAAAATCAAGAAAAAAAAAGTTGCAAAAATAATTTTTCCTTACTAATTCGAGCACGCTGATTCCAAAAAATCAAACCGCACTTTCGTATCTCTTTCCGTTTCGAAGTTACACTCGAAAATCGCGATATTTTTCTCAAAAGGGTCCCCCCTTATGACATTTTTTCTGAAAATCAAGAAAAAAAAAGTTGCAAAAATAATTTTTCCTTACTAATTCGAGCACGCTGATTCCAAAAAATCAAACCGCACTTTCGTATCTCTTTCCGTTTCGAAGTTACACTCGAAAATCGCGATATTTTTCTCAAAAGGGTCCCCCCTTATGACATTTTTTCTGAAAATCAAGAAAAAAAAAGTTGCAAAAATAATTTTTCCTTACTAATTCGAGCACGCTGATTCCAAAAAATCAAACCGCACTTTCGTATCTCTTCCCGTTCGGAAGTTACACTCGAAAATCGCGATATTTTTCTCAAAAGGGTCCCCCCTTATGACATTTTTTCTGAAAATCAAGAAAAAAAAAGTTGCAAAAATAATTTTTCCTTACTAATTCGAGCACGCTGATTCCAAAAAATCAAACCGCACTTTCGTATCTCTTTCCGTTCGGAAGTTACACTCGAAAATCGCGATATTTTTCTCAAAAGGGTCCCCCCTTATGACATTTTTTCTGAAAATCAAGAAAAAAAAAGTTGCAAAAATAATTTTTCCTTACTAATTCGAGCACGCTGATTCCAAAAAATCAAACCGCACTTTCGTATCTCTTTCCGTTTCGAAGTTACACTCGAAAATCGCGATATTTTTCTCAAAAGGGTCCCCCCTTATGACATTTTTTCTGAAAATCAAGAAAAAAAAAGTTGCAAAAATAATTTTTCCTTACTAATTCGAGCACGCTGATTCCAAAAAATCAAACCGCACTTTCGTATCTCTTTCCGTTCGGAAGTTACACTCGAAAATCGCGATATTTTTCTCAAAAGGGTCCCCCCTTATGACATTTTTTCTGAAAATCAAGAAAAAAAAAGTTGCAAAAATAATTTTTCCTTACTAATTCGAGCACGCTGATTCCAAAAAATCAAACCGCACTTTCGTATCTCTTTCCGTTTCGAAGTTACACTCGAAAATCGCGATATTTTTCTCAAAAGGGTCCCCCCTTATGACATTTTTTCTGAAAATCAAGAAAAAAAAAGTTGCAAAAATAATTTTTCCTTACTAATTCGAGCACGCTGATTCCAAAAAATCAAACCGCACTTTCGTATCTCTTTCCGTTTCGAAGTTACACTCGAAAATCGCGATATTTTTCTCAAAAGGGTCCCCCCTTATGACATTTTTTCTGAAAATCAAGAAAAAAAAAGTTGCAAAAATAATTTTTCCTTACTAATTCGAGCACGCTGATTCCAAAAAATCAAACCGCACTTTCGTATCTCTTTCCGTTCGGAAGTTACACTCGAAAATCGCGATATTTTTCTCAAAAGGGTCCCCCCTTATGACATTTTTTCTGATTCCAAAAAATCAAACCGCACTTTCGTATCTCTTTCCGTTTCGAAGTTACACTCGAAAATCGCGATATTTTTCTCAAAAGGGTCCCCCCTTATGACATTTTTTCTGAAAATCAAGAAAAAAAAAGTTGCAAAAATAATTTTTCCTTACTAATTCGAGCACGCTGATTCCAAAAAATCAAACCGCACTTTCGTATCTCTTTCCGTTTCGAAGTTACACTCGAAAATCGCGATATTTTTCTCAAAAGGGTCCCCCCTTATGACATTTTTTCTGAAAATCAAGAAAAAAAAAGTTGCAAAAATAATTTTTCCTTACTAATTCGAGCACGCTGATTCCAAAAAATCAAACCGCACTTTCGTATCTCTTTCCGTTTCGAAGTTACACTCGAAAATCGCGATATTTTTCTCAAAAGGGTCCCCCCTTATGACATTTTTTCTGAAAATCAAGAAAAAAAAAGTTGCAAAAATAATTTTTCCTTACTAATTCGAGCACGCTGATTCCAAAAAATCAAACCGCACTTTCGTATCTCTTCCCGTTCGGAAGTTACACTCGAAAATCGCGATATTTTTCTCAAAAGGGTCCCCCCTTATGACATTTTTTCTGAAAATCAAGAAAAAAAAAGTTGCAAAAATAATTTTTCCTTACTAATTCGAGCACGCTGATTCCAAAAAATCAAACCGCACTTTCGTATCTCTTTCCGTTCGGAAGTTACACTCGAAAATCGCGATATTTTTCTCAAAAGGGTCCCCCCTTATGACATTTTTTCTGAAAATCAAGAAAAAAAAAGTTGCAAAAATAATTTTTCCTTACTAATTCGAGCACGCTGATTCCAAAAAATCAAACCGCACTTTCGTATCTCTTTCCGTTTCGAAGTTACACTCGAAAATCGCGATATTTTTCTCAAAAGGGTCCCCCCTTATGACATTTTTTCTGAAAATCAAGAAAAAAAAAGTTGCAAAAATAATTTTTCCTTACTAATTCGAGCACGCTGATTCCAAAAAATCAAACCGCACTTTCGTATCTCTTTCCGTTCGGAAGTTACACTCGAAAATCGCGATATTTTTCTCAAAAGGGTCCCCCCTTATGACATTTTTTCTGAAAATCAAGAAAAAAAAAGTTGCAAAAATAATTTTTCCTTACTAATTCGAGCACGCTGATTCCAAAAAATCAAACCGCACTTTCGTATCTCTTTCCGTTTCGAAGTTACACTCGAAAATCGCGATATTTTTCTCAAAAGGGTCCCCCCTTATGACATTTTTTCTGAAAATCAAGAAAAAAAAAGTTGCAAAAATAATTTTTCCTTACTAATTCGAGCACGCTGATTCCAAAAAATCAAACCGCACTTTCGTATCTCTTTCCGTTCGGAAGTTACACTCGAAAATCGCGATATTTTTCTCAAAAGGGTCCCCCCTTATGACATTTTTTCTGATTCCAAAAAATCAAACCGCACTTTCGTATCTCTTTCCGTTTCGAAGTTACACTCGAAAATCGCGATATTTTTCTCAAAAGGGTCCCCCCTTATGACATTTTTTCTGAAAATCAAGAAAAAAAAAGTTGCAAAAATAATTTTTCCTTACTAATTCGAGCACGCTGATTCCAAAAAATCAAACCGCACTTTCGTATCTCTTTCCGTTTCGAAGTTACACTCGAAAATCGCGATATTTTTCTCAAAAGGGTCCCCCCTTATGACATTTTTTCTGAAAATCAAGAAAAAAAAAGTTGCAAAAATAATTTTTCCTTACTAATTCGAGCACGCTGATTCCAAAAAATCAAACCGCACTTTCGTATCTCTTTCCGTTTCGAAGTTACACTCGAAAATCGCGATATTTTTCTCAAAAGGGTCCCCCCTTATGACATTTTTTCTGAAAATCAAGAAAAAAAAAGTTGCAAAAATAATTTTTCCTTACTAATTCGAGCACGCTGATTCCAAAAAATCAAACCGCACTTTCGTATCTCTTCCCGTTCGGAAGTTACACTCGAAAATCGCGATATTTTTCTCAAAAGGGTCCCCCCTTATGACATTTTTTCTGAAAATCAAGAAAAAAAAAGTTGCAAAAATAATTTTTCCTTACTAATTCGAGCACGCTGATTCCAAAAAATCAAACCGCACTTTCGTATCTCTTTCCGTTCGGAAGTTACACTCGAAAATCGCGATATTTTTCTCAAAAGGGTCCCCCCTTATGACATTTTTTCTGAAAATCAAGAAAAAAAAAGTTGCAAAAATAATTTTTCCTTACTAATTCGAGCACGCTGATTCCAAAAAATCAAACCGCACTTTCGTATCTCTTTCCGTTTCGAAGTTACACTCGAAAATCGCGATATTTTTCTCAAAAGGGTCCCCCCTTATGACATTTTTTCTGAAAATCAAGAAAAAAAAAGTTGCAAAAATAATTTTTCCTTACTAATTCGAGCACGCTGATTCCAAAAAATCAAACCGCACTTTCGTATCTCTTTCCGTTCGGAAGTTACACTCGAAAATCGCGATATTTTTCTCAAAAGGGTCCCCCCTTATGACATTTTTTCTGAAAATCAAGAAAAAAAAAGTTGCAAAAATAATTTTTCCTTACTAATTCGAGCACGCTGATTCCAAAAAATCAAACCGCACTTTCGTATCTCTTTCCGTTTCGAAGTTACACTCGAAAATCGCGATATTTTTCTCAAAAGGGTCCCCCCTTATGACATTTTTTCTGAAAAACTTGAAAAAAAAAGTTGCAAAAATAATTTTTCCTTACTAATTCGAGCACGCTGATTCCAAAAAATCAAACCGCACTTTCGTATCTCTTTCCGTTTCGAAGTTACACTTGAAAATCGCGATATTTTTGTCAAAAGGGTCCCCCCTTATGACATTTTTTCTGAAAAACTTGAAAAAAAAAGTTGCAAAAATAATTTTTCCTTACTAATTCGAGCACGCTGATTCCAAAAAATCAAACCGCACTTTCGTATCTCTTCCCGTTCGGAAGTTACACTCGAAAATCGCGATATTTTTGTCAAAAGGGTCCCCCGTGCAACGGCTGCACGACGGACGCGCTGCGCAAGCTGAGCGCGTGCGCGCAGCAGCGCGACAACTACGGCTTGAAAGTCTACGCCGACTGGGACGCGTTCGACGACGACAAAGCGGAAGAATCGAGCCGCGTCTTCTTCGACTCGTCGAAGAAGTACCTCGAGATGCGGCGTCGATAAGGCCTTAACATAATTATGTTCTGAGGATAAGGCGGTCGAAATGACAACGGCCACCATCGACGACGACTCTTTGCGAGTAACTTCTAGTCGGTGACCCAACATCGATCCCGACTTCTCACGTGCTGGCACGAACCGCCTTATAACGTGACGTCATAATAATAATCCGGTTTTGTTCCCCGAACATATAATATTTGTTGTCAAGCTAGATAGCTTAGGTAGTAGGGCGTTTGCTTTGCATGCGAGAGGTCCCGGGTTCGATACTCAGAAGTCGTCGATATTTTTTTACTTTTTTATTTCATAAATTTGTTGTTCCTTTGTTAAAAAGTGTTTTATTTTTATTGTAACATAAATTTGCCCATTTTAGTTGGGTTTTTTGCTGAATTTATTTTACAATTATGTAGTTAAATTTTTTCTGACCTATACTTTTTATGGTATAGAAATCTTAGAATGTTGGTCACATGGCGAGGTTTGTGACGTCATAAAAATTTATATTTTTTGTAAATATCTCGAAAACGGTAAACTCAATTGAAAATCTGATTTCACAGAAATGTTTAATATTACAAAACGCCTTGAATAAAACCATAAAAAGTATAGGTCAGAAAAAATTTAACTACCCCATTTGATATTCTTTTAAAAAATTACATTTGACATTTCATAACTTCTCACTAAAGTCGTTTTTTCGCGTAAATAGGTAATACTACGGTTAAATAAGTCATGACGTCACAGTTAATTCATATAACCATGTTAGGTTTCTAACATTTGACATTTGTTTACTTGTTCATAACCTATAATTTTTGAAATGTGTTTTTACCTATTTATATTTAATTTCTATGCTTTTACCGGTGTAAATAAATATATTTGCCTCTTCTTATACCTAGTATATTCTTTTTCTATAGGTACTAGTTTTTTCAATACACGTTATCCAATTCTCCTACATGTTCAATACAAAATAAGGAAGAATATTACAACAAACCTGCATATAATTCCTCCACTTGTGGAGATTCTACAATATGTAGCACCCTATCATTTATTTTTACTTTACCATTTTAATACAAAGTTTAAATTCGGTTTAAGAGCAATTGTACCTACTTAAAATATTTTAAATTTCAAATGTAAACAACTTTTTTGACAGATCGAAACAGAGAAAAATATATATTAAAAAGAGAACGACTATTAACCACCAGGGTTGGGTCAGTAGAAAACCTTAGGTAATTTACCTTGGTAGAAAAGGGTAGAAAACTTGTTTTCGACTTGCGTCGAAAACCAATAGGGTTTTCTACCTACGTAAATTACCTTATTCGACCTTCTCCTTCCACTTCTCTATAATTGATAAAAATTTGCCCTCATGCCAAAAATTATGTTGAGGTCTCCCAACCAAACGTGGCCCTTTTTTTCCCACCATAATAATGTTAAAAAACTCCAAATAACTTCAAATTTATGGTAGGTGTCTGATTTTTCACAACATTTAACAAATCATAATAAACAACAAACTTGCATAACCTCACATTTTTTGATATTTGACAGTATTCTACTTTTTTACGTTTTCTACTGTCGAAAACGTCGAAAAAGGTTTTCTACATGTCGAAAACAAAAATGTAGGTAGATACCCAACCCTGTTAACCACGTTGAATAACTAGTTTTATGGTCTGGTACACAGAACATAAGTATTGTGGTATTTGTGACGTCATAGTTAGGATTTTTGAACCTCACTCTAAACGCAAAAATGCCTTAACTCTTAACCAAGGTTAAGTTTAATAACCATAGTATTTCATGGTATTTACGCGAAAAAACGACTTAATTTTAACTGTCAATCATGTCTATGGTATAATCTCAATGTGGTGCGCCATTCTGTGACACCCTATATACATATTTCAAGAAAATGAATGTCATGTTATTTAAAAAAGATTTTACCTATACGTCAAAATAAAGCCTATTTAATCCAGTTTCCAAAAATATATGCATGTTTACGGATACTTCCATACGTTTTTAAATATACCACAGAAAAAATTGTTCCTGCACCAGGTCTCTCAAATATTGGGCGACTTCCATGCGTTCCTAAATATTTAACAAAATGTGACTAACCTTTAAGGGCCAGTTTTTCAATGTGATTTAATCCGAGGTTTAACTTCAAACCCCGAGTTAAATTTGGAGTTAACTAAATTCGCGTTTTTCAATTCATTTTGATCCTCGAGTTTATATTAAACTCAGAGTTACTTTAATTCCCAGAAAGGGTATGAGTTAAGTAAGAATTAAAATAAAAAGAGGTTATATATCGTTCTGTTGTGAGTGTTGTGTAAAGTGATAATGTGGGACTATTATGTAAATGCATATGCACCACCAAAGCCAAATTAATTGCATTTTTAACTACAAATTGACTCAACTTGTTTGTTTTAATCAATTTTGGTTCCGTATTTACAAACCAAAACCTTAAATTTGTAAGGTTGCCGCAGTCCAGATAAAAAGATAAACCTTAGAAAAAGAAGCCTGTGCAAAAAAATGCATTCCGGGAATTTTAGCACAAACCGACAACGTTGGTTTATTTGAGCTACTCAAAAAGTACTACTTTAGTACTACAGTTCGCTCAACGATAATACTTTAAAAAGTACCTTAAACTCAGGATTTATTGAATTTTAATCAATAAAATAAATTTCTGTAATTGCGCAAGCCGATATATTAAAAAAGGATTAACAAAATTTAATTTTCACACATCTTACAAATTTCAAAGTAATCTTGGTTGCTATCTTAACAGGCGCATCTGCACGCCATTGAAATAAAACCTCTTATTTAAACGGTTCCGGACAAAAAGAATTTTGCATCGGCACAAAATCCACCGAAACCGACACGAATCGTCGTTAAAATCATTTAAAAACCTCGTAAACGGCATCCTTTTTCGTGGACTTTGCCTAACATAACCTTACATTTTAAGCGACATAGCCTAACTTTCATGGGATTTATAGAAGATGAGCTCC
This sequence comes from Brassicogethes aeneus, assembly GCA_921294245.1. NCBI lineage: Eukaryota > Metazoa > Arthropoda > Insecta > Coleoptera > Nitidulidae > Brassicogethes > Brassicogethes aeneus. Next base: position 6,735,942 of record OV121138.1, read on the forward strand.
AGGAAGTCAAGAAACTGTGCGAGCAAGTCGTGCCCGGCTCTAAATTGGTCTCATGCGTGCTTAGCATGGTCAGAGTCGAAATAAAACGCACGGAATTCAAGAAAATCATAATTTGCATGCAATTCACGGAAAAGTACCCCAACACCCCTATTTTACTTGAACTTAAGAGCAAAACTCTATCCGACAAGCTTCTGCAGAAGTTGACTGATGTGTGCGAATCTGAAACTAAAAAATATCTAGGGAAAGCGCAGATTTTGAATGTTATTAAGTTTGTACGCAACTTCATTGAGGAGAACCCTCTGTCGTGTTGTTATGACGAAATAAGTGTCTTAAAGAAGAAGTTGAGCGATAAAGATGAGTTTAAGTTGAGGCAGAAAGCTTCCAGTATATATTTAAAAGTAAATAACAATGGTTATTACTTGACATGTAAGATTTTAATCCCAGACGATTATCCCACAATAAGTGTTGAGTAAGTTCTAATTTTAACCACATCATACAACATTAATGATTTATTTTCCAGTTTACAAGACGTGGTTACGAATTTCTCCCCAATATTCAACAAACACATGATTTGTCAGGCTAAGGAGTTGGCTCGTAGATGTGTCGAGGCACCTTTAAAGAAAAAACCAAATGAGCCTCCTTTTCAAGCTAAACCTTCGTTACAAGGCTCTGTGCAATTTTTAATCGACTGCGTGAAGCGATTACCGCAAGAAAATTGCCAAGTGTGCAATCAATTATGCTTCCCAAAGGATCCTAATGTAAGTGTATAGGTTAGTCTTCTTCTTCCTTTTTTAGAGCAAGGTTATGTATAAACGTCAAAGTTTGACAGTAACACAGCCTATTTTGTTTGTTTTGGTATAAACGTTTTAGATATTTAAATATTTATTTATTTGTTTAGGACCTTGTTTCTGACGAAAATTCTCCAAAGCACATCGAGAGAGTGTACTGTGGGCATTTGTTTCATCAAGAGTGTTTTTTTAAGTTCATGAAGACGCCTCCCTTTGGTAATAAAAAATGTACAACCTGTGGACATCGAATACACCATTACAAATGGTCACTTTCGGACAAATTGGCTGAAGATAGATGGGCTCATGAACAAGCCAGGGAAAGAGAATTGGAAGAGGTTACAGAATTTTTTAAATAAATTACATTTATAAATAAGAGTTTAAATTATTTATTTTTGTGATTAATAAATGAATTGTTAAGTATAATTTGTTAAATAAAAAAGTTTTTTACAGATGACTTTTAATTTTGAAAATTAAATTTTCAAAATCTTAACTTTTTTGGGACACTATATCAGGATGATTAAAAAAATTTGATAGTGAATTGAATGCTCTACAATAAAGTTATCTTATGTTTTTTTTCGTAAACAGCCATTTAAAAGATATTTAAGGTTTAAAAAACTTTGGAAAAAAAATTGACCTACAAAAAAGTTTTTCTTTATGTATATACATACATCCCGTATGGTCTAGTGGTTAGAATAGAATACTAAAAATTTATATACAATTATTTACGGTCGTTATTACAAAAATATTATAATATTTTTGTAATAACGGTTTAAGTTGAAGTTTAGTTGCGATTATCTTTGAAACGCTTACATTTATAAAAAAACAAAGAAATATTTTTTGTAGATCAGCTAATTTCCAACAAAAATATGTACAACTCATTTCAAAATCCTAACTAGGTATTCTGCGAGTTATATAATTTTGAATTTTTTTCAAAAAATGTTTAAAACTTAAGTCAAAAATTTACTATTTAGTAGGTAGATTTTATTTTGTCAAAATTTGTCTTCTTTTTCTGGATGATTTTACTGCTTTATTTGGGGTGGTAATTTTAAAAATTAATTAATATTGACTTTTCGTCATATTATGTCAACACAACATATCTGTTTAAAATATGCTCGCGTGCTATGCGAGGTTTCGAATTTCAAACATTTGTACGGTATTTAATACCCAGGTAACATTGAGTAACGAAAACGTGACTGAATATGTCGCTATTTTCATTTATTTAAACAATTACGTGACTTCAAATCTTAACAGCAACTGTGACCGTAGTAGTGACCAAACCGCGCTAATTTGAAGTATCGAAATTGTAACGACTGCGATTTACTATTCTTAAACGAATTTGTCACAAATTATTGACGAACATGCAACAAATAAGATATGACGAATATGTCACGAGTTATTGTCGAATACGTAACGAATTATTGTCGAATGCGTAACGAATTATTGATGAATCTGTCACGAAAACTTTTACAGCAGTAGTGACTGATATCGTCCCCATTATCACATAAGAGTGTATCTCATATTTTACAATTTTTCAGGCAAGCATTTTAAATTATACAAAAAAAATCCAATGCATCCTTTATACATCATTATGTAAATTAAATGTGGAGACTTTTTTGTATAATTTTTAAAATGCTCTCCTGAAAATTGTAAAATATCAGATACACCCTAATGTGATAATGGGGACGATGTTTTTGATAAATAAAAAACGCTTTATGCTTTAGTATGTATTTAAAAAATGTAAGTAGGTACATATGTATGTAGCTAAATAAATACACAAATAAATAAAATTTCAAAAAATACAACAAAATAAAAATAGAATATACAAACTATAGTTATATAGTACATACTACTACATACATAATAGTGTATTTACATCTGTACTTCAGAATAAAATGTGTTGTCCATTGTTATGGTTAGTTTTAACTCTATTAAAAATTTTATATCTAAAAGTATCAATATCAACCATACCATTTTACTTTCCAGCAATAAACTAATATTTTTTCGGTGCATATTAAAATAATTACTTATTTTTTTCCGGTTACAATTTGAACAATTTCAATAGTATGACTTAATAACTTTTTATTCTGAGGTACAGATATACATATATATGTATAAACTATTAACTAAAATACAATATTAAATAAAAATGACATAAAAAAACCAAAATATGTATTCTAAAATAAAACAAAACTGTCTGTAAAGGTTCTTAAAAAAAATACAAAAAAAAATAAAATTTAAAAAAATAGAATCTTTAGACACTTTAAACCACTATTTTTTTTTCAATTCATTTCTCTGCAAAAAGAAATAAAATGCATAGTATAGACAATATATTGTCTATAGGGTCCATAACAGGGATGGAGAATCAATGGCATGCGTGCCCAAATGATTTTTTTCACAACCAAGCAAACAATTTGCACTTTTCCGAGGAGCAAGCATTCCTTTACTTTGTCGCTCGCCGAGCGACAAAGTAACCAAAACGCTCCCTACCAATGGTAACTTACCATGAAAACCATAATAACGAAACGTCTAGTATACACTGCGACTTTTGACACAGTAAAATTTGAGATTACCAACAATCCACACAACAAGATCTGTTCGATCTTGTAGTAAAAATACTAAAAATCACTGCAACACTGCACATCATAAGATGGCAGACATTTTTGTTGTTTACAATTCTTGTGCTTTGGGTTTGTACAGATTAATCGTTTTAAACGTTGTGTTTCTTACAGAGAGACTTGCAAGCCTTAAAAGAGACCTCAAAGTGGTAAGAACAATCATTTTACTCCTCTTTTGTAAAAAATAAACCTTATTCTAACAGGGCTGTCAAATGTCAATTTGAAGGTTAATTTATAACCCACAAATTAACCTTCAAATTGACATTTGATAGAATAAGGTTTATTTTTTACAAAAGAGGAGTAAAATGATTGTTTCACCACTTTGAGGTCTCAACATTTAAAACGATTATTAATCTGTACAAACCCAAAGCACAAGAATTGTAAACAACAAAAATGTCCGCCATCGTATGATGTGCAGTGTTGCAGTGATTTTTAGTATTTTTACTACGAGATCGAATAGACCTTGTTGTGTGGATTGTGAGATTACCAATAATTATTAATTGTTACTAAAAATTTGTATAAAAACACCGGTTGTAGAAAAAATCCTGTGTAATTCGAGCGCAAAGTGACATTGCCGATCTCGCGAGATAGCGACAATATATCACTTTGCGCTCTTAATACACAAATAGCTATTGTCGCGTACCTGGTAACCAGGTACCTACGCGAAAAAATCATTTGGGCATGACAGTCATTGGCGGGGGATATTAATCAATATATATATAGATTTACCTGTCCTGATTTAGCTCGGTCGTAAGTGTGTTGAAATATATATTTAATTTGTTGTTCAATTTCGCTTTGTGTAATATTATTCTGGGTTTCCAGAAGTACCTGAACAATAGCGCTAACTAAATGAGTTTTTTTAATACTAAACTTGTTGTTAGCACCAATCCAATTACACTTTTTTTGTGCTTCAATTGTAAAACAATATTTTATTATATTGGAAAGCGTGGTTTTAGCATCTTTACCTCCAATTCGCTTTAATTTGTAAATCTACAAAAAAACTTGTTGAAATATAACATCCAGTACATATTAATTTTATCTTACCAAATAAGATTTTTTGTCCTCTTCTTCTAGCACTTCTTCCAAAATTTTTAGATCATCTAGAGAAGACACTGGAATTAATTCTTGTAACAACTGCTCTGATTCCGGATTAACTGTTAAATGTGGTTTCTCCAAATTAATATGTTGAAGACACATCTTAACCGTTTCCCACTCCCGTTTACTTTGAATTATGAATCGCTCTGAAATTTAAACAAATAACTGTAAGTTTCTTCCTAATAAAAACCGCTGTTAATTTCCAAAAAAGACATTTAATACAATAAAAATAATAAATAAATTGGGTATTTTCATACTAATGAAAACTTTTAAGAAAATAAAAATATTTAAAAAATACATTTTTTTACATACCAATTAATTTCGTATTTTGGTTGACAGCATCATTCAAAATTTTAAGTTCCGATCTAAATTTGTTCAATTCTGAACTAATCAGTGTTTTCACTTCTAAAATTGAAGTTTTAATCAGTGAATCCTCATTAAGGTTCCTATTTAGTAAATTTTCTTTCTCTAATTGAAGTCCAATCTCTAATCCTATATGTTGTTTTAATTTTTTAGCAAAACTTTCTTTTACATTGAAAAGAGGAAAACCGTTACAATAAAAATATGTGCATAAAAATAACCAATATTTTTTATAATATTTTTAAGCATAAAAATGTTTTTTTTAATGCGATAGTTACATAAATAGCCTGAGAAAAATTTGCTACAAAATGAAATAAAAAACCGTAAACGAAATTTAAGATTACATAATCTAATCTAATTTAGATTAGACTTCAATGGGAAGAAGAGAGAAGTAAAATTTACTACCAAGGAACCATAAAGGAAAAAAAACCTTTATACCTTCACATTTACATAATGGTTCAAACGTGATATTAGCCATATTGATGATATCGCTATTGTCAAAACCTGTTGATTCAACATCGACCGCTGTTTGAACATTGTTAGTTGGTTGGGCATTAGCAATTGACTGAATCTTCTCTTTTTCAACCGGTTTTCCTGAAGTGAGGATTTTATCTGCTGCACTCTTCTCTTTTTCAACCAGTTTTTCCGGGGTAAGGGTTTTATCTGCTGCACTTAAGGGCGATAAACTTGGCAAATCATCAATATCAATATCTATATCTTTATAGTACTCATAGTCTGAATCTTGAGTGTTCTTCTTTTTACGACAATCATCACTACTTGTTTCAGAAGAGTCAGTTTTGTAAAGTAGTACATTGCATTTTTTGGAAGCCTCTTCATAAGTAGCTGAAAAAAAGTGTATTATATGGATATACCTACCTAGTATATAAAAAAAATTTAATAAATTATATAAGTTTAAAAAGGGTCTTACCAAAGGTGTTGTTTTTATATCGAGTTTTACATTTGTAGATTTTCCATGAAGGTTTAGGATCAAAATTTTTTTTGGCATAAGCCCTGGCCGTCTTACACCAGTAAACCTAAAAATAGTGATGGTAAGTAAATAATGTGTTTATTAACCAGCAGTGCTGGTCCAGCATATATATGAACAGTTTTTTTACCTGATCACCTTTAACCCATGAAGTCGGTACCACCTCCAGCTCCCCCGTCTCAAATTCAATGACTTTGAACATTATAGTGCGTTATCTGTAAGCGAATATAGGTCGGTTTATTACACAGTAAATTAAAAAAAAAACATTCATCAATCAATTTAAAATAATATGACTATACAGGGTGATTTAAAATTCCATGTACATATTTTAAGAGTGTATTTTTGTGGTCAAAATATGATTTTTTTTTTAATTTTAGGACACAAGTTTATAAGAAAAATATTATTATTTTGACCTCAATTATACGCTCTTAAAATATGTACTTTGAATTTTGGATCACTCTGTATTTAAACGCTATCGTAGTGCATTCCTATTTTCGTATTTCTAAGAATAAACTAGTTCTTACATTTTTTATTGAACAGTGTGATTTAGCGGTATAATAACGAAATTATTTCCATATGGTAAAACAACCATTTTTGAAACAACATCATTAAATTTGTAAGTCCCCTCATTATTAGTGAATGTTGGTAATCCAATAAAAAATTTTGTAGAATCGAATGGTCTCCTAAAAAAACTCTCCAAATGTACCATGGGAAAACCCGTAAATTGTTTGCTTTTTAAGTCAAAACTTCTTATTTTAATGATTGTATTATCTTTAAGTTGGGCATAATTATTTCCTTTCTTTAATGATAAAGAAAAATCAGCCAAGTAAATATGGTTTTTATTTCTTTGTATTTTCACATCGTCCAAATTTGCAGCATTTATTTCATGGATTCTGTTATATATTTGTTGTATAGAATTGGGAGCAGTTCTTAAAAGATGTTTGATATAACCCAAGTAGTTTTCAAAAGGAAAAGCACTGAATGAATTTAAATCTCCACACCGTTCAACATCCTTTTGAATATGAATCAAGTTATGAACATTGTAGGTCATGTTACGAATTCCATATAGTGCAGAAAAGTTTTCAACGAAATAAAGAAGTAGCTGCCCTGCATATGCGTTGTACACTTGACAATATTTTGGGGACACAAGAATATAAATGGCCAAACTTAATGACATAAAGTGTTTATAGTAGTTCTCATTTAAAATACCCTTTAAACAGACAGGGCCAGTATATAAAAGAAAGTTCCTAAACTCCGTCGCTTTCCACTTCCGAAAATGTTTTAGACCACGAGATTTTCTATTAAATTCTATTGGCATGGAGTTGAAACACTTTTCTAAATTATTGGATATACTTTCTAAATCCCTGTAACTTAGCTTTCCTTTGCCCGGTTTACCATGCCAAATTTCAATTATTTTCTTTGTTACTCCCAAGCACACAAGATGCATGTAGTCCAAGGTAAAGTTAGCTACCATATCAATTGGTAAATTTTCCAAAATGGATTTTTCAGGTTTGTGGTGGTCTGGATGTAATCGTTGTCTAAACGAATTATCAGTGCGTAATGAACAACTGGTTTCAGAAAAAATTACAGTATTTTCATAACTACCTTTAACAGTGCATTTATGACAACTGTGGTAACCAGTGTGAGACTGAACTGCTGTAATTGCAGCTCTAGCAGGAGCATCACATATGAATGCATTTATTGTTATTGTGTATTCGGTTTCATTTATTAATACATTGTTTTCAATAATACTCTGCAGCTCTGTTACAAAAGGTCTCAGAAATTCATTCATTGACACTGGTTTACTTAGGCCTTCATACAAGCTTACTATAAAGGGTTTCCTTTTATTGGCAACTTCGACTATTTGACACAAAATTGGCCAAAAGCTTTTATTGCTATCACTAGCTATTGGCAACCCATCTATATTAAAGTTTAACTTAATGACATGATTAGATGTGGGTGGATAACGTTGTAGCTGTTGAATAAGACCAGATTCTAATCCAAAGTGCATAAATTTGCCATCCCCTAAACTTGTTAGTGTAAGTTTATTTGGGGTCGACAATAGGGTTCTAGAATCTCTTGGTAATTCACTGTGTCCATTTTTAATTAATATTGTTAGAAGTTCATTTAAATGGTTATGTCTAACTTGATTTTTAATAGCCCATGCAGTAAGTTGTTCTTTAAAAGTTTTATCAAAAATTACATCGTCATTGCTATTACTTTCAGAATTTAGCTCTAAATCTATACAATTATTACTGGTATCAATATTGATTACTTCATTTTTACTATCATCATTATCAGAAAATAAATTACTATAGTCATTTATCGTATTTTCTTCAGTAGACACAACTTGTTTTGGTTTAGGACTCGGTTCTTGTAAATTCTGATCACTTTTTAATTCGTTTAAAAATATTTTACTTGCTTGATAGGTTAATTCATATTGTCTCCGTTTTGATAATTGTCGTTTAGACATTTTCTTAAACGATTCTAAAAATAGCGGAAACAAAAACAACATAATAAAAATTAATAAATAAAAATCTTACCTTTTAAGGTTATATCCACAGCGGCTATCGTTGAACCACGTGTAGTAAACAACGCAAAAACTACCGGCAAGCGCCAAACAAAGGAAACTTCCTTAGTAGGTACTTGTACAAAACCGTCGAGCTATCCAATAAATTGCTCACACTTTCTGAATCATAGATTAGATAAAATGAATGTTTTCGAAGCTATATGGTTAAAATTTATCCATATAACAAGCATAAATTTATCTGTTTTTGTGATGTGCAAAGATTTTGTAACGTCTACAACACAGAACCACACCCAAACACTGAGCAAAGAAGTTTGACTGCGTAGATAAAGAAGACAGCCTTCTTTATCTGCGCAGTCAAACTTCTGAAGGCTGTGCCCTGGGAGCGGTGTTGTCATATTTCCTTTTCATGTCTAGTATTTACCACTTGAAAAAAATAAGTTCAAATAATTTTTAAATAAAATATGATTTATTCGTTTTGTTTTTTTTTAATTGTATTGATTTATATATGCAGATAAGTTATTTAGTTAAAATTTAATTATATTTTTTTACCAACAAATCGTACAACAATGTAAAGGAATGTCTATATTTTTTTAGTTGTATTGTAGTTGCATAAACATCACGTAAGATTCACTTAAAAATACGCCAAAACGTCACGAAGCCTTTATTATACTTTTCATTAAATAAAACTTAAATTTCGTCACGTATGTTACAAAAGTCTTATCGAAAAACACTTGTTTAAAATTTAAGGAAAGTATATAACTATATTGAGAGATTTAAAAATTCAGGCTTAAATTTTACAGCAAGTTTATGTCGATAAAACGTTATAAAGCCATGTCGTCACGTTATCGTCATCAACCAAAAATTGATAGTCACGTAATGTTACCTGGGTAAGGAACTTAAATGAAATGTTAATAGTCGGGGGTGTCACATAAATTATTTTACACAGGAAACAAAACGTAAATTCACAAATAGGTATATAATAACATATTATGTTCAAAAAAGGGAAAATAGTATATTAAAGTACAAGTTGCAGAAGGCCACATATTCTCGCACGAATTCGAAATTTGGCCTCGAGCGACGAAGGAGCGAGTGGACGAACGAATGAGTGCGAGAATAGCCTTCTGCAACGTGTGATTTATACTATTTTCTCGATTTTAACTTTTATTTAGGTTTTTTTAAATGTTTTGTGGTCGTTGTTAGTTGGGGGATTTTTCTTGCAAAATGTCAGTTGGCAACACAAAATGACAGTTGCATGGACAGGTAGATTTATTTTTATTTACTATTTATTAATAATCTGTCTGTATTTGTCAACTGGATAATAAGGTTTTGTGTAAGTATTGTATTATTTTTTAATGTTTTCTGATATTTTTGAACAATTGTGTTTACTTTTAGCAGTGAAAAATGTCACAGGAGGTTTTACAAGCAACACTGAACATTACAATAAAAGTTTATAACAATTGTGCTAGTGATTAATTTATAGTAGTTTTGTGTTTTGTGTACTGTGGGTATATAATATTTCCAATAAAATATAGTTTGATTGACCTGTCTGGCTCATTTATTTGTCAATATTTGTTATCCTGCACAAGTACAACTGAACTGCACTTTTTCACATTAAACTTAAAATTTTGCATTAAAATGCATTGTTGGAGCAAACTTAATATAACAAAACAATAATAAAGGCTTCATTTTCAATAAAAGTGTAGTTCAGGTTGCACTAGTGCAGGATAACAAACAAAGCTATTATAAATAATCCTAAAAGTAATGAATTTGAGGTTATTAAACAGTTTGACATTTTGGGGGTACCAATACTTAAAAACTAAATGTTACCAAAAATCGTTTAAGAATGAGCTTCATTCTTCAACGATTTTGCGTGCGAGAATATGACATTCTTACATAAAAATCGAGAAAATATATTTTATTTTCTTTTATTTAGGTACCTACTTACAAAAATATATAAATAAAATAAATGTAGTTATGACTAAAATAAAATTAAACCTTATAATATACAGGGTGTTATGTAATTAATGTAATATATTAAAATACTGAATAGCTTTTGACATAAGGTGTAACGGAAAATATTTAAAAACATATTTTCCCAAAGATAAAGAAAAAATATTCATTCGAAGTTTTTTATATTTTTTTGTGATACGCCACTGGTGACACACTTGTGTTCTGTGAGTACATAGATACCAACCAACAAAGTAGCTGCGCGTTACCAGTTGTAAAAAATTGTTACTAAAAATTTTTATTGCAAAAAATAAATAAAAACTCAATAAATACAAAAGTTGTATGCCCTAAAAGCTCTAATACCCTTCTGTATTTATTTACTTATCCAGCTATTAGCTTAAGCAATGATTAGAAAATTTAGTACCTATTTTAAAAATTCCATAACCACAAAATTATTTTTTTTATAGGTTTTTTTCTTTTTGTTTACTCAGATGAAATTAGGACAGGTCCACAGGTTAAACTTTAAACATTCAATTTGTGTAAATAAATCCAAAAGCACTTCCCTTAGTTAACATATTTACAATTTGAGCACATAACCTAAAATTTGAAAAAAATGCACTAGATTCTGTCATAAGTTGCCAGATTTTGTTTTAATTTACCTTCATTACAAAAATGACACAACAATTAAAAAAAAAACGCCAAATTAACAATTTGCATTGTTGATTTTGTCATTTTTGTAATTAAGCTAAATTTAAACAAAATCTGGCAAATTTTTTTCACAGAATCTGGAAACGCTGCTTGTTACCAACCATAACAAATAAATTAAATTAGGCAACTAGATTAGCCTAAAGTTCCTAGTCGATCAGTGGCGTACTTTTTGGTAGCTATCCTAGGATATTATAAATTATTTTTAGTCTTTAGAATTTAGAAAAAAAGTTTTTATATATTACATTAATTACATAACACCCGTATATAACACAAAAACAACAGCGTAGTGCGCAATTTTCGGGACACCTGTAAAAATATATAAATTGAAGGGGTTAGAATAAAAAGGGTATAAGTAACATTTTCATTGTTTGGAGATATTTGAAGTTAAAGTTATTTTACCATAAAAAAGTGAAGAATTTTGTTTAGTAATGTTTTTCTACTGGATAATAGAGGTTGCTAGAAGTATGAAAATTACTTAAATCCTTTTCATTTCGATAAGTCGGAACCTTATCTTTCACAAAACGAACTTATCTCCTAAATTAAAGAAATTGCACTTATACCCTTTCTATTCTAACCCCTTCAATTGTAAAATTTAAAATACTTAAATGTAGATAATATATATTTGAATAAATCAATTCTTGATTCATAATGGGATATAATATAGGAAGTGAGAATACTTCCGCAACAATTAGCAGTGAAATCAAATTACTTCTGCCCGAAATGCTCCATTGTTTAGTGATTTATCTCGCATACAAAATGGAAATTTGGATGTCAGCCAGGATATTCTATTCCATTATCTCAAATATGGATAATAGCGGCAAATAATCGATGGTAGAAGCCAATTCATTTTTATTTTATTATCGTTACGCAAGTTCGGTCGGGGTTGGTTTCACACACATTTCAAAGGGGCTCGCGACTTTTCTAGCGAAAACAGGAAACGCAAGTTGCTCGTAGAAGCGATCTGATTGGTTAGTGCACAGGTGGTGTACCGGGGAACCCTTTTTGTTAAAAAAAAAACAAGTTGATACATAATGACACAACATGTATTAAATCCGTAATATTATTCTTTACATTTACGTTAAATTTAAATTGGCTGCTGAATCCCTCAAAAGTGATGAAAGCAACATTTCTTAACAAAATTCTTTTCATTTAAATTCCCAATTTTCAACAAATACTTTTGCTACTGGGTCTTCAAAAACGTTTGAAATTTTTTTTTAAATTACAAGTATTATGGTTGAATTATTGATAAAGGGTTTTGTTATTAAATCTACAAAATATTGGTTATAATTACAAACTTATTCAATTAGTTAACAGATTAAAGTTAGTTGTAAACTTAACATAAAGTTATGTGGACCTGGAATAACATAAAATCTGGTTAATAATTTGGTTAAAATTAAATATTTAATTAATAAATTTTTTTGGCCGTCAATGCGTGTTTTTTATATAACATATTCAATGAATTTGTTCAACAAATTGGTGCTAAAGAGGGGAAAGGAACAATTTGTGCTAAATTGTAGCAAATAATTGTAGTAAACTTATTATATTAAAAACTTATAATTTATTTGACATTTAATCATATTTTATCTACTCCTACATTGACGAGCTGTGACTTTATGGCGACTATAGTCACGGGCTGAAGTTAGTAATAGTGGCTTTTGGGCATTTTAATCACGGGCTAAAGTTAGCTTTATTATAAATTAGAGAATAATAATAATTTCTCCAATATATTTAAATATTTTTGGGATGCGAGAAAAAGGAAAATGAAACTAAATGATTAATTTACATAGATACCTATGTATTCAGCGACTTATACAAAAAATATGGAAAATAGAATTCCTAAACCTAATAAATATGGAAACATAACAAAACATAAACTACAAACTAAAAAATAAAATTCTAATTCCAATTTTGCCAAAAAAAATCCCCAATACTTTTAATTGGCAAAAACAAAGAGGTTTGTATGGACACAAAATGCAAAATATATAAAACAGTTTATATAAAAAGTTAACAAAAAAATAAAAAAAAACAACTTTGTAATATGAGGCTTTAATCCCTTTTTATATAATAAACATTTTCTTTTAACATGGAAATAACAAAAAAAAAATATTTTTAAAGCTATACAGGATGTCCCAAAAGTAGCTGGCCTAACTTTGCTAACGGCGTGTAGGTACAGAACAAAAAATCACCAGAAATGGTGAAAAATTCTCCAAGATGGCAACACTGGGTGATGTGATGCTTCACTCCCGAACAAGATGTCCAATATTGTAAAATTTATATTCTAGCTCAAAGCTCTATTTATACGAATTATTTTAAAAATTGTAACATTTATTTTTGAAATATTTTTACAACTTTTTTCTTGACAATATTGTGCAAATGCTTAAATATAAAATCTTATTGTTTCAAACAAATTATAGAAAATTGACTTAAATAAACTAATTAGAAAAACCAATCCAACTATCTTGAAGCACATAAATGTTTGAATGTAGGTTGAAATGGTAGGTTTTTGTTTCTTGAGTAAATTTATAGAAAATTATTCTCCAATGGCATGTTGCACAACTTTGTGCAATGTTTTTCAAACGGATTTTTCTCTGTGTGTAATGTAAGAAATTTCCTTTTTTATAAGGTGCTCAAGAAACGAAAACCTACCATTTCAACCTACATTCAACCATTTAAAAAAAATCGAAATAGGTACACTGAATTCTGAAAACGCCCTTGAAACTTGTGAAAGAAATTTTTCGTGCCAGTCGTCATGTGCGGTGTAACCTAAGACCTTATGGGGATGACTCGTGTGTCGTACCTCAAAAAAAGAGGGGTCGATGAAAATGTTGCCCATCGCCACGTGCCACACCAAGCCGTTATCAATTACGCAAACTAGCAGCAGAAAACGCGGAAGGAAAGCGATATCTTCTGTGCTGTTCACTCGAGCGACTTCCTATCCTAAACAGGTGGCCTGCTGCAGTCAGATGTTACTCAGCTATAGCACACGCTTTGCTGTGTGTGTGTGTGTGAAGACGCCTGGGTAGTGAAGCATGCTCCAAGTTTTAGTATATGTGAGAGCATATTGTACCTACCTACATTGATATTTTTTGAAGATATAATTAAGTGAAATCTTATAAGGGATCTCAAATTGTTTTTTTTATTAGGGGAGCAAAAGAAAGAATCATGGTTTTACCAACTGCTCTATAAAATTTAAAAAATGTTTCTTTTTATAATAGAAAATATGTAAAAACGACTTAATCTCAAAAACTACTTTTTTCTACTCCCACCTTTAAAACGCCCTTTATCGTACATGTTTCCAAGACACTAAGTGACCTTTTAAATACACATTGACAAGTTTTTGCTTTACGGCGCTTTAGTCACGGGCTGAAGTTAGCAACAGGTTTTTGGTCACGTCCTGAAGTTAGTTTTAAGTTAGTTGACAATTGTCAAATGTCATACAATCGTTAAAATAAAGTGCCTTTCTTGTAAAATAATACTAAATGTGAAAATTATTTTATTATCTCAATACAAAAATATTAAATAGTTTCTCAACGCCAATATTTAAAAAGTTTATATGAACATTGTACTGACCTTTTAATTTCGCCGGCAGTAAACTATAACTTAAATTCGGGCACGGACTCTACTGTAAAGTCCTCATAAAACATTTGCTTTACTTTCACTGTGAAAAACTGTCAATTTTAAAGATACATTTCGATTTATAACCTTTATAATTGTGTTTATAAAATGTAAAAATGTGACATTTGACAGTTTCCCCTGTTGTTTCATAGATGGCGCTCTATACAAATTTTTTATTTAAATCATTTTAAGATAATAATAAGTATTTGTCATAGAAAAAGTATAGTATGCACCTCATTTATAAACTTTTCTATACACTCATTAACTTAAGCACTCGCTCGCAAGCTCGGTCGTTCCTAAATTAAATTCGTGTATAAAATGGCGTTTATCAAATTTGATACATAATATACTATTTTGCCTCCTCAATGAATTTCTCACAGCATTATGAATCATCAAATTATAAAGAATTAATTTGTTACGAACACTTTACGAAGTAGAATAAAGTAAGCAGAAACATAAGTTGCATACGCTGAAGTCAGTTGAACTTGTTGATGCGTATTGTCAGTGGGAAATGTTTTGAGATGTTTTGTGAACTTTTTCAACGAAATATTTTGTTAAACATTAACAAAATAATCTGTAACCTTTAAAATTATCAAAATGCTTACAAAATTGCATATTACCTTTAAAAAACTTTCGGTAAAATATTTTCCTTTGTTAAAATAATTACAAACCCTGCACTTTTATAAAAATTTGTTTGTAGTTTGTTAATTTTATTTTGTAAAATTTGAACATAATTTTTTGTAGAAAACAAGGGTTGTAATTATTTAACAAACTAAAATATTTTACCGAAAGTTTTGTAAAGGTAATATGTATTTTGTAAGCATTTTGTTAATTTTAAACGTTACAGATTATTTGTTTAATGCTTAACAAATTATTTCTTTAAAAATCACGTGATTTCAGGCAGACAATCAAAACATTTCCCATTTAGAATACGCATTAACAAGTTTAACTAACTGTATGATTCGGAACACAAACGAAATTATGATTCCTCGTCCTTATATAGGTTTTGGAATCATTCACTGCGGTGAGACGAAAGTAAGTGGTGCCATCTACCGTCTTTTGACATGTTCTTTATGTTATATGTTTAAGACGGTAGATGGCACCACTTACTTTCGTCTCACCGCAGTGAATGATTTCAAAACCTTTATAAGGACGAGAAATCATAATTTCGTTTGTGTTCCGCACCATACAGCATCTCGGTACTGATATTCCAATAAAGGGAAACAGCTGTTTATCGATGCTGGTGAGGAACACGAACGAAATTAAAGAAAAGCGGAGACGAAATAGTTACATCAGTAAGTGTACTGATAAATTATGTTGTACCAAATATCTTTATAATTTGATGATTTTAGAATTATGTTATTTAATTGTTTGTATGCATTTTTTGAGTTCATTTATGTAGGTATGTGCAGCGTTGCCAGACCATGAAAAAATTCTGTACTGACTTAAAATGAAAAACGTACTGATTTGACTTAAAAGGTACTGTTAAAAGAAACAAATTTTGGTTATTTTTCTTGTATCTATTTAATGTTAGTACTCGTACTCATCATGACATTTTTTAGTTTATGATTTAAGAATTCAAAATAAAAAGTAGTTTTTTTAATATATGTATATTTTGGATTTTTTTCTTTGTCATATGTTTAAGTTTTAACTTTTTTTGATTGGGAAGGAAATTTTGCAAAATGTACTGACACTAGCACTGTCGTACTGAAAGACCTTAACAAGTACTGATTTCAGTACAAATGAACTGGCACTGGCAACGCTGGGTATGTGTTAATTTTTTTTGTTTAGTAAACTAAAAAAGCAACATTTCTTATCAAAATTCTTTTCATTTAACTTCCGAGAGTTACAAAAAATACTTTTGTTACTGGGTCTACAAAAAGGTTTGTAAAAATACAAAATTTCAAGAATTATGGTTAAAATATTGACATAGGATTTTGTTATTAAATCTACAAAATGTTTGTTATATAACTACTTATTTAATTAGTTAACAGGTTCCAGTTGGTTGTAAACTTAACATAAAATCTAGTTAACATTTGGTTAGAATTAACAAATATTTTTTTACTGTGTGGTTTTGTACAAAAAAATTATGTTAAAATTGTACAAATAAAATTAACAAACTACAAAGTCATGTTAACAAATTTGATTTTTAAAAGAGTGTAGCAAGTTGGTAAAATAACTAGATTTTCCATTTAAAAAAATGATGGTTGGGGCGGCCGTGAGGCGGCGGCGCTGTCCGCCGACATAGTGACGGGCGTCGCGACGCTGTAGCGCCGGCGCCGTTCAACAGACATCGCAACGTTACGGACGAGCGCGCGAGCTCGAAACATTCGACAGTCTAGTCAAGACCGGCGACGCGGCATCAAAACGGCAACACTCGCTACAACCACTACATACTACTACAAGTCCTCCACTACCACCCGATTTGGTCCTCCAGAGAGCCGCTAGTCCTATGATGCGAATGACTTTCGAAGTGTTACAATCAATCGCTGATTTTCGTTCGGTGCTACGCGAAGTTTGAAAATTTTCCGGAAAAATGAGCCGAATGTCAAGGGGATCCCCTTCGGGTTGACATTTTTTCGAAGGCGATGGGCCGAGGAACCATCCTTGTTGGTCCATGGACCATCCTAATCTACTGGCTAGCATTTGGTGAGTACCCTTTTATCCTACGTATTCAAAAATCAATTTACCAGCAACTGTGTCAAATCTTGTTCACTACAGTTAACCTGTAATTCCCAAATGACATCTGCAGCCTGTCCGTAACATAACCTATCCAATAGGGATACGTTATCCTGGCCAATTTTCAATGTGTCAAAAACATACCTCTTATTTTCATACAAATAGCTGCAATGGTTTCTTATTAGATCCTTAAGATATATCCAGAATTCTTTCTATAAAAAAAATCAGTTTTTTTTGAATTTTTGAATCACTATAGTATACAGTTATTCCATTTATATATAAATATATAATTAATTTAAAACAATTTAAATAACTGTATACTATGGTCATTCAAAAAAATCAAATAAAACTGAATTTTTTCATAAATATCTAAATGTTACGAAATATAGGTTACATATATGCAAGTTTCATATATGTAACCCAAATTTCGTAACATTTCAAAAACTCCAAACTTTAATCAAATTTATTATACCTATCGCAAAACTTTTGTTCCAAATTGTTGCAATTTTTCACCGAAATCCGATTTGTTCACGTTATGCAACTCAATGCAGACAATTAATTAAATTCTGCGGATATTTTTCCTCGAACTCACGTTAAATTGGCTCCTTTGTCGGCCCAAATAAAAAAAAATTGATAGAATTTAAATTCCAGACGTTGGTTAATTGGGAAGCGAACTTGAGAGCATTTCGTCATCCGAATTTTCGAAAAAAGTGGTGTGATTTTTTTTCGGTCAGCACTTTCTCGAATTTCATTCAGCTAGCAGGTTAAAAAAATGCGGATTAATGCGAATATAATATTTTTACAACACTACTATTTACAATCGTAATTGTTATTGAAGTCATTTACACCTTTAACTCACACGAAATTCCTGAAATACGGTCGTACCGGTATGTACGGTATGTACCTGCCCCTATTTAAATTTTAAATAAAAATCACCCATTTTATTGATTTTTGGCAAATTTGGCGAACTAAGCTTTAGTGTCGATGTGCCCAAAATTTGTGTATATCAATAAATTTCCTGATACAATCATATTTATGGACTTTATGCAGGAACTGTTTCGGTAGTTTTCAAACAAAAATCGATACATTACATATACCAATAATAATGAAATGTCATTGTATGGAAATTGACCCGAAAAAAATCGAAATATTTGCATTGAATTAGTGGATTAATTGATGCAAAATATTTCTAAGAATACTATTACTGCGACGTTTAATAAAAAAAATACCGATGCAGAAATTTTGATCGGTCAACAAATAAATTATTATTAACAATTTATTTGTTGACAACAGAAATTAACAAACCGTTTCTAGAAATCCAATTTAGTATTTATTTATCGAATATTATTTTTAGAACGGTAATTTAAGGGCTTCTTTAATAGTACACTATGTATCAAGTTGCTTGCGAGCGAGTGTTTAATAAAAACGAGTGTCTATAGAAGTTAACAGGAGTTGCATAGTATGCATATGCAATGCATACTATACTTTATCTACGACAAACAGAGATAAGAATTTAAATTTAAACTCACTTTTTCGCAATTTATAATAAAGCTAACTTCAGCCCGTGACCAAAATGTCCAAAAGCCACTGTTGTTTTCAGCCCGTGACTAAAGTGCCATAAAGTCACAGCTCGTCAATGTGGGAGTAGATAATAGTATATTATGTATCAAGTTTTATAAACGCCATTTTAGTTACGAGTTTTATTTGTCACGAGCGAAGCTTACGAGCGAGTGTTTAATAAAAACGAGTGTCTAGAGGAGTTTATAAAACGAGTTGCATACTATAAGCCAATTTTATTTGTTAAACATTTTTCCAATTAATAATAAAGCTAACTTCAGCCCGTGAATAAAATGCCATAAAGTCACAGCTTGTCAATGTGGGAGTAGATATAAAATATTAATTAACAGTATGTGTACATTATTACGAACAACATAGTTTGACAAAACAGAAGTTTTACAACTGTAAAGTATTTAAATCATGTTTATTTAACGTAATTTTTACGAAAGAAAATTACTTATAGGTTATTTTATTTTAAGAGATTGTAACTAAATTTTACTTATTTTTACTATATTAAAACCGTAAATAATTCTTATTAAACATTTAAGGTTTAAAGTGGTATATAAAAGTATTAGTTACGACTTAAAAAAATGTAACTTCCAAAACATCCAATATCTATTTAATAGAAATTTATATAATAATTTTTTAAACATATTTTAGATAAAAGTAAAATATAATATAAATAATTTATAGCAATAAAAGTTTTAATATATAAATATATACCATTTTGAAATACAAATTAAAGAGAAAAAAATATATAAATTTTACAGGTTGTGGGACAAGCCAGAATACTGAGAATTAGGCAATTTGAAAAGTATTTACTTTTAACGACAATTTGTAATTTGATAGTAATACTTTAGTACAACATACATTTTTTTATTCGGACTTTTTTTATTAAGTTAATAGCATTTTAGTATTTAAAAAATGGAACTTTGGCTGATGACCTTAATTAAATACTCTGACACTGTCAAATTGGCAGTAATATTTATTATTGATAATTCACTTGTTAATTATTATATAATATCGATATAAAAAGATATACCTATGCCAAAAATAATATCAGATTCTAAAGTAAAAAAACTTAAGGGCAAAACCTCATTTCGATGAAGTTATGCCAAATGCCTCAATGGCAGAAAAAGTTCATCGCTTTATGGATTTTTGGAGTAAAAAAGTAACGTTTTTGGTTTAAAAAATATTATATTTTCAGCTAAGCAGATCAAAAATTTTTGAAATTTTAAAACACAAGGGGGAAATAAAAAAACAAAAAATAAAAATTATTTGCTGTTAGGTTCAACCTTTTTATGAAAAATCTAGTAGTTAATTTTCCTGTCTTTGAAAATAGCATCCATTTGGTTTGAAAAAGATAAGCAATAATCACGAAACTTTTTCTTCTTTCAATTTGCAAGTTACTGATCATTTACATTCACGTGTTCACATACAATTTTAATTTCTTTTATATAAATTCTTTTCAAAGCGAAGATTATTATCCGCTAGGAATACTTTGTCTCTCCTAGGCCGTAGTCACCTATATTTAACTACTTTTTATATTATTATATATACAAGGTGTCCCTAAACTTATTGGCATAAATTTAGGAAAAGATTGAGCAAGTCAAAATAAGACGAAAATCTAAATAAATATTTTTCCTAATTACTTACGTTTCCAAGATACAGGGTGATAAAGTGTTACTTATCATATCAGTTTTTTTAATATAACTTTTACTCTCTAAACCTCAAAGTTTGCATGGGACAATAAGCTTAAACAACCCCTGTTTCTACGACACTGGGTTTACTCGAACAATTGTAATTATGTGTGAATATGTGTTTTGGTAGTAAGTAACTGTTCACAAAATATCACCATTGTAATCTACCATAGTAGAAGTTATATTAAAAAAACTGATATGATAAGTAACACTTTATCACCCTGTATCTTTTAGACATACGTAATTAGGAAAAATATTTATTTAGATTTTCGTCTTATTTTGACTTGCTTAATCTGCTCCTAAATTTATGCCACTAAGTTTAGGGACACCTTGTATATATAAAATTGAGTTGGGAAAAAATTAGTAAAAACTTTAGTACTTAATTAACATAAATTATGCCGAAAATATAAATTTTTGATTTGGATCGATTTTCACAGGTTCATTCAAAAATTATAAATAAATTGCGTGACAATTTTTATTGTAAGTTTATGTAAACATTTCAGGGGTTCGTGTAATACCGAGCTATTTTTAATCATTTCACATAAAATATTTATACAGCGGGTTGTCGGAATTAATGCCCTTAGCAAATGTCAAATGTTCCACGTCTAAAATATAAGCCCTATGAGAGGCCAATTTGTTTTTTGTTCAAAGGGGTGAACATGATATATAAAAATTGGCAGAATTGAAACTGAAGTCTTTTGGGTAGTTTTCATATCAGTAACCGAGCTCGTTATTTGGAGAGGAAAGCACGTCGAGGGGCATTTTAAAAATCAATTTGACTGCATGAATTATTCAAGGACCTTTCAGTAGCCGAGAAAAGCTCAAATTCATTCTTGTAATGGAATACCAACTTACTCCACTTTGGGATTTAAATTAAATGTGTTTTATGTCGTGGAAAAATTCGGTACACCCTGAATGGATTAAGTTTTCTCATTTATGTGGATGTGCCTAATTCAGTATTTTGTTGCTTTGCATCATGCAGAATGTAAGGGGTCATCCATTAATTACGTGAGGTGTTTAGGGGGTGGAGGGGGTCGAGCCAAACCTCACCCAATCTCACGTGGGGGAGGGTGGTCTCGGCAAATATCACGTAATTTTTTTTCCAAAGAAACAGTGTAAAATAGCGAGAAAACGAGGGTTAAATTAAGTAAAAAATTATAAGCAAATTGTTTTTTTTTTTAATAAATCTAACGGAATCAAGCACGGATCAACTTATTTAAACTTACTTATTAAAACTATACATTTACATTTACTTATGGAACATATTAAAATATCGAATTGTTTTCTGTAATAGCTTTGCTAAATAAAGATTATTTATTTATTATTTAAAAAAATCTCACGTGAGATTAAGGGAGAGGGAGGGGGTCGAGAAAAATCTCACGACATCTCACCAAGGGGAGGGGGGGGTCGAAAAATCGCCAAAATTGCCTCACGTAATTAATGGACGCGTGGTATAAAGTTTACCCAGTTGGTATACTATGTGCACCATAATAGTATATTAAGGAACTAATGTCAATGACGGACGAGTGCGACAATGAGTTCGACATGAGTTCTTTATGCTATTTTATCTATTTTGCAAAAATTCTATAAAAAAAATTAATTTTATACCTTATATGGGTGATTCTACAAAAGTTGGGCAACTTTTGACCTCATTTTGTTTATATATTTTTCGGAGAAAATTAAACAGTATTTTGTTATGAGAACATAGATAATATAATAAATATACTGTTCCAGACCGGGCCAGTCACTTTTTCAAACAGTTTCTGAAATATCAGGGTACTAATTAAATACATAATTTATTGGAAAATATAAGATTTGTTGCAAATTTGAGCATTAAATATCTTAAAATCAAATAATACCACACATCAGTGGCGGCTGGTGGATTTTGGGTATACCGATATTTCAATTATTAGATATGGGACCCACATCAAATTTTATAATGACATTAAATAAACAAGTTCTGCGCAAGCAGAATTTAAATTGAAGTTTGCGAAAAAAAGATAACCGAAACATCGAACATGGAACTGACGACACGGTACTGATGAATGGGATACAAATTTAAGATTATAATTTGGAATTAAGTATTTTACTGATATTTTTTATTAGTGGATGCTACTTATCAACAAATCACATATAGCCTTATATAAATTACAATGAAATATATATACGTAAGAAAATAACTACTCACCACAGTACTGAAATTTTGACTGGATCTATACTTGCATTCACCACAACTTCGCTGCTTGCATTGTGTTCAAGATGACTGTCGTGCAAAGGGCGGGTTCTGTAGGTAATTTTTTACCAACACTTGAGTTAAAACGAGGACTTGACGCTTAAACTTCAATATTTTGCAGGAATTTTGAATTTTAACATTGGACAAAGAACTGACGGGTAAAAGTGAATACAAATATTATCAATTTTTTAAAAATTGCTATTATTCGAATCTATGATAAAATATAAAAAAACATTGTTTTATTTTTTGTAGTGATATTGAAAAATTTAAGATAAATTGAATATATTTTAAAATAAAATCACTCAAATATTTTATTCAGGAGTTGTGACACGCCAAGGTACTGATGTTTTTATACAAACGTGCTTTCGAAAAAATACAATAAAATTTGTGGACAAGTTAAAAAATTCTGGATCTTTTGTAATATACTAAAATATTTACAAAAAATATTAAAATACATACTCTTTTGACCGATGACATCAAGTTGTCCAACTTTTGTAGAATTACCCATATATTTAATTTGGTCGAATTTTACTTTAGATAGTTGGTATCAAAGTCATTGTCCTTAATTTACTTATTTACAATAAGCGGCTGTTAATGTTAAAAAAGAAAAAAAGGATTTTCTTTGGTGTTAAACAAAATTTATTGCCAGAAAAGTCTCGTAAGTACTAGAAAAATCATAAAAATATTATAACCAACCTATAAAATCAAAATTTTGGGTGGGATAAAGTATCTCATTACAGCACCGAAAGCGGTGTTATAATGAAGTCATTATGAACGCAAAATAGATAAAAATTATAAATTCATTAACTTAACAATTATATTATTAAACAGTTTTATAAAGATATCCTAAACAATGATTTGGAAAGATTAAAAAAATTTTACTGATATATTTGGAGTCATACCTCTTGAACATATTAAAAAAATGCGTAAAACGTATGGCTATAAAAGAACAATCAAATAGAAAATTAAAATAATCTTGATATGGAAAACGCGATTTTTTCGATTAGCTGAACTGAAATATAATTATACACTCATTACTTACGGTGTTTAAAACTTAATTTAAAACCGATATTTTCGTGTTTTAACGTTGGATAAAATCGACTTAAAATTAAACTGTTTAAAAGAAAAACAGAGTACCTAGACTCTTTTAAAATGAGCCACTAATAACTGCAGTCCACATCAATTTCTATCCCGGACGAATTTGATTGGTTCAAAATTTTCGTAACTTTTAGGTTTATATTTATAAATTTAAAATATTTTCAACTATCATGTATTAAAAGACAAAACTATCATTTTTTATACTTATACATATAATATAATATATATAATATATTATTGACGGCATTTTCAGATTCAGGGGAAAATTTTACATAAGAATTGGCTGTTAAATGTTGGGGATACCATGGTGTCCCATGGTTAAGCATGGTATAAGTGAAAAAGCATCAACTAAGAACTGTAGGAACTATAGTCATTTTTGACTAATTCATTTTGTAAACAGTTTATTGCTATACGACCATGACCTTAGGATTGCAAAAATCGTAATTGGGCATTTATCGTTGGAGGAAAATAATGTGGAAAATTAAGAAAATACGCATAATAACATTATTTTCTCCTGACCATGCCTAATGGAATTGAGTTGTGCCCTTTGAGCAATCAGCTCGGTATTATACGTGGAAATCCACCCGCTGGGAAAATTGACTTGTTTGGAAAATTTTGTATGATAGTAAAATTGGGGTAATTTTCCATTTTTCTCGTAAGTACAGAAAATTACGCCGGTAATTTATTTATTTTCCCTGAACCGCACCAAACAATAAACGCCTGGGATGAGCGCTATAAAGGTCTATATGGGGTGTAAAAATCATAATAAAAGAATAACGATGCAATTTTGTTAATTTATTTGCCCGGAGGGGACGGCACTGTAATAATACACATTATTAATTAATTGCGAGGCGAAAAAAGAAAAAATATATTAAAATATTCAGGCTTTCCAGTGGTGATAAACGAGCGCTATGCTATGCAAGTAAAATGCATATTTCGCCCTGTAAAGATTTATATCTGCCCCTAAATAATAATGAAATTTTTCAGTATCGTTGGGGTTCTCTTTTTTCCTTATTAACCTCTGCGTGCACAACGAAAAACGAAAGTGTTCGTCAAAACACGCGAATAATCATATTTTTCGATTAATAAGCAGATAAGATTCGGTTCTTTTTAAATTTCGTATACAGACAGTGAGTCTGCCATGATATGTCTACACTTTCCCACTTGTTATGCCTACTAAAAATACTCCGAGAGAAGCACATTTTTATTATTCTATCGGTCGTGCCAAAAATCCGAAGAAAAAATAGTACAACGTGTAATTAAAATCAAGTGTGAAAAATATTATGCAAAAAATTATGTTGTTTCATCATATAGTAGGTATGACTTAAATTGGCCATAGCGCGTGAACTCATCGACTGTCAATTTTTTTTTTGTAGAAATGCGAAGCATATAAAATGACAATTCTAAAAAATCGAATTCAAAATGTACTTGTAGAGGATGCTAATGCGTATTTTTTTCATTTTGCAATACCAGATCATAATCATTTTGTTATTGTTTCCCGTTACCTACTCATTTTATAAACTGCTCTAGACACTCGGTTTTATTAAACACTCGCTCGTATTTAATAAACTTCGGAACTAAAATGGCGTTTATAAAACTTGATACATAATTATAATTATATTAATATACTATAATTAAACTTAACAATTATAATTATTATTATAATAATTATTGATACTTTAAAATATTAAAATAACTTTAAAATATGATTATGTTAAGAATATTTTATACACGAATTTAATTTAGGCACGAGCACGCTTGCGAGCTAGTGCTTAAATTAATGAGTGTATAGAAAAGTTTATAAACGAGGAGCATACTATACTTTTTCAACAAAAAATACTTATTATTATCTTAAAATGATTTAAATCAAAAATTTGTATAGAGCGCCATCTATGAAACAATAGGGGAATCTGTATGTCACCGTCAAATGTCAAATCTTTATCGTTGAGTGAAGAAGTAGTCCTAGTCAATATCTTTATATTTTATAAACACAGATTATAAAGGTTATAAATCGAAATGTATTTCTTGAAAATTGAGTTTTTCACAGTGAAAGTAAAGAAAATGTTTTATGAGCACTTTACAGAGGAGTCAGTACAATGTTTATATTATTAACTTTTCAAATATTGGCGTTGAGAAACTATTTAATACTTTTATATTTTTGTATTTAGATAAAATAATTTTCACATTTAGTATTATTTTACAAGAAAGGCACTTTATTTTAACATTTGAATGACATTTGACAACTGTCAACTAACTTAAAAATAACTTCAGCCCGTGACTAAAGCGCCATAAAGCCACAACTTGTCAATGTGTATTTAAAAGGTCACTTAGTGTCATGGAAACATGTCCGATAAAGGGCGTTTTAAAGGTGGGAGAAGAAAAAATATTTTATCACTACACAGTAAAAAAAATTTTGTTAATTTTAACCAAATATTAACCAGATTTTATGTTAATCCAGGTACACATAACTTTATGTTAAGTATATAACCAACTGTAATCTCTTAAGTAATTAAATAGGTAGTTTTAATTATAACAAATATTTTGTAGATTTAATGACAAAATCCAATATAAAGATATTTGGTACAAAATAATTATCAGTACTACTACAACACTTAGGGCCGGTTTTTCAATCGTTGGTTAAGTTTAACTTACGGTTAACTTTCTTAGATACTATTGTGTTAACAATGGTATCTAAGGAAATTAATCATAAGATAAAGTTAACCAACGATTGAAAAACCGGCCCTCACTGATGTATTTCGTAACTTTAACCCACTTCATTGTATCCCCTAATTTCAGTTTGAAAACCATCTTTTTTCGGATACTTCGCACTTCGCACACTTATTAAATAGGTATAGGGATCCGAATAACAATAATAACAGATTTCTGGTAATATATTATAAACACTCTGGACAGTTGTTACGAACAAGATACGAATTAAAAAAAAGTAAACAGAAACATAAGTTGCAGACGCTAAAGGTTGGGCTTTTTCAACGAAATAATTTGTTAAACATTAACAAAATAATCTGTAACCTTTGAAATTAACAAACTGCTTACAAAATTGCATATTACCTTTACAAAACTTTCGGTAAAATATTTTCCTTTGTTAAAATAATAACAAACCCAGCATTTCCAAAAAAAAATATCACAATACTTTAAAGTATTAAACATTCTTACGGGAAATGTTAAAGGTACTAAAAGTGACAAATTTTTCAGTGTAAATCAAAATTTATCCCTTAAAAATAGACCTACCATCGATATAAAAGCTATATTTTACAGTAAAAGAGAAGAGAATGTTTTATGGGTACTATACGCAAAATTTGTAACGCTTTATCAGTTAAATCTAGTTAACTGCACTACCAAAAAACAATTATATATAGCGGACATTTTTTTTCAAAAACAACTTTTTTTGGACAGATGAATAAAAAACGAATTATTTTAAAAATTATAATTGGGCCTTTCCCATGTTTGGCCACAATGTATATAAAAAATGGAAATGTAATAATTTGTGTAGATATTAATTAATGAATGTAAAGGACTAGTTGTCAGCGTGTGTAATGGATCCAAGCGAGGCATGAAATTAGCACTGAAACATGCATCTGTCCAACAAATGGCCCTAATCCAATACATATCATCACATTTTCATTAGCTACTGAACGTGTCGTCGAACAAATCACATGCATGTGAAATGTCACAACAACGTGTCATGTTGGTACAACCAGCACAAAGTTAAAATACAGTGGGTTAATATTATCTCCTTTTCTTAAAAAACATTTTTATGGTTACAACTGCATTAAAAAGATTACAAAACTTCAACACAATTAATTTCAAACTTTGCAGTTTTATCAATGAAATCGGCTGTGTGTGGTTCGCGGGATATCTTGTTACAGCGTTCTGCAGAAAAACAAAAATAGGAGGATGGCTATGGTGGTGTCAACCGATATGAAGAAAATAAGTGCCGGCCACCTGGCGTGGGCCCACCACTGTTGTCGGGTTCCTTAATATAGAGAGAAACAATTATTCAAATCGTATGTGAATGAGCAGTGAATGCCAGACGATTTGACAATACCGCCGCACACTGTAGCCAAGTCCAAAAGCCAAATCTTTATATTAAACTTTTGGTCTTTGTAGTATATTATGTATCAAGTTTGATAAACGGCATTTTAGTCATTTTAGTGCTTAATTTAATAAGTGCCTAGAAAAGTTGCATACTATAGTATGCAACTTTTCTAAATATTAGGGTGCTTCAAAAAAAAATTATATATATTTTTTTCTCTTACCCTATCAAATGTTTCTATTTAATATAAAAAAATCCTCACCAAATTTGGGCGTTCCAGCTCAACTCTAAGAGGTCGCTGTTTTTATTTTAGTTTCCCATTTATTTGACAGGGAAACAATAATTTTATGTTTGGAATTTTATACCTCTGTATCAAAGTAACTTAATAATATGGCAATGATCATTGCAGTTTCTTATATAAAATAAGGTCTCTTATTCTTTTCGATAAATTGATTTCTTACAGAAATATTCGAGGTCAAAGTTTGATTAACATCAAATTTTCTGTTTTTTTAATTTTATGGTACAATTAGCAGACGGGAGGTGAAAGGGGGCAAAACAAGGCAGCGGTGGGGCAAAATGGGGTACCCCTCCCTTGTTTTGCCTCCTTTCACCTCCCGTCTGCTAATTGAACCATAAAATTAAAAAAAAAAAAACAGAAAATAACATAAAAATAATAAGAGAGCTTTTTTGTAAAGCGTTACATTTTATATAGAAACTGCAATGATCATTGCCATAAGTTACTTTGATACAGAGGTATACAATTTCAATCATACAATTATTTTTTCCCATGTTAATTAAATGGGAAACTAAAATAAAAACAGCGACCTCTTAGAGTTGAGCTGGAACGTTCATATTTGGTGAGGATTTTTTTATATTAAATAGAAACATTTAAGAGGGTAAGAGCGAAATAAATTAAATTTTTTTAAGCACCCTAATATATATCCTTTTTCTACTACAAAATGATTTAAATTAAATATTTGTATAAAGCGACATCTATACGAAATAAACATTTTTGACGTAATTTTCACCATTAACATTGCACGTTATTATTTTAATTAAACTTAACAAATATTAATACTATAAAGTATTACTATATAATATTATTATAAAATAAATATTTTATATTTTTATTTAAATAACCGATTTAAAGGTACAGAGAAATTTAAGTAATGTAAATTCAATACATAATATGTAGCCACACTGTGCGCCGCCTTGTACACTTGATTTTCACCTTTAAATCTGCAGTTTGCACGGTGGACCAAAATTGGGATTCAGGTGGAATTTATTTTAGTCAAATAATACCGAGCAAAAAATTTCCCTGCAAGGCAAAATTTTTTGCTCAATTTTAAAAGGTGTCGGTGAGCATTCCAAGTTTTCCATTGAAATAACACGTAAAAAAATCTTTTTTCATTAAAAAGACTATAACTTTTGAACCGTTTGAGATAAAATTTTTTACGACGCGGATTCTTGAAGAGCATACAATTTCCCAAAGAATCTATACCAGGATTATTTTTTTTAATTCAAAAATTCGTATGTTTGAAAGCTTTTAAAAGTGTAAAAAATCACTAAAACTGCAGTATTAGTGATTTTTTACACTTTTAAAAGCTTTCAAACATACGAATTTTTGAATTAAAAAAAATAATCCTGGTATAGATTCTTTGGGAAATTTTATGCTCTACAAGAATCCGCGACGTAAAATTTTTTATCTCAAACGGTTCAAAAGTTATAGTCTTTTTAATGAAAAAAGATTTTTTTACGTGTTATTTCAATGGAAAACTTAGAATGCTCACCGACACCTTTTAAAATTGAGCAAAAAATTTTGCCTTGCAGGGAAATTTTTTGCTCGGTATGTAGGTTCATTTTAACCCATAAATCCGATAGGCTAGTTTTTTTGGCTCACCCTAACCTACATATTTAATTCTTTATTATTTTATAGTGATTTGTCGGTTTTATCTCATTTTGTGGATTTTATAATTTCCTTATTTTTATTCATTATAAAAATATTTTCAATAATTTCAATAATAATGGGAAATCACAAAACAAAATTTTAATAATTGATAAAATACGTATTTTCCACTTTCTCTTAAAATTTATAACTCTGTAATCGCCAAAGTAACACAAATTTTCAAGGATACACAAAATTTTAAATAGAATATTTATTTACACTACTAAAGCAGCAGACACATTGATCATTTTTTTCAAATGTAGATATCGAATAAAAATCGAAAACTTTCTTATTTAAAAACCGATAAAACGACTGGAAAACATAACCGTCATTATAAATTTTACTAAAACGTATATTTAGAGAGAATTAAATTTTAGTATTGGCACCTTTGAGAAAAAACCTCCAACTTTACGATACGCTGTAAACATTTCATATTC
Source organism: Brassicogethes aeneus (assembly GCA_921294245.1). NCBI lineage: Eukaryota > Metazoa > Arthropoda > Insecta > Coleoptera > Nitidulidae > Brassicogethes > Brassicogethes aeneus. The sequence continues at coordinate 6,766,288 of OV121138.1, forward strand.
TTTTTGCATTGGCCAACTAAATGTCAGAACACTAAACAATCGAATACAACTGACCCTAGTCATACGATTTTTTTATTTTTATTGTTAGAAAAATACCGTAAAATGCAAATAAATTTGCTTAAGATTCTCGTTAATAGGGATTAACGAACCAAGAACACAATGATAAAAATAGGGCAAGTAAAATTTATTACCGAATTCCGACTTGCCCTTAATCGTTGCCTTGCATTTATTTATACCTCACAAAAGCATATCGTGCCAATCTCGGTACAATAATGGATTTAAAATTAAATCAAATCATCAGTTTAATGGGATTATTTAGAAAAATTGCTCTATTTTAATAGTTTTGACTTTATACGCATTTGGCATGGACTTATTGGTTATATTTAAACATGATAGAATACGCTATAGTCACCTGTATGAACGATTATTTCGATTAGGTGTATTTTACAGTGCCAAAAGTTCAATGGCAAAACGAAAATTTACTGGAACAAGGTCGTTTGGTTTAATTCGGAAAAAAGGAACAAAATGAAAATGCATTAATTATGAGTTGGTCACAATATGATTTTAGAATAATACAGGCATTTTTTCTTTCTAAGAAGACCAACCAAAGAATTTCTAATTTTAAAGAACTACTCCAAATCTTGTATATCCAGAATTTAAAAATAAAATGTATTCAACGTAAATAAAAGCATGGGCAAAATATCATCAGGGGTGGACGAAGACAATATTTTCTTCTAAGATCCCCAATCCAAAGAATATAGTTATAATAAAAAAAAAATCCTATATCTTCCATAAATTAGAATTTTGAGCAACAATAGAGTATGCAATATAGCCTAGCATGGCGAAAATGACATCAGGGAATAACAAAGGTATTGTTTCTTCCTAAGAAGACCAACCAAAGAATTTCTAATTTTTAAATGACAACCCCAAATCTTGTATATGGGCAAAATACCATCAGGGGTGGAGGAAGGCATTATTTTCTTCTAAGATCCCTTTATTTAAAAACCCTATATCTTCCATAAATTAGAATTTGAGCAACAGAAAGTATGCAATATATATAGCATAGCAAAAATTACATCAGGGAATAACAAAGGCATTTTTTCTTCCTAAGAAGACCAACCAAAGAATTTCTAATTTTTAAAGGACAACCCCTAATTTTGTACATCCAGAATTAAAAAATAAAATGTATTCAAAGTAGTTGAAAGCATGGGCAAAATATCATTAGGGGTGGACGAAGACAATATTTTCTTCTAAGATCCCCAATCCAAAGAATTTAGTTATAATTAAAAAAAAACCTTTATCTTCCATAAATTAGAATTTTGAGCAACATAGAGTATGAAATAAAGATGGCATAGCAAAAATGGCATCAGGGAATAACAAAGGCATTTTCTTTTCCTAAGAAGACCAACCAAAGAATTTTTAATTTTTAAAGGACAACCCCAAATCTTGTATATCCAGAATTTGAAAATAAAATGTATTTAAAGTAGATGTAAGCATGGGAAAAATACTATCAAGGGTGGACGAAGATATTCTTTTCTTCTAAGATCCCTAACCCAAAGAACATAGGTATATTTTTTATTTAAAAACCCTATATCTTCCATAAATTAGAATTTGAGCAACAGAAAGTATGCAATATAGAAAGCATAGCAAAAATAACATCAGGGAATAACAAAGGTATTGTTTCTTCCTAAGAAGACCAACCAAAGAATTTTTAATTTTTAATGGACAACCCCAAATATTGTATTATCCAGAATTTGAAATAAAGTATATTTTAAGTAGATAGCATGGAAAAAATAACATAAATGTAAATGTATATCATTATTAGATTTTATTGAAGTTAAAAACATATTAGGACATCCGTCTGCAAGGAGGAAGGACCTCGACAAAAGTAGTTACCATAGGGATGATGTAACTGTGACAATGCAATAGTCTAGATGGCGACGACTGACTCAAAATTTATGTGCGCCGCCGTATCTAGCCGTCGCGACGCCCGAAATTCGGTCACTTAACTGCCAGATGTGGAAAAAACGCGTTTTCGTTCTGGTCCTGCCGAGGCGCAACAAAAAATTAATTAATTGGCTTGGTATAGATGTAAAATTAAACTTAGATCGGCGAATCGTTCTTTAAATTCTAAGTGCGTTAAAATTAGCTCGATCCAAAGAAGAAACAATAAAGTCTAGACAACATTATTTATAGGAATGACAATTTTATTTTTAAAATTTGATGCACTATTTACATCAGCGGCTCGTTTTTTTGAACCGGTGAAAATTTATCACGAATTAAATTAACCTTAATGGTTTAATAAATCGTCTTTTGATTTCGTCTCAATGTTTCAAAAACCGTAAAACTTAATTGGACGGCACAGCTTATATAAATAAAGATTTAAAAACAACTATTAATAACTATAAAAATAGACAACCGCGTCGACAAAATCGATCCAATCATTTTTTTATTTGCAGTTTTATCAAATTTTTGCCAAATTAAAAATTGTTACTTTGATATTTTTTTATTTTATTTATGATGTTCTCTGTTTTTATAGTAAACTCATCAGGATGAAGGCCACATTTTTTTTATGATATCTATTTTTGTAAAATCAGGAGTAGCTTTTTCCAAATATAAAAAGTAGATAGCATAGATAAAATTTACTCTCTAAAAAAGAAATTATACTATTTGAATTAGTACCAGCATTTTTTACTAATAAAATAGTCGTTTTCTCTTTTAAATAGTTATTTTTTACTACGTAAATAGTTAAAGTTTGACTAATTTAATATTAGTCACTATCTTTGACTATTTCTGAGAGTTAAAAGTAACTAATTTCTTTAATCGTTTGCGGCCAACAACAAAGTATTATTTGAATTAAATGCATATACCTAAGCTCCATGGTTAAATGACCCATAAAAACAAATAAAGTTGCAAAAAGTTTAGCTCAAAACAGCAACACAAATAATATATTCAACGTAAAATATTACGAACAATATTTATTGACAAATAAAATAAGAGCGGCTGATAGCAGAATGGGTTATGACAACAGCTTGACAAGTGACAGACATAAGTTCAATCCCCGGCTGGGTCAAAACTTTTTTTAAATTTAAATCTACTAATTTGACTATTTCAATCAGTAGAATTTGACTAATTATTAGTGACTGCTTTTTCGCTATGACAATTAGTCAAATATGACTTATAATTAGATATTTTTGACTAATTCATTTTAAGAGAGTATAGTCTATTAAAAGGGTTTTATCTTTACAAAGAGCAAGACCATCAATTAAATAGTATATTTATTTAAAAAGTTATTTTTGGAGTTTTTACGGTAAAATTATTAGGATGAAGCATACATTTTGCCTATGCTATCTATTAATATACAGGGTGTTCCAACGAAAACGAAGCAGAGGAGTCTTCTGATGGTAAGCAGTGATTAAAAAAAACTCCAAAACTTCGGTTTAAATTAATCACTGATTACTTCCTAAAAGTCCTGTTTTCTTTACGTTGGGATAACAGTAGAAAATTTGTCGATTAATTTGGAGAACGCAGGAGACTCCCTTTGTCATTATTCGGTAATTTCGTAAATGACTCACAAAGTAAATTGTTTTAGGGCTCTTACAATCCCCTCGGGGAATATCTTGTCCGATCTCTCACGCAAGACTTGATCCCCTTTGATTACAACTACAATATTTCGCACTTCAATTTGCGAAAAATCAAAGTTCAATGACGAGTCGTTTAAAAAATTGGCATAATACCAATTGCGAGCAATTAAGTTTAGTTGGGTGGTCGCAATATGTTCAGACACATAAATTTTTATTAATTGATTGATCATTATGTTGAAATATTCCCATTAGCAGGCCAATTTGTTCCCAATTTTAACAGCAACTGTTTGTAACGAAATAAATCAATACTTCACACTAATAGTACAATTTATGTATATCTAATTATTGGAAACGTAACCTATTAAGTTTCAAAGCATTTAAAGTTATTTGACGTAAATTTTGCATAACATTATTTTTAATGTTTGTGGTCAAGTCGCGTGTTAAAAAGGCGTCCAGACAGAATATTTTTAGCAAATAACATGCTATTATATTGCAACCCTTAAGTCTAAAAGCGCCTTTTTAAACCCTACACGATATTAAAATTACAAAGTAATTTTTTGTGTTTTGGGGGTGAATTTAACACTGTTATCTGACCAAATAAAAAAAACAAATAAGAGAAGATAAGATATATTTTACCACGAACATTAAGGTATTTGTTAGGCAAATATTGGGCATAACAAGGGTTGGTAAAATAATTTTGTTCCACAATCTTAAAATTGAGTTTTAACAGTTTTTTTGTTTCAATTTTTATCGAACTGAAAAATTACTATGTAACAGCGAAGTGTTTTACATTTGCCACTAAATCTAAAAAAATCGTCAGATATTTTCAAATTTGAATCAATTTTAATTAATTTGATAAACTGTTATTGTAACTATGTTATTTTTAACGTAAGCACGGTAAATATTATTCTTGAGGCTCACTTGCTATGGGAATGAGGACAGGTGGTTGTTTTTTAATTATCGCCACCCCTTCATATTTGTAGTCAGTCAGTCTTAGTCCATAAAATTGAATATAAAACTTTTACAGCACTAATAAAACTGGCTTGTATGTTGTATGAAAAATGTGGCATGCTTGCCAAATAGGCCAATACATCGTTTTTTTATTAATATTGGGAAGTTAAAAGGGTAAAAGAATAAGAGTGTATAAGAAAAGAAAGGGGTGCAATCAATGTGAGAAGTAGTAGTTGAGATTTTGCTGCTACCGCCGTTGCCGCCACAGGAAGGCCCCGGGGTGGCCTATACACGCGGAAATCAATAATAGGAAGTCTTCTTCTATTCACTTGCCATGGCCGATATTTTACATTTTTACATTCTACTTTTACTGACTGTTTACAGTTATGATAATGTGTATTAGTATTGTTTTACAATAGACTATAGTAAAATTACAAACTATTGTTCGTTTGTTTGGTAGAGATGTAGTAAATTTACAAATAATTTTATATAAAGTAATTTTACTACCTATGCTACACTGTTAAAAATTTCTATTGTAATTTTACTACATCTTTAGGAAGTTTTTACGCACCACAATATAGTAATAATAAAACTCAGCTTTGTAAACTCACTATAGTGTATACACGATTCATTACAACTCAGTTTTGGAAAATTACAAAACAAATTCACTAAGCATTTATTAAAAATTTGTTCAGTAACATTACTATAAAGGTATTGTAATTTTGCTAAAAAAAATACTAAATATGTTCAGTAAAATGGTGTATTGTAATTATACTATACAATTCATTTCAACTCAGTTTTATAAAAATTACAAGATATAATTTACAATTTTACTGAATTCATTTCAACTCAGTTTTATAAAAATTACAAGATATATTTTACAATTTTACTGAACTGAAGAAAATTCGTTTCTTCAAGAAACTTTCTTAACCCATTACTGTAAAGATTTAAAAAAATTGAACCTTCACCTCGCCAGAGTTTGTTTTAAGTGCGTTCCATCAACTTCAAATACCGACAGACAGCTAGAAAGATTGACCCATTTTGGGTCTCATCAATGTCGGGCAATTTGGTGTATTGGAACACACCAAAAACGAAAGACACCTGAGCTTATATACTGTCCACCTAAGTCAACCGAGGCGAGATGTAAGAACACCACTTGATTGCGGCTATCGGTACATATATAGTATACTATGCATTTTACATAACATTATAGCAAATCAAATTACAAACAACGTTTGTAAATCTGAAATGCTTTTTATTAGAAACTGTCAAACTGTTTAGTAAAATTACAATGCGTGTAGGATTTATACAGATTGTAAAATTAGAATTTATCTTAGTAGATTTCCCAACATGTCTTGGAAGATTATAGTATACTCAAATTGTATTATAATTTTGTATTGGTATACACTGATATGTAATTTTACTCATCCTTTGTTTTTCAAAACAATTGTAATTTTACAAATTTTTTTAACAGTGTACATGATTAAAATGATATGCAGTAAAAGTGCAAACAGAAGTTGTATAAAATAAATAATGATTTTTATATTTCCAAACACTTATTGTAATTTAAATAGCAAATTCAATTCTACAATCAGTGCCGGCGTGAGGCATGTGCAAATGGTGCGGTTGCACCCGGCCCCGCGTTTTATAGGCCCCGCGCGCATCAAGGCGTCTTAACGAAATTATTGTACATTTTAGCAACATGGCAAGCTGTAAGCACAGCGTGACAAAATAATATCTGGTCATTGCCAGAGATAATATCTTTAGTAGGTATCGTCATCTATTATCATTCAGTTCAATGTTGCTAAATGTGTATTTGAAGTTGCCTGTATCCATTTAAAACAATTATTATTACGCCGGGAAAAGAGTTTTTTAAAATTAAAATTAATGAAAAAATATTTAAGATCAAGAAGGTATGTGCAAAGAACGACTAGTGGCTTTGGCTATATTGTCAATAGAGAAGGATGTTGGAAAAGAGCTTTCGCTAAAGCATGATAAAATTATGTGTGATTTTTTATTAAACGTTAATTTCTATATTAATTGAAGGGAAAAGCTGAACCACCCAAGTGCATTTTTAAGTCATAATTTTCTAGTATCCGGTAACACGCCTAAAAAAATTTGACTTAAAAATGCACTTTCAGCTCTTCCGTTTGATGTTTTATTGGTTTATTGCCGCTAAGCGCTATGTTAATTTTCAAGAGTAAATTTTTAGTTCAAGCCCCGCATTTTTCTTTTGCACCTGGCCTCTAATAAGCTAACGCCGGCCCTGTCTACAATACATAATTGTAAAATTACGTATCTGACAAAAACAAAAACCTTGTAAAATTGGAACTTTGGCTGTAACAAAATGTAATATTACAACAAATGCGTATTACAATTGCAATACAATACAACATTTTGTAATTTGACTATGCAACTGCTTTAGGTAAAGGACGTGGTATAGTATGTTTACTCAGAATTTTATGTAGAGTTTAAACATGTAAAAATATATTTGAAATAACAAAGTTGATGTCACTTCCGGTTAAAGCGGAAGTGGTATTTTGTTTAAAATATTTTAGAAAAAGACAAACTTAAATGGATTATGGACGCTTTTAAAATTTTAAATCGATACCTTTTTTCGTTTTATTTCTAATGGACCACGAATGTGAATCACCCTGTATAGGAGAATACTTAGTGCACCCTGCATTATATCATTTTTTTATCAACATTTATATAATTTATATAAATGTTGATAAAAAAATGATATAAAGTAATTTTACCATGATGTTGTCTTGTAAAAATGTATTAAATTTACAAAGAATTTTATATTATAATATAAAAAACTTATTGAAACAAAATTATATAAAGTAATTTTACTATGCTATTGTTTAGCAAAGATGTCGCAAATGTATAAAGAATGAGGCTGAAGGACTATTGTTCTATATGTACTCAATATGCAATAAAAACTTTTTTATTTTATTAATTATAAAGAATTTTATATAGTTTTAAAAATTGTATTGAAAAAAAAATTGTATAAAGTAATTTTTTCTACTCCTATTGCATATTATTGACATTTTTTTTCGTAAATAATGGTAACCAATATTCACTTTGTTAGGCATCAGTGATTGGCTGATTTCAATATTCACTGTTATTTAAACCAATCGGGTTTTAAATTGTAAAAAAGTAAGGTTATAATACATTTTGTTAATAATGAAAATAACTTAATTGAAGTAGAAAAAGCATAGGATTGTATAATAATATACTATTATTAGGTATATACATACATATAAAATTATACAGGGTGTCCTAAAAATAGAGTGCAATATTCTATGCATGCATGCATAGAATATTGCACACTATTTTTAGGACAATGGCATAGTAAAATTATTTGATAAATACTTTTTTGAATAAAGTCCAGAAAAATAATATATACGTTTATAAGATTTCTTCCTATTTTTGTCTTTAAAAACCATGTCTTTAAAAAGTATATATCAAATAATTTTACTATGCTATTGTTTAGTAAAGATGTAGTTAGTTTATAAAGAATTTTTAAAAAGTATTACATATTTTACCATATACAGGGTGTCACCAAAAGGGAAGCCAAAATAAGAAAGATTTTCTCTATAATTTTTGCATTAAGTACCAAGTTCAATTTGTTTAAAAAAAAAACATTACAATTTTTATAGGCAAAGTAGAAATTTTGAACCGCCACTGGTTGTTCCTGACCAAAGCAGCAAAATATGCTTCCACAGTGGACAATAATCTACATTCCTTACCAATTAACATTTGTGTTATCATTGATACTTTGTTGATAATTGTTTTTTGTTTTGCAGACTCAGCTATTTTTAGGTACTTTGAACATAACAATACATACTTTTTATTGTTAGGTATCTCGAGGTTTCCATGGTTTTCCGGTCGATTTTAAATTTCACCTTTCAATTTTTAAGTCGATTGATGCTCATGTAGCCATTTTTTAAGTGTTCCACAAAATCTTAATGAATATTCAACTATCCCGCCGTTATTATCCACACAAAGTTTACAGCGGCGTAGAAAATGTGTGTGTCGCTTTTGCTATCATATCCGGATGATTTTTGATTTTTTTTTAAACAATGATCATATGTAGGATAGGTCAGTGACATCCAGTAGCTTCCTGGTTTGTCAAAATAATTTCATAATTTTTTTATTAAAAAACAGAACTCTAATGCTAATGATAGAGGAACATTTGTCTTGTTTTGGCGTGTATTATCATTAGGTATAATTTGATAAATTTTTTGTTATAGGTATATTGTATAGAAAAAAATGTTTAATTGAAGACTTTTTTTTCAGCTACCGGCCTAGATCCGACAGGTCTTTTGCAGGCTTCTTCGTCGGGTTACGCAGGTCAAACGATCGACTTGCTGGAGAAGCTGGGTCTGCACAATACCACTTGGGCCGGGGTCACGCTAGCCCCTGGCCCGCCCCAGCTCAGGCCCGCTTACTACTTACAAGGTAAATAGAAAAAATATTTTTGCTAAAAATTAAAAAAAAACACCCCAATTATTACCACAAAAAACACTTGAACAATGATCTATTAGTTTCAATGTATGATATGTTGAAGACATACCCTTAGGGGTAGCTAAAGCAGTAAATGTTCAGTTTAAACTGGTTATATGGTTGAATGGCACGCATTTACACAGAGGGGTTGAAATCGATTACCATTTACTTTTTAACAGTAGTGAAAGCAACATTCAGATCACAAATTCATCCACTGCACTGCCTGGAATATTTCAGCCCACCCCCTTTCGGATATTTTAAGCAATAATAAGAGGGTGATAATATTGTATACGGTCTTATAATGGGGCCAATAAATAAATGGAAGTTTCCATGTATTGTTTTAGAAAGATAACCTCCCAGATTTATTCATAGAATAGTGGAGACAATTTATGTATCAGTGCTGTCAAGTTATACGAGCTATATTTCATTGGCTGAGCAAATTGGGGGGTCCGAATAAAATGACAAACAGAATCATGTTTGATTTTTAACAAGTCGAGAAAGTGCACAACAAAGTGAACCTAATGAGGTTCGTAGCCGGGAAATAATCGTGGATTAGCGCGCCTCAACAGCTTTTATGGATGAATGAAAAATAAAAGATCCTCTGAACTTTCAGGATTGATCTTTTATTTTTTGATGTTTTAATGGCCGGGCGATTTATTTTTGTACAGTTCGCGTGATAATGTCATCTTAGTACACCGAAACTGCTAAATGTTTATGTAAATTTTCCATTTTGTTATATTCAAATGAAGTTGTAGATATATTTTATTGTTTTTATTGTTTACTGGTTTGTTTGAAAATACATACATTAAATTTCTAGCAACTTTGGTTTTATAATTGAGGATTAATTTCATTTCATTTTTTTTGCAATTTATAAACAACAAAATAGTAAGAGAAGGCATAATTTTGATATGCATTTTTACCCAGAATTGCTTAGCAGAATTGGTTTCCAAGTTCCTCAAATTAGACTAAGAAATAATAACCTCTTTTATATTTGTCACCACAGCACAAACTATGGTTTTAATGCACCCTTAAATAAGATATGTAAAAATGCAAATAACTTAAATTTAGATTTCTTTAGCAATACTTTTCAGTCTTTTAAAAAATCTGCAAATAACCATTAAACTGTAATCTTCAGGTTTTTGTTTCAATGTAAATAATGGTATTCCGTCAATAATAGTTATTTATGTATTAAGGGCATAATAAGGATTTTATGGTCCGAGGCGCTATTTCGAGCCCAAATGCGTTAGCGCGAGGGCTAGAAAAGCGTCGTAGAACCATAAAAACCAGTTATGCCAGCAATGCATACAAAACTTTATGCACGAGTAATATATTATTATTTTTAATATATTATTGTTTTTAAAGACGTTTACGTCAAAGAATTTTTGTTATAATTGTCATATTATAATGTCAACTGACATCAGTCAGTTTTAAAGTTTAAAGATGAATGAAATTGAGAAAGCAGCTGAAAAGGCGAAAAATTGCGGCCTGCTGCCGGAAAAATCAAAATCTTTATACGAAAAAACTTACTTCGAATATATCAAATGGTGTAACATTGTTGTTTTTAATTTTTGACGTTTCATTATAGCCCGCTGGGTCATAATAACGCCCGCGGGCTATAAAAAGACGTTTACGTCAAAGAATTTTTGTTATAATTGTCATATTATAATGTCATCGTGCATAAAGATATTTATTTATAAAAAAAAAAGAGCAACGGCATATGACGTAAGCGTTAAGGTCTATTCATACGTGCCCAGGCACAATCTAACGCTCGTGTATTGTTGACTGTTTATAACGGTTGGGGCACAATCCACACAACAATCGTTTTAAACGTTGTGTTTCTTACAGAGAGACTTGCAAGCCTTAAAAGAGACCTCAAAGTGGTAAGAACAATAATTTTACTCCTCTTTTGTAAAAAATAAACCTTATTCTAACAGGGCTGTCAAATTTCAATTTGAAGGTTAATTTAAGCTTATTTTATAACCCACAGAGGAGTAAAATGATTGTTCTTACCACTTTGAGGTCTCTTTTAAGGCTTGCAAGTCTCTCTGTAAGAAACACAACGTTTAAAACGATTATTAATCTGTACAAACCCAAAGCACAAGAATTGTAAACAACAAAAATGGTCGCCATTAAATGATGTGCAGTGTTGCAGTGATTTTTAGTACGAGATCGAACAGACCTTGTTATGTGGATTGTGGGTTGGGGCTGTTTATTAAGATGGAATTATAACTTAATTTTTATCTTCTACACTAACTAATTAGGAGTTTGTCACGGTCAAATTTTGACTAAATGTGTTTAGAGAGGAAGCAAACGGAGTTTATTCCATTTTTATTACATACATAACAAAAAAATACTATATTACTAGGCGTCTTTGTAGTCTAAGCCAACCAGGTCAGACTTATTGGGATTGGCTATCGCTTTTATTCTTATTTAACTTATCCTTTGCGTTAGATAATTTTAATTTTCAAGTATGTGTTTCTTATAACTGCACTGTTCAAAATTTCATGACCATTTTAACACCAAATTAACACCATACATGGTCTATATCGATACAAACCAAAATGGTGTTAAATATGGTTCGTTGGTCCGGTGTAAATTTAAATATAAAAATAGTGTTAATTTAACTTTCACACAGTATTAAAATAAATTTTACCTGGTGTTATTGAACTCCTTTTCAGTGTTAAATATTATGTATTTTTGGGCAAATTAAATCATACTACACAGAAAAAAGGGAAAAAAAGGAAACATAAAGTTCCTTGACGCATTACTAGTATATTACCAGTGGTATTATGCCAGAAAATTGAACCTTCAACTCGCTAGAGATAATGTTTTTAGTGCGTTCCACTAACTTAAAATACTTCAAGTATTGACAGCTGTTTCCACCTATTAAAGGTCTCTTTAGTATCGAACACCTTGTAGTGTCACACCAAAGCAAAGGACTATCTAAGCTTATATACTCTTCATGTAAGTCAACAGAGGCGAGATTTAAGAACATCACCGCCTTTGCCGCGATCGGTACACACTATGCAACCGGGAATGCACGGCAAATTGTTTTAATCGTTTTAACAGAGTGCTTTAGGTTAAAGTAACTCTTATTTTACAAACAACATATTTAGTAAACTGAACCATACAGCGGGTTGGTTTCACTACAGTTTTCTGGGTTAATTTAACCAATTTAAAAAAATAATAAAATAACTATCTGGTTTAGTACCGTTTATACAGGGTGTTATGTAATTAATGTTATATATTAAAATGGGTAGTTCCTTGGGGTCCATAAAGAAGCACCTGAAACTTTTTTTTTCTAAATTCCAAAGTCTAAAAATAATTTATAATAACCTTTATCCTACCAAAAAGTACGCCACTGATCGACTAGGAACTTTAGGTTAATCGGGTGGATTTATTATGTTATGGTTGGTAACAGTGTTTCCAAAATCTCTCAAAAAAGTTGACAAACATTGTTTAAATTTAGCTTAATTACAAAAATGACAAAATTAACAATGCAATTGTCAATTTGGCGTTTTTATTAATTGTTGGTTATTTCATTTTTGTACTGAAGGTAAATTCAAACAAAATCTGCCAACTTTTATGACAGAATCTAGTGCATTTCTTTTAAATTTTAGGTTATGTTTTCAAATTGTAAATATCTTAACTAAGGGAAGTGCTTTTGGATTTATTTACACAAATTAAATGTTTAAAGTTTAACCTGTGAACTGGTCCCAATTTCATCTGAGTAAACAGAGAAAAAAACTGATGAAAAAATTAATTTTGTGGTTATGGATTTCAAATTTCAAAGGTACTAAATTTTCTAATCATTGCTTAAGCTAATAGCTGGATCAGTAAATAAATACAGAAGGGTATTAGAGCTTTAAGGGCATAAACTTTTGTATTTATTGAGTTTTTATTTATTTTTGCAAGAAAAATTTTTAGTAACAATTTTTTACATCTGGCAACGCATAGCTACTTTGTTGGTTGGTATCCATGTACTCACAAAATACAGGTGTGCAGAGATAAACAAGTGTGTAACCAGTGGCGTATCACAAAAAATATAAAAAACTTCTAATGCATATTTTTTCGTTATCTTTTGAAAAATGCTTTTTAAAATATTTTTCCTTTATTCCTTATGTCAAAAGGTATTCAGTATTTTAATATATAACATTAATTACATAACACCCTGTATTAAGTTAATATAATTTATATTATTAACCTTCCCACAGTTAATAAAAATAAAAAAAAAATACAAAAATAAATACTTATGGGTCAACTAAATTAATATAGTTAAATGAACTATTCCTTTTTTTCTGTGTAGGTGCACTTCTCAAATATTTTTAGATAAACACCGTTTTGGTGTTTGCTGTATATAACATTTTCAACCATAATTCATGGGGTTATATTAACACCACTTGGTGTTGGATTTTGACACCATTTTAAGATTACTCTTTACACCACAGATATTTTAAACAGTGTGGTCTTCCTAGCATGCTATATACTTTTTATATTTGACGAAAGCTACTCCTGATTAAAAAAAAAATAACAAAAGAGATACCTAATTATTTTTTTATTTCCAGGCGACTTTCGAGACCTCAAGCTGCCACCGTCGGCCTTCCAGCAAGTGGCAGATCTGCTGCGTCGTAGCCCGGAGTTCACCATCGCGGCCTGGCTGAGACAGGAAACCGGAAACTCCGGGACGATCGTGAGCATCGCGCACGGCATGAACCGATACCTGGAGCTCGCGTCCAGCGGCCGAAAAAACCAAATCCGGTTGCATTACACGTCGCGAGTGGACTCTAAAGTTTACGTGGAGACTTTTCCGTTCAAATTGGCCGACAACGTTTGGCATCACGTGGCTGTGAGCGTTAGCGGGAGTCAGGTGGAGTTGATCGTCGATTGTCATCCGATGTACAAGAGGTTGATGAGACCCGGCGCGCCCGAAAGGAATTTCAGTGATCCCCAGCAGCTGTGGCTCGGCCAAAGGAACAAACATTACTACTACAAGGTACGTTTACCAAAAGCATGTTCGTAACTGAATCGTCTGATCATCGGTCCTGCTTGCTTCAGGGTGCCATGCAGGACGTAAAGGTCATCGGAGGACCCCACGGATACCTGCTGACTTGTCCGGAGCTGGATTCGACGTGCCCGACCTGCGGCCAGTTCAGCCTGTTGCAGAGCACCGTGCAGGAGCTGACGCGACATCTTCAGGAGCTTTCCGAAAGGGTATATGGACTACCATGTAACGTCATTAAGCGTTCTGTACCCTGTTTTGATTATATAAAATTCTGTGTTTTGCAGTTAATAGCTGCAGAGGGACGCATTAGCACGTTGGAGGACTGCGACTGCCAGAAGTCCTGCCACGACGAGCAGGACGGGACGATACACGCGGACGGGGCCACGTGGCAACGCAACTGCGATCTTTGCTCATGCACGGTAATTTTTTATTAATTTTAACATGATTAATATAGGGTAAAGTGGGGGAATGACGACCAGCGGGTAATAACGATCATCAAAAGTTTCATAGTAAGGTAAATTCTACATTGGCTTCAGTCAATTCGTGTTTATTTAAAGCAGGGTAAATTCTTGTAATATTTTCAAGTATATAATTAGTTGTTTTGTTATTGTTATTGAATACCTGTAAATTTTAGTTTGTTATGAATTTAATAAATTTTTTTATAGCAACATAAGTCAAATGTCTTATATCATCACAAGTCAAATATACCTGGTTGCGATTACCCACCACTTGGTCGTAATTACCCCGTTATGTGGGAAATGACGACCAAAAGCACTTTGTTAAGAATTTTTTTTTGAAAAACTATTCGAGTTGTATTTCTGAATTGATGCATGAATAATCTTTAGACTTTAGTCTTTCTATTCCGATTTTCAAAAAGTAAAAATATTGGTACAAAATTATTTTATGGTTAATTTTTCTTAGGTGGTCGCCATTCCCCCTCTCTACCCTACACGTTCGTGATTTAAAAAATTTTATATCCAAAAAATATTTTTTATCTTTATCTTTTGCTGGTCAGTGTATTGTCAGGGCTGGATGCTCCCGTGTACGAATGTTCGTGCCGCGCATGACGTCACTTGATGAGTAGTTGCCGTGCGAATACACGAATAATAGTAATATTATCAAAGAAAATAGAGAAATATCTGGACATAGTGCGTTTTTATTAAACTTAATATTGAAGAAAGTGTTATAATATGGATAATAGATGCTTTCAGTCCTTGATAACATTTAGGGCTGTAGTTTAAGCGTTGGTGTTTTAAATTAAACTTATAGTCACTGTCCAGAAAATGGTTATAGGAAACAGAAGCGGTCTTAACATTAATATTGTCTATTCTTTTTGTGGCATTTACTTAACCACTGTTTGCACAAATCAAAGTTTTTCGGGAATCGATTTAATTTAATGTTTTTATTTTATTTTTCTTGGACTGGTTGTCCAAATTGCATCCAAATATGCCACACCGCATTTTAATAAATGCAAATGGCACGACACAAACTAAAACACAAACAAAACAAGTTAACGCAAAACAAAAACAATAATAAACAAACAGAACAGGTTAACACAACGCAATAACAATAATTTGAACACTGAAAAGTAATTCGAACCTTACCGAACGCAAAAACAACAAGTTAAACAAAAAATTCAGCAAATTAACATCCAACAGCATCCCAAAAACAAGAATTTTAGCAGCAGATAATTAAAAAGCACGTTAAAGATTTAAAAACACTCATCAAGTGACGTATTTAAGCCCCGCCCAACATGCGCACCATCCTATCTTAAGGTGTATGTATCTTGATGTATTGTACACCTCCTGAAGAAAAGGTGGATCTACATTTTGTTAACCGCGTCTTTTTGGGGCAAATCCACAAATATAAAAAATTAAATTTCCATTAAACATGTAGATACCTGCTAATCGTAAAAACATGGGGGTATCGATATTTTTATAAATAATAATACATTTTTTTGTTACAGCACGGTAAAATTCAATGTCATCCAGTGGAGTGCCCGGAAGTACACTGCAAACACCCCGTCAAACTAAAAGAAGACTGCTGTTACAGTTGCCTGAGTGAGTACCAACCTCAAAGAACAAAACACCCAAACTACACAAGAACTAATTCGAATGTCTTCCATGTTTAGAGCACTGTTTCTTGAACGACCAGTTCTTCGACCACGGAGAGGTTGTCACCGTCAAAAAGTGCGTTGAATGCGAGTGCAAGGACGGAAGCATGGACTGCAACCGGATCAACCCGGAAACGGCCTGCCCGAAGCTCACCTGCCCCCCGGAACTGCAGTTCAGCGTGCCAGATAACTGCTGCAAATTTTGCCCAGGTAACTTTCAATCATCTCATCATTCAATTAAACAATTAATAACCTTTCATTTTGCTTTTGCGACTAACGGCATAACTAACTAACCTTGCGCCACCCCTTCTTCTCTCCTAACAGGTGTTGACTATTGCGCAAACGGCCATTTTTGTCACGATAACGCGACATGTCGGAACCTGCAAACTACTTACTCTTGCCAATGCGATGAAGGCTTTCATGGGGACGGAAATATGTGCTCTGGTACGAACCCCTCTTGCTTTAATAACACATGCATCAAAATTTAATTACCTCTAAATCATAAATTTGGTCTTGAAGCCAGCTCAGGCATTTCATTTCATGTGAGGCAACTTCAAGACCGGACGTTTGCAGACTCAAAAATCTAAACTTTAACACAATTCTCTAATGTAGATATCGACGAGTGTCAGCAAGAGGGTGGCCTAGAAGGCCACCACTGTCATCAAAATACCGTGTGTGTGAACACGCCGGGGTCGTACAAATGCGAGTGCCTCGAAGGGTACAGAAGTCTGGATAAGTTTAACTGCGTCGAGGAGGACGAGTGCTCAACAAGAAAACACAAATGCGACGAAAATGCGGATTGCATTAACACGCAGGGCAGCTACCACTGCGTCTGCAAGGACGGGTACAAAGGAGATGGGTACCTATGCGAAGGTATGGACATTTTGAACAGACCAATTTAGAACCTTGATTTACGTTCTTTTTTTAGCTGTGTGTAATCAGACGTGCCTGAATGGCGGCATATGCAGTAGCCCGGGCAAATGCCGATGCCCCAATGGATACATGGGCTCGAGTTGCGAAAAAGATGTAAATGAATGCGAAATGAATCTCCATAGATGTACTGAAACCTCGGAGTGTGTAAATATGATTGGGTGGTACTATTGCAAGTGCAAAAAGGGCTACCAAAGCCGGATTTCGAACAATAATCTAGGAACTTTATGTGAAGGTAAGTCACAAGGACAACTTTGGCGATATATTAGAAATATTCCCCAACACCAAAATAAAACAAAAAACATTACACAAACTTTAAGCACTTTGTGTTATGTTTTGGTGTTGGGGAATATTTCCAATATTTGTTTGTCGGAGTTTACGATTATTAATATTGATTTTTGCTGTAGATGTTGACGAGTGCAAAGAAAAGCAGCACACCTGCCACCAGAGTGCGAAATGCGTGAACACGAACGGACGCTACAAGTGCGAGTGCGACGCAACGATTAAATTAAACACTAGTGCGGTAACCGTATCGCCCGTGGGCGGCAACGAATGCCGGATGAGTTGCGCTTACGGCGGCGGCGAGGTCCCGGACGGCTCGTCGGTGCCGCCGACGGCAGCGCTGGACGCCGCCACTTCAAAGTGCGAGCGCTGCACCTGCACCAAGGGCGTGATGGAGTGCGAGCGCCGCCGCTGCGACTGCGCCCAGCCGGGGGCGGCCGACGACGAGTGCTGCCCCCAGTGCAGCGCGCGCTTCAGCTGCCGGCACCAGGAGCTCACGGAGGTCGTGCTGAGGCACGGCGAGCAGTGGAGCTATCAGTGCCAGACTTGCGAGTGCGAGTACGGCGAGGTAAGCAGTGATGCCAACTTGGCGACTTTGTCGCTAGACCTAGCGATTTGAGGTGGCCATTTGAGACATTTTTTTATGATTTGTGACGTGTCTCAAACCTAGCATTTTTCACATTGTGTTGGTGACATTTTTGGAGACATTTTAACATTGATAATGAAATTTGTTTTTAAACAAAACAACAAAATAATTTGTAATTTAAAAATTTTAAATCTAAATTTGTTACGTTGGCATGGCCAACTTGGCAACGACGGCAACGTACGGATCAGGGTGGAAGAAGAAGGTGATATAGCTCCTATCTCTACAGTACAAAAGCAAGCGTCCAGATAAGTCAGTATTTCGTTCGTTGTTCGTTAGATGGCGAGTCAAATAAGAACCTAAGGTTTTACCAACGAAATCCATATACTCTATAACAAATTAACTTTTAACAACAAATTATAAGATAACGAAACCCCAAGGAGAGTCTTCTACACTCCTTAACGAAAATCACATCTTTTCTTACAGCAATACTGTAGTATTGCCAACTGTTTTGCCAAAATGCACAGTCGCCACAAACGCACAAAAGTGACGTTGAAATGGTTTTATTTGAATTTTAATTAAGCTTAGTGGTCTATTCTTTAAAGTTAATCAATGCAATTTTACTAAAAATGGGAAAAGTTTGTTTTGCACCGGGATTATAAAAGGTTCCACTTCAATGCGCCATCTATACAGACTTTTAACAAATACTGACTTATCTGGCCGCCTTCAACGACGGAGTTGAATCACCTTCTACCACCCTGGTACGGATGATCCTTAGAAGGGATGATCCGTACGTCATCCTTAAAATGGCAAAAATTTGCCGGGCAATAATAACTATTATCAAATCCCATTATGGAAAGTCCAGAACCAAAGATTAGTGTTTAAAATCAATTTTTAGTCAGAAAAATTATAACTATTAGTTATTTTTGTGTAATGATAAGATAATGCCATTTTCTAGCGTCCTTTACTACAACCACATTAAAATTATTTATGGATGAAAAATCACATCTGTTTAAAATTTTGCAACTATCTTAAACTTGAAATTTTTTTAAATTTGTGACATCTGGCGAAGTGCCAAATAATTTAGCGATTTCTGGCGACTTTTGAAGAGCTTGGTTGAGACTTTTCGCAATAGTCTGTTGTCAACACTGGAGGTAAGCGGACGTCGCACTATGGACAAAAAGCAGCGTTTTGCGGACAAAATTCAATAAATTTTTTATTACAAATAAATATTATTTTTTTCTTTTTTTAATGTGTTAAATAGGATTTATTACGTATAATTAACTATATTTTAATCGAAAATTTTTAAGATTTTAATTTTTAAATGCGTTTTTAGATTATCATTAAGCGTTGTTATGCAGAAATAATTCACAAACTTTTTTATTCACAATAAATACCAATTGTTTTACTGTATTATATAAGGATTATTACGTACCTATAATTAACTATATTTCAATTAAAAAACATAAAGGTTTTTAATTTTAAAATACGTTTTAGACGTTCATAGAGCGTCAATTACGGAAATAACCCAATAATATTTATTATTTTTTGTAAATAAATACCTACTTTTTTACAATCTTAATTAAGCACACTTGAAGAATTAATAAACATAATTTGAATTTTAACATTTATTCCATTAATAATTCCTTAACTTCTTCATCAAGCTCATATTTTACAAATTTTGTATTTCTCCTAAGTAACGTTATGGGGGGGTCAGACGATATTAAAAGACGATAAAATTTATCCTCATTTGTTGATTTTCGATTTGTTTTTCTCGAAAACGCATATCGATTTTTTTAATCCTTATTTCCATATTTATGTGTAAAATAATCGTATTATTACAAAAATTAAGTGTATAATTACCTAATAAATAAATGTAATTTTACCATTATTTTTATCAGTGGTGCACAAGATCTTGAGGTCTCATTTTTTAGGTGGATTGTTGGGACATGCGTTGTCCGCCCTTGCTGTGCGACAACCCAGTGACTTCAAGCGGCGATTGCTGTCCGCATTGCGGGGACCCGTGTCCGATGGGGAACGTGTCCGGCACCGGACAGCAGTGCGTCTACATGGGCAGAATGTACGAGTCGGGGGCGCAGTTTGCCGATCCCAACGATACGTGCGTAACGTGCAACTGCAAGGTAGGTGAATTTTACAAGAGCATTGTTTGACGAATAAATTATAATGAATAGAAGTACATTTAATTGGTCTTTTATCACGTTGCCAACGAAAAGGTACAGTTGAATACTAAAAAAAGCTTGTCTGCATTGTGTTTTCATTTTTTAACATTTTTGTTTTTAAATGTTTGCGCTCAAAAATCATCTCATACTATAAGAAAACGTGCTTCTAGTTTAACGTGTAACCTAATTTAATTAATAGATATAGCGCTAGGCAAAAAATAACAACATTCTTTTTTAACCTTGATAAAAAAGCATGTGCCGCGCTGTTGATGTATGTATATACAGGGTGCTTAAAATATTTTGTGTTAAATTTGACATATTTGTTCAAATCGTAATAATAAAATGGGGTAGTTAATTTTTTTCTGACCTATACTTTTTATGGTTTTATTCAAGGCGTTTTGTAATTTTAAACATTTCTGTGAAATCGGAATTTCAATTGAGTTTACCGTTTTTGAGATATTTACAAAAAAAAATCTCCTAATTACGTCACTAGGCTATTGACAACGTTGCCAGCTTTTTCTATGGTTGTCAGTGTGTTTAGTTTAAGATTCTTACGATAGATGGCGCCACGTTATATTATTTTAGTTTTAAAACCACTTGATCTATAATTTTATTTGAGAAGAAGAAGAAGAAGAATTGATTTTTTGACGTTTCTTTTTTTCGGGTTATGTTTTTTTTAAATTTAGATTATTGAAAATCAATGTTATTGTTATGTTATTTGTAATTGATATTAGATAAGTGATTTATTAATAACGGACTCCAAAGCAGAGGAATCTTGTGGAATGGTTGGTTACATTGAACATTGGAGCTTTTAAACAATTAAAGTAAGTACCTATAATTATAATCATATTTTGTCGTAAATGCATTTCATTAGTATAATGCCTAGTTCTTTATATTCTTTTAGATATATCTAGGACTCTAAAATATCAAACAGTAATGATACCTCGTAATAAGGAAGATAGGTACTTAATGAATTTGGTGACCATCTTTCACTCAACTGACAGTGACAGTATTTGTACATAACCTCTTCGGGTATTTTCTGACATAACCGAATGAAATCATTAACAAGACAACTTGACAACAGGGTAATTTTCAACCAATAGAAATCTTAGAATGTTGGTCACATGGCGAGGTTTGTGACGTCATAAAAATTTATATTTTTTGTAAATATCTCGAAAACGGTAAACTCAATTGAAATTCTGATTTCATATAAATGTTTAATATTACAAAACGCCTTGAATAAAACCATAAAAAGTATAGGTCAGAAAAAATTTAACTACCCTATTGGCTTATAATAACCACCCTTAATACATAAACAATGTATAGAGAGAGATAGCCTAGTGGGCTTGCTTCATTGCTAGGCGACCGACTAACAATTAACACCCATGTTACCTTCCAGGTTCCGTTCTGCGCAGAACTGGTGAGCAATACCGCGTGTTGTGTGCATCGGTAATCACTTCACTAAATACACAAAATACAAAAAAAAATACAAAAAGAAACAATACACACCTCTAGTAGTGCCTGCGTGACACCCCTACTTCTCCCTTATATTATTACACTCTATTTTATTAGAGGGCCACGTGGCCCATAGCTACCTATTGCCTGAGTATTTTTTAGTTTATATATCTACAAATAAAACATACAGCACTCTATAGATGTGTATCGCTACTTGTGCATGCTTTTTATTTTTATTAGTTGGTTTATTTTTTGGTATCTTTAATTCTATTATTTCTTCTTAGTTTTTCTTTAATTAATGATGAAAGTTGATGTTTTGGTGAATGCAGAATGGCGCATGTGCACTTTTGATGAATTTTAACTTTGGATCATTCACTGGGTAGTTCAAGCAGTTTATCAAAAGGAAGTTACCGTTTTATATACTTTTCATTCGTACAGTTTTACTTTGAAGAATTTATGACATTTTTTTTAACTATTTTAATACATTTAATCTTTTTTTGCCATATAACAGTTTGTTAAATGGATTATACGATTTGTCGTATGTGGTATAGACTGGGCCAAAAAAATCGACTATTTTTTTTTGGAAAGTATATCGAAAATATTGTTTGGGGTGACAAAAAAAAATTATGGTGAAATCATCGCAATTTTTTTTCCTGAGCGAGTTTTTGTCTCAGAACCAAATCATTGAGTTTAACGGTTTAATTGGAATTTCCCGTCAGATGAACCCTTTTCTTACAATAATGCCTTAAAAATTGGTATAGTTTTACAATTTGATCTTTTAACTTTGTAAAAATCAGTACCCTGAAAAAAAACGATAATTATTCTTATTGGAAATCAAATGCTCTACAAAAAAAGTCTTTTATTATTTTTGGCTAAATTCAATCAAAAGTTATTCAAGGTTAAATTTGAAGTCAAAACGAAATTTTAACCTTGAATAACTTTTGATTGAGTGAATTTAGCCAAAAATGTTAAGAGGCTTTTTTTGTAAAGCATTTGATTTCCCATAAGAATATTTATCGGTTTTTTATGGGTACTGATTTTTACATGAATTACAAAATTACAATTTAAAACAACAAAATGTAAAACTATACCAATTTTTAAGGCATGATTTTAAGGAAACGGTTCATCTGATGGAAAATTCACTTTAACCTTTTTTGTAGAGCATTTAATTTTCTTAAAAAAATATTTTTAAGTCAATTTTGTTAAACTCAATGGTTTGGGAGTTTTGAGCCTAAAACTTGCTGAGGAAAAAAAAAATTAAAATTGCGATTATAGACCTCCTAATATTAATATTATGGACTCAAACTTTCACAGACATTTTTTTTTGTTACCCCAAACCATATTTTCGATATACTTTTCAAAAATAAAAATAGTTGATTTTTTTGGCCCAGTCTAATGTGGTATTTCTTTATAATTATATAATTATCAATTAGTTCGTCTCCGGTCAGAGATGGCGTAAAACGCGTTATATGTAAGTTAGTAAATAACAAAATATATCAAAAGACGGTAGATGGCACCACTTACTTTCGTCTCACCGCAGTGAATGATTTCAAGACCTATACAGGGTGTTATGTAATTAATGTTATATATTAAAATACTGAATACCTTTTGACATAAGGAATAAAGGAAAAATATTAAAAAAAACATTTTTCCAAAGATAAAGAAAAAATATACATTAGAAGTTTTTTATATTTTTTGTGATACGCCACTGGTTACACACTTGTTTATCTCTGCACACCTGTATTTTGTGAGTACATAGATACCAACCAACAAAGTAGCTATGCGTTGCCAGATGTAAAAAATTGTTACCAAAAATTTTTCTTGCAAAAAATAAATAAAAACTCAATAAATACAAAAGTTTTATGCCTTTAAAGCTCTAATACCCTTCTGTATTTATTTACTGATCCAGCTATTAGCTTAAGCAATGATTAGAAAATTTAGTACCTTTGAAATTTGAAATCCATAACCACAAAATTAATTTTTTCATCAGTTTTTTTTCTCTGTTTACTCAGATGAAATTGGGACCAGTTCACAGGTTAAACTTTAAACATTTAATTTGTGTAAATAAATCCAAAAGCACTTCCCTTAGTTAAGATATTTACAATTTGAAAACATAACCTAAAATTTAAAAGAAATGCACTAGATTCTGTCATAAAAGTTGGCAGATTTTGTTTGAATTTACCTTCAGTACAAAAATGAAATAACCAACAATTAATAAAAACGCCAAATTGACAATTTGCATTGTTAATTTTGTCATTTTTGTAATTAAGCTAAATTTAAACAATGTTTGTCAACTTTTTTGAGAGATTTTTCAAACACTGTTGTTACCAACCATAACATAATAAATCCACCAGATTAACTTAAAGTTCGTAGTCGATCAGTGGCGTACTTTTTGGTAGGATAAAGGTTATTATAAATTATTTTTAGACTTTGGAATTTAGAAAAAAAAGTTTCAGGTGCTTCTTTATGGACCCTAAGGAACAACCCATTTTAATATATAAAATTAATTACATAACACCCTGTATATAAGGGCAAGGAATCATAACAGAATCATAACACGAACGAAATAATTGATATTTTAATACAGCTTGAGAATAATTAAAGACAATTATAGACAATTTAATAAATTCTAAGTAATATAACTTTTGATAGACTTGTTTGTGACAAAACCCAAAGTCGCACTTGACGTTCATATCGAGCACAGTTTGGTTCAATCAGTGCACCGTAAGTTTACCGTAGCTAAACCTGGTGGAGCACCTCTACAGCTCTTTAAACGTGACAATGTCTTCCGCAGGACGGAGCACTATGCTGCAGTTATTCTAACCATTGCCGCGACGATCAACACCCCGTGGGATTTGATGGACTGGTGGCCGGCAACTCGACGTCCGCCGCCGCGAGACGAGCCCCGCCGCCGGGGGGCGCACCCGTGGCGCCTGCTGCGCCTGCTCGAGTGGCTGCTGGCGGCGGCGACCTCGAGCCGCCTGCGCAGACGCAGCAAGGGGGCTGAGGCGGCGTTCGCGCCCCCAGACGGCGGCATATACATTCCGGGACGCGGTGCCTTCTCCACGAGATGCGACGATGTCACCAGCGAGCAATCTCTCTAACACTGTTGCACCCTTTTTCTGAGCGATTCACTATTGGGCCGTTTAAAAACGATGTCGCTTTTTAACGACCCAATATACCTACATATAAATATATAACTTTCGAAATTCCGCTTGGTAAAAAGTTTTATTGAAATGATTCATATTGAATCACACATGGTTTTTGAAAAATAAAATGCTTTGCGATTTTATCGATGGAGATGTAAAAAAATTATGCTTTTTAGCTTAAACATATTAAATTAGATAGAATGTAAATATTATGTAGCAATTTGTCTAAAGTTAAATAAAATATTCTAAAGATCACCGTATGACAATAAAAAGGGAACTATTCAATATAAGAATCAAATATATAAAACGAAATGCCCAATTTTTTTAATAACATTTCTCAATTTTTTTAATTAATTTTCAACGGCATTTCGTATGTTTGCATGTACTTACGATTTAACAAAATTAAAAAATGATCGCTATTATACAATACAATGTAATTTTAATGTTATAACATTCATTCTAGAGTGTATTCAGAAGTTAACGTTTTCTGAGATTGTCAAATTTAAAAAATGTTGAGGTTTTAACAATTTTTAAACGATTTAAAAAATTTTTGTGTAATTTGAAAATTCAATTATTTTTCATGCCTGAAAAACACTTATACGTGACGTGGTACAAAATACCTATACAGGGGATTTAAAAATACGTTAAACAAAAAATGTAGGTTTTGTTTTACCCTGTATATATTATACCGAACAAATTTATAAAAATTGTATTTACAGAAAAATATGAATCTTTCAAATAAAAATAAAAAATTCTAAAAATTGTCAAAGTTATGCATATGACTTAAAATGATGTTTTTGTAGTACTAAATCAAATTTTCCAATAGAAATTTGAGAATAATTTTAACTCAATTAAATGTATATATATAGTCTGTCGCCTAAAAAAGTTAATATCAACGAATTTTTTAAGAGAAATATTTGTAAATGTAGGTATCTATATATACTAATCAGTTTGAAAATTATTTTGCATGGATTGCGATATATTATTGATTTGACAAAAAATCTAGTAAATATGTAGTATATAGAGACAGTGGCCTTTCATGTTAGAACATTTTATACTAATATTTGCCTTTGTCATACATATATGTTTCGCGTTGAATTTTTAAACGGTTCCCCTTAAGTCTTCTTAAGGGGCCTTTTCTACAACTTGTCTCTTTGAATTGTTATACAGGGTGTCCTAAAAATGACGCACCAACTATTAGTTTGTGTTCAGAAAGTATCTTGTATATGTTGTATTTAAAACACCCGTACCTATTGTAAAGTTGTTGCGTTTTTTTTCTGATACTCTGTAAATATATACTATAAGATGTATAGTAAAAATATCTGTGTAGTTATATAAAATGTAGCCTAAAAGGTCCTGCAAAATATGAAAAATAAAACCAAATACACAAGGGGGCAAAATATTTAATTAAAAAAAATTAAAATTTGTTTGTCCCTCGTGTAATATAGGCAGAAATTTTGAGACTGACGTCAAAAATTTTGATAAATTGAAATATTTTGCATGGACACCATTGCTAGTCAGCTTGCGCCTTAAAAAGCAAGTTTCAAAAAATTTCGACAAAATTAAAATTTAATTAAAAAGGCATATCTAGCTATTTTAAATTATTGCAATATTAAAATTGTGATACTATTAAATGAGACTAAATAAGATAAATAAAAAAATTTATTGTATTAGTTCCTTTAAATATTAGTGCTAACAGCACTCATGAATTGAAAAATAAAATATTATTATATGTAGCACAAATTATACAAAATTAATCAAATTATTTAACATTTTAATTTATCAAAAAAAAAACATCAAAAAACCCTAATTTGACTAATTTTGTACCCCAAAGATTTTATAAAGTGTAGGTAGTGCCATCTAGCAAAAACAAACCGCATTAAAACTCGAACGACGTTTTCGCCACTTAGTTTTGTTTTTAAACGACAGATGGCGCCATATGTGTTAAAACAACGAATTTTCAATTAAAAAGCCTACTACCTATATAACTTTTAATTAGATTTCTATAGTTACGTGTACAAGATTGTATTTAAATTATTTAATTTTCGTTTGTGTATATATTTGTATACTCTGTGTACAAAAAATTTGACGATTATTTCGGTGGTGCATTATTTTTTTTACACCTTGTACATAAACGCTAATAAAATAAATTATGTTAGGAAGAAAAAATTGATGAATAATAAAAATAGACGCTAATATTATGAATTAAATAAATTTTGCCAATAGAGCACATAAATCTATTGTCACACATCAGTATTTTTTCTTGTTTTATAGTTATTATTATTTTTATTATTTACTTAGTTTTGGCTTAACACTATGACATTCTATTATTATATTATTACTATTATTATTAATGTTCTATTACTTATTCGATACTTACAACATATTGTTGTTATTATTTTCGTTAAACCTAGATTTTCTTAATAATTATTATAGGTATACCTATAGGAGTAATTTTATTTATGTACATTTTTGAGATTTATATTTATTTACATTTATTATTATTATTGTACAAATACCTATCGTCATAACGTCTTTTGTTGTAAAAATGTGTGCCAATCATTATTACAAATAAATATTAATAAACAATAATCAATTGGTGGGTATTATTTAATGACCCATTATCAAATTACTTAAAAATATTTATTTTTAGATTATTTTTTAATACCTATTTCAATTTAAATATTTCATAAAGAAATATATTTTAACGAGTGTTTCAAGTGAAATTTTATAAAAAAATATGTATTTTTAGGTTATTTTTCAGTATTTTAAGTAAAAATTTTAATTTAAAACCCTCAACCAAATTTCTTTAATAAAAAGTCTGTAAAAACGTGTTATTTTCAAAAGAACGTAAAACAAACCTACCTTATCACTTTAAAGTACCAAAACACATTTAATTTGCACTAAAAACACACAATTAACTAAAATCTGCAACACAAATGTCACTTTATTACAAACGTCAAATTCAAAACAAAAACTAATCGCAGCGCCACCTACAGTGAAAATTGACAGCTGTTCAAAAAATTAAGATTTTTTTCTTTATCTCTGGTTTATTGTGCAAAAAAGTTGTGATTTTACAGTTAAAGTGGTGTTTTTTAGATGTGGTTTTTGTGGTACCAAGTGTAAATTTAACTATATTTGCCATATAAATGTAATTTCAAGAAAAATGTGATATAATTCAATTGCTTGTACCCCTCTATAGGGACTTATTTATTTTTTATTTTATTATTTTAATGTGCTTCCAACAGGCACCAGGCCCAATTATAGGAGTACACTGACACATACAAATAAACATCCATACCCCTGGTGGGAATCCCACCTTGGGATTAGAACCCACGACCTCTCGGCTTGTAGTGCAAACTACTACACCACCGAGGGCGAATGACAGTTAAAAACAATTGTCATTTGACAGCTACAAATTATTGTTTATGATTCTAATCGTTTTGTGTGCGTTGTGTTATGAAAATCTAGATATTTACAAGAATTTTGCGTAGATTTCAGTAAGTATTTGCATGTTTTTATAATATTGTAGGATTATGAAAATAAGACCTAGTAATTCGGCATTTTTCAGTTTTTCAAGTAAAATTTCAAAAAATATTATGTATAAAATATATATTAAGATTATTAAAATATATTTTAAGGTTATTCTGCAGTATTTCAAGTAAAAGTTGTAATTTAAAACCCTCACCCAAATTTCTTACAAAATACAAAGTCTGCATAAAAACCGTGTTATCTTCAAAGAAACGTAAAATAAACCTACCTAGTCACTCTGGTCCCAAAACCTTAGAAGAAAAAACACATTTAATTTGCCTTAAAAACACACAATTAACTAAAATTTGCAACACAAATGTCGATTTATCACAAACGTCAAATTCAAAACAAAAACTCGCAGCCCCACCTACAGTGAAAATTGACAGCTGTTTAAAAAATTTATTGTGCAAAAAGATTGTGATTTTACAGTTAAAGTGGTGTTTTTTAGATATGGTTTTTGTGATACCAAGTGTAAATTTAACTAAATTTGCCATATAAATGTAATTTTAAGAAAAATGTGAAATAATTAATTAATTAATTAAGCAATACAATTGTACCCCTCTAGGGGCCTATTGTCTAATGACAGTTAAAAACAATTGTTATTTGACAGATACAAATCATTGTTTATCCATTTAATCGTTTTGTGTGTGTTGTGTTATGGAAATCTGGATATTTACAAGAATTTTGCCTACCTAGATTTCGGTAAGTTTTTGCATGTTTTTATAGTAGTATAGTAGTACTACCTACTATTACCCACAATGTGTGGATTGTGCTATTACCTACCTATTGTAGCATTGTGCGATAGGGTTACCTACCTATTGTAGGATTGTGCTATTACCTACCTATTGTAGCATTGTGCGATAGGGTTATGAAAATAAGACGTAGTAATTCGGTTTTTAGTGTTTTTTATTGGCTTTTTATTAAATATAACATTAGGTAATATTAATTCTAAACAAAAATTGGACTTAATTAAATAAAAGTAGCAATAATTAGGTAATTTAATAATTAAAGAACGAATATGCGAGCGCAAAGCCGTTTAAATGTTTTATAGACCATTTAAAAATCTTATTCAGAATATGGCCGATGTAAAGTGTATGTACAAAAAATGTCATCAGGTTATTAAGGACCTGGTCGTTGATATTTCGACGTTTGAGTCTGTTTCATAATGGAATCATTGTTGTAATTCCCTTCCCCTCTTAATGGAATAAAAAAATGTGTTCTCTTCTCAAAAAAAAAAAATAAAAATACATTCGTCAATGCCTTTTTTGTAAGTCAAAAGCGTAACAAGCCAGGGATATTCTAGATAACAATCTTAATCTTGATTTTTTTGTATTTTTCTGTTTTTTATTACTTTAATTATATTTCGATTAAGATATCTTAGGGGGGGTGTTTAAGCCATAGTAAGAGTTCCGGCTCCCATACCGAAACCAACTCCTCGGGGTCCAAAGTTTCTTCCGTAGCATCCTCTGCAGTAAATTTCACCATTCGGAGCGTCATTGGCGTTCGTGGAGTCCAAAGAGCGGTTGCAATCGGCGCAGCTGAAGCATCTACAAACAAATCGATTGCGTTAGTTGTAGAAATACCTACATCCCGTGTAGAAATTTTTCTTTGAGAAAGTCTTACTTTCTCTGAAAAAGTCTGAATAATACTTATTAAGTCGGAAAAAGTCAGAATAAGACTTATTAAGTCGGAAAAAGTCTGAATAAGTCTTATTAAGTCAGACTAATAGCAAGATTTGGGAGTTTTCTGGAAGAGTTAATAAGACTTTTTAAGAGTTAATAAGACTTTTAGTAGAGAAATTGTTGGTAACTATGGCGATAAAAATAAATATCCGAAATAATTCATAGAGGTTGAATTTGGTTATCGTAAAATAAAACACATAGAAAGGTATTTATTAACATTTTTGCTGTTGTTAGAAGCCAAGTTTATTGCATAATTACCTATATAATAACATAGGTAAGATTTAATAATTATAACAATTATAATTTTATACATACGATGCGCTTGACATGCTTTCATTATTTCCACCATAGAAAAAGGAGTTAATATCATGTCTATAGACATGATATTTTCGATGGACTCAGACAAATATGGTTGATCTTCGTGTTTCATTCATCTTTGTCATAGAAAACTTTGTATCATGGTTGATTTTCGTGTTTACGTACAGTGTTGCCATAAAAGTTCCTGACCATAAATTACAAAATACTAAAATAATAATAAAAATGTAACAGGATAGAATAAAATAATTGTGCATATTTAGTAAATATACAATATTATTTACTGGAAATTTCTTTTGTTATTATTTTGGTAGAAATTTGCAAATCACCCGCAAATATTACGAAAATACCCGATTTTCAAGTAAAATACTTGTAAACGGCAACACTGTGTCCTACTGACAGGTCAGCTGTGCTCTAATTGGTCAGCTAGCTGAGCTGGTCTCTCGATATTACGTCTAGAAGATTTGTTTGTAACAATGTTTAGATAGGTAAATATTTGCGTGTATCAAAAGAAACTATTAAAATAAAACGTACAGTGGCTATGGTGGAAACAATGAAAGCATGTATGTCAAGCGCATCGTATGTATAAAATTATAATTGTTATAATTATTACATCTTACCTATGTTATTATATAGGTAATTATGCAATAAACTTGGCTTATAACAACAGCAAAAATGTTAATAAATACTTTTCTATGTGTTTTATTTTACGATAACTAAATACAACCTCTATGAATTATTTCGGATATTTATTTTTATCTCCGTAGGTACCTACCATTTCTCTACTAAAAGTCTTATTAAGTCTTAAAAAGTCTTATTAACTCTTCCAGAAGACTCCCAAATCTTGCTATTAGTCTGACTTAATAAGACTTATTCAGACTTTTTCCGACTTAATAAGTCTTATTCTGACTTTTTCCGACTTAATAAGTCTTATTCAGACTTTTTAAGAGAAAGTAAGACTTTCTCAGAGAAAAATTTCCACAAGGGATCTCAAGACGACTGACCTTTTGTGCCAGATGGCAGCCTTGCTGATCATTTGTTCGGCGGCGAAGACCGAGTATCCGCATCTGCGGCACCCTTTTCCGGCTTCGGCTCTGGGTCCGCTGTTCACGTTGGCGGTGTGCAGGACGGTGGCGGCACCGTCGCCGGTGCACACCAGGGTGGGAGAGTGTCCGAAACCGAAACCCTTGGGCCCGAAAAGTTTTCCGTAGCAAGCTCTGCAGTGGATCTCCTTGTCGGGACCGTCGCAAGCCAGAACTGAGTCCAGCGGACGATGGCACTCGGCGCAGTTGAAGCACTTTTTGTGCCACATCTACGGAGCAGGTGTCAGAATTTTTTCGTTTTATTTTTCGACGCAATTCACTTACGGTTCCTTTAGCGAGCTGTTGTTCGGCTGCAAACACCATACCGCCGCACCTGGGGCAACCTTGGCCGGGGGGAGCTTTGATGGAGGTGGTGTCAGGGTTGTAGAACGGCCTGGATTTGGAGATTTCATCCTCACTGCAAA
Organism: Brassicogethes aeneus; assembly: GCA_921294245.1. NCBI lineage: Eukaryota > Metazoa > Arthropoda > Insecta > Coleoptera > Nitidulidae > Brassicogethes > Brassicogethes aeneus. Next base: position 6,798,064 of record OV121138.1, read on the forward strand.
AAAGTCTTGATAAGTAAGTTACATACTATCCCAGCAAAGGTTCTATAATAGCCTTTATAAACGTGCCTTTAATGAACTGAAGGCCCTATAAAGGCTAACTCTAAAGTAACTGTACATAATATGTCGCGTTCACCTTTTATGGGCCTGTAACGGCAGAATAAAGACAGTTACAAGAACCATTTTGATATGGCGGATTAAAGGTACAAATGTGGCAAGCTAAAGTTTCTGATATGGGGTGTTAAAGATTCTACAGTGGTTATTTAAATAATTTTTAAAATCGTGTTTTTTGGCTATGCTTGCTTTTCTTATGGGAACTGTTGGCGACTAATTAATTTTACCTGGTGGATTCTTTGTTAGTTAAAGTTTTCGGATTTCGCATTAAAGTTTAGAATTATTGTTACATAAGGTCACGCAATTTTGTTAAATTTTACTTATCCGATTTATCCACACTTGGACTTCGGGTAAATTGACAGGCAGGTGTGAGGAAATTGGTCTTTAACCTCGACCCACTAATCGTCTCAATTACACCCTTTTCCACAGGTTCCACACGCAATTTGCGATCTGGTAGATCACGTGTAGAATAGTTATTGTTTTTTTTTTTAATTTGAACAACTTTAGCACTATGGAAGTACAAACGCGTTAAGCGAGACCTTACTCACACGACCGTTTGCCTTGAGGTGCGGAGCATCACCGTTTTCTTTGCCATTATTAATTTCTTTTATTGGCAATTGCCCCAATTTTGTCCTTTCTAATAAATTGTTTGCAATAAGAGCTCTAAAAATTGTAGAAAGCAAAATCACTTACGTAAGTCCATCAGTTTGCAAAAATCCACTTCCGCAAGCGAAGCCGTATCCATGCGGACCCCACTTCTTTCCGTAGCAAGTTTTGCAGTAGACGTCGCTGTCGGGTCCATCGCAGGCGTTGATGGAGTCCAAAGTTTGCTTGCAGTCGTGGCACTTGAAGCACTTCCGATGCCATGGCCTGCCCTTGGCGAGGACTTCTTCGGCGGCGAATACCACGCCACCGCATCTCGGGCAACCTTTACCTGGAGCCGCCATGATGGAGGCGGTGTCGATCAACGTTGTCCTGGGAGCTTGGTCGCTGAAAATACGAGACACTCTCCATGTAAAGGTGTTGTCCAGAATGTTTGAGTTTCATGTTAGGGTTAATATAGAAACACATTGTATCTATCTATAAAAATTTAAAAAAAATAAGCTACCTTTGCCACTCACTATCCAAGGCATCGGACATTAGCCCCAGGAAAAGACCTCCAGCATGTCCTACACCACGTGGCCCAAAGCGTTGAGCATAGCAAGCTATACAAAAAATAGGTTAGCGTCCAATCTGCCATAAAGCTAAATAGCATTAGTCACTTTCAGTAGATATTTATTTTATATATTTCTCTTTATAAATGTCTAGAGGAATTATACATTTTGCATATCCGAAAAATACATTTCCCCGCGTGTAAAAAGTCATAATACAGGTTGATTCACATTATTTTTGTCGAATGATGTAAAAATTGTATGGTAGTTTCGTTTGAAATAAGAAAGTTATATGGTATTTAAAGTGACACAAAAGTCAACGTAAATATCAGAGACCCTGTATAAAATTTTCAAATAACATCTGTCATTTGGCATTTTTTAAAATATTGTAGCGAGTACCGCTCTGGATATCGGAGTGATGAGTTATCGCCGGTGAGTCATCGCTGGTGAGTCAGCGCTCGAACAATCGAGAGTGTGGAGCTGACTGGAATGTTCCAGAAGAAGTAGGCGCTGAATATATAAGGAACGGAGCAGCATAAAGCAGTCAGTCAAGTTTTGGTACTCGCGTCGAAATAAATAAATATACGTGCAAATAAATAAACTAGTAGTGATATATAAATAATTTGTAGTTAAGTGTTTAGTTAATTTTATAGTTTCTTAGTGTTTTAAGTGTAATTAAGTTATAAAATAAATAGTTTAGTTCGTTAATAAACCAGTGCGTGTTTTAATTCACACTACGGACAGTTAAAAACGTTACAATATTTTTAATAACGCATGAAAATAGTATATTATGTATCAAGTTTTATAAACGCCATTTTATGCGAGCGAGTGTTTAATAAAAACGAGTGCCTAGAGATGTTTATAAAACGAGTTGCATACTTTACTTTATCTACGACGAACAGATATGAGAATTTAAAGCCAATTTTAATTTATAAATATTTGACATTTGACAAATTTAACCTCACTTTTTTGCAATTTATAATATCGCTAACTTCAGCCCGTGACTAAAATGCCCAAAAGCCACTGTTGTTAACTTCAGCCCGTGACTAAAACACCATAAAGTCACAGCTCTATAATGTAGGAGTAGATAAATAATTTTAAAAAATAGATTACATTGCCTTATAATTGCTAAACAAATTTCAAATCGATCTTTCTCCGTTCTCCATAAAATGAGTTAGGTGAATCACTCTGTATATACAATATATATAATATATAGGTTAAACCCTAAAGTGACTAAACTATAACACAAAAATACTGAAAACTCAAGATTGTTAAATTAAGCATTTAAAAAAATAAGCAAAAATCAGTGTACCAACCTAACAGCATAGCAATCGCTTTGAAGGGTACCACCACCTTGGCCGTATCCATAACCTTTTGGTCCAAATTTCTTACCATAACAAACTAACAAAAAATTACAAATAAATAAACATGACACAAAACAGAATAACATCTATTATCTAATGTCACATGTAACAAATATAATGCCATGTTTGTGTCAGCTTGATTTAGTACTTTGGCATTATATTCCTTACCGCGTGTAGTCTCATGGACAGTTTTTAAGTTAGTCAACACACCTTTACAGTAAATATCTTTATCTGGGCCTTCTGTTACGTTTACTGAGTCCAAACCCTTGGCACACATTCCACATTTGAAGCATGACTTGTGGAATCCCTTGAAAATTACGGTTAGAGTTAATAACACAACAAGGACATAAGTTTTTAAAACATGTAGTAGTAGGGCTTTAGAACACCCTGAACATTATTTAGTTGTGTTGCGGGGGTGGTTGTCATTCAAAAAAACGATAGACATGTACATGGGGTTTAAAAATAAAAAAAATAAAAATCATGCTGTCTTTTTCGTTAAAGACTATTTTTTGGGGCCCGCCAGGGCCGTACCTCTGCAATAAACTTCCCCATCTGGACCGTCGCAATGTGACGTCGAATCTAACCATCTTTCGCAGTTATTGCAACGAAAACAGTACTTGTGCCAGCCCTGGTTACAAGTGCAAAAATAAGTATCAAAAAATGTTAAAAAAATGGTAATTTTACTATGCTATGGCTGCGTAATATAACAAATATCTTTAAGAATGAAAAAATAAAACCGACTGTAATGTTTTAAAAGTGTTTAGATCCCGTCTCGTTTTTTTAGGAAATCTGGATTTCTATGTCAAGAACTATATTTATACGTTCTAAAAATACATGTACTTAAATAGAAACTTGCTTGGATACAGAATTATGTAATAGAAACAGTATGGTTCAAATTGTTCTAAAAATGCTGAAATTTCATAGTTTTTAAAATTCATATATTTGAAATGGTCAAACCAAAGTTCAATTTTTCCATTACGTATTTTTTTAGGGTATGTAATGTAATGTAATTTTGTATGTATGTAATAATAATATATTTACTGTTTATATTATATAATAGTACGAGGTGTGTTCAGATAATATCGGGAATTTTCGTTTTTTGAAACCAATATTTATTTATTCGTCTATATTAATGTTGTCGCCTTCAAAATAGTCCCCATTGGATATTATGCACAAGTGACAGCTCTTCTTCCAATACTCGAAACACTTCTAAAACTCGATCTTTGAGAATTTAACAATTTTAGAACAAATTTTGCTGCTACGCCTTTCATACCCAAAACATTCGAAAAAATTTCATGGGATAAGCCAATCGATATACCAACATCATCAGCGACTTCTCTGATGGTTTATAACAATTTCTTCCACTTTTTCCATTTTTTTATCGGTTGTTAATGCGCTTGTGCGTTCGGGGCGTTCGTCATCTTCAACGTCTTCACGGCCATCTTGGAAACTCTTATACCACTTGTAAACTCTTGTTTTACTTATAGCAGACTCACTATAGGCCTTTGTTAACATTTCACAGAATTTATTTCATTTTTTAAGCACAATTGGATACAAATTCTTTGATCCATTTCTTTTAACGAACGAAAAATCGCCGAGCTCATAAAACACGTCTAACCTTAGCGGCTGCCACAGACAAAGTAAACAATGAAAACAGCTAAAGTTTTTATCATACTTCGGGGGCATATATAACAACATAATAAAGAAAATTGTATGACAACCGGACCCTCCGAACCCGCAAAATTTAACAATTCCCGTTATTTTCTGAACACACCTCGTTAAAATATATATTATAATTATAATATAATATATTATAATACATAATATATAAATAATATATATATATTATATAATACATAATATAAATATCTTTATAATCAACTTCTACCATATTTTTTAGGTAAGTAAATATTTTTCGCTAAAAACAATAAAAATGATCATTTGTCAAATTATTAAGAATTTTGGATCATCATTCCATAAAATATATGCATATATTTAATCTCAATTTAATAATTTTGGGTTTTTAGTACATATAAATTGAAGAAAAAAAAGCATAATTTTAAACAGTCTGAAGTTTGAGCCTCGATATCTTTGAAACGTCTTGATGTCAATCAAACCTTTTTTGTAGAGCATTACATTTCCGTTAAGGTTTAATTTTGTCTTACTTATGAAGTAGCTCGTTATCACGTTACAAAATTACAAAGTTTGAAAAAAAAATTCCCGTTATTTAAATGGGAAATAGGAAATTACAAAACGCCACCTCTAAATATTATGTTAAGAGCTCATATTTTCACAGGGTCATTTTCTAAAAATAGTCGGTTTTTAGACAATCTAACCAACAGTGTTTATTTTGTTTCCATAGCAACTGGTTTTAGATGTTTAACATAAAAACAAATTATATAGTAAAGAAAACACAGCGTTGCCGAATTTTCATAAATAGTTTTTTTATATTGCTTTTGTTTTCATAGTCACATTCTAACCACGCCGCAAGTCTAATTCCCGATCACAATGTCTTTAGACTGTGACATTTTTTTTTCAACTTTTATAGCATAAAAATTTCAATTTTTTTTTTAACTTACTCTTCCTCTAGCAAGCATTTGTTCAGCGGCGTAGACGTAACCACCGCATCTGGGGCAACCCTGGCCATCGGGTGCCTTGGCAATAGCTTTTGGCAAAAGCGGGGCTCTGCTCACAACTATGTCGTCACTATATAATTAAAAAATATATCAAAAAATTAAATTTTTTAAATATACGGGTCTAAAAACTCCCTGTCAAACAAAAACATTCTATTTGGTCAAAAGTTCACACCTCAGTGCTAACTCTTGGCATTTTTTTTTATTAAAAACTCAATTTAAAATCTTTATAAAACATTTTAATATTTAATATCGTCGAATTAAAAATGTTGGTGCTACCTATTAGCATTTCTATGGCACGCCGTTTTAGCATTTATTATTACTCTATATTTCTCTTATTAGTGGCTGCTTTTTCACTTGTAACATGGTTAACCATGGAATACCATGGTATCCCAAAATTTATCAGCCAATTCTTATGTAAGATCGTCTCCTGAATCCGAAAATACCGTCAAAAATTATGAAAGTGGAGCAGTTTTTGAGATATAGTCAATTCTATATTAAATGGAAAATGGTTAACCATGGTACAATTGAAAAAGCATCCACTAATAACTATTAAATTAGTCATTTTTGACTAATTTATTTTTAGAGAGTAGATAATAGTTTAAAGATTAAAGTTTAGCACTTTAATGATGTTTTAGCAGAAATTTACAAAGTTAAAAGTTTAAACTCAAAACAATTGATAGTCAAAGTTTTTTTAAAATATAAAATACAACTGTAAAAACTTTAACCTTAAAAATATTGATTTTTAAAAATTTTAGTTACAATATTTTGGTCTACAAAATTTTTGGTTTAAATTTGTAAAGAGTCATTTAAATGATATTCGATAAATTTTTAAACTAACATTTAAATGTATGGCACGCCGTTTTAGCATTTATTAGATAAAAGTTTAAAGATTAAAGTTTAGCACTTAAATTATTATTTAACAGAAATTTATTAAGTTAAATTTTTTTAAACTCAAAATAATTGATAGTCAAAAAATATTTTAAATATAAAATGCAACAGTAAAAATTTATGTTTAAAAATATTGAGTTTTAAAAGTTTTGGTTGAAATATTTTATTTTACAAAATTATTGGTTTAAATCTTTAAAGAGTCATTTAAATGTTGATAATTTTTTAATACAAAAATTCTCACATTACATTAAATCACGGTGCCGTTCTGAGAGGTGATTTTTGGACTTTCTGTGAAACCTAATTTTTTTTATATTCTTGTTAATTAGGTCATAACTAAAATTTTAAGAGTAAAATAAAAAAAAATTGACGGTTTTAATTGTTTTAATTGGCTGTTTATTAAAAATATTATGCACTCTTTCAATTATACAATTAAAATTAGCGATTTAATTTAAATATTTAATATTTGCATAACTAAAAAAAAGGTTTTTAATTTTTTTTTATATATTTTACTGTTTTGTTGCAATAAACGTTCAAACTTTTAATCTAACCTTTGACGTATACATTTATGTTCCCTTAATTAATATATCCTTAAAGGTTGCCATGAAACTTAGATCTATTAAAAATTTATTTGACGTCATTTTCAATATACGTATTCTATAATTTTTGTTTAGTTTTTAAAGTGTTTTTTATAAACAAAAATGAAAAATTGTAGTAAAAGTTACGAAGAAATTTATGAAATTTAACTAAGGACCGGTTTATTCATCTTTAGTAAAGTTTATCGGGCCGATAACTTTCATGTCTTGGCAATATCTAGTATCCAAAGAAATTTCGTCAAATAAATCAAAAATGAATAAATCGGCCCTAAATAAAATGTTGCACCCTTAGAATTATTGTTTAATAAATATATACTACATTTAACCTTAAATTAAAACTTTAAACGTGTATTGCAACAAAACAGTAAAAGATATAAAAAATGTATAGACCTTTTTTTAGGAAATTAACTAATCTTTAATCTGATTTAAAAAGTTATGATAATATTTAAATAAAATCGCAAGTTTTAATTGGAGAATTGAAAGTGTGCATACATATTTTTAATAAACATCCAATTAAAACAAAATTAACCGTCAATTTTTTTTTATTTTCATCTTAAAATTTTAGTTATGACCTAATTAACAAGAATATAAAAAAATTAGGTTTCACAGAAAGTCCAAAAATCACCTCTCAGAACAGCACCGTGTAAATGTAAGTTTTAAATTTTAAAGTAGTAATTTTTGGATTAAAAATTTATCGACTTTGTAATTTAAAAATTATCGACTTACATTTAAATGTAAAGTTATAAATTATGTCTTAAAAATATATCACTTTAAAATTGTTAAAAATAAAAAAAAATTGGTTTAAATTTGTAAAGAGTCATTTAAATAATAGTCGATAAATTTTTAATGCCAAAATTACCAATAAAACTAACATTTAAATGTAATGTTCAAATTTTTGTATTGAAAATTTATCGACTATCATTTAAATGACTCTTTACTAATTCAAACCAATAATTTTGAAGAATAAAATATTAAAATTCCATTTTTAAAACTTTTACAGTTGCATTTTATATTTAAAATATTTGTTGATTATCAATAGTTTTGAGTTTAAAAAAATTTAATTTTTTAAACTATTTTGGTAGAAAATGTTATATATGTGTTTTTATTTCAAATGGCTTGATACTATTTTTAAATACTAAAAAATTTAACTTTACCAAATTAATCTCAATAATTTTATAAAATATTTATTTAAGTTAACAAAATGCCACCCAAATAAATTATACTTGGGAAATTAAATTTATTAAAAAATGATAGACATTTTTGCAAAAATTGATAGAAAATAATATTGTTTAACTGTTGGTTAGTAAATTTTGTCTTTCAATACATGATAGTTGAAAATATTATAAATTTATAAATGTAAACTTAAAATTTTTAGTTAGGAAAATTTTAAACCAATAAAATTTTAAATTAAAAAATTGTTTAATAAATGTTAAAACGGCGTGCCATATAAATGTAATGTGAGAATTTTTGTATTATCATTGTATCATTTGTATCACTTAACAAATTTAAAACAATTTGGTAGAATCAAATATTAAAACTACAATTCATAAAAACAAATATTTTAAACTTAAACTTTTAGACTTGCATTTTGTTTTTAAAATATTTTTAAATTGTTAAAAACACAATTTAAAATGTTAAAAGCATATTTAAGAATGTCAAGATTTATTTTGCGATTAAATTTTGTATGTCAAGACATAGTTTATGATATCAAAATTAGTTAAAAATGATATATCGTTTTTAACCCCATGGTGCTATCACTTGGAACTTTGGTTCTAAATTGTCAAAAACACAATTTAGAATGTTACCAAACAATGGTGCTATAATTTAGAGAAATTGGTGTTTTTGTTTTGCATTGAGTTTTTAAACATCCTGTATTAAGCTAAGCGTTAGAGGATATAAGCGTGTAAAATGTGTACAATTTATACCATTTATAACACCCTGTATAGTATTCTGAATGTGCTTTTATAGTGGTATACAGAGTGTTTTTATGGTAGTGTGTTAATGCTTTGAATGCTGTGTGAAAATAAAAATATTTGATGCTACACTGCAAAGCCGTTGAAAGTGCTATAAAATAAGAAATTATTATTAAATAAAAAAATAATGTAAAATAATGAGAAAAGGTAAAGTTTTACCCGGTATACTAAAGTCTAATCAGAATGAGGGCTTTACTCCCTTATCCCATTAATATTCAGGGATTAATGATTTAAAAAAAATGTTAATGCTTTAGCCATAGCCATGCGTAACAATGATATCTCACCTTTTTGTCACTAATTCTAGGGATTTTTGGTTTTTAGGGTATATGGGGAAAACAGGCAATTTTCAGACATTTACAAGTTTTTACAACAAACAAAGACAAAAGGGGGACAGTTTAAAAATGTATTGGGTGTATATATAAAATCGCGTTTGAAAAAGATTGTGAAAACTTATAAATGCGATGCCCGACTCAAAACACAGATAAGTAATTTTTATGCGACATTTATTGTTTTCAATTATTACAAAATTATAATAATCGAGATTAATCAATGCTTTTTGTTTTATTGTACCATGTAAAATGAATTATTTGTTATAAATAATAATGTAGTAACCTAGATATTAAAATCTAATTATTATATTAGATGAGGAGTGGTGGGGGTTGGTGTTAAGTCCTCCAAACACTGACGATTCCTTTAGGACGAGCTACGAGACAAAGGGAACAAATCATGCTTTTTGAACTTTTGAATCTTTTTTTTTATTTAAATATTGGCATCGGCTTAACAAGCAGTTAACACATCTGATCCTAAAGCATTTCGTTAAAAATGCCAAAAAAATTATAGTACAGTAACTGTATCTTAAAAAATATTAATGAAAGAATATTAAAATTTGGGTATGTTTTAAGGTCATACCAAATTTAAAAATTCCAGCATCAAATTTTTGAAAAGTTACAGACAAAAATGCAACTGCACATTGAAATTGAAGCATTTAAAGCATCAGAAGTGTTAGCTTGCGTTTTTGTGTACAAAAAAGGTAAACAAAAAAACATAGAAGTAAACATTACATAGGAAAATAAAGAAGGAAAGCCCTCATACTGAACAAGACGTTAGATAAAATACTACTAAATAATAATAATAATTTATTGGGATCTAGGCCTTTTTGAACCGATACCGAAATCTACTTTAAAGCACCCTAAATTAATGACCCCAATTTTTTCACTTTTTCAAAGTCTTTTACAAAAATGCATTTCTTAAGAGCCAAAAAATTGGGGATTTTTTTAAAACCTGACTTACCCTGAGAGGTGAGCACCGGTGTCCATGCTCAAGCAGCCGGCACCACCGCCGAATCCGTAACCTTTTGGTCCGTATTTGCGGGCGTGGCAGTTTTTGCAGAAAAGCTCAGCTTCGTGCTCGGTGACGTTGGTGGAGTCCAACATTTTGTTGCACATTCCTGCATTGCAAAAAAAGGCTTTTACATTTTTTGTGCGATGGAAAAACGTCGGCTTTTTGAGTTTTGGGAAAGTTATGTAAATTTTTTATATGGTACATATATCTCACCGCTGTTTGTGAAGCAGTGCTAAGTATATATACGATTTGAATTTCATTGAATTTAAAGGGTTTTTCAATATTTACAGTGAATTATTTGAAGGTAACTTACCACATTTGAAGCATGATTTGTGGAATTTGTATCCACCAGCTACGCGCTCTTCAGCGGCGTAGACTGATTTTTGGCATTTGGGGCATTTTGGGTTTTCTACTGGCTTGAAAGGCATCTTGGTTGTTTCGTCGACCTAAATTCACAAAATAAATTGAATTGAAAAAAAAATCTCAAATCATTATGAAAGCATAAGAAGAATTTGGAAAAATGTGAAGAGATTCTAAAGATTGAGCAAGCGTTGGCATAAGTCCAAGTGGGTAGGAGGAAGCCTGCATAAAAATAGAGTTGGACGTAATCCAAAAGGGAGCGCATCCAGGGTTACCAAAAATGGCATGCATTCAGGTGTGATATCACATTACAGCAGGGAAAAAAGCACTACTAACAACTACGCTCAAGAAGTAATTAAATGTTGCACTAACTAGAATGTTATAATAAAAAGTCCTTTGAAAATGCACTTGTAAGCAAATCACTAATGCGTATCACTATAAAATCACTGTGTTACCTGTTCGGAATCGTTGTTCTTGGTCACTACGACACTTCTCGAGTGATGTCTTGAGAGCCGCGACGGGCCTAGTCTATCCACCGATCCATTGCACACGGCCCTAAAGGTGTAGCGACTGAGAGAGTGGGGCGATTCGTAGATCTACGAATAGACTGCTGATTTATGGACTATTTTCGTTGGATGCACGCGTTTCGATGTACTTTTTCGATAAAATGACGACCTTTTTACAGAAATATGATACCGGCTTACCTGGCCTCCCAAAAAATATAACGACAGATTAAATGTGTTAGTCATTGATCATGATTAAATTTTTGAAGATTAGTCAAAAGTTTTTTTGGTGCGGTGAGTTTTTTTTTGGTTTTTAGTGATAGTGTGGTCCCGGTGCATTCGCCATTTTTCGAAGTGAATGTTTTTTATAATTTTTGCAGTTCTTAAACTTATTCAACAATTTTTTACTAAAATATTAAAAAACAAAGCCCAGGAACACTAATTTAAAAAAAAATTGATTTTGATAATATTTAACAATATTTAACATTATTTTATACTATGTTAAGAAAATTCCAATTCCTACTTGTGTTTTATTTATTATAGAAAAGGAACGTGAATGTTTTTATTTCACAGTTTATGTTTTTTAATTTTCTTGTAGTAATAAAATCAAGCAAACTACCTTCACAAAGAAGACAAATTTAATTTGTCAGTAAAATATAATTTTAGCAAAAACTTGTAAACTGTTGATTTAAAAAAGTAAATACTTTTTTTGTATGAAATTTAGTTTTCCACAAAATGTAAGTCGAATAATTAATATTTTAAGAGATTAAAGTCATCAAAATTTAAAATTCTACCTAAAAGATTAATGGTTTTATAATATAATATAATATTTCCTAATGTTTTTCACTCATTTTATTTGTTAGGTACCAAAACAATTATAATAATTTGTAAAATATTTAAAGATTAAAACAAAATATTTTTTGCATAAATAGAAATTTTGATAAACACTACATATTAATTTTATATTTTTTTGTGAAAAAGAGTACCTACATTTCTTACAAAAAATGTAAATATTTACTTTTTTCTCTCAAGTCAATTGTTTCCAAGTTAACAGCAAATAATCAATTTCATGGAAAATCAAACGAACAAAAAATGTTTTTTTTAATTTTTTTTAGTCTTTTTATGTACATTTTGTAATTTTTATGAAAATAACTATAAAAATATTAATTTTTTAAAAGAGTTTGAATTTTCAAATTATTATTTATTTAAATGCCAATATTAAAAGAATAGGGTACTATTATTTTTAAAATTTTTTATAAAAAATCTTTCTTTGAAAATAGGTAGGTGCGTTACAAAATTTAGCCTCTTGGTTTTTTTTGCCAAAAAAATATTTTTTAACTAAGAGAACTGGATTTTTTGACATATTTTCAAATAAGGATTTTGGAGATTTTATTTAGGTATATGAAACCATTCTGTAAATTAAAAAAAAATTGACTTTATCTTTACTAAACAATAGCCAAGTAAAATTACAAACCATGTGTAATACGTAATGTAATACGAATACACATTTAAAACCTAAAAGCAGAAAGGAGTTTTACTATATTTTTGTACTATTTTTTGTCTTATTCAAATACGTTTTGTGTTTTTATATTAACGTGTCTTATTTTAACTTTAATTATATGTTTAGTGCATTCCTAATGATTCACCACATAATAGTAAATATTACATTCGTTTATTTTTGGTACTTTCGCAATATGTATTTTTGTCGATGTTTTTCCTGTATTACAAAACTATTTAAATTTATATACTTATGTTAAAAAAATGTGTTATGTACTAAAATATTTGTGTAACTTAAAAATGTCGTTAATATTATTAAAAATACAATTAAAAATGTTTGTAATGCTGCTTTAAATTAAATTACACTTAATTAATTGAGTCATTTAACCGAACAACAAGTAAACTAATTACTAAATCTTAGTCTTAGTTAAATATAATTATTCTTTTAATTTATATCTCAAAACCAAAAATTGTTTTGCCAAGTTTAGATTAGTCATTTTGGATACTTTAGACCATCTGTTCGTGGCAACTCCAATACAAATATAAAGTCTTTGCCAATCTTTACCAAATTTAGTACCCAATTAAAAAAGGTTAGTAATGCTCCATATTTTTAGATTTAATTATCTATTTAGGTTGTTAGTTAATGACAGTTTCATAGCTTTATTTTTATAATAAACTCATTACTTTGTACCATAGTATAGCCTTGCGAAAATATGATGTTGTTTAATCAAACTGGCAAAAAAATATTTTTAGCTATTTCAATATTTTATATTTAAAACATTAATTTATCATTATCTATGTAACAGTTTCTAAATTTTCGAAATTCTAAAAACGTATCTTTTATTGGGCTATTAACTGGAATAAATTTATGTTTATTGTTTTTAAATAAAAAATGAAGCTATTAAATTTTTGACCGTTATAAATTAAATTTTACTTGTGAATTTTGTGAAAAAAATGTCAGGTGTGTTTGTTTTCTTGCACACATTTTTATATCCATCTCATTAGATTTTTTAAAAATAAGAACACAATCTGTGTATAACCCTACGCTTTTCTGTTTCATAGAAATATGTATTTATATAATTTTCTAAATAAAAAAAATGGCACTCTTTAACAAATTAAAATAATTGTCAAAACTAGCAAAACTTGATTTTTTTCAAAAATATATTGAATGAAAAAACATTTTGCACAATTTATTTAAGGAGGCGTTGCCAAGAGCGGAAATGACCGTAACTACAAATGTTGATTTATGTGCCGTTTTGAGAATTTTTATTTGATTTTGTTGAAGCTACAATTTTTTATAATTTCATTAAAATTGGACAAAATTGATTTTATTTCCTAAAAAATACGTTTTGTTTCTGTCATCTCTTTTTTAAGTAAAAATTGTATGTACATACAGATCTTTTTTTTTATTTGTAGAGTAAAACAAGAGTTTATAAGTGATATATGAGGTTCCAAGGTGGCCGTAAAGACGTTGAAGATGATTAACAACTGATAAAAACATGGAAAAAGTAGAAGAAATGGCTATGAACGATCACCGAATCACAATCAGAGAAGTCGCTGATGATGTTGGCATATCGATGAAATTTTTTCGATAGTTTTGGGCGAGGGGTAAACCACTTTAAAAGCTTAGAGACCAACGTTCAATGTTAGTGGACGTTGTGTTGAGATTATTTTCCTTATCAGTCGTTATCAATAAGGAAAACTTGCTTAATCGCTGCTTAATCGGTGCTTAATCAGTGCTTAGCGACGCGTTGTACATGACTACCCTTGTTATTGTTAATTCGTAAGCGATTTTTAATTTAAAAAACCCCTCGGTTTTGGGTATGAAACGCGTGGCAGCAAAATTTGTTTTAAAATTGTTGAATTTTATACACAACTTGTTGCCAAAAACAATACTGTAATGATGCCCCAGCCTACATATTCGCCAGACATGGCTCCGTCTGACTTTTTCCTATTCCCCAAAATAAAGAGAACCTTAAAGGGCCGTCTTTTTGCAAGCATAAATGACAATAAAAGCGCATCGCTGAAAGAACTAAAGACTATCCCAAAGATCGCGTTTTAGAAGATTAGAAGAAGCGCTGGCACAAGTGCATAATATCTAATAGGGACTATTTTGAAGGCGACAACTTTAATTTAGACGAATAAATAAATACTTTTCCCGTCATTTTCTGAACACACCTCGTATACATTATAATTATTATTAAGCCACTACAAGTATTAACGTCCAGTGTCTTTAACAAAATACCCATTCACCATTGGAGTCCAATGATTGGACAACATTCACGTGTATACACATAAAATTTTAATTTCTTTTAAATAAATTCTTTTCAAAGCGAAGATTATTATCCGCCAGGAATACTTTGTCTCTCCTGGGCCGTAGTCACCTATATTTAACTACTTTTTTATATGATTTTACTCATCTACGCACCACCAAAGCCAAATTTTGGTTCCGTATTTACCAACCAAACCCCTAAATTTGCAACGTTGCCGCAGTCCAGATAAAAAAGTAAAAGTAAAGTAAAACATAAAATTTCTTTTAAAAATACTCTATTTTTCACACTAACAAACATAACTCAAAATCACTTTGATATATTCTGTTACAAACGTCACCATAATAAATCGCTTATTTATAAAAATTACCACACAAAATTCGATAAAAAAATACGAAAAAAATTGACTTATTTTTAACGAATGAATAATAAAGCGGCTGCCAAAATTTCTTCTGCCTAAACCGATGAGTCATCTTGGAAATATTGAAGCGAAAATAGCAACCGAAAAATAGCGTGGGCCTAGATAAGTTTTCTATCTTTAAAATAAAGTGTCTAGTGACTAACTAGCAGAACTTTTTAATTACCAATAGTATCATTTTAAATAATGTAATTAAATTATAGCCAAGCAATGCCAAAAACCTGTTTGTCTAATATTATTTTTTGTAAACTTATAAGCTTTAGTAGTACACAAGAATTATATAAAAAATTATAAATAAATTTGATTTTTTGGTCTTATTCAACATTTTTGTTTTTTAAGTTTTTTTCTTATCTTGCTTTATTTAAAATTTATTATGAAAAATTTTACACAAGAAGTCAATTTTTTATCTATATTTACAGGAAATTAAATTAGTTATACTTATACATATTTTATCAATTTATTATGTATTTTTTTTAACATATTGCAATATTAAATTAAATTTGTAACTTTAATGTAAATTTAGTATTTCCATTAATGTGACAAAAACCTTAATAAGTAAATTAAATTAAACAATGTTATTATTTTTTTAGTTGGGAAAACTTGTAACCTGTTTCGCCCCTTGTTCTGTAAGTATTAAAAACTTCTTAATTTAGAATTATAAAAATAGATTTTTTAATTGTTAATTAATTAACTTCAGTTGCAAAAATGGCGAATGTGCCGGGATTAAAACATTTTTTTTATTAAAATCTTGTTATTTAATTACAATAAAAACACTTTCAATTTATATTTTGTTTGTTTATATTTTCCTTTCCATCCTTTATCTAGAATATTTTATACAGGGTGTTTTAATAATGCATTAAAAAATTAAATTAGGCCTTAATTTTTTTCGAAATTTTAATAATACATAGTTTTTAAAAATCAATATTGCTTTTTTTTAAATTGCCCTTTAGTTTTTCTTTAAGCATTATTAAAACATATAAAATACATTTATCTAGCTACTACCTATGATTGTCATCCAAATTAAATTATTTGCTTCTATAAATACCAAAGTTCTTTGACTCCTTGTAAATGTATTTTTAAGAAAACTTATTTATACATTTTAAATTTGGGTCAAAAATGCATAGAGAAGATACATATGAAATCTTATATTAAAAGAACTAACAGGTAAATTTTTTATATTGAACAACTTAAATTTCAAAACTGCCAGTGTTCATTGACATAACTACCGTTTAAAATTTTGTCAGATTTAAAATAATACCATCAATTAATATAAATTATGTCACAAAAAATATGAATTTGGTACAAGAGTAAGGAACCTTTATTTGTGACAATATCGATAACTAATGTTATTTAAGTTATTTGGAATAAAAAAATATGTTTTGACATTCAATGTCAAACATTTCTTGATATCAATAAATCATTTGTTTGTCAGTGCATCCTAGATTACATGTAACTACAGTTACATTTGTATTGTTATTGTAAACAAAAAAGAAAACATGATTTTTTTCATGTAAATGGAAGTAATTGCATATTTGAGCGTAGTTTTTAGTTCTGATCAACTTTTTTTAATGATAATTTTTGAAAATGTCAAATATAAAGGTACTTTAGTATTGAGTAAGATTCATATTTTTTGACAAACCGCGTATACGACTGAAATTTTTTATATCCGATGATTGTATTTTCGATTTTAGAACAACCAGAACTTTTTATGAATTATAACTTTTTTTCTTAAAATTAATAATAAAAAAGTTTTCCATATGTTGCCAAGTTCAGTAGACACACTCTATATAAATTCCTGAACAACACTGAAAAATTGGTTCTTGGGCACCTCTAGAAAGTACTCACCAAATTTGAGCTCTTAATAGGTATGAATAAAAATCCTCATCACAGTTTTTAATTTTTTCTTTAGTTCCTTATAAAAAAGAGCATAGTTCATTATTAATCAATCGTTTAATCAAAACTTTATACATATTTTTGTTGGAAATTGAATGCTCTACAAAAAAGTTATTCAAGATCAAAGTTTTAAGAATTAAATTATTTTTTTTTATAATTTTGTAACTTATTGAAAAATAATTATTGTCAAATGAGTATGACATATTTTTGTAGGAAAATAAAATCTAAATTTAATAAATTTGTAGGCGTCGACAAAACATATTAGTTGCTTGTCCTTATGTTACATGTGTACATAATTATATATAAATTTAAGTTTTACAGAAATTGGGAACAATGTGCCAAGTGACATATTTCATTATGCATTTTTCGACGATTTTAATCCAATGATTTTAGCTTGTCTGGTTTCATAGTAGTTCTGTTTTGAAACTATTTACTATTTTAACGAATAAATTTATAATTTTTAATGGTTTGGAGATTTTGCCAAAAGCTTTATTTAGATTTTATGCCTTTAAATCGGACATTATTTATGACTAAATTTTTAGATATGGGTAAAAATTTCTCAAGTGGGCCACCCAAAAACCCTTCAGTCAAATTTTTTGTTCAAAATATATTTTTTGGGTAAAGTTTAAGCACCTCCACCGATTTGCCCAAAAATTTGTCTAAAAAATTTTTTTTTGTCTCAAACATTAATGAACTAAGTTTTAAGACACTTTTTTTTTATAAATTAATATCTCCTAAAGTAATGCATTGATTTTTAAAATTAAATCACCAATTAATTCAGATTTTAACGTAGTTTCGATAAAAAAAAATTATAACCTTCAAAATTTGCATGTTTATATATTTTTTAGGTTAATATTTATGAAAAATTGTAAAAAATTGTGTTCTTCATCGAAATTTGTAACGAAAAAAATAGTGTATATAAAAAAAACCTTATTAAATAGATTTGCGTTTAGAAAAAAAATGAATCTCTTCTAGAAATGGAGATATAAAAACATTTGTAAGGCGGCGCGCTGCACTGGCAAGCGCGATAAAACGGGTAGTCGCGCGGAGCGCGTTATCTTCAAGCTTCGAAGTTCGTTGTTATTCAAAAATCGAAAAAACAAACGTGTTTATTAAAAAAAACTCTTTATTTGTTAATTATTATTAATAATTTTTTTTTGCATATACATTAGTTTACTTGCACAAGTATTTACTTCCTGATTGCACATGTTTTATATTCATTGGACGATGAAATTTTTCTGCACATGATATGTTTGCCGTCTTCACTTGGTTTAAAGCAATGATACTGGCGCGTATTTTTTATTGTAATTGCTTTCTTATAACGTGAAGTTAAAGCTTTATGCTCCCGATCGTGTTCGTTTTCTGTGCAAAAATCAAAAGAAACTTTCTCAAAAAAATTAATTGCCCAATTATAAAAAATCTTGGGCGTTAAAATTTGATTATATTCAGGTCGTTGCAAACTAACACGATAAGCATTTCTTTTTACTGTCGCGCCAATACCGTCACAGGCACTTTTTCCGTGGGATGTTGCAGAAAAATTCCATTCGACATTGATACCAGTAGATTTCATTAGAAATACAAGATTGAGAAAATTGAACTTATTTTTATATTGGGAACCGGAACCATCAGAAAAAAAGAACAACTTTTTTACATTTTTTTCCCCATGAACTTCCTTTAAATAATTCAGCATCTTTTTATTGAATAAATTCACTGCCGTTGAATCGTGTTTCATACTTTCCGAAATAATTACGAAATTGTGATGAAGGGTTTCATTATTTTCTTTGTAATAAATTACATAGGGATGTATCGTAACTTGGTTGTTTGACCAATGAAAAGACTGAATTGCATCTTGAATAACAAAACTAAAATTTTCAGAAAAATCCTCCTTTCTCTTTTAAATTTATATAATTTCACTTTTTTGTACGCCCGTGAGCGTACAAAAAAGTACTTTTTTCTACGCCCGTGAGCGTACAAAAAAGTACTTTTTTCTACGCCCGTGAACGTACAAAAAAGTACATTTATCTACTCCTACATTACGAGCTGTGACTTTATGGCGTTTTATTGACGGGCTGAAGTTAACAACAGTGGCTTTTCGACATTTTACGCCACGGGCTGAAGTAAGCTTTATTATAAATTGGGAAAAAGTGAGGTTAAATTCGGGTGACAGTTGACAGATGTCAAAATTTTAACAAATAAAATTGGCTTTAAATTCTGTTTTGTGTTCGTCGTAGATAAAGTATAGTATGCAACTCGTTTATAAACTTCTCTAGACACTCGTTTTTATTAAACACTCGCTCGCAAGCTTCGCTCGTGCTTAATTAAACTCGTAACTAAAATGGCGTTTATAAAACTTGATACATAATATACTATTTTCTACGCTGCTATGGGCAACCATACGCCGTCTGTGAAATCAAACTTTGACATCATGAATTGAAGTTAACAAAGTTGACATTTTTTGACGTTTGCGGAAAAAAATATATATCCTACTTATAGGAACCGAAATAAATGTATTTAAGAATTGTTATTTAAGCTGTTATTTTACAGAAATAACTTACCCTTTTTCTTCCTTAAATAATTATTTACCAAAAACTTAATTGAACAATTGTATTTTAATAATTAAACACTTATCAATAACGACTTTACAACAACACTGTTACCCAGCAAATTATATTTTGACGAATAAATGACAGTTCGAGGGTTTAAGTTTAGGACGTCAAAGCCCTCTATATTAAGTATTAAACGTTTTTGACAGTTGTCAAATATCGCCTTTTGGTTTTGTGTCTAGATTTTGTTGAGTTAATTAAATCTAACATACCTACGCATCAAACAAAATGGGCGCGCTCCGCGCGGGTCGTCGCACAGTGGGAGGAATTTCAAAAATCGCGGACAAAATTAGGGACACATTATTTTAAGCCATTTTAAGGTTTATGCGGTGGTAAATTTATGCTAAAATATTAATATTAATAAAATGTTTTAATTATGTACACAAATTCACAAATTTGTTTTAAACAATTTGAAAAAGTTCGGTATTGTCGATCCTCCATTTTCCAAAAACATAAATTAATAAACAAATATATTACGCAATATTACCTAAGCTAAAAATAGAAAAATAAACAAAAAAAAAACAATAACAATTAAGGAATATTCGAGCTAAATCACTTATATACATTTTTTTCGATACATCTTTTTTTTGGAAATTTCGCATCTTTTGCTTTATTTATATCGACTACTATAGTGACTTGGTCCAAAAAACCCTATATCGATGTTAAAATAACATTTAAAAGTTGACGCAATCCACGTTTTTCACCTACTCTCTAAAAATGAATTATTCAAAAATGACTAATTTAATAGTTATTATTGGCTGCTTTTTTACTTGTACCATGGAACCATGGAATATAATGGTATCCCAAAATTTAACATCCAATTCTTATGTAAAATTGTCCCCTGAATCCGAAAATGCCATAAAAAATTATAAAAGTGGAGCAGTTTTTAAAATATAGTCAATTCCATATTAAATGAAAAATTGACTATATCTCAAAAACTGTTTTACTTTTTTAACTTTTGACGATATTTTCGGATTCAGGGGACAATATAAGATTTATCAATAATATCCAGGTTTTCGGTTAGATACTTTAAAAGTTTGTTGTGTTTTTCTTTGTCATTAACATTTTTAATAAGTTCATACAACTCCTTATTAGTCGTTGATGGCATTTCTACATAAAAAGAAGGAAGTTATTCAAATAAACATGTAATATTTATATTAATATTAATATTATAACTTACCAAATATTATTATAAAGCGTTAATAAACACAAAAACACGATGAGATTGTATGTATGATTGACTTTTACTGGAAACTGACGTTTTAGAACTAGCAAAAGGCAACTATGATGACTTATAAATATTCGACTAATATGATAAATTCATGCACATATTTCATATTCTGCTGACCAAACAGGCAAAAAAAGGCAGCTTAATTCTTTTGACTTTAAAAAAAGAAAATTTGATGAACGTTCTGGTACCAAATACTTTGCGTCACACCAAGGCACACCTAACGAAATATCTTGTGGTTTGTAAAAGATTTATCTACTTTTAAAGGCGATGGTAAAAGGTTTATAAAAACCGTATTTATGGTAAAATTTGCAATTTTAGACTTTTATATGAAAGAACAACGATAAGGAATGTAGTAAAATATACCATCATTTCCTTTCATTAATTCGCAAAACAAAAATGGGCTTAAAAAACTTACATACAATTTGCTCTAAAAAACCGACACGAACAATGTGACTTTTTAAGCAAGTTTAAGCGGGCATTTTATCATAAAAAAATATATTTCTTTTAAAATCATAATCTCTGTGCTTTCTTTTTTTATAACTCGTAATTTAAAATTTACTATGTTGATTTTTACAAAATAGGGTTTTGTCCGCGATTTTTGAAATTCCTCCCAGTGTGCGTCGCGGCGACCCGTTTTATCGCGCTCCGCCTTACAAATGTTTTTATATCTCCATTCCTAGAAGAGATTCATTTTTTTTCTAAACGCAAATCTATTTAATAAGGTTTCTTTTATATACACTATTTTTTTCGTTACAAATTTCGATGAAGAACACAATTTTTTACAATTTTTCATAAATATTAACCTAAAAAATATATAAACATGCAAATTTTGAAGGTTATAAATTTTTTTTATCGAAACTACTTTAAAATCTAAATTAATTGGTGATTTAATTTTAAAAATCAATGCATTACTTTAGGAGATATTAATTTATAAAAAAAAAGTGTCTTAAAACTTAGTTCATTAATGTTTGAGACAAAAAAAAAATTTTTAGACAAATTTTTGGGCAAATCGGTGGAGGTGCTTAAACTTTACCCAAAAAATATATTTTGAACAAAAAATTTGACTGAAGGGTTTTTGGGTGGCCCACTTGAGAAATTTTTACCCATATGGCAACGGTGTATATCTGGAATTTTAAATAGCTAAAAGTTAATTAGGTAATAAATTGTATTATTATTTTATCAAAATATTATTTAAAAACTTTGGTACAAATATCATTAGGGTAGTATTAAGATAGAGCTCTTTAATGTTAAAAATCTTTTTTTGCAATTACTCTTGCAATTGTACAGTGGCGTAGATAAAGGGGGGTCGTGTTACTTTTTCTGCCCTATTTTCTATGCCACTGGATATTTAATTTTTGAATTCTTCAAAAATTATTTTTGCCTATTTTAATAATTATTCCAAAATTAACATTACTCCCGGCGCATTCGCCATTATTGCAACTGTAGACTGTATCTCCATCTATATTTTACCATGGGCAACTAAGAAAAGAAAACTGTAATTTGCTGTGGAAAATTTCTGAAAATGGTTTGTAGCTTTTATTCGTATATTTTGTAGAAACGTAATAAAATATTGCATTAATTTTGTAAATTTATATGGCGTAAAGTGCGTATTACATAAAATAACATCTGCCATTAATATTGAAAACTTTCCAGATTTATTTCGAAATACAATGTTTATTTTGATAAAAACAAACAAATACCGTTATATGGCGTGGAACGAAATTAGATTTCACGCCTACGTTTTCAAAAAATTGGAACAATTTACCTCCACACCTGTTATGCGTATTTTTGAAATCGTTACGAGGCAATATGCAATTTCGTCACATTCTGACAAAGAAAACAATTGGGTAGAAAATAAATATAGCGTTTATTATCTCTGTATAATAAAATAAATTACAAATAAAAAAATACAAAGTCTCCTAATTTCTTACTTTCCAATGATGATTTTTCTGCCGGCACCCATGTTCTGGCCGGCTTGGGTGGCACCCTTGTTGGATCCAGCTTGAAGACCGATCATGGTCTGACCGGCTTTCAATTGTTCTTCGGTGAAGTCGCGTTTGTTTTCGTCGGAAGGTTTGGGTCCCAAGTAGGGTCCCTTCCATTCCGGGTGCTTGTAGGTCTGTCTACCCAAAGCGAACAGGGTGTTGGTCACTCCAGCGATGTCTTTGGCTTCCCACAGGTCCACAGTCTGGAACACATCGATGTCAGCCACTCCGTAAGCCTTCATGGCTGCTTGGAAGCTAGAAGAAGTTTTTGGTTGTAATATTTTGTTTTTGAAGAATCAGGAGCATCTTTTGCCAAATATAAAAAGTAGTATGCACAGATAGATATTTTGGTATTATAGAGCAAGAGAACGTTGGAAACGCACCTGAATCAACGATGAAAAGTATATTTTGGAAAATGTTGATGATTTTTTGCTTAAATTTGTGATAAATTGTAAACTCTTTTTTGATATTGTTAATACGAAAAAGGACAACTTCGGTGAAGTTTTAAACAAAAGTACTTTTCAACAACAAAGCAAAGTGTAACTGAGTTACACTTCGCTTCTGAAGATGACAACATCGTTGGCGAAAACTACTTTAAGCACTTTGTGTTTTGTTTTGGTGTTGGGGAATACTTCTAAAATTTGTTTGATAATGATAATGTTTTTTATAATTTGAGATTTTGGTGCAAATTTGGACGGCATCTTCACTTACTTGTTGATGTTTTCCATCATCTTGAACTGTCCACCGGTGGTGTTGATTTTGGGGATGGATCCAGGGGCGAGTTTGTTCATGACTTGGCACAAAACAGTTCCGTCCTTAAGGACATCCTCGTATCTTTGACCTGGGGGGAATTTGGCTCCAAGGATGGTCTCCATCCATTCTTGGGCTTCTTTGTCCTGTTCGGGGCTACGCTTGGACGCGAGCTACGAGTAAAATAAAATTAACAAAAAATCAATAACGTTAATAAAATATTACCTTAGCGGCTACTTGACGTTGCAAAGACATGTTGGTTGCTGTATGAGACTTGCTAGTGTCAGGTTAAACACTTAAGACTGATATTTTTAGGCGTCGCTACGCTTTTATGCGTCCCAACCCCCCTCCCAGTTTCGCGTGAATTTCGCTAATTTTAGAAAATTATTCATTTTTTCCGAATATTCTGTATACTAACTAAAACAATTGTTCCAGAATGTTTTAGAACTTAAATGATCTCTATTTCCATAACTATGTTATACTGGGTATAAAGGTTTATTACTTTTTAGCCCATTTTTTAAGGGTTACATTTTTTCGTCTAAGATGAACATTCTTTTAATGACACGTAATGCCTATTGTTGTGTATTGTAAAGTGAGCCGTACTGTCAGTGTAAGTTTGTTTTGTGTATTTTTTCTTCAAAATGAATTAAAAATGACAGTTTCAATATTAAAATACAATGGTGGTTTGTTCTATATGTGGTTATAGTGACAAGAAAAGCCTTTGACAGTTAAAAATCTATAGATAAAATATGCAGTATTTTATTCAGAATGATATCATTTATAATTAAATTATGCATAAAACTGAAACATGAATCATTTGTTTCCATGGTAATTTTACTAAACAATTGTTTTTA
Organism: Brassicogethes aeneus; assembly: GCA_921294245.1. Classification (NCBI taxonomy): domain Eukaryota; kingdom Metazoa; phylum Arthropoda; class Insecta; order Coleoptera; family Nitidulidae; genus Brassicogethes; species Brassicogethes aeneus. Next base: position 6,822,485 of record OV121138.1, read on the forward strand.
GGCATCATTATAATAAAAAAACTGTTTTGGAATTTCGGTTTATTTTTTCTTAGTTTACATACATGACTTATACATAGTGGACTAGAATTCATTGGAATGATACTGGGTGTAACAATATTATTTCGACATTTACATATATAATATAATTCAGGGGAAAAATACAATCATTACATATATACAAAATTTTGCATTTTATTTTTTGTTTTTAAAAAAATTGTAAAGACACCGTATGTTACAAATACCTTCTAATATTTACAAAAAAGGGGGGTAATATTATTTTTTTAACAATTATAAAATATTATTTTATTTTTTATAAATAAGGAAAATCCGTATACTATAAATCGTATAACTGATATTTTAGACGGATTTTCAAATATATTTTACCAAAGATATGTGTTGTAAGATTTATTAATAAAATTTACGTTTTGTAACAAATTTATGAAATTGACCAAAATAACTGTGGTTTGATTGTTTTTTTGTTTCAAATCAACTTGATTCTGGATTTTTACCCAGGAAATTTATTTTTTGGATGCTCTATTTCAAACCTGGAATACAATCTTTGGTAAAACATATTTTTAATCAAAAATTCTCATTTTTTATCACACATATAACTGCTAAATATAAATTAAAACAAGTGATTTGTCTGGGGTTTTAAATGGTCCCCCAGTAAGTAACTGGCAGCACCACCAGGGCCACCCAGCAGGGACGTGAAGGGAGAGGATAGAGCACCCTGTAGATGGGATTGCTGAGACGACAAAACCTTGTTAGCCTGCTGCACCAGCAGTGCTGTGTTGCAGGATTGAGGTGACATCGAAGACCACTTGTTGTTATTCGAAATTAGAAGGTCCTCTGATAGTTTGCCTGAAAAAAGAAAAATTTTGAGTATATTGCAAAGCAGAAGAAAAAAACAACTTTTTAACAGTGTTATACTGGGTATCACCTGATAATAATAAACACACTGTTCAAAATTTCATGACCATTTTAACACCATACATGGTCTATATCAATACAAACCAAAATGGTGTTAAATATGGTACGTTGGTCCGGTGTAAATTCAAATACTAAAATAGTGTTAATTTAATTTTCACTCAGTATTAAAATAAATTTTACCTGGTGTAAATTGAACTCCTTTTCAGTGTTAAATATTATGTGTTTGTGGTCAAATTAAATCATACTACACAGAAAAAAGGAAACAGGAAGATCCTTGACGCATTACTAGTATATTACCAGTGGTATTATTCCAGAAAATGGAACCTTCAACTCGCTAGAGATAATGTTTTTAGTGCGTTCCACTAACTTAAAATACTTCAAGTATTGACAGCTGTTTCCACCTATTTAAGGTCTCTTTAGTATCGAACAACTTGTAGTGTCACACCAAAGCAAAGGACTACCTGAGCTTATATATTCTTCATGTAAGTCAACAGAGGCGAGATTTAAGAACATCACGTGATCCACACCGCCTTTGCCGCGATCGGTATACACTATGCAACCGGGAATGCACTGCAAATTGTTTTAATCGTTTTAACAGAGTGCTTTAGGTTGAAGTAACTCTTATTTACAAACAACATATTTAGTAAAGTGAACCATACATACATACATACTATCTGGTTTAGTACCGTCAGACTAATCTTTGTTTATATTAACCTTCCCACAGTTTATAAAAATAAAAAAAAAATACAAAAATAAATACATATAGGTCAACTAAATTAATATAGTTAAATAAACTATTCCTTTTTTTCTGTGTAGGTGCACTTCTCAAATATTTTTAGATGAACACCGTTTTGGTGTTTGCTGTATATAACATTTTCAACCATAATTCATGGTGTTATATTAACACCACTTGGTGTAAACAGTGCACCAAAAACGAAAGTTTTTTTGCAAAAAACATGGTATCTACCATATTTGAGTAGTTTAAAAACAGATAGAGACTACATGAAAAAGCAGTACATCGTATATCATTGCGCTTGAAATCGACAGAGACAATATTATTTTTCGATGGGAATGATAAATCTAGGGGACCATCTGTGCAACATCAAAATATTTCATATGTGTTATTCATTTTCAATATCGGAATTGCCCGGACCCCAATCCCCAAACGCTCTCGTCCTATTGGCTCGCACGGAGCTATGTCAACGTACAACCCCGCACTGTTGCCAGATTGTGCGAATATTAGCTCTGGAGTTCTGTCAATTCTGTTTTGGATTTCTTTAAATTTATTTATACCTGAACATCTTATTGTTCGTTGCGTTACAGTCACAGACCACCAAAACAAATGGACGGATTTGTTTACGTTTAAAAAGCGAGTAAAGCATAGTTTCACATTCTAAACACCGTCGAAAGAAACACGGCTTCCAACGTTGTCAGAAGTATAGATTACACGCCTTTTTGGACGTTCATCATAACATAATGAACATTAATAATTACCAGTAATTCGTTTAAATAATAAAAAAATTGTAAAAAGGATTTGTTTATCATTTTCTTTAGATATTTTTCTCTATTTAAAGAAAGTAAATCATTTAATAATTATTAAAATTAAATATTAACAACGTTGGTAAATTCGTCATATTTGACAGCATAGAAAAAGGTTGACAGCTTGTTGTTTTGTGTTTTCGTTTGTGTATTTCTATCGTGTTTAAGTTAATTATGGAGTTTAAATACATGATTTTTTTACTAAAAATAACAATACATGGAAATATCGTTTGTAAGTACCTACCTATTTATTATTTTTTAATCCCAATACGTCACTGGAAGAAAACATAAAATTCTATCGCCAATTTAACGCTCAGACTGTGACCGTTTTTTGACGTCACTGGAAGAAAACATAAAATTCTATCTCTAATTTGACGCTTAGACTGTGACCGTTTGTTGACCGCAAACAAAGCATTGTTATTGAATGGCAATGCGCCGTCCATTTGTTTTGGTGGTCTGTGGTTACAGTTAAATGTTACGTGTTTTTGACAATTTTTGTGTGACCGCCAATGGAGGCGGCTGCGGCGGCGGCAAACGGTGCGAACGACGCAGGACAGCAGGAGAGGAGAACCCGGCGTGCCGTTCTGACATTTAATCTAGAAAATTGCCGGTTCGCGTTCATTTATTTCCATTACTGTCAACTCTTTAGTTTGCCGGGAAATTTTCTCGAGCCAGGCAAAGCTGGCGGTGGCGGAAAGAAGAGTGGAAGAGCAGGCCCGACACCAATCACGAATGCCGTGCAGTGCCAGGCCTGCCTGATGTCATGGTGATAAGGAGTCTCCCGCCTGTCCGTTTTCCTTGCGTTCTGTTACGCTACCAATGTCCATTTGAATGATTAATTAATTACTGATTTTTGCCCATGGTAATTTTACTAAACAATTGTAGGAAAAAACATTTGGTTTCAGTACACTGTTTAAAATATCAGTGGTGTAAAAAGTATTCTTAAAATGGTGTCCAACACCAAGTGGTGTTAATATAACACCATGAATTATGGTTGAAAATATGGACCGATCGCGGCAAAGGCGGTGTGGATCACGTGATGTTCTTAAATCTCGCCTCTGTTGACTTACATAAAGAATATATAAACTCAGGTGGTCCTTTGCTTTGGTGTGACACTACAAGTTGTTCGATACTAAAGAGACCTTAAATAGGTGGAAACAGCTGTCAATACTTGAAGTATTTTAAGTTAGTGGAACGCACTAAAAACATTATCTCTAGCGAGTTGAAGGTTTCATTTTCTGGAATAATACCACTGGTAATATACTAGTAATTCGTCAAGGAACTTCCTGTTTCCTTTTTTTTCCTTTTTTCTGTGTAGTATGATTTAATTTGACCACAAACACATAATATTTAACACTGAAAAGGAGTTTTAATATTTTAATACTGTGTGAAAGTTAAATTAACACCATTTTAGTATTTGAATTTACACCGGCCTACGAACCATATTTAACACCATTTTGGTTTGTATCGATATAGACCATGTATGGTGTTAATTTGGTGTTAAAATGGTCATGAAATTTTGAACAGTGTAAATGATTAATAACTGGACAAAAAAAACAAGACAATATATTTTATGAAAATTTTAAACATGTAATAATATAATAATAGTTATTTTTACTTAATTTCATTGCTGACGACTGGCATAAAATTATTATTGTAGAAACAACACATCTTCAAAAATTTTCATAAAACATTTTGTTTTTTTTTCTTGTCCTGTTAGTAATCACTGTCCTGTTTATAATACGTTTTGAAGTTAAGTCAAACAATAATAAAATTCAAGGTTCAAATACATCGTTGATATGCAAAAAGTAATGAAATTGAAAAATGTAAACACAATTTTCTAAAATTGGCACAGAAACTCAAACGCAGCGCCTCACTAAACGCATTTTACGCGTTTTAAATTTAAAATATATGAATAATATAATTTTAAAGATTATATCAGCTTTGTTTGGTGGGTGTTTGGTAAACAATATCAGAATTTATTAAATAACTACATTTTATTAAATTAAAATTAAAATGTTGAATACGAATTTATAATGAAAAATTACTCTTGTAATTAATTTAATTTTTTTAAATAAACTCAATACCAAATTGTTACTTAATTAATAGTATATTAAAGAACTAATGTCATAAGACGTAATTTTGACAAAAGGTCTTATAACATGAGTTCTTTATGCTATTTTATCTATTTGCAAAATTTCTATAAAAAAAATAATTTTATACCTTATATTTAAATTGGTCTAATTTTACTTTAGGTAGTTATCACAGTCATTGGTTTGAAGGGTTAATGTCAAAATCGATTCGCCATGGCGTCCTTAATTTACTTATTTACAATAAGCGGCTGTTAATGTTAAAGAAGAAAAAAAGGATTTTCTTTGGTGTTAAACAAAATTTATTGCCAGAAAAGTCTCGTAAGTACTAGAAAAATCATAAAAATATTATAACCAATATGCAAAATATTATTTTACTAGTATGCTGTTTAGCCAACCTATAAAATCAAAATTTTGGGTGGGGTAAAGAACCTCATTACAGCACCGAAAGCGGTGTTACAATGAAGTCATTATGAACGCAAAATAGATAAAAATGATTTTCTGGTAATTTTTGGCAAGATGTGTAAAATAAATATTCGTTTAAAAAAAGACGTTTTTTACACCATTTTAGTATTTTTTGTTTTTTTTTTTTTAATTTGAAACTTTGAGAATACCTTTAGAAGAGTCAAAAAGTAAGAAAAAACCTCGTTTGAAAAAAATATGATTTTTTACACTTGTAGGGTGTTTTCTGTTTTTTTAATTAATACATTAATTTTTTTAATTAATTTAAAATTCTGAAAGTAAAAAGTAAGAAATAACCTTGTTGGAAAAAAATTGATTTTTATCACTTTTTTTGTATTTTTCAGATTTTTTTTTCAAAAAGTGGTCGGGGCTCAGGTTACAAATTAATTAAAAATCTGAAACTTTGGGAGTACCTACCTTTAGAAGAGTCAAAAAGTAAAAAAAAATCTCTTAGGATTTCTTCCGTTAAAAAAACAATGGTCAGGGCTTAGGTTAAAAATCTGAAACTTTGGAAGTACCTTTAAAAAGTCAAAAAGTAAGAAAAAACTTTGTTTTAAAAAAATATGATTTTTTTACACTTGTTTATACAGGGTACTTCTTTAGTGTCCAAAAAATTCTAAAGACTAAAAATAATTTATAATAACCTTTATTCTACCTATAAGTAGGTACGCCACTGATCGAATACGAAGTTAAGGCTAATCTGGTTGCCTAATTTAATTTATTATGTTATGGTTGGTAACAACCAGCGTTTCCAGATTCTGTCAAAAAAAGTTGCCAGATTTTGTTTAAATTTAGCTTAATTACAAAAATGACAATATCAACAATGCATTTTTGCAATGAAGGTAAATTCAAACAAAATCTGTCAACTTTTATGACAGAATCTAGTGCATTATTTTCAAATTTTAGGTTATGTGATCAAATTGTAAATCTAAGGGAAGTGCTTTTGGATTTATTTACTCAATTTAAATGTTAATTAAAGTTTAACCTGTGAACTGGTCCCAATTTCATCCGAGTAAACAGAAAGAAAAAAACCGATGAAAAAATTAATTTTGTGGTTATGGATTTTTTAAAATAGGTACTAAATTTTCTAATCATTGCCTAAGCTAATAGCTGGATGAGTAAATAAATACAGCAGGGTATTAGAGCTTTAAGGTCATAAAACTTTTGTATTTATTGAGTTTTTATTTATTGTTTGCAAGACAATATTTTTTACAACTGGCAACGCGCAGCTACTTTGTTGGTTGGTATCTATGTACTCACAGAACACTAGTGTCACCAGTGGCGTATCACAAAAAATGTAAAAAACTTCTAATGCATGTTTCTTTATCTTTGGGAAAATATTTTTTTTTGCATTTTTTCGTTACACCTTATGTCAAAAGGTATTATAAAATATTACATTAATTACATAACACCCTGTATATTATAATTTAAAGTATTTGATTTTTGACTGGAACTGTCAATCATTTTAAATTTAAGTCGATGTAGATGCGTTGTATATTTTGTTTTCTTGACAACCGTTTTAATGATTTTTAAATCGCCTTATAAAATAATTACAGAAAATCGTAACCAGAATTAATATTTGGTTGTATTGATGTTTTGGTGTACCATATTTTAACGTATTATGTTGCTTTTTTATTGTTGTTTTCATACCTACATATGAGTACCTTAGATGCAAAACTCGGTTTTTGCAAATTTAAAAAAAAAAAAAATTGGCTTTAAATTCTGTTTGGTGTTCGTCCTAGATAAATGGCGTTTATAAAACTTGATACATAATAATATATATAATATAATATTATTATGTATCAAGTTTTATGAACGCCATTTATCTAGGACGAACACTAAACAGAATTTAAAGCCAATTTTATTTTATTTTTTAATTTGCAAAAACCGAGTTTTGCATCTAAGGTACTCATATCTACTTTATAAGATCTATTTTAACATTTTGAAAATATTTTATTACTTTTCGAATATTTTTACTCACCATTGCTCCCATTCAGCGGCTTGATATCCCCTTGACTGGAATGATGACTAGAAACACTACTGGTATTTGAGTTAGGCGTAGTCGAGACACTGCTATTGGGGGAGCCGGGTTTCACGTCTTTGCCGCCGCCGCTGGACATGTTGTTCTTGGACGTACCGTTGCTTTCGGCTTTGATATTGGGCAGGTTGGGACTTTCGCTGTTCGAGTTCGTCACCTTTTGTTGGGCCAGACGTTCTTGTTTTCGAAATTTCGCTCTGCGATTTTGAAACCACACCTGAAAGATCAAAAATGGTAAATTTTTAGACCTTTGTTAATTTTATTGCTATTTGGGGCATTCATTTTTTTAAATTTATCAATTACTTCACCAATGTTCAAATAAACACAACCGAACTTATATGATTTGGAAATAAAAAGCACTTTATCCGAACCAATTTTATTACAAAAATAAAGAAAAATTTATTAAAACAAATTTTCTAGGGAACAGATTTAAAACAAGTGAATTTATCTGAGAATAAACTTTCCTATACATTAGAATTTAGGAAGAAATAATAGGTTTTTGTTAATTTATTAATCAGTGTTTTTACTTCTATAGCCTTAATGAAAGCACGAGTTCGACGAGGCATGCTTTTTATTTTAAGTTATTTATTTCTTTATGTTGAACTTTTTTCCACCCCTCTAAAACTACTTCCATTAGGTAAAGTAGACAGTTTTCGGACACTTTATAGTTATTGGACAATTAACATTAATACTGTAAAAACAAGAGTTCGATAAATAGTTACCTTAAAGTCAAATCATTAGATGACGCTGTATACAATTATAAATATCTCAGTCGGAATAATATAGAACTTGTTCTTCTTGTTTTTTGCTAAGAGCAGGGCTTTGTTTAAATTATAATAAAAAATATTTCTAAAAAGTGTTCAGATCAGTGTGTGGTATAAATGTGTTCCTCATGGTTTAAACATTGTCACTTTAATGCGTTTTAATTTTAATTCTGAAAACAAACAGTAAAATAGCCAGTGTCCAATTACTGGTTGGTAAAAAATGTAAATTTTTATTATTGGACATATGTCCAATATCATACTCTATTTATATCCCGGACATTTACCAGCCAATTCTTATGTAAAATTTTCCCCTGAATCCGAAAAGACCGTCAAAAACTATAAAAGTTAAGCAGTTTTTGAGATAAAGTCAATTCTATATTGTAAAATGTAAAATTGATTATATTTCAAAAACTGTTCTACTTTTATAACTTTTGGCGACATTTTCGGACTTAGCGAATAATATTTCAAAGGAATTGACTGCTAAATGTTCTGGATACAAATGACATTTTTGAATAATTCATTTTTAGAGAGTGAGTAATATAGTGATTTCTTCGTCACAGGACATCTTGCAGAATAACAGTGATTTAAATACAGTGCATGATAGAGAGCATAAAAAATAAAAAACTAATGGCAACAAAATTAATAAATTCGGAAAATACTTTCAACATACCACCCGAAAATATATTAGATATATATAAATCATCCTGTTCCGGCCTAAACATAAATGCTTCACAAACTAAAGATACCACACAATGATATTTGCTATAAACTATTTCAGAAGTCAGACCAAGAAATTAGTAGTTTCCTTCAGAATCCAGAAAAGAGATGAGGAATCCGAGAAAGAAATATATGAATTATATGATATTTACAGAAACGATATAAAACAAAATTACCCAAAACAGCAATTTATCTTTAAAAAATATTTAACAATTTATGTTATTTGATGTAAAGTTGTTATGTTTATATAAAAATTGTATGTCCAATAACTATGGTCCATGTGTTCAATTACTATATAAAATGTCAAATTACTATACTTTTTACAAACATACTATCCTTTTTATATATTTATAAGAAAAATCTAAAATATTTAAAACAACGGCATATATAAATTTTAAATAAATAATATTCCTTAACTGTCCAATAACTATGTGGTTTACTCTTTTTGTTTATTTGTTCAATACAAAATTTGTTTTGATATTTTTTATACATTTTGCAAAGCCTTGAAAAAAACTATCCCAATGAGTGGAAAAAACTTAAAATTAAATACACATATTTACAAATTTTAGTTATGTTAAACATGACCCAATGAACGGTTCGTCAGGCAGGCTAATGAACGTAATCAATTTGCCGATTTATTTATCCAGACAACAGAGGGCAGCAGCCCCCCGCGCCCCCAAACAAACATTGTTTTTGATTTCGGTACGGCTCATAATGAAAATCGCGGAAATTGCGCTGCGCTCCGGCCGGAAAACTCGACACGTCCTAAATGTTGATTTTAAATACACAACTGCGATTTGTTTCATTCGCTGTTTCCCCATTTGTGACTGGCATGGAAAATTTCGACAATTATTCCTTGTTTGCGATACTGTGCAAACGCCAGCCAAAAATTCCGCTGATTAGAATGGTTTATCCGAGCGCGAAACAAAAAAGTGGGCATCAAAAATACAGAGGTGCATGTATGTGGATGCATGTTTTAACATGGCATAAAGGGAAGCTAAAATCACCTGTTAATTTTTAATAATCGTTTGCGAGCTGTCACACGTCCAAAATTACTTATTACTTTGTGCCCAGAGATAGAGTTTTTTAAGGATTTTTTTTTGACATATGGGTGATTCTACAAAAGTTGGACAACTTGATGTCATCAGTTAATAGAGTACACTCAGAAATTTTTTTAATAAATATAACAAAAAAAGTAGTTTGTCTTAATAAAGTAAAGATCCCTATTCGTCCAACAATTGCTTTTGTTACGGCAAAAAGATCATTTTTATAAAAATTATTTATCTACAAACGCTGCTTTCAGTAATAGCATTTGTATTAATTATAAAGTAAATTTACGTTATGTTTATAAAAATAACACTCTTCCAGATGCAGAAACGCATTGATAAATATAGTTATTATTATTTGTCCAAAAAAACAGTTCTATACCGTTTACAAAAACGTTTTGTAGTATTATAATATATATATATGAAACCCTAATATTATTATTCATAGAAATATTGTAAATTTTACAAATCCCTTTTCGTTTAAAATAAAACTTTTTTTATTATATTAATAAAATTTATGTAAATTTAACAACAAATTAATTGTTAATTCAATAAACAATTTTCATTGTAACAATGGTCAAATTTTCAACCTACTGTTGGGTGTTTGGTAGTTTTTTTTTTAAATAATTGCAAGGCATTAAAACAAATTATTTATTATAACAAAAAAAATAACTCATATTATATGATGTACAAAATAAAAAAATACAAACTCACTTTTTAAACAAGAATAGACCTTAAATATTTCTATTACAAAACGTCGGAATTTTAATTTTCTTAGTGATCTTTTTGATATTTTTATCATGCTAGATTTTACCACACTTCACTCGCACAAGTGAAATCAATAAGATTATAACACAGGCTGGATTATAAGTTATGTTCACCAAGGAGAGCGCTGGCCCTTTCCCCCTCTTTTTAAGGGAAATAACAAAAATTTTGTTACCATTGCACAACAATAGTAAATATTAAAAAAGTCTTTTTATAGCAATAAAATATTTTTGTTATATTTCTTAACATAAGCTATTAACAAAGATTTTCTAACTGAAATAAAATTAATTTCAATTACAACGATAGTAATTTAAAAAAGACAAATATGCCATAGTAAAATGAACAAATTTTACTATAGCAACTACGCATTACTTTATGTAAGCGCAATTCACACACAACTATAGATTTAACAAAATCATTTTAAGTTCGACAAAGATTTAATATAAACATAAAGCATTTCTTATTGCCATGACAATATGATAACAACTATTACTTTGTTGGATGAAAATTTTTTTTATAGAAGCTCAACATTGCTGCTTCATATAGTAAATAAGAATTTTATTAACAGTAAAAAAAGTTTATTCTGTAAATAAAAATAATCTTATTACTTTGACAAATCGTAGGTTTTTGTCCCAATAAGACACTGAAAATTTAATAAAAAAGGTACCTTAGGTGGTACATTTTTTTATAGCCATTACAATTTTAAATTTAAGTTAAATAATATTATTTTATTAATCGCTTACAAAATTAGTTTTATTATCAGTGCATGTACATTTTTCTGAGTGTAGGTATTTTAATATTTTTTGTAAATATTTTAGTATATTACAAAAGATCCAGGTTTTTTTTAACCCAATTTTAATGTATTTTTTCAAAAGCACGTTTGTAGAAAAACATATTAAATATTCAAAACATCAGGACCTTGGCGTGTCACAAATCAAATAATTGAGTGAATTTTATAATATATAATCAATTTATCTTAATTTTTTCAATTTCACTATGTATTTTTCATATTTTATCATAGATTCGAATAATAGCAATTTTTAAAAAATTGATAATCTTTGTACTCATTTTTACCCGTCAGTTCTGTGTCCAATGTTAAAATTCAAAATTCCTGCGAAATATTGAAGTTTAAACGTCGTCCTCGTTTTAACTCAAGTGTTGGTAAAAAATTACCTACAGAGCCCGCCCTTTGCACGACAGTCATCTTGAAAACAATGCAAGCGGCGAAGTTGTGGTGAATGCACGTATAGTTCCAGTTAAAATTTCAGTACTGTGGTAAGTAGTTATTTTCTTACGTATATATATTTCGTAGTAATTTATATAAGGCTATATGTGATTTGTAGATAAGTAGCATCCACTAATAAAAAATATCAGTAAAATACTTAATTCCGAATTATAATCTAAAATTTGTATCCCATTCATCAGTAACGTGTCGTCAGTTCCATGTTCGATGTTTCGGTTATCTTTTTTTCGCAAAGTTCATATTTAATTCTGCTTTCGCAGAACTGGTTTATTTAATGTCATTATAAAATCATATATATATAATTTATAAATTTGGTGTGGGTCGCATATCTAATAATTAAGATATCGGTATACCCAAAATCCACCAGCCGCCACTGATGTGTGGTATTATTTGATTTTAAGATATTTAACTTTTTCAAAGTTTCTGAAATATCTGTGTTTTCTAAATTTGAATGCAAGGGAAGTGACGAGTATACCAGGCCCTGGTAACCAGGGTACTAATTAAACACATAATTTATTGGAAAATTTAAGATTTATTGCAACTTTGAGCATATTATACACTATAGTGTATATTTGAAAAAGTTACTGGCCCGGTCTGGAACAGTATATTTATTATATTATCTATGTTCTCAGAACAAAATACTGTTTAATTTTCTCCGAAAACTATATAAACAAAATGAGGTCAAAAGTTGCCCATATATATGTATAATCGGCCATTTTTTTAAATTGTATCCTTTGGAGATTCGAATAGATTATGAAACTGTGATTTTACATTTATACCTATTCCATACAAAAAAATTAATTTTATACCTTAAATTTAATTTGGTCGAATTTTACTATATATGGTATTGGTTTGACAGTTAATGTCAAAATCGATTCGCCATGCCGTCCTTAATTTACTTATTTACAAAAAGCGGCTGTTAATGTTAAATAAGAAAAAAAGGAAAAATCATAAAAATATTATAACCAATATGCAAAATATTATGCTGCTTAAAGTACAGCCAACCTATAAAATCAAAATTTTGGGTGGGATAAAGTATCTCATTACAGCACGCAAAATAGATAAAAAACTTTTAAGACATTATGCCACTACATTTACAATATTTTTTTTATTATTAAACAAAGAAAATTGTTATACCATAACAAAACTCCTTGCATGCAAACGTTGTTTCCCTACAAAACTTCTCTTTGCAAAATGGAGATGGAAGCGAAAAGGGAGAGCAAAGAAGAACAAACAAAAACGGCGTTCTCCTGCAAAACGTAGCAGGCACCTACGAGCATTTGGCAGGTTGTTCTTCTCCCGCTGTCGCAGCGCTTGGCAGAAATATTTAGGTGTTAATCTGGAGAGCAAATAGCCGGACTTTTACCAGCAGGATAATCCCAATACAATAACACACACATCTGCCGTGGGTCGACTAAACAAACACCACGCGCAATTCGAGCAAATATTATCGTGAATTTTAATTGAGTGACACTCGGCTGTTTTTCTTATTCTCTCTCTTGTGCCGTTCGAACGTTTAACAGTAGGCAGGCCGATGTTACGTGTTTTCTTTTCCTTGCGTGTTTGCACAAATTAAGCCATTTTCAGCTTCTCTTCATTGGAACTTGTACTTAAAATATTAGCATCTAGTCCTCATTTTATCTTCTCATCTTCTAAACTTATTTTTTTTAATGTTTATTACAAAGGATCAATTATTAATATTTTCTAAATTAATTGTAGAACAGGTTAATTCATTCAACGGGTGACTTGTTGTACTATTTAATAAAGTTTGGCTTAACTCAGAAGAGCCGTTTGGGGTATTTGGTTTTCGCAAATTTGAATATTTTCGAAACAGTTGTAAGTAATGACCATTAATGATTTTATCAGATACCACAAAGATTCTTGATGTGTAATTTTTACTGTCCGAAATTTTCACGATTACCAAATTTTCTTTATCTTCTAAATAATCAATCATTATCTTTGGCAACTTTTATTAAAAGGTAAATTTCATTTGGTGCTTCTTTAATGAATCTTGAAATGTCATCTTTCTCAAAAATTTTGGACTTTTTTGGTCGGTATCCCACATTTTCCTTTTTTATATATGATTTTAACTTATAACATAGACTGTAATACAAATTTGTATTAACTTTTAGGACACTTTTTAACATTAACGAAGTATTTCTTAAATCCGCCAGAAACACTTCCTTAAAACTTTTTGTCCCTTTGTTGTTGCACCAGTTTTCAAAATGTTTAAATTGTTTCTCATATTTTTGACAGGATTTCGCTGGTAATAAATTCTCATTTGCAGTATTTGCTGCCTCCAGGATGTCATATGGTAGCTCTTCTTCCAAAATGTTCATTTCAGTTTCGCGAAAAATCTATAATATATTATGACGTTTCACTTTGTTTGACACTTATTGACATAGAAACTAAGTAACTAACTAAATTTGATTTTTTCCTAAAATCAACATACAGTTTTTTAATCTGGACTCGTGTTTTTTTGGTGGCTTATGCCAGTTTGACTTAGTATTTTTAGTATTTAAAAATGGTACTTCTGCTAAAGAATTTAAGTAAATACTTTGACACTGTCAAATTGACAATAATATTTATTATTGAAAATTCCACACCTGTAATTTTTAACCAATCAAAACGTGTATTTTTGATAGATCACCATGGCAACGGTTGAATTTTAGTGGAAATTTTTTCCTCGTGGGTACCCAACAGCGAATTATACCATAGATGACCGAATATTTTTTTGACAATCTGGTTTTTATTTGTTTACATGATAATTTTGATACATTTCCATTACAAAGTTTAGATGTTTTCTATATTCGTTGGACACCTCCTTTCTTCTTAATGGCGAAAATGCAGGAATTGAAATAAATTAAATGTCTATGTCTAATGAAATATATATAATATTTAGACACTATTCTATTCACCTTTTTTTCCATTTAGCACTTTGAGTTTTGAATAGTTAAGATGCAAATATTCGTGAACAATTCAAAACAAATTTTCTTTCTTCAAGAAGGAGCCACAATCCTCTAATAATGCGGGTAAATAAGTCATTGCACGATGATTGATCATTACAGCAGACAATTTCACATTTTTTTACGTCGTGCCGCTTGACAGCTTCAAAATTGAAATAACTTTTAGGTTGGGATTGACTTAGTTGCCATGGTAACTAAATAATCAAGTCGAGGTCAAGTTAAATCAAAAAATAAATTTTAATTATTTAAACACAATTTGGTGTGGAATTTTCTTACCGAATACCACACGAGGTCAAATTAAATCCGGAAATTTTTTCTCCCTCATGAATATTTTTAGAAAATTATCCCTCGTCTTCGACTCGGGATAATTTTCAAAATATTCATGAGCTCGAAAAAATTTCCGGAAATAATTTGACCTCTAGTGGTATTACTAGTGATAATTTACTTGTCAATTATAAATAAAAAGATAATTATGCCAAAAATAATAGCAACGAATTCGAATGTAAAAGCCCTTTTGAGGGCAAAACTTCATTTTGATGAAATTATGCCAAACGCCACAATGGAAGAAAAAGTACATCGCCTTATGGACATTTTTGGAGTAAAAAAGTAACGAATTTGGTTTTATAAATATTACATCACACATTATTTTCACTTTATTCACCATTGGACAACATTTACGTTCATAACAAATTTTAATTTCTTTTATATAAATTCTTTTCAAAGCGAAGATTATTATCCGCTAGGAATACTTTCTCTTCTGGGCCGTAAAGCAACCTATATTTAACTACTTTTTTTATATGATTTTACTCATCCAAGCACCACAAAAGCCAAATTTCGACAACTCAACTTGACAACTGCACAATGTAACCTACAATAATTTATACTTAACCACAATTAGATTTATAACTAGCTTAGTTTGTTTTAATCAATGCGACCAACTTGACAACTGTATTTACCAACCAAAACCCTAAATTTGCAACGTTGCCGCAGTCCAGATAAAAAAAAAGAACTTTGCGCACGCTAGTAGAAAAATTTGTTATTTTTTTGGAGCACGCTAATCCCCATGACATTTAACATTTCTTCCATCAACAATCGGGATGATAAAAATAAACAGCGCACCATCTGCGCCGACTTTTCTCCATGGCACCTTTTTCTTCCACTCAACTTAACATCAATGAACAAGTGCGGAACAAGTTAATCAAACAGCGTTTAAAAGGGACACATGTTACCAAACATGACGTGTTGGTTTTTTCGCTTTACGGTGCCGCACAACGAGGGGTGGATTATTATTTGGAGTAAGTAGCTCGGCTCGGCTATTCTCCATCTAATGAATATTAAATCATCCCGTACGGAAATGCTGAATGGTTTTCAATGGCGAGCTATACTCTGTAAACGACGGGGGTGATTTCCACCCTTTGAATTTTAATTCGCGCTTGTTTGCGGATGATTTATTTACGACTTAACACTGGGCTAATTGGGTTAAGGCTGCTACTTCATTAGTTGTATTAATATTGAAACTACACTGTTATAAACATCAGATTTGTTAACATGAGTTTGTAGTTTGTAGTTAATTTATTTTGTAAAATTTTAACATAATAGGTTTTGTGAAGGTTATATGCCATATTGTAAGCATTTTGTTAATTTCAAAGGTTACAGAATATTTTGTTAATGTTTCACAAATTATTTCGTTCAAAAATACACGTGATTTCAAGCAGTCAATCAAAACATTTTCCACTGACAATAATGGCTATTTTATTAAATTTTCAGTGTTTTATTGGGACAAAAACCTACGATTTGTCGAAGTAATGAGATTATTTTATTTCCAGAATAAACTTTTTTTAATGTTGAGCTTTTATAAAAAAAAATGTTCACCCAACAAAGTTATAGTTGTTATCATATTGTCATGGCAATAAGAAATACTTTATGTTTATTTTAAATCTTTGTCGAACTTAAAATGTTTTTGTTAAATCTATAATTGTTTGTGAATTGTGCTTACATAAAGTATAGTAAAATTTTATTATGGCATATTTGTCTTTTTTGTTGTAATTCAAATTAATTTTATTTCAGTTAGAAAATCTTTGTTAATAGCTTACGTTAAGAACAATAACAAAAATATTTTATTGCTATAATTATTAAAAAGACTTTTTTAATATTTACTATTGTTTTGCAATGGTAACAAAATTTTTGTTATTTCCTTTAAAAAGAGGGAGAAAGGGCCAGCGCTCTTCTTGGTGAACATAACTTTAAAATCCAAAGTCTGTGTTATAATCTTATTGAATTCACTTGTTCGAGTGAAGTGAGGTAAAATTTATCATGGTAAAAATATCAAAAATAGAAAAATTAAATAAAAAACTTAGAGCATATAACCTATAGGTTGACAAATTAAATTTATATGTTGAGTGATATACGTCTAGATTATTTTTTGAATTAAAAGAAACTATTTGACAATAAATAAAATCTGACGCCTAAACAAAAACAGGATCTAACGTATATGTCAAAATTTATTAACATTTTTTTAAACAAAATTCCTTTAATTTAAATGTATACATATACATAATATGTACCTATACATATTATTATAATAATTAATAATTGATATTTCGTAAACTAGATAACTTATTTTTTATTGTTTTTAAAAAAAATTATGTTAAAACTTGTAAATAACACCATAAAATCGTAAACAAAAATCCAATATGGAGGCTAAAATTTAATCGCTGTTAAACAGTTCTGGTGATTTAATTTCTTATCTAAACAAAATTTATTTGATTGGTTCATTTTATAATGAGGGAAATAATCATCAATAAAAACTCGGCACTGTTTTTCCACAGTCCGGTCCTGGCGACTGGTAAATGGCATACCGCCCAGCGCGGCACTTTTCAGTTTGTGTTGCAGTTGTTTAGGGACGAGCCACTCCATCCACTTTCCGCTACCGAAAGTGATTAGACTGAGTGGAGCTGAGGATGAAATTGCAATAAAATAAATGTTGCCTAGGTATCGCACAGAGCCGCTCCAGCATTCAGTTCAAATCGCATTAGGAAATGTCACGAGATCAGATCTATGCTGTCCGAATTCTGCCTAATGTCCTAATTCAATCCACTTTTGTGGGGAGAACTGAATTGACCCACCCACGAGAAGTCTTCATTCACTGATTGCCGATTTTAATCTATGTAATTCGGTAATAATTGTTTTGGGGTAGGTACCCTCAATTTCATACGAATGGGCTAAAAGCTATAGTATAGTATTAAATTAAATTTCCAGTGAAATTGTTCATTTACTCTCTAAAAATGACTAGTGATAAAGCAAAAATTATGACAACATTTTCGGATTCAGCGGACAATTTTACATAGTAGTTAACTGCTAAATGTCCTGGATTTTTACTAATTCATTTTTAGAGAGTAAACATATTGTAACAAATATCTATAGATATATACAGTGTATACAGTGAATATTAAAGTCTTATTTTAAGACTGGGCTCGGCTATAATATAAGTGCTTTTTTTGCGTCTTACTTTACATTATACTAATATGAAGTACGTTTATATTATGTGGATTGAAAAAAGTTATAATTAAATGTATCATGTTTTTAAAATATATTAAGTAACTGCTATGAACAAAATGGGGAATTCCACACCAAGCCCACCCCTTGATTTGGCTTTTTGGGATTTTTTTTTATCCTTTTTTACCCCGCTAAAAAAGTTTCTCAGAATTTTTTCAATTTTTTCTTTCAACCAAAAAAATGGCCCTTTTTATTTAAATACCCACAACTTTTAAAAAAATTGACCATTTTTTGTTTTTTAATGTACTTTTCAGAAATAAAATAAAATAAAAAAAAATTGATGTCAAATTCCATGACATTTTGCAACTTTTTGAGAAAAATCATTTTTCGCCTCAGTTCGTCAATTTTATTTTTAAATTTTTTTTTTTTATAAAAAAACAATGATTTATCCTTCGAATAATGCTGCTAAATCAAGAGTGGGCCGACTTTTCGTTCTATTTTTATTTTCATTGAACATACATTTTTCCCAATTATTTTCTTATAAAAAATAAAAAGAAATGTCGACCCACTTTGCGGCATTAATCTGAAAATAAAATATTTTTTTATAAAATAAAAAAATGGCGAACTTAAGAAATGTAGGTATAGTTTTTCTAAAAAAACTGAAAAGTTCTCTCCAAAAATAAATTAGTCAAAAATGACTAATTGTCATAGAGAAAAAGCAGCCACTAATGATTCTCGTCAATAGCAATTTGTATCCCGAACATTTAGCAGTCAATTTCTATGTAAAATTGTCCCCTTAATCCGAAAATGTCGTCAAAAGTTATAAAAGTAGAACAGTTCTTGAGATATAGTCAATTTTCCATATAATATGGAATTGACTATATCTCAAAAACTGCTCTATTTTCGGATTCAGGGGACAATTCTACATAAGAATTGGCTGTTAAAGGTTGGGGATACCATGGTTTAAGTAAAAATCAGCCACTAATATTAACTGTATTATATTTTTGAGAGTGGGAATTAAAAATAAACTGTCCCATTTGGTCAATTTTTTAAAAAGTTATGTGTATTTGAAAAAAATAATTATTTTTTTGAAAAGTTTTAACATTTTTAGTGGGGTCGGGTTTAAAAGTGGTCAATTTGGCGTGGAACGACCCATATATAAGTAAATGTACTTAAACTTGAACTGAAAAACTAGAAATAAAAAAAAATTGAAATTAATCGCAAAATAAATCCAAATTTTTTATAAAAAAATATAAAAATGGCAAACTTGAAAACATATACATTTTTATTGTATTTTTTCTAAAAAGTACATTCAAATAAAAAAAATTTAAGGGTATTTGAAAAGGGATATTTTAACTTTTTTTGGTTGGGTAAATTTTTTTTTAAATTATGAGAAATATGTTTAGTGGGGTAGAAAAATATAAAAACTATAGCAGTTATTTGATATATTTCAATTGGGTTTGTATCTTTATCTTTTGAAAACAAGATAAATTTAATTCTAACATGTTAAACGAATACGAAAAATCTATTTAATAATATGATATATATATCATATTATTAAATAGATTTTTATACGCTATTATTGGCCCCATTGTCTATTGCATCCCAACTGTTTTCGACCTTAAGTATTTTAACATACAACATGCATAAACATTAAATTATTTAAAAAAATGTCCTCCATTTTAATCAATTTTTGTCCCATCAGTTCGATTTTATTTCCCTCCAAAATTAAACGCTTAATCCCTTTTAGTTCTGCGAATTATGTCCCTCTATCCGAATAATTATAATTAAAACAACCGCAATTTCATATGTCACATTTTCTATATTAATTTTCAACCTGGCGGTCATACATTTTTCATCGCGCAAAACAGTTTTGCTCATCGTAATGTTTTCATGTTTTCCCGAATTTTGTTCGGTTCAGTTGCGAACTGTCAAGGGATGTGCATTTAATATTTATAAAAAGGGTACTGTTTAATTTTGTTCAATTAAAATTCATTAATTAAATATGTTTACAGGTAGTATATAGGCATTTGGGCGGTCCACAATAATTGTGGACAATTATTGTTTGGAGAAAAAATATTGCCCCACATATGTCATTTTTGTAATAATATCTGAAGACCTGAAGATGGTACATGATATTGTACCGAAATGTCGTCAGACATACGGTTCTTTTAAGACCCAAAAGCCGACAACACGGAGCAGATCCCGAAAAACCAGAAAATATCGGGAATTTTCGTTTTTTAAAACAAATATTTATTTATTCGTCTACATTAATGTTGTCGCCTTCAAAATAGTCCATTGGATATTATGCACATGTGTCAGCTCTTCTTCCAATACTCGAAACACTTCTAAAACTCGATCTTTGGGATAGCCTTTAGTTCTTTCAGCGATGCGCTTTTAATGTCATCTATGCTTGCAAAACGACGGCCCTTTAAGGTTCTCTTTATTTTTGGGAATAGAAAAAAGTCAGACAGAGGCATGTCTGGCGAATATGGAGGCTGGGGCATCATTACAGTATTGTTTTTAGCCAAAAATTTTGTTCAAAATTTAACAATTTTAGAACAAATTTTGCTGTTACGCGTTTCATACCCAAAACATTCGAAAAAATTTCATGGGATGAGCCAATCGATATACCAACATCATCAGCGACTTCTCTGATGGTTTATAACCATTTCTTCCACTTTTTCCATGTTTTTATCGGTTGTTAATGTGCTTGTGCGTTCGGGGCGTTCGTCATCTTCAACGTCTTCACGGACATCTTGAAAACTCTTATACCACTTGTAAACTGTTGTTTTACTTATAGCAGACTCACTATAGGCCTTTGTTAACATTCCACAGAATTTATTTAATTTTTTAAGCAAAATTGGATACAAATTCTTTGATCCATTTCTTTTAACGAACGAAAAATCGCCGAGCTCATAAAATACGTCTTAAGTTTTTATCATACCTCGGGGGCATGTATACCAACATAATAAAGAAAATTTTATGACAACCGGACCCTCCGAACCCGCGAAATTTAACAATTCCCGTTATTTTCTGAACACAACTCGTATATATGTATATATAAATATTAGGGTGCTTTTTTTCACGACTCATTTTATTTTTTGCTCCCAACTCAAAATCTTTTTGAAAATGTTCAAAAAAATTCCCTGAAAATGTGAGCCCTTAATATTAACTCAAAGTACTCTACCAAAGCGTATAAAGATTTCCCATTTAAAATACACGTAAACTTTGATTATTTTTTTTAAATATCTATATCTTAGCCGCATTTTATGCTATTGGATTGTTTCAAAAAAGGGATTTACTCGTAATCAAAAGTTCAACAAAAATGCTTTATGTGCCATAGCTGTAATCTGCACCTGTAGGATGGTACGGGTCACTAAATCTTATTTTAGTGAAAAATTATCATATTTTTGAAAATATTTCAAAAGTGACTTTGAAAAAATGTAAAGAACAAACTTGTGGAATCGCTAGGATTGATATTTGTTGAGATATAACGCGTTTACATTGACATTTTATGAAATTTTCAGGATTTTCGTAACAAACTTTTTATAAATGATGATTTTCAATTGTTTATCAGTACAATTTCATGTAATTACGTTTTTTCTACAGTCGGGTGATTAGAGAAAAATAAATATCTAAAACAATCAAGCATAATTATTAATAAAATAACATGTTGTATGTAATACACCTCGTTATATCAATTTTTAGGTTAGATATATCTTTTTCTTTAAAGTTATGATATTACATAAACAAATGTAAGTTAAATAAAATGTTTTGTATCTTAATCCTTAAAAAAATGGATTATGACTATCCCCAAAAACCGTAATGAATAAGCATTAAATCTAAACAAAATTTGCAGCGATAATTAAAGATAGCGATTCACTTAGCGAAATTAAGTTTCCGAGGAGGACTGTTAAATGAAAAATTATTAACTTGCGTTCAAAAGTGGCGGCAAGCGGGAGCGGCAAATTGAGAAGGAAACCTCATCCATTAAAGTCACGATATGGCACTGACTAAGATGAATAATTTGGTCGCCCAAATTCACCCGCCGCTTTGCCCTCCTTTGAGAGGAGAAAGTGACGAAACAACTTTTATAGATATTGATGTTCAAGAAGATCCGAAACATGCACCTGAGCTCAAATGCATACATTTTTAGTTAGAAGTGAATTTATTTATAAATAGCTTCTTTTTAGCTTATGCCAAAAAAAAATTGATAGAATCTAAAAAATCATAGACATTATAAAGGAAAATATGATTACTAAATTAGCGGAGGGACAATTCCTTCTAATTTAATTGTTTTCTTAATTTTCGCCCCCAATTAAATTACGACTCACCCTTCTAGGATCCTTTATAATAGTTTTTAATTTACGACTTTTCCCATCTTCATAATTCAAAACAGCTTTTCGGATCTGAAGCAACCCCCTTAAAAACAATTTAATTGAATAAATGCATATCAGCGATATGATATCACAGTCAAACATAGTGGAACTGTAAAAAGATTTCCATAGTAAAGAACAAACTATTCTTCATACACTAAAAAAAGGTGCCCTTAAACTATAGTTTATAAAGTAGTCAACTCTTTTGATAAAAAAATATTATCGGCAAGAAACCATATTTTAGCATAAAAGAGTATTTATTGCTTGAAGAAAAAAGTTCTTAGTGAAAGAAGTATAGTTCTCTTCAAAACAAATACAAAACCCCTTGAATGTTTCTTCTATCAACCAAATGCAAAGTGTTTTTGTTCAAAAGCTATGAACCTTATTTATTTACGCAATTCATCCAAGATACATCACAATGGGGTAGTTAAATTTTTTCTGACCTATACTTTTTATGGTTTTATTCAAGGCGTTTTGTAATTTTAAACATTTCTGTGAAATCGGAATTTCAATTGAGTTCACCGTTTTCGAGATATTTACAAAAAAAATCTCCTAATTACGTCACTAGGCTATTGACAACGTTGCCAGCTTTTTCTATGGTTGCCAGTGTGTTTAGTTTAAGATTCTTACGATAGATGGCGCCACTTTATAATATTTTAGTTTTAAAACCACTTGATCTATAATTTTAGTTGAGAAGAAGAAGAAGAATTGATTTTTTGACGTTTCTTTTTTTCGGGTTATGTTTTTTTTTTAAAATTTAGATTATTGAAAATCAATGTTATTGTTATGTTATTTGTAATTGATATTAGATAAGTGATTTATTAATAACGGACTCCAAAGCAGAGGAATCTTGTGGAATGGTTGGTTACATTGAACATTGGAGCTTTTAAACACTGAAAAAACAAATCTGTTTTATCAACCAATAAATTTTTTGTTGCAATTGTTCTTGTTGGTCCTAATAAAAAATTTGTTAACCCAAGTAAAGTGTTTAATACATTAGTATTTGCAACAAAAATGAATTTGTTGAAAAGAATTAGTTTACCCTACTGACAATATGCGTCGCCGCTAATAGGTATCCTTAAGTAAACATAACAAATATATTTTTGTTGTCAATTTTCGCCCAAAATTGGCATGACGTGACATTGAAATTTATTTTATAAAGTTGACCGACTTGGTGCCATGGTTAAAGTTAAGTCTTGGTGTCATAGTGATTGAATAATAAAAAAATAATTTGTCACTGTCAAAAAATTTTTGTGCAAATTCTAGAGGAAGCAGGTTCGCGTTAATTAATTTTTGTGCATTGGGTGTTATGGATGAATGAGTAAACCAAATATTAACCGAGTGGGGATTTTCTTCATTAGAAAATACTTTTAAAGGTACCAAAATAATTTTTGTAAAAAAAATCAAACAATATTAACCTATACCTACACAATATTGTTAATGCAACTCTTTTTATTAATTAGTATTACATACTGAAAGAGTTGCTTTAACAATATTGTGTAGGCATAGGTTAATATTGTTTAAGTTCTTTTAACAAAAATTATTTTTGGTGATTAAAAGAACTACCAAATGTTATAACAACAAAGCAACCATGTTGTAGTTACTCATTACCATAGCTTTTCCAACAAATTATTTTTTATGAGATACCAATAATATTAGTTACTTTAAAAAAGACGCCATAGTTTTGTCAACAAAAAATATTAGTTACAGTAACATATTTTGTCTCAACCAAAAAAAATTGTTGTTGTAACAAAGATTTTAGTTGAGGCTATAGCTACAAATAAAATTTGTTGGCGCAACTTTTTTTTAGTTGCTTAAACAAAGTATTTTTTTCAGTGAACAAATAAAGTAAGTACCTATAATCATATTTTGTCGTAAATGCATTTCATTAGTATAATGCCTAGTTCTTTATATTCTTTTAGATATATCTTGGACTCTAAAATATCAAACAGTAATATGATACCTCGTAATAAGGAAGATAGGTACTTAATGAATTTGGTGACCATCTTTCACTCAACTGACAGTGACAGTATTTGTACATAACCTCTTCGGGTATTTTCTGACATAACCGAATGAAATCATTAACAAGACAACTTGACAACAGGGTAATTTTCAACTAATAGAAATCTTAGAATGTTGGTCACATGGCGAGGTTTGTGACGTCATAAAAATTTATATTTTTTGTAAGTATCTCGAAAACGGTAAACTCAATTGAAATTCTGATTTCACAGAAATGTTTAATATTACAAAACGCCTTGAATAAAACCATAAAAAGTATAGGTCAGAAAAAATTTAACTACCCCATTATCCCAATAGCATGCCAATTTTCTAGCAAAATCTGGTAGCTTCTGATACATGGGAGGGGATGCAAAACGCGCACACCGTTTGCGGCACACGTGTTTAGTACTTTTTGTATCATTGCAACTTGCAATTCGCCATTTTCCAGGGGCAGTGATATAATATTATAATTAAATTATAGGTATTTCTAATATACATTTTGCTGGGTGTTGTGTTGTGGCGTGAAGTTAATTGGTGTTAGTATAAAAAAAAATTTCGCTTTTCTTCATATCTAACAATAAATTTTATTTAAATTTTTTTTGTAAACCTTTTTTCAGTCAATCTTCAACTTTTCAACGATGCCAATATTTAAGCTTGAACTCCCCTCACTATGAAGGTCCGTGTTTTTAATTGTTAAATGCATGTTTTATCAATTAAAATCAAAAGGCCTTTTGAATAAAGCAATACATACTATTGGACAAAGAGATATTTGCTCTAAAATCAAAATGAAATGTGGTTATGTCAATAGTATATGCTTTTGTAGCAAGACAAATTTTCTTTCTTAGAAAATTCCTATGCTTTTCAATTAAGAGATGCAGTTTTCTTGTTAAAATTCCATTTTTTTGCGCTAAAAACGTTTTCTTCATTCAAAAGAGAAATATCTTCCGAAGAAATATTTTTGGTTCTGGTACCAAGAAATCGCTTGCTGTTGATTTAAGCTAATATTGTGATATACTTAAACGAATAGATTAATCTCTTCCCTTAAGTAATTTAAAAAAAAATTATGTAAAGATAGTTTCTGATTTAGATTATGAAACATATCTCTTGGCCCCATTCAAAAGCGCAAATATTTTGAATCAAAGTGATTTTCATTTCTTCTAAGAGATTATTTTTTTCAGTATAGAGATCAATACACTTTTTGATACTTTCCAACCAATTTTCGTACCACTAACGTTTTGAATTTCGACATAGGATCGCGTTGAAAACAGCCGTCTTTCAAAGAAATTTTATTGCCGTTTCCAAGCAAAGGCATTTCATCTCCCCAGCGCGGAAAAGCTCGGGGAAAGTTGGGCGGCCATTTTCCGAAGCTTTTGCACGTGCAGCATGTCTGTGTGCAACATTTCGCCGCGTATGTACACTGACGGAGCGTTTGTTTGAGCGATTTGCATAGGCAAACATCAGAGTGAGAATTAACAAAAATTTGACGCGAAAATTTTGAATGCATGTAGACTCTACATTGTAGAGACAGAGAGATGCTTTGGAGTTTTGAATAATTAATTACAAAAAAGTGTTTGTACATGTTAAGTTTTTAAAAGTTTTACACAGGAAAAAATATTTGTTAATTTTAACCAAATAATAACCAGATTTTATGTTAATCCAGGTCCACATAACTTTTTGTTAAGTTTACAACCAACTGTAATCTGTTAACTAATTGAATAAGTAGTTTGTAATTATTACAGATATTTTGTAGATTTAATAACAAAATTCCATGTCAATTTCAAGCATAACTCTTGTATTTTTTACAGACCCAGTATCAAAAGAATTTGTTGTAAATTGGGAACTTGAAAAAAGAGAATTTGTTATAAGAAATGTTGCTGTATTAAACAATTTTCTAAATAAAACATAATTAACACATACCTACATAAATGAACACAAAAATAACATACACAAAATGAAATAACACACCATTCTGAAATCATCAGATTATATAGAAATTTGGTACAATAAACTATCAGTACTACTTACTGATTTACTTTAACTTCACTATATCGCCTAATTTTAATTTGAAAACCAATAATGACATTATAAACACTCCTGTCACCGTTAAATATTATAAACACCCGTTGACGCTGACACAACTTGTTGATAAGTGTAATGGAAATGTTTTGATTGGCTGCCTTAAATCACGTGTACTTTTTCAACGGAATAATTTGTTAAACATTAATAATAACAAAATAATCTGTAACCTTTGAAATTAACAAAATGCTTACAAAATTGTATTTTACATTTACAAAAGTTTCGGTAAAATATTTTCCTTTGTTAAAATAATTACAAACCCAGGTTGTATACAAAAAATGTTGTAAAAATTTTACAAAATAAAATTAACTAACTACAAACTCATGTTAACAAATCTTATTTTTATAACAGTGCAATAGAACATTTTTTAGCAGTACCTACACTGTTATAAAAATCAGATTTGCGACAAAAGGTCTTATGACATGAGTTCTTTATGCTATTTTATGTAATTTGCAAAAATTATATAAAAAAATTAATTTTAAACCTTATATTTAATTTGGTCGATTTTTACTTTAGATAGTTGGTATCACAGTCGCTGGTTTGAAGGGTTAATGTCAAAATCGATTCGCCATGGCGTCCTTAATTTACTTATTTACAATAAGCGGCAAAAATATTATAACCAATATGCAAAATATTATTTTACTAGTATGCTGTTTAAAGTAGCCAACCTATAAAATTTTGGGTGGGGTAAAGTACCTCATTACAGCACCGACAGCGGTGCTACAATGAAGTCATTATGAACGCAACATAGATAAACGTTATTATTATTATTACTAAGTAAATTATTAATATTTCATAGGTAGCTTTTTTGGTTGACATTTTCTCCCCTTTTATGTTATATTTGGGGCCGGTAAAAATGGTCAGTAAGTGCTATCAACATTAGCCGCACTTGAAAGGCCTATAAAAAGAACATAAAAGTCCCTCATCCATTTGAAATTACCAGCCAACAATTATTATTAAAGTCCGTATTTATTTAATATTTATATACCCTGTGTATAAAAGTGTTATTCTGAATGGTTGAATGTTACACTCTAACAAACTTTTTAAATGTAATTCTCAATTTTAACTTTAGGACGGTTAATACGGGTAATTTTTTTTAGGATGGATAGTTAGAATTAGATTCAAATCTGCACTGTTAGTCCGACGTATCAGCGTGCGGGCGGAATATATGTTTCAGTAGGCGTCAGCCATCATAATCGTGCGAAATAGTAAGATGCCCGTCAGCGCGTTGCCGATGTACCTATTCAGTTTACTTTGTTCTGAGGAAGGTCAGTCGTGTCGTGGTGCGTGTTATTGTTTTCTGTTATTTCTAAATACCGTAGATTATATAATTACTTATATGTTTATTTATATTTATATGAGTGTAAGGGTCTTACATCTTACATGCATCGGTAAGTTTATGTCCAATTTCTGCCCCCCCAATTTAATATGTTACCAGCCGCCACTGAATGCGACATAGGATTTTCCAATTCCATCATTTTACCCCGTCACCTAAAATAAGGAGTTTCTGGAAAAGACACACCACGTCCCGTCTGTCACATCCGGAAGTATGACTGGAGTCGCAAGCTCCTTGACAACCCGCAATTCCATAATTAATAACCTTCAGCTCTAATAAAGTCAGACTTTGAAGAGCTAAAATTCCATGCGAAAACCGAGAGGACGCAACTTGAATAGGTAATTCGCATCGGTACAGTTGATGAGATCAAACATAGCCGTGGTCGCAAAGCCTACTGCTACGTTCTCCTTGTAAAAAGCGTTCGTTAACGATTTCTGGATTTCGGAGGATCGCATTCAATCAGGACGGTAAACAATGAATGGGCGCGGGTGGGGGGCAAAAGGGGGCACGGTATCGGAATACCGATGTCCGTTAATTGCGTAAAGAGTAAGTCGGGAGAGGAGGAAATCACAGTGAGAAATCCTCTGCAAACATCCAATCAGAGCGCGCGGAAAGTTCGCAACTTTGGCCGATGGTTCCCTATCAGCTCGCCGATACCTCAAAGAAAATCTCTGCCCGATTGAACACGATTTGCACGGATTTTCTACCAATTCCACAAGCCAAACCAAATATACATATTAAATATACAGGTGTTATGTAATTAATGTTATATTATTAAAATACGGAATACCTTTTAACATAAGGAAAATGAAAAATATTAAAAAAAATATTTTTCCAAAGATAAAGAAAAAATATGCATTAGAAGTTTTTGTAAATCTCTGCACACTTGTGTTCTGTGAGTACATAGATACCAACCAACAAAGTAGCTACGCGTTGCCAGATGTAAAAAATTGTTACTAAAAATTTTTCTTGCAAAAAATAAATAAAAACTCAATAAATACAAAAGTTTTATGCCCTTAAAGCTCTAATACCCTTCTGTATTTATTTACTCATTCAGCTAATAGCTTAAGCAATGATTAGAAAATTTAGTACCTATTTTAAAAAATCCATAACCACAAAATTAATTTTTTCATCGGTTTTTATCTTTCTGTTTACTCAGATGAAATTGGGACCAGTTCACAGGTTAAACTTTAAACATTTAATTTGTGTAAATAAATCCAAAAGCACTTCCCTTAGTAAAGATATTTACAATTTGAGCACATAACCTAAAATTTGAAAGTAATGCACTAGATTCTGTCATAAAAGTTGGCAGATTTTGTTTGAATTTACCTTCAGTACAAAAATGACATAACCAACAATTAATAAAATCGCCAAATTGACAATTTGCATTGTTAATTTTGTCATTTTTGTAATTAAGCTAAATTTAAACAATGTTTGTCAACTTTTTTGACAGAATTTGGTGTTACCAACCATAACATAATAAATTAAATTAGGCAACCAGATTAGTCTAAAGTTCCTAGTCGATCAGTGGCGTACTTTTTGGTAGGATAAAGGTTATTATAAATTATTTTTAGTCTTTGGAATTAAAAAAAAAAAGTTTCATGTGCTTCTTTATGGACCCTAAGAAACAACCCATTTTAATATATAACATTAATTACATAACACCCTATAAAAATCATAATATTTTTACGAAAAATTTTAACCATAAAAACAAGTTACGTATACGTATATTAGGGTGGTCGTTAAAAATTAAATTTTTTGCGACGCCCCAAAAAAGCTTTGATTTGATGAAAAAACATTGGAAATTTTTTTAAATTTTTTTTTATTAAAAACAACACGTGCCTTAAGACGATCTAAGTTAATTTTTTGGTATACCTAATCATCTTTCTGAAAATATGGAATAATATTTTTTTTGAGATTTAAAAATTATTAACAATGAAATAACTTCACCTTGAAGTGGAAAAATCTAGATATTAAAATTACGTTTGTACTAATTTAGTTTTAAAATAAAAATCAATTTGAATATTTTTATTTAATAGACCAAATCAACTGGGAAAAATTTTGAATTTAAATTTTTGTCTATTGTTATTTCGATTAACTATTGTTTTTTTATTGATTTGGGTTCTATAATTGTTTATATTTCGAATAAAATTTTATTTTTCATAAAAAATCCCAAAAAAACATGACAATTTTAGTACTGATTGATTTCCCCCCTCGAATCATTTAATTTTTATTTTAAACATTTCTTCGTAAAATGCATACTAACTGAGATATTTCAAAGTTTCAATTTAAATGACTCCCCCTTTATAATGACCAAAGGGGGGCGAAATATAAACACACACACACTCACACACTTATAGAAACTCACATGTGGAATAATTAAAACTCTAACGATAACATATGGTCGGCGGACCTCGCAAAATATTTCACGAGTATACTCGTATACATAGATTCGGCGAGCCGGTGGAAAAATATGTGTTTAATTTGCTGGCGTGCGGTACGCGTCCGGGCGAGTTTTCCGCTCGCCGTGTGTAATAAACGTTCAATCTTTTTGAAATATCGCGCCACAATTTCCGAACCCAATCAAGCCGCTCGCGATAAATCAGGCACACACATACGCTAGTTCGTTCGTTTATGGGAAAAGAATGGTCGAATCAAGGGTGCGTTGATTGAAAATTATGATTTTTGTTCTGCCATAACCTTAAACAAGCCATTTCGAGGTTATGGCGGCAATAAATATTGATAATCTTTATTGAGAAGGCTGGTGAAATAAACAACCAATTTTAAAATCAAGCAATTTCACCAAATAAAATAATATTGAAAATCGATGATCATAATCGAGCAGGCCGGGTAAAACAAACGAACCGATCCGGCCAATCAGCGAGTGACTAACTGCGAGCGACAAAAGAGCATTACCATCATCAATCAGTGCGGGCCATAGCACACTTGACGCAGCTTCAATCGCGAATGATTAGCCGATTTGGCAAATTTCAGTCGGCCGTGAACACGGCGCTCTGTAATAATATTTAAAGAACTTGTAAATATATGGTTCGATTGTTTCATAAAACAAGCGAAACGGCGTTTTGCAAATATAACAGTGATTTTGATTGATTTTAAATCTATTAACTTTTGTTAATATTTGTTCCATTAAATTATAATCAGTTGAGCTATAACATTACTGTTATTGATTATTTTCTCTCAAGAACTCATTTTTAAACTTTAAAACTGGTTCAATTCGAATCATCAAGTAAAATCAGATTTGTTAACATGTGTTAATTTTATTTTGTAAAATTTAACCATAATATTTTGTTTAACGGTAATATGCAATTTTGTAAGCATTTTGTTAATTTCAAAGGTTACACAGTCAAAAATTTATAAAATTTGTGTTAAAAATAAAAAAATGTAAAAATTTACATAAAATTCCTAGTGTTTATAACATAAATGATATATGTTACAAAAATTATAATAATTAAAATCTTAAAATTTTAAAAGATTTAACAAACATTAATGTGTTAAAAGGTCCTACACAAATAAGAATGTTAAATAATAATTATTTATATATTGTATTATAATAATATAGTTAATGTTACGAGAAAATTATGTTAATTTCTATATAATACATTAGTTTAAATAACTCCTAAACAAGTGTTAATCTAACTCAAAAATATTTGTTAAATATTTGAGTACAGAACATTTTTAATCAAATTAAAACAATTGAGTATTTTTTATTCAATTCAATTGAAATATAAATGTTATTCTTCTAATTCGCGTTTAGTCGGTTGATGATAGTTAATTCGATTAGAGGTTTCTTATTGTAAGGCTTTTATATAGCGTGTGTTTAACAAAATTTAAAGGTAAGTTTGCTTTGATAATGTTTGTATCTCCAGAAATGTTTGAAGACCGTTTACCTTATGGCATGGATTTGTATTTTATTTTGGAATACAAAAAAGGATTGGACTGTGCAATTTTAGTGAATTCCAATGCTTCATTGCTCGCCTTTTTTAAATTATGTTGTTGTATAATAAATCATTATTATTACATACTTACATGATTTATTTTTTAAAAAACAATATTCTTATATTAATTTAAATATTTTATTAAAATAAATAAAAATAAACAATTAATAATGTAAAAATTAATTAAAAAATATTGTTAAAATAACAAATTAAAATAATTAAATGAAGACATACTATTCGTGTAAAATCAATATAAAGTAATATGTTAAAGTAACACTTTTTGTGTAAAATAAATAAAATATAAATAAATTTAACATATTTAATTATGTTAAAGTTATACAGATTTTAAATCATATTAATAAGTAGTTTAGGTTAAAATAACAATTAAAAAAAAATTTAAACAACACGATTTGTTAAATTAACTTTGCAGTTATGTAAAAAAAAATAACAAATAATAATTTTCTTTTACACATTCTGTTGTGTTAAAAATTAATATAAGTAATAATAATCAAAAAAACTAAAAAATTGAGTGGACTTTCTGGGACACAAGAAATATGTTAAATATACATATAAATTTTTTACTGTGTATTGTACCAAATGTCTTTATAATTTGATGATTTCAGAATGGTGTGTATGTTATTTTTCTGTTAATGTATGTATGTGTTAATTTTGTACAGGAAATTGATTAATAAAGCAACATTTCTTATAAAAAGTTTTCAATTGGGGTCTACAAAAAGGTTGTAAAAATAAGGTCCTCTTTGAAAATTACAAGAATTATGGTTGAATTATTGACAGGATTTTGGTATTAAATCAACAAAATGTTTGTTATAATTACAAACTACT
This sequence comes from Brassicogethes aeneus, assembly GCA_921294245.1. Classification (NCBI taxonomy): domain Eukaryota; kingdom Metazoa; phylum Arthropoda; class Insecta; order Coleoptera; family Nitidulidae; genus Brassicogethes; species Brassicogethes aeneus. The sequence goes on from OV121138.1 coordinate 6,855,128, forward strand.
TATGGGCGATTCCATGATTTCTAACGGGACAAAAAGAAAGAAGACAAAACGTTTTATGAATATTGAGTTGTTCCTATATATGAAAATAATTTTATGATAGTTTTTATTAATTAATTTTAATGCTGAGAACTATAGATATATCATAAAATTATTATAGGAATATTTTTGTACAAAATTAATATTTTTTACAGATACAATAATTTAGTAATTTGCTTCAAATTTTCCCAAAAGGGCACCTGAGATAAACCATGTGATTCAAATACAACAACAACAAGCGTATCGAATGTGCGTACGCGCGCCCAGCCAACTTAGCATTTCAAGGGGGCGACAAAGCGTTAAATTCCCTTTGATTTCTCACTCACACGAGTGTCTATTACATGCAGTCCACTTGATTCGACAAGCGTCGATAATCCGGGGCTAATGTTCCGAACTAAACAATTTTATGGGAATCTCCATCTCTAATAGTGTTCTCGGCGACGCAGTGTCACTCCAGAGGCGCAAAAATTCTGCCCGAAAAGGCTGAAATCCAAAAAAATGCCCTTACGAAAGACGACCGCTGCCTGTCCCAGAGGACGCGTCCAATAGAGTAATTGTTTAATATGGCGATATCAAAATGTGCTCGTGAATATTACATCGGTTCCCCTGAGAGGTCGTGAGAACCGTAACATAATGTGACACCGAAATGGAGTGTGAATTTTTTATTCGGTTGGCAGAAATGTTTCGCGTCCACTTTAATTTAAACAAATCTGCCTGTCAAAAGTTTTTATTTTGTTTATTGTCAAGAGATTTTTTATTGAGAAAGGGATGTGGGAGTAATTACAAAAAAACACGCGGTGGGCGCCAATATGTCAAATTTGACCTGGTGCAGTTTTAACGCGTTTCTAATGTTTATTTTTTTCTATTTTTACATTCAAAATTTATTTGTCGCCGTAAAAACGTCAATAAATCCCTATTTATTGCATTTTTTGTGCACTTTTTTACTGTCAGAATGCTTTATTTATAATTGACTATTTTTGCGAAACGGCTAAGGAATGTTCGAAATCTAAAATTATCTGTTATATTAACGTGTTTCTCAGATGCTGTAAAAATAGAGTTTTACTAAATTATTAAAGGTGCCAAAACATATTAATTCAATACGTAAGCAACTTTTGAAGTGTAGCGTGCCATTTCCATAACAAGACAAAACTAAATTAAGACTAGAAAATAGAATTTTAAAAGTTAAAAAAAATTAGTGGTAATTTGTGTTATGAGAGCGCTTATTTTTAGTGGGTTCATATAAACACTTAACCTAAATTCGTATTTAGGAATTTTAGTGTAGTCGATACAAAAATAGAGTAGCTAACCCAAGTAGCACAACTGGTTAAATTAACGTTAAATTTACGTTATGCCTGCTTAATTCATTTAAGTTAAATTCTATGTAATACAACGTTTTATTTTACCTTTTTTTAACTACTTTTTAACTCTTATAGTTAGGTTATAGCCACCGCACTAAGAACATTTTTTAATAAATAAAACAAAAAAAGTAGTTTGTCTAGTAAAATAGTTATTTATGTCATTAGGTTAAGAAGTAAGGCTTTTTGTGCTAAGCTCAAAGTTTGAAGGCCGACGCGTAGCGGAGGCCTAAAATTGAGCGAAGCACAAAAAGACACTTCTTGGCCGAATGGCATACAACATTTTATCTTCAAAGCACTTTATATAGGTCAATTTAATTCAACATGAAAGCGCCCTAACCTCACTTTTTTTAATCTCATTTATTTGTTAGCTAAAGATTACATTAAATGTACAATAAATATTATTCCTTTTAGAAGCAGTAATAGTTTGACAATACCTAACTACATGATTTAAGTAGAAATGGATTTTTGTAAGAAAATGGTTTACTTACCCTCTTGCTATTACATTGAATTCAATTAATTGTTTAATAAATAGGTATCTAATTTCAATTTGTTTGCATTTTTATTAAAAAAATAGTTAGTTTGGAATGTTTACGCTGTGTTTAACATTTAATTTTACTGTAAACTTAAAGCAAATTAAAATTTAAAGATAATTTAAATCGTAGAAAAAGAAAATACAACTGTGAAACGTCAAATTGCAATGTCCTAACCCCACTTTTTGTTTTATTATTCATATTTAATTTTACAATGATTTAATGAAAAATATTAAACATTATAATGTTATAACAGTAAAACAAACAAATTAGTGCTTATTATAAATAAATTAAACCAGTTTAGTACGTTAATTTCTTAGAAAAGGATTAATTTGTCAAAACAATACCCCTAGCGAGAAAAAATCGAACTAATTACTTGCCTCATAAAAATTTTTATCGGCCTAGGCCATAACAAGGTATTTCTTTATCGAATGTTGACAACAATAAAGTTTAAATTATAGACCGCGTGGAGATAAAGATAATTTTTATAAAAATTATTAATCTACAAATGCTGCTTTCAGTAATAGCATTTGCATTAATTATAAAGTAAATTTACGTTATGTTTATAAAAATAACACTCTTCCAGATGCACAAAGGCATTGATAAATATAGTTATTATTATTTGTCCAAAAAAAAACAGTTCTATACCGTTTACAAAAACGTTTTGTAGTATTAATGGTACTAATGGTATTATTCATAGAAATTTTGTAAATTTTACAAATCCCTTTTCGTTTATAATAAACCTTTTTTTATAATTTATGTAAATTTAACAACAAATTAATTGTTAATTTAATAAACTATTTTCATTGCAACATTTTCAACCTACTGTTGGGTATTGGGTAGTTTTTTTTAATAAGTGCAAGGCATTTAAACAAATTATTTATTATATGATGTTCAAAATAAAAAAATATGCTTCGTTTGTAGAATATACCTTAAATGTTTCTTTTAGAAAATGTAGAAATTTTAATTTTCTTAGTGATCTTTTTTATATTTTTATCAAGCTAAATTTTACCACACTTCACTCTCACAAGTAAATCAATAAGATTATACACAGACTGGATTATAAAGTTAGGTAAATAACAAAAATTTTGTTACCATTGCAAAAAATAGTAAATATTAAAAATGTCTTTTTATAGCAATAAAATATTTTTGTTATTGTTTTTAACGTAAGCTATTAACAAAGATTTTCTAACTGAAATAAAATTAATTTGAATTACAACGATAGTAATTTAAAGATATCAAATATGCCATAGTAAAATGAACAAATTTTACTATAACAACTGCGCATCACTTTATTTAAGCCAATTCACACACAACTATAGATTTAACAAAAACATTTTAAGTTCGACAAAGATTTAATATAAACATAAGGTATTTCTTATTGCCATGACAATATGATAACGACTATTATCTTGTTGGATGAACATTTTTTTTATAAAAGCTCAACATTGCTGCTACATTATAGTAAATGAGAATTTTATTAACAGTAAAAAAAGTTTATTCGGTAAATAAAAATAATCTCATTACTTTGACAAATCGAAGGTGGTACATTTTTGTATAGCCATTACAATTTTAAATTTAAGTTAAATAATATTATTTTATTAATCGCTTACAAAATTAGTTTCATTATCAGTGCATCTACATTTTTTTGAGTGCGGTTGGTAAATTTAAAGGGATATTTTTTAGTTCATAGTAACCTTGAAATAATAAAATAATTCAACATTTAGTATTAATTTCCAAGGTCACTTTATAAATATATTTTGACGATTTTATGGCATTTGACAACTGTCTGTTTAACTTTTAATCTAATAGGAAATATTTCGTAATATCGTAATAGGCTTATTTCAGCAAAACAAGCAAAAACAAAATCCAGGCTCGAAAAACACACGAGATTATTTTTCACCTCTCAGAAGCAACAATACAAATTGGGGCTGTGCAATTTGGGGCAAACAACAAACGTTACACAGCGGTCAAACGGTAATTCGTTTAAAAGTCTCAGGTGTACGGACTTCATGTTCGTCCGACCCGAAGTATATGTCACTGTTCCGGTAACGCGTGTAACAAGCCGAACCCTTAACTATTCACAACCGCATCAGTCAACCTGTTTCGGTTACGTTTTGACGGACTGACGTTTCGACCAGAAACTGACCAGCACATTAATTATTTAGCTTGATGTAGCGAGGGGATTTGCTATATTATACAGGGTGAAATAGTATATTGTGTATCAAGTTTGATAAACAGATATGCGGAAACGTTAATTTATTTATATCAACTGATTTACGCATATCCACTGATTAAAGTTTGAACCAATTTGGCAACATAGCTAATTTTAAATGACATTTAAGATTTGTAGGTTATTTTACTGTAAAATTTACATATACTTAAATATGTGTTTATTACATCATGAGAGTAATACATTTTTAAAATGTATTAATTAATATACACATAAATACATTTATAACTGACTAAACTTTATTATTGTCAAAAACTTGGTTTGAAGAGGATTGCGGCAATATAAAACATATATTGTGTACGAGATGTGTTCAGAAAATATCGGGATTTTTCGTTTTTTGAGACAAATATTTATTTATTCGTCTACATTAATGTTGTCGCCTTCAAAAGATATTGGATATTATGCACATGTGCCAGCTCTTCTTCCAATACTCGAAACACTTTTAAAACTCGATCTTTGGGATAGCCTTTAGTTCTTTCAGCGATGCGCTTTTAATGTCATCTATGCTTGCAAAACGACGGCCCTTTAGGGTTCTCTTTATTTTTGGGAATAGAAAAAAGTCAGACAGAGGCATGTCTGGCGAATATGGAGGCTGGGAAATCATTACAGTATTGTATTTGGCCAAAAATTTTGTTCAAAAAAAAATTTCATGGGATGAGCCAATCGATATACCAACATCATCAGCGACTTCTCTGATGGTTTATAACCATTTCTTCCACTTTTTCCATGTTTTTATCGGTTGTTAATGTGCTTGTGCGTTCGGGGCGTTCGTAATCTTCAACGTCTTTGCGTCCATATTGGAAACTCTTATACCACTTGTAAACTCTAGTTTTACTTATAGCAGACTCACTATAGGCCTTTGTTAACATTTGACAGAATTTATTTAATTTTTTAAGCAAAATTGGATACAAATTCTTTGATCCATTTCTTTTAACGAACGAAATCGCCGAGCTCATAAAACACGTCTAACTTTAGCGGCTGCCACAGACAAAGTAAACAATGAAAACAGCTAAAGTTTTTATCATACTTCGGGGGCATGTATACCAACATAATAAAGAAAATTTTTTGACAACCGGACCCTCTGACCCGCGAAATTTGACAATTTCCGTTATTTTCTGAACACACCTCGTATAAGATTAATTAATTATATTATAATTATAATAATTTTATTATAGTTATAGGAATACTAGACCAGTTTTTAAAAGACAATGCTCTTTTACCTATTCTTTTAGGCATTTAGGCAAATCTTTTGAAAAATAAATGCAAGAAAGAAAAATTGTGCTGGAAAATGGGTGGGAGGTGCATATAGTTTACCCTTGCCTGATTGTTGCAGTTCTAGTCCAGATTTTTTTACCCTGTATATTTTAATTTAAAAATAAAAATATTGTTTCAGAGCATATTTTTAATTATTCGTCAAATAAATATTAAAAATGATAAAAACAAAAACACGGGGTGTATTTTTTATTTTCTTATAAAATGCCTTTTAAACTTGTATTATTGGCAAAAACTGTTAATATTATAATATGTATATTCAATTTGAAATACCCACGTTGCCCTTTTGTCCCTCCATTTCATTTTCTTCTATGTTTAATAGTATATTTCTGGGCCCAAAAATAAATAGAGTGTAAATTTCCTCTCAGAAAAAAGTCTCCCCTACCTTGTTGAGCCCTTTACCCAAAACCTACTGTTTCTATTTCTAAGAGCAAGCACATAATATAAAAGTTTAAAAGCAGAAAATGAGTTGAACATGCATGTCTTATTTAAGATAAATAAGACAAATATTTTTTAAAAACAATTTTGGTTGCAATGTCGTGCAAAAACCTTTATCCACTGATATGCTAAATCAGTTGATATAAATAAATCAACGTGTCTTGGAAACATGTACAATGTGTATCTGTCAAATTAAATTTTATTATCCTATGAACTAACCTGTACTCTGGCTTCTGTAAGGTCGATTTTCATAGCGATTTCTTCCCTAGTGTAAATATCAGGATAATGAGTTTCCTGAAAAGCTCTTTCCAACTCTTTCAGTTGAGCTGATGTAAATGTGGTCCTGATCCTTCTTTGTTTTCTTTTTTCTGTCAGAACGCCATCGTGTCCAGGATACACTTTATAAGGTAACCCACCTGCAAAAAACCCTGTATATTAAACGCGTTTAAAAAAAATTGTATTAAAATGATTGAGCAGATTTTCAATAAACTACAAATTGTCTGAAATAAAAATGTTTATGAATCCCGAATTTTATCAAGTTGATTAAACTTGCTTGCATGAAAATTCCCGTTCTTTTGTCTGAAAATATCGAACGTAAAGGTCCATAAAAGATTTATATTGTTTGATATTCGCATTGGAAGACAAAGACATTCGTCTTTCGGGCCATAAAAGCGAAATTCCTTCGACCATAAAGTTAGTGCACATGTTGAGACAGTAAAAAGAGCAATAAAAATTCAATGCGCATTTACATCAGTTCCCGGACTTTTTCCCGCTCCGGGCTTTATGCTCTTGTGTGTGGGTGCACGGACCCGGAGTCTCAAGTCAAATGCTCGAAAGCATTCTGTAAAAATTGACTACAAAGTGGGTAACTTGTTTAGGTGTTTTTAGTGAATTTTACTTTTAATTTTGTTAAGGGATGATTTAGCAATTTTAATATAAAAGTGCTTGATATTTTTCTGGCATTTAATGTAACGTGGTTACAATTTTTTATTTAAAATTACTTTTTTTTTAATATTTATCATAATACAATTTATCGTAACTATATAACTATAATTGTGTAGTTAAGACACTTATATAATTTATGAAACCATTTTTTAATAAAAAAAAATTATATGTACTAAAGTATGCAAAAGAAATGTTTTAACGTTAAAATTAACCTTAACGATAGTTTTAAACAGTATATAAAAAGTTATATGTTCCAAAATAACAATTATAAAAATTGCAGATATTTAAAATTTAAAAATTATGCATATTTAACTGTAAAATAATATATTCTTAATCATATCAAAACGTCAAAAATAAAATTATGGACAAAAAAGCAAAGAATCTCTAGCACTTTTTCTTCGTAGTTTTTGGACATTTCTAAATGCGTAAGGAAAGAGACCTGTAATGGTGCCTTTTCTTGAAGGATCGATATAGGCGTTTCTTGCTCCTCTCCCCATCTGGAAATGGCGGCGTCGGCGGTGCCTAATTATACCGGGCAAAAATTGCACACACTTCCCATGAATAGTTAATGATTTGAATTCGAATCAATGAAACACTAGCACCGATAAAACGTCATAATTTCGCGTTAATTTTCCAACATTAAGTCTTTAGTAGGCGTAATAAAACAGTTGGTAAACCTTGATACAAAATTCATACCTTTGCGGTTTCACGCAAATTCCCGTAACACACCAACTTGATAACGCAAGTGTACCTGGAATTTCGTTCTCAATTACTCTAATGACTTATACCGTTTTACTTAGTTAATCGATTATAACTTTTGAAGGGGGAATTTTTTGCAAGCCGAATTTTTTTACCTTGAAGCTTGATGTTTTGGCAGCGTTTTCATGCTATAATGGTCTATGCAACGCTTTTACAAGTTGTATAAAATACCATTTTTGTTGAACGTGTAAAAACTGAATTTGTGATTTTAAATCGTGATTTTTAAACTACCACAAATTTTTTTGTAGTTAATATATTTTTATAATTTGTATATACCGGTAAAATCTTTAAAGATTGTTTTGATGAATACAACATACATTGTGCGTAATTTTAAGACATATAAAAATACAAATGATGAAATGAAATGAGACATTTTTTTAAATTCTGGAAAAATTGATTTTGTTAAATTTATGCAATTTTTATATTGGAGATTTTGAAACTTCTATAAATTTGTGTATGCATACCATGGTTAAAATAAAATTACAATTTTTTTATCTTATGAAAAAACAATCTTTAAGGATGATTTGAATGTATAAAACATAAATTTTGCATAATATATATACATTTAAAAATTCAAAAACTAAAAAACCTTGCAAAAATTAATTTATAACTCTTTAAAAATAAATTAGTCAAAAATAACTAATTTTCATAGCGAAAAAGCAGGCAATTATAATTCTCGTCAATAGCAATTTGTATCCCGAACATTTAGCAGTCAATTTCCATGTAAAGTTATCCCCTGAATGCGAAAATGTCATCAAAAGTCAGAAAAGTAGAACAGTTTTTGATAAATAGTCAATTTTCCAAATAATATGGAATTGACTATATCTCAAAAATCGCTCTACTTTTATAATTTTTGGCGGTAATTTTGGATTCAGGAGACAATTTTCTATAAGAATTGGCTGTTAAATGTTGGGGATACTATGGTATAAATAAAAAAGCAGCCACTAATAACTGTAGTTATTTTTGACTAATTCATTTTTATAGAGAGTAGAAAATCAATTATAACTGTTTAAGGAAAGAACATTTTTAATTACGTCTTTTTTGCTTAAAAGTTTATTGTTTTGATAATATTTTAGTGCAAGAACGGCCTATGTAACATTTTTTAAATTGTGGAAAAATTGATTTTTTTTAAATGTCCTCAATATTTATAATTGTGATTTATTAACGACTATAATTTTGTGTGATTTAAGTATATGTATAAATTTAATATATTTTAAAAAACAATCTTTGAGGAATATTTTATGTGTGCATAATTTGAAGACATATAAAAATACAAAAATGACAATTTGACTGTTTTACTTTGGCAATAATTTAAAGTCTGTAATATCTGAAAGAACATTTCTTGAAGACTATTTTTTATTCATTCCTCGTTTCCAAACTGAGGTAAATTTGAAATTTTGAGCGGTAGTTGAATGTTATGTCATCACTTTATGATTTCTGTTGAATTTCTGGATCCCCATCACTCACTCAGCGAGCTAGCGGAAGGCCCGAATTATCAGCACTTTCTTTTAGTCAAATATTCCTCTCTACGAAATACGCCAAAGTAAACAATTTTCACCCTCACCCCCTAAACGAAAATTGTTGCTACTGAGCAAATTTGCACGATGGCCTTTTTGTTATTCTATCATTCTTTTGTTATAATTTTAAGAAAATGTTACGATGAAGATATAACACAAAAAATACACCAGAGTGCTCTGTTTGTTTTTTTTAGTCACCATCTTCTACATGTTAAAATAAAACGTCAGTCCACTTTTGAGATGTTAAATTTAGAAAAAAAGTATAAATAAAATAAAATTGTCTTCCATAAGAAAACAATATTTTAAGATTTATTTCTTTCAAACGCCTGGAATGGATTATTCATCGGGATAAACTTTCTCCGACTATTAAATTATTTAATTTGCAGTGGCGGAGCGGGTCGGGGGTGGGATGGGGCAAAAGGGGGGGGACGCGTAACCTTGTTAGCAGGGCTTAGGAAACTGAATTATGGCCTTAAAATCGCCCCGAGACGGAAAAAGTACTACGCGGCTACAAAGTGTGGAAACGTCAGTCCGTCTTTAGCCGTGAATGAAGGAGTTCACTCATTAGAAGTATTAATAACTATGTGGTGATATTGATTTTTTGTTAGACTAATGGTTTTGACAGAAGAATGCAAAGCCTTGTGAATTAGTGATACAAATTGTAGTTTAGTGATGTTTTATTCACATTTAAACTGGTCTGGACCGAAAAAGGTTAAGTTTAAACAGGATAATAAGAAATTAGTTTGAAAAAATTTACTGCGCCATTTTTAAACAATGTTCATTAAATATTCTCAACTTTAACTTTTATTGATATTTAGAAAAGTTTCGCAGACTAAAAACAATAGTTTTATCAAATTTTTTACTTTTTTCGGAAATAATGTAAACTTAGGTTTTTAGTGAACAAAACGTTTATACTCTATAAAAAATCGTATAATCTTTTGGCTCATTTGGACCTCACTTGGACATTCTTATCAAATATTTATAAAAACTTTATCAAAATGTATTAGGATTGTCAACCTTAGCTCTAATTCATCACTTAAGTGATGTTTTATGAAAAGTTTTTATCAAAGTTTAGGAAGAAGCTTTTAGTGATATTTGGAAAAAGCTTTCGCAGACTAAAACACATAAATTTATCAAATTGACCTTTTTTATCTTTTTTGGAAATAATGTAAACTTAGGTTTTTAGTAAACAAAACGTTTATACTCTTTATAAACTATAATTTTTTTACTCTTTTGGACCTCATTTGGATATTTTTATCAAATATTTATAAAAACTGTTTTATCAAAATGTAGGTATTAGGATTGTCAGCCTAAGCTCTAAGTGATGTTTTATGAAAAGTTTTTATCAAAGTTTAGGAAGAAGCTTGTAGTGATATTGTAGTGATATTTAGAAAACGCTTTCGCAGACTAAAACACATAAATTTATCAAATTGTTTTGACCTTTTTTATCTTTTTTGAAAATAATGTTAACTTATGTTTTTAGTGAATGTTAACTTAAGTTTTTAATGAACAACTCTTTATAAACTCTTATAATTTTTTGACTCTTTTGGACCTCACTTGGATATTTTTATCAAATATTTATAAGAACTGTTTTATCAAAATGTTATAAGGATTGTTATGTTAACGAAGTGATGTTTTATGGAAAGTTTTTATCAAAGTTTAGGAAGAAGCTTTTAGTGACTATTTAGGCAAAGTTTAAGGTTTTCTGGACAAAAAACATCAACTTTTATCAAATCTTCCAAAATCTTTTAGTCTACCTATAGCTGTTTTTAGCTTTTAGTATTTTACAAACTGTAACATCTTTGAAAGTGAACAAAACGTTTATACTCTTTATAAACTCTTATAATTTTTTGACTCTTTTGGACCTCATTTGGTTATTTTTATCAAATATTTATAAAAACTGTTTTATCACAATGTAGGTATTAGGATTGTCAACCTAAGCTCTAAGTGATGTTTTATGAAAAGTTTTTATCAAAGTTTAGAAAGAAGCTTGTAGTGATATTGTAGTGATATTTAGAAAAAGCTTTCGCAGACTAAAACACATAAATTTATCAAATTGTTTGGACCTTTTTTATCTTTTTTGGAAATAATGTTAACTTAGGTTTTTAGTGAACAAAACTATAAACTCTTATGATTTTTTGACTCTTTTGGACCTCACTTGGATATTTTTATCAAATATTTATAAAAACTGTTTTATCAAAATGTATAAGGATTGTTATGTTAACCTTAGCTCCAAGTGAAGTTTTATGGAAAGTTTTTATCAAAGTTTAGGAAGAAGCTTTTAGTGACTATTTAGGCAAAGTTTAAGGTTTTCTAGACAAAAACATGAACTTTTATCAAATCTTCCAAAATCTTTTAGTCTACCTATAGCTGTTTTTAGCTTTTAGTATTTTACAAACTGTAACATCTTTGAAAGAATGTCAACCTTAGCTCTAATGTGTGGACCAAAAAACACCATCTTAAGTTCTTTATAAATATTGTTCACCTAAACTTTGGTGACTGTTTAATGGTAACTGTTTCTGAAGGACTTACTCTGCAGATTCATTGATGTTGGAAACATGGTGGCACGATGGTGAACATCTGGGACGTGGGTCCTGGCGCCCATGACGGCGCACTGGGATCCCGCCGCCGCCGGATGGTGGACCGCCATGGGCCCGCTCCCGGCGGCGGGATTGTAGGATCTCGCCATGGAGGCGGCGGCGGCGGTGTACCTGTAGGCCGCCTGCGACATTTGACTGCAGGAAGTGAGGTCGCCGTAGGAGCAGGGCATGTTGCCCAAGCTCGTGGGGTCCATGGGGGTGCCTTGAAGACAGCTACCATCGAAGGTCTGGTTCAGATAGGAATAGTCCATTTCCGCGATATTATTAAGCACTTTCACTTCGATAATTCGATAGAGAAACGGTTATTAAATTATTAGACGGAGTTTTTATGAACCCGAGACAAACTAAAGCTTTTGGAGCGCGTGTAGCCTAGACCGTCGGAACAAAATCAAATGATAAGCTTAATTCAATAACCAGACTGTTTTGGGGACCCTTCCCCTGGAAACATCCCTCGAGGGGCGGGGCCGCATCCACCGCGCCAATCGCACGCGACCACCCTTTGAAAGTCGAGCTTTGGTTGGCTGGGACGCGTGACGTCACAAGCACGCGACCGAGGGTGACACCGAGTCGTAGGAATATTAAAAACGTACACCGTTTGCAAAATTAAATTTGTATTCCGGAAAAGCTGATCTGTTTTCCTTGGTGGTGTGTTTGCATCAACAGTTGTACAGATCGAGTGGAAGGAACGGCTTCTTGATTTTTCAACACCTGTATGAACGAGCGATTCGCTATCTGTTTGCAGACGCAATTTATTACATCCTCGATACAAAAAATATGTCTACCTGTGCCGTTTGCACCCCCTAAACTATTTTTTAAGAAATTTTATAGTATATTATGTATCAAGTTTGATAAACGCCATTTTAGTCACGAATTTAATTTAGGCACGAGCGAGCTTGCGATTTGTATGAAGCGACATCTACCTATACGAAAATAAAGTATCCTTCCCAATAATCATTTTTGACGTAATTTTCATTATTAACATTGCCCGTTATTATTTTAATTAAAGTTACAATTATTGATACTTTAAAATATTAAAATAACTTCAAAATATGATTAGGTTCAGAAAATATTTTATCCTTTGATTTTTTTATTACTATAATTGCAAAATATTATCATAAAATATTAAAAATTCTTACACGGGAAATGTTAAAGGTACATGTTTTGATCTTTCATAATTAAGTAGATATTACAGCTCAGGTTCCAGATTTTTACAATGTTTTAAAAGTATAAAACCTATCCTCCGTGACTGTTACTCTTTCTAGGTTAATCTATATGTTTTCAAATATCTGAGGTAGTAAAAGCATACTAAAAGTATCAGTTCACTAAATAAATTAAACACATCCAAAGCAATCGAATGAAATATGAAATATTATTAAAAATTAAAAGAAATAATTTTTATAACCATTTATGTAGGTAGGTGTTACAAAAATTGATTCTATCCTCCGTGAATCTGTTTTTGCTTTAAATTGTATGCAACGGATGGCGCTTTAATCATTTTAAATAAGCAGAAACCTCTGTTTACGACATTATAGATGCATGTGATTCCTGAAGGTCAGTTAGAATTTATATGCAGATGAGAGTGTTGCTGTTTTATAATTCAAAAGTTTAAGTTCATTAATTTGCTATTTAAAAACCTATCCACCGGAAGTGTAATATCTCAGTGAGTAGATTTTTTTATAAATATTTTATGTATGTACAATTGTATTTTTTTTTAAATATTAAGGAGTCAAAAGATACAATAACTTATTTCAAATATACAAGGGGATGTTTAAAAAAACATACGAAATCCTTACCTCCGTGAAGCTATCTTCTGTGAAGCTCTAATATTCAAAATGTATGATTTCTTAAAATTCTTGCATTAGTGCAGAACCACTTATGTTATGTTATTACTAGACCTGGTGGCTTCCCAAAAACCCCATTCTAGACTAACAGTGAAACAACCAAAAATAAAAAATAATCATTTTCACTTGGGGGACATCTCAATATATTCACTCATATGTATTTATTGGAATTCCCGTTAGAATTTCTAACTTGGGAATCTACCGGCGTTAAAATTTAAACTTATTCTGTGTAAATCAAAATTTATCCCTTGAAAATAGATTAACAATCGATATAGAAGCAGTTTTTCACAGTAAACGAGAAGAGAATGTTTTATGGGCACTGTACACAAAATTTTTAACGCTCTATCAGTTAAATCTAGTTCTGCACAACTATAGTATACGGCGAAATCAAAAGGTCAGTACAAACGTTCATATAATCTTTTCAAATATTGCCGTCAATTTAATACTTTTGTATTTTTGTATTGAGATACCTAATTAATTTTCGGATTTAGTATTATTTTACAAGAAAGGCACTTTATTTTAACGATTGTACAACTGTCAACTAACTTAAAGTTAACTTCAGCCCGTGACTAAAACCCTTTTTGCTATATATAAGAATATTTTTTATATATAAACTTTAAATTTCCTATAGAAACTTTTTAGTTCAGATAATGCCGCTTGAGAATGAGGGCGCTTGTGGTATTCAACTAAAAAGCACTGTTGCCAGAGTGTGCCAATGCAAAGTTTTGGTCAGTGTTTCCAACATAACGGATCTTTGGCCAGTTCTAGCGAAACAAAATGATAGCAAAAAGTATAGGATTTTAGTTTTTTTAAATACTTACTTAATATATTGGTCGGTTGGTCTATTTTTATTGAAGAGAACATTTCTCTTCTTTGGCCGTCTTTATTTCTCTAAATAAACGCGGCTTCGTTTTTACTAATAGGTATTTAAAAAAACTAAAATTCCTTACGTTTTGCTTCTCTTGTCAATTTATAAAAAAACAAAGAATTTTTTTTAAACTTGGACTCTTACAAATTAAATTATATAGGTACAAATCTTATGACAAATACCATTCGATATTATGTTCAATTTTCCGTTAAAATTTGTCAGCCGTAAGAGTATCTTTTTTTCCTCGACCTTTATTAAAATCTGCTAGATCTTGCGAAACGTTATGTTGGAAACACTGACCAAAACTTTGCATTGGCACACTCTGGCAACAGTGCTTTTTAGTTAAAAACCGCAAAGCGCCCTCATTCTCAAGCGGCATTATCTGAACTAAAAAGTTTCTATATAATATAGGAAATATAAGTTTATATATAAAAAATATTCTTATATATAGCAAAAATAATTTACGGACAAACGGCGCCTCATACCATAAAGCCACAGCTTTTCAATGTGTATTTAAAAGGTCTCTTAGTGTCATAAAAACATGATTTATGAAATTTTCATAATTTTCATAAGTATACTTTGTAACTTTGTAGCTTTGTAATAATAATAGTAATAAAAATCTTACATACATTTAAAAACCAAATTCATTGAAAAAAATAGTTCTCACATAAATCCTGCAAAACATTCGGTCCTGCGGAATCCCCGAGGAGCTGCCGCGGCGGTCCTGCGAGCCGCAGGACATCCCGTCACTTAGGCAGGCAAGAGGCATCGAGCTCGGCGGGGGTGATCCCCCTTTCACCCCCCCCCTCCCGCGCGCGGCAGCGCATTTTTGTTTACGATGGGAAGTTGCCGGAGCAGTCGGTCGCATCCCAAGCGTCCCCCGGGACCCGGTGACACGCCGTTCCCGGACCCAATTGCCGGCGAAATACTTTTGATCGGGGGTTTATCGAACCGAGGCTGGGAAAAAATAAACTCCGAGAAAATATTTCACGGGGACTTTAGGTTTTGCTTTTTAGGGCGTCCTGTCCTGTTTTTTTTTAGTTAAACATTATAATATGCAATTTAGTAAGCATTTTGTTAATTTCAAAGGTTATAGATAAAATAAATAACACTATGCGACAAATTTTGACCTTACAATTTGAACTGGGATGAAATGTGGAAAAATCGAATCTATGCAACCCCCAAAACTAATCTTTAAATGGGTTTTGCTAGTTTAGCTCGAATAATGGAGATATATAAAAGCCCCCAGAACTTAAAAAATATGAATTTTATAGAAAAATGTTCGGACACGTCGATTTTTATTTTATATGACGCAATTTTCAGTTGATTTTGAAATTTTTATTTTTCACAGATTCACCCCCAGCCACCCCACTTTTTTTTTTAAAGAAAACCGACCCTTTGATATACCTTAAATAACAGGTAATGTACTCTCTAAAAATGAATTAGTCAAAAGTAACTAATTTAATAGTTAATAGTGGCTGCTTTTTCACTTGTGCCATGATTAACCATGGAATACCATGGTATCCCAAAATTTAACAGCCAATTCTTATGTAAAATTTTCCCCTGAATCAGAAAATACCGTCAAAATTTAAAAAAGTAGAACAGTTTTTGAGATATAGTCAATTCCATATTAAATGGAAAATTGACTGTTCCACTTTTTTTAACTTTTGACGACTTTTTCGGATTCAGGAGAAAATTTTACATAAGAATTGGCTGTTAAATTTTGGGATACCATGGTATTTCATGGTTAACCATGGCACAAGTGAAAAAGGAGCCACTATTAACTATTAAATTAGTTACTTTTGACTAATTCATTTTTAGAGAGTACATTACCTGTTATTTAAGGTATAACAAAGGGTCGGTTTTCTTTAAAAAAAAAAGTGGTGTGGCTGGGGGTGAATCTGTGAAAAAATAAAAATTTCAAAATCAACTGAAAATTTCGTCATATAAAATAAAAATCGACGTGTCCGAGCATTTTTCTATAAAATTCATATTTTTTAAGTTCTAGGGGCTTTTATATATTTCCATTATTCGAGCTAAACTGGTAAAACCCCTTAAAGGATTTGTTTTGGGGGTTGCCTAGATTCGATTTTTTCAGATTTGATCCCAGTTCATTTTTTGTGTTGCACAGTGTAATAAATAAACAATTAATAAATTTATTGAACAAAATTTACAATCCATTTAAAGTCCCTACATCGGTTTTTTATTATTATTTCGTGCATAGATTTTTTTATAAATTATTAAAGGTATGTACAACACATATTCTATATATTAACAATAGTTCCTAATAATAAATAAAATAAATAAATGCATCCCAATCTAAATAATAATTAATTAAATACATGATACCTATGAAAAAATAAACAATTATTAATACAAAAAAATCGTTTAAAGGCATTTTCTGTGTAAATAGTGATGAATAGTTTAAAAATTACATATGAGTTGTTCATTTTCAAGTATGAATATTTTCAATCCTGCAAAATAAATTAATATGTAAACATTTCCCACTGACAATACGCATCAACAAGTTCAACTGACTTCAGCATCTGCAACTTATGTTTCTGCTTAATTTATTCTATTTCGTGTTCGTAACAACTGTCCAAAGTGTTTATAATATACAAGAAATCTGTTATTATTGTTCTTTTACCTATTTAACGAGTGTGCAAAGTGCGAAGTATCACTGGTTTTCAAACTAAAATTAGGGGATACAGTGAAGTGGGTTAAAGTTACGAAATACATTAGTAAGTGTCGTGGTAGTACTGATAATTATATTGTGCCAAATTTCTTTATAATTTGATGATTTTAGAATGGTGTGTTATTTTGGTGTTCATTTATGTAGGTAGGTACCTATTTGTTAATTTTTTGGTTTAGAAAATTGATTAATAAAGCCACATTTCTTATCAAAATTCTTTTCATCTTTGTTCCCAATTCCCAACAAATATTTTTGTTACTGCAGGTTTGTAAAAATAAGGTCCTTTTGAAAATTACAAGAATTATGGTTGAAGTATTGTCAGGATTTTGTTATTAAATCTACAAAATGTATGTTATAATTACAAACTACTTATTCAATTAGTTAACAGATTACAGTTAGAATTAATATTTTTCTTAAAAACGATTTTTTGGGCTTTAAAAGTAATTTTTAAAATATCTAGTCGATATATCTTCTTACAATCATGCATTTTTGAACTATGTATATTAGGGTGTCCCTTATTTTTATTTTTTTTACGCATACCCTCTAATTATATTTATTAAGTGTTTATATACTCCCAGTAAAAATTTCAGCTCATTCTATAAACGGGAACCCGTGCCGACTTGCATCTGAACCCTCCGTTAGCCAACGTTAGGCGCGCGGTATTTTGCAACACGGTTGGTCGCGAGGTCTTCGATCGTAAGTCATTTTGTGTTTGTTATTATGTGACCCTTATATTATAAATTATTGACAAATGTTAAAATATAGTTTTATTTATGTGTATACTTTGATAAAAATGTATATTTTCACAGGGAGTGGCTAGTTACCCGGAAGGGTCTGGTGAATAGGCCGTAAACTCTGAAATTGATAAACTGAATGGGTTTTACTCTAAATAACTAAAAGAGTCTATTGTGAGAGATGACTACCGAAAACTTATTGAACTGTCTAAAATATTTTTGGGAGGACATCAAGAAAAGAAATGCTTATAAAAAGCTGAAATTTCATATAACAGTATGTTTTAGCAATACTAATTAGTATATTAATATATTTAAGGGATAAAATCAACTAAATTAGTGAAACAAATGATAGAAACAAAAGCAATAATATTAATTAGTAATCATATTTAATAAAATCATTAGAAAAATACAGTCATGAAGTATATCTTCTTTTTAAAGTGTTTCGTGTTACAAAATACCGCGCGCGCCTAACGTTGGCTAACGGAGGGTTTAGATGCAAGTCGGCATGCCGACGGGAACCCGTGCACGGGTTCCTGTTTATAGAATGAGCTGAAATTTTTACTGGGAGTATATAAATAAGTAATAAATATAATTAAAGGGTATGCGTAAAAAAAATAAAAATAATGGACACCCTAATGTATATATAAAACTGATTTTTTAAATAGAATTGCAATAAAATGAAAATTTTAAAAAGCGATGGTAAAAAATTCTTTATTATTAATAATAATATTTATCTACTCCTACATTGACGAGGCGTGACTTTATGGCGTTTTAGTAAACGGGCTGAAGTTAGCAATTGTGACTTTTGGGCATTTTAGTCACGGGCTGATGTTAGCTTTATTATAAATTGGGGAAAAGTGGGGTTAAATCCGTTGACATTTGACAGAATCTTATGTCAAATATTGAACAAATAAAATTATCTTTAAATTCTTCTTTTTGTTTGTCGTAGATAAAGTAAGTAACTCGTTTTATAAACTTCTCTAAACACTCGCTCGCAAGCTTCGCCCGTGCCTAATAAAACTCGTGACTAAAATGGCATTTATAAAACTCGATACATAATAATATTATGATAATATACTATTTTATATATACTTATTTTATGTTATAAAATTATTATTTTTCAGAAAAACGACTTTTTGAGATTAAAATTACGAAACTGGTATAAATAGTATATTATCATAATATACTATTTTATATTATTATGTATCAAGTTTTATAAACGCCATTTAAGTTATGAGTTTTATTAAGCAAACCTTGCGAGCGAGTGTCTAGAGAAGTTTATAAAACGAGTTGCATACTATACTTTTTCTACTACCACCTTTAAAACGCCCTTTATCGTACATGTTTCCATGACACTAAGTGACTTTTTAAATACTCATTGACAAGTTGTGGCTTTATGACGCTTTAGTCACGGGCTGAAGTTAGCAACAGGTTTTTAGTCACGGGCTGAAGTTAGTTTTAAGTTAGTTGACAGTTGTCAAATATCATACAATCGTTAAAATACAGTGCCTTTCTTGTAAAATAATACTAAATGTAAAAATGATTTTATTATCTCAATACAAAAATACAAAATTATTAAATAGTTTCTCAAATCCAATATTTGAAAAGTTTATATGAACGTTGTACTGACATTTTAATTTCGCCGGCAGTAAACTATAACTTAAATTCCGGCACTGACTCAACTGTAAAGTCCTCATAAAACTTTTTTTACTTTCACTGTGAAAAACTGTCAATTTTCAAGAAATACATTTCGATTTATAACCTTTATAATCTGTGTTTATAAAATTTAAAAATGTGACATTTGACGGTGACACACAGATTCCCCTATTGTTTCATAGATGGCGCTCTATACAAATTTTTGATAGTATTTGTCGTAGAAAAAGTATAGTATGCACCTCGTTTATAAACTTTTCTATACACTCATTAATTTCGTGTACAAAATGGCGTTTATCAAACTACATAATATACTATTATAGCACATATTTCTTCAATTTCTTGATTTCTTTTACTTACATTATGTTAAAAAATTAATATTTTTCATACAAATAGACTAATTTTTCCAATTAAACTTTAATGTTTATATAAATTTTTAGGAAAAATAATTATATTTTTTACAATGCGTTTTTGAACTATTAACTGCCTTTAAGAATAAAATTGCTTTAAAGACGCTTCTGTTGACAGTAAAACATATTTTTACGACAAAATTAAAAAAAATTTTTTAAAGAATTTTAAGAAGTAATAAAAAATATGAAGCCAATATAACTATAATTATCCATTGTTGTAATAACCAGTTTTAAAGCCCAAAGTCGTTTTTGTGAAGATTATTTTTTTTTAGATAGAGGGATATAAATAGCACTCTAATATTTTATTAATCACTATCCCAAATTACTTAATTATTGAAGCTCGCTAAATCCACCATCAAAACGCTTAATGTCTTTATTATATCACGACACAAATGATCTTGCTGTATACAGGAGGTGTTCATCGACAACAAAATAAATCCATCCGGTGGCAAGTGTTATTGTTCGGAATTAATGCAGCATCGTTACGGGGTAATAAACGAGTACAAGTGGTGTGCACGTCCCCTCTCAAGTATTGAGAGCAACACACCAAACATTCGGAACATTACCGCGTCGCACAGATGCGTCGCGACGGCCTAAACTTCCACTCCAACTCATCCGGAGTAAATTGTTTTGCCACGTGGCCACTGGAAATAATCAACCCCCTGCCTGTCCGCTCTCTTACATTACTGGTTGTGCATTTTGCAGTTCGTTTAGTCTTTACACACTAAAAATTATTTGTTAATTTTAACCAGATTTTATGTTAATCCACATAACTTTATGTTAAGTTTACAACCAAGTGTAATCTGTTAACTAATTGAATACTCTGAAAAAAAAGATTTCTTATAATATTCTTATAATTTCTTATATTTCTTTATTTAGAATCATCTTGAAAATATTTTTTAATTCAAATCAATTTGCTTTAAAATAAGAATATATATATTAATTAAAAATATTTAACTATAGTATACTTTAAAAAAGAATATTGTATTTTTGGAAATCTTAGTTGGTTTCTTGGTACAATTGTTAATATTTTTTATATCAAGAATTAAAATTTTTTATTTTTTTTATTTGCACACCTTTTTTAAATTTAGCGTCTTATTTACATGTAGGTAGGTATACCTATAGGTGTATTGTTTAAATATTTACTAATATGCATTAAGGATGCCTAAATATATGTAAATGAGTGATTTGTTTTAGAAGTAATTTTGTTACAACTTTGGGGTATAACATTTATTTTGATTCATATATGGTGGAGTTCATTGGCAATAGCCCTAAATTATTTATTAAAATTGGTAATTGCTATTCTACTATGCCTAAAATATTACAAATTATTTCAAATAAAAAATATGTCGATAATGATTAAGTTCCCTACGTTAATTTATAATAATGTATTCATTTTAGGTTTTTCTTGTATTAAAAACAAAATAAATGTGTTTGTTTACCGTTTGTGTTTTTATTTTCTAACCTAGATTTTTTTATATATAAATATTTAAATACTTAAGGATTATTCAAAATTGAGCCAAAATTATAAGTATACTGAAGGATATAACATTGTATCGTTTCTAGGTGGTGCAGTAACCAAAAAAATCTTTATAAAGTTTTGTTTATGATTAGACAAAAATCCTTAAAAAATTATAGGGTATTTAAAATAACACCAGTGTTTAGACGTATTTTTATTTCTCTTGCAGTAATATTCCTAAATATAAAGATGTTTATTATTAAAATAAATAATTTTTAGTTAATGGACTAATAGATTTTTTTAAACATTGCTAAAAGTAGCTTAAAATTAAGATTCATTATATTTTTTACTTTGTTTAAAAATAAATATTATTTTGTAATCAATGAAATAAAATTTCAAATCTTATATCTATTAATTAAAAAAAAAAATTGGGTTGTAGTCTACAACCCAATTTTTTTTTACAACTTGTAGAAAACATCTTTATTTAAGAAAATGATTGTCTTATTTCAATATCACATGTGTATTCTTGAGTTAAGTAAGTACCAATCTTTTTTATTTAAGAATACCTACCACTGATTTATTTTTAAAAGAACATATTCTTGATTTAAAACAACCAATTATTTGGTTTTATTTCAATATCTTACTTCGGATTTTTTTTTTAAATCTATTTTTTTTATTTAAAAATATTGCTGCCTTATTTCAAA
Source organism: Brassicogethes aeneus (assembly GCA_921294245.1). Taxonomy (NCBI): domain Eukaryota; kingdom Metazoa; phylum Arthropoda; class Insecta; order Coleoptera; family Nitidulidae; genus Brassicogethes; species Brassicogethes aeneus. The sequence goes on from OV121138.1 coordinate 6,877,177, forward strand.
AATTAGATATTCTTGCTTTTAAACAATCCATGGTGTATGTTGGTTAAGGAATTTAGGTATGTAACATACCATATGTTATTAGTATTTTTTTATCGATAACAGTATTAATTGTTTTCAACATATATCTACCGTCCTCAACAGAAAATGAAATAAAGAAAATAATTAAATTAGTGTAATGGTTAAGGAATGGATCCTTGCGGAGCACTCCAAGGATACAATACCCCTTTATTAATCGAAGTTTATGAAATGAGCTTTCCGACATTAACCCTATTACCGCCTTAAATTGTTTCTTAGCGCATTAACCGAGCCATTTCCTTCTCAAAATTTAATTAACTCGCGCTCTCTCCTCAAATCTATTATACACTTTTTAATATCTTCTTTACAATAATCACCTATAACCTCATTATTGTTATGGTTAGTTGCTTAATTAATTAGCTCGAACTTTACAGGCATTTGTTCGCAAGAATCAGCTGTTGGAAAACAATGGACAAAATGACATGTAAACAAATGTTTATTGCGCTGCGGGCAAACTCACTGCCGCCGTGGAGAGGGTCGGGAGGATTTGGAGGATAGTTAGTCGGATTCCCCGGGGGACGGCCAAGGGATGAATCTTGAAGGAGGGGCGGCTTTTTGGACAAATTGCCGCCCTCTGGGTTGCCATTTACAGGTCGCTCAGAGGTATTTCACATTTTTTCAAGAAAAATACTTAATTCTGTGTTAGGTAGGTACAGTTTAATCTGTGGTCTATGTTTATGTAAAATGCCAGTAGCACAAACAATTTTATTTAAAAAAATTGTTTGTTAACCTTTTTTTAGTCAATCTTCTAGTTTTCCACCATGCCATTGCAATATTTAGGCTTAAACTCCCCTACGAAGGTCCTTGATTTTAATTGTTAAATGCATGTTTTAATAATTAAAATCAAATGGCCTATGTGGTGAGTGGAATTTAAGCTCAAATACTAACAACGCTGGCAGTTTCAGTGAAGATCAGAAGCTTTTGAATAAAGCAATACATACTATTGGACCAAGAGATACCTATTTGTTGTAAAATCAAAAAGTTTTCTTCATAAAAACAATATCTTCCGAAGAAATATTTTTGGTTCTTTTACCAAGAAATCGCTTGCCCTTGATTTAAGCTTATATTGTAATATCCTTAAACGAATGGATTAACCTCTCCCCTCGAGTAATTTAAAAAAAATTGATGAAAAGATAGTTTCTGATTTGGATTAAAAAAAATATTTCTTGGCCCTATTTAAAAGCGCAAATCTTTTTAATCTAAATATATATATATAAGTATATAATATATAAGTATTAATATTCAGCGACATTTTATTTTAAGGATCTGTCATATCTATAGATATACATAACCATATTCGGTAAAGTATAATTAAGTAGAGTTTAAATAAACTTAAACCGGTTAATTATAGTAGTTAAAAAACCAAAAACCAGAGCTGGCCAAGTATACTCAGTATACTGAGTACTTTTACTCTTATTACTCTTACTTACAAACCAAATTCAATGTACTCGTAAAAAATACTCGTGGAATTCACGAGTAATATAGGTATACGAGTTTTCCGTTTATTATATCGATGACTTTTTGCCAAAGTATTTTGTTTGGAAGTCTGTTTTAAATTATATAATATATAGTATAATATAATATATTATAGCCTCTAGGTTTTATAACAAGTAAAAAGGTAAAATTATAAACTATTTAAGAGTTGTTATTATTTTATGTTTAATATAAATAATAAATAAATAATTTTATAAATATGTATTTGTATTTTTATAGCTCAGGACCAAAGTATATATATACATACATTATATATAATGTACACTCTATATAATATGGAAAATGGACTATATCTAAAAAACTGTTCTACTTTTCTAACTTTTGACGACATTTTCGGATTCACGGAACAATTTTACATGAAAATTATCTGCTAAATGCTAAAAATACAAATTTCTATTGGCGAGTAATAAGTAATAATCAATTATACCTATTAACTAACATTTTTTTTTCAAAAGTACTCGTTCTCTTTACTCGTGTTTTCTACTACTCGTAACCGTAACCGTAACCTCTCTTTGCAAATGTACTTACGAGTAAAGTACTTACGAGTAAATATTTTAAGTATACTTAAGTAGGTATACGAGTATACTCGTACTTAAAATTTTACGAATACTTTTTTAGTACTCGCTCTGCCAAAAACTACCAAATATTACCTTCTTTTTAACCAAAAGAAGTTAAATTTAAATAACATAACGTTAATTTTAGCATAATCGAATTCCCCACTTTTTTTACAAAATAACGGTAATTTAAGGTTAATTTAGCGTTCTATTACAATATTACTTAAATGAATTAACCAGGCAAAACGTAAATTTCAATTTTAATTTAATTTAAGAATACTTTAACCATATTGCTTATGCTGGTTTAGTGATTGTTAAATTGACAAAACCTTAAACCTTAAGATCTGTCAAGTTGACATTAAAGTTGAAACATGACAAACAATGTCTTCCTAAAATACCTTCCAGTAAAGTTATGTCAAAATTCTATTATAGAAATCCATGTCGTTCATGTTAAATTTCATATAAAATGATAACTATAAGTCTATCATTATTGTGTACTGTTGTATTTAGAAGGTTTTTGGATTCATATTCTGGCAGAATCGTAAGTAATGAGTTTAACCTCTTTGATTTGGAATTAACGTTGCAAAAATTTCAGCCCAAAGTTATTCCTACAAGCAACTGTAATGTAACAAGCACAATGGTTATCCTATCTGGGGCTCTCTACTATTTATATTCGCATCTACGTAAGGGGACATTGGTGAGAATCGGAACCAAAAACCACCTCAACTTGCACAAGATATCGTCATCGCAATGCGGAATTCAGTAAGTTTGCCAAAAACCGATAATGTTTTTATGGCTTTAAATTGATTTTTTAGAAAGCGAAAATCGCAAAAAAATGTTGGTTGGTTTTTCCGAAACGCGCATTCTTGCAAGAGCAGGTGCACGGAAGCACTTTACAGGGTTGCCAAGCAATCCTACGACTCGCTGCTCAAAGCCACTAAATCAAAAGACGACAACGTTTCAAATTCGACGTGCTGCATCAAAGAGGCCACTTCTCAGCCATCTTGCAACGCCATTTACGACCACCAGGATTACCGTGTGAAAGAGCAGGTGGACAGATCGGTGCAGAACATCATATCGGCCGATCAGATGAAAGCAGACGGTAAGAAAATCAAGAGGATATCATTCAAATTGGACGAGGACGAAATCAAGCGAATCCCGAGCCTACCGAAATTGAAGAGAAACAAAAAGGTTCGTCAAAAATCAGTTAAAATCACTAGGAAAACACGGAGCGGGAGGATCTATAGCATATATCTATAGTTTACCACATCAAAATTTAATTGTTTTAAAGTTGATTGAAAATATACGAATTTAAGTAGAGTAATGGTTTTTTATTTTTGTAGTTGTTGGCGTGCAACGACATGATCGTGATTTTAAAGTGGCCCACGCGGCGAACAACCGAATTGAGTTCGAGAAGACCTAAACTTCAACCGAAACCTATTATTTACTGCAAAAAATCTAAAAACAAATTATCTGTAGGCTCTAAAGTTGATTGTTAAATGCTGCAAATTAATAAATAACGTCAAATTTTAAGTCTTTTATTGAACACTTTTCGAGATTATTCACAAATTGTGACAGTTTTGGTTATCTTAAAGTTAAGACCAACTTTGACAGTCTGTAACTTACCCAATTTTGAAAATAATTATATTTAATTTTAGATAATTTTATTCTCTTTGAGAATATGTTAATACTTTAATATGCCCAGAACTAATTTTTCGAGATAAGCCACAAAATATAAAGTCCTGTCAATTTTATTTCTCTTAAAATTAAGACCACCTTTGGCAGTCTGCAGTTTTGTTATTTTTTACCCAATTTTAACAATAATTACATCAAATGTTAGATAATTTTATTCTCTTTGAGAATATGTAAATATCTTAATATGCCCAGCACCAATTTTTCGAGATAATCCACAAAATACGAAGTCCTGTCAATTTAAGTTCTTTTAAAATTAAGACCAACTTTTACACTCTGCAGTTTTGTTATTTTTTACCCAATTTTAACAATATATTGTTAAAATTGGGTAAAAAATAAATAAATATAATTCCATAAAATGTTTGATAATTTTATTCTCTTTAAGAATATGTAAATATATTAATATTCCCAGCACTAAATTTTCGAGATAATGCACAAAATATAAAGTCCTGTCAATATTAGTTCTTTTAAAATTAAGACCAACTTTAACAATCCGTAGTTTTGTTATTTTTTACCCAATTTTAACAATAATTACATCAAATGTTAGATAATTTTATTCTCTTTGAGAATATGTAAATATATTAATATTCCCAGCATTAAATTTTTGACATAATGCACAAAATATAAAGTCCTGTTAATATTAGTTCTTTTAAAATTAAGACCAACTTTAACAATGCGTAGTTTTGTTATTCTTTACCCAATTTTAATAATAATTACATCAAATATTAGATAATTTTATTCTCTTTGAGAATATGTAAATATCTTAATATGCCCAGCACTAATTTTTCGAGATAATCCACAAAATATAAAGTCCTGTCAATATTAGTTGTTTTAAAATTAAGACCAACTTTAACAATCTGTAGTTTTGTTATTTTTTATCCAATTTTGAAAAATATTATATCAAATGTTATATAATTTTATCCTTTTTGAGAATATATAAAAATCTCAATATGTCCCAGTAAAAATATTTCGAGATAATCCACAAAATGTAAAGTCCAGTCAATTTTAATTCTGTTAAAATTAAGATCAACTTTGACAGTAGTTTTCTTATTTTGAAAAAATATTAAATAAATTCATCCACTCTTAAAATTTAGACCAACTTTGAGAGTCTGTAATATACCCAATTTTAAAAATAATTATATTTAATTTTAGATAATTTTATTCTTTTTGAGAATATGTAAATACCTTAATATGCCCAGAACTAATTTTTCGAGATAATCCACAAAATATAATATAAATTACATCAAATGTTAGATAATTTTATTCTCTTTGTAATAATATGTAAATATCTTAATAGGCCCAGCACTACATTTTTGAGATAATCCACAAAATATAAAGTACTATCAATATTAGTTCTTTTAAAATTAAGACCAACTTTGTTAGTTTGTTATTTTTTACCCAATTTTAACAATAATTTCATGAAATGTTACATAATTTTATTCTCTTTGAGAATATGTAAATATCTTAATATGCCCAGCACTAATTTTTCGAGATAATCCACAAAATATAAAGTCCTGTCAATATTAGTTGTTTTAAAATTAAGACCAACTTTAACAATCTGTAGTTTTGTTATTTTTTACCCAATTTTGAAAAATATTATATCAAATGTTATATAATTTTATCCTTTTTAAGAATATATAAAAATCATAATATGTCACAGTACAAATATTTCGAGATAATTGACAAAATGTAAAGTCCTGTCAATTTTATTTCTGTTAAAATTAAGATCAACTTTGACAGTACTTTTGTTATTTTTACCCAATTTTGAAAAAATATATATCAAATATTAAATAATTTCATTCACTGAGATAGTTCACACAGTATAAAGTTCTGACATTTTTCGTTTTCTTAGTATTCTATTAGAGCACAATTGAAAATTGTGAGAAAGAAGGCTAAAGTTTGCCTAGATTAAAATAAGACTGAATAGATTCGGGTGTAAGGCCTTTGGGGAATCGCAGCTAAGATTGTTTTCCCTACGCCAATCTGCGTAGACTGGTAAAACGATGCCCCAGGCCCCGCACGGGACAATGACGACAATCAGTCAGATGTTCACTCCTCTTAGTTTATTTTCTTTGCTCTGAAAAAATGGCTTTCAGTCTAAAAATTTCACAAATAATTGTATGGTAAACAGTTTTACATTTTATTAAAAAAAAATAAAGGAGAATGACCAAAAAATGTTTTTTGACAAAAAAATCCTAAAATCCTTATCTGCGCCACTGTATTTTACTGCCTTGAAGCTAATGGCTTTTGTTTTTAGCCACCACCGCACATTTTCCTAAAATACGACCAGCAACTTTCAACTCCACCAGGGTCGCCCACACACAAAACACCCTTCAGAGAAAATTTGCTAATCAAACAGCGATTTTCGCCCCTTGCAAAAACTTAGGAACGCCAATGCTGCTAAGTTCCCCGAAACTTTTTATAAGCTGTTTTCTGCTGATTGCCCCGGGACCAAATCGGACAATAAGCTTTTAAATTAAATTGTTTACGATATACCTACCTACTTTGGATAATGAAATTGCCGAAAAATATTATTTTTTTTAAATGGCAAGTGCTTTTGATATTGGGTGTATTATTTTTATTGGAAGGTGAGTTTTTAACTTGTTTGTGTCCAAATTGTACGAATATATCTTGAACATCGCATGAAAAAACTTGAAAAACAAAAACGGCAAAATAAAGTTAATTAAACGGAGGACATCACATCCCATTAAATCAAGATGGCACCCTTAACGCGCTCATTTGTTTCACGCTTTTTGTCTCTCGCTCGAAACTCGACAACCATCTATTAATAACAAAATTAACACAAACAAACCAAAACTGCATAGAACATTTGTTTATTACCCTCCAGCAATCTTATCTGCGATGAACTTTTGACAAATTCGTCAAGTAGCGAGCAAAATGACAATACTTCATCAGATACGTTACGTGCGACACGTGTGTCAAACGATGCTCCTTTGTTTGTTGCCACGTGACTCCCGACGACCATCGCTCAACTAGCAAATTGAAGTTTAATCGGGTTTCACTTGTTTCTCCTCCCGATTGCTTTCCGAACAAGAACTAGTAGATTACAAGAATTACCAGAGGGGAAATATTGTCTACCTTTGTTTTGTAGTTTTAAGGGCTAATTTGGACCCATGTTAAGTTTTTTTGTTTTTTAAGGTATTCTATCATAAATTACCTAGGATTTTAGAACGTAAAACTTAAGAAAAAATTAAAGATTAATAATAATCCGTTTTTAAAAATGTTGTGTTATGCAACTAACATTGCACTTATCTGTAGAGTTGCTTGTATTGTTAGTTCATTTTTTTATTTGGACTTAATTAAATACTCTGACACTGTCAAATTGACATTAATATTTATTATTTATAATTTACTTTTTAATTATTATAATATCAATTTAAAAAGATAACTATGCCAAAAATAATATCAGATTATACCTAAAGCACATTGCCTTATGGACATTTTTGGAGTAAAAAACGTTTTTGGTTTTACAAATCACAAATTACAAATCACACATTATTTTCAGGTAGGTAAGCAGATCAAAAATTTTTTAAATATTAAAAAATAAAGGGGAAATAAAAAAACAAAAAATAAGAATAATTCTTATTATTATATATTATTATTATTATATTCTTATAATTATTAATTGCTGTTAGGTTCAACCATATTGTGAAAAATCTAGTAGTTAGTTTTTCTGCCTTTGAAAATAGCATCCATTGGGCTTTCAAAAGATAAGGAATAATCACGAAACTTTTTCTTCTTTCCATTTGGAAGTTACTGATCATTAATAATGGACAATATATACATTATAATTATTTTTAAGACACTACAAGTATTAACGTCCAGTGGCTTTAACAAAATACCCATTCACCATTGGAGTCCAATGATTGGACAACATGTATTCTCGTGTGTTCACATAAAATTTTAATTTCTTTTAGGTATATAAATTCTTTTCAAAGCGAAGAATATTATCCGCTAGGAATACTTTGTCTCTCCTGGGCCGTAGTCACCTATATTTAACTACTTTTTATATGATTTAACTCATCTACGCACCACCAAAACCAAATTAGTTGAATTTTTAATTACGAATTTTGACAACTCAACTTGACAACCGTTCAATGTAACCTACAATAATTTAAACATAACCACAATTAAATTTATAACTATAGTTTAGTTTGTTTTAATCAATGCAACCAATTTTGGTTCCCTATTTACCAACCAAATCCCTAAATTTGTAACGTTGCCGCAGTCCATATAAAAAAATGAACTGTACTTAAAGCCTTAAGGGTATTATTAGTTTTTCTATTATTTTTCAATGATTTTTCAAGGTAGGGTATATTGTTTTTATTTCCAATTCCTGTTTTATAAAATTTTAAAAATTAACGATTCAAAAAGTAGAGAAGAATCAATCTTATTTATTAAAATGACAAATGCAAGCATTCTATAAAAGAAGTTGGTATTTACTTTTGTATAAAATATGGATAAAAAAACACAATTATTCATACATACATATATGTACACATTTTAATGCCTAAATAAATTCCTTAAATTAAAAAAAATACACATAATTAATTAATTCAAAATTATTTTCCTGTAAGCATATTAATAAGGGCAGCCTTTTCTTTTTCCTTCTTCTTAACAACATCAATAGATCGTTGCCTCCAACAACTTTTTCTCAACTTGATGGGTCTACTACCCACATATCTGCCATTCATTTCCTTCATAGCCTTAGTAAAATCGAGGGGGTCCTTAAAACTAACAAACCCATACCCTTTACTTTTATTCGTGCGTTTGTCGCGTATTACTTTCGCCTTTTGAAACGAGGGAAACTTGTTGAACGTTCTTACAAGCAGTTCGTCTGTGACATCGTTACCTAGATCGCCACAAAAAATCCGGAAGTCGTCTTCCGCCCAGTCCGTTAAAGTGTGATCCTCCCACGTGGTACCGCCCGCAGAACGCATTAATTTTCTGTTTTTGGGCCCCTTACGTCTGTGATCATCACTGAAAGACTGCAACGCCGAACTGGCTTTCCCCTGCGATATGGCAAGCTCCGCGCTGACCTTCTCGTTCTTCAGCTTCTTCAGTTTCTTCTCCACCTCGTTCTGCAGCGCCATAAAGTCCACGGCCGCCTGATTCGCAGCTGCCGACGCAGCTGATTGGGTCGTTGCAGCTGGCTGCTTCGGTACGGCGTACATGGCCGGTTTGGCCGACACGACGGCTGGTTTTGCTATTATGGCGTTCGCGGAGTAATGGTTGTCGTACCTTTTGGCCCCTCTGTTGATTTGATGGGGCACAAGAGCGTAACTCGGCACAGAAAACGCGTAAGCGTTCATCATGGATTGCCCCGAGATTTCAGCCTCGAAACGGCTCATTTCGTCCTCCATTTGACGAAATTTGTCCATCTTTACGCTTAGAAATTTCACGATTTTATTTGTTATTGTTGACAACGCTCGCGAACGTCAGAAAACGTTGTGAAGTGGGGTTAATGTTTTTTTGACGTTTCCAGAAAATCGACGGTGGTGACATCTATATGTGAATAGTTTTAAAGTGCGTGTGAATTTTTAATTCATTATTTATTAAAAAATTTAATAACTTATTTGTCTTAATTAAGAGTTGGTTCTTTTAATAAAATGATTTTTTTATGAGTTATTTGTTTTGCTCTTGCTAAAAATAGTTTTTTATATTTAAATAAAGCTTAAAAATCAAATATTACCGATTTTAATAGTAGCGACATCTGTACATTGATGTTCAAACTTATGAAACATTTGAGGTCACTTTTTATGTACAGTCGGTAATGCAGGTTTGATTTTGTGTGACAGGAACTTTATCGGCCATTTCCTTTCTTTTCGTCTGTACACGGCGTAAATAGGTACGTTATTTGGGCTTTCCGTATAATTTTACGTGTTAATTGTTTAATTTTATACATTTCGAAGTGTTTAGAGCACGAATGAAACTACATTGTGCATGGATTGTGTATAATTTGTGCATTATTCGCGTTTGATTGAAGTGTACACAAAATTTAACCATGTGGATGACTTAACCTAACTTTTCAAACTTTGTATTTGTTCCAGGTTTTAAACAATGACTAACTCGAAGGGATACCGCAGAGGAACGAGAGACTTGTTCTCTCGCAAGTTCAAAAAGAGCGGAGTGATCCCTCTGGGAACTTACATGAAAGTGTACAAGGTGGGAGACATTGTCGACATTAAAGGAAACGGTGCCGTGCAAAAGGGTATGCCCTACAAAGTCTACCACGGAAAGACCGGCCGTGTATTCAACGTGACCCCCCATGCTCTTGGAGTGATTGTTAACAAGCGCGTACGTGGCAGGATTATGCCCAAACGTATCAACATCCGTGTCGAGCACGTAATTCATTCCAAGTGCAGGGAAGACTTCTTGACTCGCGTCAAACAAAACGAGAAATTGCGTAAAGAAGCCAAGGAAAGGAATGTAAGAGTTTGCCTTAAGAGACAACCAGCTCAACCAAGGCCTGGATACTTTGTCAGTGGCGAAGTACCAGCTGTACAATTGGCCCCCATCCCATATGAATTTATCGCTTAAGTTGTAAGGTTTCTACAAAAAATTATAAAATAAACACTGTATGGTGGAATATGACTTTTATTTCATTGATGATAAAATAGGTAAACATGACATCTTTTTGTTTTTCCTGTTAAATAAACCTTTTTTGGTAGGTATTTTCATTAAGATCTAAAACAATATTTTTATTATTATTGGCTTTTATTTCAAATGTCAACTTTTTGAAGCCTATAGGCTTCATATCTATCAAACTATCAAGTAATTTTTCAGCTTGACATGAAATATGTTAACGAATTCAAATTTCTCTTCCCAAAAGAACCCTAATCACAAAATTGTATGTAAAAATATTAATTAGGAAAATTGAAAATTAAATTTTAACTCTGTATCTTGGTTATGATCTACTTCTGAATTTAGCCAAGTTTGGTCAAATCGTAATACTTTTAACAAAGGAATCTGCATTTTTACTGTGTACACCCTGTATAAGAGAATGGCATATTTTGTAAATTATAAATATTCTAGTGACATTTGTTGGAAAATGTACTACCAACATAACCATAACCATAGACACAATTACAAAGGATGATTTTTAAAATATTTTCAAAACCCACATATATTTTTCTAAATACAATGTAAATTTGTATTTTTTCTCTAATTTATGGTGGGTATCATGGTTGTGTTGTGGTTGACAACCACTGGTTGTACCATAGATAACTACATTGTACAGTACAATCCAGAGAACAATCCTATCGTAAAATTTGTACTACAAACACAAAACTAGTTTTTTGAATAAAGAATCTGTAGTACAGATGCAAAGAACATTTGTACAGATGGTTGGTACCAAAGAACCAGAGATATATCTCTGCAAAGAACACATATTTAGAGAAATATTGTTGTCTCTGGTTGGTACCAAGTACAAAGTTGGTACCAAGCAGTGTTGCCAGTCGTACCATTATAATGGTATTTATACCATTTTTTTGTACTTCGTACCATCGTCAATTTATGTACCATTTTTTACGATTTTGTATCATTATGTACCATTATTTTTTAGACAGAATTGTAGAATGCTAATTTGGTAAATTTGTGTCCACCTTTATGGTGGAAAATGTAATTTCTTGCCTACCTATGAACACTGTGCCTCTTAGGTAGGCAAGACAAATTACATTTTCCTGCGCCCTCTATTAAATGTTTGTGATATTAAATCAGAGAAGCGCGCAAGTTTCACGCTGAATAATGTATGCTTTGAATAAAAACCTCAGGAAATAGTAAATGAAAATAGCTGACCGCACAGGGAGCTAACCAATTGGTTGTCACAAATGGCGGACTATCGTTTCCGCCAGCTATAACGTTTAATTCTTTGTAAGGTTTAATTATTAAACAACAAAAACGCATAAAACAAACCATAAGCGCTATTAAACAAGAAAAAAACGCTATTAAACAAACCAAAAACGCTCAAACAGGTAAATAAACAAACACAAACTGTCATCTGTCAGAAAAAATGACTCATAATCGGACTCCTAAAATGGCGACTTACGTCGTAAATTTATTACATTAACGAGATTCGGCAGGGTCCTTCCTGAGGTTTTTTATTCAAAGAATGTATGATTAGTGTTCTGTCACAGAACTTCTGTAGTTTGAAAGTTGGAGAAATTTTCTAAATTGAAGATTTCAATGCAATATTTGGATATTTCAAAATGAAATGTGTACCATTGAATACCATTAAATAAAGAACTTGTGTGTACCATTAAATACCATTAAATCGAGAACTTGGTACCACTTATTGTTTTGCTTCACCTGGCAACACTGGTACCAAGTACAAAGTTGGTACGACTGCCTATTTTGATGATCTGTGAAAAATTTGACGAAAAACGTTGTAAATTTCGTTTTGGGTTCCTAATAACTAAAGGTTTATTTGTTATATGAGTGTTTTTTGGTAATAATAAAGAGTTTTTGTGCGGGTATAGTAATAAATAAAGTTCTTCTCTAATCTATAGTAACAACACTAATTCCTGAAGGTAAATATTAATAACAGGTTGTCTATTTTAATATTATTAAAATTATATTATTAATTATAAAAGGTAAAACCTGTCTTTGGAAAAGATAAATGATAATACATATTACATGCACAATTGTGATTACATGTATATATATATATTTATAAAAAGTCCCACATTAACATTTTAATACAAATACTTGAGCAAAGATTTTATTAAATATACTCATTTGGGCTATAATGGTTACCATTATAACACTAAAAGCTTTTAGTGTTATAATGGTAACCATTATAACCCGCATAACAACGGAAATAATTATTTCATTAATGAACGTATTATTATGCATCAGTGATAGGTCAATTTTTATATTCACTGTGATTTGAACCAATCAGGTTTTAGGTTGGAATGGTTGGACTATAACAATCAAAGAACACCTTTGTAAACATTTTTTTAAATCGGGAGAAAGTGAGGTTATAATAAATTAATAATAATAATAAATTAAATTAATTGGAGTAGAAAACCAGGTTTACCTTTTACACTCGAGATAATGTACCTCTTGAATAATATTGCTCTATCCTTTAATAATTATTGTACCAGATTTTGTACAAAGTAAACTCTTATTTCAATGTTTTAATTAGGTATTCACTGAACAGTTTTTGCACATTCAATACGAACAATGTGCATAATTGTTTTATTTGAAAGTCTCGAAATGTTACCTACAGTTTTTTCAATTAAACTCGTACAGTTTTTGAATATAGGTACATTTTCATTAGGTACTACAAAAAATAAAATCTTTGATATAAACACTCTTGTATAACAACCTCTGATTGTTTGTTTAAAATTTCTTTTTTATTTGTTTCAAAAAAATAATTTTTAATTTAACAAAAATAAGAAAAACATTCCTGTAAGTGTAAAATTAACAACCTCATTTTTCTTAGTGTATATAGTGTATACTATAGTTATTTATTTAGTTATAATTATTTTCAGGCGATATGGAAAACGAAACAATGAACCAGTTCACCAATGATCTCTTGAAAGAAAAACTATTCAACTGCCAGATTTGCGATGAAATTTGCACGTCTGAAATATTACTGGTCAAAGGCAAAGGAAACGTGTGTGGAAAATGTTTTGAGGAAAAGTGCGGGGAGGAACTGAAATCGAGAGCAGAATTAAACACGGCTCTAATCTTTATTCTCTCCAAACTTAATTTGCCGTGCAAATTTCAATCCAAAGGCTGCGCTGAAAGGATCGCGTCCAAGAAGTATTTCAAGCACATTGCAAGATGTGAATTTAAAACAAAACCCTGCCCCATGGTCAATGTTAAAAGTTGTAAATGGAGTGGAAATAATCTGGAAGTAGCCGAACATATTCAAGAGGTTCATAAAGAAGATGTTATTAAAAGTGATAATAATATATTTAAAGTTGAGGCGTCTTTGACTGAGGGTTTCAGTGTCAAGTTATTATCCGACGACTACAACAACTGTATTTTGGAGACTTCAGTTCTAGATAATACATTTTACTACGCTTTACATGAAGTTAAACACTCTGAGGAAAATATGGAATATTCCGTCAAACACAAGAGTATTGAAACATCAAACAAAACAGTAATAAACACGGTGGGTACTCTTACTAAATTGAATGGAATTTATAATGAAATGAACTTGTATAAAAACCCTAACGCGACTGCGGTGGATCTTGATGCGTTGGATATTCTTGCAGATGAAAAAGATATGATAATAAACGAATTCAATCTTAACCCGAAGGGCGTTGACGAAAACATTCTTAAACTATTAGAATGTCCTGTCTGCATGAACACTATGAGGACGCCAATTTATCTGTGCTCTCAAGGACATAGTGTTTGTGTACTGTGTCATGAGGAGTTAGATGAATGTCCAACATGTAAAAACAAGTGGAGCAATGGAAGAAACTACTTGATAGAACACCATTTGACAGATATCAAATATCCGTGTAGGTACAATAAATTTGGGTGCAAAAAAATTGACGTTGAAAATCGACTAAATAAACACGAAGAATCATGTGTTTTCACAGTCTATCAATGTCCTATGGGTTGTTCAAAGTCTGGAAACCATGCAGCCATTTTGGAACATTTAAATAGTGAACATGCAGATATGAAATATGAGGAAGAATCAAAAATAGAGTATTCAGAAAATAAAGAAGAAGCCATTAAATGGATGATGTTTGATTTGAATTTATTTCGATTATCATATAATTTTAAGGAAGATATAAACTTTGCGGTCGAGTTAGTTTGTTCTCAGAAAAAAAAACAATATAAGTATAAAATAACCAAAGTAGTGTTGATTTCAAAAGTTTTATGGCATGCATACAAAAGCGCCGTTTGCTTTAATGACAGAAGAAACTGGGAACAGTTTGGTAGCTATACTGGGCCAAAGTATTTTATGATTTCCATCACAGAAAGTAATTAAATTTATGTTTAATAAAATAACATTTAAATCATTTGTTTAATAATATTTTGTTTTTTAATAATAAATTCCATCAAAACATTTTTTTTTAATTTCTTTATTTTATTTGAACTAATATTGGTTTATTTATAAAATACCTACCACGAAAATATACATTATGTCCACGGATAGGGTTACAAAAAGAAAAAGAAAATTCTTTCATGATTTTAAACCCTCAGAATATTGGGCCATATTTTTTTTAATGCATTAAACAAAAATGAGGAAAAATAATAGGAAAAATATTTCGCTAGCAGGAATGAAACCCGAGCCTCTTAGGTAAATTTACTATTTACTAATTAAAATAAGGTTTTATTATAATAGCTCAGGCAGGCTTGGAATGATTGAGCACAAATGCGCACTCATGGTAGAAATAAAATAATGGATTCAAAGATTCATAAGGTATATTTATCGGTACCTATTATCGGTACATATATATATGTGAATTATTACTATACAGGGTGTCCTGAAATTAGTGCACCATACTTTAACAGCAGATTCTACGTGCAAAAATAAGAAAAAAAGTCCCTATAAACATAGGTCAAGAAATGCGTCTTAAGGGAGCTACAGCCCCCAAAAGGAAAGCCCCTGAAGATGGTTTTTATTTAATATCTCCAAAACCGTTAAAGATAGAAAAGTGAAATTTAGGGAATTAATTAAACTTTTTATGACCAATAAGACGTAACAATAACAATTTAAAAAATTTCATGAGGTTTGGGTCAGATTGATAGAAAGTGGGGTTAAAACCACCTTAACTTTTTTGTACGTATCTTGTACCAGAATTTGATGTCAGATTATGAAAATTTGGAGTTTTGCACATAAAAAAGGTCATCCTGTTGAACTTCCTTAACATACACCGTTTTCGCTTAAAATCGATTTGAAAATTATTTTACATGGCATAAAAATTCACAATTAAATCACAACCATAGAAATGGACTCGCGTGGTCCTTGGAATACGACTGTTATGTTTAGAAAAAAATAGAATAATTCAAGACAGGTGACAGTTTCATGTAGTAAGTGACAGGGTGTTTCTACTTTTTTATAAATATTAGATAAAAACCATATTGAGGGGCTCCCTTTTCGGGGGCTGTAGCTCCCTTAGGAGGCATTTTTCGATCTATATTTATAGGGACTTTTTTTCTTATTTTTGCACGTGGAATCTGCTGTTAAAGTATGGTGCACTAATTTCGGAACATCCTGTATAGGTAATTTTGAAGAAATTTACAATGTGGGATATTTAACAGAATTTCAAAAAATTTTTTGAACAACCGACAGGTCGACATGCGCATTTGTATTTCAATATTTTAAACGCGCTTTAAAAATAATAACAATTAAGGAAAACAATATTTAAAAGAAAATGCTATTGGAACGAACCTATTATGTTTTATTATGTAATATTACTGCGGTTGGAACAAACCTTTTGTATTATAAAATTTAGCGCTATCTTTGGGAAAAATGAAGTTTGACGTATGTCAAAATAAAAAAAACTCTCATAACCTCAATGTTTGTAAATTTACTAAAAAACACACGATACAGTGTATCCATGATAAAATAAGAGCCGGAAAAAACAATAAACATGCTAAAATAATCAGTTTTTGCATGTTAAAGTAATCACAGAACAAATTATGATCTACAAGCAACAAGTTGTAAAAATAGCTATATTCTCAAGATTTCTGATATTTGTTATGCAATATGTGTCAAACCACTTGATAGAAGACCACGATCCCGACGTATTCCGATACCCAACTGATGTGAAGAATTCCATCTACGATAAAGTGGTACAAAACCTATTTGGGGGATTTTTAAGATGGGACGGCCAATATTTTATGCACGTGGCCAAAAATGGTTACACCTACGAAAATTCCATGGCATTTTTCCCCTTTTTTCCTGTGATTATAAGACTGATCAGTGAGTTTTTACAAAATTTCATACCATTTTTAAACATTGACTCCATATTGTTGTTAGTATTTATAGCATTTAACTATTTATTGTTTATTAAGTCTGTTGTTGTTTTGTATGAGCTGTCTGAAATTATTTTATACCCAAGTATTGCCTATAAGACGGCTGTGTTATTTAGTTTTAACCCTGCATCAGTATTTTTTTTGGCTCCTTATTCTGAGACTTTATTTTCGTATTTAACGTTTAAGGGGATATTGAACTGTTTAAAATTTTATCAAAAATATGCTGATAAAAGTACTGATTTTAACGTGACTGATTTAAAATATGTTATACCCATTAGTTTAAGTACTTGTACTCGATCCAATGGGATTTTGAATATCGGGTTTTTTATGTACACTTTGGTGTGTTTGTTTTTGAAGAACTACCCTGTAAAGTTGTGGGGGCAATTTATATTTACACTAAAGTACGCCTTTTTGGTTGTTTTTTACAGTGTAATATGCATTTTGCCTTTTATTTTATACCAAGAATTTTGCTTTGACATATTTTGTAAAAATTTTACCAATGATATTCCAGATTATATAAAAAATTATGCTAATTTAAGAGGATATGTTTTACAGGGCGAGCATTACAAACACAACCAAACATGGTGTAACGAAAATATACCATTGGCATATTCATATGTACAGAGTTATTATTGGAATGTGGGTTTTTTAAAATATCACCAAATAAAACAAATACCAAATTTTTTACTAGCCAGTCCTATACTGGCTATAATTATTTTTAATTGCCTCATTTACTTTAAAAATAATTTATCCTTCAACATTCTCAGCGTATTTTCATTTAGTAGAATTTACGAAAAAACTAAAACTTTGAATATATTAAAAGAGCCTACGTTATTTGCTTTTGTGATCCATTCTTTCGTTTTTTCGGTATTTTGTTTCTTTTGTATACATGTCCAAGTTTCGACGAGAATGCTATGTTCTTCCACGCCGTTTATATACTGGGTGTGCGCTTATCACCTACAAAATATCGATTTTAGAAGCTTTTCGGATATTTTGTTCATCAATAAAAAGCATTGCACATTTTTAGAGAAGCTTATAATGGGCTATTTTATTTTGTACTTTATAGGGGGCACTATATTATTCTGTAACTACCTACCTTTTACTTGATTATTGGCAAATAAAAATAGGTTTTTCAATAAAATGTTTTATTACCTTACACAATAAAATAAAATTTTACTTATATTAATTAATCAACATATACAAATTAAATAATATTGGAAGATGCTTCAAAATATATCTACAACTAATTGGGAACCAAAATAAAATATCTAAAATTTAATACATAACAGCAATACTTCAACTAAAGTTGTGCATTTTTTTTATAAAATACCTATTTTCCTATTATATGTAACTACATATTTAAGGCAGTTAATAATAATAAATAAAGTTTTTATTGCATATTCAGTACAATACAGAACATATAATACAAAACATACAAAAGGCCATCGACCGGGGTCCTTCAGCCTGCTAAGGCAGTTATTTACATGATTAAGTAGTTTTGTTATAGAAAATATTTGGTTTTTGTAAAAATAAAAACTATTGAATATAAATATTTGTTTGTCTATTAGTTTTATGTTGAAGTTCAATATATTTACAAATTACATTTTTATGTATTAAGACACCATTTTTGGACGGATCTAGTCATTAACAATCTTCTATAAAATATACAAAACAATCTACCTATGTTATATCTAGAGTCTTCTAGGCCTAGGTTTTCCTATTTTTGGATACGGCGTTTGTTTTTTAAATTTATGAGGCAATTTTATTTATTTTTTACATTTTAACATTTTACGTGTGTGATTCTACCGCTGATTTAATAGAGTTAAGGGCTTTGGCGATATGCCTCAATCTATGTTGCGGGACGGCGTCATATAAATGTTTTTGGAAATTTGGATTTTGCATTAAAATGGAAAACATGCTTTTGGCATATTTTCTAGCTTCCAAAGATCCATCTGCCAAAGAATTTGCAGCTGCAACTAGTATCCTAAAAAAATATTTTATTATTATTAATATTAAATAAATTATATTAAAAAGTATTATATTTAGACATCGGTTAATGAGAACTTTTAAAGTAAAACCTAATGAAATGAAAATCAGAAAAATTTAAAACTAATTTTAAAAATGGTAAAATAAAAGTTTAAAAAATGATAAAATAAAGGAAAAACATCAATGGTAAAAATGTTTTAAAGAAAAAGGTGAAATATTCGAAACAAGGTTTAAAAAATAGTAAAAAGAATTGTTTGAAGAATACCAAATTAATGAAAAAACATGAATAGTAAAAATATTTCAAAGAAAAAGGGAGAAAGCATAAAATATTCAAAACAATTGTAAAAACCATGGTTTTAAAAATATGATTAGTAAAAATGTTTCAAATAAAAAAATGAAAACCTGAAAAATTCTAAACAAGGTTTAAAAAATAGTAAAATCCATGGTTCCATAAATAAAGAAAAAAACATGAATAATAAAAATTTTTCAAAGAAAAAGAATATTAAAAATGTTTCAAAGAAAAAAGTGAAAACCTGAAATATTCAAAACAAGGTTTAAAAAATTTATTTTTTTTTTTTTGAAAGAAAAAAGTGAAAGCAAGTCAAAATAAGACGAAAATCTAAATAAATATTTTTCCTAATTACGTATGTTTAAAAGATACAGGGTGATAAAGTGTTACTTAAGTAACACTTTATCACCCTGTATCTTTGATATGATATGATAATTATCATATCCGTTTTTTTTAATATAACCTCTACTATGGTAGACTTGGAAAGGTGATATTTTGCGAACAGTCACTTACTACCAAAACACATATTCACACATAATTACAATTGTTTGAGTGAACACAGTGTCGTAGAAACAGGGGTTGCTTAATCTTATTGTCCCATACAAACTTTGAGGTTAGGTTTTTATACCATTTGATGCAATTTTTCGATTACTCAGTTCGGCTACTATTAAAAAGGTGTACCTCTCAAACTTCGATAAAATTAACCGTTTTCGAGATATTTGAGATTACAATAATTGTTATATCGCATTAAAGGACGAAAATTTATATGATAAAAAAAAATTTAATTGAAAAAACTACATTTTTTTAATGTGACGGTCAGGGCAAAAAGTCCCGAGGCTCATGGAATGCCCTTTTTAGTTTTTTCAATTAAAAAATAAAATTTGTTATCATATACCTTTTAATCCTTTTAAATAATGCGATAAAACAATTATTGTAATCTCAAATATCTCGGAAACGGTTTATTTTATCGAAGTTTGAGAGGTACACCTTTTTAATGGTAGCCGAACTGTTTAATCGATAAATTACATCAAATGTTACAAAAACCTAACCTCAAAGTTTGTATGGGACAATAAGCTTAAAGGCCGTATTACAGCCGGCAATTCTTCTTGCAGCAATTATTCTTGCCATCAAGTTTTCAAGGCCGTATTGCATGTTGTTTTAAAAAGCATCCCCCGTATCTACGACACTGTGTTCACTCAAACAATTGTCATTATATGTGAATATGTGTTTTGGTAGTAAGTGACTGTTCGCAAAATATCACCTTTCTAAGTCTACCATAGTAGAAGTTATATTAAAAAAACTGATATGATAAGTAACACTTTATCACCCTGTAACTTTTAAACATACGTAATTAGGAAAAATATTTATTTAGATTTTCGTCTTATTTTGACTTGCTTAATCTGCTCCTAAATTTATGCCACTAAGTTTAGGGACACCTTGTATAATAAAAATGTTTCAAAGAAAAAATAAAAACCTGAAAAATTCAAATCTATGTTTAAAAAATAGCAAAAGCAATGTTTTCAAAAATTGTAAATTAATGAAAAAATATGAATAGTAAAATTGTTTCAAAGAAAAAAGTGGAAGTATAAAATATTTAGAACAAGCTTTAAAAAATAGTAAAAACCATGGTTTCAAATATAATAAATTAAAGAAAAAACATATATCTCGTTTATTACTAACATTTTACTAAGACATATTTGTGTTAATCGACCTATTTAGACCTTCTATTTTTATAGTTGCTGTATTGTCCATTAGTTATGGAAGAAAAAATGAAAGCATAAAATATGCAAAACAAGGTTAAAAATATAGTAAAAACCATGGTTTCAAAAATAATAAAATAAAGAAAAAACATGAATAATAAAAATGTTCCAAAGAAAAAAATGAAAACTGAAAAATTCAAAACTATGTTTAAAAAATAGTAAAAATAATGTTTTCAAGAATAGTAAATTAATGAAAAAAATAATAAACATGTTTCAAAGAAAAAAGTGAAAGTATAAAATATTTGAAACAAAGTTTAAAAAATAGTAAAAACCATGGTCAAAAAAAAAATAAAATAAAGAAAAAACATGAATAACAAAAATGTTTCAAGGAAAAAAAATGAAAACCTGAAAATCCAAAATTATGTTTAAATTTTTTTTTCCAAAAATTGTAAATTAATGAAAAAAAGATTTATAATAAAACTGTTTGAAAAAAAAAGTGTAAGCCTAAAATATTCAAAACAAGGTTTAAAAAATAGTAAAAACCATGGTTCTAAAAATAAAGAAAAAATATGAATAATAAAAATGTTTCAAAGAAAAAAGTAAAATTCAAAACAATTGTTAAGCCTTAAGGCTTAAAAAATGGTTCAAAAACCCTACATTTATTAACAAATGGTTTAAAAAATACTAAATCATTATAAAAACAATTCAAAACCACAAGGTGGACTAGAAATTGTTTTCAAAATTAGAAAAAATAAATAATAAATTAAAAACGTTTTAAAGAAAAAAGTGAAAATGGTAGAAACAATGGTTTTAAAAAAACTCAATTTTTTTTAAAGACCAATCAGCAACTAAAATTATTTACCAAATAAATAATTAATAGGTAGATAATAATATATGTACCTGTCTTTAATGTCCTTGGGCAAATGCAAAATTTTTTCGCACCCATTTTTGCCGACAATATCGCACAAAATTCTCGACGATGCCGCCCTCACCACTGCATTCTGGTGCGCGCAACCCTTGCAAGTCAAAACATGCACCACCCTGCCAAGAGGCAGCTCCTCCGCCATCACATCCAGAGACGCGTTAGCATCTGCTCGCAAGAACTTGTTCGTATCGGCGGTTCTTTGCAGAAGAGGCACTGCTATTTCCTCCAACTCCTACAGAAAAAAATACAAATTAAAGAGTGTGAGTTGGTTAGTTAGTTAGTTTTTACACAGCAAACGGAAAATTATAGAAGTGTATAGGATGACGCCACGTTTGAATATTGTTTTCTAAATCTCCCCACGGTATAGATTTGTATTCGTCAGTCGAGCGTTTCAATACTCTCCACAGTATAGAGGTCGTAATTTCACTTTTGAACTAGTATTAATAAAAATTATTTTATGCTTAAAAAAAACTATATACGACATGATTGTGATTTTTTTCATTTTAAAATTAATTAAGCTGTGTTGAATATTTTTCCTAAGGGAATATTTGCCAATGGGCCATTAATTCATTTGTTCGTAGATGCTACAATAACCTGCACTGGTGTGTAGGGGAGGTATGTCTGAGATGGCATACTTTTTTTTTTAATAGTTGTATTTTGGAAATTTATAGTGGTAAAAAAAATGTAAAGATAGAATTGGATAGGGCCAGGTTCATACTAATAACAATGTAGCAAACTATTGTAAAATAGGCATTTATTTAAAAACTACTAATTAAAAATATAAACATGCTTGCTATGCTATCTCATCCTCACGGTCTGATGAGATGGCATACTGGTATAAAACTAAGCACAAAGCTCACAAATAAATGTTTTTGACTTTTTAATAAGTCCAGCACACTCTGCATGAGCCCACTTATTGCAGAATTGACACTTAAACCATACCTCCTTAGATCTTGACCATTGGTAAAGCTCATTGCAGTATAGGCATGCAATATCTTCATCTTCTTCTATATCTTCAATGTTTTCTATATCAGAGCTGTCATTTTCATCTCGGTAAACTTTTTTTATTGATCTAGAAGATTGCCGCACAGGTTGAACAGCTTTCGTGTTTTTGGGAACCAGTTGTCTTTTAGCAGACTTTGCAGCCTTCTGTAAAGCTGCTGCTTCTTTTTCGGCAACTGCTGCCTTAGCAGACTCTAGTTCAGGCGTGCTATTTAAAAAACCAAATGAACCTTTTCTCCTTTTTGGTCTTGGATTACTTTGAGATGAGGAAGGCAAGGGAAAGATTTCTGCAACTGATTTATTACAATCAGGGGCGGCTAGTGCATAAGAGCTGCAGAGCTGCAGAACTCCCAAAATTTTCTTATTACTTGACTAATTTTTTAATTATTTAATATTTAAGTGCGACAGTGTATGAATATTTCAAACGCATGGCTGCATAAAAAGTTTTTATTATAAACATTCGCCGTACTTGGCCACTACAGTCATCCAAACGACCGGTAAAGGTCTCTAACGCTTAACGCTTACAATACAACAAAGCTGGGCCACTTTCGAGTTCTGGATCCCATTTCAATACCGTAATTTTGCTCCGCGCCGCTCTTGGTCCTAGGTTGAGATAGTGAAATTTAAGCCAAACCGGAGCTGCACCAACATGCAGTTCCTACTTCCCGGTCGTTTGTTTTTCGCTTCGCGTGCACGTTTGTTATTTTAACTAGAAGACTGTTAATTCGGTGTATTTTTGTGTTTGTTGTTGTATTCTTTTGTAAGAATGAATGTGGTGTATGATTTAATTATGATTTAATTAATTAACTGTAGGTACCATTTAATTAAATGCCCACTGCGCCACATTTTTTTAAACCCCACTGGCAGAACTCACAAATTTTACTGCCACGAGCCGCCACTGATTACAATTATCAGTTGAAGACGAAGAGCAGGTTTGAGAAGTTGAGGGCAAAGGAGGTTGGATTATGTTTTCGGAGGCTGTAACTGGTTCTTCTGTAACTTCTGCTGGATTACAGTTGACTATTGGGGAAGAAGAGTAGGCTTGAGAAGTTGAAGATAAAGCAGGTTGGATTGTGTTTTCGGAGGCTGTAGCTGGTTGTTCTGTAACTTCCGCCGGGTCAAACATCCATTCCGGAAATATATTTGGGTTAAACAGAAAAATTCCAGTTGCAGAAAATCCACTCTGTGCATTTTTTAGAGTAGCTGCTTTAACGTAGGCATTATTAAACAGCTGAGCAACTTGGTAATGGGTTATTACTCTTCCAGGATGGTTTCTTAGCCATAATGACAACTCTTGGTTATAGTAGGTAGTTAATGGGCTGTAAAAACTAACGTCCAGTGGCTGAACTCTATGGGTACAATGGGGAGGAAGGCAGAAAATAATGACGTTATTTAGCTTTGAATACGTTAAAACCTCCAAATTCTTATGACTAGAGTGACCATCTAACAGCAGCATTACTTTCTTTTCTGGGGAAGGCTTAACACGCTTAACAAAATGTTTCATCCATTTTAAAAACAGTTCTCCATTCATCCAGCCTGTTTCTGAACAAAACGCCACTGAGCTAAGGGGTGCCCCATCCATGAGTTCATTTTTCATATTTTTTCGGGGAAAAATTATTGCCGGGGGAACAAAGTTGCCTTCTGCATTCATGCAACAAACAACAGTAAAATGTTGTCCTCTTTCTGCGCTAGATAAAATTCCAACTTGTTTTCTGCCACGTGTTGCAAAGATTTTTACATTTTGACTGGCAACAGTAGTCAATCCAGCTTCATCAACGTTATATATATCGCTAGGCTGAATTTTATATTCTTGTAAAACTGTATCTAAGGATTTAAAGTATTTCTCAATTTGCGGCTTGTTGAACGCAGAAGCTCTAGCGGCAGATGTTGATTCTGGTGTTCGCAAACTAAGAGATGGGTTTCTTTGGCGAAAAGCATTGAGCCAGTCCCATCCAGCCATTTTCTTAACTTTTGAAAATTTATGTTTTATTCTCTTGGATTCAGCGATCTGATATGCTAGTTTTCTAACATCATTTGTAGATAGACCAAAAAATCGAGTTTCCAAATGTTTAATATGAAGTACAATTTCTTCTTCCAACTCCTTACTAAACGTTGTCTTATATCCTCCCAAATAGCCTTTGCTCCAGTCATTTTTAGCTGCTCGTCTCCGAAGTGTACCAAATGGTACACCAAAAGTCTTTGATGCTAATAACCATCCCATTTCACCATTATTAACAGCGTTTATAGCATTTTTCATATTACTTTCATCCCAGCTATGCCTTTGAGATTTTCTTGTATAGCGGCCCATGCTAAAAAACAATAAATAAATAATTAAATATTAGTAATTAATTGTTTCGACTTTTACTTGATGAAACTCCATGTTAATATTGTTTTATTTTAATATAAACTACACTGTTTAAAAGTTTCACTATTTTATTTAAATATGACAATTGTTTCGCTACACTGTAGCATCTTCAGATCGTATACAAACTAATATTTATTTTACTTTTATATAAATGATGGTTTTACAGGTAATATTTTTAGTACAATATTGGGGAAGATTAAATTAACGTTATACAATAAAGCGAAACAATTGTCATATTTAAATAAAATAGTGAAACTTTTAAACAGTGTAGTTTATATTAAAATAAAACAATATTAAATATTAGTAGTTCTTTCTACTTTCAAATTCTGGGTGAGATGGCATAGTGTGCCATCTTAAACTGAGTATGGTATGCCATCTCAACCAAAATGCATTAAAAATATATTTTCACAAAAATAAGGTTAGGTTAATATACAATTATGGAAATGTTTGGAAAAATCTATCTAAAAATGCTATATTTCAAGCCTAAATTAATAAAACTTACCTTTAATAAAGTGATTTTAAAGTAGCACGTAGTTACAATCTTGGCGCGAAAATATTTTAACACACAAAAATTTGTCACCACGTTTTTTTTGTTTAGTAATGTCCGATCTAAGTAAATGAAACACATATGGGATCATAAGCGTTCGATCTTCTTCGACTCTAACCGGTTTGTGCGCCGAAACTAGCTGACTAAAAGCGCGAAACACGTGATATGCCATCTCATCGAATATGCCATCTCATACATACCTCCCCTACTTTTTCATCAACCAGATTTAAATATTGCTGTACTAACATATACCAGTGGAGATAGTGCAGGGTCTACCAACAGACCTCATTACTAAATTATTAAAGTTTAATACTTAGCATATCGATCATTTTTTCAACATAACCTCTGAAATTTTTAATACAAATATAGGTACTTTATATAATACATAAATATACTTAACATCATATCCTCTGTGCTTTACATACCTGAGTTGTTACGGTAAATAAAAATCAGACAAAGGAACCAAAGAAAGGAACTATTTTCAACAAAATCATATGCAGAAATGAGAAAATTCAAACTACTTGGATCCATCAAAAGATCAAAACTTCTTGCAAAATTACACCCTCTTTTTATACTCTCAGAAATATTGACTAGAACAGTATTAGTGAGACTCCAGTTTCTATAACTTGGTAGAGTAAAGAGAAGTCGAAACCGTTGCGATATTGCATTGCGCTGTTTTTGTATAATTCTCGGGGACATTAACGAAAATCATTGCCAGTAAAATTCGAAAAGCTTGAGTTTCTATGTCTCTGAAGAGAATAGGAATCCGAAGTTGCTGCACCATTGGACTGAACCCTTTTTTAATAATTTCTAGAGACATAAATGACTGCACCATTCGACAGGGTCGAGTTTCTACCTCTCTGTTGAATATAGAAAATCAAAACAATGTATCTTGTAAGACACCATTGAGTTTGACTTTAAATATAGTCGTGCATAGGTATAGAGGCGAAAAATATAAAAACAAAGCACGATTCAATACAGTTCTGATAAAACTTTAAGATTTAATATTCAAACGCGGAGTCATCCTATACAGTTCTATATTTTTCCGTTTGCTGTGTACTTACCACATCCAATCCTCGTTTGCAAAGTCTAAACAAGTCGCTTGCGGCTTGACAGGCCTGGCGTGCAACCTGGGACCGCAAGTTTTTGACGTGTTTCGCTAGGCTGCAGCACACCGCGTGTACGTTGTGCTCTATGTGGTCTGGATGGTATTTGATGACCCTGACCAAGTTGTGGAGGCCTTGCACATTGACCTCCCACTCCGGCCCCTCCATCTGGCTTATGGCCTGCTGCAAGGCCTCCTTGGGCTTGCTGTGAGGCCTAGTTTGGCAATCTGCGTCTTCAGCGACCGCAGGGGTTCGCGGTGTGCTTCTGAAGCTCCTTCTGCTCTGAGTCCTCGCGAATCTTTTGCTCAGTCTCTTGCTGGCGCTCGTGCTGGGCTCTTCGGGAGTGGGGGGGTCGTCTTTGAAGGCCAAAGCCCCCGGGAGGTTGACCTTGGCCGGGGATATCGGCGTGTCATCGAAGTTTCTCGACAGAACCGATACGGGACGAATGTAGTCTGTTTCGTCGTTCAACGGAGGCGCTGAGCTGACGCTTTTTCTTCCGGAACTGTTGATTTCCGGCAGGAATGTTTGCAGCTCGACCACCGATTTGCTCTTGTTTCTTTTTTCGTAGTCCATGGGCTCGATGGCGATTTTTTCCAGGTCTTCCAGTGTATGCCGACTTACGGATAACTCTTCCTTCAGTTGGTTTTCGATTTTTTCGCCTAATACGTGCTGACAGTTTTCGTAGTCGTTTTGGTCGCTTAGGTCGCTTGTCGAAAAGTCCCTCTAAAAGTGATATTACTATAATATGTTATTTTTTTACTTTATTAAAATCAAAAATGACTAGTTACTAGTTAATAAAAATAATAATAATAATATCTTTATTAGCCAGAATGCTATACAGAAAACAGGAAATGGTATAAAATAAATAAATAACATAACATAGAAAAATAAATAAATCATAGAGACTTAAGACAATATACATAATGACAGATGGGATATTTAGGTAGTAAAAACTTAAAAATAGGTAACTAAAAAGGTAATAAAAAAAAGCATTTTAGGTTAAAAAACCAGCATTTTAGGTAAAAAAAGCATTAAAAGTTCAAGTTTCGTTTATTTTTATAAAATAAGTAACATAAAATATTTTTTTTATAAACTGACCAATAGTTAATTAAAGCTATAAGGAACAGGGAATACCTGATATTTACCAAATTTACTAGAGTAACAAACGATAAAGTAACATAAAATAAAACTTTTTATATAACTTAAAGCAAGAAGGAACTAAAAAATATGGAATACCTAATATTTACCCACTATGTAACTTTACTACTTGAGTAACAAATACCAATATTTTCAATATTTTGAGAAGTAAGATTATGCCTTTTGTCACTTAATAAACTGACAAATTAAAAAATATGTAACAAAAGTATAAAAAGGTAGTTTAAAGCAAAAACCTCCAAAAAAGGTAAAAAAGGTGAAAACAAGTTAAAAAAATATGTAACAAAAGTATAAAAAAGGTAGTTTAAAGCAAAAACCTCCAAAAAGGTAAAAAAGGTGAAAACAAGTTATGTAGGTTCCTATAAAAGAAAATCTTTTAAAACACATTTTGGAATTATTGGTTTTCAAATAGTTACATCGGTTAAAAAAAGGTCAAATAACTAAAATCCCATCTCAAATAATGACAAATTAAAGTAGTGATAATATATCAGATTTTATACAATTTTTAAAAGCTGTGATATCACTACATTGTTGTATATCTGGGGATAGTTTATTAAATTCAATCATACCCTTGTACATAGTAATTTTTTTTATAAGTGCACTTTCACTTATACCATGGTTAACCATGGGATACCATGGTATCCCCAACATTTAACAGCCGATTCTTATAGAAAATTGTCTCCTAAATCCGAAAATACCGTAAAAAATAAGGAAAGTAGAACAGTTTTTAAGATATAGTCAATTCCATATTGTATGGAAAATTAAATATATCTTAAAAACAGTTTTACTTTTCAGGGATTCAGGGGGCAATTTTACATGGAAATTGACTGCTAAATGTTCGGGATACAAATTGCTATTGACGAGAATTAGTCATTTTTAGAGAGTAAGTTACCTGGACAGAATCCGGGACCTCCATTTCCGGTTCCACGCTTTCTTCCGTGTCCAGTTTCACGAACGCTTGGTTGGGGTCAGGGGGCGGCGTAAAATATCCCGACGACTCTGATCCCGAAGATTTTGGGGGCACCAGTTGGGGGCTACCCCTCGAGATTGCCGGCTGTAGTCGGCATATCACCGGCGATTCGACGTTCGAATTAAAAACGGTCCTAGAATGAACTCAACTTATTTAAAATGTTATTTAAAAAAGTTCAAGATCAATTGACCACTCCAGCTAGTGCAAAAATAAATCAAAATAGAATAAATTTTACATCTGCGACTAAATTTCTTGGATTACATATAGATGAACATCTAGATTGGTGTGTTCACACAGATTTTTTATGTAGCAATTTGAATGGGATACACAGTAAAAAATATGGATCGAGTAAAGTAGCTAGTGTAGTTGGTAAATATTTTAGAGTTGATATTCAGTGTAAAATGCACCAATTATTAAACTCTATAGCTTAATATTACTCTACATAACTCTATATTACATTATTTTACAGTGTAATAATAACGTAACTCTAAAAATATTATATTTTTTACTCGAATGTCTAATACAATCGCATTAGTGTTAATTTAGACTTTGTAAAAGGTAAAACATTTACACTATAAATTAGTATTTTACAACCGCTATTTGCGTTAAAATTTCCCTAGTTTTCCTCTTGCTAGTGTATTATTGTTTTGGATTAGAGTAAAGTAAACAGTAAGCGAGTATATTTTTACACTAAAAAGAGTTAAATATACACTAATAGGGTTATTATTTGTGGTAGGGTCCCTACCGTAGGGATTGCAAAGCGTCTATAAATTTGTAAACTAGTTTAGTGCTGTTTCCAAGGGCTGTTTAATGGTTCGCTTGTGCGTGGATGCTGCTGCATAATACGTATAAAATAGGTACATTATTTCTTATTATTTATATTAAAGATATTTTATTGTAAAAACTTGAAATGTGATTAGGCATTTTGTCCCAAAACCGATAGTAACAGAAACGAGCCAATTATATACAAATCCCATTCAAAATGGATGCATTGATTTAAAAGAAACATTTGTTCGAGTTAATTTACATATTTTAATTATACATTGTTTTTATTTTTATGTTAACATTAGTTATATGATTTTTTATTTTTGTTATTTTTCACAAAATATACTTTTGAATTTAAATATATGTTTTTAATTTTCCTCTTTTTATAGTAACTAGTCGATTTGAAGGTACAGTTTACTAATCAGAGTAAAAAAGATATGCATATTAACTAAAAATAGAGTAGTTTGTTTACTCTAAAAGATTCTAAAGAGTCTAAATGTTATAAAAATAGTGTAAAATAATACTCTAATTAACAAAACTATTTTTCCCGGGTCACTACCCATAGTACCCTTAACACACAGTAGTGTTAAATTTATGCACTAGTAAATTAAATGTAACACTAAATACTGTTATAATATTTACTCTAGAAATATAAATTATTACACTATCATCAGTGTGAATAAATAACTCTAAAAAAAGTTGTTTTAAGAGTTTACTAGAGTTAAATATCTTCACTACTTTTTTTACTGTGTAGCATACTCGCTACGAGTTTTAAAAATTTACCTTGATAAGTCAACACTAATGGTAGTGTATTTCTCAAATTTCCAATCTCTGCTAAGGTACGGGATTATTTTTTGGGGAAGAGCAAAAATATCAAAAACATTTTTGTCACACAGAAACGTACACTTACCTATTAATAATAAAAAAGTGACATGTCCTGTGGAGGTTTGTTTAAACCAAGTAAAATATTGACAGTTACTGGGTTATATATATACGAACTACTGATTTTTATGTTTAAAAACAAGGACTTGTTTGAACAACTTAAATCTAGTCGAAACACAAGAACGCACTGTTACATGTATCCTAGTCATACATTAACCATATATGAAAAAAGTTATTTTTATTCATGTATTGTCTGTTATAATAAATTACCAACTCGTCTTAAGACTGTTCAAAATTTTAATAGTTTTAAATCAAATGTTTTTAATTATTTAGTCAATGAATTTTTAAGATATTCTATACTTTTTTCCTGTGACAATATTTCCAATATTTTTGTAATTTACTTTAAATGTACAAAATATTTTGAAATAAATAAATATTATTATTATTATTATTATTATTATTATTATCAACATTATTTATTACTAATAAGTTTAAGTATTTGTATACAGGGTATCATCATTTTTGCATTAGTGCAATTTTTTTAATTAGGTAAATCATGAACTAACAACCGCTCAAATCCGATATAGAAGCAGTTTTTCAAGGTGAAAGTGAAGAGGATGTTTTTTATGTGTTTAAGCTACCGTTAGAGCTGAAAACCTATTTTTAAATACACCCTACCACGCAAGAGAAAATGGTAAGTATGGAATTATATAATGTTTAAATATATTTAATCGATATTATTAAGATAAAAGTTCATGTGGGTCGTTGGCTTTGATAAAGAACGCGCGTACAAACCAAACACAGACTTTTTGTAGGTAACTAAATAATAATTGTAGGTAACTAAATAATTACATTTTGTGAACCTATTTGTATAAGGATTGATTATAAAGAATCGATTTTAATAAAGTATAAAAGAAAACATTTAAAGGTTAAAATAATAATTAAGTAGTTACAATCAATACGATGATAATTATAAATAAAATATGAATGGGCTATTATATTCTAGGAAATATTAATATTATATGAATGATAATATTCTTTAATGTTTTATAGATTTTTTTCGAATTTATATTTCAATTCTAACACTAGTTTACAAAATCGAAAAAAAAAATTTACCCACCATATCCCATTATAATTTTTCCATGTATTTTGACCTACTAAACACGAAAATCACACTCAATTTTTTTTATGGAAGCGTTTTTGAAATTTGAATTTTTAATTGTTTTTTTTTCAATTTTCGAAGGTGTTTTGACGTTTTTGAGTATAGCTTGAAATCTAATTGATCGATTTGGTCAAACAAGCCCTTAAATTGAAGGTATTTGAGCCCTCTAAAACTTTCTTTTACATACTTTTGATATCGGATAAGTATTTTGACGCTAGCGATTTTAATAACTTAAAAAATTCGTTTTTATGGCAAAAATTGAGGTCGAAAATTTATATATAGTCCTGGGAAGGGTTTAAATTAAACAGATAACTCCAGTTTGATTTTTTTCGTGAAGCTGACATTTTTACAAAAAGAACAAGCTAATGTTTATGAAAATACATGGAAAATGGCGAAGTTATGAATTTTTTAGTGGAAGACCAAAATTCAGCTTTTTGACGATTTTTATTTTGTTCTTTTATTTTGTAATATGTTTATTCTTTAATGAAAACCTTAGTAAATTGCAAGATTGGAATTTTTTTACGTACTTTTTTCACCGAAAACATTATTACTTTTTTCACCGAAAACATTATTCAAAATTTAAATTTGACATGACTCCTTTGTTTCTCGGGTTGGCAAAGTGACATTTCACTGCTATTTTTTGATATTTCAACAAGGTATTTTTATCATGGTTTTATTTAGTTAATAAAAAGTATAAAATGAGTAAAAGAAGTAGAGAGTTCGAGTGCCTAAATAACCCGGACAATCTGGGTGACGTAAGTGATGAGCACGGAGAACGTTTTCACCAGCAAATGAAGGCCATGGAGCGGCGGTATCACGGCTTCTGGGATGCAGCCATGATGGGTGACATTTGGTCCCTCATACGAGAAACGGAATACGAAAGCAACAAAAAACAAACAAGGAGCCAGAATTTTTGTAAACCTATGCTTATTAAAACAAAATAAAACTTTTAATATCTTCAATGTTCAATATTTATTGTTGAATATTCAATATATAATTTAATTTCAATATTTAATGTTTAAAATAAAAATCAATGTTCAATATTAAAATAAAAATGAAGAAAAAACTGAATTTTGCTCTTCCACTGAAAAATTCATAACTTTGCCATTTATCCATGGATTTTTATCTACAGCAGCTTATTTTTTTCCTTTAAGTATAATATATACGTAAAATAAATCAAACTGGACTTATCTTTTCGATTTCTATCTTTCCCAGAAAGATATGTAAATTTTGACCTCGATTTTTATAAAAAAGGACTTTTTTAACTTCATAAAATCGCCAGTATCGAACTACTGAGCCGATACCAACACTATACAAAAGAAAGTTGTAGAGGGCTCAATTACCTTTGATTTAAGTGCTTGTTTGGTCAAATCGATCAATTATAGAACTCGAAGTATACTTTAAAACGTCAAAACACCTCAGAAAATTAAAAAAAAATGAAAATTCATATCTCGAAAACAGTTGCATAAAAAAAAAATTTAAGTGTGATTTTCGAGTTTAGTGAGCAAAACTACACAAGAAAATCATAGTGAGACATGGTGGGCAAAATGGCTGTAAACTACTACTGTAGTAACAACTCCGAGCTCCGTATCCTTCTTCAGGTATCTTTTGTATAATGCGAACAAATGCTGTACTATATTTCGCAGTATTGAATCCTTTATAGACAAGTTGGAAGCACGTCATGCACAATCCATTTCGAACATTTTATATCAGATATATAACTATTGTTTCAAGTCACGCGAACTATGTGTTTACAAATCGCATCTTTTAATAAATAAAAAATGTTATTGGGGTCATTTTCACGAAAATCTGTATTTTGAAATCCAGACAACTTTATAAAAAGTGAAAGTCATAGTAATTTAATTTATTTCCTACTACGACTATCCTTTTTTATCTATAATAGCTTGTATTGCAAAATACCTTTTAAATAAATTATATCCTATATTGATTTTACAATTACATTATTATTTGGCATTATAGTATAATATAGGTAATAATTATTATCCATTAAAATCTACGTACTGCTCCTTTTTTTCCCCAAATTCCGGTGGTAACGTTATGGCTAA
The DNA here is from genome assembly GCA_921294245.1 of Brassicogethes aeneus. Taxonomy (NCBI): domain Eukaryota; kingdom Metazoa; phylum Arthropoda; class Insecta; order Coleoptera; family Nitidulidae; genus Brassicogethes; species Brassicogethes aeneus. The sequence continues at coordinate 6,910,878 of OV121138.1, forward strand.
CACTGGGGTAGAATTTTCACTTTCACTGTTTTTAACCGGGGCATCGTAAACTTTACGGTGTCTAAAAATACAAGAACAACACTGCCAGTCGGGCAACTTGATGTCTTCAGTCTTGGGCCACTGGATTTTCTCCTGTAAACCCCAGGGGTTTACGATGTTATTGCACATCATTTTTCAAACGATTTAAATCGTTTCTTCATATAACTTTATTCTTCTTTGAAGTTATTAGGAGTTTATTAATGAAGAAAATATTATTTTTCTTGTTTCGTCGCATCGTATCAGCAAGAAGTACGTGTGCTTTCGTTGAGGTGTTGTGCTGGACTCAGCAACTCGAGGGGTCGCATTGATTGGTGTTGCTACAATTGACCGACGCTGACCGAGCGGTGGTAGCGGCGTCGCGACGCTATTTTGGCCTCTAAAGACGACGTTCGTAAGGCTTTTCACATTACGCTTTAACTTTGAATAACTTACAAATGCTTTTGAGTCCAGAGACCGCAATGTATGCATTCAGAAATTTTGACTTTATACACGGTTGAAAATTATGTATTTTTAACATATTTCTTGTGTCCCAGAAAGTCCACTCAATTTTTTTTAGTTGAATTGACTTATTTCACTTATGTTAATTGATTACACAACATAATATGTATACATAAAAAAAGTGAATATAACTTTTCTTTTTAACATAACTGCAAAGTAAATTTAACAAACAGGTTTATGCTATTTTTATTAAAATAAAATTGTTGTTTTAACCAATAGTTAATTTGATTTTAAATCTTTATAATTTTGACATAATTAAAAATGTTAAATTTATTTAAACAAAAAAGTGTTACTTCAACATTTATCATTTTGTTACTTTTACACTAATTATAGGTATGTCCTTTTTATATGTATTAATTTGTTACTTTAACATAAAATGTTAAAAAATTATAATATTTTATTTACACAAAAAAGTGTTACTTTAACATTTAAATTGTTGTTGATTTTACAATAATAATTTGTCCTAATAACATATATTAATTTGTTGTTTTAACAATAATTTTAGTTAACTCGACAGGCTTCGAGAACAAAAGGCCTTGCGGGGTGGGGTACCGGTCTTAATCGAAAGCAGGAGGTAATTAACGAATAAAGAAAACAACATAAATATTTTAGTTACTTTAACGAAAAAATATTAATCAGTTGTTTAAATTTGAATTAAAAAAATTGTATCTCCAAATTTAACGTATATTTTTAAGTTAGATTAACACTTGTTTAAGAGTCATTATAACTAATGTATTTTTATTATATTATGAAATATTTACACATTTTTTTTTGTAATATTAACTATATTATTATATTAAAATCTATAAAAAACAATTATTTAACATTATTTTTTGTGTAAGACCTGTTAACAAATTTATTTTTGTTAAATTTTAGAATTTTGATTATTTTAATTTGTATATCAACTAACACAAATTATTTTTAACACACATTTTATAAATTTTCAACAGTGTATTTCCATAATAATGTAGTGCTTTAAAATGTTTAAATTAATATTGCTGCCTGCACTGAAAGAACAGTTTATTTACAATTAATGATGTTGTTTAACAATAAATAAAGGATATATTCCATAACGGCGGAATAAATATTTATTTTTTAAAAACAAATAATTTATTAGTATTACTTTAATATACTTTTTTTGTGGTAAATAAATATTTATTTATTATAAACAAATACTTTATCTGTGAGAAATAAAATTGCATTAAAAACAACCAAATTCGTATTTATTATAAATATGCCATTTTAAAAAGTAGTTAATAATTTATTAAAAATTAACAAAAATATTTTTAAAAAACAAATTGTTATTTAAAGTGAACATCATCTTATTTATTATAAATAAACTAAATTGATTATAAATAACCCGGGAAGTAATTATTAACATTAATATATTTAATTTTAATGTTGAGTTATTTTTTATTAAATAGTTTATTTATAATTAATAAATTTTATCATTAATAATTAATAATTAGCATATAACTGTATTTTTAAAAAATATGTTTATATTTGCAATAAATATGGTATATCCTTGTCAATCTCACAAAGGGACGTATTTTCTTTACAATTTTACAAGAGAGCATATATATACCTATAGGTATTAAAACTTACTGCAGGTTAAAAATATACTATAGTATAAAATAAACTGATAGAAATATTATGGTTTATATCTGTAATTTTATATGTTAATCGAATCCCAAGGGATAGTCACCACGTGAAAACATCTTGAAACAAAATGCGACATAATTCAGCCAATACTTAACAAAATAACAAAGCATCAATTATTTTTTTAACCTTTAAAAGTGTAAGCCAGATCTTCTAAACCGTATAACAGTTCATGTCCATGTCAACATCCATGTTTAAGGACCTATTTTTGTTTTGTTAGCATTCAACACCATAGAAAAATATTATTATGTACTTACACAATCACTGCAACAGTTTATATACGTATACGTATGCGTATACGCAATAGAAATTTCCTTATTATATGCGTATACGCTATAGAAATTTCCTTATTATATGAAAAATGATGCAAAAGCACAAATAGAGCACAAACCACCACCGCCTTTATGCAAAGATGTCACTAGGTGACATTTTAAACTGAAGTGAACCTTTAAAAGGTAAAACGACGCGTTACGATATTCCATTTGTTAATTATTAATATATCATATTTCTTACAAACAATATAATTTAACAGTTAAAAAATGTGACGACGCGTTACGATATTCCATTTGTTAATTATTAATATATCATATTTCTTACAAACAATATAATTTAACAGTTAGAAAATGTGACTTATTTATAATAATCATTATTTACGAAATGAAAATTTGGCAACAATATTTATTATTAATAAACTGTGAACTAAATACGAATATAACGTATGTTTACTATAAATTAATAATCGATTTTATTTAAATTTGACCCTTGGAAATAAATAATATTTTTTATAAAAAATAAATTGAATTTTAGAATATATTGTTAGTAAATAAAATTGATTTACAGCAAATTTGCTGTATTTATTATATTAAAAACGTCTCAAATAAATATTTATTAATTATTAACCCTAGTATTTCTTTCAGTATGGTTTCTTAAAACTTTCTTTTTTATAGTTACCAAGTATTATAATATCAATTATTTTTTTTACCGATGAATTGTTTATTTTTTGCTTAACATTCCTGTCTTTGAACTTTCATTGAACTATATTAGACGAATTACCCTGTACGGTGAACTATAAACGGTTGATAAGGTCATTTGTAATTGGAAATGTACGAGATAAGAATTATTTTTCCCTTAAAATGTCAACATAATATACAGAGTGTAGCATAATGAAAAATTGCAATTCATAAATGACTTACCTTCTGGCTACCACTGGCCCATTATTGTGATTCCCATTGGTCCTTATCCTAATTCTATCGGTATTTATTGGAATAGGAATTGCAGATCTGAAATCCTTCTGCCAGATGCCACTTCGCGTGGAGGACCCTGTAGAAGGCAAAGAAATTGGCGGTAAGCGCAAACCTTTCATAGCGAACACCAAAAACTAATTGTATGCGATTTTTATTAATATTAAGTCTGGTCTAATTTTTTTTTGCGGTACTTTGATAAGACCATCATTATGCAGTTTTTGCCGAATATAGGCATTTAACGGTGTTTTAGAAATTTATTTTTTTAAATCTACATAAATACGAGTTTATGCATTCAATTTAATGATTTGTTAAAATATATTTAATAAAAATAAATTTTCTTTAAAGTATTTTCAAGAAACATTCTTATTAATCGTTAAAATGAAATAAAAACATAATAAAAAATTATTAAACGCAAATCTCGTTAAAAAAATGAATCCAAAATGTCATCATGTCAGTTGAACCTAATGTGACAGAATCTTAAGAAATATATACATAGGTAATTAAATACTTAAAAAAATATACATATAATGTACTATTTTTCATAAAAATCATGTTTACGATAAACTAACTTTTTCAATTTTGGCGGATGCACCGGGATAATTTTTAAAATTAAAATTAGTTTTTGTTTAATATTTATTTCTATCCTATGTAGACAACTTTTTATTTAGTTGGTTTCTGAGACTTTATAGTAGGTAGCAATCAAAAAACACTTTTTTAAATATTTTATTATAATTATTTTTTTAGAAAAAGTAAATATTGTATTTTATTAACATAAGCATTTTATTTCGTAAACAAGTTATTTTTAAACCGACAATATGATTTGCATAAAGGCTCGTACATTTAAGTGTATGTGGGCCACAACCAGAATTAGGTCAGACCCTTAATTAATAACTGTTATCAATATAATCGCCACTTTAGTGTTATTGCTTTTTGGGCGTAAACATAATTTATTTCCCTATTAACAACTTATTTATATATGTATTTATATTTATTTATCTGTGTATTGTAATTTATAAATAATTTTTCACTAGTCCGAATTCGATTTTTTTATTAATGTTATATTAAGCAATGAATGTTTTAATATTTATATTGCCCTAGGGTCATTCCATGACAAACGATACTAAGGGTGAAAAATAAATATGTTCTTTTCGCATTAAATCTGATGAATTTTGAAAAAAAAACATTCCAAATTATAATGTGCGACAAAGAAAACTAGAATAAACGCGTAATTTTTATGTTAATTAGTCTTCAAAATCTGTACTCAAGTAAACTGGCTGAATGACCATTGTGACATACTACTACTACGATACTAAGGGTGAAAAATAAATATGTTCTTTTCGCATTAAATCTGATGAATTTTGAAAAAAAACATTCCAAATTATAATGTGCGACAAAGAAAACTAGAATAAACGCGTAATTTTTATGTTAATTAGTCTTCAAAATCTGTACCCAAGTGAACTGGCTGAATGACCATTGTGCCTATAACTATTGGAAATACGAAAGAAAACTGTCAATCTGTCAACCTTTTTGCCACGTTGTGATTTGAGATTATTTATCGTAGTATTGGTGGATTTCGTCACAGTCCCGAAAAAAATGTTATAAGTGTGTTTTATTCTTACTTTGCCACTGTAACACCCGAAACGAAAAATCATGCAATTGTTTTATTATTATACCTTACAGATTGATTAGTGTAATAATATTTAGTAAAAGTAAGGTAATGATTTAAAATACTAACTAATATCTGAGCATGAGACTAACTTGATATGTGTTTTTCTTGATTAAAAACTGTAACACCCGAAACGTTTCGAGTGTTACTTTTTTCATATGTCGATATATGTGTGTGTATTGCTTGAAGAATGCAATAAGTAATATTTTAAGGCTCTTTCGACGGCCCACTAGCGCCGCCATCGGAAAAGCAGTCACACCTTTTAAAGAGTTGTGACTGTTTTTCCGATGGTGTTGTCGAACTTACCGAAATTTCGGTATTTCTACCGAAATGGCAACGGACCTAGCAAAATACCGAATACTTAGATTTTCGTCCATAATTATGTTTCTACCGATTTTTGGCAATAATAACGATTTTACCCTTTTTTCCGATTTATCAATCGCACCCGAAGCTGCTTAAGTTATAACTTAATATATATGTTTAAGGAGAACTAATTTTATTTATATTTATTTGTTACCAACTTATTTTGTAGTATACCTTGAGACTAAAAAAACACCGATTTTGTCCATATAAAGTGTTTAATTTTTGTACTTGTAACACCCGAAATAAAACCATGGTAACACCCGAAACAAAGTAAAATTTTATAAAAAAATAGTAAAACGTTATTTGTGACAGTGATTATGTGGTAGATGGTTAGTAAATATTAGACTTTTAAAGGCCTGTAATTTTTAGGAATGTTTCCCTAAGAAAATTCGCTGAATTTCAAATAAATGTAACAATGTTCAGGACATGGAGTGAAACACCCGAAACGCACACTTTTTATCGTTATCCTAAATGCTAAACTGTACTAATTTTACAATTTAGATAAAACAACTAAAAACTAAGAGAATAAGGCACTTTAATTGCTAAAATGATATTTCAAAATACATAAAAATTTAGACTGGTTGAACAAATGTAATACTTTTGAAACTATGGAATGACCCCCTACATAGCCCATAAAAAGTTTACTTTCATTTTAATATAATAAATATATGCTTACGAAATAATATAGGGCATTCATTTTCCACTTATCAAGCAAAACACATTTAAAAGTAGGTAACATTTTCATTCTTCCATTCAAAATTGATTTTTGCCAATTGGCTTCACTCTATTAATTCAAGCTCTATTACCAAGTCAAATACCCTATTAGAATTTAAAACTGTTAAAAATGGGTTAAGAATTGATTAATGGTTCAAACAAGGCGATAAGAATTTTATTACAATATGCATAATAATAATTTAAATTTTATTTAAGAATATAAATCAAGTTAAAAACATTTTAGTTGAAAATTTGGCGAATGCTCCGGGATTAATTTAAAATATTATTTAATATTAATAAGATTAATATCGATAAGCGATAAATTCATATTTCTGCTTTTCCTTCAAAATAAGCAGCGATTCACATAATAATTTAAAAAAAAATGTCAACCTATAGTAAAACTATTAACTTACCTGTAGACGTAGTTGAGCTTCGACTGGACAAAGAAAATGAAAACGGCTCGTGTGCTGGCTTATCTTTGTTGTAAAGCTGCTCTGACGAAAAACTTTTTCTAAAACCATCGTAATGTTTTTTCGAAGCGTTCACAGGTCCTGCGCTATTATGAATAGCTGAGGCTGTAACAATAGTTATTTGTAAACATTCAATTTTCTTATATTCTTCAAGAAACTATCTTGATCCATTACTGGTAATTTTCGTAAGAAAGACACCTCGCCAAAGTTTTTTGTTTTGAACAAAGGACTACCTGAGCTTATATACTGCGTTGGTAAGCCAACAGAGGCGAGATGTAAGAACATCAAGTGATCCACACCGTCTAACGACCGATTACGGCAAAGCCCACGTCGTCAGACGGTGTGGATCACGTGATGTTATTACATCTCGCCTCTGTTGGCTTACCAACCGAGCATATAAGCTCAGGGAGTCCTTTGTTTTGAGTGTGTTCCACTACACCAAGTTGCCCGACACTGATGAAATTTCACCTGATTGGTCTAAATTATTTTTGTACCTGACAAAGATTCGTGTGACCCATTGACAAATCTACGGGGTGGCTTTGGTGGAGAAAATGACCGTCCACGATCGTATCTTCTATGTCCCCTAATTCCCGATACACCTACTATGCTGTCTGGTTGAAGGACATACACCGGGCGAAGAATATTAGGAGGTACTAAAACAAAACAAGTTATTTTACTCACTAAATTCATATTCATAATTTTTCTACTACCTTAACTTAAGTGGACAAATAATCAATATTGTGCTTTTTAATTTTATTTTGTATAAAAAGTTATAAATACTTTAAATATAAAAAAACTCATCTCACCTCTTTCATTATTATTACATTGATTTATATTTGACAAAAGCGAAGAATCAACGGCCCACAACTGCGAGTTATCCTGACCACTCGTTACCGATTCGTCCTGTAAAAAACAAATAATTCAACCACACGAACAATCGTATAAATTTTAAATGTTACCGCAGTAAAGCTATTCCCAAAAGTAAATAAAATATCGATAAAACTTTGCTAAATTTAGAAGATATTGTCTTAGTTTATTGGGAAAGTTTAATTTGGCCAAAAGTTGATTTTGTTTGTAGTAAGTATCTACTTATTGTTTTTAAAATTTGGTATATATATTTAACTATTTTAAATAAATTAACCTGACAAAATAACAAAACCTTAAGATTTTTATTGATAATGCTCCATTTTACATACCAGCACATAATTGTTAATAGACACGGGCCTAAGGGCAATTAGCCGGCACATCAGCATTTATACAACTCAACTTTAAAGCATAATTTTTATGCAAATTTTCTGTATTGACACAATAATTTTCAAGAAACAACTGAGATCGATATCCCAGTTGGCCTGACACGAAACAGTCGACTGTCTAGCGCCTTTCTGCGACATTGCATGATCAACAGTTTTGGTGACGTCACCGGTCAAAAAGCTCCGTTTTGCGGAAAATTCTATAACTCGGTATAATTTAGTAGATTTATTTTTTAAATTTTTTGTTGTTTATGCTGCCAGAGAACAACCTAGTAAATATACCAATGTGTCTTAAAAGTGTTGTAACTTTTTACCTTAAGGTGTTTTTAATAAATTAACTTTATAAAATTACCAAAAATAAAATTATACTTTTTTAATATGAATTAGTTAAAAATGGCTACTTGCCATAGCGAAAAAGCAGCCATTGATAATTATCGTCAACAGCAATTTGTATCCCGGATATTTAGAAGTCAATTCTTATGTAAAATTGTCCCCTGAATCCGAAAATGTCGCCAAAAGTTAAAAAAGTAGAACAGTGTTTGAGATATAGTCAATTTTCCATTTAATATGGAATTGACTATATCTCAAAAAACTGCTACACTTTCATAATATTTTACGGTATTTTCGGATTTAACAGCCAATTCTTATGTAAAATTGTCCCCTGAATCCGAAAATACCGTAAAAAATTATAAAGTTATAACTATTAAATTAGTCATTTTCACTAATTAATTTTTAGAGAGTGTATTTTCGGATTCAGGGGACAATTTTACATAAGAATTGGCTATTAAATGTTGGGGATACCATGGTATCCCATGATTAACCATGGTATAAGTGATAAAGCAGCCACTAATAACTGTAGTAACTAGTCATTTTTGACTAATTCATTTTTAAAGAGAAGATTATTGTTACTGTAATCATTTTATAGGGTATTTAGGAAATACTAAAAATGAAATTTAGGAAAAAAAATATATGGACAATCAGAGAGTTTAAAAAAAAACCGTTCGTAAATAAATAAAATTTTTTTTAATAATTCATGATTTATAAATTAACTCTTTCAAAATTTAACCATATTCCTCCTTTTATAACGATAAAAAAGCTTTTTGGGTCACAATCAATTGGCACTTTGGTTTTTGGGTTTACTGTTAATTTGTAATCTTTTATTATGGTTGCCAGTCCAACTTTGGTTTGCATTCGTCCAAATCTTTCAGCTAAAACAAAAAATAGACAACCTTGTTTGTGCAAGATTTAAAAAAAAGTCTTGTACCAATACAGAATCTCGGCCCAGCTCCAAACGGTATGAACGTAAACGGTTGTATATTTTTTATGTTTTCCTCTGAAAACCTTTCCGGGTCGAATTTCATGGGGTCAGGGTAATATTCAGGATCCCTTTGCAACCCCACCACTGGTATTATGACTTTGGTGCCCTTTTCAATAACCACGTCGGTTCCAGGTACATTGTAGGTTTTGGTGCATACCCTATCCAAACCATTTAGTATTGGGTACAATCTGAAGGTTTCTAGAATTTTATTTAATATAATACATAGTTGCTGCGATAATGCAAAATAGTTTTGATTTGTTGCTATGTATATAATAATTACCGTTGATAACTTGATCTAAATATGTACAGCTCATCATGGCCTCGTAAGTCATTTTGCCATCGTATTTCTCCAGCTCCCTGGAAATCTCCTCCCTCAACCTATCCTGCAACTTTTGGTTCGAAGCTAGCTCATACAGGGCCATGCAAATCATGGTGGACGTGCTTTCGAAGCCCGCGCCGAAAAACAGGCTCGCTTGTGCGGCCAACTCCAAAAAAGTCAACTTGTCACTTTCCACGTCCGCACTGGCATCGTCGAGCTTTCCGTTGTTTTTGAGCTGGATCAGCATGTCCATGAAGTCGTTGCGTTTTACGTTGTGCTGTTCGCGGTGGTCCACAATTTTTTTCGTGGTTTCAAGACAGAAGTCCGTCGCTATCTTGTCGTACGGTCTGTGGTTAAAGAGTCTCATAACTTTCGGCATCAGATACGTCAGGTAGTATTGGACGTTCTGCCACGGGTTCTTTCTGATGTAGCAGTCCACCAGGTATCTGAATTTGCAGTTGGGGTTCTTCAGGCTGTTGATGTCGACCCCGAACGCCACTGATCCTATCACGTCCGTGGTGTATCGTCCGAGGATGTCCTTGATGTCGACGGGCTCGCTGCGCTTCTTGTCGATCTCCATTTCCAGCTGGGTGCTGCATTGCGTTAGAGTGTCGAACATCATTTTGATCTTGCCGGAGGTGAACGTCGGGGTCATTTTGGTGCGCAATTTTTTCCACCTGGTGCCTCCGAAGAAAAACATGTTGGCGTGTATGGGATCTTCCTCGTTGTAGTACAGACCGCGATCGGTGAAACTCGGAAAATCCAACGACATGACGTGTTTGACCACCGTGGGGTGCACCGGTATGTAAATCGGCCGCAGAAAAAAGTAATCGCCCCCATGGATTTGCTTATTTTTCCTCAAAAAATCGTATGTAATCTTGATGTGCTCAGCGTAACCGATGTCTTGCTTTAGAAGCCCCCAAATTGTCCCCACAAAGAACTTAGTTTCCCGGTTGAGAAGCCCGCAGCGGCTCCAATAGGTGAGCTTCCATTTTACATACACAAAAAATAAAGTTATTATAAAACTAATAACTAATATTAGTAACATGGTATGTCTAGCGCACTCACCAAACAATACTAACACTTAAAACTGCACAAGCACCGAACAACAATAAGTATTTTAATTAAAGTAGATAATTATGTAAAACTCGAAATACTTGAACCCTAATTTCCACGTGCCTCACTACTTACGGTTTGCTTTGATCTTTTAATTATTAAATCCGTAACGGGGCCCTTTTGGTGCCGCAAGTTGTGCCGCCAATAGTTAACCGAGGTCGCCGAAGATTCCGAAGATGATTCGGTGGAGACGTTCAGGGGCGCCCCTGAGATCCATTCCAATTCGGCTTGCTCTCTAGGAGACGAATACTTGACCGCACCATCGGTTTCGATGACAGGAAGTTGTCTCCTGGATAATCTAAAATAACATATTTATTTATTTTTTTTTTATTTAAAATAACAACAATTGTACAAAAAAAAATAAAATACATGCATATATACTACTATACTGACTAATACTATGTAGTTGTGTCCCTAAACAGCAAACTGCTGGTATCAGGACTGAAATCACAATGTGTCACAATTAAACAGTTCACATTTATCTACTTAAACATTAAATATAAAATAAAACAAAAAAATACATATCATGATTTATGGTCTTATATAAAATTCTTATTCATTAGGTACATTTTTAATCGGTTCAAATATATCCTAAAGCTAGGACATTGTCTTATATTTAAAGGTAACGAGTTAAAAGCTAATGTGGCTTGAGTTAAAGGGTTATGAAGTGCTGCGTTTGTTCTAACGTTTGCAAGATAAATATTTCTGTTATTTCTGGTGTTATAGTCGTGAATGTCACTATTAAAATTCAAGTTACTATTGCATTTTAGGTCCCGAGTTAAAATTTTGAAGATTTGTTTACTTTGTTCAAGTTCAAGAATATATCTTACCGGATACAGTGTTTTATTTTCAAAAAGCTCAATTGTAGGTGTAAGAAATGGTTTTTGAAAAGTTATTTTTATAGCCTTATTTTGGAGTGTCTGAATTTTATTAAAGTTTGTTACCCCACATGTTCCCCAGATGTTAATTAGGTATTGTATATTCGCGACAATATAAGCGATTCGCTGTATTCAGGCATAACATATATCAAATGGATTATTTTCAAATTTCTTGTACATTTGCTGTCCCTCAACTTTAATATTTGGAATCAATTGGTTCAAGTGTTTTTACCAAATATATAGCAACATCTGAAGTGCCACAAGGGTCTCATTTAGGGCCCTTGTTATTTTTGATTTACATTAATAATGTCTCGGAATGTTTTTAAAACTGTCAGTACCTGTTATATGCTGATGATTTGAAGATATTTGCACAAATACATTGCCTGGAGGACTCTAAAAAGCTGCAGGAGGATCTGGATAGATTTTGCTATTTTTGTGAGAACAACAAACTCTTTTTAAACCTTGACAAATGTTCTTTTATCACATTCACAAAAAATATCAATGTCATAGACTTCACTTATAAAATAAAAAATTCAAACCTTACTCGCGTATCAACAATTAAAGATTTAGGCGTATTACTTGACTCTAAACTTTCATTTAACCTTCTTATTAAAAATACGGTAAACAAATTTACTTGGTTTTTTAATAAGAACCTCAAAAATATTACGAAACATAGACAGCATAAAGATTATATACTACGCCTTTATATATAGTAAACTTAATTTTGCATCTGTTGTTTGGAATCCGTATTATGCTGCATACTTGCAGAGAATCGAAGGAGTACAAAGAAAGTTTATAAAATTTATTCATTTTAAATTGTATGCTGTTTATTAGGGTGGGCCGAAAATCCGCTTTTTTAGAATTTCGTTTAGTAATAGCAAAAATTTTGTTCATTATGTTGTAAAAAAATTTTGTGTAAAAGATTAAAATTTTCGATCAACATCCTAGGCTCGCCCAACGCAATTAAAGATCAAAATGTTCAAAAAAAATTTTTCTTAATTTATTTCGATCGGAAATTTTATGCTCTACACAAAATTATTTTAGATGGATAGTTTCAGAAATTTGTTCATTATGTTGTAAAAAAAATTTGTGTAAAAGATTAAAATTTTCGATCCTCATCCTAGGCTCGCCCAGCGCAATTAAAGATCAAAATGTTCAAAAAAAAATTTTCCCAACTTAATTCGATCGGAAATTTTATGCTCTACAAAAAAGGTCCTTACACTAAATTACTTCAGATGGATAGTTTTAGAAATAAACCCGATTTTAGTATCAAAATTTTTTTGAACATTTTGATCTTTAATTGCGTTGGGCGAGCCTAGGATGTTGATCGAAAATTTTAATCTTTTACACAAAATTTTTTTACAACATAATGAACAAAATTTTTGCTATTACTGAACAAAATTCAAAAAAAGCGGATTTTCGGCCCACCCTACTGTTTATGATATTGATGATTTTAACACATTTAGGCGCGATCTAAATTTAATTACATTAAAAGAAAGAAGAAACATCGCCGATTTGATGTTTTTGCATAAAATTCTTAATTCTGAAATTGACTGCCCACAACTCCTCTCCCAAATAAATTTTAATATACCATCTAAACCAACAAGACAAACTCATCTCTTTGTTACCAACTCAAGTAGGACAAACTTGGGCTATAATTCTCCAATTAATCAAATGATAAGAAATTATAATTTATTAAATAATAAATTTGATATTTGTTCATGTTCCAAACACTTCTTAAAACACAACTTAAAAAAAGATTGTCTGTAAAAATGTAAATATTGTTTTAATTGTAAATATTGTATATTATTGTTCTTTTTTTAAATTTATATGTAAATTGATAATTGTTTGTAAATATTATAGGATCCTAATTTTGGATTTTATCTGTGAGTATCTGTGAGTATACTCACTGTGGGTATACCCAACCATGTAAATAAATAAATAAATAAATAGCAAAATTGTAAAATTTTAAATTTAACTCTATCAAAAAAATTAAACTTTCCCCAACAGTACTTAACACTACTTAATGTTATTTAAACACCTTGGAGTAGAATAGAATATATTCCAAATATTACAGAAAAAGCCCATTTGTTGTAATATTTAAAAATATAAGTGGTTAAAATAACCCCTAAAGTATGTCCCTATATTTTGGTCCCCTAGGTCACGTCTCCTGGGTCATCGCTTTTATAAATGACCTTTTGAATTGAGCGCACATTTTTTGGTGCTGCCCCCTTGTGACAATGTATTTGGTAACGGATTTTAGTAGGAATGTTCAAAAATAAGTATCCAAGTAATGTTTTAAGGGCAAAAATACAAATTTTTATCTTTAAAACAGTAAAGAGGTTATGTTCTAAAAACATACATTTTTTCCCTGGGTCAGACGTCTCCTGGATCACATATTGTGTGACCCAGGGGAAAGTTATGTGACCCAGGGGACAATTGCATAGAAATAAATTATAATATATTTTTAAAATAATAATAAACTAATGGGTGATTCCACAAAAGTTGGACAACTTAATGTCATCAGTCAATAGAGGTATTTTAATATTTTTTGTAAATTCACGTTTTTTTTTAACTTGTCAACCTAATTTTAATGTATTTTTTCAAAAGCACAATTGTATAAAAACATAAAAAATATTCAAAACATCAGTACCTTGGCGTGTCACAACTCCTGAATGAAATATTTGAGTGATTTTATTTTAAAATATATTCAATTTGTCAAATTTTCAATTTCATACAAACTATAAAACATTAATTAATGTCTTTTTCATATTTTATTAAAGATTCGAATAATAGCAATTTAAAAAAAAATGATAATCACTTTTACCCGTCACTTCTGTGTCCAATGTTAAAATTAAAGTTTAAACGTCAAGTCCTCGTTTTAACCCAAGTGTTGGTAAAAAATTACCTACAGAGCCCTATGCACGACAGTCATCTTGAAAACAATGCAAGCGGCGAAGTTGTGGTGAATGCACGTATAGTTCCAGTCAAAATTTCAGTACTGTGGTGAGTAGCTATTTTCTTACGTATATATATTTGATTGTAATTTATATAAGGCTATATGTGATTTGTTGATAAGTAGCATCCACTAATAAAAAATATCAGTAAAATACTTAATTCCGAATTATAATCTCAAATTTGTATCCCATTCATCAGTACCGTGTCGTCAGTTCCATGTTCGATGTTTTGGTTATCTTTTTTTCGCAAACTTCAATTTAAATTCTGCTTGCTCATTATAAACTCATATAAATTTGTTGTGGGTCCCATATCTAATAATTAAGATATCGATATATCCAAAATCCACCAGCCGCCACTGATGTGTGGTATTATTTGATTTTAATATATTTAATGTATAATAATATGCTCAAAGTTGCAATAAATCTTATATCTTCTAATAAATTATGTATTTAATTAGTACTCTGGAACAGTATATTTATTATATTATATTATTGATATTATCTATGTTCTCATAACAAAATACTGTTTAATTTTCTCCGAAAACTATATAAACAAAATGAGGTCAAAAGTTGCCCAACTTTTGTGGAATCACCCTTATAGGAAAGTTTTAAAAATATTTATTTTTCGACCTTCCACATTTTCTGTTTATGACAGTACGTAGCCAATTTAAAATAATTTCCTCCAACTTTTTAATAGTAATTTTCCTAGTCAATATATTTTGGCTCAAAGAAGCTGGATTTTTGGTAGTTTAACGAGTTAATTTTTATTTTCACTATTTTATTAAAAACTTTTTATTAATTTATTGCTCGTTAAATTGGACAAGCTGGGCCCAGATAAAAAATCGAGAAAGAACGTTTTTAATACGCATTAAAAGAAAATTTCTTAAACTCCCTTTTTTTAATGGACATTTTTTAAATGCAAAAAATATATTAAATATACTTATGTATGTAAGAAAGTTGAGAAATAGAACATAGTTTTAGCTTTTACTTAGTTTTATACTCAACATTTTTTATAAATAATAAATTTGGTTTTTTTATATAATAATATAATAAATCCTTATTAACAATCAAAAAAATATATTTTCAAAATGATTAAGCATTTTTAGTTTTTTAATATGTTAGTAAATTTGTGACCCAGGGGACCATTTTTTTTTCTTTTTTCTTTTTTAAGGGCCTGATAAAAAAATCCAACTGCCCACTTTTAGGTGTTAAATAACACCCCTCAATAAACAAAATTTGTAAAAAAAACAGGTTTGTAGATTAAGGTTCTGTTTTTACTTTTTTCTTCTTTAAATGTAAGAATTTTGAAAATGACCCAAATATTAAAGAGGTGACTTCAAAGAAGATTTAGCCAGTCGCTATTTTACTCGGCTGAAGTAGAAAACAGATATACACAATTAAATGGAATTTACCTTGTTCTAACCACCTTCATCAACTCCTCCAGGTCCGTACACCCAGCGAGATTTTTCTCGATGATTTCCAGAACATCCGCATTCGATCTAAGTTGAGCCAAAGTTGCTAACAGCTCCAAAGCAGCATGTCGCGTTTTTCTTCTTCTATCTCTTAGAGCTATGGTAGCGAATTGTGTTGACTTATAAACTTCGACGTTAAAACTGGGTAACAAACGAGCTGAAGCCATCAAAATCTAAAAAAAAAACATGTATTGCTATAAAAAAAATTAAAAAAAAATACTTGTAGTGTTCCTTCTCTAGTTCGATGTCCATAACCCCTTTCTATGACTTCCGTTTGGAACCTTCTGGCGTTGCACTTGTTCATTATCAATAAGGCCAACTTAACCCCATGTGGGGCCCCCATTCTTGACAAATTCGGGGCCAACCTTCCCATGCAATGTTCCAGTACTTCTTTCCTTACACCATTTATCATTATTTCCAATGCAACCTGAAACAGTTAGTTTAAAAATAAAAAAATGTTGTTTTATTTTCGAACCTACATCTGCTTTTCCATGCAGTCTGCCCCTGTGTTGGCAAGCGAAAAGGGCCTCAAATAATAAAGCAGCCGGTCCTGCTTCCAAAGAATAGCACGTGTTCGGTTGCTCCAGCGCGAAAATCAGGTTGTCCAGTGCTTCACTTTTGGCCCATATTTCTTCCTAGAAATAATTTTATTCATTTAATTTAAAAGTTACGTAAGTGAAAATTAAATTGATATCAATTTTCTTGTAATATATTCAGAGATATTAAAATTTGCATGTAATTAGCATTTATTGATTAATAAATATTTAAATTAATCTCAACTTTAAAATAAAATCTCTGTTGAATAATATTATTTTTTGTTTAGAAAATTTAAAAAAATGTATTATGGAAAATTACATTAAATATATTTTTAATCCGCAAAAAATTGATTTTAAATTTGGGTCGTGTTCAAATGGCATATAATTATGTATAACATATTGCTGACATTTTCCCATAACGTGCTGAAATTATTAACTATATGCCTTTCTTCAATTCAATTTTAACTAGACTTATATAATAAAAACACAACAGAACATTTTTAATAAGGCCGTTTAAAATATTCTAGCAATTGTAGATAGTGAAAAGTTTATATTAAGGGCAGAAATTACCTTTCTACTATTGTTTTTTTTTCAGAAAAATGGGGTCAGTTACTCATAACACGAAGTGCTCATTATTTTTCTATAGTTTCATTTTTAAACTGCCTTTCGCAATATTTAATAACTTAAAATAGGGACACGTTGATAAAATCTGTCTCTTGCGTTTTCTGATTTTACCTAAATGCGAAATAATTAAGTGAATAAAATTTTACAGTCGACACAAACGGTGTTGTTATTTTATTTTATAAGGTGAAACATACTAAATTAAGTCAAGTTTATGTTGCTAGATGCAATCGGTTTTTTAAGATTGAGTAGGTAAATGTTTATAAGAACTATATTAATGTAAATAATATTTTAACATACGTATGTAAGTAGGTGTTTTTATTCTATGGTTAATACTACACGTAAACCAAATACCTACATACCTTTTAAATTTAATGATTGCATATTCAGTTTATCACTTTAAAGCCTAATTAAAAAATCATATGTGTATAATAATTATTTTTTTAAATTTTACTTTAACAAGCATATTATAAATTTTAATGCCTTTGTGTTTTGTATTTTTTCATTGACAAGGAAATATTTTATGTTTATAATTGGGCAAAATGATAAAAAAATGTACTCATTAAATAATTATTTAAATTTATTACAAAATAACAAATTTTGTCGTATTTATAAATTTAAATTAAAAAATCATGGTAAAAAAAATTACCTACAAAAATTATTTTATTTTATAAAATTAATATTTTTTACGAAAACTTTAATTACAACATTTTTAGATAAATTAGTGTCAAAATAATTGTATTTTGTAAAATAGTCGATATCTTCCCATTTTTCGTCGATATATCCTCACAAAAATGTACCACCTAAGGTACCTTTTTATTAAATTTTCAGTGTCTTATTGGGACAAAAACCTACGATTTGTCAAAGTAATGAGATTATTTTTATTTACAAAATAAACTTGTTTTACTGTTAATAAAATTCTCATTTACTATAATGAAGAAGCAATGTTGAGCTTTTATAAAAAAATGTTCATCCAACAAAGTAATAGTTGTTATCATATTGTCATGGCAATAAGAAATACTTAATATGTTTATATTAAATATTTGTGGAACTTAAAATGTTTTTGTTAAATCTATAGTTGTGTGTGAATTGCTCTTACCTAAAGTAATGCGCAGTTGTTATAGTAAAATTTGTTCATTTTACTATGGCATACGAGGTGTGTTCAGAAAATAACGGGAATTGTTAAATTTCGCGGGTTCGGAGGGTCCGGTTCTCATACAATTTTTTTTATTATGTTGGTATACATGCCCCCGAAGTATGATAAAAACTTTAGCTGTTTTCATTGTTTACTTTGTCTGTGGCAGCCGCTAAGGTTAGACGTGTTTTATGAGCTCGGCGATTTTTCGTTCGTTAAAAGAAATGGATCAAAGAATTTGTATCCAATTTTGCTTAAAAAATGAAATAAATTCTGTGAAATGTTAACAAAGGCCTATAGTGAGTCTGCTATAAGAAAAACAAGAGTTTACAAGTGGTATAAGAGTTTCCAAGATGGCCGTGAAGACGTTGAAGATGATGAACGCCCTGAACGCACAAGCACATTAACAACCGATAAAAACATGGAAAAAGTGTAAGAAATGATTATAAACCATCAGAGAAGTCGCTGATGATGTTGGTATATCGATTGGCTTATCCCATGAAATTTTTTCGAATGTTTTGGGTATGAAACGCGTGGCAGCAAAATTTGTTCTAAAATTGTTAAATTTTGAACAAAATTTTTGGCCAAAAACAATACTGTAATAATGTCCCAGCCTCCATATTCGCCAGACATCCCTCTGTCTGACTTTTTCCTATTCCCAAAAATAAAGAGAACCTTAAAGGGCCGTCGTTTTGCAAGCATAGATGACATTAAAAGCGCATCGCTGAAAGAACTAAAGGCTATCCCAAAGATCGAGTTTTAGAAGTGTTTCGAGTATTGGAAGAAGAGCTGGTACATGTGCATAATATCCAATGGGGACTATTTTAAAGGGACAACATTATTGTAGACGATTAAATAAATATTTGTTTCAAAAAACGAAAATTCCCGATATTTTCTGAACACACCTCGTATTTGTCTTTTTTAAATTACTATCGTTGTAATTCAAATTAATTTTATTTCAGTTGGAAAATCTTTGTTAATAGCTTACGTTAAGAAATATTTTATTGCTATAAAAAGACTTTTTTAATATTTATTATTGTTTTGCAATGGTAACAAAATTTTTGTTATTTCCCTTAAAAAGAGGGGGAAAGGGCCAGCGCTCTCCTTGGTGAACATAACTTTATAATCCACAGTCTGCGTTATAATCTTCTTGGTTTCACTTGTGCTAGTGAAGTGTGGTAAAATCTAACATGATAAAAATATCGAAAAGATCACTAAGAAAATTAAAATTTCGACGTTTTCTAAAAGAAATATTTAAGGTCTATTCTATGAACGAAGCAGACTTGTTGTTTAAAAAGTGAGTTCATATTTTTTTTTATTTATTACATCATATAATATAAGTTACTTTTTTTGTTATAATAAATAATTTGTTTTAATGCCTTGCAATTATTTAAAAAAAACAACCCAACATCCAACAGTAGGTTGAAAATGTTACCATTGTTACAATGAAAGTAGTTTATTGAATTAACAATTAATTTGTTGTTAAATTTGCATACATTTTATTAATATTATTTTAAACGAAAAGGGATTTGTAAAATTTACAAAATTTCCATGAATAATACCATTAAGCTTAATGGTATTATTCATGG
The DNA here is from genome assembly GCA_921294245.1 of Brassicogethes aeneus. Lineage (NCBI taxonomy): Eukaryota > Metazoa > Arthropoda > Insecta > Coleoptera > Nitidulidae > Brassicogethes > Brassicogethes aeneus. Next base: position 6,930,722 of record OV121138.1, read on the forward strand.
AAATTTTGTAAATTTTACAAATCCCTTTTCGTTTAAAATAATATTAATAAAATTTATGCAAATTTAACAACAAACCTAGGTTTCATTAATACTAAAAAAAGGTTTTTGTAAACGGTATAAAATTGTTTTTTTTTGGACAAATATTAATAACTATATTTATCAATGCGTTTCTGCATCTATAAATAGATACGGTAAATCATCATAATAGTAAACCTATTTTCAATGTCAACAGCAAAATATCCAACAAATAAAGCTGTGTTTTTTAAGCACTGTAACTTTCCTTGTTTTACTATGTAAATTTTCATGCAAATGGCCAGTGATACGGCATATTAAAATCGGGGTTAACGAAAACGTGGAAAAATTCAACATGCTAAAAATATTTCGGCTTTAGTCGAAAGGGTCCAAACACCCATAATTTCTACTACTGTGACCCACTTTTTTCCCCCTTATCAGACAAACCAAACATGCTCGGATTTCGATTTCATCAAATTAGCAAGAAAATTGTTTTTTATGTATGAACTAACCTCCCCGTGTAGATTGGAAAACTGCAACGACTTATGCAGACTTTGGCCTCGAGTGCAGACTTTAAAACTGCTGAATCCATCCTCGCTATCCTTGGACACAGTGGGCCAGTTATCGTTTTGGTCCTTCTGCACCCAGTTGCTTTCCAACCTGGTGGGACTTTCCCTCGACTGCCATTTGCTTGGCTCCTTCGACCTGGACCGGTTGGTTTTCTCCTGATTCAGATTCTCCAATTCCCTATTCAAAATATCGTTGAACTCTTTCTCCACTTTTTTGCACGTCGGTTTGATGGTTTCTTCGGATATCGAGGATTTTCTGCTCCTTTCAGGACTTCTGGTGAGGTTGTGGAACAGTTCGATTTCGTTGTGGACTTGTATGGGGCTCAAGTTGTCTTCTTGTCTACTGTTGCGTCTTGATGGTGTTTGCGGTACTTTTAATGTTTCCTTGGGTCTTTCAGGTTCTTTGCTGGAAGGCTTTGATACATTTTCTAGAAAGAATAAAAAAGATATAACTGGATACAGAAGAAATATGCCATCAAACCAGAAAGGGTTAACAAACTTTCATGTTTATTTTCAACACCAAATTAATAATGTTAATTGGGTTTTATGAGGTTAATGGAGAAATTTTCCGTATATAGAACGGTAAATTAATGTTGCTAATAAATATACAAAATGTTATTGACACAGGAAGGCGTTTGGGGTCGTATGAATTAAGATGACGTGAAATTCAGAACTGTATAATTAGGGATCGTTGACCAATCGATTTGCAACGAAAATAATTTCGTGCAATACCAAATTAGATTTTAAAAATTGTTTAACAAAGTTTAATTTTAATATTCTATAATAGTATATTGAAGAACTAATGTCATAAGACGTCATTTTGTCGCACGCGGACAATTTATAAAACGAGCGACGAATAAGTTCTTTATGCTATTTTATCTATTTTGCAAAAATTTTATACCTTAAATTTAATTTGGTCGAATTTTACTTTAGATAGTTGGTATCACAGTCATTAGTTTGACAGTTAATGTCAAAATCGATTCCCCATGCCATCCTTAATTTACTTATTAATGTTAAAGAAGAAAAAAAGGATTTTCTTTGGTGTTAAACAAAATTTATTGCGTCGTACTAGAAAAATCATAAAAATTTTATAACCAATATGCAAAATATTATGCTGTTTAAAGTACAGCCAACCTATAAAATCAAAATTTTGGGTGGTATAAAGTATCTCATTACAGTGTTATAATGAAGTCATTATGAACGCAAAATAGATAATAGTATATTATGTATCAAGTTTGATAAACGCCATTTTATACACGAATTTAATTTAGGCACGAGCGAGCTTGCGAGCGAGTTCTTAAATTAATGAGTGTATAGAAAAGTTTATAAACGAGGTGCATACTATACTTTTTCTACGACAAATACTTATTATTATCTTAAAATGATTTAAATCAAAAAATTTTATAGAGCACCATCTATGAAATAATAGGGGAATCTGTGTGTCACCGTTAAATGTCAATTTTTTTTATTTTATAAACACAGATTATAAAGGTTATAAATAGAAATATATTTCTTGAAAATTTACAGTTTTTCACAGTGAAAGTAAATAAAATATTTTATGAGCACTGTACAGTGGAGTCTGTGTCCGAATTTAAGTTATAGTTTACTGCCGGCGAAATTAAAAGGTCAGTACAATGTTCATATAAACTTTTCAAATATTGGCGTTGAGAAACTATTTAATACTTTTGTATTTTTGTATTGAGATAATAAAATAATTTTCACATTTACTATTATTTTACAAGAAAGGCAATTTATTTTAACGATTGTATGACATTTGACAACTTTCAACTAACTTCAGCCCGTGACTAAAAACCTGTTTCTAACTTCAGCCCGTGACTAAAGCGCCATAAAGCCACAACTTGTCAATGTGTATTTAAAAGGTCACTTAGTGTCATGGAAACATGTACGATTAAGGGCGTTTTAAAGGTGGGAGTAGAAAAAAATTATTGTGACTTACCTTTGTTGTCAGTGGTTATTTCAGATAGAGTAATCGGTTTCTTTTTGCTATTTTTTTCTATTTTGGCATGTTGTTGGGGTCTTTCCTTTATAGAAATGTTAGTTCTGGTTGATGTGGTATATCTTAAAGGTATTTTTGAGTGGACGTTCCTATTGTTATCAGATAAATTGGGTGAGGACATGTGTCGCTTTTTTAGACCTGAAAATAAGGTTTGAAAAATATTTATAATTATTTTTTCAAAAATGGCGAATGCGCCGGGATTAATGTAATTTAATTTAGAGATTTCATTAGAAATACGTACCTACTTGGTTTAATTAGGAAAAAGTTTAAATTTTTAATACCGATCAATGATATAATAATAAATCTGAAATACCATTTTTAGTTTTAAGGATATCGTAAAAAATAAAAGTTTGTAATTTTAATATTTTATTTCAAAAACGTTTAGAGGTACTTTTTCGAGGGGAATACAAATATTTTTCATATTTGAACTGCGAGACCATTAGACAAAAATGTGGAGGCAAGATTTAAAAATGTATTATCCCGACATATGGGTCATTTTCAAAATTCTTGTACATTTAAAGAAAAAAAAATTAAAACAGAAACTTGAGGGGTGTTATTTAACACCTAAAAGTGGGCAGTTTAATTTTTTTAAATAGGCCCTTAATAAAGAAAAAAGAAAAAAAAATTGTCCCCTGGGTCACAAATTTACTAACATATTAAAAAACGTATATAAAAATGCTTAATCATTTTGAAAATATATTTTTTTGATTGTTTTAAGATTTTATTTACACTAGGATTTGTTTAAAAAAAGAACATAATTTTATTATTTATAAAAAAAATTTGAGTACAAAACTAAGTACTATGTTCCATTTCTCAACTTTCTTACATAAGTATATTTAATATATTTTCTGTGTTTAAAAAATGTCAATTAAAAAAAGTGAGTTTAAGAAATTTTCTTTTAATGCGTATTAAAAACATTTTTTCTCGATTTTTATCTGAGCCCAGCTTGTCCAATTTAACGAGCAAAAAATTAATAAAAAATTTAGTTATTAGTAATATTAATAAAATAATAATAAAAAGTCAATATAAACATTGTCTCGGTAAACTACCAAAAAAAATGTCCAGCTTCTTTGGGGCAAAATACATTCACTAGGAAAATTGCTATTAAAATGGTGGAAGACATTATTTTAAATTCGCTACGTACTGTCAGAAACAGAAAAGGTGGAAGGTCGGAAAAAAATGTTTTTAAAACTTTCCTATAAGTTCATTATTATTTCAAAAATATATTACAATTTATTTCTTTGGAATTGTCCCCTGGGTCACATAACTTTCCCCTGAGTCACACAATATGTAATCCAGGAGAAAAAATTTATGTTTTTAGAACAAAACCCATTACTAAGATACTTACTTTTGAGAATCAAACAAAGTCCAACTGGTACAGTTACTACATTTTATTACTGACACAGGAGAATGCACAGTTTTGCCACGCTGGTATAAAAAATACAAAAAAAAACGTGTTGTGGCTTCAAGATAGTTCAATACACCATTTCGTACTAAAATCCGTTACCAAATACATTGCCGCAAGGGGGCAGCACCAAAAAATGTGTAAAAAATGTATTTTTAAATATTGCCACAAATGAGCTTTTGCTAATTTTGCTAATATATAGTTGCTAAAAACACTTTAACCAATGGCGTTAAACTCAATTTTTTATAAAATATTAAAGTTGATGGACAGCAAATGTACAAGAAATTTGAAAATAACCCACATGTTTCTACGATCACTATAAACAAAGTGGTTTTAAATCAATTTCAAAGATTTATTAGTACGAGATATATGTGTAGATTATCTTTAGTTTTATTGCATTAGCCCAGTTTGCTACAAAGGCTTTAGCTTCGTCATTTATAATCTATATCTCGTTCCAGATCTAATCCTTAAATAAATCTTAATTTTGAGGTCAATAGCAACTATGACTTTGTTAAAAATAAACCTTACAACACAATTCTCAAAATTGATGAAAAATATCCTTCAATTATGAATATTGTTGACTTTATTCCGAATAGTTCTAGACACGCTAATTTGAATTAATCTATCACGCTATAATTTACATTTTTAAGAGTCGGGTTCAATAAAATCTGCATAGTTCTCGACTTCGTTTAAAGTGAATCATTTAAGGTTTTTTAAAGGAGACCCCATATCGATTAAGTAAAAGTGCATATGATAAGCATTGAAACTTTCGCTTAATCGATATTGTGTTAATTTCTATTGTGCTCTAGTAAAATCAGTAAAAGTGGTAATTACCCTGTTTGGATTTTTTTGGCGTTGAAGGTAAGGAGGTAACTCTAACTGGTATCAAACTCTTCTTGGTTCTGATGGATATATTATCGGATAGAGTGATATGTATGCTGGATATTCGATCACCATTTTCGTCCGTTTCTTCATTCTCCTGGTTGCTTTCGCTTTCTGGCGTACGCATTTTCACTATTTCGCCCCCAAATCGAACTTTTCTTGGAGTTCGACGAGCTGATTCGTAGAAGTCACTTTCGCTGTCTTCCAGGACTCTCATCACCCCCATATCATTTCTAGAGGGTGTTATCAACAAACAAAATGAAATATTTTACTGCACATCGCTTTAGATTAAACTTAAAAACTCTTAAGCTTTTTGACAAAATACCCTTGATTTTAAAGTTTTGTTAACCCACTAATAAACTCGTAAAGCATACGACCCACATTTTTATAATTGAAGTAATAAATGATATTTATGTTTTTAAGTAATTGTTACTCTGAATTTGCTGCATAATAAAGGTGTGGCTGCAGTAGTTCGAATGACTTATGGAATACCATTTAAGTATTGCAGTAAAATTATCCCAATTTCAGCTATAGTATTAGGCTGGGTTAAAAACACCATACGTCAAGAAAAGTTTTACACATTTTGTTATATACCAAAAAATATTAGTAGGCTACGGCTTTCATTTTCTGCAGTCTCGGCCTACTTGACCTAAAATTAATCTTAAGCCGCTTTAAGTTTGAATAACTACAAATTTACTACTAATTCAACTAAAGTGTTTTTTACGGTTAACCAAAACGGTTTTATAACGGTATAGATACAAAAAATTCCCAAATTTGGGGAGTGGTTTATTTCGTTATTTTACCTACATACTCGTAATAACCTTTTTGATCTACTAAGAGAATAACATAATAAAAACAATATAAATACCACAAATTTACGTAAAAATAACGCTATAATTACTAACTTTTTGCTCTTTTTTTCTAAAACATTTCTTTGTTCTTTTAATTTATATTTTACAAAATAGTACTTACAAAGTAATAAAGGCAACCCTAAAGTAAAATTAAAAAATATAAGTTAAATTGTCAAAACTAATAATATTTTGCATTAAAACTCAAAAGAACATAATTTTATTGATAAAAATAGGCACGATACATCTTAAAAATTATATGCCCTCTAAATATTTTACGGTTTTAAGAAAAATTATTGCTTGGGTAAAAAATTCAACAAAACTTAAAACCTACAAAATTTTACAAAAAAATTTAGTTTTATTAAATAATATTAATCATTTTTAATAACTAAAACTTTCCTTATCAGGTAAATTTTAGAAAAATACTTATGAAAAAATATTATATAAATGTTTAGATAAGTAATGGATGCCATCTTAAAAAAATAATTATGGGTACATGAAAAAAAATTATTTAGTCAATATTAATAGTATTTATTACCACTAATAACCCTAAAAAATACCAGGCGTGTAGGAATTATTTACGGTTATAAGGTGGTCTTAATATTGTAAAATTATGACTTATGAGTAACATTTACCATTAAGTAAAAATTCTGATGTTAAAATTACCGTTAAATTTTTCTTTAAGTGAAATACACTTTACGGTGGTCAAAACTTAAGTATAGGACGAACAAAAATGCCAACCAAAACCGATAGCATATTTTGATTATAGACCCTTTTGGTAACACTAACATGTATTTATCAAAATCCCAGCTGATCCTATTTTAAAGTTTTGCAAACGTTTTTGTTTTTCTATTTCTATATATTATTTTGCAATTATTGTACTAAATTTTAATAAAATTAAGTAAAATAATAAACTTTGTATCATTTAAATGACTTTACTCCCCAGTATTAATTTATTGAGTCACCTATTATTTTTTACCCCTCAAAACAAAACATAACAAAAAAAAACGAAGATTTATATCTTAAATATTTTTTATAACAAAAAATACTGGAAGTTTGTCTATGAAATAATTACAACTTGCAAATTTTGTAAAACAATAATTAAGGTGGTTATGAAAAAAATTGCTATACGTTATAACGCAAGTGATATTTTGCTTTAGTTGTTTATTTAATGTATACTTTATAAAGTTAAAAATAGTATTTTAAAATGAAAATTAAACCGAAATTCAAGTTAAGCCATGAAGAAAATCGAAAGAAGGTATGTGCTGGCTGTGGAGACAAAATTGTTTTTGGTAATCGAAAAATTCAGAGTTTAGGGTTTCTGAGAAAATATAAAAATTACTGCAGACTTTTTCAAACGAACACTTTAACTTAAGTGATTTAAAATTACCTACTTCAATATGGTAAAAACGGTATTTTTGCATAGCCACAATTGCCAAATTTTCAAAATTTAGAAATTGCTAGAGAATTTCGCGGCAGCCAAGAATGTATGTGCTTTATCTGCAAAATGGCAAGATATAAAGGGCATAAAAAATTATTAAGGGAAGAGGACGGACGAACGAACTAAAGTTTTGATATGCTCTTCCTTTCTAGGGGATATCGCTAGATGTAAGAAGCATGTTTGTACAGAGACTGAAGAATTTAAAAATACTGTTTCCATGTTAAAAACAATTCCATGTAAAACCCAAGAAAAACTTTTACTGAAAATTTAAGGTAAGCAGTAATCGATTTTGCTTCAAAGAATCTTTAGTTATTTATTAGTTTTGTATGTTTTGTATTGCAAACAGTATTTTACATTATTTTGTATTTATAATGTAATTTATCCATATTTCAGTCATGTATCTGCCAAATTTTTAAAAACATTTGATAATGGTACTAGAGTATTTTATCGAAATGGCATAAATAATTTTAAAATACTAAGAAATATGCAAAACTTTAATAAAGGATTAGTTGAGATTTTGATAAATACATTTTTGTGTTACCAAAAGAGATTATAATCAGATTATGCTATCAGTTTTGGTTGGCATTTTTGTTCGTCCTGTAGTTTTGATCACCGTGACTTATAAGTAATTTTCTCCCCTCATAATACTTTAGTGTTGAATCTTAAGGGTTATTAAAATAGGTAAAAATAACATAAATAAAACTTATTAAATAACTTTTGAAGAAGTTTTACTTCAAAGTAAATTGTTAAGGTAATTTAACAAAATTTTAATTTATATGAAGTAATATTGCCTCAAAGCTCTACGCTTTTACTTAAAATGCTGCTTGGGTGAGTTAATCTAGAAAGAAAATATATCGTTTTAGGCAACGTGGTCTTTCCGTTGATTTTACGAAAAAAATCCATATGGATATTAAAAATTATAATTTGGTAAGAATAGATTTTAGGTGAAGCAGTAAAATTTACCTATTGTTATTTTCTTTGCTTTCCTGCATAACGCTGTTCGGCCTGCTTTCTTCGTGTATTTGCATTGTGATTGCAGGTCCGCTGTCCAAGGTGATTTCGGTTTCCAAAATCACACGATCTTCAACCAGATCATTTTCGGTCCAATTTATTTTTTCGCTTTCTGCTTCGCCCATCTCTTTAAGCTCGGTTGGAAGACCCAGAGTGTCGCACATTTTTCGATATTCAGTCGTTTTAATTTCACCTAAAATAATGTTAAGATAAAATGTTTTTTATTAAAGAAATCATTTTTACTTACCTAATAATTGAACAAATGTGCAATCCCCTATGATATATTTAATCCTCGATAAAGATTTCAAAGCAATCTCATGGTTGATGCATTCGCTTTTCGAGATGGTAAACAAGAACTCCAAAATTTCGGCGAGCTGTGGATGTCTGGTTTTTTTGCTTATAAAAAATGGAATCGACGTGACTATCGCGCGACTATCGGCGTCGCTGTTTAAAAATTCGCTTAAAATTTGGTCGTATTTTTTCGTGTATTGGAGGTAGATACGTAAACTGTCTATTGCACCTGTTTTAAGTGCCAGGTTGGGACTTTCAATGTTACAAATGATTTCTGGCACCAAGGCATGCATATATCTGTCCAGAACATTCGTTTTTGTTATGGGAATCAGGTCCCCTAAGACTCTAAGTGCGTGAAGTCTTACTTCCTTTTCTGCATCCCTTATCCTATCCCGGATTGTGGTGTAAACAGTTTGTAATTCGACGTTTTCTAAAAAAAGAGTAATAAACAAATAATATTATGTATGGGTTATTTTCAAAAAACACCCGCCTTCCGCTGTCCGTAAGTTTGAATTCCAATAAGTTTGTTAAAATTTATCGGATCTTATCAGGGGCGTAGCTACCGCCGTATCAGCCGTATCAATGATACGGGGCCCCCGGCTAGGGGGGGCCCCCGATTGGCTTCGACATGCGTAAGAAAAAACATATAACCCACAAAAAATTGAGACATGAAATTAAATAAATAAATAATATTATTATTTTATTGTTTATACTTTGATTTATTAAATTAAACCAACAAGGCCGTGAACTCATACGAATTGTTTCTGCCCGCACCTTTCCGCTATTCGTTGTCTGCGCCGCATACTGAGTCTGCTTTGGGGGTTATTATCATAGGTTATATATATTATAGCAAATTAGAAATTATTATTACCGTTACAATTATTTCAAATGACGCCTTTATTTTAAAATATAAACCTTTTAAAAGATGTTGTAGAACGGTAAATGTCTAAAACCAGAACAAATTTTAAAATTTTCCTGTACATAAAAGGATATACATTAAGGTGGTCCATCTTTTGAGAATTTTTGAATTTTCTTGCTCTCAGTTGCTCTTAGTGTTTAAAATAAATAAAACAAAATATTTTCCAAGTTTCAAGTCCCTATCTCAATATTAACCCTTGCCACGTTGCAGTGTAAGTTTCCTACATAAATAACAGCACTGAAAGAAATATATGTTTGTTTTAGCAAATGTATGTGGTTCATATATGGACTACCACATACATTGCTAAAACAAACATATATTATATTTAGTTTTAACATAATATGTTAAAACTAAATATAAAAATGGTTAAGGTAAATATATTTTATGTTTCATATATAGACTACCACATACATTGCTAAAACAAACATATATTTCTTTCAGTGAGGGTTTTTGGCATTGAATAATTAAAAATTTTAAACTTGTCAGAATTTAACCTTGTAATAGTAGCTATTCCTAAGAATTTTTACAGATTTTTAGCTATAATTATTTTAGAGGTTTAGCTACATGATTTTTTAAAATATAAGAAAATCATTTAAAAGCTACTATTATATCTTATTTTATTTTTTTAAACACTTACTGTGACCTGATTCAAAAATTAATTACCTATTCAAAAACCACGTTATCCAGATAGGAAACTAACATTGCATTGCGGCATGGGTTGACAGATACAGATACAGGTATATAAGAATATAATCTCGCAGCGTAGAAAAAAAATTGAAACTTGACAGAATTGAACCTCATAATTTATAAGGTTCAATTCCGCCAAGTTTCAAATATTTTTGTACGCTGCGAGATTATATTGCCAATTTTTTTCCAACATGAAAGATCATAATAGTATTAAATATTCGTATAAACGTTGCCATCTTAAAATATGGGTGGAAGATTAAAATTTCCGAATTCAAAAAAGGTCCTTATTTAAAAAAATTGTTTTATACTCCCAGGGGCTTAAAGGGTTCGAAATAAATAAAAAATTCCTATCTTAATCCCATGCCGCAATACAATGTTAGTTTCCTATCTGAATACCGTGGGTTTAAATAGGTTAATTTTTTAAACAGGTCATAGTAAGTGTTTAACAGAACAGAATTTAACTTTATAATAGTAGCTTTTCATAGAATTTTGTACAGATTTTCAGTAATTATAATAATTATGTTCAGCTAAATGATTTTTTTAAATTTAAATAAATCAGATCCATCTATCTGAAACTCTAAAATTATAATAACTAAAAGTCTGTTAAAATTCTCAGGAATAGTTACTATTATAAGGTTAAATTCTGACATGTTTAAAATTTTTCAGACAGTTACTTTGGCCGGAATAAATAATTAATTATTCAATGCCGAAAACCCTATGTTATTTATATAGGAAACTTCCACTTGGAAAATATTTTATTTATTTATTTTGAACACTATGAGCCCCTGAGAGCAAGAAAATTCAAAAATTCTCAAAAGATGGACCCCCCTAGTATACATATATTATTTTTTAAATGATAATCTAAACATTTTTTTTGTTTTCCCAAAATAGACTTTGGGCGTGATACCTAGAAATTTTTTTGCCAGCCGCTTTTCCCGTATAAGGGCCCCTACCAGATTTTCGATACGGGGCCCCCTCGAGGCTAGCTACGCCACTGGATCTTATTGATTTAAAAACCAAGTGAAAGCCTAACAAGCCCTTAGTAAACTCTTCAGAAAATGTTTGTTTAGTTATTACAGAATAATTTTTAAAAAATATTGAATAACCAGAACTTTGTGTTGCTTTATAGCAATCCATAACATCCTTAGTAAATACAGTCAAAAATTTCTATATAAATTAATTAATTTTAATATACTTTTTTTAAATTTGACTCATGTCCCAGACATTTTTTCCGTTGCGTTACGTCCGTCGCGTTACCGATAGAATATTTAAAAAAAAACATATATATGCCAACTTTTTTGGCACTCACGGGATCAACAAATGATGTTCGGACGTACACATTACCCAGCTGAATTTATTTATTTAATCAGAAAGAAGATATCGGTTGAAACAGGTGCGGGTAACGCGAATGTAATAATTGTTTGTCCGCTAAGTTACTCAAAAAAAAAAAATAATAAGGTAAGAAAAAATACTATTTTTCATGTTTATGTTTATTTTAGGGCACTAAAGCTCATTGAGAGTAATTAATGACTGTAATGTCTTATTATTATTTTTTAAATATGGTTTCACAAAACTTTTTCCACTGCGTTACCGAGTCCATTATGTTACCTTATGGTAACGCAATGGAATTTAGGGTAACGCAATAGAATTTTTCGACAATAAAGTTGATATTTACCGTCGCTTTTATTAAAAGTAGTTTATGATAAACCAATTTAAAATATTAATGGTAGGTATTGTTTTTTTTTAACAAAGAATCGGAATGGTTTCTTTTAAAAAGTAACTTAATGAACATAAATTGTTGAAACTCGATTGTTTTAATTCACCGAGAACATCCTATATAGCATTGTTAATCTAATTGTTAGTTGTTTGACTTTGATAGATGTATAATTTAATTTAAAAAAAATAAAGTTCAGTTAATTAGAAATCCTTATATTATTGAAGAAACGATCCCATCGGTGTGTATTTAAGTTGATCTGTAATAGGTTATGGGTCCAGCGTACTTTCATCAAGAAAATTTTTTAATTGGAGTAAAGGTACTCAATTAAAATCGATTAAAGGCTGAAGGAAAAATTTATATATAACCAAACCAGTAACAATGTCTAATGTATCGCATACAAATATCGATAGACTGAACAAGAATAATTATGACACGTGGAAAGTGCAAATAGAGGCTATATTGATAAAAAATGAATTATGGGAATTTGCAAATGGTACTTCAGTAAAGCCTGCAACTGAGGTTGAGATCTCAAATTGGGAGAGAAAAGATGGTAAAGCACGAGCCGATATCATATTAAGCATGAGTTCGAGTGAACTATGTCACATCAAATATTGCAAAACCGCCAGAGAAGTTTGGAAAAAGTTGGAAGAGGTTTACCAATCCAAAGGTCCTGCAAGAAAGGCAACTCTCTTGAAGCATTTAATATTTACAAAAATGTCGAATGATACAAATATGATAGATCATCTAAACGATTTTTTTACGTGTGTTGATAAGTTGAAAGAAATGGATATTCCGGTGGCAGATGACTTATTGTCAATCCTATTACTCTACAGTATTCCTGTCTCTTATGAAAATTTTAGAATTGCTATAGAGTCGAGAGATAGTCTACCTACTCCAGATGCATTAAAAGTTAAAATATTGGAAGAAGCTGCTGCTCGAAAAAATCAAATGGAATCTAAAGAACGACAAGAAGCTCTACAAGCACGAGGGCCGAATAGAGAAAGGAAAGATAAAAGATTTGGGTATGAAAATCAAAAACAAAATCAATATAAATCTTACCAAAGTAAACCCAAATATAATCAATACAGTAATAAAAGATCAGAAAATAAAAATGAAAATGACAATATTATAGAATGTTTCTATTGTCATAAAAAGGGTCATAAAGCTAACTATTGTATAAAAAGGAAAGCTGATGTGCAAAGGGCTCAGTTAGCCCAGCAGAGAGAAGAATTTTCTGAAGTTGAAGAGGTGTTGTGCGCGTTTACTGCAAATCAATTAAACGACGAATTTGGAGAACCGGCAGTTGACCAATACACAAAAAATCAAGTTAATTGGTGTTTGGACAGCGGTGCTACGTCACACATGTGTTGTGATAAAGGAATTTTTGAATGTATTACTCCTATTTATCATCGAGTGGTAAAGTTGGCGGATGATAACTCAGTAACTGTGAAAGGCGAAGGTACTGTAATTTTGAATGTTAATTTGAAAAATAAAAACAAAAAGTTACGACTTGAGAACACCTTGTACATTCCTGATTTGAAAAATAACCTAATTTCCGTTTCAAAAATAACTTCAAAAGGCAAAATAGTTGTATTTCAAAAACATGGAGCTACTATCACAGACAAAAATGACAAGCCAATTATGTTTGCGAAAAGATTAAACAATTTATATGTTTTAAACGTTTCAAATGAATCAGTGGCGGTAATAAAAGAAAATGTTTCAATTTTTGAAGAATGGCATTGTCGTTTTGGGCACTTGAATGAAGCAGATCTCCGTAAGTTGATTACTCAGAATATGGTACATGGCCTTGAAAAATTGAAACCAAAGAGCCTAGTAGACTGTAAAATATGCTTAAAAGGTAAGCAAACTGCGGTTAATGTTCCAAAAAGTTCTGAGCCGAAGAAATTAAAGATATTAGAGTTAATCCATTCAGATTTATGCGGTCCCATGAGAAATAAATCGATTGGTGGTGCCAGTTATTATGCAACTTTTATTGATGATAGATCCAGATGGGTACAAGTATATTTTCTAAAGTCTAAGGATGAAGTGAAGAATGCGTTTTTAAGATTTAAGGCACTTGTGGAAAACCAGAAGGAAGTGAAGATCAAAACTCTTCGCACTGACAACGGTTTGGAGTATCTAGGAAAAGATTTTAGTGATAAATTAGAAAAATATGGAATACGCAGGGAATTCACTACTCCACACACTCCACATCAGAACGGTGTAGCTGAAAGAATGAATAGGACCCTAGTGGAGATGGCTCGCTGCCTCTTAATTCAATCAAAATTATCTACACGTTTTTGGGCTGAAGCCATTAATACTGCTTGTTATATTAGAAATAGGTGTCCAACAGTTCATGGAATAACACCGTACGAAATTTGGTATGGAAAGAAGCCGAATGTAGCTCATCTAAAGATTTTCGGACAAGAAGCTTTCGTTTTAAAAAAACATCCTGGGAAAGACAAATTCGAAACCAGATCAAATAAATGCATTTTTTTGGGATACTCAAATGAATCCAAGGGTTACCGCTTATGGGATACAGACAAGGGTAAAGTAATCATAAGCAAAGATGTGTCTTTTATCAAAAAATTAGTAAATCCCAGTGAAGAATCTGACACACAATCAAGTAATTATTTTGAATATAATTTAATTAATGATAAAGAAAGTCCAGAAATATATGAGAGAGAGGATGACACTAATAATCATGAAGATAATCTTGAAGAGACCGAAAATCAAAATGAAGATATAGTCGATGAAAATATCACGATTGAAGATAAAGATAGTAACAAAGATGAGAAAAATCCCGAGTGTGAAGATGACAACACGAAAACAACGATTAAGAGGGGGCGAGGAAGGCCCAGCGTAGTTAAAACAGGCCAGAGAGGGAGGCCTAAGAAAATTTACAAAACTAAAGAGAACGAATTAGTACAAATGATAGAAGAAAATTCTAATAATTTCATTGACGAAGCATTATCTGGTCCTTACGCTAAGGAATGGAAAATCGCCATGAAAAAAGAGTATGATGCTTTAATCGAAAATGGTGTATGGGATTTAGTCAAACATCCAGAAGAAAAAAACGTTATTGGGTCAAGATGGGTATTGAAGACTAAGTACAATGCTGACGGTACAATAGAGCGAAGAAAAGCTAGATTAGTAGCTCGTGGATTTGCTCAAAGACCAGGAATTGAATTTAATGAAACCTATGCTCCTGTTGCCCGTCTAACCTCAATCAGAATAGTTATTGCCATAGCAGCAAAAGAAAAGTTGACATTGTATCAATTAGATATAACCATGGCCTACACCTATGGTGATTTAAGCGAAGAAATCTATATGGAGCAAGCTGACCAATTTGTTGTTCCTGGAAAAGAAGACTATGTTTATCGTTTAAAGAAATCTTTGTATGGACTTAAGCAGTCAGGCAGACAATGGTTTCAAAAACTAAATAATCAACTAAATGAGATTGGGCTTAAACAAATTGAATCAGATCCTTGTGTATACAAAATCATTGAAGAAAAAAAGATTCTTATTATTGTAGTGTATGTAGATGATCTGATAATTGCTACCAATAATAACGAGATGCTGTTGTATGTGAAAGAAAAACTGAAAAACAAATTTAAAATGAGAGACTTGGGGATTTTGAGCTATTGCTTGGGGATTCAATTTTTTCAAGATAAAGACTCTAAGGAAGTCTTCATGAGCCAACACAAATATATATCAGACATGGTGGAAAAGTTCGCATTAAAAGATGCAAAAATTACATTTACACCACTTGAACCCAAAATAAAACTAATCAAAGATGATGATTCTCCTAAGATGGACTCTACGTTATACCAATCGTTAATTGGTTCTTTAATGTATACGGCAATAGCTACTAGACCAGACATAATGTATGCCGTCAGTGCCTTAAGCTGTTTTAACAGTTTTCCGACAAAAACTCATTGGTTATCAGCGAAAAGAGTTTTACGTTACTTGAAGGGTACATCAAATCTATGTATACATTTTAAAGAATCTCACAAATCATTGCACGGATATGTTGATTCTGACTGGGGAGGAGATATTGACACTCGAATATCTCGTACCGGTTTTCTTTTCAAATTATCAAATGGTGCTATATCCTGGGAGTCCCGAAAACAACAAAGTGTATCTATTTCAAGTACAGAAGCTGAATATGTAGCACTGGCTGAGTCAACAAGAGAAGCAGTGTATTTACGCCACCTATTAAGCGAGTTAGAGCAAATAAATTTAAGTGAAGCTACCACAATTTTTTGCGACAATCAAAGTGCTTCCAAGCTGGTTGTAAATCACGTTTATCATAATAGATCCAAGCACATAGACATACGTTACCATTATACTCGGCAAGCTTACCAAGAAGGTAAAATCGTCGTAAAATATTTATCAACATGTGATATGCCTGCTGACCTCCTAACAAAGAGTTTGTGTAAACCAAGCCATGATAAACATGTTTCAAACATGGGTTTAAAAGTCCAGATGATTCCCGTTGAGAGGGGGTGTTGAAACTCGATTGTTTTAATTCACCGAGAACATCCTATATAGCATTGTTAATCTAATTGTTAGTTGTTTGACTTTGATAGATGTATAATTTAATTTAAAAAAAATAAAGTTCAGTTAATTAGAAATCCTTATATTATTGAAGAAACGATCCCATCGGTGTGTATTTAAGTTGATCTGTAATATAAATATTTAAAAAAAGCATACAATTTTTAATAAAAAATAAAATAAAAAATTGGAGTCAAAAGTTTGTGAACTAAGTACATTGTATTGCAAAATATTTACTTTTTTTTATTGAATTAAATTTTGGATTTCAAATTGGTAACACAGTGGAGATATACATGTTACAATATTATTATTAAAAAACGTAAAAAAAAATAAAAAGTGCACTGCCTGTCTTAAATGTAAGTAAACAAAACTCTAAACATTTATAAAAATCCAACCAAAAGTCAATTTAAGCAAAATAAATCTTCTTTTCCTGAAAGCGGGTATTTCTTGAAAATGACCCATATAATAATAATATATATTTTTAAAAATCATATTTTACAATATATTGTCCATATGTATATAGTGTACTTATTGATTATATAATTATATTATTTTTAGGGGTGAATATACTGTTTTATGTTTTTATAATATGAGTCCATTTGAAAATATTTATATCTTTTTTTCACTTTTTTATTTCTATACAAACTTGATGAAAAAGAGTGAAGATTATGGTTTTGATTTTTTTTAAATATTGTGGGTCTAAAAACTGCCTGATATCCTTGACATAGAAGCATAAAAAATAGCATATGCGGAGGAAAAAATCAACACAAAAATAAGTATTTTTAGCATACATAATTAATTGTTTAAGTGTACACATTATTTATATGCATCTAAAAATAAAATTAATCAGGCATATTTATTTAAATGTGCGTCACGCAATACAATTGTCGTTTTTGCTCTTTTAATATTTTGGCAATCTGATTTAAAAAACTATTAATATTTTTACCCGCAATCTCAAATCAAAAACTTAAAAATTGCAAAATAAAATACAATGTTAAATCTACTGATTTATTATTGTTTTGCAAACATATACACAAACAAATATCTACACAAATAATATCTACCACAACTACATTTTACACACATTGCGAATTTTGTACATTGCAGTTACCTGGAAGACGTTTTGTGCGAGTAATGAATTCCCAAACGTAAGTGAGAGATAACCTGCCATCGTGTGGACTGGGAGAAGAAAATCTTTCAAGGTCTTTACTCTCAACTTTATGTGACATATTTGTTCACAATTTCTCCCATGTTTATCGCAAAATCTTTGGTGTACCGAAAAATTATTAAAAAAAAAATGATAAAATGAAATTAAAGGTTATTTTTAACATATTATACGTATACACTTCATCTATATTTTAATTTTTTATAATAGCTAAGTAACCTAGTTTCATGGGTACCTAATTTGTTACGGAAACTAAACAATAAAAACCAATCTAAACCAAACAAAAGTGTGCTACTGAAACAAAAAAACAATTTGGCATTCTAAATGGTTCAGGGCCACTAGGGCTGATTATGATCTGCTTGAAATAAAGGGTGGAAATTGTATACTAAAAAATTATAACTTTTTAAATACACAATGTTAATGTTTATTTCCTCGCAAACATCTCATCTGATTTTAACAATTTTTTTATTTTAGGTTGGCTCTTGAGTTACGATTCTGGGGTGCATCAGCAATAACAGCGGATGTCAATTAGTCCTATCTGAGTCAACGTGATGTGTTTATATTATATAGTATAAAGTATATATACTATATATTATAGTATATATATACTAGGTATATATTATAATAACGTGAATAAAAAACAAAATGTCAGAAAAGATAGGACTACACCATGATTTCAATTGACATCCGCTTTTATTGCTGTATAATATACAGCAATAAAAGCTAAAATTAAAATGAAAATTTTGATTTTTTGGTAGACAGCTTTATTAATAAAATTGTCTACCATAGCATCGTTACTGAAAAAAAATCAAATCATATGAGGAAATTAACATTAAAATTTTTGCCAATTTCTGGTGGCCGGTTTTTTTGCCGGTGAATGTATAATGTACAAGAAAAACTGAAGTTTGAAAAAAATAATTTTAATGAAGGTTCAAAAAAAGTTACAAATTTTAAAAATGAATAGTTATGATAATGATGAATGTCTCATAAAATATGTCAGCAACCATTACATAATCCACTATTTGAATTAATTAAAAATAACTAACTAAAAATGAATTAGTCAAAAATAACTAATTTTCATAGCGAAAAATCAGCCACTAATAATTATAGTCAATAGCAATTTGTATCCCGAACATTTAGCAGTCAATTTCCATGTAAAATTGTCCCCCAAATCCGAAAATGTCCTCAAAAGTTAAAAAAGTAGAAAAGTTTTTGAGATATAGTCAATTTTCCATTTAATATGGAATTGATTATATCTCAAAAACTGCTCTACTTTTATCATTTTTGACGGTATTTTCGGATTCAGGGGACAATTTTACATGTAAATTCTTTGCTAAAGTCCGAAATATAAATTGCTCTTGACGAGAATTATTAGTGGCTGCTTTCTTGCTATGACAATTAGTCATTTTTGAAAAGAAGATACACAACGTTGGCGATATGTGAAATACTCTGTATAATATTTAGTGGCACATATTTTAAAATTACGGAAAATACTTTTAATTTTAATAATTATTTTAATATAGTTTTTTTATCGCAAAATACAAGGTGTCTTAAAAATGGTTTACAAAAAAACAAATGTCATTTTTGTGGATGTAATTTTTTTTAAATACCATTAATTATTAAATTTTAGATTTTAAGTTGCAAATTTGGCGAATGCGTTGGGAGGAATGCACGATTCTTTCAAAAAAGTGTGCTTATCATTCATCAATATTTATTTAGTAAAAAAATGATTTTATGAAACAGGACCGATATGACTGAATAAAATATATAGGGTTTAAGTATTTAAAAAAAAATATTTCTTTAAATTTTTGTCTCAAACGTTTAGAGAATCTCTTAATTTTTGTTTGTTGAGATATTTTTTTTAGTTTCTTGGCAAATAAACTGCTAAAAATAGATTTTTAACACTAAAATCACATATTTTAGATAATACCCCAATAAGTTAAAATAAAATTGACTATAAAAATTGTACTTACCAATCTAAACACTTGCTAAACGAAATAAATAACACATGATTTTACTTAAATGTGGAAAAACAAAAACCGATTAAATATTAGCAGAAAAATCGAGTGGCCAAGCACATAAGCGGTATAGTGCGTGATTTCGGAAAAGTAGGCCGACGTCGGGCGTCGCAACGCAAACAAACGACGTTCTGGATGGCACGGCGTCTTGCACGCGACTGCCGGCGCTTGTTTTCCCTTTGCGGCATGCGTCGCGACGCCCTTCGCTTCGCAACGCCTTTACTTTCGAAATTCGACTTGTGTGTGTATTTACCTACAGAAGTTGGCTGGGATCGATTGTTGTTTTCGATTAAGCTAGAGGCGCTAGAAAAATGTTACTTATCTCTTAAAATTAATTAGTCAAAAATAACTAATTATAAGTCATATTTGACTAATTGTCATAGCGAAAAATCAGTCACTAATAATTAGAATGAAATAGTCAAATTAGTAGATTTAAATTTTAAAAAATTTTTGACCCAGCCGGGGATTGAACTCAGGTCTGTCACTTGTCACTCTTGTCAATCTGTTGTCATAACCCATTCGGTTATCAGCCGCTCTTATAAAAATCAGTTTTTTTTGTCAATAAATATTGTTTATAATATTTTAAAGTTGAATATATTACACAGGCCGACAAAAATAAAATTTCTGTTTGGTGCATGGCAACCAACAACTTTTTAAGGGTAATTTAGGTACGCTGAATCCAAAAATGAACATCATTTTGCTCAATCACCTCTTGTTTTTGCGATGTAGAATAAAAACCATTTTTTTCGATATGCGTAAATTCAAATTCTTATATATTTTTTTTTAAACTTCGTATTCTCATTAAAAATCTTGCTTTAATCGAAAGAAAATCGATTTTTTAGCCAAAATTCGGATATTTTTAAAATTCAAAGTGATACAGCATGATCAATTTTCGCCCGATTTAAATAAAATTTACCCTATTTGTAGCTCTATTTATCTAATTCATTGAAATAAAATTGCAGTGCAATCAAATAAAAATTGGCAACATGGCAATAAAATCAACCAAAATTGGGTACTACGTGTACCACTTAAATAAACTCTGTGAATAGCTATAAATATTCACAGAGCCTATTTAAGTGGACAATTTTTGTGCCTAGGATTTTAGACCTGATTTTAAGTATATCTAATAAGAAGATGTCAAAAATAGTATTGTTTTTTCTATAGTAGTTTTAGTGTATGAGAGTATGAGTAGAGTATCTGCTGCTGCTCTCAATACTCTACTATCATCCACTCTGCCATGCTAAGCTAAACCCCCGTATCTGCAATATTAAATAATGAAGGACAAAATATAGTTTTTATTGTTTTTAACAATGAAAATGATCTTTTATTTATTATTGCAGATACGGGGGTTATGTTAGCACGGCAGCACTACTCTCATTCAATTTTTGATTGCATTGAAATTTTAACACTGTAAAGTAGATAAATAGAGCTACAAATAGGGTAAATTTTATTTAAATCGGGCAAAAATTGATCATGCTGTATCACTTTGAATTTTAAAAATATCCGAGTTTTGGCTAAGAAAACGATTTTCTTTCGATTAAAGCAAGATTTTTAATGAGAATACGATTATCAATGTATATGGTATTTTTTTTTAGTTTAATAAAGACCCATAGCAACATTACCAACTATCCTTGCTTAAATTAGAAGTTTTAAAAAAAATATATAAGAATTTGAATGTGCGCATATCGATAAAAATGGTTTTTATTCTACATCGCAAAAACAAGAGGTGATTGAGCAAAATGATGTTCATTTTTGGATTAAGCGTACCTAAATTACCCTTAAAAAGTTGTTGGTTGCCATGCACCAAACAGAAATTTTATTTGTGTTGCTGTTTTGAGGTAAACTTTTTGCATCTTTATTTGATTTTATGGGTCATTTAACCATAGAGCTTAGGTATATGCATTTAATTCAAATAATACTTTGTTGATGGCCGCAAACGATTAAAGAAATTAGTTACTTATAACTCTCAGAAATAGTCAAAGATGGTGACTAATCTTAAATTAGTCAAACTTTAACTATTTACGTATAGTAAAAAATAACTATTTAAAAGTGAAAACATTTTTAGAGATAACTTTATTCGTTTACGTAAGATAGGCTATAGGGTCATTGTTTGTATTTGCACATAAGGGTTTTGCCCATATGCCATGCAAATAGAATATTACGGTGATTCCATAAGAGGTATTTAAAAAACACCGTTACAATTTTGATAGGAGGAAACTTACATTTATGGTAAATAGGTTATACAAAATCAATTTAATGTATTTATTAGAATGACATTTGAAACAACAAGACAACCAAGAAGCCAACTCAATTGAGTTAACGGCTTGTGTGGGTTAGGGGTAGGAACGGATCGCGGGCTTAAAGTCCCCTCCGAAGGAACTGGGACATTGTTAAAGTTAAATAGTTTTAATAAAAGAATCTTCAATTCAGATAATTTAAATTTTTCATTCAAATTTTATAAACAAATATTGTTTACCCAGCAAACACAAACGTAAGTAAAGGTTCTATACCCAGATAGCACACAACGTCTTAAAGATGTCTTTTGTATGTCTGTATTATGTGTGAACGTCTGAAGATCTAAAAAAGACGTCTGAAAAACAACTTTTGATAGACGTCTTAAAGATATCTTCATTTAATGTTCATAAGACATCTTATAAATGCCTGATACAGCACTTATTTTTTTAAATATTTTATTAAAATAGAGAACTTAGATCCCATAATCAGCCACTTTATAGTAAGATATAATTAGGTACCATCTTATTTTGGTGTAAAAGAAACATAATTAATGCAGGATTTTTAGTTTTGACAACGATGATGGGTAAGGTAACTGAATAGATATATATATCTGACATTTTTGTAGATTGGTTATTTTTCATACAAATAATAATATCCATTTGTAATAAAAACATTATAACGAATACGTTTTTTAAAAATTAAGTATCTATTAACATATTTAACACTTCAATGGTTTTTTAAAGTTCCATTAACTTGATACTGAAAATTGCTATATATGGTTCATTTATGATAAAATATAAGCCTTTTATCAAAATTAATATTTTTATTAAAACATTCCAGTATTTGCCCAGTACCCAGGTACCTACAAGGAAAGCTTTGACTAAAAATGACATAATCAGACTTATGTGTTTGCTGGGTTCCGACTTAGAAGATAAATTATATTATAATATAAACGTTATGTGGGTATTTAATAATATTAACGGTAATTCTATTGATAAGGATTCTGTTATAGATAATTTAATTGTAACGTATTAGTGAAATGAGATTAAAACGTAATAATTGTATTTTTAAATTGCACGCGATTTGTTTGCGCGCGCATGCGCACCAGCAGCAAAAAATCGTAAACAAAAAACATGTGGCAACATACTGATAACCTTAAGTTCGGTTAAGTTTATCTCGAATCGGATTTACAAATTTTACTTTTGTAAGTGTAAGGTCATATTGTTAGTACGCAACGACTGCCCAAAGGCGATATTATGGTTCTGCAAAACGGCTCAATTTTGAGGTTATACCGCGCGCCAGGATGCACCGAAGCGAAAAAAAATGAAATTCTCAACAAGTTGAAGGGCGAATGTCCGGAAATCAAGTCGCTGGAAACAGAGGAGTGCTTCCACGTCGAAGTCACTAAAAGTTTGAGCAATGAAGAAAAAAACATCCTGAAATGGGTGCTGCAAAATCCGCACCAACCGCAAAGTTTGAACTCCGCCAATTTCCTGAAAAAAACCGCTGCAACTCAACTTCTGATCGAAGTGGGTCCCAGATTTAACTTCTCCACGTCAAACTCAACCAATGCAGTTTCGATATGCAACAATTTGGGCTTAAAACAAGTTACTCGCTTGGAAGTCTCTCGAAGATATCTTCTAACCATTACAGGAAAAATCACCAGCGATCTCGAAACAAAACTGGTCGGACTCCTCCACGACAAAATGACGGAATGTCGCTACACCCCTGAAAACATCCCGAAAAAGAGTTTCAACGAAAAACTCACCAAAAAGGAGAATATCTACCCTGTGGACATCCTCGGGAAAGGCCCTGCAGCCCTGAAAGCCCTAGACAAAGAGTTGGGCTTGGCTTTCGATGAAGCCGACTTGAAATACTACACAAACTTATTCAAAAACGTGCTGAAAAGGAACCCCACCAACGTGGAATGTTTCGATTTGGCCCAATCGAACAGCGAACACTCCAGACATTGGTTTTTCAAGGGAAAAATGATTGTCGATGGTAAAGAATACAAGGAATCTCTGATCGACATGATTTTGGACACGCAAAAACACACCAACCAAAATAATGTTATTAAATTCAGTGATAACAGTAGGTGAGTTTGTTTTTAGTTTGGTTATACGCAGCAATCGTTTAAAGTTTTAAAAATTGAGGTTATGTAATAGAGGTAGCGATAGTGGTCAAAAGTACACTATCGATAGTATCGATAGTGAGAAAAGCGACTATCGATACTATCGATTAACTATCGATAGTTTACTAAAACATCAAAACCGGATAGTTTAACATTTTATTAAAAAAATAAAAGATTTATTTTTATAGTAGGCACATTTTCAACCTACCAAATACAGGAGAGTCAAAAATAGTATAGTATTTCAATATAAATATCTACCTTAGTTATTAAAACCTTTATATCAAAATCTATAATAGCAATCGAGTTTCAAAACATCAACAATAAAATAATTGACATCACATATTTTGACAGTTTACTTGATTCTGTTTTTTTTCTCAGGATTACCACCGTTGGTAAATCTAGGGTCCCTGAAGTTTTTATTTGGAATTTGACGACGTTAAAAACCAACCATATTAATTTCTTTGATACAACTATCGCTAGACGATAGTCTGTCACTATCAATAGGATCGATAATTCGATAATTTTTAAAATATCGAAACTATCGATAAACTATCGATAATATCGCTACCTAATATGTAACCATCAACGTCAAAATTTAAATCAAAAAATAAATATTTATAACGCAATGTGTTTTGTAATAAAAACATAAATGAAATAAGCAACAAATGTTACATTAACTTGGGTTATCTTCTATTAGCGCATACCTATGACGCAAGTACTAACTTATATGTTTTTTTATATACCTACTAACTTACATATATATTGTTTTAAAATATTCATTATTTATCTTATCAATTTATCCCTTTTAAAAATAGCATTAAAATTATGTAATTTGAATGCTAAGTGGAATAATTTAATTTTTGTGGATCACAATAAAAATAATCAATTAATTAATAGTGATAGAGATTTTATAGGTTCATTGGAATATTTGACCCACAATCTATGGATTGTGATTTGACCTTTATGTTTAATTCTTAGTAAGTAGTTGTTTTTCTAGTCTGGTTAGGATGTAATATATTAAAACAAAAAATTTAATTTTAATATCCCAGCAAACACTATCATAAAGATTCTATAATAGCCCTTTATAATAAAGTAAAGGCCCTATAAAGGTTAACTTTAATGGAACTGTACAAGGAAAAATACAAAGCAATGTGTTGTATAAGTAAAACAACAATTTTATTTTAAAAACGGTTTATTGAGTGATAAATGGAATCCATAATATTTTTTCGCCCAGCACATATAAAAATGAATCATATCAAACCTAAAAATGACTGAAAATAATATTTATTGTCTCTAGGGTCGGTAAACTCATATCATCCCTAGGGCCGCTAAACTTGATTTTTGTAGTTTTTCACAATCTAGACACCTTTGATTGACATATATGTATTTTGGCATTTGAGATTTTCAGACGTTTGTGTAAATCAAAATAAACACGGACAACAAAAGAATAAAATAACAATAAAACCTGATTTAAATTTTGTAATAAAGTTAAAATGAATGGTAACTCGGACAGTGACGAAAAATTTACGAATACTTAACCAGATTTAAAAAAGAGGAACCTAGCAATGTTTCTATGAATTTTTTACCTGAGTTAAGACAACGCGTTGCAACGGTATGAAAAGTGCTATGAATTATTTAAAAACTGCACTGAGAAAAAAATGGGACAAATAAACTGTTTACCTAATACTTTTATTTGTAGTGAATATATTGTTTATTACCTCTAAATAGTCGAAATAATAACGATAAATATACTTTAGTAAAACTTTATATGTCGGGAATAAAAATATATTTAGGATAAATAAACTGTACCCTTGTCCCATATTTAATTTTTTTTTTATTTGGGAGCAATAAACTTTTTTCTCCGTGTGGAAAAAGGATCAAAAAGCCAAAAACTTAACAAAAATGTATTAGTTGCTTATCTATCGGAAAGATCAAAGATTGTGAATGCAGAATTTTTAATTTTAAAAAGCACTTAAAAAGTAAAGGAAAATATATGAGTACATTAGATGCAAAACTCGGTTTTTGCAAATTTAAAAAAAAAAAAATTGGCTTTAAATTCTGTTTGGTGTTCGTCCTAGATAAATGGCGTTTATAAAACTTGATACATAATAATATATATAATATAATATTATTATGTATCAAGTTTTATGAACGCCATTTATCTAGGACGAACACTAAACAGAATTTAAAGTCAATTTTATTTTATTTTTTAATTTGCAAAAACCGAGTTTTGCATCTAAGGTACTCATATACAACAAATATGTTTTTTTTTTAACCAAAGGATAATTAAAGGTTCATGTAAGTTTTTTATACAGAACATTTGGCACTTCAATGGTTTTTAAAGTCCCATTAAGTTGATACTGAAAATTGCCATATATTGGTCTTTTATGGTAAAATTTACAAATATTAGCATATCAAAATTAATATTTTTATTAAAACATTTCTGCAAAGGCTCAGTAAAAGGAATGCTTTGGCTAAAAATATTTGTATTAAGCCATGAAACTATGTAATGGGCCATTTCATAATCAGATGTTTGCTGGGTTTTGATTCGCAAAAATAGTAAAACATTTTTTTAAACTCTGCAGTGCAATCAAGGGCTACTCGCACAAAAGCTTGCGCCCAGTGGTGCCTGGGACGCCCAGCGAACTGAAAGAAGTCAAAACCGACTCCCACCTCATTTTCACCGCTGAAACGCACAACTTTCCCACCGGCGTGGCCCCCTTCAGTGGCGCCACCACCGGGACCGGCGGCCGTCTCAGGGACGTGCAATCCGTCGGCAGAGGGGGCTACTGCATAGCCGGAACGGCCGGTTACTCCGTGGGGAATTTAAACATGGAAGACTACGAGCTCCCCTGGGAAGATAAGGAGTTCAAGTACCCGGACAATTTCGCTTCGCCCGTCGATATTTTGGTCGAAGCCAGCAACGGAGCCTCCGACTACGGAAATAAGTTCGGCGAACCTTTGATTTGTGGGTTCGTACGGTCTTTTGGCTTGCAAGATGCATCAGGTACTAATTATATTAATAATGGATATTTTTTAGTGTTCTGAATTTGTTTAAATCATTCCCTTAACATTTTCGTTTAGGTGAAAGGAAAGAGTGGATCAAGCCAATCATGTTCAGCGGCGGTATTGGAAGCATGGAGGCGGACATGACTGAGAAGATGAAGCCGGAAGTTGGACACCAAATTGTGAAAATCGGAGGTCCGGTTTACAGGATCGGTGTTGGAGGCGGGTCCGCCAGCTCCGTGGAGGTACAAGGCGACAACAAAGCTGAATTGGACTTTAATGCTGTCCAAAGAGGTAAGTAATACTATGAACTATTTTAATTTTGATTTCTTGCGACAAAAATGATTTTTTAAATCATATTTACTATTTTATTTATGGTCTTCCTTTTTGAGAAGGTAAAACACTTCTAATAGGCAATACATTTTTTCTATGCCATCTACTTTATATATTTGGAAAAAGCTACTCCTGATTTTTTATAAATAGAAAGCACAAACAAAATTTATACTTCATCCTGATAATTTTACCTTTAAAACCAAGAAAATCATAAATAAAATATGAAATATATTGGTAATTTATTTTTTCTTTGAATTTATCAACAACAAAATAAGTCTAGTAACTCCAAAATGATTTTTTAAATACCATCTACAATTTTAATGCTGGTCTTCCTCTTTGAGAAGGTAAAACCCTTCTAAGAGAACATACATTTTATCTATGCCATCTACTTTTTATATTTCGAAAAAGCTACTCCTGTTTTTTCTAAAATAGATATCACAGACAAAATTTCTACTTTATCCTGATAATTTTTCCTTAAAAACCAAGAAAATCATGAATAAAATATGAAATATATTGGTAATTTATTTTTCTTTAAATTTATCCATAACAAAATAAGTACAGTAACTCCAAAATGATTTTTTAAATACTATCTACAATTTTAATGCTGGTCTTCCTTTTTGAGGCATTAAAACTCTTCTAACAGGACATACATTTTATCTATGCCATCTACTTCTTATATTTCGAAAAAGCTACTCCTGATTCTTCTAAAATAGATAGCACAGACAAAATGTATACTTCATCCTGATAATTTTACCTTAAAAACCAAGAAAATCATGAATAAAATATGAAATATATTGGTACCGTAAACACGGGTGACTTTAACCCTTTTATGAAAAAAATTTTCGCGCTCGATAAAATTAACATTTATAATTTGTTGGTCTAAACTAGGGATGCACCGGATCGGGTATTTTGCCGATCCGGCCGGAACCGGAATTTTGGCCGCTGGCCGGACCGGATCGCCGGAATTCCGGCCGGATCGGGACCTAAATTTAAAATGTATGTGCATGCCTATTTTTATACGTAAAACATTGAAAATATTGAGGCTGATTTATTTTTACTTTTTTTTTAAACTAGCTACAGTATGCTAAGTGTTTATTACTATTAATTTTATCTAGATAGAAATTACTGTTTATTAAAATATTAATTTTTAATTAGCGTTAACAAAATTAAAACAATTCTACTCATTCAATTGGAGAATAGCAGCCACCTGCCAATAATAAAAAAAAATAAAAAGAAGTCGGGGAACCACAGCCGCCGGTCTTTCATAGGCAAGGAAACACGCACACCCTTCACTGTTGACTCTTATAAGACTTATCCATTACAGGGAATTTGGCTGTTATTTTTGCTGTTAGAATTTGGCTGTTAATAATGTTTTCAGTTATTATTTATGTTTTGCAATTTTTGGAAAGAAAATATATATGTTCAAAAAAAAAAATTATTTGTGATTAATTAACGACTTAACAATAGGTGAGTAGGCACCAATTAAAAAAACCTTAAAATAATTTTCTTTATTTTTGCATATATTTGAATTTAAATTATATTAAAAATTTAAAACTTAAACATTTCCAAAAAGTTCCGAAAATTCCGGCCGGAAAGCGATCCGGCCGGAGCGATCCGGCCGGAACGGTAGTTCCGGCCAACTGGCCGGATCGGCCGGATTTAGTGGTACCGCCGGAATTCCGGTGCATCCCTAGTCTAAACCTGTCAATTGAGCGATTCTATTGAGTTTATATTACAGGAAAATCAGTGTTTTAAAGAAAGAAATGGGATTTATTACACTTTAAAATTGTATATATCGCATCAGTGCAATAGTCTTAAAAATACAAACGTTACAATTTCTATATTATGCGCAATCCTTTGGAATGATGATCCTTGGTTAACTACAGGTCGATTTTTTATTTTTTTTATCGGTAATCCCTTGCAATAGATATATCTCGCTTCTAAAAATAAAATATTGAGTTAATTTTATACGGAAAATACACTGTGAGACAAAGTTACCCGCAACCAGGGGGTAACTTTGCACACCCAGTTTTTAATTTTTATTTTTGAAACTCAGCCCTATGTAATATTATAACATAGTTATTATGAAAGAGCAACTCAAGACTCAAATTTTGGTATACAAAATTTAATGTTTATGATTGTTAAAACCACAAAAAATTTAAGCTTAAGTTTGAAAGTGAGCTTAAGCCACGTGTGTTTACGGTAATTTATTTTTTCTTTAAATTTATCTACAACAAAATAAGTATTTGAAAATAATTTTTCAAATACTATCTACTATTTTATTGCTGGTTTTTCTTTTTGCAAAGGTAAAACCTTTTTAATAGGCCATACATTTTATCTATGCCATCAACTTTTTACATTTGGAAAAAGCTACTCCTGATTTTGCAAAAATAGATAGCACATATAAAATGTATACTTCATCCTGATAATTTTACTTTAAAAATCAAGAAAATCATATATGTGACCTGGACTATAGAAAGGTACCTATGGTCGGAATAATCAATTTTTATTTTTTGATCAAAATTTATAGAAAATTGAACGTATTTTCCAATGGAACAAACCGCAGACTCCTAAGTTTTTGCTGGAAATCATCCTTAAATTTCAACATGAACTATAAAAATCGCGAAAAATATTGTAAATAGAACAAGAATTGCTTTTTTTGATCTTTTATTTTCGTCAATATCCTGAAGAGACATATCAAAAGACGAATCTGGTACAACGTCGTCTTCTATGTCACTAACACCTGCACCTCCACCTTGATCTTGGAAGTCTTTATCACAATCCGCAAAATATTGTTTTTCCACTGCTTCTAAATCCATTCTGCACTTTCACAAACTAAAACAATTTTAAATTAGCTGCATAACAACGAAAAAACACGATCTCGAAAATAAAATGACATGAAAAGCAGCACGTATTATTCCAACTTTTTCAACGTTCATAAAATTAGCTATTCAGGGGAAATCACTTGAATAAGGTACAAAAATATTTATTGTAAAAGCACCACTGTATAGTGGAAGTGTAAAGAGAGGTGGAGAGCCAATGGTAAGGCGAAAAAAGAAGAGGTAGAAGCGCAAATACAAACGCGACGCACGGACACGAATTGTTATCTTTAACAGCTGTTTTCTCGAAAACTTGATTTCCAACCATAGGTACCTTTCAGTAGTCCAGGTCACATATAAAACATGAAATATATTGATAATTAATTTTCCTCGTATTTATCAATAACAAGATAAGTACAATAACTCTAAAATGATTTTTCAAGTACTATCTACCATTTTATTGCTGGTCTTCCTCTTTGCAAAGGTAAAACCTTTATAATAGACCATAAATTTTATGTATGCCATCTACTTTTTATATTTGGAGAAAGCTACTCCTGATTTTGCAAAAATAGATAGCACAGACAAAATTTATACTTCATCGTGATAATTTTATCTTGAAAACCAAGAAAATCGTAAATTAAATAACATTTCAAACCAAGCACAGCATCTACAGCATTCGTCGGATGTTTAAGGTGACGCCGAAATGGAACAAAAACTGAACCGCGTGGTGCGCGCATGCCTGGAAATGGGCAGGACCAACCCGATCGTGAGCATACACGACCAAGGCGCCGGCGGCAACGGCAACGTGCTGAAAGAGCTCGTAGAGCCGATCGGCGGCATAATCTACGCCGACCGTTTCGAGCTGGGAGATCCGACCATCAACATTTTGGAATTGTGGGGGGCGGAATATCAGGAGAACAACGCGCTGCTGTGCACCAAGCAGGATGCCGATCTGTTGAAGACGATTTGCAGGAGAGAGAGGTGCCCTGTGAACTTCGTGGGCGAGGTCACGGGCACCGGTCGGGTGGAATTGGCGGTCGACGAGAAAAAATCGCAAATACCGTTTGATTTGGAGTTGGATCACGTTCTCGGGAAAATGCCGCAGAAAGAGTACAATTTGCGGAGATCAACGTCGCAATTGAAGCCCGTGGAGTTCCCTAAAGGTAAAGTACAACTTTTTATTTTATTAAAAATATTCAAAACATGAAATTATATGTAAACTGTTTAAAAATATTTTAAAAATTTAAATTAAATTTAAATTTGGTCAATTTTTATTTCGTATGAGGTTCTATTTTTATATTGTGAAATTTATATTGGAATTATTGTGAGACTAAAAACATTGTTGAACAATTTTTTTTTGTAAACAAGATTTTTAAACTATTTTATTTTATTCTATTATTTTTTAAGTTGCAGTTTCCTATTTATAACACGACAATAATTTTTATTTTACTATTAATTTTATCTACATAAAATTAATTCGGCGCTGTGGTAGTGCGGCTGAAAGTGGCAACTGCAGTAGTTCATGTGCATAGTATGGTATATTTTTTGTATTGAACAAAACTTATTTTTAAGGATTTATAAGCTCAGGCAGGCTTGAGAACAGTTCCAACAATCAATAACACAAAAACCACAAACAGATCTCTCGCATATTGGCGCTAAACTAGACAAACTTTGATAAATTAAACATGCGTACTATATGATCTACTGCAGTTGCCACTTTCGGCCGCACTCCAAAGCGCCGAATTAATTTTATCACAGTGATAAAATTAATTATATAATTTTATCTCTACGATAAAATTAATTCTAAAATTTTTATTAAATAGTCATAATTTTAATTAAATAATAAAAATTCAGTGCATTAATTTTATGTGTACACATAAAATTAATTGTATCATTTTTATTAGAATTAAAATTATGCGTACACATAAAATTAATTATAGCACGCCGTTTTACTTTTTAATTGTATAAGAAATATTAAGTTAAATATTAATGTGTCACAAAAATATTGCACACAGAAAAATTACATTAAATAAATAATTCAACATCTTATATAAACATATTTAAAAAAAGAATAACTTCTTTGACATGTATAATTCTAATTAATGTATTATTTTAAAGGTATTATTTTCCAGTGAAATTTATTTTTAAAGTATTAATATTTAACTTAATATTTATTATCCGATTAAAAAGTGAAACGGCGTGCCATAGTTATCTTTAAAATATCTTTTGCGTTAAGTTGAACAAAAGGTTATTTTTGTGTTTTTTTTTTTGGTTATGTCACTATTTCAATAAAAACATTATATTTTTGAAATAAAAAGTATTTTCCTACATAAAAATGCAGGGTATAAAATAAAATTAAAAATACTAAACAAAAATTAAACATTATTTTTTAATTCGCTGCTTTTGTCAGATGATAATTCAAAGTCTTTTTTATCTACGCTTAATAAAATTCCCGATTATTTTTAATTTTTTAAATTAAATTACCGTGAAAGTGTTTTTTATACTTTTCCATCTTTGAACATTTACCGAATTTTATAGCTATGCGTTACTGTAACGCCCTCTATTATCTATTACATTTATCAACAAAAGTGCTGAGCAACTTACACCTACTGAAGAACATTATAAATTATTCAATCAAAATATGCATTCTTTTAAAGAATATAATACTAAAAAACTATTTTTTTTCTTACATTTTTACCCTTATTTTCCTGCTTCTAATCTTTGCTTGTATACTATTAAATTAATGTCGTAAATTTAATAATTCCAGACTTTAAATATTTAATTAATTAATTTAAGTATACAACCCAAGTGCATATTAATAATTTGATAATTATCATAATTCGTTCTTCAATTTTTGACTTTTTTCTATTCTTATTTTGAATATTGGCAATCTGTAATTCTGCTTATCATTGTTTTTTTTATGAAAATACTTGAAATATTTTTTTTCCATAAAAAAAAAAAAAATTCAGAGTGCCAGATTACTCTTAAAAATTATTCTCCCACTCTTAAAAAGCTAATGCAGGAAATAGGGAAAATAAAGTTGCTTCGTTACAGGTATTACAGTGTACAAGTGCCTTCAACAAGTCCTGCGTCTGCCTAGCGTGGCCAGCAAACGTTATTTAACCAACAAGGTGGATAGGTGCGTGACGGGCTTAATCGCGCAGCAGCAGTGCGTAGGGCCGCTACACACTCCGCTGGCCGATGTTGCCGTCACCGCCATCTCCCACTGTGGTTACGAAGGCATCGCCTCCTCGATCGGAGAGCAGCCTATCAAGGGTTTGGTCAACACTGCCGCGGGGGCGCGCATGACGGTCGCGGAGGCTCTCAGTAATCTAGTGTTCGCTGCTATCACCGACATCCGCGATGTAAAGTGCAGCGGCAACTGGATGTGGGCGGCGAAACTGCCCGGCGAGGGCGCCGCGCTCTTCGACGCCTGCAAAGCCATGTGCGAGATTATGTCCCAACTCGGCATCGCCATCGATGGAGGGAAGGATTCCCTCTCGATGGCCGCCAGAGTTGGCAAGGAAACCGTGAAGTCCCCCGGCACTTTGGTGGTCTCCACTTACGCGCCGTGCCCCGACGTTAGAAAAATCGTCACGCCCG
The DNA here is from genome assembly GCA_921294245.1 of Brassicogethes aeneus. Taxonomy (NCBI): domain Eukaryota; kingdom Metazoa; phylum Arthropoda; class Insecta; order Coleoptera; family Nitidulidae; genus Brassicogethes; species Brassicogethes aeneus. The sequence continues at coordinate 6,964,388 of OV121138.1, forward strand.
ATCTCAAGGTAAGGATGTTAAATGTATCAATAGTTATCGATTATTATCGATAAAATTGCTATCGATATTTGGACGGCTTTCTGCAGAATGGGACCAACCCACACCATGATGAAACTGAGAAAAAAGCTATCAAAGATTTTAATAATTTTAAAATTACCTGTTAATTTTATGCCGATTTTGGACTTACGGAGGTTTAAGGGATATAATTTAATAATTTCATCAGGTGGATTTTGTGATGTTATGTGTAAGGGTGACGAAAAAAATGGGCTTTTGTTGGTTGGTTCCTTTCTGCAATTTATGAAAACTACTATCTGATGTATGTATGTATTTAAAGAAAAGCGACAATTATTTATTTCCAAACAAAATACAACTAATATTACTATTATAATGGTAATATGAATTAATTTTGATTCTATTTGAAATTCGTCCACATCATCTTCCAACCCCACCTCATCTTGTAAGCTACCAAAAAAATGCATCAAGACTTTATATTTTGCAGAAGCAGGAAATCTTTAAAGACTTTGGTAGTGGGTCTACCAGCCTGCTTTTTTACAAAAAAGATCCAACCCACTTGCAGATATTCTACAGATTCTAATTCTGGATTAGTAATCCACACTATTATTGAATGTTGGTTGGTTCAATGATTGATAGATTTCACTACACTTGCATTTTGGCTATGACCTATTTTGCAGATAAATTATACATACTTAATTAGTTCATAGGCTAAATATCTCGATTTTTTTGGTTTCGTGGGTTGGTTCCTTTCTGCAGAAAGGCGTCCATTTATCGATAATTTTTTAAATTAATGATAGTTATCGATAAAAATTCTTCGAATTTCTATTTATTTTTCTATTTTTCCTATAGTCATAGTCTATGCTATAGTACTATAGTTAAAAAAGAGGAAGAATATCCCATAGACAAGAAACGACTAGACGTATAACAGGTTGCAAAAACATTCTTCAACATCCAAGGGATTTTAAACCCGATGTCTGTAAACAAACCTTATGAAGCAAATCAACAAAGCGAAACATTAGACTTTATATGTGTAGTGGTATCTTGTCTATGGAATATCCTAGGGTCCCTATATGTAGTGAAACGTACTTAAATTCATATTCATTTATTTAATAAAGTGGTTTAAAAAGTACGCCAAAATTTATTTTTAATATTTGTTTAAAATTATAATAATTACTTATTTGGTTTTAAGAACAATTTTTGATTATTAAAAATAGTTCTTAAAATCACATAAAATATTTTGTGGTGGGGGAAGTTAATGATACTTATCGATTATTATCGATAATTATTTAAAAATTATCGATAAGTGGTCAATTCTCATATAACTTGTTCCGATGCTGTATCCACTTATTTTTGTGAAAACTAATTCTCGCTCAAGGTTTTTTTTAGTGTAATAAGCATGTAGCATTTCAAGGTAATGGGAACTTAAATTATGACAACCCTAATCTATTAATTTTTTCCTAAAATGCATGCTTTGCAAATGTCACGTAAGTTACCGGTCACCAACTGCAATATCCTAACATCGATGAATATTTCAACAAAATGGCCGTTCAAACAACTAATGTTAGTGCTTGATTAACTAAAAATAGACTTAAGATTGACAAAAAATTATTTTATCCGAAATCGGCAGTAAAGTAGTCAACAATCGTAAATTAAAATAAATCGGCAGTAAAGTTCTACTTTACTGCCGATTTCGGATAAAATAATTTTTCGTCAATCTTAAGTCTATTTTTAGTTAATCAAGCACTAACATTAGTTGTTTCAACAGCCATTTTTTTTAAATATTCATCAATGTTAGGATATTGCAGTTGGTGACCGGTAACTTACGTGACATTTGCAACATAAAGCCTGCATTTAAGGAAAATATTAATAGATTAGGGTTGTCATAATTTAAGTTCCCATTACCTTAAAATGCTACATGCTCATTACACTAAAAAAAAACCTTGAGCGAGAATTAGTTTTCACAAAAATAAATGGATACAGCATCGAAACAAGTTATATGAGAATTTACCAAGTATCGATACATTTTTTTATTGATATTAACATCCCGATCTCAAGGCGCCTTCGATGGGCAAGAGCGGGCGACTGCTTTTCGTCGACTTGTCGCAGGGCGACAGCCGGCTGGGCGGCTCGGCTCTCGCGCAGGTCTTCGGGCAGCTGGGCGACGAATCTCCGGACGTTCACTGCGCCAAGACGCTGAAGAACGCGTTCGAGGCCACGCAGCGACTGGTCAAAGATGGCGCCGTCATCGCCGGTCACGACGTAAGCGACGGCGGTTTGATCGTCACCTTGCTCGAGATGGCGTTCGCCGGCATCTCGGGCATGTACGTCACCATCAAGCATCGATCCGGCAACGCTGTGCCCATCTTGTTCTCCGAGGAGCTCGGCTGGGTGCTCGAGTGCTTCGACGAGGACTTCAAGCACTGCATGGCGGTGTTCCAGGTAAGATTCTCTTGACTTAAACAGTATGGTGTTTCATTTGAAACGAAAACTCTAAAATATGGTTCAAAACTATGGTGTTAAAGTGTCGAAAAAAATACAGAAAAATTGGGGGAAAAACTGTTTTTACCGTTTTTTCCCAGGCCTTGAAAAAATGGGAAAAATTGATTGTTTTTGTAAATAAAATATCACAAAATATTACAAAAAAAATAAAACTTAACAGTAAATTAAATTAAATTGATACAAAATAATAAATGATTTATAAATTAAATTACAAAATTATAATTTTATAAATCGAAATGTCAAATAAAGTTATGTTAATACAGCACCGAATATGTTTTTTTGCGGCCGGTAGAACATTCTTACTAAATAAATTAAATTAAAATAAAATGAATAATTAATATTATGATTATAATCAGAGTCGGAAATTCATTTTTTTTCTCGATATCAGTGCGTGAAAATTTGAAAATTTAAGAAAAATTGACTTTTGCATTTTTTCGTATTACCCTTTGAATAATGTTAATATAAACTACACTGTTTAAAAGTTTCACTATTTTATTTAAATATGACAATTGTTTCGCTACATAAAAATTTTATATTTAATATAAAAAAAATTAAATTTAAAAAATCAATTTTTCTGAAAATTTGACAATTTTTCCTTTTTTTCGAAAAAAAAACGGTTTTTTCCGCCGGCTCAATTTTTCCGGAAAAAAATCCCTTATAATTTGATTTTAAGTACTTTTTTTTTAATTTTTCCCATTTAAAAAGCATGTATTTTCACGTATTTTTGAAAATATTAAGATAATGGCTTGTTTTACCAAAAAATGTCCAAGAAAAAAATTCTAGGAAATTTAATTTTCTTCAAAAAATTCAAGTGCATAATTTACAAGATATGAGCAGTTAATATTTACAAATTTGAAAAATTTGTGTTTTATTGAGATTAATAAAAGACTATTAAATGTTTTTTCTTAAATACGACCAAATTTAAAGAGGAAATTGAAAAATTGATACCTTATTAATTTTTTTGGTTTTAAATTATGAATTTTTATTGTGTAAAATTTAGAGTCGATTAAATTTAAAATATTAATCTCATTAAAACACAAGATTTTCAAATTTTTAAATATTAAACTGCTCATTAGGGTGAGCCAAAAAAACTAACCTATCGTATTTATGGGTAAAAATGAACCTACATACCGAGCAAAAAATTTCTCTGCAAGGCAAAATTTTTTGCTCAATTTTAAAAGGTGTCGGTGAGCATTAAAAAATCCCTAAAACTGCAGTTTTAGTGATTTTTTACACTTTTCAAAGCTTTCAAACATACGATTTTTTTAATTAAAAAAAATAATCCTGGTATAGATTCTTTGGGAAATTTTATGCTCTACAAGAATCCGCGACGTAAAAATTTTTATCTCAAACGGTTCAAAAGTTATAGTCTTTTTAATGAAAAAAGAGTTTTTTACGTGTTATTTCAATGGAAAACTTAGAATGCTCACCGACACCTTTTAAAATTGAGCAAAAAATTTTGCCTTGCAGGGAATTTTTTTGCTCGGTATGTAGGTTCATTTTAACCCATAAATCCGATAGGTTAGTTTTTTTGGCTCACCCTACTGCTCATGTCTTGTAAACTGAGCACTTTAACAATAATATTTTCAAAAATATGTAAAAAAGTAAAAAAAAAATTACCAGAGCTGATACTATCAAGGTGAATCTAGTTAAAGACAAATTCTTGTAAGTAACAATGAACCACAATATATACAATATATACAGTGTTGGCCATAATTTTTGCAACCACTATAAAAAAAATATAACTCTAAAACGACTTATATCTCAGTTTACGTGTTCGATGGTTTTTCGAGAAAATATTTTTAAAGCCATTTTATTTAATAATGAAAAAAAAGTTCGATGCAGCGATTCAAAGTCGTCAAAAATGACCACTTTTAAGCAAAATAATCAAAAAGGGGCCATTTTTACCGACTTGAAGCGCTGTATCTTCGTTACTGTACAAAATTTTTGAGGTATACTAACAAAAATACGGTCTTTAACATCATATTTTTTATTTACTAAAAGTTATTAAATGTTTAAAAATATTTTCTCGAAAAACCCTCGAACACGTAAACTGAGTATAAGTTGAAGTATTTTTATCCAAAATTTCATAAAGAATAATAAAGGCGTTTTAGAGTTAGATTTTTTACAGTTGTTGCACCTAGCAACCTAGCAAAGATATAGAAATTTAAAAAAAGGGATTGAAAATACATGCATTTTATTTGGGAAAATTTTAAAATGAAAAAGAAAGTAGGTACTTAAAATCAATTTTAACGGCTCAAACTTCGAGGGATTTTTTTTTCGATGTTTTAAACAATGTTTTGGAGTTTTGGTGAAAAAAAACAGTCGTTCCAAATGAAACACCCTACTGAACAGCCTAAAAAAGTAGATGTTGACATTTTTTTTAATGGAGATAAGGTATGGGATTTTAAAAATATTGAAATCAAAATTTGCGATTGGCGAGTATTTGAATTAAGACGTCCAATTTTTAACAAACAGTTAAAATAACCTGTTAATTAATACTACTATACTACTACTAAATACTACTATACTACCACTAAATACTACTATCTAAATTACCTTTAAGCACACTGTGCTTTAAGGGTTGCATATTTTATTAAATGCTATTAAGTGTTATTTACAGTGGTGTTACCCATTAAGGGTGATTGAATCACCACTGTAAATTTTTTAGAAAACCAACTTATTGCATTTAATAAAATATTCAGCCCTTAAAGATAATTTAAATATTATTGATGTAACGTCTTAAAAATGATATTGTAGAAATTCGATGTGCCCGTGTACGACATTGGCAAGAGTTGCGGCTACGGTTTCCAAAAAACCGACATCGTGATCAACGTCAACAACGTCACCTTAGAAACTCCCTTGCTGCGCATGATGAAAATGTGGGAGGAGACCAGCTACAAACTGGAGCTGCGTCAAACCATAAAGGCCTGCGCCGATTCCGAATACGAAGGTTTAGGGGACAGGAAGGCGCCCCGATACAAACTCACCTTCAACCCCGACGAAGAATCCAAGGTTAAATCCGACAAGGACGTCCACGTCGCCGTCGTCAGAGAGGAGGGCACCAACGGGGACAGGGAAATGGCCGCGGCGCTCGTACAAGTGGGATTCAAGGTGTGGGACATCACGATGCAAGATTTGCTCAGCGGGGCCGTTACTTTGGACAAATTTAGAGGCGTTATTTTCCCTGGAGGATTCAGCTATGCCGGTAAGATATTTTTATACAGGGTGTTTCATAATATATGCGCAGGACTTCAGGATGTGATAGCTCATCCAAAAAGATGAAAAAAGTCGCTATTAAGTTACGCTCTAAAATGCACAATTTTCGAGATACAGGGTGTTGAAATTTTAGAAAAAAATTCGTTTTTTTCGAATATCTCCGGAACCGTTTATCGTACAAAAAACTGCTTTTGTAAGCATTTTCTACTCAAAATAAGCTATGTTTTGTGCTAGAAAAAATTTTTTTTCCTCATAATTGGTGGAGATTTTGAAGGGGTAGCGGGTGTTTTTCTCCTCAACTTCTACGCCCCTGAAAAAAGTACGGTTTTGAGAGGCCCATTCGAACGAATGTTTTCTACACAAAAAAGGTACTCCTGGTCATAAGCTCTAAAGTTGACCGTTTTCGAGAAAAATCAACTTTTATGTTTAAAAACATGGTCAAAAAAAAATATTTTTTTTTACTAATTAAACAAAATTTATTTTAACGTTAGGACAAGTAACAAAACCAAACCATAATTGCAAAATAAAAAATGATTTAAAAGTTGTCTTTGCTTAATTCTCCAAACCGTAAAGGTAACGCATTTCGCACATTTCAGCATTTAAGTAAAAAATTTTGCAATTATCGTTTGGTTTTGTTACTTTTTCTAACGTTAAAATAAATTTTGTTTAATTAGTAATAAAAATTTTTATTCAAAAAATTGACCATGTTTTTAAACATAAAAGTTGATTTTTCTCGAAAACGGTCAACTTTAGAGCTTATGACCAAGAGTACCTTTTTTCTGTAGAAAACATTGGCGGTTCGAATGGGCCTCTCAAAACCGTACTTTTTTTCAGGGGCGTTGAAGTTGAGGAGAAAAACACCCGCTACCCCTTCAAAATCTCCACCAATTATGAGTAAAAAAAATTTTTTTCTGGCACAAAACATAGCTTATTATGAGTAGAAAATGCTTACAAAAGCTGTTTTTTGTACGATAAACGGTTCCAGAGATAATCTAAAAAAACGATTTTTTTTCTAAAATTTCAACACCCTGTATCTCGAAAATTGGGCATTTTAGAGGGTAAGTTAATGGCCACTTTTTTCATCTTTTTGGATGAGCTATCACATCCTGAAGTCCTGCGCATATATTATGAAACACCCTGTATATTATTATATTCTCGAAACTAATCTATAAAAACAAACACTGTTTATTAAGTTTTAGGTCTTTATTTTAATTTGATAATTGTTATCCTGATACAGTAGCTTATCATCAAAATTATCGAAACAATTGTCTAATTAAAATAAAGTCGCGAAACTTCAAAACAGTGTTTGTTTTTATAAAAAGTTAATCCTGATTTTTCAAAAATAGATAGTATACTTTATCCTGATAATTTTTCATTAAAAATCAAGAAAATCATAAATAAAATATGAAATACACTTCTCCAAGAAATTAACGCACCACTAAAAAATAAACAACAGTTTTAAGTAATTTTTTTTTAAATAATAGGTTGTCCCTTTTACAATGTTGTTATAGTAACTGTATTCCGATAGAAACCTCTTTTTTTTTTCAAGTACCGGGTGTAGCAATTTTAGCGTATTTTTTCCATAAAATTTGTGCCCTGTAGAGTTAAATAGCTACAATATCAAGTAAGAATTGGAATCAAACTTTAGCCTTATCTTTTTTTTGCATTTTGTTTTTTTATTTACTCCATTATCTTTCATATTACACGATCATAAATAAATTATGAAATATGTTGGTAATTTATTTTTTCTTCAAATTTATCATTTACAAAATAAGTACAGTCCTCCAAAATGATTTTTAAAATACTATCTACTGTTTTACTGCTAGTCTTCCTCTTTGAAAAGGTAAAACCTTTCTAATAGGTCATATATTTGGAAAAAGCTACTCCTGATTTATCAAAAATAGATGACGTAGACAAAATTTATACTTCATCCTGATAATTTTGCCTTAAAAACCAAGAAAATCATAAATAAATTATGAAATATGTTGGTAATTTATTATTCCTTCGAATTTATCAACAACAAAATAAGTACAGTAGCTTCAAAACGATTTTTAAAATATTATCCACTGTTTTATTGCTGGTCTTTCTCTTTGGAAAGGTAAAACCTTTCTAATAGGCCATACATTTTATATATGCCATCTACTTTTCATATTTGGAAAAAGCTAATTCTGATTTATCAAAAATAGATGGCATAGATAAAATTTATACTTCATCCTGATAATTTTACCTTAAAAACCAAGAAAATCAAAAATAAAATATATTAATAATTTATTTTTTTATGAATTAACAACAAAATAAGTACAGGGTGTCCCAAATTGGTTGTCCGTATAGGCTATCTCAGTAAATATAAATGCTAGAAAAAATTAGACCACGCATCCCCGTCGTCTTTTTTAAAGATACATCGGTTGATGTCTTTGAATTTTCTCGATTCGCATTTATTTAGGAGATATACCTATTTTTTCAATTTTTGCCAATTTTGACAAATGCTTGTAGCTTCGTTAATATTTGAGTTACGAATGCAGGTTTAAAATATTATGTAGGCACTTTTTATCATAGAATTCATTAGTGTAGACAGATTTTTTTTAGCTCTTTTAGGTTAAGAGATATGACCCTATACGGACAACCAATTTGGGACACCCTGTACAGTAACTCCAAAATGATTTTTAAAATACTATATACTGTTTTTATTGCTGGTCTTCCTCTTTGTCTTCCTTTCTAATAGGCCATACATTTCATCTATGCCATCTACTTTTTATATTTGGAAAAAGCTACTCCTGATTTATCAAAAATAGATGGCATAGACAAAATTTATACTTAATCCTGATAATTTTACTTTAAAATCCAATCATAAATAAATTATGAAATATGTTGGTAATTTATTTTTTCTTCTAATTTATCAACAACAAAATATGTACAGTAACTCCAAAATAATTTTTAAAATACTATCTACTGTTTTATTGCTGGTTTTCCTCTTTGGGGAGGTAAAACCTTTCTAATAAACCATACATTTTATCTATGCCATCTGCTTTTCATATTTGGAAAAAGCTACTCCTGATTTATCAAAAATAGATGTCATAGACAAAATTTATACTTCATCCTGATAATTGTACCTTAAAAACCAAGAAAATCATAAATAAATTATGATATATGTTGGTAATTTATTTTTTCTTCGAATTTATCAACAAATAAATAAGTATAGTAACCCCAAAATGATTTTTAAAATTCTATCTAGTGTTTTATTGCTGGTCTTTCTCTTTAGCGAGATATAACCTTTATAATAGACCATACATGTTGTCTATGCCATCTACTTTTCATATTTGGAAAAAGCTACTCCTGATTTATCAAAAATAGATGGCGTAGACAAAATTTATACTTCATACTTATAATTGTACCTTAAAAACCAAGAAAATCATAAATAAATTATGACATATCATATGTCACATATGTTGTTAATTTATTTTTTCTTCGAATTTATCAACAACAAAATAAGTACAGTAGCTCCAAAACGATTTTTAAAATTCTATCTAGTGTTTTATTGTTGGTCTTCCTCTTTAGCGAGATAAAACCTTTATAATAGACCATATGTACATGTTGTCTATGCCATCTACTTTTTATATTTGGAAAAAGCTACTCCTGATTTATCAAAAATAGATGTCATAAACAAAATTTATACTTCATCCTGATACTTTTACCTTAAAAAGCCAAGAAAATCATAAATAAATTATGAAATATGTTTGTAATTTATTTTTTCTTCGAATTTATCCAACAAAATAACTAAAGTAACCCCAAAATGATTTTTAAAATTCTATCTACTGTTTTATTGCTGGTCTTCTTTTTTGGAAAGGTAAAACCTTTTTATTTATGCCATCTACTTTTTATACTTGGAAAAAGCTACTTCTGATTTATCAAAAATAGATGGCATAGACAAAATTTATACTTTATCCTGATAATTTTATCTTAAAAACCAAGAAAATCATAAATAAAATATGAAATTTATTGGTAAATTATTTTTTTATTTTTTATCAACAACAAAATAAGTACAGTAACCCCAAAATGATTTTTAAAATTCTATCTACTGTTTAATTGCTGGTCTTCCTCTTTGGAAAGGTAAAACCTTTCCAATAGGCCATACATTTTATCTATGCCATCTACTTTTCATATTTGGAAAAAGCTATTCCTGATTTATCAAAAATAGATAGCATATACATAATTATACTTCATTCTGATAATTTACCTTAAAAAACAAGAAAATCATAAATAATTAATAAAATATAGTTATAAGTAATTTATTTTTTTATGATTTATCAACAACAAAATAAGTACAGTAACTCCAAAATGATTTTTCAAATACTAATTACTATTTTATTGCTCTTTGCAAAGGTAAAACCTTTTTAATAGGCCATAAATTTTATCTATGCCATCTACTTTTTATATTTGGAAAAAGCTACTACTGATTTATCAAAAATAGATAGCATAGACAAAATATAGGAGTTTCATAAAGGTCAAAACAATAAAATAGATGCTTCTTTAAGATGTTCTCGGGTCTGCCAAGGGCTGGGCAGCCAGCATCCTCTTCAACGAAAAGGTCAGCCAACAATTCAAAAAGTTCTTCGCGCGCCCGGACACCTTCAGCCTGGGCGTGTGCAACGGTTGCCAACTGATGGGCCTAATCGGCTGGGTGGGCAGCCCTGTAACCGGCGACGTTAAACCGGACGTCGTTCTCGAACACAACCTATCCGAGAGATTCGAGTGCAGGTGGAGCACCGTGAAGATAGAAAAATCCAGGGCCATCATGCTGCAAGGCATGGAAGAGTCCGTGTTGGGCGTGTGGGTGGCCCACGGCGAAGGACGGTTCACCTTCAAAGACGAAGAAGTCTACCGAAAATTAGTTGACGGCGGCTGCGTCGGGTTGCGTTACGTGGATGACGACGGCAGCCCCACGGAAGTCTACCCGATGAACCCCAACGGCAGTGTGGAAGGTCTCGCCGGGGTTTGCTCCCCGGACGGGAGACACTTGGCGATGATGCCGCACCCGGAGAGGTGCGTGCAACCGTTCCAGTGGCCCTACATTCCGAGAGACTGGATACATCACCAGAAAAGCCCGTGGGAGAGGATGTTCAGAAACGCTTACGAATGGTGTTTGCACGAGGAGTCCCATGGGGTTTACTATTAGCTTTTGCTTGGAATTATTTTTGCTATATTATCCCTACATTTAATTTGTTAAGTTTAAGCATTTATCTTTATACTTTTACTGTTAATAGATTGTTTATATTTTCATTTGAGTTTTATTTAATATTTCACATTCTGGGAAAACTAGGGTTTTAAAATTTCCAGAAAAATTGAGACCACGAAAAATTGAGTTTTGTATCAACAACAAAATGATGTAAAACCATCTACTTTTTATATTTGGAAAAAGCTACTCCTGATTTTTCAAAAATAGTTAGCATAGATTTATACTTTATCCTGATATTTTTTTCTAACTTATAAACAACAAAATGATTTTTCAAATACTCTCTACTGTTTTATTGCTGGTATTCTTCTTTAGCAAGGTAAAATCTTTCTAATATGAGATTCAGTTTATCTATGCCATCTACTTTTTATATTTGGAAAAGCTAATCCTGATTTATAAAAAAAATTGTGAAATTTTTAGAAAAATTGCCTTTTTGCATTTTTTAAATTTTATTCCAAGGGTAATACATAGATATGGAAATCCATTTTAAGTAAAGTTCCCATTTTGGAAAGTTTTCAGCCGGGAATGTATTTTCATTTTGAAAGTTTCTTTTAAAGTTACCGGAAACTTTTCCTATTTTTTTATAACAATTCATAATTTGTGTTTTACTTTTGCAATTATTTTTTATGGGTAATGGTGATCAAAAATATTGATTTTAATTTGCCTGTAGTTTTTTTACTATTTTATTGGTCAGAACTGCAATACTATTTTTAGTATCTTTTACTTTTTCTTATTCCTATATAGTAACTTTGTTCCTTTATATTTTTTTATGAAATATCTAGTGATTCTGATGGTTAACGGTTTATTTTTTAAGTTCCAGCATACAATGCATTATGTATACATTTATAAAAACATTTTTTTATTTTTTTCTTAATAAACTTTAGCACTAAAAACTCATTTTAGCTATAATTTTTTTTAACTTTGGGAAAGTTTCGGGAAATTTCGATAACTAATACGAAAAAATGCAAAGGTCAATTTTTCTGAAAATTTCCAAATATCTGATTTCAAGGAAGTGAATTTTTAAATCTGATTATAATTATATAATACATGATTATAAAAATTATTCCCATTATTATAATTCAGTAAAAATCTTCTACCGGGTCGCAAAAAAACAAATAAAACTGTAGTTTTATTTGACAACATCGATTTAGGTATAACATTATAATTTTGTAATTTAACTTTATAAATCATTCTTTATTTTGTAAATGGATATTTTTATTGGACCCCCTTTTGCAAAAAGGAATTAACCGACAGTATATTTGACGTTTAAATCTTAAATCAATTTAATTTAATTTAATGTTTAGTTTTTTTGTTTTTTCTGTAATAAATTTATGGAAACATTTTTTAATTAAAATAAAGTTAAGTTGTTAATTGCTGTGTATATTTTCAGAAAAAAAATTAATTTTTTACAAATAAGACATTTTTTCCGACAATTTAAAACCCTACTGAAAACTAGGAGTCACAAAATAAAAGTCGTTCATTAATAAAAAATTATTTAATTTTGGTTGCCTTCACTAAGCAAGATATAAAGGACTTTCAAAGCAGTCTTAATAGCATTTGAAATTATGTACACAATCATTAAGTGCGACAACAAATTCAAATTTATTTTTAGATAAAATATTTGAATTTCCTCTACAAAACAAAGAGGGTAACTTGTCCACCGACTATATATTTTTAGATAGAAGTAAATTTAGATTGTTGTCATTCTTAATACAAAATACATTTATTGTTCAATAGTTTTTTGGTGCCTTTTAAATTAGAAGTACAATTTACAAATAAGCAATATTTTACCATTTTTCTCATTAAGCACAAAAAGTTAGCTTAGTGCATATATCTATTTATTGAAAAATAAATATGAAATTGCGTTTTAACAATTTGAATTTATATATTACACCGTAAATTATACAAATATACATTTATTTAATTTATCTTTCTTTACAAATGAATTAAAGTGTCGATGAATCAATTAAGGAATAATAATCTAAATAATTGCACATTAGTTCCATGACAAAAACACATTAAACGCTGAACAAGTTCATATTTACAGCATCAGGCGAATGCGTCTTCAACTACGAAATGTTATTATTAAATTTAAAAATGCTTTTTTGATATACATCTTTTTATAGAGAGGCAGTACATTGTCGTTAACATTGCTGTTTTGTCATGAAACTTTTGTTTAGGAAACTCGTGTTACACAAACCACCCGCGAGCGACTTTCAACCTGTTTAAATCGGAACCAAAATTAATTTACCCTGTAAGTTGATTATACTTCAGAATTTCTTTATAGTTTCTAGCGCCGCTCGCATTTTGGCTTCGGTAACACGAATACGCACCAATTTCACCAAAATCTCAACAATTTCATATTTAAATGCAAAATTGACTTAGCCTACAGGAGATCCCACGTTACATTTTTTAAAGATTTTATTTTCATAACTGGTTTGTTTTATTTCATCATTTTTAGTGATCTATTCCATAGTATTAACAAATCAGCCATGAAAATGAGAAAACCCCTAAAAAATGCGGCATAAAATCTCCCCTATACAGAACATGGGGGTTTCATCAGATCAAATAATTCCAGTTACTTGTGTGTGAGGGTGGGGGAGTACATTTGTTTTTTTAGTTGGTTAAGTTGTCCCACCTGAGATCGAGAGAGGGCGCTGAGCGTGGACTAGTGCTAATTGTTGTTGTATTGGTTGTTTTCGGTGTTAGAGGGGACTGCAAGTGCCTGTGTCTAATCACCTCACGCTCTACCGGAATCATTCCGTATTCCTGGCGAAATTATTCCTGTTAATGTCAATTACAAGTGCAATTTTACTTTACCGCTCGAATAAGTGGGGGGAAATATAACAACAAACCTTTTTTTCAGTTTTTGCATACAGTTCTTTTTTTTATTTGGACTCTGTTTTCTTATTAAGTTGGTAGCTTATGAAGGGTTTATTTAGTATTTTTAGTATTTAAAAAGTGGTACTTCTGCTAAAAACTTAATTACCTAAATACTCTGACACTGTCAAATTGACAGTAATATTATTGATAATTTACTTGTTAATTATTATATAATATTGATATAAAAAGATAACTATGCCAAAAATAATATCAGATTCTAAAGTAAAAAAACTTTTAAGGGCAAAACTTCATTGCCTCAAAGGCAGAAAAAGTATATATTAAATCACACATTATTTTTAGCTAAGCAAATCAAAAATGTTTGAAATTTTAAAAAATAAGGGGGAATTATGTGCTGTTAGGTTTAACATTTATGTGAAACGTCTAGTAGTTAATTTTCCGGTCTTTGAAAATAGCATCCAATTGGTTTGAAAAAGATAAGCAATACTCACGAAACTTTTTTTTCTTTTAATTTGCAACTTACTGATTATTAATAGTCCTGTTCAATATACAGGGTGTCCTGAAATTAGTGCACCATACCATAACAGCAGATCCTACGTGCAAAAATAAGAAAAAAAGTCCCTATAAACATAGGTCAAGAAATGCCTCTTAAGGGAGCTACAGCCCCCAAAAGGAAAGCCCCTGAAGATGGTTTTTATTTTATCCAAAACCGTTAAAGATAGAAAAGTAAAATTTAGGGAATTAATTAAACTTTTTATGACCAAAAAGACGTAACAATAACAATTTAAAAAATTTCATGAGGTTTGGGTCAGATTGATAGGGAGTGGGGTGAAAACCACCTTAACTTTTTTGTACGTATCTTGTACCAGAATTTGATGTCAGATTATGAAATTTTGGAGTTTTGCACATAAAAAAGGTCATCCTGTTGAACTTCGTTAACATACACCGTTTTCGCTTAAAATCGATTTGAAAATTATTTTACATGGTATAAAAATTCACAATTAAATCACAACCATAGAAATGGACTCGCGTGGTCCTTGAAATACGACTGCCATGTTTAGTAAAAAATAGAATAATTCAAGACAGGTGACAGTTTCATGTAGTAAGTGACAGTTTCATGTAGTAAGTGACAGGGTGTTTCTACTTTTTTATAAACATTAGATAAAAAACATATTTAGGGGCTCCCTTTTCGGGGGCTGTAGCTCCCTTAGGAGGCATTTCTCGATCTATATTTATAGGGACTTTTTTTCTTATTTTTGCACGTGGAATCTGCTGTTAAAGTATGGTGCACTAATTTCGGAACACCATGTATACATGATAATTATTATTAAGCCACTACAAGTATTAACGTCCAGTGGCTTTAACAAAATACCCATTCACCATTGGAGTCCAACGATTGGACAACATTCACGTGTGTTCACATAAAAGTTTAATTTCTTTTATATAAATTCTTTTCAAAGCGAAGATTATTATCCGCTAGGAATACTTTCTCTTCTGGGCCGTAAAGCAACCTATATTTAACTACTTTTTATATGATTTTACTCGTCTACGCAGCACCAAAGCCAAATTAATTGCATTTTTAACTACGAATTTTGACAACTCAACTAACTATAGTTATAACCTACAATAACTTAAACATAACCAAAATTACATTTATAATTTATAGTTTAGTTTGTTTTAATCAATGCAACCAATTTTGGTTCCGTCTTTACCAACCAAACCCCTAAATTTGCAACGTTGCCGCAGTCCAGATAAAAAAAAGAACTATTACAAAAATTAATTAGCAAATGCTTATTTCACTTACGATACACAAACACCGGTATGGTGGTTATGAAACGAAAACTCGTTGACCAGATTGAACCAGATTCAAATGTTACAAACAGTTTTGCACAGGCATACGCTATGCACGGGTGTATTACTACGATTTCTTTTGAGTTTTATCCGAAATTATTGTTTTTTTTCGTAAAGTTTTTACTGCATTTATTGAGCAGCAATAACTATTTACAAGCCACGCATGGGTGTTTTATACCAGGTTATTTAGTTTGTGTTATATTTGTTGGATATAATAACTATTTAAAATATGCCGGGCTGTGCTGTAGCAGACAGCAGAAATATGAACAGAAACTCCAACACACAACCTAACCTAACATTAAATATTTTTGATTTTCAAAAAATAAAGATCTGGCAGCACAGTGGATGAATGCATGCAAGGGAAAGGATAAAAAGAAAATAAAAACGGTAAGTAAAGGCAATTTTTGGTATACCCAATTTCATGTTAGGTACTTATAGTAACTTTTTACCCTAACCACAAATTTTTTTACAGCTTGCATAAGTTCTTACTAATAATAAATATTAAAATACAATTGTATCGGAAACCCGCTTCAAAAGTGTCACAAAGCAGTTATCGAGATTATTTTTACTTTTGACACTGCCAATTTAACTTTCTCTTAACTTTTGTTATAAATTTTCGAATATAAAGTGAATTTGCAGTGCAAATAACATTCCAACCCAGTTACCCGCCAGCTTTTGTTTCGCAGCATACCGGTGTTTGTGTAACGTGATTTCACTCAAAAAGGTTCATTATTCTACGGTTAAAAACCTAACTAAGCGTTCAATTAAAAAATATTTTTACCTGTAGAGACGACCCCTCGTCTCAGGAGTCCGTACTTTTGCTTTTCCGTCCGCGCAAAGAACCGACTATCGATTTTAAAGCAGCGCCGATGCTGCTACCCGGAGTATTTAAACTGGAATTGCTGTTGCCCAAGCCTTGCGGATGAGCGTCCAAACATTTTTGGTATCTCAGCTAAAAGTAAAACGAACTTACCAATTGAAATTATCCAGGTAAACCGTTTTTAAATATCTGTGTCCCCAGAACAAACCGTTACAATGACAATGATCATGATATTTTATAATTTTTTTTAAATCAAATATCAAATCAAAATATTGCCAGGTGTTTTAAACTTGTCAAATTACAAATATTTAACTTTTTTTACTTACCTTGCAGGCAGCTTCTATTGTTTTGCACAGCGCTCCCGACGAAGGTTCGCAATAAAAAACGTGCGCCATGAACGTGTCCTGAGCAGTGTGCATTATGAACGCCGAATGCTTGATTAATTTACCTATGCCTAGAAACGAGAGGTACCTAACCCTACATTCAGCTAACAACCGGTCATCCTAAAAGGAAAAAAAGTTGACAAAATGTTATGCAAAATACGACTTGATGTTAAAATAACTTAATTAGTTACAGTAAAAATTGTAAATAAAATCAAAATAAATCAATAATTAAAACAAAAAATCCTAAAAAAAATATTAAATAAAAAAATTAACAAAATTAACTAAAATATTACATTTTTAAAATTGGTATTAAAACAAAGTGTGCGTAATATTTTAGTCGAAATTTATTTTTGTTGATTTTTTTGTTTTTTTTTAATTTTGTTCAGGATCTTTTATTTTAAACATTTTTTTTAGTTTTTTTTAATTTAAGGTCATTTTTTTAGACAGTTTAATACTGTTTGGGTCATTTTAGACAGTTTTATTGATAATTTTAGTTAAATAGTTTGGGACATTTAGGACATTTTTAAGAGTTTGTGTAATTTTTAAGTTTGGTTCTTTTTAGACAGTATAGTTTGGGTCATTTTAGACAGTTTAGACCGTTTTAAGAACATTTTTAGATAGTTTATTAAAGTTTGGTTCTTTTTAGACAGTTTTGAGAATATTTTTACACAGTTAAATTTAGTTTGGGCTATTTTAAATAGTTTTAAGGACTTTTTAATTTTTAGTTTGGGTCATTTTAGACAGGTTTGTACGTTTTCTGAGAACGTACAAACCTGTCTAAAATGACCCAAACTAAATTAAACTGTCTAAAAAGTCCTTAAAACTATCTAAAATGACCCAAACTAAATTTAACTGTGTAAGAATATCCTTAAAACTGTCTAAAAAGAACCAAACTTTAATAAACTGTCTAAAAATGTCCTTAAAAGTTTCTAAACTCTTAAATGACTTAAACAGTATTAAACTGTCTAAAAAGTCTTTCAAACTATCTAAAATGACCCAAACTAAATTTAACTGTAAAAATATCCTTAAAACTGTCTAAAAAGAACCAAACTTTAATAAACTATCCTTAAAACTTTCTAAACTCTTAAATGACCAAAACTGTCTTAAAAAGTCCTTAAAACTACCTAAAATTACTCAAACCAAATTTAACTGTGTAAAAATATCCTTAAAACTGTCTAAAAACAACTTTATTATACTGGCTTAAAACCCAAACCCAAACTGTATTAAACTGTCTAAAAAGTCGTTAAAACTATCTAAAAAGATTCAAACTAAATTTAACTGTGTGAAAATATCCTTAAAACTGTCTAAAAATGTCCTTGAAACTTTTTAAACTCTTAAATGACCCAATCTGTTTAAAACTGTCTAAAAGGTCCTTAAAACTATCTAAAATGACCTACATCAAATTTAACTTAAATTACCCAAACTTTATTAAACTGTCTAAAAATGTCCTTAAAACTGTCTAAAATGACCAAAAATAAATTTAACTGCGTAAAAATATTCTCAAAAGTGTCTAAAAAACAAACTTAATTAAACCTTCTTAAAATGTCCTCAAACTGTCTAAAATGACCCAAACTGTATTAAACTGTTTAAAAAGTCCTTAAAACTATCTAAAATGAGCCAAACTAAATTTAACTGTATAAAAATATCCTCAAAACTGTCTTAAAAGAACCAAACTTTAATATTACCCAAACTCTCTAAAAAAATCCTTAAAACTGTCCATAATGACCCAATCTATATTTAACTAAACCAAAACAGTAGTAAACTGTTTTAAAAAATAAAACTCTTAAAAAATCAAAAATTAAAAAAAAACAAAAAAAATTAACAAAAATACATCGACTAAAATATTTTAATATTATACTTTTTTGTGGTTTTTTACCCACTTACCGTGGGATGATGTATCGATATCATAGAGGGCGCTATCGAGATGTTGACGGGCTGCCACTGGTCCTGGGGCACAGTGTTGACCAATCTCTCGATGGCCTCGTTCAGCGTGTCCATGCCAGTGGCTTGCGCTACCTGGGTGCAGCCTAAGTACTGCGACCTGAGTATCTTTTTTGGTTCTTCCATTGGCGTGGGAAACGACTGGGCTGCAAGAACGAAAAGTGTGCGGGGGGGGGGGGGAATTCGCGGGTTTGATTCACAGATCACCAAAACAAATGGACGGATTTGTTTACGTTTAAAAAGCGAGTAAAGCATAGTTTCACATTCTAAACACCGTCGAAAGAAACACGGCTTACAACGTTGACAGAAGTATAGATTACACGCCTTTTTGGACGTTCATCATAACATAAAGAACATTAATAATTACCAGTAATTCGTTTCAATAATAAAAAAATTGTAAAAAGGATTTGTTCATCATTTTCTTTAGATATTTTTCTCTATTTAAAGAAAGTAAATCATTTAATAATTATTAAAATTAAATATTAACAACGTTGGTAAATTCTTCATATTTGACAGCATAGAAAAAGGTTATGTTCTGTGGGTTGACAGCTTGTTGTTTTGTGTTTTCGTTTGTGTATTTCTATCGTGTTTAAGTTAATTATGGAGTTTAAATACATTATTTTTTACTAAAAATAACAATACATAGAAATATCGTTTGTAAGTACCTACCTACTTATTATTTTTTTTAATCCCAATACGTCACTGGAAGAAAACATAAAATTCTATCGCCAGTTTAACGCTTAACTGTGACCGTTTGTTGACGTCACTGGAAGAAAACATAAAATTCTATCTCCAATTTGACGCTTAGACTGTGACCGTTTGTTGACCGCAAACAAAGCATTGTTATTGAATGGCAATGCGCCGTCCATTTGTTTTGGTGGTCTGTGGTTTGATTCGATCGTTGCACTTACAAACAAACATCTGGTTGGTTCTGGCGGGCCTGCGGTGCTCGGTGGGCAGGTTGTTCGGCCTGGTGGCCTGCGAGCTCCTTCCGTTCACGTCCACCGACTTGCCGAGGTTCTGCTGCAGGCTGCGCTCGATCATTATCTTCTTGCAGATGTCGCGCAGCGTGTTCGCGATCGTCCGCGCCGGCATGTCGCACCTGAACACGTGGCACATGTGCTTGCGCGTCGACCGGTCGCGAGCCACGTAAGCGAAATCCCTAAAATACGAAAATACCCATGAACGACACCATCGTCAAGTAATACAATGTACTTTTTCCAATGACTGTTTAAATTTACTAAAACATGTCCCCTTAATAGCAAAGTGCATAAAAACTGTTTTAATCCAAAGAAAAAAAAATATTGTTTTTCTATAATATAAACATATTTGTTATGTAGGGTAAACCCTAATATATATGCACACTGTACAGACAGAGAAAATAGTAATGCACATTATCCATGTTTGTCAGTCAAAATTGGAAAATTATGAATAATGGGTATATTACCTATATATTTTATATCATCGTTTAAAATAACCTACAATTTTTATTATAGGTAAAACTAACAAAAAATATTATAACGCTATCTAAAATGAATCAAAAAATATTAAAACTGTCAAAAATAATCGAAAACTGTCTAAAAATGTCCTTATACTGCCTAAAATATCCCAAAGTGTATTACTGTCCAAAAGTCCATAAATCTATCTAAAATGACCGAAACTAAATTTAACTGTATAAAAATATACTTTAAACTGTCTAAAAAACAATATTATTATTAATAATTAATAAACTGTCTAAAAATGTCTAAAATGAGTAAAACTGTTTTACTTAAAAAAATTACCCAAACTATCTAAAAAATCCTTAAAACTTTCCAAAATAACCCAAATTAAATTTAACTGTAAAAATATCCTCAAAACTGTCTAAAACAACCACTTTAATAAACTGTTTAAAAATGTCCTTAAAACTGTCCAAACTTTATTAAACCGTCTAAAATGACTCAAATTGTATTAAACTGTCTAAAATGACCCAAACTAAATTTAACTATCTAAATAAATCCTCAAAACGGTCTAAAAATGTCCTTAAAATTATTTAAAATGACCCAAACTAGATTTAACTGTGCAAAATTATCCTCAAAACTGTATAAAAAGAACCAAACTATTAAATTGTTTAAAAATGTCCTTAAAACTGTCTAAACTTTATTAAAAATTGACCAAAACTGTATTAACTGTCTAAAAAGTCCTTAAAACGATCTAAAATGGCCCAAACTAAATTTTAGTATCTCAAAACGGTCTAAAAAATGTCCTTAAAATTATTTAAAATTACTCTAACTTAATATAACTGTGTAAAAATATGCTCAAAACTGTCTAAAAAGAACCAAACTATTAAATTGTTTAAAAATGTCCTTAAAACTGTCTACTTTATTAAACCGTCTAAAATGACCCAAACTAAATTTATCTGTCTAAATATATCCTTAAAACTGTCCAAACTGTCTGAAATAACCCAAACTGTATTAAACTGTCTAAAAAGTCCTTAAAACTATCTAAAATGACCCAAACTAAATTTTACTGTCTAAAAAAATCCTGAAAACTATCTAAAAAGAACCAAACTTTAATAAACTGTCTAAAAATGTCCTTAAAACTTTATAAACTCTTAAATTACCCATATTGTATTAAACTGTCTAAACATGTTCTTAAAACTGTCTAAAATAACACAATCTAAACTAAACTGTCTAAAAATATTCTAAAAACTGTCAAGAAAGAACCAAACTTTAAAATTATCCAAACTCTCTAAAAATCCTTAAAACTGTTTAAAATGACCCAAACTATATTTAACTAAAATTATTAATAAAACTGTCTAATGCTGTAAAAATATCCTTAAAACTGTAAACAGAGCCAAACTTTATTAAACAGTCTAAAATTGTCCTTAAAACTGTCTAAAATTAATTTAACTGTATTAGAACTGTCTAAAATAATGGAAATATAATACTAAAATTACCTAAACTGTATTGAACTGTTTAAAAGTCCTTAAAACTATCTAAAATGAACTAAACTAAATTTAAATCTTTAAAAATATCCTTAAAACTGTCCAAAATGAACCATACAGTATTAAACTGTCTAAAAAGTCGTTAAAACTGTCTAAATGACCTATGACTAAAAATGTCCTTAAACCTGTCTAAAAAGGTCCTTAATACTGTCTAAAATGCACATATCAGAGTGCGTTCCATAAAACTGTCTAATAGGGACTATATTTATGTAACTCTCCAAACTGTATTGTATTGTCTTAAAAGGTACTTACTTTGAAAAAAATACAAAGAAATATTAATTTATATTCACAAGTTCACAAAACAAGTGTCAAAAGAGTTGTGCTACCATAAAATCTAACAAAAATGGATACCCTTTAAATATCATGGAATTACCCATATTGATTGCTCCAAAGGTCATGTTTTTATTAATATTGACATTATACAATTTTTAATTTCATTCTAAAAATAGCTGACATTTAATTTTGTTTAACTAACATTAATTTCAACCCTTTAATTAGCGTTTTTTTATGGGGTATACATAAGTAATATAAACTGTAATTTACCTCTCTCTGAATTATCCAGGAAGCAAGTAAAAAAATGTGGAAAACGACTATTAGTTTTAGTTTAAATTTTGTTGTGTTTGCTTACCTGCCGTTATCGCGCCCCACACCCCACACCCTGATTGTATGTATCGGTTGAGTATTGAGGACTGTCAAATTTTCCGGGTCGAACAGTTCAGTTTTAAAGCTCCCTCGTCCAAGTCCATGAAAAGATCTTTACCCTGTAAATATAACGTTGTGTGATTTTTTTGGACCTTTATATTTTTTTACTTACATCGCCCCATCTTCCGACAACGTCCAAGAGATCATTTTTCCCCAGGGAAAGGTCCACAATGCACTTATTTACCGCTTTACTACTTCTTTCCGGCGTCAGATCCTCTTCGGCTATCTCAACCCAACCTAAAGATCTAACGGCGAATCTGATTGGACGCTCTTTAACTTCCTGCTCCGGTTTCGAAGGGTAACTCCTCCTTCTTAAAAATAATTTTTAACACTATTACTATTTATTTATTTTTTGGCTTACTTCAGCGAGATATCTTCCTTCTTCTTCCTGTCTTCAGAATCCAGATCCAGCGCCGAACTGGTGCTACTTCTGGTTACCGAAGAATTGTTCTCGAAGGGGGACATCAAAACGTCGGTCTCCTTAAAGCTCTTCAAGTCCGATTTTTCCGGTCTATCTTCGGCAGAGGCCGGCACTTCCCTCTGTATTGTTCCGCTTTTTATGTGCCAGTAGTACGGACCGTCATTGTCTTCAACAAGGACAATTTTTTATAGAGAAACGTCTCAAAGAACAAATGCGACTTAAGTTGGCACAAAAAATAAAATGGAATGGGCCCTTAATAGTATAATGACCCATGACATTAGACTGGGCCAAAAAATCAACTATTTTTTTTTTGAAAAGTATATCGAAAATATGGTTTGGGGTGAGAAAAAAACGATGAATATTCTTATGGGAAATCAAATGCTTTACAAAAAAAGCCTCTTAAGATTTTTGGCCAAATTCACTCAATCAAAAGTTATTCAAGGTTAAATTTAAAGTCAAAACGCATTTGATTTCCCATAAGAATATTCATCGTTTTCTGGGTACTGATTTTTACATGAAATACAAAATGTAAATCTATAACAATTTTTAAGGCATGATTTTAAGGAAACGGTTCATCTGACAGAAAAATTCGTTTTAACCTTTTTTGTAGAGCATTCAATTTTCTTCAAAAAATGTTTTTAGTCAATTTTGTTAAACTCAATAGTTTGGGAGTTCTGAGACAAAAACTTGCTGAGGAAAAAAATAAATAAAATTGCGATGGACTCAAACTTTCACAATAATTTTTTTTGTCACCCCAAACCATATTTTCGATATACTTTCAAAAAAAAAAAATAGTTGATTTTTTTGGCCCAGTCTACATGACATACTTAAAAACGCCAAAACTTACCTTCGTGCTTTTCCCATCCGGGAGGCAGATCGCAGCTGTTCCACTCCTTTTCCGGAGAGTGAAGTTTCAGGTTTTCCGGCGATTTTTGACTTTTCTTTATCGGTATGGCGTACAGGTCGTTGTTTATGTGCCCGACTATGTGTGGCACTCCATCCTCATCCTTGGTTATCACCCTTTGCTCGCACAAACTAAAATAACCCCAATTTTTAGATTATCGGAAATCAAAAAGTTTTTTTTCTAAAATGTTACTTTTTTGAAGTCAAATATTATCGAAAAGGACATACTTGTTCCACAAATCGGTATTTTCCTTAAATTCATTTCCATTGCTTTCATTTTCAACGTCCCTACAACAAAGAGTTGATTTGAACTTGTTGGTTGTTTACATATGTAAATACTTCTAAAAGTATAATATACCCTTAATTTTTCAAAAGTCTATCTCATTAATAACGATTTTAATGGCAACTGTAACAGGAAACAAAATGAACACAATTATTAAAAAAAGTGAACCCATCCAGAAAAAATATTAGGTACTTAATATTAGTTAACTTTATACAGGGTTTCACCAAATTACATCTTAAAATTTTAAGGGTGATTCTAATAATCAAAATATGGACAAAAAGTTCCCAAAATGGTATATACCATTATATATATATATATTAGGGTGGTCGTTATGTCGGGTGAAAAAAAAATTAACCGGGCCGCCCCTTAAATTGACTCAAAATAGGGGAAAAAAAATGTGTGCCAAATTTCAGCCCTATAGGTCTATCCTAAATTACCCCTGTGAACCACTTGTTCACTAAAAATTTAATTTTTTAATTAAAAATGATAAAGTAATTTTTAATTTTATATTTAGTATAAATAATAATAATTATTGTTATTATTATAATTACGGGAGAAATATTAATCAAATTATGCATACAATACTATACAGGGTGATCCATCTGTGGTACCTTAATTCGGAATCAGTTGCGATGGCATTTTTCGATGAATCAGTATCACTGAATACGAAACGATGCATGGTAACGGAATTAAACCAATCTGAAGATATAGAAAATGTGATTCCTAAAAGGATTGAACTAAAATACAAAGATATGGTTATTTTCTGTAAAAAAGAAATGGATGATTTTGTAACGTCTCAAACACGAAATTTCTTTGTTCGGTTCGGAATCAGTCAAGACTTTTTGTATATTGATCCAGCCCTTTGGAGCGAAAGTGAGAGTTATCAAAATGCATTAAAAATCGTAAACAATCTCAAAGTTGTAAATGATGTTGCGGAAAGGGGGGTTCAATTATTCACTGAGTTTAATCAATTAATAACGAAAGATGAAGACCAAAAACAGTATGCTCTTCAGCTCATCTCTAAATACCGCAAATCCTTCGCAGGTGCAAAAAAAGAAACAATATTAAAACCATTTTAATTTTTCAAATACATGGTGTTCAAAATTAAGTAAGCATTTTTATTCTAAATTTTGATTTTTTGAATATCTTTAAAGTGTATAGTTTAAATATTTTTATAGTTTTACCTTCGCAATCAGCAGAAAAAATACTAATTGTTTGCTAATTTCGCTGAAATCATATGATCAACAATAACGAAGTTAGCAATGGTGCGCCCTTAATATGGATCACCCTGTATAGTATTGTATGCATAATTTGATTAATATTTCTCCCGTAATTATAATAATAACAATAATTATTATTATTTATACTAAATATAAAATTAAAAATTACTTTATCATTTTTAATTACAAAATTAAATTTTTAGTGAACAAGTGGTTCACAGGGGTAATTTAGGATAGACCTATAGGGCTGAAATTTGGCACACATTTTTTTTTTCCTATTTTGAGTCAATTTAAGGGGCGGCCCGGTTAATTTTTTTTTTACCCGACATAACGACCACCCTAATATATATATATATATATATATATATATATCTATATATATATATAAGGGAGATAGCATACAGGGTGTTTCCAAAATCCCATATTTTTGGGAACTTCTTTTTTTTCATAGTTTGTGCCGTAGAATCACAACTTGAAAATAGTCCCATTATCGTACATGTTTCCATGACACTAAGTGACCTTTTAAATACACATCGACAAGTTGTGGCTTTATGGAGTTTTAATCACAGGGTTTTAGACACGGGCTGAAGTTAGTTTTAATAAAATATAATATCTTTATTAACGGTTTTGAGTTAGTTGACAGTTGTCAAATGTCATAAAATCGTTAAATAAAGTGCCTTTTTCGTAAAATAATACTAAATGTGAAAATTATTTTATTATCTAAATACAAAAATACAAAGTATTTCATTTCCCTTGCAAGAATTTTTAATACTTTGTGATAATATTTTCCAATTATAGTAATAATTATGTTTTGAAGTTATTTTAATATTTTATTTATTTTTCGTTCATAATGACTTCATTATAACCGCTTTCGGTGAGATACTTTATCCCACCCAAAATTTTGATTTTATAGGTTGGCTATACTTTAAACAGCATAATATTTTGCATATTGGTTATATTATTTTTATGATTTTTCTAGTACTTACAAGACTCTGGCAATATATTTTGTTTAACAGGAAAGAAAATCCTTTTTTCTTCTTCTTTAACATTAACAGCCGCTTATTATAAATAAGTAAATTAAGGACGGCATGGCGAATCGATTTTGACATTAACTGTCAAACCAATGACTGACCAACTATCTAAAGTACCAACCAAATTAAATTTAAGGTATAAAATTAATTTTTTTATAGAATTTTTGCAAAATAGATAAAATAGCACAAAGAACTCATGTCATAAGTAAGACCTTTGGTCGCACTCGTCCATTAGAAAACTCGCTCCTTCGTCGCTCGTTTTATAAATTGTCCGCGTGCGACAAAATGACGTCTTATGACATCAATGATTGTTAAGTTTAATTAAAATAATAGCGGGCAATGTTAATGGTGAAAATTACATTAAAAATGTTTATTTGGATGGTTACTTTATTTTCTTATAGATGTCGCTTTATAGAAATATTTAATTTAATTAATTTTTTAGATAATATTAATAGTAATGCACTTTTGGGACACTTTACCTTAATAAAAAGTATTTAACTTTTACTAATAAATTTAATAAGAATTAACTATAACTTATAATTTAAATGGTCGACAAAGCGCGTTAATATATTTCAATTAAATTCACTTAGCTTCTAACAAAAAATATAGCATTACTACCCATTACATGAAACAGTTGAGTTAATTGACTAATTAAAAAATATAATTAATAATCACAAGGATAGATTACTATGATTGTGTTCTAAGAATGAAATGAACAAATTCGTATTCGACTTCAACAAAGTAAGAGTTTCATTTTTAAACATTCAATTTTCTTAGTTTCTTTAAGAAACTTTCTTGACCCATCACTGGTAATATTCCTAAGAAAAAATTGAACCTACACCTAGCCAAAGTTTTTTGTTTTGAATGCGTTCCACCAACTTACCGATGTTCTTACCTGATGTTCTTACATCTCGCCTCTGTTGACTTAACAACCGAGCATATAAGCTCAGGGAGTAATTTGTTTTGATTGTGTTCCACTACACCAAGTTGTCCGACACTGATGAGACCCAATAAAGGTCGAAACAGCTGTCTGTCGGTATTTGAAGTTGGTGGAACGCATTCAAAACAAAAAACTTTGGCGAGGTGTAGGTTCAAGTTTCGTTTTTGTTTTAAATCGACTTACGTTCTATTGTCTATCAAGTTGGATGAGTTGATCTGCGTGAGGGGGCCGGTGGTGACGTCAACGCCCATCGAGCCTATATCGAGGGCGGCGTACGCTTTGCGTCCGGCGTTGCCGGACATGGGGGCGCCCCCTTTGAGCCCGTGCCCCATGTTGCAGATGTCGTCCAGTTCCTGGTAGATGTCCTCGTACAAGCTGTTCTCCGTGTTGGAGTTGAGCGCGTCGTCGAGACGGTTCGACGGGCCTAGACGGTAGTTCGGGTTCTCATAGCTGAGAAGACCGTTTTCTGCGGAGAGAAGAATACAATTTGATATTTCGAAATGCAGTACTTCCAAGTAAGAATGTTTAAAATTGTGATGGTTTTCATAAACAGAAGATTTGAAAAATCAGGAGTTGCTTTTTCCAAATTTAAAAAGTAGATACCATAGATGAAATGTATGGTCTATTAGAGGGGTTTTACCCTCCCAAAGAGGAAGGCCATCAATAAAATACTTAAAAATCATTATTGGAATTCCTACATCCATTTTGTTGTTGTTAAATACTTTGATATATCCCATTTTACATATTTATATTATAATTCTTTTGATTTTTAAGATGTCTCTGCTTTTGTTTAGGATGAATAAAATATCTTTGCTCTTAGAAACTGGATAAACAGAGGATTTGAAAAATCAGGAGTAGCTTTTTCCAAATATAAAAAGTAGATGGCATAGATGAAATGTATGGTCTATTAGAAAGGTTTTACCTTTTTAAAGAGGAAGACCATCTATAAATTACTCTCTAAAAATAAATTAGTCAAAAATGACTAATTGTAGCAAAAAAGCATTTCAATGTTTTTTTATGGATAACTTGCCAGAATAAATTTTTGTAGTTATTATTGTGCAAATTTCTACTTAAAATTTTTAATAAAATTTAGTACAGAGTCGTTTTGAGGGGTGGTGAATCCAGTGCGGTGCTTAGATTTTGTTTAAAAAAATCGCTTATATGGATTCTTAAAAATTTACTCTT
Source organism: Brassicogethes aeneus (assembly GCA_921294245.1). Taxonomy (NCBI): domain Eukaryota; kingdom Metazoa; phylum Arthropoda; class Insecta; order Coleoptera; family Nitidulidae; genus Brassicogethes; species Brassicogethes aeneus. The sequence continues at coordinate 6,992,855 of OV121138.1, forward strand.
AAAACTGACATAGTAGGCCTTGTATTTTGTACAAATATGGCGTTTTTTGCTACAGTTTATCAAGATCTACACTTTAAAACAAATCCGGTTAAAATCGCACAATAAATAAAGATTTTACAGGGGTGAGTTCCATGATTCCATTTTATGTCTAATTCTCTTGGTTTTTAATATGTATTAGGTACCTATATATATCTTTGCTCTTTTAAAAAAAATCAGAAGTGGATTTTTTTTAATATTAAAAGCAGAATAGTGTTAAAAAGGTTTTATGTTCCCTATGAGAAAGACCATCAGAAAATTGTTGAGTTATGTATCAAGGCAGTAAAGTCGTATTTTTTATCACGAATGAGGAAATTATTTGATAATCAAATCAAATGTCATTTGAATGTAGGAAGTGTCTACGAATACTGTTTGTTGCGACGATTATTATATATTTGCCCGCCGCGGCGATTTTTTAATCTAATTAATAAAATTAACTTATTATTTTTATTAAACAACATTTTATGAATCGACCTCCGCGACGTTGCTTTTTTTAAATATTATTTAGTTGCTGCTGAGGAGCAGTAGACACATCTTAAAATGTATAATGGGTTGCATACAATACTCGTAATAAATCGGCAGTAAAGTTCTACTTCACTGCCGATTTCTTTTACTTTACTGCCGATTGTTGACTACTTTACTGCCGATTTCGGATAAAAGTAATTTTTATAGTTACTGTACTTATTTTACTAAATTCATGGTTAAATTTAATAGTTATAACAATGCCAACATAAAATTAGTTTTTATTTTACAAATTTATTTATTTATTAACAAATCTAATTAATTTTGAAAGGCCCTACATACATAAATCTAAATTTAGTAATTTTGAACTTATTACCATAATTTTTTATACAATTACGGCACACAATTTTTAATTTTATAATTATAACCGTTCATTACTGGTCTGTTTTAATACAATTTGCATGTAACGGCGGACAGGTCTCGAGTTACATTTTTACATGTTCTTTTCGTGTCAAATTTCACAATAAAAATATTACCGTAATATCTATTGTCAAATGTGCATTTACGGGCATGGGTTCTTGTTTCAAAACTCTTTTATAATATGCATTGCCTTTGTTTTACAAACAAGCACATAAAAAACTCTGCATTTGGGATTTTGTTCAAAAAGAGTGACTACGAATTTAATCCAACAATTTTAATTTTTAAAAAATACTACCTTTTTTGTGTAAAATTAAATGAAAACTCATAAAATATATTGTGTGAACTGAAAACAGTTTTGCGTGTGTTCACAGGCCATAGAAGTACGTAAGAATCCAAAAATACATTATAATAATCTTTAAATTAATTCAGAAAAATGACGCATAGACTAAGTGGGTGGCAGCAGCTATAAAAGTACAAAAAACATCAAATAATTACCCTGACCTTTTCATTTGCACACCGTATTTATTATTTAACGCGATCGATCTGTTCGGAAAATTGAATCTAAGTACATAAAACACGAGTTTAATAATTCATCCATTTAAATCTTTATACCTTTTAACACAGCACACTCTGTTCAGTTTATACACGTTTTATCTTTATCTGGTTAATTTTTTAATTTTACTGCTGGTCGACGGACACGCGAGCTCGGTACTGCACGGGCTCACATGGGCGATAATTTCTTCGGGCTGTGGATTGGGACGAGAGGGGGGTCGAATTGATGTTATACAGGGTGTCCGAAAACCAGTGGCGGCTGGTGGATTTTAAGTATACCAATATCTCAGTTATTAGACATGGGACCCACACCAAATTTATAATAGTTTATATTGACATTAAATAAACAAGTTCGGCGCAAACAGAATTTAAATTGAAGTTTGCGAAAAAAAGTTAGTTTTTCCTGTCGCCTACCCTGCCTCCAGGCCCCCCTATTTGAGATAATTCAAATTAAAGTGGTGCAATTTATTATCCACTATAATTTATCGACAAATTTAAAATTTTATTTAAAAATCCAAATATTACAGTTTTTATACCATTTTAAATATTTTTTTATTTTAATAAAATAAATAATAAAAATTTAAAATCAAATAAAATCTGTAATATTTGGATTTTTTGAATAAAATTTTAAATTTGTCGATAAATTATAGTAGATAATAAATTGCACCACTTTAATTTGAATTATCTCAAATAGGGGGGCCTGGAGGCAGGGTAGGCGACAGGAAAAACTAACTTTTTTTCGCAAACTTCAATTTAAATTCTGTTTGCGCCGAACTTGTTTATTTAATGTCAATATAAACTATTATAAATTTGGTGTGGGTCCCATGTCTAATAACTGAGATATTGGTATACTTAAAATCCACCAGCCGCCACTGCCGAAAACTTTGCTTTGAAATTTGAACACAGTAAAGTAGATAGATGATGCTTCAAATTCATTGAAATCGGGCAAAATTTGCTCGATAAGATAATTTTAGTTTAGTTTTCGAACACTCTGTATACTTTTGGCATTGAATGGACTTCGTAGCTAGCGGGAAATATTAATTTTTTATGTAAAGTGCGCGTTGTTGGATGGTTAATTAAGGTCCCTATTAATGTCTTATCTTTATAGATCAGTGTTCAAAGCAACATATGATTTTATTAGATTACATATACCTAATATACGGTAGAATAGGAAAATAATTAATTACTATTAATTTACCAACAACAAAAACAAAAATGTAAATGAAAACAACTTAATATTTTGTGATGTGGACCGGAAAATCAACTTTCAGGTAATAGCTTGTAGACTTTCCATGTCCTAATTTGAAATTTATAAATCAATTTATAAAACCAAAGTTTGTACAATGTACGATAAATATACATATACACATACATTACCCAAGTAAAAATATGGATTTTATTACTAATATTATAAGTAATGTATTCATTTTATGCCTATATAAATTTAATAATGGAAAATCAAATCAATACAATATGCTTATAAAAATTGACTGATCCACAATTTTATAATAAATAAAAATTAGCGATTCATATTTTTTTCACAATAACTCAAAAACCATGACAAATACATAAAAAATATATAGGAACTTTTTTGTAAAAAATATTTAGAATTACAATTTTTATAACGAACAAAAATATCGTATTTTAATAAAAAGCGAGATATTTGCAAAAAATAATATGGCGCGGCACTAAAATATGCATTTTTTTTAAATAGAAATCAAAAATATGAAGAACCTTTTTTGTACAAAATTTTTCATATTGACAAATCTTTTTAATAAACAAAAATGTCCCATATTAATAAAAAGCGCGATACTTGCAAAAAATAATATGCCGCGGCACTAAAATATGCATTTTTTATGAAAATTAAAAACTATAACGAATACATAAAAAATATGTAGGACCCTTTTGTAGAAAATTTTTCAGAATTACAATTTTTATAATAAACTAAAATGACATATGTTAATAAAAAGCGAGATATTTGCAAAAAATAATATGGCGCGGCACTAAAATATGCATTTTTTTATGAAAATCAAAAACTATAATGTATACATAAAAAATATATAGAAGCTTTTTTGTAGAATATTTTTCAGATTTATTTAATATTAAAATCCGTTGCCGTTCTAATTTTTGGATTCTTTACTTTTACCTCTAGAAATCTGAAATCGTGTCAATCTCTTACTCTCTTATAGTGGGCCAGAACTTTTTTTCTGTGACAAATATTGAAATGATTTTAATTTTATTATCCAATTAGTTAATCTCATAAAAGAATGGTAAACCACTAAAAATTCATGATAATTTGCCAATTTTTATGATTTTTGTCTGGCTCCTGTGCCTATTCTACTAAATCTAGAAAGTTATTTTTTTCAGGTATACAATAGAAAACGTAACTATTATTTTAAGTTTCTAGACTATCATTTTCTTTATTAAAAAAACTAATAATTCTTAAAATTAGTCAATTTTGCCCTCAGAAATCATTATGTTGAGGAAAAAATAAAAATGAAACTTTCAGAAAATGTAGTCCCCACCTTCATCTTTTCAGTCCAGTTAGTCTTGTTTTATTATTTTTATTCATTAAAAAGATATATTAATTATTAGCGATATAATATGGCGCGGCACTAAAATATGCATTTTTCATGAAAATCAAAAACTATAACGAATTTGTGTATTGTGTATTGCGTATGTATAATACATTGTATATGTATATCGTGTATGTATTAATACATTAAAAATATGTAAAAGCTTTTTTGTAGAAAATTTATCAGATTTAAAATTTTTTTTAATAAACAAAAATGTCATGTTAATAAAAAGCGAGATATTTGCAAAAAATAATATGGCGCGGCACTAAAATATGCATTTTTTATGAAAATCAAAAACTATAATGTATACAAATGTATAAAAATATGTAGGAGATTTTTTGTAGAAAATTTTTCAGATTTACAAATTTTTTTAATAAACAAAGATGTCACATGTTAATAAAAAGCGAGATATTTGCAAAAAATAATATGGCGCGGCACTAAAATATGCATTTTTTATGAAAATCAAAAACCATAACGAATACATTAAAAATATGTAAGAACTTTTTTGTAGAAAGACAATAAAATAATAATTACTGTGCCACCAAATATTTATTTTTGATTAATGTATTAAAAATCCATAATACCTCGTAAAATAAAATAATTAAATTCGCCCCATAAATATATACATCGTAAACCCGACGAACACTTATTTTTTGCGGGCAATACCTTGAAAAATTGATGCGGGATTATTTTATTCATGAACTAGCTCTGTAGCCTTACATGGACGTCTTATCCGTAGCAGTAGTCGCGGGACCCGTCCCGCTAATGTGATTTATTCATAGATGGCGCCTCGTTCGTCCCGGCATAAATTTTAATCGGGCAAAGGCCGAAACGGGACGTGAACCGGAAGCAATCAGCAAAGTTCGCAACTAAGTCGGGGTTCAAGTTATTAGTTAGGGGAATGGGCATTTCCTGGTTGTCTTGGAAATGACACGAATATTGAAAATGAAGACTCGTATTGATTTAGATCCTGCAATTGCTCAGTAAAATTGCCATGGAGATTGTAGCGAAATATTAATGTAATTTTTAAACTTGGCGCTCTTGTCGCTAGACTTTTGAACGTATCAGTTGGTAACATTGTGAAAAATGACAGTTATCGTAAAAATGACAGATATTGTCGCCAATTTAATTCTCGCGTTTCGTGTAAAGAAAATTTAATCCGTATAGGTACGCTAAAGAAGTATCGGGTTTTCGCAACGCGCGCGCCATCTGGTGAACTTTGAATGCATTACGTGAATTTAAGAATTGTCAACAATAAATTTAAAGCACCGATCTAGGGCACCGATTATACATCATTTTTAAATAAATAGAAGTCTTACTCGACAAATTTTGTTCAATTGCACAGCTAAATCGCGCACGTTATTTGTGTTTTACGTAGCAAGGAAAAAATTAAAAAACTTTTTTAGTACTCGATTTCGATCGATTATTCCTTATATCATTGATTAATAAACTCAACGCTTAAATGCTTACATAGTTACGTTAGTGTGTGTATTTTATCAAAGGGATCATGGTGAATTATTGTGTTTTTAATTGTAAATAAAATTCACGAACTAAATCGTTGCATTTTCATGTTTTGCCAAAGGATCCAATTCGGTAAGTACATTTGTTGGTGCAGAATTAACTAATAATAACTTTACCTAATTTATATTTAAGTTTGCACATATTTAAGAAATTAGTAAAAAATAATTTTGCACAAACATAACCTTAAAATCAACCATTTTTATATTCGAGTTCTCTAAAAAACGCCGACAACTGCATTTTAAACAACAAAATATACCTACGAATTTATGACAACATAATATAATGGTATTTTACCGTTGAGTGGAGACTTTCTTAATCAAGGCTTTTAATGTTAAATGCTGTTTAAATTTAGACGACTTATTTGTTTGACGATTTTAGCTGAATTGAAATGTTTACACTTTTCACGTTAATCACTACTAAAATGTGTATTTATTGTGTCTGATAGGTACAATTTATATTTAGAGAGACTGTATGCAATTTATTTCTTCATTCAGATTAACACTGTTTATTGGAAAACCGGTAAAAACTTAACCAAGGATTTCGTCTCGAAATACACCGAACAACACAACAAATCGATATTTTTTAACATTTTCCGGCTTTATTCTCAAAAACACTCGTTTGAAAGCTGATTATTAAAAGTTCTACTTTTGTTACGATGATAACAGCCGAGTGGTGGCGCTACTAGCCATACTTCTTTAGCGTATATCGTAGCTCTGTTGTTTTCTTTTTTTAACATGTTTGTAACGTTCTACAAATAAACTTCAATTACGAAATTTGTAAAGTTCTGCATTTTAGTCAAAAGAAAATCCCCGTAACAAAGATTAACAGTGTGATTATTGTGGTGGTGTTTGAAAATCGTTACCCAAGAAAATGTCTTCGTCTTCGTGTACAGCCTGCGCGGTAATGGCAGCCATGCCCCTGGCCAGGAGCACCAAGGACCAGTAGGGGTTACGGCTATCCGAACAGAACGCGCCCGAATTGACGTGAAAACCTAGGGGTGTCCTGTGGAACTCTCCACACAACATCCCCACTTTAAGTTTGACCTAGTAATCCTACCTGAAACAAAAAAAAAACAACTTCAGAACAAGTATTACCATAACTAAAATAAAAGTGCCATACGCTAAAGAAGCATCGGGTTTTCGCAACGCGTGCGCCATCTGGTGGTGTTCGATAGCATATTGTGAATTCAAGAATTGTCAACAATACCAAGTGGTGGCGCTACTATAGCGATGCTTCTTTAGCGTACAGTATAAAAGGACAGTTAGGCATACAAAATAGCAGTATAATATTTATTATGATGATTAAATAAAATGATATAAAAACTAAAATATCAATAATTGATAACCGAACGGGTGAAAATTAATTTGACACATAATTTCATACCTAGTGAGTTTAAAATTAGTAACTGAATGATTGACTGTTTTCCCCCGGGTCAAGTTTTGCTTTTACCGCATTAAAATTCACGCGTAATATTACTGTTTTCCAATTAACGATAACATCGAAATCGCGTGAATAAAATATGCGATTTTTTAGTTGCCTCATTTATCTTTTTTTAACATTGAAAACTTGTGATTTTTATGACTTTCTATTTTTTTAAATTAAATACAAAGTACTAATTTCGGAATGCAGAATCCTAGCGTAGAGCTGTGAGGCAATATTACTTAATTTAAGTAAATATTTTGTTAAATTAACCTTAAAAATTTACTTTAAAGTAAAACTTTTTTTAAAGTTATTTAATAAGTTTTATTTATGTTATTTTTACCTATTTTAATAACCCTTAAGTTTCAACACTTTAAAGTATTATGAGGGACGTAATTTTTACGAAAGAAAATTACTTATAAGTGTATTTCACCCAAAGGAAAATTTGACGGTAATTTTAACGTCAGAATTTTGACTTAGTGGTAAATGTTACTCATAAGACATAATTTTACGATATTAAGACCATTTTATAACCGTAAATAATTCCTATTCGCCTGGTATTTTTAGGGTTATTAGTGGTAAAAATTTCTATTAATATTGACTAAACAAGGAAAAATAAGCTTAAAGTGAAAAATAAAACTTTAAGGGAATTATTACTTATCTAAACATTTATATAATATTTTTTCATAAATATTTTTCTAAAATATAATAAGGAAAGTTTTAGTTATAAAAATTAAGATTTTATAAAATTTTGTAGGTTTTAAGTTTTGTTGAATTTTTACCCAAGCAATAATTTTTCTTAAAACCGTAAAATATTTAGAGGGCATACAATTTTTAAGATGTATCGTGCCTATTTGTATCAATAAAACAATCTGCGTTTGAGTTTTAATGCAAATATTAGTTTTGACAAATTAATATTTTTTAATTTTACTCAAGGGTGGCCTTTATTACTTTTCAAGTACCATTTTGTAAAATATAAATTAAAAGAACAAAGAAATTACGAATGTCAATATTTTAGAAAGAGAGAGCAAACAGTAATTATAGCGTTATTTTTTACGTAAATTTGTGGTATTTATATTGTTTTTATTACGTTATTCTTTTTGTAGATCAAAAAGGTTATTATGTAGGTAAAATAAAGAAAGAAACCATTCCCAAAATTTGGTAATTTTTCGTAAATATACCGTTATAAAACCGTTTTGGTTAACCGTAAAAAATACTTTAAAGCTGACTTAGTAGTAAATTTGTAGTTATTTAAACTTAAAATGCTGCTTGGGAAAACAGCAAACAAACTGAAAATGCAGGCTCGAAAGGAGGAAATTAAAATGCCAACGTGGAGTTAGTAGGGAAATTGCCATTTTCGAAATTGAAATGGCAAATCCAATAACTCTATGCGATAAAAAAATGTTTGCTGGAATTAACCGGGAAAAGTTTTTTTAGTTCCTTTTTAAAACAAAAAGTAGTAGGTACCTACTTTCAAGTCAAGACTAAAGCTGGATTTAATGTAATTTAAGAAAATTTGTGCCATTCATACAATATTTAGTACCTACTTGGTGTTTTTTAAAACCGATGATGGCGAGACTATGGTTGACTGAATGATAATTATCTTTACCTTTAACATAACACAAAGATTTTAAGCACAAAACAATATAACTAACCTTGATAATTACACTAGTTTTCTTGTGTAGTTTGGCTCACTAAACGCGAAAATCACACTTAAATTTTTTTTAATGGAAGCGTTTTCGAGATATGAATTTTCAATTGTTTTTTTTTTAATTTTCTGAGGTGTTTTGACGAGGTAATTGAGTCATCTACAACTTCCTCTTGTATAGTTTTGGTATCGGCTCAGTAGTTCGATACTGGCGATTTTATGAAGTTGAAAAAGTCCTTTTTTTACAAAAATCGAGGTCAAAAATTTACATATTTTTCTGGGAAAGATAGAAATCGAAAAGATACAACCAGTTTGATTTATTTTACGTATAGATACTTAAATGAAAAAAATAAGCTGCTGTTGATAAAAATCCATGGATAGATGGCAAAGTTATGAATTTTTCAGTGAAAGACCAAAATTCAGTTCAGAATTTTTCATTTTATTAAGTTATATAAAGTTTAATATTGAACATTGATTTTTATTTTAAACATTGAAATTAAATTATACATTAAATATTGAACATTGAAGATATTGTTTAAGTAAGTTTTATTTTGTTGTAATAAGCATAGGTTTAAAAAAAATCTGGCTCCTTTTTTGTTTTTTGTTGCTTTCGTATTCCGTTTCTCGTATAAGGGACCAAATGTAATCACCCATCATAGCTGAATCCCAGAAGCCGTGATACCGCCGCTCCATAGCCATCATTTGCTGGTGAAAACGTTCTCCGTGCTCATCACTAACATCGCCCAGATTGTCCGGGTTATTTACGCACTCGAACTCTCTACTTCTTTTACTTATTTTACACTTTTTACACTGTTCAAAATTTCATGACCATTTTAACACCAAATTAACACCATATTTGGTCTATATCGATACAAACCAAAATGGTGTTAAATAGGGTTCGTTGGTCCGGTGTTAATTTAAATACTAAAATGGTGTAAATTCAAATACTAAAATGGTGTAAATTTAACTTTCACACAGTATTAAAATAAATTTTACCTGGTGTAAATTGAACTCCTTTTCAGTGTTAAATATTATGTGTTTGTGGTCAAATTAAATCATACTACACAGAAAAAAGAAAAAAAAACAGAAAGTTCCTTGACGCATTACTAGTACATTACCAGTGGTATTATTCCAGAAAATGGAACCTTCAACTCGCTAGAGATAATGTTTTTAGTTCGTTCCACTAACTTAACAAATACTTCAACTATTGACAGCTGTTTCCACCTATTTAAGGTCTAGTATCGAACAACTTGTAGTGTCACACCAAAGCAAAGGACAACATGAGCTTATATATTCTTCATGTAAGTCAACAGAGGCGAGATTTAAGAACATCACGTAATCCACAAAAAATAAATACTTATGGGTCAACTAAATTAATATAGTTAAATGAACTATTTCTTTTTTTCTGTGTAGGTGCACTTCTCAAATATTTTTAAATAACACCGTTTTGGTGTTCATTTTCAACCATAATTCATGGTGTTATATTAACACCACTTGGTGTTGGATTTTGACACCATTTTAGGATTACTTTTTACACCACATATATTTTAAACAGTGTATTAACTAAATAAAACCATGATAAAAATAATCTGTTAAAATATCAAAAACTAGCAGTAAAATGTCACTATGCCAACACGAGAAACAAAAGAATTCACGTTTGCGGAGTCATGTCAAATTCAAATTTTATAGAATGTTTTCGGTGAAAAAAGTACGTAAAAACTTAAAAAATTGCAATCATGCACTTTAATTAGGTTTTCATTAAAAATAAACATATTACGAAATAAAAGAAAAAAACTAAAATAAAAATCGTCAAAAAACTGAATTTTGGTCTTCCACTAAAAAATTCATAACTTCGCCATTTTTTCATGTATTTTTATCAACATTAGCTTGTTTTTTTGTAAAAATGTCAGCTTCACGAAAAAAAATCCAAACTGGAGTTATATGTTTGATTTAAACCTTTCCCAGGACGATATGTAAATTTTCGACCTCAATTTTTGCCATAAAATCGAATTTTTTAAGTTATTAAAATCGCTAGCGTCAAAATCCGATATCAAAAGTATGTAAAATTAAAGTTTTAGTGGGCTCAAATACCTTCAATTTAAGGGCTTGTTTGATCAAATCGATCAATTAGATTTCAAGCTATACTCAAAAACGTCAAAACACCTCCGAAAATTAAAAAAAACAATTGAAAATTCATATTTCAAAAACGCAAGCGCAGATTCATTTTCATGTTTAAGAAAAGTTAAAAGTTTATTTACATGATTTATTATCTGTTTACATTACATTGCATTACATTAGATGGTGGCTAATTCCACCTCTAATGTAATGAATAGGAGGGAGTAAAAAAAACTTAAAAAATGTAGATGCACGTTCTATTTCGTAATGCATCGACCTTTGTCCCAGTTTAAATCCGCGTATTGGTGGCCGGTTAACGTACGTAATCGGGCGTAAAACCGACGCTCGGTTTTTCGCAGCGGCAACAGCCAAATTAAATTAAGAGCGCCGCGGCGCTGAGGCCTTTCAACGAAAAACCCAATCGATCTGAACCAACGAAACTGCTTTCATGGCAGACTGTGATGCGGCTTTGCCGATGCCTTGTCCCGATAAAATATATAATATGAGGGCACACACACACATGCACGTAGCTATAGCTAGTAAAATAGTATATTATGTATCGAGTTTGATAAATGAATTTAATTTATATATTTAATACACTCACAGGCAAAATAATCGATCCACACAAAATTTCGATGAATTTCAATCGCAAATGGGTGATTCTACAGAACGGAGCAAATATGCTGAAACTCTTAAATAAAATATATCTACTAATGAAAGTAGTTAGCATTTAAATAACACTACAATAGACAGTTTATGTCTAGCAGTAGAACGTACTTAACCAAAAAAATAAAACATTTTTTATTTTATTAATTTGAATTTGCTTAAACGCTTTAAAGTCAACTCCATGGACTGTTACCACCTAGCGTAGGGACAACAAATCATCCATATACTATTAGACTAGAAGCAATTGTGACATGATTCTTTCATATTGCATTTCCTCTAACTTGGAATGTATAAAAAAACACAACCAAAAGCAAACTTATTGATATTTTAACCCAAAATGTCGAATAAAGCATGAGACACCATTTTACAGCTGAGTTCTTTGCAGTCTTTTAATATATGATAAATCCCCTGTATAAAACGTATTTTAGTAATGTTTGAAGACTTCGTCGTTTGAGTGATTTAGTGTTGATTTGTGTAAGCAAGGCAAAGGGGGTGTAATATTTAATACAAATTTATAAAGAACAATTATTTGCGAAAAAACGGGTAAGTATTTTTATTAAAGATCAACTCCATGTCTTTAATAACAAAGGGATTTAAATACAATTGAAATTTAAACTTTCTCCAGGTGAAATAACCAAATATGCTTTGCTTAAATTACAGTTAACTAAAGATACATTATGTACCATTTTCTAAAGATTGTGACTTTAACTATAAAAACATCAACTCCATGGACATCAACTCCATGGAGTTAAAAGGTATGTCCATGAAGTTGTTTACTTTCTTATTATTGCCCTAAACTCTTAGCTCATATAAGTTAAGGCATTATTAACGATAATTAATAATATATAGTTAAATTATAATAAATTTAATTTAATTTTTCTTTAAAAAAATTCTCTAATAGTATTATTATCATAACTATATTTATATATTAAGTTTAATTTATAGCCGCCTTGAAATTACTTTATGTTATTAAGAAATAAACATTGAGGTATTATTTTGCTAGTGTTTTATTAATCTTTGATTTTTATTTTTTTGCCACCCCAATTTATCCCCGTTTTGGATATTCACCCAAATAACTTTTTTATTTGATGTCGGATTTAAACGAATATTAAAGAATATTGTAGATAAATTAATGGACAATCGCTCACATTTTAAAAAATTACTAAAAAATAGACGTACGTTTATAATATACAGGTTTAAACAAAAAGATGATTTTTACCATAAGTTTAAGACACTCTGTAGAGTGGCAAAACCGTATATTGTTCTAAATTAAGTTTTATTTATCAAGTCCCATCTACTCTTAACAGTTTTATTTTTGTGAAAAATATGAATTTTTAAAAAAAACATTGCAATTTCCAATATTTTTCTGTATGAAGAACTAAGGTTGCTATGGTCCACCCATAGGCTATGGAGAATGACAGTGACAGTTTTGTTGAATCATCCCATACTTGGACATGTCATACACGGCTTTCAAAAGCTAGCAAATTGTTTTTTGCAAATTAATGTTTAAATTTTGAGGTGTCTTCTTACTTTAAAAAATGGATATGTCTCCGACTGATGTTTCCAGAGCCATTAATTTAATCCAGGATGGACGGTCACAGTATTACGTGGCAAGTGTTTTAAACGTCACAAGAAGTAAAGTACAAAGGGCAACATCAGTCGGAGACATTTTTAAAAGTAAGAAGACACCTTAAAATCAACACATTAATTTACAAAAAACAATTTGATAGCTTTTAAAAGCTGTATCATGACATGTCCAAGTATGGGATGATTCAACAAAACTGTCACTGTCATCCTCCATAGGCTATGGATGGCCCATAGCAACCTTAGTTCTTCATACAGGAAAAATATTGGAAATTGCAATGTTTAAAAAAAAACATATTTTCCACAAAAATAAATATATCGAGGTGAACCAAAAACAAAACTGTTAAAAATAGATGTGACTTGATAATTAAAACTTAATTTAGAACAATATACGGTTTTGCCACTCTACAGAGTGTCTTAAACTTAAAAAACATATTTTTGTTTAAACCTGTATATTATAAACGTACGTGTATTTTTTAGTAATTTTTAAAATGTGAGCGATTCTCCATTATGTATCTACAATATTCTTTAATATTTGTTTAAATCGAAATCAAATAAAAAAGTTATTTGCGATTGAAATTAATCGAAAATTTGTGTATTATCTAAAATATGATTTTTAAATTAAATATTTGTATAAAGCGACATCTATGCGAAAATAAAGTAACCATCCCAATAAACATATTTGACGTATATATAATCTTCATAAAATCTTTTCAAATATTGGCGTAAAGAAATAATTTTCACATTTGGTATTATTTTACAAGAAAGGCACTTTATTTTAACGATTGTATGACATTTGAAAGGTGTCAACTAACTTAAAGCTAACTTCAACCCGTGACTAAAAACTTGTTGCCAACTTCAGCCCGTGACTAAAGTTTCATGGAAACATGTACGATAATGGGCGTTTTAAAGGAAGGAATAAAAAAAGAGTATTTAAAATTAACTTTTTAGTTTATCAAAATTTTTTTATGAATACATTTGTAACTAAATGGGGGCTATATAAAAGCCGGTGGGTCGGGTCGCGTGACTCCTGAATAATCGAAGTCAGACAGGCTGGCGCCTTTCGTTTAATAATGGCCTCCTGTATCGATTTCGGGCAAGATTGTTATGGCCTACCTCCACGTTCCCACCAAAGAACGAACGAAGCGATAAGTTATAATTTTTGATAGATAATAAATCACCCATTCAGACAAGCAACAATCTGGCTACCACCATTAAAATGTGACATGAAGCTATTAAAATTACCATTATATAGTTTAATTGGATTCCTAAAACTATGTTTGACTCCACTTATATATCAAGTCGATTTATTCGGAAATTTTGCTGTGTTTTCCAAGTTTTGTTTGTATTATAGGCCAATATTTAAAAAGATTTAATATTTTTTATAAAATATATATACAGTGCGTCTACTTCAGTTGGCAACATATGGGAAACTTTTTATTATTAATTTTAAGAAAAAAGTTATTCATCATAAAAAGTTCTGCATGTTCTAAAATCTAAAATACAATCATCAGATATCTTACTCAAGAGTAAAGTACCTTTATATTTGACAATATCAAAAATTTTTATTAAAAAAAGTTGATCAGAACTAAAAACTACCTTCAAATATACAATTAGTTCCATTTACATGAAAATAATAATTTTTTCTACGACCACTAAAGTTCATTTTTTTTTATCTGGACTGCGGCAACGTTGCAAATTTAGGGTTTTGGTTGGTAAATACAGTTGTCAAGTTGGTCGCATTGATTTAAACAAACTAAGCTAGTTATAAATCTAATTGTGGTTATGTATAAATTATTGTAGGTTACATTGTGCAGTTGTCAAGTTGAGTTGTCGAAATTCGTAGTTAAACATGCAATTAATTTGGCTTTGTTGGTGCTTGGATGAGTAAAATAATATAAAAAAGTAGTTAAATATAGGTTGCTTTACGGCCCAGAAGAGAAAGTATTCCTAGCGGATAATAATCTTCGCTTTGAAAAGAATTTATATGAAAGAAATTAAAATTTTTTGTGAACGTAAATGTTGTGCAATGGTGAATAATGTGAAAATAATGTGTGATGTAATATTTATAAAACCAAATTCGTTACTTTTTTACTCCAAAAATTTCCATAAGGCGATGTACTTTTTCTTCCATTGTGGCATTTGGCATAATTTCATCAAAATGAAGTTTTGCCCTCAAAAGGGCTTTTACATTCGAATTCGTTGCTATTATTTTTGGCATAATTATCTTTTTATTTATAATTGACAAGATAATTATCAATAATAAATATTATTGTCAATTTGACAGTGTCAAAGTATTTAATTAAATTCTTTAGGAGAAGTACCATTTTTAAATACTAAAAATACTAAGTAAAACTGGCATAAGCCACCAACCTAACAAAAAAAAGAAATATTAAAAATTTAAAATGGTATAAAATCGGTATAATTTGGATTTTTTAAAAGAAATTTGAAATTGCGCAAAACTTGTTTACTTAATGTCATTATAAACTCATATAAATTTGGTGTAGGTCCCTTATCTAATAATTGAGATATCGGTATACCCAAAATCCACCAGCCGCCACTGAGTTACATACATGTAATCTATAGGATGCACTGACAAACAAATGATTTGTTGATAGCAAGAAAAGTTTGACATTGAATGTCAAAACATCAGAATTTGGTTATTATTTTCTGAACGGAACGGAAAGGTTATCATGTTTGTAATAAAGAAAAAAGATAAATGTTCGGTATCGGGAATTTGGAAAAAAAATTGTAATTTTTTTAAATTAAAAGGAAGTAATTGCATATTAAAACATAGTTTTTCATTCCGAACAACTTTTCATAATTACAGATTTCGATATAATCACAAATAAGGGTAGTTTACTCTTGTACCAAATTCATATTTTTTGTCACACCCCGTATATGACTGAAAAAATTTAATATCTGATGATTTTATTTTAGATTTTAGAACATGCAGAACTTTTTATAAAGAATAACTTTTCTTCGTAAAATTAATAATAAGAAAGTTTCCACCCAAAATTTTTGGTGGATCTCTATGATTGTCATAAAAACCGATTATTTATAGTGTCTGTTTAACCCGTTAAAACAAACATTTTAATATGACTTTTTACAGCAACAATAAACTGTTTAATTTCGAACTAAACACGTGCCACTGGGAGGTGGTTAACTTTTTTGTCCACTACCGGCGACTTGATAAAACTAAATTTGAATAAAGTTAAGTGGGCAATGGAGAATGTAAAACACGGATATTTATTTGGTTAGACTATAAAATACTAAAAACCAAATTAAGTAGGAAAAGTTTTAATTATTTTTTTGTGTAAAACAATCATAATGCATAAATCCTAAAGCCTAAAGCCAGACAGACTGAACGGGAATATAATATATGGTTTTAAAGCTATAGGATTGTCTAAGTGAGATAAGAGGATTATTATATAATTTGAGCCGGATTCATTTTCTTCAATGCATTGAGTGGAAATAATAGAAGATATTTGTACGATAATGGAATTTTATATCTAAACGACCCATTAAACATTGCATGTGTTTTGGGAAATGAGAGTTCACTGGATGCAATGAACTTTGGCCCAGTTTAAAATCCATAAATTTAAAAATCGCGTAAGCTAAAAAACAATTTTATTTCGTTATGAATAGGTTTTAGAGATCTACATGACGTATAATTTTTTATAATACCCATTTACCACATATTCAGTCGATACTTCACATGGAAATGCATTAAACAGTGATATGAACATGCAAAAATTTTACTGCATGTCACATCCATAAAACCGTAGCGACGCTAGGAAATGCATTTACCAGTAACTTTACCAACATGCAAAAATAAAAATAATAATAATAAAACGGGAAAGGAGTCTTAATTAGGCAACCAGCAACCAAATTGGATAATTCAGCAATTACGTCCACTTTCCGGAATTTAATTTTCTATAGAAGTATACTTAGCGAATTTAAACACTGTATACGTGATGCTTTTTAAATAAATTAGTGTATTAAGTTTTTTAATCAAATATAGGAAGCCGTTTCATTTTTTATTCAGAAATTAATTTTATGAGTGATATTTTTAATTAGATAAAAATATAACATAAGAATTTTTATTCTGCGAATTAATAATATCATAGCAGATATTTTAAAATTAGATTTAATTCACAGATTATAAAGGTTAATTTAATTTAATTTCTATGCCAAACTGAGATTTTTTATTAATTTGGACTATTCCAAAAATAATATCAGATTCTAAAGTAAAAGAACTTTTAAGGGCAAAACTTCATTTCGATGAAGTTATGCCAAATGCCTCAATGGCAAAAAGTATGGACATTTTTGGAGTAAAAAAGTAACGTTTTTGGTTTTACAAATATTAAAAAATCACACATTATTTTCAGCTAAGCAGACCAAAAATTTTTGAAATTTTAAAAAATAAGGGGGAAATAAAAAAACAAAAAATAAAAATTATTTGCTGTTCAACCTTTTTGTGAAAAATCTTATTTGAAAAAGATAAGCAATAATCACGAAACTTTTTCTTCTTTAAATTTGCAAGTTACTGATCATTAATAGTCCTGCACAATACATACATAATAATTATTATTAAGCCACTACACGTATTAACGTCCAGTGGCTTTAACAAAATACCCATTCACCATTGGAGTCCAATGATTGGACAACATTCACGTGTGTTCACATAAAATTTTAATTTCTTTTATGTAAATTCTTTTCAAAGCGAAGATTATTATTCGCTGGGAATTCTTTGTCTCTCCTGGGCCGTAGTCACCTATATTTAACTACTTTTTTATATGATTTTACTAGTCTACGCCCCACCAAAGCCAAATTAATTGCATTTTTAACTACGAATTTTGACAACTCAACTTTACAACCGTTCAATGTAACCTACAATAATTTAAACATAACCAAAATTACATTATAATTACATTTATATCTATTTTTTTAAACAAAAATTTCTTCTATGATATTTTTAATTTAGCGAATTAAAAATGTTTGTTTAACTAAAAAATATAAATATAAAAAATATATATTTTAAATTTATTAAATTAAGCCCATAGATGAATCCTAGTATATCTAAGAGAGTTTTCTAGAACCTATTGGATTATATATCCAATAGCACATTTTTTTAATTAATCATTGTAGATATCATTGTTAAAACAATATTGCTTCCTAAAAAGTATTCTTGTAGATTGTCTATTTAACAAACCTTTCTTTATAATTCAAGTAAATATTTATGAATTGTTTTCATTTGCTTGACAAATATAAGACTGGCAAAGAAAGCAAAAAATTGAATACAAATATTTTGATATACGACTCCCTGTCACAAGCTTGTGACAAAGCAACAGGCTTTTCTTGGGGCCGCCAAGAAAATATTTGCAATTTTTTTTACTTTTAGTATTAGTATTTTTGGGTTCAGTTAAAAACTTTTTGGATACTTTTTGAAAATTTTACATGTAATGTATCCGAGCTTATGCTTACAACACCCCAAGGTGCTGTTGTGCATATTAAATTTTCACTTTGTAGAGGTATGCATTAAAAGGTAGGTAGGTATATTGTTTAATTGAAAGGGGAATTGGTCATTTATATCTTTAATAATTTATAGAAAAGCCTAATGAATCAAGCGTTTAGAAATCCTGGTTTCAATTGGTTAATTTAATTACCACAACTTTTATTTTCTCTATAAACGAGTCGTTTAAAAATACGTTTAAAATACAGTTTTTTTACGTGGGCAATAAGACAAATCAAAATTCTTTGTAAACCCTAGGTCATGTAATGGATGCAATAAAATGGAACTTCCAATTGCGTCACCTTAGTGTGAGGGGTCAAAGGAAAAGAAAATGTTCAACCGACCAAGCGAAACGTATTGATTATGATTTAACACTTGTAGAAGCGGGATTACATAAATTAGTCTAGGTTGGGTAACTGCATGGACATGATTAATCTAAAACTACATTTCATAGTAGGTGCAGAAAATATCGGAGTTGCGACGAAACAAGCAATAAAATGCAAAGCAGGAGAAGCGGCAACAAAAAGATGTGGCAGGAGAATCCAAGATGTCTATTGAGTGAGCGGTTAGGAAAAAAGGGACTTACCAAGATGGCAGATAAGAAAAGACATTAGCACTCGACGTTCGACCACAGGTTTTTGCGTGTGTTTTTCTCAACGTCGCGTCAGGATATCTTGGTTAAATTAATCGTACCTACGTCGGAGTGATGGCGTAAGTTTTGGCTCGCGGGCCGCGGGTGGAGTGTCAGAGCGCGCTTTCGCGTCGACTTGGTCGAACGGCGCGCAGCAACAACCCCCTTAAAACAGATATTGATTTTTCTCTCTTCGTTCGGCTAGGAATTACTTATGTTTAATACGGGGCCCGGTCGAGAGGCTACTAGTTTTTTGTTTTTCACAGAAACTCAAAAATATCCTTCAAAACATCTAAAAAAAATCCCTTAAAGTTTGATTCTAAGTACTTCATTTTACATTTTGAATTTTTCCCATTTAAAAATCATGTATTTTCAATTACTTTTTTTTTAAATTTCTCTATCTTTGGGTTTAAAGCTATCATATTGTGGTTCATTGTTACTTACAGAGTATTTAACGCTTTTTAAAAGAGCCTATAGGAATTTTACTAGCGTGCGCAAAGTAACACTTTTCCGCCCGCATTTGCATTTAAAATGTACGTACCTACGAGGTGTGTTCAGAAAATATCGGGAATTTTCATTTTTTGAAACAAATATTTATTTATTCGTCTACATTAATGTTGTCGCCTTCAAAATAGTCCCCATTGGATATTATGCATATGTGCCAGCTCTTCTTCCAATTCTCTAAACACTTCTAAAACTCGATCTTTGGGATAGCCTTTAGTTCTTTCAGCGATGCGCTTTTAATGTCATCTATGCTTGCAAAACGACGGCCCTTTAAGGTTCTCTTTATTTTTGGGAATAGGAAAAAGTCAGACAGAGATATGTCTGGCGAATATATTCGTATATATATGTGTATACACACAAAAAAATAAAATTTCATTTCAAGAAGAATTATTGTTTTCAAAATGTTTACTTCATTCAAAACACAATAAGTTCTAATTAAGACTATGCTTTTACTTGGAGAAAAACGCTAAGATTACTGGGAAAATGTTATTTCTTTAAATTATTTTTTTAACTGGAACATAACGGTTTCATTTGGAATAATTTTTAACAACTTAACATAAGAATAAGAAAATGTTTGAATAAAAAGAAAATTTATTCTTGAACTGATTCAACGATTTTTTCGGGCGAAAATTTCAGATAGAATATAATTTTTATATGGTTTCTTTAAAAATTCTCAATTTTTTAATCAAGAAAATATATTTGATTCAAGAGTATGTTTGTTTTAAATAAACCCACGCATGCGCTAAGGTACCATCCCCTTCGTCTTGACTCAGCGTAGCGTCCTTCTTTACATGGCGGTATACCGGTGCAAGTTCTCGGTGTAAATAACGGTGGTGAAATTGTGGTATATTTTGTTGTCGTTTGTTTAATTGGAGATAACTTGGGTCTTCATTCAGTGTTAGGTTACCATGAATATTTTTCTGCAATTTTTTTTGCAGGTTTTGCACTCTACCCAAGATAGAAAGTTTCTATTAGAAACACGAAACAAACAAACAAGTTAAAGAAAAAGCATCCCTGTGAAGGGAGAAAAAACAGTATAATAACCATTTGGAGAACAACTGCTTTATATTTTCACTGTAAAAATTAAAATGAATTTCATATGAACCGATAGGGTTTATTTTAAGAATATCATGGTTTTACTTTAACACTTTATCTTTTCAAATTAAAAATACGATTTTTTTAGTACAAAAATATGTCGATAGTTTTTTGAAAAATATGCTTATTTTAAGAAAACATAGTCTTAAATCAAAGTTGTAATAGCTACAGAATAAGAATTAACAAAGTTTAACCGCAAATTGACGAATTTCAATTTAAGAATTTTAGTTATTCAACATAACATTACAATTCGAATAAATAAATTTCTTCTAAGAAAAAAACATTTATTTGTGTATATTGAAAACTAAGATTTGCTTGGAACAATAGTATTTTATTTGTTTTAAAAATAATCTTTTTTCTGTGTACGGGGCCCGGTCGAGAGACTACTATTTTTTGTTTTTCACAGAAACTCAAAAATATCCTTCAAAACATCTAAAAAAAAATGTGTGCGTGCTCGAATTAGTAAGGAAAAATTATTTTTGCAACTTTTTTTTTCAAGTTTTTCAGAAAAAATGTCATAAGGGGGGACCCTTTTGAAAAAAATATCGCGATTTTCGAGTGTAACTTCCGAACGAGAAGAGATACGAAAGTGCGGTTTGATTTTTTGGAATCAGCGTGCTCGAATTAGTAAGGAAAAATTATTTTTGCAACTTTTTTTTTCAAGTGTTTCAGAAAAAATGTCATAAGGGGGGACCCTTTTGAAAAAAATATCGCGATTTTCGAGTGTAACTTCCGAACGAGAAGAGATACGAAAGTGCGGTTTGATTTTTTGGAATCAGCGTGCTCGAATTAGTAAGGAAAAATTATTTTTGCAACTTTTTTTTTCAAGTTTTTCAGAAAAAATGTCATAAGGGGGGACCCTTTTGAAAAAAATATCGCGATTTTCGAGTGTAACTTCCGAACGAGAAGAGATACGAAAGTGCGGTTTGATTTTTTGGAATCAGCGTGCTTGAATTAGTAAGGAAAAATTATTTTTGCAACTTTTTTTTTCAAGTTTTTCAGAAAAAATGTCATAAGGGGGGACCCTTTTGAAAAAAATATCGCGATTTTCGAGTGTAACTTCCAAACGCGAAGAGATACGAAAGTTCGGTTTGATTTTTTGGAATCAGCGTGCTCGAATTAGTAAGGAAAAATTATTTTTGCAACTTTTTTTTTCAAGTTTTTCAGAAAAAATGTCATAAGGGGGGACCCTTTTGAAAAAAATATCGCGATTTTCGAGTGTAACTTCCGAACGAGAAGAGATACGAAAGTGCGGTTTGATTTTTTGGAATCAGCGTGCTCGAATTAGTAAGGAAAAATTATTTTTGCAACTTTTTTTTTCAAGTTTTTCAGAAAAAATGTCATAAGGGGGGACCCTTTTGAAAAAAATATCGCGATTTTCGAGTGTAACTTCCGAACGAGAAGAGATACGAAAGTGCGGTTTGATTTTTTGGAATCAGCGTGCTCGAATTAGTAAGGAAAAATTATTTTTGCAACTTTTTTTTTCAAGTTTTTCCGAAAAAATGTCATAAGGGGGGACCCTTTTGAAAAAAACATCGCGATTTTCGAGTGTAACTTCCGAACGAAAAGAGATACGAAAGTGCGGTTTGATTTTTTGGAATCAGCGTGCTCGAATTAGTAAGGAAAAGATATTTTTGCAAATTTTTTTTTCTTGATTTTCAGAAAAAATGTCATAAAAAAATATCGCGATTTTCGAGTGTAACTTCCAAACGCGAAGAGATACGAAAGTGCGGTTTGATTTTTTGGAATCAGCGTGCTCGAATTAGTAAGGAAAAATTATTTTTGCAACTTTTTTTTTCAAGTTTTTCAGAAAAAATGTCATAAGGGGGGACCCTTTTGAAAAAAATATCGCGATTTTCGAGTGTAACTTCCGAACGAGAAGAGATACGAAAGTGCGGTTTGATTTTTTGGAATCAGCGTGCTCGAATTAGTAAGGAAAAATTATTTTTGCAACTTTTTTTTTCAAGTTTTTCCAAAAAAATGTCATAAGGGGGGACCCTTTTGAAAAAAATATCGCGATTTTCGAGTGTAACTTCCGAACGAGAAGAGATACGAAAGTGCGGTTTGATTTTTTGGAATCAGCGTGCTCGATTTAGTAAGGAAAAATTATTTTTGCAACTTTTTTTTTCAAGTTTTTCCGAAAAAATGTCATAAGGGGGGACCCTTTTGAAAAAAACATCGCGATTTTCGAGTGTAACTTCCGAACGAAAAGAGATACGAAAGTGCGGTTTGATTTTTTGGAATCAGCGTGCTCGAATTAGTAAGGAAAAGATATTTTTGCAAATTTTTTTTTCTTGATTTTCAGAAAAAATGTCATAAGGGGGGACCCTTTTGAAAAAAATATCGCGATTTTCGAGTGTAACTTCCAAACGCGAAGAGATACGAAAGTGCGGTTTGATTTTTTGGAATCAGCGTGCTCGAATTAGTAAGGAAAAATTATTTTTGCAACTTTTTTTTTCAAGTTTTTCAGAAAAAATGTCATAAGGGGGGACCCTTTTGAAAAAAATATCGCGATTTTCGAGTGTAACTTCCGAACGAGAAGAGATACGAAAGTGCGGTTTGATTTTTTGGAATCAGCGTGCTCGAATTAGTAAGGAAAAATTATTTTTGCAACTTTTTTTTTCAAGTTTTTCCAAAAAAATGTCATAAGGGGGGACCCTTTTGAAAAAAATATCGCGATTTTCGAGTGTAACTTCCGAACGAGAAGAGATACGAAAGTGCGGTTTGATTTTTTGGAATCAGCGTGCTCGAATTAGTAAGGAAACATTATTTTTGCAACTTTTTTTTCAAGTTTTTCAGAAAAAATGTCATAAGGGGGGACCCTTTTGAAAAAAATATCGCGATTTTCGAGTGTAACTTCCGAACGAGAAGAGATACGAAAGTGCGGTTTGATTTATTGGAATCAGCGTGCTCGAATTAGTAAGGAAAAATTATTTTTGCAACTTTTTTTTTCAAGTTTTTCAGAAAAAATGTCATAAGGGGGGACCCTTTTGAAAAAAATATCGCGATTTTCGAGTGTAACTTCCAAACGCGAAGAGATACGAAAGTGCGGTTTGATTTATTGGAATCAGCGTGCTCGAATTAGTAAGGAAAAATTATTTTTGCAACTTTTTTTTTCAAGTTTTTCAGAAAAAATGTCATAAGGGGGGACCCTTTTGAAAAAAATATCGCGATTTTCGAGTGTAACTTCCGAACGAGAAGAGATACGAAAGTGCGGTTTGATTTTTTGGAATCAGCGTGCTCGAATTAGTAAGGAAACATTATTTTTGCAACTTTTTTTTCAAGTTTTTCAGAAAAAATGTCATAAGGGGGGACCCTTTTGAAAAAAATATCGCGATTTTCGAGTGTAACTTCCGAACGAGAAGAGATACGAAAGTGCGGTTTGATTTTTTGGAATCAGCGTGCTCGAATTAGTAAGAAAAAATTATTTTTGCAACTTTTTTTTTCAAGTTTTTCAGAAAAAATGTCATAAGGGGGGACCCTAATAAGGGTCATTTATGGACCACATCTCAAAACATTCAGTATTTTAATAAAAAAATTATGCTAATATAATGAAATTATGGCTTTTTGCGAAAGGTAAAATTAAATGGTCTCTGGGAGCCAAAGTTTAGGTCAGATAAAAGAAAAATTTTAGATTTAGGGTGGAATTAGATGTATAAACACAATATTAAAATATAAAAAAAAGATGTGTTATAAAAAAATACCCCAAAATCGTTCGATTCTTTAGCGAAATCATAGTTAAGTGTTTAGTTAGTTTCTTAGTGTTTTAAGTGTAATTAAGTTTTAAAATAAATAGTTTAGTTCGTTAATAAACCAGTGCGTGTTTTAATTCATACTACGAACAGTAAAAACGTTACAATACATGTATTGCAATCGTTTTTTCTAAATTCCAACTCAAATATTTAACGATATTGTTTTCATGACGTTCCAATAAAAAAAATCAAAAGTTGCTTGCACTAATGTTGATTTTAATCCGATGACAATCACAGTTTTTAGCAATGTGTAAATACCAAAAAAACGGCAAGCTAAGTAGATAATCAATAGCAGCCTATAGGCTTAATGTATCAAATTACAATACATTTTATTTATGTCAACAAATCCATTTATTTAGTATTTTGTCAGCAGAGAAGTAGAATTTGACCATAATGTTTACGTTATTGAGTACCTATTTGGTTTCATTTAATTTTACACAAAAAATGTCCTTGTTTAAAAGGTCTAAAACCAACCGTTATGTTAAGAAAAATCGATTTGAAAATTGGTTTCACGTTATAGGTTTGTGGATGAAATTTAGAGACACCCATTTCATCCCACTTCTGATGTTATATAGCATTCTTGACCCCATGATCTTAAAAACGTTTTTGCGTTCTAGAATAACCTCTTAAAATTTGTGGATACGAATCTTGTTTAAAATTAACTTCCCTCGTAATCTTAATTTAACGTTTGTTCTAAAACGACATATAAAATTTATGAGCGCGATATTATATCGCAATGGATTTGATCGAATAGCCTTTCCAAAAATAACAGGCAACCACTTTTTAAAAAAACACGTCGCTGATTTGACACGCAAATGTTTGATTTACGACCTACATAGATTTCAGAAAAAAATACTTACATTGTTTTTATTTTTGAATTGGGAATTTGCATTAATAAAAATTTAAACACCCTAACACATTTTTTAAGTTCTGTCAATGAACTCTATGACTAATTTTAAATTAAATCGCAATATTTACGTTTTAAATAAATAAATCTTTTAGTTTAATTGAATAAATATTAGATTTTACCGGCACTGATTTATTATGTAAGTCATTGTTTTGCTGCCCATTGTACTGGAATTCCTGTTATTTTGTGTACAAAAAATTGCAGGCCTTCATATACAGTGTGTCAGAAAAACTATATAGGTAAATACTCCCCTCATTAAAGTTCAATATGTACCTACATCTGTTTTTTGTAATTTGTCTGCCATAAAATCATTTAATTTAGCATTAATTAATTAATTTAAGTAGGTATATGGTATCTATGTCATACACATACGAATGTATTGAATAATACATAAAGTTAAATGTCTATTTTTTTTATAAATACCAAAATAAATACCACAACCTTAACAAACCCATACCCATGTTATTCACATTTATAAAAATTCAGTTTTATATTCTAATAGGATCTTTAAACAATAAAATGAAACTTAGTTTACATAGTAAATGACACAATTCCATTAAACAAATCATTATTTTTAATGCTCCAAATATTTGGCTAATGAATAGTTATAAAATAAAGGTACCTATCATGAATACAACAAGCAAATAAGTACCTACCTACTTAATTAAAAATAATATACTGGGATTATCAATTTTTTTTCAAGTAATAAAAAATGCTTTCTCTTTTTAACACAACCCAAATTGTATTGTTTTGCATGTGTTTCTTAATTTCCTGAAAATAACAAATCATGTTGAAATATTAAAACATTTTTATGCGATGAGCTGCCTTGAAATCAACACCTTTTTATGACTAAAAAATATCTAATTTTAAATTTCAACATTATTAACAGAAACTTTGAAGAACAAACCCTGTATCTCAAAAACAAAATAAGTTTAGCTTCTCGATCAGATCTGATCTTAATTAATTACCTACCTAATCAACAAAAATCGCTAATAAAGAACCTACCCTTAAAATATAAATAATAAAGTATGCTAATATAATAAAACTTACCTTGCTCAGCCATGAGGTGAATTTTTCGTCTTTCCTGGCCTCAAAACGTCCCACAAATCACTAAAATATGCGATTTTTAATTTAACTTTAACGATAAACAAAACACGGCAAACTTGTCAAATTTGTCAATATTTGATTTGGTTACTTTTTAGTGACTTCTGCCTGAAGCAGGATTGCCAACTGTACTATAGTTAAAGTATTTTACCATTGAGTAAATGATTTTACTATCGCGTTTACTGACTAAAAATATCACTATTTAAATGGAAATAATTTTTTTTATTCTTAAATTCATTAAAATGAAAACTGGTATGGTGGGTAGCAACAATTTAATGACAAATATTAAAAAATACTTTAGCTGGCAGCGCCATCTAGAAAAAAATTACTGAACTAAAAATTTGGATTTCAAATTTTTACACTTTAGTTCAGCAATATTTGGATAGATGGCGCTTAAAAATGTAGGTAGGCAACTAATTAACAAAACTCTGTCAACTGGGTAGCCTCCCTACAAAAGTTTTAAAAGCGCTATCTATGTAAAAATGTCCAAACTAAATATATCGCTACCAAAAATTTTGCAGCCATTCTTGGATAGGTGGCACTGCAACTAAAGATTTTGTAGGTAGGCAACCAGGGTTAATACAAGGCTGTTTTTTGATTGCATACCTACATAATATTGTTAGCAGCGCCATCTATTCCAGTATGACTAAACTAAAGTTTTAAAATGTTTGGATTTGTATAGTTCAAAGTAAAAATCAAATCAAACAATTTTAAATGGTCAAATTGTGAATTAAAATCGATGAAAGGTTAATTGAAATAAAAAAAGTGAGTTCAACATTTTATTACCAGAGAAAAATACAGTCTTAACGATAAATTGTAAATAAAGGTTACGTCTTTGCTAAATTAATGTATTTATTAAATCTTGTGTCTATTTCATTGCTTTCCATTTCTAGTTGTTTTAACTTTTGTTTTGCCCTTAAAAGTATGTCTTGAGTAATGCTGTCACAGCTACTGTATGTTTCAAGCCTTTCGTCCACAAAAACTAGAAAAATATAATTTACAGGGTGTCCAAAAAATACGTGTACAACGAAATAGGTAAGATGTACACGTATAATTTGGACACACTTTTCTAAAACTTACTGTCCGACGCGCTGGTTTTATTGCTGGGCAATGGGGACGTTTCTTTATTGATTAAATCGTTTTTTTTGTTTATTTTCGAGGTTAAATAGGTTAGTTTTGTCTGCGCAGTGTTATAATCGTCCAACAACTGGTTGCATTTGGAAGTTAAGCTCAAAAGTTCCATTCTTTGTTCCGCACTTTCCACTGATAGTTTATTATTTTCTAGTTTTAAGTATTCTATTACGTTTAAAGCGTCTTTACACATATCGTTGCAGTGGCTTAATATGCAATCGTCATTTTTGGTTACTTCAATAATAATAGGGTCAGTTTGTGTTACTTTTTCCATTTTTTGTACATGCAAAGTTCTAAGTACTCTCTTTAATTCCGATTTTAGGCCTTTTTCATTTTCAAACAATTTATTTATATCCAATTTAAGTTCTTTATTTTCGTTTATCTTTTTGATGATTTTACTTTTTAATGTATCATTTAATTTCGATATTTCCGCAATTTTTGTGTCTTTTTCGTACAAGTTCTCCTGTAAACTTTTAAAAACATTGCTGAATTCATCGTCTTTTCTTGATAACTCCAATTCGTGGTGTTTTTTAGTCAAAGTGACTATGTGTGTTATTATTTTGGGCGATAATTGGGTTTGTTGTAATGTATTTCTAAGCAATTTTGCCAAAGGAAGATTTGGTATATCTAAAAAAGATTAAAATACTTTACATAAAGGCCTGAATGTAGGCAATCAGATTACTCGTTAATGAAATACTGGAAGACCAGACAGACTTTCGTATGTAATCTGTAGTCTGTGTTGCCTACCTACATTCAAACAAACACACTTCCACATTAAATTTTATAATAAAAGCTAAAGTAAGGTAAGGATGTAGCTGCTACAAAAACTTACCTATTGTAGATTCTGGTATTTCTTGATTTGCCACAGATATGGGATTGAAAGCATTGTTGGAAATATCACATAGAGCCCTTATAAGAGCATTTAGAAGGGAAGTATTGCCCCCACAACTGTAATACAAAGATAGTATTTGTTCACATTGCTGGCTGTGCTTTGAAACGCCATTTAATTCTAGGATATTAATGAGATTTTCTTGTGTAAACTGCCAATTTTGATACATGTTAGAACTGTCAAACAAACATTGTGGCAAGACACCGTTCAGTGAAACTTCAGTGGTGAACATTGACAATGAGTAATGGCAATTGTTTCGAATTAAATACTCTGCAATAATTAAGTTGATTGCTTGTTGGGCCAGTGTTGCTGTTTTAAACGGTTGTTTGACGAGGTTTTTGCCCACGGCTGTGTTTCTCAGGATTTCAATCATTTGCAGTCTTAAATGGCATCTCAAGTTTTTCAGCAAGCCTTTATCTTTGAACCAGCTGTGCAGCGTTTTTTGCAGCTCTTCAGAAGATATTTCTCTTTCTTCTTTGTCTTTTAGTATTGCTGGAGTTATATGCTCCATTTTCTCTTACTATTATTAGTTGAATTAACGTTTATACTTTGTAGAAATGTTTGTATACGTTCAAATTTTAAATTTAATACAAACATGCTGCTGTTAAGTTGGCAGCATTTCGGTGGTGCATTGGAACTACGGCGCACAGTGTTTTACGTGTTCTTTGCACAGTGGTATAATTAATTAATTTTTGTCACGATTCTGTTACCATTGTTAGGCAGTAGCGTAACTAGGGGGGGCAGGGGGGGCGGTCCGCCCCGGGCGGCACTTCTTGGGGCGGCAAAAATCGTGAGAGAAAATGCGAAAAAAACTGGAAGACAGAATATAAAAATAAAAAAAATATTTGATAATTAAATATTCTCTTTCGAAATAATATAATTCAAATTCCAATAGATTTGAGATTTATACAATTACTCCCAAAATATTCCAAATCAAATAAAGCTAGTTTTTCTTTACCTAGGTCTAAGAATTTTTGTTTGTTTTTAATTCTTAAAATATTACAATTTAATGTTATATATATATATATGTTATATATATAATTATATATTTTTAATTTTGCGTACGGTCCTCAAAACTGACTCCTAACCTAACCTCTCTTCCCCCCCCCAAAAAAAAACATGAGGGCGACAGCCACTGCTGCCCCGGGCGGCACTTTTTCTAGTTACGCCGCTGTTGCTAGGCACATGTTTATCGTTGTTAGGGGATATATTGCCTTAGTTACCGTGCGATTTTTGATATTTTTTCCGTGTTTTTATCATAAATAGAATGTAGGTGGGTGTTTATTATTGCGTTGCATGGCAACTATATGGTTGCCAGGCATTTGTTTACCGTTGCTAGGGACAATAGTTTCCTTAGTTACGACGGATTTAATTTATTTATAAAAGAAAAAAAACGCTGATTTTGTTACTGTTTCTAACACAAGAAACTACAAAAAGGAACCTGATAATTAAATAACAGGAGTGTATAGAAGTTGTCTTTATTGAGTTTTTTCCAATTACAATGGTAAGAAAATATAATTATCACTTTTTCTATAAGGTAGGCACAACCTTTTTTTAACAGTTCTGAGAATTATAGATTTTAAAGCTTGAAATTAAACAACATTATATAAAATATTAAAATGTAACAATTGGAAAAAATATTTAGGTTATTAGGTAATTGACTCTTGGGTAATAATTTATAAAAAAAACTTACGTATTAGACACTAAATACATTGTTAAAAAACTATAGTTACACTTAAATAATAAATAAACAAGTATTCAATATTTGCCCTTAAAACTAAGTCAATAATAAAATATGTTAAAAAAATAAAATACGGCATAAATTGAATACTCATTGTCCAAGTATTAAAACTTAAAATTATCCTCGTCTCATTAAAAAATTAACAAAAAGTATAAAATTCAAAAATGTACATTTAAATTCCTAAAAGCGGAAATTGGAGAGTTGGCACCAGTGATTCTCAGCCAGGATTTCGAAGGCGTACTGCTCAGTGGCGGATCGTGAATTTGGGAAACATTAAACGAAGAATTTGGAGTGCTCGGCATTTTTGCCTCCTTCTGTTTCAATTTTAAATGATTCGGACTCGGCCACCTGACAAAAATCGGAAAATCAGCATTTTGGGGTTAGGTTTGTGTCAAATCAGCACAAAATAACCTCAAAAAGACTTTATACGAAAAGTCATTTAAATTTTGATGAGTTTATGTTCATACCTATATCTCTTAAAATATTAATTTTAGAGATTCTACTCAAATAACCTTTTTTGTTTAAAACTAAATTCCCTACAAAAAATGTTATTTATTTTTCTCTCTAGAGTTGACGGTTTACAAGTTAAAAGCAAAAAACTATCACAACCCACATACCTTTCTCTTTCGCTCTCTGAATAGAGCGCTATATTGTGGCGCCATCTGTAGACGTTGGGGTGGGTTTTTTGGTTGAGAGCGCATTTGGAATATTTGAGGGCGTTGAACACATCGAAGTCAGTTTTGGTCGGTCGTATGCTAAAACAATTGCACCGGTTTACGATAACGATTAAATTTTCGTGGTGCATTTTTTTGCATACCCCTCTATAAAAACGTCATTTGCGGGAAGTTTGGTGTCGTTGAACTCGCTATCGGAGTCCGAGTCGTCGGGAAAACAGGGACTTGACGGGGGCGTGTAAAATTCTTCGTCCTCGGAAGAACTTTCAGTCATAAGTTCGTTCAGGCTCGAGTTTAAGGTGTTGTGGTGATTCAGATTGTGGGTCGCTAAATGTTATTATTAACTTTACATCAAGAAAATTAATTATAAATGGTTTCTTAAAAACGTTACGAAGAAAGTTATGGGCGCCGTTTTATTTTTTATTCAGGAATTGTTCTTATGTGTTAACACTAAAGTGATATTTTCAATTAGATACAAAATATTATAAAAGATTTTTTAATCTGCGAATTAATAAAAATTAAATTGTATTTTTTAATTTTAATTCGCTAAATTAAAAATATCATAGGAGAAATTTTTAAATGCCTAAAAAATATCATAGGAGGTATTTTTAATTGAATGTGATATTTTTAATTTAGATTGTTTGGACACCCCTGGCATTCCAGACTAATTCTGTCGCTAGATGGCGGCGCAATCACTGGGATCTACGACGTACGTGAGTCCGATGTTGCAGTGAACCAGCGTGTGCTGAACAAGGATAGTGCACGTTAGTTTGTTGTTGGAGGGGGTCGGTTTTTGTGGCGTTTTGAAATCGAATTAAAAATTTCTCCTATGATATTTTTAATTTAGCGAATTAAAAATATGTTTTTAACTAATACAAATACAAGAAGGAGATATTTTAAATTCACTATATTAAAAATTTGTTTAGCATAAAAAATTAAATCTAATTTTTAAGATATATGGGTGAATCTCACGAAATGTCCCCCGATGGTGTTACCCCGTGATATTTAATAAAACTAAATGAGTTTGACCTACACTTTTATTGTGTTTTGATCTTTCATAATTAAGTTGATATAACAGCTCAGGTTCCAGATTTTTAACCGCAATTAATTATTTTTTACAATGTTTTAAAAGTCTAAAACCTATCCTCCGTGACTGTTACTCTTTCTAGGTTAACCTATATGTTTTCAAATATCTGAGGTAGTAAAAGCATACTCAAAATAGCAGTTCACTAAGTAAATTAAACATATCCAAAGCAATCGAATCAAATATAAAATGTTAGTAAAAATTAAAAGAAATAATTTTTATAACCATTTATGTAGGTGAAATTGATTCTATCCTCCGTGAATCTGTTTTTGCTTTAAATTTTATTTTTATATATGTATTAAGGTGTCAAAAGATACAACAATATTTTCAAATATACAAAGAGATGTTTAAAAAAAACATACGAAATCCTAACCTCCATGAAGCTATCTTCCGTGAAGCTCTAATATTCAAAATGTATGATTTCTTAAAATTCTTGCATTAGTGCAGAACCACTTATGTTATGTTATTACTAGACCTGTTGGCTTCCCAAAAACCCCATTCTAGACTAACAGTGAAACAACAAAAAATAAAAAAATAATCATTTTCACTTGGGCGACTTCTCAATATATTATTACCCTTATATATTTGCATTTTTAATAAAACGGCGCCGCATATAAAGTCAAATTTATCTTTTACAATTAAAAGAAAATATAAAATGAAGAAATATTATAAAATGACAGGATATTACAAAATTCATACAAACTATTTATTTAACACTTTTTATAAATAGATTATTAATTCTTTTCATATATTAATTTATATATTTAATTAATATATATATATATTAATTCTTTTCATATATTAATTTCATATATTAATATATTAATAAACTCAAGAATTAACAATAACTTTTTACAAAATTATGGAATAATTTTAATTTTTTAACAGGGTTGCCACCGATTTGTCTAAACCAAATTCCCTGACTTTTCCAGGAATTTCCTGACCTTCCCTGATTTTTTTCCAGACAAAATGTGTTTTCTTTTTGGTTTCCTGACCCTCAATGATTTTTTCAACTGGACTTTGAGTGTTGGTTTTTAAAATTTTAGGTACCTATGTGGCCATTCAAGTATTACGTAAGCAGTAATTTTGTAATTATTAACCCCCCTTCCCTTTGTCAGCAAAAGTAAGTAAAGCTTATCATTAAAAATATGGTGCTTATGTAAAACTTAAATTTATTTTTCTCTTGGTGGAGAATTATAACGATTAAATAAAAAACTAAACTTTTATTGAAGTTTATAAAATTTAAAAACATTAACAAAAAATCAATACTTCTTATTAAAAAAAAATTCTGTAGCTAATTTTTTCGGGATAACTTTTAATTTAGGTTTTTGTTTCTTGGGTTTTCATTACATTAATTTTCTGTTCAATCTGAAAATAACAGAAATAATGAAATATTTAAAAATGCCTCTGAAATTTTTTTCTGAAAATTGTCGCCTGAATCCGAAAAGACCGTCACAGCAGTTTGTGAGACATAGTCAATTCCATATTATATGGAAAATTAAATAAATCTTAAAAACTATCCTACTTTTGTTCAGCAGACAATTTTACATAGGAATTTACTGCTATTTATCCGGGATACAAGTTGCTGTTGACTAGAATTATTAGTGGCTGCTTTTTCGCTATGACAATTAGTCATTTTTAACTAATTCATTTTTAGAGAGTAGTATTTTCCATCTGGTTCTTTTTTTTTAAGAAAATTTGACAAATTTGTGTTCTTCGTTGCCAAAATCGTTTTTTAATGGCCCGCACTTTTTAAGTGGCCTATGACTGCTTGCAAATCAAACATTTGGCTTGAAACGGTTTTTTATCAACAGGAATGATTTTTCAAAGTCTTTTACTGATTAATTAATTAGTTTATTAATTAGGCTTACCATTTACAAATATTAATCACCCTAAACATAAAAATAGTTGGTTATAGTTTTAGAAGGTTATAGTGATAAGTCGTGATATAGACTTCTAAGGCTATAGTGATATAGTGATAAGTTTGACATATAGCGCTGCCATATTTTGAATAAATTAAATTTAAATTACACTCGTTAACTAAATTTTTTTTAATGAAAATTTTGTTGACCAGTTTTATTTATAAATAACTAATTCCCTGACCGACTTAGGAATTCCCTGACTTTGTAGATTTTTTTGCCAATTCCCTGACATTTCCCTGACATTTCTAAAAAATTTAAATTCCCTGTAATTTCCAGGTTTTCCAGATGAGTGGCAACCCTGTTTAAGGTAAAACATCTTTGAAAGAAAAAATCAAAAGGGGTCGGGTCAAAATGGCTTAGAATTCATTATATACATAAAAACAATAAAAAACAAAAAGCACTCACCCACATCATCGTCATCGTCGAAACACAACTTGACCGAAACGTTCTCCACGCCGTTCCTGAACAGGTTCCTGTTTTTCAGGCTGCCGCTGCGCGACAGCGAGTTCTTCTTGGCTCTGCGCACGTGGTACGCGCACGCGCACTCCTCGCTCGCCTCCCAGTCGACGGCGCACGCGCACTCGCCGTCCAAGTCGAGCCGCGCGTCGTAGCGCGCCGCCATGCGCGCCAGCACGACGCGCACCAAGCAGATGAGCTGCTTCTTGTAGGAGGTGGCGCGCTTCGACTCGTCCGCGTCTCTGCGGTGACTGGCCGACTCGTCGTCCGAGGAAAAGTAGTCCAGCGAGCGCGTTATGCACTCGAGTAGATACTCGAGTTTATCGCACAGAAACAAGCGCGACTCTTCGTCGACGTTGTGGCGCAGCTTGTTGGCCACCAAGGCGCCCAGTCTGGAGTGGACCTTCTGGAAATTCACGCCCGAAAACCTGTTGTCTTCCATGTAACTCGTCACCAGCAACTCTAGCTGCTTCATTTCCGTCTCCAACACCGGCGCTATGTTGTTGTACTCGCTGCACAAAATGTAGAGGATGTCGTTGGAAATCCTGTTCGAGAACACCTGACAGGCTTTGTCGATGTAGAAAACCGGATTCAACTCGCTTTTGTCGTAACTTTTCGCCACCGGAACACTCTTACTATTAAACGAATCGTTCAAGTGAATACTTTGAAACGCCATGCAGAGATTCGTTATGGGACTCACCTAGAGATGTAAAAAACGGTTTTTTTCAAATTTGAAAAAAACGAACTTTTAAATCCGCTCTGTCAATAAATAACATCAATCTTAAAAAATTGAGTATTTTTCAGCAAAATGTATATTAAAAATCAAGTCAAATTTAGAATATATTCCATTCACGTTTATTGAAAATTTCGACTGAGACTAAAAAATTATAGTTTGAAAATTAAAGTTTAGCGATTTTTAATACCAAAATTCTCACATTACATTTAAATGTAAGTTTTGAATTTTAAAGTGGTAATTTTTGTATTAAAAATGTATTGACCATCATTTATATGACTCTTTACAAATTTAAAACAATTTTTAATTGATACAATTTACTTTTAAATGCAAGTAGATAATTTTTAATTTACAAAGTGTAAACAGCTTTAGAACGCTGTCTGCTGCATATGCAGTCAGATAAAGCCGCGTTTACACTTTGCGAATTAAAAATTATCTACTTGCATTTAAATGTAATGTTAATATGTTTGCGTTAAAAATGTATCAATTGAAATTTGTTTAAAATTAAAGTTATTAATTTTAATTTGTTAAGAGTTATTTAAATAAAAGTCGATACATTTTTAATCTACAAATTAACACTTTAAAATTTAAAAGTAACATTTAAATGTAATGTGAGAATTTTGTATTAAAAATTAAAATGACTCTTTACGAATTTAAACCAATAATTTTGTAGAATAAAATATTATAACTAAAATTAAAAATTTGCATATTTTGGAAGAAAATATTGTATATGTTTTTATTTTAAATGTCACAAAACTACTTGTAAATACTAAAAAGTTGAACTTTACCAATTTAATCTAAATAATTTAATTAAATATTTATTTAAGATTTACAAAACTCTGCTTAAATAAATTATACTTTAATTATTTTTATTAAATTTTGATTGTTAGAAATTGATTGGAAATAACATTGTTTAATACAAAAGTGAACTGTTAGTAAATGTTGTCGTTCAATACATGATAGTTAAAATATTTTAAATTTATTAATGTATTTAGTGGCTAAATTTAGTATATGAACTGGACTGGAAACATAAAAAAATAGGTAAATGGAACTAAACTTAAAAAAAACTAAAATACAGTTTCAGAATAAGATGCTGAACCTTAAGGGTGTGAATCCTTAGTTGATTTTAAGAAAAAAAGTTCAAATAAACCTACGACCTAAACCTCTTAATTTTTGAGTTACAGCGTGTTAAAGTTTTAAGAAAAAAATCGTTTTTTTTTATCATAACTTTAATAACTTCCAAGATATTTTTATAAAATTTGGCACACGCTTTTTAATTATTAACAGTAAGTTTTTGATGTAGAAGATTTTTTTTACCAGTGGCGTCCGTACAGGATGTGGTCTAGATATTTTTGGAAAAATATTATGCACGCCACTGCTATTTTTCAAAATAAAAAATATTTTTTAAATCCCCATTCATTTTATGGCAAATTTGATTTCTTGACCAATTTTCGTACGACTAACGGTTTTCGATGAAAAAAATAAAAAATCTTCTACATCAAAAACTTACTGGTAATGCTTAGAAGGCGTGTGTCAAATTTTATAAAAATATCTAGGAAGTTATTAAAGTTACGATAAAAAAAACGATTTTTTTCTTAAAACACCCTGTAACTCAAAAATTAAGAGGTTTAGGTCGTAGGTTTATTTGAACTTTTTTTCTTAAAATCAACAGCATCCTATTCTGAATCACCCTTTATAAAAAAAACATTAAAAAAAAAAACTGAAAACAAAAACAAACAAAACTGATCACTAGACTCACCACATCCAATTTATTGATTATCGTCGTCGGTTTTATGCTGAAAGAATCGTCCAACTCCTCCGAACACTTGTACAAATGTCCCTCCAGCAACTCCAAACCCCCCTCCGACGTTATATCGACGAAACTGTCCAAAAACGGCCAGTACTCTTTCCAGTTAACGTCAAGTTTTAGCGCCAAGTTGTTGCCGATCCTCTCGAGACCTTTCTCCGGGTCTTTGAACCTCAACGCCGAAACGTTTATCATGTCCTCGGGCGCTTTCTTCGCCACGGGCGAACTGAAACTCAAATTTCTCGGCGGGGTTTTCCAAATCTTTCGGAACTTTTCCGCCCCCGTTTTGTCCATCGGCCCGGCGTACGCGTGTATTTCCATGCGAGGGCTCAGCGGATTCGTGTTTACGACCTAGTTTTCGTCCGATTTTAATAAAATTTACAGAATTTGTAGCTTCATCTATCTACTTTATTGTGTTAAAATTTCAATCGAAAATTGCCGAATTTGATGTTTGCATACAGGGTGTTATGTAATTAATGTTATATATTAAAATACTGAATACCTTTTGACATAAGGAATAAAGGAAAAATATTTAAAAAAACATTTTTCCAAAGATAAAGAAAAAATATGTCAGAAGTTTTTTATATTTTTTGTGATACGCCACTGTTTACACACTTGTTTATCTCTGCACACCTGTATTTTGTGAGTACATAGATACCAACCAACAAAGTAGCTATGCGTTGCCAGATGTAAAAAAATTGTTACTAAAAATTTTTCTTGCAAAAAATAAAAACTCAATAAATACAAAAGTTTTATGCCCTTAAAGCTCTAATACCCTTCTGTATTTATTTACTGATCCAGCTATTAGCTTAAGCAATGATTAGAAAATTTAGTACCTTTGAAATTTGAAATCCATAACCACAAAATTATTTTTTTTCTCTGTTTACTCAGATGAAATTGGGACCAGTTCACAGGTTAAACTTTAAACATTTAATTTGTGTAAATAAATACAAAAGCACTTCCCTTAGTTAAGATATTTACAATTTGAAAACATAACCTAAAATTTAAAAGAAATGCACTAGATTCTGTCATAAAAGTTGTCAGATTTTGTTTGAATTTACCTTCAGTAAAAAAATGAAATAACCAACAATTAATAATAACGCCAAATTGACAATTTGCATTGTTAATTTTGTCATTTTTATAATTAAGCTAAATTTAAACAATGTTTGTCAACTTTTTTAAGAGATTTTGGAAACACTGTTACCAACCATAACATAATAAATCCACCAGATTAACCTAAAGTTTCTAGTCGATCAGTGGCGTACTTTTTGGTAGGATAAAGGTTATTATAAATTAATTTTAGACTTTGGAATTTAGAAAAAAAAA
Organism: Brassicogethes aeneus; assembly: GCA_921294245.1. Classification (NCBI taxonomy): domain Eukaryota; kingdom Metazoa; phylum Arthropoda; class Insecta; order Coleoptera; family Nitidulidae; genus Brassicogethes; species Brassicogethes aeneus. Next base: position 7,031,125 of record OV121138.1, read on the forward strand.
GTTTCAGGTGCTTCTTTATGGACCCTAAGGAACAACCCATTTTAATATATAACATTAATTACATAACACCCTGTATAAAAAACCATGCAAACATTCGAATTCGGCAATTTTCGGTTACAATTTTAACACAATAAATGGGGTAGTTAAATTTTTTCTGACCCATACTTTTTATGGTTTTATTCAAGGCGTTTTGTAATTTTAAACATTTCTGTGAAATCGGAATTTCAATTGAGTTTACCGTTTTCGAGATATTTACAAAAAAAAATCTCCTAATTACGTCACTAGGCTATTGACAACGTTGCCAGCTTTTTCTATGGTTGCCAGTGTGTTTAGTTTAAGATTCTTACGATAGATGGCGCCACGTTATAATATTTTAGTTTTAAAACCACTTGATCTATAATTTTAGTTGAGAAGAAGAAGAAAAATTGATTTTTTGACGTTTCTTTTTTTCGGGTTATGTTTTTTTAAATTTAGATTATTGAAAATCAATGTTATTGTTATGTTATTTGTAATTGATATTAGATAAGTGATTTATTAATAACGGACTCCAAAGCAGAGGAATCTTGTGGAATGGTTGAACATTGGAGCTTTTAAACAAATAAAGTAAGTAACAATAATTATAATCATATTTTGTCGTAAATGCATTTCATTAGTATAATGCCTAGTTCTTTATATTCTCTTGGACTCTAAAATATCAAACAGTAATATGATCCCTCGTAATAAGGAAGATAGGTACTTAATGAATTTGGTGACCAAAAATGTACTCTAGAGCGTAGTATCTTCATACAGTCCAAAAGTTTGTCATACATTTTTTTAATCTTAATAGGTTTTGATGCTCATCAGGGATGCAAGTTTTATAAAAACTATACACAAATATCATAAATACCATTTTTAACTTACATTTACTGTTATTTTTTGTAAATTTATTTCATTCATTTTCAGCTTTATTTTGCTACTTTTTTCTATGAAATATATTAAACTCTGCTTTAGACAGTTATTAGGTACCTATTTATTACATTTTATTAGGTTTCACACAGTGTTTCAATGTGTAAAGGCTTTGTTATCTATGGTGTAAACCTATCAATAAAACTTTTAATTTCAGAATTTTCTTTAACCTCCTCTTCTTCTTCTTTTACTCAACTGACAGTGACAGTATTTGTACATAACCTCTTTGGGTATTTTCTGACATAACCAAATGAAATCATTAACAAGACAACTTGACAACAGGGTAATTTTCAACCAATAGAAATCTTAGAATGTTGGTCACATGGCGAGGTTTGTGACGTCATAAAAATTTATATTTTTTGTAAATATCTCGAAAACGGTAAACTCAATTGAAATTCTGATTTCACAGAAATGTTTAATATTACAAAACGCCTTGAATAAAACCATAAAAAGTATAGGTCAGAAAAAATTTAACTAACCCATTAGATAGATGAAGCCAAAAATTTTGTAAATTTTATAAGGAAAATTGCTTTTTTCTTACCAGTGGTTCTGTAGGCGAAAACAGTTGTCCTATTACCGGGGGGACGCTTCTGTCCTCCGACCTTAACACAGGTACATAATAGTTTTGCTGCAGCAAAACTGATATGCGTTTTTTCGCGGCTGCGCAGTTTCCTTCCACCTTCTCGCAGTTAATCTGTAAGAGAGAGAGAGAAAATAGCAATGGAACAAAATCGCGTGTTGCTCACCTCTAGGGCGGTCATGTGGAACTTGTTCCTCAAACTGCGGTCGCACTCCGGGTAGGAGACCAGAATCTCGACGACTTCGTCGGCGCCGTGCTTGGCGGCGAAATGCAGCGGCGTCTCGTTGAGGCCCTTGTTGGGGGTGTTGAGGTAGAGGTCGAGCAGGATTTTGGCGCGTTGCTCAGCGTTTTCGGCGTTGTCGTCGCCGTAGAGGAGCTTTATGAATTCCGCGTTGGAAACCGTGTTCAAGACGAGCTCGGTGATGGGCGCGTTCTTCGATTTCGCGCACACGTGCAGCGCGTTGTAACGCGCACCCTCCTACAAACGACAATATAATGTAAAAAAATACCATGAAATAATTTGTTTTTTTTTAAACTACAAGGTTTTGTGCTGACTCATTTATGAAAGTTTATATTTTAGTTTCGACTAGTGGGAATAAGGAGGTCTAACAGATTCAAATTGTTAAACACATTTATTAAAAATTTGAACTGCAAATATTAAGTTTGGCAATAGTGTGGTAAAAGCCGTTTGACAGATGTCAAAGTGGAAAAAGTGAGGTTAAACCCGTATGACAGATTCAAATTGGTAAAAAAACTTTTCAAATTTGGAAACAGTGTGCTGAAAGCTGTTTGACAAATCGGTACCTTAGAATGACAAGGTTCTAAGTGCAGCTGCACTGTTAAGCGAAAGTGACTTTATCTAGAATATTAAATATTGCAGATAAGGCATTTTTGCTTAACATGACAACTGCACCTAGAACCTTGTCATTCCAAGGTATCAAAATGTCAAAGTGAAAAAAAGTGAGGTTAAGTCCGTCTGACAGATTCAAATTGGTAAAAAAAACTTCTCAAGAGCACTCATTTACTTAAAATTTGATCCACAAACATTAAATTTGAAAAAAGTGCGGTGAAAGCCGTTTGACAGATGTCAAAGTGGGAAAAAGTGAGGTTAACCCGTCTGACAGATGTCAAAGCGGGAAAAAGTGAGGTTAAACCCGTCTGACAGATTCAAATTGGCAAAAAAACTTCTTAAGATCACTAGTTTATTAAAAATTTGATCCGCAAACATTAAATTTGAAAAAAGTGCGGTGAAAGCCGTTTGACAGATGTCAAAGTGGGAAAAAGTGAGGTTAAACCCGTCTGACAGATTCAAATTGATAAAAAAACTTCTCAAGATCACTATAGTTTATTAAAAATATGGTCCGCAAACATTAAATTTGAAAAAAGTGTGGTTAAAGCCGTTTGACAGATGTCAAAGTGGGAACATGTGAGGTTAAATCCGTCTGAAAGATTCAAATTGGTAAAAAAATTCTCAAAATCACTCATTTTAAAAAAAATTAATCCGCAAACATTAAATTTGATAAAAGTGTGGTGAAAGGCGTTTGACAGCTGTCAAAGTGGGAAAAAGTGAGGTTAAACCCGTCTGACAGATGTGTAAAAATTGAGGTTAAAATCTTTTGACAGATGTCAGATTGGTAAAAAAACTCACTCTATAAGATCAGCTTGTGCATAATTAAACTCGTGTATTTAATGGGGTTTACAAAACTATTTCAAATTATTATTTACATTTAAAATAGTAGAATTTGTAAAAAAACCTGAGCAATATTATTTTGAAAAAATTCCTTATCATTTTGACCTACTTTTAACAATTTAAAAAATTTCTTACTTTGCAAATGACTTTTTAATTATAGAGATAAATTAAATAGATACAACTGAACAACCCACATACATTAAACACAAGCTTAATCAAAACATTTTAATAACATTACTACGATTTTTCACATAATAAAACCATTGAGTAAGATTCTTTACTCAATGATAAAACCAAATAAAAAATGTTCTCAATGACAAGGAACACATAATTTATGTATTATGTATTTAGGCCACAATTTTTGTCACACATTGTACATACTTACTATTGACAACATTAATCAAACTATTAACATTTTATATCAGGTTTTAATAATTATATATAATGGCTTTAAAACACAGTACCTATTTATATAGTACTTATTTACCTGTAAAATAGAGGGTGTATCTCCACTGCTAACTAAATACCTAGGATTTTGCCATATTGTATCTTTAACAACCTTATAAAGCCCATTTTCAATGGCTTTTCTTAACTCTACCAACTCCTGTGGTTTTGGGCCTTTAAAAGGGCTGGCTTTTTCCCCGATACCATTTTGTGGCTGTTCCTGGGGCAAATAGGAAAACAAAGGCCCATCGACTGTGGTATTGTTGTTTGGATGTTCAGAACCGTTCAGAGCGAATTCCACTGCCTCGTGATAGAACTGGAACGCCTTGAACCTGGATTTTTTGTTTTTTTTTGTGAGTTTTAGGGCCTCGATTTTATCAGTGAATATGTTAAGAGCCGGGTCGTAGTTTTCATTTGGCGTGTACACTCCATAGTACACGGTGTGGTTTCCATTTTTTTCGGTATTCGGAAGGTTGTCTACAGTTTCTGGTACCTTATTAGGTTCCATTTATACGGTTTTTTTTCGTTCACTATTTTATCCGCTTTATTCACGACCAAAGCACGAATGTATAATTTTTTTGTGTGGTGTATTATAAATATTTGCGATTAGCGATAAAATTAACTGGAAATAAATATTACAGAATGCTAGATAAGTTATTTTCTTGTTTTGTTGTTGTATTAAATTTTGACATCATTCTACTAAATAGGGTTTTTTGTTTTATAATGTTGGCAGCAAGTATAATATTCTCAGAAGATAAGCAATGTCACCAACGCTAAAAAAGTCTATAATATAGATGAATTACTTCGATTTGTATTAATCCCGCTTATGTAAATGTAAAGCCAGCAATTTAACACCAAAATTGATTTATTTGAGTTAAGAAATAATAAATCAATAAAATTGCATAAAATCAACACAAACATAACCTCAAAAATCAAACAGGTGTCCAGGTATATTACTCATACCTGTGATATCATTTATCGTTTTTATTGGAATTTGAGTCATTATAATGGCTGGTGGTGAGGAGACGCGGAAATCTACGGATTCTTTAGCTCAGGAGAGTTCCATTATTGATACATTTGCTCCTGAAGCTAGGTTCGAGTGTCCTATTTGTTTGGCTTGGCTTAGGGACCCTGTTGTTACTGCCTGTGGTCACAGATTTTGCAGGGGATGCATTTATTCTTGGCTTGAGTGAGTAAAATATTTTTTTAAATTTTTGTTCCAACAATAAAATATTCTGATCTCTGAATAATTTTCATCATGTTTTTAATATACCAACAAAACATTTTTAGGCGCGAACATGCTTGCCCTGTCGATAATATGAAATTAGATGTGGAAAAGGACATATTCCCCGACAACTTCACTAGAAGAGAAATTTCTCAGCAAAAAGCAAGGTGTCCCTATATCGTTCGTGGTTGCATAGAAGAATTATCTCCTCTGGATGTGGAATCTCACATGATTATTTGTAAATTTAGACCCCCTGAACTGCCGGAAAACGAAAAATTGCGCTGCCAATTTGTTGATGTTGGGTGTACTGATAAGTTTGAGGACGAGCCCGAGTTACAGAGACATTTAGAAAGTGAGGTTACAAAGCATTTATCGGTAAGCCACTTTAAAAGGTCGCAAAATAAATGTTACAGTTTTATTTATTTTGTAGCTATTATCGCAAGCTTACACGAAAATAACTATAAGTAATCAAGCATCAACAAGTGCTATAGCACAGCAGGCAAATTTCTGGGATCCCCCTGCAAAAAACGAACAAGTTTCTACAAGTGAAGCTGATGAAGGCGTGAATGCTTTACTAAGGTAAATATGTTTCAGGAAAACGACCAAATTTGAAATATTTTATGAATTTTTAAAATGTATTCCATTTTCAAAATTTTAGAAATTTAGAAATTTTTAAAAACAGAATTTTTAAAAAAATTTGAAATTTTGGAAATTTTTCCTCCCATTTTTAAAATTTTTCCCACTGTGCGAATTTTTCCCACCATTTTTAAATTAATCCCACTGTGCGAATTTTTCCCACAATTTTTAAAATTTATCCCACTGTGCGAATTTGTCCTACCATTTTTTAAATTTAGTCTACTGTGCGAATGTGTCCTACCATTTTTTAAATTTATCCCTCTGTGCGATTTTTTCCCACCATTTTTTAAATTTATTTATGTAAGGCACTTTTTAATTATCCAATCATATTTTTTAAAAATGACACTTATGCCACCTTTTGCTCTCCTGATACTTACAGGTATCGTATTTTCCCTGAGATGGTGTAAGCTGTGACGTCGCCTTCTAAAATTTTACAACTTATACATACCTACTTTACATTTTATATTTTTCTTATTATTGATATGAAATCCTATAAGAATCTGTTTTCATTGATTTAAAAAAAAAATTGGCAAATGTTCCGACAAATGTTCTTCTTTAGGGCAATGTACGAGAAAATTGTGGTTCTAGAGCAAAAATCCAGGGAACAAGACATAATAATATCGAATATGTCCGAACAAATCAATTCGTTAAACTTATCGATGTCTAAAATGCAATTAAGACATTGCAATGGCTGTTATTTGTGGTATATCAACGATTTTAAGAACAAAATAAAGGATATGCAGAAAGACCATCATCTTATGTTTTATAGTCCTGGATTTTATACCTCTGCTAATGGATATAAGTAAGTTTTTCTAATGTTTTTTTATCATCAAAATGACAAAATTTTGTTAAACAGTCAATGGGTATCTCCCCACAAAAATGAGCTTTTTAGGGCCAAAAAATAATATTTCTTACAAAAACGACTTTTTGTGCTTTAAAAAACAAACATTTTTTAGATTGTGTGTACGGCTAAATTTATCACCCAGAGACCCAAATTATATCGCTATATTAATTCATATGATGAAAACTGAGCATGATAACACATTAGAATGGCCATTTAGTGGGAGATTATCAATAACAGTTATCCATCCAATGTAAGTACTACATTTATATATTTCTCAAAAATTAGCAAAAAATATTTTGCTCAAATGTGGGATAAATTACTAAATAAATCAATTTAAGTGAATCCTATAGAAATATCAAAGAAACTATGATGACACGTCCGGAGTTGGAAGCGTTTAAACGCCCTGTACAGGATTTAAATCCCCGAGGGTTTGGTTATACCGAGTTTGTCTTGGTGGAAGACCTAAAAATTCAGGAATTTATGAGGAATAATACTCTTGTTATTAAAGTGCAAGCTCAACCTGTCTAAAGTATTAATTTTACCGAATAGCTTTAAATTATTGAGATTATTTTTATACTAGGTTAATTAAATGATGTACATAGTGCCAAAAGTATTTTACTTACTATTTAGGTGCTAAATTCAAAGTTTACATCACATTTTAAATGTTATTTACTTGGTAGATACGTCCAAAATTTTACAAAAATAAATTTTGAAACCATTAAGTATTAAAAATGTTACAGTTTTAATATTTGTTATACATATAAAATTGTTTAGATTTACACAAAATATTGTCCAAAATGTTATACATTCCATTTTAAAAATGATAAATAAAGTTTTTTAATAAACACGCCATTATTTTATTTTTTAACCCCCCAAAAAGATGCGATTTTGTAAAAAAAAATGTTTTTGTTACAATATACAGTGTGTCCCCGAATCGGGTTGACAACTTTTTTGTTTTGCGTTTTACGAAAAAAAATCATGTTTTTTAAAAACTTCCGTTGTTTAAAAATAAGATTCCGATAAAAATGGGTGGACAAATTCGCACAGTGGGATAAATTTAAAAAAATGGTAGGACAAATTCGCACATAGGGACAAATTTTAAATATGGAAGGACGAATTCGCACAGTGGGACAAATTTAAAAATTTTAAGGACGAATTCACAGTGGAATTCGCACATTGGGATGTATTTATAAAATGGAAGGACAAATTCGCACAGTGGTACAAATTAAAAAAATGGTAGGACATGCTTGCAAGGGCAGTTTTCAATTAACCAATCATATTTTTCAAAAAACGACACCCATGCCAAAAAATTAATTTCTGAACACCCTGTAATTTAATTTTTTTATGGGAATCACATTTTATATTTAGATTTTTTTTTTGTAAAACCTTATCTGGGGATACTGTGTTTATTTTTTTCATTCAAATTCTTTGGTAATGTACAAATGGGTACTTTAAACCTTGTTAAAAACACAATTAAAATTAAAGGCAAAAAACTTATTTATTTGTTGGAAAATAATTTTAATAAAACAAGTTTTCACACTAAAAACATAAAAACAGCATTATAAGCAAAACTTATTTACTTAGAAAATAATGTGTACAACAAGGTTTCAAACTTAAAATATAAAAACAATGAGAACATTTTTTTGTAAACCTTAATCATCTAATGGTCTTGTTTCCAAATACATGAGTGTTTCTTCTTGAGACATATTGTGGACATCCATAAAAACCTTGGTGCAAAATTCCGGCAAAAGCACTTTGAAAAAATACTGCGTCAACTTATCGTCGGGATCGAAATTTTCCGACAGCAAATTCATCATGTGTTCTATCTGATCGTGGGAGAACACAATCATGCTGGTGTTGTATGTTAAGTCTTTGGTGGTTAAATCGTACTTTACGTTGTAGTTGTGAAATCGCGAATGCCTCTCTGAGTATTTTTCTCCTGAGATTATCTCTGATAAATAACATTTGTTTTTGTTGAATAAGTCTGTCAGTTCAGGGTTTGTTAAGTGCTTACAGCCCAGTATGTTTTCTTTTCCCACTTCATTATCTGCACTTTTGTTCAGTGAAAACGTTAGGTCCAAGGATATATCTTCAATTTGTCTGGCCTCTTGTAATTTTTGTTTCTGGGTGTCCAATTTTTTTTTGTCTTCCAAGATATCATCCAGGGTTGGCATTAAAACCCCATATTTTTCAAAGGAGTCCGTTCGAGTTAATTTGATAGGTTTTTTTTTTGATTTAGGTTTTTCAAAATCATCCTCCTGAGATTTTGATTTGGAAGATTTTTTAAAATCATCTTCAAGAGATTTGCTCATTGGCTTTTTCTTTAGGTTTTTTAAAGTTTCTCGGTTATTTTCCAAATCTTTAAGCAATTTTTCTTTGCTACACCAATTTGTGATCTTGTTACTTTGTGGTATAAAACTTTTTTTTGGACTTGGTTTCCTTACCACTCTTTTAGGACTCTTAACTTTATTCTTACATTTTTCAGCCTTATCGGTGTTTTTTTCTCCTTGTTCATCAGGTTTTTTGCCAAACAATCTTGCAATTAGAATATTAGTGGATTTTTGATCTGCCATTGTATTTCTAAATATTAACCTACATCAAATATATATTAGTCATTCAATTCTACTGACAACATCATTTTTTACCTTATAAATCATAAAATATTTAGCGGCAAAACCTAAAATTGTTGACATTTCTTGAAAAATGACGTTTTAAAAATACTATCATAACCTCAATAAATAACGACCAACGACATAGCCCGACATGGATACAAAAATATAACTTTCAAGGTAAATTTTTCGTTTTTATGTACCTTTTCTATTGTAAAAATCGTCAAAAATGCATATTAAAATAAAAATTATTAGACGTAAAAGGGAAATTTATTAAAGTATTGTTTACTATTGCGTACAAATTAATTTTTTTACACGATTTAAATGGGTTTTATGTTTATGGCGTTATGTTGGTAAAAAATAAAATTATAAATATAAATTCAGCCCACATAAAATTGTATACTTTTGCTGTAATAAATTATTTAAGTAAATTAATATTGATTTTTCTGTAGGTTGGTACCGCAAAATAAAAAACTGGATTGGTGTTCTTTGGTTGGTAGTTTGTCCGTCATAAATTAGGTTATGTTTTTGATTATTTTCATGTTATAATTTGCAGAAAATCTCGATATTTAATAATAAAATAACATGTCGAAGTCCAGCGAGGATGTTTTATTGCAAGTTTCAAACGTTAGATACAAAAAAGGCGACGGGACATTATTTTTGATGGACACAAGATTAATTTGGATGGTAGAAAATAGAGATACGGTTGCGGTTTCTCATCCCTATGCTGATATTAAATGTGCTTAAATTGTACGATATTTTATTGCAAATGTAAGTAAAATTACCATTTTTAGCACAGAAAATATCGCCTGAAGGTAAAGCAAAAGTGCAGCTGCAAGTTGTGCTACACAGTGGCTTATCTTCGACGTTTCACTTTTCGAATCGCAATGGGCAGCAAAGCCAAATACAAGACAGAGACAATGTCAAGGAAATGCTGCAATCGTTGCTGCCAAAATTCAAACGCAAGATCGACAAAGAACTCGAAGAAAAAAATAAACTGCTTTCCAGCAACCCGTCCCTACTGCAACTCTACAAAGACTTGGTAATGACCGAAATTGTTTCTTCCGAGGAATTTTGGACGCAACACGCCGCTCAGTATACGCAGAAGCAGAACCAGCCCCCCCAAGATATAGGTTAGTTTTTAACTTGGGTTGAAAGCATTTTTTAGAGTAAAAATATTGTAAAAACATGTTTTAAAAGGTTATAAATAGAATTGTTTAAATATTTAGGATTCTAGTTTCTTGTGATTTTTCTCACAAATTACTATAAAAAATAAATTTATATCATATCACAAAAATATATTTTTAAACTATAAAACTAATGTTATGGCAATCAACAGTCTTTTTGGATTTTGCTTGGGTTATGTCATATTTTATTTTAACATGCAGGTGTTTCTGGGGCTTTCTTGGCTGATATTAAGCCTCAGACTGATGGTTGCAATGGTCTCAAGTACAATATAACTCCAGATATTATAGAGTGCATTTTCAAGACATATCCTGCTGTAAAGAAAAAGTATATTGAGAATGTTCCAGCAAAGTTAACAGAGGCTCAGTTTTGGACCAAATTTTTTCAATCTCATTATTTTCATAGGTAAGTGCATTATTAACTGTTACAGCAAATTGTAATTTTGTGAAGTAATTTTCAAAAAAACTTTGTCATCAATTTTTTTAAAGATAAGGTTAAATTAGAGTGGGGAAAGGGACAGATTTTTTGTTTTGCTCATGGTACAAGAAAACAAGCTATGTTCTTTGGTAGGACAAATTTTGGTTCACTGTGCATCACCCAGTTACCGCCATCTTAGTTTATTCCCCCCTTTGAATTTAAATGATGTTTTAAATTTTAATTAATTTAAATTTGTCGATATTTAGATTAATCGAATAATTGGAAGATCACACGTAAAAAACGATCTAAGTCACAATATTAACATTTCAAGAAAATATTATTATAATGAAAAAAACTATTTTATATTTTTTTCAATGAAGTAAATTATTGTTTTAAATTACCCGGACAACATTCGTGATATTCATACGAACATCATGTCGTGATTTTCACAAATTTTATTCATACTGATATCATACGGAAGTCAGCGCGTGATAAATGAAAATCATACGAACGTCACGTCGTGATTTTCACAAATTTTATTCATACGGACATCATCCGGATGTCACTGCGTAAAAAATGAAAATCATGTCGTGATTTTTTATGCCAACGGTGTTTGGATAATCATTTTTGCGCCACGTTCGTACACTAAGAGAAAAATTATGTTGAATCAACAGTTTTTTGGGTTAAATACATTTAATATTTTCTTGGATTTAAATTAGTTTTGCAAATATCACACCGTGAGTTCTACATGATATCACTGTGATAAAGCATGTGTATGCACTCAGGATATCACAGCGTGATAAAAAAAATCACGTTGTGATATCATCATGACTTCGCCAGGAATTCCCGATTGTTGTCCGGGTAAATAACATTTACTAAATACCAACAAAAAATATGAAAAAAGTGCTAAGAAAAATTTAATTTTAGATTTTGATTAAATGTTTTAAATAATGGGTTTTAAAATAAAATAGGTATTTTAATTTAAAGCAATTTATAAGTCAAATGTTTTTAATAAAATAAAATGTCCTGTTTTAATTTAAAAAACTTTTAAAGCAAATATAAATAATGAAAAGAAATGTTTCAAGTTACAACATTAACATTGCAAAAAAAATGTTAACAACATATTTTTTCTAAATTTATTTGTTACAAAATTGTATTTACAAATAATTACAATTTAGGTTTAGTTGCCAAATAAAAACCCTAAATAATAATAAAAGAAACTAAACTTTTGAAAAATATTATATTATGTTATGGTATAAGCTGGTTTTCAAATACTTTTGGGATGTTTCAATCCCAGGCCATTTCATTATCAGCAACATGGTATAGTTTAAGTTTCTGTCATGGACTGTCCTTGAAGATCATTAGCTTTCTTGTCTTGGCACATTTCCTGCACAATGCAAAAAAAAGATTTAATTTTGTTTTTCAAATTTTATTTTAATTTTCCGTTATGGGCTGTTTTCAAAAATCACATTTTGCTTCCTGGTTTTGTTCTATTTCCTGTACACTGTAAAAAGAACTATGTTGTTTTTTCCAATTTTATTTTAATTTCTTATAAGTATTTGATTTCTCTTTTGATAGATCTGCTAAGTTGGAACCGTATCCTTTTATGGGAATGTAGATTGTATGTTTTTTCGATCCAATATTCCTTCCTATAACTTTCTTTGAAGTAAATTGAACAAATACATGCTACAAAACAAACAAAAATATTAACCTAAATTATTTTTTTATTTATATTTCTGTCACAGATAATCTGTGTATACAAAAGGAAAGTACCTCTAAAAAAACTACTGCTATTTAATTGTTTTTAAAATAAATCTACTTACTATCCTTAACATCAATTTTTTCAAGCCATACTAAGGAAATGTATTGGATTTACAGGTTTTTTTCTTTTGGCATTGTTTTTACAGATTTTCACTTGGCATTTTTTACACTTACAAAACATTAAAATAGCTTAAAAAACAACTCATATCAAAATGTAAATAGTCAATATGGCGGCGACTGGGTGCTCTCGCCTCTTCGCCAATCCGATAGAGTGGTGGAAACAGATGCGCAAGAACATACCTTGTTTACTTGTACTAAGTTGCGGCAAATAGATGCTATACTTTAAGTTAATATAGGGATCGTAAATATGCGGAGAGCAAGGATTTGTTCACCGAATGCGGCAAAATAGACGATCAAGAGATGAAAAAAGACATTCAAATAGGGGTGGACGATTCCTTGGTGAACATAGGCGAGTTCGATGATAAAATCTACGACGGAGGTTACGGCGTGCCGAACGATAAGCCGAACACGCTGGGCACGGTGAGCCAGGCCATGATAAAAAGGTTCAACCAGCACTCGATTATGGTGCTCAAAGCGACGAAAAATAAAGCCGGCGATAGCGCGGAAAACGTCGAAACCAAACCGGACGAACCGCAAACGAAAAAGAGGCGGCTCCTCGAGACGCTCAACTACGAGGATTTGGGCGACGAGGTCGAGGAGAGCGGCAAACAGACGCAACTCAGCCTCTCCAAAGTGGAGAGGTACCTTCACGGACCGATGCCCGACACGGTGAGGGAGCACGTGAGCCACGCCGAGGCCTCAAATGCGGCTAAAAGTGCAGTGCAGGAGTCGCGGCAGTGGAACAGCCGGCACAGCAGCAGTTTGGTCAGCCCTGCGGCAGCCGTGAGCGCCTTGGGCGAGCTGTCGCCAGGGGGCGCTTTGATGAAGGGTTTCCAGGAACATTCTCTTGCGCGTAAGTACCTTTTGTTTCTATCATGTTCTGTAGTTAAAAAAAATTATAAATAATAATTATTACTTATAACTTTTTATTACACATTAATCATTAATACTAAATGTATTGGTGAGACAAGTATAAAATTTGTAATTTCACAAATCATTTTCTAAAATCAATTTAAAAGTTTAAAATTCTTTTGTGACAAAATATAAATTATTTTACAAAATATGAGTATTATAATTTATAACATTTTTCAAATATTCTCACAAAAATGCATTTTGAAATGATTTTATTAAATAATTTGTCCAACTTTTTACTTTTACTGTTCTAATGCCCCACTGTGCGAAACCATTTCTTCAGTATTGAAGTCGAAAAACTACCGAAAGATAGTTCGGTAGTCGGCCATATAACTACCGATAGTTATCGATAGTTTTTTTTTAATTTTTAGTTGTTGTGTTGCCCAAGCACGTTTTGTGATAGAGTTGTATTTTGTTTTTTTTTTTCATTTTCTAACACTAAGGTATTGCATTTATTTAAAGTTAAACAATTTTCTGTTATACTGTTACTTTTATTCGTTAGATTGGGGTGTTTTTAGTATTGCGAATAGGAACGTGCAAATATTAATAAAATACTCATCCGAATTTTGCGGATGCCCCTTGGTCGGTGAGGTGATTATGCACCTTAGGTATTCTGGATTTAAAATGCTGGTTATTTTTAATGCTGGTTATTTTTGTATCATTTTTGGATTGATAGAAATATACGTCTGACTGGTACAAGCGGTACTGTCGCACTGATAATATGTTTATTTTTTAACATAAAAGTTAATATTTGGCAAAAGAAAATTCTTGAAGTAACCATATTTTGGTTTATATATTATTGGTAATAATTTGTTATTGGGTCAGAATTTCTCAAACGGGCCACCTGAATTAGGTCAAAATTAGTTTTTGTTTGTAGATACATTTTTTTGATAGTATTTTACATCACTAACACAAATCCTAAAGGATTTTGTAAAAAAAAAATTTTCAATTGACATATTCATGATATTAAAAGTCAAAGTTTTTAATAATTAAAAAATAAAAAAATTCATTATGGCTGAACTAATTATCCGATTCCAACGATATAACTAGCGTTGGAATCTTGTTTTGACATAGATTCTTTGTTATTTTTTTCAATTGTCCTATTTTCATTTAGGTCGATTTTTTTTTGTTTTTTTTATACCAAATTCGGAAATAATTGCCTTCTGCGCCAGCTATCGACTCGAGAAAAAAAACACATATACTCCAATCATTTTTCGAAATTATGCTGCTGAGAAAAAAAATGGCCCGCAGGTTGACAAAAAGTTATTCGTCCTTTTGTGGCCGCGCGCGGTGTCAGCTCACGCTCCGAACCGCGTACGCTGTACGCGCTTGTGACGCGACGTCTTACGGTGGTCTGGAACCTGCGGGCCATTTTTTTTCTCAGCAGCATAATTTCGAAAAATGATTGGAGTATATGTGTTTTTTTTTTCGAGTCGATAGCTGGCGCAGAAGCCAATTATTTCCGAATTTGTTATAAAAAAAACAAAAAAAAATCGACCTAAATGAAAATTTTACAATTGAAAAAAATAACAAAGAATCTATGTCAAAACAAGATTCCAACGCTAGTTAAATCGTTGGAATCGGATAATTAGTTTAGCCATAATGATTTTTTTTTATTTTTTAATTACTAAAAACTTTTACTTTTAATATCATGAATATGTCAATTGAAAATTTTTTTTTTACAAAATCCTTTAGGATTTGTGTTAGTGATGTAAAATACTATCGAAAAAATGTATCCACAATCAAAAACTAATTTTGACCTAATTCAGGTGGCCCGTTTGAGAAATTCTGACCCTATTATATTATTATTAATATTAAATTAAATATAATTAAATATAAAAATAAAATAAATAAAAAATCAAAGTAATTAAATAATTAATTAATAATAATTATTAATTAATAATTAATATTAATAAAAAAATCAAAAAAAATTCTAAACAAATTAAAAATCAAATTAGGAAAAATTACAAAACTATTAAAAAAAAATAAAACAATCGAAAAGTCAAAAAATATATAATGTATAATAATAATTAATAATATGTGGATATATAATATTAATTAATAATAATTTATTAATTATTATTAATATTAATTAATTAAAAATAAAAAAATTAAAAAAAAATAAGAAAATAAATAATTAATAATTATTATTAATAAAAAAAATTAAAAATCAATAAAAAATGAAAACAATTTTTTTAAACAAATTAAAAATAAAATCAGGAAAAATTGAAATAATTATTAATAAAAAAAATTGAAATTCAATTTTTGTAAATAAATAAAACAATCGAAAAGTAAAGAAAAATTGAAAGAAAAAAGTAAATAAAAAATAAGAATGGAACAAGAAAAACATAAAAAATTAATAACAATTGGGTAAAAATGAATGAAAAATAAAAAAAAGTATCGAGTGGCGAAAGGCGGCAATTTCTTAATAGTGTGAAGTTACACTATTTTTCATGACAAGCGCAACGGAAATTAGACTTTTGAGAGATTGCGTTTTTATATATCATTGAGCGGAGCATAGTGAAGTTAACGAATAAACGAAAATTCAGTCGTACCAACCTAAAAATCAAAAGAATTGGCAAGACATGAAAATCAAAAATACCACAAGACCATTCAAAACAAAAAAACGAAATATCCGAAAAAACTGATTTAATTTCAGAATTGGTCCCCTCGGATATCGAAAAAGAAGTGAGGAACTTGTATTTAGCATTATGTGAGTTACTTAACCACTTTTGGAAATGCCTTCCGCCAGCAAATCCCAGTATGGAACAAAAGTTCGTTAAAATGCACGAGGCTTTGCATAGATATCACATGGCCAAGTTAAAACCTTTTGAGGTAAAAACATTGCGAATATTTCATCGAAAAATGTTTACTACTTATCGTTTTTTAGGATAAGTTAATCAGGGAGTTGTCACCACTTTCACATCACCTCACCAAACATTTAAATCAGCTCCTGAATGCAGCATATCAGAAATTCAATAATTGGCAAAAAATAAAGAGCAGATAAATGTTATCAATGGTAATTGTATAGAGCAATAACTGTTTTAGGTTACTCGGTTTTATTTCCGCAATAAATTGTAAGAATTGTTATTTATTAATTGAATAAACTTTTGTATCAACAATGATTTTTATTAACCACCAGGGCTCAAAGGATTAAAGTTTTCCTCTAAATCCTATACAAATTATGAAATTAGAACATTTTTTGAGTCAATTTTCCATAATGAAAAAAGTGTTTTTACTTTAAAAATATCTTTGATACTAAAGTCTGGCAAGATAAATTTGCAGTGACGTCAAAAGTTCTAGTGTAAGAGAACCAATCAAATTTAAGTTTCCCCACCTAAAAAGATACCTCACGGCAAATTTATCTTTGCCACCTTTAGTTCTCCACATTTATATATTTAACAAATTCCTCAGATTATCGGTTAAGATATTGTTTGTTTTTTAATCTTCATCAAGTTATAATTGATCCCTGCGCATTCACCATTTTAAAAAGTATTGAACTGCTGAACGGATTTTGATGAAATTTGGTGTAGAGATTTCCTATAGGTCCTGAATTGACATTAAAAAATGTATCACAAAGAAATGGGATAGTCATAACTAACACTGTAAACAATAATATGTTGTTGAAGTGAGCGCCATCTATTATAGTGCGCAAGAACATGACCCCATTGTAGAAAGTGAAAAAAAGGAATCCTATATCTGTAATTCTACATCTTTAAAGCAATTTGCTTTATTTAGTAATTATAGTGTTGCATATAAGCGCTAGATGAGTTGTTGGAAACAGTTTTCTTCAGTTTTTATTAATAATGTTAGGTTGGTGATTTTAATTATGAGATAAGCCTGATTTTTATGTTTTTATTAAATAAAATTTTAAATAAGAAATAAATTAAAAATAAATATATATTTAAGGCAGGAAAATTCTTTAAATATAAACTTAATAATAATCATCATAAGGTATCCTCGAATTATATCTGGGGGGTCTTCTAAAATCCAAATGAATGTCGTCATGGTCATACGCAGGTCTATGGTCGTATCTCCTGTCGATATATCTAGGATCCTCGTAGACCGTTATGGTTCTTGTCGGCGGCAATGGGTTTCGAATCGGGTGTTGCTGGGGGCCATCGTAGTAGTAATCTTCTTCTGGGACGTAACGTTCGTTGTAATACGGTCTTTCTACGAATTCTTCTTGGTGATAATCTCTTCCTACGTCTACGAAGATCAACAAATTATATAATTATACATAATTTAAGGGATTTTTTCTTTTGTTACCAAAGTTGTTGCGTCCATTGTTTCTGGCAGCTTCCTCCCTGTCATCAAAGTATTTTCGTTGGTTGTATTGTCTGTTTTGACCTTGGTCTTGGTTGAAAGCTTCCCCGTTGTTGTAATTGCGATGTTTTTCCCTGTCGTTGGCGTAGTGGTTGGCGTTACGGTCTTCAGCCTTTTGACGGTGGTTGCTAAAGTCACCAAAGGTCCCTAAAATATAAAATATGCTTTGATTTAAGAAATAGCTGCCTTTTATTTTATAATTTTTATGAGTGTGCTCAGGGATAGGCAGGAACAGCAGGAGGGCAAATGCTCTGGCATTTCATCCGTAAAACGGCTGGCAATTTATCATCGGAATCATCGATGTCACGGCTGGAGAATCAAACCCCTAAATAACATTCGGCAAAATATACGAATTACCGGCATGGCGCGCGGATACATGGGGTGAATAATATAACATTACGCAATATATGCGGCTTTATCCTCAATTTATCACTGTTCATCAGCGTGTTTGTTTGCCTCCACAGCCATCCTAGATGCGATCAACCCGGCAGTTTCCTCGAAAACAACCGGCCATCTACCAATAATTATAATTATAAGCGATTTGATTATTAATGATCTACATTCCCTACGCGATAGCACAAAAATAAAAGCTTTTTCAGTAATATTCTTTCAAATATAATTATAATATTTGTAAATACTCTGGATTTGTTCAAATATTTACCAGTATTATGTCATTGGTCAATTTTTTAAAAGCCCAAATAAACATGAACAATTTTTCATGCCCAAACATGTATCTGGGTAATCGCTTATAACACTAGTTTACAGCAATTTTGCCCACCATGTCTCACTATTATTTTCTTGCGTAGTTTGACTCACTAAACGCAAAAATTACACTTAAAATTTTTTTCATGGAAGCGTTTTCGAGATATGAATTTTCAATTGTTTTTTTTTAATTTTCCGAGGTGTTTTGACGTTTTAGAGTATACTTCGAATTCTAATTGATCGATTTGACTAAAGAAGTTTTGGTATCGGCTCAGTAGTTCGATACTGGCGATTTTATGAAGTTGAAAAAGTCCTTTTTCTACAAAAATCGAGGTCAAAAATTTACATATCTTTCTGGGAAAGATAGAAATCGAAAAGATAAGTCCAGTTTGATTTATTTTACGTATAAGTTATACTTAAAGGAAAAAAATAAGCTGCTGTTGATAAAATTCTATGGATAAATGGCAAAGTTATGAATTTTTCAGTGAAAGACCAAAATTCAGTTTTTTCGAGAATTTTTACGTTTTTTTCATTTTATTTAGTTATATAAAGTTTAATATTGAACATTGATTTTTATTTTAAACATTAAATATTGAAATTAAATTATATATTGAATATTGAACAATAAATATTAAACATTGAAGTTTTATCGTTGAGTAAAGAAGTCCTAAGTCAATGGTTTTATTTTGTTGTAATAAGCAAAGGTTTAAAAAAAATCTGGCTCCTTTTTTGTTTTCTGTTGCTTTCGTATTCCGTTTCTCGTATAAGGGACCAAATGTAATCACCCATCATGGCTGCATCCCAGAAGCCGTGATACCGCCGCTCCATAGCTTTCATTTGCTGGTGAAAACGTTCTCCGTGCTCATCACTTATGTCACCCAGCTTGTCCGGGTTATTTACGCACTCGAACTCTCTACTTATTTTACACTTTTTATTGACTAAATAAAACCATGATAAAAATACTCTGTTAAAATACCAAAAAATATCAGTAAAAACAAAAGAATTCACGTTTGCGGAGTCATGTCAAATTTAAATTTTATATAATGTTTTCGGTGAAAAAAGTACGTAAAAAACTTTAAAAATTCCAATCATGCACTTTAATTAGGTTTTCATTAAAAAATAAACCTATTACGAAATAAAAGAGAAAAATAAAATAATAAATTGTCAAAAAGCTGAATTTTGGTCTTACACTAAAAAATTCATAACTTCGCCATATTTTCATGTATTTTTATCAACATTAGCTTGTTTTTTTTGTAAAAATGTCAGCTTCACGAAAAAAAATCCAAACTGGAGTTATCTGTTTGATTAAAACCTTTCCCAGGACGATATTTAAATTTTCAACCTCAATTTTTGCCATAAAAACGATTTTTTTAAGTTATTAAAATCGCTAGCGTCAAAATACTTATCCGATATCAAAAGTATGTAAAATAAAGTTTTAAAGGGATCAAATACCTTCAATTTAAGGGCTTGTTTGACAGTGGCGGCTGGTTGATTTTATGTATACCAATATCTCAGTTATTAGACATGGGACCCACACCAAATTTATAATAGTTTATAATGACATTAAATAAACAAGTTCGGCGCAAACACAATTTAAATTGAAGTTTGCGAAAAAAAGTTAGTTTTTCCTGTCGCCTCACCCGCCTCCAGGCCCCCCCATTTGAGATAATTTAAATTAAAGTGGTGCAATTTATTATCTACTATAATTTATCGACAAATTTAAAATTTTATTTAAAAAATCTAAATACTACAGGTTTTATACCATTTTAAATAATTTTTTATTTTAATAAAATAAATAATAAAAATTTAAAATCGAATAAAATCTGTAATATTTGGATTTCCTTAATAAAATTTTAAATTTGTCGATAAATTATAGTAGATAATAAATAGCACCACTTTAATTTAAATTATCTTAAAAAGGGGGGCCTGGAGGCGGGTAAGGCGACAGGAAAAACAAACTTTTTTTCGCAAACTTCAACTTAAATTCTGTTTGCGCAGAACTTGTCTATTTAATGTCATTATAAACTATTATAAATTCGGTGTGGGTCCCATGTCTAATAACTTAAATATTGGTATACCCAAAATCCACCATCCGCCACTGTTGTTTGACCAAATTGATCAATTAGATTTCAAGCCATACTCAAAAACGTCAAAATACCTCCGAAAATTAAAAAAAAACAATTGAAAATTCATATTTCAAAAACGCTTCCATACATTTTTTTGTTGTTGTGATTTTCTTGTTTAGTGGGTCAAAATACATGGAAAAATTATATGGGATATGGTGGGCAGAATTTTTTTTCGATTTTGTAAACTAGTGTAATTATAATTATATATAATTATTGGTAGAGAATTGTTACCTTTTTTTTGCTCATAAACTGCTTCATCCCCGGCATCATCACTATCATCGAAATAGCTAGAATTACTTCCGCTTTCATCATTGTGATAGGAATTGTGAAAACCACTTTTGTGGTGTCCCTTGTGATGCTTCTGTTTGTTACCAAACTCCTTGGAATCTACACCAGCATTCTTACGAAATTTCTCATCTTGATAGTTTTCTTCGTTTACTCGGTCTTTATGGTCATTGGATTCTTCATCGAACTTGCCGGAATCTTGACCCTTGATGATTTTTACTTCGTTGTTTCTATTGAAGCCGTTTTCTTCTTCAAAGCTGGACAATCCTTCGAAAACAATTCATTAAAACAAATTTTTTATCCAAAAGTATATTTATTTACCATTTCTTCGTGATGCATCGAATACGTCAGCGTTATTTTTCTGCCCGTGATTCTTGTTCACAGAAGAAATTATGGTGATTGGTCCGGCTTCCACACAAACCACCAAGGCAAAGACTGCCCACCAAAACATCCCGAAAGTCACTAATACTAACTACTGTTACAGTAACCCACAGAGAAATGATTGGGTTCGCATTTGGTTGTCTATTTATAAGACTATTAGCGGTATTGACCTTCTATAAGTTGGTCTTACATCCTGTGAGTCTAAGATATTCAATTTTACGGTATAATTTGATGCCGGATTTATGCATTTTCTAAACAATGTGCGATGAAAGGCTGACGTGTCTTTTTCGGGAATTTTTTTGCAATCTTGGCCGTATCTAAATATAATTTTAATTCAATTTTGTAGTTTTGTAATTTTATTTTGTAAAATTTTAATATAATTTTTTGGTAATATGCAATTTTGTAAGCATTTTGTTAGTTTCAAAGGTTACAGATTATTTTGTTAATGTTTAACAAATTATTTCGTTGAACGTATACGCGATTGCAGGCAGTCAATCAAAATATTTCCCACTGACAATACGCATCAATAAATTCAACTGACTTCAGCGTCTGCAACTTATGTTTCTGCTTACTTTATTCCAATTCGTAACGTGTTCGTAACAACTGTCCAGAGTGTTTATAATATGTTACCAGAAATCTGTTGTATTTACCTAAAAATTATATTGAAAGTTTATTAAAAATATTATACAGTGCTTGCAAATCCAAGTCCGACCACACTGGAAAGGACGGCTGTTCAATACCCGCGTGAAAAGAACAAGGATAGAACGCCAAATAGAATTTGATTGGCCAGAGCCGGCTGCCGGATGCGTGCGAATTGTAAGCGAGGTCAACTCTCAGTCTGGCTGCATTTAGACTAAATGATTTAGTGTCAAGCAAACTGCGTAAGAGTGTAGATGCACATTTTAATTTTCTTTTTAAATATTTTATAGGTACCCGAATCCTAAAAATAAAATTTTTTGATTTTTTCCTTGAGAACTAGGGCAACAACAAAAATAGTATTCTTAATAAAAAAGATTTCTCAAATAAAAAATAATTCTGAATAAAAATAACTAGGTATAAATAAAAATAAAACTCTAAATAAAAATAAAACTCTAAAAATAAATAATAAAAATAAATAAACTCAAAAATTAAATTAAATGTTCGAACAAGCCCCCATAGGCAGCCAAACAATAGCCTAACCTATTATAAAAATTCCCACGCACATTTGCTAGGACTTCTGGACTAATATCCCCCAACAAATTAGTTATGCGGATTCCTAAATCATTGAGGTTATTAGCCCGATCTTCCTGGAAAACGTACAGCTTCGACTTGAGGTACCCCCACAAAAAAAAATCACACGGCGCCAAGTCCGGTGATCTAGCTGGCCAGAGAATTCCTCCTCGACCCATAATAAGACGAGGTCCAAAAGTGTCGGAAAGGAATTCCCGAACAGCCATCGTATTATGTGCGGGGCAACCGTCCTGCTGAAACCATACGTTTTCGATGTTAACTCCGTCTAAATTTTGAAGCGCGGGAACTATTTGGTCTCTTAAGAGATTTAAATACCTAGCGCCATTTAAATTACCATTTATAAAAAATGGGCCAATTATTCGGTCGCCCAAAATACCCGCCCAGACATTAAGTTTTTGGGGATACTGTGTCCGAGCTGCATAAATCCTACGAGGATTTTCTCGCGCCCACATTCGAACATTCTGCGAATTGTGCCTGCCATGGAGAGTAAATGTCGACTCGTCAGTAAATAAAATATTACCGATAAAATTTGGGTCGGCATTTGCTCTCTCCATAACAACCTCGCAAAATTCCATGCGGCGGAATGCATCGGCAGGGAATTGCTCGTTTCCCCGTCGCAGCTTAAATGGACGATATCCATGGCGTCTTAGCACATTTCGTGCCGTGGAAGCTGAAATATCAAACTCCCTAGCCACCGTACTTAATGCCTGGGTTGGGTTTTCTTCAATTGACGCGCAAATTAAAGTATCCCGCGCTTCTCTATTTAGATTTTCACGGGGAGGACGTTCCCGTCGGAGCTGCATCGGAACTACACAACCGTGCGTGAGAAAATTATTAACGGTTCGTCGAATTGTTTCTCTGTTTGGTCTGGCCTCGAACATTCCCGCAAATAATCTTTGAATTTCTCGTTCAGAATTACCAGCAAAATGCCAGATTAAAATCTGAACTTTTTGTTCTAACGTGTACATTTTTTAATTAAATAATCTTTTTCACTAAAATTACTACCTCTTGCTCGCACCACTGCAGTTCTCGTTCTGATATCCTCGTGTCAACCACGCTGCGAGGTGCGCGATGGGTATGCGTTGTCGTAGCCTGCCGGCTGGCCAATCAAATTCTATTTGGCGTTCTATCCTTGTTCTTTTCACGCGGGTATTGAACAGCCGTCCTTTCCAGTGCGGTCGGAGTTGATATTGCAAGCACTGTATATGTTACACTGTTTAAAATATCTGTGGTGTAAAAGGTAATCTTAAAATGGTGTCTAAATCCAACAGTGTTAATATAAACACCATGAATTATGGTTGAAAATGGTATATACAGCAAACACCAAAACGGTGTTTATCTAAAAATATTTGAGAAGTGCACCTACACAGAAAAAAAGGAATAGTTCATTTAACTATATTAATTTAGTTGACCCATAAGTATTTATTTAAATCAACTGTGGGAAGGTTAGTATAAACAAAGATTGGTTTGACGGTACTAAACCAGATAGTTTTTTTATTTTTTTTAATAGAGTAATTGCATCAAAAATGAAAATCCCTAAAAACCTTTTTAATGTAATCTAGAGGTAAAAACACATTGCAAAAATATTTTTTTATATTCCAAAAATTCAACCCGGCCCCAAAATATCAAATTGAAAAAAAGGTACTTTTCAAACGTTCCGACCTCCCGCCATATTGCATGACGTCATAAGCTTCACCAGCTGTCAGAAATCAAGATGTCAACAAATAATAAACACCGATAAAGTTTATGTTTAACATGGAAAACGCGAAACCAAAAATTGGTTGTAAATATTGTTTTGTGCCTTGTTGTACAAATACAACCTGGAAAACTCCAGGGAAAGTTGTCCCTTCAATTATCAAAAGCAAAGTTTATGACCCTACACTGAGAGTAGTTACGGCTCAGCCGTATTTTCTTGAATTATTAATATTTAACATACCTATTTAAACCATATACCTAGTAAACGACATTTTATTTTACTTACATTAAAATGATCCTTAAAATGAGCAATAAAATGGTGACGATGTTTTGATATCGCGCCGAGCTATTTTAATCCACTTTATCCTTAATTTCCCTTTTGGCACGGTGATAAACCTTTTCCCAGGAGTTTTCCAGGTTGTATTTGTACAAGGCACAAAACAATATTTACAACCAATTTTTGGTTTCGCGTTTTCCATGTTAAACAAACTTTATCGGTGCTTATTATTTGTTGACATCTTGATTTCTGACAGCTGGTGAAGCTTATGACGTCATGCAATATGGCGGGAGTTCGGAACGTTTGAAAAGTACCTTTTTTTCAATTTGATATTTTGGGGCCGGGTTGAACTTTTGGAATATAAAAAAATATTTTCGCAATGTGTTTTTACCTCTAGATTACAATAAAAAGGTTTTTAGGGATTTTCATTTTTGATGCAATTACTCTATTGGTTAAATTAACCTAGAAAACCAACCCGTTGTATGGTTCAGTTTACTATTATGTTGTTTGTAAAATAAGAGTTACTTCAACCTAAAGCACCCTGTTAAAACGATTAAAACAATTTGCCGTGTACCGATTGCGGCAAAGGGGGTGTGGATCACGTGATGTTCTTAAATCTCGCCTCTGTTGACTTACATGAAGAGTATATAAGCTCAGGGGTCCTTTGCTTTGGTCACCAAAGTTTGGTGTGACACTACAAGTTGTTCGATATTAAAGAGACCTTAAATAGGTGGAAACAGCTGTCAAAAAGTATTTTAATTTGGTGGAACGCACTAAAAACATTATCTCTAGGGAGTTGAAGGTTCAATTTTCTGGAATAATAACACTGGTAATATACTTGTAATGCGTCAAGAAACTTCCTGTTTACTTTTTTTCCTTTTTTTCTGTGTAGTATGATTTAATTTGACCAAAAACACATAATATTTAACACTGGAAAGGAGTTCAATTTACAGCAGGGAAAAATTATTTTATTACTGTATGAAAGTTAAATTTATACTATTTTAGTATTTGAATTTACAATTTGGTGTTAAAATGGTCATGAAATTTTGTATTAATAATAAATTAACTGTTTATATAGTCATATATACTATATATTTATTCCCAAGTTATTAATTTTGGGTTTTTAATACATATAAATTGATTTTTTTGTATTTAAGAAGAAAAAAAGCATAATTTTAAACAGTCTGAAGTTTGAGGCTCGATATCTTTGAAACGGCTTGACTTACGCAAAATGTCAATCAGACCTTGTTTGTAGAGCATTCAATTTCCTATAAGGGGTAATTTTGTCTTACTTATTAAGTAGCTCGTTAGCACGTTACAAAATTCCAAAGTTTGAAAAAAAATAAAAATAAATGGGAAATAGAAAATTACAAAACGCCACCTCTAACACAGTTCTGTTTTTTATATGATTCAAAATAAAAAATATATAAATCACAAAATTACTAATTTTTTAATGGTCACAATGCCTTCTTTTAAAATCATCGAACAACTAATTCATTTCCATAGATCCAGTGATGTACCGTGACTTTGAATTTTGAGACCAAAAGTTGACACAATAATTTGTAAAAAAATCATATTACAGTTTCATTCTGCATAAAACGTATCAACTAATAAGTTAGAATAATTATATTTCTTCTTTAACTAAGTGGTTTTATTAATAAATTTAACTAAAGATAAGTACAAAACAAATCTTAAATATGTTGGCTGTTATAACAACAAATACATCGTAAAAGATTATTTTGGTAGTTTTCTGAACGACGATTCAAGTTAAACTTTTTAGAAAATAATTTAAAGGAAAAATGAACCTGCTCAGATGCTTGTTCTGAGTAAAATCCTAGAGCTCTATGATTGTATCTTATAAACTCTGGAACATGATGCAGAACTGAATGAATCTTTGGAGTTATCTTAATACCCAAGTTGAATATTTCCAGTTTAAATTGTTCGATGTCATGTTCAAAATTTCCTCCAGTAGATTGTTTCCATAAATTTGTATTTTTTGTGATACTTTTTATAGTTCTGAATGATCCTTTCGTTTCCATTTCATTTACATTAACATCACACCATGGGCAAGGGTGGGTGGATGAGTTTGACCGAAGACAAGGAGCATCATAATAATCTTAAAATCAGCAGCAAAAGTATAGGAACAAATACCACATATGGATTGCAGATCTAAGGTCTCAAAGAGAATTTTTATGTTAGTATAAGATCAGTCAACTTTGGTCCTAAGCCAATTATAAATAGTTTATTAATTCCAGCACTTTTATATTTCTTAAAATATTCGGGATCATTTTTAGGGTGCACATTAAGGCAAACTTTAAGTGATCCACCACAACTTTCAATGCCAATTTTACATGAAAATCTTCAGATATTTCTCGAATTTCCAAAATATGTGATAGAAGACCAGATAAATCTGAGCAGTATACAAATGTTGTGGTAAAACTAATATTTTCTGAATAGTTAAATGGTAAATCAGAACAAGAGAAAAAACTATCTAGCTATGGCTTTTTTCCTTTAATTTTGGTGTAGCTTTGGATTCAATGAAACTTTTGTCTACAGTTCTAATATGCTGACGTATTTTCCCTAGATCATTAAATGAAAAATTGCAATCCTGAATTCTGCCTAAAGCGTCTGCAGTAAAAACTTTTTTCTGTCGGAGGAATCTGATTTTCGTTTAATTTCAATGTATAATACATATACGCGCCTATTCCGTTGTTTAAAGAATTTATACCCTTCTGAATGGTTGTATTTGGTTTACGTCCATGTTGAGAATTTTCAAGCAAAACTCTGCCAACAGGTTTTTTCTTAATTATTGAACAATGAGGAAAGTTGGGTAAGGCTTTCGGAACGCTTCGAAAACGGGCCACTATACAAATATATTTATATATAACAGTTCACTTAGTTTTTGCCTCAAATGGAATTTGCTGTAGTCTACCATCACATGTAATTTTTTACTACTTAGTTTAATGTAACCTGTCCTACACAAAACATTTTTTGCACTAGTATCATGAACGCTTTAGTCCGGAGATATTTCCAAAATAGAAGAATATACCTTACCAACTATTTTGACGTTTTTCACGGCATGATTTGCGTAGAATTTAAACACAAGAAAACACTAAAGAAACTATTAAATAATGCTATCAACAAAAGTAAAATACTCTAATTAAGTATATCATTTCAATCAGGTCAACACTTGTCAAACTGATTTAAAAAATGCGCGCATGTTCGCAATTTTACATTTCGCGGCTAAAGGCCGTATTACAGCCGGCAATTCTTTCGGCAATTGCAATAAAAATTGCCATAGGCATGCACGGTTGAGACATTTCGACGAATCTCTTGCAATTGCCGAAAATCGGTCCGGATGGATTTTTATTGCCGTTTCACGGCAATTCTGGGGTGAAACCTGGTAACTTTTATGTTACCAACCCTACTACAAATTCCCTAAAGAGACGCTGTTTGACTTAAACAGTTTAAGGTTATTTGGAGGTTCGATTTTGTTCGTGCTAGGGTTCGGACCGCTCAATGAAAAGTGTGAAATATAGATGACTCTTCGAGCTAGGGGGAACAAAATTGGATTCCCGGAATAGAAATATTCCTGTTTCTTGATAATATTCCTCGATTGGTCCTTGTACATGGGATAAGAGGAATTTATATAAATTTATAAATTTTA
Organism: Brassicogethes aeneus; assembly: GCA_921294245.1. Classification (NCBI taxonomy): domain Eukaryota; kingdom Metazoa; phylum Arthropoda; class Insecta; order Coleoptera; family Nitidulidae; genus Brassicogethes; species Brassicogethes aeneus. The sequence continues at coordinate 7,059,182 of OV121138.1, forward strand.
AGGTTATATAACCTATTTGTGTCCACGTGTGTGTCCGATAGTCAGCTTTGTCCAATGGTTTTTGGTTCTTCGGAAAGCATTGGACGTTAAAACTAGTAACTGGGCAGTAAGAGCCTAATCGGCTCAAGTCCAATTCTCTCGAAAGAGAGAATAAAAAGTATAGAAGAAGAAGAAGAAGGTTATTTGTTTTATGATTGACATTTTGTTCAAAGTTCTAGTATCCATTTTACTCATTAATTTTTAAATATCTCTACTAAATAACAAATAAACAAAGTGTTTACAAAATCGTATTTTTTTCTTCGGTTGGTAGCACGGTAATAAACAGCAAGTTTTTTTGCCATTGCCGGCTGTAAAAACAACATGCAAGACGGCCTTGAAAACTAGATGGCAAGAAAAATTGCTGCAAGAAGAATTGCCGGCTGTAATACGGCTTTAACCATGATAGGTAGTGGAATTATCTCGGCGAGATAATAATATGAAGCGCAATTACAAAACCATAGCTGTAATATGGTTTTTTTGATAAATTATTGTGACAATTTTTGGCCTCAAAATTCAAAGTTACGGTACATCATTGGATCTGTGGAAATGATTTAGTTGTTCGATGATTTTGAAAGAAGGCATTGTGACCATTAAAAAATTACTAATTTTATGATTTATATATTTTTTATTTTGAATCATATAAAAAACCGAACTGTGCCAAATATTAATATTAAGAGCTCATATTTTCACAGGGTCGTTTTCTAGAGATACTATGACGATTTTTCTGTTATTTGAAAAAAAATAGTCGGTTTTTTGAGACATTCTAGTAATAATTTAACATTTTAGAAATACAAAATAAGTTTAATCATAGATAACTAAGACTTTGTGTTTAATCAAATCATTGTCTGAAGACTACACTTGACATGTCAATTTCACGTAATATTTCTACCTGTATAGATTTTTCTACGTGTATCAAAGAAAACGACTTGACACAAAGAATTCCTTTATATGGAATATATTGTCCATCATGGAACTAAATATTGAAGCAATTTTATTTAATACAACCTTTTTCCTTGGCCTTCTCGGACACATCATATTACAATCTTCAAATATTCATACTTATATGGAAAATTTATTAAATTCTCAGTCGGAAATAAAATTCAATTGACGTTTCTCTCAATACAAAGCTATTTCTAAAATTCTATATTATATTTCATTCATTACGGTTATTCCACTCTGCAAGTGATTTTCCGTAAAGGTGATTTTATTTATTAACAATAGTTCTTTGTCATCAAGGTTATAAAAAAAATTATGCAATTTCCGTTGGTTTATCGGGATTTGACAACTTAATTAAGTGACCACCTTTGGAGTATTGTTTTATTTTGTTTAGTTTAAAGAAGAACTTATTCTTATGGATAAATTATTAAATTCATCAGGTATTTAGTAAAATTAAACTTTATAATATAAAGTATTGATAACAGCCATTATTTTTTAAATGGATTTTGGTCTGTACAACTCAAAAATCACAATACATTTTTTTATGTCAAGATTTTCAGTACTAAAATTGCTCCTCATACACTCCTCCTTATAAGGGGAACAGGGGGTAACTTCAAAATTTCCAATTGAACACCCTATTTTTTGTTGCAGATTCGGATCATTGGACTAAAATAGGTAGATTTTGTCTAAAACATTTTTTCATATTTGTGATAGATGGCGCTGTAATGAAAAAAAAAATCATTCTTGTTCGATTTTTCTTCCGTATATGATTCTCAAATAATTTTTAAATAAAATACTTGGTTTTATTTTTTAAATTTATTTATTTCTTTCGTTTTAATATTCTGCTAACACTGCTCTGGGATATTCCCAAATCTCTAGATAATTCTAGTGTTCTTGCATGAGGATTAGCGGCCGTTGCTGCTAATACATTAATTTCATTATTTCCACCTGTGACTGTTGCTCGACGAACTCTTTTATTCGGTTGAACACTCCCGTTTGTAATAAACTGCTTGACTGTACGGTGAAATGAAGTATGTGATCGAATTTTATCCGGAAAACGCTGAGCGTAGATATTAACAGCATCATCAAGATTCCTGCCTGCTTCTCCATAAATTAAAATCATTTCTATTTTTTCCTACTGTTGAAATATCCATTATGAATAACTTCTTAACGAAAGGAGGTCTTTTTGTTTGCAAATTAATATTCGAACTAAATTGATTAAATAATGCTAAACTATGTATAAATAGTTTCTTTATACTTCAATAATAGTTATTATTTATAACTAAATTCAATTTTTTTATACCTCAATTAGGATTAAATTAATTAATTGACAATATAATATTGTAAATAAAATTAAATTAGGCACTTGACAATATAATGTTTTTTTTACCTTAAATGAGGTATTTTTATTAAAAATAGTACAATAATCCTTTAAATTAAAGGATTTAATGCTGGCAGGTAAAAAGTGACCATGGTGCGCAATTAATAATTATCACTGAATGAAATAATGTATAAAACTTAAACCAAAGGAAACTTAAATATTAGTTGTGGGTACTTAAAAAATGAGATTTAATTTAATAAAATAATTATTACCAAAAAAGTGATATATTGCAGAATCGTAGGTAAATATAAGAAGAAAATCGAACAAAATTGATTTTTCTTATTACAGCGCTATCTATTACAAATATGAAAAAATGTTTTAGACCAAATCTACCTATTTTTAGTCGAATAATCCGAATCTGCAATAAAAATTAGGGTGTTCCATTGGAAATTTTTAGTTACCCCCTGTTCCCCCTATAAGGAGGAGATAATGAGGACCAATTTTAGTACTGATTGATTTCTCCCCTCAAATCATTTAATTTTTATTTTAAACATTTTTTCGTAAAATGCATACTAACTGAGATATTTCAAAGTTTCAAATGACTCACCCTGTAAATACAGGGTGTTATGTAATTAATGTTATATATTAAAATACTGAATACCTTTTGACATAAGGAATAAAGGAAAAATATTTAAAAAAACTGGTTACACACTTGTTTATCTCTGCACACCTGTATTTTGTGAGTACATAGATACCAACCAACAAAGTAGCTATGCGTTGCCAGATGTAAAAAATTGTTACTAAAAATTTTTCTTGCAAAAAATAAATAAAAACTCAATAAATACAAAAGTTTTATGCCCTTAAAGCTCTAATACCCTTCTGTATTTATTTACTGATCCAGCTATTAGCTTAAGCAATGATTAGAAAATTTAGTACCTTTGAAATTTGAAATCCATAACCACAAAATTAATTTTTTTCTCTGTTTACTCAGATGAAATTGGCACCAGTTCACAGGTTAAACTTTAAACATTTAATTTGTGTAAATAAATCCAAAAGCACTTCCCTTAGTTAAGATATTTACAATTTGAAAACATAACCTAAAATTTAAAAGAAATGCACTAGATTCTGTCATAAAAGTTGGCAGATTTTGTTTGAATTTACCTTCAGTACAAAAAACCGACAATTAATAAAAACGCCAAATTGACAATTTGCATTGTTAATTTTGTCATTTTTGTAATTAAGCTAAATTTAAACAATGTTTGTCAAATTTTTTGAGAGATTTTAGAAATACTGTTGTTACCAACCATAACATAATAAATCCACCAGATTAACCTTAAGTTCCTAGTCGATCAGTGGCGTACTTTTTGGTAGGATAAAGGTTATTATAAATTATTTTTAGACTTTGGAATTTAGAAAAAAAAAGTTTCAGGTGCTTCTTTATGGACCCTAAGGAACAACCCATTTTAATATATAACATTAATTACATAACACCCTGTATAGATATTCTATAGTTACTAATGTTATATCAAGAAAGAAAAGATCATTAAATCGTTAGTAATGAATAGTGGAAAGTTCTCGATATAAATCAAGGCAAAAGTGCGAACGCAATTACAATTGTCCTGGATATTTTATTTATGGTTATCCAGTTCTTTCGACCCTCGGAAACCGTTAATTCAAAACGCTATCAACTTAATTAAGATAAGACAATACTTGAGAAAACAAGTGGAGAAACGCGATCGCGCCAGAATTTCTTCGCTAATTTTCAACGAGACACTTATTTCTTTTGCTTTGTAGGAAACATAATAAATTTAGAAAACTGGAGATAAGGATATCCGACAAAAATAGTATACTACTCATGTTACCTGAAACAAGTATCAAATTATGTTATAGTAAGACAGTATTTCGGCATTTTTAATATTCCATACTCTCTTAAAATGAATTAGTCAAAAATAACTAATAAGTAATATTTGACTAATTGTCATAGCGAAAAAGCAGTCACTAATAATTAGTCAAATTCTACTGAATAAAATAGTTAAATGAATAGATTTAAATTTAAAAAAAGTTTTGACCCAGCCGGGGATTGAACTCAGGTCAGTCACTTTTATAAAAAACAATTTTATCTGTCTATAAATATTGTTCATAATATTCTAAAGTTGAATATACTTTTTGTGTTGCTGTTTTGAGCTAAACTTTTTGCTACTTTGTTTTTATGGACCATTTAACCATGAAGCCTATATGCATTTAATTCAAATAATATTTTGTTGTTGGCCGCAAACGACTAAAGAAATTAGTTACTTTTAACTCTCAGAAATAGTCAAAGATGGTGACTAATCTTAAATTAGTCAAACTTTAACTATTTACTTAGTAAAAAATATTTATTTAAAAGTGAAAACGACTATTTTATTAGTTAAAAATGCTGGTACTAATTCAAATAGTAGAATTTTGACAATTTCATTTTAAAAGAGTATAATATGTGTTAAAATGGCTTTAGATTGTTCTTTTGAGGAGCCCCTTGTAGCGATCTCATCTCTGGTTTAAGCGCGAAGGGTTATATTATCATTATTAAATATCTGGGAAGCCAAGACGTTTGTTTCCAACGGGTCGGGTAAAACTTAATAAAGATAATGCCACGGCACCGGAACAATGAACAAATTGCACTCAGTTATGATTCAGTCTGTTGTGTTCTTGAATTCGCAGAAATTAGAACTGATTATTTAATTTGTGAAGTCTTTATTTAAAATTTACACCCCAAAATAGATATTTTTTAATTAGCTTGAAAATTTATATGTAATTAGGGTAAACCACATAGTTATTGGACACTTAAAGAATATTATTTGTTTAAACTTTATTTACGTTTACTTAAAAATAAGAATACTTCAATTTTTAATATTAGTTTTATAAAAAAATGCAAAAAAGTATAGTAATTGGACATTTTATATAGTAATTGAACACATGGACCATGGACAACAACTTTACATCAAATAACATACATTTTTAAATATTTTTTAAAGATAAATTGCTGTTTAAGGTAATTTTTTCTATTCCGTTTCTGTAAATATAATATAATTCATATGGGTGATTCCACAAAATTTGGGCAACTTTTGACCTCATTTTATTTATATAGTTTTCGGAGAAAAAAATATGAGAACATATAGATAATATAATAAATATACTGTTCCAGGCCGGGCCAGTCAATTTTTCAAACAGTTTCTGAAATATCTGTATTTTCTAAATTTGAATGCAAGGGAAGTGACGAGTATACCAGGGTACTAATTAAATGCATAATTTATTGGAAAATATAAAATTTATTGCAACTTTGAGCATATTATACATTAAATATCTTAAAATCAAATATTACCACACAGCAGTGGCGGCTGGTGGATTTTGGGTATACCGATATCTCAATTATTATATATGGGACCCACACCAAATTTATATGAGTTTATAATGACTTTAAATAAATAAGTTCTGCGCAAGCAGAATTTAAATTGAAGTTTGCGAAAAAAAGATAACAGAAACATCGAACATGGAACTACTACTTATCAACAAATCACATATAGCCTTATATAAATTACAATGAAATATATATATACGTAAGAAAATAACTACTCACCACAGTACTGAAATTTTGTCTGGAACTATACGTGCATTCACCACAACTTCGCCGCTTGCATTGTTTTCAAGATGACTGTCGTGCAAAGGGCGGGCTAGGTAATTTTTTACCAACACTTGAGTTAAAATGAGGACTTGACGTTTAAACTTCAATATTTCGCAGGAATTTTGAATTTTAACATTGGACACAGAACTGACGGGTAAAAGTGAGTACAAAGATTATCAATTTTTTAAAAATTGATATTATTCGAATCTATGATAAAATATGAAGAAACATTATTTAATGTTTTATAGATTGTATACAATCACTATAGTGAAATTAAAAAAATTAAGATAAATTGAATATATTTTAAAATAAAATCACTCAAATATTTTATTCAGGAGTTGTGACACGCCAAGGTACTGATGTTTTGAATATTTATTATGTTTTTCTAAAACGTGCTTTTGGAAAAATACATTAAAATTGGGTAGACAAGTTAAAAAAACCTGGATCTTTTGGAATATACTAAAATATTTACAAACAATATTAAAATACCTACTCTATTAACTGATGACATCAAGTTGTCCAACTTTTGTAGAATCTCCCATATATTTCTTTCTCGGATTCCTCATCACTTTTCTGGATTCTGAAGGTAACTACTAATTCCTTGGTCTGACTTCTGAACTAAAGGGTTTTCCATTTAAAGCGTCATAACTTTAACCCTAAAAATAAGGCTGCTCTGGAATGTAAATATCAAATCTTGAAAACACATGTGTTCAGTAAATTGTGTCAAATTAATATGGAAGGATAACAATTCAACAGCGCTTAGAAATAATTCGTATTTACCATCAAAATACATGTTCGGTTCGCCAAACATTTTGAGAGTTGCGAGAAATATAAGGTTTATCGTTTAGTTAATAAGTTAAAAAAACTGGTGTACTGGCAAATAAGTCAACTTTTATGCATCTAAAGGGTCATGTGAAATCTCAGGTTTACAAAAATAAGCCACGAACAATTCTCGACCTTAAACGAAACATTAAACGCACAATTCAAAATATACCACGCGATATTTCTAAAAGAATAGTAGAAAATTGGGCCTTCAGAATGCATTCAGTCAGGCAAAGTCGAGGGGGACATTTAAACGATATTATTTTTAAAACATAAAGTCATCGATTGTTCTTCTAAATATAATAAAGATTAACATGTAGTTATTTTTTTATCTCATTTGAAAGTTCTGACGCTCTTAATGAAAAACCCTTTAGTTTGTTGCAAATATCATTAAGTGTGGTATCTTTAGTTTGTGAAGCATTTATAATGTTTAGGCCGGAACAGGATGATATATAATATTTTTTCGGGTGGTATGTTAAAAGTATTTTCCGAATTTATTAATTTTGTTGCCATTAGTTTTTTATGTTCTCTATCATGCACTGTATTTAAATCACTGTTATTCTGCAAGATGTCCTGTGACTAAGAAATCACTAAATTACTTACTCTCTAAAAATAAATAAGTCAAAAATGTCATAGCGAAAAAGCAGCCACTAATAATTCTCGTCAACAGCAATTTGTATCCAGGACATTTAGCAGTCAATTCCTATGAAATATTATTCGCTAAATCCTAAAATGTCGTCAAAAGTTATAAAAGTAGAACAGTTTTTGAAATATAATCAATTTTGCATATAATATGGAATTGACTATATCTCAAAAACTGCTTAACTTTTTATAGTTTTTGACGGTCTTTTCGGATTCAGGGGACAATTTTACAAAAGAATTGGCTGGTAAATGTCCGGGATACAAATAGAGTATGATATTGGACATATATATGTCCAATAATGGTAATTTACATTTTTTTACCAACCTGGCCATTTTACTGTTTGTTTTCAGAATTAAAATTAAAACGCATTAAAGTGACAATGTTTAAACCATGAGGAACACATTTATACCACACACTGATCTGTACACTTTTTATAAATATTTTTTATTGTAATTTAAACAAAGCCCTGCTCTTAACAAAAAAAATCTTACCACCAAAGTTACGTGCGAACTTTTTTGTCCTATATTGGACCCAAAAATAAAGTAGTTCAATATTATTACCGACTGAGAAATTTATAATTATATACAGCGCCATCTAATGATTTCACTTTAAGGTAACTATTTATAGAAGTCTTGTTTTTACAGTAGGTATTAATGTTAATTTTCCAATAACTATAAAGTGTCCGATAACTGTATACTTTACCCTTTATAAAATTATACAGGGTGCCCTAAAATATTAATTTTCATAATAGTCATGAAAAACAACATGCCTTTATTGAATCAAGCCACCAGCAGATTTTACCCCATACAATTTTTTGATTTTTGTACAAGAACTGTCTAAAACGCTTTAATTTTAACCTGACATTATGGATTATTAAAGGATTAAACCATCCTGTCACAAGCCCATTCATACACTTAATCTTTAGTAATGATTCGTATCTATCTTCCTATTAAATCCTAGTTCATTAAGCTTAAAAACCATTATTTTCGTTTGAATATATTAATTCGTTACGGAATGAGTGGCAGTGCAACCCCTTCCCCCCCCTTTCCGCAGTGCCGCCAACGTAACGAACGCGTAATCCCTTGCATAAAATTGGCCGTAGAGACTATAAAGAAGATTAATGACGTCGGGATAAAGAATAGTCTTAAAGATGGTAATTTGAAGATGACGAGCCGTTCTCGTCTCGAGTCTTATAAGGGATATTTTACTCCGAACTAAACGTGTTCTATCGTCGATTTGATACTTAAAAGCCGCGACAAAGTTTTGACATGATTTGATACTTTTTCTTCTTCTTATCGCGGATTTCGCTTGCTCTCGCAGGGATACAACTTTGGAAAAATGTTCAACGCTTAGCTTTGCATGAACACTGACGGAAGTTTGAGTATAAAGAATCACCATTTTATAATCTATGCATATGAGTACTTAAATTTAAATTTTAAATACATACATAATAATATTATGGCAAAAATTATATTTATATTTTTCACGATTTTTATTACTTTAGCAAAAATGGTGGATGCGCCGGGTATAAAATTATAATATATTATACATATTATGTATAATGAGTAGGGATGGGATTTTAGTTATTTTACTTTTTTTTAACCGATGTAACTATTTGAAAACCAATAATGCCAAAATGTGTTTTAAAAGATTTTCTTTTATATGAACCTAACTTGTTTTCACCTTTTTTACCTTTTTTGGAGGTTTTTGCTTTTAACTACCTTTTTTATACTTTTGTTACCTATTTTTTAACTTTTTTTCACCTTTTTTACCTTTATTGGAGGTTTTTGCTTTAAACTACCTTTTTATACTTTTGTTACATATTTTTTAATTTGTCAGTTTATTTTCATATATTTGTTACCTATTTTTACGTATTTTTACTTATTATATATTTTTTGTTCTTTTTAAAATTTGCGCCAATATTTTATCCAGGGCGTGCAACTCAACGGTATAGAATTTTTTCTTATGGTTACAGACTGTAACAGTAACTTTCTTTACAGTTACCTTCTTTGTAGTGACTCACTACTAGTGAGCTTATGTTCTGTCATAGAACTTCTGTGTAGTGAGTGTCACTCAGTAAAACACAGTTTATTGCATAGAAATAGTTTATTGTGGGTATGTTCTGTGTTTGGGTATGCGGCTAAACAAAAGTATAAACGAAACTTAAACTTTTAATGTTTTTTTTACCTAAAATGCTGTTTTTTTAACCTAAAATGCTTTTTTTTAGTACCTTTTTAGTTACCTATTTTTCAGTTTTTAGTACCTAAATATCCCATCCCTAATAATGAGTCAATCCAAATGAAAACACCAAAAATGAATTTAAAAGTGCGCTGCATGATTTTTTATTTTAATGAAAAATTTTGAGGATGATCTTTTAGGTATCATATATGAAAAACCGTTGCCGTTTTAATTTTTAGTTGCTTTATTTTTAATTGGCACCCTTTAGAAACCTGAAATCGTGTCATTTTCTTACTCTCTTATAAGATGCTAAAACTTTTTTTCTGTGGCAAATATTGAAATGATTGTAATTTTTATTTTACTGCCTAGTAAGTATGTTTTCAATATTAATTATTATTATCTAATTAGTTCATCTCATAAAAGAATGGTAAATCACTAAAGATTTGTAATAATTTGACAATTTTTGTGATTTTTGTCTGGCTCCTGTGCCTATTCTGCTAAACCTAGAAAGTTGCTTTTTTCAGGTATCAAGTACTTATTAGATTTAAGTTATACAAAAAAGCAATTTTCTGAAATAAACGTTTAGCATTTTAAACGTTTATTCCAGAAAATTGGTTTTTTTTGCATAACACAAAACTTCAAACACCCGTATCGGAAGATTTGTGTTATGCAAAAAAGCAAATTTCTGGAATAAATGTTTAGTATGCTAAACTTTTATTTCAAAAAATTGCTTTTTTGCATAACTTAAATCTTCATATACGCCACTTCGTGAATTTGGTGACGAATAGAAAACGTAACTATTATTTTATGTTTCTAGACTATCATTTTCTTTATTAAAAAAAATTATTGAAACTTGATAATTTTCAAAATTAGCCAATTTTGCCCTCAGAAATCATTATATTGAGAAAAAAATAAAAATCTAAAACTTTCAGGAAATGTAGTCCCAACCTTCATCTTTTCAGTCTAGTTAGTCTTGTTTTGTTATTTTTATCCATGTAAAAGATATAATAATTTTTTTAATGCAGTTAAGAAGCGATATTGATAGTTTTATTTATAATTTAAAATTTAGATGGCTTTGACTTAGTCAATTCATGTTTGGTAGAGACATGTCAGAACTGTAATAGTATATTACACTACAAGGGCAGAAAGTGTGAGATTCCTGCACTGCGCGCCATGATGCCCGAGGCGAAGCCGAGGGCATCATGGCGCGCAGTTCAGGAATCTCACACTTTCTGCCCGTGTAGTGTATACTATTTTTCTTGCTACCCCGCAGAAAATACGGGAAAAAATTAAATGTATATAAAAAAACTTGTGTCAAAATTAAAATCTGACGTTTAATTTAATTCTGACGTTTACATTCAAAATCAATCAAACTGTAGCGTTGTCATGGTAATTCAGCGGTGCCAATACAGTAAAAATAAAAGGTTGTATTTTAATTAACAAATTACTACTTTATAAAAAATAAAAGTACCATTAAACACTTAAAACAACATAAAAAGTAAAAAAGTAAAAACATAAATTGTTTATTTGTTGTTATAATTGCAAAATTATGGTTTAAAACTGTCATATTTTTGTGTTTCTCATGTTGGCAGTACGAAATTTGAATTGTGCTTAACGACTAAAAAATTTTTACTCCCGCTATTAGAGTGTGCGCGTATAGCTTGACCAATGCAAGAAACGTAAACTTTCTGCCGTGAAATCGGGGACGAAACAACGTATTTTGAGTCGAGGTAGTAAGAAAAATATATTTCATAAATATTGTTTGTGCGTATTTAAATTGTTATTTCAAAAAGTTTGCAAGTTTAATAAATGACGGAGTGTTCGAGATTCATGAATTTAATTGCAATTAAAAATGCAAGAACATATAATATTTTTGTACCTCTTTCTCATGGAAAATATTCAAGTTCTGAGAAGTTTTAAATTGTTAAAAATAAGCAAAAACCAAAAAATATTCTAAATAAACCCCTTTATTATAACATGTTTTATTTTAACCAGTTACCTAAAAACTAAAATTTAAAGAAGTATTTACAGATTGTGTAAATTTTTTCCAACACTAACATTTAAAATACATACATATAACTTTTAACTATTCAGTGCCTTACTAAAGGGATCAAAATAATAGAACAAGACTTGGTTTATATTGTGAAAGAAACCGACAAAAAACTGCTTGACGCATTTTTTATACCTTTAAATTAACTCTTTATAAACCATAAGGATCTTGAATATATTTTTTACATTCTTCTTCTTTAAACACCATTTAGCAAATTAAATACTTCATTATAATGTATATAATATATAATCATATATATATATATATACATATATATGATTATATATTATATACATTATAATGAAGTATTTAATTTGCTAATTGGTGTTTAAAGAATATATATATATATAACATAACAAATATATCAGAATTATGAAATATTTTTGACAGTTTTGATTCAGAACTGTCAAAAATATTTCATAATTATTATTTGTGGTATTGTATATTATGTTATATACAAAATTTACCAAAGAAATACGCACAAATAATATTTATGAAATATTTTTGACAGTTCTGACACTTCTCCACCAAACATGAGAGCCATCTAAATTTTACATTATAAATAAAACTAACAATATCGCTACCAAACGTGCATTAAAAAAATTAATATATCTTTTAAAGGAATAAAAATAACAAAACAAGACTAACTGGACAGAAAAGATGAAGGTGGGGACTACATTTCCTGAAAGTTTCAGATTTTTATTTTGTCCTCAACATAATGATTTCTGAGGGCAAAATTTTAAGAATTATCAAGTTTCAATAATTTTTTTAATAAAGAAAATGATAGTCTAGAAACTTAAAATAATAGTTACGTTTTCTATTGTATAAGTACTTGATAACTGAAAAAAAATAACTTTCTAGATTTAGTAGAGTAGGCACAGGAGCCAGACAAAAATCACAAAAATTGGCAAATTATCATGAATCTTTAGTGGTTTACCATACTTTTATGACATTAACTAATTGGATAATAATAATTTATATCATTTAAATATTTGTCACAGAAAAAAGTTCTGGCCCACTATAAGAGAGTAAGAAATTGACACGATTTCAGATTTCTAAAGGGTGCCGATTAAAAGTAAAGAATCCAAAAATTAAAACGGCAACGGATTTTCATATTTGATACCTAAAAGATCATCCTCAATTTTTTTATCAAAATAAAAAATCAAGCAGCGCACCCCATTTGGTGTTTTTGTTTGGAATGACTCTAATATATTATAATTTTATACCCGGTGCATCCACCATTTTTGAAAAAGTAATAAAAATCTTGGAAAATATAAATATAATTTTTGCCAAGTATATGAACCAATTAAAGCCCAACACTTATTATAATGCCGTAAAGTTAAACTAAATCAAGCTTATGGAAAGTTTAGGCACACCCAGCGTTCCCTAAGCATTAAATAATGCAAGTGCCTTAATATGAATCTGCTTATAACTAAACGGGAAGTTGCAGTTACTGAAAACTTGTAGATCCCTATTAAGGCCAACTTAAAAGTTTCCCAAATTCGTTAGCATAAATTAACAGTCCTCGTATAATTACCGTGCTTCGGAAAGGCCAGGTGGCTTGTTAGTGAGAAAATTTAATCGAAATATTAATTTTCTCATAACAAGAAGCTAAAGCTTGTTTTAAAGATGACATTATTTTTTAATGTACACTGTTAAAAAAATCATGAGTTTGTAGTTTAAGCATTTTGTTAATTTTAAAGGTTACAGATTATTTCGTTAATGTTTAACAAATTATTTCGTTGAAAAAGTACACGTGATTTCAGGCAGTCAATCAAAACATTTCCCACTGACAATACGCATCAACAAGTGCAACTGACTTCAGCGTCTGCAACTTATGTTTCTGCTTACTTAATTATAATTTGTAACGTGTTCGTAACAACTGTCCAGAGTGTTTATAATATATTATTATTTAACAAGTGTGCGAAGTATCCAAAAAAGATGCCATAACTGGTTTTCAAACTGAAATTAGGGGATAAAGTGACGTGGGTTAAAGTTACGAAATACATTAGTAAGTGTTGTAGTAGTACTGATAATTATATTTTACCAATTTTTGATGATTTCAGAATAGTGTGTATGTTATTTTTGTATTCATTTATGTATGTATTTTTTAGTTTGAGAAACTGATTAATAAAGCAAAATTTCTTATAAAAATTGTTTTATTTAAGTTCCCAATTTCCAACAAATACTTTTGTCACTTTTTACAAAAAGATTTGTTAAAATAAAATCCTTTTCGAAAATTACAAGAAGTATGGTTGAATTATTGACATAGCATTTTGTTTTTAAATCTACAAAAAGTCTGTTATAATTACAAACTACTTATTCTATTAGTTAGCAGATTACAGTTGGTTATAAACCTAACATAAAATTATGTGGACCTGGATTAACATAAAATCTGGTTAAAACTATATAACTTTGGTATACGGGGAAATATAAACATATGGCTGATATTATATGTGTCCAATAGACAATTTTATATTAAGGTTAATAAGGAAAATTCAAAGATATATAATACGCACATTGGAACACCTCAGGGTAGTATTCTGGGTCCCTTGTTATTTATATTGTTTATTAATGACCTCCCCAAATACATCAGTGTGGCAAATTTGTTGCATATGGCAAGATCGAAAGTAAAATTATTAATTTAATTCAAACTGTGACTGAGTTTAGCAACTGGTGTTTTAAAAATGGATTAATAATTAATATCAAAAAAACTGTGTTGATCCAATTCTCCTATGATAATCTTAAGAAAGAAATTCAAATCAAAAATCAATTTTTTAATTTCTCGAATTTGTCCAAATTTTTAGGAATGATAATAGAAAAATCTTTTACATGGGATGAACACATTAATTTTATAGCAATAAAACTAAAAAAATCCATCTATCAATTATATAGCCTAAGGGACAAATTCTTAATGTGTATTTTTCAAATAGTTATACCATTTTCAGTTTTAATATTTTATTCTGGGGTCTTGCTAGAAATAGTAATAGAATTTGTATCTTGCAAAATATGCTATTAGGGTTATTTTTAATGGGAAAAAACTAGATTCTTGTAGATTTTATTTTAAAAATTATGGAATTTTAACTTAAGTGTCCATATATACAAACTTCTTTATCTGGTACATAATAACAAAATAGAACTAATAAATAAAAATAATAATCAATACACCACCAGATCTAAGGATGAAATCCCCATTGAAATGCATTGGCATGCAAACTATGAAAAGTCTCCTTACTTCGTGGGAATTCGCCTTTATAATTATTTGCCAAATGGTCTAAGAGGAAACTCTTTAATGAATTTAAAAAAATCATGAAATCTTTTTTGCAGTCTGCATACTGTTACCATAAAAGAATTTAAGGAAAAGATTCTCCCTAAAAATGAAATAGTGAAAATTCCACTATTTGAATAAGTACCAGCATTTTTTTCTAATAACATAGTAGTTTTCACTTTTAAATAGTTATTTTTTACTACATAAATAGTTAAAGTCTGACTAATTTAAGATTAGTCACCACCTTTGACTATTTCTGAGAGTTAAAAGTAACTAATATCTTTAATCGTACCTATTTAAAGTATTATTTGAATTAAATGCATATACCTAAGCTCCATGGTTAAATGACCCATAAAAACAAATAAAGATGCAAAAAGTTTAGCTTAAAACAGCAACACAAATAATATATTCAACTTTAAAATAGTATGAACAATATTTATTGACAAATAAAATTGATTTTTATAAGAGCGGCTGATGGCCGAATGGGTGATGACAACAACTTGACAAGTGAAAGATCTAAGTTCAATACCTGGCTGGGTCAAAACTTTTTCAAAATTTAAATCTACTAATTTGACTATTTCATTCAGTAGAATTTGACTAATTATTAGTGACTGCTTTTTCGCTATGTCAATTAGTCAAATATGAGTTATAATTTTTGACTCATTCATTGTTGTCTCCATTGTTTTTTAAAGTAGAAACATGTCATGTTTATGTTTAGTATACATTTAATTTATCTTTTTGACCTGTCATATTTACCATTTTCTGTTGTAATTCTGTGAAATAATAATTTATTAATTTGGTTAAAATTAACAAATATTTTTTTACTGTGCAGTATTTAGAATAATAATTCAAAATAATATTAAATTTAAAAGAATAAAAACCTTTTTATTAATTTAACCATTTTAATTTTTATTAATTTAAGCAAGATTAATCCAAATTTAACACCCCAGAAAAATACATCGAAATTTACTTAAACAGCAATTATGCTAAAATAAGAATCTCCCTGCTTAGAGCTACCCTAAGAAGCAAAAGAAAAAAATGAGCAGGCAATTCGTTATTGGTGCGGAAAACAACCGCGGCCGCCGCCGCACAGACGGGTATATTGACCTAAAACGTGGCCAAAAATATTTGGGCACTTTTTCTGTATCAAAGGGTAGCAAATTACTAAAAACATGTTTCTAAAGGTATACAAGTGATAGTAGGTATTTTTACTGGAAATAAAAAAAATACAAAGTAGCTACCTTCATGCAAGTAATACAATAAAAATATTAAAATTAAACATATATTAATGTGACCTTTAAAAAATAAAAAATATATCAATCTACCTAAAAATCTTATAAGATCGCACCATGAGGTAAAAACTTGATGGCTACAGTTATTCTAGATGTCCTGAAGTTTAATAAAACGTGGGTCGGATGCCGTTGCGAGGTGTTGCATATATTTAAAAATACAAATGTTTGTTTAAAAAGACATGGAAATTCAGGTTATGTATCTGTCAAAGTATAGTCAACGAAAGAAATAATATTATGTTTAGGCGTTTAAAATGTATAAATCTTTATAACATTACAATAACAATGGATGGTTTAAGAATTTAAGAATATAAATACTGCATTTAATGAAATTCTAAAGTGTATGGTGCCAAATAAGTAATATTTTTGTGCATTTGGTCCAAATACCTATCTGGTTTTCTCCATAAAATAATTTTTACTAAACAGCATTTATTAAAAAAATCTAGTTTCTGTATTATGGAATAATAATATCTGTATTAAAGGTAGGTTAATATATTATAACAAAAATATCATTTAATTTTGTAATTTTAAGGTTAGAAAAATTCATTTTGACTAAAATAAATAAGTATTTTGGATTATTTAAAAGACTGTATAATATGGTATTTAAAAATGTGGTTTTTCTTATCCAGTTTAAAGTGTACCTACATAAAGTTTTGGCAATACAAATAGTTAAAAAGCTTCGACTAAATTTGATCTACATTGAAAAATCATTATAACTTTAAAAATTTTAATAAATCACATGTCATGGGAGGGTTAAATATTTTCACATTGCAAGTTTCTCTAAAAATTGTTTGTTTTCTTATAATCTAACTTAAAGTAAGTATGCCGAGAGGTATGCACAAATGTTGTCATTAGAAGTATAAAAGCTTCATTTTAATTTGAACCATATTTAACAATTATTTAGTATACCTATATTTATTTATGACCATATTAACACACTCTTCCAAATAATCCACTTATTTATTTTGGTCAAAATAGATTTTTCTAACCTTAAAATACAAAATTAGATAATATTTTTTGTTCTAATACATTAACCTACCTTTGATACAGATATTCTTATTTCATAATAGAGAAGTTAGATTTTTTTTAATAAATCCTGTTTAGTTAAAACTGTTTTATGGAGAAATGTAGACCCAATGCACAAAAATATCACTTATATTGCACCTTACACTTTGGAATTTCGTTAAATGCAGTATTTATATTCCTAAATTCTTAAACCAACCATTGTTATTGTGATACTATACAGATTTATTAACTTTTAACGCTTTTAACATAAGCGGTAACACTATAAATATTATTTCTTTCATTGACTATACTTTGACAGATACATAACCTGAAAAGCCTTAAATGCCAAATTTTTAAAAGACTGCGTTCCGTACGTGGTCACGTGGTGGGACTTTGAGGTGTGGAGCATAGTACATATCCATACCAACTTTTTCCACCAAAACTACTTTTAACGACATGGCGAAAATTTTGTTTTTGTGGAAGACGTAAGATTTAAAGGAGCGCGAAGTTCTAACTGATAACGCGGACTGGGATGGCCAATACAGGTAGCAACTACGCCAAAATATAACTGCTTACACAATCTTAGATCTAGTAATAAAAATGAACAAAATTGAGTTTTGGCCACGTTTTAGCTCGAAGTAGCTGTCTGTGCGCCGTTGCCGCGGCACTCCTGACATAATGAAGAGATCGAATTAAGACGATTAGTTTGGAAGCGGAGCGTGGAAGCAAGAGGAGAACGTTCTTTTGTCGAGCGGTAAATCCTGGCCAAATTACCCGGAGCACCTGCGAGGTTCCCGCCGCTTTTCTCAAGCTAACAAATGACACGCGATTTGTGCGGTAATCGAGAAAGAGGCCTCACGATAAGTCTGTTTCGCCGTAACGTTTTCTTTGCCTAATAATGCTTGTTACACTGCAACGTGGTAGATATAATAATTTTTTTCAACTACCTTCAATTTAATTTGACATCTTCGCACATTTTTAACCTACCTCACTTTTTTCCAATTTTAACTTGAATACATTTTAGTTGTTACTACAGATTATCGACATATCACCCCTTAGAAATAGCGTTAGCATTTCAATTTTGCATAATATAAGTTTTGGATGGGTAAGAACATATTTTTCATTGAAAAAAAGCTTTATTTTGCGACCAGGTAAAAAATGTGACAATTTTTTGAAAAGCATGACTTTATTAAAAGAATCCTTACGTCTAGCTTATGTTTACATTCTTCTTATATTTAACTTCAATCTTAAGACATGTATCTTGTTTACATTGTCAATCGTTGTAAAGAAGGATGTGATAAAGGGATTGATTCATTTTTTTCATTTTGCTCTTGTAAAACATATAAATCATGGCATGCCGTTTTATAAAACGTATACTTTTTAATGTCATGTTTATTAAAGCTAAATATTAATTCAAGTTGCGTTTTTAAAAATTGACTGAACATTTTAAAGTAAAAATTTTATGATTTCTTGGTATATTAAGTACCCAATTTTAAGCACAGAATAAGAATTAAAGTAATTTTAATTCTGGAACTAAATTTTCTGACTAAAAAATTCGATAAATTAAAATTTGGATTGAAATAATTTTAATAAGGCGCTACTAGAGAAACACGCAGTCAAATTGAAATTATGTAAACCAAAATTTTAATTCATCGAATTTCTTAGCCAGTTAATTCAAGGTGCGCGACATTTATTTAAATGTATCTTTTAGAAATTAAAGTGATAAAGTTTCTTATTCGACACAAATATTTGGCACGAAATATTTGTTTTAATATTTAAATGTTTTTAATATTACTCAAAATTTTATTGGACTAATAAGAATTGAATACAATTTTATTTTAATTATTATTTTTAAAAATTTTAATATTTACTTTTAATACGAATTATATGGTGTTTAAATCACTTTGAAACAATTTTTATACGGGAATAAAGTTGTGGTATAGTTGTTTTTAATTATTATGTTATTTAAATCTAGCAATACGAATTTTCATTTAAGAAATTTTCTGCCATATTTCTTTTAATCCGATTATTTTTTCAGATAATAAATTCAAAGCAAAATAATAATTCCTTATTTTTATTGTTTGGAATCAATATTATGTACCTCGAATTTTCTGACAGAAAAATTCGCTGAATTAAAATTTTGCTTAACATAATTTTAATTTGGAGCTAGTGCATAGTGCGGCTGTGTTACGTACTACTGCCATCAAGCGAAATGACATAACGTCGAAGGTACATAAGCTCGAAAATAAATTAGGCAAAGGTGCATTCAAATTCAGTTCCTCCATTTTATTTACTTACCTGTTTTGCTTTCCTTAATTTCTTACATAATTTATTAATTAATTTATTGAAATAGGATAAAAACAATACAATATTTACGGACACGTAACGAGTAGGACAATTCTGGTTATTATAAAATATCTTCTTATGCGAGAAATCCTATTGCATAGACAACTAAGCAAATAATGAACCACAATTAAATTATCTATTAGGAGAGTCCTTATCTAAATTATTTCGTATAAAGTGAGGTTAGCCAGCAGGGCAGTCTTGTTGAAATGCACCTTACATAATTTAATCATTATCATGATATACATTTAATGTATTACATTACTGATAGCACTGAAAATTTTGGACTGCACTGTTGCCTAATTTATTTTCGACGTTGTGGTTTCGCTTCGTGGCAGTAGTACGTAACACAACCGCACTATGCACTAGCATCAAATTAAAATTCTGTTTACGAGTGTAACCAACATTTTAATTTATCGAATTTTTCATCGAGAAAATTCGCCTTGCAGATTTAAATCTTGTCTAATTTTTATTCCAAAATAAATATTCTACTTTAACTTAATTTTAAATTAATAAATGAAATATTATTATTTACATATAAGCACCTTTTTTAAATAGAAAAAAAATATCCATACAATAAAAACTGAGGCTTAAAAATATAGATCACACCAGAATGATGTAAATATATATGGAAACTTATCCAATACACCAAAAAATAAATTAGTAGAATTTAATTTATAATTAAATTTAATTTAGTAATTTTTATGAACGTTTATATTTTCTAGGCAACTTTTAATTATGATAATTTTTGTTTTGAGTTAATTTTTTGATGTCATTAAAAAGTAAAACGGCGTGCCATATATAAATCGATAATGAAATAATAATAACACATGGCACTACCAACAGAATGTACAACCAGGTTGTTGATGTTGTTTCGTTAGTTTTTTTAAATGTTACTTCAGGTATACGGTCCCATTTTACTGTATTATCTAAAATAAAGTTTGTTTTTAAATTGTATTTTGTATATTGATTTTGTAACTATTTAGGATTAAAACTAAAACGCATCTTATACAGGGTGTCCGGAAATATTACTTTACAGTTTGTTCTGATTTATGTTATGACAAATGCTAACTTAATACTTTTCTATTGCCTACTAACTCGCTTGAATTTTTTTTGATTTTGTAATAGGAGGACATTTTTTATGTAAAATTATCTAGAGAATTGTATTATTGTAAAAAAAACAATTAATATTGTAAAAAAACACAAAAAAGTATTCTTTTCACGTGTAGAATAGAATAGAAATATATTTACCTGTTCCGTAATAATCTTCTGCAATTTTCAAACACATTTCGTTTACAATATACAAACATGGGGATAAAAAAGTAATATTGGTTATACTTTCATTACAAGATAATAAATAAACATGCCAATCATCATCCTAAAAGGTTAATTAAATATATAATTAAAATATTTTGTGAATAATTCTTTTATACTGTACTTTTGTCTCTATGTCATATTTTTCTCCAGGCACCGATATTTTTAAAACATTGAAAAAGACGGGCGCCTTGAGTGCGAAATATACCAGTTTACTTTTGTTGACTTCAACAGTAAAATCATAAAGATTCATATGTATAACTTCATCTAAAATGAAATTTCGTTTAAACATCCAATCGGTGTTCTGCATAAGTTAAGGTTTTGATTTAAAAAAATTAAGGATGATCTTTTATTTTTTTCGGGATTTTACCTACTTAATCGCTACTTACACTTGTGGATTTTCCAATCATTATAAGTATCGTTGATTTTTATATGTACTACGGAATTATAATCGATATTGCCATTATTACATTTCTCAATACTTTCCTCATTGTGGATAAACGTGTAAAATGATATCATAGGAAAACAATTTTTAATTACCCTTAACTCAAAATGGTTCCATAAGCCTTTTTGCAACTGAAACTAGTTATACTTTTTGTGATTTGCTTTTATTTTAAGAAAATCAGAACGTTACCTTTGTTTTATTGTCAATTCCAACAAAGTCAGTGGTAAATTCAATAGCTTCATCGTTTAAATATATTGTTGATTTATTCTGCAATCTTAACGATAATCCTATTGCGAAAGGTAATGTTAAGTCACCATCAAAAGTACTTGCAAAACTGTTCCATCTGTAATCAATAGTGCTTAGTTGTTTTGGTTCACTTCCACTCCAATAATCCGACTTGAGAGGAGAATTATATTCATCTGATTCGTCAGGATATCCAGAATCTTGATGATCATAATCTTCTTTGTTAAATTTAAATGTATCTGAAAATATGTTAGGTTTACGTATTTTTTTTAAACATAAAAAAATGCATGATAAAAGTAAACTTTTTAAAAATTTCCACACTTGATATTAATCCTAAAAGTATTTTTGTACTTACATATATTTGATTTATCGATTGGATTTTTTAAATTAAGCCAATTTACAGTACTTTTTTTTAAAGAACAGGCAGCCAAAGTTTCGGCAATAAAAACCAACAAAAATATAAATCTCATTTTACTTATGTATGTACATATGTAAGTAAACTATATATATTATATTTAAAATTAAATTAAATTTCCTGCGGTAATTTTTTGTGATAATATTATAATATATTCGGGAAAAATTCGGTTAAATTACACACACAAACACACACACAACAAAATGCCACTTCCAGTTTAACCAAAAGTGACATCAACTTTGTAATTTCAAATAGAACACCCCATATACTTTCACATTTTTAAGTACTGTATAAAATTCGTAAATTACATTATAATTATAAATTAAAATTTCAAATCAATATCTCTTTCCTGTCCCAAGAAAATTCCAATGGACCACGAATGTAAAACATGTATATGGTAATCACGGTGTGCCTGAACAAAGTTTAAAGTCTGATTTATATATTTCCTTCCTTCCTTCCTTCCTTCCTCCCGTAAAAGATGAACAATACAAAAACCGTTGTGCTGTTTATAGATTCCCGTACGAAAATCTATAAATGGCACTACGATTTTCGTATTGTTCATCTTTTACGGGAGGAAGAAAGGCAATCTATAAATCAGGCTTAAGTAACATAAAAATGCCGCCAAAAACTGAATGCAGTTTCTTGTTCGAGACCCTTTGATGACTTAAAAATTATATTTACCAAAATCCTAGCTGCTCCTCTTTTCGAAATTTTTTAAAAATTCATGATTTTTTTTTAAATTTTTGTTTATCTCAAAGTCTACCTTTGACAGAGTACACATTTGTACACCGATTTTTATAAAATTGGAGTATATTATTGAGCTTAATTTTAATAAAGCAAAAGCGTAAATTCATGGTTTTGGCATAGATATTTCTACGTATATCAGGTTACAAAATGGCATTCTTATTAACCTTTAATAAAAAAAGTAGATTTTTAATAAAATAAAATAAAATATCACTTAGAGAATATTTAAAATGTTGTTTAATCTATGCTTTTTAGTAGTTTTCAATTTTGAACGAAAAAATTGTTGAAGTTTTTTGATCGCCACTCTTTGGTGATTTAAAAACGATATTTACCAAAATTCTAACTGCTTTTTTTAAATTTGTAAAAAATTCAATATATTTTTTAATTATTTGTTATTTATTTGCCAGAGTACACATTTGCACACCTATTTTTCTTGGAGTAAATTGTTAACGAGACTTGGAGAATACTGTTTTCATACTGAGCACTTCATTAGATTTATAAAGGGTTAGCCAAAAATCACTTTTTTATAGTAAAAAAGCATAATGCACAAAGAAGATTTATCTCAATTTTTTTTAATCGTGAATTTTAAAAAAATTAGAAAAGAGGAGCAGCTAGGATTTTGGTAAATATCATTTTTAAGTTACCAAAGGGTCCCAAACAAGAAACTACAATCAGTTTTTGGCGGCATTTTTATGTGACTTAAAACTCGTTTAGGCACACCGTGTAATATTAACTTTCAAATTCAGTCAAGTTTAAAAAAAAAACCACACATCCCTAAAACGCTACTTTAATAGAAAATTAAACAAAAAAATATAAAATAAATAATAAAAAATAAAGTGTTTCTCAAAGCATTTAAACGTGGATATTTATAGGAAAATTATGCTGGACAAGGAAATTCCGATGCAAAATAAGTTAGGCAAAAATTTCGCCTTATAAATACATAAAACGTCTGCAGTTAAAAAGTTTCGCAGCTTTTAATCCTCGCAAGTTTTATGTATGCAAATTTCTCAGTTAAAAATAAAAACTCCAGTTGTTTGAAATCATTAAAGTATTCTTAACAAATTAAAACTAATTTAAAAACACGATAAAATGTTCATTAACATTTCTTTCAGAGTTTTATTGTGTTTTCAAAAAGGCAAATAAAATAAAACTGCAGGGGCTTAATAAAACTTAAAAAATCTCCTAAGAAGTTTTAAACGTTCAGAGAAATGTTTATTTACTATTAGGGTGTTAAATTCTGTAAAAATCGTTGTAGTTTTTGGCCAAATGTAAAAAGACATATGTTTGATTCTATAGTACGTGAGTAAAATATGTTCAGAAAAGAATCATGCACCGGATGGAATATTGATGATGAGAACAATCTGTACTGAAATATTCAATGTATGAGATGCTTTGAATATTGCATAGAGTCGGATTTTCCGACTTGTTATTCCTAAATATAAGATTAATGGTGTGCTGTTTCATCGGCTTTACATACAAATCTAAAATTAAACATTTTAAAATTTCAGATCATATAAATATAAAATGTCATACAATCGTTAAAATAAAGTGCCTTTCTTGTAAAATAATACTAAATGTGAAAATTATTTTATTATCTCAATACAAAAATACAAAAGTATTAAATAGTTTCTCAATGCCAATATTTGAAAAGTTTATATGAACATTGTACTGACCTTTTAATTTCGCCGGCAGTAAACTATAACTTAAATTCGGGCACGGACTCCACTGTAAAGTGCTCATAAAACATTTTCTTTACTTTCACTGTGGAAAACTGACAATTTTCAAGAAATACAATTCGATTTATAACCTTTATAATCTGTTTATAAAATTAAAAATTTGACATTTGACGGTGACACACAGATTCCCCTATTGTTTCATAGATGGCGCTCTATACAAATTTTTGATTTAAATCATTTTAAGATAATAATAAGTATTTGTCGTAGAACAAGTATAGTATGCACCTCGTTTATAAACTTTTCTATACACACATTAATTTAAGCACTCGCTCGAAAGCTCGCTCATGCCTAAATTAAATTCGTGTATAAAATGGCGTTTATCAAACTTGATACATAATATACTATTAAAATTGAACTTAAACTTTGGGACTAATCAACAAGGTAAATCTTTATGAAAATCAAATGTCAAAAACATTAAGTTATGTGAAACCTGGATTAATATAAAATCTGGTTAAAATTAACAATTATTTGGCCACTGTGTATAAATTATAAAACACTCAGTAATAGTAAGAGTGGTAATAATGAAAAGCACTAATTTCGTGAATTTCTTACTTCGCTTACTTTCCGCATTAGTTTGGAGCACACCCTTGAGTGCTAGATGCCGCTCAAACTTTGGCAATTAATATTTTTACAATTTAGCTCTTTATTATCCTTCAAGGGGTTATTTCGTTACGGATAATTGTCCTGCAGATAAGATTTTTCGCATGAAATGAATTAAGATTTAGATACCCGTTCTTGAAACGCACTCTCCTCCAACTTTTACACCAACTAGTTTAAAATTTAATTTTAACGAATGCGCTGCAGTAAATTTATTTCCACTTTGTAAGTATACTTGCACTATGGTGGTTCTTATTTGACGGATTTCGAAATTTTAATCATTTGTTTTTAAAAAATATAAAAAAATGTATGCCAAATTTGAATGTCCTAACTTATTTGCCTGTAACAACGAGAAGTTTTCCAGATAGAGGATTTTTGCCTTTGATGTATTAATTTTTTAGAAAAAGTACCATATTTTCCCTTCATTTCCTTAAAAAATTAGAATTGTTCATTAATTATTAATGATTTTATAAAATTATTGCGTTTTAAAGCAAAAATCCCCTATATGAAAAACTGTAAGTAATAATCGAGCGAAGTAAAAAAGACCCTATAGGATGAAAATACATGATTTCTTTTTTTTGTTTAAAAGTAACTTATCTCCTCTACATTTTCTCAAAAAATTATACTTTTTCATAGATTAATAGTAATTTTAAAAAATTAATACATTAAAGGCATAAATCCTCTATCTATCCTAGGACATTCAAATTTGGCATACATTTTTTTATATTTTTTAACAACAAATAAGGGGGCGGCAGGATTAAAATTTCGACATCGGTCAAATAAGAACCACCCTAACTTACACAGTTATAACTCATCATATTAAAAATATATTTGTAATATTAAATCATATATTTGTAATATAAAGCTTATTAAGTAAAGCAAATAACAAAAGTCATCAAATAAACTAAAAAAGACTCTGGATTGACGAAGCTAGATCCCCCAATTTCCATTTTCAAATCGATCCAGATTCTGAAGTAGTAAACCTCGGTATACACGGCTGGCATTTTATCGCATTCTCCATTGTTTACGCCCACCGAAACAACCCCATCGATTATATGATTGCATACCAATCCGCTACCTGTGTCGCCTGCGCAGCCCTGCACGCACATCTGGCCGTCTATGATCATGCCATACAAAGATGCGCAGTTTTTGTCTGTCTGTTTGGTGGCATAGGCATACATTAAGTTTATTTTACCTGTTCTGTTCGCTCCGAAACCTGCCACTTTGCACTTGGTGCTGAAGGAAGGGTCATCCGGTAATTTGACTTTACCTACTGTATTATCAAACGTTAAATCCTTCGCGAGCTTCACCAACGCTATATCCCTGGTCTTTGATTCCTTTTCGTAATCTTCGTGCACCAAAATACTATCGATACCGATATGGTTCACGTCATCCAAATAAATGGTACCTCCCAATCCAACACCAGCTGTATATAATTTTGAGTCGCGCGAACCGTCGAAGCATTGGCCCGCTGTCAAAATGTAGTTTTTAGATATAATAGCCCCACCACACATAAATTTGCCATTCTTAAAAATCGTTGCTTGATACGGGAATACGCCTTCTTCTAGGTTATCCACTGTTTCCAGTGCTCTGGAATTTATGTTATGTTTTTTTTCTGTATCTATCACTTTCATTAAAATTATAATGATAAATGACATTTTTCCTTTAGCTTTATATGACATTGATAGATGTTATATTTTTATGAAGGTTGTTTTTAGCGAAGTGCATTCTAGAGGTCCAATTTCCAACTACTACACCAAATAACGTGGATATCCCAAGAAGAAGTAATCGAGTGGCGTCAGATATAAAGATCTTGGTGGCCAAGGTGGTTTATTGGGCAGTACGGCCATGCTGGAACCTCATAACGTCTAGATCAATGTCGTCCATATCACAATCCATACAACAAGGTCTGTTCGATCTCGTACTAAAAATACTAAAAATCACTGCACATCATTCAATGGCGGCCATTTTTGTTGTTTACAATTCTTGTGCTTTGGGTTTGTAAAGATTATTAATCGTTTTAAACGTTGTGTTTCTTACAGAGAGACTTGCAAGCCTTAAAAGAGAACTCAAAGTGGTAAGAACAATCATTTTACTCCTCTTTTGTAAAAAATAAACCTTATTCTTTCAGGGCTGTCAAATGTCAATTTAAAGTTTAATTAAAGGTTATTTTATACAAACTGGCTATTTATACGTCCGACGTATACAACATTTGGTATACGTCTTGTGCTTTCATTTGCTAGTTTGAAAAAGTTAATCTAACCTATAAACTTCAAAATGAAAATTGTCAGATATTCAAACTGCTGAATTTTATAATAATAACGTTAAAAATATATAAAAATTAAGTAATTTACAAAAATTATGTAAGCAAAATTAAGTATTTGATAAATAAGTATAAAAATGGCTAAATATGAGGCAAAAACTTCTTCCTACAAAATAGGCCTCTATTCCTCTATGGGGCGGGGGGCCCAATGGGGCGGGGTCGGTTGGGTTGGGTTGTTGAGTTTGGGTTGGTTTCGCTCACTTTTGCCCATTTAAGTTGATTGACAGTGAGCGAAACCAACCCAAACTCAACAATGAAAGCTCAAGACGTATACCAAATTTTGTATACGTCGGACGTATAAATAGCCACTTCGTATTTTATAACCCACAAATTAACCTTCAAATTGACATTTGACAGCCCTGATAGAATAGGGTTTATTTTTTACAAAAGAGGAGTAAAATGATTGTTCTTACCAATTTGAGGTCTCTTTTAAGGCTTGCAAGTCTCTCTGTGAGAAACACAACGTTTAAAACGATTATTAATCTGTACAAACCCAAAGCACAAGAATTGTAAACAACAAAAATGGCCGCCATTGAAGGATGTGCAGTGTTGCAGTGATTTTTAGTATTTTTAGTACGAGATCAAACAGACCTTGTTGTATGGATTGTGGTCTATATAATGAAAAAAATAATCATGTATCATCTAAGTTTTAAATATCTATCATTCTAAAAACACACCATCTTTCAAACGGTGTTGCCAACAGACGAATATAAAAATAAAACGAATAAAGATAAACGAATAAAGATAGGCGAAGCGAAATACTAGGAAATTACCACAAATTAAGAGAAACAAAGCAAAACATTTATTCAAAATAGGCAAAATATTAAAAATGTATCAAAAATAAATTTTTTTATGAAAATGTACCAAAATAGTCTTTCTAGTACCTATGTACTACCAGAGCACCAAATGCTCTGACAACACTGCTTCTAATATGTCGTACAATGTCATACAAGTTTTTTTTATATGGACTGCGGCAACTTTGCAAATGTAGGGGTTTGGTTGGTAAATAGGGAACCAAAATTGGTTGCATTGATTAAAACAAACTAAATTAATTATAAAGAAAGATAATACATTATCATTATTATTATTATTATTATATTATTATCTTTGGTTATAAATCTGTGGGTAAAAGGCATAAGGGGATAAGTCAAAAAAAAGCAATTTTTTAATAGAGCCTTTAACGTGTTCGCATTAATTCAGGAAATATTTATGTTTAGCGGGTATACGCTTTTGTTAGCACATACAAAAGGGTATACTCGCTAACCATAAATATATTTCCTGAATTAATGCGAATACGTTTAAGGCTCTACTGAAAAATTGATCATTTAGACCACATACCACCTTATGCCTTTTACCCACAGAAATGTAATAATGTATGTTTAAATTATTGTAGGTTACATTGAACGGATGTCAAGTTGAGTCAAGTTGAGTTGTCAAAATTCGTAGTTAAAACTTTTAACTTAAAAGTTTAATTGATTTGTCTTTGGTGGTGCGTAGATGAGCAAAATCATATAAAAAAGTAGTTAAATATAGGTGACTACGGCCCAGGAGAGACAAAGTATTCCTAACGGATAATAATCTTCGCTTTGAAAAGAATTTATATCAGTAAAATACTTAATTCCGAATTATAATCTCAAATTTGTATCCAATTCATCAGTACTGTGTCGTCAGTTCCATGTTCGATGTTTCCGTTATCTTTTTTTCGCAAATTTAAATTCTGCTTTCGCAGAACTTGTTTATTTAATGTCATTATAAACTCATATAAATTTGGTGTAAGTCCCATATCTAATAATTGAGATATCGCTATACCCAAAATCCACCAGCCGCCACTGATGTGTGGTATTATTTGATTTTAAGATATTTAATGTATAATATGCTCAAAGTTGCAATAAATGTTATATTTTCCAATAAATTATGTAATTAATTAGTAACCTGGTATACTCGTCACTTCCCTTGCATTCAAATTTAGAAAACACAGATATTTCAGAAACTGTTTGAAAAAGTGCATGGCCCGGTCTGGAACAGTATATTTATTATATTATGTATGTTCTCATAACAAAATACTGTTTATTTTTCTCCAAAAACTATATAAACAAAATGAGGTCAAAAGTTGTCCAACTTCTGTAGAATCACCCATAAATAAAATATTAAATCAATAATAATATCAATAATTTTTTTCTTCGAATTTATCACAAAATAAGTACAGTAAATCCAAAATTATTTTTCAAATACAATCTACTATTTTATTGCTGTTCTTCCTTCTTGGGAAGATTTTATTTATGCCATCTACTTTTTAAATTTGGTAAAAACTACTTCTGATTTAACAAAAATAGACAGCATAGACAAAAATTGATTGCTGAACTATTTTTTAAGAAATTGAATTTTGTTTTGAATTCACAAAAAAACATATATTGTTTAAAAATGTATCTATGTCAAAAATATTATAAATGGACGTGTCGTAGCTTTTGATATTGCTCCACAATTAATCTGATGTTTAAAAAACTGAACATTCGCAAAAGAATTCTATCACAGGACAACCAACGAAATCTAATTTGATAAATCCAATGACGGGCAGTAAAATAACCGCGTTATCTAAACAATTCAGCGATGTGATTTTGATGAGTAATATTTTAATGTTGGAGATGGGGAGGCCATGCTAATGCAGGACCGGCTTCAGGTGGATCGAAGAAAAAACAACAATCAGAAATTACTCTATACCAATCAGATCCTTAAGAAACATATTGTAAATCGTTGATCTAATTAGCTCTATGATTTTTATTGGAAGAAGCAGAATACTGTTAATAATGGATTATATCAGAAACATTAACCAGATAGCACAGAGACATCTTAAAGATCTCGGACTCGGATGTTTATGACATCTTTAAGACGCCCAGTTTACGACGTAAGTCATCTTTAAGACGTCTTTAAGATATCTAATGTTACAAAACACATCGTCTTTAAGATGTCGTTTTAACGTCATTATTAAGTCGTTGCTAAACATCGTTAAGACGTCTTTAGGATGTTAAAGACTACCAATTTAAAACGTCTTGGTTATGCATTGTGAAATAGAAAAGAACAGTATAAGGATCATATGGCGTGACTTAAAAATAAAAAAAAAAACGGAGGTATCAGGCATTTATAAGATGTCTTTAGAACATTAATATCTTTAAGACGTCTATCAAAAGATGTCTATCAGACGTCTTTTTTAGATCTTCAGACGTTCAGGCATAATACAGACATAGAAAAGACATCTTCAAGACTTTGTGTGCTATATGGGTATGGGCTCAATGTTTGTTAGATCCTGTCCTGACGCCATGCTGTCCATGATATCCCACACACATAACTCAGGCATTTATCAAACGTGTGCCCGTGCATATTTTACACGTGTCACTACCTTGTTTAAACGACCATGATTCTGCACTTGACAAACGACACTGCCGCTAGTTATTTATTCACCTTTTTCATACGCGCGACAAGTATTCACTTTTTGGACACTTTTCGCTTTACGATCGCAGTCGGCCACGCTACCCCCCCTTCCACCGACAGAACAAATGCCGGTTATTCGGGCTGCTTGAATTAATTCCCGGTGTGTGTTCGCATTTTTTGAGTGGTGGTTTACAGTGCAAATTGTAAAAAGTTTGTCGTAAATATTTGGTTATGCAGGGGGAATCAAAAACTGGTTTAGGCAAAATTAAAACTTGCAAAGTATATGGCGTTTAATATATTTTATTCTGCACTGAACATTCCCTAGTAGGTACATATAAATCGGAAATTTTACAGTTGTAACCCTCTTACAAGGCAATATTCGCTATATAAACTCACATCTGCTCACCGTTTCGACTACGTGAGAAATATTTAAATCGTTAAAACAGTTTTTTTGCACATGTTTCTATAATAAAAGAAATAAAATCAAACATCACTACATTTATTGCGAATTTATTACGGGGTGTCAAAATCTGTTTTATTGGAAGGGGTGGGGGCTTTTATACTTAATGCCGTGCCTGTTGGACTTAAATAAATACATAAATAAAATAAAAATAAATAAAATAAGAAGCAATAGGTACCAACTTACTTTTTTATTTTTTATTTTAATACAAAAGGCTCTATATACATTATTATTAGAAGTTTATAGAGAACGGAAATTTGTATAGCAATTCTAAGGCAATGTAAACTATTTTTAAAAAATTATTTTCAATGCCTTATCACTTCCTGTTAAACCGGAAGTGATATCAA
Source organism: Brassicogethes aeneus (assembly GCA_921294245.1). Taxonomy (NCBI): domain Eukaryota; kingdom Metazoa; phylum Arthropoda; class Insecta; order Coleoptera; family Nitidulidae; genus Brassicogethes; species Brassicogethes aeneus. The sequence goes on from OV121138.1 coordinate 7,090,784, forward strand.
CTTTGGGTTTTTAAATGGAACCATATAAATATTATTGCTTTTTTAAATTCTACGTAAAATTCTGGAAATACTAAAATTTGATTATTCTTTTTATTAATTAATCATTCAAATTAATTTTTATTAATGTTTATTACAAAGGAACAATTAGTTATTAATATTTTCTAAATTAATTGTAGAACAGGTTAATTAATTCAACGGGTGACTTGTAATATTTAATAAAGTTTGGCTTAACTAAGAAGTGCCGTTTTTTATGTCCAATATTTTATTTAATAATTTTTTTTGGGTCATGGATTCTTCTATGTTGCTCTCGGCGACAGCTGTTGATTTCCAGCCTCCAAGTCGCTTAACATTGGAAATTCCTTCCCCAGAATATGGTAGCGGAGGATCTACGAAAACTATGACTCAGGATTTTTAAGTTTTAGATATGCAGGTATTTGTGCAGGCATTTTACCAAATGTATTAATTCCTACACATTGGTAGTGCATGCTTTTCTTTTATAATTGGCAACAAACCGCTTGAGTGGAGTATTTGGTTTTCGCAAATTTGAATATTTTCGAAACAGTTGTAAGTAATGACCATTATTGTAATGTGTGTAATTTTTACTGTCCGAAATTTTCACGATTACCATATTTTCTTTATCTTCTATATCATCAATCATTATCTTTGAGAGCTCTTCTCGCGTGCAAGCACCAGCCAACACAAAAATAGTGGCAACTTTTATTAAAAGGTAAATTTCATCTGGTGCTTATTTAATAAATCTTGAAATGTCATCTTTCTAAAAAATTTTGGACATTTTTGGTCGGTATCCCACATTTTCCTTTTTTATATATGATGTTAATTTATAATATAAACTAAAATCCAGTTTTAAAAATGTTTAAATTGTTTCTCATATTTTTGACAGGATTTTGCTGGTAATAAATTCTTATTTACAGTATTTGCTGCCTCCAGTATACTGAAGCATACATATATGTCATATGGTAGCTCTTCTTCCAAAATGTTCATTTCAAGTTCGCGAAAAATCTATAATATCTATAAAAAAAACTGCAGTTTTAGTGATTTTTAATCCTGGTATAGATTTTTTGGGAAATTTTATGCTCTACAAGAATCCGCGACGTAAAAAAATTTATCTCAAACGGTTCAAAAGTTATAGTCTTTTTAATGAAAAAAGATTTTTTTACGTGTTATTTCAATGGAAAACTTAGAATGCTCACCGACACCTTTTAAAATTGAGCAAAAAATTTTGCCTTGCAGGGAAATTTTTTTCTCGGTATGTAGGTTCATTTTAACCCATAAATCCGATAGGTTAGTTTTTTTGGCTCACCCTAATATACATATACATAGATATTTACAGAGATAATACAAAAAATCCGCTTATTCATTATTTATTTCATCAAAATGATGTTTAATTTTTAAAATTCTATTCGTTTAGAATTTTCTGTTATCTAAGGCATTTTAATGTATTGTACATTATAATAAACGTAATATTTTCTACCCTGTTACCTGCTTTGTTTCATCTTTAGTTTAGGTAAGATAATATTCTCGAGAACCTTAAGACAATATTCACTTTACAATAGTTTGTCTTAATTTTCGTTGGCTTAAAGAAAATATCCTGGGGTCTCAAGGAAGTAACACGCGCTCACTTGCCGTGGTTACATTAAGGTTAAGAGGGGCCTAACCAATGTCAGGCCTCACCAAAAACTATTAAATATATTTATATACAGACGACTTTCTATTTTAAAAATGGATTCGATATTTTTATTTGAATACTTTTTACGTTAAAAACATGAATGTACGATGTAATTCTAATGCTTGTTTATTAATTTAATTCCTGTACACTTTGGACTGATGTGGTGTGGGCCCTGAGTAACGATTATTTGGGGTATAATTGCCAAGTTGTTGTCATAAGATTCTGCATTCCTTCTTAAGACCCCGGTCCAGGTTGTTATAACCTTCTGCAAACATAAACACACCTTTGGCCCACACTAAATTTAATCTTAATCCTTGTTCTTGAACGCTGAGAAACCTACATGTTGAAGATACAATTTAATAATTAATTTAATACACTTTATGTAACTGGTAGTTTGTTATAAAGTATATACAGGGTGTAATTGAAACCCTTAATAACTTTTGATATGATCTTGAGCAAAAATAGGTCCATTATAGGTACTAAAAAATAGCAAATATCCCTTTGAATGCCAATTACTGTTAACCAGCACAAGAATGTCTTAATATAGTTATTTACAGTTTAAGCTAATAATTGACTATAATGGTGATGCTTTTCTCAAGCAACGTATTTTATTGTATGTATCCTTTGTTTAACTTAAAAAAATTAAATGTACCAAATAAATAATTTTGCCCCGAAAAACAATGGACTGCGTGGCAAACAGCTATTAGCGGGATCATTAGCAGCGACGAGAAAAGAATTTTAGTCGAACATTGCTAAATAATATTTTAGCGCGCCGTTTAAAACACGCAACAATTATTACAAAGATGAATAGATAACTCCTTTCATTATATGCTTTTGTGCAAAGCTGTAATTATATTAAGGGTTGCAACGTTATTTATGTTTTTATCGGGCTTTCAATCTCGAGGAAGATCGCTCTATAACCCTGTATCATTAGTTAGGCGATATAAAAGTTAATTAAAATACTAATTTTCTAAAATATTAATTACTTGAATAATATTCAATGAATATAAGATAATATAAATCTTTGTCTCTAGAGATAGGAGAGATATTTTGGCAACATGTAAGCCTTTATCTCACCGCTGTTTAACTGTAACATTACATATGTTTCCGCGATACCTTTTCAGCTTATTCATCGTATCATTTGGTGAAAGATAAACAACACCACACCTACTGTGTGTAACACACGTTTATGTCTATATCTTTCTATTGTTATACCACAGACAAACCAGAGACATTCAGACAGTAATGCCAACTTCATTAAAACACCCGTTCTTATCTCGCACACTATACATATGTATTTGTATGAATGACGTTCATTTTGTTTCCATATAACAACAGATTTTACAACTAAAGCAGTATAACTTCATTAATATATATATATATACGGATAAAAAGGTATAGTAAATTTTAGATAGTAAAAAAAATATAGTAAAATTTATTTAACAAATTTTTAGGGTAACAATATTATATATTCGTAAATACAATATTAAGATTGTAATACAAAATACTATTTTTTATTATACAATTTTAGTAAAGATTACAACACCAATATTACTAAATCATAAATGTATAATATATATTTTAATTTTTAATATGTTCGTATAGTAAATTGATTTTACTATCTACAAATAGTAATATTTACTATATGATTTAATCAAATGTAAGGTGTATTATAGTATATTACACATTAATAAAAAATATATTAAAAATAAAGATACTTTTATGTTTAAGGTAAATAAACAATATATTTAAATAAAATATACAATATAGTAAGTCATGACATTTTAAACATTCAATTTTCTTAGTTTCTTTAATAAACTTTCTTGACCCATTACTGGTAATACTTATAAGAAAGAACTAAACCTACTTGGTTGCATAGTATTTGACGATTGCAGCAAAGGCCACGTCGCGACGCGTCGTTAGACGGTGTGGATCACGTGATGTTCTTACATCTCGCCTCTGTTGGCTTACCAACCTTGTTATAAGCTCAGGTATTTCTTTGTTTGGGTGTGTTCCACTACTACAAGTTGCTCGACAGTGTCGTGTCGACACTGATGATACCCAATATAGGTCAAAACACCTGTCTTTCGGTATTTGAAGTTGATGAAACGCACTCAAAACAAAAAACTTTGTCGAGGTGTAGGTTCAATTCTTCAACATTTTTGTATATTTAAAAGTACAATAAATATGTTACAATTTTTAATTTTTAACATATAAAAATATTCGATTTTAAAATATTTTATATTTAAAATGGCAACATTATATTATAAAATTTACTATACTTATTAGAAATGGAAAAAATCTAATTATAATAAGAATTAAAAACAAAATTGGTTGAAAATAATAATATTTTATCTTAAGGTTTAACATACATGGATATTTAAAAATTACTAAATATGCATAGTATCTGGCAGTACACTGAAAATTTTTATTTAAAATTTTTTACTACTACGTAATTGTAGTATAGGTTCAGTAGAAAATAAAAAGGCAAAACGTTTAATATACATTTACGATGCATAAAGAAAAACTAAGCATTTATCTAGTAATACTGCAACAAAAATGTAGCCTAAATTAGTATGAAATAATACATGCTTTAGTATTAATGGCGACCTAAAACCCTTAATATATAACAACAGGAAAAATGTCAAATATGTAACAGTAGTTATAGTAGGCTTAACTAAAACAGATCCTATTTAAAAGTATTACAAAATGCTGCCAAACTAATACCACATCGTTAATATATAAACAACTCAGACAGATATATTATAAGTAAATCAAGTAACAAGTAACTTCCGAATATGAATTCTTTCATCGGCAGTGCCGATTCGGCACTAAAAATTTGTGGTAAGTATTACTACAACGTTCTATTGAATCTTACAAATTTTGAAGTTGGTAATACTAAAACAAAGCTTATCTCTACTGTTCATCGAGCACAATCGCCATTGTTGTTAGTAAGCTTGCATAAATACGCCTCAATGGACGATTTGCTAATAAATTGGAAGTTACAAGATTTAATTTCTGTTTTTAAGGGTAAGTAAATACTTAATTATTTATGTATGATTAAGAATATCTACATAACATAACTTTAATTTACTTAATTCTAATATTACGCTTTTTGCTTTTGCTTGTAAAGGGGTACTTACATCATTCTATTTAATAGTTAGATCAGGTTTAGTTTTATATTCGCTTGCAGCCTTTGCGTGGTGACGGGATAAACATTTTTGCCTTTTACCATAGAAAAACTATTCTTACTTACAGCCTGTAAGTTACAGGTATTATTATAACAAGATTCAATGTTTAATATTTGTTTTGAAGAGTTTTGACGTTATTTTTTAATATATTAGTAATATCCACAGAACAAGTGTTCTGTGGTAACATCTGTACAGTGGGGCTAAGAGTTTGAAAACTAAGAGCTAACCCTTTTGGGAATGACAAACACTTGTTTAATATTAAGTAAAATTTTAGAAATAATTAAATTATTTATTATATTTTTATTAAATGTTTTATTGTTACACCTTCTCATATTTAGTATAAATATTTTATTATTGTTGGTTTAGGTTTTTTTGTTTATCATAAAAGTTAAGGAGAAGATATCATTTTTTTATTCTAAGAATTTTATATATATTTTTTTAATAAATATATGTTCTCTTTTATCCTATAACCCCTACTGCATACTTTTACATAACACCAAAAAATCGATAATCGATAACCTTTTAATTAAGTATTTATTCCGTTTGGATGAAGTGACCAGATTCTGTCTAAAAATAGGGGGACATTTTGTATGAATTTACCTTAATTACAAAATTAACACAATGATACAATGCAAATTTAAAATTTGACGTTACTTAATTATTGTTAATTGTATCATTTTTGTAATTAAGGTTAATTTACACAAAATGTCCCCCTATTTTTTGACAGAATCTGGTCACTTTACGTTTGGAAGTAGTACTGCTTACAAAATAAGAAAATTATTGGTTAAATACCGTAACATCAGTACATACTGGTTATACAAGTACTAAATATTACCCTGATAAGTTAATAATTAATAAATATTACTTTTTTAATGGCATTTCGTTGTTATTAAATAATATTTAATAAATATATCTCACTTAGAGCATATTTCAAACGACTAAAGAATGTTCAGACTTACTATAATACAGTAGTAACTATCTCTCCGTGTAGTCATTTTTGACTAATTCTTTTTTAGAGAGTAGTATATATACTTATGTTTCTGCCTACTTTATTCTAATTCGTAACGTGTTCGTAACAACTGTCCAGAGTGTTTATAAACACTCTGGACAGTTGTTACGAACACGTTACGAATTAGAATAAAGTAGGCAGAAACATAAGTTGCCTTTACAAAACTTTTGGTAAAATATTTTCTTTTGTTAAAATATTTACAAACCCTGGTTTTTCCAAAAAATTATTTTACAAAATAAAATTAACAAACTACAGTGTATGTATCTTATTTTTACTTAATGGAATATAAACATACCAACCGACAAGAAAATACGACCTCCCTACAACTCACCTTAAATCAACCAGAATATGTATCTTTAAGGTGGCATAGGGACGCTGAGGCGTCTTGAGGAAAATTTTAATTTAGGCGCAGGCCTCAAGCAAATTTGGTTATTATGTACTACAAAGCCGAAACACAATCCCTCACTAAACTTTACACATTTATATAGGAGCTCGTATCTTCTTTGCATACATTACTGTATAAATCACATTTGACATTATCTGGAAATTAAATCACTCGGGGGATTTAAACTGCCGCCGTCGCCGAAGGGAGGGGGCAAAGCGCTGTTGCCAACAAAGTCAATACTCACTCCTTATACATCTTCTAAGAAAATATTTTAAGTCATTAATTTTCAACCAAAGTATTTTATTGGACTTCTCCACCCAGTTTTAATATATTTTTTTAAAAGCACGTTTGTAGAAAAACATAATAAATATTCAAAACATCCAGTACCTTGGCGTGTCACAACTCCTGAATCAAATATTTGAGTGGTTTTATTTTAAAATATATTCAATTTACCTTAAAATTTTTCAATTTCAATACAAACTATAAAAAATTAAATAATTAATTTTTCATATTTTATCATAGATTCGAATAATAGCAATTTCTAAAAAAATGATAATCTTTGTACTTTTACCCGTCAGTTCTGTGTCCAATGTTAATTTTCAAAATTCCTGCGAAATATTAAAGTTTAAACGTCAAGTCCTCGTTTTAACTCAAGTGTTGGTAAAAATTACCTACAGAGCCCGCCCTTTGCACGACAGTAATCTTGAAAACAATGCAAGCGGCGAAGTTGTGGTGAATGCACGTATAGTTCCAGTCAAAATTTCAGTACTGTGGTGAGTAGTTATTTTCTTACGTATATATTTTTCATTGTAATTTATATAAGGCTATATGTGATTTGTTGATAAGTAGCATCCACTAATAAAAAATATAAGTAAAATACTTAATTCCGAATTATAATCAGTTCCATGTTCGATGTTTCGGTTATCTTTTTTTTGCAAACAATTTAAATTCTGCTTGCGCAGAACTTGTTTATTTAATGTCATTATAAACTCAAATAAATTTGGTGTGGGTCCCATATCTAATAATTGAGATATCGGTATACCCAAAATCCACCAGCTGCTACTGATGTGTGGTATTATTTTATTTAAAGATATTTAATGTATAATATGCTCAAAGTTGCAATAAATCTTATATTTTTCAATAAATTATGTATTTAATTAATACCCTGGTATACTCGTCACTTCCCTTGAATTCAAATTTAGAAAACACACATATTTCAGAAACTGTTTGAAAAAGTGCATGGCCCGGTCTGGAACAGTATATTTATTATATTATCTATGTTCTCATAACAAAATACTGTTTATTTTTCTCCAAAAACTATATAAACAACATGAGGTCAAAAGTTGCCCAACTTTTACAAACCGAACACCTTTTGACCGACACATCTCAGATTTGGCTGAAACTTTTTTTACGAATTCTATGTCGAAAAATAAGATATAAGTGTCCGAGGATTTTTTTTCTCTCGCATATTTTTTTCAAAATATGGTACCTTTATTATTACTATTGTTAAAACATTAATTCATATTGCGCGACACATAAAAAAACGGTTTTTTGTTAATAAAAAGAAAACTATAGCTTGGATAAAAAAAAGTCAAATATAAAAGTTGTAAATAATAAAAAGATCTACAATATTTATTTTAACTATTTTCCTACCTAACCTCACTTTTCAAATAAATTTTAAAAAATGTTAAAAATCACCTGTTTTAAAATATTTTTCTATAATTTATAATTAATTTATGTTTTCTTTCATGGTATTAATTGCTAATAAATTTAAAAGAGTTGATTTTTAACATTTTTTTCAATTTATTTGAAAAGTGAGGTTATGTCGAAAAATGGTTAAAACAAAAATTGTAGATCTATTTATTATCTACAACTTTTATATTTAACTTTTTTTGATCCGAGCTATAGTTTTCTTTTTATTAACAAAAAACCGTTTTTTTATGTGTCGCGCAATATGAATTAATGTTTTAACAATAGTAATAATAAAGGTACCATATTTTGAAAACATGTTTTTTATGTAAAATTTGACGGAGAATACGATAAAAATACTAAAAACTTAATACGAGGTGGGGGCCATTGTTAAAAATTGATTTAAACAATGAAATTGTTAATAACAATATGAATTTGTTAATAATTTTTATTAAAAATATTTTGTTATCAAAATTCAGTTCTTTAGCTTTAAAATGAAAAAGATGTTTGTAGCTCAAATAGAACCGGAGTTATACATTTTTGAAAATGGGTCTCCAAGCCAAAAACCTTGTTTTTCTCAAATTTTTGATCACTTGTATTATCGAAAATATGCGAAAGAAAAAAAAATCCTCGGACACGTGTCTCTTATTTTTCGATATAGAATCCGTAAAAAAAGTTTCAGCCAAATCGGAGATGTGTCGGTCAATTTTTATCAAAATCCGTACGGTTTGTAAAAGAATTACCCATATACGAGTTTGTATTTGTCGAAAAAAATCTGTTTTTTCTTAATATCGCGAAACCAAGACTTGGCTGAGCAAAATTTGATTTGACGATATTTCAGGAAAATAGTCAGTTCAGTTTGGCAACAATGCGTGGCGTGGTTGCTTTAAATAAGTGTTACTTGTACGTCTGGAGCTACTTGACGGCTTCCTCTTCCCGACGCTTGCTGTCTATTCAAGATTTTAAGATAATAAATTTGTATTGCAACACATGATGGTTCATTAAGAAGGGACTGGATTTTATTAATTGATAATTTATATTGAAAACTAAAATTGATACCGGCGCATTCGCCAAAATTGAAATTTTGTGTTACAAACAGTTTTGACTATTTTGTTTACCTACGCAGAGAATTTATTAATATTTCAGAAAAAAACAACAATATTAAGCTCTCTACAAAAACCGTACTCGTCAAAGCGAAAGTAATTCTAAATACTGAATTTACCTTTTTTATTCTATCAGAGAAGTTATAAAACTCTCCATACGTATACACTTTCAAATATCCCGATAGCTATTATTTTTTATTTTTCGTAAACGTTCATTTTCGGCATCTACAAGTATTAATGTCATCGTGATATTATAATGAAATAACAATGAAATTGAAAAGGTCAGTTTTGTCAGTGAAGCTTTTGATTAAATTATAAGGGCAGTAAATAGAAAGGTTATTTCCCTTCATAGCAATTGACATGTCGGAATCCAAGGAAGATGGTATTACTGAGAAAGGTTAATTTGTTTTAAGGTTATCGAAGGCATTTCAACGTGAAATTGATTCTAATTATGATTTTTTCCCATTATATTCCTGGATAGATTTATAAATACCAATAAATGTTTTTTAGTGAAGATTCTGAAAGGTCAATTTATCAACACTATTTTCCTCCCAAGAAAAATTTTTTACTCAGCCATTCTTATTATTTTAACCTAAACAGATTTTTAATTCTCTATTTTGTTGTAAATCATTTTTGTTCTTCAAATACCTACAAAAATTATACTTTTTTTTAAGTAAAAAAATATTTCTAGTTTTAATTTTTCATTTTTTTTTAATAAAACAACAGATTTATATTAAATATATGTTGGAAACAAATCTTGATTTTTTAGTTTGACGATTATACATTGCTTTAGAATCTATAGTGGTATAACAACTTAAGAAACTCCACTTGATATACTGGGTGTTTCACATTCGTGGTCCATTGGAAGTTTCTGGGGAACGGAAAAAAGTATCGATATGAAATTTAAAAGCGTTTAAGACTATTTTTTTAAAAATATTTTGGACAAAATGATTTCCTGGAACTTTGTTATTTCAAATAGAACACCCTAAATATTTTTACATTTTTAAATTGTACATAAAATTCTGCATAAAATTACTATACCATTTCCTATACCTACTCTCTAAAACACGGTGCTGTTCTGAGAGGTGATTTTTGGACTTTCTGTGAAACCTAATTTTTAGTCATAACTAAAATTTTAAGAGCAAAATAAAAAAAATTGACGGTTTGAATTGTTTTAATTGGATGTTTATTAAAAATATGTATGCACACTTTCAATTCTCCAATTAAAACTTGCGATTTTATTTAAATATTATCATAACTTTTTAAATCAGATTAAAGATTAGTTAATTTTATAAAAAAAGGTCTACACATTTTTTATATCTTTTACTGTATTGTTGTAATACACGTTTAAAGTTTTAATGTAAGGTTAAATGTATAGTATACATTTATTAAACAATAATTCTAAGGATGCCACATTTTATTTAGGGCCGATGTATTCATTTTTGATTTATTTGACGAATAATTTCTTTGGATACTAGATATTGCCAAGACATGAAAGTTATCGGCCCGATAAACTTTACTAAAGATGAATAAACCGGTCCTTAGTTAAATTTCATGAATTTCTTCGTAACTTTTACAACAATTTTTCATTTTTGTTTATAAAAAACACTTTAAAAAACCTAAACAAAAATTATAGAATACGTATACTAAAAATGACAATTCAAACTTCAAATAAATTTTTAATAGATCTAAGTTTCATGGCAACCTTTAAGGATATATTAATTAAGGGAACATAAATGTATACGTCAAAGGTTAGATTAAAAGTTTGAACGTTTATTGCAACAAAACAGTAAAATATATAAAAAAATGTAAAAACCTTTTTTTAGTTATGTAAATATTAAATATTTAAATTAAATCGCTAGTTTTAATTGGATAATTGAAAGAGTGCATAAAATTTTTAATAAACAGCCAATTAAAACAATTCAAACCGTCAATTTTTTTTTATTTTGCTCTTAAAATTTTAGTAATGACCTAATTAACAAGAATATAAAAAAAAATTAGGTTTCACAGAAAGTCCAAAAATCACCTCTCAGAACAGCACCGTGAAAAATGAATTATTTAATAGTTATTAGTGGCTGCTTTTTCACTTGTACCATGGTTAACCATGTAATACCATGGTATTCCAAAATTTAACAGCCAATTCTTATGTAAAATTGTGCCTTGAATCATTGTTAAAAAATTATAACAGTTTTTGAAATATAGTCAATTTTCCATTTAATAATAATAATAATATATATTTATTAGGGTGGGTCAAAAAAATCGACTATTTTTATTTTGACTTCTGCCACTCGCATATGAATAGCAGTATGCACTGACATTCCAATGCGAATATCTTTTGATTGGTTAGAGTAATCGATAAATCCTAAGAGACCTTTTTTGTAGAGCGTTCAATTTCCGATAGACATAGTAAAATCTCAATTGTCGATATTTTTTTTTCAGTAAGTTACAAAATTCAGAAAAGAAAAGTTATCTTTCTTAAAATTCTTCAATCTTTGACCTTGAATATCTCTTTAATAGTTAGATTGATCAAAAAAGTATAGGAAATCTTTTTTGTAGAACATTTAATTTTCTACAAATAACTCCTTTAGAGTTTTGCTGTATGATTATCGAATGATGAGATATGAATTTTTTTGTAGGGGACTAAGAAAAATATGCAAAACTGTAATGAGGCGGATCTTCCCATCAAAGTTAAGAGCTCATCGTTGCTAAGCATGTTTTGAAGGTGCCCAGAAACCGATTTTTAAGTGGCAGAAGTCAAAATAAAAATAGTCGATTTTTTTGACCCACCCTAATATTTATTTGCCCAACAGATTACAAAATCCAATTAGGGGACAAAATTATAAAATCGTGCAAACTTAACAAATAATTATACAAAAACCTACTTTAACAAAGTTAACAATGTTAGTTACGATGTCACCCAAAGAATCAAAATAAATATCACAGATAGACTGTATTTTATTATAATTATTTCACATTATAAAAGTTGGAATTGACTATATCTCAAAAACTGCTCACTTTTCATAATTTTTGACGGTATTTTCGAATTCAGAGGACAATTTTACATAAGAATTGGCTGTTAAATTTTGGAATATTATATTATTCCATGGTTAACCATGGTACAAGTGAAAAAGCAGCCACTAATAACTATTAAAAGTCATTTTTGACTAATTAATTTTTAGAGAGTAAAGTAAATAATTTTTGAGTTTCCTATACCTAAAGTTAATAGTTTCTGAGATATTTAACATCAATTAATTTCTATTTGATTATGTAAAAACATATAGGGTGTTTCATTTAAAATAAAAAAGATATTAACGTTTCAAGTTAGCCTAATTTGCCTCTGGTTTTCTTGGGTAATTTGTTAAAAAATGTTAAAATATTTTAAACAATGTTTTAAGATTCCAAAAATTCCACCCCATTTCGGCAAACCTAATAGCAAAATAGTTATAGGCTATTTTTGATTGACGCGTTTTTGTCAAATTTTAACGAACAAAATTAACTATTCTCTTTATGTATAGGACATGGTAATTTTATGCAGAATTTAAAAATGTAAAAATATATGGGGTGTTCTATTTAAAATAACAAAGATGATGTCACTTTCGATCTACCGGACATATATTTTCTGCTTTTTAGAAAAAAATATCAGTCTTTGGCGATACGATCTCGCATGATGTATGCGCCAATTCGTTACGAAAGCCAAAGTAGACAAGAAAAAGCGGGGACAAATGAATTTTTCTTTTCTATTTGATTTAATATGCTGCGGTATCTAAGCCCGAAAAAAATGCACCGCTCGTGGCGGATGGAGATGTAATCGCATCTCCTACATTCATCACTGTCCAGTTTAGTAAATCAAAGGACAGGACCTCTTCCTTATCCAGGCCACGTCCCATAGATTACTCAACTTTTGTTCGACGCAAACTAAATTATAACAGCTCAAAGTATTAGCTTACAAAAGTCCCACTGTGGTCAAAAAACGGCGTTTTGTGGACAAAATTCAATATATTTTTTATTACAAACAAATATTTTTTTCTTTTTTTTTACATAGGTATATTTTATTCAAAAATATTAAAGGTTTTAATTTTTTAAATGCATTTTTAGATTATCTTAGATTATATAGCACGGTTTTTCAGAAATAATTCACAAACTTTTTTATTAATTAACTATATTTCAATTAAAAAACATAAAGGTTTTTAATTTTTAAATGCGTTTTTAGATGTTCATAGAGCGTCAATTGCGAAAATAACCCAATAATTTTTTTATTGCAAAAAATATTAATTTTTTATTTTTTACTTTGTTAAATAAGACTTATCAAGTATTATTAACTATATTTTAATCGAAAAATATAACGGTTTTTATTTTTAAAATGCGTTTTTGATCAATTGAGAAAATAATCAAAAAACTTTTTTATTGCAAAGAAATATTTATTTTTTTTATTTTTTACTGTGTTAAATAAGTATAATTAACTAAATTTTAATAAAAAAAGGTCTTTATTTTTTAAATGCCTTTTTTAGATGTTCGCGGTGAAACGATTGGGAAAATAATTCAATAACTTTTTTATTGTAAATAAATACATATATTTTTTTTAATATCTTAACTAAGCATACTTTAAGAAATAAATAAACATAATTTCAATTTTAACATTTATTCCATTAATAATTCCTTATCTTCTTCATCAAGCTCATATTTTACAAATTTTGTATTTCTCCTAAATAACTTTATTAGGGGTCCGACTATATTAAGACGATGAAATGTATCCTCGTTTGTTGATTTTCGATTTGTTTTTCTCGAAAACATTTCAAAATTTTTTAAAATCCTTATTTCTAGTTTCTTGAGCTTCCTCAGAAGTTATTCCTATTGGCAAACATATATTTTGCATAACTTCATTTCCAGGGATTAATAATTTATGCACTGTCACTGGCATGTAGAACGTACTAATATTGAAAAATCATAAAATACAATAGTCTAAGTTAAATTTGCTTTCGCTATATTAAAACATTATTATAAATACGCGAATATTGTTTTATCTATTTTGCGTTCATAATGACTTCATTATAACACCTCTTTCGGTGTTGTAATGAGATACTTTAACCCACCCAAATTTTTTATAGGTTGCCTATACTTTAAACAGCATAATATTTTGCATATATGCAAAATATTATGCTGTTTGGTTATAATATTTTTATGATTTTTCTAGTACTTTTCTGGCAATAAATTTTGTTTAACAACAAAGAAAATCCTTTTTTTCTTCTTTAACATTAACAGCCGCTTATTGTAAATAAGTAAATTAAGGACGGCATGGCAAATCGATTTTGACAGTCAAACCAATGACTGTGATACCAACTATCTAAAGTAAAATTCGACCAAATTAAATTTAAGGTATAAAATTAATTTGTTTATAGAATTTTTGCAAATAGATAAAATAGCATAAAGAACTTATATCATAAGACCTTTTGTCGCACTCGTCCATTACAAAACTCGCTCCTTCGTTGCTCGTTTTATAAATTGTCCGCGTGCGAAAAAATGATGTTAGTTCTTTAATATACTATTACCTAATAGATCTTTTAAGATGCCTACAAAGCAAAGGATTATTTATTAATTAATACCTAATAATTTGTTATGAATACACTGAAAAAAATAATGTACTTGAGTTAACGTTTGCCTAAATGTCATTTTTGAAAATGTTGTTTAATCAAAAAACCTATTGGATTAATCTATATTTTGGTGTCAAAGCGATAGTCAGAGTTTGTCAAAGTTTATTTGTTCATTTGACAGTTAAAATATTGATTTAACATAAACTAATTTTTTGAATTAAAATGTTTATCCTATTTAATAGCTGGAATTGGTTGAATCTAATACTGAAATTTTTAGGATTACCTCAAAAAACTATTAAATTAACGTTTAGTTGGTCTTTAAATCAAAAACATTAAATTTGTTCATTTAACAAATTGTAAATGATACTTTAAAATTTGTTAATTTTGAATTCATAAAATTGCCGTGAAGGGCGCTTCGAACACCCACGCCACGTCATTAGACGGTGTTGATCACGTGATGTTCTTACATCTCGCCTCAGTTGGCTTACGATAGGAGTATATAAGCTCAGGTAGCCGTTTGTTTTGGGTGTGTTCCACAGTGAAACTTCCACTACACAAAATTGCCCGACACTGATAAGACCCCCAATATAGGTCGAATCAGCTGTCTGTCGGTAGGTATTTGAAGTAGGTGGAACGCACTCAAAACAAAAACTCTTGCAAGGGAAGGTTCAATTCTTTCTCTTTATATTAATTTCATAATTTTGTTTTGAATACCACCCTTTAAAGAATGTTACTTTTACATTTTTAGAATGTTAACCCAACATTACCGCAAATTATTTTAATTTAACATTTTATTGGTGTTAAGTGAATATGCTAAAAAGGTTACCTGGACATTTCAAGAATGTTTAATTTTCCAGATTAGCAGATTAGAACAAATATTCTCATTTTGTTCATTTGACTAATATTTGTTGTTCAATTAAACAATACAATTTGACAACGTGCAAAACCATTGCTTGTATTTAAAGTGCATAAAGAGTTGAATTAATATTTTTTTGTTGTTTCAACAGCTTATTTTTTTCAGTGTAGGTAATTAATTATTATTCCTATAGGATTTAAAAATATAAAAAAAAATTTAATACATGATGAAATATTTATAATAATTAACAAATTCAACTAAAACTTATGAGCATAGATCTGTGGGTACGAAAATCTTGAGTGCGTAGACAATGCCTTAGTTAGGTACGAGCGCTCGCGATTTAGCCATGCAGCGCGATAAATAAAAATTCATAACTTTTCCATATGTGCGTAATTGCAGCTAATTTTTTGTGTACTTATAAAGTAACCTCATGTAGATATTAACGTGGAAATCGGAGGCAATCGTAGTTAAATGCTTATACGAGTATGAATTTTTTCTCTCTTGGTTTTAAAAACATTCTACTTTTAGGTGTCATAAAATCAAAACATAATAATTATTATTTAAAAATATTATTATTTAAAAATATTTCTTTGCTTTAAGATGTTTTTTAACAAATTACATTCATAAAAATACTACTAATTTTTAAAAATGTATTTTTTCCGTCTATAAAACATGGTGCGCCCGGTCTGTAATGTAATGTTTTGCTCCCATTACGAACTAAATTCTATTTATCTTTTTAGCATCGCATGGCACATACAAAAATTAATATTTACTGACATCGTAAAACCTCTCGTATGACATTAAACAGCTTCGCGCTAATTCGGCATCGGAGGGGGCCTTGTTCCGTTATCGGTTGCGGTTGCGAAATGATGAAGAAATTCCGCGTTTGATGAGGTTGAATGGCGCCAAAGAAACCGTCGAGATAGCGCTAATGTTCGCAGATGTTCTCTCCCAGGCACCTATATAAATAACAGTCATTAGCCGGTTCTTGCTATAGTGTGAGGAGCAGCCCATGGGGCCTTATCAATTGTGTTTTGGGCTAGGTAAAAAGAAGTAACGATAATAGAGGATAAATTCATGAGCTATTTGCAGATTTGGGAGGAATATTGTTTGGGGCGCGTTAGAATGATGTTAAAGAATATAAAAAAAATATACGCTCAAAAATACAATTTTAATGAATATATTCACGGAGAGAAAAGTATAATACTGATTATCATAATTATAATACCGTTTACTTTAATTTATTTGAGACAACTATCCTGTATATTGCTAGATACTATGCATATTTAGTACATTTTAAATATCCTTTTCAACCAATACTGTTTTTTTATTCTTCTTATAATTAGATTTTTTCCATTACTAATAAGTATAGTAAATTTTAAAATATTATGTTGCCATTTTAAAAATAAAATATTTTAAAATCGAATATTTTTATATGTTAACAATTAAAAATTGTAACATATTTATTGTACTTTTTAATATACAAAAATGTTATGAGAAAGAACTGAACCTCGCCAAAGTTTTTTGTTTTGAGTGCGTTCCATCAACTTCAAATACCGCCAGACAGGTATTTTAACCTATATTGGGTATCATCAGTGTCGACTCGATACTGTCGAACAACTTGTAGTAGTGGAACACACCCAAAACAAAGAAATACCTGAGCTTATATAACATGGTTGGTAAGCCAACAGAGGCGAGATGTAAGAACATCACGTGATCCAAACCGTCTAACGACGCGTCGCGTCGTGGCCTTTGCCGCAATCGGTACATACTATGCAACCAAGTAGGTTCAATTCTTTCTTATAAGTATTACCAGTAATGGGTCAAGAAAGTTTATTGAAGAAACTAAGAAAATTGAATGTGTAAAATGTTATGAGTTACTAAATTGTATATTACATTTAAATATATTGTTTATTTAACTTAAACATAAAAGTGTCTTTATTTTTACTATATTTTTTATTAATTTGTAATATATTATAATATTAGATGTACACCTTACATTTGATTAAATCATATAGTAAATATTACTATTTGTAGATAGTAAAATTAATTTACTATACGAACATATTAAAAATTAAAATATATATTATACATTTATGATTTAGTAATATTGGAGTTAATCTTTACTAAAATTGTATTTTATATTACAAACTTAATATTGTATTGACGAATATATAATATTGTTATAACATTAGGGTATACCCTAAAAATTTGTTAAAGTAAATTTTACTATATTTTTACTATCTAAAATTTACTATACATTTCTCTACGTATAGGATGTGTTAAAAGTAGCACATAAGTTTTATAGTTCATGGGGTTTTCAAATAATTAATTGCTATGCAAAGCCAGATAATAGGCAATAAATAATGCATGTATACGAAGTGGATTAATTGTTAACTATTTACCTTTAAACAGTTCAAAATAGCCAATTGTTTATCGAATAAAAGCGTCAATATGTAATTGTAATAATATTACCCTACCTGCACAAATAATGATTGGAATTTAATGGTATTATTGAATTAATTACAATATTTTAGTTAATTTGAAACCCGATTTCTGTAAATAGTAAACTTCATTTATGTTTCCGGTAATAGCAATTTCTGTATTTTTAAAATGGTCAATTTGTTGCGATATTTTTTAAATATATAGTGCAACACAATTACATAGATGAGGGTAAATCATTTTCCCAAATTGTCTTAAAGTTAAAGATAAGAACCATGAAAAGTAACATCTTGATTTTTTTTCAGTGTATCCCAAGTACCAAACCTGGTAACATTAACGTTAAATTTAAGTAATAATGCGCCTTGAAAAAATAAGAAATAAAGAAAATAAAAATTAAAAAAACAAATTTTTTGCCAATTTTTCTTTATTTCGTTTGAAATCGATTTAAAATACTTTTAAACATAAAATAATATTATTGGTTTGTTTAAATTACCTTATTTTTGGAATAAAACAAATTAATAAAATTGTATTTATTTAACTCTTTGGTTTTGGTTTAAATTCGGTTAATGTAACAAATTATGATTAATAATTACCAAAATTAGTTAAATTAAACACTAAAGTAGTTTGTCTTAATAAAGTAAAGATCCCTATTCGTCCAACAATTGCTTTTGTTACGGCAAAAAGATCATTTTTATAAAAATTATTTGTCTACAAACGCTGCTTTCAGTAATAGCATTTGTATTAATTATAAAGTACTCTTCCAGATGCAGAAACGGATTAATAAATATAGTTATTATTATTTGTCCAAAAAAACAGTTCTATACCGTTTACAAAAACGTTTTTTAGTACTAATGAAACCCTAATTATGAGGCGCCGTTTGTCCGTAAATATATTTTTGCTATATATAAGAATATTTTTTATATATAAACTTTAAATTTCCTATATATACAGGGTGTTTCTTTTAACTTGAGACAGCTCAATATCTCGAGAAATACGCATTTCACGGAAAAATGTCTTAAATAAAAGGTTAATGTGACTAAAGGGGACATTATTTGGTGCTACCGCTAACCACCCCCTACCCCTCCTTAAGGGTGAAACGGGGGGTAACTTTGGAAAGTCAAATGGAATGACCCGATTTTTTTCACAGAGTTTGGTAGTACATAAAAAAATAAATAACTTTTATTTAAAACTTTTTTCAATTTATCAACAGATGGCGCTGTAATTCAAAATTTAAGAAAAATGAATTTCCTTGTAAAATGTATTATTTGAAACGTTTGAAAAACAAAAATTAACATTAACAACAATAGTCGGCTATGAAAACAATTTATAACAAATGTTCGAAATGTCGTCATTCCATTTCAACACATTTTTGAATGCGGGTAATGAATTCTGGCACACAACGCGCCAACATATCGGGCGGTATCGCCGCACAGGCGTTCCTGATCCGCTCCACCATGTCCTCCCAAGTTGTAGGAATTGCAGCGTAAACTTTTTCTTTCAAGTAACCCCACTGGAAGAAGTCTGGTGGCGTAAGATCAGGTGATCGAGCAGGCCAAATTACTGGACCACGTCTACCGATCCACCGCGGTGCACCGGCCATTGAACTCCCGATCCAACACGTCTCGAGCAATTGTCGAATAATGTGCAGGACAACCATCTTGCTGGTACCACATGTTTTGGAGCCGTGCTAGTGGTACATCCTCCAAAAGGTCCGTCAGATCGTTTTCTAGAAAATTCCGGTACTTTTTGCCATTTAATGCACCGTCAATAAAGAAGGGTCCGATTAATCGTTCGCTTAAGGTACCGCACCAAACGTTTACCGACCAGGGACGCTGGTGCTCCACTTGGTGTCGAAATGGAAGGACGACATTTCGAACATTTGTTATAAATTGTTTTCAGAGCCGACTATTGTTGATTTAATGTTAATTTTTGTTTATCAAACGTTTCAAATAATACATTTCACAAGGAAACCCCTTTTTCTTAAATTTTGAATTACAGCGCCATCTGTTGATAAATTGAAAAAAACTTTCAAATAAAGGTTATTCATTTTATTATGTACTACCAAACTCTGTGAAAAAAATCGGGTCATTCCATTTGACTTTCCAAAGTTACCCCCCGTTTCACCCTTAAGGAAGGGTAGGGGGTGGCTAGCGGTAGCACCAAATAATGTCCCCTTTGGTCACATTAACCTTTTATTTAAGACATTTTTCCGTGAAATGCGTATTTCTCGAGATATTAAGCTGTCTCAAGTTAAAAGAAACACCCTGTATAGAAACTTTAGTTTAGATAATGCCGCTTGAGAATGAGGGCGCTTTGCGGTTATCAACTAAAAAGCACTGTTGCCAGAGTGCGACAATGCAAAGTTTTGGTTAGTGTTTCCAACATAACGTTTCGCCAAATCTAGGAGATTTTTATAAAGGTCGAGGAAAAAAAGATTCTACGGCTGACGGATTTTTTAACGGAAACTTGAACATAATATCGAATGGTATTTGTCATAAGATTTGTACCTATATAATTTATTTTGTCCAAGTCTTTTTTTAATTTTTTGTTTTTTTATATATTGACAAGAGAAGCAAAACGTAAGAAATTTTAGGTTTTTTAAATACCCATTAGTAAAACCGAAGCCGTGTGTATTTAGAGAAATAGAGACGGCCAAAGAAGAGAAATTTTCTCTTCAATAAAAATAAACCAACCGACCAATATATTACCTATAGGTATTTAAAAGAACTAAAATCCTATACTTTTTGCATTTTGCATTTTTTTCCGCTAGATCTGGTGGAAGATCCGTTATGTTGGAAACACTGACCAAAACTTTGCATTGGCACACTCTGGCAACAGTGCTTCTTAGTTGATAACCGCAAAGCGCCCTCATTCTCAAGCGGCATTAT
The DNA here is from genome assembly GCA_921294245.1 of Brassicogethes aeneus. Taxonomy (NCBI): domain Eukaryota; kingdom Metazoa; phylum Arthropoda; class Insecta; order Coleoptera; family Nitidulidae; genus Brassicogethes; species Brassicogethes aeneus. The sequence goes on from OV121138.1 coordinate 7,111,622, forward strand.
CTGAAGTAAAAAGTTTCTATATATATAGAAAGTTTAAAGTTTATATATGAAAAATATTCTTATATATAGCAAAACTAATTTACGGACAAACGGCGCCTCATACCTAATGGTAATATTAATAGAAATTTTGCAAATTTTACAAATCCCTTTTCGTTTAAAATAAAACTTTTTTATAATATTAATGAAATTTATGAAAATTTAACAACAAATTAATTGTTAATTTAACAAACTATTTTCATTGCAACAATGGTCACATTTTCATCCTACTGTTGGGTGTTGGGTAGTTTTTTTTAAATAATTGCAAGGCATTAAAACAAATTATTTATTATAACAAAAAAATATTTCTTTTAGAAAACGTCGAAATTTTAATTTTCTTAATGATTTTTTGATATTTTTATCATCCTAGATTTTACCACACTTCACTCGCTCAAGTGAAATCAATAGGATTATAACACAGACTTTGGATTATGAAAAGCGGTGGCCCTTTCCCCCAAAAATTTTGTTACCATTTCAAAACAATAACTATTACTAGTAAATATTAAAAAAGTCTTTTTATAGCAATAAAATATTTTTGTTATTGTTCTTAATGTAAGCTATAGCTAATATATTAACAAAGATAACTGATATAAAATTAATTTGAATTACAACGAGACAAATATGCCTAACTACAATGAACAAATTTTACTATAACAACTGCGCATTACTTTATTTAAGCGCAATTCACACACAACTATAGATTTAACAAAAACATTTTAAGTTCGACAAGTATTTCTTATTGCCATGACAATATGATAACAACTATTACTTTGTTGGATGAAGATTTTTTTATAAAAGCTCAACATTGCTGCTTCATTATAGTAAATGAGAATTTTATAACAGTAAAAAAGTTTATTCTGTAAATAAAAATTATCTTATTACTTTGACAAATCGTAGGTTTTTGTCCAAATATGCCACTGAAAATTTAATAAAAAAGGTACCTAAGGTGGTGGTACAAGGTAAAATGTATTGCCCAATATAAGGGGATAAAGGGGTCAAAAAACTTTTGAACCATTCTAGTATGTATATGATGTATATATATGTATTTTTTTCGAGAATAATCACTCAGTTTGTTTTAACAAAAAATCCATATCAACTTGCTGAGCCTAGACCATTCAGATAGTTTATTTTCAATAAACTGTGGACTTCTGGAAGCAATGGTCTGTGATGGGAGTTCAGTGCGGCGGGAGACACTGAAACATTGCAGCGGTCAGCTGACCCTAACTGACCAACTTTATCATCTGGTGTGTGTGTGTGAGTTTGGGGGGCCCCACCTTACGTTACGGCACATCCCCGAACTAAATGGACCTGATTTGTTTCTGATTTGTGGACAAATTAAGTAGACAAATTGGATGCTGTTCCGAATTGTACATTGTATTTAGGGGCTTTTAGCTAAATCAGTTTTTATTATTATTCATTTTTAATTCTGTTTCTTCTAATCGAATTTTATCCCACTTCTGATTATTTAAATTGTTTTAAATAATAGAAAAATAGAACTTTGATATTTAAATGGATTCTGCTTCTTCTAATCGAACTTTATCCCACTTCTGATTATTATAAATTGTTTTAAATAATAGAAAAATAGAACTTTGATATTTAAATGGAGGGTTTTTTTTATCAAGCCAAGTACTTTATAATTGAATGACTTAATCTGTAGTCGAGATCTTCCAGAACACGAAAGTTCAGACGATGTCAACGTTGCTTAGTATAAGCAGCGGTTTAAATCCAGTCCTCGACCGGATTTTCCGGAGTGCCCGGAGTGACGCCCAACTGTTTTTAATGCCACTTCCGGTCGACGGCGGACGTAACAGTTGTTTGTCACGACATCGACGTCACAGAACTTTAAATTAACTTTAACTTTAAATAAATAAAAAATATGTACAATTTTTATATTTTTCTTTCAACAAGAAAAAACTCTTCATAAGTTGTCCAATTTTGCAAAGTTGATTCAGGAACATAACGTAAGGTGAGTGACAAAGCGAATTGTAGAAATGAAATTTGCGGTACTAAAAGGTGCCGTCAATTTAGTCGTTTAGTTTAACACCCCCTGGTAATCAAACTAGACGTCGTGACTTCCGACTCGCTGGCACATTCCACGTAAATTAACTGCTTCAAATCCCGAAACCTTAACTTATTAACCGAAGTGTTTATGCAAACAAAGCGATTCGGTCGATCGGTGGTCGGGTTTTGCTTTGTATGACTTGTTATGTCTCAACTTAACTCAAGATTTGCACTGCCTAATACAGGGTGATAAAAAAGTTACCTGCAATATTTATCAAGATTTTTTCCATTACTAATAACTATGGTAATTTTAAAATATTATGTTGCCATAAAATATTTGATAACTCGATTATAAAATTTTCCATCTCTATGTTTTTATTAAATGTTGCCTTAGGTAATTCTGCTAACATTCTGCATTCAGAATTTAAATTTTCAAATACATTTTCATTTACCAAGTTGGGAAATCTTTTTACTAAAGGTATTATTGCGAATGGAAACCTGTCTTTTATTTGCGATGATAGTTAAATATAAAAATTTAAACATTTCAATTTGTTAATACTATTAACTTTTATTCACTATTTGTGGCCTGTTTATATCTAATAATTTAAGCGACTCCACTGTACTAGCGGAACTGACTCAGTTTTTTTTTAATTAAAAAAATAGTTAAAAATTAACTCTTGAATAAAGTAAAATTTAAAAAAATCTGCTATATTTATTCTTTAGGTATGTTTAATATTTATTAATCCAATATCAATTACTTACCTATCCATTTTTTACACAATACAATTGAATGGTTAACCAATAATAAAATCTAAGTTCAAAAAAACTCAAAAATTGCACAATAAAAAGACAAGTCAAGAAATCAAGGTAAAATCCCTATACATATCGGGGAATCACCGAGCAGCACATTTGTTTCGTCTCGTGTGAATTACTAATACTACGACATAGTAAAACAGCCAAGAGCCAACAGATATCCGTACTGTCGCGGTTTTGCTTGAATTTAAAAATAGGAAGATCTCATTAATATTACCTTTAATTTGAAAAGCTTAATTTAAATAGATAATATAAATTTGAAATAAGGGTGATGTTTGTTAAATATTCATAAAGTTGAACATTAGGAAATTCAGTATTTCAAAATGTACCCGATTTAAGGTTATTTTTCGTAAAATGTACTTGTGTATCATGAACTAAAAAATGTACCCAATTGGGTACAATTGTACCCAAACGGCAACACTGCCCAAAACAAAGAAATACCTGAGCTTATATAACATGGTTGATAAGCCAACAGAGGCGAGATGTAAGGACATCACGTGATCCACACCGTCTAACGACGCGTCGCGACGTGGCCTTTGCCGGAATCGGTACATACTATGCAAACAAGTAGGTTCAATTCTTTCTTATAAGTATTACCAGTAATGGGTCAAGAAAGTTTATTGAACAAACTAAGAAAATTGAATGTTTAAAATGTCATTTAAAATGTCATGAGTTACTATATTGTATATTATATTTAAATAAATTGTTTATTTACCTTAAACATAAAAGTATCTTTATTTTTACTATATTTTTTATTAATGTGTAATATATTATAATATTAGATGTACACCTTACATTTGATTAAATCATATAGTAAATATTACTATTTGTAGATAGTAAAATCAATTTACTATACGAACATATAAAAAATAATATATATATATATATATATTATACATTTATGATTTAGAAATATTGGTGTTGTAATCTTTACTAAAATTGTATAATAAAAAATAGTATTTTGTATTACAATCGTAATATTGTATTGTCGAATAAACAAGGTGTCCCTAAACTTATTGGCATAAATTTAGGAAAAGATTGAGCAAGTCAAAATAAGACAAAAACCCAAATAAATATTTTTCCTAATTACTTATGTTTCCAAGATACAGGGTGATAAAGTGTTACTTATCAAACGAGTTTTTTTATATAGCTTCTACTATGGTAGTCTTGGAAAGGTGATATTTTGCGAACAGTCACTTACTACCAAAACACATATTCAAACATAATTATAATTGTTTGAGTGAACACAGTGTCGTAGAAACTAAAAAGGGCATTCCATGCGCCTCGAGACTTTTGCCCTGACCGTCAAATTAAAATAATTGTAGTTTTTTCAATTAAAAAATTTGTTATCATATACCTTTTAGTCCTTTAATGTAATATAACAATTATTGTAATCTCGAATATTTCGGAAACGGTTAATTTTATCGAAGTTTGAGAGGTACACCTATTTTATAGTAGCCGAACTGAGTATTCTAAAAATTGTATCAAATGGTATAAAAACCTAACCTCAATGTTTGTATGGGACAATAAGCTTAAGCAACCTCCTGTTTCTACGACACTGTGTTCACTCAAACAATTATAATTATGTGTGAATATGTGTTTTGGTAGTAAGTGACTGTTCGCAAAATATCACCTTTTCAAGACTACCATAGTAGAAGCTATATTAAAAAAAACTGATTTGATAAGTAACACTTTATCAACCTGTATATTTTAAACATACGTAATTAGGAAAAATATTTATTTCCGTGTAGATCTAGTAATAAAAATTAACAAAATTGAGTTTTGGCCACGTTTTAGCTCAAAATACCTTTCCGTGCGCCAGTTAATGGCCCCCTATAGGGTTCAACTTAGGTACGAATAGTTATAGTTATGAAGTTAGCAGCAAAGTCCGAAGTAAGATTAAGTCCTTCAGCGGACTGTGGAAGTATCAAGCGATATGTATAGCTGTTTAGTCAGGCATTTGTTTTGATTGTCCTTTCTGCCAGACCGCCGATATGGCTCGTAAGGGCTCCCTAAAGAGCCCCCGCTATTCATAATTTAAGATGAAGAAAGCCAGGTTGAGAACGGCTTCGAGAAATCTAAACAATAAGTAAAGACCGTGGCATTAGGGAACTTCAAATTGTAATTTAACTTTGTTATGGTGCCCAGATCCGTACTAAATAAAATTAATAATAACAAATATTACACGGTAAAAAAATATTTTTTAATTTTAACCAGATTATATGTTAACCAGGTACACATAACATTATGTTAAGTTTACAACCAACTGTAATCTGTTAACTAATTGAATAACTGGTTTGTAATTATTACAAACATTTTGTGGATTTAATAACAAAATCCTATGTCAATAATTCAACCATAATTCTTGTAATTTTCAAAAAGATCTTATTTACAAACCTTTATCCGAAATCGACAGTAAAGTAAAATAAATCGGCAGTAAAGTAGGTAGAACCTTACTGCCGATTTAATAGAAGTATTGTATGCAATCCATTATACATTTTAAGATGTGTCTACTGCTCCTCAGCAGCAACTAAATAATATTTAATTAAAAGCACCGTTGCGGAGGTCGATTGGACCCTTTCATAAAATATTGTTTAATAAAAAAAGTTAATTTTATTCATTAAATTAAAATATCGCCGCGGCGCACAGTGTTTCAATTCTCGAAAATATCGGCAAAAACCTCAAAAATAGACTTTTTTTTCAGGAAAATTTTGAGTTAGATGGGTAGTTAATACCTGTCTCCATCCTTTATTGAAAAAAAATTATTTAAAATACGTATATTTTGTCTTATACATCAGTTTAAACTTGACGCTTTCAAATGAAGGTACTTAAGTACTTAATTTACACGCGATCACTGCGGAAAATTGTTTATTGTTTAAAAGTGAATAACTTGTGTTTGGTGTGTCTGATTGTTATGCGGTTTGATGAAGGGTGATCTTCAAGGTATCTAAAATTCAGATATGTATTTGTTTTTCGTAGATTTTGCTTGTACAACGGGTTATCGTAACCGACAAGATCGGTCTGTTAAAATCGCAAACTTTGAATCGAGCTTTTAGAACAATGGAGCTACAAAAATTGTAATGAATTGTAAGGCATCAGTTCAAGATCCGTTGAATATTTAGAGTTTTATCTATCAAGCCATCAATAAATTATCTGCCCCAACTTGCCCCCGGCTCTTTAAAACTACATGTTCTTGGGCGCTCAGGCACGGTTGTGGTAAAAAACCTCGCGATTTTAAGCCTATGTCGCACACGTATCTGTGTTTTTGCTTTACAAAATATAAGTTTTTTTTTATTTCTGGGTTGCGTTCATGACTTTTACTCGATTCACTCAGATTTAACTTAAAACGTTTATTACAACAGCGGTGTCTAGACTTTCACTTGCGTAAATAGTTCGTGACTACTAAGATATTTAACACCGATTTTACATATTTAACCCACCTCTTGCACAGAAAAAAATATAACAAAGTACCAAGAACAGCGCTGTCATTGACTGCATTAAAATTGAAGCAATCTAAATTGTTATTTGCTCAATTAATTACTATTAAACCAAAATAGGGAAATATTTTGCCTAAATGTCAAAGAATTTATTGCGTTAAATGTATACATAGTATACATACAATAGTAACGTTATTAAATAAATCAAATTAGTATTTAATGCAATAACATTCTACCATTCTAACAAATAAATATCAATATGAATATCAATAGATTTAGGAGCGATAACTTTTGTTGTTAATTTAAAAACAGTAAACGATTATAAACCAAGTGCTAACTACCTATTGGTATTATAGGAACTGTTATTCAGGAATACGGATTACAAGATCCCATTGGTTTAATGGCTCACCCATTCATGCCATGCTAGCGTTTTTTCTGCGTGTAGGTGCGTTAAAACAACTCCGCATGCGCATTGTAGTGTGTTAATGTCAAATTTGAATTGTGGTTATTTGTGTTGACAATTTTTTTAGCGAATCCAGTGACGGAGATTGTTTAATATAGGTATATGTAGGTATTAAATAATATCATGTAAATGTAATTATAATAAACTAAATTAAGCTATTTTATAAAAAGATGTTTTATTTAGATTTTAAAAAGAACCTCTTACAGGTTTTTAATTAATTTCGACAATTTTTTGATAAAAAATGTTCACCATTTAAGGTCCACGATTTTGAATTTTGGAATTCTGATTCCAGATTCATTATCAGCGACCACAAAAACACCTGTATGGTGATTTTTAATTTATTCCGTCAATTTTTTGACAAATATGTCTGCCATTTTGGATCTACCACTTTGAATTTTGGAATTCTGATCGTTATCAGCGACCCTAAAAACCTCTATATACGGATTTTTAGAAGAATCCGACTACTCTTTGATATTTTGCTGAAAATTTCGAGAATTGAAACACTGTGCGGCGGGCAAATATATTATAACCGTCGCAACAAATTATATTACCTTTACAAAACTATCGGTAAAATATTTTCCTTTGTTAAAATAATTACAAACCATGGTTTTCTACAAAAAATTATGTTAAAATTTTTTCAACGGACAATAATTGTTGTAACAGTACATAGGAATTGACTGATAACACTTTATCGTATGTGATATTAGCATTCAGCGTTAGAGGCAGATAAAAACTTTGAAAAAATGTACCGGAATTAGTATTATAAAATAAACGAGGCCATAAATTAGGCAAAGAAAGAAAAGTTCGCCGTTATCGGACTGGGCGAAGTAAAAGTAGCGTTGCAGCGGCAAAAAGGTGCGAATTACCAAACTGAACTGAATTCGAAACGATAAACGCGGAATGGAAGTCGAGCTTTGAATAAAACAAGCAGGAAATGGAAAAAGTAAGATAAAAACGACTTAAACGGCTTAGGAAACCGACCGTGGCTCTCGTACAAGGAACGCCACCCACGCATACATATATGTATGTGTGTCTGAATCATATGTGACAGTAAAATTGATTTTAGTGTATAAAATCGCTTTAAACAAAAGATATTGCGCTCGCCAGCCTCATATATGCCTCTCCATTTGAATAACGCAAATGTTTTAGATTTGATATACCGCACAGATTTCGAGTCCAACCACGAGCAGTTTATTTTTATTAAAATGTATATTTGATGACTTTCATCATAGATTATAATAAAACAAACATGTTCTTTTATTGCGAGGCTTTTATTCCATTGGAAGTTTCTGGGGGAAAAAAAGATACTTTCTAAAAATGAATTAGTCAAAAATGACTAGTTACTATAGTTAATAGTCGCTGCTTTTTCACTTATACCATGGAATTTAAGAAATCGCAGACAATATGTTTCTATACGACATATAGATAACAACAATATGGTCACATGTGTAAACTCTGAGATACAGGTTGTTGACATGGGTGTACCTCAGGGTTCAGTATTGGGTCCTGTGCTTTTTAACCTATACGTTAATGACTTGGACTCTTGTTTACTACCTGACACGTTGGCAACTTTATATGCTGATGACACCTCATTAATAATCACTCACAATGATACCCAAATTTTGGAAGAAAAATGCAATAGCAATGCAATGCAATAACTTTTTGTCATGGTTTAATATTAATAGTCTCTGTTTAAATAAGGATAAAACCAATTTTATTCGTTTCTATAACCAAAACCATCAAAACGTCCGTGACCTAAATTTCAATTCAATTAAGTTTTACATTTGAAATCAACTGAATGACATGTCGTTCGAAATTTTTTGGCCGTCATTGTACATCCAATCAACACAAGGCAAAAATGTGATTTTAGGGTGCCTTTTTCTAGGCTTAAGAAAGAAAAAAATTCCCCCAATCATATTGGTCTTAATATTTTTAATAAATTTTAAATAATAAACATTAAAAATATTAATTTACTCTAGATTTAAAAAACAGCTAAAAACATTTTTATTGGAGAAGTGGTTTTATACATTAAATGAATTTTTTTCTGTTTAACTTGTTCAAGCTTTTATTGTGTTTTTAATAATTAGATTATATTGTTAATTATATACTCATTGTATTAATTTATTTTGTTAAATTTTTTATACGAGTACCTACTATTACTATGTTTTGACATTTTCTATACATGTATTTATGTGTCCTCAGAAATAAAGGTATTATTATTATTATCCCCAACATTTAACAGTCGGTTCTTATGTAAAAAATTATATAAGTAGAGCAGTTTTTATGATACAGGCAATTCCATATTATATGGAAAATTAACTATACCTCAAAAACTGTTCTACTTTTCTAATTTTTGACGACATTTTCGGATTCATGGGATAATTTTACATGGAAATTGACATGGAAATGTTCGGTATACAAACTGCTATTGACGAAAATTTTTAGTGGCTGCTTTTTCGCTATGACATCTGGTCATTTTTGAGTCATTCATTTCTAGAGAGTAGAAAAAACATTATTTGAGGTATAAAAATGGTATTTAGTAATAAATAATAATTATTATTGAGGTTTAAAGAAACTATTTATACATAGTTTAGCATTATTTAATCAATTTAGTTCGAAGATTAATTTGCAAACAAAAATACCTCCCTTCGTTAAGCAGTTATTCATAATGGATTTTTTAACAGTGGAAAAAAAAAGAATTGTTTTTGATTTATGGAGAAGCAGGCAGGAATCTTGATGATGCTGTTAATAACTACGCTCAGCGTTTTCTGGAAAAATTCGATCAGGTACTTCATTTCACCGTACAGTCAAGCAGTTTACTACAAACGGGAGTGTTCAATCGAAAAAAAGAGTTCGTCGAGCAAATATTTAATATTGTTATTTTGAGTATTTTATTCAAAAAGTCGAATGATCCGAATCTGCAATAAGAAATAGGGTGCTCCATTGGAAATTTTAAAGTTTCCCCCTGTCCCCCCTATAAGGAGGAGAGTATGAGGACCAATTTTAGTACTGATTGATTTCCCCCTTCGGATCATCATAATTTTTATTTTAAAATTTTTTTCTAAAATTCATACTAACTGAGATATTTGAAAGTTTCAAGTTAAATGACTCACCCTGTATATACAGACTTATCTAAGGCTTTTGACTGCATAAATCATGGTCTTTTATTAAATAAGCTATCTAATTTTAATTTTTCTTCAAACTTATAAGTAAGACTTATGGAATCATATATAATTTAAAAAATCGTAAAAATTATGCATATTACAAAAAGTTTTCTTCCAATAATTGTATGACTTCTGGTAATTAATTTTTTAACAGGCTGAAATCTAAAATTTAAAAAATGCCTATGTATGTAATCTAATAAATATTGTTTTTTTATTTTGGCGATACTATCCAAAACCGTGGCAACCTAAAAAACATTTACATAAAACATTTCAAACTTTAATTGAACAAACACTTTTATTTAAATCCCCCATGATGTGTATGAAAAATTCAAATAAAAATTAAGCAAATCAAATACGTTTTTTAAATTAGCTAAAGCTCGAAACAAAAAAAAAACTCGCGTTTTATTTTTCATGAGATTAAAAACATATAGTAGTCGGACTTTTATGACAGCCTAATTTAAATATAATGTTTTAAAAATGTATATAAATTGGGGAATCGCGAAATCTCCAGACACAAAAAAGTTTATATGAATATGTATGAAAATGCATATTTACAGTTTGTTTAGTAAGTAAGATGTAATGAATACAAAGAATTTTAACAGTCCTTTAAATATTTATAGCCTCGTAAGTTGTTCGAAAAAGGGCAATCGGCATAAATCCCTTAATCGATGGCTGTTACCTTAGTTAGCAGTTTGCAAACGGGATAATCACACTTTTGTTTTCGACTGTTCTCAACGATTATTAGCTTGTTATTCCCCTAATAGCCTCGACGTATTTCTCCCTTGGGGATTTATTTCTGGAGACTTCTAAATAAGAAACTTTCTCCTTTCTAATCGCGATCCAGCGAACTCCCACCCAGAATATTGTTAACCAATAGCTCAATGACTTATTTATTAACTTTGAAGAGACAAGTTCTTTTCCATTCTGTTTGTTGTTTTAGTTAGAAAACTCTATACATCTACAGTTCATTTTTTTTTATTAAGTTGGTGGCTTATGCCACTTAGTATTTTTAGTATTTAAAAATGGTACTTCTGCTAAAGAATTTAATTAAATACTTTGACACTGTCAAATTGACAATAATATTTATTATTGAAAATTTACTTGTCAATTATAAATAAAAAGATAATTATGCTAAAAATAATAGTAACAAATTCGAATGTAAAAGCCCTTTTGAGGGTATTTTGATGAAATTATGCCAAATGCCACAATGGAAGAAAAAGTACATCGCCTTATGGACATTTTTGAAGTAAAAAAGTAACGAATTTGGTTTTATAAATATTACATCACACATTATTTTCACATTATTCACCAATGGTGAATAATGTGAAAATAATGTGTGATGTAATATTTATAAAACCAAATGGTGAATCACCATTGTACAACATTTACGTTCCCAAAAAATTTTAATTTCTTTTATAAAAATTATTTTCAAAGCAAAGATTATTATCCGCTAGGAATACTTTCTCTTCTGGGCCGTAAAGCAACCTATATTTAACTACTTTTTTTATTTGATTTTACTCATCCAAGCACCACCAAAGCCAAATTAATTACATTTTTAACTACGAATTTCGACAACTCCACTTGACAACTGCACAATGTAACCTACAATAATTTATGCATAACCACAAATAGATTTATAACTAGCTTAGTTTGTTTTAATCAATGCGACCAACTTGACAACTATATTTACCAACCAAAACCCTAAATTTGCAACGTTGCCGCAGTTCAGATAAAAAAAATGAACTATAGTTTAGTTTGTTTTAATCTAAGGTTTTAATCAATGCATCAATTTTGGTTCCGTATCTACCAACCAAACTAAATTTGCAACGTTGCCGCATTCCAGATAAAAAAATGAACTTTAACCACAGACCACCAAAACAAATGGACGGCGCATTGCCATTCAATAACAATGCTTTGTTTGCGGTCAACAAACGGTCACAGTCTAAGCGTCAAATTGGAGATAGAATTTTATGTTTTCTTCCAGTGACGTCAACAAACGGTCACAGTCTAAGCGTTAAATTGGCGATAGAATTTTATGTTTTCTTCCAGTGACGTATTGGGATTAAATAAATAATAAGTAGGTAGGTACTTACAAACGATATTTCCATGTATTGTTATTTTTAGTAAAAAATAATGTATTTAAACTCCATAATTAACTTAAACACGATAGAAATACACAAACGAAAACACAAAACAACAAGCTGTCAACCTTTTTCTATGCTGTCAAATATGACGAATTTACCAACGTTGTTGTTAATATTTAATTTTAATAATTATTAAATGATTTCTTTAAATAGAAAAAAATATCTAAAGAAAATGATGAATAAATCCTTTTTACAATTTTTTTATTATTCAAACGACTGGTAATTATTAATGTTCATTATGTTATGATGAACGTCCAAAAAAGCGTGTAATCTATACTTCTGACAACGTTGGAAGCCGTGTTTCTTTCGACGGTGTTTAGAATGTGAAACTATGCTTTACTCGCTTTTTAAACGTAAACAAATTCGTCCATTTTATTATTTGTTTTGGTGGTCTGTGACTTTAACTAACTAAACATTCTCAGATTCTGTGATTATTTGGAAATCAGGCAACACCGCTAAATATAAAAAATAAATAATTGAGGTTAGGAACATCCTAACCTCAATTCCGTGTAATCTTAACAGCAGACTTATTTGGCATAAAATCAAGCGAGTATGAGGTAATAAACACTTTAATTTAATCTAAATACACTCTAAAAATGCATCAGTCTGTTGCATCTGAGCTATTAGAATGTCCCTCGACTGCAACTGAGTTTTTAATTCATGAATTTTTTCGTCGCGTTCCTTATTTTTACTCGTCATAGTTTCCAAAGCTTCGGTTAAAGCTTGATCTATACCTTTAAAGTTGAAGGGGATTTCAGTGTGTCTTCGTTCTTCGCAAAACTTCATCCTGTCTTTGAGAAGTTCGCAAATGTCGGTTATTTCGGCGAATTGCTCGTCCACTGCTTTATGCAGTTTACGCGTTGCATCCATTGAGACCTCATCTTCGAAATCATCGGTTGTGCAGTCACTGGAGTCTTGTTCTGCTGGAGCATCGCCCATGGAAAATGGGTCATTACACAAGGTTTTCTTAGTTGGTTCTTTTTTCTCTTTTATCATCTTGTTTTCCTCTTTTTTGACATCTTTCTTCTCATTGTCCATATCTCCAATAAATTTTTCTAAAAGGTGCTTAAACATGACTAACATTTGTTTACAAATGGGAAATTGTATCATTCAGGCAAATTTCTAAAAAAAGACAGACATCATAGATTTGACAAATAATAAAACGCTTTTCCTTAGAATAAGTGACACCAGACCATAACAGTTAGCTTGGATTTAGTAATTAAGTGTTCAAGAATTGGCTGTTTATTACCACAGCGAACATTTTTCGAAATAATTGTTTTATTGTGTTTTTGAGTGTTGTTTGAAAACAACTCGTTTAGTTTTATGACGAGAATTTATTTGGATTATAAAATTTAATGTTTTATAAGATTCCAGGTTAGTGACTGTAGTTGTACATTTTTATAGAAAGGATATTAAGTATTTTTTTGTCGGAAGTCGTTTTAAAATGTATATGCAGGGACTAATTGAAAATACGATTTCGGCTAAGATGGGCTCCAGAAGGATGTTTATCATTTCCGGTGGAAGACGGGATTTTTCCAGTCCCTGGAGACGTTTTGATCTGTTTTAAGCTTTTTAATCACCTTGCCATTCATAATAAATGAAAAGTGGAAATAGATTTTTTTTCAGCGACAAACAAGTAGTCTGAATTATTAACGAAAACGACAGAAAGACTGAAAGATTAATTGAAAATTAAATGCAAGTCTTAAATGGTAAATTTATTTTCTGGAGTAATTTTATTATGATTTTTTATTTACAAAAACCTGAAACATAAAATAAAATTGCCAAATAGACTGGATACTCTGTATAGGCATACAAACAAAGAATATTAAATTCTATTTAAAATTAAATTACAAAAATGGAAATATTTCCATAAAAATAATTTTCCATAATTCATCGCAGATTTCTTTTCGTTCGTTACGTCGGGTTAATTAGAATGGAGTTGGCAGTGCATGTTTGTACGGGCTTAAGATAATTGTTAATTTATTCATGGGACAGTCCCGCGGGACTTAACATGACGTCACGGCCCAATTAGGGGGAATATCCTTCTCGCGTGCGCGATTAGAGTAAACTTAATTAAAAAAAGTTAAACCCGCGATTTTAAAAAACGCTTTTTTGCCGCTTCTGCACTGACCGTCATATTCGGATTAAAATTAAATTTATCTGGAAGGGCTTAATGGTGTTTGGACTTAAATTTTACACTGCTTCAGCCTGCCTGATAAAGGAATCTAGTAGGTAAATTCATGCAAGTGTCACTTGTCAATTCGCCCCCTTCTAGAGTTAAGTCGTATTTCAAGTTTGGAGCCAGAAGGGGTTGATATATTAAGCCTAAAGGGACACTAATCAATATGTCTTGCTAAGTGGTAATTGTAGCAAGTCTTACTACCTACAGGTTTCCAAGTTAGTCAAGTTTCATGTCTATGCATTAGTTTAACAAGCATATCCACTTCCCTGGGTGCAGACTTCACTCTACACTATACCATAGCATAGTCCGGCTTATTTAACTATTTACAACAATTAAAGTCATTAAGGGCGTGCTGAAACTTTACAAGTAAACTAAAGATTACCCACTCAGGATTTTCTCATAAGATCCCTGATGGTCTAGACAACATGTTCGATTTTCATGAAAATATCCCAAATAACCGCGAGCTCTGGGACACGTGTATTTAAAATTAAAAGTAAAAAGGGCCTCGGATTTGCATTTTTCAAAACCAAACCGCCTTTGACGTAGAACCTCTCGTTGTTGACATCGCAGTCCACATAAAAGAAACAAAAGACGTCAGTTGTTCACTTGGAGTATTTACCTAAACTCTGTCCTCTGCAAATTAAAATCTATCTAATAAAGCGCCTGGGGGCCTGTGGGCGCCTTGCGAAAGGCTCAAACGGGAAACCACACGTCGTATTTGCCTCGGATCGCGAGCGGCTTTGGACAAAGCAGCCGACTTGAGTTCAGTAGTGGCTGTCGCCAGAGGGCCGCCCCGTTTTGCGGCGTCTCATGTCATGTACAAACATTACAATGTTGCAACTACTGTATTATACGATACGACGTGATATGATAGCTCATGTCAGTCGCAGAATATAAACCCCACGAAATTCTCTACGTATTTGTTTTCTAATACCTCGATTGATTACTAATGGTGGAATATTTATTAGGATTTTTTATCAAAACATCAGAAGTGGGATCTTTTTTTTTAAATAAAGTAAATTTGGTATAAGAATTGGATTCTTATTAAAAAATAATTCAATTTTGCAAGAAAACAATGTTTTTATCAAAAATCAGAAGTGGGATCATTTTTTCTAATAAAGGTATTTGGTATTTAAAATTGGATTCTTATTCTATAAAAAATTAATTTTTCCGGTAAACATTTTTTTTAGAAGTGGTTATTTTTTTCAAATTAAGTAAATTTGGTATTAAAAATTGGATTCTTACTCTATAACTATTTAATTTTGCTAGAAAACAATTTTTTTTTCTAAACATCAGAAATGGGATCTTTTTTTTAAATACAGTAAATTTGCTGTTAAATATTGTATTTTTGTTTTAAAACAATTTAATTTTGCTACAAAACGATGTTATAAAAAATTGGATACTTATTCTAAAACAATTTAATCTTAAGATTGCAATTGCAATTGCTACAAAAAGATGTTTTTATTAAAACATCAAAAGTGGGATAATTTTTTCAAATACCGTAAATTTAGTATAAAAAATTGGGTTCTTATTCTAAAACAATTTAATTTTGCTAGAAAACAATTATTTTATAAAAAATAAGAAGTGGGATATTTTTTTAAAATAAAGTAAATTTGGTATTAAATATTGGATTCTTATTCTAAAACAATTCAATTTTCCTAGTAAACAATTTTTTATCCAAATATCAAAAGTGGGATCATTTTTCAAATAAAATAAATTTGGTATAAAAAAGGATTCTTATTCTAAAACAATAAATTTTTCTACAAAACGATGTTTTTATAAAAACATCAGAAATTTGGTTTTAAAAATTAGATTTTTATTCCAGAACAATTTAATTTTGCCACAAAACGTTGTTATAATTAAATCATCAGAACTGGGATACTTTTTTCATATGTCGTTAATTTGGTATACAAAATTGGATTCTTAATCTTTTTATCAAAAATCAGAAGTGGGATCATTTTTTTCAAATAAAATAAATTTGGTATTAAAAATTGGATTCCTATTCTTTAAAAATTTAATTTTTCTAGAATTTTTTTTTATCCAAATAT
This sequence comes from Brassicogethes aeneus, assembly GCA_921294245.1. Classification (NCBI taxonomy): domain Eukaryota; kingdom Metazoa; phylum Arthropoda; class Insecta; order Coleoptera; family Nitidulidae; genus Brassicogethes; species Brassicogethes aeneus. Next base: position 7,127,910 of record OV121138.1, read on the forward strand.
CAGACGTGGGATCATTTTTTAAATAAAGTAAATTTGGTTTAAAAAAATGGATTCTTATTTTAAAAAAATACATTTTGCACAAAAATGGGATAATTTTTTTAAATAAAGTAAATTTAGTATTAAAAATTGGATTATTATTCCATAACAATTTAATTTGGTTAGGAAACATTTTTTTTTATTTTGTATAAAAAATTTGGATTCTTATTCTAAAACAATAAATTTTGCTACAAAACAAAGTTTTTATCAAAACATCAGAAATGGGATTATTTTTTGAAATACAGTAAATTTGGTATTAAAAATTTGATTTTTATTCTAAAACCATTTTAATTTTGCTACAAAACGATGTTTTTATGAAAACATCAGAAGTGGGATCATTTTTAAAATACCGTAAATTTGGTATAAAAAATTGGATTCTTATTGTAAAACAATATAATTTGGCTATAAAACATAAAAAACTATAAAAAACAGAAGTGGGATAACTTTTTCAAATAAAGGAAATTTGGTATTAAAACTTGGATTCCTATTCTAAAACACTTTTTGTTTAACATTCCATAATAGAATTAACGAAACAATTGAAGTGGGTGTACCGAGAGTTCTAAGCATGGAGAAAAGTCAATTAATTACGTCTGTAGCAACACATGTAGCTAAAGTGCATAATCCTCTCTCGGCAACTTCCAGTTTCAAAACAATTGGTCCCAATTAATCAATTCGGCAAAAAGTGAGGTGACAAATTGCACAAGTTTACTTTCCCAACAAGTATAAAACATGTAACATCTGCGTGCGATGTCCAGTGAGTAAGGTTTCGGTTTCCCATCCCCCCACGAAAAGGGGTGAGGTTTCTAGTTTTCCAGGGAGTAAGTAGTTAGTTGCTCAATTAATGCTAAACTGAACTGTTTAGATTTTAATTTTATTTCAGCCTTAAAAGGATTTAGTAGATAGATCAGATGAAGATAGGACTACCAGGAAACTCGACGTTATTCAAATTTATTTAGTGGATAACAAAAAACTCAATAACAGGATTACCAGATTCCATAATGTAACATCAACAGTGTACGATTTCAAAGATGGAAATCCGAGTGAGCATGTTATCTGATTACATTTGATCGCGGTTAGCGGCGACTGTGTACGCTTACGCTTGTCATTTGTTTTATACACTCGTTCATGCTACATTACCCCACGCGTCAGTTAGCGGTTTGAGAATTTGCTTGCTTCGCTTGAAATTTTAACTGAACAGTTTTTGCTTCATAAAAAAGGACCAAGCCACAGAAGTGATTTCATTAGATCGCAAGCGTTTTATCAGAAGTGAACCGTAAATTATGTCCTTTATTTTTTAAAACTATGGTACTACTAGTACTCTAGAGTTATTGGACAATTAACATTAATACTGTAAAAACAAGAGTTCTATAAATAGTTACCTTAAAGTCAAATCATTAGATGACGCTGTATACAATTATAACTATCTCAGTCGGTAATAATATAGAACTACTTTATTTTGGGTACAATATAGGACAAAAAAGTTCGCACGTTACTTTTGTGGTAAGATTTTTTTTCTGTTAAGAGCAGGGCTGTGTTTAAATTACAGTAAAAAATATTTATAAAAAGTGCACAGATCAATGTGTGGTATAAATGTGTTCCTCATGGTTTAAACATTGTCACTTTAATGCTTTTTAATTTTAATTCTAAAAACAAACAGTGAAATGGCCAGTGTCCAATTACTTGTTGGTAAAAAATGTAAACTTCTATTATTGGACATATGTCCAATATCATACTCTATTTGTATCCCGGACATTTGCCAGCCACTTATTATGTAAAATTGTCCCCTGAATCTGAAAAGACCGTCAAAAACTATAAAAGTTAGTCAGTTTTTGAGATATAGTCAATATTATCAATATCATATTATATGTAAAATTGATTATATTTCAAAAACTGTTCTACTTTTATAACTTTTGACGACATTTTCGGATTCAGTGAATAATATTTTATAGGAATTGACTGCTAAATGTCCTGGATACAAATTGCTGTTGACGAGAATTATTAGGTGGCTGCTTTTTCGCTATGATATATTTGACTAATTTATTTTTAAAGAGTAAGCCTCATTCAGAACCTCGAAATTAGTGAAAAAAATTGGTGCTTTCAATTATTCTTATAACACTGTAGGAAGGTAAAAATATCACAGCTAAACGCTCGGACACGTAAACCTAATTTTTGGTCGTAGATTACAAATCCGTGCTTGGTTTAGCTGTATCAGGTCTAAAAAAGTTTCGATTCTTAAAACTTTAAAATATATACCAATCTGGAACTTTAAAATATGTTTATATGGATGGATAAAAATATATATTTTTTTTCAGGGTGAGGCGTGGTCTCAGAGGCCTACCCTGACGAGCAGCCTCTGATGTGTTGTAGTAAATATGATTGCATCACACGATCGAATAGATATTGAATTCGATTATTTAATCTTGTGGTTCGGTTAACCAACGTGGAATGGGGCTTACTTAAACATTCTTACGGTAGATTAGTCACATGACACATCCCCTGCTGCTATTAAATTAACTAATCAAATGTGTATGTCTGCGCATTTTCTATTCTCCTTTCAATCTATTTAACATGTCTATTTAACATGTCAGTTCATTCGGAAATTATCATTCGTCGATCCTGCACATGATCGTAAATTTTTTAGTGTATGGTTAAAAATATTAGAGTTGATTTGTAAATGTAAAAGTTACACTACAAAATACACTAGGCAGCATTTAGTGCTTATTAACTTTATTAAACACATTTAAAGAATATGAACATTATTCATTGGTACATTCACACTATTTATTATTTAAATAAATCAAAAGGGTAGAAAAACTTAATGCAAGTGTTTATTACCCCTTAATGTGTTAAATAGTGACAAAATGTACACTACAGTGCATGAAAATTTCTTTGTATGTTTTAATGCTACTAAGAGCTCTTTTTTCTTTACATTACTAGTGCACATTGTATCACAATTAAAGTTAAATTACACCAATAGTGGCAAAATAGACTGAAAAAACTGGTAATAACCGAAATGCGTTATAAAATGTTTGGTTGGTACCTATCTACCTACGCAGTGCATATCCGGAGATACCGCGTTGTGGAAGTGTGGCATTTTTGTTCAGTTAGATTTAAATTACGGGGAATCGATAAGGGGACATTCTTATTTTTTGGTAAGTATTATACTTCCTTTTTCTTTAAACCTTAATACTCAATAAATAGCAATATGTTAAAAGGATGTAAAATTAATAATATAAATACATACACTGTATGATACACACTTGATTTACTTTTTATTTTCAAGCGTAATGGTTGTTATATTAACCTATACCTACATTTTTATTAATATTATGGAAAATTTGTACACGTGTGGTAAATCCCCGACATACAGCCGCCTGACGCCTCTCTACCAATGGTATCCCCCATTTTTTATAACAGAAAAATGGATTACTGATGAATTCTCAAGAATATTCATTGCTTACAAGTTGGCAGCCAGTAAAACATTGCATTGCTCTAAAACTTTTACGTTTTAAGGAACCATTTTGCTTAAGCCAGCCATACGACTCAAATATAAAATTATATTTTAAAAGGCACCGATTTTGATAATTGTCATAGATTTTTGTTCCAAATAAATGTTTCTCTTTATTTACCTTTTCGTTTTATTCACTACCACCAATGGGTTTTACTCAAATAATAGTGTTAATTTACACTGAACAAAAGTGGGATTTTACGCAAGAAGTGTAGGAGTACACGATTTTAGGTAAATTAACACTTTTTAATACAGTGTAGAATTACTTTATTCTTAGTGCTATAGTGTTAAATCATACTTGCTTACTTGGGGAAAATTACACTATGAACTAACTTTAATTTAACACTATTTAGTGTAAACTAATTAGTGTTGCTTAGAGTTGATTTTTTTATGTGTATAATTATTATACAAATACATATAAATACTTAACATTCGAATTTGAACGAATTTCAAATAAATAATAAGAAGTGAATTTGAGAAAAAATATAATTTATAAACTGACAATTGATTCGGTTAGACGAAAAACAAATATGTTCCAGTAAATGTAACTTTATTTTGTGGGATACGTTTACCGGTTTAATGCCGTCGTAACTTTTGGGATTTACTATGAAACATTTTGGGATAAACATATGATATCGGACCGCATAATCAAACCATTAAATATCAATTTTCCATTAAACCACAAAACTCGCAGAGTTTATAAAGGTAATAAAGAGACCGAAAGTAATATTGTTCAGATAAGCCCTCATATTTCATGATGATCTTCGATTTTTTCCAAACCAGAATAAAAATGAATTTACCCCCCCTTTTTATCTTGTTTCTATTGGTAGTGCAAAAAAGTTTCAAAATAAAAAAAGATTTTTAATTTTTTTAAATTTTTGTTTTTTGGCAAGGCTTTCTGTACTTAGTTTCTAAAATTGATTAAAACTAAACATTTGAAATAAAAAAGTTTTTGATCTTAAAAATACATATAAAATATAAGTTTTAACACCATTTGGTCAATCGTTTTTGATTATTGAAATGTAGTGACGATGGTTCCAGGATTGGAATTTTTTTTTTTTATTAAAATATTCACAACTTTTAAAATACTCTCAAAAATTTTAAAAACAAAACAGTTTTTGAGATATAGTTAATTTTCCATATTATTCATATTAAAAAAAGTGTTTTTACCTATTTAATTTAAAAATATCTTCGATACTAGTATACGGATTGCAATTTTTTTATCCAAAATTAAAGGTAAATAAATTTTACTACGTCATTAATATATTTAACATTTTTTAACCGGATTATCGGTTTATTAGCTATATAATGCCGATATAACATTTTTAGCATATTTGCATAAAAAATATGGATTATACCCAAAATATTTTTTCAGGCCCTTTTTTAATTGGACGTTATAGCCTAATCTATAGCAAATAAATAAGTTACTTTTTAATAAAATAGGTCCAAAAATATAGAACATATAGGCAGAAAATGTAAAAATGTAATTAACCCCGGCGAATTCACCATTTTTGCAAATAATAAAAATACCACTATAATAATAATACTTTTTTTTGTGTAGGGTAAACCACATAGTTATTGGACACTTAAGGAATATTATTCATTTCAAATTTATATATGCCGTTGTTTTAAAAATTTTAGTTTTTTTCTTATAAATGTATAAAAAGGATAATTTGTTTGTTTAAACTTTATTTACGTTTACTTAAAAATAAGAAATGCAAAAAAGTATAGTAATTGGACATTATATATAGTAATTGGACACATGGACTATAGTTATTGGAAAATTTTTATGTAAACATAACAACTTTACATCAAATAACATAAATTGTTAAATATTTTTTAAAGATAAATTGCTGTTTTAGGTAAATTTTTTTATTTCGGTTTTGTAAATATCATATATATCAAATATTTCTTTCTCGGATTCCTCATACCTTTTCTGGATTCTGAAGGTAACTATAGCAATTAGTATACTAATTCCTTGATTTGACTTCTAAAATAGTTTGTTGCAAATATCATTAAGTGTGGTATCTCTAGTTTGTAAAGCATTTATAATGTTTAGGACGGAACAGAATGATTTATGTATATTTAATATTTTTTCGGGTGGTATCTTAAAAGTATTTTCCGAATTTATTAATTTTGTCGCCATTAGTTTTTAATGTTCTCTATCATGCACTGTATTTAAATCACTGTTATTCTGCAAGATGTCCGGTGACGAAGAAATCACTATATTACTTACTGTCTAAAAATGAATAAGTCAAAAATGTCATAGCGATAAAGCAGCCACTAATAATTTTTGTCAACAAAAATTTGTATCCAGAACATTTAGCAGTCAATTCCTATGAAATATTATTCGTTAAATCCGAAAATGTCAAAATTTAGAAAGTAGAACTGTTTTTGAAATATAATCAATTTTACATATAATATGGAATTGACTATATCTCAAAAACTGCTTAACATTTATAGTTTTTGACGGTCTTTTCGGATTCAGGGGACAATTTTACATAAGAATTGGCTGGTAAATGTCCGGGATTCAAATAGAGTATGATATTGGACATATTATGTCAACTAATAGAAATTTACATTTTTTACCAACCAGTAATTGGACACTGGCCATTTTACTGTTTGTTTTCAGAATTAAAATTAAAACGCATTAAAGTGACAATGTTTAAACCATGAGGGACACATTTATACCACAAACTGATCTGTACACTTTTTAGAAATATTTTTTATTGTAATTTAAACACAGCACTGCTCTTAACAAAAAAAATCTCACCACCAAAGTAACGTGCGAACTTTTTTGTACTATATTGGACCCAAAATAAAGTAGTTCTATATTATTACTGACTGAGATAGTTATAATTGTATACAGCGTCATCTAATGATTTTACTTTAAGGTAACTATTTATAGAACTCTTGTTTTTGCAGTATTAATGTTAATTGTCCAATAACTATAAAGTGTCCGATAACTTTACCCTATATTGGGGTAGTAATTAATTAAACACATTAGATCTTTTTTGTAGAGTGTTAAATTTCCTACAAAAATATGTCATACTTATTTGACAATTATTTTGTAATCATTAAAAAAAATTACTAATAAATTATTTAAACCTTGATCTTGAATATCTTTTAAATGGTTATAGTAATCGCTTAAACACATTTGTGTTTTTTTGTACAAAGATATGTATAAAGATTTGATTAAACGGTTGATTAATAATGAAATATGGTCTTTTTTAAAAGGGACTAAAGAAAAAATGGAAAACTGTGATGGAAGTAAAAAAATATTCGATTTTTTTAAATCACCCTAATTTTTGTAGTAATTTATTTTCAAAAGGTTTCAAATAAAATATTTTCAAAGTTCTGGTAAAAAAAGTGCTTTGTTAGTTAATCCGTAGACATACTATATATCAAAAAATCTAGAAATTAAAAAAATATAAAAATAGTTTTTTAAATTTCCCTGAAAGAGATTTATTTCTTGACCAAAAAATGCAAGCAATAAATTTCCATAATTTCCAGTTATCTATTTTCATTGGTAATCTGCGGCGAAAGAAAAAAATGATATACAGCAGCGGGCCGATAATTCCTGGAGGAGAACAATAAATCAAACAATATCATTCCGATGCAAAAATATACGAAAAGGGAATTTTTATCGAGAGATAGAGAGAAGAAAGAAGCGAAAAAAAACCGAAATGGTCATTGTAGTTGAAACCGCAGCTAGTGGGCGATAACGCAAAAGTTTTAGCGAATCCGCAACATAAATCATAAAGTTAGAGCAAAGCGAACATTGAATAGTATTATAGCGGCACCCCTGTTTCCGCACTCGACTCTACGTGAGCATACACACACGTCTATTCTGCTGCGAAAAATCGCAAAAAACCCTCACAGATCCAAAGGGATGTTGCCGGTCTTTCTATTATTCATATTCGGACACAGACGTTATTTAAAAATACATTAGTTTCTTTGTATTTATGAAACTCTTTATCTGCAGTGCTTTCATGATTTTGTCGTTTTTAAGGTTGAAGTTTTAGTTTTGTATATATTTTTAAAATTTTCAGAGCGGAGACAACAGGGTGGGAAAAGTAAAACAACAATTTTATCCTCAGAAAACATAATGCCTTATTAATTTAAAAAAAGACTCTATTTTTACAAACCTTTTTGTATACCCAGTAACAAAAGTTTTGTTGGAAATTGGGAACTTAAATGAAAAGAATTTTGATAAGAAATGTTGCTTTATTAATCAATTTCGTATACACTGGTAATATATTATAAACACTCTGGACAGTTGTTATGAACACGTTACGAATTAGAATAAAGTAAGCAGAAACATAAGTTGAAGACGCTGAAGTCAGTTGAACTTGTTGATGCGTATTGTCAATGGGAAATGTTTTGATTGACTGCCTGAAATCGCGTGTACTTTTTCAACGAAATAATTTGTTAAACATTAACAAAATAATTTGTAACCATTGTTAAAATAATTACTAACCCTGTTTTTTACAAAGAATTACACAGAGAAAAAAGATGTTTTAATTCAAACAAGAATGTTGGTTTAATTTTATTTATTACTTTTAAAAAAATATAAGTTTAATTCAAAAACAATTCTTCAAAATAATAATTGTCTTTATTTAAAAGGAAAAAGCAAATTTATTAAAATATATATTTAAAACAAAGTACCTGACTTTTGTTTCAAAATTGCTCTTTTTCTGCTTAAATAAAAGTTGACTTTCTTAAATTATAAAAACAATTTACTTCTTTTAAAAAATTAAAAAGTTTAAATTAAATAACAAATTTTATTTTTTATAAAACATGGTTTAATTTTAAAATATGATTTTAATTTAATTTAAAAAAATTAAATATTTAATTTAAACAAATTAATATTTAAATACAAAAAAAATGTGATTTAATTTAAAGCAGAGGTTTATTTAAACTTTTTTGCTAACGTCGAAGTAGCATGACGCATTAATACTTTAGTTCTGATTGGTTGCTGTAATGTTGCTGAAATGTTTATTATTAAAAATTTTAATTAAGTTTACCCCCCCAATATACCAATATATATTACTAGATTAGATGAAACCAATAAAACATTAGTAATTTAAAAAATATATATTTTAATCTAAATAAATATTTTTTATTAATTCAAATATAAGGATTATTTAATTTAAATAAATAAATTTTAAATTAAATAAATTAATCAAGACAACTTATTTTAGTATGTTTTTAACACAAATATAATAGGTATTTAAGTTAAATAAATTAATTTTAAATGAAATAAATTATCTGTTTTACGTAAATAAAAACATTATTTAGTTTGTTACTTGGTTTTATTTCATACAAACTAATCATATTTGTTTGGGTTAAATAAATTAATTTTAAATTAAATAAATTAAAAGAAATAAATATTTTTTTCTACTCCCACCTTTAAAACGCCCTTTATCGTACATGTTTTTATGACACTAAGTGACCTTTTAAATACACATTGACAAGTTGTGGCTTTATAGCGCTTTAGTAACGGGCTGAAGAAGGCAACAGGTTTTTAGTCACGGACTGAAGTTAGTTTTAAGTTAGTTGACAGTCATTCAATCGTTAAAATAAAGTGCCTTTCTTGTAAAATAATACTAAATGTTACAATTATTTTATTATCTCAATACAAAAATACAAAAGTATTAAATAGTTTCTCAACGCCAATATTTAAAAAGTTTATATGAACATTGTACTGACCTTTTAATTTCGCCGGCTTTAAACTATACCTAACTTAAATTCGGGCACGGACTCCACTGTAAAGTCCTCATTTTCTATACTTTCACTGTTAAAAACTGCAATTTTCAAGAAATACATTTTGATTTATAACCTTTATAATCTGTGTTTATAAAATAATAAAAATGTCACATTTGACGGTGACACACAGATTGTTTCATAGATGACGATACAAATTTTTGATTTAAATCATTTTAAGATAATAATAAGTATTTGTCGTAGAAAAAGTATATTATGTCCTGTTTATAAACTTTTCTATAATGCAAGCTCGCTCGTGCCTAAATTAAATTCGTGTATAAAATGGCGTTTATCAAACTTGATACATAATATACTATTTTACATTCAAAAAAATATTTATTTAATATATCGATATAAATAATTTATTTGATATACATAACATTTATTTAATTTAAATAATCTTTTTTTTCATATAAGTTGAAATTTTACAAATTCGATTTTTATATTTATTTATTTTTCCTTTTTTCAATTATTATGTGCCAAAAAGTCTGGTTTCTACAAAAATTACCAAAAAATACATTCTCAAAATAAATTTAAAAAAATTTGAAATTTTAATTTCAAATAAACTCTGTTCATTGTTGGGAATTTTGAATTATTCATCACTGTAGATGTAAATGTTAAGTGTGTGTTTCTAGCAGATTTCTAATTAAATATGTACAAAGTTCTGAAGCGGTTTTCAAGATACGAGTATGGCCGCCAACTTGATTCATGAATTACATATTATTTTAGAGCATTCAGAAGAGGTAAGTTTGGGAAAACTAAATTTAATAAAGTTTAACATTTATGTGGCTAACTTGGTTATATTTTATTTATTTAGCTAAGCAACTGTTAATACTTTTATAAGAATCTTAATTTTTTATATTTTCGATTGTTTGCGATATTTTTATTTAACTGAAGGACTTTAAATAGTACATGCAACTTTCAAACAAATCGCATAAAGAGAGGCAATTATTTGTAATGTTTCTTTTCGTTTTTACCGTATAAAGAAACAAAATTAAATTTGTGGAAGGAGATGGTTATCGAACAGAAACACAATGAATAACTTATTACACAATAGTTTATAAGATTTCGCAAACAATGGAGTCGCAAATGGCAACTTGAATTTAATAAGGACAATAATAGAAACCTCACCGCGCAAACAAGTTGCCAACTTCTAAATTGTAGCATTTAGTCAAACAAAGGCGTCCCTAACCGGCTGCCTAACTCCGTTTTCTCAATCCCTCTCTCTCCCTCTATCGCTATTATCGCTCCAACTTGCACAGTGACAAATTTGTAAAATTTAGCTGAAGCAAATTCAGATTATAATACGAGTAGAAACTTTGGGCCGCCACTGGTTGTTCATGACCCATGACAACTGACGCAAAATATTCTTGCACAGTGGGCAATAATCTACATTCATTAAAAATGTGTCGCTATTGCTATCATATCCGGGTGATTTCGTATTTCATCTGCCGCTCCAGTGACAAGTTCGCGGAGTTGTTCTAATGTGTCAACTTCACTCTGGTACACTAAACTGTTCATGTAGCCCCAGAGAAACCACAATAAATCCCGAACTTTCAGTAATCAAAGATAACAAAGTACCTAGTAACCGATTTTGAATAAGTTTGCTTGATATTACATAATACAGTGTGCGCATTAGGGTGATTCATTTCCGCAATTTTTTTCTTTTTTTTCGTTGCTCAAGCATATAGAAAAAAAATTCTCACCAAGTTTGAGCTCTTAATACCAATTTTAAGTACCTACTATTTAAATTAAAAGTTTTACCGTTTAAAATGCATGTAAAAAATATTCCAATTCTAACCCACCTTTCTAATTCTTACCCACCTTTGACAATATTGCAAACCGATTTGATGGACCTTGTGAGGAATTTCACGCTCTTCAAAATTGCTTTTGAGTTTTTTTTTGTGTAACTCGCATTGGTTCACCAGTAGGAAAAGACAGTTTTTGAAAAAAATCGTTTTTTTTTATTATCTAGCAAAAAGTAGGGAGAAAAAAGGGCTGACTCATAAAAAAACAATTGGTTGCTATGCGAAAAATAATTGTAAATGTTGACGTTTCTAATTTTAAAATAAAAATGTCAAAAAATATGCGTTTTGGTCAAAAAAATCATACAGAAATTGTAAGTTTGGTTAGTTTTTGTAGTTCCATTTGGAAATTTTAATGCTTATAAATATTTAAATAAAATATTTGTTGTACCTAAAAAAATATTCGTGAAATAGTCTTGCCGAATAATATAAGATAAACCACAAGTAACAGCAAAAAATTGATATTATAATAGTAATTTGAAGTTTATTAAAAAATTGGTTTATTCTGTCTTACTATCAGTATGATACTGACAGTATCACTTGATTCTCGGACTAATCACTAAATAAGACCAACAATGAAAAAATTATGTTGAGGTAAGTATGACATAAAGCATCAAACCCGTTAACAAAGACAAGAGAGTCGCTAATGTTATATTAATTAGCTAGAGCAATCATAAAATTCGAACAGTTGCTTTTCCAGTAAAATAATTATTGTTATTTTTTAGCTTATGTTAGAATATGCCATCTCTGGACTGCTTGGTGCAATTTTTTTTAAAACGATTTATACGTATACAAAGTTAACTTTTTTTATTAACTTTTTTTTCTACCTACTTTTGGCGGTTTGCTCGAAAAAAATAAAAAAAAATATTTTTAAACTGTACTTTGATTTGATGACTACTACGGAGGACCAATGCAAGTTACACAAAAAAACTTCAAAACAATTTTAAAGAGCGTGAAATTCCCCACAAGGTCCCTGAAACTGATTTGTAAGCATTAGAAATTTGAAAAAAAAAGAATATTTTTACATGCATTTTAAACTGTAAAACTAAAATGTAAATTTAAATAGTAAGTACTTAAAATTAATATTAAGAGCTCAAACTTGGTAAGAATTTTTTTTCTATATGCAGATTAATATTTTGCCTGAGCACAGAAAAAAACAAAAATTTGCGGAAATGAATCACCCTAGTGCGCATACCTGTTTCTTTTTTGTTTGGATGAATAATATCATTTTTTTAAGGTAAAAACAACTATCACTATGACTATCATAATGGCTCTATGTATTATTTTTTTTAAACTTACCATTAAGCAAAAAATTTTTGTTCTGATATCCTTTACCACCCCTGAATTTGCGGTATGTTTTTCGGACACCCTGTATACAAATATTAAAATGAATTAAAACATAATAAAATTGAAAAAAAAAACAAAAATTTTAAAAAACTTTGTACTAAAATTCCACCACTCGAGAACTGTGCGTTGTTTTCCTGTTTCTACCTAACGGTTTCAAAGCTTGGAAATCTTACTTGGATCTCGCTATAAAAATACCATTCAGAGTTGATTAAGGACCTGATTTGAAATCCTCAAGGAATTGCTCTCAGAATTTTTAAACCTATTACCTACATACTTACGTGCTAAGGTAGATAATTTGTATGTTAAGTTTATTTAAAGCTCTATTATTTTGGTTCCCCTTTTTAAGCTTTTACAGTAAGATGTTTAAATTAGATTGTGATCAAATTTTATTATTTTTAGTATTCTAGAACTCTTTAGGGTACACCACAAAGTTATTGGACACTTAAGAAATATTATTTATTAAACATTTATATATGCCGTTGTTTTAAAGATTTTAGTTTTTTTTTTTAAATATACAAAAAGTTTGTTTGAACTTTATTTACTTTTACCTAAAAATAAGAATATTTGAATTTTTAATAAGTTTTATAAAAACATGCTAAAAAGTATGGTAATTGGACATTTTATATAGTAATTGGACACATGGACCATAGTTATTGGACAATTTTTATATAAACATAACAACTTTACATCAAATAACATAAAATGTTAAATATTTTTTAAAGATAAATTGCTGTTTTAGATAACTTTTTTATTTCGTTTTTGTAAATATAATATAATTCATATATTTCTTTCTCGGATTCCTCATCCTTTTCTGGATTCTGAAGGTAACTACTAATTCCTTGGTCTGACTTCTGAAATAGTTTGTGGCAAATATCATTAAGTTTGTGAAGCATTTATAATGTTGAGGCCGAAACAGGATGATTTATATGTATCTAAATTTTTTTTGGTATGTTATTTATTAATTTTGTTGCCATTAGTTTTTTATGGCCTCTATCATGCACTGTATTTAAATCACTGTTATTCTGCAAGATGTCCGGTGACGAAGAAATCACTATATTACTTACATTCTAAAAATGAATTAGTCAAAAATGTCATAGCGAAAAAGCAGCCACTAATAATTCTCGTCAACAGCAATTTGTATCCAGGACATTTAGCAGTCTATTTCTATAAAATATTATACGCTGAATCCGAAAATTTCGTCAGAAGTTGTAAAAGTAGAACAGTTTTTGTAATATAATCAATTTTACATATAATATGGAATTGACTATATCTCAAAAACTGCTTAACTTTTATAGTTTGTAACGGTCTTTTCGGATTCAGGGGACAATTGTATACAACGTCATCTAATGATTTGACTTTAAGGTAACTAAACTGCGCACCACTCAATGTTCGTCCTTTTTCAAAACGGCATAACTTTTTTGTTTCTTAAACGATTTTATTTTGGTTTGTGATGTCTGCTAACACCATCCTCTGGCAATTCATGCTATAGATATTAAGCCCACGGTTCTTCAAGTAAATTTCCTACAGGGTGATATGTAAAACGGTGAAAAATTTCAATAACTTCATCCAAGCCCCGTTTGACAAAAGAAATATTTTTTCTTGTTTTTACTTTGAAATAATGAAGAAGTATGTCTTACCTTGAAAAGTTTTTCAAATTTTTAGAATTGAAATCTTAGCAACCAAAATCTGATTTTTTTTTACAAAAGAGTACATTTAAGGCTTTTTGGTAGGCAATACACTCAGTCTTTAAGGGTTAAGAACAAAACTTCCATTATTTTTAAAGGGACCTAAGTAAAGACCACTTTTTCAAAATGACATTTTGGTAAAAATTTGCGAAAACTAAACCTGAACCGATATTTACGTTCGTGACATGTTTTCTTTATAATTTTGACCTCCTGATTGTGATTCAGTTGTCAAAGTTTCAGATAAAACCAAAATCACCAAGAATCAAAATTTAAAAACAATTCCCGGCTGTTAAATGTCTAAATAAAATCCGAAAAAAAATCATATCGTTGTTGCTAAGATTCCATTTCGAAAAACTTGAAAACCGTTTCAAGGTAAGACATAATAATTCATTATATCAAAATAAAAACCAAAAAAAAATATTTTTTACAAACGGGGCTTGGATGAAGTTATTGAAATTTTTTATCGTTTAACATATCACCCTTTAGGAAATTTACTTGACGAACCGTGAGCTTCATATCTATAGTATGAATTGCCAGAGAATGAGGCTAGCAGACATCACAGACCAAAATAAAATCGTTCAAGAAACAAAAAAGTTATGTCGTTTTGAAAAAGAACGAACTTTTTGGTCGCGACACATTGAGTGGTGCGCAGTTTATTTATAGAACTCTTTTTTTTACAGTATTAATGTTAATTGTCCAATAACTGTCTACTTTACCCTACTAGTTTTTTGTCTAAAGTATTCATTTATTTATACCGTCCTGGTATAAATAAATGGATACTTTTTTAGACAAAAAACTAGTAAAGGATTCTAATACTAAAAATAATAAAATTTGATCAAATTTTATTATCAAATAGGGTGAATAAAATCTAAAATCAAAATGACCCAGTTTTTTTCTTTAAAGCTTGTCAAATGCAGGTTATTTTTCGAGCAAAAAAATAATTACAGGTC
The DNA here is from genome assembly GCA_921294245.1 of Brassicogethes aeneus. NCBI lineage: Eukaryota > Metazoa > Arthropoda > Insecta > Coleoptera > Nitidulidae > Brassicogethes > Brassicogethes aeneus. Next base: position 7,143,007 of record OV121138.1, read on the forward strand.
ACGGTAAATTAACTGTTGATAATAAGGGCCATGTTTATTAAATCATCAACGGCGGTGCATAATGGAGAGAATCGTGTTCAGAGGTAATCTTCGGTTCATCCATCGCACAAAGGTACTATACGGAGTGAATGGGGCCATAATGTGTGTTCTCCATTTGGGGCATTATCCGCGCGTTATGAACCAGAAGTGTGATAAGAGCACAAAGGAAATGACGTCACGTGCCCATTGACTGCTCGCTGTGTCGGATTGATTCCTAATCGATCATCAATAGTGAGCTGTCAGCTCGACATTTAGCGAGCTTATCTTTATAAATGATGATGATGCTTCTACATCCGTATATATGCCGATTTTGGTGTGTATGGATATTTGTGGTGGTGTTTTTATGAATCTATAGATGTTAAAAACTGTTAAACATTTCTATTGTAATTTTACTAAACATCTTTAGGAAGTTTATATGTTTAGTAATTTAGTAATTTTAAAATGGTGTATTGTAATTTACTATACAATTCATTTCAACTCAGTTTAAGGTAGTTGTCGTGGTACAATATTTTCAAACATTTTTAGATTATACGCACCGTAAAAGTATACGAGCTTGTAGCTAAGTGATTCATAATTTGTTCGCATATTGGAATTTACTGCGGAAATAATATCTATACTCGCGTACAGCCTTGCCAAGTTGTTTTTATCTGACACTAGTGATGTATACTTTTTACAAATTGTTGAACTTTAAACGGTTATTTATAAACAATTGGACAGTCAAAAATTTATAATTATTTTTTTTTTAAACTCAGCAAAAATACATTAAAACACTGTTAGTTTTTTGAAAGCTTCTGACAGTTAGTTTTTTCTGTATAACTAAGAAACTGGTAAAGAACTACAGAAAGCCTATATAATCCATGTTAATTATCCAATTTTTAATTGAATTTATCTCGGGTTATAGACGGTCAATCGACTTCAAATTTTAAGGATATATGTATTGTCATGTCCTTAATAAGTATACAAAAATTCAAAATTTTCTGATGATATGCTTACAGCACGACAACTACCTTAAGAAAATTACAAAATATATTTTACAATTTTACTGAACTGAAGAAAATTCGTTTCACAATAATGCAATACAAATATTGTTATTTTGTACAACAAATTACCCTAAAAATATTTAGTTATTTACGAATTATACTACGAAAAAGTTAGTTTCTTCAAAAAACTTTATTGACCCATTACTGTAAAGATAAAAAAAATTGAACCTTCACCTCGCCAGAGTTTTTGTTTTAAGTGCGTTCCACCTTCAAATACCGACAGACAGCTAGACAGATGGACCTATTTTGGGTCTTATCAATGTCGGGCAATTTGGTAAATTGGAACACACCAAAAACGAAAGACACCTGAGCTTATATACTGTCCGCCTAAGTCAACCGAGGCGAGATGTAAGAACATCACGTGATTGCCGCAATCCGTGCATACTATGCATTTTACATAACATTATAGCAAATCAAATTACAAACAACGTTTGTAAATCTGAGATGCTCTTTAAACTGTCAAACTGTTTAGTAAAATTACAATGCCTGTAAGATTTATACATATAGATTGTAAAATTACAACTTATGTTTTGGAAGATTACTTAAATTGTATTATAATTTTGTATTGGTACCTATACACTGTTTTGTAATTTTACTACTCATCCTTTGTTTTGCAAAACAATTGTAATTGTTAAAATTTTTAGCAGTGTAAAAATGCAAACAGAAGTTGTATAAAATAAATAATGATTTGTATATTTGCATAATTCAAATAGCAAATTTTGGTTAGTAATTTTATTGATTACTAAATTACCAAGTATCTGACAAAAACAAAAACATTGTAAAATTGGAACCTGTTTAGTACTTTGGCAACAAAATGTAATATTGCAACAAATGCGTATTAAAATTGCAATACAATACAACATTTTGTAATTTTACCATGCAACTGCTTGGTAAAAATGTAGTAATTTAACAATCATTTTTAACAGTGTGTATCAAATTATTAATTGACCTTAAACCTTGGCTGTAATTTATTCGGTAGTCGGTAAATTATTCGCCAGCATAAACAACATTAATAATTATTATAATCCAATCAAAGCCTTAATTACCGTCCAATTTGTTGGAACGTTTTTGAGCTTGCTATTTGTTCAGCTGACACGGAATAAGTGAACGATTAGTGGTCATTAATCGAGGGCTTGATGCTCTAAAATCCGGGATTTGGCCGGCCTAATGTGGGCTATATATCGCCTCATCTTTTCCCCCTTTCGGTTTCATGCGGGCCCGTTATAAATCTTAATTATAATACCTTGTTCGCATCGGTCACTTTGCCAGACTTAAACGAGCTCGAATCAAGTGGGATTTAGTGTCTAATGGTACACAGTACGACAAAATTTGATTTTTTACCTTCCATAAAAAATTCCTACACTCAGAAATTTTTTAAATAAATATAACAAAAGTATGTCTTAATAAAGCAAAGATTCGTCCAACAATTGCTTTTTTTACGATAATTTTTATAAAAATTATTTATCCACAAACGCTGCTTTCAGTAATAACATTTGCATTAATTATTAAGTAAATTTACGTTAAAAAACAGTTCTATACAGTTTACAAAAACGTTTTGTAGTATTAATGAAACCCTAATGGCATTTATTATTAAAAAAATTTTTGTTTAAAATAAATTTTATAATAATAAAATTTATGTAAATTTAACCAAAAATTAATTGTTAATTCAATAAACTTTTCATTGTAACAATCGTCACATTTTCAACCTACTGTTGGGTGTTGGGTAGTTTTTTTAATATTTGCAAGCCATTAAAACAAATTATTTATTATATCAAAAAAAAATAAACTCATATAGTATGATGTACAAAATAAAAAAAATATAAACTCACTTTTTAAACAACAAGTCCGCTTCATTCATAGAATAGACCTTAAATATTTTTTTTAGAAAACGTCGAAATTTTAATTTTCTTAGTGCTTTTTTGATATTTTTATCCTGCTAGATTTTACCACAATTCACTTGCACAAGTGAAATCAATAAGATTATAACACAGACTGGATTATAAAGTTATATTCACCAAGGAGAGCGCTGGTACTTTCCCCCTCTTTTTAAGGGAAATAACAAAAATTTTGTTACCATTGCAAAACAATAGTAAATTTAAAAAAAGTCTTTTTATAGCAATAAAATATTTTTTCTCCACGCGGTCTATAATTTAAACTTTATTGTTGTCAACATTCGATAAAGAAATACCTTGTTATGGCCTAGGCCGATTTTTTCTCGCTAAGGGTATTGTTTTGACAAATTAATCCTTTTCTAAGAAATTAACGTACTAACCTGGTTTAATTTATTTATAATAAGCACTAATTTGTTTGTTTTACTGTTAATGTTTAATATTTTTCATTAATAAATTAAATATGAATAATAAAACAAAAAGTGAGGTTAGGAAAGCAAGAAAAGTCACGATTCTTATTCTACGATTTATATTATCTTTAGTTTTAATTTGCTTTAAGTTTTGAGTGAAATTAAATGTTAAACACAGCTTAAACATTCCAAACTACCTATTTTTTAAATAAAAATCCAAACAAATTGAAATTAGATACCTACCTATTTATTAAACTATTAATTGAATTCAATGTAATAGCAAAAATCCATTTCTATTTAAATCATGTAGGTATTGTCAAACTATTACTGCTTCTAAAAGCAATAATAAGTATTGTACATTTAATGTAATCTTCAGCTAATAAATAAATGAGATTCTAAAAAAGTGAGGTTAGGCCGCTTTGATGTTGAATTAAATTGACCTATACAATGTATAAAGTGCTTTGAAAATAAAATGTTGTATGCCATTCGGCCAAGAAGTGCCTTTTTGGGCTTCGCTACGCGTCGGCCTTCAAACCTTGAGCTTAGCATTCTTAACCTAATGACATAAATAACTATTTGTTATTGTTCTTACCGTAACAAAGATTTTCTAACTGAAATAAAATTAATTTGAATTAATACGATAGTAATTTAAAAAAGACAAATATGCCATAGTAAAATGAACAAATTTTAGTATACTAACTGGGCATTAATTTATGTAAGCGCAATTCACACACAACTATAGATGTAACATAAACATAATATAACATAAACATAAAGTATTTCTTATTGCCATGGCAATATGATAACAACTATTACTTTGTTGGATGAACATTTTTTTTATAAAAGCTCAACATCGCTGCCTCATTATAGTAAATGAGAATTTTATTAACAGTAAAAAAACTTTATTCTGTAAATAAAAATAATCATTATCAGTGCATGTACATTTTTCCGAGTGTATAGATTCTAAAGAAATGTATAATTTTTAAACTAAAAGACCAAGATTTGTAACATAATAATAATAATAATAATAATAATAATAACTTTATTGTGAAAAACAGTACAATACATGTATCACAAAACGCATGAGTTGAGCTTCACTGATCTTCATCTCACCCAGCAAACAAATTTTAAATTGTAAATAAACAATTAGTATATAAAAACTAACAAATATCAACAACATATTAAAATTACAAGATTACAAAATTTCTTTGGCTTGGGTCTCTAATACAATTTTTAAGATATTAATTTTAAAAGTCCCAAGGGATATATCACTACTCCACAAAATAAAATTTTTATTCACAATGCTGGCAGCCAAATATTCGAAGGAACTCTCAAATTTTTTTGTTTTATGATATGGAATTGACAACAAACAATTACTTCTAACATTTACATCATGACTATTATATCTATATTCCAAGAGTGAAAATAAATATAAGGGTAATTTAGTTTTAATAATATTGAACAACATAGTCGCAAATTGCTTGTAAAAGACATATACACATTTCAAAATATTTAACCTAATATAGTGTGAACCTACATGGTCTCTGAAGCTAACATTATAAGAATATCTTAAGCAGCAGTTTTGTACTTTTTGAAGTAAATTTTGAATTTTTTTATTTCCATAGTTAAAGTAGACAGCACCACAATATATAATAGAGAATAGAGAATTAATTAATCTGTATTGATTAAAATTATAAGAATGGCTGTAAAAAAATTTAAATTACGTGATTTCTTGAAACGGTATTGTCTTTTAATATAATTTTTTCTGGTGTAACACTTCTTTGATTTCTCCCCATACATTTACCTGTCAGAGATAGAATGAATAATAAAATCGGCACGGTTTGGTGTTTGGGAACTGATTCCTTTCTGGTCCTTGGCCAAGGCGAGCGCGTCCAGGTGCTCAATTACGATAAATCTTGAATGGGTTAGCGGTCTCGGGGGCCGAAACGATTTAGTAGTTAGTAGTAGTTAAATAATACAGTGGCGGTCTGGAACGGGCATTGCGAGACTTTGCCGGTCATCCTGGGTCTTCCCGCGGGATTTGCGGATTTGGTAGGCTACCATTATTTTCTCCGGGAATATCGATGACCACCGGATCCAGCGGGGATCTAAAGGAAAAATTAATGGCGGGTTTTTGTTATCGCAGGGATTTTTATCACGGCTTCGTTATAGAAAGAAGTAATGCATCATTAAGGCAGCCTTTACAAAAGTATCGAATTAAGCTTTATGTGCACAGTTTTCCAGTAATCTGATTAATAATATTAGAATAATATATGAGGCCTGTTATAGCAAAACCGACAATCTCCACTTTTGGTCAAAAATTAGATTTTTTTGCGGAGACTGTACTTTAACTAATTATCTATAAGATGATAAAGTTTATGTGCCGCAAAAGGAGCTAAATCCTGCCTAAAATCATATTTTAAAAATGACATTTAGTGCAAAGTCGACAATCCCCACTGATAGATTTGCAGCAAAGTATACAATCTCTAATTCCGCCATTAGAAATTAGTAATTTGTGTCACCTGATATCCTAACATTCAATGTTTGATGTCACCTGATATCCTAACATCAAATTTTGATGTTATAACGTATTTTAGAGATTTAATTTTGTGTTTTTTTACTGGTAGGTACATACTTTTATTTCCACCTTCTTAGTAAATGACGTTTTATAGGTTAATTTTGTTGTTTTTGTATCCAAGTAAACGATACATTATGGGAACAGACCTGTAATATTTTACGGGCTTCTATAAAAGACCTGTAAAGTTTTACAGGCTTGTAGAAAAGCAATTTATGAAATGAAATGTCACATTTGACATATTAATTAAAATTTTAAATTTAAAAATCGTTATATAAAGGTGAAAATAAAAGTTTGTACGTGTCACGCTTTGCAATAAATCTATACTAGGCTCACTGGATTATGGGGTTCGCTCCTGCGTCGCTCACCTCATAAACTTCCAGCTCGCCCGTAAAGATTCATTTACAAAGCTTGACACGTAAATAACTATTAATTTTTATTGCAGTAAATCGCACTTAAATATATATTTAAAATAGGTATATATACGTTTTATTGTTTTAAGAATTATAAAAAAAGTTCTCTTGTTTATTTTGTGCTATTATACCATAATAAGACGTAAACTTTGATTATTTTTTTTAAATATCTATATCTCAGCCGCATTTTATGCTATTGGATTGTTTGAAAAAGGGATTTACCCGAAATCAAAAGTTCTACAAAAATGCTTTATGTGCTATAGCTGTAATCTGCAGTTGTAGGATGGTACGGGTCACTAAATCTTATTTTAATGAAAAATTCTCATATTTTTGAAGATATTTCAAAAGTGACTGGATTCTTTGAAAAAATGTAAATAACAAATTTGTAGAAAATTTTCTTTAAAAAAGGTCTTATCAGTTAAATCGCTAAGATTGATATTTGTTGAGATATAAAGCGTTTACATTGACATTTTATGAAATTTTCAGGATTTTCGTCCCAAACTTTTTATAAATGATGATTTTCAATTGTTTATCAGTATACTGATTGTATACAATTTCCTGTAATTACGTTTTTTTTACTGAAAAATAAATAACTAAAACAATCAAGCATAATTATTAATAAATATGTTGTATGTAATACACCTCGTTATATCAATTTTTAGGTTAGATATATCTTTTTTCTTTAAAGTTATGTTATTAATAATTATGCGATTGTTTGAGTTATTTATTTTTCTCTAATCACCCGACTGTAGAAAAAATGTAATTACATGAAATCGTACTGATAAACAATTGAAAATCATCATTTATAAAAAGTTTTGTACGAAAATACTAAACATTTCATAAATTGTCAATAAAACGCTTTATATCTCAACAAATATCAATCTTAGCGATTCAACTGATAAGACCTTTTTTAAAACAATCCAATAGCATAAAATGCGGCTGAGATATAGATATTTAAAAAAAAATAATCAAAGTTTACGTGTATTTTAAATGGGAAATCTTTATACGCTTTGGAGTACTTTGAGTTAATTTTAAGAGCTCAAATTTTCAGGGAATTTTTTTTAACATTTTCAACAAGATTTTGAGTTGAGAGCGAAAAAATAAAAATAGTCGTGAAAAAAAGCACCCTAATATATGTATATATATGTATATATATATATATATATCCACAGGGATCCAATCTAGGGCCACTACTTTTTCTTGTTTCATTTACGATTCGCCAAATATCCACCTGATATAAAGACATTACAAAATTAATGTGAAACAATCTATAAAATTATAAATTAATTGCAAAACATGAAATTTTAAATTGGATTGTGTATCGATAATTAAATCCTCATGACAAATAATGCAAAATAATGAAATTATGAAACGGATAACGTAAAATAATAAATTAATAAAATTAGCGTAAAAACTGCGACTGTTTTTGATAATTTTATCACAAATATATTTTCTAGTTATTGTAAATAATTAATGTAACTGTATTTTAAACATGCTGACACCATAACTAATTGATATTGATTAAAAGTTATTATTAATTAGGTTTGCATTATTTACTAAATTGGTTAATTGGGTGTAACCTGTTTTTCAAAGCGTATTTATTTTATACAACGCGAATTTAATACCAATATTTATGCGAAAAATCGTTGTAAATCAAAAAATTTCATCGTCGGACTTTATTAAAAAATAAATCAGCAGGCTGCGTACAACTACATAGTGCCTTTTTATGGCCCATTATGTCATATTACCGAAACAAATTGCCAGGAACATGTGAAATACCAACACCTACTAACAGCAATCTGTCCACATTTGCTAAAATCCTTTTTATTATCCTTACTGCTGAAAGATACGAAGTGCCACGGTTCATCTTAATTTCTTCTTTAATACAGGGTGCACTAGGTATTTTTATTCTATGAAATCTAAATGGGTAACATATGGGTGATTCTACAAAAGTTGGACAACTTGATGTCATCAGTCAATATAGGTATGTTAATATTTTTTGTAAATATTTAAGTATATTACAAAAGATCCAGGTTTTTTTTGTCCACCCAATTTTAATGTATTTTTTCAAAAGTACGTTTGTAGAAAAACATAATAAATATTCAAAACATCAGTACCTTGGCGTGTCACAACTCCAGAATGAAATATTTGAGTGATTTTATTTTAAAATATATTCAATTTATCTTAAATTTTTCAATTTCACTACAAACTATAAAACATGAAATAATGTATTTATCATCATTTATCATAGATTCGAATAATAGCAATTTTTGAAAAATTGATAATCTTTGTCCTCACTTTTACCCGTCAGTTCTGTGTCCAATGTTAAAATTCAAAATTCCTGCGAAATATTGAAGTTTAAACGTCAAGTCCTTGTTTTAACTCAAGTGTTGGTAAAAAATTACCTACAAAGCCCGCCCTTTGCACGACAGTCATCTTGAAAACAATTCGAGCGGCGAAGTTGTGGTGAATGCACGTATAGTTCCAGTCAAAATTTCAGTACTGTAGTGAGTAGTTATTTTCTTACGTATATATATTTCATTGTAATTTATATAAGTCTATATGTTATTTGTTGATAAGTAGCATCCACTAATAAGAAATATCAGTAAAATACTTAATTCCGAATTATAATCTCAAATTTGTATCCCATTCATCAGTACCGTGTCGTCAGTTCCATGTTCGATGTTTCGGTTATTTTTTTTTCGCAAACTTTAATTTAAATTCTAGTTGCGCAGAACTTATTTATTTAATGTCATTATAAACTCATATAAATTTGGTGTGGGTCCCATATCTAATAATTGAGATATCGGTATACCCAAAATCCACCAGCCGCCACTGATGTTTGGTATTATTTGATTTTAAGATATTTAATGTATAATATGCTCAAAGTTGCAATAAATCTTATATTTTCCAATAAATTATGTATTTAATTAGTACCCTGGTATACTCGTCACTTTCCTTGCATTCAAATTTAGAAAACACATCTGCAGATATTTCAGAAACTGTTTGAAAAAGTGATTGGCCCAGTCTGGAACAGTATATTTATTATATTATCTATTTTCTCATAACAAAATACTGTTTAATTTTCTCCGAAAACTATACAAACAAAATGAGGTCAAAAGTTTCCCAACTTTTGTAGAATCACCCATATGTAGAAGTTTCTGTGGAACGGAAAAAAATTAATTTGATATTTTAAAAGCGTTGTAAGTGTATTTTTCTAAAATATTTTGATAAAATGCCACTCCCGATTTAACAAATAGAACACCCCATATATTTTTACATTTTTAGATTCCACATGAATTTCTATGTAAAATTACTATACCATGTCCTTTACCTAAAGTGAATAGTTATCGAGTTATTAATTTTATCGTTACAATTTGACAAATGCGTGTCAATCAAAAATATGTTATTAGGTTTGCCACAGATTATAAATGTTTGCGAATATATACGCTAAAGAAGTATCGGGTTTTGGCAACGCGCGCACCATCTGGTGGACTTCGGTAGCATCGCGTGAATTTAAGAATTGTCAACAATACATTTAGAGCACAGATTATACATAATTTTTAAATAAATAGGTAGTTTTTTTACAAAAGAGAGGAAGGCAGAAGCCTTACTCGAGAAATTTTGTTCAATTGCACAGCTAAATCGCGCACGTTATTTGTGTTTTACGTTGCAAGGAAAAAATTAAAAACTTTTTTAGTACTTGATTTCGATTGATTATTCCTTATATCATTGATTAGTGCATTTTATCTAAGGGATCATGGTGAATTATTGAGCTTTTATTTGTAAATAAACTTCAAGTTGCATTTTCATGTTTTGCCAAAGGATCCAATTCGGTAAGTACATTTGTTGGTGCAGAATTAACTAATGTTAACTTTACCTAATATAATTTATATTTAAGTTTGGACATTTTTAGTAAATTAGTAAAAAATAATTTTTGTACAAACATAACCTTAAAATCAACCATTTTCATATTTGAGTTCTCTAAAAAACGCCGACAACTGCATTTTAAACAACAAAATATACCTACGAATTCATGGCAACATAATATTATATATAAAACATAATGTAATGGTATTTTACCGTTAAGTGGAGACTTTCTTAATCAACGCTTTTAATAATGCTAAATGCTGTTTAAATTTAGACGACTTATTTGTTTGACGATTTTTACTGAATTGAAATGTTTACACTTTTCACGTTAATCACTACTAAAATGTGTATTTATTGTATCTAATAGGTACAATTTATATTTACAGAGACTGTATGCAATTTATTTCTTCATTCAGATTAACAATGTTTATTGGAAAACCGGTAAAAACTAAACCCAGGATTTTCTCTCGAAATACACCCAAAAACACAACAAATCGATCCACGGCTTTTTTCCGATATTTTTAAACATTTTCTGGCTTTATTCTCAAAAACAATCGTTTGTAACATAAGGGTTGACAGCTGATTATTAAAAGTCGTACTTTTGTTACGATGATAACCGCCGAGTGGTGGCGCTACTAGCGATACTTCTTTAGAGTATAGGTGGAATTTTTTGAATCTTAAAACATTCTTTGTCAATTCAATAACATTTTTCAACAAATTACCTGAGAAAACCCAGGGCAAATTAGGCTAAATTAAAAGGTTAAAAACTTTCTTATTTTAAATGAAACACCCGGTATGATTTTACATAATCATATAGTATGCAAGGTGTCCCTAAACTTAGTGGCATAAATTTAGAAGCAGATTAAGCAAGTCAAAATAAGACGAAAATCTAAATAAATATTTTTCCTAATTACGTATATTTAAAAAATACAGGGTAATAAAGTGTTACTTATCATATCAGTTTTTTTAATATAACTTCTACTATGGTAGACTTGAAAAGGTGATATTTTGCGAACAGTCACTTACTACCAAAACACATATTCACACATAATTACAATTGTTCGAGTGAACACAGTGTCGTAGAAACAGGGGTTGCTTAAGCTTATTGTCCCATACAAACTTTGAGGTTAGGTTTTTATACCATTTGATGCAATATCTCGATTACTCAGTTCGGCTACTATTAAAAAGGTGTAGGTACCTCTAAAACTTCGATAAAATAAACCGTTTCCGAAATATTCGAGATTACAATAATTGTTATATCGCATTAAAGGACTAAAAGGTATATGATAACAATTTTTTTAATTGAAAAAACTACAATTGTTTTAATGTGACGGTCAGGGCAAAAAGTCCCGAGGCTCATGAAATGCACTTTTTAGTTTTTTCAATTAAAAAATAAAATTTTTTATCATATACCTTTTAATACTTTAAAAAAATGCGATATAACAATTCTTGTTATCTCGAATATCTCGATAATAATCGAAAAATTGCATCAAATGTTATAAAAACCTAACCTCAAAGTTTGTATGGGACAATAAGCTTAAAGCAATCCCCGGTCCTACGACACTGTGTTCACTCAAACAATTATTATTATGTGTGAATATGTGTTTTGGTAGTAAGTGACTGTTCGCAAAATATCACCTTTCCAAGACTACCATAGTAGAGGTTATATTAAAAAAACTCATATGATAAGTAACACTTTATCACCCTGTATCTTGGAAACATAAGTAATTGGGAAAAATATTTATTTGGGTTTTCGTCATATTTTCACTTGCTCAATCTTTTCCTAAATTAATGCCAATAAGTTTAGGGACACCTTGTATATATGGTATGTAAAAAGTTTTAGTATACTTATGTATTATCTTATTAACTGCTTAAATGTAGCAAAATTCCGGCAGTGATATTTTATATAATAAAAAAATGCCAAACAATATTGACAAAAATCTTGTCGCGAATTGTTTGATAAATTGCCATTTGGGATTAAGCGTGATAGGTTCGCATTTATTTATTAAATAAATTTGACCAGAAATTTTGTCCGCATTTAACAAATGCAGCAGCTCGCTAGCCACACGTAAAATTAAGCGTTGCCCTGGCGAAACGTTGAATATATTCTATTTGTGCAGCACAATGTATGTAAATATTAAATAAATAATCGACGGTGTATGAAACTGCGTAAATACATAGATCACGTTAATCGGCCAATTAATTATTGTTAATTCGAAACGTAAATACCATATTACAACAAATCCAATTTGGTTACTAATTACTTTAAAGCAAACACTCGCGCTCCATACCTTCAATTATGCCAACTGAATGGCAAAAATCCCCTAATTGTATGCAATCAATTCATGTTTTAATCAGTGCTGGCTCGTCGAATTGTTTACCGGTCATCTCTCTACTCATTAGAGCACAGATGCTCCGTTTGAAAAAAGCATGTTTTTTTGTTTTCATTCTTCATTCAAATTTTGGCTAAAAAGTCTTCTTCAGAGTTCAGCGAGTACACAGTAAAAAATATTTGTTAATATTAACCAAATTTTTTGTTAATTCAGGCCCACATAACTTTATGTTAAGTTTGTTTACAACCAACTGTAATCTGTTGTAGTTTGTAATTATAACAAACATTTTATTTATAACAATTATAAAGTAAATTTACGTAATGTTTATAAAAATAACACTCTTCCAGATGCAGAAACGCATTGATAAATATAGTTATTATTATTTGTCCAAAAAACAGTTCTATACCGTTTACAAAAACGTTTTGTAGTATTATTGAAACCCTAATGGTAATATTTATAGAATTTTTTGTAAATTTTACAAATTCCTTTTCGTTTAAAATACAAATATGTAAATTTAACAAAAAATTAATTGTTAATTCAATAAACTATTTTCATTGTAACAATGGTCACATTTTCAATCTACTGTTGAGTGTTGGGTAGTTTTTTTTAAATAATTGCAAGGCATTAAAATTAATTATTTATTGTAACAAAAATATTAACTCATATTATATGATGTACAAAGAAAAATATGAACTCACTTTTTAAACAACAAGTCTGCTTCGTTTATAGAATAGACATTAAATATTTCTTTTAGGAAACTTCGAAATTTCAATTTTCTTAGTGATCTTTTTTATATTTTTATCATGCTAGATTTTACCACACTTCACTCGCACAAGTGAAATCAATTAGATTATATGATTATAAAGTTATGTTCACCAAGGAGAGCGCTGGCCTCTTTTTAAGGAAAATAACAAAAATTTTGTTACCATTGCAAAACAATAGTAAATATTAAAAAAGTCTTTTTATAGCAATCAAATATATTTTTTATTGTTCTTAAGGTAAGCTATTAAGAAAGATTTTCTAACTGAAATAAAATTAATTTTATTTACAACGATAGTAATTTAAAAAAGACAAATATGCCATAGAAAAATGAACAAGTTTTACTATAACAACTGCGCATTACTTTATGTAAGCGCAATTCAAACACAACTATAGATTTAAAAAACATTTTAAGTTCGACAAAGATTTAATATAAACATAAAGTATTTCTTATTGCTATGACAATATGATAACAACTATTAGTTTGTTGGATGAAATTTTTTTTTTAAATATCAACATTGCTGCTTCATTATAGTAAATGAGAATTTTATTAACAGTAAAAAAAGTTTATTCTGTAAATAAAAATAATCTCATTACTTTGACAAATCGTACGTTTTTGCCCCAATATGACACTTTAATGAAAAACAATAATAACAGATTTCTGGTTGTTACGAACATGTTACGAATTAGAATAATGTAAGCAGAAAAGTTCGTATAATAAGTGCGTATTGTCAGTGGGAAATGTTTTGATTGACTGCCTGAAATCACCAGGTCCTGTACTTTTTTAACGAAATAATTTGTTAAACATTAACAAAATAATCTGTAACCTTTGAAATTAACAAAATGCTTACAAAATTGCATATTACCTTTACAAAATATTTTAACAAATCTCATTTTTATAACAGTGTATTTTCCTTGTGATAAGGTTTTTCCTTTGACGGACTAAATTGCCTATTATGTTGTATTCAAAGCTTCTATTTTGCAGAGTTGGTCATAAAACCGAACCTACACTGATGACTTTACCGATTGTCAACCCCATCGGGTCATTGGAAAGTGTCACAATCAACGTCCCTAAGTAAGATAACAGCTATTCTAAATATTAGGCAATGTTGCCAAAGCAGTACTAAGTATCTGTTCTAAAATGTATGAAATATAAGGTTTTAAAACTAAAAACTGCTTTGAAAATTACAAGAATTATGGTTGACATAGGATTTTTTTATTAAATCTACAAAATGTTTGTTAGTATTACAAACTACACAGAAAAAACGCTAGCATAGCATGAATGGGTGAGCCATTAAACCAATGGGATCTTGTAATCCGTATTCCTGAATAACAGTTCCTATAATACCAATAGGTAGTTAGCACTTGGTTTATAATCGTTTACTGTTTTTAAATTAACAACAAAAGTTATCGCTCCTAAATCTATTGATATTCATATTGATATTTATTTGTTAGAATGGTAGAATGTCATTGCATTAAATACTAATTTTATTTATTTAATAACGTTACTATTGTATGTATACTATGTATACATTTAACGCAATAAATTCTTTGACATTTAGGCAAAATATTTCCCTATTTTGGTTTAATAGTAATGAATTGAGCAAATAACAATTTGGATTGCTTCAATTTTAATGCATTTAATGACAGCGCTGTTCTTGGTACTATGTTAGATTTTTTTCTGTGTATACACAAGTATACTTATTCAATTAGTTAACAGATTACAAATGGTTGTAAACTTAAGATGTGGTTATGTGGACCTGGATTAACACAACATCTGGTTAAAATTAACAAATATTCTTTACTGAGTATACATGCGAAGAAAAAAGCATAACCTTGATAAAAGTTGTGACGTCTGGCAACGCGGCATGATCATTGTCTATTTATGTGGGTGTTTGTCTTGGCCTGGCGCCCGGCCAAAACGGCCGCCACCGCTTTTGCCGCCGCAATCGTTTCCCATCCGAAAGATAAAACTAACGTGAAAAACTCACGACGTGAATTGGTCGTTATTTTAAAATTACACATTTCGGCTCATTTCTCTTGTCACCCCACTTAATGTGCCGCCTCGGTGCAGGTTGCGATTTGAATACATCAGCGAATTTAAAGGAAATTTATGTCGCACCACGATTCTCGCACTGTTTTACATGCTCAAACTTGTTCAATAAATCATCGGGTCGAACATGTTCTTCACTACATTAGTTTTCACATTTTTAAGGCTAAGGTCAATAAGAAGTAACCACGCACTTATGTTTATACCTACACTATATCTGTGGTGTAAAAAGTAATCTTAAAATGGTGTCAAAATCCAACACCAAGTGGTGTTAATATAACACCATGAATTATGGTTAAAAATGTGTACCGATCGCGGAAAAGGCGGTGTGGATCACGGGATGTTCTTAAATCTCGCCTCTGTTGACTTACATGAAGAATATATAAACTCAGGTAGTCGTTTGCTTTGGTGTGACACTACAAGTTGTTCGATACTAAAGAGACCTTAAATAGGTGGAAACAGCTGTCAATACTTGAAGTATTTTAAGTTAGTGGAACGCACTAAAAACATTATCTCTAGCGAGTTGAAGGTTCCATTTTCTGGAATAATACCACTGGTAATATACTAGTAATGCGTCAAGGAACTTGACTTTTTTTTCATTTTTTCTGTGTAGTATGATTTAATTTGACCACAAACACATAATATTTAACACTGAAAAGGAGTTCAATTTACACCAGGTAAAATTTATTTTAATACTGTGTGAAAGTTAAATTAACACCATTTTAGTATTTGAATTTACACCGGACCAACGAACCATATTTAACATCATTTTGGTTTGTATCGATATAGAATTTTGAACAGTGTATAGGTCTGTTCATAGAAAACGAAAAAAAAATGTTTGCAGAAATAAAAGGGAGAGTAAAGAAACGTCTGGGACAATTTCACAGCCATCTTCGTCATCTGAAAACCCTAAAATAGTAGTGTGAGCTTGGTTCATGTAAGATATTGAAATAAAACTCTACTTACATAATATGTAGATATTCTAAAAAGTTGAAAAACAAGAAGGTCAGTAAAAAACGTACACTACTTTTAAAAGGCATAATTAGTTTCCTTCAGAGCACTTAATTATATTGGAATGTTTGAAGACAGGAATCTAAAAAAATCTAAAGGATCCAAAATTGCCTGATTTTCCACTATAGAAAATGGTGTTACGGAATTTTTTGTTATATCCTTATTTTTGAAGAAAGAAGAACTTAATATATGAATAAGAACAACACTGTTTTAAAGTTTCACTATTATATTTATGTTTTTAATGATTAACAATTGTTTCATAAGCTAACCATCTAATATAAGAGAACCACAAATTTGATGATAACTTTAAAATATTACATGTAGCCAATAATGGTACCAAACTAAATCTTCTGAAGTCTTTGAAAATTAATAAACTAAAGAAAAAATCTGATATTGTTCTTAATGACTAAATTGAAACTAACAGCTCGCCTTTGCTAAAGTTATTTTAGAATGTATACTTGTAGTACTAAAAAAAATTAATATTTATTAATATTATAAAATTATATTAGATTGGACTTTCCAAATCCTTAGTTTTTCCAAAATTGTGTAAGTTTTATTAATTCCTTCAGGTATAATGTTTATACAACACTTATTTTCTCAAAGTACCTGCCATTTGTTAATAAAAATACCGTCACTTGATAAAAATATGTACTAATTCTGAAGAAGCTACTGTGTAGCGAAACAATTGTTAATCATTAAAAATATAAATAAAATAGTCAAACTTTAAAACAGTGTTTTTATTCATATATTAATAATATGGAGTTTCATCAAGTAAAGGTCGAAACAATCGAAAGAAGAACTCCTGAAAGTACAAACTCTTAGGATTTTGTTAAAAGTGTTGTTGAAATGAGAGTTTTTAATGATCTTAACCCAAATTTCAAAACTCAAAAACATATATTCGTTTGTTAAAACTTTAAAATATATATCTGAAACTTAAAAATATATTTATACACTCAGAAAAATTTACATGCACTGATAATAAAACTAATTTTGAAAAAAAAATTGTAAATATACCACCTAAGGGACCTTTTTTATTAAATTTTCAGTGCCTTATTGTGACAACAACCTACGATTTGTCAAAGTTATGAGATTATTTTTATTTACAGAATAAACTTTTTTTACTTTTAATAAAATTCTCATTTACTATAATGAAACAGCAATGTTGGGCTTTTATAAAAAAATGTTCATCCAACAAAGTAATAGTTGATATCATATTGGCATGGCAATAAGAAATACTGTATGTTTATATTAAATCTTTGTCGAACTTAAAATGTTTTTGTTAAATTTATAGAACTATACACACCTTTGTGTGTGAATTGCGCTTACATAAAGTAATGCGCAGTTGTTATAGTAAAATTTGTTCATTTTTCTATGGTATATTTGTCTTTTTTAAATTACTATCGTTGTAATTAAAATTTTATTTCAGTTAGAAAATCTTTGTTAACAGCTTACGCTAAGAACAAAACAAAAATATTTTATTGCTACAAAATTTTTGTTATTTACCTTAAAAAGAAGGGGAAAGGCCAGCGCTCTCCTTGATGAACATAACTCTATAGTTGTAATCTTATTGATTTCACTTGTGCGAGTAAAGTGTGGTAAAATTTAGCATGATAAAAATATTAAAAAGATCACTATGAAAATTAAAATTTCGACGTTTTCTAAAAGAAACATTTAAGATCTATTCTATAAACGAAGCAGACTTGTTGTTTAAAAAGTGAGTTCATATTTTTTTATTTTGAACATATCATATGAGTTAATTTTTTTGTTATTATAAATAATTTGTTTTAATGCCTCCCAATTATTTAAAAAAACTACCCAATACCCAACAGTACACTGAGAGAAAAGAATATTTTTAACAAACGTTGCAATTGTTTGAGCATGATTGCTTTGAATCAAACAACTGAAATTTAATTCAAAATTAGTGCTTTTGCTTAGAATGGGTGAACTACGTTGCCAGAAATGGATGATTCGTTTAGGCTTCTGTGTTTGCTTGGATTATTATTAAGTTCTATGCAAACTTTGTACTGATAGTCAATAATATTAGGTGTTTTACGTTTGAATTAAATTTAGGGGGTTTTCATAAAACGTGCAATATTTTCCACTAAAATTTATTAATGGGTTAACTGAAATAGATAAAACTTATAATAAATCTGCTAAAATTTTTGCGAAAACCTCAGCATTTGCAACAAATATAATAAGTTTGTGGCAAACATATCAAAGTTAATGGGCAATTGTGATTAGTTTGGAAGCGCAGTTTTTGGAGTGGGGGAACGCCTCTTGAAACGCGTCTTCTCGTGCACTTGCAGTGTCTTATAAAGTTTTAAATTTGCACCCACTGTATACATACGGTTCTTACAAAATAATTTTGCTTCCATGAAAACATTTGGATGAAATGGCATAACGTTTAAGAATATTGTATAAATAGTCGGCCTTATCACGAAGTGACCACAAAATTGAAAACAGTGACATTTTGAGAGAGTTCTTACGATGGTCCATTCTATTACTCCACGAGGTGGGCCATAGTAAAAAGTCTGTGCTGTAAAAATACATAGGCCATTTCGTGAGAATAGAATAGACCATCGTAAGTTAATCTGCGAAAATTCTCATTTTGTTTTTCAATTTTGTGGGTTAGGCGACTTCGTGATAAGGTCGACGATTTATACAATGTTCTTAAGCATTATGGCGTTTCATCCAAAGAAACCGTAATTTCTTCAGAAATGCAGGTACGTTTAATGGAAATGAACTTTATTGGTAACAAGCAGATACCAATTTTTCCTAAACTTACTTGCCAAGAAATTTAAAATTAGTAAGTTTGAGTCAAACTTACATCGATTCATACAAAATCGACTATACTGGTAGCAAGCAATTACCAATTTATCAGAAAAGTATTCAACAAAGAATTCAAACTCAGCAAATTTGACACAAATCTACATGCGTTTCGTTCAAAAGCAGTTTTCCGGAAGCTCCAAAGTGATGGTTTTTTACCATTAAACTTTGGTACATTCCGCCGTATTTAAATATGTTATACGTTTGAAACAAACGTTATGCCTTTCGCTGAAATAAAACCTTCCCTCAGTGTAGGTTGAAAATGTGACAATTAGTTTGTTGTTAAATTTACATAAATTTTATTAATATTATAAAATAAGTTTTATTTTAAACGAAAAGGGATTTGTAAAATTTACAAAATTTCTATGAATAATTAGGGTTTCATTAATACTACAAAACGTTCTTGTAAACGGTATATAAGTGTTTTTTGGACAAATAATAATAACTATATTTATCAATGCGTTTCTGCATCTAGAAGAGTGTTATTTTTATAAAAATAACGTAAATTTATTTTATAATTAATGCAAATGTTATTAGGTACTGAAAGCAGCGTTTGTAGATAAATAATTTTTATAAAAGTGATATTTTTGCCGTAACAAAAGCAATTGTTGGACGAATAGGGATCTTTACTTTATTAAGACAAACTACTTTTTTTGTTATATTTATTAAAAGTGTATGGATGAATAAAAATATGTATACATATTCCTTCATTTTGAGGGGTCTTTTTCCTAATAAATAATAAAGTCAAACAGCACAAGTCTTCTAATGAAGTTGAAGTTGGCTTTTGCCTTAATCAAATTACGAAATTTGGTATCAAAATCCTCTCTTGTATATTGAGTTAATGTTCACCTTAATAACACGATTCTGGATATTCTCTCGGGCTAAATATACCTTGACTGGATCATTATGATGATGGAATGCACGGCACATCGAAAACATCCCATCGATTTTGGTTGAACAAGTAATTTGATTAGCTCTGCATCGGTTCACTTTAGACTTAAGTTGACGTGTGGATGGAGGATAACATCTAATAGCATCATGTAAGGCTATGCATAGACATAGACAAGTTTCCATCGCGATATCATGGGACAACCAATAAAACCGCTAAAAAAAAATAATTACTTTTGGTGAAGTTTAAAGCATCAATTTCCCCGAGAGTTCCATAAATCAGGGGACTTTGTCCCCCGATTCTTGCCGATTTATGCTGTGTGTTTTTTGTATGGCACGCGTTCCATTAGTCGTCTTCGGAATGAAGTGGGCCCACAGACGTCCGGTGAGACGGACCGGGCAGGTATTGTCTGGGGGGCAGTTTAACGCGGTCAGGAATAAATCTAGTGCGAGAGCCGGCCGAACGGTCGAGATTGCCGTTTCTGGCGAATGTCATTGCAGTTAACTACCTTTTAGAAAGATGGATGGTTTTCCGGGATAAGATCGATCTCCCAACCGAAGCAATTTTGTTAAAAGTTACGGAATCAACAGTTTTATGAAAGATATACTTACTTAATTAAGAGAAGGTTTTATTTCAGCGAAAGGCATAACGTTTGTTTCAAACGTATGACATATTTAAATACGGCGGAATGTACCAAGGTTTAATGGTAAAAAACCATCAAATTGGAGCTTTTGCACGAAACGCATGTAGATTTGTGTCAAATTTGCTGAATTTAAATTCTTTGTTGAATACTTTTCTGATAAGTTGGTAAGTGCTTGCTACCAGTATATGAATCGATGTAAGTTTGCCTCAAACTAACTAATTTTGAAAATCTTGGCAAGTAATTTTAGGAAAAATTGGTATCTGCTTGTTACCAATAAAGTTAATTTCCATTAAACATACCTGCATTTCTGAAGAAATTACGGTTTCTTTGGATGAAACGCCATAATGCTTAAGAATATTGTATAAATCGTCGGCCTTATCACGAAGTGGCCTAACCCACAAAATTGAAAAACAAAATGAGATTTTTTGCAGATTAACTTACGATGGTCTATTCTATTCTTACGAAATGGCCTATGTATTTTTACAGTACAGACTTTGACTATGGGCCACCTCTTGAAGTAATAGAATAGACCATCGTAAGTTAACTCTCGCAAAATGTCACTGTTTTCAATTTTGTGGGTTAGGTCACTTCGTAATAAGGCCGATTATTAATACAATATTCTTAAACGTTATGCCATTTCATTCAAATGTTTTCATGGAAGCAAAATTATTTTGTAAGAACCATATGTATACAGTGGAGGCAAATTTAAAACTTTATAAGACACTGTAAGTGCACGAGAAGACGCGTTTCAAGAGGCGTTCCCCCACTCCAAAAATTGCGCTTTCCAAACTAAGCACAATTGCCCATTAACTTTAATATGTTTGACACAAACTTATTATATTTGTTGCAAATCCAGAGCTTTTCGAAAAAATTGTAGCAGATTTATTATAAGTTTTATCTATTTCAGTTAACCCATTCATAAATTTTAGTGAAAAATATTGCACGTTTTATGAAAACCCACCTAAATTTAATTCAAACGTAAAAAACCTAATATTATTGACTATCAGTACAAAGTTTGCATAGAACTTAATAATCCAAGCAAACACACCAGCCTAAACGAATAATCCATTTCTGGCAAAGCAGTTCACCCATTCTAAGCAAAAGCACTAATGTTGAATTAAATTTCATTTGTTTGATTCAAAGCAATCAGGCTCAAACAATTGCAACGTTTGTTAAAAATATTCTTTTCTCTCAGTGTAATATAATAAGTAAAGCTCATTTTTTTTATCTGGACTGCGGCAACGTTGCAAATTTAGGGTTTTGGTTGGTAAATACAGTTCTCAAGTTGGTCGCATTGATTAAAACAAACTAAGCTAGTTATAAATCTAATTGTGGTTATGTATAAATTATTGTAGGCTTGGATGAGTAAAATCATATAAAAAAGTAGTTAAATATAGGTTGCTTTACGGCCCAGAAGAGAAATTATTCCTAGCGGATAATAATCTTCGCTTTGAAAATAATTTATATAAGAAATTAAATTTTTTTGTGAACGTAAATGTTGTCCAATGGTGAATAATGTGAAAATAATGTGTGATGTAATATTTATAAAACCAAATTCGTTACTTTTTTACTCCAAAAATTTCCATAAGGCGATGTACTTTTTCTTCCATTGTGGCATTTGGCATAATTTCATCAAAATGAAGTTTTACGCTCAAAATGGCTTTTACATTCGAATTCGTTGCTATTATTTTTGGCATAATTATCTTTTTACTAAATTATCACTAGTAATACCACTAGAGGTCAAATTATTTCCGGAAATTTTTTCGAGCTCATGAATATTTTGAAAATTATCCCGAGTCGAAGACGAGGGATAATTTTCTAAAAATATTCATGAGGGAGAAAAAATGTCCGAATTTAATTTGACCTCGTGTGGTATTCGGTAAGAAAATTCCACACCAAATTGTGTTTAAATAATTAAAATTTATTTTTTGATTTAACTTGACCTCGACTTGATTATTTAGTTACCATGGCAACTAAGTCAACCCCAACCTAAAAGTTATTTCAGTTTTGAAGCTGTCAAGCGGCACGACGTAAAAAAATGTGAAATTGTCTGCTGTAATGATCAATCATCGTGCAATGACTTATTTACCCGCATTATTAGAGGATTGTGGCTCCTACTTGAAGAAAGAAATTTGTTTTGAATTGTTCACGAATATTTGCATCTTAACTATTCAAAACTCAAAGTGCTAAATGGAAAAAAGGTGAATAGAATGGTGTCTAAATATTATATATATTTCATTAGACATAGACATTTAATTTATTTCAAGTCCTGCATTTTCGCCATTAAGAAGAAAGGACCCAAGCAGCAATTTGTGCCCGAACTTGGGCACGACACTTTTTGTTTCCAAATTGTTTCGACACAAATCGGAAAACTTATGTCTAAATGGAAACTGTGTCCATTCTTCAAATTTGTGGTTGCTTTGGGTCGACACCTTTTAAACCAATTGTGTCCAAAAAAAGTATGGGTCTAAGTAGCATTATTTCAGAAATATGTGCCCAAGTTGAGTCGCTTTTGTGCCCTCTTGGAAACAGTAACACAATTTGGACTCATTAGGGTCGACACTTAGTCGACTCAATGTTTCCATATTGTACCTTATCAATATGTTTCCATTTTATTACCAAATTGAGTCAAGTGGACGCAAAAGTTTCCATTTAGCTGAATTTTAGATTTGTTTAAAAAATGTTTAAAAAATGTTTAAAAAATGTTTAAAAAATGTTTAAAAAATGTTTAAAAAATGTTTAAAAAATGTGTGTGGCGGGCGCATTAGGTTCCAAAGGGACACATTCGCCATATTTTTTTGTTGAAACAGATTCGACGCTTTAAGAAAAAATAGCAAATGTGAATTTTTTTTACATAATTTAACTTTCTGGTGAAATTTAAACTTAAAATTTAAAAAATGCAATGTTTTAAGTTACATAGAAGGCACATACGTCTAGTTTTGATAAAAATATAGAAAAAAAAATATTTTTAATCAAAAAAAAATTATAAATACTTATTATTTGTGAGGCTCTATCAATTTTTAAAAGTATTTTGCTTATAACCACCAATAAAATTTTGTTCGCAATAAAAATGAAGGTAACATATACCAAAAATGTTAGATTTAAGTTATACTCGTAATGTATTTCATAATATTATATTATATACATAATTATTAATAAGACATCACGCCTTACTTTACCTCTTTGTATCTATTTTGTTTCCAATTCGTATCCAATTTAAAATAGTTAGTGTCCATTTGGGTTTATTTTAGGATACAATACAGTACTTTGGCAACAATTGGGAACAAATGGTGACCATTTGGTAACATACAAATTAGAAACTCTTTGGGCATAAATCGGTCACACTACCGGGCACATTGTGGGCAAATTTTAAGAAAAAAACGGGCACATTTTGTGGGCAAACTATGGACACTTTTTGGTACAACTTTCATCACCACTTTGGCCTCATTTTCCACACTTAGTGGTCTTAAAGTGGACTTTGTGTCTTTAAAATGTGTCGTGTCCAAAATCATGTTTCGACGCCGTGTCGACACATTGCCCAAAATGTGTAATTCTTTGCTGCTTGGGGAGGTGTCCAACGAATATAGAAAACATCTAAACTTTGTAATGGAAATGTATCAAAATTATCATGTAAACAAATAAAAACCAGATTGTCAAAAAAATATTCTGTCATTATAAACGTCAAAAAAATTTCCAGTATAATTCGCTGTTGGGTACCCACGAGGAAAAAATTTCCACTAAAATTCAACCGTTGCCATGGTGATCTATCAAAAATACACGTTTTGATTGGTTAAAAATTACAGGTGTGGAATTTTCAATAATAAATATTATTGTCAATTTGACAGTGTCAAAGTATTAAATTAAATTCTTTATATTAGCAGAAGTCAAACTGTTAGATTTAAGTTATACTCGTAATGTATTTCATAATATTATATTATATACATAATTATTAATAAGACATCACGCCTTACTTTACCTCTTTGTATCTATTTTGTTTCCAATTCGTATCCAATTTAAAATAGTTAGTGTCCATTTGGGTTTATTTTAGGATACAATACAGTACTTTGGCAACAATTGGGAACAAATGGTGACCATTTGGTAACATACAAATTAGAAACTCTTTGGGCATAAATCGGTCACACTACCGGGCACATTGTGGGCAAATTTTAAGAAAAAAACGGGCACATTTTGTGGGCAAACTATGGACACTTTTTGGTACAACTTTCATCACCACTTTGGCCTCATTTTCCACACTTAGTGGTCTTAAAGTGGACTTTGTGTCTTTAAAATGTGTCGTGTCCAAAATCATGTTTCGACGCCGTGTCGACACATTGCCCAAAATGTGTAATTCTTTGCTGCTTGGGGAGGTGTCCAACGAATATAGAAAACATCTAAACTTTGTAATGGAAATGTATCAAAATTATCATGTAAACAAATAAAAACCAGATTGTCAAAAAAATATTCTGTCATTATAAACGTCAAAAAAATTTCCAGTATAATTCGCTGTTGGGTACCCACGAGGAAAAAATTTCCACTAAAATTCAACCGTTGCCATGGTGATCTATCAAAAATACACGTTTTGATTGGTTAAAAATTACAGGTGTGGAATTTTCAATAATAAATATTATTGTCAATTTGACAGTGTCAAAGTATTAAATTAAATTCTTTATATTAGCAGAAGTCAAACTGGCATAAGCCACTAACCTAATAAAAAAACAGTCCAGATAAAAAAAAATGAACTGTAGTATTACTTAAACCTATGCAACATGCAGAGACAATGACTTTGAAAGAAATATTGTGAGAAAAATATACAGACCAGTTTGAATAGGAGAAGGAGAAGGACAGTAACGAACTCTCTAAAAATGAATTAGTCAAAAATGACAAATTTAATAGTTATTACTGGCTGCTTTTTCACTTGTACCATGGTTAACCATGGAATACCATGGTATCCCAATATTTAACATCCAATTCTTATATAAAATTGTCCCCTGAATCCGAAAATTTCGTTAAAAATTATGAAACTGGAACAGTTTTTGAGATATAGTCAATTTCATATTTAATGGAAAATTGACTATATCTCAAAAACTGTACTACTTTTTTAACTTTTGACGACATTTTCGGATGCAGGGGACAATTTTACATAAGAATTGGGGATACCATGGTATCTCATGGTTAACCATGTTACAAGTGAAAAAGCAGCCACTAATAACTATTAAATTAGTCATTTTTGACTAATTCATTTTTAGAGAGAAGAATATTAAATAATGAAATAGATAAAAAAAAAATAACAACGAACATACAGTAAAGTTAGATATTCTTATTATATGAAGACATACAGGCTAAACAGTTACTGTAGCAGTAATGTCAAGATTTCGGTGTGTATTGTGGGGTGTCTAAGTGTTGCCGAACAGGCAGTGAGCATCGGGGGAAAACCAACAGAACAGATAACGGAAACTTATATGACAGGGTTAAGGGTGATGAAAATGATAGCAGCCTAGGCTTAGTCTTCTCTTGGCCACTATAATAAAGTAATCGCGATAGACTGCCAGGACTTTATCCCTCTAATAAACGTTCGCGTTAGACAAAGTCCTTATTATTTGTCTTAATCTTTGCTCCTGTTATTTTCTCCAAAGCAACAGTCCAAAGTAAATTTTCTATTATTTTTTTACCTTGCCCAGAAATATGGTTTTTAATCCACTTCCACCAACCCGATTGGTCTGAAATTTTGAACATACCTTTGGTGCTGCTTAAAGTACGATCTAGTATATATATAAAGGATTACGTGTTTCTTCACAATATCCTTGACATAGGTATTAAATGAACGTGTTTGACGCGTAAAAAACGTGACGTAATTCTAATTTTAAAATTAAAATGTGAAAAATAAATTATTAAATAATAAAAATAAACGTGGTAATTTTAATCATCCCCAACATAAACAGGCCCAACTAAACAATAAATGATTTTCACCGATATTTATAATTAAGCAGAAACTCGGTGACCGTAATACGCGAAAGTCAATCAAAAATTTGATGCGTATCCGATATGTAAATTTAATAAATTGTGCGTACAGACACGCACGTCAATCAGCGAAGCGAAGGCAAAGTGTAGGGAAAATTAGAAAAACCGACTGAACAAAAAGAAGGGTAGGTATTAAAATAATTAAATTTTAAATTGGGATTCTCTATCCTTTATCTCTGCTATACATTTCTGACATGCAATGATAAACGACAGTCAATAAAAGGGTTAAACATGCCAGTCTGATTTCTAATAATTATAACCGAACAGGAATAATTTAAAAAAAGTAAATTATTTGAAAATCAATTTTTAGTCAAAAAAGTGTACGACCTGAAAGCTAAAAAAGGATCAAATAAATTTGTTTTTAATTTTGGTTGTTACCAAAAGCGCGAAATGTAACACAAAATCACAAACAGACATTCTCCGAATTCGTTGATATCACATGCGTGTTTTTTAATTAAACAATATCGAATACATACGAACATTTGTTTGATTTTGTACGCGACTACTATGACAATTAGTAACTAAATTGTTAATAGGAAAACTCTACAACAAGAGGATCCAATATCAAATACGCAATAGTTGTCGAAATACATTTCAAAGGCAGTAATATAACCCAATTTTCAATAACCGACTATCCCATTGCTCGAGGGGGAAATTTTAACGCAACACTGTCAGAGAATTCGATTCTGTGTAGGTAATTTAGGTAACTCCTAAATTCACAAGATTTCTTTTAAAGTTGTGTTTTTTGCTTTCTTGAAAATTCCCATTTATAGACAAAAAACTTTGTTTTAGCAAGATAATGAATGGAACATAAAGAAGACATTATGGCAAATCATTTTTAGTTTTCGAGTTATGATTTTTTTAATTTAAAAATTGTATTTTTTATAGAATTCTCCATTTAAGGCAGAAAACTTTATTTTAGAAATATAATGTGTAAGGCTTTAATGGTAATGGTAATGGTAAAAACAAGTATAACTTTAGGAATTTTTTAGTTAAAAATTTCTCGATTCTTTGAAATTGTTGAATGTTCTTAACATTAAAAAATGGCACTTTTTAAAAAAATATTTAGATAAAACAAAACCAGTAAACTACTTATAATATTAGTTTTCAGAAATGATTTTTTTTAAATTATATAATCCTAAAATGTTTATGTTAAATATTATGTTACTTAGGATTTAAAGAAATACCTATGTATTTAGAAAAATATCTATGTCTAATAAATTGATCTGCTGTAGCCACAAAAAAGTAGTTTGTCTTAATAAAGTAAAGATCCCTATTAGTCCAACAATTGCTTTTTCATTTTTATAAAAATTATTTATCTACAAACGCTGCTTTCAGTAATAGCATTTGTATTAATTATAAAGTAAATTTACGTTATGTTTATAAAAATAACACTCTTCTAGATGCAGAAACGCATTACCGTTTACAAAAACGATTTGTAGTATTAATGAAACCCAAATGGTATTATTCATAGAAATTTTGTAAATTTTACAAATTCCTTTTCGTTTAAAATATAACTTTTTTTATAATATCAATAAAATTAATGTAAATTTAACAACAAATTAATTGTTAATTCAATAAACTATTTTCATTGTAACAATGGACACATTTTCAACCTACTGTTGGGTATTGGGTAGTTTTTTTTAATAATAATTATTGCAATTCATAAAAACAAATTATTTTTTATAAAAAAAATTAACTCATAATATATGATGTACAAAAAAAAATATGAACTTCCTTTTTAAACAAGTCGGCTTCGTTTATAGAATAGACCTTAAATGTTTCTTTTAGAAAACGTCGAAATTTTATTAGTGATCTTTTTGATATTTTTATCATGCTAAATTTTACCACACTTCACTCGCACAAGTGAAATCAATAAGATTATAACACAGACTGTGGATTATAAAGTTATGTTCATCAAGGAGAGCGCTGGCCCTTTCCCCCTCTTTTTAAGGGAAATAACAAAAATTTTGTTACCATTGCAAAACAATAGTAAATATTAAAAAATTCTTTTTATAGCAATGTAATAAGCTATTAACAAAGATTTTCTAACTGAAATAAAATTAATTAGAATTACAACGATAGTAATTTAAAAAAGACAAATATGCCATAGTAAAATGAACAAATTTTACTATAACAACTGCGTAGATATTACTTTATGTAAGTGCAATTCGAACAAAAAAAAATTAAGTTCGACAAAGATTTAATATAAACATAAATTATTTCTTATTGCCGTGACAATATGATAAAAAATATTACCTTGTTGGATTAAATTTTTTTTTATAAAAAATATTGCTGCTTCATTATAGTAAAAGAAAATTTTATTCACAGTAAAAAAAGTTTATTCTGTAAATAAAAATAATCTCATTATGTACTTTGACAAATCGTAGATTTTTGTCCCAATAAGACACTGAAAACTTAATAAAAAAGGTACCTTAGGTGGTTTTAAAAACTAAAATGAATATATTTGGAAGTAAAGTTTTTTAGAATGGAAAGTTATAAATGCTAATTAAAAAAAGGATTAAATAATGGAATAGAAGAATGAAAGAAGGAATTCAAATTAACATAGACTTAGCGGTACCAATTCTGAAGAACTGTTTTGCTAGCTATAGTGTAAAATAAATAAACAAATAAAAAAAAATAGTAATTACAATTTTAAATTTAAGTTAAATAATATTATTTTATTAATCGCTTACAAAATTAGTTGCATTATCAGTGCATGTACATTTTTCTGAGCGCATTTTTTAAATAAGGTGAAATTCACCTTAACTATGAACTTTCTAGGAAAAAAATAATTTGAACTGTAAAATTCATTAGGAACTTAAATTTTCAACTTATTATTATTCCTGTATTTATGTATGTATGGTAATACAGTTGACATATATTTCTGCTGGAATTTCACAAATCTTTTTTTTTCTGTGTAGTCAAATCACCAGAAGCCATCGAAAGCTTCCCTTATGTCGCGGTTCATAATATTATTATTAATTTTACTAAATTTTTTTATTAAGTAGGTACTCATTTTATTAATTACCATAAATTTGGATTAAACATGCGCGTCGGAAAAAAGCAAATGTCCACAAAAATTAATCTTCATATCTTTCTTTATTGCACGTTTAGGCATTTAGGCGTCACCTCTCCGATACGATTAAAAATATAAAGCGGACAAACAATTTATAAGCGGATTTGCATGGCAAAAAACGCAGTCGGCGGCGAATAACCGCACAAATCAGCCGAAACAAATGAGCGTGTCGGGGGCCCTCTTGATCCCCGGGCTTAAATCTGAATGAAAAAGGACACACTGGATCGCAAAACGAGAACCTCGTTAGTTACTATAATTACTGTTGCTAATTACTGATTTTTATCGGCGCGCGTGCTACCAACCTAACGGCCCATATATTTCGGACGGTTCTGGACGCGATCCAGGGCTGGAACGTGCCCCGTCCCTTCCCGGCCCCGGCTGATTCATCGCACGAATTAGCTTTATCTGAAAACGAAAAATTAGTCCCAAGAAACCGCCGCACTTTTTTGACATTATCTTTTTCGGATGCAAAAATGGGCTTTGCATTTACACAGTAACAAAAGTGTTTGTTGGAAATTGAGAACCTAAATGAAACGAATTTTGATAAGAAATGTTACTTACCGTAAAGTGTTACAGAATGAAATATTCTATCGGATGACAGAATAAACACTCGTGGAGACATCTCTGTTTTTAATATCTAACAAATTTTAGACCGATCCAACCTCACTTTCTTCCAATTAAATTATTTTTTAATGGTATTTTTTGGAAACGTAGAAAAAGTATAGTCTGAAACACGTTTGGAATTGCATATTCTGCTCTCGTGAAACCGTCAAACTCGCCTTCGGCTCGTGTGACAAACTCTTCACTCGAGCGGAATATGCTGTATTCCAAACTTGTTACAGAATATACTATTTTATAAAAAATATTTATCTACATGTATACGCTGCTTTCAGTATTAGCATTTGTATTAATTATAAAGTAAATCCCTTTTCGTTTAAAATAAAAAAAAATTTAATATTAATAAATTTTATGTAAATTTAACCACAAACTAATTGTTAATTCAATAAATTTTTTTCATTGTAATAATGGTCACATTTTTAACCTACTGTTGGGTGTTGGGTAGTTTATTTAAAATAATTGCAAGGCATTAAAACAAATTATTCATTATAATAAAAAAATTAACTCACATTATATGATGTTCAAAATAAAAAAAATATGAAAAGTATAATGTTGATTACCATAATTATAATACCCTTTACTATAATTTATATTACTATTTGGGACAACTATCTTGTATATTGCCAGATACTATGCATATTTAGTAATTTTTTAATATCCATGTATGTTAAACCTTAAGGTAAAATATTATTATTCTCAACCAATTTTGTTTTTAATTCTTATTATAATTAGATTTTTTCCATTACTAATAAGAATAGTAAATTTTAAAATATTATGTTGCCATTTTAAATATAAAATATTTTTAAATCGAATATTTTTGTATGTTAACAATTAAAAATTGTAAGATATTTATTGTACTTTTTAAAATACAAAAATGTTATGAGAAAGAATTGAACCTACACCTCGCCAAAGTTTTTTGTTTCGAGTGCGTTCAATCAACTTAAAATACAGACAGACAGGTGTTTTGACCTATATGTCGACACGACACTGTCGAGCAACCTGTAGTAGTGGAACACACCCAAAACAAAGAAATACCTGAGCTTATATAACATGGTTGGTAAGCCAACAGAGGCGAGATGTAAGAACATCACGTGATCCACACCGTCTTTCTTATAAGTATTACCAGAAAGTTTATTGAAGAAAGTAAGAAAATTGAATTTTTAAAATGTCATCAGTTAATATATTGTATATTATATTTAAATATATTGTTTATTTACCTTAACCATAAAAGTATCTTTATTTTTACTATATTTTTTATTAATGTGTAATATATTATAATATTAGATGTACATTGTACACCTTACATTTGATTAAATCACATAGTAAATATTACTATTTGTAGATAGTTAAATCAATTTACTATACGAACATATTAAAAATTAAAATATAGATTATACATTTATGATTTAGTAATATTGATGTTGTAATCTTTAATAAAATTGTATAATAAAAAATAGTATTTTGTATTACAATCTTAATATTGTATTGACGAATATATAATATTGTTACCCTAAAAATTTGTTAAAGTAAATTTTACTATTTTTTTTACTATCTAAAATTTACTATACATTTCTCTCCGTGCACACAATTAAATAACACCATTCTTAAATCATCAAATTAAAAAGAAATTAGGTCCAATATGCCCAATTATTATTTTTTTGAAATACGTGGTTTTAACAAATTTTTTTTCATTTTTATTGCAAAACATATAATCAAAGAAACTTTTAATGGTATCATATCAGAGCTAAACAAACAATTAAACAATGAATTTATTGAAGCGAAATCAAAGCAAAAAAGGGATAAAGGATGAAGAGAGATACTTTTAAAAGTTGTCATTCGACGTTGGATTTGAGCGCGCGTATGGCGACATAAAAAGTGGCAACAATGGGTATCAGTGAGTGGCGTCGTAAATAATCGACGGATATCTTTGTCGTTTGGCAAAAAGCGCTCGAAAACGTTCAAAAATTTTATGTCCGCATCCAGAGCGGTAATCTTTATCTGTTGTGATGTCTCCATCATGAATGCCTTCTATCTCCCGTCGATTCTATTTCTATTTGCTTTCGGTTAGTTTTATCGTTATAGTTTCCGATGTTTCTTTTGTTCGCATCCGAGGATCTATTGTCGATCATCTGCAGAGGTAAATTGAATGGCTGCCTGCGTTTAAAAATAAAAATAAATAATAATAATAATAATAATATCGTTTATTTAGCTTTAAGCTACTCTCTAAAAATGAATTAGTCAAAAATGACTAATTTAATAGTTATTAGTGGCTGCTTTTTCACTTGTACCATGGTTAACCAAAGAATACCATGGCATCTCAAAATTTAACAGCCAATTCTTATGTAAAATTGTCCCCTGAATTTGAAAATGTCGTCAAAAGTTAAAAAAGTAGAACAGTTTTTGAGATATACTCAATTTTCCATTTAATATTGAATTGATTATATCTCAAAAACTGCTTCACTTTCATAATTTTTTACGGTATTTTCGGATTCAGGGAACAATTTTACATAATAATTGGCTGTTAAATTTTGGAATCTCATGGTATTTCATGGTTAACCATGGTACAAGTGAAAAAGCAGCCACTAATAACTATTAAATTAGTCATTTTTGACTAATTCATTTTTAGAGAGTACATTTTCAAGAAACACCCGCTTTCAGGAAAATTACTTTTGGTTGGATTTTTATAAATGTTTAGAGTTTTGTTTACTTACATTTAAGACAGACAGTGCACTTTTTATTTTTTTTTTAGGTTTTTTTCAGAAATATGTGTTTAGCTAGCTTTATATGTCTCCATTGTGTTACCAATTTGAAATCCAAAATTTAATTCAATAAAAAAAGTTGTTATAAAAATAATTTGAAATAAAATGTACTTAGTTCACAAACTTTTGACTCAATTTTATTTTTTATTAAAAATTATAAGCCTTTTTTAAATATTTATGTTAGTTAAGTTACTTTTTAAAAGACACCATTCCGATTCTTTTTTAAAAAAACAATACCATTAATATTTTTTTTTAGTGAGTTAAACTCTAGTTTATAAACACTTATTACCAAGTGATAGTAAAATCATTTTAAGGATTTTTTTTAACAAAAACTAAAAAAAGTAACGAAATATACATTGGTATCACAACGGACTGGGGTGCACAAAGGACTTAAATCAGATAACGTAAAAAAGAAACTATATAGGGTGGTACGATTTTAGAGTAATGCATAAACAAAATTCCTTGTAGTGGTGCTTACTTGCAGAATAACAACTTAGATTTCTAAATTATAGACACCCTTTTTCTTTGACTATAAGCTGGTGTCTTTTAGTACTTGTATATTGCGTGGGCTTATTAGGCTTTCACTTGGTTTTTAAATCAATAAGATCCAATAATTTTTAACAAAGTTATTGGAATTCAAACTTACGGACAGCAGAAGGCGGGTGTTTTTTTAAAACGACCAAATACATAATAGTATATAAAAGAACTAATGCCATAAGACGTCATTTTGTCGAGGATAATTTATAAAACGAGCGACGAAGGAGTAAGTTTTGTTATGGACGAGTGCGACAAAAGGTCTTATCATAAGACCTTATGACATGAGTTCTTTATGCTATTTTATCCATTTTGCAAAAATTCTATAAAAAAAATAATTGTTTACCTTATATTTAATTTGGTCGGATTTTACTTTAGATAGTTGGTATCACAGTCATTGGTTTGACAATTAATGTCAAAATCGATTCGCCATGCCGTCCTTAATTTACTTATTTACAATAAACGGCTGTTAATTTTAAAGAAGAAAAAAAATTTATTGCTAGAAAAGTCTCGTAAGTACTACTCTCTAAAAATGAAATAGTCAAAATTCTACTATTTGAATTAGTAAAAGCATTTTTTACTAATAAAATAGTCGTTTTCACTTTTAAATAGTTATTTTTTACTATGTAAATAGTTAAAGTTTGACTAATTTAAGATTAGTCACCATATTTGACTATTTCTGACAGTTAAAAGTAACTAATTTCTTTAGTCGTTTACGGCCAACAACAAAGTATTATTTGAATTAAATGCATATACCTACCTCTCCATGGTTAAATGACCCATAAAACAAATAAAGATGCAAAAAGTTTAGCTCAAAATAGCAAGACAAATAATATATTAGACTTTAAAATATTATGAACCATATTTATTGACAAATAAAATTAATTTTTATAAGAGCGGCTGACAGCCGAATGCGTTAAGACGTTAGCTTGACAAACTTGTCAAGTGACAGACCTGAGTTCAATCCCAGGCTGGGTCAAAACTTTTTTTAAATTTAAATTTACTAATTTGACTATTTCATTCAGTGGAATTTGACTAATTATTAGTGACTGCTTTTTCACTATGACAATTAGTCAAATATGACTTATAATTAGTTATTTTTGACTAATTCATTTTAAGAGAGTAGAAAAATCATAAAAATATTATAACCAATATGCAAAATATTATTTTACTAGTATGCTGTTTAAAGTAGCCAACCTACAAAATAAAAAAATTGAGTGGGGTAATGTACCTCATTACAGCATTAAAACAACAACATCTATAAAAAGTTTTACTTTTTCACAAAAATAATTAGGCAACAATTTTAAAAATAAGTAAAATAACATTAAACATAATTTTTTCTTTGACGATTAATATATTTTTTCTACTCCCACCTTTAAAATGCCCATTATCGTACATGTTTCCATGACACTAAGTGATCTTTTAAATAAATACACATTGACAAATTGTGGCTTTATGGCGTTTTAGTCACGGGCTGAAGTTAGTTTTAAGTTAGTTGACAGTTGTCATACAATCGTTAAAATAAAGTGCCTTTCTTGTAAAATAATACTAAATGTGAAAATTATTTTATTATCTCAATACAAAAATATAAAAGAATTAAATAGTTTCTCAACGCCAATATTTGAAAAGTTTATATGAACATTGTACTGACCTTTTAATTTCGCCGGCAGTAAACTTAAACTTAAATTCTGGCAAGGACTCCACTGTAAAGTGCTCATAAAACATTTTCTTTACTTTCACTGTGAAAAACTGTCCATTTTCAACGAATACATTTCGATTCATAACCTTTATAATCTGTGTTTATAAATTATAAAAATTTGACATTTGACGGTGACACACAGATTGTTTCATAGATGGCGCTCTATACAAATATTTGATTTAAATCATTTTAAGATAATAATAAGTATTTGTCTTGGAAAAAGAATAGTTAGTATGCACCTCGTTTATAAACTTTTCTATACACTCATTAATTTAAGCACTCGCTCGCAAGCTCGCTCGTGCCTAAATTAAATTCGTGTATAAAATGGCGTTTATCAAACTTGATACATAATATACTATAAAACATTTAACATCAGTACCACAATATTTGAAATTGATTCATATATGTATAATAAACACGAACATAACTAGATGGGGTAGATTTGCATATAAAGACATACTTTTGGATACTCTAGATATAAAACTTACTTTTTTGTATTTTAATTCAAGCACGAGTGCTTAGACCTTGTGGGTTTCTCATTAACTGTTTCATTTGTTTTAGTTTATTGTAAATAATAAAACTAAAAGTAGTTATATTTATATCCCTATTATATAAAGTTTTAATTATAATGTTATTATAATTTATATTATTGATTAACTAAATAATATTATATTAAATATTTACAAGTAAGCAGGTAAATGGAAACATTGATGTCATTAATGTCATTACTTGTTTCTATCTAGCCATGTCTAAACGAAAAAATTCCTTTGAAGATCCATCTTTATTAATGTGTATTAGAATAATGTTTTTATATTTCTTTAGTAATAAAAACAGAAATGTTGGTAAGTTTAACGGTATTTTTAAGGCGATAATATCAAATATTTTATTTTTAAACGTATAAATGGAACACCGCTCTAAAATCTTTATTTGAAGAGATATTAAAAAATTAAGTCCATGGTTTAAGAAAGTTTTCTTTTTGACAAAAATTATAAAAATTAAAAAACAAACAAGCATCGGTAAAATTAATTAAATACAACAAAAATTAATATCGAAATATTTAAAAATTTACAGGGTGTTTCATTAAAAAAAAAACAATGTCAATGCTATTTTATTATTTAAATTAACCGTGCTTACTTGTTTTTAAATTTTTGTAAAAAAAAATCTTTTTTAAACCATGCAGTTTGGATTTTAAAATTTTTCAATATCTCTTCCAATAAAGATTTTATAGGGGTGTCTTATCTATAAGACACTTCCTTAATCCAGAGATTTAATAAAAAACAACTTTTTTTTAGATGCGTTAATATATTCTTTATTAAAAATGTTCTATTGCATCTTTATACCAATATCTTTATTTGATTTATGCTCCGTACCTGTTTTTATAGAAATTACTGGTAATGTTTTTAACAGAATATATTTTCCTTTAAGCAGTATACTTCTATTTGTAAGTATAACCAAATAAAGTATGTAGTTTCTTGTGTACAGAAACTAAACCAACAACCAAATGTTTGGGATGATTAACATTTTATTTTTAATTAATAATCCAGTTGTTTTTTACCATAATGGTAAAAATCTTTGCCTTTTTAAATCATATTTTATCTTGAAAAGGGGACTTTTTTTGAAGTCACAAATTTTTTGACAAAAAGTTTTTAGTAATAGAACAATGTTGCCAGATGCATGTCAATTAAAATAATATTCAAACTTAAAACCAATCAAACATAACCTCAAAAGTAATTTGTAAATGTACATGGACAAATTCATCACTTAAATTTGCTGTCATTGTTTGTCGGTTTAGTTTCCGGACACCCTCTATTAGACTGGGCCAAAAAAATCAACTATTTTTTTTTTTTTGAAAAGTAAATTGAAAATATGGTTTGGGGTGACAAAAAAAATTATTGGGAAAAAATTTGAGTCCATAATAATAATATTAAGAGGTCTATCATCGCAATTTTATTTTTTTTCCTCAGCAAGTTTTAGGCTCAGAACTCCCAAACCATTGAATATAACAAAATTGACTTAACAATATTTTTTTCAGAAAATTAAATGATCATGCCTTAAAAATTGGTATAGTTTTACATTTTGATCTTTTAAATTGGAATTTTGTAAATCATGTAAAAATCAGTACCCATAAAAAACCGATAAATATTCTTATGGGAAATCAAATGCTTTACAAAAAAGCCTCTTAACATTTTTGGCTAAATTCAATCAATCAAAAGTTATTCAAGGTTAAAATTTGGTTTTGACTTCAAATTTAACCTTGAATAACGTTTGATGGAGTGAATTTAGCCAAAAATGATAAAAGACTTTTTTGTAAAGCATTTGATTCCCCATAATAATATTTGTCGTTTTTTTCAGGGTACTGATTTTTACTTGAATTACAAAATTCCAAAGTTAAAAGATCAAATTGTAAAACTATACCAATTTTTAAGGCATGATTGTAAGAAAACGGTTCATCTGACGGGAAATTTCAACTTAACCTTTTTTGTAGAGCATTCAATTTTCTTCAAAAAATATTCTTAAGTCAATTTTGTTAAACTCAATGATTTGGGAGTTCTGAGACAAAAACTCGCTCAGGAAAAAAAAAATCTAAAATTGCGATGATAGACCTCTTAATATTAATATTATGGACTCAAACTTTCACCATAATTTTTTTTGTCACCCCAAATAATATTTTCGATATAATTTCCAAAAAAAAAAATAGTCGATTTTTTTGGCCCAGTCTACCCTGTATATTATATTATTAACATATTGTATTTTAGACGCTGATGGTTCGAGTTTATATTATAAGTATGCGTCCAAAAATGTTTGTTTTCTTTCGTGATTTTATGGAAATGCAAAAGTTATCAAAAAAAGTCAAAATACCAAGTTGCTACCCAAAACATATAATTTATATTGCTTTTCAAGCATATTTAATTTCAGCATTATATCTGCTTCTTCTGAGTAATTTATTTAATGATGATCAAAACATCTTGTTTCTTAATATTATTGGTTTAAACCCTTGGATAAAGCACATTTATTATATTTCGGGTGGTATTTTTATTATTATAGTAACGCCTGTAATAACTATCAGTTTTTCTATAATGATTTTATTCTTTATTATTCAATTAATGAAACTTCAGGCGTTCATTCGTCAAGATATTATATTGGAAGTAGAGGGCAAAAGTTTTGAATTGAACTATGATGAGGAGTACCAGAAATCGGTAAAATGGAAATTGAAATATTTTATAACAAATTATTTAAAAATAAAAAAGTAAAAAGTTTAATAATATATTTTGCCGCTTGCTTTAAATAGTTTCTTTTAGATTAATACAAGTTGTGTCAAGCCATGCTAAACCGTTTATCCTGATATTTTTCGTTATTGGGTGTGGTATCATTTCAAGTATACTTATTTCTCTGTATAGTGTATATACACAATTGTATTAATTTATATTAAAATAATTATTAAAAATATTTTTTAGGCCGAAAGCAAACTAATTTACATAAGATCTTCTTTTGGAATAATAGTATTTCTTTGTTTTCTACTTCCCTTTTTAATATTTGGTCAAATTTTAGAAGAACAGGTTTGGGCAGCATAACTAACCACACTATTATAAATATGCCAGAATTAGTAAAATTAACACTAAAAAATAATTACCTTCCTTTATTTTTTATCGACAAATTTCAAAAAACTGAACATTGGAATTTACCAGGTGGGAGATTTGACCCACCATTAGGATTAGCCATATTAGGTATCCTAGTTTAATCTGCTCTCTTAAAATGACTAATTATATTTGACTAATTAGTCAAATTCTACTAAATGAAATAGTCAAATTAGTAGATTAAAATTTAAAAAAGTTATAACCCAGCCAGGGTTTGAACTCGGTTCTGTCGCTTGTCAAGTGGATATCATAACCAATGAGCCATCAGTCACTTTTATAAAAAAACAGTTTTATCTGTGTATAAATATTGTTCATAATATTTTAAAGTTGAATATACTTTTTGTGTTGCTGTTTTAAGCTAAACTTTTTACATCTTTGTTTGTTTTTAAGGGTCATTTAACCCTGGAGCCTATATGCATTTAACTCAAACAATAATTTGTTGTTGGCCGCAAACGATTAAAGAAATTAGTTACTTTTAACTCTCAGAAATAGTCAAAGACTTATCTTAAATTAGTCAAACTTTAACTATTTAACTAGAAATAACTATTTAAAAGTTAAAACGACTATTTTATTGGTAAAAAATGCTGGTACTAATTCAAAAAGTAGAATTTCGACTATTTCATTTTAATAGTGTGCTAATGGGATTCTATTCCGTTCAGTAAAAAAGTATGGTCAAGTCTCCCTCCCAATTTTTAAGTAAAGTTTCTGAAAATTTACAAAAAAAATAATTTTGCAATAATAAAGTTTAATTTTGATTGTGTTGAGTAATTTTTATTGTCAGTTCGATTATTTTAGACCTTGATAAAAATAAGCAAAATCGAAATAGCCATAGTGGTGATTTCACGAATTCTAATTCCAATAAATGTTAATTGTTTTAATTTTTAGACAGATGAAATAAATGCAATGCTTTTTACGTGTCCGTGGATATTTTGGAACAAAGACAACAGAAAAACTTTGATTTTGTTGATTCATATTACTCAACAGAGCAATGCTTTTTCATTTTTTGGAATCATCACTGTTAACATTAAATTGACTGTTGAGTTTCTCAAGAAAGCCTATGCATTTTTATCCTTCTATATAAATTTGAAAGGATAAGTTAAAAAAAGATTTAAACAACTTTTGATATTTTGAGTTTCGTGTAGTGATTATGCACTATTTGTAGTTTTTATTGTGTAAATTAAAACTTTAAAAATAAAAAGTTTGTCATTATTTTAAACCCACTTTAAATATTAAAACAAATTTTCTAGAGAACAGATTACAAAAAATGTGAAATTCTCTGAGAATAAACTAGGAAGAAATATTAGATTTTTGTTAATGTAACATGATAATGTACATGCACTGATAATGAAACTAATTTTGTAAGCGATTAATAAAATAATATTATTTAACTTAAATTTAAAATTGTAATGGCTATAAAAAAATGTACCACCTAAGGTACCTTTTTTATTAAATTTTCAGTGTCTTATTGGGACAAAAACCTACGATTTGTCAAAGTAATGAGATTATTTTTATTGACAGAATAAATATATATATATATATATATATAAAGTAATAGTTGTTATCATATTTGAATGGCAATAATAAATACTTTATGTTTATATTAAATGTTTTTGTTAAATCTATAGTTGTGTGTGAATTGCGCTTACATAAAGTAATGCGAAGTTGTTATAGTAAAATTTGTTAATTTTACTATGGTATATTTGTCTTTTTCAAATTACTATCGTTGTAATTCAAATTAATTTTATTTCGGTTAGAAAATCTTTGTTAATAGCTCACGTTAAGGTACGGTTTCGTTGATGTGACTGCTATGCGGCTTGCGACTGCGATTCATCGCAGTCAGCCGAAATATTGAGTGTTTTCGTGGATGCGTCTAGTTTTATGCGATTTGGCTTAGTTTAATATGAATCTCAAATTGAAATTTATATATTTATATTTTATGTGATTTTTATGGCGACAAATTCAAAACTATTTACTTACTATTTTTTTCCACAGAAAATGCAATCTTTTTCCACCCATTGTCTTTAATTACAATATTCTGGTAGGCTTCATCTTCATTGTCAAAAATTGAGGGATATTTTTGAATTTCTTCGACTAAAATTTCATCCTTGTTTGGACTAAACTTTGCCATTTTGTATCAAACAATCGCATTTGTTTCAATGCCTTGCAATTATTAAAAAAAAAACACCCAACAGT
Organism: Brassicogethes aeneus; assembly: GCA_921294245.1. Classification (NCBI taxonomy): domain Eukaryota; kingdom Metazoa; phylum Arthropoda; class Insecta; order Coleoptera; family Nitidulidae; genus Brassicogethes; species Brassicogethes aeneus. Next base: position 7,184,289 of record OV121138.1, read on the forward strand.
AGGTTGAAATGTGACCATTGTTACAATGAAAATAGTTTATTGAATTAACAAGTAATTTGTTGTTAAATTTACATAAATTTTATTGATATTATAAAAAAAGTTTTATTTTAAACGAAAAGGGATTTGTAAAGTTTACAAAATTTTTATGAATAATACCATTAGGGTTTCACTAATACTACAAAAAGTTTTTGTAAACAGTATAGAACTGTTTTTTTTTGACAAATAATAATAAAATGGAAGAGTGTTATTTTTATAAACATAACGTAAATTTACTTTATGCACGATGACATTATAATATGACAATTATAACAAAAATTCTTTGACGTAAACGTCTTTTTATAGCCCGCGGGCGTTATTATGGCCCAGCGGGCTATAATGAAACGTCAAAAATTAAAAACAACAATGTTACACCATTTGATATATTCGAAGTAAGTTTTTTCGTATAAAGATTTTGATTTTTTCGGCAGCAGGCCGCAATTTTTCGCCTTTTCAGCTGCTTCCTCAATTTCATTCATCTTTAAACTTTAAAACTGACTGATGTCAGTTGACATTATAATATGACAATTATTACAAAAATTCTTTGACGTCTTTAAAAAACAATAATATATTAAAAATAATAATATATTAATCGTGCATAAAGTTTTGTATGCATTGCTGGCATAACTGGTTTTTATGGTCCTACGACGCTTTTCTAGCCCTCGCGCTAACGCGCTCGGGCTCGAAATAGCGCCTCGGACCATAAAAACCTTATTATGCCCTTAATACATAAATAACTATTATAATTAATTAATTAATTGCATTTTTAACTACGAATTTTGACAACTCAACTTGACTCAACTTAACCAGGCTAACAGGCTTTGTTATCTATGAACTTAACAACCGTTCAATGTAACCTACAATACTTTAAACATAACCAAAATTGAAGGGGTCAATGCAAGAAGTGCCTAAGTCAGATTTTCAATTAAATTTACATTGTGGCTTCATCTCAGAGTATTTCACGTAAGGTTTCAGGTGGTATTTTCAAAGTGGCAAAAATATGTGCCCAAGTGCCTTAGTTTGCATTTACTTTAACTTACGAGAAAACTCTTGGATGAAGCCTCAATAACAATTTAATTGAAAATGTGACTTAAGCCCTTCTTGCATTGACCACTTCAATTACATTACATTTATAACTAGTTTACACTGTGTTTAAGTCACATAAAAATGCCGCCAAAAACTGATTGCAGTTTCTTGTTCGAGACCCTTTGGTGACTTAAAAATGATATTTACCAAAATCCTAGCTGCACCTCCTTTCGAATTTTTTTTAAAATTCATGATTTTTTTTTTAATTTTTGTTTATCTTAAAGTCTACCTTTGACAGAGTACACATTTGTACACCGATTTTTATAATATTGGAGTATATTGTTAAGGAGATTTGGAAAATACTTTTTTCTACTCCTATTACGAAATTTGACCCTTCTAATATCACTTTTATCTTAGGAATGTCATATATTCCGTAAAGTGTTACAGAATGATTTATCTGATGATAGAATGAACACTCGTACCAACCTCACTTTCTTCCAATTAAATTATTTTTCTATGGTATTTTTTGGAAACGTAGAAAAAGTATAGTCTGAAACACGTTTGGAATTGCATATTCCGCTCTCGTGAAACCGTCAAACTCGCCTTCGGCTCGTGTGACAAACTCTTCACTCGAGCGGAATATGCTGTATTTCAAACTTGTTACAGAATATACTATTTTATACTTTGCACATCATTTAATATATACAGGGTTGGCCAAAAATCGCTTATTTTAATAAAGCAAAAGCGTTTGGCATAACACGCAAAAAAGATATATACCAACCCATGTTTTCTTAGATATTTTTATGTTTATCAGGCTACAAAATGGGATTCTTATTAAGACTTTATAAGAAAAATTGATTTTGAATAAAATTAATAAAATAAAATTTTTTGGATATAAATCTTTTTTGTGCATTATGCTTTTTACTATATAAAAAAGTGATTTTTGGCTTACCATGTATAAATCTAATGATATGCTCAATATTAAAACAGTATTCTCCAAGTCTCGTTAACAATATACTCCAATATTATGAAAATCGGTGTACAAATGTGTACTCTGTCAAAGGTGGACTTTAAGATAAACAAATATTTAAAAAAAAATTAAGAATTTTCAAAAAAGAGGAGCAGCTAGAATTTTTGTAAATATCATTTTAAAGTAACCAAAGGGTCCTGAACAAGAAACTGCAATCAATAAAAATCGGTGTACAAATGTGTAAATAAATAAATATAAATAAACTTTATTTATCCATTTACAATATAGATTCAGGACTCGTCACAATATCAATATCGTCACAATATCAATAGTATATAATAGTATAAAATAAACATTTAAATTATATAAATATTTAGAATAAAAACATTTTTTACATATTAATAATAAAATCAACTTTTACAGTTTATGACAAATATTATAAAAACATTTTTTACATAATAATAATAAAATCGACTTTTACAGTTCATGACAAATACTATAAAATTCCGATATTGAATATAAACAATTAAACAACAGAATTTTTTTCATTTTTGATCTAAATATATTTAGTTGAAGTTTTCTTATGTGAAGAGGAAGACTATTAAAAAGTGATATCCCAAGATTATTACTTTTTTTAAGTCTGCTTTTGGGTATAATAATTCGGTCTTTACCTCTGGTGTTATATGAATGAGTTTCAAAAAATTTGTTATAATCTTCAAAATGAAGCTTGATATAAATTAAGTGCTCGTACACAATTAGGGAGTATAATGATAATATTTTAAGCTCGATGAATAGAGGTTTGCAATGTGCACCTAGTTTTGCTCCGACAATACTTCTAACTGCAGCCTTTTGCAAAATAAAGATTTCATTGGCAAAGGTAGACTTTGCGATAAACAAATAATTTAAAAAAATGAATTTTTTACAGTTTTTCGTTCAAAATTGAAAACTACTATAGTAGTTTTATAAAAAGACTAAATTAAACAATATTTTAAATATTCTCTAAGCTTTATGTTTTGTAACCTAATAAACGTAGAAATATTTTTTAAAAAATTGGGATAAATCTTTTTTGCGTGTTTGCCAAAATCATGAATTTAGGCTTTTGCTTTATTAAAAATAGGGCTCACCCTGTATATATTAAATGATGTAAACAGTTTTAAAAAGTATTCTTTAAGTCTCCTTAATAATATACTCTAATTTTATAAAAATCGGTGTACAAATGTGTACTCTGTCAAAGGTAGACTTTGAAATAAACAAACATTTAAAAAAAAATTAAGAATTTTCAAAACATTTCGAAAAGAGGAGCAGCTAGGATTTTGGTAAGCATCATTTTTAATTCACCAAAGGGTCCCGAACAAGAATCTGCAATAAGTTTTTGGCGGCATTTTTATGTGACTAAACTTCGTTCAGGCACACCGTATTTAGTTTAAATCCTAAATTTGGAACGTTTTTCAAAAATGGCGAATGCTCCGGGGTCACTTTAAAGTTATTAAACGATTGATGTGATTTAAATTGATGATTGCAAATGATTGCAAATTTATAATCAAAGTAAAATTAAATTATGAATGTCTTAAGCTTAATTTTAATGTATCCGTTTGTCCGTCATCCGTTTGTCCGTTTTCAATAAAATCGTCCGATAAGAAATGTTCTAATTTTCATGCATACATTTTTTAATGACGTTTAACGGATTGATTTGGCGACAAAGTGTCAGTATATTCACTTTACTAAATTTACCTAATGATTAATTGTCATATTTACAATTGTAACTTTAACAGTTAGCTGTCTAATAGGTAAATATACCTTATAAAAAGAATATACTAGTCTTAATGTACTATGCTCCACACCTCAAAGTCCCACCACGTGACCACGTACGGAACGCAGTCTTTCGAAAATTTGGCATTTAAGGCTTTTTAGGTTATGTATCTGTCAAAGTATAGTCAACAAATAAAATAATGAAAATAATAATTGGGCGTTAAAAATGTATAAATCTTCATAACATTACAATAACAATGGATGGTTTAAGAATTTAAGAATATAAATACTGCATTTAATGAAATTCTAAAGTGTATGGTGCCAAATAAGTAATATTTTTGTGCATTTGGTCCAAATATCTGGTTTTCTCCATAAAATAATTTTAACTAAACAGCATTTATTAAAAAAAATCTTGCTTCTCTATTATACAAAAAAAAAGTGCTCTTTTAGTTCCACCCTTACTTCTTAAGAAGTCCCATAAGCCAACTGAATGGCTTGTGCGGGTTAGGGGTAGGAACGGACCGCGGGCTTAAAGTCCCCTCCGAAGGACTATATATAATGGAATAAGAATATGTGTATTAAAGGTATGTTAATATATTATAACAAAAATATCATCTAATTTTGTAATTTTAAGGTTAGAAAAATTTATTTTGACCAAAGTAAATAAGTTTTTGGATTATTTAAAAGACTGTATAATATGGTATTTAAAAATGTGGTAGTTCTTATCCAGCTCAAAGTGTACCTACATACAGTTTTGTCAATACAAATACTTAAAAAGCTTCGACTGAATTTGATCTACATCGAAAAATCATTATAACTTTAAAATTTTTAATAAATCACATGTCATGGGAGTATTAAATATTTTCACATTGCAAGTTTCTTTAAAAATTATTTGTTTGCTTATAATCTAACTTAAAGTAGGTATGCCGAGAGGTATGCACATGTTTTATCGTTATAAGTATAAAAGATTCAATTTAATTTGAACCATATTCAACAATTATTAACTATAGCTATATTTATATAATATTCTTTAATTTTTATTGTAGATTAGTTCAAAGATAGGAATAATAACAAATTTGAGTTTCTCCTGTAAAAAGAGATTTGATTTTATTATTTACAAATTATAAACACAAGTTACAAATATTACCTGTAAAAAGAGAAACGACATTAAATGTCCATTATTCACAATGCGATTTCCCTAATTACTTTTTAATTAATTTCTACAATAACTAAAACGATAGTTTAGTTTCTGACAATTTCTGACAGTTAACTTTTACCTGCTTTATTTAAACAGTGCACTCTTAATCTACACTTAATTAATAATTCAAAAAGAAGTACAATGTACTTTCTTTACATTTATTTATGACCATATTAACACACTCTTCAAAATAATCCACTTATTTATTTTGGTCAAAATAGATTTTTCTAACCTTAAAATACAAAATTATATGATATTTTTTGTTCTAATACATTAACCTACCTTTGATACAGATATTCTTATTTCATGATTTTTTTTAATAAATGCTGTTTAGTTAAAATTATTTTATGGAAAAATGTAGACCCAATGCACAAAAATATCACTTATATTGCACCTTACACTTTAGAATTTCATTAAATGCAGTATATATTCCTAAATTCTTAAACCAACCATTGTTATTGTGATACTATAAAGATTTATTAGCTTTTAACGCTTAAACATAAGCGGTAACACTATAAATATTATTTCTTTCATTGATTATACTTTGACAGATACATAACCTGAAAAGCCTTAAATGCTAAATTTTCAAAAGACTGCGTTTCGTACGTGGTCACGTGGTGGGACTTTGAAGTGTGGAGCATAGTACATTAAAATGTATAGTTTTAAAAAAGCAGGTCCTTTTAGTTCTAGTTTTAATTTTTTTGTTTGTCGTTTCTTTTTTTCCGTTATTCTTATTAAATAAAAACATAACAGTAGAACATTATTCACATAACGAACGTAATATTTCCGTTTTACAATCTTATTGAAAAAATATAAAAATATTTGAAAATAAATTATCTTAAAATAACGTTAGGCGTCAAAAACAGATGTGTAGTGACCGAGGGGTAAACCACTTTAAAATCTTAGAGACCAACGTTCAATGTTAGTGGACGTTGTGTTGTGATTTTTTTTCTTATCAATCGTTATCAATAAGGAAAACTTGCTTAATCGGTGCTTAATCAGTGCTTAGCGACGCGTTGTACATGACTACCCTTGTTATTGTTATCTTTAGCCGTTAATTCGTAAGCGATTTTTAATTTAAAAAAAATATTTTAACTTTCTCTGTCAGACGTACGAAGTTGAAACTTGACGGACCGATAAAATGTCATAATTTTCGAATTATAATTGGGCCAATAAGAGCGCTCCCGGATTAACGGACTAACGGACAAACGGATACATGAAAATTAAGCTTTAATAGCGTATTTAAATCTAGTATAAAAAATTGACAAAATCTCTTCGAATTTGTAGTTGAGACTATTAATCTACGCCATATTCTTGGGGCCGAGAGCAGGTATTCGCCGGTCCCTGTGAATAATATCTCCCGTTCGAGATCGCAAAATCCCGGCGCGTCTTCCTCCAACACATCCCACCGTGGGAGTATCTGGACCGGCCCTTGCAGCGTCTGGAGCGGAGGAGATCGCCTCGCATCCTCCACGGCGACGCCGACGTCCGCACGTGGAGCGTCACGTGCGGCGTCGCGGCGCCTCGATTGGAGTGGGCGGCGGCGGGGGCGGCCCGGGCGTCGCCCACGCGGAGGCGGTCTGACGCAGAGCGTCGCGGCGGCGGTCTCCAGGAGGTGGGCGACGTCCCGAGAGCGAAAAAATCGGGAGAAGCTTCGAAAGTAGGAGTGCGAGGAGGAAACCGCAGGACGGGAATCGAAACGATCCGTTGTTGTTTTTTACACGGTTTTTGTTCTCTGAAAGATGCGATAATAATTTTAGATTGCATTCTGAAATGTAGAAGAAAAAAATCGACAAAGAATATGTAAATTTTTTAACCCTTTTGCAAAATTGCAAACATGTTGAAAAAGAAATTTAAATTCGGGAAAAAAGTGTTTTCACTAAAATTCATTTATTTTATATAGTGTATACACTTTAAACATTTAAAGTTCCTATCGCCATAAAAATTATACATTAAAATAAATCGGGAGACCTTGCGTGTTTCTCATTAACTGTTATAAAAGTTTAACATTTTGTTTAAGTATAATATAATATACAGTAGCGGAAATATGTACACGAAGAGAAAAGTATAATGCTGATTACCCTTTACTATAATTTATATTACTATTTGGGACAACTATCTTGTATATTGCCAGATACTATGCATATTTAGTAATTTTTAAATATCCATGTATGTTAAACCTTAAGGTAAAATATTAATATTCTCAACCAATTTTGTTTTTAATTCTTATTATAATTAGATTTTTTCCATTACTAATAAGTATAGTAAATTTTAAAATATTATGTTGCCATTTTAAATATAAAATATTTTAAAATCGAATATTTTTATATGTTAACAATTAAAAATTGTAACATATTTATTGTACTTTTTAATATACAAAAATGTTATGAGAAAGAATTAAACCTACACCTCGCCAAAGTTTTTTGTTTTGAGTGCGTTCCATCAACTTCAAATACCGACAGATGTTTTGACCTTTATTGGGTATCATCAGTGTCGACACGACACTGTCGAGGAACTTGTAGTAGTGGAACACACCCAAAACAAAGAAATACCTGAGCTTATATAACATGGTTGGTAAGCCAACAGAGGTGAGATGTAAGAACATCACGTGATCCACACCGTCTAACGACGCGTCACGACGTGGCCTTTGCCGCAATCGGTACATACTATGCAACCAAGTAGGTTCAATTCTTTCTTATAAGTATTACCAATAATGGGTCAAGAAAGTTTATTGAAGAAACTAAGAAAATTGAATTTTTAAAATGTCATGAGTTACTATAGTATATTATATTTAAATATATTGTTTATTTACCTTAAACATAAAAGTATCTTTATTTTTACTATATTTTTTATTAATGTGTAATATATTAGGTGTACACCTTACATTTGATTAAATTATATAGTAAATATTACTATTTGTAGATAGTAAAATCAATTTACTATACGAACATATTAAAAATTAAAATATATATTATACGTTTATGATTTAGTAATATTGGTCTTTATCTTTACTAAAATTGTATAATAAAAAATAGAATTTTGTACAATCTTAATATTGTATTGACGAATATATAATATTGTTACCCTAAAAATTTGTTAAAGTAAATTTTACTATATTTTTTTACTATCTAAAGTTTACTATACATTTCTCTCTGTGTAGATGATTTTCAGATCTAATATTTCCCAGAGGTTCTCAATTGATTTATTATCAGAAGATTGTGATGGCCCTTCCATAACATTTACTTTTTCTTTTCGAAACCGAGATGTAAGCTTTGGGTCATTGTCCTGTTGAAATGTGCCTTAAACGCATAATTTCATCCGCATATGGAACCTTTTTTTCTCCAAAAGGTCTTTATATTGAAACCTATCCATGTGTTCTTCTATTTTGTGAAGTGGACCAACCCATACCCTAAAAAACAGCCCCAAACCATTACTAAAGTTGCTCTACTTTTTTTCACCCTAAAATAATATTACCCTTATAAAAACTATTTAAAACTAAAAAAAATTGATAATAAATATTAATACTATAAATATTTTCGTAAACAAGGTATGTATATATTAAAATATTATTTAAATAAATGCAACAAACCAAATCCTGATTATATTTATTTAAAAAAAGTTTCCCTACATATTTCTACTACTGTAGTATATAATAGTTATAATTAAAGTAAATGTATATTTACATAAATTTTAAATAATAATTCTTATAATCAAAGTTTTAATTATAATTATATTATAATTATACATTACAATTATAGTTGAATTAATATCTAATATTTAAATTTTTAACTAAATAACTTTTACATCCAATATTTGATATCAATTAGGTAGGAGTATAAAAAGAGAAAAATTGATTATAAATTTTTATTACTTGAATTTATCCAGCCATGTCTAAACGAAAAAATTCTTTTGAAGATCCATCTGTATTAAGATGTATTAAAATAATGTTTTTATATTTTTTTAAAAGTAAAACTTCAGATATTGGTGAGTTAAATGTTTAATAATGATATTAATTATAAAAATAATATTATACCACTTATCTTCAATTAATAATTTATTTTTAGATGCTTTAACATATTCTTTATTACATTTATTGTACTATATGTTTATGCCAGTATCTTTATTTGACTTATGTGGCATAATCGTTTGTATAGAAATGATTGGTAACATTTTTAACAAAATATATTTTCCAATAAGCAGTGTGATCTTATTTGTAAGTAAAACCACATAAATGATGTAGTTTTGTGTCCGGAAACTAAACCGGCCAATGAGGACATCAAGAGAAACAATTTAAATTTAAATACGAAAATTTTACATTTAAGCCTAATTCAAACTAAATTTACTTTGAATATTATCGGAATTTTATAAAAATTTAATCCATAACAATATTTCAATATTTACAAACAAAACAATTTCAAAAGCCACAACGGAAGTTGTGAAATGAAAAATATCAACAAAATATTTTAATGCCCACTACGAAAACTCGTAGTTTTTAATGTATTCGTTGGAAAACACTATTGTAGGCAGTTTTTAATTTTTAATTGCTGTCTGTCCTGTTGATTTATTTTCCGAAAACCCTGTATATTATATAATTAATTAATTAATTAATTTTAGGCGCTAGCGGCTCGAGGTTGTATCTTAATTTTGCGTCCAAAAATAATTGGAATTTTTCGTGATTGTATTGAAATGCAAAAATTATCAAAAAAAGTCAAACTACCAAGTTTCTATCCAAAACTAATTATATATTTTATTTTTCAAGTATATTTAATTGGAGCATTATATTTTCTTCTTCATAGTAGTTTATTGAATGATGATCAAAAAATCTTTTTTTTCCATAGTATTGATTTAAACTCTTGGATATTTCAGATTTTTTATTTTTTTAGTGGTATTTTTATGATTGTTGTAATTCCTGTAGTAATGAATAGTTTTTCTATATTTACTTTTTTCTTTATTATTCAACTAATGAAACTCCAGGCCTTTATTCATCAAGATATTATATTGGAAGCAGAGGGCAAAAGTTTTGAATTAATCCATGATGAGGTATACCAGAAATCGGTAAAATGGAAACTAAATAATTTTATAAGGTCGTATTTAAAAATAAAAAAGTAAAAATTTCAATAAAAAATTTGGCGCTTGCTTTAAATAGTTTATTTTAGGATAATGCAAACTGCGATGAACTATGGTAAACCGCTCATCCTGATATTTTTTGCTATTGGATGTGGGCATAATGCCATAATACTAATGACCTTGTATAGTGTATGGAATTTTATTAATTTATTTTAAAAATTGTAAACAAAAAATTATTTTTTTAGACTCAAAGCCGCATAATTTACCTAAGATGTTCTTTTTCAATTATAGGATTTTCTTGCTATATACTACCCTTTGTAATATTTGGACAAATTTTACAAGATCAGGTTCCAGCAATAAAATAACCTTACCACGAAATATAGCACGAAAAATAGTTGTTTTTGATTATTTTTGTCTGAGTAATTTTTATGGTAAAATACAATTTGACAGAAAATAAGGATTCTTATTTTTCGTGCTGATTTCACTACTTTTAATTCCAATAAATAATTTTTATTTTTTTATTTTCAGACAGAAGACATAAATTCAACCCTCAATAACTGTCCTTGGATATTTTGGAATAAAGACAACAAGAAAACTTTGATTTTGTTGATTCATTTAACTCAACAGAGCAATGCCTTTTCATTTTTTGGAATGATTACTGTTGATTTTAAATTGTCTTTTGAGTTTTTAAAGAAAGCTTATTCATTTTTATCTTTCTATATAAACTTAAAACGATAATATTTAAAAAGAAGGAACATTTTTATTTGATACGAAGGCGCTAGTACTAGAAGTAGGGACATACAGTAGTGGAAAATTTAAATTTAAATATTATTTTAATAAATATGTAATACAATAAATGTATTTGTAAGCAAGGTATGTATACATTAAAATATTATTTTAATAAATGCACGAAACCAAATCCTGATTACATTTATTTAAAAAAAGTTGCTTTATATACTTCCACTTCTGTATATTAAGCACTATTGTTATTCGGTAAATTAATAAAACTCTACTATTTAACTGTTGGTGATTATTTCAAACCCTCTCTATAGAGCCGTACGCTGAAACGTCGATTTATTTATATCAACTGATTTAGCATATTAGTGGATATAGGTTTTTGCACGACATGGCAACGCAGTATATATTTTTTTAAACTGTTGTTTTATAAAATAAATTGGGTAATTATCTTTCAACGTTTATATTTTCCTTAAAAAAGTCTATACATTGACATTTTAAATTAGACATAAGACAATTAAAATTTCATCAATATTTATTTGACATTTGTGACATTTGCTTTTAAGCATAGAAAATAATTTCGCTAATATAAGTCATGGTTTACTAGATTTGTTTTTTGGCCAATAAATTCATCTAAAATGTAAATCGGTTGATATAATTTATATCAGTCGTTAACGACTGATTTAAAATATGGATAAAAATAGACAGTATTTTTGTTTGTAAATATATAAATTCAGAAGGTAAACATACTAGATATACAAAGATATAATTAAAAATTAACATTTTTTAAGATAAAATTACAACCATGTAAATTATATCAAATATCTTTGCTGTTTTTTGTCTGATTGAAAAGCTGAATGCTTAAAATCAATTGATTTATAACTTTCTTTGGTTTCATTGTAAAATAATTACCCCATTGAACTTGGGTGAAAATATTTATTAATTTTTTCTTTTTATTAAAAACACACATACCTTCCATAAATGTTTACATTTGAATAAAATACCTAGATAATTAAAAAAATTACTATTTAATAAATAATAAGGATTATAAAATAAAACCAAAATAGTCTTTAAAAAATATTTGTCTTATTTTTTAAATACTATTGAAAATTTTTAAATTTTAGACCATGTTTAACTTATTTATTGCTTTTAAATTTTTCAATTATGTGCTTGCTCTTCGAATGGAAACAGTAGGTTTTGGGTAAAGGGCTTAAAAAGGTAGAGGGGACTTTTTTTGAGGAATTTTATTTTTGGGCCCAGATAAATATACTATTAAACATAAAAGAAAATAAAATAAAGGGGGGGTATTTCAAATTGGATATACATATTATAATATTATTAACAGTTTTTGTCAATAATTCAAGTTTAAAAGGCATTTTACAAGAAAATAAAAAAACACCCTGTAGGTAAAAACAATTTTTTTACTCGAAAGCAAAAACAGGCACATTGTATAAAACTATTTTTTTATATTTTTGGTTCAAATTGTTTTTATCATTTGTAATATTTTGTTTAGGGGGGCAGGCAAGGGTAAACTATATGCATGCTACAAAAAGTTTCGAGACTCCACCTCCCAACCATTTTTTTAGCACAATTTGATTAAAAAAATTTATTCTGAACCCATAATTTATGTATATCAAGCATTAAGTAACATAATATGTTATTATGTTATTGTTATTATTTTTCAAAACATTTGCCTAAATGCCTAAAAAGTTGTTATTGGTACCTGTAAAAGAATAGGTAAAAGAGCATTGTCTTTTAGAAACAGGTCTAGTATTTCTATAACTATAATATAATATATAATTAATTAATCTTTTACAAACACTTAAATAAAATTTCCACCAACTTCAACAAAATTTCTTTGTTCTTTTCAGAGGCTTTAAGCCGTAATTTTCGTTATCAAACATTCTAAAGCCGGGTCTACAATTGTCCCTGGTCTCAGATCGCAGAACTAATTATGTTTTAATTTTATGACAAAGTAAAGAATGTTTTTAAAACAGTAAAATTGGTTAAAAATATAGTTAATAATACGCAATAATCCTTACATAATGCAGGGCCATTCCACGCTTAAAAAAAGCCATGTTTTCGTGATTTTTTTCTGACGACGCAGTTAAAATTTCTTTACTCAACCAATGGTACATTGAAGTATGACATTCGAAGAATGTTTCATCAATTTTGTACAAAGAAATATTAAAAAATACGGCAATGGCAGCAATTGTTCGGACGTGCCTCGAAAAAAAGTTGAATTGCGGTGCCCCTCATAACTTGGTGCTGGATCATCTGAAATCAAAAAATCAAAGTTCATTCGTTAGATAATAGTTTTCCCCAGGTAACGCTGTCGAGTTTTTTTTTCCAATTTTTTTTATAACACTTTGAAGTGAAAAACACAATTTTGTGGGAAAAAATCGGCTAATTTGTTATTGCGAAATCAAAATTATGAACAAAAAAAAAAACTCGACAGCGTTACCTCGTAAATGATGTACAGAAATAGTGTTTAAAACGTTAAAGCGTTTTTCCCACAACTCACGTTTTCAAAGTCGGTGCCCCTGATAACTTCAAAACTACTGCACCGATCCTTTTGAAATTACTATTACAAAGTCCCGTCCGTTACGCTTTAAATTATTAGTTTTTAAGGAATTAAACAGTCAACCACGATACCTAATTTTTCCAAATAAAAACCTTGTTAATCAGCTTTAGTTTAAAACTATTTATAAAAATTTGACATTGGTAATATAATAGAACAATATTATTTTGTAAATAAAAACACGGCAACTGTCCTATCCGTTACGCGTGGAACAGCTCTGCAGTCCAAAAAAAATTGATATTTATTTTTAATAAAAAAGTTTGTGAATTATTTCTGCAAAACAGTGCTTTATAATAATCTAAAAACGCATTTAAAAAATAAAAAAATTTAAATTTTTTTATCAAAATATAGTTAATTATACGTAATAACTCCTATTTAACACATTTTTTCCGCTGCTTTTTGACCATAGTGCTTTGCGCAGGCTTATGTTCAGCGACCTGCGACAATTGTAGACCCGGCTTAATGCAAATTTACTTATACCAGAACACATTGCAAACTGCGAACATATCCCAATTGTGTGTTTTATATTGCCGCAATCTTCTTCAAACCAAGTTTTTGTCAATAATAAGGTTTAGTCACATAATAGTTATTTATGTCTTTAGGTTAAGAAGTAAGGCTTTTTGTGCTAAGTTCAAGGTTTGAACGACGCGTAGCGGAGGCCTACAATTGAGCGAAGCACAAAAAGGCACTTCTTGGCCGAATGGCACACAACATTTTATCTTCAAAGCACTTTATATAGGTCAATTTAATTTAACATCAAAGTGGCCTAACCTCACTTTTTTAGAATCTCATTTATTTATTAGCTAAAGATAACATTAAATGTACAATAATTATTATTGCTTTTAGAAGCAGTAATAGTTTGACAATACCTAGCAACATGATTTAAGTAGAAATTGATTTTGGCTATTCCATTGAATTCAATTAATTGTTTAATAAATAGGTATGTATCTAATTTCAATTTGTTTGGATTTTTATTTAAAAAATAGGTAGTTTGGAATGTTTAAGCTGTGTTTAACATTTAATTTCACTGAAAACTTAAAGCAAATTAAAACTTAAAGATAATTTAAATCGTAGAAACAGAATCGTGCGTTTGATTGGTTGCCTAACCTCACTTTTTGTTTTGTTATTCATATTTAATTTTACAATAATTTAATGAAAAATATTAAACATTAACAGTAAAAAAAACAAATTAGTGCTTATTATAAATAAATTAAACCAGTTTAGTACGTTAATTTCTTAGAAAAGGATTAATTTGTCAAAACAATACCCCTAGCGAGAAAAAATCGAACTATCTACTTGCCTCATAAAATTTTTTATCGGCCTAGGCCATAACAAGGTATTTCTTTATCGAATGTTGTCAACAATAAAGTTTAAATTATAGACCGCGTGGAGATAAATATTAATACTATAAATGTATTTGTAAACAAGGTATGTATTTATTAAAATAATATTTAAATACATGCAACAAACCAAATCCTGATTATATTTATTTAAAAAAAGTTTCTCTACATATTTCTACTACTGTAGTATAATATATATATAATAGTTATATTTAAAGTAAATGTATATTTACATAAATTTTAAATAATAATTCTTATAATCAAAGTTTTAATTATAATTATATTATAAATTATAAATCAAGTAATGAAAATTTATAATCAATTTTTCTCTTTTTATACTCCTACCTAATTGATTGTAAATATTGGATGTATTGTAATGCATAGTTGAATTAATATCTAATATTTAAATTTTTAACTAAATATTATTTACATCCAATATTTACAATCAATTAGGTAGGAGTATAAAAAGAGAAAAATTGATTATAAATTTTCATTACTTGATTTTATTCAGCCATGTCAAAACGAAAAAATTCTTTTGAAGATCCATCTGTATTAAAATGTATTAAAATAATGTTTTCATATTTTTTAAAAAGTAAAACTTCAGATATTGGTGAGTTAAATGTTTAATAATGATATTAATTATAAAAATAATATTATCCCACTTATCTTCAATTAATAATTTATTTTTAGATGCTTTAACATATTCTTTATTACATTTATTGTACTATACTTTTATGCCAGTATCTTTATTTGACTTATGTAGCATAATCGTTTGTATAGAAATGATTGGTAACATTTTTAACAAAATATATTTTCCAATAAGCAGTGGGATCTTATTTGTAAGTAAAACCACATAAATGATGTAGTTTTGTGTCCAGAAACTAAACCGGCCAATGAGGGCAGCAAGACAAACAATTTAAATTTAAATACGAAAATTTTACATTTAAGCCTAATTCAAACTAAATTTACTTTGAATATTATCGGAATTTTATAAAAATTTAATCCATGAACAATATTTTAATATTTACAAACAAAACAATTTCAAAAGCCACAACGGAAGTTGTGAAATGAAGTAACTATTGTGAAATGAAAAATATCAACAAAATATTTTAATGCCCACTACGAAAACTCGTAGTTTTTAATGTATTCGTTGGAAAACACTATTGTGGGCAATTTTTAATTTTTAATTGCTGTCTGTCCTGTTGATTTATTTTCCGGAAACCCTGTATATTTTATAATTAATTAATTAATTTTAGGCGCTAGCGGCTCGAGGTTATATCTTAATTTTGCGTCCAAAAATAATTGGGATTCTTCGTGATTGTATTGAAATGCAAAAGTTATCAAAAAAAGTCAAACTACCAAGTTTCTATCCAAAACTAATTATATATTTTATTTTTCAAATATATTTAATTGGATTGTTATATTTTCTTCTTCTTAGTAGTTTATTTAATGATGATCAAAAAATCTTTTTTGTCCATAGTATTGGTTTAAACCCTTGGATATTTCAGATTATTTATTTTTTTAGTGGAATTTTTATGATTGTTGTAGCTCCTGTAGTAACGATTAGTTTTTCTATAATTAATTTTTTCTTTATTATTCAACTAATGAAACTCCAGGCCTTTATTCATCAAGATATTATATTGGAAACGGATGGCAAAAGTTTTGAATTAAACTATGATGAGGAATACCAGAAATCGGTAAAATGGAAACTAAATAATTTTATAAGGTCGTATTTAAAAATAAAAAAGTAATAATTTCAATAAAAAATTTGGCGCTTGCTTTAAATAGTTTATTTTAGGATAATGCAAACTGCGATGAACTATGGTAAACCGCTCATCCTGATATTTTTTGTTATTGGATGTGGCCATAATGCCATAATACTAATGACCTTGTATAGTGTATGAAATTTTATTAATTTATGTTAAAAATTGTAAACTAAAAATTATTTTTTTAGACTCAAAGCCGCATAATTTACCTAAGATGTTCTTTTTCAATTATAGTTTTTTTTTGCTATATACTACCCCCTGTAATATTTGGACAAATTTTACAAGATCAGGTTCCAGCAATAAAATAACTTTACCACGAAATATAGCACGAAAAATAGTTGGTTTTGATTATTTTTGTCTGATTTTTTAGAGTAATTTTTATGGTAAAATACAATTTGACAGAAAATAAGGATTCTTATTTTTCGTGCTGATTTCACTACTTTTAATTCCAATAAATAATTTTTATTTTTTTATTTTCAGACAGAAGACATAAATTCAACCCTCAATAACTGTCCTTGGATATTTTGGAATAAAGACAACAAGAAAACTTTGATTTTGTTGATTCATTTAACTCAACAGAGCAATGCCTTTTCATTTTTTGGAATGATTACTATTGATTTTAAATTGTCTTTTGAGTTTTTTAAGAAAGCTTATTCATTTTTATCTTTCTATATAAACTTGAAAGGATAATATTTAAAAACATTTTTATTTGATACGAAGGCGCTAGTACTAGAAGTAGGGACATACAGTAGTGGAAAATTTAAATTTAAGTAATATTTTAATAAATATTTAATACTATAAATGTATTTGTAAGCAAGGTATGTATACATTAAAATATTATTTTAATAAATGCACGAAACCAAATCCTGATTATATTTATTTAAAAAAAGTTGCTTTACATATTTCCACTTCTGTATATTATATTTCGGTAAATTAATAAAACTTTACTATTTAACTGTTGGTGATTATTTCAAACCCTGTCTAAGGGTACGCAGAAACGTCGATTTATTTATATCAACTGATTTAGCATATTAGTGGATATAGGTTTTTGCACGACATGGCAACGCAGTATTTTTCTTTAAAAACTGTTGTTTTATAAAATAAATTGGATAATTATCTTTCAAAGTTTACATTTTCCCTAAAAAAGTATATTTCTATACATTGACATTTTAAATTAGACATAAAACAATTAAAATTTCATCAATATTTATTTAACATTTGTGACATTTGCATTTAAGCATAGAAAATAATTTCGCTAATATAAGTCATGGTTTACTAGATTTGTTTTTTAGCCAATAAAATCATCTAAATGTATATTGATATATTGATATTGATATAATTTATATCAGTCGTTAACGACTGATTTAAAATATGGAAAAAAATATACAGTATTTTTGTTTGTAAATATATAAATTCAGAAGGTACCTAAACATACTAGATATACAAAGATATAATTAAAAATTAACATTTTTTTAGGATAAAATTACCAACATGTAAGTTATATCAAATATCTTTGCTGTTTTATGTCTAATTGAAAAGCTGAATGCTTAAAATCAATTGATTTATAACTTTCTTTGGTTTTATTTTAAAATAATTACCATATTGAACTTGGGTGAAAATATTTATTGATTATTTTTTTTATTATTAAAAACACACATACCTGCCATAAATGTTTACATTTGAATAAAATACCTAGATAATTAAAAAATTTACTATTTAATAAATAATAGGGATTATAAAATAAAACCAAAATAGTCTTTAAAAAATATTTGTCTTATTTTTTAAATACTTTTAAAAATTTTTAAATTTTAGACCATGTTCAACTTATTTTTTGCTTTTAAATTTTTCAATTATGTGCTTGCTCTTCGAATATATTCGAAACAGTAGGTTTTGGGTAAAGGGATTAAAAAGGTAGAGGACTTTTTTTCTGAGGAAATTTACACTCTATTTATTTTTGGGCCCAGAAATATTAACTTTTTATAGATTTTGGTAAAGAAATATTTTTAGATAATTATGTTTTAATTTTATGGCAAAGTAGAAAATGTTTTTAAAACAGTAAAATTGGTTAAAAATTACGCACACATTTAATAAACTATATCTTTTAACACAGTAAAAAATAAATATTTATTTGCAATAAAAAAGTATAGGTATTTGCTCTTGTTTTTTCTCAATTGATGCTCTAGGACCATATAAAACTCATTTTAAAAATAAAAACCGCGGTTTTTCCTTAACGCGTTATGTTTTTCGATTAAAATATAGTTAATTATACGTTATAAGTCCTATAAGACAAAGTAAAAAATATAAAAAATAATATTTTTTTGCAATAAAAACATAATTGGGTTATTTCCGCAATTGACGCTCTATAAACATCTAAAAACGCATTTAAAAATTAAAAACCTTTATGTATTTTTATTGAAATATAGATAATTATACGCAATAATCCTTATATAATGCAGTCCAAAAAAAATGATATATATTTTTAATAAAAAAGTTTGTGAATTATTTCTGCAAAACAGTGCTTTATGATAATCTAAAAACGCATTTAAAAAATAAAAAAATTTAAAATTTTTGATCAAAATATAGTTAATTATACGTAATAACTCCTATTTAACACTTTTTTTTCCGCAAAACGCTGCTTTTTGACCATAGTCTGGGTGCTTTGCGGCGCAGACTTATGATCTGCGACCTGCGACAATTGTAGACCCGGCTTAATGCAAATTTACTTATACCAGAACATATTGCAAACTGCGAACATAACCCAATTGTGTATGTTTTATATTGCCGCAATCTTCTTCAAATAATAAGGTTTAGTCAGTTATAAATGTATTTATGCGGATATTTAATAATACATTTTAAAAATGTAATAAACACATATTTAAGTATATGTAAGATAACCTACAATTCTTTACTGTCATTTAAAATTTGCTATGTTGCCAAATTGGTTCAAACTTAAATCAGTGGATATGCGTAAATTAGTTGATATAAATAAATTAACATTTCTACATACATATAGTTAATTTTTTTTATCTGGACTCGTGTTTTTTGTTAGGTTGGTGGCTTATGCAAGTTTGACATAGTATTTTTAGTATTTAAAAATGGTACTTCTGCTAAAGAATTTAATTAAATTGACAATAATATTTATTATTGATAATTTACTTGTCAATTATAAATAAAAAGATAATTATGCCAAAAATAATAGCAACGAATTCGAATGTAAAAGCCCTTTTGAGGGCAAAACTTTATTTTGATGAAATTATGCCAAATATTTATGTATATGCCACAATGGAAGAAAAAGTGGTAAATTTTCACTTTAGCGACTTTTCCGAAAAACGGCAGGAAAGTTGCCAAAATGCCAAAAATAGGTGTGGAGGGATGTAAAAGTGCATAAACAATCGGCGCAGGGTGAAAAAGTGGTATAATTATCGCGTATTTAATAAAAAAAAGGGGCTGATAATTGAAGTGACTTACCGTGATTTTCTGTGAAAAAGAACATGCAGCGAGCCAAAAACACGTATCTAATAGACGTAGAATTTGAAAGTGGAAGTGAAAAAGCGTGAATTATGAAAAACAACGTCATGAATTGAGGAAAATGCAATTTTTAAAATCAGGTAATTTGAGGTTATGACGATTAGCTGTCATCTTGGTTATGCAGGTACACTAAAATGGGCAAAGGTGAGCGAAACCAACCCAAACCAACCCAAACTTAACAACCCAACCGACCCCGCCCCATTGGCCCCCCCCGCCCCATTGAGCAATATAGGTATAATATATCTATGGGCAGGCTGGATTGTGAACCTGCATAACCTCAAATTACCTGATTTTAAAAATTGCATTTTCCGCAATTTATGACGTTGTTTTTCATAATTCAAGCTTTTTCAATTCACTTTCAAATTCTACGTCTATTAGATACGTGTTTTTGACTCGCTACATGCTCTTTTTCACAGAAAATCACTGTAAGTCACTTCAATTATCAGCCCTTTTTATTAATTACGTGATAATTATACAACTTTTTTACCCTGCGCCGATTGCTTATGCACTTTTACATCCCTCCACACGTATTTTTTGCATTTTGGCAACCCCCAGTCCGTTTTTCGGAAAAGTCGCTAATGTGTAAATTTAATGAAAAATTACATCGCCTTATGGATATTTTTGGAGTAAAAAAGTAACGAATTTGGTTTTATAAATATTACATCACACATTATTTTCACAATATTCACCATTGGACAACATTTACGTTCACAAAAAATTTTAATTTAAATTCTTTTCAAAGCGAAAATTATTATCCGCTAGGAATACTTTCTCTTCTGGGCCGTAAAACAACCTATATTTAACTACTTTTTTATATGATTTTAGTCATCCAAGCACCACCAAAGCCAAATTAATTGCATTTTTAACTACGAATTTCGGAAACTCAACTTGACAACTGCACAATGTACACACAGAAAAATCTATTGTCAAAATTAACACTAACCTTAGTGTTAAAAAATTATGTTCAATTCGACGCTATGTAGTGTTATTTCTTAAATTAAATATAATTAAGTTAATTAAATTAACATGAATAAAATATATTGTTACAGTTTATTCTTAAATTCAAACTAATTAGGTTTAAATTAAATATATGTATAGGTGTAATTTCAACCTAAACAATAAATTTATAGTGTGGTTATTATTAAACAAAGTTTTTAACAGTTATGTTCAAGTCGACGATATGTAAGAATATATAATATTGTTACAGTTTATTCTTATATTGAAACTAATTGGACTTGGGATAAATATACGAATGGGTGAAACTAATTAGACAAAAAAATTATCGATTTTCTATTTTCTGTCCTTGTCAACCTTGTTTATTATGGTTTATAATAATTTATTAATACCTAATATTTTGACTAAATCACTAGTTTTTTTTTGAAAATAACATAAATAATATAGTTATTTTGACTACAAAATAATTTCTTTTAGTTGTTTTTTTACATTTCTACCCGAAACCGTCATTCGTTGTGATTTCGATCTCGGACCATTATTATTTGTGAGTGATACTTATTGAAAATGGAAGAGTTATTAAGGGAATGGGGTTTATCTCCTAAAATTATACAAACATTTATTGGTAAGTTAAGAACTCCACGTACGTACGTAAGTATATTTTAAAAGTGTAGTTTGCACTATACTTTTCTTATCCTGAAATCTTTAACCCATCCGAACTTTTTTTTTCGTATAAATACATACCAACAAAAAAAATATTTAAACTTAAAGTGCCCAAAACGTGGGTCTCAACCACTTTTTCAAAGACAACCCAATATCACTGTTTTTTTCAATTAAATTACCTTTATTTTGATATATGTTTGAATAAAAAAATCAGATAAGGGCAGTAATCACAAAAATTTATCAAATTAAGGTTAATTAAGGGGAGCACTTTTTTAAGTGGTTTTATATATATTTTTTTAGTTTTAGATCGAAATGGATTTTGAAAACATATATCCACAGTCGATTTTATCATTATATGTATACGAAATGAAATCCTATTATCTTTGAAAAAATGCAGTGTACATGATCCTGTGGCATTAGAACATATGGAATGCTTAAAAACCATTGATAATGAAGGTATACCTTATAAGTATCTATTTTTTCCAAGAAAAACATTTTTAAATTTTGGTTTTGACTATAGTTACTAGTTATTCTTTTCTTTTTCAGATGAAAAATTTTGTATCCAACTATTGTTGCTGCCACATTTATTGCCACCCAAAGGTATCTGGAAGTTTTCCACCCTTGAAGTGCAAGAGGGACTTTTAGTGCACGTAAAGGTAAATTTTATATATTATTTATAACTTTTTCTCAAATTTAACAATTGGAACTGCATTAAGTTTAACGTTTAATATACAGGGTGGTCCAGTTTCTATCGTCATCGAAAAATAAAAGTAGTTTGTAAAATAAACTTTGGTTGAATTTTGCGTTCTCTTTAAGTTAAAGTTATATTTCTTTCAGATCATAATAATATAGTCTTGGTCCATGGTTAAATTTTTTGTGTTTTGCATTTTTTTGATATTTTATTTTGTTTAAAAGATATTGAAGGTACATGGTCAGGAAAAAATAATCGCCTTGTATAATAATAAAAACAAAAATACTTTAAAAAATATATTTTATTTACATTTAAATGCATACACAAATTTTATATTTTAGAAAAAATACCTTTATTTTTCGATAAACCTTCGGTAAAGTTCCGACGATATAAACTGGGCCACCCTGTATAATATAATTATTTCATTAAAATATTTCTTGTTTTTTATTTAGAAACCTTCTGATATTGAAGAAGCTATAAATAAAATTAAATAACAAGCTGCAACACATAACCAAACGGTACAGCCCTACCTATTGATACAGGAAGATTCGGTGAGAAACCCAACATCCTTTTATGCAGTAGTTGACACCATTAGGTATCAATTAGATTCTGTTAAAAAAGCATTTGATTGCTTATTTAAATTATTTCATGTATTTGGAACAAAATACCCAGTCCAGTCCGAATATCAAATTATCGTATATATACGATACCAAATTAATACGACATATGACAACATTCCCTCATATTTATTGCGTATATTTTCAACTTTAAAAGAAACCATTCAATAGCAATATATTGTGTAATATTATTGATAATAGACTGAATAAAATATATTTTTATTTTTTGTTAAAGGTTGGTGTATAATACCACCTAGATTTTTATTTTTTTAAATAAAAATCTAGGTGGTATTATTAACATGTATTAAATTAGATATTTTAAGTGAGTATTTATTTTTGTCTAATTTGCGTTAAAAACTTTTATTTTACTGTTAATGCAAGGGTTTTGCAATTTTGTTATATAAGTAAAAGTATTCAGTTAAATATTTTATTTACCATGAAGTGTGCGGGTTGTGTAAAAATCTTCAATAATTCAAAAAAGTATCTAGGTATTTGAAATATTTGAAAAATTCAATATGAAATACCGTATCATATTGAATACTTTCGCAAAAAAATAAATTACTTTGTTTGTTTGATTTATGCAAACGAATTTTTAATATAAAAAAAGTTTCAATAGGGAATAAAATATGCTAAAAATGATATTTTAGTATTAGAACTTGTTAACACTGAGCCGCATATGTGTCAGATTGAATTTGTGTGTATAAAGACAGACCACATGTGGTCACTGCTGTGATGTTCTTTTCATTTGCAGCCTCATTTATATTATCGAATATAATGAATTTATCAGGGCATTCAAGGTAAAACTTAACTCTATTGAAAATAATCAAAAAATGTATTTAAAGCCTTCTGATTTGCATTCAAAATTCCATAATCCACAATCTTCATGGTGAATTATACGTTTCACCTGAATGAATTTATTTTGTTTAAATTTAGGCATCTATATATATATATATATATATATATATATATATATATATATATATATATATATATATATATATATATATATATATATATATAGATGCCTAAATTTAAACAAAATAAATTCATTCAGGTGAAACGTATAATTCACCATGAAGATTGTGGATTATGGAATTTTGAATGCAAATCAGAAGGCTTTAAATACATTTTTTGATTATTTTCAATAGAGTTAAGTTTTACCTTGAATGCCCTGATAAATTCATTATATTCGATAATATAAATGAGGCTGCAAATGAAAAGAACATCACAGCAGTGACCACATGTGGTCTGTCTTTATACACACAAATTCAATCTGACACATATGCGGCTCAGTGTTAACAAGTTCTAATACTAAAATATCATTTTTAGCATATTTTATTCCCTATTGAAACTTTTTTTATATTAAAAATTCGTTTGCATAAATCAAACAAACAAAGTAATTTATTTTTTTGCGAAAGTATTCAATATGATACGGTATTTCATATTGAATTTTTCAAATATTTCAAATACCTAGATACTTTTTTGAATTATTGAAGATTTTTACACAACCCGCACACTTCATGGTAAATAAAATATTTAACTGAATACTTTTACTTATATAACAAAATTGCAAAACCCTTGCATTAACAGTAAAATAAAAGTTTTTAACGCAAATTAGACAAAAATAAATACTCACTTAAAATATCTAATTTAATACATGTTAATAATACCACCTAGATTTTTATTTAAAAAAATAAAAATCTAGGTGGTATTATACACCAACCTTTAACAAAAAATAAAAATATATTTTATTCAGTCTATTATCAATAATATTACACAATATATTGCTATTGAATGGTTTCTTTTAAAGTTGAAAATATACGCAATAAATATGAGGGAATGTTGTCATATGTCGTATTAATTTGGTATCGTATATATACGATAATTTGATATTCGGACTGGACTGGGTATTTTGTTCCAAATACATGAAATAATTTAAATAAGCAATCAAATGCTTTTTTAACAGAATCTAATTGATACCTAATGGTGTCAACTACTGCATAAAAGGATGTTGGGTTTCTCACCGAATCTTCCTGTATCAATAGGTAGGGCTGTACCGTTTGGTTATGTGTTGCAGCTTGTTATTTAATTTTATTTATAGCTTCTTCAATATCAGAAGGTTTCTAAATAAAAAACAAGAAATATTTTAATGAAATAATTATATTATACAGGGTGGCCCAGTTTATATCGTCGGAACTTTACCGAAGGTTTATCGAAAAATAAAGGTATTTTTTCTAAAATATAAAATTTGTGTATGCATTTAAATGTAAATAAAATATATTTTTTAAAGTATTTTTGTTTTTATTATTATACAAGGCGATTATTTTTTCCTGACCATGTACCTTCAATATCTTTTAAACAAAATAAAATATCAAAAAAATGCAAAACACAAAAAATTTAACCATGGACCAAGACTATATTATTATGATCTGAAAGAAATATAACTTTAACTTAAAGAGAACGCAAAATTCAACCAAAGTTTATTTTACAAACTACTTTTATTTTTCGATGACGATAGAAACTGGACCACCCTGTATATTAAACGTTAAACTTAATGCAGTTCCAATTGTTAAATTTGAGAAAAAGTTATAAATAATATATAAAATTTACCTTTACGTGCACTAAAAGTCCCTCTTGCACTTCAAGGGTGGAAAACTTCCAGATACCTTTGGGTGGCAATAAATGTGGCAGCAACAATAGTTGGATACAAAATTTTTCATCTGAAAAAGAAAAGAATAACTAGTAACTATAGTCAAAACCAAAATTTAAAAATGTTTTTCTTGGAAAAAATAGATACTTATAAGGTATACCTTCATTATCAATGGTTTTTAAGCATTCCATATGTTCTAATGCCACAGGATCATGTACACTGCATTTTTTCAAAGATAATAGGATTTCATTTCGTATACATATAATGATAAAATCGACTGTGGATATATGTTTTCAAAATCCATTTCGATCTAAAACTAAAAAAATATATATAAAACCACTTAAAAAAGTGCTCCCCTTAATTAACCTTAATTTGATAAATTTTTGTGATTACTGCCCTTATCTGATTTTTTTATTCAAACATATATCAAAATAAAGGTAATTTAATTGAAAAAAACAGTGATATTGGGTTGTCTTTGAAAAAGTGGTTGAGACCCACGTTTTGGGCACTTTAAGTTTAAATATTTTTTTTGTTGGTATGTATTTATACGAAAAAAAAAGTTCGGATGGGTTAAAGATTTCAGGATAAGAAAAGTATAGTGCAAACTACACTTTTAAAATATACTTACGTACGTACGTGGAGTTCTTAACTTACCAATAAATGTTTGTATAATTTTAGGAGATAAACCCCATTCCCTTAATAACTCTTCCATTTTCAATAAGTATGATGTTCTTTTCATTTGCAGCCTCATTTATATTATCGAATATAATGAATTTATCAGGGCATTCAAGGTAAAACTTAACTCTATTGAAAATAATCAAAAAATGTATTTAAAGCCTTCTGATTTGCATTCAAAATTCCATAATCCACAATCTTCATGGTGAATTATACGTTTCACCTGAATGAATTTATTTTGTTTAAATTTAGGCATCTATATATATATATATATATATATATATATATATATATATATATATATATATATATATATATATATATATATATATATATATATATATAGATATGTTTATCACACAAGCCGGGATCCATTTGTGTTAAAACATCAACGTCTCGAGATCCGATTTTCAAGGAGAGATCCAAAAACGGACCTCGACATGTTTTGACTGTATTTCCTAGTGCATTTGAATAGCTACTATCTTAAACGCATAAATGCAAAAATTTGACCGGAGCTCAAAATGTAAGGTTTATTTCAATTTTTATACAAATTGGGTTTAATAGTTGGTTCATAGAGGTCGCTTTAAAAGTTTTAAGATTACGATCATCGTGAGATCCGATAATCATGGCAACATCGCATTGCGAATGGTGACAGCCGTCTTTGTTGTTTACATGTTCTGTTCTTTTCTTCTAAGGTTGTGTTGAATATGTACATGTGTATTTTTAAGTTTACTTATGTCAAAATCATTGTTTTTGTGTTTGTTAATACGAAATGGTGCAAAACCCCTAGACAAAACCTAAGATTTGTAATGATTTATTATCTGGTTTTTAAACTACATGTAATAAATAAATTACGCTGTTCTCTGTGGTACATTGGCTACAAAATATGAGGTATGATTTAAATATTAATTTAGTGAGGTTATGTTTCTTTAATTATTATCAGGTTTATTTGTAGATTGTGTAACAAAAGCCAAAGTTTCTGTTTGTTTATGGTCAGACAATACTTGATACAATATTGTAATTAATTCTACATGTTGATTGGTAAGATACTGGTGCAAAACCTCTAGACAAAACCTAAGATTTGTAATGATTTATTACCTGGTTGTTAAACTACATGTAATAAATAAATAACGCTGTTCTCTGTGGTACATTGGCTACAAAATATGAGGTATGATTTAGTGAGGTAATGTTTCTTTAATTATTATCAAGTAAATTTGTAGATTGTGTAACAAAAGCCAAAGTTCCTGTTTGTTTATGGTCAGACAATACTTGATACAATATTGTTATTCATTCTACATGTTGATTGGTAAGATACTTAACTAATTAGTCCTTTTATTAACTACCTACCTATTTAATAATTTTGTTTAGTTTCAGACTACCTACGTGACTAAAATGGGCCGTTAATTGTTATATCAAAATTACAGCTGTATTTTTAGCAGGTTTTTGTGTTTTTTAATGCAAAAAAAGAGTGCACTCTGAATTGGCTTTATTTAAAGGTAAATATGAATTTGGCAAGGAATTGACCCCTTTAATTTAGAGATGATTTTGGGACACCCAGTACATACAAATTATTTACCTATAGAAAAATTGATCTTTATCAGGATAGAGAAACTACGGTAGGTAAGTCACATTTTTAAAATTTTGAATTTTATATTTTTATAATTGATGGCAAAATGTATTAATTTTTTTTCAGTTCAGGAGCATTCTGTCAAAACCAAATATGTCCCTCTAATAAAAAATTTCAGGAGCAAAAAAACTGTTTTTAAATTAAGTACATTAAATTCTTGCAATATAAAGCTTGTTTCTATATACTCTTAGGCTTCCTAGCACGCCTGAATAAGCCATCATGATCAAAATAATTTCAGTATTTAAAAAATCAACTTTTAAAAGTGGACATGTTTGTTTATGACCAGATTGCATGTGACATTTGTTTTTGATTGTATCCTGCCAAGACTTTCAAATTTTGAACTCCTAGAAGTTGGAATCCAGTGTTGGTTAAACAATTGTGCAAAAATAAGTTGAAAAATTTGACTTATCGTAGTTCCTCTATCCTGATGAAGAATTTTTCTGTAACACTTGTATATACTGGGTATGGGAGCGTTCAAGTATTACATAACGAATTTGGGGGGGAGGGGGGTTTTGTGAAACGTTACGATGCGTTACAGGGGCGGAAGGGGGCTTGAACTACGCGTTACGTAACATAATTATTTTTTAACCCTTCGGACTTTCCGGTACTTTACGCCACATAATTGTGATTTTTAGGTAAAAATAGTCACTTGGTGGTTACGTAACGTTTTACTAGGGGGGGTACAGAAAAACGTTACAGCGCGTTACAAAAATTGCGTTACGTAATACTTGAACGCTCCCTATCCCAAAATTACTGTCCCAAATTAAAGGGGTTGATTCCTTGCAAAATTCAAAAACATGTTTTGCTTTGCCATTTTTTCCAAAATCAATGTTAAAAAAATATGTTTCATTAAAAATAGACAATTCAGAGCACACTAAATAACTAAAATAACTTTTTTAACATTGATTGTCTTAGAAAAACTGTTTTGCATTAAAAAACACAAAAAACTGCAAACCTTGCAAAATTCATGTTTTCCTTTGCCACTTTTTTCCAAATTCAATGTTAAAAATAGAGCGCACTATATAACCTTTAACAATGTTTAAAAAAAAACGGCAAAGTAATTGACACCTTCAACTTGGACCGACCAGTAATAAAAATTGTGATTTTAGTTTGATAGTTAAAATATTTTAGTAGCTATAACAATGTTAATAAGGTTATTTACCAATAAAAACTCAATATTAATTAAACCGTTATTTTATTAAATAAATTATTGTTATAAATACTAATCCCTAATCATAAGATAACTTATTTTTCAAATTAAATGGGTACAGCCAATCTTAATAATAAAATCCTCTGTTTAAATTATTATTTTTTTTAATTTTAAATTTAATACATTTTACATAAAACCAACTAATTTAAAATTTTAATTGTTGCAATATTTAAAAAACTAGTAACTGAACCATAATTTTATAGAAGAGTAAATAAAAAGTAAAATTATGTTTTCATCATACATTTGTTGTGAATGGTTGTGGTGGAAAATAGACTTTTAACTCCTTGTAGTACCTATAGGTACTGGTATATTAACTCATATCATATCATATTAAAATTACGTTATAATAAGTAAATGGGTACCTATTAGCAGGGCCGAGCCTAGGGTATCTGCCGCCCGGGTGCAAGAATTAAATTTGCCGCCCCCATTAATGTAAAAAAAAATAGGTTGTCGGTAGGGAAGGAGTTCATAATTTATCATTCTCAATCAACATATAACAAATTTTATAGTAAAATAACAAAGTATTTATTAACAAATACATAAAAGAATAAAATAAAAATACATTCAGGAAAAAAAAAACAAAAATAATTAAACTAAACTAAAAAACTAAAATCTACTTTTTTCGCTTTTTTAATAGCAAATTCCCTAATCAAGTCGCCTACATCCAAGTTGTTAGAAATATCTTCTTCAATACTTATAATTGCTAAATTTGAAAGCCTGAATTGACTCACATTGGATCTTAAATAGGTCTTAATTAGTTTTAATTTTGAAAATGACCGCTCTCCATGGGCAACAGTAACTGGCATCGTCAAAAATATTCTTAAAGCTACAAATAAATTCGGAAAGATGCCTTTTAAATCATTAACTAGTTTTTAACTTAAACGCATTAAAAGACAAAAGAAACTACTATGTTTGCATCCTATTTGCCTCACGTTAATAGAAAAACTAAAAATTGCTGAAATACGCAGCCGTCAAATCGGAAGAAATTATGCGCGATTTGATTGGTTTCCCGTAAGCCCGCTTCCGTAAAACATGAAACTTGACGAACTCGAAGCGGACGGAGAGAAAGCGAAGCGGGTGGGCGGCAATCTATAAACCGGGCTTTTAGAAAATTGTCATCATCTTTTTTTGTGGCTATCGCGCGTTCGGTTATGTCTTTTTTATCATTGCCGCCTGACAGCACAATTTTGGCATTGTTTTTATGTGTAGAATAAAAACGATGATTCCTTGAAACGCCGACATCAATAAAACGCAAGTGATTTTTAGAAAGTTTTTTGCATATTGCAAGGTGGCTTTTTTATTCTTGATAATATGATACAATTTTTTTGATATTTTGCCGCCCTGTGTTAGTGCCGCCCGGGTGCCATGCACCCCTTGCACCCCCGGCACGGCTCGGCCCTGCCTATTAGGTATACCTAATAATATAATAATACCATAATAGTAGTATAATATTATTATATTATAATATGCAGGTGTCCCAGGTTTTGTTCGGAAAAATTTAGTACATAGTAGATAGTCGATCGGCAAAAATAATAAGAAAAGTTTAAATAAACTGTATGTTTTATAGCTTCGTTTTTAAGATACAGGATTTTTGTAATGGGTAAAGGCCTTAATTTAATATTAAACATATGTAATTAAAGTTAATTAGTTAATACAGAAGCAGCGCTAGTAAACCCAACTAGATATTAAAAAATAAAATTTGGGTACGCTACTGCCTTTTTTATTAGTTAAATATTATTTTTAGATTAGGCAATAATTATTTAAGGTACAACTTTTGGTCTCCTGCATTTTTTGTTGTATTTTTTAGCGTCTAGACTTTAAAGCATACTTCACCACCTACCTAAAATAAATCGTTTAAAAAACACGTTTTAACGCACTAAAAAGTATAAAAGGATGAATTAATTTTTTCGCTTCTTAATTTTAAATGGCTTTAAAAAAGCGTGGGGTCCTTTAAAAAAATAAGTTAAAATTACAAGTACATGTATAAGTACAAGTTACATACTTAAGTAAATGATTTTTAATTAAATGTAACCCAAAAGCGCGTTATAACATGTTTTTTAGTTTTTTAAACTATTTTTTTTTTACTTTTTAGTCTGTTTAGTTGGTAGTCCGCCATTTTTAAATTGGATTGACTTCACGTATACGTCTCGAGAAATCTCTTTATTTGATACCCATTTCAAGGAGGTTGTGAAAAAATATATATTCTGCCATCTTGGGGTGGCCGCCATGCTAAATTAAGTATGACTCATTTCATCGTTTTGTACTCATCAAGCCCTTTCATTTGATATACATATCAAGGGGGTTGTAAAGATAAAGGCAATTCCCCATCTTGGAATGGCCGCCATATTGGATTTAGTGATTCCTTACTCACTTAATCGTTTTATACCTCTCAAACCCTTTCATTTGATACCCACATCAAGGAGGTTGTAAAGATAAATTAACCCGCCATCTTGGGGCAGCCGCCATATTGGATTTAGTATAACGTTGATCACTTAATCGTTTTTTACTTATCAAACCTTTTCATTTAATATACAGGGTGTCCGGGAAAAGGAGGTCAATCCGTTAATCATATATTCCTTGAGTTAAAACAATAAGACTTTCATAATACCATTTTTCAATTTAGGCCTTCATGTTTGATATACAGGGCGACAAAGTTTGAAATTAAAAACTGATTTTTTTTTAATAATTCGAGTAATTGATAAGATATTAGGTTTAAATTCGGTACACTACTTCAACATAAATAGTTACATTTTTTGAGACCAACAAAACAAAAAACAATTGTCAAATAATCAAAATAGGGGGGTCCAGTACTCACTGACTCCCCCTATTTTTTAGTACGTGCGCCAATGACTTCCAAATAGAATTTTTTCATGTAATCATTTATTGTTGAAAATGTTTCGTCTCTTATAAAATTTTGATAAAATGATTTGTTTTAGAGATAATTTGTAAAGTATGGGTCAGTCCATATCAAATTTTCAAAATTTAATTTTTTTTTGAAAAAATGTAGGTCATGTGATATATCATAAAAAAGTTCTCTAATAGGCCTTTAAAATAAGCCATCACTCACCTTTCTACTTTTAATAGTTTACGAGATATCGCTATTTTTGTAAGTACTTGCAAGACCCAAATTTATCGGAATTTTTTGATTTTCAAAAATCAATAAAACAAAAACCACCTATCGAAAAAAATTCATATTTGGGATTTTTGAGTTTTTTAGTGAGGAAAACAAATTTACCAAAAATGATCAAAATCGGAGATGGTGGGGGAAGAACCTTTGGTTGATTTGATATGGACTGACCCATACTTTACAAATTATCTCTAAAACAAATCATTTTATCAAAATTTTATAGGAGACAAATTTTTTTTAACAATAAATGATTACCTGAAAAAATACCGTTTGGAAGTCATTGGCGCACGTACTAAAAAATAGGGGGAATCAGTGAGTACTGGACCCCCCTATTTTGATTATTTAACAATTGTTTTTTGTTTTGTTGGTCTCAAAAAATGTAACTATTTATGTTGAAGTAGTGTACCGAATTTAAACTTAATATCTTATCAATTACTCGAATTATTAAAAAAAATTAGTTTTAAATTTCAAACTTTGTCGCCCTGTATATCGAACATGAAGCTCTAAATTGAAAAATGGTATTATGGAAGTCTTATTGTTTTAACTCAAGGAATATATGGTTAACGGATTGACCTCCTTTTCCCGGACACCCTGTATATAACAAGGGGGTTGTAAAGATAAAGGTAATTCCCCATCTTGGAATGGCCGCCATATTGGATTTAGTTTTACCTCATTCACTTAATCGTTTTATACCCATCAAACCCTTTCATTTGATACCCATATCAAGGGGGTTATAAAAAAAAGGTAATCCGCCATCTTGGGGGAAGCCGCCATATTGGATTTAGTATAACGTCACTTACTTTATCGTGGTATACTCGTCAAACCCTTTCATTTTATACCCACATAAAGTGCATTGACCTACAATTGTAAAGAAAGAGGTAATCCGCGGATCCGCCATCTTGTAGCGGCGGCCATTTTGAAAAAATTACAATATTGAGTATATTAGATTGTATTATCACTAGTGTCAAAAGTGTGTGCAAAATTTCAGCCCAATCAGTTGGGTGGAAGTAGGTGTAAAATCGCATGCAAATTTTGTACCGAACAAACAGGTAGATAGACAAGAAGGCGAGTTAATAAAAACGTGTTAAAATATTTAAAAAAATAGCGGCAACACTGTCAGATCTCTACTTGAACGTAATATTGGCCATAAAATTAATTTATACATGTTATTATGGAGTTTACATACCAAGTGAGATCTAGATCTCACTTTGTTTAATAATCCCCATAGTATATAAAAAAATTAAAATATCTTACCCCTCTCTTTTTGCCATAAGAGTACTTACATTTTTGTCAATAAAAAGTAAATTCAAAATAAATTATTGTTATTGAAAGTAGTGGATCTCGGGTAGTCCTAATTATGATCGGATCTCATCTTGATGTAAATATGTGTATATATATATGTATAATATACATTGTATATATATTTTTTCTTGTTCAATTAAAATTATATTTTGTCCTTTATTAATTAATATTGTAGATACGGTGGTTTAGTTTAGCAGGGCAGTATACTTGTATTTTTATTTTTATACTTTTTTAAAGTTATTTTTGTACATTTTTGTTAACTTTTAAGTTTTTTATAAATCTGAGACATTGTTAAAGTTTTGTTATTTTTTTAAATAAAAATTTGCTATACTAAATCATTTTTTTTATTTTACCATAAAGAACAATACCAGAAATGGGTTCAATTAAGTAAATATTTATGTATGTATCTGAAAATAAGATGCGCTTAATTTGACACTAACATGACGTTGTTTTACAACAAATGAGTCGTATAGATTCAAAACCCGCCAAATCAATTTATTGAAAGTAAAGGACAGTAGATATGTTTGCAATACATATTAATTATGTTGTTATGGAAACATGTCTTCTGTCCTTTACTTTCAATAAATGGATTTGGCGGGTTTTGAATCTATACGACTCAAATAGTGAATTAATTCAATCTTATACTATAGTCTTAATAAATATTAATTAGGTTTGCTAAGAACTGAACTATATTTAATTAAAAACTAACATCTTGTTACTATAAAGAAAACTATAGTAAAATTAACTATAACAATTAATTAAATATATTTCAGTATATCTTTACTTGGACACTAACTTATGTTGATATTAAACTATTTATTATAAATGGTTTAAGTATAGTGTTATGTTATGTATTAGTACAGAGTTAGTCTTGATCAAGTCTAACATATCGTCATAAGAAAACTATTTTTATCAATAGGTTTTAATCAACCTAAGTATATGATTTAGTTGGCGCATATATGATTCTAACATAGGTTCAATATGAATAAGAGATAGTCAATTTAACTATACTTTTTTTTGTGTGTAACCTACAATAATTTATACATAACCACAATTAGATTTATAACTAGCTTAAGCCAAAGATAATACACCCCATAGATTGGAAACTGCACTAGCAAGTAAATTAACGCCATCTAGGTCTACAATACCCTTAGCAATGCCAAAAATTGAAGTAGATTTCTGTAACATATTGGCGGCAAATTTGAATGTTGATGCTTAGTAGGATGCCTTTATACATACATGTATATTGTATTTACTGCTGTATTTTAAATAAAACAAGTATGAATATAAGATTTATTTATTGTAGTAATAATCTAAATAAAATTTGCAAGCACTGCACTGTATATCTTATGTAGGTACATATTAAATACATAATGGGTATACATGAATATGTTTTTGTTTGGGGAGTGTAAACCTAAAAAATATTAGTCTTAATTCTTCAATAATAAGAAAATATTGCAAAATTTGGTAATTTAGTCCAGGCTACTTATACATATACATATAGGAATTTGTACAAGGCTTTTGAGTGTGGACTTATGGCAAGTTCTAACCAACCGTGAAAAATCCATCTTGCCAACTCTTGGTTTTGAAACAACCATAAGTAGCCTGGGCTTGGCCTGGACTAAATTACCATTAAACAAGCAATCCTAAATAATTCATAATTAACAAACAGTATTTTTACGCTAGAGCTTAGCCAAAAAGACGCAACTCCACATTTTTACTTTATAAATTATAGCGCTTTATTTTTTTTTTCATAAGATACGTTCAATTTAATTAGAAATTTTTAGAAGATTGTATGTGTAGTTAAAATGCGTCTTTTTTGCTAAGAGAATAATTTAATAATATTGGAGATGAGTCTTTTTGGCTTAGGACGGCAGGATAGTCAATACTTACAAAATGGTTACATTTCCGCACCCAACAACAATACATTTCACAACCATTAACACGTTTTATCACTTTTAAGGCGCAAAAATGTATTTATTAATTCAAAAATTATGATTGACATTGACATTTGCAAATAGCGTTTGTACAGATGTCTGCAATTAACAAATAGATATAGTTCAGGTATTGTAGCTCTAGAGGGCAAGGGTGGGAGAGTTTCAAATCTATGGGGTGAATTATCTTTGGCTTAAGCTAACTAATTAGTTTGTTTTAATCAATGCGACCAACTTGACAATTGTATTTACCAACCAAAACCCTAAAGTTGCCGCAGTCCAGATAAAAAAAATGAACTTTACAAACAAAACATAAAAAAGCGATCTATTATTTTAATTTTTTTTCTAGCTAAATAAGTCATCAATCAATTATTCGATATCGGTGAAAATCTAGGCAGCCCTTGGACGTTGAATTCGAAACCGCGGCTGAACTAAATCCGGCGAATCCGGGGCCGTGATTCAATGTAATCTTTGTTTGGCTATAAATTAACTAATAAACAAACTCGGTGCTAACAAACCGGTTATAAATCAGCCGAAATCAGCTTAGCCGCGATCACGTTCAACGTGTATCTGGTCGCAGGTGGCGGGCGTTTGATTTTGCGCAAATAAAAAGATTTAAAAGTTATGAACGGTGTCAGGTAGAAATCCCACAATTGATAGTGATGGCGCGGATTAGGCAATAATGGGCCCCTGCGACTGATTAAAAGCGGATTTAAAGAATAATAATATTATGCTTTAATATTTTTAAATTCATTGACAAAATAATTTTATATATTTTGCGTTCATAATGACTTCATTATACCACCGCTTTCAGTGCTGTAATGAAATACTTTATCCCACCCACAATCCACACAA
Source organism: Brassicogethes aeneus (assembly GCA_921294245.1). NCBI lineage: Eukaryota > Metazoa > Arthropoda > Insecta > Coleoptera > Nitidulidae > Brassicogethes > Brassicogethes aeneus. The sequence continues at coordinate 7,220,587 of OV121138.1, forward strand.
CAAGGTCTGTTCTATCTCGTACTAAAAATACAAAAAATCACTGCAACACTGCACAGTTTAACGGCGGCAATTTTTTTGTTTACAATTTTTGTGCTTTGGGTTTGTGCTCTGTTTATACAGATTAATAATCGTTTTAAACGTTGTGTTTCTCATAGTAAGCCTTAAAAGAGTACTTAAAGTGCTAAGAACAACCATTTTACTCCTCTATTGTAAAAAATAAACTTTAATCTATCAGGGCTGTCATAAAACTGTCAAATGTCAATTTTAAGGTTAAATTATAACCCACAAATTAACCTTTAAATTGTCATTTGACAGCCCTGATAGAATAAGGTATATTTATTATAAAAGAGGGGTAAAATGGTTGTCCTTAGCACTTAAAGGCCTTATTTGAGGCTTACAAGTGCCTCTGTAAGAAACACAACGCTTAAAATAATTATTAAACAGCACAAACCCAAATCACAAGAATTGTAAACAACAAAAATGGCCGCCGTTAAACTCTGTGCAGTGTTGCAGTGATTTTTAGTATTTTTAGCATTAGATAGAACAGACCTTGTTGTGTGGATTGTGATCCCACGGTGGGATTCCCACCCAAAATTTTGATTGTATAGGTTGGCTATACTTTAAACTGCATAATATTTTGCATATCGGTTATAATATTTTTATGATTTTTCTAGTACTTACGAGACTTTTCTGGCAATAAATTTTGTTTAACACCAAAGAAAATCCTTTTTTCTTCTTTAACATTAACAGCCGCTTATTGTAAATAAGTAATTACTTATTATTATTATTAATTTAAATTAAGGACGGCATGGCGAATCGATTTTGACATTAACTGTCAAACCAATGACCAACTATCTAAAGTAAAATTCGACCAAATTAAATTTAAGGTATACAATTAATTTTTTTATAGAATTTTTGCAAAATAGATGAAATAGCATAAAGAAACGAGCGACGAAGGATTGTCGGCGTGCGACAAAATGACGTCCTGTGACATTAGTTATTTAATAAACTATTTTAAACTCATTAACTAATTAAAGTTTGACTCTTATAATTATAAAATTACACGATAAACTTTATGACTGTTGTTTGGAGATATACAACTAAGTTGAGTAAATATTAAACTCAAAAGCAGGCTTAAATTACCTTACGCTTAAAAACACTAATTTACAGATTAAATGTAAGCCGACTGCTGACTGTCCCTCGCTATGTTTAAGCGATGTTGTCATATTTAGGTGCGTTTTACAAAAAAAAATTTAGGTCTCTAAAAGCTTTGAATTTTACTTACCATGCGTCCATACCACAGTGGACTGGAATGGCAGAAAAGTGGCCAAAATTCATTTAAAGGAATACCTACGCTAAAGAAGTATCGGGTTTTCGCAACGCGCGCGCCATCTGGTGGACTTCGAATGCATTGCGTGAATTAAGGAATTGTCAACAATACATTAAAAGCACAGATTATACATCATTTTTAAATAAATATGTAGTTTTTTTACAAAAGAGAGGAAGGCAGAAGTCTTACTCGACAAATTTTGTTCAATTGCACAGCTAAATCGCGCACGTTATTTGTGTTTTACGTTGCAAGGAAAAAATTAAAAAACTTTTTTAGTACTCGATTTCGATTGATTATTCCTTATATCATTGATTAAGAAACTCAACGCTTAAATGCTTATAAAGTTACGTTAGTGTGTGTATTTTATCAAAGGAATCATGGTGAATTATTGTGTTTTTAATTGTAAATAAAATTCAAGAACTAAATCGTAGCATTTTCATGTTTTGCCAAAGGATGCGATTCGGTATGTATACATTTGTTGGTGCAGAATTAACTAATTATAACTTTACCTAATATAATTTATATTTAAGTTTGGACATTTTTAAGAAATTAGTAAAAAATAATTTTTGCACAAACATAACCTTAAAATCAACCATGTTTATATTTGTTGCCGACAACTGCATTTTAATTAAATACAAAATATACCTACGAATTCATGGCAACATAATATTATGTACAATACATAATATAATGGTATTTTACAGTTGAGTAGAGACTTTCTTAATCAACGCTTTTAATAATGCTAAATGCTGTTTAAATTTAGACGACTTATATGTTTGACGATTTTTACTCAATTGAAATGTTTACACTTTTCACGTTAATCACTACTAAAATGTGTATTTATTGTATCTAATAGATACAATTCATATTTACAGAGACTGTATGCAATTTATTTTTTCATTCAGATTAACACTGTTTATTGGAAAACCGGTAAAAAGTCAACCCAGGATTTCCTCTCGAAATACACCCAACAACACAACAAAATATTTTTTAACATTTTCCGGCTTTATTTTCAAAAACACTCGTTTGACAGCTGATGAATAAAAGTTATACTTTTGTTACAATGATAACAGCCGATACTTCTTTAGCGTATACTAATTAAGATATTGATATGAAATTTTAACACCATATTGATTTGAGCTTTCGGCTACTGAATTATGATTTTTTAGATTATAAGAAACTAAAGTCTAATATTAATTGCAAAAATTCCTAAAATGGGGTTTTGGCCGCCAAATTAAACGAATGACAATTTTTTAATAAAAAATGGGTAAAAACATATAAAAACTAAAAAAAAATATTTTTGTGAGAAATTCGGTCCATTGGCAACGTCGCGAAAGCCGGAGGCGGCGCAGGCAGCCGGTTATCAGCCGTATGCAGACGGGACAGACGTCTGTTGCGTGTAATTTGCACAATACAAGTTCACTGCTGCGTACTAATTGATGTTCTATTGCTATATTGTTTCAATAATGCATCGCACAGTGTCCTTCTTTTGTTTTGCGCTAATTAAATTTATTGTTAGACCTACTACAATTGCATGAAGAAAAAAACATCGTTGAATCTTGCCTCCACCTAGGATTTGATTATTTTTGTATGTTTGTGTTTTATAGGGAAATATATTGAGATGTACCCCAAGTGAAAATGATTTCTTTTTATTTTTGGTTGTTTCACTGTTTGTCTAGAATGGGGTTTTTGGGAAGCCACCTGGTCTAGTAATAACATAACATAAGTGGTTCTGCACTAATGCAAGAATTTTAAAAAATCGTACATTTTGAATATTAGAGCTTCACGGAAAATAGCTTCACGGAGGTTAGGATTTCGTATGTTTTTTTTTAAACATCCCTTTGTATATTTGAAATAAGTTATTGTATCTTTTTACACCTTAATATTTTTAAAAATACAATTGTACATACATAAAATATTTATAAAAAAAATCTACTTACTGAGATTCTACACTTCACGGTGGATAGGTTTTTAAATAGCAAATTAATGAACTTAAACCTTTGAATTATAAAACAGCAACACTCTCATCTGCATATAGATTCTAACACGAATCACATGCATATATAATGTCGTAAACATAGGTTTTTGCTTATTTAAAATGAAATAGGCCTTTTAGAGGCCTATTCCCTTTCGCTATACATGCATGTTCATGAACTACATATGTTTCGTAACATACGAGCCTATTCCCTTTCAATTATTTCGTCTATAGACGCATGCGCTCGAAGAATTTCTTAAACATCCATGTTTATAAACATCATCGGTGTTAAAATGGCTATTCCGTTTCCAAAATTCGATGTTTGGTGAACATACATGATGTTTGAAACGTATGTTTACGAACGCTTGACTAAGAGGTGCTGTTAGCCAATATTTGAGGTTTTTATCTTGCATTAATCATAAATTGCGGCGATGTTTGGTACAGTATACAGTACAGTATCATTATCAAGCATAGTAATTATGGATTAATTACTTTTTCATAATCAATACCTAATTAATTATAATTATAAATGACAAATAATTATTAATAAATGAGAATAGGACAAATCATATAAGGTTTCACACCAAACAAATAAAAATAAATTTGTTGGTAATTTTAAATATATGTTTATGATTTGTTTTTTAATTATTAAAATGTATTTCCAATATAATACCAGAATACAAATTTTGCTTTAATGATTTTTTTAATATAATAAATATTAATTTTATTATAATAATAATAAATATTTATTAAGAAAAATACAGAAAATTAAAAAAATCTGAGTGTGAAGAGAGAATTTGGGGGGAGGGAGGTCAAGACTTATATATGACACAAGGGGGTAGAGTGTCTAAAAATGACCTCTAAAACTATATATATATTGGTAGAATAAAAAATAACTTGGAAAAATATGAAATACAACAAATATAAAATATCAAATACCTATGTAATATTATTACTCAAAAATATATACAAAATATTAGTCAAAGAAAATTATAACTAATAAAATACAAAAAAATATGCATCTAAAAACTCTTTTTCTTCACATGTGAGCTAAAACTTTTTGGTTTAATTTTAAAATCTTTTAGGTTTTATCAATACCTTGTAAAACCTCTACACCTTCACTACTCGTCAGAGTTTCTCTTTATGCCTCTCTGTTGTAGAAGGGGCCCTTCCACCCGACCTTAAAGGCTGGTCAATAAAGAGTTCCAACGATGGTATTACCTCCACCTTACCCTCCACCACAGCGCTTCCTCTATTAGGGCTAGTAATTTATACTTAAAGTCATTAAGTTGTTTTACTGGCTCCCCGACATTGCCAGTCTCCATGAGAGAAATGCGTAGTTTTCTTGCCATTTTCAATACACTAAAAGTGGGTCAAAATAAGTAACAAATAATTATTTTAAGATATTTTATGATTAAGGATGGACTTAATGGCCCCGCCAGAAGATCTGTGCTTTGGCTAGTTCAGCATTAAACGTTTTTCCTAAGTATTTTTAGAATTTGTGGATTTTCCCAAATTGTTTTTAAGTTCATTTAATATACATATTAAATATCACCAATGATTTTTAAAATAATTATCTAACACAATTTTAGTTTACGATCTGCGATTTTAGGTTATAAAACTAAGATACTCTCTGTCCTAGAAACATTTATCGCTGTTCAGAAAGATTCAAGGTCAACACTCTCAACATTTGAGAAACGGAATAGCCTTAAACATAGGCGATGTTTGGGTTGTCGTTGGGTGAACTTACATGTTAAGAAATCGATGAAAGGGAATTTTTCTCTAAAGCGTCATCTGTTGCATAAAATTTAAAGCAAAAACAGATTCAGGGAGGATAGAATCAATTTTTGTAACACCTACGTAAATGGTTATAAAAATTATTTCTTTTAATTTGTAATAATATTTGATTCGATTGGTTTGGATGTGTTTAATTTACTTAGTGAACTGATATTTTTAGTATGCTTTTACTAACTCAGATATTTGAAAACATATAGGTTAACCTAGAAAGAGTAACAGTCACGGAGGATAGGTTTTAGACTTTTAAAACATTGTAAAAAATAATTAATTGCGGTTAAAAATCTGGAACCTGAGCTGTAATATCTACTTAATTATGAAAGATCAAAACACAATAAAGGTGTAGGTCAAACTCATTTAGTTTTATTAAACATTATAACACCATTTCGTGAGATTCACCCTTATATTATAAATGTTTCTAATGTTTTTGGTAGAAAACCAGGGTTTGTTATTATTTTAACAAAGAAAAATATTTTATTGAAAGTTTTGTAAAAATTAAAAAAAAGCACAAAATTGATATAAATGAATTTAATTAAAAATCGTATTGCGGCGAGTGAAAAAATGCCAGGCATTAGGTAAGGGAATTTTTCGCGGCTCAAGTAGATAGTAGAGACCGTTTGATGTTGTTGCATAGTTGAGCCCTTGTCGTGCCACGGGTCTGCTGCTTTGAGCCACCGTAAACTTCTTGTCGCAAAATATGTGCTTAATTAAAACATTGCATGACAAATACTTAACCAGGCATGCGATGTTCTTCAAACAGAAACCCGACGACCCTGCCTGACGTCGCGGCGCCCATCGCCTACTCAAATTTAAACGGGGCACACTTTTACCTCGCTTTTGAACACACTAGAGAATTAGATTCCTCCTTTGCATTTTTACCTTTCCTACATACCTCACTTTGATTTAAGTATTTTTAACTTTAAACGCGATTCTAATGGACCGGCGACATGCTCGGATTTATTTTAAAGTACACGGAGTATAGTAAATTTTAGATAGTAAAAAAATATGGTAAAATTTACTTTAACAAATTTTTAGGGTAACAATATTATATATTCGTCAATACAATATTAAGATTGTAATACAAAATACTATTTTTTATTATAAAATCTTAGTAAAGATTACAACACCAATCTTACTAAATCATAAATGTATAATATATATTTTAATTTTTAATATGTTCGTATAGTAAATTGATTTTACTATCTACAGTAGTAATATTTACTATATGATTTAATCAAATGTAAGGTGTACATCTAATATTATAATATATTACACATTAATAAAAAATATAGTAAAAATAAAGATACTTTTAGGTTTAAGGTAAATAAACAATATATTTAAATATAATATACAATATACTCATGACAATTTAAACATTCAATTTTTATAGTTTCTTCAATAAACTTTCTTGACCCATTACTGGTAATACTTATAAGAAAGAATGGGGTAGTTAAATTTTTTCTGACCTATACTTTTTATGGTTTTATTTAAGGCGTTTTGTAATTTTAAACATTTCTGTGAAATCGGAATTTCAATTGAGTTTACCGTTTTTGAGATATTTACAAAACAAAATCTCCTAATTACGTCACTAGGCTATTGACAACGTTGCCAGCTTTTTCTATAGTTGCCAGTGTGTTTAGTTTAAGATTCTTGCGATAGATGGCGCCACGTTATAATATTTAAGTTGAGAAGAAGAAGAAGAATTGATTTTTTGACGATTCTTTTTTTCGCTTTGTTTTTTTTTTAAATTTAGATTATTGAAAATCAATGTTATTGCTATGTTATTTGTAATTGATATTAGATAAGTGATTTATTAATAACGAACTCCAAAGCAGAGGAATCTTGTGGAATGGTTGGTTACATTGAACATTGGAGCTTTTAAACAAATAAAGTAAGTACCTACCTATAATTATAATCATATTTTGTCGTAAATGCATTTCATTAGTATAATGCCTAGTTCTTTATATTCTTTTAGATATATTATTATTTTTTGTAAATTTATTTCATTCATTTTCAGCTTTATTTTGCCACTTTTTTCTATGAAATATATTAAACTCTGCTTTAGACAGTTATTAGGTACCTATTTATTACATTTTATTAGGTTTCACACGGTGTTTCAATGTGTAAACCTATCAATAAAACTTTTAATTTCAGAATTTTCTTTAACCTCCTCTTCTTCTTCTTTCACTCAACTGACAGTGACAGTATTTGTACATAACCTCTTCGGGTATTTTCTGACATAACCGAATGAAATCATTAACAAGACAACTTGACAACAGGGTAATTTTCAACCAATAGAAATCTTAGAATGTTGGTCACATGGCGGGGTTTGTGACGTCATAAAAATTTATATTTTTTGTAAATATCTCGAAAACGGTAAACTCAATTGAAATTCTGATTTCACAGAAATGTTTAATATTACAAAACGCCTTGAATAAAACCATAAAAAGTATAGGTCAGAAAAAATTTAACTACCCCATTGAACCTACTTGGTTGCATAGTATGTCCGATTGCGGAAAAGGCCACGTCGCGACGCGTCGTTAGACGGTGTGGATCACGTGATGTTCTTACATCTCGCCTCTGTTGACTTACCAACCATGTTATATAAGCTCAGGTATTTTTTTGTTTTGGGTGTGTTCCACTACTACAAGTTGCTCGACAGTGTCGTGTCGACACTGATGATACCCAATATAGGTCAAAACGCCTGTCTGTCGGTATTTGAAGTTGATGGAACGCACTCAAAAAAAAAAAACTTTGGCTGGTAGGTTCAATTCTTTCTCATAACATTTTTGTATATTAAAAAGTACAATAAATATGTAACAATTTTTAATTGTTAACATATAAAAATATTCAATTTTAAAATATTTTATATTTAAAAAAAACATAATATTTTAAAATTTACTATACTTATTAGTAATGGAAAAAATCTAATTATAATAAGAATTATATTATAAATCTAATTATAATAAGAATTATATTATATTATATTCAATTTTAAAATATTTTATATTAAAAAAAAACATAATATTTTAAAATTTACTATACTTATTAGTAGGGATGGGATATTAAGGTACTAAAAACTGAAAAATAGGTAACTAAAAAGGTACTAAAAAAATCATTTTAGGTTAAAAAAACAGCATTTTAGGTAAAAAAAAATCATTAAAAGTTTAAGTTTTGTTTATAATTTTGTTTAGCCGCATACCCAAACACAGAACATACCCACAATAAACTATTTCTATGCAATAAACTGTGTTTTACTGAGTGACACTCACTACACAGAAGTTCTATGACAGAACATAAGCTCACTAGTAGTGAGTAACTACAAAGAAGGTAACTGTAAAGAAAGTTACTGTTACAGTCTGTAACCATAAGAAAAAATTCTATACCGTTGAGTTGCACGCCCTGGATAAAATATTGGCGCAAATTTTAAAAAGAACAAAAAAAATAACATAAGTAAAAATACGTAAAAATAACAAATATGTGAAAATAAACTGACAAATTAAAAAATATGTAACAAAAGTATAAAAAGGTAGTTTAAAGCAAAAACCTCCAAAAAAGGTAAAAAAGGTGAAAAAAAGTTAAAAAAATAGGTAACAAAAGTATAAAAAAGGTATTTAAAAGCAAAAACCTCCAAAAAAGGTAAAAAAGGTGAAAACAAGTTAGGTTCATATAAAAGAAAATCTTTTAAAACACATTTTGGCATTATTGGTTTTCAAATAGTTACATCGGTTAAAAAAAGGTAAAATAACTAAAATCCCATCCCTACTTATTAGTAATGGAAAAAATCTAATTTTAATAAGAATTAAAAACAAAATTGGTTGAGAATAATAATATTTTACCTTAAGGTTTAACATACATGGATATTTAAAAATTACTAAATATGCATAGTATCTGGCAATATACAAGATAGTTGTCCCAAATAGTAATATACTCTTCTCTCCGTAAGTATATATATATAAGCCATCGAGATTTTTAAATAGTATGGTAATTAGATAAAAATGTTATGTTAATATGTATAAATATAATCACAAAGTAAAAAAACAAATTAGTTGCATACATACAACATAAACATATCCTTAATGTACGTAGCTTCAGCTTCGAGTGAAGTTATAAAAGTGCAGCTAAGTAGTGCACTTGTTTTGGTAAACGATCCTTTGACATAATGCGAAAGTACTTTTCATCAAAATAAACAGACAGAAATGTGAGGTTTCATAACATTTATTATTAACAGCCCTTGACTTTAACGCCGAAACGAACAAAGTTTGCCTACCTACACACACATTCGCAACGTTTTCTGCTTGTCGTGTTTACATGTAAGTATTCTACGTGGATATATGCAAAAATAAATATACAAACAAAATGGAATTAATAAAATTCAAGGATACAGATCGAGGGGAGTGCATTGCATGCAGGTGGTTGTTAAATAAACTTTATTCATAGGGATTGAAAACGAAGAATATTTTATACTGCCGCCCTGATAAAGAGTTTGGGCATCTAATTTTTTTTGGAAGTTGAGTTTTTTATATTGTTGAATTATTTTTAAAAATACGCATTTAACTGTGCAAATATTTATTTAAAATTACATAATGATGTGTCCATTTTAGTAAATTCAACGTTTTTGAAGGAATCCTAATAAAAAGTGGGTTCCAAACCACCTATGTTTAAACTTAAAGTTTAAAACGACTGTATAAGCAAACCGTGCAACAAATATGGCTGAAATACACCTAAAAATAACAATTTTCTTCCTTTTCAATCTTATCCTTTCAAATTCATATAAAAGGATAAAAATGCGTAGCCTTTTTTGAACATTTCAACAGACATTTGAAAATTAACAGTAATCAATCCAAAAAATGAAAAAGCATTGCTCTGTTGAGTTATATGAACCAACAAAATCAAAGTTCTTTTGTTCTCCTTATTCCAATATATCAAAGGACAGTTATTTAGTGTTGAATTTATTTCTTCTGTCTACAAAAAATATATTAATTTTGGTTAGAAGCAATTAGTAAATCTGCATGACAGTAAATTAATTTATCTACCAAATTTGTAATTAATTTAGAGCATCGCAGAAAACTTTAAAATTATTGAAAGAAAATAAAGAAATAATTTTTATTTCATCTTTTGTAAATCTAACTTGAAATAAAGTCCTTCTTTTTCAACTTGGAAATTTAACTAAATAAAAATATCACATTTCAGATAAAACTTAAAAGATATTTGTAAGCATTTTATATCTATATTTGCTCACAATGAATTAAAAATATCACATGTGATTTTTAATTCAACGAATTTCAAACTTAAGTAGAAATATACATAAGTTGCAAATGTTTCTTTACCCCTCGAAAATTAAGTGAATTAAAAATATTGCTTGAGATTTTTAATTCAATTACAAATATTGCTTTGATATTTTTAATTCATTTGATTTTCAGTATTGCTTGCAACAAAATAGGAAATTCAATATTTTATTTTCAGTTCAAAAATAAATTGAATTAATAATGTTAAAATGATATGAAATTTAAAATTGTATAAAAAATATCAAACGATATTTTTAATTCGCTGAATACAAAGTGTTTGTAATTTTTATTTTAAATATCGAATAAGAGTTTTAATTCGGAATTTTAAATATGCCGTTGAATTAAAAATATCTTTTAATACTTTTAATTTTAACTTAGAAATATGCTAAATCATTTCATATACTACTATTAACTAAAATACAAAATTCCTGACAATTAAAAATATGGTTTTGTCATTTTTTTTATTGAACTAAAAATATGGTTTTGATTTTTTTTTGTTTTAAATATCTCATTCGATATTTTAAATTAAATTAAAAATATCGAACAATATGTTTAATTCAACGAATTTCATAAAAGATATAAAATAAAAATTACACAACATTTTTAACCACTTGGTTATTCAGTGAAATAAAAATATTGGTTTATATTTTTATATTATTATATATACGAGGTGTGTTTAGAAAATATCGGGAATTTTCGTTTTTGAAACAAATATTTATTTATTCGTCTACATTAATGTTGTCGCCTTTAAAATAGTCCCCATTGGATATTATGCACATGTGCCAGCTCTTCTTCCAATTCTCGAAACACTGTTAAAACTCGATCTTTGGGATAGCCTTTAGTTCTTTCAGCGATGGGCTTTTAATGTCATCTATGCTTGCAAAACGTTCTCTTTATTTTTGGGAATAGGAAAAAGTCAGACAGAGGCATTTCTGGCGAATATGGAGGCTGGGGCATCATTACAGTATTCTTTTTGGCGAAAAATTTTGTTCAAAATTTAACAACTTTAGAACAAATTTTGCTGCCACGCATTTCATACCCAAAACATTCGAAAAAATTTCATGGGATGAGCGAATCGATATACAACAATCATCAGCGACTTCTCTGATTGTTTATAACCATTTATTCCACTTTTTCCATGTTTTTATCGGTTGTTAATGTGCTTGTGCGTTCGGGGCGTTCGTCATCTTCAACGTCTTCACGGCCATCTTGGAAACTCTTATACCACTTGTAAACTCTTGTTTTACTTATAGCAGACTCACTATAGGATTTTGTTAACATTTCACAGAATTTATTTTATTTTTTTAAGAAAAATTGGATACAATATCTTTGATCCATTCTTTTAAGGGGCCGTTCATTAATTACGTGACGTGTTTAGGGGGGAGAGGGGGTCGAGCCAAACCTCACCAAATCTCACGTGGGGGGGAGGGGGGTCTCGGCAAATATCACGTAATTTTTTTTTCCGAAAGAAAGAGTGTAAAATTGCGAGAAAACTGGGTTAAATTAAGTAAACAATTATAAGCAAATTGTTTTTTTTAATAAATCTAATGGAATCAAGCACAGATTAACTTATTTACATTAAAACCATGCATTTTAAAAAATCTCACGTGAGATTAAGGGGGGGGGGGGTCAAGCAAAATCTCACGACATCTCACCAAGGGGAGGGGGGGGGTCGAAAAATCGCCAAAATTGTCTCACGTAATTAATGAACGGCCCCTAACGAACGAAAAATCGCCGAGCTCATAAAACACGTCTAACCTTAGCGGCTGCCCCAGACAAAGTAAACAATGAAAACAGCTAAAGTTTTTATCATACTTTGGGGGCATGTATACCAACATAACAAAGAAAATTTTATGACAACCGGAGCCTCCGAACCCGCGAAATTTAACAATTCCCGTTATTTTCTGAACACACCTCGTATTATACAAAGGTTGAAAAAAAATATTTAAGCAAATTAAAATTTATTATTGTAGCCTGGAGTACTATTACCTGTTCTTGTAAAATTTGTCCATATATTACAAAGGGGAGTAGATAGCAAAAAAATAGTAATATTTGAAATGAGGATCTTACGAAAATTATATTGCTTTCAGTCTAAAAAAAGTTTTTGAGTTAAAAAATTTTAAAATAAATTTATAAATACTCATACACTATACAAGGAAATTAGTATACTCGACTTAATACCACATCCTATAACAAAAAATATTAGGACAAACGGTGTGCAATAGTTTGTCATCATTTGTATTATTCTAAAACAAACTATATAAAGCAAGCGGCACAATATTTTATTGAACCTTTTACCTTTTTATTTTTAAATAAGATCTTATAAAATAATTCAATTTCCATTTTATAGATTTCTGTTACTCCTCTTCATGGATTAATTCAAAACTTTTGCCCTCTGCTTCCAAAATGATATCTTGATGAATGAACGCCTGAAGTTTCATTAATTGAATAATAAAGAAAAAAGTTGCTATCGAAAAACTATTCGTTACAACAGGGCTAACAAGATTGATAAAAATACCAGAAAAATAAAAATAATCTGATATATCCAAGGGTTTATACCAATATTATTCAAAAACAAGACGTTTTGATCATCGTTAAATAAACTACTCATAAGCAGAAGATATATTGCCCCAATAAAATATACTTGAAAAGCAAAATATATTATTAGTTTTGGGTAAAAACTTGGTAGTTTGACTTTTTTTGATAACTTTTGCATTTCAATACAATCAAGAAAAATACCAAATGCCTTTGGACGCATATTTAAAATATAACCTCGAGCTGCTAGCGCCTAAAATTAAATTTTTTATTAATATAATTTACAGACAGCAAATTCCAGGGCTTATTTAAAATCTTTGGTCCTAAATCACCATTTAAAAATTACTCAAGAGGTAAATGATAAAACCATCCATAAAATTTGCTATCCTTATTGGTTAGTTGAGTTTCTTACACACATAATTTAAGTCAAGAAAATAAAATTTTCTGTTTGCTGAATTAAAAAATGACCATTTTGCTCAATTTATTTTCGCGATATTGCAAAAAATATTGTTTTAAATGTTAAGTTAATACCCTGCAAATGACCAAACTAAACATCACTTACCAACATATGTAGTTTTACTTCTAAAGAAATATAAAAACATTATTTTTAAACATCTTAACAAAGACGGATCTTCAAAAGAATTGTTTTGTTTAGACATGGCTTGGTAGAAACAAGTAATGACAATTTTTAATTATTTTTTTTTCTTATATACTCGGACCTACATGATTACATTATTGCAATTGCAATGGATGAAACATTATCTGGTCATTTATAAATATAAATGTTAGATACTAATTGAATAAAAATTTATATTTAATTGATTAAGTATTGAATATAAATCAGAGTTAACGTATTATTTATTATGAACTAAAACAAAACTATAAACGTTTACAACAGTTAATGAGAAACACGCAAGGTAATAAATAAATATTCAATATGGGATGGACATTTTAGTAAGTATAAAATAAATTAAAAAAAAATTATTCTTTGACATATTTAATATTTTAACAAATTTTCACCATAATAATACTATTTTACAAAAACTATCTTGATCATATTGACTTTTAATTAATACCTCAGTTAATACTTTTATATCTGTAGTTTTTCTTCTAAAGAAATATAAAAACATTATTTAATACATCTTTATAAACATAAACATACGCTTAACGTACATAGCATACTTTACAAAAGTGCAGCTAATTAGCACACTTATTTTGGTAAACGATCCTTTGACATAATGCGAAAGTACTTTTCATCAAAATAAATAGACAGGAATGTGAAGTTTCATAACATTTATTATTAACAGCCCTTGATGTTAACGCCGAAACGAACAAAGTTTGCCTACCTATACACACATTTATGGCACGCCGTTTTACTTTTTAATGTCATGTTTATTAAAGCTAAATATTAATTCAAGTTGCGTTTTTAAAAATAGACTGAACATTTTAAAGTAAAAATTGTATAATGTCTTGGTATATTAAGTACACAATTTTAAGCACAGAATAAAAATTAAAGTAATTTTAATTCTGGAACTGAATGGCGTATTTTCTGACTAAAAAATTCGATGAATTAAAATTTGGATTGAGATAATTTTAATAAGGCGCTATTTGAGAAACACACAGTCAAATTGAAATTATGTAAACCAAAATTTTAATTTATGGAATTTCTTAGCCAGTTAATTCAAGGTGCGCGACATTTATTTAAGAAAAAGTAATACTGAAATTATCATTATGTCGCAATTAATTTCTATTATTACTCGTCGACATAAACATCAATTTACCTTTTAGAAATTAAAGTGATAAAGTTTATTATTCGACACACAAATATTTTGCACGAAATATTTGTTTTAATATTTAAATGTTTTTAATATTACTTAAAATTTTATTTGACTAATAAGAATTGAACACAATTTTATTTTTATTATTATTTTTAAAAATTTTAATATTTACTTTTAATACGAATTATTTTGTTATTTAAAACACTTTGAAACAATTTTTATTCGGGAATAAAGTTGTGGTATAGTTGTTATTAATTATTATGTTATTTAAATCTAGCAATACGAATTTTTTATTTAAGCACCTTTCTGTCATATTTCTTTTAATCAGATTATTTTTTTAGATAATAAATTCAATGCTACTTGTATGTGACAGAATAATAATTCCTTACTTTTATTTTTTGGAATAAATATTATGTACCTCGAATTTTCTGACTGAAATTCGATGAATTAAAATGTTGGTTATCACTCGTAAACAGAATTTTAATTTGGCGCCAGTGCATAGTACGGTTGTGTTACGTACTACTGCCACCAAGCGAAATCACTTAACGTCGAAATAAAAATAAAGAAAATCTGTTTTACTAAAATATTGGTTTTTATTGACTAAAAGATAAAAAACAATACAATATTGTATTATATTAATTAAGTTTGTGGATTATTTTTACTGTACAGGTAGTCGGCTCGGACAGGTAACGAGTAGGACAATTCTGGTAATTATATAAATATCTTCTTCTGCGAGAAATCCTATTGCATAGACAACTAACCAAATAATGAACCACAATTAAATTGAGAGTCTGAAATCCATATCTAAATTATTTCGTATAAAGTGAGGTTAGCCAGCAGGGCAGTTTTGTTGAAATGCACCCCTTACATAATTTAATAATCATAATCATGTCGATATACATTATTTATTTTAGAGCTTTTGTACTTCGACGTTACGTGGTTTCGCTTGGAGGCAGTAGTACGTAACACAACCGCACTATGCACTAGCGCCAAATTAAAATTCTGTTTACGAGTGTTAAACAACATTTTAATTCATCGGATTTTTCATCGAGAAAATTCGCCTTGCGCTTACAGATTTAAATCGTGTCTAATTTTTATTCCAAAATAAATATTCTACTTTAACTTAATTTTAAATTAATAAATGAAATATTATTATTTACATATAAGCACCTTTTTTAAATAGAAAAAAAAATATTCATACAGCAAAAACTGAGGCTTAAAAAAATAGATCACACCAGAATGAAGTAAATATATTTATATATTTATCCAATAAACCAAAAAATAAATTAGTAGATTTTAATTTATAATTAAACTTAATTTAGTAATTTTTATGAACGTTTATATTTTCTAGGCAATTTTTAATTTTGATAATTTTTGTTTTGAGTTAATTTTTTGATGTCATTAAAAAGTAAAACGGCGTGCCATACACATTCGCAACGTTTTCTGCTTGTCGTGTTTGCATGCAAGTATTCTACGTGGATATACAAACTAAATATCCATAAAATGGATTAAATAAAATTTAAGAATACAGATCGAGAAAAGTGCATTGCATGCAGGTGGTTGTTAAATAAAGTTTATTCAAAGGGATTGAAAACGAAGAATATTTATACTACTGCCCTGATAAAGAGTTTGGGCATCAAAATTTTTTTGGTTGAGTTTTTTATATTGTTGAATTATTTTCAAAAAGATGCATTTACTGGGCAGTAATTATCATTTTAGATTTAAAAAAGATTCGTATCACGACTAAAACAATTGTTTATGTCAAATTATGATTAGATAGAATGGTTTTTTCAAATTGTTTTTCGTGCTGATTTAGTATTGACTATTTCCCTCGTCTTAATGTCCACCAATCACAAACGCGCAATTTTGAATTACAAATGGTTTCTAGGTGAAAAAACTGTGTGACAGGCACCTGTCAGCAGTTTTTTCGAGTTTACCCGCGGCAGAACTTGACTTATATTTTAATTGTTAACTGTTATGAAATAGTCTTGTCAAATACCATTCGGGCATCTAATTTTTCCTGTGAAAAAAATCGAAAAAACACAATGCTAAGTAATATTTGTTAACAAAAAGCATTCGTGCAGGTGCAAAAATCCTCCTCTTCGACTCGGATTTTTGTTGCCACCAGCACTCATGCTTTTTGTTAAAATATCACTTAGCAACGTGTTTTTTCGATTCTTTTCGGAAAAATTAAATGCCCTTATGATATTACTTACGTATATAGAGTAGTATTATTGCTTTACCTGTTCCTGTAAAATTTGTCCAAATATTACACAGGGGAGTAGATAGCAAAAAAAGATCTTGCGAAACTTATATTGCTTTCAGTCTAAAAAAATATGTTTAAGATTGCAAATTTGAATATAAATTAATAAAATCTCATACACTAAACAAGGAAACTAGTATACCCGAGTTGGCAACACATCCTAGAACGAAAAATGTCAATACAAACGGTGTGATATGGTTTGCCATAATTTGTATTATTCTTAAAGAAAACTATATAAAGCAAGCGGCAAAATATTTTATTGAACCTTTTACCTTTTTATTTTTAAATACGACCTTATAAAATAATTCAATTTCCATTTTATAGATTTCTGGTACTCCTCGTCATGGATTAATTCAAAACTTTTGCCCTCTACTTCCAATATAATATCTTGATTTGCCCCGTTTGTTACAACTATATATATTATTATATATTTTTTTATCGAATACAAATATTAATACTTCTTTATGTTTTGCTGAGTTTTTTTCCATCTCCAAATATTTAAAGAGAGTTTGAAATAATAAAAAACAGTTAAATATTAGTTTTATTAAAACATTAATTTACTAAGTAACAATAAATAATTAGGAATTTTTTTTTTAAAAGTGCTCTTTTAGTTCCACCCTTACTTCTTAAGAAGTCCCATAAGCCAACTGAATGGCTTGTGCGGGTTAGAGGTAGGAACGGACCGCGGGCTTAAAGTCCCCTCCGAAGGACTAATAGTCGAATAGTGCATAAAATCCCTTAAAAAATTAAAACTGTATAAGCAAACCGTGCCACAAATATGCACAGAAAAAACTCTATCGTACAGTCAATAGCATTCTTATTTTTGGATGTGTTCACTTTGTTTCAAGCACAGGAATATTCTTGTTAATTAAAAATAATTGCTCCAAGTTAAAATCTAAAATTGTCTTGAATATAAAGTTATTATTGACTTTTTAATATAACTAAGTTTTTTCGAAATAAAACGTTTAGTTCATTCAATAAGAAGACAATCATTGAAAACTAATAAAATACTATTAGTTTTTCAATCAAAAGAATATTTTAATGAATATTACATTTTGTTTGAATGAGTATATGAGTATGAGTATAAGAGACGTATAACCGGCCCCATTGCCTATAATATTACATTTTCTTTGAATAATAAATATATTTATTGTTGCTTCCAATTTTCTATTTTAAAAAATGGCATATTTTAGAAAAATAATCATATTATTCCGTTAAAGTAAAATGTATCAATACAATCAACAACTTTTTTATAACCAATAGAAGAATCATTGACTTAACCAATGTACAAACAATAACTTTCATTGGATTAAAATTATAGACATATTTATTTAAACCCTTTAATATTCGGTTAATAATATTATTAAACGCCGTTCTTCAGCCATTAGCAAAGAAAGAAATAACACTATATTTTATAATAATAACACTGTTATTTCTATGGCCATTAATGCCAAATACGCGTCACGCGTATTGTTTAACAACAATCGTTTTCTATTGTTTTGTGCTTTATTTCTTTATATTAAATATATATATCTATATATATATATATATATATATATCTTCCATTATAATGGAAGATATATTATAAAGTTGGGGTTTGGAAGATCTCATTGCCGTGTTAATGGTAAGTACATTTATTGATTTTATTGAGTACCCACCTATAATTGTTTGCAGAGAAACCCTTGGATTTTCGTTTATACGTTCAAAAAACTTTCCTAATTTGGTACCTAATTGCAAAAATATTAATCTTAAAGGTGAAAAAAAATTATGTGCAAAGGAAAAAAAAATGTGTCAACATAAAAAATTTTTAGGCTTTCTTAATATTCCAATACAGATAAGTTAATTTTCATGCAAGAAAACTAATTTTTAAACCAATAACAGACTATTTTTGAAATCCAATCATACCAAAAATTAAATGGTTTAATAAGTTTTCAATGATTGCCTATTGTTAAAATAATCAGAAAATATATTCCTTTTTCAAATACATAAATATTATTGAGTAAAATCTAATTATGTTCTAGGAATACGGAATAGAGTGTACACACAGAAAAATGTGTGCATTTTAATTAAACAATTGTGTACATTTTCTATCCAAATTGGTTCTGCAAAAGCGACAGAACCAATTTGTATACTAATTCTCCATTAAATTGTGTACAAAAGTTTCTCTATTCGGCAAAAACTGTATATGTTTTCACAAAATTGGTAAGGTGATTTTTTTCAACACTGTTTTATAGATTTTTTACGCAATTATTGTACAGGATTGATATACAATTCTGAATTGTTTTATCATAAGGCAGCAAGCTTAAAAAAAACAAAGTGTGTAATTTTACGATAGAAGCAATGAAGAAAAAATGCACAATGTTGTGTAATAAATGTGCACAAATTGTATACCTTGAGAATATTTCTTGTTGTAAATAAACTATACAACAATAACAGAAATAGTACCCATGATTGTGTTATAGATTCCCACAACTTTTGTACTATATCGTTATATACGAGAATATGTAGTAAAATTAAAACCAGAAAAAGGAATATAAATTAAAACATTGTAAGTATTGGTAGGTAACATTTTACTAACTATAAGCACAATAGTATATAAAAATTCTTATAGAAACATTGCGTAGATAATAATTTTATTAACAAGTAAAAATTTGTCGTACTTTAAAGCGTGTATAAATTGTTATTGTTAAAAATTTACATAAATTGTCCTTTAAACATGGAAAAAGTATTTGCATAATACAAATTTAAAGTTTCGTAATGTTATTTTCATAAATGACAGGTGCATGTATATTAAAAAATATGTAATAGACCTATCCAATGAATTGGTTGCGCAAGCGCAAAAATTAGCTCTCTCTTATTACAAATCCTATTCCTATTTCTCTTTTTCGATCACGCACAACCCAAAAATCCGATTCATGGGATAGGTCTATTATGCAATTTTAACTTTAAAAAAGACTAAAACCTTATTTTAGTTAAAAATAATAAACTAAACCTAACATAACCTTAAGAAGAACTATTAGGATAATAAAAATAAAAAAACAATAGTTGTTTTTGTTTTAATTATGGCAATTTTGATGTTTTTAATGGAACACTCTGTATATTTTTAGCAAGAATAATTTTTTTTCTTCTGATTCAAATACATGTTGATATTTCCTTTAGTTGTTTAAATTTACACTAAATTTGCGTTACCTTCTCTCTAACCATAAGTTTAATATTGACATATATAAACCTAAACAGCACAAAAACGACTAAACCAATTAATATAAACATTAAATGTTATTTTATTTTATTTATTAATTTTGGAATCACAATAAAAAAAGTTAAAAAAAACTTCATTTTTACTTTTTATTCAAAACGCTATGTTCAATTGCTTTTTTGTTTTTATAATCTTAACTGTCCTCGTAGATCCAAATTGTTTGTTAAGGACTTCAAGTCCCTAGTCGGTCAACTTTTCTTGGACGAAACTATCCCTAATTGGCAATCACATATCACAAAATTTGTGATATATATATATATATATATATATATATATATATATATATATATATATATATATATATATATATGTGATATATATGTGATTTAATACCACGTAAATTTGTAAATAATAGTGATTTGTGACACAAATCACTATTATTTACAAATTTACGTGGTATTATGAATAGTACTTCAATTCAATTTACTTTTACATTAATTATAATTATTAATAGGTAATTATTATTACAAAGTAAAATCTGTTCTGTGCTGTTTGCACTGCTTGCCGCATAGGAAACCCCGTGTCAACCCTAAACGTGTGTTGCCGGGGAATCTTCTCATTGGCTTAGCGCAGGTGGCGTGATGATGAATCAACTAGCATTGTGCATTAAAAGTACACAATTTTTGTTAATAAAAGTACAAAATATTATTATTAGTAAATAGTATTTTTGTTTATCTAATGTACACAAGCACCATTACACAATTTCTAAGAGAAATTCTTCCCAGTTGTGTGCTTTAAATTCCACAATTGTATAGCTATTATACACAAATTTTAATACTCAAGAAAATTATAAAAAATACACAGGGATTTTTCTGTGTGATATATATATCATTGAATAAAAGTTATTATGTTTGATGATACGATAGATTTTTTCTGTGTGGCTGAAAAAACTACACCTAAAAATAACAATGTTCCTCCTTTTTAATCTTATCCTTTTAAATTCATATAAAAGGATAAAAATGCGTAGCCTTTGTTGAACATTTCAACAGACATTTGAAAATTAACAGTAATCAATCAAAAAAATGAAAAAGCATTGCTTTGTTGAGTTATATGAATTAACAAAATCAAAGTTCTTTTGTTCTCTTTATTCCAATATATCCAAGGACAGTTATATAGTATTGAATTTATTTCTTCGGTCTACAAAAAAAATATTAATTTTGGTCAGAAGCAGTTTGTAAATCTGCATGACAGTAAATTAATAGTCCAGTCATCCAGGGATTTCACCTCGGAATCTAACGGAATAAGCTGAATTTTTGAACAAACCTGTATTATAGCATTGCAAATGTTGTCTCAAAAGTCACATATGCCAACGTGTGAGCGGCCTTAGATATTCAAGGTCAAAGGTCGCAAAAGTCAATTTTTTGAGAATATCTCCTTTTCTCTGCCTCCTATCGTATTTGCATTTATTATACAAGTTGTAGAGAATAAAATTCTCTACAAATTTTGTTTAAAACATTTTTTATACGTTTAATCGTTTTTGAGATAGAGGGCGCAGAGTGTGGGGCTCAGCCATACGTACCTTTAGCGCAAGGTGAATCCCAATCTATTATACCGTTTTTTTTAATTAACTGTTTATTAAATATTACTTAAATAACAATTTAATACCTTATATTTATTTTTATATATTTTTTTAAAACAAATAGTCATTAAATATTACTTTTGACATACAAATAATTAAATAATGAAGTGAATCATTCTAAATATATTCTAATGTTATTCTAATTATTGATAAATACATTTTAAGAAGAAAAGACATTAAATGAATTTGCCTTGAATGTGTCTCTGGTCATCTTTTGGATCCAGATATTGCTTTTAAAATAACAGACCTGGAAATACTAAAGTGGGCTTGCTATAAATATTGGTTTTGTTTAAAACATTTTTTATACGTTTAATCGTTTTTGAGATAGAGGGCGCAGAGTGTGGGGCTCAGCCATACGTACCTTTAGCGCAAGGTGAATCCCAATCTATTATACCGTTTTTTTTAATTAACTGTTTATTAAATATTACTTAAATAACAATTTAATACCTTATATTTATTTTTATATATTTTTTTAAAACAAATAGTCATTAAATATTACTTTTGACATACAAATAATTAAATAATGAAGTGAATCATTCTAAATATATTCTAATGTTATTCTAATTATTGATAAATACATTTTAAGAAGAAAAGACATTAAATGAATTTGCCTTGAATGTGTCTCTGGTCATCTTTTGGATCCAGATATTGCTTTTAAAATAACAGACCTGGAAATACTAAAGTGGGCTTGCTATAAATAAAAAGGTTAGGTATACCTATATTTAAAGCAAGTTGTGACCCTAGGTATAGGTCTAGGGTTGTGACAGGTAATATTCGTAATATTTTAAAGGTTTACATGGCTGATTTGTGTTTTATTTGTAAGTTACTTTCTGAAGGTGATTCTGTGACTTTTGTGTGCGGTATAAAGACTTTAAAAGAAGCAATTATTGAGAGAAATAAACATAAACTACCTAAATACTTTGACTTCTGTGAACGTTCATATTGAGTGTCCAAAATTGTACGCTATAGCGTACTATAGTAAAATTGCAGCAGCAAAACGTCGCCTTGAAGAGACTGGACCTTCAACGTCATCAACTGTACCTCGTAAGGAAATGATGTGTTTGATTTTAAAATATTGTGCTTATTTTGTGGTGAAGTCGCAGATGAGGCAACAAAGGCACACTGAAAGAAATTTATGTTTCATATATGGACTACCACATACATTGCTAAAACAAACATATAATATATTTACCTTAACCATTTTTATATTTAGTTTTAACATATTATGTTAAAACTAAATATAATATATGTTTGTTTTAGCAATGTATGTGGTAGTCCATATATGAACCACAAACATTGCTAAAACAAACATATATTTCTTTCAGTTTTTGCAAAAACATCTGCAAAGTAGAAACGCGTTATAAGTAAGTTTTTGAAGATATGAGAAAAAATGTCAATGATAACGAGGAGAGTGATGATGAGAATGAGTCTGAAATAGCTGGCCAACCTGAAGAAGACGAGGATGAAGAAGACAAAGATTTATAATAATAATAATAATATTGATATAAATAAAAACATTTTTTCCTACTCCGATCCAATTATCCTTCATTAAAATTAAATTAAAATATAAGATATATTTGAAGAAAAAATATATTTGATTTAAAAGAAATATAAATATAAGTATAAGGCATTAAATTTTTATTTTAGTAATATTTATTATATAATTAATTAAAAAACGGTATAATAGATTGGGATTCACGATTTACCTTGCGCTAAAGGTACGTATGGCTGAGCGCTCCACACTCTGCGCCCTCTATCTCAAAAACGGTTCGACGTATAAAAAAATTTTGTAAACAAAATTTGTAGAGAATTTTATTTTATTCTATTCTAGGAAGCAGAGAAAACGAGATATTCTCAAAAAACTGATTTTTGCGACCTTTGACCTTGAATATCTAAGGCCGCTCACACGTTGGCATATGTGACTTTTGAGACAACATTTGTAATGCTAAAATAGAGGTTTTCACAAAAATTTAGCTTATTCCGTTAGATTCCTAGGTTGATCCCTTTTTTTGACTAAGATGACTGTACTATAACGTCTCTATCATATTTGTAATTAATTTAGAACATCGCAGAAAACTTTAAAATTATTGAAATAAAATAAAGAAATAATTTTTATTTCATCATTTTTAAATCTAACTTGAAATAAAGTCATAATCCTTCTTTTTTAACTTGGAAATTCAACTAAATAAAAATATCACATTTCAGATAAAACTTAAAAGATATTTGCAAGCATTTTATATCTAGGTATATTTACTCACAATGAATTAAAAATATCACATGTGATTTTTAATTCAACGAATTTTAAACTTAAGTAGAAATATAAGTTGCAAATGTTTCTTAACCACTTGAAAATTGAGTAAATTAAAAATATTGCTTGAGATTTTTAATTCAATTACAAATATTGCTTTGATATTTTTAATTCATTTGATTTTCAGTATTGCTTGCAACAAACTAGGAAATTCAATATTTTATTTTCAGTTCAAAAATAAATTAGATTAATAATGTTAAAATGATATTTAAAATTGTATAAAAAATATCAAACGATATTTTTAATTCACTGAATTACAATGTGGAAAAAGAATGTTTGAAATTTTTATTTTAAATATCGAATAAGATTTTTAATTCCGAATTTTAAATGTGCCTTTAAATTAAAAATATTGTAGCGAGTACCGCTCTGGATATCGGAGTGATGACTCATCGCCGATGAGTCATCGCCGGTGAGTCATCGCCGGTGACTCAGCGCTCGAACAATCGAGAGTGTGGAGCTCGCTGGAATGTTCCAGAAGACCTTGGCGCTGAATATATAAGAAACGGAGCATCACAGCAGCAGTCAGTTATGATTTGGTACTCGCGGCGAAATAAATAAATATAAGTGCAAATAAATAGACTCTTGAACAATAGTGATATATAAATAGTTAGTTTTATAGTGTTTTAAGTGTAGTTAAGTTATTAAATAAATAGTTTAGTTCGTTAATTAACCAGTGCGTGTTTTAATTCACACTACGAACAGTAAAAACGTTACATTGGTGTCAGAAGTGGGATTAGTGTGAAACTTCGCGAAAATGGTTTCGTTAATGGACTTAAAAGTGGCGGACCTTAAACGGGAGCTGGAAGAAAGGGAATGTGATACAACTGGAAAAAAGAATGTGTTGCAGCAGCGGCTTCGAGAAGCGTTGGAACAAGAGGGTGAAAATCCAGATACCTATTTATTTGAAGGTTCGTGTGATATGCATTTATTGTTGCAAAATTTGAAAGGTGATTTACAACAGAAAATGCTAGAAAATTCTAGCGATTTAAAGGATGATTTGCAACGGAAAATGCTAGAAAATTCTAACGATTTACAACAGAAAATTTTGGACAATTCTAACGAGTTTCAACAGAAAATGCTAGAAAATTCTAAAAACCTAAAAGAATATTTGGAAGGGAAAATTCTAGAAAATGTCAATGAATTAGAAGAGAAAGTGGGACAGAAAGTTGACGATGTAAGGATGGAATTGAATGACGTAAGGATGGAATTGGATGGTAAATTGGAACTCAAAATAAAAGAAATAAATAGTAAATTAACAGCTGTTAATTTACCCATGATGCTTGCGGAACAAGGAGCAGTGCCGGAGGGGAGCCGAGTTCGAATGAAACCACCACAGTTCGATGGAAAAACTTCTTGGACAAATTTCATCCGTCAGTTTGAGGCAGCAGCAAAAGCAAATGGCTGGCTACCAGAAGAGAAGGCTACGGCATTGACTCTGGCTTTACGCGGAGATGCAACGGACATCTTGCAGACGCTTTCTCCCGACGAACAAGAAGATTACGAAGCGTTGGTGAAACATCTGGAACTTCGATATGGCCAGACACATCTGGAACATGTGTACCATTCCCAACTGAAGAATCGCTGCCAGAAATCTAACGAGACTTTGCAAGAATTTGAGGCTGATATTGCACGCTTGGTCCGGCTAGCATATCCAGCTACTCCAACGACCGTTATGGAACGATTAGCGGTTCAAGCCTTTTTGGATGGACTTCGAGACAACGAAACAAGACAGGCTCTAACACTGGCTCGTCCGAGCCAATTGGTTGATGCATTGGCTCGAGCTTTGGAATTCGAGGCGGCAAAGCAGAGCTGCAGGAGCCAGCCTAGAATAAGGAGAGTCGACGAGGAGAAAGAGGAGGAACCCAGTATAATTGAAGCAATCAGGCGAGTTTTTAAAGAAAATTTACCAGAGAAGAAGGAAATCCGATGTTGGAGATGTGGAAAGCCAGGACATATACGAAGTCGTTGCAGAGAAAGCCAGGTGGCGCCCACTTCGTCTCAGTCGGAAAACTAGATAGGGTCGAGGAAAAGGGGCCACCGTCGACCTGTAACCAGCATGCCCCAGAAGATATCGAACGTGTTGCATCTCTTCTACACCAGCCCAGCAGTGTTTTTGTGGATGGTTTTATTAATGGAAAATTACATGTGCTGCTGCTGGATACAGGTGCGACAAAGACAATTATTAGGCCAGATATTGTCGAAATGTCCAAGATAAAATCTAGCAATAAGCGACTACGTACTGCAACAGGAGATACTGCTACTGTTCATGGAGAAGTGGACATCACGATGGTCATAGGAAACACTAAATTTAAACATCGAGCATTAGTAGCAGATATTGAAGATGAAGTTATTGTAGGCATGGACATTATGAACTCTATAGGATTTGAACTGGACTTTAAGCAAGGAATATTGAGGGTAAATGGAGAGGAAGTCGTGTTGCATCGATCTAAAGAGAAGAATATTCGTGTAATGCTAACCGAAGATGCTTTGATACCGGAACACAGCGAGATAATATTGAAGGCTTTCTTGGATTGTAAATCGGAAGATGGATGTATAATGCTTCTGGAGCCGAGGATTGATGACAAAGAGGTCGGTCGAGGAATTGTAGTAGGGAAGACTTTAATACGCGTCGGAAAAGAAGTGCCTGTAAGAGTATTGAATGTTAATGATTACTCTGTGAACTTGAAGAAAGGAATCGTTTTGGGAAACTGTTCTTCAGTTTCCTCGATTATTAGAGGCATTCATGAGTCTGCAGTTCCGGCCAAGAAAGTTAGCAATGAATTGACGAATCTTCTGTCGACTTCTTCAAAGGATATGAAACCCAATGAAAGGATAAAGCTGAAAGAGCTGATTCACAATTATCAGGATGTCTTTGACGACGGACAAGAAAAGAAGGGTAGGACAAGAATTGTCCAGCATAAAATTAACACCGGTGATGCACAGCCTATTCGACAGTCGGCAAGAAGGCTGCCACTTGCCAAGCGAGAGGAAGCTGATAAAATTGTGCATGAAATGGAGAAGGAAGGAGTGATCGAACCATCCAATAGCCCATGGTCTTCCCCAGTGGTGTTAGTTAAGAAAAAGGATGGATCAACTCGATTTTGCGTCGATTTTCGTCAGCTGAACAACGTGACGAAGAAGGACAGCTACCCTCTGCCTAGGATAGATGACACCCTGGATACATTGGCTGGATCCCAAATATTTTCGACTTTGGATTTGAAAAGCGGTTACTGGCAGGTTGAAATGGCACCAGAAGATAGAGAGAAGACGGCGTTTACCGTGGGTGCAGGACTGTGGCAGTTTACTGTCATGCCGTTTGGACTATGTAATGCACCTGCAACTTTTGAAAGGCTCATGGAAATGGTTTTGAAGGGACTATCCTGGAAGACATGTGTACCTTGATGACATCATTGTAGTTGGGAAATCATTTGAGGACCATATGAGGAACCTGAAGGAAGTCTTTCAACGTTTAAGAAGTTCTGGCCTGAAGCTAAGCCCGAAGAAATGTCACTTGTTCCAGAGGGAAGTGCAGTACTTGGGCCATGTTGTTTCGAGTCAAGGAGTGGCAGTGGACAAACAGAAGGTGAAGACGGTGCGGGAATGGCCAATACCGAAGAACAAACATGACTTAAGAAGCTTTCTTGGATTATGCACCTACTACCGTCGTTACGTACCAGGATTCGCAAAGGTTGCTAAGCCTTTGACACGTTTAACAGAGGGAGAAAGACGATTCCAATGGGACGACGAATGCCAGGAAGCCTTTAAGAACCTGAAAAACGCGTTGACCAGCTCACCAGTCCTAAGTTATCCTCTTCCGGATGGTGAATTTATTTTGGACACGGACGCCAGCAATGTGGGCCTGGGAGCTGTTTTGTCGCAGATTCAAGAAGGAAGAGAGAAAGTTATTGGATACTTCAGTAAAACTCTATCGAAACCAGAGCGAAATTACTGTGTTACTCGACGCGAACTGTTGGCAGTGGTAAAATCAGTTGAACACTTTTATAAGTATCTGTATGGAAGAAAATTCTTGCTAAGAACGGATCATGCTGCCCTAAAATGGCTTTTGCAATTTAAGAATCCTGAAGGACAGGTAGCAAGATGGATTGAGAGACTACAGGAGTTCGACTTTGACACAGAACATCGGGCTGGGACCATCCATAGAAATGCTGATGCCTTGTCAAGAAGACCGTGCCCGGAAGATTGTAAACATTGTCTCAGGGCCGAAGAAAAGGATGTGTTTGTTCGCAGGACTACAATTGTGGATGATCATTGGCAATCCGCTGAGGTTCAACAAGACCAGGAAAGGGACCCGGATTTGAAGCTTATCATCGATTGGAAGAAGAACGACCGTAAACCAACGTGGCAGGAAGTCGCCCAATATTCGCCGAATGTGAAATCGTACTGGGCCCAATGGAATTCCATCATCTTAAGTGACGGGCTTCTAAAGCGTTCTGGAGATGCCAGAAGGGGGGGAAGACCGGAAGCAGATAATAATCCCCAGAAACAGGATACCAGAAGTGCTGCAGGAAATCCATGATGGAACTACAGGAGGACATCTTGGGGTGACCAGGACGCTCGGAAGACTTAGGGAACGGTTTTATTGGGTCAACAGCCAACGAGATGTGAAGGAATGGTGCAAGAAGTGCGCCGTTTGCGCGGCAAGCAATGGACCCCAGAAGCGCCCGAAAGCCCCAATGCGACAGTACAATGTGGGCAGCCCATTTGAGAGAATGGCAATCGACGTGGCGGGTCCATTTCCGGAAACAGAATCTGGAAATAAATACATCATCGTTGTAATGGACTACTACAGCAAGTGGGCGGAAGCGTACGCCTTGCCAAACCAGGAAGCTGCCACAGTGGCCGATGCCCTTATCAAGGAGTGGATTTGTCGTTTTGGTGTGCCAATGGAGATGCATTCAGACCAAGGCAGGAACTTTGAATCTATATTGTTCCAGAATGTCTGTAAGATTCTTAACATTCGGAAGACGAGAACGACTGCATTACATCCGCAGTCTGATGGAATGGTAGAACGAATGAATCGAACGATAAACCGGTACCTGTCCAAGGTAGTATCTGATCACCAAAGAGACTGGGACCGCTTCCTTCATCTGTTCCTGTTGGCGTACCGTTCTTCTGTCCACGATACAACCGGCCAGACACCCGCTAGCATTGTTATGGGACGTGAACTTCGTCTACCTTGTGACTTGAGGTTTGGTTGCTTACCAGGGGAAGACATTGCTGGAGAAGATTACGTTAGCAATTTACGTAGGAAAATGAGCGACATTCATAGCCGAGTTCGTTTAAACATCCAGAGTGCCAGTGATAGAATGAAAGAGGCATACGACATCAAGGCGGAGAATGGAGGATTTCAACATGGAGACCTAGTTTGGTTATACAACCCTCAGCGCCGTCGTGGTTATTCACCGAAGCTGCAGACTTCTTGGGAAGGACCATACGAAGTCATGGATCGCATAAATGACATCATCTACAGGATCAGAAAACAACCAAGAGGAAAGCCGAAAGTGATCCATTTTAACCGATTGGCTCCTTACGCTGGAAACAATGATGACCAAATTAACCATGCTAGAGTAAGGCGAGTTAATCCTCCGGAAGACGAGTTGCTTTTTGAAGACTTCATGTATTTATATTCGAGCGGTAAAAAAGCTCGCTATGGTCTCACTCGAGAAGAACAACAAGATCTATTCACGGTTTCGGCCGATTACTCCTTGGCTCACTGTGTTGCAGAAGACCTAAGGATGTCCAGGGGAATAGCGGTTGTCTTTAAAAACAAGTTTGGACGGGTCGACGAGCTATGAAGGCAGAATCCCAAAGTTGGAGAGGTGCTTGAAATTGTGAATAATGAGCAGAAAGGCAACAGAAGTATTTTCTATCTGGTAACGAAGCAGCTCTCCCATCAGAAGCCAAACTACCGTGACGTATGGAATGTCTTATATAAATTAAGGGATACCCTTTTGTCAAAGGACATCATGAACCTGGCGATACCGAAGATTGCTTGTGGACTTGACGGTTTGGACTGGAGAATAATTAGAAGTATGGTGGAAGTTATCTTCAGATTTAGTGGCATACACATTCTTGTCTGTTGCCACAACCCTAAAAGAACAACCGGAAGAAAGACCGTAGACTGCTACTTCTATAGGACGTCACACTGCAAGTTTGGATCTCTATGCAAATATCGCCATGGAGCTGAGGACCATTTTCGGGACGAAAATGTTTTAAGACGGGGGCAATGTAGCGAGTACCGCTCTGGATATCGGAGTGATGACTCATCGCCGATGAGTCATCGCCGGTGAGTCATCGCCGGTGACTCAGCGCTCGAACAATCGAGAGTGTGGAGCTCGCTGGAATGTTCCAGAAGACCTTGGCGCTGAATATATAAGAAACGGAGCATCACAGCAGCAGTCAGTTATGATTTGGTACTCGCGGCGAAATAAATAAATATAAGTGCAAATAAATAGACTCTTGAACAATAGTGATATATAAATAGTTAGTTTTATAGTGTTTTAAGTGTAGTTAAGTTATTAAATAAATAGTTTAGTTCGTTAATTAACCAGTGCGTGTTTTAATTCACACTACGAACAGTAAAAAACGTTACAATATCGTTAGAAATATGCTACATCATTTCATATAGTATTATTAACTATTTGGCATTCCATAGAATTCCAAATTCTCATTTTTTATCAAAATTAACAAGGAAATTAAAATTTATTATTGTAAACCCTGCAGTCGGCAGTTGGGCTGAAAGCGATGATCCAAAAATTGTTACCCTATGTTATTTATTAACAATGGCTAAAGTAAATAAAAGGCTTATATATTAAATATTATTTCTAAATAAATTTTATATTACAAGAGTTTTATTGTGGATTACCTTTTTTAGATTTAAAAAAATTGTTTATAAAAACTTATGATGAAATAGAACAGTTTTTTCGAGGGGAAAACAACTATAAAATCTTAGAGACCAACGTTCAATGTTAGTGGACGTTGTGTTGTAATTTGTTTCCTTATCAGTCGTTATTATTAAGGAAAACTTGCTTAATCAGTGCTTAGCGACGCGTTGCGCTTGACTACCCTTGTTATTGTTATCCTTAGCAGTTAAATCGTAAATAACGATTTTTAATTTTAAAAAATCAGTGGTTTACCACTCGAGTTTTCTCTTGCTGATTTATAATTAAATATAGAGTAGTATCATTGCTTTACCTGTTCTTGTAAAATTTGTCCAAATATTACAATGGGGAGTAGATAGCAAAAAAATAGTAATATTTGAAAGGAAGATCTTACGAAAATTATATTGCTTTCAGTCTAAAAAAAAGTTTTTATGTTAGCAAATTTTAATATAAATTAATAAATACTCATACACTATACAAGGAAATTAGTATACTCGAGTTGATACAACATCCAATAGCGAAAAATATCAGGACAAACGGTGTGCAATAGTTTGTCATAATTTGTATTATTCTAAAAGAAACTATATAAAGCAAGCGGCACAATATTTTATTGAACCATTTACCTTTTTATTTTTAAATAATTTTTTATGATGTAATTCAATTTCCATTTTATAGATTTCTGGTACTCCTCATCATGTATTAATTCAAAACTTTTGCCATCTCCTTCCAATATAATATCTTGATGAATGAACGCCTGAAGTTTCATTAATTGAATAATAAAGAAAAAAGTTACTATAGAAAAACTATTCGTTACAACAGAGCTAACAAGATTGATATAAATACCAGACGAAAAATAGATAATCTGAAATATCCAAGGGTTTAAACCAATACTATTAAAAAACAAGATGTTTTGATCATCATCAAATAAACTACTCAGAAGCAGACAATGTAGTGCTCCAATAAAATATACTTGAAAAATAAAATATATAATTAGTTTTGGGTAAAAACTTGGTAGTTTGACTTTTTTTGATAACTTTTGCATTTCAATACAATCACGAAAAATCCCAATTATTTTTAGACGCAAAATTAAGATATAACCTCGAGCCGCAAACGCCTAAAATTAAATTTGTTAATAGTGTAATATACAGGGTGTCCTGAAAATAAACCGACAAACAAAGACAGCAAATTTCAGGTACGATTTGAGATCTTTTGACATACTAATTATTTATTTATACTTACAAATAAGATTTCACTGCATACAGGAAAATATATTCTGTTAATTACATTACCAATCATTTCCATAAAAAGAATTATGCCACATAAGTCAAAAAAAGATATTGGCATAAAGAAACAATATAAAATTTTTAATAAACAATAA
Organism: Brassicogethes aeneus; assembly: GCA_921294245.1. Taxonomy (NCBI): domain Eukaryota; kingdom Metazoa; phylum Arthropoda; class Insecta; order Coleoptera; family Nitidulidae; genus Brassicogethes; species Brassicogethes aeneus. The sequence goes on from OV121138.1 coordinate 7,252,973, forward strand.
ATTAAAGCATCTAAAAAATTAATTTTTATTAGATTATTTAATAGGAATAAAAGTTATTCATTATATGGATTAAATTCAACAAAATATAATTTTCTGTTAAAAAATGACAATTTTGCTTATCTTTTTTCGCGATATTGTCAAAAACATTGTCTTAAATGTTAAGTTAATACCCTGCAAATGACAAAACTAAACATTTCACTTACCAACATGTATAGTTTTACTTTTAAAAAAGTATAAAAACATTATTTTTAAACTTCTTAATAAAGATGGATCTTCAAAAGAATTTTTTTGCTTAGACATGTCTGGATAGAAACAAGTAATGACAATTTTTTAACAATTTTTTTCTTTATATACCTAGGTACAGGTTGATTATAAATATTAAATAAAACATTATTTAGTTATATAAATATTAGATCCTAATTCAATAGAAATTTATATAAAATTGATTAAGTAATGGTTACAAATCAAAGTTAATGTTAATATACATTTACTTTAAATATTTATTATGAACTAAAACAAATCTAAACTTTTTTAGGAATAGGAAACATGCAAGGTCTTCTAATTTATTTAAATGTATAATTTTTTTTGTTATAAATACTTTATATATTCAACATGGGGTTGGAAAAGTGTGCCACTTATTAGTAAGTTTACAATAAATTGAACATTTTTACTAAGTTAAAATTTTATTCTTTAACACAAATTTAAACATTTTTTAACCACAATAATACTTTCTGGCAAAAGCTATATTGATAATATTGAATTTTAATTAATACCTCGATTAATAGGTAAAGCAGAACCAAACATCGAAGCAATTTTTTATGTGTAGGTAGTTTTTTTCCAAAGAAATATAAAAACAATATTTTAATACATCTCAATAAAGATGGATCTTCAAAAGAATTTTGCCCACCCCTATTAGATAATAGTTTATACTTTTGGTCCTCAAATAATTTTTTTAATAATAATGTTAGAAAGTAATATAATTCAAAGTTAATATAAATATACATTTGGTCTCCAACAATCTTTAAATGTATAATTTTTTGGCCATATAGGTATATGATCTACGGATACCCAGGAATCCCAGGAAATTGTTTAAAAAAATTTACTTTCGTTATTTAAAAAGACACAGGAGATTCATATTTTTTTTAAATGGCAACACTACCCGAACCTCCTTCACATCAATACTTAATTTAATTTGCATATTTTGAACTTAATATACAGTTTTTTCCACTAATTAAATAGCCTTACCTTCACCCAATGCCCGACTGAGAACAGTTAGCCGTTTGCTTTACTTTTGCATTGGACAATACTAATGCTAATTTCAATCAATTTAAGTAGTTGAAATATTAACAGGGTAGGGCATCAAGCCACCTTTCCCCCACAATCATTCCTCGCGACGCTGCCTTCCAAATTTGTACTATATATACATTTGTATCTATCGAGTACGTGCATATTGATACTTTTTTTGTTTTGCTGAGTTTTTGCAATCGTTCAAATGTTAAAAGAGGGTTTGAAATAATGAAAAACAGTTAAATATTAAAATTTTATTATACAATAAATAATTAGGAACAGCGCATAAAATTCCTTAAAAAATAAAAACAGATCAAAATATAAAAAGTTTGCTTAAATCTACTGAATAAGCAAAGCGTGAAACAAATATGGCTGAAATACACTTAAAAATAACAATTTTCCTACTTTTTAATCTTATCCTTTCAAATTCATATAAAAAGATAAAAATGCATAGGCTTTTTTGAACATTTCAACAGACATTTGAAAATTAACAGTAATCAATCCAAAAAATGAAAAAGCATTGCTCTGTTGAGTTATATGAATCAACAAAATCAAAGTTCTTTTGTTCTCCTGATTCCAAAATATCCAAGGACAGTTATTTAGAGTTGAATTTATTTCTTCTGTCTAAAAAAAATACAAAATTAAACAATGTAATTTTGAGCATTGCAGGAAATTATAGAAAGAAAATAAATGCATATTGATAGATTTATGTTTATATTACAAGAGTTTTATTGTGGAGAAATTTTTATTTCAGATTTAAAAAAGATCCGTATCACGACTAAAACAATTGTTTATATGAAATTATGATCAGATAGATTAGTTTTTTCAAAATTTTTTTCGTGCTGATTTAGTATTAAAATAGAGTAGTATTATTGCTTTTTTACCTGTTCCTGTAAAATTTGTCCAAATATTAGAAAGGGCAGCAGATAGCAAAAAAATACTAATATTTCAAAAGAAGATCTTACGAAAATTATATTGCTTTTAGTCTAAAAAAATTAGTTTTACAAATTTTAATATAAATTAATAAAATTTCATACACTATACAAGGAAATTAGTATACTCGAGTTGATACCACATCCAATAGCAAAAAATATCAGGACAAACGGTGTGCCATAGTATTGTATTATTCTAAAAGAAACTACAGATATAAGGCAAGCGGCAAAACATTTTATTAAACCTTTTACCTTTTTATTTTTAAATACGACCTTATAAAATAATTCAATTTCCATTTTATAGATTTTTGGTACCTACTCCTCATCATAGATTAATTCAAAACTTCTGTCCTCTGCTTCTAATATAATATCTTGATGAATGAACGCCTGAAGTTTCATTAATTAAATTATTAAAAAAAAAGTTGCTATCGAAAAACTATTTGTTACTACCGGGGTGACGACATTGATATAAATACCAGTCGAAATAAACATAATCTGAAATAACCAAGGGTATAAACCTATATTATTAAAAAATATGATGTTTTGATCATCATTAAATAAAGTGCTCAAAAGCAGAAAATATATTGCTCCAAGTAAGTAAACTTGAAAAATAAAATATATTATTAGTTTTGGGTAGAAACTTGGTAGTTTGACTTTTTTTGATAACTTTTGCATTTCAATACAATCACGAAAAATACCAAATGCTAGCGCCTAAAATTAAATTTGTTAATATATAATAAATCAAATAAAGATATTGGCATAAAGAAATAATAACATATTTTTAATAAACAATACATTAAAGCATCTAAAAAAACAAATTATTAATATTATTCAATAGGAATAAAAGTTGTTTATTATATGGGTTCAAGTCAACAAAATACAATTTTCTGTTTGCCGAATTAAAAAATGACCATTTTGCTTAATTTATTTTCACGATATTGCAAAAAATATTATTTTAAATGTTAAGTTACTTACCAATATCTGTAGTTTTACTTCTAAAGAAATATAAAAACATTATTTTAATACATCTTATAAGATATTATATTATTACTTGTTTATATCCAGCCATGTCTAAACAACAAAATTCTTTTGAAGATCCATATGGATATCTTTATTATAATAATTTTGTTGTTTAGACATGGCTGGATATAAACAAGTAATAAAAATTATTGTTCAATTTTTCTATTTATATACTGTTACCTACTTGATTATAAATATTAGATAAAACATTATTTAGTTATTAATAGATATAAATATTAAATCCTAATTCAATACAAATTTAAATAAAATTGATTAAGTAATGATTATAAATCAAAGTTAATGTTAATATACATTTCCTTTAAATATTTATTATGAACTAAAACAAATCTAAACTTTTTTTACAGTTAATAAAAAACAAGCAATTTATTAAAATGTATAATTTTTTTGTTATAAATACTTGGGGTTGGAAAAGTGTGCCACTTATTAGTAAGTTTACAATAAATTAAACATTTTTACCAAGTTTTATTGTTTAACACGAATTTAAATATTTTTTAACCACAATAATACTTTTTGGCAAAAGCTATCTTGATCATATTGAATTTTAATTAATACCTCGGTTAATAGGTAACGCAGAACCAAACATTTTTGAAGCGATTTTTTATCTGAAGTTTTTCTTCTAAAGAAATATAAAAACAATATTTTAATACATCTCAATAAAGATGGATCTTCAAAAGAATTTTGCCCACCCCTATTAGATACTAGTATATACTTTTGGTCCTCAATTAATTTTTTTATTAATAATGGTAGTAAGTAATATAATTCAAAGTTAATGTAAATAGGTCATTTTAAAGAAACACCCGCTTTCAGGAAAATGAAGATCACATTTTTTTTTTGCTTAAATTGACTTTTGGTTGGGTTTTTATAAATGTTTAGAGTTTTGTTTACTTACATTTAAGACAGGCAGTGCACTTTTTACTTTTTTTACGTCTTTTTCAGAAAAATGTGTTTAGCTATCTTTATATCTTCACTGTGTCACCAATTTGAAATCCAAAATTTAATTCAATAAAAAAAGTTGTTATAAAAATAATTTGAAATAAAATGTAGTTAGTTCAAAAACTTTTGACTCCAATTTTTTATTTTATTTTTTATTAAAAATTGTATGTTTTTTTTAACGCAGTGGAAGAAGTTTTTTGAAACCATATTTAAAAAATAATAATAAGACATTAATTACTCTCAATGAGCTTTAGTGCCCTAAAATAAACATAAACATGAAAAATAGTATTTCTTCTTACCTTATTTTTATTATTTTTTTTTTAAGTAACTTAACGGACAAACAATTATTACATTCGCGTTACCCGCACCTGTTTTAACCGATATTTTCTTTCTGATTGAATAAATAATTTCAGCTGGGTAATGTGTACGTCCGAACATCAGTTGTTGATTTTTCTTAAAATATTTTATCGGTAACGCGACGGACGTAACGCAACGGAAAAAATGTCTGGGACAAGTCAAATTTAAAAAAACTAGATTTAAATTAATTAATTTATATATAAATTGTTTACTGTATTAACTAAGGATGTTATGGATTGCTATAAAGCAACACAAAGTTCTGGTTATTCAATATTAAAAAAAAAACATGTATGTAAGTTTTATAAAACGCTAATGGGACATGCGAAAATGTGTGTTTCACAAGTTTCAAAATTAAAAAAAAAATTACTCTGAAATAACTAAACAAACATTTTCTGAAAGAGTTTACTAAAGGCTTTCACTTGGTTGTTAAATCAATAAGATCCGATAATGTTTAAAAAAGTTATTGGAATTCAAACTTACGTACAGCGGAAGGCGGGTGTTTTTTGAAAACGACCCACCTACACATACATTCGCAACGTTTTCTGCTTGTCCTGTTTAGATGCAAGTATTCTACAATAATATACAAAATATATGGAATAAAAAAAATTCAAGGATACAGGTCGAGGGGAGTGCATTGCATGCAGGTGGTTGTTAAATAAACTTTATTTAAAGGGATTGAAAACGAAGAATATTTTATACTGCCGATAAAGAATTTGGGCATCTAAATTTTTTTGGAAGTTAAACTTTTTATACTGTTGAATTATTTTCAAAAATACGCATTTAACTGTGCAAATTTTTATTTAAAGATTGAAGTGTTCATTTTAGTAAAATCAACGATTTTGGGGGAATCCTAATAAAATGTGGGCTCCAAACCACCTTCTATAATTAAACTTATTCACCCCTTTTTAAACAGATCAAAAAATAAAAAGTTTGATTAAATCGACTGTATATGCAAACCATGCCACAAATATGGCTGAAAAAACTACACCTATAAATAACAATTTTCCTTAAGAATTCTTTTTAATCTTATCCTTTCAAATTCATATAAAAGGATAAAAATGCGTAGCCTTTTTTAAACATTTCAACAGACATTTGAAAATTTACAGTAATCAATCCAAAAAATGAAAAAGCATTGCTCTGTTGAGTTATATGAATCAACAAAATCAAAGTTATTTAGTGTTGAATTTATTTCTTCTGTCTACAAAATAATATTAATTTTGGTTAAAAGCATAAAAGTAAATTAACGTCTCTACCATATTTGTAATTAATTCCAAACATCGCAGAAAACTTTAAAATTATTGAAAGAAAATAAAGAAATAATTTTTATTTCATCATTTTTAAATCTAACTTGAAATAAAGTCATAACCCTTCTTTTTTAACTTGGAAATTCAACTAAATAAAAATATCACTTTTCAGATAAAACTTAAAAGATATTTGTGATCTATATATCTATATTTGCTCACAATGAATTAAAAATATCACATGTGGTTTTTATTTCAACGAATTTTAAACTTAAGTAGAAATATAAGTTGCAAATGTTTATTTACCACTTAAAAATTAAGTAAATTAAAAATATTGCTTAAGATTTTTAATTTAATTACAAATATTGCTTTGATATTTTTAATTTATTTGATTTTTAGTATTGCTTGAAACAAACTAGGAAATTCAATATTTTATTTTCAGTTCAAAAATAAATTGAATTAATAATGTTAAAATTGTATAAAAAATATCAAACGTTAATTTTAATTCACTGAATTATAAAGTGGAAAAAGAATGTTTGTAATTTTTATTTTAAATATCAAATAAGATTTTTAATTCCGAATTTTAAATATGCCTTTGAAATAAAAATTTCGTTTAATATTTATAATTTTAACTTAGAAATATGCTATATCATTTCATATAGTATTATTAACTATTTGGCATTCCCTAGAAGTCCAAATTCTCATTTTTTATCAAAATGTTGAAAAACATCTGTAGTTTTACTTCTAAAGAAATATAAAAACATTAATTTAATACATCTTAATAAAGATGGATCTTCAAAAGAATTTTTTCGTTTAGACATGGTAACATAAAAACAAAAAAATGACGATTATAGATTATTTCTTTCTCTTTATATACTATAGTTCAAATATACTGGTTTATAAATTTTGGTTGTAATGATTAGTTGGTTCATTATAAATATCATTAATTAATACTAATTCAATACTTATTTTTAATATTAGATAGTAATTTATACCTTTGGTCCTTAATTAATTTTTCTTTTAATAATGGTAGTAATTATTATAATTCAAAGTAAATGTAAAGATACATTTAGTCTCCAAATTTATTTAAATGAATAATTTAAATATTTAATATAGGTATACAAATTATAATTCTCAAATAAAATTCACGCAAAATTTAAATAAAATAATAAACGTAGAAGTAAATAACAATATTATTCCTAGGAATATCGTTAGATCCAAAATTAACTTAAAGGTGTGTAATCTAAGGACACCCAGGAATCCCAGAAATTTGTTAAAAAAACTACCTTCGTTATTAAAAAAACACAGGAAATACATATTTTTTTAAATAGCAACGCTGCCCAAACGTCCTTAACCCATTAATGCCCAAGGGGTCGTTAATTCAATTTGCATATTTGAAACCTAATATACCGTTTTTTCACTTATCAATATCAGAATTAGCCTTACCCTCACACAATGCCCGACTGAGAGCAGTTAACCGTTTGCACTAGACAATGCCAACGCCAACGTCATTCAATTTAAGTAGTTGAAATATTTCCTTCCATATTTGTACTATACATTTTTATTTATCGAATACAAATATAAATACTTTTTTAAGTTTTGCTGAAATTTTTTCCAATCTTTCAAATATTTAAAGATGGTTTGAAATAATAAAAAAACAGTTAAATATTACTTTTATTGAAACATTAATTTACTAAGTAACAATAAATAATAAGGAATGGTGCATAAAATATCTTAAAAAATTAAAATGACGACAGCTAAGTTATTATTTTATTTAAATGTTACACAATAAGTCCTGACAAAACAATTGAAAAATATATTATTTGGTTTGGTTCAAATATAGATACACCTCGTTTTTAAACTTTTGTGGATTAGGTAAGGCCCTCAAGACAGGCATAGTTCGACGTATAGTAAATTTAAAAGTAAACTACGTACACGTCATCAATCAGCTGATCGGGCACGGTTGTCAATGTGATGCTAAAATCCTTGCATCAAGGGAAAGTGGTAGTGCAACTACAGGGCGATAGATGGCGTTTTCATGAATAATACCAAAATGTCAAAAGTCTGAGTTTTTATAACCTATATGATGCACCGCCAAAAGTATGTTTTTAGCCATTTTCTGATATAAAACCCAAAAATTTTGCCATCTAAAGTCAGTCTCTGGTATATATATTATTATTTCATGTATCCAACATATATTTTGTTAAATATTCTAATATATAATTAATAATAATCCTATTTACCTCTCTAACAGCTGTTAATGGTAACAAAGGTCCATTATTATCCCGTTCTGCCTCAAAATAGCGTATTAAGGATGATACCAACTCTTGACTCCGACTATTTAAATGCTTCGGCATTTTAAATATAGGAAACACAAAAAAACGATATATAACAAACACAAAAACGGCAATGAAAACTTAAACGATATAAAATAACACAAACAACAAACAAAATAAACGAAATAATACACGAATTAAACGAAATATTCAAAAACACAACTGACAGCTTCGAAATTCTAAAACGTCAAATTCTTTTTTATGTGTCATTTAAATATGAAAAATTTGAATGTAAACATGACAACATCACAATTGTTGCCAACTTAATTTGGTTAATATGCATTCAAATATTCAATTACAGACTTCGATTTAGTCATTTAGTGTTGGTACCAATGCGTAAAATTTTTGTTTTATTGATGACGTGTACGTAGTTTACTTTTAAATTTACTATATATCTTTTTCTAGGGTGTCACTTCATCATGTGCAAATACATAAAAAGTCACTGGGGGACCAATCTGGTGAATCAGTGGACGTAGCAACAATTTTAACCGCATTTTTGCCGATATCTCTTTCGTATCAATTTTCTTGCAAAATCACTTGAACCATTTTGTAAATCCGTTTCAAAGAAATTTTTAATGCTGGTGCAGATGTGCCAACTTTATCCAACATTTTGATAGCAATTAATGAAACAAACTTGTGTCACTACTTTTACACAAACAAAGTAGTGTATCGAGATTTTTAAATATAATTGCAAAATAAAAAAAAATAGTTGCTGCCTAGAACAAACGCTTAACGTACATAGCTTCAGCTTTGAGTGCGGTTACAAAAGTGCAGCTTAGTAGTGCACTTGTTTTGGTAAACGATCCTCTGACATAATGCGAAAGTACTTTTCATCAAAATAAATAGGCAGGAATGTGAGGGTTCATAACATTTATTATTAACAGCCCTTGACGTTAACGCCGAAACGAACAAAGTTTTTTCACCTACACACACATTGGCAACGTTTTCTGCTTGTCCTGTTTACATTCAAGTATTCTACATGAATATACAAAATATATATACAAATAAAATGGATTAAATAAAATTTAAGGGTGCAGATCGAGAAAAGTGCATATCATGCAGGTGGTTGTTAAATAAACTATATTTAAAGGGATTTTGGGGGAATCCTAATAAAATGTGGGCTCCAAACTACCTCCTATAATTAAATTTATTCACCTCTTTTCAAACAGATCAAAAAATAAAAAGTTTGATGTAATCGACTGTATATGCAAACCGTGTCACAAATATGGCTGAAAAAACTACACCTAAAAATAACAATTTTCCTCCTTTTTAATTTTATCCTTTCAAATTCATATAAAAGGATAAAAATGCGTAGCCTTTTTTAAACATTTCAACAGACATTTGAAAATTAACAGTAATCAATCCAAAAAATGAAAAAAAATTGCTATGTTGAGCTATATGAACCAACAAAATCAAAATTCTTTTGTTCTCCTTATTCCAATATATCCATGGGCAGTTATTTAATGTTGAATTTATTTCTTCTGTCTACAAAAAAATATTAATTTTGGTTAGAAGCAATTAGTAAACCTGCATGACAGTAAATTAACGTCTCTACCATATTTGTAATTAATTTCAAACATCGCAGAAAACTTCAAAATTATTGGAAAAAAAAATAAAGAAATAATTTTTATTTCATCATTTTTAAATCTAATTTGAAATAAAGTCATAACCGTTCTTTTTTAACTTGGAAATTCAACTAAATAAAAATATCACTTTTCAGATAAAACTTAAAAGATATTTGTAAGCATTTAGTATCTAACTATATTTGCTCACAATGAATTAAAAATATTACATGTGTTTCTTATTTCAACGAATTTTAAACTTAGAATATAAGTTGCAAATGTTTATTTACCACTTAAAAATTGAGTAAATTAAAAATATTGCTTGAGATTTTTAATTCAATTACAAATATTGCTTTGATATTTTTAATTTATTTGATTGTCAGTATTGTTCGCAACAAACTAGGAAATTCAATATTTTATTTTCAGTTCAAAAATGATATTTAAAATTGTATAAAAAATATCAAACGATAATTTTTATTTACTGAATTACAAATTGCAAAAATAATGTTTGTAATTTTTATTTTAAATATCGAATAATATTTTTAATTCCGAATTTTAAATATGCCTTTGAATTAAAAATATCGTTTAATATTTATAATTTTAACTTAGAAATATGCTATATCATTTCATATAGTATTATTAACTATTTGGCGTTCCATAGAATTCCAAATTCATATTTTTTATCAAAATGTTGAAAAAAATACTCAAGCAAATTAAAATGTACTAAAGTATTATTGTAAACGGTTTACAGTAAACCCTGCAGTGGGCAGTTGGGCTAAAAGCGATGATCCAAAAATTGTTACCCTATGTTATTTATTAACAATGGCTAAAGTAAATAAAAGGCTTACAAATGTTATATTAAATAAATTTTATATTATAAGAGTTTTATTGTGGTTTACGTTTTTTTATAATTAAAAAAAATGTTTATAAACACTTATGATGAAATAGAACAGTTTTGTCTTGCTGATTTATAATTAAATATATAATAGTATCATTGCTTTACCTGTTCTTGTAAAATTTGTCCAAATATTACAATGGGGAGCAGATAGCAAAAAAATAGTAATATTTTAAAGGAAGATCTTACGAAAATTATATTGCTTTCAGTCTAAAAAAAAGTTGTTATGTTAACAAATTTTAATATAAATTAATAAATATTCATACACTATACAAGGAAATTAGTATACTCGAGTTAATACCACATCCTATAACAAAAAATATCAGGACAAACGGTGTGCCATAGTTTGCCATAATTTTCATTATTCTAAAATAAACTTTATAAATCAAGCGACACAATATTTTATTGAACCATTTACCTTTTTATTTTTAAATAAGATCCTATAAAATAATTCAATTTCCATTTTACAGATTTCTGGTACTCCTCATCAAGAATTAATTCAAAACTTTTGCCCCCTGCTTCCAAAATGATATCTTGATGAATGAACGCCTGAAGTTTCATTAATTGAATAATAAAAAAAACATTTATTATAGAAAAACTATTCGTTACAACAGGGCAAACAAGATTGATAAAAATACCAGTCGAAATAAAAATAATCTATATCCAAGGGTTTAAACCAATACTATTAAAAAACAAGATGTTTTGATCATCATCAAATAAACTACTCAGAAGCAAAAAATATAGTACTCCAATAAAATATACTTGAAAAATAAAATAAATAATTAATTTTGGGTAAAAACTTGGTAGTTTGACTTTTTTTGATAACTTTTGCATTTCAATACAATCACGATAAATCCCAAGTATTTTTGGACGCATAATTAAGATATAACCTCGAGCCGCGAGCGCCTAAAATTAAATTTGTTAACCCCTTGTAATATACAGGGTGTCCTGAAAATAAACCGACAAACAAAGACAGCAAATTTCGGGTTATGATTTGAGATCTTTTGATTGATTTATTTATTTATACTTACAAATAAGATTACAATGCTTAAGGGAAAATATATTCTGTTTATTACATTACCAATCATTTCCATAAAAAGGATTATGCCACATAAGTCAAAAAATGATATTGGCATAAAGAAACAGTATAAAATTTTTAATAAGGAATATATTAAAGTATCTAAAAAAATAAATTTTTAAAAGATTATTTAATAGGAATAAAAGTTATTCATTATATGGTTTAAAGTCAACAAAATACAATTTTCTGTTTGCTGAGTTAAAAAATTACCATTTTGCTTAATTTTTTTTTCGCGATATTGTCAAAAACATTTTCTTAAATGTTAAGTTAATACCCTGCAAATGACAAAACTAAACATTTCACTTACCAACATGTATAGTTTTACTTTTAAAGAAGAATAAAAACATTATTTTTAAACATATTAATAAAGATGGATCTTCAAAAGAATTTTTTGGTTAGACATGGCTGGATATAAACAAGTAATGAAAATTTTTTACAATTTTTCTCTTTATATACCAGTACCTACTTAATTATAAATATTAAATAAAACATTATTTAGTTAATAAATATAAATATTAGATCCTAATTCAATAGAAATTTATATAAAATTGATTAAGAAATGATTACAAATCAAAGTTAAACATTTACTTTAAATATTTATTATGAACTAAAACAAATCTAAACTTTTTTAGGAATAGGAAACACGCAAGGTCTTCTGATTTATATAAATATATAATTTTTTTGTTATAAATACTTTATGTATTATTCAACCAATGAATATTTGTGTGACCTGGCACTGCTGTGATATTTCTAATTAATGTGATAATTTTGTTTTTTGTTTTGATATTTGTGTAATAGGTATTGTATCGTAATCTACCATATGTCTTGTAAATTTATTTAATTATGTACCCAGTATTGACGTATTCCATACAATGTATTTTGTCGCAGGAATAAAGAGATTATTATTATTATTATTATTATTATGTATTCAACATGGGGTTGGAAAAGTGTGCCACTTATTAGTTAGTTTACAATAAATTGATCATTTTTACAGTTAAAATTTTATTCTTTAACACAAATTTAAACATTTTTTAACCACAATAATACTTTCTGGCAAAAGCTATCTTGATCATATTGAATTTTAATTAATACCTCGGTTAATAGGTAAAGCAGAACCAAACATTTTCGAAGCGATTTTTGATCTGAAGTTTTCTTCTAAAGAAATATAAAAACAATATTTTAATACAGCTCAATAAAGATGGATCTTCAAAAGAATTTTGCCCACCCCTATTAGATACTTTTGGTCCTCAATTAATTTTTTTATTAATAATGGTTGTAAGTAATATAATTCAAAGTTAATGTAAATATACATTTAGTCTCCAACAATCTTTAAATGTATAATTTTTTTGGCCATAAATAATTTAAATATTTAATATACCTGAACAAATTATACCTTTCAAATGAGATTCAGGCAAAACAATCTAATTAATATCTTCTTATAAAAATTAGCCATAACCTTGTAGAAGTAGTTAACACTATTAGTTCCTAGGAATATCGTTAGATTTAAAATCTACCTTCTTTATTTAAAAATTTATTTTATTTAATTCAATTTTTATATTTGAAACCTACTATACCGTTTTTCACTTTAAATGAGTCGTGTCCACTAATCAATATCAGAATTAGCCTTACCCTCACACAATGCCCGACTGAGATCAGTTAGCCGTTCGCACTAGACAATGACAAAGCTAACGTCATTCAATTTAATTTATTTGTACTATATATACATTTTTTTATCGAATACAAATATTAATACTTTTTTATGTTTTGCTGAAATTTTCCAAATATTTAAAGAGGGTTTGAAATAATAAAAAACAGTTAAATATTTGTTTTATTGAAACATTAATTTATTAAGTAACAATAATAATTAGGAAAAGTGCATAAAATCCCTTAAAAAATTAAAACTGTATAAGCAAACCTTGCCAGAAATATGGCTGAAAAAACTACACCTAAAAATAACAATTTTCCTCCCTTTTCATCTTATCCTTTCAAATTCATATAAAAGGATAAAAATGCATAGCCTTTTTTAACCATTTCAACAGACATTTGAAAATTAACAGTAAGTAATCCAAAAAATGAAAAAGCATTGCTTTGTTGAGTTAGAACAAAGGAACTTTGATTTTGTTAATTCATATAAATATGAATTAACAAAATCAAAGTTCCTTTGTTCTCCTTATTCCAATATATCCAAGGACAGTAATATAGTATGGAATTTATTTCTTCGGTCTACAAAAAAAATATTAATTTTGGTCAGAAGCAATTTGTAAAGGCCGTATTACAGCCGGCAATTCTTTCGGCAATTGCAATGAAAATTGCCATAGGCATGCGCGGTAGATACATTTTGACGAATCTCTTGCAATTGCCGAAAATCGGTCCGGATGGATTTTTATTGCCGTTTTACGGCAATTCTGGGGTGAAATCTGGTAACTTTTATGTTACCAACCCTACTGCAAATTCCCTAGAGAGACGCTGTTTGACAAACAGTTTAAGATTATTTGTTTTATGATTGGCATTGTGTTCAAAGTTCTAGTATCCATTTCACTCATTAATTTTTAAATATCTCTACTAAATAAACTTAGTGTTTACAAAATCGTATATTTTTCTTCGGTTGGTAGCACGGTAATAAACAGCAAGTTTTCTTGCCATTGCCGGCTGTAAAACAACATGCAAGACGGCCTTGAAAACTAGATGGCAAGAAAAATTGCTGCAAGAAAAATTGCTGCAAGAAGAATTGCCGGCTGTAATACGACTTTAAATCTGCATGAGTAAATTAACGTCTCTACGATATTTGTAATTAATTTAGAACATCGCAGAAAACTTTAAAATTATTATTAAAGAAAATAAAGAAATAATTTTTATTTCATCATTTTTAAATCTAACTTGAAATAAAGTCATAATCCTCCTTTTTCAACTTGGAAATTCAACTAAATAAAAATATCACATTTCAGATAAAATTTAAAAGATATTAGTAAGCATTTAGTATCTGTTTACATATATTTGCTCACAATTAATTAAAAATATCACATGTGGTTTTTATTTCAACGAAGTTGCAAATGTTTATTTACCACTTGAAAATTGAGTAAATTAAAAATATTGCTTGAGATTTTTATTTCAATTACAAATATTGCTTTCATATTTTTAATTCATTTGATTTTCAGTATTGCTTGCATTAAAATAGGAAATTCAATATTTTATTTTCAGTTCAAAAATAAATTGAATTAATAATGTTAAAATGATATTTAAAATTGTATAAAAAAATATCAAACGATATTTTTAATTCACTGAATCACAAAGTGGAAAAAGAATGTTTGTAATTTTTATTTTAAATATTGAATAGGATTTTTAATTCCGAATTTTAAATATGCCTTTGAATTAAAAATATCGTTTAATATTTATAATTTTAACTTAGAAATATGCTATATCATTTCATATAGTATTATTTACTATTTGGCGTTCCATAGAATTCCAAATTCTCATTTTTTATCAAAATGTTAAAAAAAATAATTAAGAAAATTAAAATTTATTATTGTAAACCCTGCAGTGGGCAGTTGGGCTGAAAGCGATGATCCAAAAATTGTTACCCTATTTAATTTATTAACAATGGCTAAAGTAAATAAAAGGCTTACAAATGTTCTCGACAGATTTATATTAAATATTATACTTATTATATTAAATAAATTTTAAGAGTTTTATTGTGGATTACGTTTTTTTACATTTAAAAAAAATGTTAATAAAAACTTATGATGAAATAGAACAGTTTTCTCTTGCTGATTTATAATTAAATATAGAGTAGTATACTACTCTATATTTAATTATAAATCATTGCTTAATTAATTATAAATCATTGCTTATCATTGCTTTACCTGTTCTTGTAAAATTTGTCCAAATATTACCACGGGGAGTAAATAGCAAAAAAATATTAATATTTGACAGGAAGATCTTACGAAAATTATATTGCTTTTAGTCTAAAAAAAATATGTTTAAGATTACAAATTTTAATATAAATTAATAAATACTCATACACTATACAAGGAAATTAGTATACTCGAGTTGATACAACATCCAATAGCGAAAAATATCAGGACAAACGGTGTGCAATAGTTTGTCATAATTTGTATTATTCTAAAAGAAACTATATAAAGCAAGCGGCACAATATTTTATTGAACCATTTACCTTTTTATTCTTAAATAATTTTTTATGAAATAATTCAATTTCCATTTTATAGATTTCTGGTACTCCTCATCATGGATTAATTCAAAACTTTTGCCCTCTGCTTCCAATATAATATCTTGATTAATGAACACCTGAAGTTTCATTAATTGAATAATAAAGAAAAAAGTTACTATAGAAAAACTATTCGTTACAACAGAGCTAACAATATTCATATAAATACCAGACGAAAAATAGATAATCTGAAATATCCAAGGGTTTAAACCAATACTATTAAAAAACAAGATGTTTTGATCATCATCAAATAAACTACTCAGAAGCAGACAATGTAGTGCTCCAATAAAATATACTTGAAAAATAAAATAAATAATTAGTTTTGGGTAAAAACTTGGTAGTTTGACTTTTTTTGATAACTTTTGCATTTCAATAAAATCAAGAAAAATCCCAATCATTTTTTTACCCAAAATTAGGATATAACCTCGAGCCGCTAGCACCTAAAATTAAATTTGTTAATAATGTAAGGGTGTCCTGAAAATAAACCGGTTTGTCGGCCGACAAACAAAGACAGCAAATTTCAGGTACGATTTGAGATCTTTTGACATACTAATTATTTATTTATACTTACAAATAAGATTTCACTGCATACAGGAAAATATATTCTGTTAATTACATTACCAATCATTTCCATAAAAAGAATTATGCCACATAAGTCAAAAAAAGATATTGGCATAGAGAAACAATATAAAATTTTTAATAAGGAATACATTAAAGCATCTAAAAAAATAAATTTTTATTAGATTATTCAATAGGAATAAAAGTTATTTATTATGTGGGTTAAAGTCAACAAAAAACAATTTTCTGTTTGCTGAGTTAAAAAATGACCATTTTGCTTAATTTTTTTCGCGATATTGTCAAAAACATTTTCTTAAATGTTAAGTTAATACCCTGCAAATGACAAAACTAAACATTTCACTTACCAACATGTATAGTTTTACTTTTAAAGAAGTATAAAAACATTATTTTTAAACTTATTAATAAAGATGGATCTTCAAAAGAACTTTTTTGGTTAGACATGGCTGGATAGAAGCAATTAATGACAATTTTTTAACAATTTTTCTCTTTATATACCAGTACCTACTTGATTATAAATATTAAATAAAACATTATTTAGTTATTAATAAATATAAATATTAGATCCTAATTCAATAGAAATTTATATAAAATTGATTAAGTAATGATTACAAATCAAAGTTAATGTTAATATACATTTACTTTAAATATTTATTAAGAACCAAAACAAATCTAAACTTTTTTGGAATAGGAAACACGCAAGGTCTTCTGATTTATATAAATGTATACTTTTTTGTTATAAATACTTTATGTATTCAACATGGGGTTGGAAAAGTTAAAATTTTATTCTTTAACACAAATGTAAACATTTTTTAACCACAATAATACTTTCTGGCAAAAGCTATCTTGATCATATTGAATTTTAATTAATTAATTAATAGGTAAAGCAGCACCAAACATTTTCGAAGCGATTTTTGATCTAAAGTTTTTCTTCTAAAGAAATATAAAAACATATTTTAATACAGCTCAATAAATATGGATCTTCAAAAGAATTTTGCCCACCCCAATTAGACACTTTTGGTCATCAATTAATTTTTTTATTAATAATGGTAGTAAGTAATATAATTTAAAGTTAATTTAAATATACATTTAGTCTCCAACAATCTTTAAATGTATAATTTTTTTGGCCATAAATAATTTAAATATTTAATATAAACAAATTATAACTTTCAAATGAGATTCATGCAAAAAAATTTAAGCAATATCTTCTTATAAAAATTAGCCATAACCTTATAGAAGTAGTTAACACTATTAGTTCCTAGGAATATCGTTATATTCAAAATTAACTTAGGAGAAACATATGTACAGGGTGCCCCAATAGGTATATGATCTACGGATCCCTAGGAATCCCAGGAAATTGTTAAAAAAAACTACTTTCGTTATTTAAAAAGATACGGGAGATCCATATTTTTTTAAATGGCAACACTGCCCGAACCTCCTTTACATCATTACTTAATTCAATTTGCATATTGGAACTTAATATACAGTTTTTTTTCACTAATTAATATCAGAATTAGCCTTACCTTTACCCAATTCCCGACTGAGAACAGTTAGCCGTTTGCACTACTTTTGCATTGGACAATGCTAATGATAATGTCAATCAATTTAAGTAGTTGCAATATTAACGGGGTAGGGCACCAAGCCACCTTTCCCCCCCACAATCATTCTCGCGACGCTGCCTTCCAAATTCGTACTATATATACATTTGTATTTATCGAGTACGTGCATATTGATACTTGTTTTGTTTTGCTGAGTTTTTGCAATCGTTCAAATATTATAAGAGGGTTTGAAATAATGAAAAACAGTTAAATATTAAAATTTTATTATACAATAAATAATTAGGAACAGCGCATAAAATTCCTTAAAAATTAAAAACAGATCAAAATATAAAAAGTTTGCTTAAATCTACTGAATAAGCAAACCGTGAAACAAATATGGCTGAAATACACCTAAAAATAACAATTTTCCTCCTTTTTAATCTTATCCTTTCAAATTCATATAAAAAGATAAAAGTGCATAGGCTTTTTTAAACATTTCAACAGACATTTGAAAATTAACAGTAATCAATCCAAAAAATGAAAAAGCATTGCTCTGTTGAGTTATATGAATCAACAAAATCAAAGTTCTTTTGTTCTCCTGATTCCAAAATATCCAAGGACAGTTATTTAGTGTTAAATTTATTTCTTCTGTCTAAAAAAAATAAAAAATTAAACGATGTAATTTTGAGCATCGCAGGAAATTATAGAAAGAAAATAAATTGCAAATTGATAGATTTATGTTTATATTACAAGAGTTTTATTGTGGAGAAATTTTTATTTCAGATTTAAAAAAGATCTGTATCACGACTAAAACAATTGTTTATATCAAATTATGATCAGATAGATTAGTTTTTTCAAAATTTTTTTCGTGCTGATTTAGTATTAAAATAGAGTAGTATTATTGCTTTACCTGTTCCTGTAAAAATTGTCCAAATATTAGAAAGGGGAGCAGATAGCAAAAAAATACTAATATTTCAAAAGAAGATCTTACGAAAATTATATTGCTTTTAGTCTAAAAAAAATAGTTTTACAAATTTTAATATAAATTAATAAAATCTCATACACTATACAAGGAAATTAGTATACTCGAGTTGATACCACATCCAATAGCGAAAAATATCAGGACAAACGGTGTGCCATAGTATTGTATTATTCTAAAAGAAACTACAGATATAAGGCAAGCGGCAAAACATTTTATTAAACCTTTTACCTTTTTATTTTTAAATACGACCTTATAAAATAATTCAATTTCCATTTTATAGATTTCTGGTACTCGTCATCATATATGAATCTATAGATTAATTCAAAACTTCTGTCCTCTGCTTCCAATATAATATCTTGACGAATGAACGCCTGAAGTTTCATTAATTGAATTATTAAAAAAAAAGTTGCTATCGAAAAACTATTTGATGTTTTGATCATCATTAAATAAAGTGCTCAAAAGCAGAAAATATATTGCTCCAAGTAAATAAACTTGAAAAATAAAATATATTATTAGTTTTGGGTAGAAACTTGGTAGTTTAACTTTTTTTGATAACTTTTGCATTTCAATACAATCACGAAAAATACCAAATGCTTTTGGACGCATAATTAAAATAAAACCTCGAGCCGCTAGCGCCTAAAATTAAATTTGTTAATAATGTAATATACTGAAAATAAACCGACAAACAAAGACAGCAAATTTCAGGTATGATTTGAGATCTATTGACATAATTTATTTGAATTTACTTACAAATAAGATTAAACTGCTTAAGGGAAAATATATTCTGTTTATTACATTACCAATCATTTCCATAAAAAGGATTATGCCACATAAATCAAATAAAGATATTGGCATAAAGAAACAATAAAATATTTTTAATAAACAATACATTAAAGCATCTAAAAAACAAATTATTAATATTATTCAATAGGAATAAAAGTTGTTTATTATATGGATTAAAGTCAACAAAATACAATTTTCTGTTTGCCGAATTAAAAAATGACCATTTTGCTTAATTTTTTTTAGATATTGTCAAAAACATTTTTTTAATGTTAAGTTAATAATCTGCAAATGACCAAACTAAACATGTCACTTACCACCATCTGTAGTTTTACTCCTAAAGAAATATAAAAACATTATTTTAATACATCTTAATAAAGATGGATCTTCAAAAGAATTTTGTTGTTTAGACATGGCTGGTTATAAACAAGTAATGAAAATTTTTGTTCAATTTTTCTATTTATATACTGTTACCTACTTGATTATAAATATTAGATAAAACATTATTTAGTTATTAATAAATATAAATATTAAATCCTAATTCAATACAAATTTAAATAAAATTGATTAAGTAATGATTATAAATCAAAGTTAATGTTAATATAAATTTACTTTAAATATTTATTATGAACTAAAACAAATCTAAACTTTTTTAACAGTTAATAAGAAACACGCAAGGTCTTTCGATTTATTAAAATGTATAATTTTTTTGTTATAAATACTTTATGGGGTTGGAAAAGTGTGCCACTTATTAGTAAGTTTACAATAAATTAAGTTAAAATTTTATTTTTTTAACACAAATTTAAATATTTTTAACCACAATAATACTTTTTGGCAAAAGCTATCTTGATCATATTGAATTTTAATAGGTAAAGCAGAACCAAACATTTTCGAAGCGATTTTTTATGTGTTTTTCATCTAAAGAAAAATAAAAACAATATTTTAATACATCTCAATAAAGATGGATCTTCAAAAGAATTTTGCCCACCCCTATTAGGTCCTCAATTAATTTTTTTATTAATAATGGTAGTAAGTAATATAATTCAAACTTAATGTCTCTTAATTTAGTCTCCAACAATCTTTAAATGTATAATTTTTTGGCCATAAATAATTTAAATATTTAATATAAACAAATTTCACATGAGATTCATGCAAACAAATTTAAGAAATATCTTCTTATAAAAATTAGCCATAACCTTATAGAAGTAGTTAACACTATTAGTTCCTAGGAATATCGTTAGATTCAAAATTAACTTAGGAGAAACATATGTACGGGGTGCCCCAAATTTGCGCACCACCTTAAAGGTATATGATCTACGGATCCCCAGGAATCCCAGGAAATTGTTAAAAAAAACTACTTTCGTTATTTAAAAAGATACAGGAGATCCATATTTTTTTAAATGGCAACACTGCCCGAACCTCCTTTACATCATTACTTAATTCAATTTGCATATTGGAACTTAATATACAGTTTTTTTCACTAATTAATATCAGAATTAGCCTTACCTTTACCCAATTCCCGACTGAGAACAGTTAGCCGTTTGCACTACTTTTGCATTGGACAATGCTAATGATAATGTCAATCAATTTAAGTAGTTGCAATATTAACGGGGTAGGGCACCAAGCCACCTTTCCCCCCACAATCATTCCTCGCGACGCACTGTGGGCCAGGATTCTGTAAAACATTGAAAAATATCAAACTCAACAAATGTATCAAATTTTATAATGTTATTATCAAAAACAAAGAAAAATAAGTTAATTTCACTTATAAACAGCTTCTCAGACAACAAAATATTGTTAGACCAGAGTAAAATTTAACAATATTTGGCTATTTTGCAAACTTTACCCACCAGGGCGAAATTGTAAAACTTTTTGAAGATCTTGTGTTTTGTAATAGAAGATATAGTACCTATGTCATAATGGAAATAATGTCACAAATAGAACTTTAAGAGCCTATATATCTATATATTATTTTATTATTTTTCAACAGTTTTTAAAAAATAATATAGATTTTCATAGACATCTTATGGCCCCAAAAAAATCGAAACAAAGCTTTAAAAAGCTGAGTTATGCAAAAAAATTATTTAAAATGCTATATTTTAAATTTAAAAAAATCGATACAAAGCCGAAGGTATAAGATTGAAAAAGCTGAGTTATGGAAAAACATTATTTACCCATTTGTTTGCGACTCACCCCTGTAAAATCTTTATTTATTGTGCGATTTTAACCGGATTTGTTTTTGAGCAGACATATTTTTACAAAATACAAGGCCTACTATGTCAGTTTTTAAGAATAAATTTTTAAGAATTTATATAAGTGATTTTTTGAAACAAAATCTAAGCACGGCACTGGATTCACCACCCCTCAAAACGACCTTATACTAAATTTTATTGAAAAATTTTGAGTAGAAAAATGCACGATAATAACTACAAAAATTTATTCTGTCAAGTTATCTATGAAAATAACATTGAAATAAAATTAAACTAATAGTAATAGTGCCATGTGGTGAATCCAGTGCCGTGTTTAGATTTTGTTTAAAAAACTTGCTAATATGAATTCCTAAAAATTTCCTCTTAAAAATTGTCATAGTAGGCCTTGTATTTTGTACAAATATGGCGTTTTTTGCTCCAAAAATACAGTTTATCAAGATCTACACCTTAAAACAAATCCGGTTAAAATCGCACAATAAATAAATATTTTACAGGGTTGAGTCGCAAACAAATGGGTCACACTGTATATATATTTTTTAATATATTTTTTTTATATTAAAAAAAACTCAACTATTTTGATTTTTAATAATAAATGTTTCTTGTTTTCAGGGTATTTTAAAATTACTGCCAATTTATAGGCACCACAGCTCAAACGATTAAACAAAAAAAAAATTAAAAATCAATTAAAAACACTAAAATTGCCTTAAATATGACATTTCGAAAAAAAGTCAAAACTTTTAAAATGACAGATCACATATTCAAAAAGTCTTTTACAATCTAGGCCAAATAACCTTTCAACTAATACCCGAATAGAGCTTTATTTTGAATCAAATTGTAAAATACCACACAGAAAATCTTGCGTTTTCTCCTGGATAGGCAAAATTCGGCAAAAGTTTTTTTTTCGATAATAAAGCTAGAGTACTGGAGAGTTTAAGAGCATCAACAAAAACGTGTAGTTCAGTGTCGATCTTGATAATATATAATATATAATATATTATATATCTGGTGAAATATCCATGTGATATGTTAATTTTTGCTTTTACATGCGTTCACTAAATCATTATTTTTTTTTGTAAATTCGAAAAGAAATCCATAAAATTTAAATGGTATAAAACCTTGAACTTGCCTGCATCTGGCCCACTCATAGTTTCTGTTAAAAAGTTAATCCTCCTTAAACTGCAATGTCTTAAACTTAAGCGATTTGTTTAAACAAAATAAACCAGACAATAAGTATTAAATTTACCGACATTTGTCAAACCCGCGTGTGTCAACATAAAAACTCACGGACATATTTCTGGTGTTTTTGTAAGCTTAATGGTCTACTTGACCGTTTTTAACATAAAAAAACTTGTTGTTCCATCATTATTAAAAATTGACTTTTTCAATGTTTAGAGAATTTCTGGCCCACAGTGCGACGCTGCCTTCCAAATTCGTACTATAGTACATACATTTGTATTTAACGAGTACGTGCATATTGATACTTTTTTTGTTTTGCTGAGTTTTTGCAATCGTTCAAATGTTATAAGAGGGTTTGAAATAATGAAAAACAGTTAAATATTAAAATTTTATTATACAATAAATAATTAGGAACAGCGCATAAAATTCCTTAAAAAATAAAAACAGTTTAAAATATAAAAAGTTTGCTTAAATCTACTGAATAAGCAAACCGTGAAACAAATATGGCTGAAATACACCTAAAAATAACAATTTTCCTTCTTTTTAATCTTATCCTTTCAAATTCATATAAAAAGATAAAAATGCATAGGCTTTTTTGAACATTTCAACAGACATTTGAAAATTAACAGTAATCAATCCAAAAAATGAAAAAGCATTGCTCTGTTGAGTTATATGAATCAACAAAATCAAAGTTCTTTTGTTCTCCTGATTCCAAAATATCCAAGGACAGTTATTTAGTGTTGAATTTATTTCTTCTGTCTAAAAATATAAAAAATTAAATGTTGTAATTAATTTTGAGCATCGCAGGAAACTTTAAAATTATAGAAAGAAAATAAATGCATATTTTTAATTCAATCATTTTTATTTCAGATTTAAAAAAGATCCATATTACGACTAAAACAATTGTTTATATCACATTATGATCAGATAGATTAGTTTTTCATAATTTTTTTCGTGCTGATTTAGTATTAAATATAAAGTAGTATTATTGCTTTACCTGTTCTTGTAAAATTTGTCCAAATATTAGAAAGGGGAGTAGATAGCAAAAAAATACTAATATCTCAAAAGAAGATCTTACGAAAATTATATTGCTTTCAGTCTAAAAAAATATTTTTAGTTTTACAAATTTTAATATAAATTAATAAAATCTCATACACTATACAAGGAAATTAGTATACTCGAGTTGATACCACATCCAATAGCGAAAAATATCAGGACAAACGGTGTGCCAAAGTTTGTCAAAATTTGTATTATTCTAAAAGAAACTACAGATATAAAGCAAGCTGCAAAATACTTTATTAAAACTTTTACCTTTTTATTTTTAAATACGATCTTATAAAATAATTCAATTTCCATTTTATAGATTTCTGGTACTCCTCATCAAGAATTAATTCAAAACTTTTGCCCTCTGCTTCCAAAATGATATCTTGATGAATAAACGCCTGAAGTTTCATTAGTTGAATTATTAAAAAAAAAGTTGCTATCGAAAAACTATTTGTTGCAACCGGGGTGACGACATTGATATAAATACCAGTCGAAATAAACATAATCTGAAATAACCAAGGGTATAAACCAATTTTATTAAAAAATATGATGTTTTGATCATCATTAAATAAAGTGCTCAAAAGCAGAAAATATATTGCTCCAATTAAATAAACTTGAAAAATAAAATATATTATTAGTTTTGGGTAAAAACTTGGTAGTTTGACTTTTTTTGATAACTTTTGCATTTCAATACAATCACGAAAAATACCAAATGCTTTTGGACGCATATTTAAGATATAACCTCGAGCCGCTAGCGCCTAAAATTAAATTTGTTAATAATAATACACGGGGTGTCCTGAAAATAAACCGACAAACAAAATTGATTTAAGATCTTTTGACATAATTTATTTGAATTTACTTACAAATAAGATTACACTGCTTAAAGGAAAATATATTCTGTTTATTACATTACCAATCATTTCCATAAAAAGGATTATGCCACATAAATCAAATAAAGATATTGGCATAAAGAAACAATAAAATATTTTTAATAAACAATACATTAAAGCATCTAAAAAAACAAATTATTAAAAGTTGTTTATTATATGGATTAAAGTCAACAAAATACAATTTTCTGTTTGCCGAATTAAAAAATTACCATTTTGCTTAATTTTTTTTAGATATTGTCAAAAACATTTTTTTTATGTTAAGTTAATAATCTGCAAATGACCAAACTAAACATGTTACTTACCACCATCTGTAGTTTTACTTCTAAAGAAATATAAAAACATTATTTTAATACATCTTAATAAAGATGGATCTTCAAAAGAATTTTGTTGTTTAGACATGGCTGGATATAAACAAGTAATGAAAATTTTTGTTCAATTTTTCTATTTATATACTGTTACCTACTTGATTATAAATATTAGATAAAGCATTATTTAGTTATTAATAAATATAAATATTAAATCCTAATTCAATACAAATTTAAATAAAATTGATTAAGTAATGATTATAAATCAAAGTTAATGTTAATATATATTTACTTTAAATATTTATTATGAACTAAAACAAATCTAAACTTTTTAAACAGTTAATAAAAAACAAGCAATTTATTAAAATGTATAATTTTTTTGTTATAAATACTTTATGGGGTTGGAAAAGTGTGCCACTTATTAGTAAGTTTACAATAAATTAAACATTTTATTGTTTAACACAAATTTAAATATTTTTTAACCACAATAATACCTTTTGGCAAAAGCTATCTTGATCATATTGAATTTTAATTAATACCTCGATTAATAGGTAACGCAGAACCAAACATTTTCGAAGCGATTTTTTATCTGAAGTTTTTCTTCTAAAGAAATATAAAAGCAATATTTTAATACATCTCAATAAAGATGGATTTTAAAAGAATTTTGCCCACCCCTATTAGATACTAGTTTAAACTTTTGGTCCTCAATTAATTTTTTATTAATAATGGTAGTAAGTAATATAATTCAAAGTTAATGTAAATGGGTCATTTTCAAGAAACACCCGCTTTCAGGAAAATGAAGATCAAATTTTTTTTTTGTTTAAATTGACTTTTGGTTGGGTTTTTATAAATGTTTACAGTTTTGTTTACTTACATTTAAGACAGGCAGTGCACTTTTGACTTTTTTTTACGTCTTTTTCAGAAAAATGTGTTTAGCTATCTTTATATCTTCACTGTGTCACCAATTTGAAATCCAAAATTTAATTCAATAAAAAAAGTTGTTATAAAAATAATTTGAAATAAAATGTACTTAGTTCAAAAACTTTTGACTCCAATTTTTTATTTTATTTTTTATTAAAAATTGTATGTTTTTTTTTAATATTTATGCTCGTTGAGTTACTTTTTAAAATAAACCATTCCGATTCTTTGTTAAAAAAACAATACCATTAATATTTTCTTTTAGTCACTGTATTAGTGAGTTAAACTCTAATTTATAAACACGTATTACCAAGTGATAATATAAAAATCATTTTAAGTATTTTTTTAACAAAAACTAAAAAAAGTAACGAAATAGACATTGGTATCACAACGGACTGGGGTACACAAAGGACTTAATCAGATAACGTAAAAAAGAAACTATATAGGGTGGTACGATTTTAGAGTAATGCATAAACAAAATCCCTTGTAGTGGTGCTCACTTGCAGAATTGTAGAATAACAACTTAGATTTCTAAATTGTAGACACCTTTTTTTTACTATAAGCTGATGAAGGTCTTTCGTACCTTTTAGTACTTGTATATTGCGTGGAATTTTTCCTTGGATGTAATCTATATCATAAGTTGTAATCACAAATAATTTTAAATTGGTTTATCATAAACTACTTTTAATAAAAGCGACGGTAAATATCCACTTTGTTGTCGAAAAATTCTATTGCGTTACCCTAAATTCCATTGCGTTACCATAAGGTAACATAATGGAAAATTTTTTCTCTTACCTTATTTTTATTATTTTTTTTAAGTAATTTAACGGACAAACAATTATTACATTCGCGTTACCCGCGTCTGTTTCAACCGATATCTTCTTTCTGATTGAATAAATAAATTCAGCTGGGTAATGTGTACGTCCGAACATCATTTGTTGATCGTGAGTGCCAAAAAAGTTGCCATATATATATATATATATGGGCAGATCCATTACTTTTCGACAAAAGTGTGCGGGGGTAAGTCACCGATTTGGCTGCCGATTTTTTTCTCGAAAGTAGGTCATATAAGGAGACGATCCTGAAAATTTTAGCTCGATATAGGTAATTCCGGCTGCAAGAAAATTTTTTGAAATATAAAAAAAGTCGATTTTTTAGTCATTTTCAAAAATTCGTATCTCAGCTCCTATTTAACTTAGAGATTTGATCAAGACGGCATTTTTCTCTGTTATCCCTCTATTTTCAAGAAAAAAATAGGTTTTAAGTTTAAACTTAAATCCGGCTAAGCTGTAATCCTCCAAATAGAACACTGCTTAAGATAAATTTTGCCAATTTTTAAAGTGCTCTCAAATCTGCAGTTTTTGAAGCAGTGGAATAAATGACAGATGATATTTTTCGTTAAGGTATACTCTGTTAGAATTTACCCATTTTTTACTTGATTGCTTCGATTTCTCTAATGTATGGCCACTCAAAGACAATTGATTTTTGAAAAATCAATGTTTTCAGATACCTACAACTTTTTTCTATCGATCCGAAATCCTTTGAAAATTTCAGGGATTATACTTTATTCTATTCCCAAACAAACCATCAAAACTTTTCCTTGGGTATTGAAGTGGTTTCCGAGCTATGCATTTTTAAAAATGTCAAATTTTCAATATAATATGACATTTTTGGTAGTTTTATTTTCAGTTAAATGAATTATTAGTAATACTTTAGTCAATAATCTATTAGACCTTGTTCATTTTTCTCGAAAGTAGGTCATATAAGGAGACGATCCTTAAAATTTGAGCTCAATATGGGTAATTCCGGCTGCAAGAGAATTTTTTGAAATATAAAAAAGACGATTTTTTAGTCATTTTCAAAAATTCATATCTCAGCTCCTATTTAACTTAGAGATTTGATCAAGATGGCATTTTTCTCTGTTATCCCTTTATGTTGGATTAAAGAATTTAATTTTGATTTGCAAAAAGGTGAAATTAATTTTAAACGTTGGGACACAGCTGGAAGTAGAGCTTTTCTAGCCAATTATACGGAAAGTAAAAGCAGTTTTTTAGATAATTTGTTTTCTGATGTCTGGAATTTAACTCTACATTCTTATATTGCCGATTCTCAAAAAAATTATTTATTTGATTGTAAAAAAAAATTGCAAACTGATACTAGTATAATAATAATGGATTTCGCTGAGAATTACTCTTTTATAATACAACGTTCAGTACAAGCATTTTATTATAATAATTTACAAGCTACAATTCATCCTTTTTATATGTACTATAAAGATCCCAGCAAAGAAGATAACGAAAAACTGGAGCAACTAAGTTTTTGTGTAATAAGTGACACTAAGGAACATTTTGCATATACAGTTCACGCTTTTTAAAACAAATTAGTGCAAGTTCTGAAAAAAGATTTCCCATGGATTAAAAACATTATCTATTTCTCTGATGGAGCTCCGAGTCAGTATAAAAATAAGTATGGCTTTTATGGGTAAATTACAACAGAGTATACCTTAACGAAAAATATCATGTGTCATTCATCCCACTGCTTCAAAAACTGTAGATTTGAGAGCACTTTAAAAATTGGCAAAATTTATCTTAAGCAGTGTTTTATTTGGAGGCTTACAGCTTAGCCGGATTTGAGTTTAAACTTAAGACCTATTTTTTTCTTGAAAATAGAGGGATAACATAGAAAAATGCCGTCTTGATCAAGTCTCCAAGTTAAATAGGAGCTGAGATACGAATTTTTATAAATGACTAAAAAATCGACTTTTTTTATATTTCAAAAAATTCTCTTGCAACCGGAATTACCCATATCGAGCTTAAATTTTCAGGATCGTCTCCTTATATGACCTACTTTCGAGAAAAATGAACAAGGTCCAATGGATTATTGACTAAAGTATTACTAATAATTCATTTAACTGATAATAAAACTACCAAAAATGTCATATTATATGGAAAATTTGACATTTTTAAAAATTCATAGCTCGGAAACCACTTCAATACCCAAGGAAAAGTTTTGATGGGTTGTTTTGGGATAGAATAAAGTATAATCCCTGAAATTATCAAAGGATTTCGGATCGATAGAAAAAAGTTGTAGGTATCTGAAAACAGCGATTTTTCAAAAATCAATTGTCTTTGAGTGGCCATACATTAGAGAAATCGAAGCAATCAAGTAAAAAATGGGTAAATTCCAACAGAGTATACCTTAACGAAAAATATCATCTGTCATTTATTCCACTGCTTCAAAAACTGTAGATTTGAGAGCACTTTAAAAATTGGCAAAATTTATCTTAAGCAGTGTTTTATTTGGAGGCCTACAGCTTAGCCGGATTTGAGTTTAAACTTAAAACCTATTTTTTTCTTGAAAATAGAGGGATAACAGAGAAAAATGCCGTCTTGATCAAATCTCTAAGTTAAATAAGAGCTGAGATACGAATTTTTGAAAATGACTAAAAAATCGACTTTTTTTATATTTCAAAAAATTCTCTTGCAGCCGGAATTACCTATATCGAGCTCAAATTTTCAGGATCGTCTTCTTATATGACCTACTTTCGAGAAAAAAATCGGCAGCCAAATCGGTGATTTACCCCCGCACACTTTTGTCGAAAAGTAATGGATCTGCCCATATATATATATATATATATATATATATATATGTTTTTTAAAATATTTTATCGGTAACGCGACGGACGTAACGCAACGGAAAAAATGTCTGGGACAAGTCAAATTTAAAAAAACTAGATTTAAATTAATTAATTTATATATAAATTGTTTACTGTATTAACTTTATATATAAATTGTATACTGTATTAACTATAGTTAATCCATAACATCCTTATAAGGATGTTATGGATTGCTATAAAGCAACACAAAGTTCTGGTTATTCAATATTTAAAAAAAATGTAAGTTTTATAAAACGCTAATGGGACATGCGAAAATGTGTGTTTCACAAGTTTTAAAATTTTCTCAAAGAGTTTACTAAAGGCTTTCACTTGGTTTTTAAATCAATAAGATCCGATAATTTTTAACAAAGTTATTGGAATTCAAACTTACGGACAGCGGAAGGCGGGTTTTTTTTGAAAACGACCCAAATATACATTTAGTTTCCAACAATCCTTAAATGTATAATTTTTTGGCCATAAATAATTTAATTATTTAATATAAACAAATTATACCTTTCAAATGAGATTCATGCAAAAAAATTTATGCAATATCTTCTTATAAAAATTAGCCATAATCTTATAGAAGTAGTTAACACTATTAGTTCCTAGGAATATCGTTAGATACAAAATTAACTTAGGAGAAACATATATACAGGGTGCCCCAAAAGTCGCGCACCACCTTGAAGGTGGATTATCTACGGATCCCCAGAAATCCCAGAAAATTGTTAAAAAAAAATCTACTTTCGTTATTTAAAAAGATACAGGAGATCCATATTTTTTAAATAACAACACTGCCCGAACCTCCTTAACATCATTACTTAATTCAATTTGCATATTTTGAACTTAATATACAGTTTTTATCCCACTATTAATATCAGAATTAGCATTACCTTTACCCAATGCCCGACTGAGAACAGTTAGCCGTTTGCACTACTTTTGCATTAGACAATGCCAATGCTAACGTCAATCAATTTAAGTAGTTGCAATATTAACGGGGTGGGGCACCAAGCCACCTTTTCCCCCACAATCATTCCTCGCCACGCTGCCTATACAGGGTGTTCCGAAATTAGTGCACCATACTTTAACAGCAGATTGTACGTGCAAAAATAAGAAAAAAGTCCCTATAAATATAGGTCGAGAAATGCCTCCTAAGGGAGCTACAGCCCCCGAAAAGGGAG
Organism: Brassicogethes aeneus; assembly: GCA_921294245.1. Lineage (NCBI taxonomy): Eukaryota > Metazoa > Arthropoda > Insecta > Coleoptera > Nitidulidae > Brassicogethes > Brassicogethes aeneus. The sequence goes on from OV121138.1 coordinate 7,284,109, forward strand.
CCCCTGAAGATGGTTTTTATCTAATATAAATAAAAAAGTAGAAACACCGTGTCACTAACTACATGAAACTGTCACCTGTCTTGAATTATTCTATTTTTTCCTAAACATGGCAGCCGTATTCCAAGGACCACGCGAGTCAATTTCTATGGTTGTGATTTAATTGTGAATTTTTATGCCATGTAAAATAATTTTCAAATCGATTTTATGCGAAAACAGTGTATGTTATCGAAGTTCAACAAGATGACCTTTTTTATGTGCAAAACTCTAAAATTTCATAATCTGACACCAAATTCTGGTACAAGATACGTACAAATAAGTTAAGGTGGTTTTAACCCTACTTCCTATCAATTTGACCCAAACCTCATAAAAATTTTTAAATTGTTATTGTTACGTCTTATTGGTCATAAAAAGTTTAATTAATTCCCCAAATTTCACTTTTATATCTTTAACGGTTTTGGAGATATTAAATAAAAACCATCTTCAGGGGCTTTGTTTTTGGGGGCTGTAGCTCCCTTAAGAGGCATTTCTTGACCTATGTTTATAGGAACTTTTTTTCTTATTTTTGCACGTACAATCTGCTGTTAAAGTATGGTGCATTAATTTCAGGACACCCTGTATATAAATTTGAATTTATCGAGTATGTGCATATTGATACTTTTTTTTTGCTTTTTTGCAATCGTTTGAAGGTTTGAAATAATGAAAAACAGTTAAATATTAAGGTTTTATTATACAATAAATAATTAGGAACAGCGCATAAAATCCCTTAAAAAATAAAAACAGATCAAAGTATAAAAAGTTTGTATAAGCTGAAAAAACTACACCTAAGAATAACAATGTTTCTTCTTTTTAAACTTATCCTTTTAAATTCATATAAAAGGTTAAAAATGCGTAGGCTTTTTTAAATATTTCAACAGACATCTGAAAATTAACAGTTACCAATCCAAAAAAAGAATAAGTATTGTTCTGTTGAGTTATATGAATCAACAAAATCAAAGTTCTTTTGTTCTCCTTATTCCAATATACCCAAGGACAGTTATATAGAGTTGAATTTATTTCTTCTGTCTAAAAATATAAGAAATTAAATATTGTAATTAATTTTGAGCATCGCAGAAAACTTTAAAATAAAGGCATATTTTTAATTCAATCAAGAGTTTTATTGTGATTGCTGATTTATAATTAAATATAGAGTTGTTTTATTGCTTTACCTGTTCCTCTAAAATTTGTCCAAATATTAGACAGGGGAGTAGAAAACATAAAAGTATTAATATATCAAAAAAAGATCTTGCAAAAATTACATTGCTTTCAGTCTAAAAAAAATATGTTTAAGATTGAAAATTTTAATATAAATTAATAAAATCCAATACACTAAACAAGGAAACTAGTATTCCCGAATTGGCAAAACATCCTAGAACGAAAAATATCAGTACAAACGGTTGGCACTGGTTTGCCATAATTTGTATTATTCTTAAAAAAACTATATTAAGCAAGCGGCAAATTTTTTTATTGAACCTTTTACCTTTTTATTTTTAAATAATTTTTTATGAAATAATTCAATTTCCATTTTATAGATTTCTGGTACTCCTCATCATGGATTAATTCAAAACTTTTGCCCTCTACTTCCAAAATGATATCTTGATGAATAAACCCCTGAAGTTTCATTAATTGAATAATAAAAAAAACAGTTATTATCGAAAAACTATTCGTTACAACAGGGCCAACAAGAGTAATACAAATAGCAGTCGGAATATAAGAAATCCAAGGGTTTAAACCAATACTATTAGAAAACAAGATGTTTTGATCATCATTAAATAAACTAATGAGAAGCAGAAGATATAGTTCTCCAATAAAATAAGCTTGAAAAATAAAATATATTATTAGTTTTGGGTAGAAACTTGGTAGTTTGACTTTTTTTGATAACTTTTGCATTTCAATACCATCACGAAAAATCCCAAATGCTGTTGGACGCATAATTAAAATATAACCTCGAGAGGCTAGCGTCTAAAATTAAATTTGTTAATAATGTAATATACAGGGTGTCCTGAAAATAAACCGACAAACAAATTATTATTTAAGATCTTTTGACATAATTTATTTGAATTTACTTACAAATAAGATAAGATAAGACAAAGGAAAATATATTCTGTTTATTAAATTATCAACCATTACCATAATAATGATTATCCCACATAAGTCAAATAAAGATGTTGGGATAAATAAACAATAAAAAAATTTTAATAAACAATACATTAAAGCATCTAAAAAAATAAATTATTAATAGATTATTCAATAGGAATAAAAGTTATTTTTCTTACTACCTCGACTGAAAATACGTTGTTTCGTCCCCGATTTCACGGCAGAAAGTTTACGTTTCTTGCATTGGTCAAGCTATACGCGCACACTCTATAATAGCTGGAGTGTGCTTAGTCGTGTGCTCAACATATGCAACTCGGATTACGACACTAATATAACCTCAAAATTTGGGCAGGCATCAATATGTTTCGATATACACATTTAATTTTTTCCCGTATTTTCGGCCGGGTTGTATTTTCGGCCGAGGTAGTAAGAAAAATAGTATACACTACACGGGCAGAAAGTGTGAGAGCCCTGAACTGCGCGCCATGATGCCCTCGGCTTCGCCTCGGGCATCATGGCGCGCAGTGCAGGAATCTCACACTTTCTGCCCTTGTAGTGTAATATACTATATTAGATGGATTAAAGTCAACAAAATACAATTTTCTGTTTGCAGAATTAAAAAATTACCATTTTGCTAATTTTTTTTTTGCGATGTTGTCAAAAACATTGTTTTAAATGCCAAGTTAATACCTTACAAATAACTAAACATGTCACTTACCTACATCTGCAGTTTTACTTCTAAAGAAATATAAAAACATTATTTTAATACATCTTAATAAAGATGGATCTTCAACAGTATTTTTTTGTTTAGACATGGCTGGATATAAACAAGTAATAACAATTTTTGATAATTTTTTTCCATTTATACTCGAAACCACTTGATTATAAATATTTAATTATATTAAATTTAATAATTTAAACGTATTCCCAATTCCATAAAAATTGTTATAACATAATTGATTAAATATCGAATATAAATCAAACTTAATGTTAGTATACATTTATATTAATTACTTAACGTCGCAACTCTTTCCAGCGGTGACGTAAACGACAGGGTTGTATCTACTTCTTTTGTGCTTGATTTTATGAAGTACACTGTTAAAATTTTTAGTAAAATTACAATTTTATTGCAAAACAAAGGATGAGTAAAATTACAAATCGGTTTATACCAATTCAAAATTATTATACAATTTGAGTAATCTTACAAGTCATGTTGGGAAATCTACTAAGATAAGTTGTAATTTTACAATCTATATGTATAAATCCTATAGGATTTATACATATAGATTGTATAGATTGTATAGATTGTGTATACACGCATTGTAATTTTACCCAAACAGTTTGACAGTTTCTAATAAAGAGCATCTTAGATTTACAAACGTTGTTTGTAATTTGATTTTCTATAATGTTATGTAAAATGCATAGTATGTACCGATTGCGGTAATCACGTGATGTTCTTACATCTCGCCTCGGTTGACTTAGGTGGACAGTATATAAGGTCAGGTGTCTTTCGGTTTTGGTGTGTACCAAATTGCCCGACATTGATAAGACCCAAAATAGGACTATCTGTCTAGCTTCTGTCGGTATTTGAAGTTGGTGAAACGCACTTAAAACAAAAACTCTGGCGAGGTGAAGGTTCAATTTTTTTTATTCTTTACAGTAATGGGTGAAGAAACTAAGAAAATTGTAGGGTTTTTTTCGTAGTATATATATAATTCGTAAATTACTAAATATTTTTAGGGTAATTTGTTGTACAAAATAACAATATTTGTATTGTAATATTGCGAAACGAATTTTCTTCAGTTCAGTAAAATTGTAAAATATATTTTGTAATTTTCTTAAACTGAGTTGAAATGAATTAATTTTATAGTACACCATTTTAAAATTACTAAACATATTTAGTATTTTTTAGCAAAATTATAATACCTATATATTAATGTTACTGAACAAATTTTTAATAAATGCTTGGTGAATTTCAACAAACGTTCTGTAATTTTCCCAAATTGAGTTGTAATGAATCGTGTAGTGAATTTACAAAACTGAGTTTCATTATTACTATATTGTGGTGCGTAAAAACTTCCTAAACATGTTTAGTAAAATTACATTAGAAATTTTTAACAGTACAAGTAAATAATATTTATAAGCAATATTTCTTCATCCTGGGGTGAAATTTTAATGCCAACATAACATTATGAAATACTTTTTTAAAACAAATTGGCCTTCGCAACAAAGTAGGTTTTATTGTGCCTAATATAACTTTCTATTAAAGTAATATGGTTCTAAGAACAATTAACATTTGTAATGACTCCCATAAACGTACAAACATATTTTCAAAGAGTGTGGTAAAGCTTTGATTTAATATCAAACCATCTACTCCCTTTTCATCCCCCCTCCAACCCTCCCACACGCCGCTGTTAATTTACTACTGCCTTCCATATTTATAAATATTCTGAGGTTATGCAATTGTTTAAATATGTACATAGAGAGGGTTTGAAATAATAACCAACAGTTAAGTATTAAAGTTTTACTTAACTACAAATAGTTTTTGAATTATACGAAGAAAACACAAGTAGGTAATAAAAAAAAAACATGCAATAAATATTTTGACAGCAGTCAATAGAGCAAACTTGTATCGGTATTTGGAGTATCAAATAACAATTTTCCTTCTTTTTTAATCTTATCCTTTTAAATTGATATAAAAGGATAAAAATGCATAGGCCCTCTTGAGAAGCTCAACAGACAGTTTAAAATCAACAGTAATCAATCCAAAAAATGAGAAAGCATTGTTCTTTTGAGTTATATGAATCAACAAAATCAAAGTTTTTTTGTTGTCCTTATTCCAAAATATCCAAGGACAGTTATATAGTATTGCATTTATTTCTTCTGTCTAAAAATACAAAAAAAAATTATTGGAATTCGTGAAATTAGCACGAAAAATGACTCCTTATTTTTTATAAAAATGTTGAAAAAAAATCTTGTTTTGACCATAAAAATTACTTGACCAAATCAAAATTTAACTCTTGCCATTCTCGAGCCGTTAAATGGATTTTGATGAAACTTTGCAATATCGAAGAAAATGAAATTGATTTTGGAAAATTGTTCTGAAATTTTCATAAACAGTATTTTTTCATAATAATTTATAAATTATTTTATAAACAATTGATTTTTTTTCGATTTCGGGACCTTTAAAAATCTGAATTAAAAAAAAAGAAGTAAATTTTTTCTCTGAAAATTGGCAGGTTGATGTACCACTCAGCGCAGCATTATTTTAATGCTAAAGGACTAAAAAAGATCCTGAACACTAGGAAAAATCAATTGCATATAAAAATGTATGATAAAGTAGAACAGTTTTTTCAACCATTCGATAAAAAAAATAAGTATAGCTATTTTTTGCTGATGGCAAAGTTTTTTTATAGCTCGAACCTGTTGTTGTAAAATTTGTCCAAATATTACAAAGGGAAGTAAATAGCAAGCAAATATTATTATTCCAAAAGAAGCTCTTATGTATATTATATTGCTTTGAGCCTAAAAAATATTTTTAAGTTTACAAATTTTACTATAAATTAATAAAATCTCATACACTATACAAGGCAATAAATATACTCGAAATGTTTCCACATCCAATCACGAAAAATATCGGAATACACGGTTGAAAATAGTTCGTCACCATTTGTATTATTCTAAAAGAAACATATATAAAGCAAGCGGCCAAATATTTCATTGAGGCTTTTTACTTTTTTATTTTTAAATAAATTGTTATAAAATAATTCAATTTCCATTTTACCGATTTCTGGTACTCCTCATCATAGTTTAATTCAAAACTTTTGCCCTTTCTTTCCAATATAATATCTTGACGAATGAACTCCTGAAGTTTCATTAGTTGAATAATAAAGAAAAAAGTAATTATAGAAAAACAATTAGTTGCTATCGGGCAAACAACCATAATAAAAATACCATCCAAAATATAAATAATTTGAAATAAACAAGAGTTAAAACCAGTACTATGAAAAAAAAAGATTTTTTGATCGTCATTAAATAAACTACTCAGGAGAAGAAAATATAATGCTTCAATAAAATATACTTGAAAAAGAAAATATATTATTAGTTTTGGGTAGAAACTTGGTAGTTTGACTTTTTTTGATAACTTTTGCATTTCAATACAATCACGAAAAACACCAAACATTTTTGGACGCAAATATAAAATTGAAACTCGAACTGCCAGCGTCTAAAATTAAATGTGTTAATTACGAGTATATAATATACAGGGTATCCGGAAACTAACAAAGACAAACAAAGACAGCAATCCAGGGATAATTTTTGACCTAAATTGACATTGAACGCCTGGATTGATTTCAAATTAATTTACTTTTTATAACCAGTATTTTACACTTCCTTGGAAAACATTTTTTGTAAGAAGAATTTTATTAAATTTACCTAAAATCATCGCTAAAATTTGCTGTCCCCATTGGTCGGTTTAATTTCTGAACACCCTACATAATTTATTTGGTTTTGCTTACGAATATATATATAATAAAAAGAGGGATGCCACACAAATCGATTAAAGATATTGGCATGAAGAAAAAATAAAACATTTTTAATAAACCATACATTAAAGCATCTAAAAAAAAATTAATTAATTATTTAATAGGAATAAAATTTATTTATTATAAAATCTTTGGATTTTTCACCACTATAAGGTGAAGACTAAATGAAGGAAATGGCATTTTAGTCACGAGTTTTACATATCACAATATCGTGAAAACAAGAGTTGGGTAAAATAATGCGCAGTATAATTTAAAAAAGTAGGATCATAACATATACCTAGTTTATTCATTTAACTCACCAACATCTGTAGCCGTAGATTTACGTTTAAAGAAATATAAAAACATTATTTTTAAACATCCTAATAAAGACGGATCTTCAAAAGAATTTTTTCGTTTAAACATGGCTGGATAGAAACAAGTAATGACAATTTGTTGATCAATTTTTTTATTTAGGGTGTATTGATTATAAATTTTAGACATTATTAGGTGAATTAAAAATATTAGATAGTTAGTATAATATCATCATTATATAAAACTTAGTTTTAATTATAATTATATAATAAAAATAATTGAAAGGTAATGTAAATATACATTTAGTTTAATTATGTATTATAAATTACAAAATATCTAATACTTGAGGTCTGCTTGATTTATTTAAATGAATACATTGTTGTTAATAAATACTTAATAAGTAAGTAGTTAAAAAAATTTGTCACTAAGAGCCGGTTTATCAATGTCTGGTTAAAGTTGCAGTTAGTTATCTGGCATATAATCTCCATGGATTCCATTGTTCTCACAACACAACCAGAGATTGATAAACCGGTCCTTATAAATATAAGCATAATATAAATTAACTTGAGAATACAAGAAATAGCGTAATTTCCCAAACTTTTTCAAAATTCGTATAGGTATATATATATATATATATGTTGATGCTCTGCTTGTTCACAATAATTATTGTGAACACTATTAGGTGATTTCAATGTTTTGCATATTAACAGTGTACCATAACATTAACATTGCCATAACATTACCACTATTGTGACAGAGGTATTAGACGTGCAACAGCAGCCCAGCAGATAAGACCTGAAGATGGTACATGAGATTGTACCGAAACATCGTCAGACATACGGTTCTTTTAAGAACCAAATACCGACAACACGGAGCAGATCCCGGAAAAGCATCAATACATACATATAACCTAAAGCAGAACACCAATTTTCCTACTTTTTTAATTTTACCCTTTTAAATTGATATAAAAAGATAATAATGCATAGGCTCTTTTGAGAAACTCAACAGTCAATTGAATATTAACAGTAATCAATCCAAAAAATGAAAAAGCATGGTTTTGTTGAGTTATATGAATCAACAAAATCAAAGTTTTCTTGTTGTCTTCATTCCAAAATATCCAAGGACAGTTATAAAGTATTGCATTAATGTCTTCTGTCTAAAAATACAAAAAAATATTTATTGGAATTAGAATTCGAGAAATCAGCACGAAAAATTACTTTCCTTATTTTTTTATAAAAATGTTAAAAAAATTTGTTTTGACCATAAAAATTACTTGACCAAATCAAAATTTATATCTTGCCGTTCTCGAACCGTTAAATGGGTTTTGATGAAACTTTGCAATATCGAAGAAAATGAAATTGATTTTGGAAAATTATTCTGAAATTTTCAAAAACACTAATTTTTCATAATAATTTATAAATTATTTTATAAACAAATGATTTTTTTCGATTTCGAGACCTGAATTAAAAAAAAGAAGTAATTTTTTTTCTGAAAACTGGCACGCTGGTAAACCACGCAGCGCAGCATTATTTTAATCATTTAAGAGTTTTGTTGTGAAGTGACATTAAAGGCAGTGGCGGCGCCAGGGGTGGGCGCGGTTGGGCGAGCGCCCAACCCAAATTGTTCCCGCCCAACCGCTCGCCCAACCTGCTTAACTAAACATTTGAACAAAAAATAGATATAGAGAAAAGTAGTTTTTTTAGATTGCTTTCAATATTATATCTAACTAACCGTTCCAATTAATGATTCAATCAACGTGTTTCCGGAATCACGAATTACAATAAACGTCAAAAAACGTACGCCTCTGAGACCGACGCGGCCTCTGTGGGGAATAACCTATCTCAGCTTGTGAAATACGTTTGGCCAATATACATACACCTTAAGATAGGATGGTGCGCATGTTGGGCGGGGCTTAAATACGTCACTTGATGAGTGTTTTTTAATTATCTGCTGCTAAAATTCTTGTTTTTGCGATGCTTTTGGATGTTATAAGTTATAACTTGCTCTATTTTTTGTTTAACTTGTTGTTTTTGTGTTCGGTAAGGTTCGAATTACTTTTCAGTGTTCAAATTATTGTTATTGCGTTGTGTTAACCTGTTCTGTTTGTTTATTATTGTTTTTGTGTTGCGTTAACTTGTTTTGTTTGTGTTTTAGCTTGTGTCGTGCCATTTGAATTTATTAAAATGCGGTGTGGCATATTTGAATGCATTTCGGACAACCAGTCTAAGAAAAACCCTTTAAATAAAAACATTAAGTTTTATCGATTCCCGAAAAAGTTTGATTTGTGGAAACAGTGTTACATAATCATGCGTTTCCGTGTAAAATAAATTTTGAAATAATTTATGTGTTTTTTTTTTCGTTTTAGTTTCTATTTCACATTTATTCACAAATCCGCAAAATATCTATAATTAGTGGGTACATTATACAATTTATACCTATTATCTGAAACATTACCTAGATACCTAAAACATATTTTTGCTGCCCACAATTCAAATTTTTCTGCCGGGTGTCGCCCAACTGGAAAGAAAGAGCTGGCGCCGCCACTGATTAAAGGACTAAAAAAGATGCTGAATACTAGGAAAAATCAATTGCATATAAAAGTAAAGGTATGATAAAATAGAATAGAAAATTTTACATTTCGATAAAAAATAAGTATGGCTATTTTTGTACTGATGGTAAAGTTCTTTTATGGCTCAAACCTGTTGTTGTAAAATTTGTCCAAATATAACAAAGGGAAGTAGATAGCAAGCAAATATTATTATTCCAAAAGAAGCTCTGATGTAATTTAATATGCTTTGAGCCTAAAAAAATATTTTTACAAATTTTACTATAAATCAATGAAATAGCATACACTATACAAGGCAATAAATATACTCGAAATGTTACCACATCCAATAACGAAAAATATCGGAATACACGGTTGAAAATAGTTCGTCACCATTTGTATTATTCTAAAAGAAAAAATATATAAAGCATGCGGCAAAATATTTAATGGAAAACTTTTTACTTTTTTATTTTTAAATAATTTGTTATAAAATAATTCAATTTCAATTTTATAGATTTCTGGTACTCCACATTATCGATTAATTCAAAACTTTTGCCCTCTGTTTCCAATATAATATCTTGATAAATGAAAGCCTGAAGTTTCATTAGTTGAATAATAAAGAAAAAAGTAATTATAGAAAAACAATTAGTTGCTAACGGGCATACAACCATTAAAAAAATACCATTCAAAATATAGAAAAATTGATATATCCAAGAGTTAAAACCAGTACTATGTAAAAAAACGATTTTTTGATCGTCATTAAATAAACTACTCAGGAGAAGAAAATACAATGCTTCAATAAAATATACTTGAAAAAGAAAATATATAATTAGTTTTGGGTAGAAACTTGGTATTTTGAATTTTTTTGACAACTTTTGCATTTCAATACAATTACAAAAAACCCCAAACATTTTTGGACGCAAATATAACATTGAAACTCGAACCGCCAGCGTCTAAAATTATATGTGTTAATTATATTATATACAGGGTATCCGGAAACTAACGAAGACAAACAAAGACAGCAATCCAGGGATAATTTGATCTTTGACCTAAATCGACATTGAACGCCTGAAATGATTTCAAATTAATTTACTTTTTATAACCAGTATTTTACACTTGGAAAACATTTTTTGTAAAAAGATTTTTATTAAATTTATCTAAAATTATCCCTAAAATTTGCTGTCCCGATTTGTCGGTTTAATTTCTGAACACCCTACATAATTTATTTGGTTTTACTTACGAATAGAATTCCAGTGCTTAAAGGAAAATATAATCTGTTAAAAAAGTTACCAGTCATTTCTATACAAAGAGGTATGCCACACAAATCAAATAAAGATATTGGCATGAAGAAAAAATAAAACATTTTTAATAAACAATTCATTAGAGTATCTAAAAAAATATGAATTAATTATTTAATAGAAATAAAATATATTTATTATAAAATCTTTGGATTTTTCATCACTATAAAGTAAAGACTGAATTAAGGAAATGACACTTTAGTCACGAGTTTTACTTATAACAATATCGCGAAAACAAGAACTGGGCAAAATGATGAGCAGTTTATTTAAAAAAAGTAGTATTATAACATATAGTTTATTCATTTAACTTACCAACATCTGTAGCTGTAGTTTTACGTTTAAAGAAATATAAAAACATTATTTTTAAACATCTTAATAAAGACGGATTTTCAAAAGAATTTTTTCGTTTAGACATGACTGGATAGAAACAAGCAATGACAATTTTTAATCAATTTTTTTATTTAGTGGGTATTGATTACAAATTTTAGACATTATAAGGTGAATTAAAAATATTAGATAGTTAGTATAATATCATCATTATATAAAACTTAGTTTTAATTATAATTACATAATAAATTTAATTGAAAAGTAATGCAAATTTTCGTTTAATTTAATTATTTATTGTAAACTAAAACAAAACTTTTTTGAACAGTAAATGAAATATATATATAATATATATATATATATATATATATATATATGCAAAACGGCTAATACACATCCGAAATAGATACTTTTGTGAAGAAAGCGGCTCCGAAATCGGAGCCGCATTCGAAAAATCGGAGGCCAAATGGTAAGCACGTGTATCTCTTTACTATGGGTAGTCAAGGTCATTTTAGGACGTGTGGCAAATTTTAGCCTGGAGGTCAATTCCACTTGGATACACCTACAGTTACACAATCGGGTTCACCGTTCTTCCGATGAGGGCGCCACTGTTATATACAGATGTATATAAAAATAAGTATACCAGTTGATATACCTCAGAATATTTTCTAATCAACTAGTCTCCGAAATTTGGCAACAGTGTACGGAGGCCATTTAATGCCACGAGTATGTATTTCTGTAAATGTACTTTATTCAGAGAAATCTTATATTTTTAATACGTTAATGAAATAATGATATAGGAATATGGTATAACTGGACTCCTGAATAAAGGTATTATTAAGAATAATAGACGTATCTATGGGTATACAAATACAAAGTGTAAGTCATTGAAAAAGTGTAAGTGTGGTCATCAATGTAATGTAGACATGAATTAAATATTTAATAACAGATGGTAAAAAGTAATCTACTAATTGCAGGTTAATTATAATTTTGTTTTTCAGGCTTAGCGCGGTTGATTAGCACTGTCGTTTTTAGGAAAATAATATAAATAGTATTTTAAAAGAAAGAATTAAACCTTCACCTCGCCAGACTTTTCATTTTGAGTGCGTTCCACTTTTGAATAATACCAGTGGATTTAAAGAAACTAAGAAAATTGAATGTTTAGTTAATTTTAACATTAGTAATTATAGTTATATAGTTTATTATAAGGCATTAAAATGAATACCTGTAGAAATATTTTATTATAAAATTTTTATAATAAACGGTTTATTAGATACTAACAAATTTTAGCAGATTTGGTGTTCATAAACACTATACAGAAGTTTTAAAAATATAGGTTAGGTATCCCAGTGAACCAAACCGTGACTTATGACCTAAAATTTACGTAACACGTAGATCATATCTAGGTAATACAATTTTTACGTCATAGTGACATAATACTGACCCAAAACGTGACTTTTATATGATGTAATTAAATGACTTACATATTACGTACATCTTATGTAATATTAAAGTCATATCGTGACGTAACATTAAAGTCACTTTTCTTACGTAAGACTGACATAAGAAATCTGTCATAATATTACATAACTTTTAGGTCACTGTTTTACGTAAGACTGACGTAATAAATCTGTCATAATATTACCTAAGTTTAAGGTCACTTTCTTACGTAAGGCTGACGTAAGAAATACGTCATACTATTACATACGTTTTAGGTCACTTTCTTACGTAAGACTGACGTAAGAAATCTGTCATACCATTACATAAGTTTAAGGTCACTTTGTAAGGTAAGACTGACATAAGAAATCTGTCATACATATTATTTAGACGAACTAGATGCAAAAGTAATTTCAAAGTATGAAATTCACTGTATTTTAATGTTTGAATTAAACTAATTTCAATGAATGGACTTTTATTTTCAATGAGTGAAATAGGCAAACATAATTTTTATTTTTTATTGATTGAAATGGTTATTTCCTATCATTGAGTAAAATAACGTAAGTAAATTCTATTAATTGAAATTGACGCCAATTATTTTAAACAATAAAATCAGTGGATACTTTTCCTTACCAGTCAGTTTAATTCAAACATTAAAATACAACAAATTTCATATTTTGAAATTACTTTTGCATCTAGCATGATGAAAGAAATAACGCGAAGTTCCTTGAATTTTTTGGCTACTAATTAGTACTTGGTCGATTAAATGAAAATATGGTTTAAAATCAATCAAAAAATAATGTATCTTAATTTAATGTGTAATAAACATTATATAGATTTTTATGATTCCGGTTCCTAAGCAGTACTGCTTTATGACGTAAAAAATTTTGAAAATAGCGTCGTACTTTCAAAAGTACACATTTTATTCAATGGTCATTTGAAAAATCATGTAGGTACTCATAACCATGGTTGCAAGTACCTTTTTATTTTTTAAATTGTAAAAAATTATCAATAAAAGATTTACGTGTTATTACGTGTTAACGTGTTATTTTTGTATTGTATGTTACTGTTATTATTTTTTGAAAATTTTTGAAAATGGCGCTTTTGGTGAAAGTGGAATTTTTTTGTTCCACCCTGTACAATCGAAAAAATAAGTAGTTGCGCTTTAAAAGACCTGAAATCATATTTCACTCACTTCAAATTTTTTTTAATGTGACCTTGGCAGTACGACGTCTTTGTTTTTTTTTAATCCATGCATGTCAAAAAATGTTACCTATTAAAATACCAAAATTTTAAATTTCTAAAATAAAAATAATTTTTAAATGTTGAATATTGTCCCTAGCTATAGCTATAGCTACTCATAAAAAGCGATTTTTTTTGTTCTTACTTCTGACATACCGTGTAAAGAATCTGAAAAATTAGTAGTTGGTTCAAAATCCATTGTGAGTTGGTTTTGATCAGGTTCATAAATTAGATAAAGTATCAGCTTGCAATAAATACCTTTTCGATAATGATTCCATTTCCCATTGGAAAAAATGTGACCTTTTGACAGTACGACGCCATTTTAGAAATTTTTCAAAATTGATTTAAGTCAAAAAGTAGTACCCAGAGTACCCTTGTCTCTGGTAGTACCTATATATTTAATGCCTTGTTTAACATACTAAAATTTCAATTTCCAAATACAAAGGTTCAAAAAATAAAACTATAAAAAATAATACAACCAAATTTAAAGAATTTAGTATTATAATATAATATGGTATAATTATATATTAATATAATACCTATAATAATAGATAGGTATTTGCCCAATATTGTTGGTATTTGTATATTTTTTAAATTTAAAAAATGATAAATAAAAGAAATTAAATTGGCAAACGAAATTATTTAAGTACACTGAGAATATTACGTATTAAGAAACTAAGAGATTTTTAAAAATATATGTAAACTATTAGAAGAATTTTTCATTGATAAACAAATTTTATAATAATATTATAATATATAAGGGTAAAGTTGTCAAATAACATTGATATATTAATTGTTAGCAGTTGCAATATGCAGTAAGGTTGCCTATGATAAGAATGCATCTACTATAATATAGTAGAAATCTACTTATCATAGGCAACCATTATTGCATAATACATCTCGCTTATGTGGCACTATTCGTTAAGTATATAAGTTGACACTGGAGATTTAGGAATTCGAACCTCGGCAAATAAACAAGTCACAAATTGTGGCCCACGAAAATTTAGCTTTTTCACTGGAATTCTTTGTTGGAGCCAGGATTGTTCCGTCTAGATCGCCCGTGGCCCTCTGCTAAGCAGAGTCTGCTTAAACAGTGCCTGCTTTGCAAGGCCAAAGCCGCGAACCCCATAATTTTACTCATTTTCGTCAAGAGGGAACTGATTTCAGCCAAGTGAGCTGTTTCAGTATTTACTTATTTTGCCCTATGATGAAAAATAAGGAGGGGGCTTCGTCATTCTGAGGTCATATTTATGACACATTTATTACGTAAATATTATGTAATGGTATGATGTCAGTGTTACATCAAGATGTTTACGTCATATTTATGTCATATTTATTACGTCAGAGTCTGACGTAAGAAAGTGTGAAATAATGACTCTTGTATGACTCAAGTGTGACCTATATCTTACGTAAGCGTGACTTGACATGACATCATATTTACGTCATATTTACGTAATTGTGTTTATAATAATAAATTAAACTGAATTTGACAAAACATTAAGTGTATATATAAAATAAATAAAAATTATACTAAACTATTATTTTTTTTAATAAATAAAACATAGATAAATAATGACTGCGTTTATTTATAAAATAATTATTAAAAATTATAATTAAAAAACACATTTATAAAAAAAAGACTAATACTAAAATTAAAGAGCAGCTAGGTAAAAATAGTACCCATTAATAATGAGATAATGCCGCGTCTGTACTAACAAAACAAAATTATAAAAAATACATATTTTTTTAATATGGATTCTATAAAATGTCTTTATTAGGCTCCGCAAAACTAAGCTTAGAATTTATTTTTAAAGCGATTACAATTTCCAATCCCTGCTGAAAATGACGGATGATTGCGGGTTTCTTCGTCAAAACCGGATAAAATCAGATGATTGCAGGTATAAATTCTTCGTCGAAGCCGGATAAAAGCGGGTAAAAATATCATCTGATAACATCTGCTTTTGTCCGCATCGCTATATCCGCGAACACCCGGTTGGTTGTGTTTTATGTCCGGTTAGTGCACCTCCGCAATCATCTGTTTTTAACCGTCTTCACTGTGTTTCGATTATATCTGAATTTGTCCGGAATCATCTGCAAACGTTTGCTTACGTCTGGGTTTATCCGCGAGCATATGCTTTTACCCGCAAACGTCTGCCTAGTCCAATTTCACCCGCCAACATATGCGAACATCTGCAATTACCCGCTAACAACTGCTTTTATCCGCGAACATCTGCAATCACCCGCGAACATCTGCAATCACCCGCGAACAACTGCTTTTATCCGCGAACATCTGCAATCACACGCGAACATCTGCTTTTACCCGCGAACGTCTCCTTTCATACGGTTTCACCCGCAAACATGCTTTTATCTGCGAACGCCTGATATTATCCGCAAACATCTGCTTTTATCGGCAAACATCTGCTTTTATCCGCAAACATCTGATTTTATAGGCAAACATCTGCTTTTATCCGAAAACATCTGCTTTTATCTGCAAACATCTGATTTTATACGCAAACATCTGCTTTTATCCGCAAATATCTGCTTTTATCCGCAAACATCTGCATTTATCCGCAAATATCGAAACTCGATCCTTTTTGATCACGAAAACAGGAGACAAAACCCTTATCAAAAATGATCAAAAAGGATCGAGATTTAAACTCGATCCATTTTCGATCAGTTTTTTTCAGCAGGGTTATTCCAATAATTCCTTTTAGAGTTATAAAGTTGTGTGCCGTGAACGGCTAACAACCAGTTAGTTAAAGCTCAGTAAAATTTGACAAAGCAGGTAAACTAAACTAAAGCATACACGAGAAAAAGGAAAACAAAAAGCGCTAATGAAACCAGACGTTTGCGTACGAAACAGGACTGAAATGGACAAAGGAAATGCAGGCAAACCGAACGCGGATGAAAGCAGAGGTTTGCAATTAAAAGCAGATGTTTGCAGATGTTCCCGGATAAAAGCAGATATTTGCGGATAAATGCAGATGTTTGCGGATAAAATCAGATGTTTGCGATTAAAATCAGATGTTTGCGATTAAAATCAGATGTTTGCGGATAAAATCAGATGTTTGCGGATAAAAGCAGATGTTTGCGGATAAAAGCAGATGTTTGCGATTAAAATCAGATGTTTGCGGATAAAAGTAGATGTTTGTCGATAAAAGAAGATGTGCGGGTAAAATCAGATGTTTGCGGATAAAAGCATATGTTTGCGGATAAAATCAGATGTTTGCGGATAAAAGCAGATGTTTGCAGATTAAAATAGATGTTTGCGGATAAAAGCAGATGTTTGGAGATTAAAACAGATGTTTGCGGATAAAAGCAGATGTTTGCAGATAGAATCAGATGTTTGCGGATTAAAACAGATGTTTGCGGATTAAAGGAGGCGTTCGCGGATAAATGCAGATGTTTGCGGATAAAAGCAGAAGTTTGCGGATTAAAGCAGACGTTCACAGATAAAAGCTGATCTTCGCGGATAAAAGCAGATGCTTGCAGGTGAAATCGGATGAATCAGAGTTTTTCGGACTAAATTAGATGTTTGCGGATTAAAACAGATGTTTGTGGATTAAAGCAGATGTTCAAAGATAAAAGCCGATCTTTGCGGATATAAGCAGCTGTTTGCGGATAAAAGCAGATGTTTGCCGATAAAAGCAGATGTTTGCGGATAATATCAGATGTTTGCAGATAAAAGCATGTTTGCGGGTGAAACCGTATGAAAGCAGATGTTCGCGGATAAAATGAGATGTTTGCGGATAAAAGCAGGCGTTCGTGGATAAATGCAGATGTTTGCGGATAAAAGCAGAAGTTTGCGGATTAAAGCAGACGTTCACAGATAAAAGCAGATCTTCGCGGATAAAAGCAGATGTTTGCAGGTGAAATCGGATGAATTAGAGTTTTGCGGACTAAATTAGATGTTTGCGGATTAAAACAGATGTTTGTGGATATAAGCAGATGTTTGCAGGTAAAATCGGATGAAGCAGACTTTTGCGGACTAAAGTAGATGTTTGCGGATGAAATCAGATGTTTGTGGATTAAAATAGATGTTCGCGTATAAAATCAGATGTTTGCAGGTGCAATCGGATAAAGCAGACGTTTGCGGATAAAATCAGATAAAACCGGGTGAATGCAGATATAAACCCTTATACAGGTATTTGCGGATGAAACCAGATGAAAGCAGACATAGACTAAACAGATCAAAACTCGACGTTCGCGGATAATATTTATACCCGCAATTGCAGATAAAAACCGACATGCCGAGTAAAATCGGATATGTCGGATGAAAACAGATATAAATGGACATAAAACTAGCTTGGTTTTTTTATCCGCAATCACGTTTTGAATAATTCAGACATTTTATAGAATCCATATTAAAAAAGCTAATAAACCATGTTTTTATTTATAATATCTTCTTAGCTTAGATTATAATTATCAATGGGTACTATTTTTACCTTGATGCAAATTATTTATTAAATTTAATTACCTAAAATTTTATTTATTACAATTATTTTTATTGCAAGGCATGGTTCTTGCATTTACTGAATAACATAATACACTTTTGTTTTATTAAAATTAACGCAAAAACATATAATGCCGTGGTTATTTTTAAATTTAAATTAAAGGTGCTGTTAGTGTTTTTTTCTAATTTGGTTTTTATTACAATTATTACGCACTATTTTAATTATCTACTTAAAACTTCATTTATGGCAAAATGTTTAAACTACATTACATTCTTAAAACATGATCGTTTAGTTAAAAGCAAAAAGAAAATTTTTTAGTTGTAGATTTTGAAAAATTATTAATGTTTTCCAAAGCAAACGATAGATAAGTAGGTGCACGAAAATTTCAATTTTTTGTGACTTTATAATATTTGTTTAAAAACCCATTTTAAAGAACAAAAATGATGTATCTATATATACCTACCATTTATATCTAAATATATTATATAATTTATATTTAAAAGTCAATTAAATGTGTACATCCAAATTACCACTTAATGGCATCATTAGATGCATTATTAATAAAAGAAACCAATCCATACCTTAAATGTTAAATTATAAATGTATTTATATATTTAATGAAATAAATATATTTTGGAGGAGTCCAATTAACCGATAAACGCAATCATCAAAATACATAAAAAAGGCTTAAAATAAAAAATAATATAAATACATGTGAGGGTCAGTGCGGCAACGTCGCTGGAGGCAAGTTCAACCGAGGCACCTCTGGAAATATATTCACAGGAGGCAAAAAGATTGTCTACTGTGTGGAGGCGACTTCACCTTAAGCCTTATCAAAAATGTGTATAAAAATTCTTTCTTTATTTTTAAGAAAAGTTTTCCCCTTTCAGGTTGCTCATATAAAGAAAGACTTTATTAATTTATTTCTATAAAAAAAACTCGTAAATTCCTATTCCTTCTGGTGGAGGCCAGGTCTCCTTCGAACGTATGGAGCCGAATAAGATAGGCGTGCACATATATATATATATATATATATATATATATATATATATATAGATTTGTTTGACCGCACATACAGACCCAAATCGTCATACTTCGCCGCCTATACAGACCAAAATTGACGTTTTCAGACCCGGCTTCGGGACTGAAAAAGTTAATCATAGTATGGAAATCAGGGGGGTTGGTGGGTGCAGGGGGTAAATTTTTAGGTGGGCTTGAAAAGGCGGTGAAACATGATGAAATATACAGATTTAGTTCACGGTTCAGCCAGTTCGAGGGCGCCTCGGTCGGGCTCAGCTAGCTGTATATATTCGGCATAGTTAAACTACGTCTTCAAACCCTAAATTTGGCAACGCCGCGGCGTTGGCATATAAATAATGAATATGTATTTCACAGCTCTGATACAGTCCCGATATGCTCTTTACCATTTGGTCCAAAAACACACTTTCCCTCCTGAACGGAGCTTCAGATAGTAAAAAAAAAGGAAAATCTACTTTATCAAATTTTGAGGGTTATACTTTTAAATATTCGTCAGTAAAATTGAAATGTTAAATATTTAACACAATATATTATTTTTTTAGTATACATTTTCGGTAAATATTACTGTAAAAATATTAGTAGATTGTAATTTTTAATATGGTTGTATGGATGTGATTTACGTATAGTAATATTTATTGTATTATACAAAATATAAATATTAAGTTTATAAAAAGATTTGCGAAATATCTCAAGATTATAAAGAACCTTACACTGTCTGTGGACCATGTAGTTAATAATTTTAATGGTAAGTATTTTTAATATCAATTTTCATTTCCGTTTATTTATTTAGTATGATTAATATCTAATGCCCGAATTTTTAGGTCAAAAAGTGATAAAAGGTTCCTAAATTAGGTGATATTTTTAATAAAATAGGTATTTAGGTACCTATATTTTATGTATGTGTTAAGTACATAAAATATAGGTACCTAAAATACCTATTTTATTAAAAATATCACCTAATTTAGGAACCTTTTATCACTTTTTGACCTAAAAATCCGGGCCTTATTAATATCATTATTAGCATTATTATCCTTATTATCATTATTATTATTATTTTCATTAGCTTTCTTATTGTTGTATTATAATCAATACATATTGCCAAATTTGATTAATTGAATATTTACATGTGTTTTTAGAACCTACCTTCTTATCTTATCTTATTTTATTATTAAATTTAACCAGCAGCGTATAAAGAAAATCACCCGGTATAATAATTAAAATTAAATAAAAATAGTATATTACACTACAAGGGCAGAAAGTGTGAGATTCCTGCACTGCGCGCCATGGCAGTTCAGGGCTCTCACACTTTCTGCCCGTGTAGTGTATACTATTTTTCTTGCTACCCCTCAGAAAATACGGGAAAAAATTAAATGTATATAAAAAAACTTGTGTCAAAATTAAAATCTGACGTTTAATTTAATTCTGACGTTTACATTTAAAATCAATCAAACTGTAGCGTTGTCATGGTAATTCAGCGGTGCCAATACAGTAAAAATAAAAGGTTGTATTTTAATTAACAAATTACTACTTTATAACAAATAAAAGTACCACTAAACACTTAAAACAACATAAAAAGTAAAAAAGTAAAAACATAAATTGTTTATTTGTTGTTATAATTGCAAAATTATGGTTTAAAACTGTCATATTTTTGTGTTTCTCATGTTGGCAGTACAAAATTTGAATGTTAAGCACGCGACTAAAAAATTTTTCTTACTACCTCGACTCAAAATACGTTGTTTCGTCCCCGATTTCACGGCAGAAAGTTTACGTTTCTTGCATTGGTCAAGCTATACGCGCACACTCTAATAGCGGGAGTAAATATTTTTTAGTCGTTAAGCACAATTCAAATTTCGTACTGCCAACATGAGAAACACAAAAATATGACAGTTTTAAACCATAATTTTGCAATTATAACAACAAATAAACAATTTATGTTTTTACTTTTTTACTTTTTATGTTGTTTTAAGTGTTTAATGGTACTTTTATTTGTTATAAAGTAGTAATTTGTTAATTAAAATACAACCTTTTATTTTTACTGTATTGGCACCGCTGAATTACCATGACAACGCTACAGTTTGATTAATTTTGAATGTAAACGTCAGAATTAAATTAAACGTCAGATTTTAATTTTGACACAAGTTTTTTTATATACATTTAATTTTTTCCCGTATTTTCTGCGGGGTAGCAAGAAAAATAGTATACACTACACGGGCAGAAAGTGTGAGAGTCCTGAACTGCGCGCCATGATGCCCTCGGCTTCGCCTCGGGCATTATGGCGCGCAGTGCAGGAATCTCACACTTTCTGCCCTTGTAGTGTAATATACTATTCTTACTACCTCGACTCAAAATACGTTGTTTCGTCCCCGATTTCACGGCAGAAAAATTACGTTTCTCGATTTTTATGTAAGAATGTCATATTCTCGCACGCAAAATCGTTGAAGAATGAAGCTCATTCTTAAACGATTTTTGGTAACATTTAGTTTTTAAGTATTGGTACCCCCAAAATGTCAAACTGTTTAATAACCTCAAATTCATTACTTTTAGGATTATTTATAATAGCTTTGTTTGTTATCCTGCACTAGTGCAACCTGAACTACACTTTTATTGAAAATGAAGCCTTTATTATTGTTTTGTTATATTAAGTTTGCTCCAACAATGCATTTTAATGCAAAATTTTAAGTTTAATGTGAAAAAGTGCAGTTCAGTTGTACTTGTGCAGGATAACAAATATTGACAAATAAATGAGCCAGACAGGTCAATCAAACTATATTTTATTGGAAATATTATATACCCACAGTACACAAAACACAAAACTACTATAAATTAATCACTAGCACAATTGTTATAAACTTTTATTGTAATGTTCAGTGTTGCTTGTAAAACCTCCTGTGACATTTTTCACTGCTAAAAGTAAACACAATTGTTCAAAAATATCAGAAAACATTAAAAAATAATACAATACTTACACAAAACCTTATTATCCAGTTGACAAATACAGACAGATTATTAATAAATAGTAAATAAAAATAAATCTACCTGTCCATGCAACTGTCATTTTGTGTTGCCAATTGACATTTTGCAAGAAAAATCCCCCAACTAACAACGACCACAAAACATTTAAAAAAACCTAAATAAAAGTTAAAATCGAGAAAATAGTATAAATCACACGTTGCAGAAGGCTATTCTCGCACTCATTCGTTCGTCCACTCGCTCCTTCGTCGCTCGAGGCCAAATTTCGAATTCGTGCGAGAATATGTGGCCTTCTGCAACTTGTACTTTAATATACTATTCTTGCATTGGTCAAGCTATACGCGCACACTCTAATAGCGGGAGTAAAATTTTTTTAGTCGTGTGCTTAACATTCAAATTTCGTACTGCCAACATGAGAAACACAAAAATATGACAGTTTTAAACCATAATTTTGCAATTATAACAACAAATAAACAATTTATGTTTTTACTTTTTTACTTTTTATGTTGTTTTAAGTGTTTAATGGTACTTTTTTTGTTATAAAGTAGTAATTTGTTAATTAAAATACAACCTTTTATTTTTACTGTATTGGCACCGCTGAATTACCATGACAACGCTACAGTTTGATTGATTTTGAATGTAAACGTCAGAATTAAATTAAACGTCAGATTTTAATTTTGACACAAGTTTTTTTATATACATTTAATTTTTTCCCGTATTTTCTGCGGGGTAGCAAGAAATAGTATATTACACTACAAGGGCAGAAAGTGTGAGATTCCTGCACTGCGCGCCATGGCGCGCAGTTCAGGACTCTCACACTTTCTGCCCGTGTAGTGTATACTATTTTTCTTACTACCTCGGCCGAAAATACGGAAAAAAATTAAATGTGTATTTATGAACCTATCTCCATTTGAAGAGCTTAATAAATAAATAACAGTAGGCCGTGAATTCAGCGGTGCCAATACTGTAAAAATAAAACGTTGTATTTTAATTCACAAATTACTACTTTATAACAAATAAAAGTACCATTAAACACTTAAAACAACATAAAAAGTAAAAACATAAATTGTTTATTTGTTGTTATAATTGCAAAATTATGGTTTAAAACTGTCATATTTTTGTGTTTCTCATGTTGGCAGTACGAAATTTGAATGTTAAGCACACGACTAAAAAATTTTTCTTACTACCTCGACTCAAAATACGTCGTTTCGTCCCCGATTTCACGGCAGAAAGTTTACGTTTCTTGCATTGGTCAAGCTATACGCGCACACTCTAATAGCGGGAGTAAAAATTTTTTAGTCGTGTGCTTAACATTCAAATTTCGTACTGCCAACATGAGAAACACAAAAATATGACAGTTTTAAACCATAATTTTGCAATTATAACAACAAATAAACAATTTATGTTTTTACTTTTTTACTTTTTATGTTGTTTTAAGTGTTTAATGGTACTTTTATTTGTTATAAAGTAGTAATTTGTTAATTAAAATACAACCTTTTATTTTTACTGTATTGGCACCGCTGAATTACCATGACAACGCTACAGTTTGATTGATTTTGAATGTAAACGTCAGAATTAAATTAAACGTCAGATTTTAATTTTGACACAAGTTTTTTTTATATACATTTAATTTTTTCCTGTATTTTCTGCGGGGTAGCAAGAAAAATAGTATACACTACACGGGCAGAAAGTGTAAGAGCCCTGAACTGCGCGCCATGATGCCCTCGGCTTCGCCTCGGGCAATATGGCGCGCAGTGCAGGAATCTCACACTTTCTGCCCTTGTAGTGTAATATACTATTTACTCCCGCTATTAGAGTGTGCGCGTATAGCTTGACCAATGCAAGAAACGTAAACTTTCTGCCGTGGAATCGGGGACGAAACAACGTATTTTGAGTCGAGGTAGTAAGAAAAATAGTATACACTACACGGGCAGAAAGTGTGAGAGCCCTGAACTGCGCAGGAATCTCACACTTTCTGCCCTTGTAGTGTAATATACTATTGTTTTAGATATTACCTACAGCATACCAAATTTTAAACTTGTATTTTAAAATTTATATTTTTTTAATATTGTACGGTTACTGTATAATTTTAATACCCTGTATCTCAGAACTACTAAATAAAAATACTAAAATACTCCAATTTAAATGCTGATTAGTGAAAATGAAATTTTTTTGATATTTTCCAAATTAAATTAACCAAAAAGTTTCCACCCCGGTTTTCTTCTCCACTTTAAATTAAAAATGAGTGATAAGTCATTTTAAAGGCATTTTAAATATCTACATTTTGGCGTATTAGTTTTTAAAATCGGTTAGTTCGTTCCTAAGATATTTAAGACAAAAATAAATTAAAAAAGAAAAATTTTTTGTAATATCTTGAAAACAAACAAACCGATTAAAAACTATTACGTCAAAATAAAGGGATTTAAAATGCCCTTAAAATTATACGATACCCCTATTAGTTTTAAAATGGGTTGGTACGTTATTTGAGAAAAACTTAATTTTTTAAATTATCAATTATACACCATTATACATATTGTATATTCACAAGAATCATTTTATAAATCACGTACTTTTAAAGCACACTTAATTAAAGTAATAATTTGTGCAAACCAACCGATTTTAAAAACTAATACGCCAAAATTTTAAGGGAAGAAGAAAAAATAATTTGATGAAGTACGCAAAATAAATAAAGTTAAATTTTTTAAAGGAAATACTTAAATTTTCTTTGCTGTCGAAACTATATTCGTCTATAGGATTTTCTGCGTTTCTTTGGATGGGGATCAGGGGCGTAGCTTCTGCGGTATCAGCCGTATCAATGATACGGGGCCCCCGATTGGCTTCGACATGCGTAAGCAAAAAATTTATTACCCACATGTTAAAAAAATTTAGACATCAAATTAAATAGGTAAATAAATAATATTTTTATTAAATTGTTTATTTTTCGATTTATTAAATTAAAATTTTCCTGAATACCCCCCTGTTCCAACGAGGCCGTTAACTCATACAAAATGTTTCTGCCCGCACCTTTCCGCTATGCGTTGTCTACGGCGCAGGATGTTATTATCATAGGTTAAATTAATAGCAAATTAGAAATAATTATTAGCGTTACAATTGTTTCAAATGACTTTCCTTTATTTTAAAATAGAAACCTTTTAAAAGATGTTGAAGAACGGTAAATGTCTAAAACCAGATCAAATTTTAAAATTTGCCTGTACATTAAAAGCTATGAATACATGGGTGAATATATTGAGATGTCCCCCAAGTGAAAATGATAATTTTTTATTTTTGGTTGTTTCACTGTTAGTCTAGAATGGGGTTTTTGGGAAGCCACCAGTTCTAGTAATAACATAACATAAGTGGTTCTGCACTAATGCAAAAATTTTAAGAAATCATACATTTTGAATATTAGAGCTTCTCGGAAGATATCTTCACGGAGGTTAGGATTTCGTATGTTTTTTTTAACCCTGTATATTTAAAATAAGTTATTGTATCTTTTGACACCTTAATATTTTTTTAAAATACAATTGTACATACTTAAAATATTTATAAAAAAATCTACTTACTGAGATATTACACTTCACGGTTGATAGGTTTTTAAATAGCAAATTAATGAACTTAAACTTTTGAATTATTAAACAGCAACACTCTCATCTGCATATAAATTCTATCTGACCTTCAGGAATATCATGCATCTATAATGTTGTAAATAGAGGTTTTTGCTTATTTAAAATGATTAAAGCGCCATCCGTTGCATAAAATTTAAAACAAAAACAGATTTACGGAGGATAGAATCAATTTTTG
Source organism: Brassicogethes aeneus (assembly GCA_921294245.1). Lineage (NCBI taxonomy): Eukaryota > Metazoa > Arthropoda > Insecta > Coleoptera > Nitidulidae > Brassicogethes > Brassicogethes aeneus. The sequence goes on from OV121138.1 coordinate 7,310,186, forward strand.
TAACACCTACATAAATGGTTATAAAAATTATTTCTTTTAATTTTTAATGATATTTTATATTCGATTCGATTGCTTTGGATGTGTTTAATTTACTTAGTGAACTGATATTTTTAGTATGCTTTTACTACCTCAGATATTTGAAAACATATAGGTTAACCTAGAAAGAGTAACAGTCACGGAGGATATGTTTTAGACTTTTAAAACATTGTAAAAAATAATTAATTGCGGTTAAAAATCTGGAACCTGAGCTGTAATATCTACTTAATTATGAAAGATTAAAACACAATAAAAGTGTAGGGCAAACTCATCGGGGGACATTTCATGAGATTTACCCACATATATTATTTATTGAATTATAAAAATTGGTAAATGCAAAAAAATGATACCCTAAAAATTTTTTTGCCAGCACCTTTTCCGGTATAAGGGCCCCTACCAGATTTTTGATACAAGGCCCCCTTGAGGCTAGTTACGCCACTGATGGGGATACCTAAAAATTAACTTTGCTTTAAAAGAAATAATAGTATATAAAAAAACTACCCTAACCAAACATGCCTCCTTACCTGTATTTTGATTTTTCCCTAGTATTGCCATTTGAGCAATTAATTTGCTTCCTGCCGATATTTTCACACCACACAAACAATTTCGCCAATTCTGCTATCTTCCCGATTTACAGGCATTGAAGAGAATCACGGATTAGTATATTCTTTTTACGTACTTTCGACCTACGCCACGAGTCCCTACCATTTGGCAACATCGCTGGGTCTCGGGACGTTGGTTGAATATGGTTATGCAGTATAAACGGGCGCGAGAAGTCGGTAAAATGATGCGGGTTTAAAAAGTGTTATTCAATGTGCAACTTTTTTTGTAAAAAGAAAATGTTTCCCCTTGAAGCATGCTTATTGAGTTATATTCTTTAAAAGCTTATTTACGTTTTATATACTCGCCTAAATTACCTGGATCAAGTGGGTCTTAGGTAGCCTGTATAGTGTACCGGGACTGAAAACGTGGACCGGATATATATATATATATATATATATATATATATTAGGGTGCCCAAAAAAAATAGAATATTTTTTCCCCTCTGTTGTGAAAATATGTTGGTTTGTCATGTCAAAAGGTTAGCCCCATTAAAAATTTTTTAGGGGTCGCTCAAGATTTTTAAGAATATCCAAATTGGTCAAAAATTGGATTTTTTTTTATTTTAATTTTTTTTTCTCGTTTCGATATTATTTTTTAATTTGGAAAAAATAATGATTCTAAAAATTTCAGAGTATTATTTTGAATGTTTTCGAGCGACCTCTGAATGTATGTATCAACGAACTTTTAGCGACCTTTAGAAATCAAAATATTGATTTGAAATTTACATATTTTTTTTTATTTTCAACCTAAAAAATAATATCGAGACGAGAAAAAAAAATTAAAATAAAATTTTAAAAAATCTTGAGCGACCTCTAAAATTTTTTTAATCAATCTGATATTTTGTCAGAGCTCTTAGAGCATGATATACTAACATATATTACAATAGACGAGAAAAAAATATATAATATATATATATATATATATATATATATATATATATATATACCGGGTGTATCTGAGAATAGGCGCACCCCTGTAACTTTTTTATTTATAAAGATAGACACATGAAATTTTGCATGGTTAATTATGATATAAAATTCCACTTATAAGAGTCCAAACTGAATTTCCTGAACTTCCGGTCTCACCGGAAATGATACCAACACCCGGTATATATTTTTTGGCCACCCTAATATACAGCCCGTTCAGAGTAAAACCGAATATAGGGAAACGTTTTGGGCGTGGCCCCGCCTCCCTCCAAGGCGCGTCACAGTGGCTTGTGTGATAAACGACATGACGAAAGGTCGAGCAGGTAAGACGACTTAAAAAATTAAATGATAATAATGCAAAAAATCTCATTAGCGATGCAGGCTATTTGCTTAGCTACTGAGTCGCGCGTTGGAACAAGGCGAGGCAACGCCCCATACGTTTCCCTATATTCGGTTTTACTCTGAACGGGCTGTATATATATACACACATCAACACGATCTAGGGATATTATAAATATTGCTGTATTTACATATTATGCAATATTTATTATTGTTTCTAATTTTTTTAATCTTGTTTAGACCCAATAAAACTTTTTTATTTTTTAAATAAACAGAAAAAAAAAGAAATGAAAGAATTCCCATAAACTGAACATTTTTTCTAAAATCAAAAATATAGAATAAATTGTAACTTAATAAGTTGTTTGACCACCCAGGGCATTAATAACAGCCCTGCATCTTCTGACCATACTAAAAATTAAATTATTAATTTCGTCCTGATTGATAGCATTCTACTCCCTGTGAAGATTGTTTATCAGTTCTTCCCGGTTATTAAAAAAAGCATTTTGACGTAGAACTTTTCTTTGTAACATGTCCCACACATGTTCAATGTGATTGAGGTCTGGGGATTGTGCAGGAAATGGTATTACTTCCTGTGATGTTTGCAGACGTGCTAAGCTTTCCTAACTCGTTCTTCGACTGTCAGGATGTAATCCGAAACGAGATTCATCGGTAAATACAACTGTTGCCCATTATTCTCCGGTCTAATTTTCATGTTCTTGAGCCGAAGCCAGTCTTGCCGCGCGATTGCCTTGACTCAGTGGTGGAAGGTCTTCCAGCATGTAAATTGGCTTCGTGTAAGCTACGCGACGTCTAAAAGCTCATTCACATCCACTTAATACGCGTAACTTAACTTAACGTACGTGATAGACGTAAGTTGAAATACATTAAAACCAATGCAGCTGTTTACATTCGTAGAAAACTTATCACACGTAACTTAACGTATCCAAAAGTTGGGTCCGGCTCAACTTAAGGAATACGTTTCTTACGTGAGCCAATCACATGCCCAGTAAAACGATATAGCGCTATCTTGTTGTTTCACTTTTATAGATAGATAGGCAACCCAGTCTACATCCATGTCTACATTGCTTGTATATTGCGTTCTTTGCGTGTATTAAGTTAATGTAAACAGACAACTTAATAGACGTAGGTTTTTTAAATTAAGTTAAGTTACGCATATTAAGTGGATGTGAATGAGCTTTAACAGTTTGAGCACTTATAATAACATTATAAGTGAATTGCAGCTCAAAAACCAACTCGGCTGTTGCTGTCACATTTCTTCGAGCACGTAAAACCAAAAATCTGTCTTGATTTTGTGTTGTGGGCCACAACTTGTGGCACGTTGTGGCCCCAAATGTCGTTCGTGTACACTAACCGTATTACGACACTGTTGCCAAAGCTTACTTATAAAACTTTGACTGGTGTCTAACAAATTCAATACATTTTGATTTGCACCAGCTTCTAACATTCCAACTGCTCTTAGCATTTGCTCTTCGGTCAAAAGTCTTCTCTCCATGGTAATTTTAAACTACCTAAACATGTAATGAACAATTTTTAGCAAAACTTAAATAAAACACATGTAAAAACAACAATATACGAGGTGTGTTCAGAAAATAACGGGAATTGTTAAATTTCGCGGGTTCGGAGGGTCCGGTTGTCATAAAATGTTCTTTATTATGTTGGTATACATGCCCCCGAAGTATGATAAAAACTTTATCTGATTTCATTGTTTAGGTACTTTGTCTGTGGCAGCCGCTAAGGTTAGACGTGTTTTATGACCTCGACGATTTTTCGTTCGTTAAAAGAAATGGATCAAAGAATTTGTATCCAATTTTCCTTAAAAAAATAAAATAAATTCTGTGAAATGTTAACAAGTCCTATAGTGAGTCTGCTACAAGTAAAAAAAGAGTTTACAAGTGGTATAAGAGTTTCCAAGATGGCCGTGAAGACGTTGAAGATGACGAACGCCACGAACGCACAAGCACATTAACAACCGATAAAAACATGGAAAAAGTGGAATAAATGGTTATAAACCATCAGAGAAGTCGCTAATGATGTTGGTATATCGATTGGCTCATCCCATGAAATTTTTTCGAATGTTTTGGGTATGAAATGCGTGGCAGCAAAATTTGTTCTAAAATTGTTAAATTTTGAACAAAATTTTTGGCCAAAAAGAATACTGTAATAATGCCCCAGGCTCCATATTTGCCAGACATGCCTCTGTCTGATTTATTCCTATTCCCAAAAATAAAGAGAACCTTAAAGGGCCGTCGTTTAGCAAGCATAGATGACATTAAAAGCGCATCGCTGAAAGAACTAAAGGCTATCCCAAAGATCGAGTTTTAGAAGTGTTTCGAGTATTGGAAGAAGAGCTGGCACATCTGCATAATACCCAATGGGGACTAGTTTGAAGGCGACAACATTAATGTAGAAGAATAAATAAATATTTGTTTCAAAAAAAGTAAATTCCCGATATTTTCTGAACACACCTCGTATTTTTTTAATTTTTTATAGATATTTTCTTAACTCTGCGTGAGTTAATATATTTTATGCACTTTATTTATAAATAAAAAACTAATTTACATTTGATGCTAAAAATTGATATGCTATGCTATTTCTAGTATTAATAATTTGTTAGTGTATACTTTTTATTTTTATGGCTAAACTGTATAAAGTTTAAATGTCTTAAAATCTCAGTTGGCTTAGAATAATAATTCACTACAAAGATTTTCAGTTTATTTAGATGACAAAACTAATTCATTTCTTTAATATTTAATAATAAGTTTATTGCATGGGAACCGTGTGACGATAACAAATCGATTAATACGTCTTTAATAGTGGCTTTCATCTCTGCTAATTTACATACTCAAGTCGTGTATTTTAAAGTTAATGCGATAAAAAACGAACTCACTGGATAAGAAAAACGTTAATCTTACCTTTTAATAAATTATACTTTTCCTTCGGCTCTGAATAATTACATCGATTCCAGAATTGGTCACGTAATAAATAAAAATTTAAGTTTATTTTAAAGGGTCCCACACCACATGTAAAAATGTTAAAAAGTTTTTGCTTAAATTAATCGATTTTTGTTTTTAGTGACACATTTTTTTAACTACGAATTAGATATTAAATAAATTTTATTAACAACAAAATATTCAATTATACTACTATACTATTATAAGATTTGTTGTAATTCATAATACATACTTAAACTAAATGTATTTATATATTTATTCATTAACTGTTAAAAAAAAATTTGCTTTTAGTTTACAATAAATAATTAAACTTAATGTATATTTACATTTCCTTTTAATTTATTCATTATGTAATTATAATTATGTTTTATATAATAATGATATTTTACTAATATTTAATATTTTTACTTACCCTAATAATGTCTAATATTTATAATCAATACCCCCTAAATAAAAAAAAATTATCAAAAAATTGTCATTACTTGTTTCTATCCAGCCATGTCTAAACGAAAAAATTCTTTTGAAGATCCGTCTTTATTAAGATGTTTAAAAGTAATGTTTTTATATTTCTTTAAACGTAAATCTACAGCTACAGATGTTGGTAAGTTAAATGAATAAACTATATGTTATGATCCTACTTTTTTTAATTATACTGCTCATCATTTTACCCAACTCTTGTTTTCGCGATATTGTTATACATGTTATGTTATGTTATGTATGTAAAACTCGTGACTAAAATGCCATTTCCTTCATTCAGTCTTTACTTTATACTGGTGAAAAATCAACAGATTTTATAATAAATAAATGTTATTCCTAATGAATAATTAATTAATATTTTTTTTAGATGCTTTAATGTATTGTTTATTAAAATTGTTTTATTTTTTCTTCATGCCAATATCTTTATTTGATTTGGGTGGCATATCTGTTTTTATAGAAATGACTGGTAATTTTTTTAACAGATTATATTTTCCTTTAAGCAGTGGAATTCTATTCGTAAGTAAATTATGTAGGGTTTCCAGAAACTAAACCGACCAATGGGAACAGCAAATTTTAGGGATGATTTTAGGTAAATTTAATTAATATCGTTTTACCAAAAAAATTTCTATGGAAGTGTAGAATATTGGTTATAAAAAATAAACTAATTCGAATGTTCAATGACGATTTAGCTGAAAAGATCAAATTATCCCTGGATTGCTGTCTTTGTTAGTTTCCGGATACCGTGTATATTATATAATTAACACATTTAATTTTAGACGCTGGCGGTTCGAGTTGCATTTTTATATTTCCGCCCAAAAATGTTTGAAGTTTTCCGTGATTGTATTGAAATGCAAAAGTTATCAAAAAAAGTCAATTTACCAAGTTTCTACCCAAAACTAATTATATATTTTCTTTTTCAAGTATATTTTATTGAAGTATTATATTTTTTTTTCCTGAGTAGTTTATTTAATGACGATCAAAAAATATTTTTTTTACATACATTACATTACTTTTGGATATTTCAAATTATTTATATTTTGGATGGTATTTTTGTTATGGTTGTAGGCCCGATAGCAACTAATTGTTTTTCTATAATTACTTTTTTCTTTATTATTCAACTAATGAAACTTCAGACGTTCATTCGTGAAGATATTATATTGGAAACAGAGGGCAAAAGTTTTGAATTAAACTATGATGAGGAGTACCAGAAATTGGTAAAATGGAAATTGAATTGTTTTATAAGAAATTATTTAAGAATAAATAAGTATTAATTTCGATAATATATTTTACCGCTGGCTTCAAATAATTTCTTTTAGATTATTACAAAATGTGTCAAGCATTGCTAAACCGTTTATCTTGATATTTTTCGTTCTTGGATGTGGTAACATCTCGAGTATACTTATTTCCTTGTATAGTGTATTGTAATAATTTATAGTAAAATTTGTAAACTTAAAAGAATTTTTTAGGCTCAAAGCAATATAACTTACTTAAGATCTTCGTTAGGAATAATGATATTTGCTTGCTATCTACTTCCTTTTGTTATATTTGGACAAATTTTACAAGAACAGGTTTGATCAATAAAAGAACTTTACCATCAGCACAAAATTAGCCTTTTTGCTGATTACACAAATTCTAATTCCATAAATATTTTTTTAATTTTTAGTCAGAAGAAATAAATGCAATACTATATAACTGTCCTTGGATATTTTGGAATGAAGAAAACAAGAAAACTTTGATTTTGTTGATTCATATAACTCAACAGAACATTGCTTTTTCATTTTTTGGGTTGATTACTGTCAATATTCAATTGACTGTTGAGTTTCTTAAGAGAGCCTATGCATTGTTATCTTTTTATATCAATTTAAAAGGATAAGATTAAAAAAGAAGGAAAATTGTTATTTGATACTCCAAATATTTATTGCATCAGTTTCTTATTACTAATCAAATGCAAGTTGGATAACACCTGCACCAGCATAAACATGACACACATGGGCGACAACAGTGTCATGATCATGCATACAGATTTTTGAATAATAAAATTCTGACATTTTTGTAAAATTATATTAACTTACACTGTAACTTACTACTTATGACAATTATGATAATTGTGCAAAAAAGTTGAATTGTTAGAATTTATTGTGTTTCATTCGTTTAAGTCAAAAAATAAAATAATAACCAACCTGACGTCTTAATACATATATGCACTATTTGTAGTTTTATTGTTATCCAGTAAATTAAATAAAACTTTAACATTTAACTGTTGGTCATTATTTCAAACCCTCTCTATGTACATATTTAAACAATTGCACAAACTCAGCAAACACACAAAAAAGTAACAGCATATGCGGTCTGGCACGTATTCGATAAATACAAATTTAAATAGAACGAATATTTATTTGGAAGGCAGAAGTTGTAAATTAGCCGCGCCGCGTGGGAGGGCTGGGGGGATGCAAAGGGGGTGGTTGAAGCCCGAACCCGTTGATATATTAGCTTGGACGCTAGACAGCGCTTTAGCTTTATGAAATCAATCAGGGCAACATATTGCAACTAATTGGCTTAATATCGTCAAAGTTTTTCCATGCGCGGATGTTTGTTTTTCAATTTTTTGGATAAACTTTTTTGAAGTACTGCAGCTTTTAGAAATATAACCAATGTTATGAAATTTGACATTTTTAACTGAAATTTTACCTCCTAATTAGTTATTAATATATATGTATACGAGGTGTGTTCAGAAAATAACGGGAATTGTTAAATTTCGCGAGTTCGGAGGGTCCGGTTGTCATAAAATTTTCTTTATTATGTTGCTATACAGGCCCATGAAGTATGATAAAAACTTTACCTGTTTTCATTGTTTACTTTATCTGTGGCAGCCGCTAAGGTTAGACGTGTTTTATCAGCTCGGCGATTTTTCGTTCGTCAAAAGAAATGGATCAAAGAATTTGTATCCAATTTTGCTTAAAAAATGAAATAAATTCTGTGAAATGTTAACAAAGGCCTATAGTGAGTCTGCTATAAGTAAAGAAGAGTTTACAAGTGGTATAAGAGTTTCCGTGAAGACGTTGAAGATGACGAACGCCCGAACGCACAAGCACATTAACAACCGATAAAAACATGGAAAAAGTGGAAGAAATGGTTATAAACCATCAGAGAAGTCGCTGATGTTGGTATATCGATTGGCTCATCCCATGAAATTTTTTCGAATGTTTTGGGTATGAAACGCGTGGCAGCAAAATTTGTTCTAAAATTGTTAAATTTTGAACAACATTTTTGGCTAAAAACAATACTGTAATGATGCCCCAGCCTCCATATTCGCCAGACATGCCTCTGTCTGACTTTTTCTTATTCCCAAAAATAAAGAGAACCTTAAAGGGCCGTCGTTTTGCAAGCATAGATGACAATAAAAGCGCATCGCTGAAAGAACTAAAGGCTATCCCAAAGATCGAGTTTTAGAAGTGTTTTGAGTATTGGAAGAAGAGCTGGCACATGTGCATAATATCCAATGGGGACTATGTTGAAGGGGACAACATTAATGTAGACGAATAAATAAATATTTGTTTCAAAAAACGAAAATTCCCGATATTTTCTGAACACACCTCGTATATATATATATATATATATATATATATATATATATAAAGACAGAGATAAGTGATGCATCCTTTGTGGGATGATAGTACACCCCAAAACAAGAACTGACTTACTTTTTAAACAAGTCTGCTTCGATTATAGAATATACCTTAAATATATCTTTCAGAAAACGACGAAATTTTAATTTTCTTAGTGATCTTTTTGATATTTTTATCATGCTAGATTTTACCACACTTCACTCGCACAAGTAAAATCAATAATAATAATAAATATAAAGTTATGTTCACCAAGGAGAGCGCTGGCCCTTTTCCCCTCTTTTTAAGGGAAATAACAAAAATTTTGTTACCATTGCAAAACAATAGTAAATATTAAAAAAGTCTTTTATAGCAATAAAATACTTTTGTTATTGTTCTTAACGTAAGCTATTAACAAAGATTTTCTAATTAAAATAAAATTAATTTGAATTACAACGATAGTAATTTAAAAGACAAATATACCATAGAAAAATGAACAAATTTTACTATAACAACTGCGCATTACTTTATGTAAGCGCAATTCACACACAACTATAGATTTAACAAAAACATTTTAAGTTCGACAAAGATTTAATATAAACATAAAGTATTTCCTATTGCTATGACAATATGATAATAACTATTACTTTGTTGGATGAACATTTTTTTTATAAAAGCTCAACATTGCTGCTTCATTATACTAAATGAGAATTTTATTAACAGTAAAAAAAGTTTATTCTGTAAATAACAATAATCTCATTACTTTGAAAAATCGTAGGTTGTTGCCACAATAAGACACTAAAAATTTAATTAAAAAGGTACCTTAGGTGGTACATTTTTTTATAGCCATTACAATTTTAAATTTAAGTTAAATAATATTATTTTATTAATCGCTTACAAAATTAGTTTTATTATCAGTATATATATATACATATATATTATCTAATCCCCAAGATCCTAACGCTGTTAAAAAAGAGCTGATAAATTTAAAAAAGCACCTTAAAGTCGTTAAGACGATGAGCCGTCGGGAAATTGAGCTGAAAATATGCGTTAACTTTTTTTATTCTCCAGTGACAACGGTTTACCAGCTCACTTAGCCCTAATTCCTTTTAATTCCCATCTATCGTTTGAATACCCCTTAAGATTACAGACTGAGATTTTTATGGAGACCCACTAAAATTATTGAAGTCTTTTTTAATTTAACTTCTGAGTATCCGTGCTCTAATGGACTTGTTGTATATGAATGCACTTATTAAATTTGTCTAACCTGTCTAACCACAACTTTGTAGCTAATTTGGCACAAGCAGGCCGAGACTGCAAAAAATGAAAGTCGTACTAATATTTTTTTGGCTCACCCATGTCAAAGTCAATCCGGGGACACACTGTAGATATCTCTCAAAATTTGTCATTTATTCTGTAATGTTTTAGCTATGTTCGTTAACTAAATTGGCATGCATAACAGTAATTAGTTAATTTTGGAAGTTTGGTACGTGTGTGTTAATATGAATAAAATACGCACGGTTAGACAAAATAATTAAAACGTGGTGGGGCAGTGTGGCAGACAGATGGCTGTCATGTCAATATGCTTCCGAACAGATTTAATTAACAATCTGCATATCGGAAAATAATGCGAGATAGCCATGGTTTAGCGAACGGCGGTTTCGGCGGCTGTGGTGTCCCCCTAATTTCCAAACGAGGCGGTTAAATTTTCCCGAACGATTACTGCACGTTCAGTTTAATTAATAGAAATTCATTATATCGGCCCGCTTTCAATAACATATCGATTTTGCAATTTGCCCATAACTTACAGACGATATAATCTAATAACGCCCTCCCCATTTTCCACCCACCTTTATACCTATACCAACCGATTCCATATATGTATACATGGGTCAATATTTGATTATCAAATTTTGATATGTTTTAATGTTATAATTTAAACAATATATTATTATATAGTTATTTTTGTTAGAAGTGCACAGAAAAAAATCCGTTTGAAAAACTTTGCAAGTTGAAATCTGTTGTTAAAAATATTTTAAAAGTAAATGTTACTCTTTTGTACAATTTTTAAAATAACGCTTATAAATGGGTCATTTTCAAGAAACACCCGCTTTATATGTCTCCACTGTGTTACCAATTTGAAATACAAAATTTAATTCAATAAAAAAAGTTGTTATAAAAATAATTTGAAATAAAATGTACTTAGTTCACAAACTCCTATTTTATTTTTTATTAAAAATTGTATGCCTTTTTAAAATATTTATGTTAGTTAAGTTACTTTTTAAAAGACACCATTCCGATACTTTGTTAAAAAAACAATACCATTAATATTTTCTTTTAGTCACTGTATTAGTGAGTTAAACTATAATTTATAAACATGTTTACCTGCAGGTATTACCAAGTGATAGTAAAATCATTTTAAGGATTTTTTTTAACAAAAACTAAAAAAGTAACGAAATAGACATTGGTATCACAACGGACTGGGGTACACAAAGGACTTAATCAGATAAAGTAAAAAAGAAACTATATAGGGTGGTACGATTTTAGAGTAATGCATAAACAAAATCCCTTGTAGTGGTGCTCACTTGCAGAATAAGTATAAGTACTTATATATTGCGTGGAATTTTCCCTATATATAGGATGTAATCTATATCATGAGTTGTAATCACAAATAATTTTAAATTGGTTTATCATAAACTACTTTTATAAACTTTGTCCACTGCGTTACCGAGTCCATTACGTGACCTTATGGCAACGCAATGGAATTAGGGTAACGCAATAGAATTTTTCGACAACAAAGTGGATATTTACCGTTGCTTTTATTATAATAAAAGCAACGGTAAATATCCACTTTGTTGTCGAAAAATTCTATTGCGTTACCCTAATTCCATTGCGTTGCCATAAGGTCACGTAATGGACTCGGTAACGCAGTGGACAAAGTTTTGTGAAACCATATTTAAAAAATAATAATAAAACATTACAGTCATTAATTACTCTCAATGAGCTTTAGTGCCCTAAAATAAACATAAACATGAAAAATAGTATTTTTTCTTACCTTATTTTTATTATTTTTTTGAGCAACTTAGCGGACAAACAATTATTACATTCGCGTTACCCGCACCTGTTTCAACCGATATCTTCTTCCTGATTGGATAAATAAATTCAGCTGGGTAATGTGAACGTCCGAACATCATTTGTTAATCACGTGAGTGCCAAAAAAGTTGCCATATATATGTTTTTTTAAATATTCTATCGGTAACGCGACGGACGTAACGCAACGGACGTAACGCAACGGAAAAAATGTCTGGGACATGAGTCAAATTTAAAAAAAAGTAGTATAAAATTAATTAATTTATATATAAATTGTTTACTTAATTAACTAAGGATGTTATGGATTGCTATAAAGCAACACAAAGTTCTGGTTATTCAATATTAAAAAAAAAACATGTATGTAAGTTTTATAAAACGCTAATGGGACAAACATTTTCTGAAAGAGTTTACTAAGGGCTTGTTAGGCTTTCACTTGGTTTTTAAATCAATAAGATCCGATAATTTTTAAAAAAGTTATTGGAATTCAAACTTACGGACAGCGGAAGGCGGGTGTTTTTGAAAACGACCCAAATATAGTATAACTTTGGGTTGGAATATAAATTTTACAATATTGGACAATTTGTTCGGGAATGAAGTGGTGCAATTTTACCACAAAATATTATATTAAAAAAGTCAAATCGACAAATTTCCAAGAGCTTTTTTGAAGAGGAATTCGGTTGGTTACGAGCCTAAAAAGTCTAAGGTTTTGTTCAGACAAGAGATCGATCAATTTTTGGCTTCGGCTAGTGACGAAACTTATTTACCCACTTACTAAAGCAAAATGATGTACTTAATTCAATTTAGACCAAAGCAAGTAAAGCGACAGTGACATAAATTCTTTTCATGTCACAGTGGCGTACCAGTAGGAAAAGAAGTCAACCATGTATATTCGAGAATGCCATTATATTGGCCTAATAAAAAGCTAATTACCTCATATTATGCACTAGCTACCTTCAATCTAGAGCGTGCTCGACGCTTTCCAGCCTGGCCAACTCCCGTCATTGCCACTATCTCTCTGGTCGACTGGATGCGAGGGGAACCTCCAATTAGTGGTATTAATTAGCAGACACTTGAATATCTAACGCTAGAGGTCGCTCCAATCTGCAAAGGCACAGCTTTCTCTGTATTAAAAAGCTACTCTCGTCGGGAATTAAAACATTTTGCCATTCTGGAAAACCGTTTTCTCAAAACCTTTATTTGCGCTCGTTAAATATGTGAAGGGGCTTCGGCTTCATGATTTATTATGATGTTAATTGCTTTAGCTTATAATGCCATTTTTATTTAATGAATATGCTAAGTAAAATGAATATAAACGAAATTATTTTTTAATGAAAATTCTACCGACTGCGCCATGTCTTTTTTTGTTCAACAAATATTTTCGAATGTTTATATATTTGTTCAGAGTTATGGTGTGCACTACTACAACTCCGAGGTACGTCTGTATTTGGTTTGTTTCATCATCAATAATCGTTTTGGGCAGGGAGTGAAAAAAGGGTAGGTAATTTGTACACATTTAGTCTGTAAAGCAGCATTTCCATTTTAATTAACATTTTCTCCTAATGATATAATCGATAAATGGCAAACTGCAAAACAAAACAAAATCGCCGCACAAAAGAGAAATCCAAGCATGGAGAAAATTCAGTTAATTAGTCCTAAACTCGATAATTCGAATTAACAAACAAATGAGCAGCGCAAATTGTTAATGAAATGATTGATGCAAAGAGAGAAAGGTCTGGTTCCCGTGCGGAAAACGCATTAGGAAATCTCTGTGGTCATAGGAAGCTTTTGCGGATTTTGACAAACGGTCCTGACAAAGGAACGCTCCAAATTGCCTTATTACCTTTTCAATTTGATTAACTTGACTAATGTTGCCACTGCTGTTTTCCATTACATTGTGTTCTGCTCCACCTAATAATGTTGTTATTTGCCTTCAACCTAAATGCCTATTGCTCATTTATCTACCCCTTTTACATTATTTAAGCATTTTATGCAATTAAGCAGTTCTCTCGGTATTTTTCTAAATTGTTCAATGTAGACGAAACTGATTGATTGATTGGGTTTAACTTTATTGAATTATAAAATTCCTTCATCCAAACCTTGGCTGCATGGCATGCTAAATCCGGCCATGGCATAATGTTAAAATGTATATTTCACCAAATAGAACCCATTGACAAAATCTACGATATGGTCTTGAGCCAAAGGATCAAAATGTGGTATATTTATATTATTATTTAATAATTTCTGACAGGTTTTGAGCGTTACTGTCCCAGTGTGCGACATTAAGAAAAAAAATAACAAAAACTAGGGCATTGTAATTAATACATATATAATAATTACTTTATTTTCGATTTATATTCATTACTTAATCAATTTTATTTTTTATATTTTATTTTTATTCAATAAGAATCTAATATTTATATTTATAAATAAATAAGTAATGTTTTATTCAATATTTATAATCAAGTAGGTCCAAGTATACAGGGTGTCTCACGGCTAAGGATATCAATTTGAAATTTTTATAGCAATTATTGTACAATTTAATCTACCTTTTAAAATTATTTTTAATAAAATTCCTCTTCCAGTTTAACCGGAAGCGACATCAACTTTGTTATTTCCAATGGAACACCCTGTAAATTTTATTTTTAAATTCCTCATGAAATTCTTAATGAAATTGCTGTACCATTCCCTTTACCTAAACTTAATAGTTTTCGAGTTAATAATTTTTTTCGTAAAATTTTGACAGTTGCACCTCCATTAAAAATTGCTTATAACTTTTTTGATATTCGGTTTGCTGGTATGCTGTAAGGATTTTTGGAATCTTAAAACATTGTTTTAAAGATTCCATGTCCGAAATTTTCATATTTATGAAAACTAGAGAAAAATCGTGGTAAATTTGGTTAACTTCAAACATTAATAACTTGTTTATTTTCAATGGAACTGTATGCATGTTTTTACATAATCAAATAGGAAAATTAATTACATGTCGATTAGTTAACCATTCCCTATACCTAAATAGTAAGGTTTCGGAAATACAAGCAAATTTCTGTAAAAATCCAATATTTTGACATATTTATCTCAGATACCGATGAAATGTCACAACGGAATCTCTCAGGCTCCGCATTTTAAAATGTTTGCAAGTTAATGGTCGCCATTTTAAACATTTATTAAAATAATATTTTGGTTGTTATTTTTTCCATCACGTTTTTTATAATTTATAATAATTAAATTCTTTAAACTTTGTTTAATTGTTGTTTTCCATTATTTTTAAAATATCTTCCTTAAGAAATGTATCAACTGTCAATCAATGACATAACTAATTTGTTGTGACATTTCATCGGTATCTGAGATAAATATGTCAAAATATTGGATTTTTACAGAAATTTGCTTGTATTTCCGAAACCTTACTATTTAGGTATGGGGAATGGTTATAACAATCAAAATGTAATTCATTTTCCTATTTGATTATGTAAAAACATGCATACCGTTCCATTGAAAATAAACAAGTTATTAATGTTTGAAGTTAACTAAATTTAACACGATTTTTCTCTGGTTTTTGATCATAAATATGAAAGTTTCAGACATGGAATCTTTAATACAATGTTTTAAGATTCCAAAAATCCTTACAGCATACCAGCAAACCGAATATCAAAAAAGTTATAAGCTATTTTTAATGAAGATGCAACTGTCAAAATTTTACGAAAAAAATTATTAACTCGTAAACTATTAAGTTTAGGTATAGGGAATGGTACAGCAATTTCATTAAGAATTTCATGAGGAATTTAAAAATAAAAAAATTTACAGGGTGTTCCATTGGAAATAACAAAGTTGGTGTCCCTTCCGGTTAAACCGGAAGAGGAATTTGATTTAAAATAATTTTAAAAGGTAGATTAAATTGTACAATAATTGCTATAAAAATTTCAAATTGATATCCTCAGTTGTTCTCCGTAAACGTCTAAGGTACCATCGCTGGTGAGACACCCTGCATAAGGGTGGTTTTTAGTATCTTTTAAGATTCTGATTTAATTTTGAAAAAAAAATTGTTTGGATTTTTTGCTTTTAGCTAACCTGGTCAAATATGCCAGAATGATGTAAAAAGTGCTTTACGTGCATAAAAATAAACCTAGAAGTGTTTTAAATAAAAAATAAACAAATTTTTAACATGACTGTCGCATACTTTTTTTTCATGTGATTTCACACATTTTTATTTGGCCAAAATTAAAAGTATTCCCATGTTGTGAGTTTTAGGTTAGAGTTTCCACCGGTAGGTAAACAACCGACAACAAAAAAAACATAGCGAGTAATTTATAACTATTTATGTTGCTAATTTATCACTATTGACGGTCATGTTAATAAAAACTAACTGAACTGCACAATTAAATGTCGCCATTTGCCAGAATATTAGTATATTATGTATCAAGTTTGATAAACGCCATTTTATACACGGATTTAATTTAGGCACGAGCGAGCGAGCTTGCGAGCGAGTTCTTAAATTAATGAGTGTATAGAAAAGTTTATAAACGAGGTGCATACCATACTTTTTCTACGACAAATACTTATTATTATCTTAAAATGATTTAAATCAAATATTTTTATAGAGCGCCATCTATGACACAATAGGGGAATCTGTGTGTCACCGTCAAATGTCAAATTTTTGTATTTTATAAACACAGATTATAAAGGTTATAAATCGAAATGTATGTATGTAAAATGGACAGTTTTTTACAGTGAAAGTAAAGAAAATGTTTTATGAGCACTTTCAGTGGAGTCCGTGTCCGAATTTAAGATATTGTTTAGTGCCGGCGAAATTAAAAGGTCAGTACAATGTTCATATAAACTTTTCAAATATAGGCGTTGAGAAACTATTTAATACTTTTGTATTTTAGTATTAAGATAATAAAATAATTTTCACATTTAGTATTATTTTACAAGAAAGGCACTTTTTTTAACGATTGTATGACATTTGACAACTGTCAACTAACTTCAGCCCGTGACTAAAAACCTGTTGCTAACTTCAGCCCGTGACTAAAACGCCGTAAAGCCACAACTTGTCAATGTGTATTTAAAAGGTCACTTAGTGTCATGGAAACATGTACGATAATGGTCGTTTTAAAGGCGGAAATAGAAAAAAAATTTAATTCACACATGCAGTACCATCTAGCGACAAATAGACGGTCATGTGAAGAAAACGTCGGGACAACGTTCAGTTATTATTTTTAGCCTAAACATTAACAATAATGGCTATTTAAGACAATTGTATAACACAAAAAACCCAACATTTGTTCAATATCATTTTTTTGGCTACTTAAAAGGTGAATTAAATTTTTAGAAGATCGCAAATATTGGATTTTGCTCGAGGTACATACGACGGTCATGTGAAACAGGAGTTTTAAATCCAAAATTAAAAAATAAATTCATAGTATATTGAACTTTTGGTATTATAAATCGTTACAAAATATGCCTGTCTAGTAAAATGTAAAAAAAATGATGGCTAATATAAAGGTTTTACTTTTAATAGTTACTGAAAACCACCCATAAATAAAAAAAATAATCAAATACTGTCATAACTTGTTTCTATGCACAAAAAAAATGTTTTTATTTATTAAAACTCTTAAACTATATTTTCTTTGTGTGTATGCAAAGCTTTGGATCATGAAAAGGGGATCGCTCTTTCAAACATTTTTATCAACTCGCCAATCTAATAATTAAACTTAGCATAGTATTACGCGTTTGGCTAAATAAAAAACAACCTCGTCAGGCAACGGCAAATAAATGAAAAGTCCAGTTATTTAGCATTTTTATTTTGATCGCTAATAGGCGCTTTCCATTTCGACTTAAATGCTTTTCACTTGTAATAATGTCATTCGAGATTTTAATCGGCAGATTTGTGTCGTAAAACCGTCCAAATTGATACCTATCTTCGGCTGCAATTTGCATGTTACACTGAAATTAAATTAATAAAGGAATATTTATTTTCAGCCATTTGCAACTAAATTACCAAAGGCTCACTTTTTCAGTCGCCTTCTATGAATACTAATTTAACAAGATTTTACGTACAAAAACGATATTTTACTCATTAATTTAATTTATGATTATCAGTTAAAAAACACCACAAGAATTGTTGTGGCTTTAGCTATTTTAGTCCAGGAAACAAAGGTTGTAGAAGGAAAACTCGATGGTAGTCGGGTTTTATTTTTTTTATGGAGAGTCAGGGGTGCTGATAATGAATCAAGAATATTCCCCAAAAATTTCTTTCCGCGTCCCCTAATTTCATCCCCCGAAAGGGGAGTTTTTTTGCTTTTTGGCTAACCATAAATTTTTTCAGATTTTTGGGGAATAATCTTGATTCATTATCAGCACCCCTGACTCTACATAAAAAAAAATAAAACAGGACAACTATTGAGTTTCCCTTCTACAATCTTTGTTTCCTGGACTATTTAGCTATTCATGTTTTTTCGTTTAGTTATTCTACAAAATAAAAAGTACGAGAACTGGAGACAGTCTAATCAATGAGGAAGAACATATTTCTCTCAGTATAAATGGCATTAAAAAACAATTTTCTGTTTCTTCCAACTTGAAATAAAGTAAACTTAATTCCCTAAAGTAAAAACGAGTTTTGGCCACAATTAAAATCTAATCAGGCATTTAAAAAAAATACCGCTAATGGGATTTTTAAATTATTTTGTTTGTTTGGGGGTGGTAAACGTAAGAAAATGCTCGAAGGGTGGGGTTTGAAAGAAGGGAGATTTGCGTTTCGTATCAGACACATTAGATTGAATTAAATTTTATGCGGTACACAATAGATACTAATCCCGGTCCTCCTTCAACTCAATTGACTTCATTGTTTCGTCGTCTTGCGACAGTCGAGATTTTACCATTACAAAGGTTCCAACGAAAGGAATTATGAGTGGAAAATATTAATTTCGGTTAAACGATATCATACTTTAAATCTCCTATTGTTTTCGTTGGAGAATTGAGACGGATTCTTAGGAGGAAAGCTCGATTTCAATGAGGGGTAATTAAAGGATTCAAATGTAATGATATGAAGGATTTCTGTCACTTACAGCTACCAGATACAATGGAATGATGAATAACCTGTTAAAATTAATACAAAAACCTGGAAGAACTGCCATTCTAATACCACAAAATAATAAAACGGAATTTCTTATTTCTCCGAAGCAGTATAAGTTAAATTATCCTTGCGCTGATGCCTTTTATGGCTTGTCGTTGGGTATTAAATTTCGAAAAAGTTCGGAAATGAACATCATAAACATAATTTCATAACAATGTTTTTCAATATCAATATGTAACATAAAGAAGATTGTCTCAAGCAAACTGGTCCCCGTGCTATAATTCTAAGCATCATTGCTGATCGGGCAAGCACTGACAAACACCTGCGCTACTTTCAGTAATTACTTTTTGCCAACATCAACGACACAATACTCTTCTTGCTGGCAAGGCTTGCTTTGTTATTATTGTCATGGGCTTTTTTATAATTTAACTTGGAAGTTTTTGCAAGAAATTGCCACATTTCCTTTTATTATTCATTAATATTTGTTTAAAATGTTAATGGTGCTGTGCTGTGTCGAGGAACAAAATACAAGAAATAAAATATGAGATTTAATGGTTAATACACTGTTAAAAATTTCTATTGTTATTTTACTAGTAGTTTCTCCAAAAAAATTTCTTGACCCATTACTGTAAAGATTTAAAAAAAATTGAACCTTAACCTCGCCAGAGTTTTTGTTTTAAGTGCGTTCCATCAACTTCAAATACCGACAGACAGCTAGATAGATAGACTTATTTTGGGTCTTATCAATGTCGAGCAATTTGGTGTATTGGAAGTTCCAATTCCAATTTGGAACACACCAAAAACGAAAACTTATATACCTACTGTCCACCTGTCAACCGAGGCGAGATGTAAAAACATCACGTGATTGCCGCAATCGGTACATACTATGCATTTTACATAACATTATAGCAAATCAAATTACAAACAACGTTTGTAAATCTGAGATGCTTTTTATTAGAAACTGTCAAACTGTTTAATAAAATTACAATGCGTGTAGGATTTATACATATAGAATGTAAAATTACAACTTATCTTAGGCCAACATGTCTTGGAAGATTACTCAAATTGTATTATAATTTTGTATTGGTAGGTATACACTGATTTGTAATTTTACTCATCCTTTATTTTGCAAAACAATTGTAATTTTACAAAAATTTTAACAGTGTACACGATTAAAATGATATACGAGGTGTGTTCAGAAAATATCGGGAATTTTCGTTTTTTGAAACAAATATTTATTTATTCGTCTACATTAATGTTGTCGCCTTCAAAAGAGTCCCCATTAGATTTTATGCACATGTGCCAGCTCTTCTTCCAATATTCGAAACACTTTTAAAACTCGATCTTTGGGATAGCATTTAGTTCTTACAGCGATGCGCTTTTAATGTTATCTATGCTTGCAAAACGACGGCCCTTTAAGGTTCTCTTTATATTTGGAAATAGGAAAAAGTCAGACAGAGGCATGTCTGGCGAATATGGAGGGTGGAGCATCATTACAGTATTGTTTTTGGCCAAAAATTTATTTCAAAATTTAACAATTTTAGAACAAAATTTGCTACCACGCGTTTCATACCCAAAACATTCGAAAAAATTTCATGGGATGAGACAATCGATATACCAACATCATCAGCGACTGCTCTGATGGTTTATAACCATTTCTTCCACATTTTCCATGTTTTTATCGGTTGTTAATGTGCTTGTGCGTTCGGGGCGTTCGTCATCTTCAAAGTCAAAGTCAAGTCACTATAGGCCTTTGTTAACATTTCACAGAATTTGTTTCATTTGTTAAGCAAAATTGGATACAAATTCTTTGATCCATTTCTTTTAACGAACGAAAAATCGCCGAGCTCATAAAACACGTCTAACCTTAGCGGCTGCCACAGACAAAGTAAACAATGAAAACACCTAAACTTTTTATCATACTTCGGGGGCATGTATACCAACATAATAAAGAAAATTTGTTGACAACCGGACCCTCCGAACCCGCGAAATTTAACAATTCCCGTTATTTTCTGAACACACCTCGTATAGTAAAAATGCAAACAAAAGTTGTATAAAATAAATAATGATTTGTATATTTCCAAACACTTATTGTAATTCAAATAGCAAATTTTGGTTAGTCATTTTATTGAATATCTTAGTAAAATTAAATTCCGAATATGTATGGAAATTTTACAAAATTTCAATTTCAATTCTACAATACAGAATTGTAAAATTACTATAAGTATCTGACAAAAACAAAAACACTGTGAAATTGGAACCTGTTTAGTACTTTTTCTCTATAACAAAATGTAATATTACAACAAATGCGTATTAAAATTGCAATACAATACAATATTTTGTAATTTTACTTATCAACTGCTTAGTAAAAATTTTGTAATTTTACAAACATTTTTAACAGTTTAGGTTTTAAAATCAAATCCTAAAATTTACCTAGTGGTTTTAAAACTTAAAACCTAATAGTCGTGGAGTATGAAAATAGGATAATCATCAAGCATACATGTTGTCTATGCTATCTATTTTTGAAAAATCAGGAGTAGCTCTTTCTTAATATAAAAAGAAGATAGCATGGATAGTATGTATAGTCTATTAGAAGGATTTTACCTTCCCAAAGAGGAAGACCATCAATAAAATATAAAAAAAAATCGTTTTTGGAGTTCCTGTACCTATTTTGTTGATAGCAAAAGTACACTTTATTAATGATTATCTTTGCTTCTTATAAGGTAAATTTGTCAGGATTTGTCTATGCTATCTATTTAAAAAAAAATCAGCTTTAGATTTCTTCAAATTCAAGATAGATGGCATAGATAAAATGTATGGCCTATTAGAAGGAAGACTTTTTTGTATGGATGTGGTAGCCAATTATAAACGTATTTTTGCAAGTGTATTTTGTGTGAACAATTCATAATTCATTAAAAAAGCAAAATAATTAGGTAAGTTGTTTCCGCGAAGTGAATGGCTATTCTGTCTCGGCAAGATCATTAAATTTAAGAGGTTTCCTTTTTGTTAGCCTTAATTAAGGGAGTAGCTAATGAACTACTCAATCGATATAATCCTACTTCTGTGGGGAATCTGATACCGACTCACTTAATTTATTCAATAGTTAATTATACCACTCTTTTATTAAAGACTTTTTCATTTGAATTTTACGCCCCAACAGGCTACCGCAATATTCAAATAATCACCGTCCAAAAAAACAAATCCAATATCTCCGATAAAATCAATTAGATATTTCCAATTATTTCATTAGTTTTAAGCTTTGTCAAAAGAATCTTTCAATGAATATAAAAGTAAAATAAAGCATTTTTTGTTTATTTAAACTAGCAAAATAGAGATTGGACACATTAAAACTCAGGTAGGTCCACGTGTCATGTGTGTCACTATCGTGATATGTATCCGAATTTAATTAATTTGGACTAATGCCTAGAGATATTCGTGCAATGGCAACGCAGGTATTTTATCCCGACTATTTTATGTGACAGTTCAATTTAGAGATGTTTTGCCAACAGATTATGGAAGTGACACAATTGTATTATGATCCATTTTGCCTCTGCAATCGGACACTTGGGCTCCGTTTATATTTCATATGTTTATGTAGTAAATTTACAAAGAATGTTATCACTGCACTGAAAAAAATAGGCTGTTGAGACAACAACAAAAAATATTAATTCAACTCTTTATGCACTTTAAATACAAGCAATGTTTTTTGCACGTTTACTTAACCATCTAAAAATGTAAAATTGTATTGTTTAATTGAACAACAAATATTACTCAATGAACAAAATAAGAATATTTGTTCTAACCTACTAATATTTCGAAAATGGTTGTGCTAACATTTTTAAGATATTAAGGTAAATTTCTTGAAAAGTCCAGGTAACCTTTTTAGCATATTCACTTAACACCAATAAAATATTAAATTAAAATAATTTGCGCCAAGGTTGGGTTAATTAAATTATGGAATCAATATAAAGAGAAAGAATTAAACCTTCCCTTGCCAGAGTTTTTGTTTTGAGTGCGTTTCACCTACTTCAAATACCTACCGACAGACAGCTGATTCGACCTATATTGGGGGTCTTATCAGTCACTGATAATCAGTGTCGGTCAATTTCGTGAAGTGGAAGTTCCACTGTGGAACACACCGAAAACAAACGGCTACCTGAGCTTATATACTCCTATCGTAAGCCAACTGAGGCGAGATGTAAGAACATCACGTGATCAACACCGTCTAATGACGTGGCGTGGGTGTTCGAAGCGCCCTTCACGGCAATTTTTTGAATGCAAAATTAACAAATTTTAAAGTAACATTTACAATTTGTTAAATTAACAAATTTAATGTTTTGGATTTAAAGAGCAATTAAACGTTATTTAATAGTTTTTTTAGGTAATCCTAAAAATTTCAGTATTTGATTCAACCAATTCCAGCTATTAAATTAAAATTGGATAAATATTTTAATTCAAAAAATTAGTTTATGTTAAATCAATATTTTAACTGTCAAATGAACAAATAAACTTTGACAAACTCCGACTATTGCTTTGACACCAAAATATAGATTAATCCAATAGGTAGGTTTTTTGATGAAACAACATTTTCAAAAATGACTATTTAGGCAAACGTTAACTCAACTACATTATTTTTTTCGGTGTGTAGGAAGAAGTACAGTCCTGTTTTGTAGCAGGAGCAAAATAAAATTAGCTTTTCCAATTTAACAGAACCAATAAAGGGGTAATGCTTTAGAGATATTGTCTCCGACCCCTTTTGGATTGCTTATTACATGTTTTACGATATTTAATCTCAGCTGACACCCTTTCATCCGAACACTTTAATTAACTATTTCCCTTTTATATATTTAAATATTTGCCGGCCGAATACGGCGATGTTTTATTAATTTTCAAGAATTTCTCGCGCATACTAATGAAATTAATTGGGAACCGATCGTGTGGTGCCGATATTAAACCCAATAAATTATCACATAACTTGGGCAAACGATTTTATGAAATTTGTCAGGTACACTGTTTTAAAAATCAGATTTGAGTTTGTGGTTTTATTTTGTTAAATTTCAACATAATTTTTTGTAGACAACCAGGGTTTGAATTTATTTTAACAAAGGAAAATATTTTACCAAAAGTTTTTTAAGGTAATATGTAATTTTGTAAGCATTTTGTTAATTTTAAAGGTACAGATTATTTTGTTAATGTTTAAAAAATTATTTCGTTAAAAAAGTACACTTGATTTCAGGCAGTAAATCAAAACATTTCTCACTGAATACGCATCAACAAGTTATTATTGTTATTCGGATTCCTTATACCACATAAAGTTATGTGGACCTGGAATAACATAACATCTGGTAAATAACACTTGTTTACAGCCATTTTGCCCACCATGTCTCACTATGATTTTCTTGTGTATCACACTTAAATTTTTTTTCATGGAAGCGTTTTCGAGATTTTTTTTTAATTTGTGTTTTGACGTTTTAGAGTATACTTTGTGTTCTAATTGATCGATTTGACCAAACAAGATCTTAAATCAAAGGTAATTGAGAACTCTACAACTTTCTTTTATATAGTTTTGGTATCGGCTCAGTTGAAAAAGTCCTTTTTTTACAAAAATCGAGGTCGAAAATTTACATATCTTTCTGGTAAAGATAGAAATCGAAAAGATAAGTCCAGTTTGATATATTTACGTATAGATTATACTTAAAGGAAAAAAATAAGCTGCTGTTGATAAAAATCCAGTGGAAGAGCAAAATTCAGTTTTTCGAGAATTTACGTTTTTTCTCAATTTTATTGAATTATATAAAATTTAATATTGAACTTTGATTTTTATTTTAAACATTAAATATTGAAATTAAATTATGTATTGAATATTAAACAATACATATTGAACATTAAAGATATTGAAAGTTTTATTTTGTTTAAATAAGCATAGGTTAAAAAAAATTCGGGCTACTTCTTTGTTGTTTGTTGCTTTCGTATTCCGTTTCTCGTATGAGGGACCAAATGTAATCACTAAAGATGAGATATTTAGGTACTAAAAACTGAAAAATAGGTAACTAAAAAGGTACTAAAAAAAAGCATTTTAGGTTAAAAAAACAGCATTTTAGGTAAAAAAAAAACATTAAAAGTTCAAGTTTCGTTTATTTTTATAAAATAAGTAACATAAAATATTTTTTTTATAAACTGACCAATAGTTACTTAAAACTATAAGGAACTGAAAATATAACAGGGAATACCTGATATTTACCAAATTTACTACTAGAGTAAAAAACAGATAACTAAAATGTACCTATATAAATTAAAGATGTTTTAACATAACCTCAAAGTCCTTACAATTTTACAGCAAACTCTACAAAATAAGTTTTTTCCGTCAATAGAAAAATCTTATTCGTCCCCTCTATCCAACTGCTGAGTTTATTTAGAGGATTTTCTTTGGTTTTGGGCATTTTTTATAATTTTGTATAGCCGCATACCCAAACACAGAACATACCCACAATAAACTATTTCCATGCAATAAACTGTGTTTCACTGAGTGACACTTACTGTTACAGTCTGTGACCATAAGAAAAAATCTATACCGTTGAGTTGCACGCCCTGGATAAAATATTGGCGCAAAATTTAAAAAGAACACATAAAAATAAAATAACTAAAAATAGGTAACAAATAGGTGAAAATAAACTGATAAATTAAAAAATATGTAACAAAGGTATAAAAAGGTAGTTTAAAGCAAAAACCTCCAAAAAAGGTAAAACAGGTGAAAACAAGTTAGGTTCATATAAAAGAAAATCTTTTAAAACACATTTTGGCATTATTGGTTTTCAAATAGTTACATCGGTTGAAAAAAGGTAAAATAACTAAAATCCCATCCCTATAGGGATACTATAGTAATCACCCATCATGGTTGCATCCCAGAAGCCGTGATACCGCCGCTCCAAAGCCTTCATTTGCTGGTGAAAACGTTCTCAGTTCTCATCACTTACGTCACTTCTTTTACTAATTTTACACTTTTTATTAACTAAATAAAATCATGATAAAAATACCTTGTTGAAATATTAAAAAATAGCAGTAAAATGTCACTATGCAAACACGAGAAACAAAAGAATTCACGTTTGCGGAGTCATGTCAAATTTAAATTTTGGTGAAAAAGTACGTAAAAAACTCAAAAAATTTCTATCATGCACTTTACTTAGGTTTTCATTAAAGAATAAACACATTACAAAATAAAATAAAAATCGTCAAAAAGCTGAATTTTTGTCTTCCACTAAAAAATGCATAACCATTTTTCTATGTATTTTTATCAACAGCAGCTTGTTTTTAAATTAATTGAAAATTCATATTTTAAAAACGCTTCCATAAAAAAATTGAGTGTGATTTTCGTGTTTAGTGGATTAAAATACATGGAAAAATTATAGTGGGATTGGTTAAAATAAACAAATATTTTTTAACTGTGTATATTATCGTAAAATAACAAATATAACTCAACATCCTAGGGGATGTTTAAATAAGGATTAAGGTTAAATAAATTGCCGTACACCTAAATCATCCTGTTAATATTCCTGTTACTTGTATCTATTAACAATACGCATTAAGGGATGAAGTGTGATTTGTAAAGACACGGTTTTATCGTAAATTATGCCTAGCCTACCACTTGTAATTGAGTTAGCGTGGAGTTAAAGCTAATAGGGGCTCGTTATGTATCAAAATGTGGCCCTTCGCTGTGTCTAGCGAACACAGGGCCCAAACGGCATTTTACAACTCCTACCAAATTTTAAATAATTTTGAAACAACATTATGATATTTTCATGTTGTTTTTTGAAAGCCTTGTTTTTAGTCCAGATTTTATGCAAGCATTATACTGTAACAATCAGATTTGTTCACATGACTTTGTAGTTTGTTAATTTTATTTTGTAAAATTAAAAAAAAAATTGTAAAAAACAGGGTTTGTATGGGTCGTTTTCAAAAAACACCCGCTTTCCGCTGTCCGTAAGTTTGAATTCCAATAACTTTGTTAAAAATTATCGGATCTTATTGATTTAAAAACCAAGTGAAAGCCTAACAAGCCCTTAGTAAACTCTTTCAGAAAATGTTTGTTTATTTATTTCAAAATATTTTTTTTTTAATTTTGAAACTTGTGAAACACACATTTTCGCATGTCCCATTAGCGTTTTATAAAACTTACATACATGTTTTTTTTTTAAATATTGAATAACCAGAACTTTGTGTTGCTTTATAGCAATCCATAACATCCTTAGTTTATAAAGTAAACAGTTTATATATAAATTAATTAATTTTAATCTACTTTTTTTAAATTTTCGTTTTTTCCGTTGCGTTCCGTCCGTCGCGTTACCGATAGAATATTTAAAAAAACGTATATATGGCAACTTTTTTGGTACTCACGTGATTAACAAATGATGTTCGAAAGTACACATTACCCAGCTGAATTTATTTATTCAATCAGGAAGGTTGAAACAGGTGCGGGTAACGCGAATTGTTTGTCCGCTAAGTTACTCAAAAAAAAGATAAGAAAAAATACTATTTTTCATGTTTATGTTTATTTTAGGGCACTAAAGCTCATTTAGAGTAATTAATGACTGTAATGTTTTATTATTATTTTTTAAATATGGTTTCACAAAACTTTGTCCACTGCGTTACCGAGTCCATTACGTTACCTTACGGTAACGCAATGGAATTTAGGGTAACGCAATAGAATTTTTCGACAACAAAGTGGATATTTACCGTCGCTTTTATTAAAAGTAGTTTATGATAAACCAATTCAAAATTATTTGTGATTACAACTCATGATATAGATTACATCCAAGGGAAAATTCCAAGCAATGTACAAGTACTAAAAGACACCAGCTTATAGTCAAAGAAAAAGGGTGTCTATAATTTAGAAATCTAAGTTGTTACTCTGCAAGTGAGCACCACTACAAGGGATTTTGTTTATGCATTACTCTAAAATCGTACCACCCTATATGGTTTCTTTTTTACGTTATCTGATTAAGTCAAGTGTACCCCAGTCCGTTGTGATACCAATGTCTATTTCGTTAATTTTTTTAGTTTTTGTTAAAAAAAATCCTTAAAATGATTTTACTATCACTTGGTAATATAAATTAGAGTTTAACTCACTAATACAGTGACTATAAGAAAATATTAATGGTATTGTTTTTTTAACAAAGAATCGGAATGGTGTCTTTTAAAAAGTAACTTAACTAATATAAATATTTAAAAAAGGCATACAATTTTTAATAAAAAATAAAATTGGAGTCAAAAGTTTGTGAACTAAGTACATTTTATTTCAAATTATTTTTATAACAACTTTTTTTTATTGAATTAAATTTTGGATTTCAAACTGGTAACACAGTGGAGACATATAAAGCTAGCTAAACAAATTTTTCTGAAAAAAACGTAAAAAAAATTAAAAAGTGCACTGCCTGTCTTAAATGCAAGTAAACAAAACTCTAAACATTTATAAAAATCCAACCAAAAGTCAATTTAAGCAAAAAAAAATTGATCTTCATTTTCCTGAAAGCGGGTGTTTCTTAAAAATGACCCGTATATAGCCTATATATAGGCTTTAGCCTAGCATGTAAAGTGAATGCAGTGGCAAAGTGTGGTGTGGTGATATTTCGGCCTCAGTCTGCGCTGGTGCGGGGCCATAAACAGAGATACGACCGGAATCTGCGGGGCCAGGATAAATCACCGGACTCTCCGGTCATTAGTTTCAGCCGCACACATTATCTAGTTACCTCCGGAACCACTACTGTCTGACCCAACTGTCGCAAATGACCAATTCCATGCACGGTTTAATCAATTTGTTTACATTTTACCCATTGCCGCCGGTCCAGGATGGCCAACAATGATAACGCGATTAAATGCCGTTGCGAGGCCCGCTATGTCCATGCCACACCGACGTTTATCTGCGCGGAAATAATGGCATCACCGGGGTATATAAATACTTACTTTTTGTTTGTTTATTTGTTGTTTATGTTATACATTTATTTAAATCGTACGCTTATATCTACCAATAAATATGCTTTATTTATATACTAAATTTTTGTAAAAAGTTTATTACACTAATAATACACAGTAAAAAAAAATGTTAATTTTTTGTTAATTAAATAAATAATAAGCTACACTAATTAGAGTTAATTTGTAGTGTAATTTTCCCCAAGTAAGCAAGTATGATTTAACACTATAGCACTGAGGATAAAGTAATTTTACACTGTATTAAAAAGTGTTAATTTACCTAAAATCGTGTACTTATACACTTCCTGGGTAAAATCCCACTTTTGTTCAATGTAAATTAACACTACTTTGGAAAAGTTCTAATTTTATAAAGGAACGTTTACTCTTTTAGTGCAACTTCTAGTGTAAATTAACACTATTATTTGAATAAAACCTATTGGTGGTAGTGAATAAACCGAAAAGGTAAATAAAGAGAAACATTTATTTTGAAACAAAAATCTATGACAATTATTAACTTGTAAGCAATCTTGAGAATTCATCAGTAATCCATTTTTCTTTTATAAAAACTGGGTGATCCCATTGGTAGAGAGGCGTCAGGCATCTGTATGTCGGGGATTTACCACACGTGTACAAATTTTCCATAATATTAATAAAAATGTAGGTATAGATAGGTTAATATAACAACCATTACGCTTGAAAATAAAAAGTAAATCAAGTGTGTATTTATTTATATTATTAATGTTACAAGTACCCGACCTACTGCCGTAAATTATTGATATATAATATAGGTCGGGTATGGACATCCTTTTAACATATTGGTATGTATTGAGTATTAAGGCTTAAAGAAGTAGATTCACCGTAATTAAAATCTAACTGAACAAAAATGCCACACTTCCACATCGCGGTATCTCCGGATATGCACTGCGTAGGTAGATAGGTACAAACCAAACATTTTAAAACGCATTTTGGTTATTACCAGTTTTTTCAGTCTATTTTGCCACTATTGGTGTAATTTAACTTTAATTGCGATACAATGTGCACTAGTAGTGTAAAGAAAAGAGCTCTTATTAACATCAAAACATCATATTCTTTAAATGTTTTTTATAAAGTTAATAAGCACTAAATGCTACCTAGTGTATTTTGTAGTGTAACTTTTACACTTACAAATCAACTCTAATATTTTTACCCCTACACTAAAAAATTTACACGGGCAAATTTTTTTACTGTGTATATACTATATTCTACATCTACTACATGAAAACTCCTCAGGTTACATCTTAAGCGATTGTCAAGGATTAGAAGTGAAAGAATAGAAAGTTAATTAATCCGGTATAGTCTGAAATATTATAACTATAGTATATAACAATACAGTATACTGTATTGTTTGGTAATAAGATCCTCGGGTCGGATAATTAAACAACACACTGGATCTTAGAGAGGAGGCGAATTAGGAGAAGCAAAACAAGTGAAGGAGCGAGACGCGGGCCCGCATTGCATACGAATGGAGTCGTAGTAAGCCTGGCAATTAACAACTCCTATAACAAGATTGGCAATTTGTGCCCTTTCCCGTGCCTTGCTTGGTGCACAGCCCGGATCAAATAAAATCGGAGATTTTTACCGCAACGGTAATTATTTTACGTCAAAGCGATATGCGCGTCGCGCAATATACATTTTAATTGAGATTTACTGTTAAGTAATTAACTATCGTGTTCTAACCAAATTGCTTCGTCGTTACCACATTATTGCTTATTAAAAACTCTCCTAACAGCTCGAGGTGCTTGCCATGAAGATAAATAATGAAATGGAATTAAAATATATATACTACCAATAAAAGCGCATACGCGACCGCTTCTAAAAAGTAAGGTTCTCGACCTTAGACCATAGAAAAGGTTTCGCACAGTGGGGCAAACAATGGCGGACTGCAGTGCTCGAACTTTCAGCACAGTAATTTTCAGCAGACATCAAGGATGATACCGATCTTATTCTAATAATCATACTCATACTGATACTCAAAATGATGTAGGTTCTTTAAGTTTCGCCACTGCTTTTTATGAAAACTTCACTTATGTTTGGCTAATCGCTCCCCTCCTAGGATTCGTTCTTCCTCTTTGCGGCAGATAATTATTACGTCGACTATGAAAACTCGGTATAACCGAGAGGTGCTGTAAATTAAAAATTTACTCAAACTCGAAGAATTTAATTAATTATTTAATCATTGTTGTTTTTAAGTAATTCATACTCCACCTCGACCCGGCCTCTTTGTTTCTTTATTATTAATTTAATAATAAGCTTTCCGATTTTCATTTGGGATATAAATGCCGCCATTATTGCGTTAACTTTGCTAATTAAATATTTGAAATGTTAAGTTTTATACGGAGAATTTTAAACTCCAAATGTTGCAGAATCGTTTTAACTATGTGGATGAAAGGCGCTAAATATATATCATAGGTAAAAATAATTACTTACTGACGCTATAGAATTCTGTAATAAAAACCGAAATAATCCTGCAAATGATTGTATTTATTAGCTCTAAGCCCCTACTAATAAATCCGGTGCTTCATAAAAGCTAATACGAAATAATATTTTAAAGTATTTTACGTGATCGTCTGGGTAAAATCCTTACGCACACATACAGTAATACCAACCGAGCAGAACCATTTCACACATCCGATCATAAAGCAAGCTTTAATATAAAAGTTTAAGATTGTCACACAAACAGAGCCTACTTTATGTAATGTTTGGACAACACGTGCTATCTGACATTTATGCCGAATATATGGGGGCCGTATTTTATGTTTTATACCTTTTTTTCAAGTAAAATTGCCACTTTCTACATTGTAAACTACGGTCTTGGGCCTCCAGGTTACACGCCCATTATTTTGATTAACTCCTTCGTGCTTTTAAGTGGCCGGGACGAAAAACGAGAAATTGGATGATTTATTGTTTAATATAAATATAAATTGCTTTAGACTGGGTACACATTTTTTGATTGGTGTCATTTTTCGGCATGTGCTTGTCTAGGATCAGGATAAGAGGTGTCGGGGTGGTTGCGGTCCTCCGAATATAAACAGGCAATTGTCTAAAATGAAGCAATCAGTGGCTCGGTGGGCGATAAGAGCGCCCCGTAACGATCGCCATGGGAAACATTAACGGAATTCTCGTCAGATACTGTACCCGGAGTTTTTGGTCCTCCCGTACCTTTCTATACAGTTCCTACGACTCCTCCATGCCAGAGACAATTCCTCATTTTTCAATGATAAGTTATCGTATGGATGAGAGAAACACCTTCATTTTAGATTTTTGCAATGATAAAGCGTTGGAACAGTGCCGTGCTCAAATTAAATATTATAAAAAAAATCTGTATGAATAAAAATCCAATATTAAAAAAATGAGATCATGGAAATTTGACCTTTAATTTTTTTTACTAATTTTTCAGATAAGTAGTATACAAAGCATATTTTTCTTGCCATTTACAAAAGTTTGTTTTGTTTTTGTTTGAATTGAGTCGGTGGGGATCTCGAATCTTGTTTTCACTTTAACCAACAAACTTTGATATCAAGACAAGTTTAAAACTATACTATTACTTATAAGTATATGGTCCATAATGGAATGTGTAGGGTAAACTACCCAGTTGTTAGCACTATACCCAGTTATTGGCACTCGGCATCTAAAACCGCTATAATATAGTTTGTGTTAATCAGACGATTTAAATTTCCCGCGTGACAAATTCCAACTTCTATGACGCATCAGCATAATTTAAGATCTGTCTTCTGCGCCGCCCGAAACAGGTTCTGAATTAGACTTAAAAAGCAGTGTTACAAGTGCTAGTGATTTCTTACGGTTTTTGTTAAGGTGAGTTGTTTACATAAACATTAATAACTATATTATTTATTTGTATTCTATTCTGTAAAATGTTATTAAAGGAATTACATATTCACATGATTGTTTAAGTGAGAACATAACCTCATTTTATATTAAAATAAAAATATTGTGAGAGGGCCGACTACTGGGGTAAAAAAATCGATATTATGCTAGTTATTGGCAACAGTGCCAATTACTGGCTAAGGCAAATATTATGTATTTCCAGTTATTGGCATAGCACTTATTGCTTAAAAAACTATGAACAAATTTAAATAAAAACTGAATTATTTCAAAATTATTTAGTAATTTTAAATTTATAATATATTACATTGTATTAGGTATTTTATGAGATATTTTTATTTTTCAACAAAATGAAGAGTACCTAACTGCCATTGTTTTATCTATTTTGTTAAGTAGATATTGATTTAGGAAAAGAGGTGCCTGATTATCGTTGTTTTTTTCAGGTGTATAATGCCGAAAGTAAAAAAAGGTAAATCTTACGTAAAACGTTATGACGAAAGAAACATCGATGAAGCAATTGATGCAATCAAACTTGGTATGTCCATAAAGTCAGCTGCCAGAACCTTTAAGGTTCCACGTCAGACTTTACAGTATAGACTTTCTGATAAATTTAAAAAATGTGGACATGGTCCTCAGCCAGTTTTATCACTGCAGGAAGAAAATACCCTGGTAGAGTGGATACTAGATTGTCACAAAAAAGGATTTCCTCGACGAAAACAGGACATCCAAGTGTCAGTAAAAAATTATTTACACAACGTTGGCAGGAAAACCATATTTAAGGACAATTTGCCTGGAGACAAATGGATGAATTTGTTTTTAAAAAGACATCCCAATTTAAGCTTTAGGACAGCAGAGGCAGTAACTTCTTCTAGTGGCCAGGTTTCTGAAAAAGACATAAAGGGCTGGTTTCAAAATATTGAAGGCTACCTGAATGAAAAAGGCTTATCAGACCTTCTTCTGGATCCATCAAGGATTTATAATGGAGATGAAACTGCATTTTGCTTTAATCCAAAGCAGTCTAAGGTAATTGCACTTAAAGGGAGCAAGGATGTTTATGAAGTTGATTCTGGTCCAGCTAAACTAAATCTAACGGTCATGTTTTCGTTTAGTGATAGTGGAAACACCACTCATCCAATGATTATTTTTCCTTATAAAAGAATGCCTAAAAGTATTGTAGATACGGTTCCAAATGGTTGGGGCATTGGAAATAGCGAAAATGGATGGATGAAATCAGAACTTTTTTACGAATACATTGGTAATGTCTTTTACAAAAGTCTTGTGAACCAAGGAATTATTTTTCCAGTAATTTTATTCGTTGATGGCCACAAAACACATATGACTCTTCAATTAAGTGAACTCTGCACTAAATTACAAATAATCCTAATAGCTTTGTATCCAAATGCAACACGCATTCTACAGCCTGCAGACGTTGCAGCATTTAGGCCAATAAAAAATGATTGGAAAAAAGTTGTATTAGAATGGCGACTACAAAATCCAGGAGAACAGTTGTCAAAATTTACTTTTGCACCACTATTAAAAAAAGTTGTTGATAATGATAAGGCTTCAACTATCAAAAACGGATTTCGTGCTTGTGGATTATTTCCCTGGGATCCCAATGCTTTAGATTACAGAAAATGTTTGGGTAGAATAAAAAATAACCAAGAAACCAATGACATAATTAGCATCGATGAAGGGGCGTTGACTTGTCAACAATTCTGTGCCATTGTTGGAGAAGAAACAGTTGATAAATTAAGGGCTGTTAAAAACGAAGAAGTTTTAGAAAATAACTTTAAAATTTTATACGAGTTATGGAAAATTGTAAACAAACAAAAAGTACAAAAAAATATAGAAACATCCCGACTTAACCAAGAAAAAAAGGAATATTCTGAACAAATACTCTTATCAGATTCTGTCACAAACAAATCAGATGCTGATGCTGATACAATAAACAATTCTTATAGTTACTTAAGATCAACAATGCAAACAAATATTGAAGATGGAGTAAGTACCTTTAACATAGAAGATATTCCTATAATCATAGTACCTGAAACAACAGATTGGCCAGAAATAATAATTGATGAAACAATTCTTTCTCTCGAAAAAAATGACCATAGTAATTTTAAACCCTCAGAAGATAGTACCAATGAAATAAGAAATTACCTTACATGGCCCGAAACACCCCACAGAAAAAACAAGAACCCTAAGAAAGGTCCAGAAAAGATGCCATATGTTATCACTTCAAGTGGATGGAAAAAAATATTTTGTGAAAAGAAGCTAACCAAAGAAAATATTGAATTGGAAAAAGAAAAGAGAAAAGAAGAACGACTTAAACTCAAAAGTATTAAAGAAGAGAAACAAAAAAGCGCAAAAGCCAACAAACAAAAAAAGAAAATAAATAAAAGTAAATTAAAAAATAACGAAAATGACGCAAATGATAAAAATGAAATGGAACTAGAAAACAATAAAGAAAACGATGGAATTGAAGAAAATTGTAAGAATCCAGAGGGCAATGACAATAAAAAAATTTGTATTATTTCTGACTATAAAATAGAACCACAGTGCACAATTATTAATAAAAAACTGCAACCACAGAAACCATCACATGTAAAAAACTTATTTAAAAATAACGAAGATCTGGACACACCAGAGGATACTGAAAGTACAGTAGAGCCAAACATATACAAAGTAACTTCAGGATTGTGCTATACATGCTGTTTTAATATTAATTCTGAAAGTTTTGGTGTAAAGTGTATGAAATGTCAAATAAGACAATATCATAAGATTTGTCTACAAAAATATAAAAAATGCTATACTAATTTTGTATGTGAACCTTGCAAGAAAACAAACAAATAATGTTAAATATTATGTTTTAATAGCCTACTTACCAAATAGGTATTGGTATTTATGATAACTACCTAGTTGTTTTTTTAATAAAAATATGTTATTTAATTTAAACAAGAATGAATTAGTTAATTACCTACAAAAATAATAATAATGGCAATATGCCAATAACTGGCATATTAATATGCCAATCACAGGCCATAAGGTGCCAATAACTAGATTTTTTTACTATTTTGTATTTTTATTTATTTTTAAAAATTTGTAACTTTTATTTTTTACTACTAATAAATGCTTATAAATAATCAATATACCCGGAAACATAATACAAAAGCAAAATCAACCTTTGGTAAGTTTTATATACAAATATATCCATCCTAACTTGAGGAAATCCTTAAGGATGCCAATAACTGGGTAGTTTATATATAGTTCTCATTGTTCTCAAGGAAAAACTATACGAAAAAATTGAATCTACACCTCGCCAAAGTTTTTTGTTTTGTGTGCGTTCCACCAACTTCAAATACCGACAGACAGCTGTTTCGACCTATATTGGGTCTCATCAGTGTCGGGCAACTTGGTGTAGTGGAACACACTCAAAACAAAGGACTCCCTGAGCTTATATGCTCGGTTGGTAAGCCAACAGAGGCGAGATGTAAGAACATCAGGCGATCCACAACGTCAAACGACGTGGCCTTTGCCGCAATCGGTACATACTATGCAACCGAGACTGCACACAGCAATTGTATCACAGATACTAATATGGCCTAAAGGAATCTAGAATTAGCCCAACTGGGCTTAACATTTTTTTCTTATGAATATTACCAGTAATGGGTCAAGAAAGCTTCTTAAAGAAACTAAGAAAATTTAAAGAAAAACTATACATTAAAAATTATACTGAGTTAAATAAAGAAACATATTAAGTTGTATTTTGTAAGAAAACAAAGTATCTTGAACATTTCTGCTGCATAATAAAAAAACTGTTGTGTCAGTTATCTATAACATAATTAATAGATGTCGAAAAGGTGATACTTTTGTAATTAGCATGTTAATCCTATTGACTATTTGTTTTTTTATTAATACCGAGTGATAACAATTGTTATGTTAGGTATAATTTAAAATATACAATAATTTAAAATATATAGTTTTTTACCAAATTATTATATTTTTGTGATAACACATATGGGGCAAAATTTGCCAAGTGTACCAGGTGAACCGATTTTGTTTAAACTTTACTTATTTGTTGTTCTTATAACAAAGAATCATAGCATAAAATTTTTTTGCTCTAGGATTGTTCATTCAAGAGTTATGGATTATTGAAATTTATCGATTTTTTACTTTTTGGTGAAATCGCTTTTTATTTAAAAATTCATAACTTCTGTTTATCTCTTTATTAAATATTTCAATTTTACCACCTTAAATGATTTTTTCCGTACTTTTCAATGGGCTATACCGTTTTTGCAAAAAAATAAAAATTGCAATTTTTTTTTGAAATTTTGCAAAATTTTGCATTTTTTGAAACAATGTGTATTTTTTTATTTTTTTTAAAATACCATAAAATGCAAGTTTATTATGTTACCTTTGAATAAAAAAAAAATTAGAGTGGGCCCGACATGTAGAAGGGAAGTTTTTCATATTTGAATGCCGCACGGTCTAGCCATCGAATAGCTACTACACTGCCGTATGCGTTTATACCTAGTAGATGCGAGTAAACGAATACAAAATGATAATTTAAAATGTAAAATTATGTTTGAGTAGTCAATGATGTATTTTAAATATTTACACTGCCGCACGATATAGTTTTTTAACTGTATTTTTTTGCACGGTATAGCCCATTGAAAAGTACGGAAAAAATCATTTAAGGTGGTAAAATTGAAATATTTAATAAAGAGATAAACAGAAGTTATGAATTTTTAAATAAAAAGCGATTTCACCAAAAAGTAAAAAATCGATAAATTTCAATAATCCATAACTCTTGAATGAACAATCCTAGAGCAAAAAAAATTTATGCTATGATTCTTCGTTATAAGAACAACAAATAAGTTAAGTTTAAACAAAATCGGTGACAAAAATTTTTTCACCTGGTACACTTGGTAAATTTTGCCCCATATTCTTATCACATTATAAAAAATAAAAAACAAACATATTTTTTTGATTTTATAAAAACATCAAAACAAATGTTTAATATAAAAGGTGCGTTAATTTTCGAAAATGTCAGTTTACAGGTTGTACTCACAAGCATAATGGTTTCTAAAAGTGTATTGGTTTTGCTGTGCTCTTTAGCAGTGGCTAATTGCTTTGATTTTAACGGAATCACCTTTGGACCTTTAAATGATCTATTACCTAGTTTGAACTTTTTCCCAATAGATTATTTATTAGGCTGTAAGGATCTCTCGAGCGGTTCCATCACAAATGGAGAAGTTATT
The DNA here is from genome assembly GCA_921294245.1 of Brassicogethes aeneus. NCBI lineage: Eukaryota > Metazoa > Arthropoda > Insecta > Coleoptera > Nitidulidae > Brassicogethes > Brassicogethes aeneus. Next base: position 7,348,406 of record OV121138.1, read on the forward strand.
AATATAATCGACAACAGTCATTTGGTAAAAGCAATCATCATTTTATGTATGAATTTTTATTTTCTCATATTCATTTAAGGTTTGGTTATTTTTTCCTATTAATGGAACCCATGGATATGCTTGCTCTGGAACGTTAATAGGGCAAACAACTGTATTAACTGCGGCTCATTGCGTACAAGTGTAAGTCCAAATTGTACTTTAAATATTGATACGAAGGTAAGTTGACTGATTTATTTAATTTCTAGGAAAACAAAGGGACAGCCTATTCAAATCTATATACTAGCCCAGGATCTTTCAAAATTATCAACCGATACAACTTACATCTATAGAGAAGAATCTTTTTCCACTTATGACAAACGTTATGATGATGACAATGCTCACGATGCCGGAATCATTACATTTTCAACACCTGTAACCACAGCAACACCAAGTAAGAAACAGTATTTTTCTAAAATTAAATAATTTTACTCATTTTTAATCTGAATTTCTCCGGATAACCACTTCAAAAAAAGATCTGCGACATTTATATTGATGATAATGTTTTTAAAGGCAAACATGTATGTAAATACATATATTTTTGTTTCAGTTGTACTCAATAAAGATTGTTATTTCCCAACCGGAACCAAAGTTCAACCTCAGGGATATGGAAAAGCATCGGACAATGCTACCACAATTTCAAAAAATCCACGCGAAGTAACGACAAGCATTATGGATTACAAAATATGTAACACCATATATTTGAACTCTCTTTATCCAAACAATTTGTGTACTTGTGGACTCAGCAACGAAAATATTTGTGGGGGTGATAGCGGTGGACCTCTACTCCTAAATAGAGAACAGGTAAAAACAAATTAATTGTTTATATGATGGGCACGAAAACAATTATTTGTAAAATATTAAACCTCTGAACACATCTTTTTTTTTAGATTGGTATAAATTCCTTTGGAAGCATATTCGGTTGTGAAGCATACCACCCTTCAGGGTATACCAACATCTGCGATGTTTATGATTTTATTGAGCCATATCTTGATGCATAAATTAACATATTATATTTATTAAATTATTGAGCATTATTGTAAAAATGTTGTTTATAATTTTTTACCTTATTCCTATAACATTAAACAACTCTCATTTCTTCTGGAAATCTCTCTATCGTGACATAATATAATTGATGTCATTTGACATAATACTCTATTGTTTTATAGATGTAGCTCTAATAAATATAGGCTAATACGAAATAATATTTTAAAGTACTTTTTCTAATATCACTTTTTTAATGTGGAATGACATATATTCCTTGAAGTTACATAATGAAATATTCTATCATCGGATGACGGAATAAACACTGGAGGCGACATCTCTGTATTTAAAATCTAACAAATTATAGACCGATTTACACTCCAGCTGAATGTGCCGTATTCCAAACTTACGCACACATTCAGTAATACCAAGTGTGCAGAACCATTTCACACATCCGATCATAAAGCAAGCTTTAACATAAAAGTTTAATATTGTCACATTAACAGAGCCTACTTTATGAAATGTTTGGACAACACGTGCTATCTGACATTTATGCCGAATATATGGGGGCCGTATTTTATGTTTTATATCTTTTTTTCAAGTAAAATTGCCACTTTTTACATTGTATACTACGGTCTTGGGCCTCCAGGTTACACGCCCATTATTTTGATTAACTCCTTCGTGCCTTTAAGTGGCCGGGACAAAAAAACGACAAATTGAATGATTTGTTGTTTAATATAAATATAAATCGCTTTAGAGTAGGTACACATTTTTTGATTGGTGTCATTCTTCGGCATGTGCCTGTCTAGGATCAGGATAAGAGGTGTCGGGGTGGTTGCGGTCCTTCGAATATAAACAGGCAATTGTCTAAAATGAAGCAATCAGTGGCTCGGTGGGCGATAAGAGCGCCCCGTAACGATCGCCATGGGAAACATTAACGGAATTCTCGTCAGATACTGCACCCGGAGTTTTTGGTCCTCCCGCACCTTTCTATACAGTTCCTACGACTCCTCCATGCCAGAGACAATTCCTCATTTTTCAATGATAAGTTATCGTATGGATGAGCAAACACCTTCATTTTAGATTTTTGCAATGATAAGAATATTGGAACAGTGCCGTGCTCAAATTAAATATTATAAAAAAAAATATGTATGAATAAAAATCCAATATTAAAAAAATGAGATCATGGAAATTCGACCTTTAATTTTTTTACTAAATTTTCAGATAAGTATTATACAAAGCATATTTTTCTTGCCATTTACAAAAGTTTCTTTTGTTTTTGTTTGAATTGTGTCGGTGGGGATCTCGATCTTATTGTTTCCACTTTAACCAACAAACTTTGCTATCAAGACAAGTTTTAAAACTATACTATTACTTATACGTATATGGACTGTGTAGAATATATAGTTCTCATTTTTCTCAAGAAAAAACTATACTTTACATATTAAACTGAGTTAAATAAAAAAACATATTAAGTTGTATTCTGTAAAAAAACAAAGTTTCTTGAACATTTCTACTGCATAATAAAAAAACTGTTGTGTCAGTTATCTAAAACATGAATAATAATAATAACAATTCATTTATTTGCCCAACGGAGTAAAACTCCAATAACAGATCAAAAATATATTTAAAGTTTACATTTCATTTAATTTCATGTTTGCTATATTAACTGATTTATTTATTGTTACAATATTTTATTTTATTAATAAAACATATATTTAACTATAGTTTAATTATATATATATATATTTAACTATAGTTTAATAATTAAACTTTAATTATATATAATAATATATCGTGTTACAACAAGTATCTATTTATTTACTATTATTAACCTATTTTTGTTGACACCTTGAAAATGCTTAAAAATATGTTTACCGTTTAGTTATTGTAATGTGGATCTTGATACTTAAAAATATTATTAAAGGAAAAATATAAAGTTTGCATAATACAGCAAAACATTTTACGAGCTACTACATGGATTTTGTTTTTTATGTATACTTCATTGTTTTTTAATAATAATATTGGTTGTGATATATTGTTTTAAAAAGAATGTAATAAAATAGAACCTAAAAACAAAACAAAATAATAAAAGAAAATGTTTAGCTAAACTACCTACACTGAATAAGTTAGCTAAGCTGAAACAAATAAAACAGGGAGGCAATAAAAATGCTATATTGACATATTTATTGAATATTTATAATAAAAAAATAACATCACCTAAATTGTCAGTGTTTTTCGAAATTATTCAAAAAACGTCATACAGGCAACGAACTGAGGTCCACATCCTCCAAAATAAATTTCATTTTACGATAAAAAAAAATAACCAAGTCACAGCACAACACTTTACAATCATTAAATTATAATATTGGCATTGAGTAAAGATCAATGATATTGGTCAATTCGCAGTGCACAGTAACAGAGATATATTCTTTTTCTATGAATATATGTACTCACACTTAATTTTAGGCATATATGCCTATAGGAAACACACTCCATCGACTTAAGATCAAACGTGGCAAACAAATGCAATTTGGCGTTGGGGTAGACGAAAGCCGAAATGCAATTTCTTTGTTTTAAGAATATGTTATGTTATTATTATTGAATTCAGTTTCGCTGTAGTAAAGACTTGATTCCTGAAATTATGCATTCCCAAGCAGCATTTTAAGTTTAAATAACTACAACTTTACTACTAAGTCAACTTTAAAGTATTTTTTACGGTTAATCAAAACGGTTTTATAACGGTATAGATTACCAAATTTGGGGAATGGTTTATTTCGTTATTAGAATAGAATAGAATAGATTTATTAGTTCAGAAAGATTGCAATGGTTACAATGTTGAACAAGTCCAAAAAAGTATATATAAATATTCAAGATTAACAATGTACTAACAAACAAATCCAAGAAAATTTGGTACAAATAAACAAATACAAGAAAAACATTTGGTTAAAAAAATCATCAACGCAGTAATCACATCTGTTTACAAGGTATGGTCTTAAGCAAGGTTTAAATTCCCTAAAACTAAGGCATTTTATTGTTTTTGGTAATTTATTATATAAAGTTAAAGCAAAGTTTTGAATACTCCTGTAAACGGTGTGGGTCCTTGTTTTATTAATTAACATTAAATCTTTATTTCTAGTGAAGTAGGAATGCTGTCTACTAGTATTGTTAAACATAAAACTGTTTTTCTTGTAAAAAATTAAAGTTTCAAAAATATAAAGATCTGGTAGTGTTAGTAGGTTATTTTTTACAAACGTTTGCTTGCATGATTCATTAAATTCCAACTTAAAAATAATTCTAATAATTTTTTTCTGAAAAATGAATAGATTTTTTGTATGGGATGAATTACCCCAAAAAATTATGCCATATTTTAAATTGGAATAAACAAATGCATAATACACATTTAAGAGTGTCACTCTTGAAACAACAAATCTTAGATTAAGGATTAAGTATAGATACTTATTGATTTTTTTAAAAACACTATCTGTTTGTTCCTTCCATAAAAATTTGTTGTCCAAAATAACACCCAAAAATTTAATTGAAGTACTCAACTTGATGGTACATTTATTGTTAATATTAATATTGTTATTGGTAAACCCATACTCTCCAAATTTTATGTACTGTGTTTTGTCAACATTTAACTTAAGGCCATTATTTTGAAACCATTGAAATATATTTTTTTGTGTTAAATTAATATTAGTTATTAGATCATTTTTAGTAGAGGATTTAAAAATTGAAGTAGTATCATCTGCATACATAAAAATATTGTCGTGGCATTGGGGCAAATCATTTACATACAAAATAAATAAAATTGGGCCAAGAATTGAGCCCTGAGGAACTCCTTTTTTTAACTCCACTGTGTTGGAATATAACTCCAACCCATTTTCCGATGATATTTTTACCCTTTGTTTTCGGTTGGACAGATAGGATTTAAATAAATTTAGCGCAGTACCTCTTATGCCATATCTTTCTAATTTCAACTCCAATAGTTCTTTATCCATGGTGTCAAAGGCTTTGGATAAGTCAAAAAAGGCAGATACTGCCAGAGTTTTACTATTCCAAAGGTCCATGATCCTATCAACAAAATTAAATATTGCTAATTCCGTATTACTACCTTTAACGAAACCATATTGATGTTTAGAAATTATACAATGTTTATTACAATATTTTATCAATATGGTAGAAATTGATATTTCCAGTATTTTTGAAAAGATAGGTAATAAGGAAATAGGTCTATAGTTATTAACATTAGTTTCAGGACCCTTTTTATGCAAAACCCTGACAATAGCCAACTTTAATCCATCCGGAAAAACGCCACTTAAAAAGCAAAGATTTATAATATGACTAAGAGGACTTGCTATGACGTATGCGCACCTTTTAATAATTTTTGTTGGAATTTCATCCCAACCAGTGGATTTTTTATTTTTTTGATTGTTTATAATGTCATAAACTTCAACGGCATCTAAGGGATATAAAAACATATTGGAGTTAATGGATTCAATGTTGTTGACATTAAGTTTTGGTGATGGCAAATTTAGTGTATCAGATATATTAGCAAAAAATACATTAAATTCATTAGCTACATTCAATGGACTATCTATAACAATATTTTCTTTTTCCAAAATAATATTTTTGGATTTAGAAACTAAAGTTTTATTTTTATTTATTAATCTCCACATTTGTTGCTGGTTGTTTGTATTTTACCTACATAATAACCTTTTGGATCTACTAAGAGAATAACGTAATAAAAACAATATAAATACCACAAATTTACGTAAAAATAACGTTATAATTACTAACTGTTTGCTCTCTCTTTCAAAAACATTGACATTAGTAATTTCTTTGTTCTTTTAATTTATATTTTACAAAATGGTACCTACGTACAAAGTAATAAAGGTCACCCTAGAGTAAAATTATAAAATATAACTTAAATTGTCAAAACTAATAATATTTTGCATTTAAACTCAAACGCACATTATTTTATTGATAAAAATAGGCAGGATACATCTTAAAAATTATATACCCTCTAAATATTTTACGGTTTTAAGAAAAATTATTGTTTGGGTAAAAATTCAACAAAACTTAAAACCTACAAAATTTTATAAAATCTTTTAAAAATTATTTAGTTTTATTCATTTTTTAATAAATAAAACTTTCTTTATTATATTTTAGAAAAAAATTTATGAAAAAATATAATATAAATGTTTAGATAAGTAATGGATGCCATCTTAAAAAATTCATTATGGCGCGCCATGGCGACCTGAAAAAAAATTTCCCTTAAAGTTTTATTTTTCACTTTAAGCTTATTTTTCCTTGTTTAGTCAATATTAAAAGTATTTATTACCACTAATAACCCTAAAAAATACCAGGCGAATAGGAATTATTTACGGTTATAAAGTGGTCTTAATATCGTAAAATTATGACTTATGAGTAACATTTACCATTAAGTAAAAATTCTGACGTTAAAATTACCGTTAAATTTTCCTTTAGGTGAAATACACTTATAAGTAATTTTCTTTCGTAAAAAATACGTCCCTTATAAAGGGTGGGCCATGTTTTTGTTGAATTATAAAATAGCAATGAGAACAAGAAAAACTTATTTTTTTTTTCAACGAATTTTGCTTTATTTGATACAATGTTTCTTCCGATTAAGTATGGAAAATGATTTTATTTAAGTGGCCACCTCAGCTGGCTCGGCAGTAGCCCATCCTGGAACACCAATTTTCGAGCACTTTGTCAAAAGTTTGCTGCTCTATTTAGGCAATTTAAGCTTGAATGTTTTGTTTTAAATGGTGAATAGGCTTTGTTACGGCGACGTGTGGATTTTCGGTGGCCCAAATCCTACAGTTTTGCTTGTTGACATAACCTCCGAGGCAAACTTAGGGTCATCGTTCAACTGATTTAAATAATAATAATAATAATAATAATAACGTTTATTGCCCAACAGTACAAAACCAAAAAGGACATTCAAATTAACAGATAAAGTTTATAATATTTTTTAAAGAAAAGTGGTAAATATCACACATTACACAAATACTATTAAAGTTGTTGCACATAACAAAAACTGGTGACTTAAACAGTAAATTAGTATTTGCTCTGGGAATAAAAAAAGTTTTCTGGTTTCAAGTATTACTAGGTACAATGAGCTTAATTTCTGATAAAAGATCACTACAGTCAATATTATTGTGCAACAAATTATATAAAAAAGTTACAGATAAAATTTTTCTACGCAATTCCAAAAGTTGGATATCGAACCTGTTCATAAATCCAGACAAATCCGAGCCTCTCTCGGGGTAGCGTCGATCTATTTTAAAAGACAAAAACTTCACAAATCTCCTTTGTACTGATTCGATACTATTCTTATAATGATTGTAATAGGGATACCAGATAAGGCACCCATATTCTAGTCTAGATCTTATAAAAGAATAGTACAAGATTTTTAAACAATCAATGCTTGTGAAATTTTTTGACGTTCTAATAATAAAACCAAGCATTTTAAGAGAAGACTTTATCATTATTGGTATATGATCATCAAAGGACAGTACCGAGTCAAAGACAACACCCAGATCCCTGATTGTATTAACCTGTTCAAGCACAGTGCCATTTAGCAAAGCGAAAACGTTGTGGATGGTCAACTTGCTTTAACTCCTGAACAAGCTGGACTTTGTACGCAAACATACCGAAGTCTTTGTGCAGAATCATCCTCAGAGTGGTACGGGAAAGGCCGAGTTGTTGATATCTGCGCCGAGTTGATGTTGACGCGTTCATGCGTACATTTTCGGCCACAGCAGCGATTGCTTCAGGTGTACGTCTAGGACGAGCATGCGAAACATGTTTTATGTCCACCAGCATTCCATTTCTGCGCAATTTTTTGATCAAATTTGTAATACTTTGGTTGACGGCGCCTCATTTCTTCCAAACGCAATTTTCTTGCCGTCTCTGCGATCACAGTCACATTCAAAGTAAGTTTTGAGTATTTCGAAACGTTGATCCAAATTTATTCGGTGCATATTTTGTAATCGGAAGGTTAAAACTAAACCACTGTCAACAATTCATGGCGCTTAAGTTGAAAGCTTCATTAATAGCACGTAGTTTAAAATTCAACTTATAGATGGCCCACCCTTTAATACTTTAAAGTGTTGAAACTTAAGGGTTTTAAAATGGATAAAAATAACATAAATAAAACTTATTAAATAACTTTAAAAAAAATTCACTTTAGAGTAAATGTTAAGGTTAATTTAACAAAATATTTACTTAAATTAAGTAATATTGCATCAAAGCTCTACGCTTTTACTTAAAATGCTGCTTGGATTTGGTTATAGTTAGGTACCAAATGAATTTATATTGTAACAGTAGTTTACGCTAATTTATAGCTTGTAACAGTAAACAAATAAAATGTGTTGGTAAATAATAAACAAATTTACTAGAACATTTTGAAATTTTTAATAATAATTATAATAATTTTTAATAATGATTATAATCCAAGTAAATTTAAACTTTGTAAGGATTTAATAATTATTACTATCTAACAAAATAATTTGATAGTATTAATAAATACATTCAAAAAAACTATTTAATTGAATCAACTTTATTGATATCCAATAATTTTTCCTATTAAAAGAAAGTACACCAGTAAAAAAACACCCTCAAACAATTCAATTTTGTTATAATTACAAATCTCTTTTCTCAGTGCAATTATTAGATGTTGAATAGGTGATAATTTTGTTATTTGTCTTTTTGGCCTTTTTGTTTTTTTCATTAATACCTAGTGATAAGAATGTTATGCATACATGTATAATTTAAAATAAAAAAATATTTATTGTTTAACCAAATTAGTATTTTTTTGTGATAGAACCTACTTTAATCATATTATATTGAATAAAAAACAAAAATATTTTTTGATTTTTATAAAAACATCAAAACAAATTTTTAATATAAAAGGAGCTTTAATTTTGGAAAATGTCAGTTCACAAGTTGTATTCACAAGCATAATGGTTACTAAAAGTGTATTGGTTTTGCTGTGCTCTTTAGCAGTAGCTAATTGCTTTGATTTCAACGGAATCACATTTGGACCCTTAAATGATTTATTACCTACCCATTAAGTTATTTATTAGGCTGTAAGGATCTCTTTAGCGGTTCGATTACAAATGGAGAAGTTATTAATATAATCGACAACTCTCATTTGGTAAAAACCATCATCATTTTATGTATGCATTTTTATTATGTTATATTCTTTTAAGGTTTCGTTATTTATTCCTATCAATGCAACATATGGATATGCTTGCTCTGGATCGTTAATAGGGAAGACAACTGTACTAACTGCTGCTCATTGCGTACAAGCGTAAGTCCAAATTGTATACAAATTGTATATAAATTGTATAAAGTATACTTTAAATATTGATACGAAGGTAAGTTGACCGATTTATTTAATTTCTAGGAAAACACCTGGACAACCTATTCAAATCTATATACTAGTCCAGGATCTATCAAAATTATCAACCGATACAACTTACATCTATAGAGAAGAATATTCTTCCACTTATGACAAACGTTATGATGATGACATTGCTCAGTAAGAACCATTATTTTTCTCAAATTAATTAATTTTACTGAATTTCTCCAGATAACCACTTGTAGATCTGTGACATTTAAATTTGCTATGACAAATAAACCTTATATTGATGATAATGTTTTTAAAGGCAAACATGTTTGTAAATACATATATTTTTGTTTCAGTTGTACTCAATAAAGATTGTTATTTCAAAACTGGAACCGAAGTTCAACCTCAGGGATATGGAAAACCATCAGACAGTGCTACCACAATTTCAAAAAATCCACGCGAAGTAACCACAACCATTATGGATTACAAAATATGTAACCTCATGTACTTGAACTCTCTTTCTCCAAACAATTTGTGTACTTGTGGACTCAGCAACAAAAATATTTGTGGGGGTGATAGCGGTGGACCTCTCCTCCTAAATAGACAACAGGTAAAAACAAATTAATTGTTTATATGATGGGCCCGAAAAGCAATTATTTGTAAAATATTAGACCTCTTAACACATATTTTTTTTAGATTGGTATAAATTCCTTTGGAAGCATATTCGGTTGTGAAGCATACCAGCCTTCAGGGTATACCAACATCTGCGATGTTTATGATTTTATTGAGCCATATCTTGATTAACATTCTATATTTATTAAATTATTGAGCATTATTGTAAACATGTTGTTTATAATTTATTACCTTACAATTGTTCCTATAACATTTAACAACACTCATTTCTTCTGGAAATCTCTCTATCGTGACATAATTAATGTCCAATAAGATTAAACAAGGAAAAGTTAATCCACAAAGTAAAAGAGATAAATTAAGTGGAAGAGCTGTCCGAAAGTTTCGGTCATAAACGTTGGAGTCGAATTTAAGAAGCCGATTGCGGTGTAAATTCTTAAGTCAACCGCGGAGGACTGTAAAAGCACAAAACGCTCGTTTACTACGAAAACTTTTCCTTTCCCAAACACTCGAACAGTATACTTTGATAGAGTTGTAATCACGGATAATTGTAAGCTTGCCTACATTGTAGTCTCAATGTCTTATCCTCGTTGTGTTGTTTTAGATTTGAAGGGGCCTAATTAGAGTCCCTTTGTAAGGGAACGAAGGGAATAAACGTATTATTTTAGTTTTCCCTCAGTTTACTTTTATAGTCTGTTGTTTTATTTATTTTGCTCCTTCTAATTTGAATCTGGAGCGTTCTTAGAGGAACGTGAAGAACCTTTTCATCAAGACGTTGGGAAACTAAGAAACCTGGTATTTCATCAAACGCTATGATTGCTTTTTTCAAAGCAAAACATAAGTTTGTTCTTGTAATTCGATCTATTCCCCTTGTCCGAATAATCGAGTTCCATTTCGATTAAAATAAGTAGTTTGTGTGCGGTGAGCAGTGCGTTAGCAACTGGTAAAAATAAGAATCTGCTAATTTCGGGGTAGGCCATTTCCCAGTTAACTCAATTACTGTGTCGGATGTAATGGAGCTTCAGTAGCTATTATCTGCCCCTTAACTACTATTACTAACCGTATACACGCCGTAACCGACAACGCTACGGCAAAACAAAGCTGCAACACTAAAATGTTATCTTTTCTTAATTAAACCGTGCCACCAAACGATGTTCTTTTACTTTTCGACTTGATTAATGCGATGCAATGTAATTGATTGGATTCCATTCCTGCATACGTCGTAATATCCAAAATAGCTTGCATAATGGGGCTTCAATACCTTAAAATGTCATCGCAGATTCAGCCAATTGCCATGACAATGCGGTTAACCTATGCTGTCAACAACGTAATCCAAAGCCACCAACTATAATTATGAATTAATTAGTTATCCCTTTAGCTACACCAATAACAGATTACGAGTGGGATGTGGAATGAGAAAAGAAATATTTAACCATAATTTCATAATTTCAAGGTTACAGATTATTTTGTTGATATTTAACAAATTATTTCGATGAAAAAGTATTCGTGTTTCAGGCAGTCAATCAAAACATAAAGCTAAATTTCTTATCAAAATTCTTTTCATTGTAATTCCAACAAATACTAATAAAATTTTGAAAATAAGAAGAATTATAGTTAAATTATTGACAACCTCAATTACAGTTACAGATTACAGTTGGTTGTATACAGTAAAAAAAAATCAACTCTAAGCAACACTAATTAGAGTTCACACAGGTCCACACTAAAAAGTGTTGTTTTGTAACACTACAATTAGAGTTAATTTGTAATGTAATTTTCCCCAAGTAAGAAAGTATGATTTAACACTATAGGACTTAGGATAAAGTAATTTTACACTGTATTAAAAGGTGTTAATTTACCTAAATGTGTGTACTTCTACACTTCCTGGGAAAATCCCACTTTTGTTCAGTGTAAATTAACACTACTTTGGAAAGGTTTTAATTTTAGAAAGGTACTTTTACTCTTTTATTGCAAACTTCTAGTGTAAATTAACACTATTATTTGAGTAAAACCTATTGGTGGAAGTGAATAAAACGAAAAGGTAAATAAAGAGAAACATTTATTTGAAACAAAAATCTATGACAATTATCCAAATCGGTGCCTTTTAAAATATAATTTTATATTTGAGTCGTATGGCTGGCTTAAGCAAAATGGTTCCTTAAAACGTAAAAGTTTTAGAACAATGCAATGTTTTACTGGCTGTCAACTTGTAAGCAATGAATTATCTTGAGAGTTCATCAGTAATACATTTTTCTGTTATAAAAAATGGGTGATCCCATTGGTAGAGAGGCGTCAGGCGGCTGTATGTCGGGGATTTACCACAAGTGTACAAATTTTCCATAATATTAATAAAAATGTAGGTATAGGTTAATACATTACGCTTGAAAATAAAAAGTAAATGAAGTGTGCATGTAATTATATTGTTAATGTTACAAGTACCCGACCTACTGCCGTAAATTATTGATATATAATATAGGTCATATATAGGTATGGACATCCTTTTAACATATTGGTATTTATTGAGTATTAAGGCTTAAAGAACAAGGAAGTATAATACTTACCAAAAAATAAGAATGTCCTCTTATGGATTAACCGTAATTTAAATCTAACTGAACAAAAATGCCACACTTCCACAATGCGGTATCTCCGGATATGCACTGCGTAGGTACATAGGTACCAATCAAACATTTTAAAACGCATTTCGCTTATTACCAGTTTTTTCAGTCTATTTTGCTACTATTGGTGTAATTTAACTTTAATTGTGATACAATGTGCAATCTGCAAAACAGACAAAGAAATTGGCATGCACTGTATTGTACATTTTGTTACTATTTAACACATAAAGGAGTAATAAACACTCCCATTAAGTTTTTCTACCCTTTTGATTTATTTTAATAATAAATAGTGTGAATGTACTAAGGAATAATGTTCATATTCTTTAAATGTGTTTAATAAAGTTAATAAGCACTAAATGCTACCTATTGTATTTTGTAGTGTTACTTTTACATTTACAAATCAACTCCAAAAAAGATCGAAATAGATGAGGTTTCTAAAAGTTTTGACAAGAAGTTTTAAAATATTAAAAAATGTAATCTTTTTTTAAGACCACACAAACACACAAACAAGCGTTGTTGCAACTGAGCTTGCGTATCTCGTGGATGAACGTGGCGCAACCTGCGTTATTAATATGTAAATTGCAGTTGCATTAGAGATTTTAATAAAGGGCGCAGGCCGGCCATACAGGCTGATAAGTAAACGCTTATTCAGTCATGTGCATTTAACGCGGAGCCCCGCTGAAATAAAGGGAAATGACAAAACAACAAATACATAATGTGTGCTGTGTGTCGAGCTTTAATGGCCATTATCTCATAACGGCGGTATTTAGCCTGTGAAATATTGAATATTCGCCGGGTGGATGGCACACTCGATACTCTCGATACAGCACCAGTTTACCCCGTTCATTAAGCTCGCTGTCGTTGTTATTTATCTTCTGCATTACCCACTCTTTTTAATGCCAACATCCTCGATTACATTCAATTTTTACGTTACCACTGGTCAACGCCGTTTTGTAGCGATTGATCCAAATCAGGATCTAGTTAGTCATGGAGTCAAAGACTCCATGACTTGTAGGAGCGGAGGAATTTTTGTAAACCTTTACATATATGGATCGACTCAGAATCGAATTCTGAAAAACTTCAATTTTTTCTGTTGTCTGGATGTCTGTTAGTCTGTGTTTCTGTGAGTTGAAATTTAGACCCTTTTACAACCCCCACGATACGCCCCTCTGGAATATCTTCTTTTAAATGCATGTTTCTTCGTAACAAAGACAAATCATAAAATGATCTTAAATAAATTACGTATTTGCTTCAAACCCTTCATTCATTTGGACCTATCCAAAGTCCCCATTCCTTTAAGGGAATGCCAGATTTCCTTGAGGCAAAGGTTTGTTTTTTTCAGTCTTATATATACCTGAATATCGTTATAGGAGGTTATATCTCAACAACAAGTAACTAATGCACGACTCATAATTTGGCGTAATGAAATAATTCAATTTTAATTTGCGGTTAAGCATCCGTTAATAACGGGGTCCGACGTATATTTCATTAAAAGCGAAATAAACACAGTTACGGTCAGTTTCGGTATCGGAAGTTTAATGGGCGCCCGCAGCGTGGAAGAGCACCTCTGTCCACGATAGCGTATCTGCATCACGCAGCTCTCTAATGGAATAGCAATGAAATTAGGAAAATAATGTCCCCACTTTAATTGCTCGCCCGGAATCCTGGCGGTGTAGCCAGGAAATTAGTTTTGATTAAGGACCAACGATTGTCCTTTGCGTCAGGACATCGTTTCAACAGCATGTTTGCCAGATAGTCGCCGAGGGAGTTCAAAAACAAATCACGATCATAGGCATACGCTATGCACGGGTGTTTTACTACGATTTATTTTGAGTTTTTTCTTCGAAATTTTTATGTTTTTTAAAGTATAAGCCAACGTTTTTCGTTTCGTTTTTATTGCATTTATTGAACAGCAATAAAAGGTATTTTTCTACTCCCACCTTTAAAATGCCCTTTATCGTACATGTTTCCATGACACTAAGTGGCCTTTTAAATACACATTGACAAGTTGTGGCTTTATGGCGCTTTAGTCACGGGCTGAAGTTAGCAACAGGTTTTTAGTCACGGACTGAAGTTAGTTTTAAGTTAGTTGACAGTTGTCAAATGTCATACAATCGTTAAAATAAAGTGCCTTTCTTGTAAAATAATACTTAATGTGAAAATTATTTTATTATCACAATACAAAAATAGTAAATAGTTTCTCAACGCCAATATTTGAAAAGTTTATATGAACATTGTACTGACCTTTTAATTTCGCCGGCAGTAAACTATAACTTAAATTCGGGCACGGTCTCTACTGTAAAGTCCTCATAAAACATTTCCTTTACTTTCACTGTGAAAAACTGTCAATTTTCAAGATACATTTCGATTTATAACCTTTAACCAGTTTCCCCTGTTGTTTCATAGATGGCGCTCTATACAAATTTTTGATTTAAATCATTTTTTCTACTCCCACCATTAAAACGCCCTTTATCGTACATGTTTCCATAACACTAAGTGACCTTTTAAATACACATTGACAAGTTGTGGCTTTACGGCGCTTTAGTCACGGGCTGAAGTTAGCAACAGGTTTTTAGTCACGGGCTGAAGTTAGTTTTAAGTTAGTTGACAGTTGTCAAATGTCATACAATCGTTAAAATAAAGTGCCTTTCTTGTAAAATAATACTAAATGTGAATAGTACATTCTGTAACAAGTTTGGAATACAGCATATTCCGCTCGAGGAAAAATTTGACACACGAGCCGAAGGCGAGTGTGACGGTTTTACGAGAGTGGAATATGCTATTCCAAACGTGTTTCAGACATTATTTTCTCTACGACTACGTAAGAATAGTAAAGCTTATATAATTTTAAACAGAGAAATGAAACCAAGCAGTTTTTGACATTTAAGTTTTTTGTATTGTCAAACCATTTTGTGCCGTCACAATTTTATAATGTAAATTATAATAAATTTAAACAAATGGTATGCCTAAATCTTTATTATAATTAAAAATAGTTATTTACACTAACTAATAAAAAAATAACTTTGTAACAAATACAAAACTAATTTTACAAGTAATCTATGTCAACATCTATTCTTTTTCTACATTTTAAAGGTCTTTGTTTAAACTTTTTGAATCTGTCAAAACTTCAAAGCCGGTATAGTAGGTAACTGGTTTATCATTTTAATATCAAATTTATTATAATTTTGATTTGTATATTTGAAAAACAATGAATATAACTAATTTTTTGTGCCCAAACCTTAATTATACAACTATACAATTATTTATTAATTAATAAATAATACAGTAGTTTTTAAATATTTTTAAATTTGTTACGTTTAGTAAACAGCCAGGAGATGTCGTTACTTGTGACCATTCTTAAACAAGAGTAGGAATATTCTCGCACAGTATTGCAGAAAAACATCCTTTCTATGATCAAAAATTACACTAGAATGTTACTATTCTTAAGTAGTCGTAGAGAAAATTATTTTATTATCTCAATACAAAAATACAAAAATATTAAATAGTTTCTCAACGCCAATTTATGAAAAATTTATATGAACATTGTACTGACCTTTTAATTTCGCCGGCAGTAAACTATAACTTAAATTCGGGCACGGACTCTACTATAAAGTCCTCATAAAACATTTCCTTTACTTTCACTGTGAAAAACTGTCAATTTTCAAGATACATTTCGATTTATAACCTTTATAATTGTGTTTATAAAATGTAAAAATGTGACATTTGACAGTTTCCCCTGTTGTTTCATAGATGACGCTCTATACAAATTTTTGATTTAAATCATTTTAAGTAAGAGGAAAGTCGTAGAAAAAGTATAGTATGCACCTCGTTTATAAAATTTTCTATACAGTCATTAACTTAAGCACTTGCTCGCAAGCTCGCTCGTGCCTAAATTAAATTCGTGTATAAAATGGCGTTTATCAAACTTGATACATAATATACTATTTCACTAAAACTAATTTATTTTATACACTTTAAATATTCCTATCGCCATAAAAATTATACATTAAAATAAATCGGGAGACCTTGCGTGTCTCTCATTAACTGTTATAAAAGTTTAACGTTTTGTTTAAGTATAATATAATATACAGTAGCGTAAATATGTAGATGATTTTTCGATCTAATATTTCCCAGAGGTTCTCAATTGATTTAATATCAGGAGATTGTGATGGCCCTTCCATAACATTTACTTTTTCTTTTCGAAACCGAGATGTATGCTTTGGTGTTGAAAAATGTGCCGTAAACGCATAATTTCATCCGCATATGGAACCATTTTTTTCTCCAAGCTCGCTCGTGCCTAAATTAAATTCGTGTATAAAATGGCGTTTATCAAACTTGATACATAATATACTATTATACTATAAGTGTTATATTTGTTGGACTTAATAACTACCTATTTAAAATATGCCGGGCTGTGCTGGAAAATGAAAATAAAAAACAGTAAGTAAAGGCAGTTTTTGGTATACCCAATTTTCTGTTAGGTACTTATAGTACACAGAAAAAACGCTAGCATAGCATGAATGGGTAAGCCATTAAACCAATGGGATCTTGTAATCCGTATTCCTGAATAACAGTTCCTATAATACCAATAGGTAGTTAGCACTTGGTTTATAATCGTTTACTGTTTTTAAATTAATAACAAAAGTTATCGCTCTTAAATCTATTGATATTTATATTGATATTTATTTGTTAGAATTTGATTTATTTAATAACGTTACTATTGTATGTATACTAAGTATACATTTAACTTAATAAAATCCTTGACATTTAGGTAAAATATTTCCCTATTTTGGTTTAATAGTAGTTAATTGAGCAAATAACAATTTAGATTGCTTCAATTTTGTACTATGTTTTTTTTCTGTGTAACTTTTCACCCACCCACATACTTTTTACAGCTTGCATAACCCGCTTCAAAAGTGTCACTTTAACCTACATTTTTGAAGAAATCACCCAAGAACTCATAAAACCATTTAGTTTGTGAAAGCAGACAACTTTGTTAATTTTGACGAAAATGGAAAAGTGAAATTCACACTGTGACCATTTTAACACCAAATTAACACCATACATGGTCTATATCGATACAAACCAAAATGGTGTTAAATATGGTTCGTTGGTCCGGTGTAAATTCAAATACTAAAATAGTGTAAATTTAACTTTCACACATTATTAAAATAAATTTTACCTGGTGTAAATTGAACTCCTTTTCATTGTTAAATATTATGTATTTTTGGTCAAATTAAATCATACTACAAAGAAAAAAAGGAAACAGGAAGTTCCTTGACGCATTACTAGTATATTATCAGTGGTATTATTCCAAAAAATTGAACCTTCAACTCCCTAGAGATAATGTTTTTAGTACGTTCCACCAACTTAAAATACTTCAAGTATTGACAGCTGTTAGTATCGAACAACTTGTAGTGTCATACCAAAGCAAAGGACTACCTGAGCTTACATACTTTTCTTGTAAGTCAACAGAGGCGAGATTTAAGAACATCACGTGATCGGTACACACTATGCACGACAAATTGTTTTAATCGTTTTAACAGCTGAAGCTTGAAGTTATTCTTATTTTCCAAACAACATATTTAGTAAACTGAACCATACAGCGGGTTGGTTTCACTAAAGTTTTCTGGGTTAATTTAACCAATTAAAAAAAAATAAAATAACTATCTGGTTTAGAACCGTCAAACTAATCTTTGTTTATATTAACCTTCCCACAGTTGATAAAAATAAAAAAAAATACAAAAATAAATACTTATGGGTCAACTAAATTAATATATTTAATTAAATGAACTATTCATTTTTTTCTTTATATATATATATATATATATATATATATATATATATATATTTAGATAAACATCGGTTTGGTGTTTGCTGTATATAACATTTTCAACCATATTTCATGGTGTTTATATTACACCACAGATATTTTAAACAGTGCATGTGCATTATTTTTTGCATAAAAACCATCACCGAAACCAAGAAAAGGCTTGATGAATACTATGGTGATTCGGCACCATCAGTTTCAATGGTTTGCCGAAATAGTTATTTGTTTTACAAGTGTTGAAAAGCGACTTTTTCATGCGAGTTTTTAAGTTGCCCACGAGGCCGTTAGGCCGAGTATGCATTAACACGAGCTTGAAGAAAGCTTTTCTCACAAGTATAACACAATGTTTTTTTTGCGACCCTTTTTTTATTATTTTTAAATACAAAACAAAATAACCTAAAAACTTTTTTGACAGCTGAATATCAAACGATCCTATCAATTTCTTTTCACACAGACCTGTCACTTTTCACACAGAAATGTCACTTTACATTCGTGTTTTGCCTTGCCAATGAAAAGATTCATCTTCTGAGCAACGATGCCATCATGAAAAGTAACTTTTACATAGTGGTCGCAGAACACATGAAAACACATGAAAACATAAAACATCATACAAGTAGAAAACGTCTATATGCCTAATGATACCGTAGTGCATGTTTGGATTGTTAATTTTGAAGCGGTAATTATATTATCCAGCGTGGAATATCGGATAACAGTTATTGGATGATCGTCAGCAGGAATCAGAAATAGTGAGGCCCGCAACCTCAATTAGCTATGGAATGCAGGTAGATCAGGGATTCATAATAAACGAGCAGTGTTTCCTTTGAGCATCGCAATTCATCTCATTATGTCTGTATGTGCCAATTCGTATTTGTTCGAATTCTAATTTCGTCATTCGGATTTACAATGGAGCTCGCAGTATTTGCAGTTATAATTAAATTTAATTGCATCTAAATGTTAAACAGCGGCGGTTCGAGAGAGAATAGGACACAGCCAATATTTGACTACCATTAAGCAATGAACGTGCGAAATTGAAACGGCAAAGCAGCTTAGTAATGAACAGTGGTGTAGAGTATCAGGGTTAGCTGTGATCAGATAGTGGCATCAAATCAGCGAATAACAACGCGGTTTACCCCATTATAACACACGAGCGGGGTTGCTGCGATAAAAGGCCTACCAGCTTTTCAGACCACAACCACTATTTTTCATATTTTTTACTTCTCTTTAAAGTATGCCTTTAATTTAAAGTTGTAATTCAGTCTTTACAGAGATTATAGTTTTAATATTATTTTAAACCAAAGCAATATTGTATATGGGCAAATTTTCGTTAAATGTACATTTGCTGTCCCCAGCTAATTTTATTTTTATTTTTGACCTTTGTTGATAAGTTTTGTATTTATTATATTTAAATACCCCCTTCCTGTTAGGACCCATCGTATTTTTACTTTATGTTTCTATATATGGCAGAAAAATTAGGTGAAATGTCCTGTAACCTAACTGTCCCCAGAGGCGATTTTTTAATTTAAATTATTATATTCTTCTTCTTTGCAGCTTTCTTTTGAAAAAATAAATTATTTTTGAACAATGGAAAGTTCTTTTATTCGTATATAAAAATATAATAGTTTTCTACGAAGTAGTTTAAACAGAAAAAAATATTAAAGTTAACATTCAAAAATCTTGTCTTTTTCCTAACGTCGTCTTCTATGCCGACTGCTTCGAAATAGAGACACGATATAGAGATACTATCGTGTTATTTCTAGAGGACATACATGTTTGATAGTTCGGCAACAACAAGTGAGCACGTGTAAAGTGTGTGAATTTTTTTGTAAATATTTTAAAGGTGAGATTTTTTTGCGTACACTTTTGGTGTCTTTTACAAAACGCTACATACAACTCTTGTTTTAGAAGTTAACTTTTTTATTTTTATTTTGTATTATAGCATAGTAGAAATTCCAAACAAATGCCGAAAGATATTTACATTTAACAGTATTTCTGAAAAATAACGTTTGAAAAAGTCAAAAGCAATGTGTCATAAAACGTTCAGGAAGATGCGTTAGGAGGAGGACAATGTTTCATTTCTTCCTTGTGTTCCTTCCCTATTTCAGATTAACCCTATAAGTTTTATTTCTTTAAAGTTTATTTTTGTTATTTATAAACTTATAGAATTATTTTGCAGTATATTACACTGTTCCATCACAAAGGAAAAAAAATCGATCAAATTGACCTGCCTGGACAAAATATACCTATATACAAAATGTACATTTAACGAAAATTCGCCCATATACTGTAGCAAAATTCTGCCATTTAGCTTTATAGAGGTGTCAAAGGAGGATTTATAAAAGCTGTGAGAACCTTATTAAAGCAATTATAGATGCAAAAATAGGCCTTGAAGGCAATAAAATGATTCTCCTTTTTGGTTCTAAGAAAGTCTTAAGCTTGCTGTAACAACGCATTAAAGAACAAATAGCTTTAAGGTGTATAAACATTTACATTGACGTCGGTCTATAGTTTGCAGGCCTCGCCTGTGCAAAAGACAGGGTCGCTCTGAGTTACCCCCACACGACTTGAAGTCCCGCTCTGCAAATGCAATTCCAGATAAATCGACCTGATAAAATATGGACTTTAGTTTTCGTATTAATGTAGGGAATGATGCATGGACGCGTGCGTGATGTATGGTTTTATAACAAGCGATTCATTTGCATATATATTCATTACGCTCGCCCGCCTTGGCCGTTTTCAAGCGCTCCATTCTTTTTATATTTATGGAAAAATAATGTTGTGCTAATAACATAAACGCACAAGAAACGTGCAAGAAACTAATCTAGTTAACACGGAAACTGCTTCTATTGGGCGTTAGCGCTTTAGCTGTACCGATAACAAAAACTCGTTTGTTTTGTTAATTTTAATAACAATTTTAGTAAAAAATTATTTACAATTTTATTTAGCAACAGGACACACAATGCAATAAGTAGTTATTTGTTTTACAAGTGTTGAAAATCGACTTTTTCATGCGAGTTTTTAAGTTGCCCACGAGGCCGTTAGGCCGAGGGTGCATTAACACGAGCTTGAAGAAAGCTTTTCTCACAAGTATAACACAATGGTTTTTCTGCGACCCTTTTATTTTTTATTATTTTTAAATACAAAACAAAATAACCTAAAAACTTTTTTGACAGCTGAATGTCAAACGATGCTTTCCGGTTCTTTTCACACAGACCTGTCACTTTTCATACAGAAATGTCACTTTACATTCGTGTTTTGCTTTGCCAATTAAAGGATTCATTTTCTAAGCAACGATGCCAGCATGAAAAGTGACTTTTACATAGTGGTCGTAGAAAAAATTATTTAGGTTCAATTTTTCAAAACCGTCATATAATTTGGAAAACGTATCTACATCCTTTTAAGTAGAATAGTCTTTGCCGTTTTTCGATCAGGCACCATTAATTAGTTATTAATAAAATAAAGTAGCCAATCACAGGCGTGTTTTATCAGAATGATTAGAGGTGGGACAACTATAATGTCCAGCTTAATATTAGAAATTCGTAGTGTAAAATGACCTTAATTATATGGTTGACATTGTCACTGTCAGTTTTTTTTTAGGTTAGTTTTAACTTGATACATTCCTTTTTTAGGGAAAATTGCTGGCCCTAATACAGATTAATAATCGTTTTAAACGTTGTGTTTCTTACAGAGGCGCTTGTAAGCCTAAAAGTGCTAAGAACAAGCGTTTTACTCTTTTTTTTGGTAAAAATAAACTTTATTTTATCAGGGCTGACATTAAACTGTCAAATTTCAATTTAAAGGTTAATTTACCATAACCCACAGATTTAAATTTGATAGTTTGATGACAGCTCTGATAGAATAAGGTTTAAAATGGTTGTTCTTAGCACTTAAAGGCCTCATTTGAGACTTACAAGTGCCTCTGTAAACACAACGTTTAAAACGATTTTTAATCTGTATAAGCATAAAAATGGCCGCCGTCACAGAATGTTCAGTGTTGAAGTGATTTTTAGTTTGCGCGAAACAAGATAAAACAGGGTTTGTTGTGTGGATTGTGATTATTATATATTAATTCAAATATCTCTAATTAAATAATAATGTTAAAATTAATTATTATTAATATTAATAAAATAATTATTTTAACTTATTTAAAAAAGTAAAGTAAAGTATATCACCATCATTTTTGTATTAACTTATTTATTAAGTCGCAAGTTAAAAAAAATAACAAAAAGAAAAGGTAGGCTATTTGTCCCACACAAAAAAATGAACATTTCTCCTGAACCTAAAAAACCAAAACACTGACAGTGACAGTGAAAAAATAAAATTAAGGTCATTTCACAATATGATACGTGCATAGCCATGGAATTTCTACAAAAGTTTGTGTTGGCCCACCTCTAATCATTCAGCTAGAGCACGCCTGTAATTGGCTACATTATTTTATTAATAACTCATTAATGGTGCTTCTGATCAAAAAACGGCAAAAACTATTCGACAATTTAAAATCTCATTAAAAGTATTTTATTTTATTGCTAAAATAGAATATGAGAAACCTAAATAACAAAAACTATTAAATGCTTAGGTACTGCCTAAAATTTGGAGTCTAAATGGTTTACAGAGCAAATGGCTTTCAGTCTTCATAGTTAACGTTGGCAAAATCCTTGTAATTATCCTGCAGGATAATTGATATTCTTGTAGAATAAATAATACGGGCAGCAAAATGTAGTCGTGTGCGATTATAGTTTAAATCCCAGTAATATGGGGCCGTAACCGGCACTAATAGCAATTTTGAAACCGTTATGCGGTAGTATCTCGTTAAACCGGCTACCGCAGTGTCGGTTTACGTGTCATTTGCGGCCGGCGCGGAATTAAAAGTTAGGGCCGTTTTATCCTGAGCCGATGACGACCAACGCATGTTCCAGACATCATTTTAAATGGCTGATGCTAATATTTCCTTGATTATAGCAAATAATATTCGACAGATGATGATTATAGTAATTTGCCAATATTCAAACAAAATTATAGTCTATTAAGTAAAACACATTCCAAATTTTAACCACCAGATGTCCGAAAATGCCTATATTTTCTAACAAAACTGGTTAATTCCACTTTCCAAGAAATGGCCAACATGCCCTTAAAAATTAATAATTTAATAGTTATTAAAACAAAAAACTTTGGCGAGGTGTAGGTTCAATTTTTTCTTATGAATATTACCAGTAATGGGTCAAGAAAGTTTCTTAAAGAAACTAAGAAAATTGAATGTTTACCTTAATGGCTGCTTTTTCACTTTTACCATGGTTAACCAAGGAATACCATGGTATCCCCAAATTTAACAGCCAATTCTTATGTAAAATTGTCCTCTAAATCCGAAAATATCGTCAAAAATTATGAAAGTGGAGCAGCTTTTGAAATGGAAAACTGACTAAAAACTGTTCTACTTTTTTAACTTTTGACGACAATTTCGGATTCAGGGGACAATTCTACATAAGAATTGGCTGTTAAATTTTGGAATACCATGGTATTCCATGGTTAACCATGGTACAAGTGAAAAAGCAGCCACTAATAACTCTTAAATTAGTCATTTTTGACTAATTCATCTTAAGAGAGTGTTTATAGCAACTTTTTCCTCCGAAATATATTAACGTTAGTTGGAGACGAATCGGACGATATCAGGAACGGATTTTCCTTGATAATTTAAGCCGTATTTATTTGACGTGGGATAGCCGATTAAAATCAGCAGATATAGGTGTATTTCTTTTATTTTGATTCGCAGGCGTCAATTAACCAAATTTACCTGGATTAATATTTAAATTGGCCGAATGCAAATTAACTTTTTTTCTATCACGGCCGTTAAAAGCAATGCATCAGTCATTATATTAAATGCTTCCTATAAATAAAATAAATGTAACGAAAACTTGAAAACATGAAATTCGTTTTAGATTTGCCATCAGTCGTATATACATATAAATGCATTTTTTATGTTTAGTTCGCTTTCAAGCGGCCAACTCATTGATTAGAACCATAAATTTTAATGCAGCAAACTCATCAAAGGTTTATGTAAATTAAATTGTTAATAAATTAGATCGATTGGAATTATTTATATATAACTATAGTAAACAAATCGAATAGATATTTTAAAATTCTTCAAATTCTTGTTATAAAAAAGAAATCAACAAAGGAGTATCAAAAAATCTAATTGGAAGACTAAGGCATGATGAACTGTTTCAGTTGGAGGATATATTAGCAAAATTGTAAATTTAATCTCATAAAAAAAAATTAAACTTTCCCCAACAGTACTGAAAAGTAGCTGTCCCACTTGCAATAAACAACTTAATGTTATTTAAACATCTTAGAGTAAAATAACATCCTCCTTTTTTCATAAGTAGTTGAGAATATATTCCAAATATTACAGAAAAAGCCCATTTGTGGTAATATTTAAAAATACAAGTAGTTAAAATAACCCCTAAAGTTTGTCCCTTAATTTTGGTCCCCTAGTTTACACCACAGTAGCACATAGCACAAAGATATTGGCCCAATATTCGTAATAATATTGGGCCAATATATCTTTAGTCAGATTTTTTCTAGCATGGTCCAATATTGAAACCCAACATTGGCCCGAAGTTGATTGACATTATATAACCGATATTGGAAATCCGCATTGGCCCGAAGTTGTTTTACATTATATTCTAGGAAAGTTGAGGGAGAAATTGAAAGAAAAATAGATAGCCACCCAGTACTTACTACGTAGTAGGATTTCTAAAAGTGATATGTCACGATCGATATAAAAAAATAATTTTAAAAAGAAATAATTTTATAAAAAAAATATTTTATAAAGAAATAATTTTATAAAAAAAAAATTATTTTATAAAAAAATTATTTTATTAAAAACATTATTTTATAAAGAAATAATTTTATAAAAAAAAATTATTTTATAAAGGACGACGGGCGCATTTATAAATTAATTTTTACTGCATAAGTTTATTTAGCACTTTTAATTTTGACACAAACGGCGCCTCATAAGCTGGGCCCAGATAAAAAATCGAGAAAAAAAGTTTTTAATACGCATTAAAAGAAAATTTCTTAAAGTCACTTTTTAATGGACATTTTTTAAATAAAGAAAATATATTAAAAATACTTATGTATGTAAGAAAGTTGAGAAATAGAACATAGTTTTTGCTTTTACTTTGTTTTGTACTAAACATTTTTTTATAAATAATAAATTTATGTTATTTTTTTAAACAAATCCTAGTGTAAATAAAACCTTAAAAGGATTATTAACAATCAAAATAGTATATTAAAGTACAAGTTGCAGAAGGCCACATATTCTCGCACGAATTCGAAATTTGGCCTCGAGCGACGAAGGAGCGAGTGGACGAACGAATGAGTGCGAGAATAGCCTTCTGCAACGTGTGATTTATACTATTTTCTCGATTTTAACTTTTATTTAGGTTTTTTTAATTGTTTTGTGGTCGTTGTTAGTTAGGGGATTTTTCTCGCAAAATGTCAGTTGGCAACACAAAATGACAATATTTGTTATCCTGCACAAGTACAACCTGAACTGCACTTTTACACATTAAACTTAAAATTTTGCATTAAAATGCATTGTTGGAGCAAACTTTATATTACAAAACAATAATAAAGGCTTCATTTTCAATAAAAGTAATGAATTTGAGGTTATTAATCAGTTTGACATTTTGGGGGTACCAATACTTAAAAACTAAATGTTACCAAAAATCGTTTAAGAATGAGCTTCATTCTTCAACGATTTTGCGTGCTAGAATATGACATTCTTACATAAAAATCGAGAAAAATATATTTTCAAAATCATTAAGTATCAACAAAATCCTTGGTAGAGTTAGTGGCGGGATTAGAATGGAGGATGGCTTTTCTGCATATACACCGTCGTCGCGTCAGTGACGTGACCCTATAATTAAGTATATCATTAATAAAGATTAGGCATGCGGCAGCCCAGCTGACGCCTGATGATCTGAACTTCTCCAAATATGGAAGAAACAAAGACAATATTATAATTTTATTTAAAAGTATCCTAATGATATAAATTAATATTACTTAATTTGATTTGGTTTGCATGGATTTCACTTGGTTCAAGTGGATTATAAACTAGGAGATGAGTGCGGTCTGGCGAGAGATGTTTGGCCAGCACACGGTCTGCCTGGTTGGGGGTAATTAGAACCATTTGCGGACCTTACGACCATACTACAATCGATAAGACGTTATGTCTAATTTATACTCAAATTAATTTAAGTTAGGATGCGGCAACAGACGGTCCTTGGGTAAATATGACACTTGTCAAAGGGAATGTACACACAGTGACCCTTACTATCTGCTAGAACGGGTTGATGCGTCTTAAATATTCTATTTTATCTATGTGCTGGTTTAGATAAAGGGTACGGTTTTAATTGAAAACAACAAGTTATATTGGTTTTGTACGCTGTTATAAAAATTTGAGGATTTGAAGATTTGTTAATATAATTTTGGGTTTGTAATTATTTTAACAAAGGGAAAAATTTTGGGTTGTTAATTTCAAATTATTTTGTTAAAAAAGTACACGTGATTTCAGGCAGTCAATCAAAACATGTCCCACTGACAATATCAACTAATTCAATTGACTTCAGCGTCTGCAACTTATGTTTCTGCTCACTTTATTCTAATTCGTAACGTGTTCGTAACAACTGTCCAAAGTGTTCATAATATTGTAACGTTTTTCACTTTTCGTAGTGTGAATTAAAACACGCACTGGTTAATTAACGAACTAAACTATTTATTTAATAACTTAACTACACTTAAAACACTATAAAACTAACTAAACACTTAACTACTAATTATTTATATATCACTACTGTTCAAGAGTCTATTTTTTTGCACTTATATTTATTTATTTCGACGCGAGTACCAAAACTTAACTAACTGCTTTATGCTGCTCCGTTCCTTCAGCGCCTATGTCTTCTTGAACATTCCAGCGAGCTCCACACTCTCGATTGTTCGAGCGCTGACTCACCAGCGATGACTCACCGGCGATGAGTCATCACTCCGATATCCAGAGGAAATCTGTTATTATTGTTATTCGAACTTCTTATACCAATTTAACGAGTGTGCGAAGTGCGAAGTATCCAAAAAAAGATGCCATCACTGGTTTTCAAACTGAAATTATACAACTGTTTTCACCCATTTAAGGTCTCTTTAGTATCGAACAACTTGTAGTGTCACACCAAAGCAAAGGACTACCTGAGCTTATATACTCTTCATGTAAGTTAACAGAGGCGAGATTTAAGAACATCACGTGATCCACATCGCCTTTGTCGCGATCGGTACACACTACGCAACCAGGAATGCACGGCAAATTGTTTTAATCGTTTTAACAGAGTGCTTTAGGTTGAAGTAACTCTTATTTTACGAACAACATATTTAGTAAACTGAACCATTCAGCGGGTTGGTTTCAGTTTTCTGGGTTAATTTAACTAATTTAAAAAAAATAACTATCTGATTTAGTACCGTCAAACTAATCTTTGTTTATATTAACCTTCTCACAGTTGATTTAAATAAATACTTATGAATCAACTAAATTGATATAGTTAAATTAACTATTCCTTTTTTTCTGTGTAGGAGCACTTCTCAAATATTTTTAGATAAACACCGTTTTGGTGTTTATGATTTTCAACCATAATTCATGGTGTTTATATTAACACCACTTAGTGTTGGATTTTGACACACCATTTTAAGAGTATTCTTTATACCATAGATATTTTAAACAGTGTATCTCCTTTCTAGCTTGACCTGGTAAAACTTTACACTTTAATTCTGATTTAAAATCCATTATCAATAAAAACGGCTACTCACTACTAGGCTCTTTAAAAATAATTGTCAATTTACCGTCATTTTTTAATACTTATATCCCTAACACAAACTTAAAAAAGGATTATTACCTATTTTTATTTGCATTAATGTTACCTCTTTTAAACATACCATAACTTTATAAGAAATTATTGTTTACCTTAAATACATATAATTCTATTCTAATTGTATAATTATTTTTTGTGTTTCTTACAGAGGCGCTTGTAAGCCTAAAAGTGTTAAGAATAACCGTTTTACTCCTCTTTTGGTAAAAATAAACCTTATTCTATCAGGGCTGTCAATAAAGTGTTAAGTTTCAATTTTAAGGTTAATTTACCATAACCTACAAATTTAAATTTGATAGTTTGATGACAACCCTAATAGAATAAGGTTTAAAATGGTTGTTAGCCCTTAAATGCTTATTTGAGGCTTACAAGTGCCTCTGTAAGAAACACAACGTTTAAAACGATTTTTAATCTATACATATATAAACATAAAAATGACCGCCGCACAGTGTTTCAATTCTCGAAATTTTCGGCAAAATATCAAGGAGTAGTCGGATTCTCCTAAAAATCCGTATATAGAGGTTTTTAGGGTCGCTGATAACCACAGACCTACAAACAAATGGACCGGTTTATTTACATTGAAAAGAGTGGAAAGGAACAAAAATAAATATTTTCCCTCAGTTGTCACATCTGACTTTATTTGCTTTGAAGTATCTATATTTTACGTAAAAGATACTTGGAATCCACAACTTATTTAATATTTTATAGTGAAAAATACCAATAGTGAGTGATATAAAAATGGTGAAGCAGTGCTACGTTTGTAAAAGACTTGGATCCAAGAATTTAAAACTTTCTTTTCATAGGTTAGTTTATTTACAAAACAAACCCTGCCAGGGGCGTAGAAACTGAACAAATAAATAAATGAATTCACTTAAATTTTGGATTTAAAGAGCCAGATTCTATCATCTGGACAAGGTTAGTATTTTGTTATACCTATATATTTATATATATTAAATATAATTTTTACATAGGATTGAAAAACACAAAAAAAGTACAATTTAATGTTTTTATTTATTTTTAATATTTTTATTTAAATTATGATCCCAAAAACAGAACGCCACTGGTGTGGGAACTTGTTTATAAACACCCCTCCCCTTACTCCTTTACCACTAAGGGGCCGTTCATTAATTACGTGAGACAATTTTTGCGATTTTTCGACCCCCCTCCCTCCCCTTGGTGAGATGTCGTGAGATTGGACCTCGACCCCCTCCCCCCCCCTTAATCTCACGTGAGATTTTTTAAAATGCATGGTTTTAATGTAAATAAGTTAATCTGTGCTTGATTCCATTAGATTTATTAAAAAAACAATTTGCTTATAATTGTTTACTTAATTTAACCCAGTTTTCTCGCAATTTTACACTCTTTCTTTCGGAAAAAAAAATTACGTGATATTTGCCGAGATTTACAATTTTTGTAGCTCCATTGTTCTAAAAGCTCGATTCAAAGTTTGCGATTTTAACAGACCGATCTTGTCGGTTACGATAACCCGTTGTACAAGCAAAATCTACGAAAAACAAATGCATATCTGAATTTTACATACCTTGAAGATCACCCTTCACCAAACCGCATAACAAACGGACACAACAAACACAAGTTATTCACTTTTAAACAATAAACAATTTTCCGCAGCGATCGCGTGTAAAGTACCTTCAACTGAAAGCGTCAAGTTTAAACTGATGTACAAGACAAAATATACGTATTTTATATATTTTTTTCAGTACAGGATGAAGACAGGTATAAACTCTAACTCAAAATTTACCTGAAAAAAAATGTCAATTTTTAAGGTTTTGCCGATATTTTCGAGAATTGAAACACTGTGCGCCGTTAGATTCTGTGCAGTGTTGCAGTGATTTTTAATATGCGGGAAACAAGATAAAACAGGGTTTGTTGATTATTACAAACTCATTTAAATATCTCTAATTAAATAAAAATGTTAAAATTAGTTTTTATTAATATTAATAAAATATTTATTTTAACTTATTTAAAAAAAGTAAAGTAAAGTATATTACCATCAACCTTGTATTAACTTATTTATTAAGTCGCAAGTTAAAAATAATAACAAAAAGAAAAGGTAGGTCTATTTGACCCACACAAAAAAATGAACATTTCTCCTGAACCTAAAAACCAAAACAGTGACGTTCATAGCCATGGAATTTCTACAAAAGTTTGTGTTGTCCCACCTTAATACGAGTAACTTATTAATCATGATCAAAACACGGCAAAGACTATTCGACTTAGAGTCCCATACTTTTCTGCTGTCCTTGACTTTTGAGACATCCTGTATATTTTTATTCATCCATATAAGTTCCAGATATACATTTTAAAGTTTTTAAAAGGAATTTGATATTTTCTTTGTTTTGTTTTTTTATGGACCCTGAACAAAGACAAACTTTATTTCTGTTCTAAATTAAATCTTAATCCATGATGGATACATGAAAAGAAAATTAATATTTTTTATTCGTTTGCTTTTCTTACGGGCCAAACAAAAGATTTAATGTGTAGAAAAAGTCTGTGTTATTTCTGTTTGCGTACACAGGCCTTTGGCAATGGCAAAAGTGGTATTGTTCGTACTTACCTAGTTGAATTTCTTCCGGCTATGCATCACATAAATAATCTTAACTCTTTTGTTGGGCATTGTTGCACTCGAAATGTGAGCTTATATTTAATTCAAAACTCTAATTATTCCCTGTTTCCTTTCATGTGTTTTATTTGACTCCGACACATACAATAACAGTTAATTATCTGAGCTTATTTTCATTACACATCTGCTACTGAAAGTAGCGCTACCTTAACTTGTTTGCTTCTCTAGAACCTTATTGTTTTTTATTATTTATGGAAGTAATTACATAGAAAAGAATATTTAATTTACTGCCTAATCCTAATTAAATACTTATATATATTATAGTATATTATGTATCAAGTTTGATAAACGAGGTGCATACTATACTTTTTCTACGACAAATACTTATTATTATCTTAAAATGATTTAAATCAAAAAAATTTATAGAGCGCCATCTATGAAACAATAGGGGAATCTGTGTATCACCGTCAAATGTCACATTTTTATATTTTATAAACACAGATTATAAAGGTTATAAATCGAAATGTATATTTTGAAAATTGACAGTTTTTTACAGTGAAAGTAAAGAAAATGTTTTATGAGGACTTTACAGTGGAGTCCGTGCCCGAATTTAAGTTATAGTTTACTATTCAAAACTTCAGCCCGTGACTAAAGCGCCATAAAGCCACAACTTGTCAATGTGTATTTAAAAGGTCACTTAGTGTCATGGAAACATGTACGATAAAGGGCGTTTTAAAGGTGGGAGTAGAAAAAATATGTTAAAAAATAAAATTAAACTTTGGAAAATTAATTCATTTTAAACGTAGTACTTTGCATTCGCTATGATAAAGGTCAAAGGTCAAATGTCAAAGGTCACAAGTAAAAAAGTTTAGACCTGAAAGAGAAGCAAAAGTTTAAAGATTTGTTAATTAAACTATGAAAATGTATATTTACATTAACTTTAAATATTTATTATACTCCTGACAATTAATATTGAATTAGTAGGTATCTAATATTTAAATTTTTAACTAAATAATGTGTACATCTAATATTTATAATCAAGTAGATGCGAGTATATAAAGAAAAAAATAAATTCAAAATCGTCATTAGGTACTTGTTTTTATGCAGCTATGTCGCGACAAAAAAATTCTTTAGAAGATCCATCTTTATTAACATGTATTAAAGTAATGTTTTTATATTTCTTTAAACGGAAAACTACAGCTACAGATATTGGTAAGTTAAATGTTTAAACCATATATACAGGGTGAGTCATTTAACTTCAAATTTTGAAATAGTGGCGAAAAATTCAGAAATTTTATAATACAACATTTATTAATTATATTTTTTTAGATGCTTTAACATATTGTTTAATAAAAATGCTAAATTTTCTCCTTATGCCAAAAAATTTATTTGACTTATGGTGCATACCCATTTTTATAGAAATGGCTGGTAATTTTTTTAACAGATTATATTTTCCTATAAGCACTATAATGTTATTTGTAAGTAAACCCAAATAAATTATGTTTAGTTTACGAAAATGTATATAAGGTATCCAGAATAAACCGACCAATGAGTGCAGCAAATTTTAGAGATAATTTTATATAATTTTTTTGAATTTTAAATTATCAGTTTCATCAGACTTTTTGATGTATTGGCCAGCAACAGACCACTGCGTAACGGTTAAATATTGTGTTAACCCTTGTTAAAATTGTTCTTTTAGTAATTGTAACAAATATTTTTCCCAAAAATTCGAAAAAAAAGCACATCGATTAAATTAACAACAAAAAAAGCACATCGATTAAATTAAAAAACCCCACCAAATATGACGCCTTTGGTTTGAGTAATTTGAAGAAAGCCATCATCAATAGGTCAAAATATATTAAATTATTTCATTTTTTTGTCGATTTAGGTCCTGGACACCCTGCACATATATTATAATATTAAAACATTTAATTTTAGGCCTTAGCGGTTCGATTTTTAATTTTATATATACGTCCAAACGTAATTAAGATTTTTCGTGATTGTATTGAAATGCAAAAGTTATCAAAAAACGTCAGTCTACCTAGTTTTTACCCAAAACTAATGATATATTTTTTTTTTCAAATATATTTATTTAATGCAATATTTTATTTTCTTTTGAGTAGTTTATTTAGTGACGATCAAGAAATCCTTTTTTTTCAAAGTATTGGTTTAAACTATTGGATAAATCAAATTCAATATAATATAAGTGGTATTTTTCTTAG
Source organism: Brassicogethes aeneus (assembly GCA_921294245.1). Classification (NCBI taxonomy): domain Eukaryota; kingdom Metazoa; phylum Arthropoda; class Insecta; order Coleoptera; family Nitidulidae; genus Brassicogethes; species Brassicogethes aeneus. The sequence goes on from OV121138.1 coordinate 7,381,589, forward strand.
TCTTGTAAGCCCTATAGCAACGAATAGTTTTTGCATAATGATTTTATTCTTTATTATTCAATTAATGAAACTTAAGACGTACATTCAGCAAGATATTATAATGGAAGTAGAGGGCAAAAGTTTTGAATTAATCTATGATGAGGAGTACCAGAAAACGATAAAATTGAAATTGAATTATTTTATCACAAGTTATTTAAATATAAAAAGGTAAAAAGATCAATTAAATATCTTGCCGCTTGCTTTAAATGGGTTTGTTTTTAGAGTAATGCTAATTGTGACAAAAAATTGTCAAATCTTTATCTTGATACTTTTCGTTATTGGATGTGGTATCAGTTCAAGTCTACTTATTTCTTTATACAGTGTATGAGATTGTATTAATTTATATAAAATTTGTAACCTTAAAAATACTTTTTTTAGACTAAAAGCAATATAATTTTCGCAAGATCTTCTTTTGGTGTAATAACTTTTTTTGGCTATCTACTCCCCATTTTAACATTTGGACAAATTTTACAGGAACAGGTTCGAGCAATAAAATGACACCACGCTATTTTATTATTATTATTATTATTATTATTATTATTATTCCAAATAAACTATTTATTTATATTTTTAGACAGAAGAAATAAACTCAACACTCAATAACTGTCCTTGGATATTTTGGAATAAGGACAACAGAAGAACTTTGATTTTGTTGATTCATATAACTCAACAGAGCAATGCTTTTACATTTTTTGGATTGATTACTGTTAATATTCAATTGACTGTTGAGTTTCTTAAGAGAGCCTATGCATTTTTATCTTTTTATATAAACTTAAAAGGATCAGATTAAAAGATGAGAAAAATAGTTATTTTATATAGGGTAGGTTAATAGGTGTCCACAAAAGGTAGTGACACAAGTTGGTTTCATTAACTGCTTAAAAAAACAATTTTTTTAATGCCAACACTGAAATAAATCAAATTCAAATCCACATTAAATGGCTAGTCATTGATTTATATCTCCTATAAATCAATAATAAATTAATCACAATATATCTTTATATTGATTTTTTAAGAGTCTACTTTTCGTAGTTTTTTATTGTTGTTTGAATTAGTTTTATTAAAGCTTTAATATTTAACTGTTGTTTATTATTTTAAACCCTCTCTATAGTTCATTCCATTTAAGAATGGAGTAGATGTCACTGCAAAATGAGACCGGTTTTCACAGGAGAACGCGGTAAATTTAAATATTGATGGTTATTTGACAAAACATCGTAAGCGACAATTTTGTTGAATTACTTTATATTTTATCAAAGTGTCAGTTACGATAAGCTGCACATATTAACATAATAGTTATCCCAATTTTGGAATCTAATATTGGTCAGTTTGAATATTTATATTATTGGAAGCGCCTCTTCTTTTTAATTTGTTACCGATTTATAACGTAAGCGCCTATATGTTCCCGACAAATAATCGTAAGCAACTCCGGGACATGGCGTTTGCGATTTAACATTGTGTTGCTTACGATAATATTGTGCTCCCGCCTTGATCTATCAAGGCGTTATTCCCGCTCTAAACAGTTTATTCGTGAGTATACCTGCATCGTGGTGATTGCTACCAAGTTTTAAAACAATATTTTATTTGATCAAAAGCTTATAATTCCTTTTTTTCATTGCATTATTAATAGTTATCTTAATTATAATTTTTTTTACGTAGTGTGGTTCGTTAAAAGTGTTTTTTTGTAGTAATTGTATGTGGTTATAGCGTCAAATAATTTTACTCAAATTTATAACGGTTAGATCATAGTACCATGCATGGGTTAGATCATATTTAGTAAACTGAACCATACAGCGGGTTGGTCACTAAAGTTTTCTGGGTTAATATAACTAATTTAAAAAAAAATAACTACCTATCTGGTTTAGTACCGTCAAACTAATCTTTGTTTATATTAACCTTCCCACAGTTGATTTAAATAAATACTTATGGATCAACTAAATTAATATAGTTAAATGAACTATTCCTTTTTTTCTGTGTAGGTGCACTTCTCAAATATTTTTAGATAAACACCGTTTTGGTGTTTATGATTTTCAACCATAATTCATGGTGTTTATATTAACACCACTTCGTGTTGGATTTTGACACCATTTTAAGAGTACTCTTTACACCACAGATATTTTAAACAGTGTATCTCCTCTCTAGCTTGACCTGGCAAATTTTTACACTTTAATTCTGATTTAAAATCCATTATCAATAAAAACGGCTACTCACTACTAGGCTCTTTAAAAATAATTGTCAATTTAGCGTCATTTGTTAATACTTATATCCCTAACACAAATTTTAAAAAGGATTATTACCTATTTTTATTTGCATTAATGTTACCTCTTTTAAACATACCATAACTTTAAAAGAAATTCTTGTTTACCTTAAATACATATAATTCTATTCTAATTGTATAAATAATTTTTTTACTCTTAAATAACTTTAATACTGTTGATATTTAAACCTTATTAGTCCTCTGTACGGCCGGGATCGGCCGTATCATGCATCTCTTTTCTTCCGAAAGTTAAAGTTTTTAAAGTCTCTAGCTAGATTTGTCGAGTTGTACAGATGGTTGTATACTTAAAAAATCTGGTTAATATTTGGTTAAAATTTACAAATATATTTTATCTCCACTCGGTCTATAATTTAAACTTTATTGTTGTCAACATTCGATAAAGAAATAACTTGTTATGGCCTAGGCCGAAAAAAATTTTTATGAGGCAAGTAATTAGTTCGATTTTTTCTCGCTAAGGGTATTGTTTTGACAAATTAATCCTTTTCTAAGGGCCGGTTTTTCAATCGTTGGTTAAGTTTAACTTACGGTTAACTTTCTTAGATACTATTGTGTTAACAATAGTATCTAAGGAAATTAACCGTAAGATAAAGTTAACCAACGATTGAAAAACCGGCCCTTATAAGAAATTAACGTACTAAACTGGTTTAATTTATTTATAATAAGCACTAATTTGTTTGTTTTACTGTTAATGTTTATTATTTTTCATTAAATTATTGTAAAATTAAATATGAATAATAAAACAAAAAGTGAGGTTAGGACATTGCAATTTGACGTTTCTGTGGATTTCACAGTTGTGTTTTTTTTCTACGATTTAAATTATCTTTAAGTTTTAATTTGCCTTAAGTTTTCAGTGAAATTAAATATTAAACACAGCGTAAACATTCCAAACTACCTATTTTTTTAATAAAAATGCAAACAAATTGAAATTAGATACCTATTTATTAAACAATTAATTGAATTCAAGATAGCAAGAGGGTAAGTAAACCATTTTCTTACAAAAATCCATTTCTACTTAAATCATGTAGCTAGGTATTGTCAAACTATTACTGCTTCTAAAAGAAATAATAATTATTGTACATTTAATGTAATCTTTAGCTAATAAATAAATGAGATTCTAAAAAAGTGAGGTTAGGCCGCTTTCATGTTGAATTAAATTGACCTATATAAAGTGCTTTGAAGATAAAATGTTGTATGCCATTCGGCCAAGAAGTGTCTTTTTGTGCTTCGCTCAATTGTAGGCCTCCGCTACGCGTCAGCCTTCAAACTTTGAGCTTAGCACAAAAAGCCTTACTTCTTAACCTAATGACATAAATAACTATTAATGCCTAAAGTAATTATTTAAAACAAAAAATAAATCTCCTTCCAGAAAGATGCGCCACTGCTTGTTGAAAAACAGGGTTGCAATATATTTTTTTAATTTGTAGTCTGCACAGGAAAAAACAAACAAATAACATAAAAACGCGAACCTGAAAATTTAACGTACGAATTGAGGATAGATGGAGGGTGCAGTGTATTCAAAATAATAGTATATCCCATTTCAAGCAGTGGTCCGTGTGCAAATCTGCCGATTCAATTACGATCTTATCTGGAAAATAGATGACAGCTATTTTCATGAAAAGGGCAGCAGCTTTAAAGTCGAACCGGCCATCGGAAAGGACTGCATTTTGGGCCTTATAGGTCGCGCATCCAGACCACACGTCACATCAAGACGTTTTTCATTTTATTTAATTTTCAACGATGCCAAAAATATCAATGCTTTTGTTCGCGCTTGTAATGGATTTGCTGTCGGGGACGCTTATTTGAAGCCAGTGGTGAGTCGAATAGTCTTTGCCGTTTTTCGATCAGACGCACCAATAATTAGTTATTAATAAAATAAAGTAGCCAATCAGAGACGTGTTTTAGCAGAATGATTAGAGGTGGGAGGACTATAATGTGCAGCTTAATATTAGAAATTCTATATAAAAACGTATACGTACACTATAGTGTAAAATGACCTTAATTTATGGTTGACATTGTAACTGACAGTGTTTTAGTTTTTAGGTTAGTTTTAACTCGAGACATTCGTTTTTTAGGGAAAATTGGTGGCCTAATACAGTTTAATAATCGTTTTAAACGTTGTGTTTCTTACAGAGGCCCTTGTAAGCCGAAAAGTGCTAAGAATAACCGTTTTACTCCTCTTTTGGTAAAAATAAACCTTATTCTATCAGGGCTGTCAATTTTAAGGTTAATTTACCATAACCCACAAATTTAAATGTGATAGTTTGATAACAACCCTGATAGAATAAGGTTAAAAATGGTTGTTCTTAGCCCTTAAATCCTCATTTAAGGCTTACTAGTGCCTCTGTAAGAAACACAACGTTTAAAACGATTTTTAATCTATATATAAAAATAAAAATGACCGCCGCACAGTGTTTCAATTCTCGAAATTTTCGGCAAAATATCAAGGAGTAGTCGGATTCTCCTAAAAATTCGTATATAGAGGTTTTTAGGGTCGCTGATAACGAATCAGAATTCCAAAATTCAAAATGGTAGATCCAAAATGGCGGTCATATTTGTCAAAAAATTGACGAAATAAATTAAAAATCACCACACAGGGTTTTTGGGGTCGCTGATAACGAATCTGGAATCAGAATTCCAATATTCAAAATGGTAGATCCAAAATGGCGGACATATTTGTAAAAAAAATTGACGGAATTAATTGAAAATCACCATACAGGGGTTTTGTGGTCGCTGATAATCTGAAATCAGAATTCCAAAATTAAAAATGGTGGACCTCAAATGGCGGACATTTTTATCAAATATTGTCGAAATTAAATAAAAACCCGTAAGAGGTTCTTTTTAAAATGTAATAAAACAACTTTTTATAAAATAGCTTAATTTAGTTTATTATAATTACATTTATTATAATTACATTTATATATTATTTAATACCTACATATATATTAAACAATCTCCGTCACTGGATTCGCTCGTTGTATCATTAGCAGAGCATGGGAAACCATAAGAAGATAGCAACAGTTTTATTGCTTCGCGGGACAAACATTTGCTCTTTTTCTGAGCAAATTTTCTGAAGCTAGAAATATACGGATCGGAAGATGCCATAAGCCAATGGAAAACATCTTCCATCGTTTTCTCCCGAGAAACTTTCAAAATTTATTTATAAAATTTAAATATAACAGATTTTATATTAAGTATTTTAAATTTGTATTATTTCTTTTACTTAATATTTTAGCAACGATTTCTTATTTCGCTAAAAAAAATTGTCAAAACAAATAACCACAACTCAAATTTGACAACACACTACAATGCGCATGCAGAGTTGTTTTAACGCACCTACAAGAGGTGGCTTAAATAGTCTTATATTTTGTAAAGCAATACGCGCGCGACATATATAGGCGCGAAGTTTTTTACCACAACCAGGCCTGAGCACCCAAGAACATGTATACTATAGTATTAAAGAGCCGGGGGCAAGTTGGGGCAGATAATTTATTGATGGCTTGATAGACAAAACTCTAAGCTATTCAACAGATCTTGAACTGATGACTTAAATTCATTACAATTTTTGTAGCTCCATTGTTCTAAAAGCTAGATTCAAAGTTTGCGATTTTAACAGACCGATCTTGTCGGTTACGATAACCCGTTGTACAAGCAAAATCTACGAAAAACAAATGCATATCTAAATTTTACATACCTTGAAGATCACTTCATCAAACCGCATAACAATCGGACACACCAAACACAAGTTATTCACTTTTAAACAATAAACAATTTTCCGCAGCGATCGCGTGTTAAGTACATTCAACTGAAAGCGTCAAGTTTAAACTGATGTACCGGACAAAATATACGTATTTTATATAATTTTTTTCAGTACAGGATGGAGACAGGTATAAACTACCCATCTAACTCAAAATTTACCTGAAAAAAAATGTCAATTTTTTAGGTTTTGCCGATATTTTCGAGAATTGAAACACTGTTCGCTGTTAGATTCTGTGCAGTGTTGCAGTGATTTTTAATATGCGCGAAACAATTTAAATCTCTAATTAAATAAAAATGTTAAAATTAGTTTTTATTTATGTTAATAAAATAAATATTTTAACTTATTTAAAAAAAGGAAAGTAAAGAATATTACCATCAAACTTGTATTAACTTATTTATTAAGTCGCAAGTTAAAAATAATAACAAAAAGAAAAGGTAGCTCTATTTGAACCACACAAAAAAATGAACATTTCTCCTGAACCTAAAAACCAAAACACTAACAGTGACAGTGACGTTAATAGCCATGGAATTTCTACAAAAGTTTGTGTTGTCCCACCTTAATACGAGTAACTTATTAATCATGATCAAAACACGGCAAAGACTATTCGACTTAGAGTCCCATACTTTTCTGCTGTCCTTGACTTTTGAGACACCCTGTATATTTTTATTCATCCATAAAAGTTCCAGATATACATTTTAAAGTTTTTAATATTTGATATTTTCTTTGTTTTGTTTTTTTATGGACCCTGAACAAAGACAAACTTTATTTCTGTTCTAAATTAAATCTTAATCCATGATGGATACATGAAAAGAAAATTAATATTTTTTATTCGCTTGCTTTTCTTACGGGCCAGACAAAAGACTTAATGTGTAGAAAAAGTCTGTGTTATTTCTGTTTGCGTACACAGGCCTTTGGCAATGGCAAAAGTGGTATTGTTCGTACTTACCTAGTTGAATTTCTTCCGGCTATGCATCACATAAATAATCTTAACTCTTTTGTTGGGCATTGTTGCACTCGAAATGTGAGCTTATATTTAATTCAAAACTCTAATTATTCCCTGTTTCCTTTCATGTGTTTTATTTGACTCCGACACATACAATAACAGTTAATTATCTGAGCTTATTTTCATTACACATCTGCTACTGAAAGTAGCGCTACCTTAACTTGTTTGCTTCTCTAGAACCTTATTGTTTTTTATTATTTATGGAAGTAATTACATAGAAAAGAATATTTAATTTACTGCGTAATCCTAATTAAATACTTTGCTTTAGTATATTATAGTATATTATGTATCAAGTTTGATAAACGAGGTGCATACTATACTTTTTCTACGACAAATACTTATTATTATCTTAAAATGATTTAAATCAAAAAAAATTATAGAGCGCCATCTATGAAACAATAGGGGAATCTGTGTATCACCGTCAAATGTCACATTTTTATATTTTATAAACACAGATTATAAAGGTTATAAATCGAAATGTATATTTTGAAAATTGACAGTTTTTTACAGTGAAAGTAAAGAAAATGTTTTATGAGGACTTTACAGTGGAGTCCGTGCCCGAATTTATGTTACAGTTTACTGCCGGCGAAATTAAAAGGTCAGTACAATGTTCATATCAACTTTTCAAATATTGGCGTTGAGAAACTATTTAATACTTTTGTATTTTTGTATTGAGATAATAATAGGATATTATGTATCAAGTGTGATAAACGCCATTTTATACACGAATTTAATTTAGGCACGAGCGAGCTTGCGAGCGAGTGCTTAAATTAATGAGCGTATAGAAAAGTTTATAAACGAGGTGCATACTATACTTTTTAAATCAAAAATTTGTATAGGGCGCCATGTATGAAACAATAGGGTAATCTGTGTGTCACCGTCAAATGTCAAATTTTTATATTATAAAGGTTATAAATCGAAATGTATTTCTTGAAAATTGACAGTTTTTCACAGTGAAAGTATAGAAAATGTTTTATGAGCACTTTACAGTGGAGTCCGTGCCCGAATTTAAGTTATAGTTTACTGCCGGTGAAATTAAAAGGTCAGTACCACAGGTTTGTGGTCAGTACAATGTTCATATAAACTATTCAAAACTTCAGCCCGTGACTAAAGCGCCATAAAGCCACAACTTTTCAATGTGTATTTAAAAGGTCACTTAGTGTCATGGAAACATGTACGATAAAGGGCGTTTTAAAGGTGGGAGAGTAGAAAAAATATGTTAAAAAATTAAATTAATCTTTGGAAAATTAATTCATTCTAAACGTAGTACTTTGCATTCGCTATGATAAAGGTCAAAGGTCAAATGTCAAAGGTCACAAGGAAAAAAGTTTAGAACTGAAAGAGAAGCAAAAGTTTAAAGATTTGTTAATTAAACTATGTAAATGTATATTTATCTATTTTGGTTTCATAATGACTTCATTATAACACCGCTTTTGGTTCTTTAATGAGGTACTTTATTCCACCCAAAATTTTGATTTTATAGGTTGGCTACTGGTAAAATACAATTTTGAATACCTATAGGTTATAATATTTTTATGATTTGTTTCTAGTACTTACGAGACTTTTCGTGCAATAAATTTTGTTTAACACCAAAGAAAATCATTTTTTCTAAATTAACGACGCCATAGCGAAAGAATGTGATAATGTTTGAAAGGTTAATGACCTTTCAAACTTCAAACTGAGATACCAACTATGTAAAGTAAAATTGGACCAAATTAAATATAAAGTATAAAATTAATTTGTTTTATGAAATGTTTGCAAAATAGATAAAATAGCATAAAGAACTCATGTCATAAGACCTTTTGTCGCACTTGTCCATTATAAAACTCGCTCCTTCGTCGCTCGTTTTATAAATTGTCCGCGTGCGACAAAATGACGTCTTATGACATTAGTTCTTTAATATACTATTACATTAACTTTAAATATTTATTATACTCCTGACAATTAATATTGATTTAGTATCTAATATTTAAATTTTTAACTAAATAATGTGTACATCTAATATTTATAATCAAGTAGATACGAGTATATAAAGAAAAAAATAAATTCAAAATCGTTATTACTTGTTTTTATGCAGCTATGTCGCAACGAAAAAGTTCTTTAGAAGATCCATCTTTATCAACATGTATTAAAGTAATGTTTTTATATTTATTTAAACGTAAAACTACAGCTACAGATATTGGTAAGTTAAATGTTTAAACTATATATACAGGGTGAGTCATTTAACTTGAAACTTTGAAATATCTCAGTTAGTATGTATTTTACGAATAAATGTTTAAAATAAAAATTAAATGATTCGAGGGGGGAAATCAATCAGTAATAAAATTTGTCCTCATACTCCTTATAGAGGGAACTTTCCAATGGAACACCCTATTTTTTATTGCAGATTTGGATCATTCGACTAAAAATGGGTAGATTTTGTTTAAAACATTTTTTCATATTTGTGATAGATGGCGCTGTAATAAAAAAAATCAATTTTGTTCGATTTTTCTTCTGTATACGATTCTGCAATAATTTTTCTATAAAAAAATAACTTTTTTTGGTAATACTTATCTTATTAAATTAAATCTGATTTTTTTAAGTACCCAAAATTTTTTAAATGTTAAAGTTTCCTTTGGTTTAAGTTTTATACATTATTTCATTCGGTGATAGTTATCAATTGCGCTCCATGGTCACTTTTTACCTACCAGCATTAAATCCTTTAATTTAAAGGATTATTGTACTATTTTTAATAAAAATACCTCATTTAGGTAAGGTAAACAAAACATTATTTTGTCAATTAATTAATTTAATCGTAATTGAGGTATAAAAAATGGTATTTTGTTATAAATAATAATTATTATAATTATATATAATATAATTATAATTATTATTGAGATATAAAGAAACTATTTATAGTTTAGCATTATTTAATCAATTTAGTTCGGAGATTAATTTGCGAACAAAAGGACCTTCTTTCGTTAAGCAGTTATTCATAATGGATTTTTTAACAGTGGAAGAAAAAATAGAAATGATTTTGATTTATGGAGAAGCAGGCAGGAATCTTGATGATGCTGTTAAAATCTACGCTCAGCGTTTTCCGGATAAAATTAGATCACGTACATTTCACCGAACAGTCATGCAGTTTACTAGAAAGGGGAGTGTTCAACCGAAAAAAAGAGTTCGTAGAGCAACAGTCACAGGTGGAAATAATGAAATTAATGTATTAGCAGCAACGGCCGCTAATCCTCGTACAAGCACACGAGAATTATCTAGAGATTTGGGAATATCCCACAGCAGTTTTAGCACAATATTAAAACGAAATGCGAATTAATAAATGCATTGAAGTCGAAGGCCACCATTTTGAGCACCTACTTTAATTAAAATTTAAAATATAAAACCAAGTATTTTATTCAAAAATTATTGGAGAATTGCATACAGAATTCTTAAGAAAAATCGACCAAAATTGATTTTTTTTCATTACAGCGCCATCTATTACAAATATGAAAACATGTTTTAGACAAAATCCAGGTAGTCGAATGATTCGAATCTGCAATAAAAAATAGGAGGTTCCATTGGAAATTTTTAAGTTACCCCCCGTTCCTCCTATAAGGAGGAACTTTTTCAGAGTAATTGCGTTAAAATTTTAACACATTAAAGTAGACAGATAAAACTACAATTTCTTATATTTTTAATCACTATTTCTGTGTTTCTGTGCTTACTATACTTTAGTGGCGAAAATTTCAGAAATTTTATAATACAGCATTTATTAATTATATTTTTTTTAGATGCTTTAACATATTGTTTAATAAAAATGCTATATTTTCTCCTTATGCCAAAAAATTTATTTGACTTATGGTGCATACCCATTTTTATAGAAATGGCTGGTAATTTTTATAACAGATTATATTTTCCTATAAGTACTATAATGTTATTTGTAAGTAAAACCAAATAAATTATGTTTAGTTTTCGGAAATGTATATAAGGTATCCAGAATAAACCGACCAATGAGTGCAGCAAATTTTAGAGATTAATTTAAATAAGACATTTTTTTTAATTTTAAATTATCAGTTTCATCAGACTTTTTGAGGTTTTGGCCAGCAACAGACCACTGCGTAACGGTTATATAAAGTGTTAACCCTTGTTAAAATTGTTCTTTTAGTAATTGTAACAAATGTTTTTCCCAAAAATTCGAAAAAAAGCACATCGATTAAATTTACAACCCGCCGACGGTGGACTAGTGGTTAGTGCTGCTGACTACAAGCCGGAGGTCGTGGGTTCGAATCCCACCAGGGGTATGGCTGTTTATTTGTGTTTGTCCTATTGTGTAATAGTCCTTCGGAGGGGACTTTAAGCCCGCGGTCCGTCCCTACCCCTAACCCGCACAAGCCATTCAGTTGGCTTATGGGACTTCTTAAGAAGTAAGGGTGGAACTAAAAGAGCACTTTTTAATAGGTCAAAATATATCAAATTATTTCTTTTTTAGTCGATTTAGGTCCTGAACACCCTGCACATATATTATAATATTAACACATTTAATTTTAGGCCTTAGCTGTTCGATTTTTAATTTTATATATACGTCGAAACGTAATTAAGATTTTTCGTGATTGTATTGAAATGCAAAAGTTATCAAAAAACGTCAGTTTACCTAGTTTTTACCCAAAACTAATGATATATTTTTTTTTTCAAATATATTTATTTAATGCAATATTTTATTTTCTTTTGAGTAGTTTATTTAATGACGATCAAGAAATCCTCTTTTTTTCAAGTATTGGTTTAAACTATTGGATAAATCAAATTCAATATAATATAGGTGGTATTTTTCTTTGTCTTGTATGCCCTATAGCAACGAATAGTTTTTGCATAATGATTTTATTCTTTATTATTCAATTAATGAAACTTAAGACGTACATTCATCAAGATATTATAATGGAAACAGAGGGCAAAAGTTTTGAATTAAACTATGATGAGGAGTACCAGAAAACGATAAAATTGAAATTGAATTATTTTATCACAAGTTATTTAAATATAAAAAGGTAAAAAGATGAATAAAATATCTTGCCGCTTGCTTTAAATGGGTTTGTTTTTAGAGTAATGCTAATTGTGACAAAAAATTGTCAAATCTTTATCCTGATACTTTTCGTTATTGGATGTGGTATCAGTTCAAGTCTACTTATTTCTTTATACACTGTATGAGATTTTATTAATTTATATAAAATTTGTAACCTTAAAAATACTTTTTTTTAGGCTAAAAGCAATATAATTTTCGCAAGATCTTCTTTTGGTGTAATAACTTTTTTTGGCTATCTACTCCCCATTTTAACATTTGGACAAATTTTACAGGAACAGGTTCGAGCAATAAAAAGACTCCACCACGCTATTTTATTATTATTATTATTATTATTTTTATTATTATTATTATTATTATTATTAGTATTATTATATATATTATAAACTATTTATTTATATTTTTAGACAGAAGAAATAAATTCAACACTCAATAACTGTCCTTGGATATTTTGGAATAAGGAGAACAGAAGAACTTTGATTTTGTTGATTCATATAACTCAACAGAGCAATACTTTTACATTTTTTGGATTGATTACTGTTAATATTCAATTGACTGTTGAGTTTCTTAAGAGAGCCTATGCATTTTTATCTTTTTATATAAATTTAAAAGGATAAGATTAAAAGATGAGAAAAATAGTTATTTTATATAGGGTAGGTTAATAGGTGCTCACAAAAGGTAGTGACACAAGTTGGTTTCATTAACTGCTTAAAAAAACAATTTTTTTTAATGCCAACACTGAAATAAATCAAATTCAATAATAAATTAATCACAATATATCTTGATCTTAATTATTTAATAGTCCACTTTTCGTAGTTTTTTATTGATGTTTGAATTAGTTTCATTAAAGCTATAATATTTAACTGTTTTTCATTATTTTAAACCTCTATAGTCCATTCCATTTAAGAATGGAGTAGATGTCGCTACAAAATGAGACCGGTTTTCACAGGAGAACGCGGTAAATTTAAATATAATGGCAGTTGTCACTGATAGAATCTTATTGTTATAAGAAATATGGACAAATCATAGCAACCATACTATACTAATTATGAACTTTAGACACAGAGAAAATATTTGTTATTATTATTATTATTATTATTATTATTATTTTCAGAAAATAAGACGAAATTTAACATTAAATTGAGGAACATAACCTTAATTATTCGACTGCATTCCTTATTTTCAGTGTCTTATTAGGACAAAAACCTAAGATTTGTCAAAGTAATGAGATTAAAATATTTTTGTAAAATCTATAGTTGTGTGTGAATTGCCCTTATATAAAGTAATGCGCAGTTTTTATAGTAAAATTTGTTCATTTTACTATAGCATATTTGTCTATCGTTGTAATTCTAATTAATTTTATTTCAATTAGAAAATCTTTGTTAATAGCTTACGTTAAGAACAATAACAAAAATATTTTATTGCAATAAAGAGACTTTTTTATATTTACTATTGTTTTGCAATGGTAACAAAATTTTTGTTATTTTCCTTAAAAAGAGGGGGAAAGGGCCAGCGCTCTCCTTGGTGAACATAAATTTATAATCCACAGTCTGTGTTATAATCTTATTGATTTCACTTGTGCGAGTGAAGTGTGGTAAAATTTAGCATGATAAAAATATCAAAAAGATCAGTAGGAAAATTAAAATTTCGACGTTTTCTAAAAGAAGTATTTAAGATCTATTCTATAAAGGAAGACTTGTTGTTTAAAAAGTGAGCTCATATTTTTTTAATTTTGTACACCATATAATATGAGTTAATTTTTTTGTTATAATAAATAATTTCTTTTAATGTCTTGCAATTATTTAAAAAAAACTTAAAACCCAATACCCAATAGTAGGTTAAAAATTTACATACATTTTATTAATATTACAAAAAAGTTTTATTTTAAACGAAAAGGGGTTTGTACAATTTACAAAATTTTTAATAATAATACCATTAATACTACAAAACGTTTTTGTAAACGGTATAGAACTGTTTTTTTTTACAAATAACACTGTAGGGAGGTGAAAATATCACAGCTAAACGCTCGGACACGTAAACTTAATTTTTGGTCGTCGATTACAAATCCGTGCTTGGTTTATCTGTATCAGGTCAAAATTCAAAGATATTGCAAACACCCTGTATAATTATTTTTTTTTTAATTAAATTTGGTACGACCCACACAAGAGGTGAATTATATTATTTTACAAATTATAATATACCAGTATACAGTGTGTCCTCGGATCGGATTTCGAATAGGAAAAACAGCTAAACCGAGCACAGATTTGGAATCTACGACCAAAAATTATGTTTACGTGTCCGAGCGTTTAGCTGTGATATTTCAAAAGTTAAAATTTCCCTACAGTGTAATAATAACTATGTATATTTATCAATGCCTTTCTGCATCTTGAAAACAACGTAAATTTACTTTATAATTAATGCAAATGCTATTACTGAAATCAGCGTTTGTAGATGGGTCGTTTTCAAAAAACACCCGCCTCCCGCTGTCCGTAAGTTTGAATTCCAATAACTTTGTTAAAAATTATCGGATCTTATTGATTTAACAACCAAGTGAAAGCCTAACAAGCCCTTAGTAAACTCTTTCAGAAAATGTTTGTTTAGTTATTTCAGAATATATTTTTTTTAATTTTGAAGCTTGTGATGTCCCATTAGCGTTTTATAAAACTTACATAAATGTTTTTTTTTTAAATATTGAATAACCAGAACTTTGTGTTGCTTTATAGCAATCCATAACATCCTTAGTTAATACAGTAAACAATTTATATATAAATTAAGGTAGTTGTCGTGGTACAATATTTTTTAGATTATACGCACCGTAAAAGTATACGAGCTTGTAGCTAAGTGATTCATAATTTTTTCGCAAGACTGTACCCTTGGAGACGTTACCTTTACATAATACTTTCAAATATTTTCATAAGTTGCTTATGCTGAACCAATAGATATATTGGAGACTGAATCAGTCTCTTTGAATTTACTGCGGAAATAATATCTATACTCGCGTACAGCGTTGCCAAGTTGTTTTTATCTGACTCACTGGTATGTATATTTTTACAAATTGTTAAACTTTAAACGGTTATTTATAAACAATTGGACGGTCAAAAATTTTGAATTATTTTTTTTTAAACTCAGCAAAAATACATTAAAAGACTGTTAGTTTTTTGAAAGCTTCTGACAGTTAGTTTTTTTTATAACCAAGAAACTGGTACAGAACTACAGAAAGCGTATAGAATCCATGTTAATTATCCAATTTTTAATTGAATTTATCTCGGGTTATAGACGGTCAATCGACTTCAAATTTTAAGGATAATTGTATTGTCACGTCCTTAATAAGTATACAAAAATTTAAAATTTTCTGATGGTATGCATACAGCACGACAACTACCTTAATTAATTTTAATCTACTTTTTTAAAATTTGACTCATGTCCCAGACATTTTTTCCGTTGCGTTACGTCCGTCGCGTTACCGATAAAATATTTAAAAAAACATATATATGGTAACTTTCTTGGCACTCACGTGATCAACAAATGATGTTCGGTCGTACACATTACCCAGCTGAATTTATTTATTCATTCAGGAAGAAGATATCGGATGAAACAGGCGCGGGTAACGCGAATGTAATAATTGTTTGTCCGCTAAGTTACTCAAAAAAATAATAAAAATAAGGTAAGAAAAAATACTATTTTTCATGTTTATGTTTATTTTAGGGCACTAAAGTTCATTGAGAGTAATTAATGACTGTAATGTCTTATTAATATTTTTTAAATATGGTTTCACAAAACTTTTTCCACTGCGTTACCGAGTCCATTATGTTACCTTATGGTAACGCAATAGAATTTTTCAACAACAAAGTGGATATTTACCGTCGCTTTTATTAAAAGTAGTTTATGATAAACCAATTTAAAATTATTTGTGATTAGAACTCATGATATAGATTACATCCAAGGGAAAATTCCACGCAATATACAAGTACTAAAAGGGACCTTCACCAGCTTATAGTCAAAGAAAAAGGGTGTCTACAATTGAATACGTCAATGCAGAAACTGAATATGTCCTACCTATCTAGTTTTGAGATAAATAAGAAAAACTGAACAGAAAGTGGACATGTTCTGGACATATTCAGTTTCTCTACTATATTAACGCCTTTGTATAATCTATAGATTACCCTGACATGTGAAATTTCTACGCCATTCGATCGGGCACCCTTTACTTATAGTAAATCCATGTTTAACTCAATATCCCTAAAAAGTGGACATATTCAGTTTCTGCATTGACCTATTCAATTTAGAAATCTAAGTTGTTATTCTGCAAGTGAGCAACACCACAAGGGATTTTGTTTATGCATTACTCTAAAATCGCACCACCCTTTATAGTTTCTTTTTTACGTTATCTGATTAAGTCCTTTGTGTACCCCAGTCCGTTGTGATACCAATGTCTATTTCGTTACTTTTTTTTGTTAAAAAAAATACTTAAAATGATTATTATACACTATCGCTTGGTAATACGTGTTTATAAATTAGAGTTTAACTCAATAATACAGTGACTAAAAGAAAATATTAATGGTATTGTTTTTTCAACAACGCCTGTCTTAAATGTAAGTAAACAAAACTCTAAACATTTATAAAAATCCAACCAAAAGTAAATTTAAGCAAAAAAAATTTTGATCTTCATTTTCCTGAAAGCGGGTGTTTCTTGAAAATGACCCAGATAAATAATTTTTATAAAAATGATCTTATTGCCGTAACAAAAGCAATTGTTGGAGGAATAGGGATCTTTACTTTATTAAAACAAACTACTTTTTTTGTTATATTTATTAAAAAAAATTCTGAGTGTAGCCTTCAATAATTATGATTGTGTCTGCAACTGGTTAAGTTCCAAATAACTTTACAAAACAATGTTTGGAAATACAGAGATCCATACGTAAAATGTTCCCTATGCAACCGATCCACTTTATCAATTTAGCGCTGTCGTTTGGTTCAAAAATCACTTGGTAGCAGGAGTATAAAGTATTAATCCGTTAGCGTGGGGTAGGTGAGAATGAAGTGTCAAAGTGCGGTTAGGAATTTCGAAGGATCGGACGTTTCGGCCGGGCGCGACGCTAAGTGAGTTAGTGACCAACGTCCCCGGTGACAATGGAACACCATTCTTCCATTTTTAGATCTAAAATAACCAACGCGTTTCGCTGGTCAACACACTTCGTGTCCTTCCATTAACATCACGCCTCTGTTCGATGCTTTTTACTTTGCCAACTCATTGACACTTCATAGTTTTCAATTGGGGTTACTGTGACGTCATCACTTGTAAATGCAATTGAGGCGTTTCTCGGAAAAACATCATTAGTCCGATATCGTCGAAATTTAGATATAAGCACCAACTGTTTCCTAACCTCCATATATACGTATACAAATAAGTGTTTCTCGTAAAAATGTCATAGGTTCCATAATAATTAAATATGAAATTTAGCGTGTTCTTCTAAAAACATCACAAGTCCACTCCGTTTCGTCTAAGAAAGTCACAAGTGCATAACATGTGACGTTTTTGGACACTCTAGAAAAGCTTCTACCTCTTTTACATGACCACAGCAATAGAAAATTTTATGATAACTTGATAAAAGACCAGAAGACCATAGCACCTGACAGTCCTGATAACACGGTCGACAACGATGATAACAGCTGTGGATGCGAAGACTGAGTGTGGCAGTAATACAGTTTTTAGTTTTTTCATTCATTTTGTTACTCAGAGTTAGTATTTAGTTTGTAGTGTTTGTAGTAAGGAGAATTGTTTGTTTTTTTCTTCTAAAAACCTCACATGTTCATGTATTTTTTGTGTTTTTTTCATATTCTTCGAAAAAAAAAAACATGAGGAATTCTGGACAAAGTATCTTACATTTTTTTCATGTAGTAAATAGGTCAATAAAGTACTTTGGTCAAAAATGGGAATGTCGGAGAGTTTTTTTCATTTTCCCAAATATGTTAATTTTGGACTAATGATGTTTTTTCGAGAAACGCGTCAATTGTTATAAATAAGCGACGATATATATAGTCGTCGCGGCGAATGTTTCAAATTGCGTCATCAATTTCGAATGTCAAAAACCGATTTCTCGACATACGGTTAACCTAGCGGTTCCTTGGATTATATGCGTAAAAGAAAACAACAATAATTGTAATGTCTGTGCTTGGTTCAGAATTTGATGACGCAATTTGAAACATTCGCCGCGACAACTATAGTAATTTAAAAGGAAACGACGTACACGTCATCAATCAGCTGTGATGCCAAAATCATTGCATCAAGTGAAAGGGGTAGTGCAACTACAGGGCGATAGATGGCGTTTGAATAAATAATACCAAAGGGTCCCTAGATTTGGGACCTTAGAATACCAAAATGTCAAAAGTCAGAGTTTTTATAACCTATATGCATCGCCAAAAGTATAGTTTTAGCCATTTTTAAAGACATTTTCAGCTATTTATTTTGCCATCTAAAGATTTTAAGAAAAAAGTTCAAATAAACCTATGACCTAAACCTCTTAATTTTTAAGATACAGGGTGTTAAAGTTTTAAGAAAAAAATCGTTTTTTTATCATAACTTTAATAACTTGCTAGATATTTTTATAAAATTTGGCACACGCCTTCTAAGCATTAACAGTAAGTTTTTGATGTAGGAGATTTTTTATTTTTTTTTACCAGTGGCGTCCGTACAGGATGTGATCTAGATATTTTTGGAAAAATATTATGCAGGCCACTGCTATTTTTCAAAATAAAAATTATTTTTTAAATCCCCATTTATTTTAGGGTAAATTTCGATTAAAAAAATAAAAAGCATTTAATGCGCATATTGCCATATGCCTATAATTTCTGAAAAGGAGGCTATAAACTTTGTTGTTAAGGAAACAGGAATGAGAAAATAAATAATTTTTAAAAAACTACCTGAAAGGGGCACACCATACTGCACAACACCGGAAGCCGAAGAAGCTGTTTTACATTTAGTGGATCAAAACACTGAAATAAGTACCAGAAAAATTGGGAATATTTTAAATATTACTCATGTTCTAGTGTGGAAAATAATTCATGATTATTTGTTATATCCTTACCATATTCAACGGGTCCAGGCCCTACTTCCTCGGGATTTTCCATTACGCTTAAATTTTTGCCAATGGTTTCTTCAAATGGTTACCGACAATATCCCCAATTTGACGCCAAAATTTTATTTACAGACGAAGCTAATTTTTCCAGGAACGCCATAAGAAATTTTCACAACAATCATTTATGTACTGAAGAAAACCCGCATGCCATCACGGAATCCAACTACCAACAACAATTTTCTGTAAACGTATGGGCTGGAATTATTGGTGATTATTTACTTGGACCTTATTTTCTACCAGGCAGATTGAACGGAAATAGTTATCGCCAGTTTCTTAAACAGAGTTTATCAAATTTGCTAGACGACGCCCCTGCTTTTACCCGGCTTCATATGTGGTTTATGCACGATGGTGCACCTCCCCATTTCAGTCTCCAGGCACGGGAATTTTTAAATCAACATTATAGAAATCGCTGGATAGGGCGCGGAGGAACACAATCGTGGCCACCTAGATCGCCAGACCTAAACGGTCTAGATTTTTTCCTATGGGGACATCTTAAGGCGTTGGTTTACAGCACCCCAATAAATACTGAGGAGTTCAGAAACCGCATAATAGTTTGTTGTGACACTATCAGAAAAACTCCAGGAATTTTTCTAAGGGTACGAAACTCAATGAGGAGAAGAGCTGAAGCATGCATACTTGCAGGTGGTGGCCACTTTCAACAGCTAATCTAAATTATTTTTGTTTTTGTTTACTTTATTTAATGTTAGTTCTTTTAAAATTATTTTATAATGTAATTTAATTTTAATGTTTATTTAATCATGACATTGTTATGCGCATTAAATGCTTTTTATTTTTTTCATCGAAAACCGTTAGTCGTACGAAAAATGGTCAGGAAATCAAATTTGCTCTAAAATGAATGGGGATTTAAAAATAATATTTATTTTGAAAAATAGCAGTGGCGTGCATATTTTTCCAAAAATATCTAAACCACATCCTGTACGGACGCCACTGGTAAAAAAAGTAATCTTTTACATCAAAAACTTACTGTTAATGGTTAGAAGGCGTGTGCCAAATTTTATAAAAATATCTAGGAAGTTATTAAAGTTATGATAAAAAACGATTTTTTTCTTAAAACTTTAACACCCTGTAACTCAAAAATTTAGAGGTTTAGGTCATAGGTTTATTTGAACTTTTTTTCTTAAAATCAACTAAGGATTCACACCCTTAAGGTTCAGCATCTTATTCTGAAACACCCTGTATAACAAACACAAAAACGGCAATGAAAACTTAAACGATATAAAATAACAAAAACAACAAACAAAATATGCGAAATTATACACGAATTAAACGAAATATTCTAAAACGTCAATTTCTTTTTCTATGCGTTATTTTATTAAGCAAAATTTTAATCTAAACATGGCAACATTGCAATTGCTGCCAACTTAATTTGGTTAAAATGCATTAAAATATTCAATTACAGACTTCGATTTATAAATTTAGTATTGGTACCAGTGCGCAAAATTATGAAGTCATTGATGACGTGTACGTCGTTTCCTTTTAAATTTACTATAGTCCTGTTTGTTACAGTTCTTGGTAAACAATCACAGACCACCAAAACAAATGGACGGATTTGTTTACGTTTAAAAAGCGAGTAAAGCATAGTTTCACATTCTAAACACCGTCGAAAGAAACACGGCTTCCAACGTTGTCAGAAGTATAGATTACACGCCTTTTTGGACGTTCATCATAACATAATGAACATTAATAACTACCAGAAATTCGTTTAAATAATAAAAAAATTGTAAAAAGGATTTGTTCATCATTTTCTTTAGATATTTTTCTCTATTTAAAGAAAGTAAATCATTTAATAATTATTAAAATTAAATATTAACAACGTTGGTAAATTCGTCATATTTGACAGCATAGAAAAAGGTTATGTTATGTGGGTTGACAGCTTGTTGTTTTGTGTTTTCGTTTGTGTATTTCTATCGTGTTTAAGTTAATTATGGAGTTTAAATACATTATTTTTTACTAAAAATAACAATACATGGAAATATCGTTTGTAAGTACCTACCTACTTATTTTTTTAATCCCAATACGTCACTGGAAGAAAACATAAAATTCTATCGCCAATTTAACGCTTAGACTGTGACCGTTTGATGACGTCACTGGAAGAAAACATAAAATTCTATCGCCAATTTAACGCTTAAGCGTGAAACACAATGGGACGGCGTTCGACGGCGTCAAACGCAACGCAATCGCGACGCAACGTTTTGAAATTGTGCCCAAAGATAATACACCCCATAGATTGGAAACTCTCCCACCACTGCCCTCTAGTTCTACAATACCTGAAGTATATCTATTTTTAAATTGCAGACATCTGTACAAACGCTATTTGCAAATGTCAATGTCAATCATAATTATTGATGTCGATCATAATTTTTGAATTATTAAATACATTTTGCGCCTTAAAAGTGATAAAAAGTGTTAATGCTTGTGAAATGTATTGATGTTGGGCGCGGAAATGTAACCAATTTGTAAGTATTGACTATCCTGCCGTCCTAAGCCAAAAAGACTCATCTCGTTATTATTAAATTATTCTCTTAGAAAAAAAGACAAATTTTAACTATACATACATTTTTAAGTACTATAGCTCCAAAAAGTTTTTTATTAAATTGATCGTATCTTGGAAAAAAACAATAAAGCGCTATAATTTAAAAAGTAAAAATGTGGAGTTGCGTCTTTTTGGCTTAGCACGGCAGTATCGCTCTAGTATAAAAATACTTTTTGTTAATTATGAATTATTTAGGATTGCTTTTTAATGGTAATTTAGTCCAGGCCAAGCCCCGGCTAATTATGGTTGTTTCAAAACCAATAGTTGGCAAGATAGATTTTTCACGGTTGGATAGAACTTGCCAAAAGTCCACACTCCTTGTACAAATTCCTATATGTTAAGTTTAAACTCGTATAAGGAGCTAAATTACCAAATTTTGCAATATTCTCTTATTATTGAAGAATTAAGATTAATATTTTTTAGGTTTGCACTCCACAAACAAAAACATATTCATGTATACAGATTATGTATATATAGATGTATGTATTTTATTTTATATTATATTCTTAATACAATAAATAAATCTTATATCCATACTTGTTTTATTTAAAATACAGCAGTAAATACAATATATAAAGGCACCCTACGAAGCATCAATATTCAAATATGGCGCCAATATGTTACAGAAATCTACTTCAATTTTTGGCATTGCTAAGGGTATTGTAGACCTAGATGGCGTTAATTTACTTTAGCCTTTTGCCGTTAGCGCTAGTGCAGTTTCCAATCTATGGGGTGTATTATCTTTGATTGTGCCTGCTTACAATGACGGCGTTGAACGCCGCTAAGTGACATTTATTTGGCAGTAAATCTGACAAATGGGGGTAATCTAACCTAAAATATATTTACAAAAACGCGATTATTTAATTTGATTGTGGGTGTTGAGAATTTTTAATTGTGTTACAATTTGTGTATTTAGGGTTTTTAGGGTTATATTTTTATAATGCATTATTTTGTTATATAAAATTTCGTTCGTTTTTATAAAATGAACAAGGTGTTCATCAAAATCTTCCATCGCCGGTGCTTTTATTGTATTAATAGATTGCAAAACTTTTCTGATATCCATCTCGAATACAAACCAAAGAACAAATGCACAGAACAAATATTACAGAGTAAAGCCTGATTTATAGATTGCCTTCCTTCCTTCCTTCCTACCTCCAGTAGAAGATAAACAATACAATCCCGTACGGGAATCTATAAACGGCACTACAGTTTTCGTATTGTTTATCTTTTACGGGAGGAAGGGAGGAAGGAAGGAAGACAATCTATAAATCATGCTTAAAGCTCACAAAACAGATGACAGATTAAAACTTTGCCGCCTTTTTACAGAAAGTGAGGTTAGGTTCCCAGCGTTGACGGCGTAAAAGTAAAAAGTTGGCCAACTGGCAGCGTCACCCGGCGTTCAACGACGTGCATTGTGTGCGGTATCATGCATTTGCATTGTTTCAACTTTGGTTTGACATTTGACGCCGTCAAACGCCGTCGAACGCCGTACCATTGTGTTCAAGCCTTTAGACTGTGACCGTTTGTTGACCGCAAACAAATCATTGTTATTGAATGGCAATGCGCCGTCCATTTGTTTTGGTGGTCTTTGTAAACAATACGAAAATGAATGATATTTTTTATCACATCAGAATTACTCCTTTAAAAAGCTAACTTTACAATTCAAAGTTGGTAATGCTGATATTGCATTGATGACGTGCACCCATACAGATTTGGACGTCACAGAACGTTTTGGCCTTATATAAAAAGGTTTGATCGATGGCGAATTACCGATATTAGAATGAAGTATTTTTTGTGTGGGGCCTCCATTTGGCACGTCTATTGTGCCGGATCTGAGTGGTCCATTGTTCCGGCAACCGCTTGATTGACACGTTCGGTTTTCTCACAATGACGTCTACCAGATCTACCACTTACTTCGTTTAAATAGTTAATCACGCGGTCCGGACCCGAATCAGGATGGCAACGCATGCAAAATTGATTTATTGGATTTACTTTCTTTTTTCACACCAATTACCAAGAAGAGAGAAATAAGTCAACGCAATTAAAACTTTATTGACACATATCTACGTATTTTTGGTAATATCCTCCTTTTCTGTAACATGGTTTATCAACTCTCCCGTTATGGCAATGTAGCAGAAAGCTCCGTCCTCCGGTATATGCTGCGAACACAAAAACTTATCGGCCTCGGGGTGCGTGGGATCGGTAATGGGTCTAGGATCGTTTATTTTCGACGCGGCATCGGGCAAAGAAACTA
This sequence comes from Brassicogethes aeneus, assembly GCA_921294245.1. Taxonomy (NCBI): domain Eukaryota; kingdom Metazoa; phylum Arthropoda; class Insecta; order Coleoptera; family Nitidulidae; genus Brassicogethes; species Brassicogethes aeneus. The sequence goes on from OV121138.1 coordinate 7,405,651, forward strand.
AATATTTTAGCGGGGGATAGTCCATGAAAGGTCCGGGAGTTCTTAAATCATGCAGGTACCTAAGCAAATTAATTATGCATCACAACTTTAACGCAATCTTGAAAGCGTATTGCTTACGATAGCAGGGCCATAATGTAATCGTTTCTGATGGATTTCATAGCAGAACAGCATTCTTTTCCGTGTATTGAACAGAGGATTTGAAGCCAATTGGCTATTCGGGTTTTGTCGTGTCCCTTCAACACTCCTGCATAGGGTCTTGCAATGTGCAAAAACAGTTGAAACTCTTGGTCCAAAATCTGAAGATGATTTTACCATCAGCCTGTGAAAAAATATAAACTCTTAGATATCAAAACTTTGTACCTGGTCGAGATCGTGATCGTCATGGCATGCCTCCTCGGTTTCGTGTATGGTGCATTTGAGGAGTTTAAAGTTTCCAGGTAGAGTTTTCAAAGTATCCTGCCACATGGTGTCGGTTTCCCAATGCGCCGCAGTGCATTCAGGCATCTTCAACTCGTCCAAATCTAGAAGGGGACCTTCTGGCGGGTTCTTCTTGAAGGTTGTCATCACTTCGTCCAGAAGAAGGCTTGCTGTTAGAAGTGAAAGGTACCTAAGAAAAATGGTGTGATAGAGAGTCGTACGACTAGGTTTGGGTTGGATTGGAAACCTGTTTCTTTTTTCTCTCAACTTTGTAGTGTGGTATTCTGGTCTGAATAACTTTCTTATCCATGGTATGGCCAAGTATCTATCATTGGCGTTGGAAAAGGGTGCTAGAATCTTTAAAACTGAGGTGTAGTACATAAATTCCGTGGTAAAGGGATCGGTGCTAAAATTTATATGTTGGAGAAATTATATTTCACTGTTATACATTACCTTAGGGGTTCAGTTCTAAAAAAAAATATGTTTATATTATTAATGTGAAAATTTTGAGGGTATATTAATAATTATTTACCTTGCACTATGAAAAGACTTGACTTCTACTGTACCTACATCCCCTTCTTCGGCTGGTGGAGGAGGGGGTGCCTCCTCTGCCTCTCCTTCTGCTTCCGACATTTTAAGGTTTTTTGTATTTAATAACTAAAATTTGAAAAATATTTGTATGCCAAAAATGACAATATTAATGACATCATTTTAATTGTTTTTTAATTATTTTCGGATGTTCACTATCCAACAATGAAATAATAACAAAAATATTATATTTTTATACATGGTGTTCGGAAATAACGTTAATATATTTTGGGGAATGATTCTACGCGTAAAAATAAAGGAAAAAGTTTTTATAAAATATAAAAAGAACATTACAAAATATATTTTACAATTTTAATAAACTGAAGAAAATTCGTTTCGCAATATTTCAATACAAATATTGTTATTTTGAACAACAAATTACACTAAAAATATTTAGTAATTTACGAATATTTAGTAATTAGTAATTAGTAATTAGTAATTAGTAATATTTAGTAATTAGTAATTTACGAATATTGTAATTATACTACGAAAAAAAGTCCTGTAATTTTCTTAGTTTATTCAAGAACTTTTCCTGACCCATCACTGTAAAGATTTAAAAAAATTTAATCTTCACCTCAAGTTTTTGTTTTAAGTGCGTTCCACCAACTTCAAATACCGACAGACAGCTAGACAGATGGACCTATTTTGGGTCTTATCAATGTCGGGAAATTTGGTGTATTGGAACCCACCAAAAACGAAATACACCTGAGCTTATATATTGTCCACCTAAGTCAACCGAGGCGAGATGTAAGAACATTACTTGATTTCCGAAATCGGCATTTTACATAACAATATTTCAAATTAAATTACAAACAACGTTTGTAAATCTGAGATGGTTTTTATTAGAAACTGTCAAACTGTTAAGTAAAATTACAATGCGTGTAGGATTTATACAAATACGCTAAAGAATTATCGGGTTTTCGCAACGCGCGCGCCATCTGATGGACTGATGGACGAATGCATTGCGTAAATTTAAGAATTGTCAACAATAAATTTAAAGCACCGATTATACATCATTTTTAAATAAATAGGTAGTTTTTTTACAAAAGAGAGGAAGGCAGAAGTCTTACTCGACAAATTTTGTTCAATTGCACAGCTAAGTCGCGCACGTTATTTGTGTTTTACGTTGCAAGGAAAAAATTAAAAAACTTTTTTAGTACTCGATTTTGATTGATTTTTCCTTATATCATTGATTAAGAAACTCAACGCTTAAATGCTTATATAGTTACGTTAGTGTGTATATTTTATCAAAGGGATCATGGTGAATTATTGTGTTTTTAATTGTAAATAAACTTCAAGAACTAAATCATTGCATTTTCATGTTTTGCCAAAGGATCCAATTCGGTAAGTACATTTGTTGGTGCAGAATTAACTAATGATAAGTTTACCTAATATAATTTATATTTAAGTTTGGACATTTTTAAGAAATTAGTAAAAAATTATTTTTGCACCAACATGTTACCTCAAAATCATTCATTTTTATATTTTAGTTCTCTAAAAAACGCCGACAACTGCATTTTAAACAACAAAATATACCTACGAATTCATGGCAACATAATATTATATATAATCACAGGTCTGTGTATATAATACATAATATAATGGTATTTTACCGTCGAGTGGAGATTTTAAAGAATTCTTAATCAACGGTTTTAATAATGCTACATGCTATTTAAATTTAGACGACTTATTTCTTTGACGATTTTTACTGAATTGAAATGTTAACACTTTTTACGTTAATCACTACTAAAATGTGTATTTATTGTTTCTAATAGGTACAATTTATATTTACAGAGACTGTATGCAATTTATTTCTTTATTCAGATTAACACTGTTTATTGGAAAACCGGTAAAAACTCAATCCAGGATTTCCCCTCGAAATACACCCAACAACACAACAATTTTTTTTTGTTGATATTTTTAACATTTTCCGGCTTTATTCTCAAAAACACTCGTTTGTAACCTAAGCGTTTGACAGCTGATTATTAAAAGTTTTACTTTTGTTACGATGATAACAGCCGAGTGGTGGCGCTACTAGCGATAATTCTTTAGCGTATAGAGTAAAATTACAATTTATCTTAGTAGATTTCCCAACATGTCTTGGAAAATTACTCAAATTGTATTATAATTTTGTATTGGTAAACACTGATTTGTAATTTTATTCATCCTTTGTTTTGCAAAACAATTGTAATTTTACAAAAAAGTGTGTACATGATTAAAATGTAAAAATAGTAAAAATGCAAACAAGTTTTATAAAAAAAGGTGTAGTAATTTTACAAACATTAATAACTGTGTAAAATTATCTGAAGAATTAAGAATTCAACAAAATCCCATAAAAAAGGGTTTTTAAGGTGTGTCGTCGCCACTGAAAAATATCCCCACTCTTTTAAGGCCTTCGAATGAATTTCCATTTTTTTTGGAATCACCAATAGCGTACAATATTTAAATTACAGTATATAAATAAAATCGTTTCAAAAATTGACTTTAAATTAACAACTACTTCAATATACAAAATTTTGTATAGATTTATAATGAAAGCATTAAAATCCGGCAAACAAGCTTAGGAAGCTTAAGAAATAAACAGAGAGGAAGCTTTTCATTACCATACTGGAATCCTTAATAATGGCCTGTATTAAGAAACGTTTAAATAACCTGAGAACAACCAGGTGCTTCCCAACTTTATAAGTACGCTAAACGCCGCTATTTTTCATCTAAAACTTTACTGTTCTCAGTGTTTTTGCCCTTCTGTTTTCCTTCTTAGTTTTCGCTGCGTTCGTCTAGCTTTTTGCAGTGTTTTAAGTTATCTTTAATATTTAGTAGCAGGGATATTTTAGAACTGTTTCAAACTGTGATACTTAAGCATTAGACACCATTAATATATTCATAGATAAAATATTTTGTACAGATTTGCTTTTACACAATTTATTTGACTTTGCATAGTAAACAATTTTGCCCGTGTAAATTTTTTAGTGTAGGGGTAAAAATATTAGAGTTGATTTGTAAGTGTAAAAGTTCTAGGTAGCATTTAGTGCTTATTAACTTTATTAAACACATTTAAAGAATATGAACATTATTCATTGGTACATGCACACTATTTATGTAAAGGGTAGGAAAACTTAATGCGAGTGCTTATTACCACTTAATGTGTTAAATAGTGACAAAATGTACACTACAGTGCATGCCAACTTCTTTGTCTGTTTTGATGTTACTAAGAGCTCGTTTTTCTTTACACTACTAGTGCACATTGTATCACAATTAAAGTTAAATTTCACCAATAGTGGAAAAATAGACTGAAAAAAATGGTAATAACCGAAATGCGTTTTAAAATGTTTGGTTGGTACCTATCTACCTACGCAGTGCATATCCGGAGATACCGCGTTGTAGAAGTGTGCCATTTTTGTTCAGTTAGATTTTAATTACGGTGAATCCATAAGGGGACATTCTTATTTTTTATTATTCTTCCTTTTTCTTTAAGCCTTAATACTCAATAAATACCAATATGTTAAAAGGATGTCCATAGTATGGACTCCATACCCGACCTATATTATATATCAATAATTTACGGCAGTAGGTCGGGTACTTGAAACATTAATAATATAAATACATATACACTTGATTTACTTTTTATTTTCAAGCGTAATGGTTGTTATATTAACCTATACCTACATTTTTATTAATATTATGGAAAATTTGTACACGTATGGTAAATCCCTGACATACAGCCTAACGCCAATGGGATCACCCATTTCTTATAACAGAAAAATGGATTACTGATGAATTCTCAAGATAATTCATTGCTTACAAGTTAACATCCAGTAAAACATTGCATTGATCTAAAACTTTTACGTTTTAAGGAACCATTTTGCTTAAGCCAGCCATACGACTCAAATATAAAATTATATTTTAAAAGATAATTGTCATAGATTTTTGTTCCAAATAAATGTTTCTCTTTATTTACCTTTTCGTTTTATTCACTACCACCAATAGGTTTTACTCAAATAATAGTGTTAATTTACACTAAAAGTTTGCACTAAAAGAGTAAAAGTACTTTTCTAAAATTAGAACTTTTCCAACGTAGTGTTAATTTACACTAAACAAAAGTGGAATTTTACCCAGGAAGTGTAGAAGTATACGATTTTAGGTAAATTAACACTTTTTAATACAGTGTAAAATTACTTTATCTTCAGTGCTGTAGTGTTAAATCATACTTGCTTACTTGGGGAAAATTACACGGAGAGAAAAGTATAATGCTGATTACCATAATTATAATACCCTTTACTATAATTTATATTACTATTTGGGACAACTATCTTGTATATTGCAAGATACTATGCATATTTAGTAATTTTTAAATATCCATGTATGCTAAACCTTAAGGTAAAATATTATTATTCTCAACCAATTTTGTTTTTAATTCTTATTATAATTAGATTTTTTCCATTACTAATAAGTATAGTAAATTTTAAAATATTATGTTGCCATTTTAAATATAAAATATTTTAAAATCAAATATTTTTATATGTTAACAATTAAAAATTGTAACATATTTATTGTACTTTTTTATATACAAAAATGTTATGAGAAAGAATTGAACCTACACATCGCCAAAGTTTTTTGTTTTGAGTGCGTTCCATCAACTTCAAATACCGACAGACAGGCGTTTTGACCTATATTGGGTATCATCAGTGTCGACACGTCACCGTCGAGCAACTTGTAGTAGTGGAACACACCCAAAGCAAAGAAATACCTGAGCTTATATAACATGGTTGGTAAGCCAACAGAGGCGAGATGTAGAAACATCACGTGATCCACAGCGTCTAACGACGCGTCGCGACGTGGCCTTTGCCGCAATCGGTACATACTATGCAACCAAGTAGGTTTAATTATTTCTTATAAGTATTACCAGTAATGGGTCAAGAAAGTTTATTGAAGAAACTAAGAAAATTGAATGTTTAAAATGTCATGAGTTACTATATTGTATATTATATTTAAATATATTGTTTATTTACCTTAAACATAAAAGTATCTTTATTTTTACAATATTTTTTATTAATATGTAATATATTATAATATTAGATGTATACCTTACATTTGATTAAATCATATAGTAAATATTACTATTTGTAGATAGTAAAATCAATTTACTATACGAACATATTAAAAATTAAAATATATATTATACATTTATGATTTAGTAATATTGGTGTTGTAATCTTTACTAAAATTGTATAATAAAAAATAATATTTTGTATTACAATCTTAATATTGTATTGACGAATATATAATATTGTTATCCTAAAAATTTGTTAAAGTAAATTTTACTATATTTTTTTACTGTCTAAAATTTACTATACATTTCTCTACGTGTAAAATATTTTTTACATATTTGCTTTTACACAATTTATTTGACTTTGTGTAGTCTATTAAATTCAAATCGAGTTGCCTTACATCCCACTTTATTCCTGTTTAAATCCAAAGAAATAAAAGCGATCCCGCGAATTAGGTACGTTTGTCGAGAATTACTCGAGAGCCCGAAACGAGCGCTTGCCGAGCCGCGCTCCATTTAAATATGAGTTTTGTTCAATGGGCTGTCGCAGGCCGATTTACTACCCCTCGCGAAAAACGCGTCTAAAATATATTTTATGTAGTATGTATATTTGTATTCAGTATCGGCCTCGTCTTAACACCGAATTGATACGCCGTTTCGACGTTTTCGCTCGTTTTAGTATCTACTTTATGTTCCGAAAACTTGATAACTGCTCGGATACACCGCCAACTTCATAAATGTATAACGATGGCGAAAAGACGACAAGAATGCTTGATTATGGTGCGTAAAGTATGAAGAATACTTTTCAAAACTTTTAAGTTTACATTTATATTTATATACAGTGTGTTGTAGCGAGTGTCTATAATCAAATAATTATCGGATAGGACTTTGTACATAACATATGTCTACAATTTTTAGAAGAATCCAAAAACTTAATAAAATACAGGGTTTTGCATTTGAAATAAAAAAAATGGTTTTGCCATTGCTACATGCCACTCTCTGTATAAAAACTTAAAATACCAATCAACGTGTCTGAGCGTTTTTTGGAGTAAACACTGTATAATATTATTTTAACGTTAGTTTTAGTTGTCAAAAGTATTATGTTCTGTTAAAAAAGTAGGTAGTATTAGAGAAAAGTCGTCAAAATAAAGAAAAATAAAAGGTATTTATAACTTTTATTGATATAAAAATAGAATATTATGTATCAAGTTTGATAAACGCCATTTTATACACGAATTTAATTTAGGCACGAGCGAGCTTGCGAGCGAGTGCTTAAATTAATGAGTGTATAGAAAAGTTTATAAACGAGGTGCATACTACACTTTTTCTACGACAATTACTTATTATTATCTTAAAATGATTTAAATCAAAAATTTGTATAGAGCGCCATCTATGAAACAATAGGGAATAATCTGTGTGTCAACGTCAAATGTCACATTTTTATATTTTATAAACACAGATTATAAAGGTTATAAATCGAAATGTATTTCTTGAAAATTGAAGTAAAGAAAATGTTTTATGAGGACTTTACAGTGGAGTCCGTGCCCGAATTTAAGTTATAGTTTACTGCCGGCGAAATTAAAAGGTCAGTACAATGTTCATACCTATAAACCTTTCAAATATTGGCGTTGAGAAACTATTTAATACTTTTGTATTGAGATAATAAAATAATTTTCATTTAGTATTATTTTACAAGAAAGGCAATTTATTTTAACGATTTTATGACATTTGACAACTGTCAACTAACTTAAAACTAACTTTAGCCCGTGAATAAAAACCTGTTGCTAATTTCAGCCCGTGATTAAAGCGCTATAAAGCCACAACTTGTCAATGTGTATTTAAAAGGTCACTTAGTGTCATGAAAATATGTATGATAAAGGGGCATTTTAAAGGTGGGAGTAGAAAAACATAGTTATAAATAAGTTCTAAAAAACTGAATATGATATCCAGATTCACATTAAAACCTTGTCTTAGATTCTTTTTAAAACAACTAAACAAATTAATAGTATAATAAAAAACTAATGTCATTTTAGGACGCGTTCGGTAAATAGTAAACAATGGAATATTTAATAAAGACAATTTTATGACAACCGGACCCTCCGAAACCGCGAAATTTAAAATTCTCGTTATTTTCTGAACACACCTCGTATAAATTTATTATGGGAAAGTTACTTCTGGAAAGTATCTAGTTACTTTTCTAAGATACTTTAAACAAAATAACTTAGTTACCTCTGGTTATTAGATACTTTGAGTTAAAAGTATGTTTAGTTACAAGATACTTTAAAAAGTATCTAAGATACTATCCGAAGGTATCTAAGATACTATATGAAAGTATCTAAGATACTATATGAAAGTATCTAAGATACTTTTGAGTAACTAAGATACTTTTAAGTAATTAAGATACTTTTAAGTAACTAAGTTACTTTTAAGTATGAATAAAAACTATAAAATTATGAAAATTCAACAAGTTGTAGGTTAGTTAATTACTTTGAATCATTCTGAAATTCCCCCAATTTTCTCTAAGAAAATATCTAAGTTACACTGAAAAGTATCTAAGTTACTTTAAAAAGTATCTTAGTTACTTTAAAGTATCTAAGTTACTTGAATATATCTTAGTTACTTAAATACTTTTTTAGATACAAGTTACAAGATACTTTTCCAAAGTAACTTTCTGTCCAATATAAAAAGTATCTAAGATAAAGTATCTTAGATACTTTAAGTATCTTTTTTTCAAGATACTCCCAGGTCCAGGATTATCCATACAAGCCTAGTAGTTGTGCTTTGTCCAATAAAACATAGATGTATCTAGTTTGGGAGCAAAGATTCATGCCTACCCCATATTAAGAATATACCCCATAATAGTCGACTTTCCTCTAGTTATAATAAATAATCCCTTATCCTTAACTAATTTACACTTTATACTATTTTTTTTTATTAATAACGTAGATTTTTTGTGTAAAAACAAAAGTTCAAATAAAAAATATGTATTTAAAAAAGTTTTGGCCTCGATAAGATCTACATTCTCTATTAGGCTCTCCATTTTAGAAACACCCTGTGTGCAGGGTATCTGCCGCCCGAGTGCAAGAATTAAATTTGCCGCCCCTATTAATGTAAAAAATTAGGTTGTCGGTAGGGAAGGAGTTCATAATTTATCATTCTCAATAAACATATAACAAATTGTATAGTAAAATAACAAAGTATTTATTAACAAATACATAAAAGAATAAAATAAAAATACATTCAGGAAAAAAAACAAAAATAATTAAACTAAACTAAAAAACTAAAATCTACTTTTCTCGCTTTTTTAATAGCAAATTCCCTAATCAAGTCACCTACATCCAAGTTGTTAGAAATATCTTCTTCAATACTTATTATTGCTAAAAGCCTGAATTTACTCATATTGGATCTTAAATAGGTCTTAATTAGTTTTAATTTCGAAAATGACCGCTCTCCATGGGCAACAGTAACTGGCATCGTCAAAAATATTCTTAAAGCTACAAATAAATTCGGAAAGATGCCTTTTAAATCATTAACTACTAAAAAGTTAATACTTCTTTAGCCGACATATTATCTGTATTAAGAATATATATTGACAAAGTATCAATCTCATTGTAAAGGTCAATTGCATTTATATCCATATTTTTTGTTGCCAGGTCAGTTAATTCAGTTTCCAATTTTTTACAATATTGCATTATTTCATCTTTATTAAACGCACTTAAATTATTTAAAAAACCAAACGTTTTGTTATATTTATTGAAATCTTGGAACCTTTCGTCTAGTTTTAAAATTGCAATATTGAGAATGTAAAAATAAAAATTAAATTTGAAATTTTGGTCTGGAGATTGGATAGGCTCATCTTTGTGTTCATAATAAAAAAATACCTTTTTTTTCTTGGTCTAACTAACTCAACAGCTGGAAAACAAATTTCGAAGTCTATTTCTTCCGCAATTTTTGTGGCTTCATTAAGCATTTCGGTAAAACCATTTTCAGATCTAAGGTTGGTTAAAAATATTTTAATTTCTTTTAACATTCGCACAGCTTCTGGCAAAACAACGGTAGATTTTTGCATTATTTTGGTGACATCAATAAAACGCAAGTGATTTTTAGAAAGTTTTTTGCATATTGCAAGGTGGCTTTTTTATTCTTGATTATATGATACAATTTTTTTGATGATATTTTGCCGCCCTGTGTTAGTGCCGCTCGGGTGCCATGCACCCCTTGCACCCCCGGCACGGCTCGGCCCTGCCTGTGTGCAAGTTTGTTCGTAAACATTCAAATTTATTAAGTATAATTATAATTTACCCCGGCGCATCCACCATTTTTGAAAGTATTTAACGGATTTTCGTACAATTTGGTATAGAGCCATAAATAAAAAGGTATTGTTTAGACTAGATAAACAATCGTATACTTTTTGGGTGGCTGTATCTAAATCCAATTTATATTGTTGAATATTTTGATTTTTTATGAAGCTCTGATGTTTTAAACTCTTTTGTCAGTAAAAAAATATCTTCGGAACTTCCATTTTTGGTATTTTTTAAATTATTATTACTATTTTGATAAACGTCATTTAAGTCAAGGTTTTTAATTAGGCACGAACGAGTGTTTAATTAAATGAGTGTTTATAAAAGTAGACGAGTAAACGAGTTGCAAACTATATTTCTACGACCAATACTTATTATTATCTAAAAATGATTAAAATTATTTTTTTATATTTAGTATAATTTTACAAGAAACTTTCTTGAAGAAAGGCAATTATTTTAACGATTGTACGACAACTGTCAACTAACTTTAGTGACTAAAAACCTATTGTTAACTTCAGCCCGTGACTAAAATGCCATAAAGCCTCAACTTGTCAATGTGTATTTAAAAGGTCACTCAGTGTCATGGAAACATATACGATAATGGGCGTTTTAAAGATGGAAGTAGAAAAAAAATATTAATAGATTTTTTATAGAAGTAGTAATTTTTCAGGTAATTAGAGCTTACACTGGCTTAAATCCTTTATTATGTCAAAATCTTGTCTTTTTATTTAGAATTTTTAAAATTTTAATAATTATATTTCAATAATAATACAATTGTTACTTATTGTGTTACCCATATTATTTTAATTTAAATAGTATATTATGTATTAAGTTTGATAAACGCCATTTTATACACGAATTTAATTAATTAAATTAATGAGTGTATAGAAAAGTTTATAAATGAGGTGCATACTATATTTTTTCTACGACAAATACTTATTATTATCTTAAAATGATTTAAATCAAAAATTTGTATAGAGCGCCATCTATGAAACAATACGGGAATCTGTGTGTCACCGTCAAATGTCAATTTTTTTTACTTTATAAACACAATTATAAAGGTTATAAATCGAAATGTATTTCTTGAAAATTGACAGTTTTTCACAGTGAAAGTAAAGAAAATGTTTTATGAGCACTTTACAGTGGAATCAGTCCGAATTTAAGTTATAGTTTACTGCCGGCGAAATTAAAAGGTCAGTACAATGTTCATATAAAATTTTCAAATATTGGCGTTGAAAAACTATTTAGATTTGTATTGAGATAATAAAGTAATTTTCACATTTAGTATTATTTTACAAGAAAGGCAATTTATTTTAACCATTGTATGACATTTGACAACTGTCAACTAACTTAAAACCAACTTCGACTAAAAACCTGTTGCTAACTTCAGCCCTTGACTAAAGCGCCATAAAGCCACAACTTGTCAATGTGTATTTAAAAGGTCACTTAGTGTCATGGAAACATGTACGATAAAGGGCGTTTTAAAGGTGGGAGTAGAAAAAAAAAATATATATATATGTATTAAATGCTTCATGTATTCTTAAAAATATGTGTCAAATTCTTGTCTTTTTATTTAGGATTTATAAAATTTTAACAATTATATTAGAATAATAATATAATTGTTATTTATTGTAGAAGGTTTTTTATCTATCCATCAAAAATATATTAAATGTTTTAAGTAGTATTAAAAATTTGTACTTACCCATTTTTTGCTATTTTGTTTAAAACATTGTAAGGATGGAAAAATCGGGTTGAATTAAATTAAAAACGTTTTTTCAAGGAAATCTATTTATTTCTTTGGTCAAATCATTGGTATTAATATGCGCATACATTTACATTATGTTTGTACTGTACACAAAAGAGTCTAAACTTGGCACCTATTTTAATTTCTTTTTCGTTTAATACAGAAAACAATACTTGAATATTTACAACTATGTACAATCAAAGAAAAACTTATTCTTAGTAATAATAATATAATTAAAAAAAAACTAAAACAATTTAAATGGCAACGTTAATCTTATTTAATAATAACATTTATTTGAAAACAACTAATATTTTACATTATAGAGTTAAATAATTTTGTATGCTAACAATGGTTTTACAGGGTCTACATTTGGAGCTGAAGTGACAAAACGTTGAAAAGCTCTCGTGACTAGAACTCTTACCATAAGTTGGAATGTATTTTGCAAAAATACATTTTGAGTATTATTTTATAACAAATATAATACAAATCAAACAAGAGATCATTGTTTAAAGGAAATTTTGTCACAAACCAAAATATATTGCACTAACTCCTTAGTCATGGTATACACTTAAATTTGAGCATTTAAAAAACCGTCTTATATATGTACAAACCCGCATAGGTTAAAATCTAAAACATTCAAGTCTTCAAGCCATCACAGTTTTAAAATCGCTTTCAGCTGGTCGCGCCCAACGACATTGGGCTATTTTTCATGTGCGAGGGCTGAAAGGAGGAAGGACTCGCCATGGAGTTGGGCGGTTGTTGTCCTGATCCCGACATGTTGTTGTTCATGTCGCCGTTGGTTGGCAGACCTGGCGGCCGATGCCCGTTCATCAGATGACTCGGCATTGACGTCTGCAAAAAAGATTACAGTGTCTTAATTTCGACTATTTTAATCAGTTTTGAAGACGATTAAAAAGTAAGACCTGAAAAGTAAGACTGAACTGGTCAATATCAAATGTAGTAGCAAAATGAGGAAGTAGTTTTCGATTAAAGTACTTAGTTGATAAAAGAAGTTTTGAAAAAGCAAAATGTAAAAGTAGTTTTGTCGATTATAGTAGTTGTTAAAAGAATTTTTGGAAAAGCAAAATGTAGAAGTAGTTTTGTCGATTATAGTAGTTGATAAAAGAATTTTAAAAAAAGCAAAATGTAGAAGTAGTTTTGTCGATTATAGTAGTTGATAAAAGAAGTTTTAAAAAAAACAAAATGTAGAAGTAGTTTGGTCGATTATAGAAGTTGATAAAAGAAGCTTTGAAGAGGATTAAAGTAAGAACTGAACTTGTCAATTCCAGATTTAGTAGCAAAATGTAGAAGTACTTTTGTCGATTATAGTAGTTGATAAAAGAAGTTTTGAAAAAGCAAAATGTAGAAGTAGTTTTGTCGATTATAGTAGTTGATAAAAGAATTTAAAAAAAGCAAAATGTAGAGGTAGTTTTGTCGATTATAGTAGTTGATAAAAGAAGTTTTAAAAAAACAAAATGTAGAAGTAGTTTGGTCGATTATAGTAGTTGATAAAAGAAGCTTTGAAGAGGATTAAAGTAAGAACTGAACTTGTCAATTCCAGATTTAGTAGCAAAATGTAGAAGTAGTTTTGTCGATTATAGTAGCTGATAAAAGAAGTTTTGAAAAAGCAAAATGTAGAAGTAGTTTTGTCGATTATAGTAGTTGATAAAAGAATTTAAAAAAAAGCAAAATGTAGAGGTAGTTTTGTCGATTATAGTAGTTGATAAAAGAAGTTTTAAAAAAACAAAATGTAGAAGTAGTTTGGTCGATTATAGTAGTTGATAAAAGAAGCTTTGAAGAGGATTAAAGTAAGAACTGAACTTGTCAATTCCAGATTTAGTAGCAAAATGTAGAAGTAGTTTTGTCGATTATAGTAGCTGATAAAAGAAGTTTTGAAAAAGCAAAATGTAGAAGTAGTTTTGTCGATTATAGTAGTTGATAAAAGAATTTAAAAAAAAGCAAAATGTAGAGGTAGTTTTGTCGATTATAGTAGTTGATAAAAGAAGTTTTAAAAAAACAAAATGTAGAAGTAGTTTGGTCGATTATAGTAGTTGATAAAAGAAGCTTTGAAGAGGATTAAAGTAAGAACTGAACTTGTCAATTCCAGATTTAGTAGCAAAATGTAGAAGTAGTTTTGTCGATTATAGTAGCTGATAAAAGAAGTTTTGAAAAAGCAAAATGTAGAAGTAGTTTTGTCGATTATAGTAGTTGATAAAAGAATTTAAAAAAAAGCAAAATGTAGAGGTAGTTTTGTCGATTATAGTAGTTGATAAAAGAAGTTTTAAAAAAACAAAATGTAGAAGTAGTTTGGTCGATTATAGTAGTTGATAAAAGAAGCTTTGAAGAGGATTAAAGTAAGAACTGAACTTGTCAATTCCAGATTTAGTAGCAAAATGTAGAAGTAGTTTTGTCGATTATAGTAGCTGATAAAAGAAGTTTTGAAAAAGCAAAATGTAGAAGTAGTTTTGTCGATTATAGTAGTTGATAAAAGAATTTAAAAAAAAGCAAAATGTAGAGGTAGTTTTGTCGATTATAGTAGTTGATAAAAGAAGCTTTAAAAAAACAAAATGTAGAAGTAGTTTGGTCGATTATAGTAGTTGTTAAAAGAATTTTTGAAAAAGCAAAATGTAGAAGTAGTTTTGTCGATTATAGTAGTTGATAAAAGAAGTTTTAAAAAACAAAATGTAGAAGTAGTTTGGTCGATTATAGTAGTTGATAAAAGAAGCTTTGAAGAGGATTAAAGTAAGAACTGAACTTGTCAATTCCAGATGTAGTAGCAAAATGTAGAAGTAGTTTTGTCGATTATAGTAGTTGATAAAAGAAGCTTTGAAGAGGATTAAAGTAAGAACTGAACTTGTCAATTCCAGATTTAGTAGCAAAATGTAGAAGTACTTTTGTCGATTATAGTAGTTGATAAAAGAAGTTTTGAAAAAGCAAAATGTAGAAGTAGTTTTGTCGATTATAGTAGTTGATAAAAGAATTTAAAAAAAAGCAAAATGTAGAGGTAGTTTTGTCGATTATAGTAGTTGATAAAAGAAGTTTTAAAAAAACAAAATGTAGAAGTAGTTTGGTCGATTATAGTAGTTGATAAAAGAAGCTTTGAAGAGGATTAAAGTAAGAACTGAACTTGTCAATTCCAGATTTAGTAGCAAAATGTAGAAGTAGTTTTGTCGATTATAGTAGCTGATAAAAGAAGTTTTGAAAAAGCAAAATGTAGAAGTAGTTTTGTCGATTATAGTAGTTGATAAAAGAATTTAAAAAAAGCAAAATGTAGAGGTAGTTTTGTCGATTATAGTAGTTGATAAAAGAAGTTTTAAAAAACAAAATGTAGAAGTAGTTTGGTCGATTATAGTAGTTGAAAAAAGAAGCTTTGAAGAGGATTAAAGTAAGAACTGAACTTGTCAATTCCAGATTTAGTAGCAAAATGTAGAAGTAGTTTTGTCGATTATAGTAGTTGATAAAAGAAGCTTTGAAGAGGATTAAAGTAAGAACTGAACTTGTCAATTCCAGATTTAGTAGCAAAATGTAGAAGTAGTTTTGTCGATTATAGTAGTTGATAAAATAAGTTTTGAAAAAGCGAAATGTAGAAGTAGTTTTGTCGATTATAGTAGTTGATAAAAGAATTTTGAAAAAAGCAAAATGTAGAGGTAGTTTTGTCGATTATAGTAGTTGATAAAAGAAGCTTTGAAGAGGATTAAAGTAAGAACTGAACTTGTCAATTCCAGATTTAGTAGCAAAATGTAGAAGTAGTTTTGTCGATTATAGTAGTTGATAAAATAAGTTTTGAAAAAGCGAAATGTAGAAGTAGTTTTGTCGATTATAGTAGTTGAAAAAAGAAGCTTTGAAGAGGATTAAAGTAAGAACTGAACTTGTCAATTCCAGATTTAGTAGCAAAATGTAGAAGTAGTTTTGTCGATTATAGTAGCTGATAAAAGAAGTTTTGAAAAAGCAAAATGTAGAAGTAGTTTTGTCGATTATAGTAGTTGATAAAAGAAGTTTTAAAAAACAAAATGTAGAAGTAGTTTGGTCGATTATAGTAGTTGAAAAAAGAAGCTTTGAAGAGGATTAAAGTAAGAACTGAACTTGTCAATTCCAGATTTAGTAGCAAAATGTAGAAGTAGTTTTGTCGATTATAGTAGCTGATAAAAGAAGTTTTGAAAAAGCAAAATGTAGAAGTAGTTTTGTCGATTATAGTAGTTGATAAAAGAAGCTTTGAAGAGGATTAAAGTAAGAACTGAACTTGTCAATTCCAGATTTAGTAGCAAAATGTAGAAGTAGTTTTGTCGATTATAGTTCGCTGATAAAAGAAGTTTTGAAAAAGCAAAATGTAGAAGTAGTTTGGTCGATTATAGTAGTTGATAAAAGAAGTTTTAAAAAACAAAATGTAGAAGTAGTTTGGTCGATTATAGTAGTTGAAAAAAGAAGCTTTGAAGAGGATTAAAGTAAGAACTGAACTTGTCAATTCCAGATTTAGTAGCAAAATGTAGAAGTAGTTTTGTCGATTATAGTAGCTGATAAAAGAAGTTTTGAAAAAGCAAAATGTAGAAGTAGTTTTGTCGATTATAGTAGTTGATAAAAGAAGCTTTGAAGAGGATTAAAGTAAGAACTGAACTTGTCAATTCCAGATTTAGTAGCAAAATGTAGAAGTAGTTTTGTCGATTATAGTAGTTGATAAAATAAGTTTTGAAAAAGCGAAATGTAGAAGTAGTTTTGTCGATTATAGTAGTTAATAAAAGAATTTTGAAAAAAGCAAAATGTAGAGGTAGTTTTGTCGATTATAGTAGTTGATAAAAGAAGCTTTGAAGAGGATTAAAGTAAGAACTGAACTTGTCAATTCCAGATTTAGTAGCAAAATGTAGAAGTAGTTTTGTCGATTATAGTTCGCTGATAAAAGAAGTTTTGAAAAAGCAAAATGTAGAAGTGGTTTTGTCGAGTATAGTAGTTGATAACAAAAGTTTTAAAGAGGATTAAAGTAAGAACTGAACTTGTCAATTCCAGATGTAGTAGCAAAATGTAGAAGTAGTTTTGTCGATTATAGTAGTTGATAAAAGAAGTTTTAAAAAACAAAATGTAGAAGTAGTTTGGTCGATTATAGTAGTTGATAAAAGAAGCTTTGAAGAGGATTAAAGTAAGAACTGAACTTGTCAATTCCAGATTTAGTAGCAAAATGTAGAAGTAGTTTTGTCGATTATAGTAGTTGATAAAAGAAGTTTTAAAAAAACAAAATGTAGAAGTAGTTTGGTCGATTATAGTAGTTGATAAAAGAAGCTTTGAAGAGGATTAAAGTAAGAACTGAACTTGTCAATTCCAGATTTAGTAGCAAAATGTAGAAGTACTTTTGTCGATTATAGTAGTTGATAAAAGAAGTTTTGAAAAAGCAAAATGTAGAAGTAGTTTTGTCGATTATAGTAGTTGATAAAAGAATTTAAAAAAAGCAAAATGTAGAGGTAGTTTTGTCGATTATAGTAGTTGATAAAAGAAGTTTTAAAAAAACAAAATGTAGAAGTAGTTTGGTCGATTATAGTAGTTGATAAAAGAAGCTTTGAAGAGGATTAAAGTAAGAACTGAACTTGTCAATTCCAGATTTAGTAGCAAAATGTAGAAGTACTTTTGTCGATTATAGTAGTTGATAAAAGAAGTTTTGAAAAAGCAAAATGTAGAAGTAGTTTTGTCGATTATAGTAGTTGATAAAAGAATTTAAAAAAAGCAAAATGTAGAGGTAGTTTTGTCGATTATAGTAGTTGATAAAAGAAGTTTTAAAAAAACAAAATGTAGAAGTAGTTTGGTCGATTATAGTAGTTGATAAAAGAAGCTTTGAAGAGGATTAAAGTAAGAACTGAACTTGTCAATTCCAGATGTAGTAGCAAAATGTAGAAGTAGTTTTGTCGATTATAGTAGTTGATAAAAGAAGTTTTAAAAAACAAAATGTAGAAGTAGTTTGGTCGATTATAGAAGTTGATAAAAGAAGCTTTGAAGAGGATTAAAGTAAGAACTGAACTTGTCAATTCCAGATTTAGTAGCAAAATGTAGAAGTACTTTTGTCGATTATAGTAGTTGATAAAAGAAGTTTTGAAAAAGCAAAATGTAGAAGTAGTTTTGTCGATTATAGTAGTTGATAAAAGAATTTAAAAAAAGCAAAATGTAGAGGTAGTTTTGTCGATTATAGTAGTTGATAAAAGAAGTTTTAAAAAAACAAAATGTAGAAGTAGTTTGGTCGATTATAGTAGTTGATAAAAGAAGCTTTGAAGAGGATTAAAGTAAGAACTGAACTTGTCAATTCCAGATTTAGTAGCAAAATGTAGAAGTACTTTTGTCGGTTATAGTAGTTGATAAAAGAAGTTTTGAAAAAGCAAAATGTAGAAGTAGTTTTGTCGATTATAGTAGTTGATAAAAGAATTTAAAAAAAGCAAAATGTAGAGGTAGTTTTGTCGATTATAGTAGTTGATAAAAGAAGTTTTAAAAAAACAAAATGTAGAAGTAGTTTGGTCGATTATAGTAGTTGATAAAAGAAGCTTTGAAGAGGATTAAAGTAAGAACTGAACTTGTCAATTCCAGATTTAGTAGCAAAATGTAGAAGTAGTTTTGTCGATTATAGTAGCTGATAAAAGAAGTTTTGAAAAAGCAAAATGTAGAAGTAGTTTTGTCGATTATAGTAGTTGATAAAAGAATTTAAAAAAAAGCAAAATGTAGAGGTAGTTTTGTCGATTATAGTAGTTGATAAAAGAAGCTTTAAAAAAACAAAATGTAGAAGTAGTTTGGTCGATTATAGTAGTTGTTAAAAGAATTTTTGAAAAAGCAAAATGTAGAAGTAGTTTTGTCGATTATAGTAGTTGATAAAAGAAGTTTTAAAAAACAAAATGTAGAAGTAGTTTGGTCGATTATAGTAGTTGATAAAAGAAGCTTTGAAGAGGATTAAAGTAAGAACTGAACTTGTCAATTCCAGATGTAGTAGCAAAATGTAGAAGTAGTTTTGTCGATTATAGTAGTTGATAAAAGAAGCTTTGAAGAGGATTAAAGTAAGAACTGAACTTGTCAATTCCAGATTTAGTAGCAAAATGTAGAAGTACTTTTGTCGATTATAGTAGTTGATAAAAGAAGTTTTGAAAAAGCAAAATGTAGAAGTAGTTTTGTCGATTATAGTAGTTGATAAAAGAATTAAAAAAAAAGCAAAATGTAGAGGTAGTTTTGTCGATTATAGTAGTTGATAAAAGAAGTTTTAAAAAAACAAAATGTAGAAGTAGTTTGGTCGATTATAGTAGTTGATAAAAGAAGCTTTGAAGAGGATTAAAGTAAGAACTGAACTTGTCAATTCCAGATTTAGTAGCAAAATGTAGAAGTAGTTTTGTCGATTATAGTAGCTGATAAAAGAAGTTTTGAAAAAGCAAAATGTAGAAGTAGTTTTGTCGATTATAGTAGTTGATAAAAGAATTTAAAAAAAGCAAAATGTAGAGGTAGTTTTGTCGATTATAGTAGTTGATAAAAGAAGTTTTAAAAAACAAAATGTAGAAGTAGTTTGGTCGATTATAGTAGTTGAAAAAAGAAGCTTTGAAGAGGATTAAAGTAAGAACTGAACTTGTCAATTCCAGATTTAGTAGCAAAATGTAGAAGTAGTTTTGTCGATTATAGTAGTTGATAAAAGAAGCTTTGAAGAGGATTAAAGTAAGAACTGAACTTGTCAATTCCAGATTTAGTAGCAAAATGTAGAAGTAGTTTTGTCGATTATAGTAGTTGATAAAATAAGTTTTGAAAAAGCGAAATGTAGAAGTAGTTTTGTCGATTATAGTAGTTGATAAAAGAATTTTGAAAAAAGCAAAATGTAGAGGTAGTTTTGTCGATTATAGTAGTTGATAAAAGAAGCTTTGAAGAGGATTAAAGTAAGAACTGAACTTGTCAATTCCAGATTTAGTAGCAAAATGTAGAAGTAGTTTTGTCGATTATAGTAGCTGATAAAAGAAGTTTTGAAAAAGCAAAATGTAGAAGTAGTTTTGTCGATTATAGTAGTTGATAAAAGAAGCTTTGAAGAGGATTAAAGTAAGAACTGAACTTGTCAATTCCAGATTTAGTAGCAAAATGTAGAAGTAGTTTTGTCGATTATAGTAGTTGATAAAATAAGTTTTGAAAAAGCGAAATGTAGAAGTAGTTTTGTCGATTATAGTAGTTAATAAAAGAATTTTGAAAAAAGCAAAATGTAGAGGTAGTTTTGTCGATTATAGTAGTTGATAAAAGAAGCTTTGAAGAGGATTAAAGTAAGAACTGAACTTGTCAATTCCAGATTTAGTAGCAAAATGTAGAAGTAGTTTTGTCGATTATAGTTCGCTGATAAAAGAAGTTTTGAAAAAGCAAAATGTAGAAGTGGTTTTGTCGAGTATAGTAGTTGATAACAAAAGTTTTGAAGAGGATTAAAGTAAGAACTGAACTTGTCAATTCCAGATGTAGTAGCAAAATGTAGAAGTAGTTTTGTCGATTATAGTAGTTGATAAAAGAAGTTTTGAAGTTCATTTCAGATGTAGTAAAAAAATGTAGAATTAGTTTTGTAGATTATAGTAGTTGATAAAAGAAGTTTTGAAAAAGCAAAATGTAGAAGTAGTTTTGTCGACTATAGTAGTTGATAACAAAAGTTTTAAAGAGGATTAAAGTAAGAACTGGACTTGTCAATTCCAGATGTAAAATGTAGAAGTAGTTTTGTCGACTATAGTAGTTGATAAAATAAGTTTTGAAAAAGCAAAATGTGAAAGTAGTTTTGCCTACTATAGTAGTTGATAACAAAAGTTTTGAAGAGGATTAAAGTAACAACTGAACTTGTCAATTTTAGATGTAGTAGCAAAATGTAGAAGTAGTTTTGTCTATTATAGTAGTTGATAAAAGAAGGTTTAAAAAAGCAAAGTGTAGAAATAGTTTTGTCGATTATAGTAGTTGATAAAAAAAGTTTTGAAGAGGATTAGTAGTAAAGTAAAAACTGAACTTGCTAATTCCAGATGTAGTAGCGAAAATGTATAAGTAGGTTTGTCGATTATAGTAGTTAATAAAAGAAGTTTTGAAAAAGCAAAATTTAGAAGTAGTTGTATCGATTATAGTAGTTGATAAAAGAAGTTTTGAAAAAGCAAAATGTAAAAGTAGTTTTGTCGATTATAGTGGTCGAAAGAAGATTTGAAGAGGATTAAAGTAAGAACTGAACTTGTCAATTCCAGATGTAGTAGCAAAATGTAGAAGTAGTTTTGTCGACTATAGTAGTTGATAAAAGTAGTTTTGAAAAAGAAAAATGTGGAAGTAGTTTTGTCGATTATAGTAGTTGATAAAAGAATTTTTAAAAAAGCAAAATGTAGAAGTTGTTTTGTCGACTATAGTAGTTGATAACAAAAATTTTGAAAAAGGAAAATGTAGAAGTAGTTTTGTCGGTTATAGTAGTTGAAAGAAGCTTTGAAGAGGATTAAAGTAAGAACTGAACTTGTCAATTCCAGATGTAGTAGCAAAATGAAGAAGTAGTTTTGTCGACTATAGTAGTTGATAACAAAAGTTTTGAAGAGGATTAAAGTAAGAACTGAACTTGTCAATTCCAGATGTAGTAGCAAAATGTAGAAGTAGTTTTGTCGATTATAGTAGTTGATAAAAGAAGTTTTGAAGAGGATTAAAGTGAGAACTGAACTAGTCAATTCCAGATGAAGAAGTAGTAATTTTGAAAATTAAAAATCACACATTTGAAACATTCAAATTTGAAATAATGCGTAATTAAATTATAATGACATAAACGTTTGTTTGTCAACATCTGTTTACCTAATCATTGAATGCCATTAACTGTTAAATTAAATCGATTAGCTAATTGTGGTGCAAATATATAATTAAAAGCCCTAAAAATACATTTGGGGCGTGTATAACATGCTCTAAACCAAACCATAATCAAATATTTAACTTATTTATTTGGTAATTGTTAAATTAATTATACAAAAACGACATTATTTTCTTACCGGTGGAATGGACGTTTGTCTTTTTAAATGTGATAGTGGAGGGGGGTTGTAAGCCATATTTGCAAAAACTAATCTTTCCTCGTAGTCGTACTCGCATAGAATTTTATTTTCGCACAAATAAAACCTATCGCCCACGCAGAATCTGTAACAAAAGACACAAACATTAAGAAAAAATTGTTTGTTTAAATATAATTAACATTTTTTACATTTCTGAAAAAACCGACAAAGCAATCATCAGTAGCGGCAACCGCGCCATTAAATCTGCAGAATACAGATATAACTATAATAGTCGCACAACAATGGCTTCAAATAACGCTTCCCATATATTTTCGTTTATTAGCGCCGATTTCCACCTAACGGCCGCCATAAAGTCAAAATCTGAACATCGCGATAAACCGGCCATTGTTTACTTGATTGTTAAATTTATGTTTGTACAAATTAAATCTGCGCGCCGCCGCCGCCGCCGCTATCTGTCCGCCAAACAAAAGTTGACAATCGGCGGTGCCTGGCGCGCCCTTATTGTCGTGGAGCGGCACACAATCGCCGACAAGTCTTTTGTGAGCTAATGACGTTTGTTGTTGTTGTTGTTGTGGGTATTGAAGCTATTGGGCATGTCAATTTTGTAAAATTTGCATTTTTAAAATAGTCAATTCCATTTAAGAATGTAGTAGATGTCGCTGCAAAACGAGACCGGTTTACACAGGAGAACGCGGTAAATTTAAATATAATGGCCGTTGTATTATTATGTTAAAACAAATATGGACAAATCATAGCAACCCTCCAAAGAGAAAAATCCGTTTAAAAAACATAGCACACATTTGTGCAACATGCCATTGGAGCATAATTTTCTATAAATGTGCTACGTTATCCAAGATAGTTGGATTGGTTTTTGTAATTAGTTTGTTTAAGTCAATTTTCTATAATTTGTTGGAAACAGTAAGATTTTATACAGCCCGTTTAGAGTAAAACCGAATATAGGGAAACGTATAGGTCGTGGCCTCGCCTCCCTCCAACGCGCGACACAGTAGCTAAGCAAATAGCCTGTATCGCTAATGAGATTTTTTGCATTATTATCATTTAATTTTTAAGGTCGACCTTTCGTCATGTCGTTTATCACACAAGCTACTGTGACGCGCGTTGGAGGGAGGCGAGGCCACGCCCAAAACGTTTTCCTATATTCGGTTTTACTCTGAACGGGCTGTATTTAAACATTTGCACAATATTGTCAGGAAAAGAGTTGATATCTGCTTTTAAAAATATTGGAGTTAGAATATAAATTTTATAATATTAACCAATGAAATGATTTCCCGATTGAAATAAGACGCCGGCCGGTCGCTCAACTGCAATCTGCATAATCATTTTGCAGTTTTAGTTAGTGTTAGGAAGTGTATCATTGTGAGGTTAGTACCACATTTCTGGTGAGTAATTATTGAATATTATTTTTCCGAATAGGTAGGTAGGTATTTGCAAAATTGTTCAGGGACTGAAATAAATCAATAATTATGACCTGGTGATCAAATGAGGATAAAAAGTGTTTCTATATTCCTACTGTGCTACAGTATTGATCAGCTTACTATTTACTCTGTTTTCAGTTTATATTAACTTAATCCTTACAAAATTTTTGTGTTGGTCGCTGAATACATATTTAATCGATAATGTCGATATCGACATTTGTACTATTATAAGTGGAGACGCCTTTATGTTGAATTTTATCTCAATATTATTAGAATTAGCTGTACGAATTTTATTTTTCAGTTTGTAGTTTATGTTTTGTTATGTTTATTTTATGTTGTTAGTGTCAGTTTATATTAAGTTTATATATATATATATATATATATATATATATATATATATATTAGGACAGAGGGTTGGTTTTCCACACTGTCCACATTGTTCATATTGTCCATATTGCCTCTCAAAAATTTAAAAAAAAAATTCTTTGGTTATGTTAAGGGATTTTAATGTAATCAATTACCTGTTGTTCAGTAACAAATTATTAACAAAGGTTAATGCGTTAAAAACTTTTACTTTTGTCCAATAAATATAAATTAACGAAAATGTACTATAAAATGTTAAAGAGATAAATAAATAAAGGAATGAAAGGTGAATAAAATTATGGTTGAAAATGAATAGATGAAAAGGCAGTGGTAAAGCGGCAATTAGTTGAATAAAGCCGAGCTCGAAGCCTACGTTTTGGCGCACAGTGATTTCAATTTAACATTTTAATGACTAAGTTGATATACGAGGTGTGTTCAGAAAATATCGGGAAATTTCGTTTTTTGAAACAAATATTTATTTATTCGTCTACATTAATGTTGTCGCCTTCAAAATAGTCCCCATTGGATATTATGCACATGTGCCAGCTCTTCTTCCAATACTCGAAACACTTCTAAAACTCGATCTTTGGGATAGCCTTTAGTTCTTTCAGCGATGCGCTTTTAATGTCATCTATGCTTGCAAAACGACGGCCCTTTAAGGTTCTCTTTATTTTTGGGAATAGGAAAAAGTCAGACAGAGGCATGTCTGGCGAATATGGAGGCTGGGGCATCATTACAGTATTGTTTTTGGCCAAAAATTTTGTTCAAAATTTAACAATTTTAGAACAAATTTTGCTGCCACGCGTTTCATACCCAAAACATTCGAAAAAATTTCATGGGATGAGCCAATCGATATACCAACATCATCAGCGACTTCTCTGATGGTTTATAACCATTTCTTCCACTTTTTCCATGTTTTTATCGGTTGTTAATGTGCTTGTGCGTTCGGGGCGTTCGTCATCTTCAACGTCTTTACGGCCATCTTGGAAACTCTTATACCACTTGTAAACTCTTGCTTTACTTATAGCAGACTCACTATAGGCCTTTGTTAACATTTCACAGAATTTGTTTCATTTTTTAAGCAAAATTGGAAACAAATTCTTTGATCCATTTCTTTTAACGAACGAAAAACCGCCGAGCTCATAAAACACGTCTAACCTTAGCGGCTGACAAAGTAAACAATGAAAACAGCTAAAGTTTTTAGCATACTTCGGGGGCGCATGTATACCAACATAATAAAGAAAATTTTATGACAACCGGACCCTCCGAACCCGCGAAATTAAACAATTCCCGTTATTTTCTGAACACACCTCGTACAGTTGATCTACTGTTTTTTAATGATGACAACTTAAATGGTGAACCCTGTATCTCCTAAAATAATAATTTTAGGAGTTCGACTCATATGACTTTTTTTGTAGAATATTAAATTCCCTACAAAAATGCATTTTTCTGTTTTTCTGTAAAGTCAACCGTTTACAAGTTAACAGCAAAAAATCCTGCCCAAGCACTGTGCTGCGCTCGTTTTGCATTTTAGCTTGCTGGTGGCGGGGAGGCGGCTATGGCGGCAGCACGTTGAAATATTGCATTGGCCGGCCATGCGAATAATCCACTTTTATTGTTTGCAATTATTAATATATTTAACTGCATTACGGAGCGGCCCGCTCGATACATTGTCATGTTTATAATAGCGTTTTTGTATCGAATCGTGTTTTATTAGTCCATTGTGCGTTTTATATTAGATTTTGTTTTGTTTGCCGGTGCACGGCTATTGTTTTATGTTTTTTGGATAATTTGACAATAAAATCGTTTTGTTCCGCTGCCGTGTTTTATTGTGGAGCTCTACTATGTTTGCCGGATGAAAAAACAATAAACATTTAAATTTAATTACGATTCAATGCACGTTGTAAAATATCAATTTTAAGGCCAACGCAAAAATCTGCATGCTTTATTATATCCCATTGTTTTATTTTATTAAACAATGCACAAATTTATCTTTTTTTTTTTCATTTAATTTAATTTCAGCGATTTTAATAACAAAAGTTTATTTTATATTTCCAATATTTTAATTGTTAATAAATATTTGTACAATTCATTATTAATCCGGTTTAAAATTAAAATAAAATATTGCCAGTCTAATTAACTTCATGAAAAAATCTGTATTAAAATTGATAAAAAATAAAAGCAACAGTCTAGATACTCTGAAAGCATATTAACCAATATAGACGTGAATGGAGGTGCCATGGCAAAAATTGGCGTATTGACTTGAAATCGCCCGTAAATCATAATAACACAAAAGCGATTTTCCGGGCTTAGAATTGCCGATACAACCACATAAATCACAGCGCTAAATATTTTTCAGTAAAAAACTATTTTCCCCAAACGCGTATCATAATAACCAACATTATGAGGAAACGCAATTTTTTTTTAATTTTTGCAAAAAAAAACATCATTTTTTTATTAATAATATTATTTTTTAGAAAATCATTTATAAGTTATCGATATATTATATATTTGGGTGAATATCACGAAATGGTGATATTTAATAAAACTAAATTAGTTTGACCTACACTTTTATTGTGTTTTGATATTACAGCCCAAGTTCAAGTTTTAACCGCAATAAATTATTTTTTACAATGTTTTAAGTCTAAAACCTATCCTCCGTGACTGTTACTCTTTCTAGGTTAACCTATATGTTTTCAAATATCTGAGGTAGTAAAATCAAACTAAAAATATCAGTTCACTAAGTAAATTAAACACATTCAAAGCAATCGAATCAAATATAAAATATTATTAAAAATTAAAAAAAATAATTTTTATAACCATTTATGTAGGTGTTACGAAAATTGATTCTATCCTGCGTGAATCTGTTTTTGCTTTAAATTTTATGCAACGGATGGCGCTTTAATCATTCTTATTAAGCAAAAAACCTCTGTTTACGACATTATAGATGCATGTGATTCCTGAAGGTCAGTTAGAATTTATATGCAGATGAGAGTGTTGCTGTTTTATAATTTAAAAGTTTAAGTTCATTAATTTGCTATGTAAAAACCTATCCACCGTCAAGTGTAATATCTCAGTAAGTAGATTTTTTTATAAATATTTTATGTATGTACAATTGTATTTTTAAAAAATATTAAGGTGTCAAAAGATACAATAACTTATTTCAAATATACAAAGGGATGTTAAAAAAAAACAAACTAAATCCTATCTTCCGTGAAGCTTTAATATTCAAAATGTATGATTTTTTTAAATTCTTGCATTAGTGCAGAACCACATATGTTATGTTATTACTAGACCTGGTGGCTTCCCAAAAACCCCATTGTAGACTAACAGTGAAACAACCAAAAATAAAAAAAAATTACTTGGGGGAAGTCTCAATATATTCACCCATTTATTAGTAATTGATTATTGATAATAAGTTTTTTGCTTGGATGAATAATAATATAGTTTTTAGAGGTACAAACAATCATTATATATATGATAGGTCAGTGACATCCAGTGGCTCCCTGGTTTTGTCAAAAAAATTTCATAATTTTTTTATTAAAAAACAGTAGCTCTAATGCAAAAATTTCTTGTTTTGGCTTTTACTATCAGTTAGTAGTTAAATTTAAATTTAAGAATAAATATGCCATCATATCCGTTGGCAACAAAATAGCTTTATTATTTTTAATTTGGCCAATTTGAATGGAGCGAAAAGAGCACACTGGAGGCAGCAAAACAACGAAAACAAAACAACAGCGCGGGAGCGGCGGCCGAGAGTTAATCGACGTGTGCATTGACAAACGGTCCCAATATGCGATTACTCATTACTTACACGCCGTTCAATATACACTCACTCATTATATTCAATTGACCT
Source organism: Brassicogethes aeneus (assembly GCA_921294245.1). NCBI lineage: Eukaryota > Metazoa > Arthropoda > Insecta > Coleoptera > Nitidulidae > Brassicogethes > Brassicogethes aeneus. Next base: position 7,433,383 of record OV121138.1, read on the forward strand.
CCTGTCATTCCTAACTTATTTAGCAAACTTTACACGGTCATGATTCATTCCGGAATTTTGTTGCAAAATAACCCATTTTTGATTTATGCTGCTGGTTTGATAAAATTTTGACGCATGTTTATTTATTTTATAAAGCTTTTGTGTTAAATAATAGATTGATAATACGTCACCCTAATATAACAAGGTTGTATGTTAAAAAAACGAAAAATTTGGGTTTATGCTTCTACAAGGTTTTATGTAATCCACCCTTGACATTAGTGATGGAAAAAACGGTTCCCAATCCGGAACGTACCAAACCGTTCCGTTCCTAAAAAATCACGTGATTTCGGAACCTAGGGTAAATGATTTTACAATACATGCGAGTGAAATCCACGACACGACGTTGCTGGACTACATTTTGTCTGGCGCGCCTCTCAGTTCTGTTGACAGCACCATAACAAATTGAATACCAAAATTAAATATTGTAACTTTTGCTATACACTATAAGGTTTGAGGAGGTCCCTACACTATCAATATTATTGCACAATATGTTGTATTATCAATTTAGTTAACATTGTGTTGACAATATTGACTAAATTTATTTATATTGTCTGATTGCCTAGGGAATCAATTTTTTGTGCAGTAATATTGAGCAAAATATTTTTTAAACGTCTAGGGACCCCTTTAATACACAAAAACCTGTTGATTTCTTGAATGTTTTGTCTATCTCTAATAAAGATTCTCTAGTAAGAAAAAACCTTCTTAGTAACTTTTGGTATTATAGTTTAATAATTGTACAATATTAGTTATATTGGATTCCATCTACCCTACCTAACAAACTTAATTTTTTATGCACCGTTCCAGCGGAACGATTCCACCCGCCTCGTTATATTGGTTATATGCACCGATAAAGTTCAGCTCAAGTCGGCGCGCCGCGAAAGTCGAACAAGAAACGAAACGAGGTAAATGCGCCTTTAAATAGTTCCGACATTAGCGACGTTCGTTCTGTTCCATGTTTCAAGTCGTTCCCTTCCCACGTCGTTTCCTTCCCACTCACTTATTCGATGGTCAGATTCTCTGTTTCTATTCAGTTCGACCCGCTGTCACATCGTTTCGATATATTTAGGAACGTTCCGGAACGTGATTTAAAAATATCGTTCCAAAATCACACTACCAAAATCACGACCCATCACTACTTGACATACAACTTGAAAATAACTCTATATATAATATATTATGTATACATAGAATATACAATCTATAGAATTATTTATAAGTGGTATGTGAAGCGTAGGCCACGTATAATCCTGTAGAAACATAGAATTAAATTTTTCGTTTTTTGTAACATACAACCTTGTTATATTAGGGTGACACTCGAGCACTTTAGGCAACAATTTGTGTGATATGTTTTAGTAATGTCTGATATCGAAATATAAAAGCACAAACGGAAAACACCCCATAGAAATATAAAAGGCAGTGTAAGAGATAAAAGTAATATTGCAACGGACGTTTTCTGATTACCGGACACCTTCAGCTGCGTCCCCGGACATAACTTATTCAAGCAAGCAAAGGACGAACAGGTAAGAATCGGAATCAAAGAGTCGCATCGCGGATGTTTTATTCACGCGGAAGTGCCATGCAAAACATCGCATTTGAAAATTTAATCGCCCGAAAATGTCACCTGAGCGGGATACGCCGCTCGAAAAATAAAGCAGCGTAACGGGACACGAAAGCACAGGACAATCTTCTTGCGCACGATGGGAGAGTATAACCAATAACAGGCACGATCATAACCAGCAGTTCTCCTACCGTATACTGCTTTAAAGTATATGAACTCTCTAAAAATGAAATAGTCAAAATTCTACTATTTGAATTAGTACCAGCATTTTTTACTAATAAAATAGTCGTTTTCACTTTTAAATAGTTATTTTTTACTACGTAAATAGTTAAAGTTTGACTAATTTAAGATTAGTCACCATCTTTGACTATTTCTGTGAGTTAAAAGTAACTAATTTCCTTAATCGTTTTCGGCCAACAACAAAGTATTATTTGAAGTAAATAAATAAATAATAAAAACAAATAAAGATGCAAAAAGTTTAGCTCTAAACAGCAACACAAATAATATATCCAACTTTAAAATATTATATAAACAATATTTATTGACAAATAAAATTGATTTTTATAAGAGCGGCTGATAGCCGAATGGGTTATGACAACAGCTTGACAAGCTTGACAAGTGACAGACCCCGACTGGGTCAAAACTTTTTTAAATTTAAATCTACTAATTTGACTATTTCATCCAGTATAATTTGACTAATTATTAGTGACTGCTTTTTCGCTATGACAATTAGTCAAATATGACTTATATTTAGTTATTTTTGACTAATTAATTTTAAGAAAGAAAGTATATGAAAGTTATTTTTACGGTGAACGGAAATTCAGAGAGACTGGACATGTCGAAGGTATTCTAAAACCTGGCAAGTATTAGTGAAGACACTAAAATTGACATTGTGTTTCGTGTGGAAGAAGATACTCTAAACCGATCCTATATTTTTGCCTAACCTTACAATTTCTTTACCTCTGATTCTACAGATTTCTGTTTAAATTTTCAATTAATATAATATTTGTAAGTACTTCTTAATATTTGTGTGTTGATATATGCATTTTACATAATATCACAAATCATCAAATTTGTTCATGTGTTTTTGTTGTCATTTTTAACCAAGTTAAAAGTACAACTATTTTTTTAGGTTTATGTGATAATCATAATTTCTGGTTTCTGATAATGAACGCGTGTTAAGGGATGAACTTATGTTAAAGAATGAACTTGCATTAAAAAAGGTATGGAAGGTTAATAACCTAATAACCTTAGGTTATGGTAATAAAAAAGAATAAAGAAGGTACGAAAGGTTATGGTGGATGTTCTGTGGTTGATGGTAATGAATGTATGTTAAAGAATGAACTTGGTTGTGTTGAATAAAGGATAAAGAAGGTATAGAAGGTTATGAAAGGTGAAAATGGGTTAGTTAAATACTTTTATAATGTAGTTTTTGGTTGTTTTATGTATTTAAAATTAAATAAATATTTGTATAATTTATAAAAGAATTTTTATTACAAGAAAAAAAATTAATATTAAAATTAAAAACATACTTTTAAATATCCCGCCAAATCATCAATTAAATTAAGTACATAGAACAAAACCATTAATTACATAGAACAACATTATCAAGTAGTTGTATAAGTTCCCAGCGAGGGCGTTGTGACTCTAGTTTCCAACGTATTTGTTAAAACTGGCTGTCTCTTTCTCCCTTGTCTCTGCCGTAGACTACAATTTTGTGAAACTATGATGAATTTATGTAACCATAATCCACACTTTCCTCGTAAAATACTTTTTTAGTACGAAGCTACCTTCTGTTGGAATGGTACAGTCAACCGTCAAAATTATAGACACTGAAGCAGAGCCTCATTGGATAGTAGAGGCAAGTTCCCAAAACCGGCAAAAAGTGAATGTCTGCCATGGGCAGGAATGATGGAAAATCCAATCTTCTTTGACGAGAACATTACAGGGCAAACGTATTTGGAATTTTTGCAAAACTCTCTTCATCCCACCTTATCAGAAATGTTTACCAATGAGAATGGAGGTCCCGATCTACCGAAGATACCATTTGGTTTCCACAGGACGAGACACCTCCGCACTATGCGCGTCCTGTCGACTAAGTTTGACATTTAGTGAAGCATAACGGCGGCGATGTTGTTTTTACATTATTTCTTTTTGCAAGTTTTAGCTATAAAAGGCTGATTTGGACATTATTAAAATCAGTCTACTGGTGGCTCAAATTCCGACTGGTCTAGTACTTGCTGGAAGAACCCATACCGAGACTTGAATGCATAAGGATTATTTCCTGGTGATATGAAACAGTAGGTTAACCTGTGGCTTTTATGCCGTATTTAACCTATTTAAAAATCCTGCCACCCGTCCTGTCATTCATAATCCATCTAACATACCACATTTAACATCCAAGTGACCATAACCTCACTTATATATTTTGCATTTAATATTTCTTCTTTATAGCCCAGTTGCAAGTGAACCTGCAAGTCTGTGGAGGAAAACGGAGCCTGTACCTGCCTGTTGCCTTTTGGGTGCAAAGAACAAAATATTGACCTGTTCGCACACATAAAATTGTATTATATTTATCTACGATAGACCTTTATTTTATGTATATATCCTTTATTTATGATTTTGTATATATTGTATATATTTATATAAAAGAATAAACAAGTTTAAGTTATTTTTGGCATTTAAATTAAACCACAAAACCTGAACTGATTCTCAAACCCTATTTCTCCACTGTAAAGTTACTCGAGGTACTAGAACTAGAGAGACCCTATAGTGAGTACTTAAGGCCATTACCAGCCTAGGTACGACAGAATCTCACTCGATTATTTTTTATGGGGCTACCTTAAATCAACTAGCCACAAAATTTAGAAGAGTGTCGTGAATATTGTCCCATAGTGCGCCGTACCGATACAGAACTCTCAGGACTAGCAGGACGGCCGAGGAAGCCGCACATCCATCAGGAGTCAAACGGTCGCGGGAGCAAGAAAGCGGGCGGCATGCAGGAGCGGCGTAGCAGCAGAAATGATTTCCCCGATGGCCTGTAAAGCGTTTTTCTGGCGTGCTCTCGCCGGAAAGACAACGCAGACTCCATCTACCGTACGAACGGATGCAGATCGCGTTCGCGTCTTTGAGTCGAAACGCAGGAAACTGCGGTGCACGCTGCTATAAAAATCAGATTTGTCAACATGAGTTTGTAGTTATTTTAAGATAATTTTTTGTACAAAACCAGGGTTTGTAATTATTTTAACGAAGGAAAATATGTTGAATTATTATTAAATCTACAAACTGTGTACCACCAACTCAAAAATGAAGATATTTTTATTTGTGGCATGGATTTATTGAACGAACTCGTACATATCTAAGAAGTATTTGGCTTTGTACTCGGGATCTTCCTCTAGTCAAATATTCAGTCGACGTCGTCCCAGTTGGCGTCTGGATTTCTGCATGGCACGTCAGAGGATTGCGCTCCATTCGCCAGGAAATACATTTACAACCACTTTAAATTGCCTTATAACAACCCGGTGCATTATCTTGATCGTTAGCGGAAGATGTTGTCTACGACTTTCTTAATGCCTCAGCCAGTTTACTTGATTGCTTTATTGCCACCGGTTTATTAGCACTTGCATGCGTTCCCTGGCATCGAGACCGAGATTTTAATGGAGAGAGATTAAGACCGCTAGATTTGTCTGCCACAATTGGGAAAACTAGAAAATGAGTTTACTGTCAAAATTCACCGCAACTTTACTTCAATAATAAGGACATCACAGAAGAATCTGGTTCTGGAAAATATCATCACTGAAGGCCTAATACTAATGTGCATTTTGTACACTGTTTAAAATATCTGTGGTGTAAAGAATAATCCTAAAATGGTGTCAAAATCCAACACCAAGTGGTGTTAATATAAAACCACGAATTATGGTTGAAAATGAAGACCAAAACGGTGTTTATCTAAAAATATTTGAGAAGTGCACCTACACAGAAAAAAAGGAATAGTTCATTTATATTAATTTAGTTGACCCATAAGTATTTTTTTTGTGGATCACGTGATGTTCTTAAATCTCGACTCTGTTTACCTACATGAAGAATATATAAGCTCAAGCTTTGGTGTGACACTACAAGTTGTTCGATACTAGACCTTAAATAGGTGGAAACAGCTGTCAATACTTGAAGTATTTTAAGTTAGTGGAACGAACTAAAAACATTATCTCTAGTGAGTTGAAGGTTCCATTTTCTGGAATAATACCACTGGTAATATACTAGTAATGCGTCAAGGAACTTCCTGTTTCCTTTTTTTTTCCTTTTTTCTGTGTAGTATGATTTAATTTGACCAAAAACACATAATATTTAACACTGAAAAGGAGTTCAATTTACACCAGGTAAAATTTATTTTAATACTGTGTGAAAGTTAAATTAACACCATTTTAGTATTTGAATTTACACCGGACGAACCATATTTAACACCATTTTGGTTTGTATCGATATAGACCAAATATGGTGTTAAAATGGTCATAAAATTTTGAACAGTGTAACATTGGCATTTAGCACAATTGTAACAATTCGATTAAATTGGTCTTTATTAATTAGATTTGTTTATAGACAGATTCCCATTAGCAGACAGTCCATTGTCTGTTGGTAGGTAACTCCTTAAACCAATATTGAAGGGACATTGTCGACATATCCAATATACGGTTGATACTATCTGTACCAAATTAAAGATTGATGAATTTCACTTACCTATGATTACACTGCTGACAGGCAAAACACTCCAAATGATACACGTTACTTCTGGCTCTCATCACCATCTCAAAAGCTGGTATCACCTTGCTGCAAGCGGCGCAATATCCGGTGTTGCCAAACAACCTCAGGTAGTCCCTCTTGCAGAGTATCAAATTGGCTTTGGTGTACAAAGTGGAGCCCACCTCACCCAGCCGGCAGTCGCAGCAGCCGCACTTGAGGCAGTCCTCGTGCCAGAAGAGGTCCAAAGCTTTGAGGAGGTACCGTTCGGTGATGGGTTTGCAGCAGCCTGCGCACTCTTGAGGTCCGCCGCCAGTGCTCTGCTTGGACACCTCGGTTTTCGACACGTCCATCGTCATCATGGGGCCGTTAGGCCTGCTCTTTATCTGCAACAAGATGGTCATTTAGTTTTGATTGAAAATAAAGTAATAGTTGAAATAAAATCTTGTGTAGAATCTCTGTGGCAATAAAACTAGAACCCAACAAGAAGTTTGCAATTTATTTAATGCAAAGTATCCAGGCACATTTTTTAATGAATTTGTGCCGGTCACTGTATATATACAAACTATATAGAATCAAGTAAGTAAGGCTGGAGACAAGGATGACAAATTATATTCTGATCAGAGAAAAAGAAACAAACTTTAATTGGGCGTGGTTTAAACCAAGCCATTCGTAATTACGAATCATAGTTGCCAGGTTGTTTTAAATTAGAAGAGAACGATTATAATTATTTAATAAATAGTTCAATTTTATTTGTTTGAAACTTTAAAAATAACAAAAAAAATTAATAATATGTCAAAAATAATTTGATTTAGTTAATTTTCTTACTTTTAATATTAAAAAATAAGAAAAACAACCCTTTTAGGAAACAATAATAGCATATGTCAACAGCGCGGCATGCAGCCAGATACAAGGGCATACAGCTGTGTTTGTTCAGTAGCTCCGACGCTGTCGTAGGGAAATGTGAATAGTTTTTAAGAAATACATTTTCGCCATTAACTGGAATTTAATGGATTTTAAACAATACTTAGTTTTTTTTGCATAAATGCATTAAAACAAAACAAACGAATTCGATAAAAATAAAACCTATAAATTCTCAAACAAAAATAATTTAAAATAACGAAAATAACTTTTTTTCTAAATTAAATGTTCAAATAGACCACCAGCAGCAGTTAAACAATACCCTACCACAGTGGGCGGGGTTTGGCACTTGTTTTATTTAAGTGTATTCGTTTTAATACAGACTGTATATATATATATATATATATATATATAGGGTAAACCACATAGTTATTGGACACTTAAGGAATATTATTTATTTAAAATTTATATATGCCGTTTATTATTATTATGTATTCGTTTTAATACACACTGTAAGTATATATATATATATATATATATATATATATAGGGTAAACCACATAGTTATTGGACACTTTAGGAATATTATTTATTTAAATTTTATATATACCCTTGTTTTACAGATTTTAGTTTTTTTCTTATAAATATATGAAAAGGTTAGTGTGTTTGTTTAAACTTTATTTACGTTTACTTAAAAATAAGAATATTTGAATTTTTAATATTATTTTTATAAAAATATGCAAAAAAAGTATAGTAATTGGACACATGGACTATAGTTATTGGACATACAATTTTTATATAAACGTAACAACTTTACATCAAATAACATAAATTATTAAATATTTTTTAAAGAAAAATTGCTGTTTAAGGTAATTTTTTTATTTCGTTTTTGTAAATATCATATACCTAATTCATATATTTCTTTCTCGGATTCCTCATCCCTTTTCTGAATTCTAAAGGTAACTACTAATTCCTTGGTCTAACTTCTGAAATAGTTTGTGCAAATATCATTAAGTGTGGTATCTCTAGTTTGTGAAGCATTTATAAGGTTTAGGCCGAAACAGGATGATCTATAAATATCTATTATTTTTTCGGGTGGCATGTTAATAGTACATTCTGTAACAAGTTTGGAATACAGCATATTCCGCTCGAGAAAAAATTTGACACACGAGCCGAAGGCGAGTGTGACGGTTTTACGAGAGTGGAATATGCTATTCCAAACGTGTTTCAGACATTATTTTCTCTACGACTACGTAAGAATAGTAACGCTTATATAATTTTAAACAGTGAAAAGAAACCAAGCAGTTTTTGACATTTAAGTTTTTTGTATTGTCAAACCATTTTGTGCTGTCACAATTTTATAATGTAAATTATAATAAATTTTAAAAAATGGTATGCCTAAATCTTTATTATAATTAAAAATAGTTATTTACACTAACTAATAAAAAAAATAACATTGTAACAAATACAAAACTAATTTTACAAGTAATCTATGTCAACATCTATTCTTTTTCTACATTTTAAAGGTCTTTTTATAAACTTTTTGAATCTGTCAAAACTTCAAAGCCGGTATAGTAGGTAACTGGTTTATAATTTTAATATCAAATTTATTATAATTTTGATTTGTATATTTGAAAAACAATAAATATAACTAATTTTTTGTGCCTAAACCTTAATTATACAACTGCTATTATTTTTTAATTAATAAATAATACAGTAATATTTAAATATTTTTAAATTTTTTACGTTTAGTAAACAGCCAGGAGATGTCGTTACTTGTGACCATTCTTAACCAAGAGTAGGAATATTCTCGCACAGTATTGCAGAAAAACATCCTTTCTATGATCAAAAATTACACTAGAATGTTACTATTCTTAAGTAGTCGTAGAGAAAAGTATTTTCCGAATTTATTAATTTTTTGCCATTAGTTTTTTAGGTTTTCTATCATGCACTGTATTTGAATCACTGTTATTCTGCAAGATGTCCTGTGACGAAGAAATCACTATATTACTCTCTAAAATTGAATTAGTCAAAAATTTTTGTCAACAGCAATTTAGGACATTTAGAAGTCAATTCCTATTTTATTCGCTGAATACGAAAATGTCGTCAAAAGTTATAAAAGTAGAACAGTTTTTGAAATATAATCAATTTTACATATAATATGGAATTGACTATATCTCAAACACTGCTTAAGTTTTATAGTTTTTGACGGTCGTTTCGGATTCAGGGGACAATTTTACATAAGAATTGGGTGGTAAATGTCTGGAATACAAATAAAGTATGATATTGGACATATGTCCAATAGTAAAAATTTACATTTTTTACCAACCAGTAATTGGACACTGGCCATTTTACTGTTTGTTTTCAGAATTAAAATTAAAACGCATTAAAGTGACAATATTTAAACCGTGAGGAACACATTTATACCACACACTGATCTGTACACTTTTTAAAAATATTTTTTATTGTAATTTAAACACAGCCTTGCCCTTAACAAAAAACAAAAATCTTACCACCAAAGTAAAGTGCTAACTTTTTTGTCCTATATTTGACCCAAAATAGAGTAGTTCTATATTATTACCGACTGAGATAGTTATAATTGTATACAGCGCCATCTAATGATTTGACGGAACTATTTATAGAACTCTTGTTTTTATAGTATTAATGTTAATTAATAACTATAAAGTGACGGGTATACCCGTTATAACTGTCTACTTTACCCTATATATATATGGTGAATAATGAAAAATCTATATCCAATTTAAAAACCATATTTGCTTCGATATCCAATATAAATTTTTAAGACGAAGAGCAATCGAGGAATCAATCTGATTTGATAAATAATTTGAGGGCCGATTTATCATTTGACATTTTATCCTTGTATTTGATTGTTTCGCAATATTACCGACTTTATTGGGTTCTAGTGATATTGTTTTCGTTGGTTATTCGACTCAATGCGGTTTTTTCGAGTAATTATTTTAGGATTTTCATTTATTGAAAAGTATATTGTGCCGAACGCTTCCATTTATCTGAGTTTTCTTTTGAAAAATTCACTGAAAAAAAATGACAGTAAAGCAATTATCGTGACGTATGTGAAATGATTTAAATTAATGAAAATCTATTTCGGGAAAATGAAGAGTAGGAAATAATTAATGGAATTTAATTAGATTTGTTTACTTAGTGGAAATTAAAACGTAAAAGTAGACGGTTTTAATGGCAGAAAGAAATATAATGCCTGTAAATGAAGAAGGATGAAAGTTTTTGATTGGATTCAAGGGATCATGGTGGCTTTGAATTAGTTTTTGATTGATTTTCTAGCCGCTAGGAGTGCTACTTAATTGGAAGCGTTGATTACAACAAAATCCCCTTTGAAAAATTGCCCCTTATAATTGGTTTACTCGATAACGTATTGAATTATTTCGCGCTAATTTCAGATCAAATCATTTCAATGTTTATCTAAATATAAGTTTTATTTTGGTTATAGGGGTCAGTAACAACTCCGAGCCTATAGATTATACACGACGAATTTACCCTCTCCACTTTCGTGACGTAGTGTAATACAGGGTGTCCCAAAATTAGTGGGCCAAACTTAAACAGAGCATTCTTCATAGAAAAGTAACACTTTTTTGTTAAATAAACATGTATCAAAAAATGCCCCCTAACGGAGCTACGGCCCCCTGAATAGGAGCCTAAGAGAATAGTTTTTTTTAAACTATTCCTAGAGCGTTAAACATGAAGAAATTAAATTTTGTCACTTTGGTAATTTTTAGATGCTGAATCAAGATCTAAGATCAAAACTGTTAAAATTTAATCATAGGCGTAACATTTGAGGGGGAAAAGTTATAAAAATAGCCCCAACTTTTTTCCGAGATAATATTTTAATTTTTTTTAATGAAATTATGAAAACTTATAGTTTTTTACGAAAAATAGGTAGTCTTAATTTGAATCGCTCAGATGCACCATTTTCAAGAAAAATGCATTTATAAATTACTCTGCATAGCATACACATCTCATATTTTCGTTAAAATTTTGTGTTAAATTTTGAAAAATCGCTCCATAATAAAAAATAACAAAAATCGAGCCAAAAAATATTAACTAAACTATAAAAATAAATGTAAAGTCAGCAAATAACCCAAACGTCACTTTTGTCCCAAAACTTTTTAATGAAAATATTAGAAACTATGCTAAGCATAGTAATTTAAATTGCAATTTTCTCGAAAATGGTGCATCTGAGCGATTCAAAGCAAGAGTACCTATTTTTCATGAAAAACTATACATTTTCATAATTTTATAACAAAAAATTAAAATACTCACTCTGCAAAAAGTTGGGGCTGTTTTTGTAAATTTGCCCCCTCAAATGTTACGCCTATGATTAAATTTTAACAGTTTTGATCATAATGTCAAAATTACCAGTTCCAAAAATTCAGGTTTTCATGTTCAACCCTCCAGGAACAGTTTTTAAAAAATGATTCTCTTAAGCTCCTATTTAGGGGGGCGTAGTTCCGTTAGGGGGCATTTTTTGATATATGTTTATTAGTTAAATGAAGGATAACTTTGTAACTAAATGTGTTTTGATATAGTTTTAGAAGATTAAGTATAAAAAATTCATCCAAACATATATGCAATAAAATATTAAAGTAGGGGCAACAATTTGCTATATTAAAGTTACATATTGACGAAAAACAAAGGCATATATTGGATGGAAGCAATTTTTAAAACACAAACAAGAATTTACGTATGGAAATATCAATTTCACGTCTGACAAACATTTACATTTAAACTGAGTCTACCTAATACGTATATTAATATTATATACAGAAGAATGAAAATAGGATGGGGGCGACCCCTGTCCGTAATATTCTTGAGTAGCAGCGGCCGCCCTTAGGAGAGGAGAGACTCCTTCCTACCCGGCTTGCTTGACGTTTTTATTAAACTAAGCGGAGGTATGTTACCGGACCGGCCCGGCCCGGCGCACACTGTGACCAAGTCCGTCTTTTGCCGTACATAAGTTTAATTTTAATAACGAATTTTTATTGTTCAAAACAACGTAAAACCTGTAAACGCTAGTCGCACAGGGTATTTTTTCAACTACCGCAAGGAATTTAAAGGCAATTTTATTTTATAAATTTTAAAATAATTTCTTTTATCTCCACGCGGTCTATAATTTAAACTTTATTGTTGTCTACATTCGATAAAGAAATACCTTGTTATGGCCTAGGCCGATACAAATTTTTATGAGGCAAGTAATTAGTTCGATTTTTTCTCGCTAGGGGTATTGTTTTGACAAATTAATCCTTTTCTAAGAAATTAACCTACTAAACTGGTTTAATTTATTTAAAATAAGCACTAATTTGTTTGTTTTACTGTTAATGTTTAATATTTTTCATTAAATTTTTGTAAAATTAAATATGAATAATAAAACAAAAAGTGAGGATAGGCAACCAAGAAAACGCACGATTTTTTTTCTACGATTTAAATATTCTTTTAATTTGTTTTCAGTGAAATTAAATGTTAAACACAGCTTAAACATTCCAAACTACCTATTTTTTAAATAAAAATCCAAACAAATTGAAATTAGATACCTACCAATTTATTAAACAATTAATTGAATTCAATGTAATAGCAAAAATCCATTTCTAGTTAAATCATGTTGCTAGGTATTGTCAAACTATTACTGCTTCTAAAAGCAATAATAATTATTGTACATTTAATGTAATCTTTAGCTAATAAATAAATGAGATTCTAAAAAAGTGAGGTTAGGCCGCTTTGATGTTGAATTAAATTGACCTATATAAAGTGCTTTGAAGATAAAATGTTGTATGACATTCGGCCAAGAAGTGCCTTTTTGTGCTTCGCTAAATTGTAACCTTGAGCTTAGCACAAAAAGCCTTACTTCTTAACCTAATGACATAAATAACTATTACTTCCACACTGTGCGGCCCGTATTTTATTGTATAACCCGTGCATTATTTATACTTGTGCTGCCGCTGTTTGCTACTACAAGAAACTGCCACTGGACTTACGGACACGTACAGGGTGTTTGTTCTCTTGTATTATATTGCTTCCAATCAACAAGTCATTGTTTTTATGTTTTATACTGTTTTTATTTTTTAAGGCTGTCTTAACAAAAAAAATGTGTTATAAATAAAAATTTATTTGTGCTAAGCTCAGGGTCAATTTAATTCAACATCAAAGCGGCAAATGTACAATAATTATTATTGCTTTTAGAAGCAGTAATAGTTTGACAATACCTAGCTACATGATTTAAGTAGAAATGGATTTTTGCTATTACATTGAATTCAATTAATTGTTTAATAAATAGGTAGGTATCTAATTTCAATTTGTTTGCATTTTTATTTAAAAAATATGTAGTTTGGAATGTTTAAGCTGTGTAACATTTAATTTCACTGAAAACTTAAAGCAAATTAAAACTTAAAGATAATTTAAATCGTAGAAAAAGAATCGTGCGTTTTCTTGGTTGCCTAACCTCACTTTTTGTTTTATTATTCATGTTTAATTTTACAATAATTTAATGAAAAATATTAACCATTAACAGTAAAACAAACAAATTAGTGCTTATTATAAATAAATTAAACCAGTTTAGTACGTTAATTTCTTAGAAAAGGATTAATTTGTCAAAACAATACCCCTAGCGAGAAAAAATCGAACTAATTACTTGCCTCATAAAATTTTTTATCGGCCTAGGCCATAACAAGGTATTTCTTTATCGAATGTTGAAAACAATAAAGTTTAAATTATAGACCGCGTGGAGATAAACGCAATTATTATAAAATTGGGCTGAACAAAATCGTTGGTGTAAATGAAAATTTATTAAACTTATGTAAAAAACAATTGCGTTTAAGTGGCATATTTAATTTATTTTATATTATTTTAAAAAGTGTGCTATCGACACAGAATGTTAAAATTAATTTCGATATTTTATTGTTTTATAAACAAACAAAAAAATCGTAATTTAAAACTAATTGAGTTTGTACTGGCCGCGGCCAATACAAATTACAATTAACTGTAATAAAACTAAATTAAAAACGAAAATAATTCAATTAAAAATAAAATTTAAATCAATATAGAAAATGCAATTACCGTATATGTACACATATTTTTTAAAGCATATTAAAATATGATGGCTTTAAATTTATTTAGGCAATGAAATTTTATTTGTTTTCGAGTATATGTTAAAAAAACAACTCTTAAAAAAATTTTACTTTTTAAATAAAAAATCTAGGGGAGTAAAATCTGGAGATCTGGCAGGCCAATTTCGGGACATCCAATATGTAAATGAAATGTCATTCAAAACATGCGGAAATTTGTATACGCACTTGAATGCAATAAAATGAGATAAGTAACAGCAACCAAAGTAAATAATAAAAACGGATTAGAAAAAGTCGTGCCGTCATTTGTTCCGTCGCGACGTTATAAATCCATCTTAATATAACGTTTTACGATGAATCAAAGCTCAAGTTTAGTAGTAAAATAAACTTGTCACAGTGAAATAAACTTATCATAGCAGAGTAGTAAAACCATAATAATATCTTCGACTGTTGTTTGATCATAAACGCCGTCGTTACGCCGTGCTCCAAAACCGATGCGCCACTTTCGTTTCAGGGCACACACGGCGACGCGTCGCGACGCCGAAGACGACGCACAGTGGTCCCGATACAGAAGAAGCTGGCAAAAAGTAATTAGAAGGTTTAGATTTGATTTCAACTTTTGATTACTCTGAGGATGACTTTTCATAATACCCTTGACTTAGTATGTATACATACCTGCAGAATCATCAATATAAATCGAATAAAACACTTGAATTAAAATTTTACACTCGGAAATTGTTTTAATATAACCAAAAAAGTAGTTTGTTTTAATAAAGTTCAACAATTGCTTTTGTTACGGCAAAACGATCATTTTTTTAAAAAATATTCATCTACAAACGCTGCTTTCAGTAATAGCATTTGCATTAATTATAAAGTAAATTATGTTTATAAAAATACTCTTCCAGATGATTGATAAATATATAAACTATTTTCATTGTAACAATGGTCACATTTTCAACCTACTGTTGGGTGTTAGGTAGTTTTTTTAAATAACTGCAAGGCATTAAAACAAATTATTTATTATAACAAAAAAATTAACTCATATTATATGATGTAAAAATATAAAAAATATGAACTCTCTTTTTAAAGACCTTAAATATTTCTTTTAGAAAACGTCAAAATTTTAATTTTCTTAGTGATCTTTTTGGTTTTTTTTATTATGCTAGAGTTTACCACACTTCACTCGTACAAGTGAAATCAATAAGATTATAACACAAACTGTGGATTATAAAGTTATGTTCACCAAGAAGAGCGCTGGCCCTTTCCCCCTCTTTTTAAGGGAAATAACAAAAATTTTGTTACCATTGCAAAACAATAGTATACACGGTGTTTCAGAATAAGATGCTGAACCTTAAGGGTGTGAATCCTTAGTTGATTTTAAGAAAAAAAGTTCAAATAAACCTATGACCTAAACCTCTTAATTTTTGAGTTACAGGGTGTTAAAGTTTTAAGAAAAAAATCGTTTTTTGGCACACGCCTTCTAAGCATTAACAGTAAGTTTTTGATGTAGAAGATTTTTTATTTTTTTTACCAGTGGCGTCCGTACAGGATGTGGTCTAGATATTTTTGAAAAAATATTATGCACGCCACTGCTATTTTTCAAAATAAAAATTATTTTTTAAATCCCCATTCATTTTAGGGCAAATTTGATTTCTTGACCATTTTTCGTACGACTAACGGTTTTCGATGAAAAAAATAAAAAGCATTTAATGCCATGTGCCTATAATATTTTTCCGCATTACTGCAAATCACACACAACTATAGATTTAACAAAAACATTTTAAGTTTGACAAAGATTAATATAAACATAAAGTATTTCTTATTGCCATGACAATACGATAACAACTATTACTTTGTTGGATGAACATTATAAAAGCTCAACATTGCTGCTTCATTATAGTAAATGAGAGTAAAAACAGTAAAAAAAGTTTATTCTGTAAATAAAAATAATCTCATTACTTTGACAAATCGTACGTTTTTGTCCCAATATAACACTAAAAATTTAATAAAAAAGGTACCTTAGGTGGTACATTATTTATAGCCATTACAATTTTAAATTTAAATAATATTATTTTATTAATCGCTTACAAAATTAGTTTCATTATCGGTGGATGTACATTTTTCTGAGTGTACCAACTTTTGGCCAGCTTTTTCGAGATCGGGACCACTGTGCGCCGCTACCTTCGGGATTTTAAGGCGCTTTAGGGCTCCACATGCATTCCGCTGAATGGGTTCTTGAAAGAAGCATTTTTTTCATACACAAACGAAAATCCTGTTATACATGAGCTGGCAACGCAGGAACTTGAATTAAAAAACGTAAAAAATAAGACTTAAACGCGACAACATCGCGAGTTGTTTATAGTTGGTTTCCATGGTAACGCTTTTTGTTTTGACAATGTCAGTGACATTTCTTTATGCAGTGTTATTTAAAATCTTAAATTGAGTTAGTTATATATATAGTTAGTTATATATATTTGCTTGTAAACGGTTGACTTAATAAAAAGTAGTTTAAAATGTAAAAAAGGTAAAATTAAAAAACGGAAGTAAGGCGTTGTTTTGTTTAAACGAATTCATTTGAAAACGACAAATTGCTAATTATGAAAAATGCTTAGAACTCTAAAGTGACGAAAACATTTTAATTACCAGTTTTAAAAGTTTTTTTTTAATTGTAAGCGAAATAAAGTTTATTATTTATTTAATAAATGCAATAAGATTTTGGAGGAAGGAATTTTTAATTTTTGAGGTAGTAAAGCAAAATAGCTAGTAATTTTAATTAAAAACTTGAAAAGTATCTTTTGTTTTAGTAGCCAAAACAAATAAACTTTAAGAGTAAAGCGTTTTGTTCCCCTTAATTAGAAGGAAATTAAATTGTTCGGGTGGTCATTTAAGAGAGCACTCCAATTTTAACTTTACACAGATTTATTCGACTTAACATTTTATTACTTTAACTTTTCGGGCTGCATGCAATGGAAAACACGCTTTATTTACCGCTTTACTTCGCCGTAACGCCGCAATTTTTAAATTAATTTCACTTAAACCAAACAATAATACCTTCTTGAAATAAAGAAACGAATTCATTAAAAATTTTACAGTTAAAACCTCATCTTTTAAAGTCGCGGCCAAATCTCCATGGGTGCACGTCATCAACGGCATATGACGCACTGTGGGCCAGAAATTCTCTAAACATTGAAAAAGTCAATTTTTAATAATCATGGAACAACAAGTTTTTTTATGCTAAAAACGGTCAAGTAGACCATTAAGCTTACAAAAACACCAGAAATATGTCCGTGAGTTTTTATGTTGACACACGCGGGTTTGACAAATGTCGGTAAATTTAATACTTATTGTCTGGTTTATTTTGTTTAAACAAATCGCTTAAGTTTAAGACATTACAGTTTAAGGTGGATTAACTTTTTGACAGAAACTATGAGTGGGCCAGATGCAGGCAAGTTCAAGGTTTTATACCATTTAAATTTTATGGATTTCTTTGCGAATTTACAAAAAAAAAAATAATGATTTAGTGAACGCATGTAAAAGCAAAAATTAACATATCACATGGATATTTCACCAGATATATATCAAGATCGACAGTGAAGTACACGTTTTTGTTGATGCTCTTAAACTCTCCAGTACTTAAGCTTTATTATCGAAAAAAAAACTTTTGCCGAATTTTGCCTATCCAGGAGAAAACGCAAAATTTTCTGTGTGGTATTTTACAATTTGATTCAAAATAAAGCTCTATTCGGGTATTAGTTGAAAGGTTATTAGGCCCAGATTGTAAAAGACTTTTTGAATATGTGATCTGTCATTTTGAAAGTTTTGACTTTTTTTTCGAAATGATATATTTAAGGCAATTTTAGTGTTTTTAATTGATTTTTAATTTTTTTTTGTTTAATCGTTTGAGCTGTGGAACCTATAAATTGGCAGTAATTTTAAAATACCCTGAAAACAAGAAACATTTATTATTAAAAATCAAAATAGTTGAGTTTTTTTTTAATATACATAAGAAAATTTTCCCCAACCCAACCCAACCCATTTGTTTGCGACTCAATCCTGTAAAATATTTATTTATTGTGCGATTTTAACCGGATTTGTTTTAAGGTGTAGATCTTGATAAACTATATTTTTGGAGCAAAAAATGCCATATTTGTACAAAATACAAGGCCTACTATGACAATTTTTAAGAGTAAATTTTTAGGAATTCATATTAGCAAGTTTTTTAAACAAAATCTAAACACGGCACTGGATTCACCACATGGCACTATTACTATAAGTTTAATTTTATTTCAATGTTATTTTCATGGATAACTTGACAGAATAAATTTTTGTAGTTAATATTATGCATTTTTATACTTAACATTTTTCAATAAAATTTAGTATAAGGTCGTTTCGAGGGGTGGTGAATCCAGTGCCGTGCTTAGATTTTGTTTAAAAAAATCACTTATATAAATTCTTAAAAATTTACTCTTAAAAACTGACATAGTAGGCCTTGTATTTTGTAAAAGTATGTCGTTTTTTGCTCCAAAAATACAGTTTATCAATATCTACACTTAATCCGGTTAAAATCGCACAATAAATAAAGATTTTACAGGGGTGAGTCGCAAACAAATGGGTAAATAATGTTTTTCCATAACTCAGCTTTTTCAATCTTAAACCTTCGGCTTTGTATCGATTTTTTTAAATTTAAAATATAACATTTTAAATAATTTTTTTGCATAACTCAGCTTTTTCAAGCTTTGTTTCGATTTTATTGGGGCCATAAGATGTCTATGAAAATCTATATTATTTTTTAAAAA
The DNA here is from genome assembly GCA_921294245.1 of Brassicogethes aeneus. Classification (NCBI taxonomy): domain Eukaryota; kingdom Metazoa; phylum Arthropoda; class Insecta; order Coleoptera; family Nitidulidae; genus Brassicogethes; species Brassicogethes aeneus. Next base: position 7,452,480 of record OV121138.1, read on the forward strand.
CTGTTGAAAAATAAATAATATATAGATATATAGGCTCTTAAAGTTCTATTTGTGACATTATTTCCATTATGACATCCTATATCTTCTATTACAAAACACAAGATCTTCAATAAGTTTTACAATTTCGCCCTGGTGGGTAAAGTTTGCAAAATAGCCAAATATTGTTAAATTTTACTCTGGTCTAACAATATTTCATTGTCTGAGAAGCTGTTTATAAGTGAAATTAACTTATTTTTCTTTGTTTTTGATAATTACATTATAAAATTTGATACATTTGTTGAGTTTGATATTTTTCAATGTTTTACAGAATCCTGGCCCACAGTGTGACGTCAGCGTTAAGGTCTATTCATACGTGCCGTTTATTAAGATGGAATTATAACATCATTGTTATAATCTTCTACACTACCTAATTAGGAAATTTTTACATTTTAAGTAGATATAATCCTATTCTTACTAACCAACAGAAGCAACATTCCCTTTTAATAGTTTTTAAACATATGGGGCAATCTGTTGTAGGTACACAATTTTGGCAAATATTTCATAATAAGTTAAAATGGATTTATCGGCTTTTGCATGTTTGCTACATATTTATTTTATGAAATAACTGCCCAATACCAACTTATTTCAATGTATACAAATGGTCTTCTCAAAGGGTCTTAGTGCCAAAATTAAAATAGTAGATACTTACAAAATACTTACAAAAATAATATGGAGTCGTTTGCTTCAATTATAATTTTTTCCTAATTTTTCAGCAAAACTAAATTTATGGTAAAATTTAGTAGGACCCTTTTTTAAAAAAATATTCGCATTTTTAAATAAAAAGAAATGTTAAATAATTAATAATGTTATTATTTACCATTTTTTTAAATAAAAATGCCGCTTTCTTTGCGCATTGTTTTAGCAGAATATTTTCTTAAATAAAGGGTCCTACTAAATTTTACCATAAATTTATTTTTTCTGAAAAAGTAGGAAAATCTGTAAAATTTCTATAAATTCAACTAAATATATTTTTTTAATTTTAAAACATAAATAATTATGAGTAAATATATAATATATATTTTATAGTTTTATAAATACATACATACATATGTTTATATGTTTTATAGTTTTATACAGTGCTTGCAAATCCAAGTCCGACCGCACTGGAAAGGACGGCTGTTCAATACCCGCGTGAAAAGAACAAGGATAGAACGCCAAATAGAATTTGATTGGCCAGAGCCCCGGATGCGTGCGAATTGTAAGCGAGGTCAACTCTCAGTCTGGCTGCATTTAGACTAAATGATTTAGTGCTAAACAAACTGCGCTAGAGTGTAGATGCACATTTTAATTTTCTTTTTAAATATTTTATACCCGAATCCTAAAAATAAAATTGTTTGATTTTTTTCCTTGAGAACTAGGGCAACAACAAAAATAGTATTCTTAATAAAAAAGATTTCTCAAATAAAAAATAATTCTGAATAAAAATAACTATAAATAAAAATAAAACTCTAAAAATAAATAATAAAAATAAATAAACTCAAAAATTAAATTAAATGTTCGAACAAGCCCCCATAGGCAGCCAAACAATAGCATAACCTATTATAAAAATTCCCGTCGGAACTACATCGGAACTACACAACCGTGCGTGAGAAAATTATTAACGGTTCGTCGAATTGTTTCTCTGTTTGGTCTGGCCTCGAACATTCCCGCAAATAATCTTTGAATTTCTCGTTCAGAATTACCAGCAAAGTGCCAGATTAAAATCTGAACTTTTTGTTCCAACGTGTACATTTTTTAATTAAATAATCTTTTTTACTAAAATTACTACCTCTTGCTCGCACCACTGCAGTTCTCGTTCTGATATCCTCGAGGCAAGCACGCTGCGAGGTGCGCGATGGGTATGCGTTGTCGTAGCCTGCCCGCTCTGGCCAATCAAATTCTATTTGGCGTTCTATCCTTGTTCTTTTCACGCGGGTATTGAACAGCCGTCCTTTCCAGTGCGGTCGGACTTGGATTTGCAAGCACTGTATGTAGGTGTGTTATAATTTTATGGGTATGTTAACTTTTTTATTATAATTATATCAAACGTTTTTTGATAAATCCTAGTATAGGTATTTAATTTAAAAATATACCAAATATAAAAATACTAAATATATTTTTTTAATTTTAATGTTAATACATGAGTAAAGAACTTTTTTTATCTGGACTGCGTCAACGTTAGAGTTTTGGTTGGTAAATACAGTTGTCAAGTTGGTCGCATTGATTAAAAGAAACTAAGCTAGTTATAAATCTAATTATGGTTACGTATAAATTATTGTAGGTTACAATGTGCAGTTGTCAAGTCGAGTTGTCGAAATTCTTAGTTAAAAATGCAATTAATTTGGCTTTGGTGGTGCTTGAGTAAAATCATATAAAAAAAAGTAGTAAAATATAGGTTGCTTTACGGCCCAGAAGAGAAAGTATTCCTAGCGGATAATAATCTTCGCATTGAAAAGAATTTATATAAAAGATATTAAAATTTTTTGTGAACCTAAATGTTGTCCAATGGTGAATAATGAAAATAATGTGTGATGTAATATTTATAAAACCAAATTCGTTACTTTTTAACTCCAAAAATGTCCATAAGGCGATGTACTTTTTCTTCCATTGTGGCATTTGGCATAATTTCATCAAAATGAAGTTTTGCCCTCAAAAAGGCTTTTACATTCGAATTCGTTGCTAATATTTTTGGCATAATTGTCATTTATTTATAATTGACAAGTAAATTATCAATAATAAATATTATTGTCAATTTGACAGTGTCAAAGTATTTAATTAAATTCTTTAGCAAAAGTACCATTTTTAAATAAGTACTAAAAATACTAAGTCAAACTGGCATAAGCCACCAACCTAACAAAAAAACACGAGTCCAGATAAAAAAAATGAACTGTAGATAAAAAAATGTGTTTTTTATTCCTACGATGTAGTTTTAAAAAACTACCTAGAACTTAATAATATTATTTTTAGCCTAAAAAGTTCTTTTTAAAAGTTTGCCATAGAATAAATGTATAAATTTTATAAAACTATAAAAAATATTTCAAAAAATTAACGATTTAATAAAAATACGGTTAAATATGAAATACACCCAAAATAATTAATTCAATACGAGCAGGTAGTACATTCTAAATATAGACATATTTTTAAATAAATCCCCAAGATGTTAACTATTTCCGAATGCTTCCGAACATATACAATTGAGCATTCAAATGGACATTACCATTTTCCGTAACTGTACATACTTAAACCAAATTTTGTACATAATCAGTGTGGGGGTTTGTTGTAGGGGAGAAAAATCGGTATTTAAAAAATAAACAAACCCCGTTGGAATGATTAAAAATTGGTTTAACGTTTCCTGGCACGTAAGTTAATTCTGACTGGAAATGAGAGGCGGCACTAAAAAAAGTTTATACTTGATTAGTAGCGTTAAATTAGGGCCGACGAAACTTAATTAAATTTCATATAATGAAGTAACTGAGGAAATGCTGCACAAAAATAATTAAAAACCTAAATTCGCCCCGCCTGCGTACAGTTAAGTGACAAACTTAATTAACAGGGTTATTCTTCGGATACTTTCGACTGAAACTCGAAAGTCTTATCATTCAGCCATCGTACTGTTGTGTCCCTTTCACGGGGAATATACACTATATTATCGTTAAAAACGCAATTAAATAGGAGAAATTAATCTGCTCCTGCCTGCCTTATTCTTTTACTTGTTTTGCGCCAAATACAATGGACAATAAAAAAATTTAATCAAAGCTCTCCATTTTATTTTTAACCATTTTTTTCACAAATTTAATTAAAAAATATAATATTGCCCAAACATAGGTACTTTGCTCCACACCTCAAAGTCCCACCATGTGACCACGTACGGAACGCAGTCTTTTGAAAATTTGGCAATTAAGGCTCTTCAGGTTATGTATCAGTCAAAGTATACTCAATGAAAGAAATAATATTTATAGTGTTATTGCTTATGTTTAAGCGTTAAAAGTTAATAAATCTTTATAGTATCACAATAACAATAATTGGTTTAAGAATTTAGGAATATAAATACTGCATTTAATGAAATTCCAAAGTGTAAGGTGCAATATAAGTGATATTTTTGTGCATTGGTTCTACATTTCTCCATAAAATAGTTAACTAAACAGCATTTATTAAAAAAAATCTAACTTCTCTATTATGAAATAAGAATGGTTAGAAAAATCTATTTTGACCAAAATAAATAAGTGGATTATTTGGAAGAGTGTGTTAATATGGTCATAAATAAATATAGATATACTAAATAATTGTTGATTATGGTTCAAATTAAATTGAAGCTTTTATACTTCTAATGACAAAACTTGTGAATACCTCTCGGCATACCTACTTTAAGTTAGATTATGAGAAAACAAACAATTTTTAGAGAAACTTGCAATGTGAAAATATTTAATACTCCCATGACATGTGATTTATTAAAATTTTTAAAGTTATAATGATTTTTTGATGTAGATCAAGTATTTGTATTGACAAAACTTTATGTAGGTACACTTTAAGCTGGATAAGAAAAACTACCACATTTTTAAATACCATATTATACAGTCTTTTAAATAATCCAAAATACTTATTTATTTTGGTCAAAATAAATTTTTCTAACCTTAAAATTACAAAATTAGATGATATTTTTGTTATAATATATTAACCTACCTTTAAAACAGATATTCTTATTCCATAATAGAGAATCTAGATTTTTTTAATAAATGCTGTTTAGTTAAAATTATTTTATGGAGAAAACCAGATATTTGGACAAAATGCACAAAAATATTACTTATTTGGCACCATACACTTTAGAATTTCATTAAATGCAGTATTTAAATTCTTAAACCATCCATTGTTATTGTAATGTTATAAAGATTTATATAATACATTTTTAACGCCTAAACATAATATTATTTCTTTCATTGACTATACTTTGACAGATACATAACCTGAAAAGCCTTAAATGCCAAATTTTCAAAAGACTGCGTTCCGTACGTGGTCACGTGGTGGGACTTTGAGGTGTGGAGCATAGTACTCAAAACAAAAAAATAGCTGACACATTTTTTTGCTCAAATCTTCTTCATCCACCTAATTTTTAAACAACTAGACGGTGTTTTATGTGGTGATCACAGAATTCATCACATCAGGCCCCTGCGCCAACTTATTTAGATTATTGCCCACTGTGCAAGCATATTTTGTCGTAAGTCATGACCAACCAGTGGCGGCCCAAAATTTTTACTTTACTTATAAAAATTTTAAATTGCACTAAAGCAAAAATTCAACTGTAAGCCTTAAAGTAACATTGAAAGGTGAAGAGGCGGCGTCGGGCGCCGCGACGCGCCGTCCCCGTCGGCGGCGGCACGCGGGAACGGGCGCAACAGAGAGAGGGAGACAAAGAGGCAGTTTGAGGCGTAAATAGGTAATGAGATGATAAATTGAATGAGTCTAATCTGAAATAAATAAGCGGAAGAAGGAGAAAGCAAGACAGAACTGAACTAAGTGGCTCTAAACGAACTAAGTGACGGATGGGGAAGTGAGGGAGACCGACAACTCCACGATCTCCGTGCGTCGGATAGAGACGGAGGAGGCAGACGGGACAATATTACCGTGAAATTGATCGGGAGTCGCTTCTTCAAGAGACCGCCAAGCTATTCCGAGATGTCGATGTTAAGCAAATCCGAATCCTGCACAAAATGATTGTGTATATCGATCATTTCCCTGTTTGTTTTCTTTGCAGGGGTTTATCTATTCGATTCGATATTTATTTTCAATTTCACTTTTTTCCTCGCTTACTCACCTTCACTCTGCTACAGAGCCGTATCCACATCACAAAGGCAACATCTCTAGATCATAATCGTTACGTGGTGTGGCGCAGGGTTCCCACCCAAGCCCACTTCATGTCATCGAACCAAGGATACTTGTTGCATTAAACTATTTTTACAACGAAAAATTATCCTCCATGTATTCAACAGGTATCCTTAAGAAATTTAACCCCAAATAATGGGAAATCGATCCAAACATATGATATTTTTTTATTCAAGTTTATATGGTTTAAAATTAAAGATAAAGCAATTTTAATAAGAAATGCTGCTTTATTAATCAATGTCCTAAAGAAAAAGATTAACAAATACATAAATAAATTAACACAAACTGATTTTTATAACAGTGTATGATACAAAAACAAAGATGAAGTAAAATCATCTTTGTATTTTTTTATATTCTTTAATAATAGTTATTTATGTCATTAGGCTACAATTGAGCGAAGCAAAAAAAGGCACTTCTTGGCCGAATGGCATACAACATTTTATCTTCAAAGCACTTTATATAGGTCAATTTAATTCAACATCAAAGCGGCCTAACCTCACTTTTTTAGAATCTCATTTATTTATTAGCTAAAGATTACATTAAATGTACAATAATTATTATTGCTTTTAGAAACAGTAATAGTTTGACAATACCTAGCAACATGATTTAAGAAGAAATGGATTTTTGCTATTACCTACATTAAATTAAATTAATTGTTTAATAAATAGGTAGGTATCTAATTTCAATTTGTTTGTATTTTTATTTAAAAAATAGGTAGTTTGGTATGTTTAAGCTGTGTTTAACATTTAATTTCACTGAAAACTTAAAGCAAATTAAAACTTAAAGATAATTTAAATCGTAGAAAAAGAATCGTGCGTTTTCTTGGTTGCCTAACCTCACTTTTTGTTTTATTATTCATATTTAATTTTACAATAATTTAATGAAAAATATTAAACATTAACAGTAAAACAAACAAATTAGTGCTTATTATAAATAAATTAAACCAGTTTAGTACGTTAATTTCTTACACTGAAAGAAATATATGTTTGTTTTAGCAATGCATGTGGTAGTCCATATATATGAAACATAAAATATATTTGCCTTAACCATATTATGTTAAAACTAAATATAAAAATGGTTAAGGTAAATATATTTTATGTTTCATATATGGACTACCACATACATTGCTAAAACAAACATATATTTCTTTCAGTGTAGAAAAGGATTAGTTTGTCAAAACAATACCCCTAGCGAGAAAAAAACGAACTAATTACTTGCCTCATAAATTTTTTTATCGGCCTAGGCCATAACAAGGTATTTCTTTATAGAATGTTGCCAACAATAAAGTTTAAATTATAGACCGCGTGGAGATAAATATTATTTTTGATAACTCTCTTACAACTTTTGCGCAGTCCAGTGTATGCATAAAATTTGCATAACCCCAAATTGATACAAATTGATTGTGGTGGCAATCCTTTTAGCTTGGACCGCAAGTGGCAGCACTGGGCCACGCTGGTGGTGGTTTTAATATGTCATAACAGATGCTGCCCATTAGCAGACAAGTGTGAGTGCTAATGTACACTACACCGGGGCCCTGTTGTGTAAAAAGGCCCAAACTGCATACAGACATATTATTTTTTAATTATTAAAATGGGTGTGGCTCAAGGTTTCTATCCTGGTCCACTTTTGTTTAAAGCTCGTATATATGACAATTTAAATTAAATTTAAACTATTTTGACAAAAGTTTGTAATTTTAAATACTACAAAAATATGTTTGAGCCTGTATTTGGCTGAGGCCATGTGTTATCACTCCAACAATATTTACAGCTATCCATTAGGGTAATTAGTGATCTTATATACGCATTGACAATCCAAAAACTAAAACGTTTTTGGTGAAAGATGTATGTGGCAATGGGCTGATGAATTTATTATCCTAGAAGCAGATGTTCTGGTGACGATCGATTCCACCCAACACTAAGTTTTTATCCCACGCATTTAACTAAATGGTTATAATCTGTACATATGATAACGATCTTAAGTCTGTTGATTGAAAAGTTTTGTAGACAATAATGTTGAGGTATCTGTTTATTAATGAACTTACAAATCGGTTGGACGAATTCAATTTACCTAATAAAATTTGGCCATTTAGTATATTAGAAATAGAAGTGGTAGCAAAGAGTAGAATAATAAAATGTAGCGCCATGGACTGTCGTCATCAATACTTCACAGTGTCCTATCACTATACGTAATACACTTAGAAGGCCCCACATATATCAAACATCTGCCCATTATCCAAATTGACTGCTGTAATCAAGTAAAAAGAATTCAATCCACTCCACCGACATACATATAGATACATTCATATTTTTTCGCCACTGGAAAACTTATACCGCTATAAACAACCAGCTTTGCCAATTGAAATTAATCCTTTTCCTTATATCCAATACAAAACATCTGCAACCACATACATTGGTGTGTTTTTATTTATTTACTATTCACTATTTATTATTTTAAGCAGAAAATACTGCTTTTCTTTTTTTAATATAAAGTATGCTTTCTCAAACATAATAAATAATAGTGTGCAATACAGACATCCGTAACTGCGGAAGTTCTGCACACCTTTTCACACCCGTTTCTGCATTTTTAATACCGGAAGGTTATCGAAACTTTCTGGAAACTTCCGCATCCGCAACCTTTTACTATTGACCTCTGTTTCCGCTTCTATTTAATTATGTAGGTACTAAGAAAAAGTTTGAAATCTAAATTTTGTGTTTTTCAGTGTAGATGCCACTTTGCTCGACTAACAACCCAACAAGGGATAACATCAATATTAATAACGCGGTAGCGCATTAGCCGGTCAACGGGACCGGTTAAATGCAACACGGCATCAATGTTTAAGGCTAACGATGCCAATGCTAATGCTGATTAATTTTAACTAATGACAAATGTTTGCTTTACATACATAACAGCAGCAAATTTAAGCGTGCGTAATAATCGTTTATTATTTGATTAGCCAACGAAGTTTTTGAGATTTATGATTGATATGATTGACAGGATTTTATACAGGGTGTCACACGCCAAAGTAAGAAAGTTTTTCTTCTATCATTTTTGCAATAGTGACATTTTTTTTAATAAAAAAATCATTAACACGTTTATGGGTAAAGTAGAAATTTGGTTGTTTCTGACCTATGACAACTGTCGCAAAATATGCTTGCACAGTGGGCAATAATCTACGTTCATTAAAAATTTACATCTGTGTTATCATTGATTACTTTGTTAATGATTGTTTTTTGTTTTGCATGTACTGATTACTGAATCCTACTAACCGATTTTGAGTAAGTTTAAAAGTTTGCTTTATATTACAAAATTCACTGTGCGCATACCTGTTTATTTTTTGCTTGGATGAATAATATCATTGTTTTTAGAGGATGACAATTTAATAGGTAAACTTTTTTGCAATTTACTAAATAACATAGCAAAATTGTGAATCGTAATGCGTACATAATTTAAGCCACTCTAACTAGTGGACTAAACGTTTCTACTAATGGTGATTAATTTGCGTTAATGATAAATCTCCACTAATATAAATACGTAATCGAATTTCAAAATATGCGCTAATGATTGTTACAAATGGCGATCTTTAAATATAATAAAATAACAAATTGGCAAATGAGTTTAATAAATACGAATCTGTGTTTGTAGTGGAAATTGATGATATATATTTGCAATAATTAATCGGACAGATGTAAAAAATATACAGGGTGTTCTAAGTTATCTGCTTACCATTGCTTCGTTATTTTTGGAGCCAGAAAAATAGAAAATTGGTGGCATTTTTTATTCTGATTAAAATGGTGATAAGAGAAAAATAATGGTGAAAAGATATCTTTATTTGTCATGATTTCACAAAATTGTAAACATCTGTCTATATCATTGTGTGATGCATTTTTAATGGATGGAATTTGTGAAGATTTCTACGATAAGTTCTACCTCAATTGTCAATGCTCATACAAAATGCATACAACTGTATACTGGAATGGCAATGATAATTAGTTTAATGTTTAAATGCAATGGTGTACACATGTAACATTTATTTTAAACTCGAGTTTTCTAATCTGCATATTTTAATCATCGTAATTTGCGTTGGAAATTTGCTATAGTAATTACAGCTAATTAACAAACCAAAGAATGACAGCATGATGCTCTATACAAACACTATTGATTAATTATATTAGCTGGGCTATTATTTGCCCATTATATTCATAAACATATTTGTTGAAATATTACTCAATCCGATTATATCGCAAATCAATTCTTTATTGTGAAAACAATGTTAAAATTCAGAAATATCATAGCTACGTCCCTGTGTACGGTTGAATAATGAATAATTCAGTCATCGAGCAGATTTCTCACCTTAACCCATGGCGACAACCCACCAACAAGAAACTGTCAAGCAAATTAAATTAAGAATCCCAAAGTGCTTTGGAAAATAATTACAAACATCGGAACGTCGCCTCTACACTTTTGATTGCTAAAATTGATGCCAACAACCCGAATCTTCCATGATTCCCTGCCTCAGGCAGCGCTGTTTAAGATTATCATAATTAATGCCGATGCACTCAGTTAGAATGACGACGACAAATATAACTGAAGACAACTCCAGGTTTTTACGTAGTCAGTGCTGAAACATAATTAAGTCTAGGTTTTAAGAGTTTTAACAGTTTTTTGTTTAATTTAACATACAGAGTGTTACCTAATAAATTGTCATCCTTTGTGCACATCCATGGAGATGATAGTACACGCCAAAACAATACATTTTTCCTCTATTATTTTTGCCAAAACTAGGGAGCCATATTCATCCTAGCAAAAAAGAAACAGGTAGGCGCACAGTAAATTATGTAATATCAAGCATTTATTATGATTTTCTGAAACACTTTAAAAAATGGCTAAATGAGCATGAATCGACGAAAAAAGTGAAATTTAACAATAAAAAGTATAGTTTTATTCAAGTACCTACAACTAGCTAAGTACACTGTTTAAAATATCTGTGGTGTAAAAAGTAATCTTAAAATGGTGTCTAAATACAACACCAAGTGGTGTTAATATAAACACCATGAATTATGGTTAAAAATGTTATATAGATCAAACACCAAAACGATGTTTATCTAAAAATATTTGAGAAGTGCACCTACACAGGAAAAAGAATAGTTAATTTAACTATATTAATTTAGTTGACCCATAAGTATTTATTAAAATCAACTGTGGGAAGGTTAATATAAAAAAAGATTAGTTTGACGGTACTAAACCAGATAGTTATTTTATTTATTTAAATTGGTTAAATTAACCCAGAAAAATTTAGTGAAACCAACCCGCTGTATGGTTCAGTTTACTAAATATGTTGTTTGTAAAATAAGAGTTACTTCAACCTAAAGCACTCTGTTAAAACGATTAAAACAATTTGCCGTGCATTCCTGGTTGCATAGTATGTGCCGATCGCGGCAAAGGCGGTGTGGATCACGTGATGTTCTTAAATCTCGCCTCTGTTGACTTTGCTTTGGTGTGACATTACAAGTTGTTCGATACTAAAGAGACCTTAAATAGGTGGAAGCAGCTGTCAATACTTGAAGTATTTTAAGTTGGAGGAACGCACTAAAAACATTATCTCTAGTGAGTTGAAGGTTCAATTTTCTGGAATAATACCTCTGGTAATATACTAGTAATGCGTCAAGGAACTTCCTGTTTCGTTTTTTTTCCTTTTTTTCTGTGTAGTATGATTTAATTTGACCAAAAACACATAATATTTAACACTGAAAAGGAGTTCAATTTACACCAGGTAAAATTTATTTTAATACTGTGTGAAAGTTAAATTTACACTATTTTAGTATTTGAATTTACACTGGACCAACGAACCATATTTAACACAATTTTGGTTTGTATCGATATAGACCCTGTATGGTGTTAATTTGGTGTTAAAATGGTCATGAAATTTTGAACAGTGTATGCAAAACAAAAAACAATTATTAACAAAGTAATCAATGATACCACAATGTTAAATATTTTGCGTCAATAATTGTCATAGGTTAGGAACAACCAGTGGCGGCCAAAATTTTCTACTTTACTTATAACAATTTTAATGCAAAAATGCTAGAGGAATTCAGTTGATAAAGAACGGAGAATCTATTCTTATCCTGCATTACAAATAATATTTTTAGGCGTAGATAAATGGTCGCGCTATAGTAAAATTATTATTTATTTCTCGAGCGCCAGGTTATAATTTTAGTAAGAAACAAATTTTCTCAAAGCACGGCTCATCGCTTACAACAACACTTATGCACAAATGACTCTCTAATTATTAATGATTTCTCTTTTGGATCTAATCCAAACAAATGGTTGCAAACGCCATTTCTGCATGCACCAAGTAAAATATGACGATGTCTCCTTAATTAATTTATAGGCCGAGCATTCTGTTTTTGAAACGTTCAATTTAGTTTACAATTTAATTTTACATCAAAGGTAAACACATTTGTAAGAAAACATATCTTTTGCGGAGCAACAGAGCGTCGCGATTTTTTGCATTTGCTACTTTTTATAGGGTATAATTGCAAAACAACGCATAACGCAACTGGGATTACATCCACGAGTAATTTGGGTTGCATATATTCCTTAGAACCACATTTGTCTTAAATTACTTAAAACTAATAATCAAACAATTATGGTTTTGTTAAATAAAAAATGACAAATTATTTTACTTTTCGCCAACGATGTTGGCATCTTCAGAAGCGAAGTTTGCACTTTGTGTTTTGTTTTGGTGTTAGAGAATATTTCTAATATTTGTTTATGATTATTTTAGCTTGTCATTATTTCAGAACGTCACCATTTAAGCTTGTCAATATTTTAGAACGTCACAATTTTGGGTTGTCATTATTTAAGAACGTCACCATTTTAGATTCTTATTATTTTAAAACGTCACCATTTTAGCTTGTCATTATTTTAGAACTTCACTATTTTTGGATGTCATTATTTTAGCTTGACAATATTTTAGATGGTCATTATTTTTGGTTGTCATTATTTAAGAACGTCACCATTTTAGCTTGTCATTATTTTAAAACGTCACCATTTTAGCTTGTCATTGTTTAAGAGTATTTTTGGATGTCATTATTTAAGAACGTCACCCTTTAAGCTTGTCATTATTTTAGTGTCATTATTCAATAACGTCACCAATTTAGTGTCTAAAAGGTACTTACCAATTAATATCACTATTTTTGGTTGTCATTATTTAAGAACGTCACCATTTTAGCTTGTCATTATTTTAAAACGTCACCATTTTAGCTTGTCATTATTTTATAACTTCACTATTTTTGGATGTCATTATTTTAGCTTGACATTATTTTAGATGGTGATTATTTAAGCGTGTCATTATTTTCGAACGTCACTATTTTTGGTTGTCATTATTTAAGAACGTCACCATTTTAGCTTGTCATTGTTTTAAAACGTCACCATTTAAGCTTGTCATTATTTAAGAACGTCACAATTTTAGCTTGTTATCATTTTAGATTGTGGTTATTTTAAAACCTAATTATTTTAGCTTGTCATTATTTAAGAACGTCACCATTTTAGCTTGTGATTATTTTGAAACGTCACCATTTTAGCTTGTTATTATTTTAGAACGTCACTATTTTTGGTTGTTATTATTTTAGTTAAGAACGTTCACATTTTAGCTTGTCATTATTTTAGTGTCATTATTCAATAACGTCACCATTTTAGTGTCTAAAAGGCACTTACAAATTAATATCTACTAAACTCATAATAAATAAATAATTATCTACTAAACTGATAGGAAGCTTTTGCGATTTACAAATATATTTTTTTTGAAAAAGAGTTATTTAAAACGCTTTCTGTTTTTGAAACGTTTAATTTAGTTTACAATTTAATTTTATCTCAAAGGAATTTGATTGCAAAAAAACGCATAACGCAACCAGTATTATATCCACGTGTAATTGTGGTTGCCTATATTCCTTAGAACCACATTTGCCTTAAATTACCTAAAACTAATATTCAACCAATTATGGTATTGTTAAATAAAACATGGCAAATTATTTTTCTGGTAAACTTAATCTATAGATATACTTTTTGGTATTCGGGTATGGATGTCGATTTTAAAAATGGATGGGACTTGAGCATAACAAAATAGCTAATATAATGGAGAAGCATAAAAATAATATAATAGAATAAGTTGGGTTCGATGGTAAATTTCGATAAAAGTAATTTATTTGAGAGGGCCTGTTTTGTGTTGTCTAGAGTATTCTGCCAGGCAACGCGATCGACGCGGTAGCGCTTTGCTGCCTCCGCCCGCCTCTAACTTATACGGTTATTTCCAATTTAGTTAAAAGGGGCCTCTGGCCAATGTGCAAAGCCACTACTTTATAAGAATCGACACTTATAACGACGAAATTATTACACTTTTACCCGATTAAGGTTTAAAGTTATGAGACTCATAACTTAAATTAAAAACACGCCCCGATTGTTGCCTGCTTTATTTCTCATTAACTCGCCCATTGCATTATGGTATTATTAAACAATTGCGTGTTTTGTCCCTAACAATCACCAATAATAATTATTGAGAACATGTTTTACAGATTATTTCTATAGGCAATAAAACATGAGGAATTTGGAATTTTACTTAATTTTGCTCAATAAAATAAGGTAGCAAATCTTTAAAATATGACAATTGCCAATTCAACATGTTAGCTGTTGATTATTTTTTAACGTAACCATTTTAGCTTATAGTCATTTCAGCTTCTTGTTATTTTCCTAGTCCTTATTTAGGCTTGTTTTTATATTGGCTGGTTGATATTTACGCTTGCCTCATTTTGGCTTGTCATTATTCTAGAACGTTAACATTTTAGGTGGTCATTAATCTAGAATGTCGCCATTAAAGCTTGTCATCTTTTAGCTTGGTATTTGGGCTGGTTGTTTCCTGAGCTTGTTCGCATTTTAGCTTGTTATAATTTTGGCTTGGCAATTTTTGAGAACGTCATCATTTTAGCTTGTAGTCATTTTATAACGTCATTATTTTAGCTTGTCATCATTTGAGCTTGTCATTATTTTGAACTTCACCATTTTAGCTTGTTATTGTAGAACCTGATTATTTTTGCTTGTATGCATGTTTGCTTGTTATTTTTTCTGGTTGTTATTTTAGCTTGTCATTATTTTAGAACGACACCGTCACAGCTTATCAATATTTTAGCATGTCATCATTTTAGATCTTCATTATTTAAGAACGTCACATTTTAAAATGTCACCTTTTTGGCTTGTCACCATTTTAGCTTGTCATTATTTAAGAACGTTACCTATTTAGCTTTTTGTCATTTTAGCTTGTCATTATTTCAGAACGTCATCATTTTAGCTTGTAGTTATGATAGCTTGTTGTTAATCTGTCTGCTTGTTATTTTGGTTGCTTGTTATTTTATCATTTCCTTACTTAAGCTTGTTAGAACGTCATTATTTTAGCAAGTTATTATTTTGTCTGGTTATTGTTTTAGCTTGTTCCAATTTAAGCTTGTCATTATTTACGAACGTCACCATTTAAGCTTGCCGGCATTTTAGCTTTTCATTATATTAGAACGTCACTATTTTAGGTTGTCATTATTTAAGAAAGTCACCATTTTAGCTTGTCATCTTCAAGGCTTGCTTTTGTTTCAGCCTATCCTCATTTTGGCTTGTCAATATTTTATAACGTCACTATTTAAGCTTGCCAGTATTTGTCCTTATTTTAGCTTGTCATCATTTTATAACCTTCTTATTTTAGCTTGTCATCAAACCTGATTATTTTAGCTTGTCAATAGTTCAGAACGTCACCAATATAGCTTGTTGTTAATTTATCTGGTTGTTATTTGGGATGGTTGTTATTTTAGCTTGTTCTTATTTTGGCTTGTCCTTATTTTAGCTTGTCACTAGTTTAGAACTTGTCATTATTTTATCTTGTCCCAATTTAAGCTTGAACTTGTCATCATTTTATCTTGGCATTATTTAAGAACATCACAATTTTATCTTGTAGTCATGTTAGCTTGTTATTATTATGTCGTTATTTTAGCAATTTATTATTTTGGCTGGTTGTTATTTTAGCTTTTGCCAATTTTAGCTTGTTATTATTTTAGAACGTCATTATTTTAGAACGTCACCAATTTAGCTTGTTATCATTTTAGCTTGTCATTACTTAAGAACGTCACCATTTTAGCTGGTCATTATTTTAAAACGTCACCATTTTATCTTGTCATTATTTAAGAGTGTCATTATTCAAGAACGTCGCCATTTTACTAAAAGGCACTTGCAAAATAATATCTACTAAACTGATAATAAATAAATAAATATCTACTAAACTGATTAGACGCTTTTGCGATTTACGGAGAAGAGTTTTTTAAAACGCATTAAACCTTGGTTAATTAACTTTTTCAATTATAGGAAAAGCAAATTTACATATTTTCACTTAATTTCTTAATGAAGTTTTTAAAGTATCAGTCCTTGAAAGTTAATTTGATGTAAGGCAATGAAAAATTACAAATTAAATTACACAATCCTGTCAGGAATTACCGCAGGGCCGTAACGAGGACCTAATCGACCTTAAAAGGGATTAGCCAAATGTGTTTGTAGTATTTAAAAAATTATAAAGTGTTTTTTGCTTTACACAGGAATGACCCATATTTGTTTTATGTAAAGTGAATAATTATGAGCAGGTACATGGGTAGGATGACAATAGTAATAACCCTGGAGGCAATAATTAGAGAGATTGGCTAGAAATCTCCATTTAAACAATGACCCGTAGGTCGTTTCCATTCAATGTTAACTTATCTGCACAGCAATTAATTCCCTAATGAGTAGAAATCATTACTACAATTGCGTTAGTTGATTATTAGAGTCGTTATCGCGAAATGTGGGCAGATTGATTAGTTTATTAATTGGACTGCCCGGTTTGTATTACAATATCAATTAAAATCGAAAGAGAGATATGACCCTTCAAATTCCCGGTGCGATTTTTTTTCATTTTTTTCGTTCAAAAACCCACTTTGCTTTATTGCATACATCGATTTTAACCGATTCCGATTGAACTGACCGATTTCGTTACCGTTCAAATTAAGTAGGTGCTTTTATTTTCATATATCGCAAAGCATATAGTACAGTGACAAACCAACATCTCTGCATTTTGGCATCAGGGTTTTATCGGTTCGTGGCTTTTATAACTTAAAATACTCGGCATGCCTAAGAACTAAATAAACAAGAAAACCGCAGCACTCTTCTAACAAGAATGACAAATGTTGGCAATCAAACAAATCTTGTTTATTGTTGAAAAGACTTTTAGTGCCTCTCCCAAACGATCCGTTTTATAAGCAATAAACTTATTATGAGTGCCTCCCAGGGATACAAAAATAACCCTCAGATCTACGCCAAACAAATCATTAACACCACCTGTCAAAAATATAACGAACATCCTCGAAACGATTAGGATGTTTTACTTTTACCAACGACACCAGGGAGCGGAGTTGTATGCACTCAAACACCAAATTCCAAAAGTGGCATCTTAAAAAAAAATTACAAATTTTAAGATTCTTAAAGTTATTTTTATGGTATAGGCTGCAAATTTTAGTTTCACCCTATGTAATAAAATAAACTTTTGGTTGTGCAGCCATAAGCCTTAGATTGTTTTTAGAACATCATTATTTTAGCTGGTCATTATTTTAGTTTGTTATCATTTTGGCTTGTCATTATTTTAGCTTTTCATTATTTTGAAAGTCAACATTTTAATTTGTTATTGTAGAAGCTGATTACTCTCTTAAAATAAATTAGTCAAAAAGAACTAATTATAAGTCATATTTGACTAATTGTCATAGCGAAAAAGCAGTCACTAATAATTAGTCAAATTCTACTGAATGAAATGAAATTAGTAGATTTAAATTTAAAAAAAGTTTTGACCCAGCCGGAGATTGAACTCAGGGGTGTCACTTGTCAAGCTTGTCAAGCTGTTGTCATAACCCATTCGGCTATCAGCCGCTCTTATAAAAATCAATTTTATTTGTCAATAAATATTGTTCATAATATTTTAAAGTTGAATATGTTATTTATAATATTTTAAAGTTGAATATGTTATTTGTGTTGCTGTTTTAAGCTAAACTTTTTGCATCTTTATTTGTTTTTTAACCATGGAGTATATGCATTCAATTCAAATAAAACTTTGTTGTTGGCCGCAAACGATTAAAGAAATTAGTCACTTTTAACTCTCAGAAATAGTGAAAGATGGTGACTAATCTTAAATTAGTCAAACTTTAACTATTTACGTAGTAAAAAATAACTATTTAAAAGTGAAAACGACTATTTTATTAGTAAAAAATGCTGGTACTAATTCAAATAGTAGAATTTTGACTATTTCATTTTTAGAGAGTATTTTAACTTGTCCTCATTTTAGCTGGTCATTATTTTATAACGTCACCATCACAGCTTGTTATTATTTAAGAAAATCACCATTTTATCTTGTCATCATTTAGGCTTGTTTTTATTTTGGCTGGTTGTTATTTTAGCTTATCCTCATTTTGGCTTGTCAATATTTTAGAACGCCACATTTTAGCTTGTCATTATTTAAGAATGTCACCATTAAAGCTTGTCATAATTTAAGCTTGTGGTTATTTTAGCTTTTTCTCATTTAAGCTTGTCTTTTTTTAGCTTGTTATTATTTTAGAAAGTCACTATTAAAGCTTGTCATCAAACCTGATTACTTTACCTTGTCATTATTTTAGAACGTCACCATTTTAGCTTGTAGGCATGTTGGCTTGTTGTTATTTATCTGGTTGTTATTTTGGCTGGTTGTTATTTAACTTGTTCTTATTTTGGCTTGTCATTATTTTAAGATCGTTACTATTTTAGAATGTCACCATTAAAGCTTGTCATCATTTAAGCTTGTGGTTATTTTAGCTTGCCCTCATTTTAGCTTGTCATCTTTTAGCTTGACATTATTTAAGAACATCACCATTTAGGCTTGTTTTTATTTTGGCTGGTTGGTATTTTCGCTTATCCTCAACATTTTGTCTTGTCATGATTTTAGAACATCACCATTTTAGCTTGTCATTATTTAAGAATGTCACTATTAAAGCTTGCCATCAAACCTGATTATTTTAGCTTGTCATTATTTTAGAACGTCACCTTTTTAGCTTGTAGTTATATTGGCTTGTTGTTAATTTATCTAGGTGTTATTTTCGATGGTTGGTATTATAACTTATCCTCATTTTGGCTTGTCATTATTTAAGAAGGTCACCATTTTAGCTTGTCATTATTTAAGAATGTCACCATTAAGGTTGTCATCATTAAAGCTTGTGATTATTTTAGCTTCCCCTTATTTTAGCTTGTCATCATTTTAGAACTTTTTTATTTTAGCTTGTCATCTTTTAGCTTGTCATTATTTAAGAACATCACAATTTAGGCTTGTTATTATTTTTGTCTGGTTGTTATTTTAACTTATCCTCAACATTTTGGTTTGTCATTATTTTAGAACGTCATTATTTAAGAATGTCACCATTAAAGCTTGCCCTCATTTTAGCTTGTCATCATTTTATAACTTTATTATTTTAGCTTGTCAATATTTAAGATTATCGCTATTTTAGCTTGTCATCATTTAGGATTATTATTATTTTGGCTGGTTGCTATTTTAGCTTACCCTCACTATTAAATCTTGTCATCATTTTAGGATGTCATTATTAAAGCTTGTCATCAAACCTGATTGATTTAGTTTGTCATTATTTCAAAAATATAACGAACATTTACTGAATGTAACCAGGGAGCGGAGTTTTATGCACTTTAAAATCCAAAAGAATTTTTTTAATTTCACAAATTTTATTTTTAAAGGTAATAATATAATTCTTAAATTTATTTATATGGTGTGGGAGGTTAAAACCTAGATATTTTAGTTCCACCCTATACAATAAAATAAACTGTTGGTTGGGCAGCTTTTCGCGGGCTGTCACCATAAATCCAGTGACTTTTTTGACCCGTTCAGTTGGCATTCGTTTTTCAAATTCCCCCGCTTCCTGTGTGCGACGCCGATGGCAATCATTTCAGATCCAGTAGGTGTTAAATGCATTTGTTTCCATTTGTGACATCCTGCAATAACTTTTACGCGTCATTGCTGTTTTGATCATGTGTGTGTCCCGGCGTCTGGGCAAATAAAAAAGCAGATGTCTCTGAAGTGGTTTCACTAATTTTTACTAATCCTCCAATTAGTGACATAAGGTCTACAACATGTCAAAGAAGCTTTAACATCTTATCAATGCTTGCTCTTAAACTGTAATTTTAAGTCAAGCCTTACTAATATTGTTTGTTATACAAACTGTATGATAAAATAAATACCAAATACTTAAAGGAAGCAAATTGAGAAACTCGCTTAAGCATGATAAGTAGGGGCGTGGGCGTGCTTAAGCCGTTTTCAATTTATTTCTATGTAAATGAGTGTTGTGAGTGTGCCGCGATATTTTATTATGCATAGGATAGTTAAGTAATCACCGAGTTTAATTAATCTTTGCTATATTTTATTCATGTCTTAATGAACAACGTTTTATTTAATTGTCATTTGTACGTGTCGATTTAATTAAAATTGTCTACAACTGCATGCTCGAAGGGCAAAAACAATACAGGACCGCATCCAAAACTAAATTTACACAAAGTATACAGGGTGAACAAAGTTAGTAGATCACCATTGCTAACTTTGTTATTATTGGAGCTATAAAGTCGGTGAAATTAGCAAATTAATGTCAATTTTTCTTCTGATTAAAATGGTGAAAACAGAAAAACAATTGAACGTCAGGTGTCCGAAATATTCACAATTTTTTTTTAAAAACACCCTTTTAAATTTTATATATTTTGAAAGACAATTTAATTTGAAACAAAAAATTATTATTACATAACTACCCCAAAAATAAGTTGGAATAACTAGTAATTTTGTTATTTCAACAACCATAAAAAATTACTTGTTTATTTTAGTTAGGTATGCAATAATATTTTTTTGTTACTATGAAATCGTGCTTTATGTATAATGGAGTGCAGAGAAAAAACAAATTTATTTTTACGCAAACAATTTTTAGAACGTCGTTATTTTAGCTTGTTATCATTTTAAAACATCTTTATTTTAGTTTGTTCTCATTTTGGCTTGTCATTATTTTAAAACGTCACCATTTTAGCTTGTTGTTATCTTGAACGTCAACATTGTAGATTGTCATCATTTTAGCTTAATATTGGTTGTTTTTTTTTAACTTATCCTTATTTTGGCCTGTCAATATTTTAGAACGTCACCATTTTAGCTTGCCATTATTTTAGAATGCCACCATTAAAGCTTGTCATCATTTAAGCTTGTGGTTATTTTAGCTTATCCTCATTTTAGCTTGTCATAATTTTAAAACTTTATTATTTTGTTTTGTCATTCTTTGGCTTGTTATTATTTTAGATTGTCAACATTAAAGCTTGTCATCAAACCTGAATATTTTAGCTTGTCATTATTTCAGAACGTCAACATTTTAGCTTGTTGTTATTCAAAAACCTGATTATTTTAGCTTGTCATTATTTTGAACGTCATTTTAGCTTGTTGTTATTTTGGCTGGTTGTTTTATTAACTTTTCCTCATTTTAGCTGGTCGTTATTTAAGCTTGTTGTTATTTTAGCCTGTCATCATTTAAGCTTGTTATTATTTAAAAACGTCACCATCTTTTTAGATTGTCAATATTTAAGGACGTCACCATTTTAGCTTACACTCATTTGTCAATATTTTAGAACGTCACCATTAAAGCTTGTGGTTATTTTAGCTTATCCTCATTTGAGCATTTTAAAACTTGTCAACATCAAAGCTTGTCATCAAACCTGATTATTTAAGCTTGTCATTATTTTAAACGTCAACATTTTAGCTTGTTATTGTAGAACCTGATTATTTTAGCTTGTAGTCATGTTGGCTTGTTGTTATTTTAGCCTGTCATCATTTTAGCTTGTCAACATTTAAGAACGTCATCTTTTTAGTTTGTTATCATTTTAGCTTGTCATTATTTTCGAATGTCACCATTAAAGCTTTTAATCATTTAAGCTTGTGGTTATTTTAGCTTGTTATCATTTTAGAAATTCATTATTTTGGTTTGTCATCTTTTAGCTTGTTATTATTTTAGATTGTCAACAGTAAAGCTTGTCATCAAACCTGATTATTTAGCTTGTCATTACTTCGGAACGTCAACATTTTAGCTTGTTGTTATTTTAAAATCAGATGGTCATTATTTTGAACATTTTAGCTTATCATCATTGTTAGCTTGAGGTTATATTAGCTTGTCATCATTTTAGAACTTTTTTATTTAAGCTTGTCACCTTTTAGCTTGATATTATTTTATAATGTCACTTTTAAAGCTTGTCGTCAAACCTGATTATTTTAGCTTGTCATTATATCATAACGTCACCATTTTAGCCTGTCATCATTTAAGTTTGTTGTTGATTGCTTTAGCTTGTCATTATTTTAGAACCTCACCATTTTAGCTTGTAGTCATTTTTGCTTGTTAATTTATCTGGTTAATATTTAAACTTTTTATTTTATAACGTAACCAATTTAGCTTGTCATCATTTTAACTTGTTGTTATTTTAGCTTGTCCGAAATTTAATAATTTGCTGACTGTGTATAATGGAGAAATATTTATTTTTACACTCAAATAGAGGGAGAAAATTGAAAAAGGAAATGGTAATAAGGCCACGACGCGTCCGCTTTGATTGTTTTTGCATTTTTCCATGGCATTCGACTCAATCATGCAAACACTTGTGCCTTTGCTACGACGTATATCTTTTTTAAAAGTCCCCTCTTGCCTTTCTAACGTACATCTTTTCCGATCTGCTTTATGACCACTGGTGTAGCAATCCAATTTGAATTCCATATGAACTATATTTGTGTTTCAGTTCGAAATGGCTCTCTTTTGCTTTTTATTGCCTCCCTGTCCGCCTGCCCACTGACTTCTTCGCGTTTTAACGGTCACAAGAAAATCCGGCGCATTCTTAATTTTTCAAAAATAAGTTTATAACGATAATTATCATCAACATTTAAGCTTGTTGTATCCCCCGTATATTTTTTAATAAAACTTAATGAGATTGTCTGACATTTAGCGAAAATTACCCCAGCAATCATAAGGGAAAGCGATCTAACGCAGACCAGGCAGAGCGAAGCAAATATAAATACCAGATACTAATCTATTTTTCATGTAATGTAGTTTTGATGAAATTGAGAAAAAGCAATTCAATAGAGTTAGGGTATAACGGTCGAAATTACATGGAGAAAGAGGGTCGAAACGACTTATAACTGCAATAACTGAAGTGGGGGACCCGAGGAAAGATTCCGAACCAATTTTCTCTGTCCACTGACGTGTCAAATGAAAACAAAGTCCCGTTTCATACATTCCAAATGATCCTATTTACATCGAAATGTTAAACTACCACTCAGACCGAATTAATTGTTTACCAACTCCACCATGTTTACTATTTTACTACTTACTCACTTACTCGCTTAAGCAATTGCAATTTCTTACTTCTAATGTTTTATTGCTACATTTATATTCTAAAGGTTTCATACTCAATTTATTTATTTTTAAAATCTCTTACAAGAGGAAGCTTTTATTCCGAATAAAGAGGTTTTAAATAAATTATTAATCTTAATTGTTTTTACAAGTCCAATAAAGTTATGTCCAAACCCAACAGAAACTTTAATTAACTAAATGTATACTTAATTTTTAATGAGGTAAAAAAGTAATTGCTATTAATTGCTTTTGCCTTTTATATATAAGCAAAGTGACATATATAAATATTAATATATTAATTGGCATCAGAAAATATAAGATAATTAGTGCTAAATTGGTTTTTAATTGAGATAATGCGTTATTAATTAATAAATTTTGTAAACAAATACATAAATATATAATTTGAATTATGTATAACGACAAATTAATCAAGCATATACAGGGTGTAATTGAAATGCTTAGCCAAACTTTAAAAACATGATGTATGGAATGCCATTTCCAAGTTTGGCCTTAGCATATAGTTACACTTTATCTATAATTTTAGCTTGTTATCATTTTAAATCAACTTTATTTTAGCTTGTTCTCATTTTGGCTTGTCATTATTTTAGCTCCATTATTTTAAAACGTCACCATTTTAGATTGTCATTATTTTGAATGTCAACATTTTAGCTTGTTATTGTAGAACCTGATTATTTTAGCTTATTGTTATTTTAGCTTGTAATTACTTAAGAACGTCATATTTTTAGCTTGTCATCATTTTACCTTGTCATTATTTAAAAACGTCACCATTTTAGCTTGTCATCATTTAGGCTTGTTTTTATTTTGGCTGGTTGTAATTTTAGCTTATCCTAATTTTGGCCTGTCAATATTTTAGAACGTCAGCATTTTAGCTTTTCATTATTTTAGAATGTCAACATTAAAGCTAGTCATCAAACCTGATTATTTTAGCTTGTCAACATTTTAGAATTTCATAATTTTAGCTTGTCATCTTTCAGCTTGTCATTATTTTAGAATGTCGCCATTAAAGCTGTTTTTATTTTGGCTTGCCATTATTTTTTCTTTTCATTATTTTAAAATGTCAACATTTTAGCTTGTCATTATTTTGAACGTCAACATTTTAGCTTGGTATTGTAGAACCTGATTTTTAGCTTGTTGTTACTTTGGTTGGTAGTTTTTAACTTGTCCTCATTTTAGCTGGTCATTAGTTTAGAACGTCACCGTCACAGCTTATCATTATTTTAGCTTGATGTCATTTTAGCTTGTCAT
The DNA here is from genome assembly GCA_921294245.1 of Brassicogethes aeneus. NCBI lineage: Eukaryota > Metazoa > Arthropoda > Insecta > Coleoptera > Nitidulidae > Brassicogethes > Brassicogethes aeneus. The sequence goes on from OV121138.1 coordinate 7,477,142, forward strand.
TATTTAAGAACGTCATTTTAGCTTCTCATTATTTAGGCTTGTTTTTTGGCTTGATGTTATTGTAGCTTATCCTCATTTTGACCTGTCAATATTTTAGAACGTCACCATTTTAGCGTGTCATTATTTTAGAATCTCACCCTTAAAGCTTGTCTTCGTTTAAGCTTGTGCTTATTTAAGCTTATCCTCATTTTAGCTTATCATCATTTTAGAACTTCATTATTTTGGTTTGTCATCTTTTAGCTTGTTATTATTTTAGAATGTCAACATTACAGCTGTCATTAAACCTGATTATTTTAGCTTGTCATCATTTTAGAACTTCATTATTTTAGCTTGTCATCTTTTAGCTTGTCATTATTTTAGAACGTCACCATCACAGCTTATCATTAGTTTAGCTTGTTATTATTTAAGAACGTCATATTTTTAGCTTGTCATTATTTAAAAATGTCACCATTTTAGCTTGTCATCATTTAGGCTTGTTTTTATTTTGGCTGGTTGTAATTTTAGTTTATCCTCATTTTGGCCTGTCAATATTTTAGAACGTCACCATTTTAGCTTGTTATTATTTTAGAATGTCGCCATTAAAGCTTGTCATCATTTAAGCTTATCGTTATTTTTGCTTATCCTCATTTTAGAACTTCATTATTTTGGATTGTCATCAGCATATACAGGGTGTAACTTTAAAAACATGATGTATGGAATGCCAGTTCCAAGTTTGGTCTTAGCATATTGGTTACACTCTGTATGTAGGTATTAATAAATAATGTTTTTCGACATCAATAAAAATAAATACGAATTTAAAAAAATAATAACTACTTATATTTAATTAAAACTTTAATAAAAGCTTAAATAAAAATGTTCACAGAACCTCCTATAATTTAAATTTTCATATATACCAACATAAGTCAAACGCGTTGCATTGAAATGCAGATTTTGAAATAATATTTTTTAATAATGAAATTTAAGAAGTCGCATTTCGCGACTCTTGTCATAACACTGTCATTTATATTACGATCTTTTTTAATTTTAAAAATCTTTAAGAAAACGAATTAAATTTCCCACCAGGATATTGCGCGAATAAATCAAGTCGCTTGTCAGATTTTCACTTGTTAATATCAATAGCCAACTAGAATGTTTATTAATCAAAAATATTTATATTAAAAATTGTTTATTTTAAATTCCATGTAGGTAACAACAACAAAAAATTAATTTCTTGTGTGAAGTGATGGGTTTTGAGGGCAGGTAGAATTTTCAGCATTACCATTTTGACACGGTAATCATCGTTCCTCCTCCATTAGCAAAATTAAATTACCAATCATTAATATTAGTACGTTTTATGTAATTAGGTTTTTAATGCGATGTATTGTATTATGGCCCCGAGATCGGGGCGAACTATTTTAATTAAATTTTCTTCATTGACTTAGTTGTATGAGTATTTCCCCTAATAATAATTAAACATGACACACGTTTGCCAGCGGGCCCTGAACAACGCGCTATGCGGAAGAAAATTTCATAAATTTTATCAGGGTTAAAATGTGAGTTAAAATGAGTAAAACTGGCGTCATATTCTAAAACTTAAACGAAAACATTTAACACGTACACTGTTATAAAAATCAGATTTGGGTTATTTTGACATTTCTTGTACATTTGCTGTCCCTCAACTTTATTATTTTACAAAAAATTGAGTTTAACGCCATTTGGAACTTTACTAAGCGAAATCAATTGGTTTAAGTATTTTTAGCAACTATATATTAACAAAATTGTAAAATTTTAAATTTCACTTTATAAAAAAAAAATAAACTTCAACAGTACAGAAAAGTAGCTGTTGGAATAATATTCACTACTTAATGCTATTTAAACATCTTAGAGTAAAATAACATCCTCCTTTTTTATATACTCTCTAAAAATGAATTAGTCAAAAATGTCTAATTTAATAGTTATTAGTGGAATACCATGGAATCCCAAAATTTAACAGCCAATTCTTATGTAAAATTGTCCCCTGAATCCGAAAATCCCGTCAAAAATTATGAAAGTGGAGCAGTTTTTGAGATATAGTCAATTCCAAATCAAATGGAAAATTGACTATATCTCAAAAACTGTTCTACTTTTTTAACTTTTGACGACATTTTCGGATTCAGGGGACAATTTACATAAGAATTGGCTGTTAAATTTTGGTATACCATGGTATTTCATGGTAAACTTGTATACAAGTGAAAAAGCAGCCACTAATAACCATTAAATTTAGTCATTTTTGACTAATTCATTTTTAGAGAGTAGTTGAGAATATATTTCAAATATTACAGAAAAAGCTTATTTGTGGTAATATTTAAAAATATAAGTGGTTAAATAACCCCCAAAGTTTTTCTCTTAATTTTGGTCCCCTATAGGTCACTTCTCCTTTGTTACAGCTTTTATAAATGACCTTTTGAATTGAGCGCACATTTTTTGGTGCTGCCCCCTTGCGAAAATGTATTTGTTAACGGATTTTAGTAGGAAATGGTGTTTTAAACTATATTAAAGCCACAACACGTTTTTTTGTATTTTTTATACCAGCGTGGCAAAACTATGCATTCTCCTGTGTCACAGTAATAAAAAGTAGTAAAGGTACCAGTTGGACTTTGTTTGATTCTCAAAAGTAAGTATCCTAGTAATGGTTTTAAGGGCAAAATACAAATTTGTATCTTTAAAACAGTAAAGAGGTTATGTTCTAAAAACATACATTTTTCCCAAAAGAAGCTGGAAGGACCGCGCTGGCCAAACATCGTTTAATGCACTGAGCAGAGGTGGTGCGTTTATCACCTTTCAAGGTCTAAACCATGTTTTCTTCAGTTTTATCGGTCGCGTTTAATATTTAATTACCAATTTACTTTTCTCTGCATTGGCAACGAAACCAATTTCTGTTGAACAGTCCCATGTTGTGTTTTCAATTAACTTCGCCATCTACAGGAGCCGATTATTTATGCATTACTATGTTGCCTTTGCAACATATAATTATTTTAAATTACTTTATCGACTCGTTACGTTACGACTGAAACTAACGCGCACTGAAAAATTTAACAGATCGTTCGTTAATTACACTGCCCAAGAAAACAATTAGTTTAGTTTTATACTTGTAGTTAAAATTATTCATTGGTTCAGCCCGTAGTAAAATTGCTAACTTCAGCCCGTGACTAAAGTGCCATAAGGTCACAGCTCGTCATTGGTAGATGTTATAAGTTATATATTTACAAATACCTATTTATACACAGTAAAAAATTTTACCCGTGTAAATTTTTTAGTGTAGGGGTAAAAATATTAGAGTTAAATTGTAAGTGTAAAAGTTACACAACAAAATACACTAGGTAGCATTTAGTGCTTATTAACTTTATTAAACACATTTAAAGAATATGAACATTATTCATTGGTACATTCACACTATTTATTATTAAAATAAATCAAAAGGGTAGAAAAACTTAATGCGAGTGTTTATTACACCTTAATGTGTTAAATAGTGACAAAATGTACACTACAGTGCATGCCAATTTCTTTATCTGTTTTGATGTTTCTAAGAGCTCTTCTTTCTTTACACTACTAGTGCACATTGTATCACAATTAAAGTCAAATTACACCAATAGTGGCAAAATAGACTGAAAAAACTGGTAATAACCGAAATGCGTTTTAAAATGTTGGTACCGATCTACCTACGCAGTGCATATCCGGAGATACCTCGTTGTGGAAGTGTGGCATTTTTGTTCAGTTAGATTTTAATTACGGTGAATCCATAAGAGGACATTCTTATTTTTTGTTAAGTATTATACTTTCTTTTTCTTTAAGCCTTAATACTCAATAAATACCAATATGTTAAAAAGATGTCCATACCCGACCTATATTATATATCAATAATTTACGGCAGTAGGTCGGGTACTTGTAACATTAATAATATAAATACATATACACTTGATTTACTTTTTATTTTCAAGCGTAATGGTTGTTATATTAACCTATGCCTACATTTTTATTAATATTATGGAAAATTGTACACGTGTGGTAAATCCCTGACATACAGCCGCCTGACGCCTCTCTACCAATGGGATCACCCATTTTTTTATAACAGAAAAATGGATTAATGATGAATTCTCAAGATAATTAATTGCTTACAAGTTGACAGCCAGTAAAACATTGCATTGATCTAAAACTTTAACGTTTTAAGGAACCATTTTGCTTAAGCCAGCCATACGACTCAAATATAAAATTATATTTGTATAAGGCACCGATTTTGATAATTGTCATAGACTTTTGTTCCAAATAAATGTTTCTCTTTTCGTTTTATTCACTACCACCAATAGGTTTTACTTAAATAATAGTGTTAATTTACACTAGAAGTTTGCACTAAATGAGTAAAAGTACCTTTTCTTTATCCTCAGTGCTATAGTGTTAAATCCAGGCCCGTTCCTGGCGAGCGTGCAGTGCGTGCACGCACGCAGGCGCAAAATTTCGGGGGCGCAAAATCAAAGAGTCAATCAGTACTTTGTAACGATAAACTTTCTTGCATATGATACTTAAACATACATTGGATAAAGGTTTCTGCCTTTTTTGCGTAGGCCGCTCTTTTTTTCGGTCGCTATAAAGCGCCTTTTGCCACTTGATATTGGCTGCTTATTTTGTTTTGATATGATCAAAATAAAAGGAGAGAAATGGTCATATTAGTATTTGTTTGATAGTTGCAGTTGACGGTAGCAAAGTTTAATAGTACTACTTAGTAACTCTCTAAAATAGAATTAGTCAAAAATGACTAATTTAATTGGTCTAATTGCAACAGCAAAAAAGCAGCGACTAATAATTATTGTCAATTGTAATTTGTATCCCGGATATTTAGCAGTCAACTCATATGTAAAATTGTCCGCTGAATCCGAAAATGTCGTCAAAAGTTATAAAAGTAGAACGTTTTTGAGATTTCGTGACCTTGGAATGACAAGGTTCTAAGTGCAGCTGCCCCGTTAAGCAAAAATGCCTTACCTGCAATAATTAATATTCAAAAACTGCTTTACTTTTATAATTTTTGACGGTATTTTCGGATTCAGGGGACAATTTTACATAATAATAAGCTGTTAAATGCCCGGGATACAAATATCTGTGGACTAAAGTTATTAGTGACTGCTTTTTTACTTTGAAAACTAGTCATTTTTAGAGAGTACGTCACTAAAAACCAGTTGTAGTTATTATATTGTTTTTTTCTTTAGAGTATTTTTATCACTGACTATTTCCCTCGTCTTAATTCCCACCAATCACAAACGCGCAATTTTGAACTACAAATCGTTTGTAGGTGGAAAAACTGTATGACAGCACCTGTCAGCAGTTTTTTCGAGTTTACCCGCTGCAAAACTTGACACCTGTTGTCACCAAAAATTGCAATTTATATTTTAATTGTTAACTGTTACTCATGAAATAGTCTTGTTAAATACCATTCGGGCATCTAACTTTTCCTATGAAAAAAATCGTTAAAACACAATGCTAAGTAATATTTTTTAACAAAATGCATTCGTGCAGGTGCAAAAATCCTCGTCTTCGACTCGGATTTTTGTTGCCACCAGCACTCATTTTTCTTGTTAAAATATTACTTGGCAACGTGTTTTTTCGATTTTTTTCGAAAAAATAGATGCCCTTATGATATTACTTGTTTGTTTGGTAATTTAATAAATATTTTTTATACTTAATTTAAGCGGTTTTTTTACATTTTCAATTACATATTGCCAGTCGCAAAATATATATTTTTTTAAATTTTACGTCTTAAAATTTAAATATTTAATATATTATATTTAAATATAAAAGGGGCGCACCAACGAATGCTGCACGCAGGCGCCAGACACCCCAGAAACGGGCCTGGTTAAATCATACTTGCTTACTTGGGGAAATTACACTACAAATTAACTCTAATTGTAGTGTTATAAAACAACACTATTTAATGTGGACCGGTGTGAACTCTAATTAGTGTTGCTTAGAGTAGATTTTTTTTACTGTGTATCGATATTCAGTGTTATACAGCCAATTAACCCAATTTGCTGATTTGGTAAATTTAAATCGTCCCCCATCTTTCGACTTTCAACTCACGATAATTCAGGTATACGTACTTTTCTTTTGAAGCTTTGAATTTCAATTAGCTCTCACAAAAGTAAATAATTTAAATTAGAGCCTGGTAACCTTTCAATTTGGAGTGTATATTTAATTAATTAGGACTGCTAAAGTGCATTCTATTTATACCTGCATAGCCTAAAATGTCATCAATTTATAAACGAATACAAATATACTTTCCTAATTAAAATTATAATGGAGTTTTATGTAAGTCTTTTATCAATTTGTAAACATTAGCTTTACAGTTAGAGATATAATGCCGAAATAGCTACTTCCGCTGGTCAGTTCCTCTTTGTGATAGAGAGATAACCATCCTAAGTAAACATTTTTTTTCAAATTTAAATTTGGCAACTTTCTTAAGCAAAGACATGTGTTCAAATATTTTTATTACCATCGAAGGCAATTTGTCTTGCACATGGTCACAGCACGTCAACAATTGACATCTGGGTTTTAAAAAGTTTTACAATGAGAACTGTTTGGATTGTTGGTGGGAAAGGGATTAAAAGAAGATACTTAATAGTTTCGCCTTAAATTCGCCCTAAAATCACAAGCGTTTTAAAAAATATTGCTATACATGCTGATTATTTTTTAATATTTTAAATAATATTGTGTTGACAATACAATTCATTATAATTAGAACCAATAAAATGACAGTATTCCATAGTTACGCATTTTATCACAGCGACAATATTTTTTATCACCTTGTTTACACGTTGCTAAGGATTTTGACACTTTTCTTGATTTGACATTTGTTGACATTTAAATACTGTGTTTGTTAAATGATAAAAATAATGAATTATAAACTCTAAAATATCGATGGGTTGGTGTAAACGATAATAAAATTAAGGTAAGTTTGAATAAATAAGGTTTATTAAAGTCTTTTTATATTTTAAAGCACATTTTAACTTCAAATGTCAAAATGACAATTCGTTAAATCCTAAAATTTATTATATTTTCTCACTAAATATAACTCGTGGTATGATTAATTATCGTAAGTAATATCAAAAGGGCATCTAATTTTTCCGAAAAAAATCGAAAAAACACGTTGCTAAGTAATATTTTAACAAGAAGCATGAGTGCTGGTGGCAACAAAAATCCGAGTCGAAGAGGAGGATTTTTGCACCTGCACGATTGCTTTTTGTTAAAAAATATTACTTAGCATTGTGTTTTTTCGATTTTTTTCGCAGGAAAAATTAGATGCCCGAATGGTATTTGACAAGACTATTTCATGAGTAACAGTTAACAATTAAAATATAAATTGCAATTTTTGGTGACAACAGCTGTCAAGTTTTGCCGCGGGTAAACTCGAAAAAACTGCTGACAGGTGCTGTCACACAGTTTTTTCACCTAGAAACCATTTGTAATTCAAAATTGCGCGTTTGTGATTGGTGGAAATTAAGACGAGGGAAATAGTCGTAAGTAATATCATAAGGGCATTTAATTTTTCTGAAAAGAATCGAAAAAACACGTTGCTAAGTAATATTTTAACAAAAAGCATGAGTGCTGGTGGCAACAAAAATCCGAGTCGAAGAGGAGGATTTTTGCACCTGCACGATTGCTTTTTGTTGAAAAATATTACTTAGCATTGTGTTTTTTCGATTTTTTTCGCAGGAAAAATTAGATGCCCGAATGGTATTTGACAAGACTATTTCATGAGTAACAGTTAACAATTAAAATATAAATTGCAATTTTTGGTGACAACAGCTGTCAAGTTTTGCCGCGGGTAAACTCGAATAAACTGCTGACAGGTGCTGTCACACAGTTTTTTCACCTAGAAACCATTTGTAATTCAAAATTGCGCGTTTGTGATTGGTGGAAATTAAGACGAGGGAAATAGTCGATGATATTTACTCATTGAAACCGAAGCAGCTTGGTTTCAATTCGAAAATATCATAATAATCATACCACTTGTTATATTATGGGTGAAATTATTTTTATTATGGTTTACAAAATAGTTGTGATCTATGAACTGCAGTGGCATTTAATGAACTCTGTTTGCAACATAACGCTTTAACTTAATATTGGTAACGAGAAAGAGGCAGATGAAATCCGAAATCACCCGGATATGATAGCAAGAGCGATAATAAAGGCGGGCTAGTTGAACATTTGTTATGATTTTGTGGAACACTTAAAGAAATAGCTACATGAGCATCAATCGACGTAAAAAGTGAAAGGTGAAATTTAAAATTGACGGGAAAACCTCGAGATGCCTAAAAATAAAAAGTAAGTACCTAATAGCTGTTATGCAAAACAAAAAACATTTATCAACAAAGTAGTCGATAATAACACAAATGTAAATTTTTAATGAATGTAGATTATTGCCCACTGTGCAAGCATATTTTGCATCAGTATTCAAAGGTCAGGAACAACCAGTGGCGGCCCAAAATTTCTACTTTATTTATAAAAAAAATTTATTCAAAAAATTGGAGTAATATCATTCTCTGACAACTCATTTGGTGACACCCTGTATAGCAATAAGACCTGTGAGAAGTTAAAAATCAAAGGTTGGCATTATTCCCTAATTAACCTCAATTTTGCGTACCGTCGTATTTTTTATTGATATTGATTCGGTCTGAAACGAAATTGTATTGTAAATTGGTTCGGGAGTGTTTGTGCAGAAAACGGTAGTAAAGAAGGAAATAAAAGGGTCTCGAAAGAGAGAGGGACATGTTTGGAAAATAGTGGTCATGCCATGTAAACAGATCGAACAGTGATTGACAATATCCATGGAGTTTGCTTTTCAAACTTATTCAGATAATCATCCTATACAAATAGATTTTATTTTGCCGCCATTGCTTGTTCCTTCTTACTTCTTTTTTTTTTACTTCACTTTAACCTACTTCCGGCCTGATTTGACACATTGTATTCACTATTCAGATATCATCTTCTTCTTCTTCTTCTTCTTCCTCTTCTTCTTCCTCGTCATCATTCTATAACTTCTTAAGGTGTTTATGGGCTTAAGACAAAATAGCTATAGTCCATTCCACTTAAGAATGGAATGACATTATTATTAAAAAGGAAATTTAGCTGATGGTCTGTGTAATCAATTTCTGATTGCTTGTGCCAAACACAATTAAATCAAATTTAAAATTGGCTTTGCAAATGCACGAAAACCAAAGTAAATTAAAAGTTATCATCCAGAAGTAATACAGTAAAAACTTTCGCGGATGATTTATTTCAACACCTCCCTTAAATTGACTATTACAAAAAGGAAATTGAATACAATCTCGACGAACATTATAATGAGGTTAGAAGTTGACTCATTCACGACCCCCTTTGCAAACATACACCACCGTCTTCCAAGAATATTTATAGTAATTGGTTTTACAAAAAATACCAAAACTACAAATTGACACCAAAAAAACAAAATTTGAAAGCAAAATAATTCGGCGGTGCGATGTATCTCACAGAACATTACCCCGGCACACACATGCACATATGAGCCCAGTCAAATAAAGGGGAGCACACACAGGCCCTGTCAGAATAAATGCTTACTTAATTGGATTTGTTTATGGTCTCGTTCGCCGGTTTTTCAATACCGTTTCGCCTCCGTTCTAATTGAATGGGGTTACCGAAAAATTCATTCTGAATTACCTACTGGTTTTTACTCACACAACAACTGTACACCTTTTGTCGAGCAAATCAAATAAGGTATGGAATGATTAAAAATGTATTATCAAGAATACCTCAAATTTTAGATTTCAATTTTATTATATACAGGACGTCATGTATTTAATAAGTTGTCATCCCTCGGAAGGATGATAGTTTTAATTAACGCTATTCTTATTTGATGGGCAGCCACTGGTTTTGTTGCGTCAGCACCAGCTGTCGATGAGCGGAAAAAAATGTTTTCTAAATGTAAGAATACCTTTATTCTAAAAAAAAATTACTTGATTTAAGTATAATTTCTTATAATCTTATTCTTGCCTGTTAAATGTTAAGAAAGACTTTAAATGAAATAATCTTGTTCTTAATTTAAGATTAACAATCGATTAGACCAAATTTTGGAAAATTTCCTCTATTCTTTTGTTATTGATTGTTTCTTATGTTACTTATTATTCGGTTTGGAATTATTAAAGAGCTGCTAAATTAGTGGAATTTGATAAAATTAAGCACCAAATTTATGTGTAGGTAATAATTATTACATAATTATATTTTTCTACTCCCACCTTTAAAACGCCCTTTATCGTACATGTTTCCATGACACCAAGTGACCTTTTAAATATACATTAACAAGTTGTGGCTTTATGGGGCTTTAGTCACGGGCTGAAGTTAGTTGACAGTTGTCAAATGTCATACAATCGTTAAAATAAAGTGCCTTTCTTGTAAAATAATACTAAATGTGAAAATTATTTTATTATCTCCATACAAAAATACAAAAGTATTAAATAGTTTCTCAACGCCAATATTTGAAAAGTTTATATGAACATTGTACTGACCTTTTAATTTCGCCGGCAGTAAACTATAACTTAAATTCGGGCACGGACTCCACTGTAAAGTGCTCATAAAACATTTTCTTTACTTTCACTGAAAAACTGTAAATTTTCAAGAAATACATTTCGATTTATAACCTTTATAATCTGTTTATAAAATAAAAAAAATTGACATTTGAAAGTGACACACATATTACCCTATTGTTTCATAGATGGCGCTCTATACAAATTTTTGATTTAAATCATTTTAAGATAATAATAAGTATTTTTCGTAGAAAAAGTATAGTATGCACCTCGTTTATAAACTTTTCTATACACTCATTAATTTAAGCACTCACTCGCAAGCTCGCTCGTGCCTAAATTAAATTCGTGTATAAAATGGCGTTTATCAAATTTGATACATAATATACTATTATGTGTGTAGTATTATGTATAGAATTTTAGATGATAGGTAGATAGGTATTTGAAACATATATTATATTATTTTTTCAGGTTAAGTCTTAGAAAAAAAGTGTTAGGATAATACACTCTTTACCTTTTGAAATAAACATAGTCATTATATCCTAACCTTTATCAAAAGTCGTGCAAAAGTTAAAAAAAAATAGACAATATTTGAAACAATTATTGCTTAACATAAATTTAATCCAAAAGTAAATATTGTATCGCCAAAAATTATAACATTTGTATCCAAAAATTCTTATTCTTAAATCAAGCATTTGAGTTTGCTTGCATTTAAAATAATATGATAGTATTTCTTGAAATAAAAATAAGTTTACCCTTGCACCTAACATTGAAATTATATCCATATAAGTATAGGTTAGTTCTTGCATTCAACACCCTAACTTAGGGTGTTGAATGCAAGAACTAACCTATACTTATATGGATATAATTTCAATGTTAGGTGTTAGGGTCCCTAAGTATTAATTTAAATTACAAATAAGAATAAATCAATCTATAATTTTAAAACAATTTTGTCCAGCACTTTTAGGTTTTTAAGTTGTTCTGAATATTTTAATTCCTTGAAAACCATTTTATAGGTCATTGTAGCATTGAGACACATTTCAGAAACCTCGTCAATTATGTTATCACTTAAACTAGATAAAAAAGAAGTGGGATGCACATTATCTAAATTCCAATTAAACAAAAAAATGTAAGCCATGGCAGCTGATAAGCGGAAATGTTAATCATTGAATCTAATACGTTGGTTAGTTCAGTGTTTTTGATTTTTAACAGATGACACACTGGTAATTTACACTTAAATTAAATCATTAGCTCGAACTGTTTCCGAATGTTAATTTGAACAGGTAATTAACTTTTTAATTATCGGCAGTAGTTTACAATGTAAATTGCTTCTGAGGCAATCATGTGCACATAATTTTCCTGTCATGGCGTGTTGGAAAAGAAGCCTGTCGTTGCTTTAATAATTTTAGCTAAAAAATTACACCAAATTGCTATTACTATATTTTAATTATAATTACTTCAACAAGTCTAAATCAAAATTGATACTTTTTTCCCTGTATTGTTTGTTCTGAACAAAGAGTGTCATTTGGGCTGTCAAAAATATATTATATATCAGGGCTTCCTTGGATAAATTAAAATCTGGAACGTAAACGAGGGAAGAAGTGGGAAGGGGGGGGCAGATCATGTATTTTAGATCTTTCTAGTCTGCGAAACAAAGCAATCCCATCAAGCGATAGGATCGCGCATTATGAAGTATTATTAGCGCATTACGGCTATTGGAGAGCAATTCAATTATTGGAATAGCGCCGTTGCGGCGACTCGGCGCACCGAGATCAAATATCGCAGATTTTCTTCCGCTCAAGCACTACGTCTCGGCCAACCGTTGACTTAGCGAATTTAATCAAAAACAAGGTCCCGCCACCTACGAGTTGAAATGCAATCTGCTTAATTCTTCGGTCAGTCGCAATCGATATGCCATAAGATTACCGGACGACCAATTGATAAGATTGGGATTAATTATTTTAAATTAAGCTTCAAGAGGAATAAATACATTAAATTTTATCAAATGCTCTCTCTTCCCTACTCTAAGTCCAACAAATTCAAAACTATTAAAAAAACATTTTTAACCACATAGGTATAATTTACCTACGTACGGCCCTGTTTGTATCGGCATCTAGAATTACAAAATGTGAGTTTTTTGATAAAATGAAGGAAGCTCAAATAATCAACACATAAATGCGTCAAGGAACTGTTATCTTTTGTTAAAAATAATAAACAAAATTTATAATTAAATAAGTTCAAAATATAAAAAACTGTTGATACTATAACTTGTGAACGGTGAAAAAGTAAAAAAAAATATTTTGTAGGAAATTTAGTCGTCTACAAAAAAGGCCTTATAAGTCGAATCGGTCGAATCTCTAAAATTATTATTTTTTCTACTCCCACCTTTAAAACGCCCTTTATCGTACATGTTTCCATGACACTAAGTGACCTTTTAAATACACATTGACAAGTTGTGGCTTTATGGCGCTTTAGTCACGGGCTGAAGTTAGCAACAGGTTTTTAGTCACGGGCTGAAGTTAGTTTTAAGTTAGTTGACAGTTGTCAAATGTCATACAATCGTTAAAATAATGTGCCTTTCTTGTAAAATAATACTAAATGTGAAAATTATTTTATTATATCAATACAAAAATAGAAAAGTATTAAATAGTTTCTCAACGCCAATATTTGAAAAGTTTATATGAACATTGTACTGACCTTTTAATTTCGCCGGCAGTAAACTATATCTTAAATTCGGACACGGACTCCACTGCAAAGTGCTCATAAAACATTTTCTTTACTTTCACTGTGAAAAACTGTCAATTTTCAAGAAATACATTTCGATTTATAACCTTTATAATCTGTGTTTATAAAATAAAAAAAATTGACATTTGACGGTGACACACAGATTCCCCTATTGTTTCATAGATGGCGCTCTATACAAATTTTTGATTTAAATCATTTTAAGATAATAATAAGTATTTGTCGTAGAAAAAGTATAGTATGCACCTCGTTTATAAACTTTATCAAACTTGATACATAATATACTATTAAGAGTTATAAACCCAAAGCCATCACAAGATAATTAAATTTTGTTACTGTAATTCTTATAATAGATATGGCTAGTAAATATATACTAATTAGTGATATATTGAATAAATTAATCCTAGTAAACAACAATTATGTTTTTTAATTAAAAGTACAGTATTTAGCAAGTACTTAGTTATAAAATTATTTACATTTCATAATCGTTAAAAGGTTTATTACAATTTTAATTAAAAATTCCATTAAAACTAATAAAAATTAATTGTGGAAATATTTTAATTAAAAAAATAAATCAATATTAAAATACCCATAAAACGACACACAAAACTCATTCAAATTAATTACTTAAATTAAAAGGTGCGTCTTGTAAAAAATAACCAATCAACATTTTGTAAGTAAAATTGTCATTTTTTGAACATTCAAATTTACCAATTTTAGCTAAAAATATTTTATTTTATAGAACCCATATAAATTTATAACGATTCATTAGACAATGTTTTACCTAAATAAATTTTCTAGTGGTATACATTGAGAGAGGCAAGTGGTGGGTGAAATAAGATGGCAGAGAAAGAAGAGGGCAAAGTAGTAGCAGCAAAAGCAAAGATTCCTCAAACAATTAAAAGAATCGATTTCGATTTTCCCATTATAATTGAGTTTTCTTCTTTTGTTTCGCAAAGCTGTAAATTGATTCGATATATAAGTAATTTCACGGTCGAACGGCGCCTACCGTACAAAAACAATCGAAAAACAATATTGGAAAATAATATCCCGAGTCGATTGCACTCCAGATATTACAAATATTTAGTTATATTTCTTTGCAAATTGCCTTATAAAGTGTTCAGTTTTAGATAAAAACTCCGGATTTCCAGGAATCCACTTTATGGATTATTTGCTACTACTACTGCTTCTGATGCTACTATACAGCTTCCACTTTATCTTTGCAACATTCAATTAAATTTTACACAGACCTATGTATATACAAAAACTACTTTTTATTATTTTTTTCCTTAATCTATGTTTACTTTTCATTAATCAAAATATTAATGTAATATTATTTTTAAGATTTTTTTTTATTAATGAGAAATTGTGTTATCTTTAAATTAAAATTAAAACTAACTTAAGTAAGTTTATGTTAATTTTTCATGACGTAGTTCAGATAAAGGCGCAAAAATAAAAACTAAAAATACTAATATTTTAATTAAAAATATAGTATTCATAGGCATATAAAATATATTACGGTCGTGCAAAAAATGGGGTTCATGAAAAAAATATCTATAAACCTCCTAAACTTTCCTGTATGATAGGATAAGATTAGTATAATAAAATAAGGTTTAGAAAAAATCAACAAATAATGATTTTTTTTATTTTTATTACGATTTTTCAAAATTAGAAGAATTTTTTTAATAAAATGTGAGTACACTAGTACAATAGTACTATTAAAAAAATCCTAAAAATAACTTGAACAAATAAACCATCATCCGCAACTGTCATAGATATATATTTTTTAATCTCTTTGTTATTTTATTTAACAAATTAAGCAGTTATGCTTATGACTTTATTTAAATAGTGTCAAGATATTATTGCGCTTTAGTTTTAGATATTTTAAGTGTTTTTTCAGGTTTTAGAAACTTTTTTTTAAGCTGATTTATAAATAAATCATTGATAAAAATAAAAAAGGCCACTGACATAAATTGTAGAAGACAATACCTCCAATATTTTTTGGTTTACAGTATTTTTTTATCTTTTATAAACCCTTTATATCCTTTCTAACTATATAAAAAAACATGGAATACCTTTGTTGTAGAGAGTCTAAAGTCAAAAAAGAGTAATGGTAGATTTTTGAATCACCCTAATACCTATATACATAGGTACCTACAGGTATTTTGTAAATTTTTGTAAATTTTATTGCCCTTAACCATTAAGTACTTAGATGTTTTATACATTTTTGACTTTTTAATATTTTATTAAAAAATTTCAAGACTATAGGAAAGTAAATATTATATACCTATGTAGCGAAATTTTGCATTAGCAATTTTATAATATCTATTATATGGTTCATTAAATGTTAATTAACCAATTTACAAAACACTTTTTGACGTGAAAAACAGTTTTTGTACTTTGACAGCGCGCCAACTCAAAACACGTGGTATAAACAAAACATTGACATTTACCTAAATACGATTTTTGTTGTTTTTATTTAGTTCTTAGTTTTATTAATAAAATTATTTTGTTTAAGTTGTTTACGTAGGTATATGGTTCGAAAAGTACTTACAGCTTTAATTTTGAAGTCGTCGTTGACACCGATGCAGAATCAAGCAGCCACAAACCAAACCAACCAATAACACTGTCCTATATCTTAAAACAAACACGAAACGCACAATGAAACGGATATAACCTCAAAACTTCGCACTTGTTCAATGAAAATCTGCGTGTGCTCAGGTGGTAGCGGACCAATCGGCGGGTTCTACTCGCGAACAGCTCTCGACTCGTTGTGATCGGATCGCGGTGCGCTTTGAGAGCTTCGAAAGCTTTTGACGGACGCGTTGCGCGCGGTAAGCTCTGCCTAAGTGGCCGGTGCCGCGTGGTGGGGGGCCGGTGAGTAAGAGCGAGCAAGAGGGCGCACTGGTAGAGATGGGAGCGCGCGAAGACGAAGTCTGTCTCACTGTCTGTCGGACGTGTCATGTCAGATATTTAGTTGATTGTGAAATAAGATTCGATAGGGTTTATTGAATGTGTGTTGAGGGTGGAATTTTTATTTATTTTATTGGTTGGTTATCGAGAATGTGATTTTTTTATATACCTACAAAGAATTGGAAATTATGTTGATCAATTGAGGCGTTTCTCGGAAAAACATCATTAGTCCAATATCGTCAAAATTTAGATATTAGCAC
The DNA here is from genome assembly GCA_921294245.1 of Brassicogethes aeneus. Taxonomy (NCBI): domain Eukaryota; kingdom Metazoa; phylum Arthropoda; class Insecta; order Coleoptera; family Nitidulidae; genus Brassicogethes; species Brassicogethes aeneus. The sequence continues at coordinate 7,493,616 of OV121138.1, forward strand.
CAACTGTTTCCTAACCTCCATATATACGTATACAAATAAGTGTTTCTCGTAAAAATGTCATAGGTTCCATAATAATTAAATATGAAATTTAGCTTGTTCTTCTAAAAACATCACAAGTCCACTCCGTTTCGTCTAAGAATGGCACATGTGCATAACATGCCAATTAAGAAAACAAAATTGGACACTCTAGAAAAGGTTCTACCTCTTTTACATGACAACAGCAATAGAAAATTTTATGATAACTTGATAAAATACCAGAAGACCCTATTTTTTGTGTTTTTTTTCATATTCGTTTAAAAAAAAACATGAGGAATTCTGGACAAAGTATCTTACATTTTTTTACATGTAGTAAATAGGTCAATAAAGTACTTTGGTCAAAAATGGGAATGTCGGAGAGTTTTTTTCATTTTCCCAAATATGTTTATTTTGGACTAATGATGTTTTTCCGAGAAACGCGTCAATTTAATACATTTTTAAAAATTAGGTACCTACAGTTTATTTTTTGCCAGTTTATTATTTTTAGTATTTAAAAAATGGTAATTCTGCTGAAGACCTTAATTAAATACTCTGACACTGTCAAATTGACAGTAATATTTATTATTGACTTAGTCAATTTGACTATTTCCCTCGTCTTAATTTCCACCAAATACCATTCGGGCATCTAATTTTTCCTGTGAAAAAAATCGAAAAAACACAATGCTAAGTAATATTTTTTAACAAAATGCATTCGTGCAGGTGCAAAAATCCTCCTCTTCGACTCGGATTTTTGTTGCCACCAGCACTCATGCTTTTTGTTAAAATATTACTTAGCAACGTGTTTTTTCGATTCTTTTCGGAAAAATTAAATGCCCTTATGATATTACTTACGATTAAATTTTAGCCTCCATATTGGATTTTTGTTTACGATTTTATGGTGTTATTTACAAGTTTTAACAAACATTTTTTAAAAAACAATACGTTTTTTATTTGATTTTTCTTTTTGGAAAATAGTTTTATGCAAAATAATTAAAAATAAAACCCCTCGACCGCTACGCGGTCTCGTGATTTTATTAAATTATTTTGCATTCAACATTTTCCAACAAAAACCAAACAAAAAACTACTGAGCCTAGTTTAACCGATTAAATTCATAGTTCTCGTGATATAATATATGATTAAAAAAAGGCTTTTAGTAATAATTTGGTGCTTTTTTCTGAATAAACATTTCCCTTACTTTATTTGATTTGTGTTCCTCCAGACGCAAAACTAGTCGGATTTATAATGCAAAAATATCGCGGAAAACTTTAATAATACATTTTATTTGAAACTTTTCACTGTAAAATGAAAATAGGTAGGTAAAACATAAATTGAGATAAAAACGTCAGTTGGGAACGGGACACAGAATAGCGAATAAAGTGAAGTGGTTTAAATTCATACAAAAAAAAATAAAAAAGACAATGGAAATTGTTGTTGGTCGAGAGTTAAAACAATAAACACATATCGCTCATCCGGAAGAAAACGGTCACAACTCAAAAAAGTTAAATTTTCAGGAGAAGCAATTTAAAGTTGCAAATAATTTAATTTATCGAACTGTTGATGTTTATGGATTTTTTTGTAAAAAAGTAATATTTATTTTAAAACATGGCTTTTTTAAAAGTACTTTGTTTTAATCTGAATTACTTTAAATTTTTTGTTTGTTAATGAGAAAAACAAATCCTTTCAATGAAAGAGATGTGTCAGTTTTCTACTAAATTTGATGCAAATTTTGTTTCCAAATTCATTAAATAAATCCCTCAAACATTGTATTAAACATTTTATTTATTGAAAATATGAACAGTTTAAAAAAAGAACGTACCTAAACATTGAGTTATCAAAACGGAATATAATAATTTACCTACTATAATTCGGTAGATTGCTAGAAAGGAACATTGTAACAAAAAAGGACACAAATAAAAATATGACCGTTATCAATTGAAAGTAAAACAAAAATCACTGTTATAACCCGAGATGTGACGTTTTTCCCGAAATAAATCGTTTGTCTCGCTTTGACGTATGAATAAAGACTGAAAAGTGTCGCTTTAGTTCTGTGAGGTTATGCATTTGCGCGCTAGGGATGAAGTGACACAAGTTCCATCTCTCGGGTAATACTAAAAGTTTAGATGAGACATTTTTCTACAACATAGAATATGATGTTTGGAATTAATTTCAATTAAAAACTCAATTTTTGGATTTTCTGAGTTGTGACGGTTTTCCTCCGGATGAGCGATATTAGGTTTAATTATTTTATGAACGTCGCATGCAATAAAAGTTGCCTACGCCTTGTCAAAAAGGGGAGAGAAATTCATAATAGTCATATGTTTTTTATTTAGGATTTAATTTAATTTATTTTTCATAATTTTGTTTGCAATGATTTTTTCCACCTTTAAATCGTACATGTTTCCATGACGCTAGTGATCTTTAAACACACATTGACAAGCTGCGGGCTGAAGTTAGCTTTAAGTTAGTTGACAGTTATCAAATGTCATACAACCATAAAAATAAAGTGCCCTTCTCGTGTAATAATAGTAAATGTGGACGATATTTTATTACATAAGTGTAGATGTGGATTTAAATGTTTGGAATTTGCTATTTCACGTTTTCAATCAGCTCCGTGCACAAAGCGAGCCATTACAATAGAAATCAGGCCAGTTTACACTGTGAACGGGTGCACAATAGTGCTGAAATTCTTTCTAAATTAAATCAAATTCAACTCCTATTCACACCGTAAAAGGGGGATGAAAAATTGCTTTTTTCATACGGATATATTAGTGTTAATTTGCTCTATTTTTAAACCTGAATGCTTAATTCCACTTTTTGTATGCAATCGAAAATCCTTCATTTATATTTTTATTCGCAATTACCTAAATGATTTTTAATTAAAAGGATATCAAAGTGGTTTTTATTATTTAATTAATTATTTAATTAACTTAATTAAAAATAAATCGAAATAAAATGTCAATATTGAATTAGGTAAATCAATTTTAAAATTGTGTACCGAGGTATTAAATTATATTCCCCCATTACATATGTCAACAATTCGATTGAAAGATTATTAATTTCAATCTAATTTCCATTATCCAAATTGAATGTTTCTGTTTATTTTTTAACATCAATTAGTGTGTTATAATCTAATGAAAATATATTATATTATCAATTTATCAATATATTTGCTATAGAGTAGATTAGAGTGATCCAAAAAATCTACTATTTTTTTTTCCTTCTGATATCGAAACATTGGTTTTTGGCCACCTTTAAAAAGGCCTATGGGGCATTCCACGTTACTCGGTAATTTTTGTCCCGTCCGTCACAATTAAAAATTGTGGTATGAGGTAGGTATGTAGGTATGAGCACTTAATCGTTGAGTAAATCAAAGATATTAATCAATGTCTTAATATTAAAATCGCAATCCATGAAAAAAAAATCTCACTAACAAATGAATATACTTAATCCCATACAAATTTTGATAGTATATTCTTAAATTTTTCTTCAGTTTTTTCGATAAAGGTTATGATATCTGGCTCTAAATATAACAGGGTTTTTTAAGCTTTTCCCCTGAATAATTTTTTGATATAAAAGTTGAACTTTAGTTGCGATTATCTTTAAAACGCTTAAATTTATCGAAAAAACTAGAGGCAGTTAATTTACAACAGAAAAATCTTCTACTCATTAAAAAACCCCATGTACACAATTTTTTTCAAAGCCTAATGTAAAAAAGGAAAATAAAAAGGACTTGATTTTAAAAATGTCTGTGATTCATTCAGTAAAGTTTACTCGGGAAACTGGCAACAATGGCAATAAATTGAAGGCATTTACTTTATAACAATACATTAAAAGAAACATTTATTCCACAAAAACAAGTACCGAGGTAGTAAAGATTGATCCATTGAAATGCAAATAGAAAAATTAGGCATACTCGAACGCCTTTGAATGCCATGTGATGTGGCTTTGATTCGATTAAAAACTAATTCTATTATTGTCTAGAACGGCAGCAAAAAGCGGGCTAACACCAGTCTACGCACACTGCATGCACTCATTGACCGAGTGCGTACACGCACTTTACACAGGGACGTATCAAGTTTTACTACAAAGTCGTGGTTGGGTGAATAACAAAATATTTGTCTCATATCAATTGTATTTATATTATCGCACATGTTTCCACGACACTTCCAAATACACATTGACAAGTTGTGGCTTTACGGCGCTTTAGTCACGGGCTGAAGTTAGCAACAGGTTTTTAGTCACGGGCTGAAGTTAGTTTTCTTGTAAAATAATACTAAATGTGAAAATTATTTTATTATCTCAATACAAAAGTATTAAATAGTTTCTCAACGCCAATATTTGAAAAGTTTATATGAACATTGTACTGACCTTTTAATTTCGCCGGCAGTAAACTATAACTTAAATTCGGGCACGGACTCTACTGTAAAGTCCTCATAAAACATTTCCTTTACTTTCACTGCGAAAAACTGTTAATTTTCAAGATACATTTCGATTTTATAACCTTTATAATTGTGTTTATAAAATGTAAAAATGTGACATTTGACAGTTTCCCCTTTTGTTTCATAGATGGCGCTCTATACAAATTTTTGATTTAAATCATAATAATAATAAGTATTTGTCGTAGAAAAAGTATAGTATGCACCTCGTTTATAAACTTTTCTATACACTCATTAACTTAAGCACTCGCTCGCAAGCTCTCTCGTGCCTAAATTAAATTCGTGTATAAAATGGCGTTTATCAAACTTGATACATAATATACTATATTTGACGAATGACCAAATGGCTTACTACGGCCCTGCTTGCACACAAATTACAAATGCGTGCAGTATCAGTGCCACTGCACTGTCCAGACTATCACAATGAGGTGGTGAACGGCGTGTAATGGGGGATGGTAGCAAAGCAGAGAATCATCCCTACGCGATTCCCACGATGGGTCCCCATTTATATTTTAAATCAGACCTTACATAATCCGGCCATTCAGACCGATTTTTTACGAAATGCTGCTCTGCTGGTGCGATTAGCGTCCAAGGCTAAATGATGTCAAGGGTGCCAACCGAACAGTTTCCAGATCAACACAACACATATTGACTTTTAATCTGTGGAAGATTAGGAAGTAGTTTTAATACTTATTTAGAATTTATGGGAAGATGTTTTATAATAAGCACTTAAGACCCAATTAGCACAGCCCCTGTATAATATTTTTACAAAATAAATCTCAAGTTTGAAATTATTTTTGCTTACCTATACATCTTATACTCGCTCTATAAGCTTAGAAGGAAGAACAGTTGTTGCATCTATTTTATGAAGAAAAGTTTAAATTAATTATAAGTTTGAACTCTTTAGACACAATAATTATATAAAATAATTTTTGCTTCTTTACAGGTAACCAGTATAGTTTTGTTATCATGAGCAGTAATCAAATTCTTATAAAACATAATGCTTCGAACTGATTATGTAAATGAATTCGCTTAGAGCTTTAATTAAAAGTTGGAACATTTTAATTTACATTAGGTAATATGTGCTTAATTAAAAGCTTCTATTTCTCCATATACATTACATTTTATTACCTACATGGATTGTTAAATTAAAATTGTTAATTTGTACTTGTCGTTTTTTTAATATGAAAATATGTTGCAGGGTTTATTTCCCAGTTTAATAAACATTTTAATTAGCGTTATTGTAATTTGCATTTTAGTTAAGAAAAATGTATTCAGGTCGTTGCACAACAAGTGAATTTGGTAGAAAAGATTTTTTGGTGGAAAAGATTTTTTTTTTAATTTTTGGAATTTGTAATATGGGTGAATCTCACGAAATGTCCCCCGATGGTGTTACCCCGTGATATTTAATAAAACTAAATGAGTTTGACCGCAATTAATTATTTTTTACAATGTTTTAAAAGTCTAAAACCTATCCTCCGTGACTGTTACTCTTTCAAATATATATAAGTAGTAAAAGCATACTAAAATTATCAGTTCACTAAGTAAATTAAACACATCCAAAGCAATCGAATCAAATATAAAATATTATTAAAAATTAAAAGAAATAATTTGTATAACCATTTATGTAGGTGTTACAAAAATTGATTCTATCCTCCGTGAATCTGTTTTTGCTTTAAATTTTATGCAACGGGTGGCGCTTTAATCGTTTTAAATAAGCAAAAACCTCTGTTTACGACATTATAGATGCATGGGTTTCCTGAAGGTCAGTTAGAATTTATATGCAAATGAGAGTGTTGCTGTTTTATAATTCAAAAGTTTAAATTCATTAATTTGCTATTTAAAAACCTATCCACCGTGAAGTGTAATATCTCAGTAAGTAGATTTTTTAATAAATATTTTATTGTATTTTGAAAAAATACTAAGGTGTCAAAAGATACAATAACTTATTTCAAATATACAAAGGGATGTTTTAAAGAAACATACGAAATCCTAACCTCCGTGAAGCTATCTTCCGTGAAGCTCTAATATTCAAAATGTATGATTTCTTAAAATTCTTGCATTAGTGCAAACCCACTTATGTTATGTTATTACTAGACCTGGTGGCTTCTCAAAAACCCCATTCTAGACTAACAGTATTATACACATTTTTTCAACGTTAATGTCGCCTTTTTCAAGTTATTGGCAAGGTTTACAAATTTTGATTGTATATTTTAATCAAAACAATATATAGGTACTCATACCTTTATCAATTAAAACTTTTATTACTAAAACTAGATACAATTTACTGCAAAACCCCTCTGGAAAATATATTCCACAAACATTGATTAAGGTTTCATCGTGAGATTGAGGAATGTCATAACCTGTTTTGGCTCCTTATTAAATAATGCTTAATCTTATGTAGCACATGTATGTAAGATAATTGGTTCTGGTATTTTGCAAATTTGGATTTTGTTATTTTACTATATTTACGTCTTTCGTAAAAAGGATTTTTCGAGAAGAATATTGATAACCATAACATGAGATTTTCCTAAGACCATTTGACAGATTTTGATGCTTTCGACAATACACAATAAACACGTAATAAATTATCTTTTTAGAATTATTTCTGGGTTTTTATCCCAATTGGAGATGACCTTCCATATACACCCAGGACTATAATTCCCTATAATGTCCTTACCCCACCTGCACTTTATTTCGTAAACGTTGCCCACCAAGGTTGGTATCATTGATTCTTCAACGCACAGATGTAACCCAGATCTTGTATGTATAATATAGCCACGAGATTTTAGGTCTGTCGTCCGCAAGTCCATATATTTGTACTTATCGTTCCAGTAGTAAAACTGGAACTTGCAATAGCTGTCTGGAGTGTCTGTAAGCCGTACCTCGGGAATAGCGGACAAGGAATGGGCCCTGGGGGTTTCGTATTTCAAATACAAATCCTTGCTGGACAACTTGATGAAGAAATCCTCCCCATAGCATATTTTATTTTGCGATTGGTCCAATTTTTCGCACGGGTGCACGAATTGAAAGGTGTTGCATCTGGTCGGGTTCCCGTTTGTGCTTGCTACAGTTAAACAGTTATCCTGGAAATCCGTACCTTTCATTATTTGGACTTCATCCAGTGAAACCGTCAAAAATAATAAGGTTTTTGGTATCAAGTATTTATTTCGTAGCTGGTAATTCTGACCGACAAATATTTGGGTAGTGGCTGATAGTTCTACAGGGGTATACACATTCCGAAGCATTTCTTGGTGACGCTCAAACAACCTGGGCTCCTCTATAACTGAGACGTTATTCTCATGGTACCAATCCCCTATTATTTCAGATTTTTTTGCCATTCTATCATCGAGAAATTAACATAATATTATCTGTACATTGTTTAAATGACGTCTAAAGGTTTAATATGTATTTTGACAGAATTACATTGTTTTCATAATAATAGTAATAATAATAATAATAATACCTATATGTTATTAGTGTCAAATAAACAAAACACTACAGCCACAGACACTTATTCATCGCGGTCAGATCGCATCTCTCCTAAACACACTGTGAGAATTCTTGTAGGTTAAAATTTTCATAAGCAAATATATAGTACTAGGATTTTTTTAAATATTTAATTTAACAAACGAAGATATATTATAGTGAAATAAAGATAGTTGTAATTAAGAAATATTTTGTTTAGAAAACTTTTAGATAAATCTTAGTTATAACCCACAAATTAACCTTCAAATTGACATTTGACAGCTCTGATAGAATAAGGTTTATTTTTTTTACAAAAGAGGAGTAAATGATTGTTCTTACCACTTTGAGGTCTCTTTTAAGGCTTGCAAGTCTCTCTGTAAGAAACACAACGTTTAAAACGATTATTAATCTATACAAACCCGAAGCACAAGAATTGTAAACAACAAAAATGGCCGCCATTGAATGATGTGCAGTGTTGCAGTGATTTTTAGTATTTTTACTACGAGATCGAACCGACCTTGTTGTGTGGATTGTGTCTCAAATTATATTTAATTGATCGAACAACCCCAATTTTACGATGTTTGCTTTCGACAATTTATTCTGGGATTTTTTTTATAATCCCTGCTATTATAAATAATAATTGCCCTTCATGCATAATTTTACAAATCTGTAAAGCAAACATTGTTTGGCAAACATTCATGGGGAATGGTAATTGATACTGGATGCGTTTATTGCATGTGGGAAAGTAAGTTTACACAGTAAAAATATTTGTTAATTTTTTGAATTTTTTGGATTGAAAATAAAAAAATCATATCTTCTCCAGAAGTTTTACTTCAATAGTGTATATACACGTTTTTCTTTATCTATTAGAGATAACTTTCCATATACACCCAGGACTATAATTCCCTACAATATCTTTACCCCACCTGCACTTTATTTCGTACACGTCACCCATCAACGTCGGTATCTGTGATTCTTCGGCGCACAGATGCAATCCAGATTTTGTGTGTATAATATAAACCCGAGATTGTAAGTCGGTCGTGCGTAAGTCCATATATTTGTATTTGTCATTCCAGTAGAAAAATTTGAACCTGCAATAACTGTCTGGAGAGTCTGTAAGCCGTATCTCGGGGTATTCTGTCAAGGAGTGCGGTCGGGAGTTTTCGTACTTCAAATACAAATCCTTGCTGGCCAACTTGATGTAGAAATCCTCTTCGTAGCATATTTTGTTTTGAGAGGTGTTCAATTTTGCGCAAGGGCTTACGAATTGAAAGGTGTTGCTTCTGGTTGGTTTGCCGTTAGTGCTGGCTACTGCCAAGCATTTATCCTGAAAATCTGCACCTTTCATTATTTGTACTTCATCCAGTGAAGCCGTTAAGAATAACAAGGTGTTTGGTATAAGGTATTTATTCCTCAACTGGTAAGTTTGACCGATAAAAATTTCCGTTTGGTATGATAGTTCTACAGGGGCATTAACATTTCGAAGCATTTCTTGGTGACACCGAAGTAACATAGGCACCTCTTCAACTGGGACTTTTTTCTCGTGGTACCAACCCCCTATTACTTCAGATTTTTTTGCCATTATATCATCGAGAAATTAACAAATACATTTAAATGACATCCAAAGGTTTTTATTTGTATTTTGACAGCGCGTTTAAATGTTCATGAATGAATTTCATCACCTAGATATCTAGGTTTCACCTCTTTTCGAAAAACCACCCATTTAAGTAATTTACGGGTCGTTTTCAAAAAACACCCGCCTTCGGCTGTCCGTAAGTTTGAATTCCAATAACTTTGTTAAAAATTATCGGATCTTATTGATTTAAAAACCAAGTGAAAGCCTAACAAGCCCTTAGTAAACTCTTTCAGAAAATGTTTGTTTAGTTATTTCAGAATAATTTTTTTTTATTTTGAAACTTGTGAAACACACATTTTCGCATGTCCCATTAGCGTTTTATAAAACTTACATACATGTTTTTTTTTAATATTGAATAACCAGAACTTTGTGTTGCTTTATAGCAATCCATAACATCCTTAGTTAATAAAGTAAACATATATAAATTAATTAATTTTAATCTACTTTTTTTAAATTTGACTCATGTCCCAGACATTTTTTCCGTTGCGTTACGTCCGTCGCGTTACAGATAGAATATTTAAAAAAACATATATATGGCAACTTTTTTGCACTCACGTGATTAACAAATGATGTTCGGACGTACACATTACCCAGCTGAATTTATTTATTCAATCAGGAAGAAGATATCGGTTGAAACAGGTGCGGGTAACGCGAATGTAATAATTGTTTGTCCGCTTAGTTACTCAAAAAAATAATAGAAATAAGGTAAGAAAAAATACTATTTTTCATGTTTATGTTTATTTTAGGGCACTAAAGCTCATTGAGAGTAATTATTGACTGTAATGTTTTATTATTATTTTTTAAATATGGTTTCACAAAACTTTGTCTGCTGCGTTACCGAGTCCATTACATTACCTTATGGTAACGCAATGGAATTTAGGGTAACGCAATAGAATTTTTCGACAACAAAGTGGATATTTACCGTCGCTTTTATTAAAATTAGTTTATGATAAACCAATTTAAAATTATTTGTGATTACAACATATAGATTACATCCACGGGAAAATTCCACGCAATATACAAGTACTAAAAGACACCAGCTTATAGTCAAAGAAAAAGGGTATCTATAATTTAGAAATCTAAGTTGTTATTCTGCAAGTGAGCACCACTATAGTGTACAAGGGATTTTGTTTATGCATTACTCTAAAATCGTACCACCCTATATAGTTTGAAACTATTAGTTTCTTTTTTACGTTATCTGATTTGTGTACCCGTCCGTTGTGATACCAATGTCTATTTCGTTACTTTTTTTAGTTTTTGTTAAAAAAATCCTTAAAATGATTTTACTATCACTTGGTAATACCTGTTTATAAATTAGAGTTTAACTAATACAGTTACTAAAAGAAAATATTAATGGTATTGTTTTTTTAACAAAGAATCGGGATGGTGTCCTTTAAAAAGTAACTTAACTAACCTAAATATTTAAAAAAGGCATACAATTTTTAATAAAAAATAAAATTGGAGTCAAAAGTTTGTGAACTAAGTACATTTTATTTCAAACTATTTTTATAACAACTTTTTTTATTGAATTAAATTTTGGATTTCAAATTGGTAACACAGTGGAGACATATAAAGCTAGCTAAACACATTTTTCTAAAAAAAAACGTAAAAAAAATTAAAAAGTGCACTGCCTGTCTTAAATGTAAGTAAACAAGTAAAAATCCAACCAAAAGTCAATTTAAGCAAAAAAAATTTTGATCTTCATTTTCCTGAAAGCGGTGTTTTCTTGAAAATGACCCATACACAGTGTCACATAATACATTGTCATCCTTTTTGATTGAACATTTTTTTTGGTAAATTCTGATACTGCAATTCTTTTAAGATTTTCATCACAAGTTCTGAGAAACAAAACAAATTTTATCTGTTTCGTTGGTTTTATAAATGCTTTTCTTAGTCCACAGATTATAAAAGTCTTTAAAAGTCTTAATTTAACTTCGTTATTTGTTACAGCCAGAAACATAAAATTAGATTTGTGGCAAATTGTAACAAAATTAGACTTTATTTTGTTTAAACCAAATTGTGGAGTATAATTCATTTACTTCAAATGCGGCAATATAAAAAAGAATCTTAATATTTTTTGGAAATTCGTTTAAATACATTTTCCTTGTTTTTCGAATACAAAAAAACTTTTAATTAAAACCGTATCTGATGTAAACTACCAACTAAATGAATCAATTATGGAAAAAAAGGAAACTGTTTTAAATTCTTGACATCTAATTTATTGATAAAACAATGGCGATGCTAAGAGTCAGCTGTCATTAGTTTGAAAAAGATAACAGGATTTTTTTTAATTGATTTTTGTTTAACGTAATGTAATTACGTATTTGATTATTTCGGCGTTGTCGAGTTTGGTAAACCACATAGTTATTGGACACTTAAGGAATATTATTTATTTAAAATTTTATTTACATATGCCGTGGTTTTTTTCTTATAAATATATAAAAAGGATAGTTTGTTTGTTTACACTTTATTTACGTTTACTTAAAAATAAGAATATTTAAATTTTAAGTTTTATAAAAACATGCAAAAAACTATAGTAATATTACTTAATACTACTACTTAATATTATCCAATATTGGATATAAAATTTTTATATAAAAATAACAACTTTACATCAAATAAAATAAATTGTTAAATATTTTTTAAAGATAAACTGCTGTTTTAGGTAAATTTTTTTATTTCGTTTTTTTAAATATCATATAATTTATATATTTCTTTCTCGGACTCCTCATCCCTTTTCTGGATTCTGAAGGTAACTACTAATTCCTTGGTCTGACTTCTGAAATGGTTTGTTGCAAATATCATTAAGTGTGGTATCTCTAGTTTGTGAAGCATGTATAATGTTTAGGCCGGAACAGGATGATATATAATATTTTTTCGGGTGGTATGTTAAAAGTATTTTCCGAATTTATTAATTTTGTTGCCATTAATTTTTTATGTTCTCTATCAAGCACTGTATTTAAATCACTGTTATTCTGCAAGATGTCCTGTGACGAAAAAATCACTAATTACTTACTCTCTAAAAATGAATTAGTCAAAAATGTCATAGCAAAAAAGCGGCCACTAGTAATTCTCGTCAACAGCAATTTGTAGCCAGGACATTTAGCAATCAATTCCTTTAAAATATTATTCGCTGAATCCGAAAATGTCGTCAAAAGTTATAAAAGTAGAACAGTTTTTGAAATATGATCAATTTTACTTATAATATGGAATTGACTATATCTCAAAACTGCTTAACTTTTATAGTTTTTGAGGGTCTTTTCGGATTCTGGGGACAATTTTACATAAGAATTGGCTGGTAAATGTCCGGGATACAAATAGAGTTTGATATTGGACATATGTCCAATAAAAGAAGTTTACATTTTTTACCAACAAGTAATTGGACACTGGCCATTTGACTGTTTGTTTTCAGAATTAAAATTAAAACGCATTAAAGTGACAATGTTTAAACCATGAGGAACACATTTATACCACACACTGATCTGTACACTTTTTAGAAATATTTTTTATTGTAATTTAAACACAGCCCTGCTCTTAACAAAAAAACAAAAATCTTGCCACCAAAGTAACGTGCGAACTTTTTTGTCCTATGTTGGACCCAAAATAAAGTAGTTCTATCATTGAGTTAGAACCATTACCGACTGAGATATTTATAATTGTATACAGCGTCATCTAATGATTTTACTTTAAGGTAACTTTTTATAGAACTCTTGTTTTTGCGGTATTAACCCGTAACCAGTACTGTGGTGTCTGGGAGACACTCATCAACGAACAAAGCGCTGTCACACCCTCACCTTTTGTTTTAAAAATCTGTCGCTTCCAATACTTTTAAGTTAGGCAGTTATCAATATGCTCTTAGACTTTGAACAGGTTGGATTGTCAAACGGACAAATTATTAGGAGTCAAAGTGTTGAGGTGTCTATTAGACCACTGCGTACCGTTTACGTTATTTTTATAAAACAATTAATTCGTTATGGATTCGCAACAAGGGCCTTCTAAACGTGTCCAAAGTGATAAGAAGGGCTTCAAGGAAACTGTACTATAGTGGTTTTATGAAATCGACAGCGATATAAGTGCATAAGCATCTATAGATGACTGTAGTATACTACATAACCATTATAGTGATTATATCGTTGAAGATAATCACAGCAGCGATTCAGGACTTGTCTGTGAAGATTCTATAGAAAATAATTTTATAGGGTCATATAGTAAAGAATTTGAAATTTTTTAAGAATTTGAAAAAAAAAGAAAAAAGTTACTATGGAAAAAATATTTAAGTGTAAAAATTAGCTATAGTTTGAAGAAGTTATTTTTGCTGTTAAAAAAAGATATATTAGAATTTTTTTTGTTTATATTATTTTTTAAGGTATATTCTTCGAAATAAAGATCGTTTTATTTTGTTTGGTTTAATATTTTTTATAGTTTAATCACAAAGTTTGCACTACTGCACTTTTTGTACAAGTTTTGATTAAAACCTATTTGTTTAAATTTTTCTTTTATTTAGGTATTATTTTTGGTGATATTCTAACTTTATATATAGTCCCTAGTATCCCCAAAACCTTAGATAAAAAAAATAATATAAATAACAATTTTAAAAGGTAGGTGTCTCTCAGACCCCTTAGTACCGTTTATGTCCTGAAAATCGAACCGTACCGGTTACAGGTTAATGTTAATTGTCCAATAACTATAAAGTGTCCGATAACTGTCTACTTTACTAGTATCAAAACTTAAATTAACAACTTTAGGTACTTTGTGCGAGTCTAAACATTCCCATGTTGCGTGTGGGATTTGCCGTCTCCCCCCTATTTACAAATTTTCCAGTTGCAGTGGCTTACTTAAGGGACGGATGTCCTCGTGTATAAGCCCGAAAAATATTGCGCCACGTGATCTGTCGCTATCAGTGGCCGCAGCAGCCACGTGGCACGTATCTTCGGCAGGATCTGCACCCATAACTCCTGCTCCACTAACCCCCAATTTCATTAATTTCGATTATGCCAATCCCACTTTTAATGCTATGGTCAAACAGTCGCACTTAAGAAACAAACCTATAGGTTTATTTTATTTTTCTTCATTATGAAACTTTTTAATATATTTAATTTAATTTTAATTTAATTTTTAATTTAATTTAATTTTTATTCTCAAACAAACACAATATAAAATTGTTGTTACATGTAAGAGTGCCTATACCCCAAGGTATATCCTATATAAACTAAATCTAAAACTAAAACTACAAAAAATCACAATTAAAAAAAGTTTGGATTTCCCTAACACTTGTATTAAAAAAATCAATATCACAATTATCAATTAAATTATTGCACTGTACCAACATAAAATTAAGCGGCGAACAGTCTTTTTTATTTATAGAAAACAGTCTTTTATTCTTTATCCTTAAATTAATTTTTGGCATAAATTATTTACGATATAAAAAACAAACAAAACAGCTTGCATATTTCTTCTTTTTGCAAGAGTATTAAAATTAAACTTTCATATGAAGAAAAATGATAATGAAATTTGAATCCCCCAGGTATAGGCCGCCACAAAATGCAAATTCAAACTAAATTTCGGTTGTATTAACAGTTTTACCAAAGGACCAAAGGTTGTGGTAATAACTCATTAAGAATATGTAATCGAATTCTCAACTAGTTAGGGTTTCTTCAGGTTCACTATTAAAATTTTGAATTGAGTTTAGTATCAAAGTTTAAACTGGAAAAACAACATATAAGCGGCAACGTCGCAATCTCAATGATGTGATCACAGCTGATTGCGACGTTGTCACTTTTACTTAGACTGTTTTTTTTTAATTATCACATATTCTTTGATATTTTGACAAAAGGAATTTAATAATAGTAATTTGCAATAGTTAGACTTTAGGTTAATAACCTATGGGACCTGAGTAATTTGTAGCAGATAAAATTATGATCTAATTTGAAATTTTCATTAAATTGCAATTTGGCGTTCAGCTAATATCTTAAAGTACGCATCCTAATAGCCCCTTTATGCATAATTTAGAGGCGGACCTAACCACTACCCAAAATAAATTTTGATTTGAGAGTTACGGTCGCTAATAACATAATTGCAGAGACCGAGCTATATGCATTCCATACGGTAATTATATTTATAATATCGATTACACAAAATAAATATGATTCATCATAAAATTATGATTCTTTTTTCACGGTTCATAGTGAAATGTTTTTATACAAATATTGTAAACTTGTATTTATATATATACAAGGTGTAACGAAAATGGCGTACGTTGTAGGAGCAGTAAACTATTTACCTACTAATATAGTTTGGGTTAAGATTGCTTTGAAATTTTCTTTCTTTATTTTTTTTTTAGTTTATTTTTTTTATTTAGGTAAACCACATAGTTATTGGACACTTAAGGAATATTATTTTTTTACAATTTATATATGCCGTTGTTTTAAAGATTTTAGTTTTTTTCTTATAAATATATAAAAAGTATAGTGTGTCTATTTAAACTTTATTTACGTTTACTTAAAAATAAGAATATTTGAATTTTTAATATTACACACTAAAAAATGTATAGTCGTAATTACAATAATTATGACAATTGCAACTATAATCAATTATTAAATATGATACAATGATTTGCAGTGGTCAGAGAAACCATAAAGTTATTATTACAGAATATGGTCAAAGCAATCACATTGTGTAGTTAACTATAGCGGTGTTGTTAGTACAACCAAATGGAATATAGTTTTATTAATTATATGTTATGGTTCTGTTGACCATTAATTTTAATTAAATTTTCCAAGAGCTATAAAATTTTAGTAACTGCAATCCTTTCTTATTGTTAATTTAACCACTTTTATATTTATGAGTCATAAATTATGACAATCACATTATTTTGTTCTATTAAGCCGGGTCTACAATTGTCGCAGGTCGTAGATCGCAGAACATAAGCTTGCGCAAAGCACCCAGCTGACAAAAGAAACTTCTTCCCATAGATTAATCTACGCTTCTTCCATCGCCACGTCGCGGGGTTCTTTGCGCAAGCTTATGTTCTGCGATCGGACCCCTGCGATAAATTTGGCGGGAAATTTGAATGAATACAATTTATAATATAAAAAATATATTTATTAAAAAATCTTACAATAACAATAATAGCAATGAGTTAAACAGTCCATGGTCCTGCATATTATATGCAGCATATATAATAAAATGAACTGTGAATCTAGATCTCGATTTCTTTTAAAACGTCGGTTATTGAAAAGTTTTCATTGAAAACCGTATTTTGATATCTCCAATCATTTCCGAGATATCGGCAAACATTTACATTTGACCGATTTCGAAAATATGTATTTCATATTTAAGGATATTTTTTCAAACAGTAAAAACACTCGACCTAGAATAAGATTTATTATTGAAAAAACGTCGCTTGTCAATAATTGACAATTAACAAAATTGGCTTTGAAATCTAACAACTATTGTTAGATATCAAAGCCAACTTTGAAATAATCTATCCGATTTAATAAAAAACAATAATTTTAACTTTTATTTGATTTTTTACTTGTTTTAGCGTTAAAAATAGCTAATGATATTTTTGTATGTATTATTATTTTTTGTTTATTTGATGCTAATTTAGTTTAGTAAAAAAAACAAAACCATACCTACTATAAAGCTAATAAAACCTTTTCCTAAATGCAATATAAGCAAGTAGGTAGTTGTTAGTTTAATCTTAAAATTAGTTAAAACAAATAAAAATGGTATTTTTGAAAAAAAATTAATTTTATTTTTTTCACCAAAGTTTAAGGTTATATTAAAAAAAAATAAAGTAGGTAGGCCATGATTTACAGTATAAAAATGTGATTTAAAATCATTTTTGTTTTTTTTTTTAAATATAGGATAATAATACTGGAGATAGCTAATTAATAAACAAATGTAATTACCCAATAACCAGTCTACTTTAACGCCCGTATATACGAAACACGTAACCCAATTTGAAAAAATGGAGTACCTACAGTTAGTACCAAGTTTGATATACATTTTATATTGGTTTGTATGGTTAAGTCCAGGCAGGTTTGGCGCGTTTTGTCTCATTAGCGAAAACTTTTGTATGTCTTACATTGCATTGCTATTATAAAATTTAATGTAGGTACTTACCCCCAAATCTAGGCGTTAGATGCTCTATGCCCCACAAACTTAATAAATTACTTACATCCATCTTTAACACGTGATACACTTTGCGAAACTAACCCTACCAAATGATGCATAGTTGACCGCCAAGCACACCGATTGGACAGCAAAACGCGGAAACTTTAAATACAATCAAAGCACATTGTTGGCATAACCACAAATTATAATAATCGATTCACCGACCACTTATTGTGGTTGTCAGAATTATATTAAAAATGTATTTTATCAATTTATGATATTTATAATTAAGCTAACCACAATCTTTTTAACCAAAAAGATATAGTTAAAGTGACCATCAGGTTATTTTACATTTGACTTGTATAATGATAATTATAGTTGGCTCTACTATTATTTTCTAACTATATTTTATTGTTTTAATATTTTTTAGTGTGTAGTTTTATAATAAAAACTAAATAAATTGTTAAATATTTTTTAAGGATAAATTGCGGTTTTAGGTAATTTTTTTATTTCGTTTTTGTAAATATTATATATATTTCATATTTTTCTTTCTCGGATTCCTCATTCTTTTCTGGATTCTGAAGGTAACTACTAATTCCTTGGTCTGACTTCTGAAATAGTTTGTTGCAAATATCATTAAGTATGGTATCTCTAGTTTGTGAAGCATTTATAATGTTTAGGCCGGAACAGGATGATTTATACATATCTAATATTTTTTCGGGTGGTATGTTAAAAGTTTTTTCCAAATTTATTAATTTTGTTGCCATTAGTTTTTTATGTTTTCTATCATGCACTGTATTTAAAACACTGTTATTTTCAAGATGTCCTGTGACGAAGAAATTACTATATTACTTACTCTCTAAAAATGAATTACTCAAAAATGTCATATCGAAAAAGCACCCACTAATAATTCTCGTCAACAGCAATTTGTATCCAGAACATTTAGCAATCAATTCGTATAAAATATTATTCGCTGAATCCGAAAATGTCGTCAAAAGTTATAAAAGTAGAACAGTTATTGGACATATGTCCAATAATAGAAATTTACATTTTTTACCAACCAGTAATTGGACACTGGCCATTTTACTGTTTGTTTTCAGAATTAAAATTAAAACGCATTAAAGTGACAATGTTTAAACCATGAGGAACACATTTATACCACAATCCACACAACAAGGTCTGTTCTTCCTCGATAAAATGCGAACGAAAATCAGGACTGTTATGCGCACCACGTGAACAGTTTAATGGCCACCATCTTTGATTTATTTGCCGCTGTTAATTTAAAAATAAAAAGTTGTTTAAAGTTTTAATGTAAACGCAAATGTTTGTTTTAAACAAAAGCTTTGACAAAAATATGTTAATTGGGGAATTTAATTAATAAATTATAAAAGATATCTTTATAAAAAGGTATTTTGAGCAATTAAATATAGTTGTTTCAAGTTTGAACGTAAACAGAAATGTGTTACGTAATAAACACAAGTACACTATTACTTGTGTAAATTAAACATTATTTTACAATATGGTACTTAATCAATAATTTTTTTAATAATTAATAATAATTATTATAACTTTTACTACATTTTCTTAATAATTGATTATTGGCAATATTAAAATCTTTAAATAAAATTATCAATGATGAAAGTATTTTAGCAAGAAAAAATGGATGTACCCAACCATAGTCGATGATTGTTTTATAAATTAAAAGTTAAGATACAGTAATATAAATCAAAATAATTTAATTAAGACATATACATAATATTGGTTAGTTGAAATTGCAAAATTGCAAATTGATAATTTTTTAATAAATTAATTTTTGAAAGTACGGAAATTATTAATGATGAAGGTAGGATTTCTAGTAGGTAAGTAGATATATAAATAATACAAAAAAATATAATATATATTTTTAATAAAAAATAATCAAAACAAATATTAATAAACTTAAACATAAATAGTATTTTTTAAATAAACTTAAATTTTTGCATACCTATAATTTAACAAAATAAATATATTTCTTCATGCTTATAAAATATATTTTATAAGCATGAAGAAATATATTTATTTAGTTAAATTATATTATATAAATTATAATACAATTTAGCATATTTAAATTGATAAAAGAATACCAAAACATACTGGTAACATATTTAATCCCTAATTAGGGTTAACTAGTCAACTACTAACACAAAATTTAATAAAATACGTTTTAATAACAATACATTCTAATAACAATTTTATATAAAATCGAATATTTAAAACTTAATTTTTACTACACTATAATAGTTTCCACCTTTTTCTATGGTTTCCACTGGTTAAAAGGTATCACAGTTTTGGTAAAATTGATTAATTATTTATTAGTACATTTTTGTTTTTTTATTTTATTTTAAAAATTACCTTTGGAAGAAGGTCCAATGTCCAAATAAATAAAAAAAACATGTAGAAGGCAGACATATTTTAATTTTTTGTATTATCCTCTTCCTGTAACATTTGGCATTATTAGGCAGGTCATGCAATGGTTCAGAACTGCTAATTAAAAAATAACATTCATAATATTATGTTTTTTATTCCAAATAATTTATATTACCTTTTGGCACAAGTTGCTTCATTTGGTAGATCTACAACCATTTCTAATGTTTCGAATCTGTAAATTTCATAGTTGGAAAATTATTTCACAGATATAAAAAATAAATGGTATAATATTGTTAATTGAAGACTCTTCACTTAACAATAATATAATATTACCTTTCAGGCAAATGCAAAGGTGGAACAGCATTCTCAGTAAGGCCTCGGTAGGCAAACCATACAAAACTTCGTGTGGATGCCTTACCAAATATTTTGGCACAAATTCGATCTAAATAAATAATATACATTAATAATTATGTTTTGCACACATTGTAGTGGAACTTACGAGACTTTGGTTTTTCCATATTAACCATTGAATTATCAGCAGCCTCAATCCATTCTTTGGCTTTTATAGAGTTTATTTCAAAATAGGCACTAATTAGTGTTTATAAACAAGTACACTATAATACAGTCAACAGCCAATGACAAAATCAACACAAACAGGAGCACACTCAACTGATTCAGTGTGAATTTCACACTGGTAACGTCAATAAAACCAAACAGGAACAAACAGGATCATACTCAACTGATGTCAATAAAATCCAATAAACTAACAACGTTTAAAACGATTATTAATCTGTATAAACAGAGCACAAATCCAAAGCATAAAGATTGTAAACAACAAAAATGGCCGCCTTTAATCTTTTTGCAGTGGGTTGCCTAACTCCGTGATTTTTGGTATGCGCGAAACGAGGAAGAACAGACCTTGTTGTGTGGATTGTGATTTATACCACACACTGATCTGTACACTTTTAAAAAATATTTTTTATTGTAATTTAAACACAGCCCTGCTCTTAACAAAAAAACAAAAATCTTACCACAAAAGTAACGTGCGAACTTTTTTGTCCTTTATTGGACCCAAAATAGAGTAGTTCTATATTATTACCGACTGAGATAGTTATAATTTTATACAGCGTCATCTAATGATTTAACTTAATTTAATTTTAGTTTTTTTGGGTTTATTTACTTTTTTATCTTTCTTAAAAAATTAAGAAAAAAATTTTGAGTGAAAAACCTGCATTTTCTTAATGTCATATATATATGACAGCGGGTCTTTATTACCAGAAAAAATGTCATAAATATATTACTTTTGGTCTCTGTTTCCAGAATTCTTTTCAACACAAGAAATAAGTACAAACAATAAAAAGTGCTCATTTTCTTAGAATGTTTTATATTTATAACTTAAAATGAATGCTCTAAACATAATGCCAACATATATTTAAAGTTAATAAAAAAATCCTGATAGTCCTCCTGCATATATCTTGGTTGGTGAAGAGGCTTCTCCGTGGGTATGAAATTACCTGTCCATTCGTCATTGCCATTGCTGGAGTACCAGAAGTACGTCTTATTCGTGTTAAATACGACGACCACGACGTCCACGGGCATTTCGGGTAGGTCCTCTTGGTCGTTTTATAAGCGATGATGAAAGTGATATCTCAGATTCTGAACCAATCTGTTCAGAGGACTCTGACTTACCTGACGAACTTTCTGAGTCATCACAACGGTCATTTTGTAAATTTGGTGGTACATATTGATCATCTTCATCGGAAAGACTAATATCAGATTCGTAAAGAGCTGCTTCTAGTTATTTTTCACTTAGTGCTGCAACAAATGAAACCCTTTTTTATGTTCAAAAATATTACTTATTATTTTTTTTTACAATTATTGAGAACTAAGACCCCATGTAATAACAGTATGACATAAAACTATTATGGTTGATAAACACCATATATCTTCATCGATTGGAAAAATATCTATCGATTCATGTAAAGTGATCATCGAACCACGTTATTATTATAAAAAAGTAAATAAATAGCATAGGATGTTCTATATGTATTCAGATTACTTACCGCGAAAGCTGGAACGGTCGGCCATGTTGTCACACTTTTTGTCGTATGCACAGACACACTGAAACACTGAACATATTTTTATAGTTTTCTATGTTGTCAGTAAAGTAAAACCACTCTACTTACACATTTATATATAAGTTTGCTTATATTTTGTTAGATGGCCCTACCAAGATGAAGTGAAATCTATGTTATATATAAATGACACTAGGCCCCAGGAGGTTAAGGTAACTGTTGTTTTTACAATATTAATGTTAATTGTTCAATAACTATAAAGTTATTTTCTGTACACCCTGTATTTATATTTTTTATTTTAATTTATACAGACAAAACCAAGAAAACTGAAATGATTCAACTAATTTAACTGATGAAAATGCATATTTACATTCGCGGCTCGATGCTGCTCGGGCAGAGAGGCATAATTCAATGATAAATGCCCCGAAATGACTTGGATATCCGTGAGGGTCAATCCCAGCGGCACGGGCAAAGACGGCTAATGGGCGCCGCGACGCCTCGAAGGGTCTTCGTCGATAGATTACACCTCGGGGATTCAAACTTGCAGCGGACGGGCAAAGCCGCAACTTCTAATCCGTGATTTGCAAATTCCGATTCCCTGAGCGCGGCAAGACGGTATTTCATGCCGAAAACTTTTAAGATCTTGCGCCAGGTTTATGTTAATAGGAGGAGACCCCGAAATATGAGTATTCTTAAGATAAACGTGGTTTAAAATGCTTATATTATGGCTACATAGGTGAAACTTTGCCAAAAGTGAGACTTAAACAAATATTTGAAATATTCCCCAACACCAAAACAAAACACAAACCCGGTCAACATTTAACGTAACACAGTATTGCCGTTATGTAACATAGGAGTAACATTGTTATGTAACGATGTTACTAAAATGCAACGCAACAGTTACCTAAAATAATGGTAACATTGTTACCGTCCCAAGTTAACCAATATGCAATATAACAATAACGTACATTGCGATACTATTGTAATGTAACAAAATTACCAATAAGCAATGTAACAACAATATAACATTGTGAAACTATTGTGATGTAACAAAATTACCAATAAGCAATATAACAGCAAGGTAACATTGTGAAACTATTGTAATGTAACAGAATTACCAATAAACAATATAACATTAACGTAACATTGCGATACTATTATAATGTAACAAAATTATTAATAAGCAATGTTACAACAAAGTAACATTGTAAAACTATTGTAATGTAACAAAATTACCAATATGCAATATAACAGTAACGTAACATTGTGAAACTATTGTAATGTAACAAAAGGAATATAACAGCAACGTAACATTGTGAAACTATTGTAATGTAACAAAATTACCTATAAGCAATATAACAGCAACGCAACATTGTAAAACTATTGTAATGTAACAAAATTACCTATAAGCAATATAACAGCAACGTAACATTGTAAAACAATTGTAATATAACAAAATTACCATGCTGTAACCGTTTTATATAGTTTTTGTTAGCCAGGGTAATTAGGACGCTAACCTGATTTATTGTGACGCCCATAAAATTTCATTTTGGAAATATATCCGTATACGGATAGAAGCCCGGTCAACATTTAATTTAACACAGTATTGCCGTTATGTAACATAGGAGTAACATTGCAATGTTACGATGTTACTAAAATGCAACGCAACAGTTACCTAAAATAATGGTAACATTGTTACCGTCCCAAGTTAACCAATATGCAATATAACAATAACGTAACATTGCGAAACTATTGTAATGTAACAAAATTACCAATAAGCAATATAACAACAATGTAACATTGTGAAACTATTGTAATGTAACAAAATTACCAACAAGCAATATAACAGCAACGTAACATTGTGAAACTATTGTAATATAACAAAATTACCAATAAGAAATATAAGAGCAACGTAACATTTTGAAACTATTGCAATATAACAAAATTACCAATATGCAATATAACAGTAACGTAACATTGTGAAACTATTGTAATGTAACAAAATTACCAATAAGCAATATAAAAGCAACGTTACATTGTGAATCTATTGTAATATAACAAAATTACCAATATGCAATATAACAGTAACGTAAAATTGCAATACTATTGTAATAAGTTTGTTACGTAACAGTTACATTTACATCTCGCTCGTGTTATCACCTCGATTGGGTATATAAACGAAGTTAAGACAGCGACCATGTCCATTGCCTATTTGCAACCATCAGGTTATGTAACTGTAATGTTACACATCACAATCGTTACATAACATTTTGCTTAATGTTACGTAACAGTTTTGTATCATTTTCATAACGGAAATGTAACATTGTTATGTAACAATGTTACTCCTATGAGTGGGAAATAGGAACCTATTTGCAACCACAGGTTATGTAACTGTAACGTTACACATCATAATCGTTACATAACATTTTGGTTACTTTTACGTTACAATGTTGACCGGGAAGTGCTTAAGCACATTGTATTTTGTTCTTGTGTTGGGAAATATTTCTAATATCACCAACGTTTTTTTTTTTTCAAGTAATAATGGATAAGTTGGTCAAAAAATCATTAAGTTTGACCATAGATCATTTTTTTTTTATTTTATTTTACCACAAGACTGTTCAAATATACTTCAAAGGGCACTTCTTCCAGAAAATCGTATTTTCTAGTGGGCTGCATTTTTTGATTAACAGGTTTGCAACTTTTTTGCATTTTCTTGCAATTTTTTGTATCCACTTTAAGTTTATAGGTAAGACCGTTGAGTGAATTAAGAGTATCTTAATCAATGGTGAGACCTTTAGCACATACTTCCACACAAGTGTGGAAGTATGTGACCTTTAGAACTGGTAGAGCCATCTATTATGTTCTAGCTGCAAATTTAAAGTCGTTTGTAGTTTAGGTCGTTCTCACAGCATGCTGCAGCATGGGGAAAAGGATTCTATAGTTACAACGTTGAGTGAAGAATTCCTTCAATGGTTACAACGTTATAATACAGAAAGCAATCTAATTCAAGTATAAATGCAACTTCCCTTACCCCATTCAAAATTTTGTATTTAAGTTAAAAAATTTAACAAAAGTTTGGGCGCTATAGCCTGCTGTACAACCCTGAAGTTACAGTTTTAAAATCGTTTTTTAATAAGTTTTTATTTAGTTTCCCTTAAGTGACTCTCATTACCTACTTTACTAATATATTTGAATAGATAAAATGTTGTTTATTTAATGT
Source organism: Brassicogethes aeneus (assembly GCA_921294245.1). Taxonomy (NCBI): domain Eukaryota; kingdom Metazoa; phylum Arthropoda; class Insecta; order Coleoptera; family Nitidulidae; genus Brassicogethes; species Brassicogethes aeneus. The sequence continues at coordinate 7,518,991 of OV121138.1, forward strand.
TAAGTTAATCGTTGTGACGATTAAATATTATTATATAATATTATCCTATTTATTTGAATGAATAAAATGAATTTTATTTAATTTTAAATCAATCGTTGGCAGCATGTTCTATTTTTTGTGAAGCTTTTTGATCGTGGCAACCTTTCCTACAAAGTTATTTGCATTTAAATGTAATTTTATTAAAAAATAAAGTTTTGGCCGCTTTTAAATATTTAACTTTTGAAAGAGAGAATGATAAGAGAGATTTTCTATAGTGGACTGATCTGTTGATGATTTATAAAATTACAAAAAACATCATACCTACAAACTGTACTGTTAAGCTTAAAGTACTAGGCCAATAAGTTATCAAAATTATTTTTGTATAAAACAATGGAAAGCAATTTTAAGGATGTATCACAACTAAAAGTAAAAAAAAATAGGCTAGCTACGGGCCTGTATTTATAATCAAGTAGGTAACAGTATATAAATAGAAAAATTGAACAAAAATTGTCATTACTTGTTTATATCCAGCTATGTCTAAACAACAAAATTCTTTTGAAGATCCATCTTTATTAAGATGTATTAAAATAATGTTTTTATATTTCTTTAGAAGTAAAACTACAGATGCTGGTAAGTGACATGTTTAGTTTGGTCATTTGCAGGTTATTAACTTAACATTTAAAAAAATGTTTTTGACAATATCTAAAAAAAATTGAGCAAAATGGTCATTTTTTAATTTGGCAAACAGAAAATTGTATTTTGTTGACTTTAATCCATATAATAAACAACTTTTATTCCTATTGAATAATATTAATAATTTGTTTTTTTAGATGCTTTAATGTATTGTTTATTAAAAATATTTTATTGTTTCTTTATGCCAATATCTTTATTTGATTTATGTGGCATAATCATTTTTATGGAAATGATTGGTAATGTAATAAACAGAATATATTTTCCTTTAAGCAGTGTAATCTTATTTGTAAGTAAATTCAAATAATTTATGTCAAAAGATCTCAAATCATACCTGGAATTTGCTGTCTTTGTTCGTCGGTTTATTTTCAGGACACCCCTATATATTACATTATTAACAAATTTATTTTTAGGCGCTAGTGGCTCGAGGTTATATCTTAAATATGCGTCCAAAAGCATTTGTTATTTTTCGTCATTGTATTGAAATGCAAAAGTTATCAAAAAAAGTCAAACTACCAAGTTTCTACCCAAAACTAATAATATATTTTATTTTTCAAGTTTATTTACTTGGAGCAATATATTTTCTGCTTTTGAGCACTTTATTTAATGATGATCAAAACATCATATTTTTTAATAATATTGGTTTATACCCTTGGTTATTTCAGATTATGTTTATTTCGACTGGTATTTATATCAATGTCGTCACCTCGGTTGTAACAAATAGTTTTTCGATAGGAACTTTTTTTTTAATAATTCAATTAATGAAACTTCAGGCGTTCATTCGTCAAGATATTATAATGGAAGCAGATGACAGAAGTTTTGAATTAATCTATGATGAGGAGTACCAGAAATCTATAAAATGGAAATTGAAATATTTTATAAAAACTTATTTAAAAATAAAAAGGTAAAAGGTTTAATAAAATGTTTTGCCGCTTGCCTTATATCTGTAGTTTCTTTTAGAATAATACAACACTATGGCACACCGTTTGTCCTGATATTTTTCGCTATTGGATGTGGTATCAACTCGAGTATACTAATTTCCTTGTATAGTGTATGAGATTTTATTAATTTCTATTAAAATTTGTAAAACTAATTTTTTTTAGACTAAAAGCAATATAATTTTCGTAAGATCTTCTTTTGAAATATTAGTATTTTTTTGCTATCTGCTCCCCTTTCTAATATTTGGACAAATTTTACAGGAACAGGTAAAGCAATAATACTACTCTATTTTAATACTAAATCAGCGCGAAAAAAATTTTGAAAAAACTAATCTATCTGATCATAATTTGATATAAACCATTGTTTTAGTCGTGATACGGATCTTTTTTAAATCTGAAATAAAAATTACTCCATAATAAAACTCTTGTAATATAAACATAAATCTATCAATATTATTGTGTTTCAAAAAAAACTAAAATTATTTTTTTTTCTAATGGTGTTGAAAAATTAATAGTACATATAGGAAAAATTAATAGTACATATAGGTACAATATGTATAATATATCATAATAATATGTCATATATACATAAAAAAAAGTTTGCAGCCTCAGGTTAACAGAATTAAAGTGATTTTATATAAAAAATAATATAAATATAGCATATGATATTTTTTTGTATTTTATTTGAAAATATTTGAAATTTTTTATTAGTGTTATTTTTGATCGCTGATATCTTTGAAACGGTTGACCTGAAGAACTTTTTACCTTCAGATGTTTTTTGTAGAGCGTGAAATTGTCTATAACTCCTCTCGCTTGGGTGTTGCGAAAACAAACCATTCCAAAGATATAAGAATTCAAAATTTAAAAAATAAAAATTCCCGTGTTATTGAAATGGAAAAACAACAAATGAATTGAGCCAAACCTTAATATTAATATTAAGGGCTCAAATATGCGCCAAAATTTTTGTTTTTGAATGTACTATTAATTTTTCAACACCATTAGAAAAAAAAATAATTTTAATTTTTTTTTAAACACCCTAATCAATATGCATTTATTTTCTTTCTATAATTTCCTGCAGGATACATGCGATGCTCAAAATTACATCGTTTAATTTTTTATTTTTTTAGACAGAAGAAATAAATTCAACTCTATATAACTGTCCTTGGGTATATTGGAATAAGGAGAACAAAAGAACTTTGATTTTGTTGATTCATATAACTCAACAGAGCAATGCTTTTTCATTTTTTGGATTGATTACTGTTAATTTTCAAATGTCTGTTGAAATGTTTAAAAAAGCCTATGCACTTTTATCTTTTTATATGAATTTGAAAGGATAAGATTAAAAAGGAGGAAAATTGATATTTTTAGGTGTATTTCAGCCATATTTGTTTCACGGTTTGCTTATTCAGTAGATTTAAGCAAACTTTTTATATTTTGATCTGTTTTTATTTTTTAAGGGATTTTATGCGCTGTTCCTAATTATTTATTGTATAATAAAATTTTAATATTTAACTGTTTTTTATTATTCCAAACCCTCTTTTAACATTTGAACGATTGCAAAAACTCAACAAAACAAAAAAGTTTCAATATGCACCTACTCGATAAATACAAATGTATATACATATAGTACGAATTATTAGCATTAGCATTAGCATTGTCCAATGCTATTTCTGATATTAATTAGTTGAAAAAACTGTATATTAAGTTCAAAATATGCAAATTGAATTAAGTAATGATGTTAAGGAGGTTCGGGCAGTGTTGACATTTAAAAAAATATGGATCTCATGTATCTTTTTAAATAACGAAAGTAGATTTTTTTTAACAATTTCCTGGGATTCCTGGGGATCCGTAGATCATACACCTTCAAGGTGGTGCACGACTTTTGGGGCACCCTGTATATATGTTTCTCCAAAGTTAATTTTGAATCTAACGATATTCCTAGGAACTAATAGTGTTAACTACTTCTACAAGGTTATGGCTAATTTTTATAAGAAGATAATGGTTAAATTTTTTTGCATGAATCTCATTTGAAAGGTATAATTTGTTTATATTAAATATTTAAATTATTTATGGCCAAAAAAATTACACATTTAAAGATTGTTGGAGACTAAATCGTCACCCTAATATAACAAGGTTGTATGTTAAAAAAAACGAAAAATTTAAGTCTATGTTTCTACAGGATTATACGTAGCCTACGCTTCACATACCACTTAAAAATAATTCTATAGAATGTATATTCTATGTATACATATGTAAAAGCATAAACTCAAATTTTTCGGTTTTTTTAACATACAACCTTGTTATATTAAGGTGACGAAATGTATATTTACATTAACATTGAATTATATTACTTACTACCATTATTAATAAAAAAATTAATTGAGGACCAAAAGTATCTAATTGGGATGGGCAAAATTCTTTTGAAGATCCATATTTATTGAGCTGTATTAAAATATTGTTTTTATATTTCTTTAGAAGAAAAACTTCAGATCGAAAATCGCTTCGAAAATGTTTGGTTCTGCGTTACTTACTAACCGAGGTATTAATTAAAATTCAATATGATCGAGATAGCTTTTGCCAAAAAGTATTATTGTGGTTAAAAAGTGTTTAAATGTGTGTTAAAGAATAAAATTTTAACAGTAAAAATGTTTAATTTATTGTAAACTTACGAATAAGTGGCACACTTTTCCAACCCCATGTTGAATATATAAAGTATTTATAACAAAAAATTATACATTTAAATAAATCAGAAGACCTTGCGTGTTTCCTATTCCTAAAAAAGTTTGGATTTGTTTTAGTTCATAATAAATATTTAAAGTAAATGTATATTAACGTTAACTTTGATTTGTAATCATTACTTAATCAATTTTATTTAAATTTCTATTGAATTAGCATCTAATATTTATATTTATTAATAAATAAATAATGTTTTATTTAATATTTATAATCAAGAAGGTACTGGTATATAAAGAAAAAAAATGTTAAAACATTGTCATTACTTGTTTTTATCCAGCCATGTCTAAACAAAAAAATTCTTTTGAAGACCCATCTTTATTAAGATGTTTAAATATAATGTTTTTCTACTTCTTTAAAAGTAAAACTATACATGTTGGTAAGTGAAATGTTTAGTTTTGTCATTTTCAGGGTATTAACTTAACATTTAAGAAAATGTTTTTACAATATCGCGAAAAAAAATTAAGCAAAATGGTCATTTTTTAACTCAGCAAACAGAAAATTGTATTTTGATGACTTTAACCCATATAATGAATAACTTTTATTCCTATTGAATAATCTATTAAAAATTTATTTTTTAGATGCTTTAATGTATTGCTTATTAAAAATTTTATATTGTTTCTTTATGCCAATATTTTTTTTTTGACTTATGTGGCATTCTTTTTATGGAAATGATTGGTAATGTAATTAACAGAATATATTTTCCTCTAAGCAGTGAAATCTTATTTGTAAGTATAAATAAATAATTAGTATGTCAAAAGATCTCAAATCATACCAGAAATTTGCTCTTTGTTTGTCCGTTTATTTTCAGGACACCCTGTATATTACATTATAAACAAATTTAATTTTAGGCGCTAGCGGCTCGAGGTTATATCTTAATTTCGCGTCCAAAAATAATTGCGATTTTTCGTGATTGTATTGAAATGCAAAAGTTATCAAAAAAAGTCAAACTACCAAGTTTTTACCCAAAACTAATTATTTATTTTATTTTTCAAGCATATTTTATTGGAGCACTACATTTTCTGCTTCTGAGTAGTTTATTTGATGATGATCAAAACATCTTGTTTTTTAATAGTATTGGTTTAAACCCTTTGGTATATCAGATTATTTTTATTTCGTCTGGTATTTATATCAATCTTGTTAGCTCTGTTGTAACGAATAGTTTTTCTATAACAACTTTTTTCTTTATTATTCAATTAATGAAACTTCAGGCGTTCATTCATCAAGATATTATATTGGAAGCAGCATTGGCGGATCCAAGGGGGGGGGGCGATGGGGGCGATCGCCCCCCCCCGGAAGTAAGTTATCAAGTTGAAATTGAACATAACTTTTTAAATTAATATAGAAAATAATAAAAAAATGGAATAACTTTAATTTCAACTTTCTTATTATTTACAAAAATTTTCAACTCCGCCCCCCCCAATGACACATTCTAGATCCGCCCCTGGGAAGCAGAGGGCAAAAGTTTTGAATTAATCCATGAGGAGTACCAGAAATCTATAAAATGGAAATTGTTACCTATTTCATAAAAAAAATATTTAAAAATAAAAAGGTAAATGGTTCAATAAAATATTGTGCCGCTTGCTATATATAGTTTGTTTTAGAATAATGCAAATTATGGCAAACCATATCACACCGTTTGTCCTGATATTTTTTGTTATAGGATGTTGTATCAACTCGAGTATACTAATTTCCTTGTATAGTGTATGAATTTATTAATTTATATTAAAATTTGTAATCTTAAACATATTTTTTTAGACTGAAAGCAATATAATTTTCGTAAGATCTTCCTGTCAAATATTAATATTTTTGTGCTATCTACTCCCCTTTGTAATTTTTGGACAAGAGAAAACTGTTCTATTTCATAATAAGTTTTTATAAGCATTTTTTTTAAATGTAAAAAAAACGTAATCCACAATAAAACTCTTATAATATAAAATTTATTTAATATAATATTTAATATAAATTTGTCGAGAATATTTTTAAGCCTTTTATTTACTTTAGCCATTGTTAATAAATAACATATATAACCCTATAGGGTAACAAGGGTAACAATTTTTGGATCATCGCTTTCAGCCCAACTGCCCACTCCAGGGTTTACAATAATAAATTTTAATTTTCTTGAATATTTTTTTAACATTTTAATAAAAAATGAGAATTTGGAATTCTATGGAACGCCAAATAGTTAATAATACTATATGAAATGATATAGCATATTTCTAAGTTAAAATTATAAATATTAAACGATATTTTTAATTCAAAGGCATATTTAAAATTCGGAATTAAAAATCTTATTCGATACCTATTTAAAATAAAAATTACAAACATTCTTTTTCCACTTTGTGATTCAGTGAATTAAAAATATCGTTTGATATTTTTTTATAAAATTTTAAATATCATTTTAACTTTATTCATTTAATTTATTTTTGAACCGAAAATAAAATATTAAATTTCCTAGTTTGTTGCAAGCAATACTGAAAATCAAATGAATTAAAAATATCAAAGCAATATTTGTAATTGAATTAAAAATCTCAAGCAATATTTTTAATTTACTCAATTTTCAAGTGCACTGAAAGAAATATATGTTTGTTTTAGCAATGTATGTGGTAGTCTATATATGAAACATAAAATATATTTACCTTAACCATTTTTATATTTAGTTTTAACATATTATGTTAAAACTAAATATAATATATGTTTGTTTTAGCAATGTATGTGGTAGTCCATATATGAACCACATACATTTGCTAAAACAAACATATATTTCTTTCAGTGTGGTAAATAAACATTTGCAACTTGGTTGAAATAAAAACCACATGTGATATTTTTAATTCATTGTGAGCAAATATAGATAGATACTAAATGCTTACAAATATCCCTTAAGTTTTATCTGAAAAGTGATATTTTTATTTAGTTAAATTTCCAAGTTAAAAAAGAAGGTTTATGACTTTATTTCAAGTTAAATTTAAAAATGATGAAATAAAAATTAATTCTTTATTTTCTTTCAATAATTTTAAAGTTTTCTGCGATGTTTGAAATTACTTAGAAATATGCACGGAAAAAAGAAAACAGGAAAACTTAACTTCGCATTTAGCATTTATTACAGTTTCGGGTAGCAAGTGATCTCTTCAAACTCAAAACTGCAATATGTACACTATTTCCGTGATACTGCAAGTATTACAGTTTTAAATCATATATATTGTAGCTTCAAATCATAAATATATTTTAAAACTTAAAGACTTGATTATAAGAATTACTATCTCAAACTGTAATTTTTCGCACAAGCCTTTGGAACAGGCGTCTGAGAAATAAAAATTACAGTTTCATTTAGTAAGTTGTACTTGAATTTGCTTAAATGTTTATTGATTTTTTAACCCTTTATTAAGATTAGGTAGTGGGAATTTTGCAGTTTCAGATAGCAAAATTTAAAAATCAAGAAATGTAAATTTTACTTGTTTTATAATATAAAATATATTTTTGGATTTAATAAATGATATTCAAATATCAATCTTAGTAGTTTTAGAATGTCAAATATATTAAATTTGCTGTAGTATATGGGGCATTCTACGGTACTCAGAAATTTTCGTCCTGCCCGCCACAATTAAATATTGTCAGTAAAAACCACTTGTAATTAATTTTATTTTGAAATATTGTTTATTATGCTTGTAATAAGCTTGTAAGCATAATAATCTTAATATATAATTAAGTAATAATAATTTATTACACGCGTGTGGTTTTATTCAGCATTTTTAATATTAACGAACATGAAAATTCCTAAATATTGTGGAAAGCCCTATATACTAATTAAATGCCAATAATAATAAGGTTTAAATAATTAAAATTTAAAAACATTGTATTTATTTATTTATTACAAATTACACGAAATTAACATAACACAGGAAATATTTTTTTTTAATTAGACAAGAAAATATCAATGTAGGTATATTATGAAAAAGATATAGTATATATATATTATGAAATTTTCTGGTAAAATTTTAAAAAATATTTAATTAATCAATTTACTTATTTAGGGTACAAAATCAAATAATAGTTATTTATGTCATTAGGTTAAGAAGTAAGGCTTTTTGTGCTAAGCTCAAAGTTTGAAGGCCGACGCGTAGCGGAGGCCTACAATTGAGCGAAGCACAAAAAGACACTTCTTGGCCGAATGGCATACAACATTTTATCTTCAAAGCACTTTATATAGGTCAATTTAATTCAAGATGAAAGAGATCTAACCTCACTTTTTAGAATTTCATTTATTTATTAGCTAAAGATTACATTAAATGTACAATAATTATTATTCCTTTTAGAAGCAGTAATAGTTTGACAATACCTAGCTACCTAATTTAAGTAGAAATGGATTTTTGTAAGAAAATGGTTTACTTACCCTCTTGCTATTACATTGAATTCAATTAATTGTTTAATAAATAGGTATCTAATTTCAATTTGTTTGCATTTTTATTAAAAGAATAGGTAGTTTGGAATGTTTACATTTAATTTCACTAAAAACTTAAAGCAAATTAAAACTTAAAGATAATTTAAATCGTAGAAAAAGAAAACACAACTGTGAAATGATTCACTGAAATCCACAGAAACGTCAAATTGCAATGTCCTAACCTCATTTTTTGTTTTATTATTCATATTTAATTTTACAATAATTTAATAAAAAATAATAAACATTAACAGTAAAACAAACAAATTAGTGCTTATTATAAATAAATTAAACCAGTTTAGTACGTTAATTTCTTAGAAAAGGATTAATTTGTCAAAACAATACCCCTAGCGAGAAAAAATCGAACTAATTACTTGCCTCATAAAATTTTTTATCGGCCTAGGCCATAACAAGTTATTTCTTTATCGAATGTTGACAACAATAAAGTTTAAATTATAGACTGCGTGGAGATAAAAATATATTCTAAGGAACTTACACCATGTTGCAACATAATAAATCTTTTTTTTTAAATTAGACAAGAAAATTTAAAATATTGAATAAAATATGAATAAACCTACTTTTAAGTAAAAAAATAAATGAAAATACATTTTTAGGCACTACATATTTTTACTTAAATATAATTGCCATAGAATATTTATATTCTATGGCAATTATATTTAAGTACAAAATAAATAAAAATAAATTATAAGGAACTTATATTCTATGGCAAATATATTTTTTACCGTTAGGTTGACGTGCACTTCATGACAATGAACATGTACCATCTGTTTCTTGTAAATAAAGTATATGCCAATTAGATAAATGCGACAGATAAAAGATGACAGATGTGACAGATGAAAATTGACATATGACACAACACAGGTGATAGATGACAGGTGATAGATGACAGGTGATAGATGACAGGTGACAGATGACAGACGAAATGTGACAGATGACAATTGACAGATGACAGATTACAGGTGTCATTTGCCACCTGTCATCTGTCACCTGTAATCTGTCATCTGTCAATTGTCATCTGTCACATTTCGTCTGTCACCTGTCATCTGTCAATTGTCATCTGTCACATTTCGTCTGTCATCTGTCACCTGTCATCTGTCATTTGTCATCTGTCACCTGTCATCTAGCACCTCAGCCGGAAATATTATAAGCTCTAAACGGAACTGCAAATTTATTAATTTTCCTTTACCAAAATAGAGATATAACTGAAAAAAATTAACAATTAATTGAAAAGCCATTTTTATAAATAAAATGTAAAATATTATTTATCCTAATAAAATTATTGTTTATCATAAAAGCAACATCAATATTATTATTTTATTAACCTTCCGCGAATAAGAAATCATTATATAGCTTAAAAAAATTAGCCGTTAGCTAATTAGCTGAGCTAAGCTAAATTAACCGGTTAAGCCGCCAGCTAATTAGCTGAGCTAATTTAGTTAACCGGTTAAATTAGTTAAGCTGATCAGTTAGCTAGCTAATTAACTTAGCTAACTTTTTTGGCCGGCTTAAGCGGCTAAATTGTACAGCACTAATATTTATATATATATATGCATATATATAAGCAGAACATATATATATATATATATATATATATATATATATATATATATATATATACAAAATTCTATCATTGCTGCGTCCATACATTTATAAAATCCCTATTCTTATTGCGTCAACGACCTTACTGCATCAGTATATCTGACGCACTAATGTCAAGCGCTTATTTCTTAAAATTTACTTCATCCCAGCACTTTCTAAGATTCTTGCTAATACAGATATGTGTAGAATTTAATGCCCAATTTTTGTGTCTAAAAATTTTTTATGTCCGACCCTGCGTTTTTTAAATATTTAGAAAAATTTGAAAACAAAAAATGTGCAGCAACATACTAAAAATGGAAAAAATGTGTATATTTAGTTCAACCCATTTGACGATGAGGGCGTTGCGATAATATACGTTTTTCAATATACGTGTTTTTAAATACTGTATGTTGTTGCGTCGCACAATTTGGCAACGTCTCGCCTATGATTTTAATATTTTAATTAAACTCAAGATACTGTTGCTAATGGTTACCATTCAATGGTAGCGCTGTCTCTCTCGCACCGTGTGACGTCACGCTAGAGACAGTGGTTCTTTCGTTTAAATGTAATCATATTATAATCTTGGGGCGCGCGTCGAGTTTTAAGAAATTTACAATTATGACGGTCGATTTATTAAAACTGATTGTAAGATAAAATTGTTTTCTACATAAGTAATTGTGACAATGTATTTTTTAAATTATATATGCAGATGCAGATTTAAAGGCAGAAAAACGATTATCATTTTTTTTACGCTTATAATCGTAAAAAAATGATCATCGTTTTTCTGTTAATTTTACTATTTCAAAAATAATAAAAGTTTTTCATGTTTTTAGATAGGTACTTAAAAAAAAGGTTAATATCAATGTAAATAACTACAATGTGTTTTATGTTATTAACAGGTAATTCAAAAAAATTTTAAAAAAGTAAAACATCAATGTTATAAATACAGGGTGTTTCTACTAAAAATTGACAATCTAAATTAGGCTTTCTAATAAATATTTTTCAATAATTGAAATTATTGAGCTTTTGTTTTTGAATTATCAAACTTTGTTTTAGTTAAAAAAAATTGTCTTAATTTTAAAAACATTCAATCCCCCGGGGGCGCGCAAAAATTATTTTTAAAAATTAAAAAAAAAACTGCTTATACAAATACCCTTCTCACAACTTTTTTTTAACTAAGTGAGATTTCCAAAAATAATTATTTCAGCCCAGCCTACCGAATTTCTAATTTTTGCCGCGCCCCCGGGGGATTTAATGTTTTAAAAAAAATTTTTAACTTACATTTTGAGTTTGGCATATTAAAAAACTATAAGGTATTAACTCACTTGTAACACAAAAAAAATCTTGTTAATAAATTTTAATTTTAAGCCCCTCCCCAAAGCTTTTAAAGTTCTAATATGCAGCTTGGTGCGCGGCGTAAAATTAAAATATATAAATATTTTTTTTGTGTGTCTTAAGTAAGTTAATACCTAATAGTTTTTTAATATGCCAAATTCAAAATTTAACTTAAAAAATATTTTTTATTGAATTTTGAGGAATTTCAACCCCCCGGGGGCGCGGCTAAATTTGTTTTAAAAAATTTGAAAAAAACAGCTTATTTGTGTACCCTTCTTACAATGACAATGAACCCTCAAAAAAATAAAAGTTCCCGGGAATTTTTTGAATTTAGTGATTTTTTTATGTTCACGGAAATTTTTGTACTAAAATTGTACACCTTTTTGTGGCCTAGTTTACACAATAGATTTGGTCAATAAGTAGGGAATTAACTTGGAAATTAGTAAAATAAGGGTAATTAGTAGGGAATTAGTGGAATTACTAGATATTTTTTAAATTAAAATGGAATTATAATATATAAGGGGAATTAGTAAGGAAATAGAGGAATTAGTAGCAATCCTGGGAATTTGTGTACACATTTTCTTTTGCGGTTTACCCCGAGGGGTAAACCGCAGGGGAATTTTGGTGTACAATCTGTAGGAATTAGTAAGGAATTAGAGGAATTTGTGGAAAATTAAAGGAATTAGTGGGGAATTTGGGGAATTACTCTGTAAATTAGTAAGCAAATAGTGGAATTAGTGGGGAATTATAAAGAAATTAGAAGAAAATTGATGTCTCGTTTAGCACTTGAATATAAAGAAAAAACAAAAAAAACCCGGAAGTTACAGAGCTACTCCATTCTTTGCCAGTTCCAGATTGGGAGTAGTACCACTGCAGCATTGAAAAAATGAAGAATGTTGTGTACAGCACACCACCCATATTTTAACAAAAATTAGTACTCGTTTCCTAAAACAAGGAATACATCTTCCAATTGGGAAATACACTGTCTTCTCTGGTCATCTCAGGGAATTAATTTTAAAGTTTCCAAAAGACAAACATCTCCTGACAGATTCGGATCTCAAAAGTGAAGACAAGATGAATTTTGCATCCGCAGAAAAAATGTGCAGTTTGATAGTAATTGAACGACTAAATAAGGGAATTCTACAAATTAAATAGAGCGTGGCGTATCTCAAGCTAATGTACTATATCGAATCGTCGTTCTTAAATTCCAGCACTGTGTTGCATACTAGATTATATCGCATCTGGTATGTTGTATTTTTTTCTAGAATCTGGAAAGCCTGGATTAAAGAACAAAAAGAATATAAAATAACAGACAACTTTTTGACCAGTAATTGTAACCTTTGCATCGAAACGCCCATGCTTTGATTAAACTAATACTGAAGCTTAACAGCGGTGAGTTAAAACCAGATATGTTCATCACCGGCATTTTTGGTAGCCAAGCATGTGAATCCTTATTTCGGGCTGCCAGATCCATGACTTTTACGTATTCAACAATAATACATTTTAGTATAAAGGATATGCTGAACCGAATTAAGAGAATTAAGACAACTGATACCATAAACAATCTGAGGGGGACTTTTACATTTCCAAGGGAAGACAAAAAATTAAAAACCAGACTAATAAAAGAAAATTTACCACGTGAAGAAGAAATTTTAAATTTGGATATCAAATCTACAGTTAAAAAAGCTCTACAAAATGTCATAGAGGACATGAAACATCTTGGAATTAATGAAAAAGAAAACGATTGGAAATATATGCAGGTAGGTACCGTTAACCGTTAATAAGACGGAAACAAAATATTGCAATTACACAGGATAATGAAGACGCCGACGAAGACAACGCTAAAATTGTCGAAAACCCCGAAGAAAATTGGCAAAAACAAATATTAGTAATGAGGACGATAAAGTTATGGATGAAGTTATGGACTTAATTTCGAACAAGATTTCTAATGAAGATAGCGAATGTGATACTTTGGAAACGAGTTTTATAAGTTTAAAAGACTTTTCTAAAAAAGTGCACAGTGAATCGGAAAAATCACCGTACCTATATAATATTATATATTCAATTATTAAAAAATCATCGTACTGCTGGCTTTTAGATCAGTCCGACGGTAGAGTAAGTACTGGCCGATCAAAAAGATTTATAGGCAGTACAAGGAAAACACCGAAGAAAACACCTTGCAAAAATTCCAAGTCGACCTTGACTATAAACATAAGCTATGCATGGATCAAGCTAGTAGCTAGTAGCACAAGCACTGTATCCTCCTCCGACTCTATCGTGATGGAACTCGAGTTTTCAGATGAAATCTTGTCGTATAAATCAGAAAATGTATCGAAATTTGCCGGACTCGAGTTACACTTAGAAAACTATTATGCGGTTTTCTATGACCAATCGTGAGCTTTGCTGCACGAGCGAGGCGAATGTAGAATACACTATTTAGAAATGGCCGCCTTTCACCACGAAATATGTACACTATTTTTTATGACAAAATGAAAATTCGACTTTCGCTGCCCTTTAAGAGAGAAAAATTGTTAATATTTAAGTTAATTCATAAACAAAAATATACCAAACTAAAGACAATAATTGGCTTAATTAATAATATTAATTATTAAAGAACTTATGTTAAGCAAAAGTCGAATTTATGCTGCTAGTGTCATGAAAAAGCATTGATTAATATAATACTTTTCTTTACGATTTTTCAAATGTGTTTAATAAAAGTGCTGGGTAAAAAAGTTTTGCTAACCAGAAAACGTATACTTTTCTTTACTATTTCTCTTAGTAAAGTAAGTATGCTATTTTTCATTAAGAATACGAACAAATATAGCCTTAAAAAATATACCCTTCAAAAAGAATTACTATAATATTAATGGTAATTATTTATGTTAAAATGTATAGCAAGAAAAAAATAGAAACTAAAACCTTGAAGGTTTAAAAAATAATAGGGATATTTAAAATTTAATATAAAATTAATTAAAACTTTTTAAACCTCACATTTCTAATACAGACATTATTTTATAAACATGCAAAATATCAATATTAAAAATTACTTAGAAGAAAAATCACATGTTAAAAATTCATTTATATCTTATTAAAGTTGACTCGCTAAATACCGTATTTCTAGGAGACGCAATAAGGTCGCGAAATGTAATGACGCAATATTGTATTACGGATATATATATATATATATATATATATACATATACATAAATATACATCCTTAGTACAATATTGCGTCATTACAATTTGGCAACACTGTAGGACGCAATAAAGTCTGTACAAGCCATATAAAATTTAAAATGAAATATACACGTGACGCAATATTATATCAAGATTAAAATGAGTTGATAATGTAGTGACTTTTGAAAAAAAAGTGTATATCTTATTTTTTAAGATAAAAAAAATCTGACCAGATTTTTGGAATCAGCAAAAAAAAGTACGCCAATATACTCTTCTATATTTTCGCTAAATACCGTATTTCTAGTAGACGCAATAAGGTCGCGAATTGTAATGACGCAATATTGTATTAGGGATGTATATATATATATATATATATATATATATATATATTATGTGGAATAACCCATATATGTACAATTGGCGTCCCCGAAATGTGAACGGCAAAATTTAATTGTGTAATATGGGCTTTGCATCAGTGTCGTCGGTAGTTGTCAAATTTGATAATAATTGTCAATTGTAATATCAAAAATGCCACCACACTCAACTGAGGCTTAGAGCTCGGCCTTAGGTCAACGGCAATAGCCAAATTAGAAGAAAATTGGTCTTTAAGTGAAGTGGCTGCAGATTTATATATCAGTAAAAGATGCATATTTTAATTTAAGAAACGTTGGCAAGAACAACAAATTTAACAATCTTAAGATTGAGAAGACCTATCAGACAAGGTGTAGGTAAAATCTCCAACGAATATTGAAGACAATGCTCATGTCGCACATATTAGGCAAAATGCTTTCAATAGCGCAGTTAAGGCCCGAGAATATACACAATTTTCAGGATTTCTTTGAACAGCTCAAAAAACATTAAGCTGAATTAAAAAACTGTGCTGCTGCTCATAAGGTTTTTTAACTGAAGAAAATAAGCGTAGAAGAGTCCAGTTCACCAATGACTATCTAAATTAAGGAGAGGAATTTTGGAATAATGTTATATTTTCTGATGAAAAAACGTTCCAATCTTGCAATAATGGAAGGCTGCGTGCGTCCAAGGGGCGCAAGATTTGAGGAGAACTAAACATTAAGAACCTCAAATAGTGGACGCTTTTCCATAAGGCGAGGATAAGCGTCCATGGTGCCGGAATATGTTGGGAAATTGATGGTAGATTAACGGCTGAGCACTATACGACGATTTCGGACAACGTTATGCTACCTTTAGCTAGACGTGTATTCTGTATTCCAACATGCTAGAAAACTATACAAAAATATACAAAAAAATTCTAATAAATATTATATTACACAGCTCGCGTGGTTAACAACAACCACATATTTGACCAGCTAGAAGTCCTGACTTAAACCCCATTGAAAAGGTGTGGGGTTTTATAGTTAAAAAATTATATCAACGGGACTTTAGGCCAGCAAACCGAAATGAACTATAGAATGCTGTTGAAAATTCTTGGGAAGAGTCATACGACATGCGTAACCTATATGTTATTATAATAATGTCCATGCCAAAAGGTTGCAAAGTGTTGTGGCAGCTACCCCAGTAGCACAAAATATTGGTCCTATATGGGGCGCATATATACCCAATATTTTATCTGGGACCAATATTGGATTTATTTAGCCGATGTTGGCCCTATATTGGCATAAAATGGTTATTTAATATATCTTGCCAAGGTTTATCCAATGTTGGTCCTATATTGGCATATCATTTTACGCCAATATATCATTAAAAATATTTATCCAAGGTTGGTCCTATATTGGCATATCATTTTACGCCAATATATCATTAAAAATATTTATTCAAGGTTGGCCCTATATTGGCGTAACATGATTATCCAATATATCATAGTATCAATGTTGGGTTTCAATATTGGACCAAGCTAGAAAAAATCTGACGAAAGATATGTTGGCCCAATATATAAAACTAATATTGGGCCAATATCTTTGTGCTACTGGGGTAATGGCTCTGCAATTAGGTATTAAAATAGCTCATGAGCAGCAGCACAGTTTTTTAAGCCAGCAAACTAAGTGCTGCCTGCAAAGGCTCCCCTTCAAATCAATCAAAGCCAGCAAACAGAAATGAACTACGGAATACAAATATACAAAGTGCTCTTTTAGTTCCACCCTACTATTTTACCAATTTTCTTGAACAATATGTTAATTTAGTTATGTTATTTATATTTTTTATTTACCTACTTGTGAATATTGTTGTACAAAACCAAATTGACGTTATTTTATTTGTAATATTATTGTTTGTTAAAATATTATTAAAAAAATAATATTTGTAACACCACTGGCCGAAGCCAGGAAGAACGAATGAATTTAATGAAAAAAATCCATGACAACCAAAAATCGTTCACATTTCGGGGACGCCAATTGTACATATATATTGAAATGATATAGAATGATGTTACTTATAACTAATCTTTATAAAAAACCCAGAAGAAAAAATAAAAAACAGTGGTGTATTAAAATCAACTGGTGCCTGCAGGGCTGATTTGTCTTAATGCCCTTGATAAAAATCCTGAATATGCCACTAAAAGAATATTCAAAAAGTTTTCATGTTTCCAAATTTTTTTTTTAACATCAATCTAAAATCAATTACTGTGTAATGAAAAAAAATATGCAAAAGCAATGCCAACAAATATTAAGCCAACACAAAATACATACTTAAAAATAAAATCCATTATTAAAAGGAGTCAGTTCATGATATTGCTTTTGGTAGTTTCCCTCATTTTCCTTATTAGTATGCATTATAATATGTATAATATACATTGTATATATGTATTTTTAGTTTTTAATATTAAAAGCATCCATTCAATAGCAAATAAACCACAAAATCCTTAAACATAACATAAACCACCATTAATTTGCAAATCAAATGAAAATGTTTTACAGAATAGATAAAGAATAACCAAAAACACCTTATTAATCTAAATAAATATTTTTTATAAATCTAAATAATATTATTAGAACAAGCCATTTAATACAGAAAACGTATATACTTACCAAAAATTTATATAAAAATGCACAGGTGATAAAAAACTCAATGACACAACATAAGAAATTGCTATTAATACTGCAAAATCTAAAAGACAAATGACCCTGATAGAAGATGCAACTGGCGACGTGAATTTCGGTTTTAAAAGTAGTTGATCTACTTCTTTGCATCATAAAAAACTTGTTCTTTCAACTTTAAATTTCTATGAGTAGAGGAACTGGTCCGAATATGGGCCGAGCACTTAATATGGGCCCCCCACTCATCTATGAAACAATTAACGCCATCTAGCAGGTAATGTATAAATTTACACCAACAGGTTATCAAAACTTGTTTTACCAATTACCGCCATCACTCCACTTGTTGTTATTGGAATATGCCGGTTTGATTGTTTCTCTTTGGGCCATAACTTTTCGATGTAAGTTTAATTTGACTAATTTTCATATTTCCTGATATTATTTTGTAGCTGCTCAGGCTTCATGTGATAGAAGGAAAGTTTAACATTGCATTGTAGCAGTGATTTTAAGTCTTAAAAACAATGTTTGTTCCTAATCTATAATTTTATTACAAGTTGCATTTGGTGCAATATGGGCCCCTTTGGTGTATTAAATATGGGCCTGCCGACGATGACCATGATATGGATCAAATAGGACAATTCTCCCCCACAAACGATGCAATATGCTTATTCTGTGACAGACACTTCCTCGATGATAATAGGGAAGAACTCTGGGTTCAGTGTCTAATATGTCAACTGTGGGCACATGAGCAGTGCTCTAGAGCAGAGGATGAGTATGTGTGCGATTTTTGCGGATAGTTTGTGTTTTTTTTATTTTTGTGACGTTTGTTTATTTTGTGCTTGTGTGTTTATCCTAATGAAAGAGGTCTTTATATAACTTTTTAAGGGGGCCCATATTCCATACCCTCTAGCCCAAAGTCAAAAATGTGCACCATTTCATTCTTTGTTTTGCCATAAATAAATGTGTAATTTTTAAGAGAAATTAATATTGTTGTTTTATTACTACGTCCCTACATAGTATGTAAACATCTTTCCACATCATTTGAAAAAAGAATAACCAAATTATTAAAAAAAAACAAAATAGGGGCCCATATTCGGACCAGTTCCTCTAATAAACAATCATCAAACTGTAAAAATTGTTAAAATAAAATGTAAATATTTTAAAATGTTTTTTAACATTATTTTTTATTTTAAATAGTAAAAGTTATTATTCAGTATTATATTTATTGAATTCAATTAGCAAGCTTTAAAAATTACAGTTTGAATGGCAAACTATATAAATGTTAGTTCGCACTGTAATTTTTATTCGACGACATTAGGAATTATATTATTTTATATTGTAATAAATACATCACCGAGAAACTTTATTTTTTACAGTTTTTAATACTAATTACCCGTCGTTAAACTTCAAAACTTGCGCTCTACATTATGATATTTTTATTGCTATTTAAGTTTTAAGAAATACATAATAATGTTGCGAAGTTTGCACTTTTCCTTTCGATGCGACAGTTTTTACAATTTGAATTGTAATTTTTCCTGTTTTCTATTTTCCGTGTGGTAGAGACGTTGAGACTGTGATGCTTCTAACCAAAATTAATATTATTTTGTAGACAGAAGAAATAAATTTAACACTATATAACTGTCCTTGGATTATCCAAGTTGGATATATTGGAATAAGGAGAACAAAAGAACTTTGATTTTGTTGATTCATATAACTCAACAAAGCAATGCTTTTTCATTTATTGGATTGATTACTGTTAATTTTCAAATGTCTGTTGAAATGTTCAACAAAGGCTACGCATTTTTATCCTTTTATATGAATTTGAAGGATAAGATTAAAAAGGAGGAACATTGTTATTTTTAGGTGTAGTTTTTTCAGCCATATTTGTGGCACGGTTTGCTTATACAGTTTTAATTTTTTAAGGGATTTTATGCACTATTCCTAATTATTTATTGTTACTTAGTAAATTAATTTTTCAATAAAACTAATATTTAACTGTTATTATTTCAAACCCTCTTTAAATATTTGGAAAATTTCAGCAAAACATAAAAAAGTATTAATATTTGTATTCGATAAAAAAATGAATATATAGTACAAATAAATTAAGTTGAATGACGTTAGCGTTGTCATTGTCTAGTGCGAACGGCTAACTGATCTCAGTCGGGCATTGTGTGAGGGTAAGGCTAATTCTGATATTGATTAGTGGACACGACTCATTTAAAGTGAAAAAACGGTATAGTAGGTTTCAAATATACAAATTGAATTAAATAAAATAAATTTTTAAATAACGAAGGTATATTTTGAATCTAACGATATTCCTAGGAACTAATAGTGTTAACTACTTTTACAAGGTTATGGCTAATTTTTATAAGAAGATATTAGTTACATTTTTTTGCATGAATCTCATTTGAAAGTTATAATTTGTTTAGGTATATTAAATATTTAAATTATTTATGGCCAAAAAAATTATACATTTAAAGATTATTGGAGACTTAATGTATATTTAAATTAACTATGAATTATATTACTTACTACCATTATTAATAAAAAAATTAATTGAGGACCAAAAGTATCTAATAGGGGTGGGCAAAAATCTTTTGAAGATCCATCTTTATTGAGCTGTATTAAAATATTGTTTTTATATTTCTTTAGGAAAAAAACTTCAGATCAAAAATCGCTTCAAAAATGTTTGGTTCTGCTTTACCTATTAACCAAGGTATTAATTAAAATTCAATATAGCTTTTGCCAGAAAGTATTATTGTGGTTAAAAATTTTTAAATTTGTGTTAAAGAATAAAATTTTAACTTAGTAAAAATGTTTAATTTATTGTAAACTTACTAATAAGTCGCACACTTTTCCAACCCCATGTTGAATACATGAAGTATTTATAACAAAAAAATTATACATTTATATAAATCAGAAGACCTTGCGTGTTTCCTATTCCTAAAAAAGTTTAGATTTGTTTTAGTTCATAATAAATATTTAAAGTATTTGTACCTATATTAACATTTACTTTGATTTTTAAATTACAAATGCCTGTTTTTTTAACTTTAATGTTCAAGAGATTAAATAACTTTTTAATAATTTATTTTTTTAGATTCTTTGATATGTTGTTTATTAAAATTGTTACATTTAATGTTTATGCCAATATCTTTATTCGACTTATGTGGCATAATCGTTTTTACAGAAATGATTGGTAATGTTTTTAACAGAATATATTTTCCCTTAAGTAGTGCCATTCTTTTTGTAAGTAAAACCAAATATGTTGTAGTTTTTGTTAATTTTGTTAGGTTCATGGCCAGAAACTGGCCAAAAATGTTTCTTCTGTTTAACAAAAACCAAATTCTGTTTAGTCGTTAAATACTGTCAAAAATGGCGAAAGCGCTGGTATTAAATATATGAATTTTGGGTGTAAATTCTAAACTTTCAGTGAAGACTATGAAAGTTTTAAAAAGTTTATTAAATTTAACACTATAAACACATATTTTAGTGAAAGAAGTTTTAACCTAAAAATATATAACTATTTAAAACACTATACTTCCCTAGGCGTTCAAAAATTACCAAAAAACATATATCATGTCGCCTAAAATGTTGTCCAAACTTAGTTTAAACCTCACCCATGTTAACATACACATAACCTCCCAAATCATTTTTAAACGGTCATTTTTCAATAGCTATTTAACCAATTGGGTCAAAAATCCCAAATCTTTCCTGGTATTTGCTGTCTGCCGGTTTAGTTTCGGACACCCCGTATATTAATTTATTAACACATTTAATTTTAGGTGCTAGCGGCTCGAGTTTATATTTTCAATATGTGTCCAAAAGTAATTGGGATTCTTCGTGATTTAATTGAATTGCAAAAGTTATCAAAAAAAGTCAAACTACCGAGTTTCTACCCAAAACTAATTATATATTTTGCTTCTCAAGTGTATTTAATTGGAGCACTAATTCTTCTTCTGGGTACTTTATTTAATGATCAAAAAATCTTTTTTATCCATAATATTGCTTTAAACCCTTGTATATTTCAGATTATTTATTTTTTAATTGGTATTTTTATTATTGTTGTAGCTTCTGTAGTAACGAATAGTTTTTCTATATTTACTTTTTTCTTTATTATTCAACTAATGAAACTTCAGGCGTTTCTTCATCAAGATATTATATTGGAAGCAGAGGACAAAAGTTTTGAATTAATCTATGATGAGGAGTACCAGAAATCTATAAAATGGAAATTGAAATATTTTATAAGAACTTATTTAAAAATAAAAAGGTAAAAATTGCATTACCATATTTTGCCGCTTGCTTTATATAGTTTATTTTAGAATAATACAACTTATGACAAAATATGGCACACCGTTTGTCCTAATATTTTTCGTTATTGGATGTGTTATCATTTCGAGTATACTAATTTCCTTGTATAGTGTAGATATAAGACTATTAATTTATATTAAAAATTAAAAACTTAAAATATTTTTTTTAGGCTGAAAGCAATATCAGATACGTAAGATCTTCTTTTGAAATAATAGTTTTATCTTGCTATCTACTCCCCTTTTTAATATTTGGACAAATTTTACAAGAACAGGTTCCAACAACAATATAACTTTACCACGCTGAGCCAGAATTCGTAAAATCAGTACGAAACAAATAGCTTTCTTATTTTTTATCAAAATGTTGAAAAAATTCTTCTATTTCATCATACATTTTGTCCGCAAGACTTTAAAAATAAAAAAGCGCCACTAAGAATAACAATCAATAAAAAGTAAAATCAATTGTCTTAGGTTTTTTATATTTTTGGGCAGGTATATAATTATCTGACTTCTATTTTAATTACAAATTGCAGATTTCTCTTGAAACGATTTCATGTTTTCCTTATTTTTGAACACCCTGTAGATAAAATTCCAATTTTTTTTGTGGCTCAGTCTTGAACTGTAAAAATTGAGCTCTTTCTCAAAGGGTTACCAGTGAGCTCTTTCTCAAAGGGTTATCCAGTGAGACGAGATTTTACTTTTCTCCTTTCTCCATTTTGATAAGGAAAGACATTTTTCATGCTGATTTTTCAAACTCGGACGAAAATAAAAAACAAAAATTTTCTATTTATAGACTGAAGACATAAATGCAATACTGTATAACTGTCCCTGGGTACTTTGGAATAAAGACAACATGAGAACTTTGGTTTTGTTGATTCAAATAACTCAATACAGCAATTCATTTTCATTTTTTGGATTGATTACTGTTAATTTTAAAATGTCTGTTGAAATGTTGAAGAAAGCCTACGCATTTTTATCTTTTTACATCAAATTGAAAGGATAAGATTAAAAAAGGAGGAAAACTGTTATTTAGTCAATTATTGTTTAGCAACATATACTTACCTGCGGTAAGTATATGTTTAGCAAAAACTTTGGCGCCCTCTATCTTGTTAGGAACTAAACAAAGACAGATTTGCCTGTAAAGAAATATGTTAAAAATTTCAAGCTATACATTTTTCGTCTTAAAATATTTTTTGTCCGACCAATAGGAAACAAGATAAAATGGATAAAACACATTGTTGATGTTTGTAAATCCTATAGTACTGGTAGAGCCATCTATTATGTACTAGCTGCAAAATTACAGGGTTCTGTTTATCAAGGAAAGGATTCTATAGTAAAAACGTTATAATACAGAAAGCATTTTACTTCTCCACCTGAAATCATGGGATGACAAAGGGAATCAACAAAAAACGAAAATCGTTAAACCAATTTATTAGTCAACAAATAATTACAGAAAAACTACAAATCTAATTAACAAAACCAACAATCAATTGGACGGACGAGTATTTTTCCACTTATCAACTAAATAAAAAATAAATAAACGAGATCTAATAAAATCAACATTAAAAGCTGTAAACTGTATAAAAATAGAGATCATTCAATGTTTAAGTATAAGTTTGGAGATGGTTATTTTCGGTAGTCTCTGGGAATCAACTTTTTCAGAGCACATTGGGAAAGAATCTTCAATATCCAAAACTCTAAAAATATTATATTGTATTGTACATTTTTTATTAATAAAAAATGTACAACTTACTCTACAAATTCCGATCTTAGAGCAGGAAAATCGCACTCTGGACAAGCTGTCAAGTCCGTGGTAACTATATGTCTACCCTAAAAATATATATGTATTCAACAACATTTGCTGTTTTATTTTTAATAGTCAAGTAAGAGTTTCCTAATTTTAATCTCTTCCCTTCCTTTAAAGATAAGTGTATGGGACAAAACATTCAAATAATGTTTTGTATAAATGGCAACCCCGCAATAAACTGGGTACTTCCCAGATATGTAGATCTATATCTCTGGTACTTCCTCTATATGCCTAGTCATCAGATAGTTGTTTGTTGCACGTGCCATATTAAATATTCGTAGTTAAAATGAATGATCTTTCATCCGGCATCGAAAGTTTAAAACTAACCTCCAGAAGCGTGGAAGAAACTAAAATTATAAGGAAAAACCACGCCTTTTTAAAAGATGTTATGAAATAAGCGCCGGAATATGGTTCATGGGAAAATCAGACGTTCGACAAACCTTTTCATTTGGTTTTGGGCGAATTTCCGAGTGTCAATGAAAGATTTGATGAGGATTCGTAACTTTATATTGCAGAACGTTGTTCGTGTTGAAAATACATTTCTTCTGGCCCAGTATTAATACCGATATTATAAAGTTCTAATTAAAAACCATCTTGAAGCAGATAATGAACAGTTTCGTGGCTTTTTTCGACTTAATAAAGAGCAATTGGATTTTGTTTTAATTTTATTTGTAAAGATATAAAGAAGCAGTGCACAAATAGTGTAATAATTCCAATCTGCCCGAAGTAAAAACTTGCTTTAAAACTTATATTAATACTTCGTTATCAACATTAGTACAATTTTTGGACATTTTCACTTATAAATTTACCATTATAACATTTATTTCTCTCTACATAAATTTAACCTGGAAAAACTTGGTTAACGTTCGCTTACTGACTTGTTTTTGAGCAGTCGAGACGTAGACCTTTAGGAACAAACTACACCAGTTTATACTTAAAAAATATTTTTATAAATCATCTATGCGCATTCTCATTACACAGTACAACACGATTTCCCTCCCATGAAAAATTTTAGCAGATTTTGAAAATAGAGGTAAAAAAAACGTACCCGTGTCTCACAGTTTCACGAGATCACGTCATAAAAAAATTTTAAGCCGTCATTCCTATTATTTATGCTTATACAGATTGTACATTTTTTACTCGGTTAAAAATATATTTTTTGTAAATATTGTATGTTTGTACACAATTCAAAAAACAAATATAAAAAAGTTTATATTTTGATTTTTTTTAAATAACTTTTTTTTATTATTTTTTTTTTTAATGAAACACATTTTTATTTATCTTATATTCAATACATGTTGGAATAAAATCTTGGTCGTTTAGTTTGACGATTATATATTGCTTCAGAATCTCGAACAATTGACCAGCAATATTCACCCAGCAAATGCCTGACGTCTTTTCCCTTGAAGCGTTTTTCAATTGTTAAAATGTCTTGATGAAAACGTTCGCCTTGTTCGTCACTAAAATCGCCCAAATTTGGTGGAAAATAGTCCAAATGAGCATGGAGAAAATGTATTTTCAGTGACATATGTACTTTCATGTCCTGAAAAGCAGAAATCATTTCTGCAACAATTTCTTTGTAGTTGTCTGCTTTTTTGTTTCCCAAAAAATTATCGACCACTGCAACGAAACCATTCCACGCCCTTTTTTCTATCATGCTCATTAAATTATAAAATTCATTATTTTTTATTAATTTTGATATATCTGGACCAGTAAATATACCTGAAACATACAATGTTGTTACTAAAAAATAAATCTAAAATTATATTGAAATGTACCTGCTTTAATTTTTTCTGTCGACAATTTTGAAAAAATTATATGTAAAAATTTAAAAGCTTCACCGGAAGAATCCAGTGCTCGAACAAAATTGCGAATCAGGCCAAGTTTAATGTGAAGTGGTGGAAAGATTACTTCACCCGACTTTAAAGCATTTTGATTGGCTTAAAATTGAAACATTTTGTTAATTGGTTTAAAAGTAAACCGTTTGATATATTTCTTAAATGTGCAAAACTCTGTATAAGATTAAAATAATTTTAAAATGCATCTATAATGGTTGCCTATCCATTTAGTAATATATATTTTTAACTATGCAGTCCAGCTGTTATCGAGTCTATTAAATTATGTCGCGAATAGTGTGAATAACATTTTATTGGATAGCCCTTAAAAAAAATTATGACGTGATGTGAAAAAACGCCGAGACACGGGTATCATTTTTTTAACTATATTTTTAGAATCTGTAGAAATTTTTCATGGGAGGGACCAAAAATCAAATTTTGTCGTACTGTGTTATATGAGAGAATTTTCAAGTAAGAGATGTCGCAACATGTACAGTTCATTTTTTTTATCTAGACTCGTGATTTTTTGTTAGGTTGGTGGCTTATGCCAGTTTGACTTAGAATTTTTAGTATTTCAAAATGGTACTTCTGTTAAAGAATTTAATTAAATACTTTGACACTGTCAAATTGACAATAATATTTATTATTGATAATTTATTTGTCAATTATAAATAAAAAGATAATTATGCCAAAAATATTGGCAACGAATTCGAATGTAAAAGCCCTTTTGAGGGCAAAACTTCATTTTGATGAAATTATGCCAAATGCCACAATGGAAGAAGAAGTACATCCCCTTATGGACACTTTTGGAGTAAAAAGTAACGAATTTGGTTTTATAAGTATTATATCACACATTATTTTCACATAATTTACCATTGGACAACATTTACGTTCACAAAAAATTTTAATTTCTTTTATATAAATTCTTTTCAAAGCGGAGATTATTATCCGCTAGGAATACTTTCTCTTCTGGGCCGTAAAGCAACCTATATTTAACTACTTTTTTTATATGATTTTACTCATCCAAGCACCACCAAAGCCAAATTAATTGCATTTTTAACTACGAATTTCGACAACTCAACTTGACAACTGTACAATGTAACCTACAATAATTTATACATAACCACAATTAGATTTATAACTAGCTTAGTTTGTTTTAATCAGTGCGACAAACTTGACAACTGTAGTTACCAACCAAACCCCTAAATTTGCAACGTTGCCGCAGTCGATTTAAAAAAATGAACCTCACCTTATTTTACCAAAACAAATGTACTTGGGGGTAAACACTAGGTTCCAAATTAAATTTAATGCCTAATGATAGTAATTAAATTGGTACTAAAAAGTACATGTGTATGTACGCCAGGTCTGAAGGGGTTAATGCCTGTAGAAGAGCCATATAAATTTTTGTCAACTTTCACCGCACAGTTTTTGCAATAATAAACGATAACTGTGTTCAACCAAAATTATCAATCTGTCATTTTCGTCTAGAAGATCCGGCAAAACTGGATTACGACCACGTGATTATCTAGGGATATTTGGATTGATTTATTTGGTGACTAATAATTTTGATGTTAAAGTAAATTATTTAAAAAATACATTGTATCTTTTTTTTTTTATAATTAGATTATCCTTTTTTGTTTTTCTAATCTTTGTTTTTTGTTGCTTTATTTTTGGTTCTCATACCCTTTTAATATTTTTTTCTTTGTAGTTGACCAGTGGCGGCTCGTCAGGGTAGGCCTCTGAGGCCGCGCCTCACCCTTAAAATGAAGGAACGAACGACTTTTTGTATTTATATTTTTGCCTATTACAAGTGTATTTTTACAACAGTTCTACCCAATAAAAAGTAAAAAACCAGTCAATCATATTAAGCGTAAATAAAAATCCAGGCGCAAAGCGAGTCAAGTTAACGTGCATCGTTGAGAGTCGCTTGGACAGAGGCGAAATTTTCACAGCCTCGGAAGCTCCCATTTACCTCTTGAAAGCGAAAATGACTCACCAACAAAAATATCGCCGTAAGTTCGCGAATAAACACCGTAGATGAGGCGAAATTTAGTTAGCTTGGTTTGTTCTGATTGGTGGTCCGTTTATGGTGGGATGCCAGCGGAGACCAGTGTTGCCAATGTACGTGGAAATCCACGCATTGTGTGGAATTTATTTTGTTGTGTGTAATTTGTGTGTAATACATAAATGTGTGGAATTTGCGTGTAAACTTTATCTTTAAATTAACAATGCTTATAACAAGCATTTAAATAGATATATTTGCAAATGCGGAGACAAAGAAGGTTGCCAGTCTTCTCTTAGCGTTTGTAGAGCACGTTATTGTTTTGATTCAGATTAAATTATTTAAAACTTTTGGCTGATCTTTTATAGTTTTTGTCTCGATTAGTAAAATTTCTTATTTAATTATTGCAGGGAACACACTAAGGTAGATTTAGCAGTTTTTATTAAGCAAATTTTATATTTTGAAATAATAGATTGCATAATTCTTCAATTAGAGACGCGGTTTGAAAATTTAGAATTACTTTTAAATCTCACTGCAGACCCACAATTTTACGACCAAATAATAGATAAATTTTCAATCTTAAAAGATAGACGTATAGTATTTTATATTTTTTAATACTTAGGTAGGGGTCGACTTTTTACTTTTATTTTTTGATTAATTTATTTATTTTTAACTTTTTTAAGACTATATTTTAAGTTTAAGATTAAAACTAGTCTTTGATGTGATATTTTGTTTGTTTTGTTTTTTAGAGTTTATTTTTTGGTTTAGTAGTGCTATCGGCTCCATTTTAAAAAAGGTCAACGCGTCGCAGAATAATACCTCCCGGGTGACGTGGAAATTTATTCGTATTTAGACAAAATTAACCTTATGTAGCCTCACTAAGTTGACTTCATTCGTTTCATAGAACATATAATTCGTTTTCACAACTCATTTTAAGATTTTAAATAACACTTCGTAAAGAAATGTCACTGCAACTGTTAAAAGCAAAAAGCTTTACCATGGAAATTCTAATTTTTACCTTGTTTAATCCACGTTACAATATATATGTATATACTTAGTGCCTTTTGTATTAAAGTAAGAAATAATTATAAAATCAGTTAAAAAATAGTGTTTTTAATTAAAATGTAATCAAATGACACAGTAAATTTTGTTTTGGCAAGTGGGTACCTATCGCCATTTATGCATTAAATATAAAAGCAACTTCTCTTACCTCTTTGAAAATTTTGTATTTAAAAAAAGTTTGGGCGCTATAGCCTGCTGTACAACCCTGAAGTTAAAGTTTTAAAATCGTTTTTTAATACGTTTTTATTTAGTCTCCCTTAAGTGACTCTCATTACCTATTTTACTAATTTATTTGAATAGAAAAAAATGTTGTTTATTTAATGTTAAATTATTAATCGTTGCGACGAAATTAAAGCATACCTAATAGGTAAAACTCTAAAACCCCTTTACTAATCTTTATGAAATTTTGTATAAAAATACTTCAACTTATATCTCAGTTTACATGTTCGAGGGTTTTTCGAGAAAATATTTAAAGCCCTTTTATTTAATAATAAAAAAACGTTTGAATAATAACTTTTAGGGAATTTTTTAATTTAAATAAAAAATATGCTGTTAAAGAACGTATTTTTTTAGTATACCCTAAAAATTTTATACAAATCAAACGAACTGTAACGAAGACTTTAAAGCGCTGTATTTTTAAGACTTTAAAGCGCTGTATTTTTTTTTGTTTGATTTGTATAACATTTTCAGGGTATACTTACAAAAATACGGTATTTCACTTTACTTAAAAAAAATTCACTATAAAAGTTTTTTTTCGAGCGTTTTTTTATTATTAAATAAAAGGGCTTTAAGGATATTTTTTCGAAAAACCCTTGAACACGTAAACTGAGATATAAATTAAAGTATTTTTATCCAAAATCAATCGTTCATAGTATGTTCTATTTTTTGTGAAGCTTTTTGATCCTGGGGGGCCCTGGCAGCACAGGGCCCCCAGGACGATTTCCTACAAAGTTATTTGCATTTAAATGTAATTTTATTAAAAAATCTACTTTTGAAAGAGTGAATTCACATAGAATTTTTAAGGATGTATCAAGCTGGGTTCTAAGTTAGAACTTCCAACAGAGAAATATCGTAATATAATTTAATTTTACTTTAAAAGTAACGTAATTAAACAAAAATAGTGTTTGAAATTAAAAACAATACTTTTAAGTTACATTACATCTTAAATTAAATTACTTTTCTGTTAGAACCAGGTTTCACAACTAAAAGTTAAAAAAAAATAATATATTATAGCCTTAAGTGAGGATGATAATAGGCTAGTTACGGGCCTGTATAGGGCCATACTTCTTTATTTAAGTAAATTAATTTACTTTGAATTATACCTACACACCTACATTACTTTATTATTACAATTATTATTGAATTAGTTTCTAATATTTATATATTGACTAAATAATGTTTAGCTACGTTAAATGGGTGGTATATAAATAAAAAAATATCAAAAATTGTCATTACTTGTTCCTATCCAGCCATGTCTAAACAAAAAAATTCTTTTGAAGATCCATCTTTGTTAAGATGTATTAAAGTAATGTTTTTATATTTTTTTAAAAGTAAAACTACAGTTGCAGATATTGGTAAGTTAAATGTTTGAACTACCTATGTTTTATTTGTATTTATTTGTAATTTTTAAAATACAAATGTTGTTTTTTTAACTTTAATGTTCAAGAGATTATATAATAAATAAGTGTACCTTTATTAAATAACTTTTTAATAATTTATTTTTTTAGATTCTTTGATATGTTGTTTATTAAAATTGTTACATTTAATGTTTATGCCAATATCTTTATTCGACTTATGTGGCATAATCGTTTTTATAGAAATGATTGGTAATGTTTTTAACAGAATATATTTTCCCTTAAGTAGTGCCATTCTTTTTGTAAGTAAAACCAAATAAATGTTGTAGTTTTTGGAAATTTTGTTAGGTTCATGTCCAGAAACTGAACCGATCAATAAGAACTAACCACCAAAAATGTTTCTTTTGTTTAACAAAAACCAAATTATGTTCAGTCGTTAAATACTGTCAAAAATGGCGAAAGCGCTGGTATTAAATATATGAATTTTGGGTGTAAATTCTAAAAGTTCTTTCAGTGAAGACTATGAAAGTTTTAAGAAGTTTATTAAATTTAACACTATAAACACATATTTTAGTGAAATAAGTTTTAACCTAAAATTATTTAACTATTTAAAACACTATACTTTTCTAGGCGTTTAAAAATTACCAAAAAACATATATCATGTCGGCTAAAATGTTGTCCAAACTTAGTTTAAACCTTAACCATGTTAACATACACATAACCTCCTAAATCATTTTTAAACGGTCATTTTTCAATAGCTATTTGGGTCATTTTCAAGAAACACCCGCTTTCAGGAAAATGAAGATCAAATTTTTTTTGGCTTAAATTGACTTTTGGTTGGATTTTTATAAATGTTTACAGTGTTGTTTACTTACATTTAAGACAGGCAGTGCACTTTTTAATTTTTTTTTTACGTTTTTTTCAGAAAAATGTGTTTAGCTAGCTTTATATGTCTCCACTGTGTTACCAATTTGAAATCCAAAATTTAATTAGTTCACAAACTTTTGACTCCAATTTTATTTTTTATTAAAAATTGTATGCCTTTTTTAAATATTTATGTTAGTTAAGTTACCTACTTTTTAAAAGACACCATTCCGATTCTTTGTTAAGAAAACAATACCATTAATATTTTCTTTTAGTCACTGTATTAGCATTGAGTAAAGAAGTCTTACTCAATGGTATTAGTGAGTTAAACTCTAATTTATAAACAGGTATTACCACCAAGTGATAGTAAAATCATTTTAAGGATTTTTTTTTAACAAAAACTAAAAAAAGTAACGAAATAGACATTGGTATCACAACGGACTGGGGTACACAAAGGACTTAATCAGATAACGTAAAAAAGAAACTATATAGGGTGGTACGATTTTAGAGTAATGCATAAACAAAATCCCTTGTAGTGGTGCTCACTTGCAGAATAACAACTTAGATTTCTAAATTATAGACACCCTTTTTCTTTGACTATATATATAAGCTGCTGTCTTTTAGTACTCGTATATTGCGTGGAATTTTCGCTTGGATGTAATCTATATCATGAGTTGTTATCACAAATAATTTTAAATTGGTTTATCATAAACTACTTTTAATAAAAACGACTTTGTTGTCGAAAAATTCTATTGCGTTACCCTAAATTCCATTGCGTTACCATAAGGTAACATTACAGTCATTAATTACTCTCAATGAGCTTTAGTGCCCTAAAATAAACATATACATGAAAAATAGTATTTTTTCTTACCTTATTTTTATTATTTTTTTGAGTAACTTAGCGGACAAACAATTATTACATTCGCGTTACCCGCACCTGTTTCAACCGATTGAATAAATAAATTCAGCTGGGTAATGTGTACGTCCGAACATCATTTGTTAATCACGTGAGTGCCAAAAAAGTTGCCATATATATGTTTTTTTAAATGTTCTATCGGTAACGCGACGGACGTAACGCAACGGAAAAAATTTCTGGGACATGAGTCAAATTTAAAAAAAGTAGATTAAAATTAATTAATTTATATATAAATTAACTAAGGATGTTATGGATTGCTATAAAGCAACACAAAGTTCTGGTTATTCAATATTTAAAAAAAAACATGTACCTATGTAAGTTTTATAAAACGCTAATGGGACATGCGAAAATTTGTGTTTCACAAGTTTCAAAATTAAAAAAAAACTTTTCTGAAATAACTAAACAAAATTTTTCTGAAAGAGTTTACTAAGGGCTTGTTAGGCTTTCCCGATAATTTTTAACAAAGTTATTGGAATTCAAACTTACGGACAGCGGAAGGCGGGTGTTTTTTGAAAACGACCCATTTAACCAATTGGGTCAAAAGATCCCAAATCATCCCTGGTATTTGCTGACTGCCGGACACCCCGTATATTATATTATTAACACATTTAATTTTAGGTGCTAGCGGCTCGAGTTTATATTTTCAATATGCGTCCAAAAGTAATTGGGATTCTTCGTGATTTCATTGAAATGCAAAAGTTATCAAAAAAAGTCAAACTACCGAGTTTCTACCCAAAACTAATGATATTTTTTGCTTCTCAAGTATATTTAATTGGAGCACTAATTGTTCTTCTGGGTTCTTTATTTAATGATCAAAAAATCTTGTTTATCCATAATATTGATTTAAACCCTTGGATATTTCAGATTATTTATTTTTTAATTGGTATTTTTATTATTGTTATAGCTTCTGTAGTAATGAATAGTTTTTCTATATTTACTTTTTTCTTTATTATTCAACTAATGAAACTTCAGGCGTTTCTTCATCAAGATATTATATTGGAAGCGGAGAACAAAAGTTTTGAATTAATCTATGATGAGGAGTACCAGAAATCTATAAAATGGAAATTGAAATATTTTATAAGAATTTATTTAAAAATAAAAAGGTAAAAAGTTCATTAAAATATTTTGCCGCTTGCTTTATATAGTTTATTTTAGAATAATACAACTTATAACAAACTATGGCACACCGTTTGTCCTAATATTTTTCGTTATTGGATGTGTTATCATTTCGAGTATACTAATATCCTTGTATAGTGTAGATATAAGACTTTATTAATTAATATTTAAATTTAAAAACTTAAAATATTTTTTTAGGCTGAAAGCAATATCAGTTACGTAAGATCTTCTTTTGAAATAATAGTTTCATCTTGCTATCTACTCCCCTTTTTAATATTTGGACAAATTTTACAAGAACAGGTTCCAACAACAATATAACTTTACAACGCTGAGCCAGAATTCGTAAAATCAGCACGAAATAAATAGCTTCCTTATTTTTTATCGAAATGTTGAAAAAATTCTTCTATTTCATCATACATTTTGTCCGCAAGACTTAAAAAATAAAAAAGCGCCACTAAGAATAACAATCAATAAAAAAGTTTTTTTTATATTTTTGGGCACTATAGGTATATAATTATCGGACTTCTTTTTTAATTACAAACATCTTTTTCCTATATAATTGTTAAATTGCAAATTTCTCTTGAAACAATTTCATGTTTTCCTTATTTTTGAACACCCTGTAGATAAAATTCCAATGTTTTTGTGGCTTAGTCTTGAGCTGTAAAAATTGAGCTCTTTCTCAAAGGGTTACCAGTGAGCTCTTTCTCAAAGGGTTATCCAGTGAGACGAGATTTTACTTTTCTCCATTTTGATAAAACATAAGGGAAGCTATTTTTCATGCTGATTTTACGAACTGGGACGAAAATAAAAAACAAAAATTTTCTCTTTTTAGACGGAAGACATAAATGCAATACTGTTTAACTGTCCCTGGGTACTTTGGAATAAAGACAACAGGAGAACTTTGGTTTTGTTGATTCAAATAACTCAATACAGCAATTCTTTTTCATTTTTTGGATTGATTACTGTTAATTTTAAAATGTCTGTCGAAATGTTGAAGAAAGCCTACGCATTTTTATCTTTTTACATCAAATTGAAAGGATAAGATTAAAAAAGGAGGAAAACTGTTATTTAGTCAATTATTGTTTAGCAAAAACTTTGGCGCCCTCTATCTTGTTGGGAACTAAACACAGACAGATTTGCTTGTAAAGAAATATGTTAAAAATTTCAAGCTCTACATTTTTTGTCTTTAAACTTTTTTTGTCCGACCAATAGGAAACAAGATAAAACGGATAAAACACATTGTTGATGTTTGTAAATCATATAGTACTGGTAGAGCCATCTATTATGTACTAGCTGCAAAATTACAGGGTTCTGTTTATCAAGGAAAGGATTCTATGGTAAAAACGTTATAATACAGAAAGCATTTTACTTCTCTACCTGAAATCATGGGATGACAAAGGGAATCAACAAAAAACGAAAATCGTTAAACCAATTTATTAGTCAACAAATAATTACAGAAAAACTACAAATCTAATTAACAAAACCAACAATCAATTGGACGGACGAGTATTTTTTCACTTACCAACTAAATAAAAAATAAATAAACGAGATCTAATAAAATCAACATTAAAAGCTGTAAACTGTATAAAAATAGAGATCATTCAATATTTAAGTATAAGTTTGGATCGGTTATTTTCGGTAGTCTTCGGGAATCAACTTTTTCAGAGCACATCGGGCAAGAATCTTCGCTATCCAAAACTCTAAAAATATTATATTGTATTGTACATTTTTTGTTAATAAAAAATGTACAACTTACTCTACAAATTCCGATCTTAGAGCGGGAAAATCGCACTCTGGACAAGCTGTCAAGTCCGTGGTAACTATATGTCTACCCTAAAAATATATAAGTATTAAACAACATTTGCTGTTTTATTTTTAATAGTCAAGTAACAGTTTCCTAATTTTAATGTCTTCCCTTGCTTTAAAGATAATTGTATGGGACAAAACATTCAAATAATGTTTTGTATAAATGGCAACCCCGCAATAAACTGGGTACTTCCCAGATATATAGATCTATATCTCTGGTATTCCCTCTAGTCATCAGATATTTTACCGCAGTTGTTTGTTGAACGTGCCATATTAAATATTCGTAGCTAAAATGAATGATCTTTCATCCGGCATTGAAAGTTTACAACTATCCTCCAGAAGCGTGGAAGAAACTAAAATTATAAGGAAAAACCACGCCTTTTTAAGAGATGTTCTGTTATTCGCGCCGGAATTTGGTTCATGGAAAAATCAGACGTTCGACAAACCTTTTCATCTGGTTTTGGGCAAATTTCCGAGTGTCAATGAAAGATTTGATGGTACAATGAGGCTCCGTAATTATACAGTGCAGAACGTTGTTCGTGTTGAAAATCCATTTCTTCTGGCCCAGTATTATTTGAAAAAAATCCAGATAGAAAAACGAAATGCTACGGTGGGCGAGAAAAAGTATTTTCATGGGACGAAGGGGCATAATGTGGTGCCGATTTGTTTGAACAACTTTAATTGGAGTGAGTATTTGAATATTTTAATAACATTAAAAAATATTTTTCCTCACAATTTATAAATACTGGTTATAATTATTATTTATTTATTATTTTAAGGAAAAGTTGTAACGGGCAAATTTGGTCATGGCATAAGTTTTTCACCAAGATCTGATTATTCCAGACATTCATGTTCTTTTATGTTCAATTTAGAAAAGTCAGAGATAAAAAAATATTTATTTGCATATGATAACGAAATTAGCGATTATTATTATGCAATGTTTTACGTAAAAGTCCTTCAAGGAAACGAGCATTATGGATCTCATCACACATTTGTTCCTAATCCCGGATATGATACAACCACCAATGGAAAGGGTACAGTATATGTAAAATATGAGGATGCTGAGTTTTATCCAGAATATATTGTTTTGATGACATAATGGAAAATAATAAAAGCGATGGATTTAATTTGCACATTGAAATAAAAATACTGCGTAAAACAAAAATAAAAAATAAAAAATGTAACTTAGTGCTAGAGCTTGATAATAATACTTATAGCCACTTTATAAATATGTCAAAAATAAATATTGGTTGGGAACGTTGCCCTGTATATAATGATTATGGTATTATTATGTGTTATAAATGTTCAAAATATGGCCATATTAGTAAGGACTGTAAAGAAAATAAGGTATGTTCAAAATGTAGCGGTGAACATGATGTAACAGAGTGTACTAGTAATGTAAATAAATGTACAAATTGTGTGTCATCTAATAAAAAGTATGGATTGTCTTTAAGTGTAGATCATGTTGTATGGGATAGAAACTTGTGTGAAACATATAAAAGGATTGAAAATTTTCAAAAAAATAAATTTTATAAATAGCAATTAGATTTGGGTATTGCATTAAATCATAGTCTTCTTTACTTTAACTGTCAGGGATATTTAAATAATAAAGACAACATAAATGTATTAGTAAACGATTGGCGACCAAAATTAGTATTTTTGTCCGAAACTCATGTATGTGCAGAAGTAGATTTATGTGAACTAAACATTAAAGGCTACCGTATTGAACAGTGTGTTACAAATAACAGAAGAACAGGTGGTGTAATGGCTCTTATAAGGAATGATATTAAATATAAACTAAAAATTGTGCAATGCGTTGAAAATTTTGTGTGGTTATTGTCTATAAAAATATCTATATCCGAACTTAATTATTTGTTTACTGTTCTGTATCATCCACCACAAAAAGAAAATGTAAAATTTATTAATTATTTTAATAACTATCTAGACCAAGTTAGTACGCATGAGGGTATCAATATTATTGTCGGTGACTTTAATTATGATCTAACAAAATACTCTTTTTATGGTGATAAAATATTAAGAAATATATTTTCTAATGGTTTCACACAAATTGTTGATACCCCCACGCGTATTACAAATGTCAGTAGTACACTTATTGATTACATTATAACTAATAATAAGAATTTATCATTCAAAGTTCATTTATCGCCCAAAATAAGTGATCATTGCTTAATATCAGTTCAACTTGAACAAAAAACGCACGAGTCCATTACTACTGTCAATTGCAGATCAATGAGAAATTATAACACCAACAATCTACAAGACTACTTACTCGACATCGAATGGAACAATAGCTCAAGTGATGTAAATATTCTAGCAAATAATTTTATTAACGACATCAGCAGGATTTTTAACAAGATGTGTCCTAAAAAAACTATTTCTTTTTGTAATAAATATGAAAATAAAAAATGGATCACACCTCAAATTAAACAACAAATGCAAGAAAGGGACAGTTTATATGTTAGAGCAGTACAAGAAAAAAACAATGTTATTTGGTCTGAATACAAAAGATTGCGAAATTGCATTGTAAGTTCAATTAAATGTGAAAAAGACAAATTCTTTAAACAAACTATTTATGATAATAAAAATAATTCTTGTAAAATGTGGAAAAATTTAAAACTTTTGCTACCTGAAAAAATAAGCTCGTCACCTGCGGAAATAAATTTTGAAGGCACAGTCATAAAGAATGAATTAGACATTGCAAATAAGTTTAATAATTATTTTGTTAATAGTATAGTAGACATTGTAAGTGTTATCCCAAAACATCATGCAGTTGCCAGTAATGTTGAATTGTCCCCTGTATTCCATGTTTTTGAAAAATTCCAAAGTGTGTCAATGACTGAAATGAAAAAAATTATAAAGACTATGAAAAATGTTGGTGGTTGTGAAAGTGGAGTGTCAAAAAAAGTCCTTTGTGATATTTGTGATGTTGCGGGAAATCGTCTGTTGGATGTTTTAAATACATCCCTTTACACCGGAGTATTTCCAGAAGAATGGAAGAGATCCATAATTGTCCCAGTACCAAAGGTCCAAAAAACGATACTGCACAATCAGTTTAGGCCCATTAATACCGTCGAAGTCTACGAAAAGGTTTTGGAACTAGTGGTCAAGAAGCAGTTGCAATATCATTGCGACGTAAATAACATTTTAGTGTCTAATCAGTCCGGTTTTCGATCAAATCATTCATGTGAGTCCGTTGTTGTAAATATATGTGATACATTTGTTAAACTGATTGATAAGGATAAAATAGTGCTGGCTGTGTTTTTAGATTTAAGGAGAGCATTCGAAACGGTTGATAGGGATATATTAATAAATAAACTAAACAAATATGGCTTAAACGCAACAGTGTTGAAGTGGTTTAAGTCATACTTAACTAATAGACAGCAAAAAGTCAAATATAAAAACGCAACATCAAATCCTGTTTTTGTAAATTATGGAGTACCGCAAGGTACTGTGTTAGGTCCATTATTATTTTTGTTGTATGTTAACGATATAGTAAAGGTTGTCAAACATTGTCAAATTGAATTATTTGCAGACGACACGATGGTTTATGTAAGCGGAACTGATGTTAAACACATGGAAAAAATCCTAAATCATGATCTTGATTGCATATTTAAATGGCTGTGCAATAATAATTTAAGTATAAATACTGATAAAACCAAATTTTGCTTGTTTGGAAGAAAATCAAAATTAAATCTTAATGCCTTAAATAATGTCAGTATTGTGATAAATAACATAAATATTATGCCTGTAAACCAGATTAAATACCTGGGTGTTATATTTGACAACGAGTTAAATTTCCATGCTCACGCAGACTATATATTGCGAAAGTTTTCTAAAAAAGTAAATTTTATTTCTAGAATTGGTAAGCATTTAACGATGCATACAAAATTGTTATTATACAACAGTATAGCATCACCGCATCTAGAGTTCTGCTCCACCATTCTGTTCAATTTACCAAATTATATAATACAAAAGTTCCAAGTGGTACAAAATAGAGCATTACGAACAATATTAAAATGTAATTTTTATACACCTGTTTTATCTATGTTAAATGTCCTAAATGTGCTTTCCGTCAAACAAAAAATTATATTTAATGTATTTCTGTTAATTTTTAAAGTTAAAAATAAAATGTTACCTGATTATATCTGTAAAAAAACACAATATTTTAAAGAAGTCCACTCATATAACACTAGAAATTGTAATGATTTTATATTGACTGATAAATGTAACACCAGCCAAATGCTTAACTCTATTATGTATAAAGGTCTTTTAGAATTCAATAAATTGCCCAATGATATTAAAGTCTGTGATAATATTAAAAAATTTAAGATGTTACTTAGAACATATGTGTTAATAATGTTTTAATGTTTGTTATTGTACTTTTTACATTTATTTATATATTTTTAACATTTCTCATGTTGTTATGCTTTTAAAAATGTAAACTTACCCATTTGTCTATTTTATTAATTTTAATCTTAATTTACTTTGTGATTCGTATGTAGCTTTTGCTAAATAAATATTATATTATTATTATTATTATTATTAGTTTATAATTATTTTTGTCTTTAATTCTTTTAATAAATTCGTTCTTTTTTAGTACTTTTATTATTTTGTTTAATATTTCGGTACCTTAGAATGCAGTTTCCATGGCTTATCTTCAATATTTAATATTGTAGATAAGTCATTTTCGCTTAACAGTTCAGCTGCACTTAGAACCTTGTTATTCTAAGGTACCGATTAACTAAAAATGTTACAAAATACCTAGAATAAATTGTTTAATAATTTTTTCTTTGATTTTTTTAATTTTGTCTTTATTTTGCTTTTGTAGTTATTTTATTTTCTTGATTTTGTTTTTTCGATTTGTCCTTGGCATTGTTTTCTTGGTCTTTGTCTTTTTTTGATTGATTTGGTTTCTTTGATTATTTTTTCGATGAATTTTCGATGCATGAAAAAAAATCAAAGACACCAAATCAAAACCAAGAAAAAATAATTATTAAGGAAATTAAGGAAAATTAGAAAAAATTAAAGAAATTAAAAAAAGCAAAATAAAGATAAAATTAATAAAATCGAAAAAAAAACAAAAAATAACAAAATCAAAAAACAGTTTTGTAGTTCGTGCGCCTGAAATACGAAATGGCCGCAAACCCAATTTTTTTTGTTTTTGAATTTTTTTGGTTTTTTTTTATTTTTCCTTTAAATTGTTTTCTTAGTCTTGTTTTATTTTTTCTTGGTCTTTTGTTTGATTTGGTTTCTTTGATTTTTTCGATTATATTTTCGATCAATTTTCGCGCCTTTTGAGAGAAAATAAAATAAAATATATTGTTTTTTGATTTTTCCGATTTTTTTGTATTTTTTTTTAGTTTTAGGGTTTCGTTTTTTTATTTTTATAAAAATCTAAGAAATTTATTTTTAGAACTTGATCGAAATTATAAAAGTCAAAGAAACCAAATTAAACAAAAGACAAACAGACAACAGAAATAATCAAAAAAACAAAGAAATTAAAAAACTCAAATTAAAAATGAAATCAAGGAAAAGAACAAAACGGAAAAAACTCAAAACTCAAAAAAATCAAATTAAAAATAGAAGGAAAATATCAAATAACCAAGAAAATTAAAAAAACAAAATCAAAGAAAAACAAAAAACAAATAAATATCAAAAACCCCAAAATTACAGAAAAAAATACAAAAATCAAAAAAAGCATAAATCGCAAAGACCAAGAAAAAATCAAAATTAAGGAAACATTTTATAAAAATATAAAAAAAACAAATTTAGAAATTTCAAAGAAAATCAAAAAACAAAAATAATTAAAGAAATCAAATCATAGACCAAAAAAAAACAAAATCAAGGATTTTTTTACAATCAAAGAAAAATATTAAAAAAAATAAACCTATAGACAATTAACTGTTTTTTTCGCCACTAGGGACTTTCCCCAGAAATCAGCCAATTTTTGCTGCGTGTCATGAAAAAATCGAAAAATAATTGAAAAAACATAAAAACAAAAAAAAACTAAATAAACTAATAAACTAATTATAAAAAACAAAAAAAATTAAACAAAATAAAAAACCCAAAGTCAAAGAAAAAATTCAAAAACAAAAAATCCAAAAAACAAAAAAAAAACAGACCAAGAAACAAATAAAAAACAAAATCAAGGAATTTAAAAAAAACAGAAAAATCTAAAAAAAACAAAAACAAAATATAAATATAAAAAAAAGTAAAGCAAAACCACAAAAAAATTAAAGCATTTTCAAACAGTGCTGCAAAAAGTTGTCATCAAAGTAAAAATAGAAAAAAATCAACTAATATACAGTATGTCCCCGGATAGGGTTGCCAAGAGGAGAAACTTATTATTTTTCATTTTACGAGAAAAATGTATTCTTCATAATAGTTTTTGCTTGTTTCAAAATGGCTGAATCAGTTTCCACCGTTTCAAATTTCCTTTCCGTTCAAGAGAAACATGAAAAAATAGGTCCTTTTAGTTGAATATTTGTTTAAGTTCCAAAAATTACTTTTCGTTTTTATGGCAACAGTTAACACGACTATTGTTTAATAAGTTTTTATTGCAAGAATTCAACAAAGATCAAGTCGTTTCATTATCAGTCTAAAACGAACATTTATTAAGTTTTTATTACAATTCAACAAAATAATTAAACTACTAAAAAATTTTACTCGATCCATTCACCACCTTCATGAACGCATAGCTCAAGTCTGCGACGAAGTTCCCTATAACTGTTTCTGATCTCTTCCAGCGGTAAAGACGCCACAGCATCTCTGATTTTCTCCTTCAAACGTTATAATATAATATCTCGATAAAAGTATTGATAGTCCGGTCAAATTAGACCAAAAAATAACAGTGAAGGTACATAAATTTACAACAAGCTGAAAATCAGTAAAATTGTTCAGAATATAATTATAAATAAAATTTTAAAGTTCCCCATCATTCCCCTGTATGGAAATTTTTTTATTCAAGTTCAAAGGTCAAAAAATTAGTTTTTCGCGATTTTTATCAAAACAGTAAGTTTTATCATAAAAATACCCCAAACAAAATTGTAGATCATAAAATTATCTATAAAAAATGTATTGATACTTTTTTTCCTACGAGCCACCGTTTCTGAGATATAACGATTCGAAAACTTGTAAAAGTTGTAATCGTCATAATATGCACGCCACGTATCTCTAGAGTTGTAGTATATGTTAAAATATTTTTCTATAGGTCATTTTAACTTACACTTAAAATCTGTCATCTGTCACCTGTCATCTGTCATTTGTCCCTGTCATATGCCACCTGTCATTTGCCACCTTATCGATTTGATTTCGAGGATTTTAATTGGTTAACTTTTTTAAATACCCAACAAAAATTAAACGGGCTTCTGGCCGATTAGTTTTTATTCGATGAAGCTCATATTTTAGTATGTCAAACTTTGGTCTTTTTCCCGTCGATTCGTGTTTTTCGTTCGGCCAATTTCGAAAATTTCTCTCGACCTAAAAAAACGTTTGAAAATTTTTCGAAAAAAATAAAAAAAGAACGCTGTTCGAAAAGTTGCCGGCGTATCCGGCCCGTTTGCAATATTTATTTTTTCCATTGTCTGTATATCCTCTTTTTCTAAGCGCCGTAGCTCGGAGGCCGTTGAAGGTTGAAATTTGCATTCTTTTTTTCTGCCCACGAGACCTATCCGCGGACCAAATTTTTCCGGTGTCGAAAAGGTCCAAGTCCACTTTTTTACGATTTTTCCGTCAAATTTGGCACGTTCCGTTGTCTTCGCTTAACTTTCGAACGAGCCGAGATTTTTCGTCCAAACTCGAGGAAAAGGGTCTTCGGGACAAGAAGTTATCGGCATTAAATTTCTTCTTTCTATATACGAAGCTCCTAAAAAAACTACCTGCTTTGATAAGTATCGATATGCATGTTTCGTTAAAAATTCTAAAAGTAAAAAACAAGTTCAATTAGCTTATCTTCCTCCAACCTCAGTTGCTGCTCATCAACATCTTTTTCGGGTATATTACCATGTTCAATTGTGGCTTGGTTATCAGCTAGACCCTACAGACTAGGGTTGGAAGTTGGTCAACAACACATTAGAACCAGTTCAAACTTTACTCCCACCTGCGCCGGAAAAACTGTTGAACACAATTTTTTGCAACTGCAAAAAGGGATGCAGTGCTAAATGTGGTTGTAAAAAAGTCGGACTGTTTTATTCTCTGGCATGTACGAATTGTCAAGGCCGGTCGTGCTCTAATGTTGAATCACCAAAAGTGGAGGATTCATTTAATTCCAACGAGGTGAGATGCGATACATCGCTATTGACGCAATTTACTTGAACCCAGGATGAAGATGAAGAAGAAGAATAACAAGAAGAAAAACAAGAACAAGAAGAAGTTCAAGAAGAACAAGAAAAAGAATTTAAATGTTACGAATCAGACGAATAAACTTCAGTACTTTTTTTAAATTTACATCGCTATTATCTTTTCCAATCATTGCTAATTTCCGTTATTTTGCAATAGTTTCAAATTAAACAGGATCACAAGTGACCCGTGAAATAGGCCCACTGGGAAAACCACGTTTAAAAACGCGCTTAGTAAACTACCTCATAGGTGGCGTGGAAACGTGTGCATATTATGGCGATTATAACTTTTACAACTTTTCAAATCGTTATATCTCAGAAACGGTGGCTCGTAGAAAAAAAGTATTAATACATTTTTTATAGATTATTTTATGATCTACAATTTTTGTTTGGTGTATTTTTATGATAAAACTTACCGTTTTGCTGAAAATCGCGAAAAATCATTTTTTTGAC
Source organism: Brassicogethes aeneus (assembly GCA_921294245.1). Taxonomy (NCBI): domain Eukaryota; kingdom Metazoa; phylum Arthropoda; class Insecta; order Coleoptera; family Nitidulidae; genus Brassicogethes; species Brassicogethes aeneus. Next base: position 7,562,978 of record OV121138.1, read on the forward strand.
CTTTGACCTTGAATAAAAAATTTTCCATACAGGGGAATGATGGGGAACTTTAAAATTTTATTAATAATTATATTCTGAACAATTTTACTGATTTTCAGCTTGTTGTAAATTTATGTACCTTCGAATGTCTAGATTGACCGGACTATGATTATCCATGATTTGAGCACCCATCCAAAAGCAGAAATCCAAACGTTTTGCGGGATCTCCGTGCTCTAAAGCGTGATTAAAAATTGGTTTGTAAGGATGAATTTTACATTGTTTCAATATTCTTTGAATGTGTGTTTTACTTATCCCCAATTGAAGCGATCTTCGTCGTAAATAAAGTTTCGGATTATTTTGTATCGAATCCGTTACGATAAGAGTGGAAGCGTCATCTTCATTGCGATCTACCTTAATTTTCTTTACATCCAAAACGGAGCCAGTAATTAAGAATTTCTTTATTAATTTTTGTGCACCACATTTTGAGATGTAAAGATCGGGAAACTTTTGATTGAATTCTTCTATAACTCGTCGGGTTGCTTTATCACCTTTACCGTGGCACTGTATTAAATAAATTCGTTGCTCTTTCGACAACATTGTCATTAATTTTGACAAATTTTCGTTTTAGACTGACAATGAAACAACTTGATTTTTGTTGAATTGTTGCAATGAAAACTTAATAAACAATAGTCGTGTTAACTGTTGCCATGAAAACGAAAAGTAATTTTTGGGACTGGTTTCTCTTGAACGGAAAGGAAATTTGAAACGGTGGAAACTGATCCAGCCATTTTGAAACAAGCAAAAACTATTATGAAGAATACATTTTTCTCGTAAAATGAAAAATAAAGAAGTTTCTCCTCTTGGCAACCCTATCCGGGGACATACTGTATACTTAAAAATAACTTACCGTCACTATGCAAAACGGTATGTGATTCTTGCACCCATTGCAATCGATCTCGGTTTCCGGAACCATATTCTCGCAATACGGACACGGACTTAGCGGCTCGACGCGGTCCCCGCACTCGCCGTTCCTCGGCGGCTTCCGGACCACCGCCTCGATTTTTTTCGCGTACTTCTGATCGATCCCCTTCCGGTACTCCGGTCTCATCAGCATCGTCGCGTACTTGAACGCCGCCTGCTTCAGGCCGGCGCGATGGCACTCGATCACGGTCGAGGTCAAGATCGGCACGACATCTGCAATCATTTTTTCAATGATTAATTATTTTTTTTTTGTATACATTCATTCTTTGACTTTGACTTGTCCAACACAATGTAATATTGTATTATTGGAAAAATAAATAAATAAAAATAAATAAATAATCAACGAAGTTACCGGAAGTTACAGTCGTATGCAAATAAAAAGCGTACAGCCTTATGCCGGTTTTCCACCAAACGGACAAAACAAAAACAAAACACAAACTCGTGTCGAATAAAACAAAACTGCAACTTTTTGCAAACTTTTTGAAGACTGGCGTGTTTTGCGACAGTTTGAGTTTTGTTTTTCGAGTCCCGCTCGAAAGCGGTAACATCAAAAGGTTTCGACGTGTTTTGAAACTCAAGTCTGTTTAGTGGAAACGGTCGTGTTGTGTTTTTTGTTTTCGACTTTTATTTTATTTTGTTAGTCTGGATACGAATTTCATACTAAATTGGTAGGTAAGTAGTAGTAGAAACATATTTTTTCCAAGTGTATAATAATATTCATATTATATTCCTCATAAGTCTATATAGAAATACTACAATTTAGTTACGAATAGATACGAATTTCATACTAAATTGGTAGGTAAGTAAGAAACATATTTTTTCCAAGTGTATAATAATATTCATATTATATTCCTCATAAGTCTATATAGAAATACTACAATGTAGTTTTTTAAAATGTTGTAACCTCATTTTTAGGTTAGGTTTAACTGTCAGACGACAAAATGTCACCATTATTGTTCGGCGGTCAATAATAATTTGACTTTTGAACTAGTACAATAATGTAGTGACTACTAGTTCAAAAGTCAAATTATTATTGACCGCCGAACAATAATGGTGACATTTTGTCGTCTGACAGTTAAACCTAACCTAAAAATGAGGTTACAAAATTTCAAAAAAATATCGAAATTTAGAGCTTGAAAAAAAATAGTATATACTATACACGGCGGCGAAAGCTTATTAATTACCTCGCACACAATCTACTGCCTCGGCAGTGAAATGTGTGCTCTGCTATAATATGAGCTTTCTCCGCCTAGTCTATAATATACTATTTTATAGATAGAGGATAGAGAATTTGTTTTGTAACGCTGGATCAGTTTAATAGATACACATATAGGTATATATATATTAGACTGGGCCAAAAAAATTGACTATTTTTTTTTAAATATATCGAGAATGTCATTCAAAAAATTTGGTGAAAATTTGAGCCCTTAATATTAATTTTAAGAGGTCTATCATCGCTATTTTTGATTTTTAGTCATAATTTGATGTTTTACATCAAAACATTGAAGTGAAAAAAATTCCTTTTCACTTATTTTTATATAAAATTAAATTTTCTACAAGAGAGGTCTGATTGAAAATTTTCGTCAGACGAGCCGTTTCCGAGTAATTGAGCTGAATAAATCGATGTGTTTTTTCGATTTGCCCTTTTTACTTTGAAATTTTGTAACTAATGAATCAATGAATATTTAAAAAAGCTCACGTCGAAAATTTAATGTTCTACAAAAAAAGTCTCTTAACATTTTTGCCTAAATTTAATTCTTTAAAAGTTATTCACAACTAAGAATAAGAAAATCTTTTTCTCTAAACATGTTGGTTGATACTGAAAAAGTGTGTTCTGACATAATCACGACAACTAGTGGAAAAGGACCGAAAACAAAAACAAAACTCGAACAAAACTTATTTTGCTTGATGGAAACAAGACTTTCGGGTTTGTTTCAGTTTTGTTTTTGATTTGCAAGTTTTTAAAAACACAAACAAAACCCAAACTCAACTGTTCGTTTAGTGGAAAACCGGCATTAGAATGAGAGGTACTGCACTTGTCAAATATGGCGAGTTGGTTTATAAAAAATACAGTGCCGTAGCTGTATTTTTTATAACCCAACTCGCCATATTTGACAAGTGCAGTACCTCTTATTCTAAGGCTGTACGCTTTTTATTTGCATACGACTGTAACTTCGTTTGTGGTGATACACCTTCAATATTTCTACACTTATTTTATAATTTCAATGTTTTTATACTCTATACTTATTTTTATTCGCTTCATTTTGAAAATCCAAATATTATTTAAGGTTTTTAAGTTTTAAGTTGTATTTTAGCAAGATATACATAATGTCATTTCTTTTTATACCTGCCCCTCGACACTTGACTCCCCGGTTCTTATTCAACAGAGAAGTCAAAGGCCTTACTATTTTTGTAGAATCCCAAAACTACCTACTTTCCCTATTGAACTTTGTAAAAGGGACAGATCGGTTTTTGACCTCTCCGCGACAACATCTTTGTTACAATAATTTTTAGTATCTTTATTTTTAAATAAATCAGTTAAAGTTTTTATAAATACGGTCGTACTTTTATTTACTCCTCTTAGTACCTAACGTACCCACATCGTTGATTATTTATTTATTTATTTACGCTTTTTATTTGCATACGAGTCGTATGATACGACTGTACCTACCCGCAAAAAAAGTGCGTTTAAAGTCGGATTTATAGTTCTTAAACGTAGCCGTAGCCGTTGCAGTTGCAGTAAGTAAGTAGCTAATTTTTACAATTTATAGTTCAGCGCGTAGCGGTTGTAGTAGTGGCCGCGTAGTATTTTGTGTAGGTTTACTTATAAACATGGTTTGGGAGCCTTATTTTTGAGTTTGACAGTTTGTCTGCAATTTCTGCAATTTGATTGGCTTTAGTAGTCGTTGCCGCAAGAAAAGATAAAAGTTTGTCATCTCTTACGACAACTTACGACAACGACCTTGGATGCTACTGCAAAGATCCTCCAGCCAATCACAGACTGTTTTGCTCGTACTGAAACTGCAACTGCAACGGCTACGTTTAGAACTATAAATCCAGCTTAAGACTTACGCGAAGGGAACTTCGATATGCTGTTGGCCACCCTGATCAGCATCCTGGCCCCCTTCAGGTGATCCCCCCGCCTCACGTGCAACCGCACCAAAATATAACTGTGCAGTAGCATCAAATTCAAGTGCATCTCCTGCGGTATTTTGATCCCGTTCTGCTTTAACTCTTGATACATCGCGAAGAGCACGTCGTGCGCGTTCCTGTAATTTCCGTTTATCTGCTCCTCGTTGGCGATGATGATCGCGGACTTGGACGCCAGTTTAAACTGCTTTCTGGCCATGTACAGCCTGAAAAGGTACTTGGGGTCCTTGGGGAGACCGTCGGTTTCGCCCAACAAATACTCTATCAGCTGCGAAGCTAGCAGCTCGTCTTTCGACGAAGCCACCACGTCTATGGCTATTGTGAGGGCGTCGTTTTCTTTGGCGTTCGATTTCGCCGCTTTCAGCAACAACCTCATGGCCTGTAATATAAAAAAATAATGTTAAACAGTGTTTTACATTATTTTTCATATAAACTCACTTTTTGGTATGACCTGGCATGGAACCAGTACTTGCCGGCTTGAATGAAATTTTTATCGTTCTCGAAGTATTGCGCGATGCCGGAAAAGTCCGACGGTTTGGTTTCGTCCTCGGAAAAGGTGCTCAGTAATATTTCCCCGTACAATTCCATCTTGTTGGTTTTTTTGGCCAACTCGTAGGCATCCTCGGTGCATTTCGATAGCACCAGGAACCTTATGGCCGAGGAGGTGTCGTTTAAGTTTTGGAAAAATCTGCGGGGAAAAAAGATTGAACTACTATGGGCGCTACTAATTATTTTTATGTTTTAACCGAAGAGTGATATTTTCAATTAGATGTAAAATATCACAAAATAATTTTTACTCTGCGAATTAATAATAACTGATATTTTTAATTTACCTAGCGAATTTAAAATATCTGTTTTTTAATTCGCTTGAGATTTAATTTTTATGACAAACATATTTTTTTTTAATTAATTTAAAATATTTGCTTCTTATATTTGTATTTATTTTTTTAATTCGCTAAATTAAAAAATTCCTTAATAAAGAAAACAGTATTGCAAAACGTTTTTTTACATCACAAATTTTGATACCCCTGTTACTCCAAACGCCACAAAATCCGACCCACGCCAACAACAAACTAAGTGATATTTTTAATTTAGCGCTGCGCGACAAAATTAACGCATAATAAGTAAAAATTGTAACTCTAAAACGCGTTTACCAATCTTGTTTAAAAATACTTCAACTTATATCAGTTTACGTGTTCGAGGGATTTTCGAGAAAATAATTTTAAAGCCTTTTTATTTAATACTAAAAAAACGAAAAATAATTTTTATAGGGTTTTTTTTAAGTAAATAAAAAATATGCTGTTAAATACAGTATTTTTTTAGTATACCCTGAAAATTTTGTACAAATCAAACAAACAGTAACGAAGATACAGCGCTTCAAAGTCGGTAAAAATGACCCCTCTTTGATTATTTTGCTGATTAGTGGTCATTTTCGACGACTTTGAAGCGCTGTATTTTCGTTACTGTTCGTTTGATTTGAACAACATTTTCAGGGTATACTAACAAAAATACGGTCTTTCATAGTATATATTTTATTTACTTAAAAAAAAACCTATAAAAGTTTTTTGGAGCGTTTTATTTTAAGGATATTTTCTCGAAAAACCCTTGAACACTGAGTTAAAGAATTTTAATCCAAAATTTTATTAAGATTGGTAAAGGCATTTTAGAGTTGGATTTTTTTACTTGTTATGCGTTAATTTTGACGCCTAGTGTATGATGTTTTTTATCTAATTAAAAATATCACTTTAGAGTTAACACATAAGAATATTTTCTGAATAAAAAATAATTTGAGTTTCATATATCCCAATTTAGACTTATAAATCGATTTTTTTGCCCATATATTCGATTTATATCGTCAAGATTTTTTGTAGAAATGTAGTTAATGAATGATTACTTAATGTTTTGATATTCAAAAGTTTTTTAATAATAAAATTAATACAAAATAAAAAATCAAACTCTTTGTATTTTTCTACAATTCTATTTTATCCATTCAATTTTTTCCTACAGATTTTTCAAAGAATACGGCAAAAAATATTGTTTTCCAGCAAATTAGCAAACTTAAAGTTTAGTTTAGTGTGCGTATTTTATTAATTACTTCTTCTAGTACATTTTAAAACATTTTTGCCAGAACAAGTAGCAAGAAATTTTGAATAGTATCGAAAAATTGAAAAAAAAAATTTAATTTTTCAAATATTTCGTACCAAAAATTGGGTTTTTGGGTCATAGGTTGATCAGTAACATTTCTACAAAAAATCTTGACGATATAAACCGAATATATGCGAAAAAATCGATTTATACGTCTAATACGGCCATACAAAAAAATTCGAGATAAGTTTAACAAACCCAGCGAGGTGTATATTTTCAGAAAAAAATAGTCCGGTGCGATTTTTAGTGTTGCCCAGTGAAATTTCAAGTGCTGCAATTTTTGCGGGCCGGGCACGTAAAAATTAAATCAGCGCGAAAACACTAAAAAATATGCAGCAACATTTTTTTTTCTCTTTTTGACGATTTCGCCTGGAAAAAAATGTTTGGTACTTACTTTGCTACGAGCTTAGCCCCTTCGACGCTTTTGGTCTCCTGCACCAAATCCACCGCGATTTCCGGATTGTTCAGGTGCTCCAAATGCAGCCTGATGGCCGCGTCGAAGTCCTTGGCCTTGGCGTAGGCGTCCAGGGCCTCCTCGTAGCTGCCCTCCGCCTCTTTGGCGCGCGCGTACTGCAGCAGGATCCTGCTGGACGTCACTTCGGGCAGGATTTCCCCCACCTTCGTCCAGTTCTTCAGCTTGATGTGGTTCGAAGCAGCCTTGTCGTACATCCCGCACTTTTCGTACAGGGTTGCCGCCTCGTGCAGCTGGTTTTTCCGCTCGAGGATGTCGGCGCACTCTTTTCGCAGCTGCTTGCTGTCCAGTTCCAGCGCTATGCTCATGCCGTGGCGGTAGTTGCCGCAGTGCAGGTTCGACCGAGCGATACCTAAAAAGAGTATTGAAAATATAAATTTTCCATTATTCCTTTTAGGCGTAAATTTAATACCTGTTTTACAAGTGTGTATATGAGCAGGCCCGAGATTCTCCTGCAAAGCATTCTCGTAATGCATCAAGGCCTCAGGGTAATTCCCACTAAAACATTATCAAACAAAAATGTAATCTAAAATATTTAAAAATCAATATAAAATTAATAAACCAAATCATGAAAAAAATACAAAAAAATCGGATAAATCAAAAAACAAAAAAATTCTTAATATTTTATTTTATTATCGTTCAAAAGGTACCAAAAGTTGAAAGTTGAAAAAATAATCAAAAAAATCCAAGACCAAAAAAAAAGGAAAAATAAAAAACACAAAAAAATTAAGGAAAATCAGAAAAAATAAAAGAAATCAAAATCAAGGAAACATTTAAAAAAAAATTAAAACAAAATCAAGGAAAAATTAAAAAAACAAAAAATCAAAAAAATAAAATAACAAAAAAAATCAAAATAAAAAATCGAAAAAAAACAAAGTCAAACAAAAAATAACAAAATCAAAAACCCCAAAATTAAAGAAAAATACAAAAACGACGAAAAAAAAAAAATTAAAATCAAGAAAACATTTTTTAAAAAACAAAATAAAAAACAAAGAAATCAAAAAACAAAGAAAAACAAAAGAATTAAATAAGCACAATCAAAGAAAAAATCAAAGAAATCAAATCACACAGACCAAAAAATTAATAAAAAAAACAAAATCAAGGAAAACATTTTTTTAAACCAAAGAAAACTCTAAAAAAAAAACAAAAAAAAATCGTTAAAAGTTGATCAAAAAAATATTCAAAGAAAACAAATCAAACAAAAGAAAAAATAAAACAAGGTCAAGAGAAAAAACAAAAAATTAAATAAAATTAAAAAAATCAAGTAAAAAACAAAATCAAGGAAAGAATAAAAAAAAGCAAAATGAAAAAAAAACAGGAAAAAAATTATAAAAAACAAAAAATCAAAAACCCCAAATTTTAAGAAAAAATCCAAAAAATCAATGAAACCAAATCGTTAACACAAAGGAAAAATCAAAATCAAGGATACATTTTTTAAAAATCAAAAAAACAGAATTATAAAAAATTAAGGAAAATCAGAAAAAAAATAAAGAAAGAAAAAATCCAAAAAATAAAATTTATTTATTTTTAACTAAAAGAGCAAAATAAAAATAAACATAATCAAAGAAAAAAATTATATAAAAAAACAAAATTAAAAACCCCAAAATTAAAAAAAAGCACTTTAAAAGAAAAAATAAACCTAGACAATTAAAGCAGTTAACTTTCTGCTAACAGCTGATTTTTTTATCGAAATAATCGAAAAAAAAACATAAAGCCCGCTGCACAATAGCCCGGTAACGGGAACGGGAATATTAACATTAAAGGTGGGAGAGATTAAAAAACCACTGTTGATAGATATGGTTTGCTGAGTGTCTCCCACCTTTACCGTTTAGGTTCCCGTTCCCGTTCTCGTTACCGGGCTGTTGTGCAGCGGGTTTAAATTAAAAATTACTAAATCACAAAAAATTAAAAAAAAACGAAAAAAATCAAAGAAAAAAATCATAGACCAAAAAAAAATAAAACAAATCAAGGAAATTAAAAAAAAATTAGAAAAGTCTCAAAAAAACAAGACCAAAGAAATAAAAACTCAAAAAAACATAAAATTCAAAAAAAGAAAAAAATCATAGACCAAAAAAAATAAAACAAATCAAGGAAATTAAAAAAAATTAGAAGTCTCAAAAAAACAAAAAATTCAAAATAAAAAAAAATAAAGCCCTCTGAAACAAAAAAACTACTCACGTAAACTCCAGCTGCTGCGCGTACTCCCTGCTGATCATGGCGATCTGATCGGTGGCCGTTTTCCTGGCCAGCTGCAGCGCCTGATCCCACTGCAGCAGATCCCTGCGCATCTGCAGCGCGGCCTCCGCGCTGCTCGAAGCCTTGAACCACTCCTGCGCCCTGTCGTACTCCTTCAAGTACATACAAATGTGTCCGGCCAGCAGCCTGCTTTCCTCAACGTCGCGCAGCGTCTCCAGGTTCCACACCATGGACACGTCGTCCAGCTCCTTGTAAGCTCTGATGGCTGAAAAAAAGTTGTCGGGAAACGGGATAGATCACAAGAAAAGCTTATTGGAAGTCTCACAAAAAGCCTATACTTCAAAATTAAATAGATTTTTTTGATATTTACAGGGTGTTATGTAATTAATGTTATATATTAAAATACTAAATACCTTTTGACATAAGGAATAAAGAAAAAATATTAAAAAAAATATTTTTCCAAAGATAATAATATTATCTTTGGAAAAATATTTTTTTTAATATTTTTTCTTTATTCCTTATGTCAAAAGGTATTTAGTATTTTAATATATAACATTAATATATATATATATTATATGCATTAGAAGTTTTTTATATTTTTTGTGATACGCCACTGGTTACACACTTGTTTATCTCTGCACACCTGTATTTTCTGAGTACATAGATACCAACCAACAAAGTAGAGGTGGGAAGTTCGATTCTTTTTGGTGAATCAATTCTTTTAATTCATTCTTTTAAAATGATTCGTTCATAAAGATTCGTTCGCGACTGATTCACTTTCTGGTTCAGGAACAAAGAATTAACGAACAATTCAGGTTCGACCGAATTAATGACTTGGTTCTTGAATCGTTTGTAATAATGACTTGTATTGGTTGTATCGTTAAATGAATCATCGGTTGTATTATTAAATTATTGGATTCGATTTTTATTTTGCTTACGTGTAAATTAACCTATGACTTTTCCGGTGCAACAACAGCACAGCTTACATAAAAAAAACAAAATACAAGTACCTAGGTTGTATTGGAAACTTTTAAATCAAAAGAGTATTTTGATATTTGACAAAAAATTACCTGAAATATCCCTAGAAATATCACTAGTTATTCAAAAAGACCGACATTTTAGCCTAGTGATCCGAACCTAGCATTTAATTCAGTGCTTGTAACCAAGTTTAAATTTATTTTAAGGTTTGATTCACTTTTTAGTTCACTAGTCGTGATTTAAAAAAAATGATTCAAAAAAGAATTGATTCTTTTACAAACTTTGTTCGATTCATTCGGTTCATTTAAATGATTCGTTCTTTTTGAACGAATCGGAATCAAACTTGCCACCTCTACAACAAAGTAGCTACGCGTTGCCAGATGTAAAAAATTGTTACTAAACATTTTTTTTGCAAAAAATAAATAAAAACTCAATAAATACAAAAGTGTTATGCCCTTAAAGCTCTAATACCCATCTGTATGTATTTACTCATCCAGCTATTAGCTTTAGCAATGATTAGAAAATTTAGTACCTATTTTAAAAAATCCATAACCACAAAATTAATTTTTTCATCAGTTTACTCAGATGAAATTGGGACAAGTTCACAGGTTAAACTTTAAACATTTAATTTGTGTAAATAAATCCAAAAGCACTTCCCTTAGTTAAGATATTTACAATTTGAAAACATAACCTAAAATTTAAAAGAAATGCACTAGATTCTGTCATAAAAGTTGGCAGATTTTGTTTGAATTTACCTTCAGTACAAAAATGAAATAACCAACAATTAATAAAAACGCCAAATTGACAATTTGCATTGTTAATTTTGTCATTTTTGTAATTAAGCTAAATTTAATTAATGTTTGTCAACTTTTTTGAGAGATTTTGGAAACACTGTTACCAACCATAACATAATAAATCCACCAGATTAACCTAAAGTTCCTAGTCGATCAGTGACGTACTTTTTGGTAGGATAAAGGTTATTATAAATTATTTTTAGACTTTGGAATTTAGAAAAAAAAAGTTTCAGGTGCTTCTTTATAGACCCTAAGGAACAACCCATTTTAATATATAACATTAATTACATAACACCCTGTATAAGTAATTTTTTTATTCATATGGTTTTGGCATTCTAAAATTTGATTTAAACAGTCTATGATGTTTTAAACGTTTAAAAATTTGCCTTAATTGTGTTTTTTGTGCTTTTAACATTTTGAATTGTTTTTTGATATTTAAAAATGGTTTTTGACATTGTTAATTGTTTTTTTAATACTCTTGAATAATTCTTGAAATACTGATGTAATTTTTTTATTCATATGGTTTTGACATTCTAAAATATGATTTAAACATTCTATGATTTTATAAAAGTTTAAAAATGTGCCTCTGACATTCTGAATAGTTGTTTATCATTTTGAATTGTTTTTGATATTCTGAAATGGTTTTTGACATTGTTAATTGTGTTTCCAAGACTCTTGAATAATTCTTGAAATAATCATATGGTTTGACATTCTTAAATATGATTTTAACATTTTGAATTGTGTTTAGATATTTTAAAATGATTTTTGACATTGTTAATTGTGGTTTTAAGACTCTTTAATAATTCTTGAAATAATCAAGTAACTTTTTAGTCACATGGTTTTGACATTCTTAAATATGTTTTAAACGCTCTATGATGTTTAAAACGTTTAAAAATGTGTTTTGGGCATTTTGAATTGGTTTTTCATATTTTAAAATTGCGCCTTCAAGAAATGTTTAGTTGGTTCGTTTAGCATTATTTATATTTTTTAACGAATTATTACATACCTATTTCGATTTCTAAAAATTTTAGACACTCTTCAGCAATTTTTCGAAAGAGTTTTTTGTCTTGAAGTGTTTGGCATGTTATCCAGGCAGCACTAAACCTGCAAGAAATATTTTAAACTTAAAAATAACAAATTTTTAAATTGAAGCAACAAAAACCAACGAAAACATATGCTATATTTTACCTGTGTAGGGAAAGTTGTTTATTAAAATTAGCCTCCAATACGGCACTATCTCTCTCATTAATACCACTCTGAACGGAATCGTGGGTGCTTAGAGCCAGTTGCGACAACTGGCCGCCAGATGTCGCCGACATAACCTCACCCGCGTACATTAGTAGAGGCAATTGTTTCGAAACTAGACCGGTAACGCCCACTTTAATCACCTTTGGTCCTGAATAAAATAAATATATTTATTTGTAATTTCGATTTTTCGATTTTTATTACCATCGATTGAAAATTTCACGTAAATGTAGGTGAAAATTTCGTTTTCGTCGTACACTATGAAAATGTTTCTGTCCGAGATGTTACTGTCCCACGTCACGCCGTTTATTTTGCTTGGGAGATCCGGTATCTCAAGTGATTTATTCGTGAACTAAAATTATATTTTTTTTTTATAAAAAAAACATATTTTTAGCGTTGAACTTACGGCGTTGTAAACGTATCCCTTGCCCCTGATGTCGAGAAAGACCAATCGGGCACCGGCCGGATCCACGTACAAGTCAGTGATGCCAACTTCGTGCGAGAATTCCCCCGCCACTGCCCAATCCTCGATGTGAAAATAGGTTATTTGTCCCATGTCGGTTGCGTAGACCAAAAAATCGGTCGTAAGGGCGTGGCAGGTGATTACGCACTGCTTCGTAGAAGCGTTCGGAAACATTATGGTTTCGCGGTCTTCGTGACAAACTTCGGGTTGTTCAATCTAAGGTTTGTTCGACAAAAAAGTTAAAAAGTTTAAAAACAAAAGGGTTTTAAAGGAAAAAAAGGTAAAAAAGGCCAAAAATATCAAATAAAGTAACAAGACTAAACAAAGGTCAACAGAAAATTATCAAATAAAGCAAAAAAGGTAATAAAAAACCTTAAAAACTAAAAAAGGGTTCATAAGAAGTCAAAAAAGAAAAAAAAGTGAAAATTTACAAAAAAAGTAAAAAAAAACGAAGCACACCTTCAAAAATCAAAAAAGATAAAAGAAATTGGCAAAATTTAAGAAACAATTATATAAAAAGGCAGAAAGCAAAATAAACGATATAAATCAAGAAAAGGTCATAAAAAAGACTAAAAAAACAAAAAAAGTTCATAGGAAGTATAAAAAGTTAAAATTCACAAAAAGGGGTAAAGGTAAAAAATAATCAAAAAAGGTTAAAAAAGGTAAGAAAAAGTCCAAAAAAGTTGAAACAAAAAGGTTACAAAGTCAAAAATATTAAAAATATGTAATCAAGTTTAAGAAATAAAAAGTCAAACACAAAAGCAAACGCAAAAGTAAAAAAAAAGCAACGCAAAAGTAAAAAAAAATCGCAATGTCAAAGAGGTCAAAGAAAGTAATAAAAGGCCACAAAATATCAAATAAAGTAAAAAAGGCAAAAAATGCTAAAGAAAAGGTAATAAAAAAAAGTTAATAAACGAAGAAAACGTTCAAAAATAAAAAAAACAATAGTTAAAATTTTTTACTTAAAAATAATAATAAGAGTAAAAAAAAGTAAAAAAAGTCTTCAAAACAATGAAAAGTCACAAAAGTTAAATTTTTTGAACAAAAATTTAAAAAAAGCAATGGCAAATTCAAGAAAAGGTTATAAAAAATCATAAAAAAAGTTCGTAAGTCAAAAAAGTAAGAAAAGTGAAAATTTACAAAGAAAACACTAAGCAAACCTTAAAAAATTAAAAAATATAAACAAAACGTAAATACAAAAAAATTCAAGAAAAGGTAATAAAAGATCATAAAAAAGTTCGTAAGTCAAAAAAGTAAGAAAAGTGAAAATTTACAAACACTAAGCAAACCTTAAAAAATTAAATAATAATATAATAATAATAATGTTTATTTATTCTCAGGATCGCAATGGATATAGAACAAGTCAATATAAATGCATTCATATTAATATTAATACATGGTAAAATACAAAAAATACTAACATTAATTATAATCAATCTGAAGACATATAGGTAAGAACAAACTTCCTTTACTTAGTAAACAAATCATTCACACTATAAAAACATTTGCCAACAAGAAATTCTTTTAATGCCTTTTTAAAAAATCGTATATTCTTAGAATTTCTTATGTCTAAAAAATATAAACAAAACGTAAATACAAAAAAAATTCAAGAAAAGGTAATAAAAGATCATAAAAAAAGTTCGTAAGTCAAAAAAGTAAGAAAAGTGAAAATTTCCAAAACACTAAGCAAACGTTAAAAAATCAAAAAATATAAACAAAACGTAAATCGAAAGTCAAAAAAGGTCAATTAATGTAAAAAAACAAGAATTTAAAAAATGCTAAATTATATTAAAAAAGCAAAAAAATTAAAATTAAAATTTACAAAAAAAGGGGAAGAATATCAAATAAAGTAAAAAGGCAAAAAAGCAAAAATTGCCCAAGATAAGGTAATAAAAAAAAAACGAAGAAAATTTTTAACTTAAAAAAATAATAGTACAAGTCAAAGAGGTAAAAAAGTCTTAAAACAATGAAAACTAGAAAAGTTACAAAAGTCAATAAAAGGTTAAAAAAATGTAAAAAACATGAATTTAAAAAAAAGCAAAATTTTATCAAAAAAGGAAAATTGGCGAAAAAACAAAGAAAATTCAAGAAAAGTCAAAAAAAGTGAAAATTTACAAAGAAAACACGAAGCAAACGTAAAAAAGCAAAAAATATAAACAATCAAAAAAAGTCAAAACAATGGTTAAAAATAACAATACTTAATAAAAGTTAAAAAAGATAAAAAGACTAAAAACCAAAGAAACCTATTAAAAAGTTATAAAAGTAAAAAAAAAGGAAAAAAAGAATCAGGAAAAGGTCATAAAAAAGTGAAAAATTACAAAAAAAACTCAAAAAAAAAACAAAAAGTCATAAAAAGTAATGCAAAAAATATTCAAAAAAGCTTAATAAGTCAAAAAATGCATACAAAGTCAAAAAAGTAAAAAAATTAAAACCACAATTTTTTTTAAAAATCCTTAAAATAAAAAAGCCGAAAAGTCACAAAAGCAATAAAAAAAATAAATAAAAGTCACAAAAAAGTTTAAAAGTAAAAAAGGCAAAGTCAAAAAATCAAAAAAAAGTTAAAACAAAGGTATAAATAAAAAAGGTAAAAAAGGTTTAAAAAACATTCTTACCATGTGTAGTTGTAGGCTTCCCTCAAACATCACAGAGGCATATTCTGGATTCAAACATATGCTTGTTACCACTCCAAGGTATTGTCTATCACCTATCATAAGTGGGCTATCTTCAGTGCCCACTTGGGGTTTTGTTAAATCGTAAAACCATATTCTGTTGTTCATGCCGGCAGCTACATGGTACTGCCCCACAGCTATGAAACTTGGTTCCACCATTAGAGTGACTGGGATTGGTCTAATCATGGACTAAACAAAGTTTCATCAAAACGACCCTATACATCAAAATAACGCTCTCACCTTATCTGCAGAATAATTAAACAAACTAATCTCGTTCAAACTTGACAAAACCGCTATTCTGGGCGCGCAAACCGAAGTCAAAGTCACCATATGCGACACGTAAACGTTCAGAGAACCGCCTTTTGTGCAAACACCCAGTAACTGACCATCGACGCTCCAACCCACCCTTTCCAAACCGCTTTCTTGCGCCAGAGTCAAAACGCTGGACACTTCCTTCAGATTTGAGAGATCATGGATTTTCACACTAAAATAGGTATGGTTTTAAACTGCCCAAAACACCACAAGAACTTTAATTTTGAAGAAATACTATGACAGAAAGGAAGAACAGAAGAAGGAAAAGAAGAAATAGAAAAAGAAAGAGAACAAAAGAAGCAGAGGAAGAACAAAAAAAATTCAAATTAAAGTTCTTGCTGAAACTATCAAACTTATTACTTGTTGTCGCCGCATGAAGCAACCTTGCCGATTTTTTCGCAAATCGTAATGTCGGTTAGCGTATTTTTGTGGTTTCTAACTTGAAACAGTTCCTGTCCAACCTCCTTTATGTGGGTGGATATGGCGATAAAAAATCCAGAACTGAACCCTATTAATATGTAACCATCCCCATACCATTTGTACACCACTATGCTACCATAGTGCTGTTGAAATGCTAGTTCAATGGGGTTTTCTGGGTCCATTAGATTGTACAGAAATAGGGTTCTTTTACCTACTATAACACTTACCTAAAAAAATATTTAAGGTTTTGTATATGATTTTAATATGTTTTTTAAAAGGTTTTTAGCAAAATCCTTTAAAAAAGTATTTTTAAGTAAAAAACATAAAATCTAGCCATCGTTTTGAACGATTTTACAAAAATTGTGAACAAAAGTTTGTTAAAAATAAATTAACTTTATTTAATAAAGTGTATTGTACTTACTGTATTTTGTCCGGCTATTCTTTCATCTCTTTTCATGTCAGAAAACTGAATATCCATTGGCTCGGCTCTCAAGTTAATAACCCTCAAAGTATCCCCCTCCAAATTACTAACAGAAATGGTTTTATCCTCAGACCCCAAAGCCAGAATATTATCTGTATTCCAAACCCCACATGTAATTTTTTTGGAGTGTTTCCCAATTATAGGCACCCTCCTCGACGTGTTATGATTGTAAATAGAAACATTCCCTTTTGAAGTCCCAACCGCCAAAATAGGACTCACCGGGGACCAAATCAAACACGACAAATAGTCCTTTAACCCCACATCAATCGTCAATTTTTTCATTGAATTAGAATCCCACAATATCAACTGTGGTTGGGAACTTATGACACCCAAAAGATCACCGTCAGAGTCCCAACCAAGCCCAGTACACAAGCTAAAATATTTAATAAAAACCCAAAGAATTATACACTTATTATGGCTTACCTCGGCAGTTTAATTCTCTCCTTCACATCTCCTTGCCTATCAAATATATTAACTATTGCATCTATACCAGTTGTAGCCAAATACATCCCCGACCCTTTTTGCCACGCAATATAAATATCCCCCGTTCCATGGGGCTGCTCGAGCCGAAAAAGTAGCTACAAATCAAATAATAATAATTTAGGTTAAATAACGCCATTTTAAAATTTAAATTAACAGAGAAATTGTACTCTGTGGCTAACTATCACATATAATCACCTTTTCGCTACCCATTTTGTTGTAATTTGCGTATTAATCGAAAAATCTTAACAATACAAACATTTCAATTCAAATGTCAAATAAATAAACAATTACTTCCGGTAGCATCACAACCGCATACCGAGCGTAGGTGCCAAATGTGTGTACAACCAACTAACTGTTGGTATTTATAAAGAAAAAAGGCATTTTTTTATTGCATAGCTATTTTATATGAGTTAAATGGTAATATTAATATTATTATTGTACAAAAATTGTGGATGATTAAGGTAAAATAAGCTGGGGAATTATTAACATTGGTATTGTTAACTCTGGCAACGTTACTTTAGGAGCTTTCTTTTTGTGTACATTTGAACTACTACTTCGGTATTGTTTTGACACCATATGTCCTAACCTAAATTTCCGAAAATGTCGAATAAAAGTAAAGAATTGGTTCAAAAAGAAAATGCCGTGCAAGCTATTATTGTGGTTGACACATTCGACGATGAGTTCCTGCCATTATCCAACGATATACCACACGTAAGTACACACAAAAAAATGATGCAACAAATCTAAATTTAATGTTGATTTTAGGCACTGTTACCTTTGGTTAACAAACCTATAATCGACTATACTTTGGAGTTTTTATCTTTGGGAGGAATAGAGGAAACTTTTTTGTTCTGTTGCACGCACATAGACGCCATAAAACAGCACATTAAGTATGTTTTTGTGCAAACTAAATAGCAACAGTTTAAAGTGTTTTTTTTTAGCAAATGTGTGGAAAATGCGGAAGAATGGACGCAAACAATGAAAGTAAACGTTGTTGTGTCGGAAAGTTGTCGCTCTTTTGGCGATTGCTTGAGGGATTTGGATGCCAAAGGGTATTTAAGGGGGGATTTTGTCCTGGTTGAACCAGGGACCATTTCTAACATCAATCTGTTACCCCTACTTGAGAAACATAAGTAAGTATACAATTTTTTTTTATAGAAATGTAAGGTATGTATTAAAACCTGGTAATTGTTTTGAATAGTAGGTGCTTTCCTTTCATTTTTGAAGTGAGCCAAGCAAAAGTGAGATAAGCGAGGCCACTTACGCGCACTCATCTTACCTAAAATAGACCAAAGGAACGGTTGGTAAGCCTATTTTCTCTAAAAGTGACACTTGACAGTTTAACCCTTATTTTCTGTGGTTTAACCATTTCCCTCAACGGTTTAACGCAAAGATTAAAGACTTAAAAGTCGTTATAACGAACAAAATGTCGAATCAAATAATACAGGTACCTAGTTAAAAATATAAATCCAATTTAAACAATAATAAATACCTTTTTTTTTATTCTTTAATTTTATAGAATGTAGTGAATGTAATATTCAGCAGCGATTCTGAAAATACTAGTTTAATCGTATCGTATCATCCTAATCGTAAATTACTATTTAAATAGTCATACCTACAATTGTATGTATTCTAGTCGCCGAGTGAAATCCGAATGAAAATATGCGATTAATAATCGCGGATTACTTAATTCGAAAATAAACGGCGATTATTAATCGCATACTTTCATTCGAATTATCAATTCGATTAAATTATTCCGATATTGAAATCCGAATGAAAGTATGTGATTTATAATCGCCGATTATTTAATCGAATTATCATCCGATTATTGAAATAATCGTATCGGATATAATCGGTTATTGATATAATCCGATTATGCCCAGCTAGTGATGTAGATAGGGTAAATACCCAGTGGGTAGGTAAATAAAATTTGGGTAAATACCTGGGTAAATACCCAAATTTTATTTACCTACCCAAAACTTGGTATTTTTGATAAATGCGTTATTATTTATACTTTAAATAATATTAAACTTCCCTATTAAACCATATAAACATAAACGTACTAGAATTGTCTCTGAACGCACTTAATCGTGGAAAACCGCTTATATTAATTGTTGAAATGCACACATAGACCAGGGTCGATAATTTTTGAAACAAAAAAAAAAAACAGTAGTGTGAAACCCATTGGAAAAGGAGAAGAATATAATAAAAATGAAAGGAAAAATAAATTACGGGCGATCTGACTTCGGGAAGTGGAAGGGGGGGGGTTTTAAGGGTAAAAATGGTTTATCTCGATTTCCGGCAAAACTACAAGTCCTATGGAAAAAAGTTAAATGGCAAAGTTGTAGGTAATAAAAGGATCTACAACTTTTGTAATTACAATTTTTTTACATAACCTCAAAATTTATGTGAAAAATTCAAAAAACCAAGTTTTAAATAATATTATCTAACATCTAAGGTAGGTACTACTACAGTATACTTCACTATATTGAATAAAACTATTTATTGATTTCAAGTTATTTTTATGCAAGATTTAAATCGAAATACCCCTATAAATACCCTATTTGGGTAAATACCCGGGTAAATACCCTATTTGGGTAAATACCTGGGTATTTTACATCACTATGCCCAGCACTAATACCTATTGTTTTAATTTTCTTCTGTTTTGTTTGATAGAAAGTGTACAACCTCACTTTTTGGCGTGCATCTATCCCCACCACCAAGTAATCAAAATTTCTCATTTGTAAGTGTGCTCCGGAGGTTGTGCTTGATCGGTAAGGGGGGAGGTAAAATTCTCACTTTGGCTTCCCTGTCATTTTGCAAATGGAACGGTCTCTAAAGTGAGATAAACCAAGGTGAGGTAAGAATATCTAAGAATCGTGGCAAAAGGAAAGCACCTAGTATATTTAACATATGAAATAATAAAATATGTTAAATGACAGTTCGATAGAGGGCGCCTAAAATCACGTATGTTGAGTTGCCTATCTACAAAAGTAAGTTAAAAAATTATTTGAATGGCCAGTGTCATGCAACAGGGAACCAACCTTTAAATTAAAAAAAAGTAGATAAAAGTTTGAATCTAATTGGAGCATGTATTTAAAATATAATGTTTTTTAGTAAAATTACGAAAATAGATAAAGGGGCTGCTATGACATTAATTTTTCAAGAATCTGGTTTAGGTCATATTTCAAGGTGTCCCAAAGAGGAGGTTCTTATGGCCACAAATTCAAGTGGTAGAGTTTTGTTTCACAAAAAGTTGGGCACTACAAGAGAAAGGAAAATTGAGTTTCCTTTGGTAAGTTTTTCTTTACAATATGACAAATTTTAATTTTTACATATTATAATAATTTTAACAAAAAAACTTAAAATTTTATCGATTATAGGTAGTCATCATTACATTAAAATCAATTTTTAAGGTATACCGATTAAAATGCGACATTTTTAATAACACCATTCAAAATATTGCACTTTAGTTAGCATGCCCTAAAAATTTCATAAAAATCGCATTATTTTTGTAAAGGTTACTTCCACTTAAAATTGCTCAAAAAATTTAGCACTGTGGTAATAAAATTTGACTTTTTTCAGGCTCCGTAACTTCCACTAAAATAATACGATTTTTATGAAATTTTTAGGGTGTACTATATAAAATATTCTCTTTAAAATACAATTCCCCAAAAAGTCATATTTTCATCGGTACACCCTAAAACCGAAAAAATAGCAGTGGTGCTAAATTCTATTTAAATGGGTTTTCAGTGTATACCGACAAAATACGACATTTTTAATAACATAATTCGAAATATTGAACTTCAGTTAGTATGTACCGAAACTTTCATAAAAATCGCATTATTTTTGTAAAAGTTACATCCACTTAAAGTTGTTGGTACTTTGGTACTAAAATTTGACTTTTTTCAGGCTACGTAACTTCCACTAAAATAATACGATTTTTATGAAATTTTTAGGGTGTACTATCTAAAATATTCTCTTTAAAATACAATTCCCCAAAAAGTCATATTTTCATCGGTACAACCCTAAAACCGAAAAAATAGCAGTGGTGCTAAATTCTATTTAAATGGGTTTTCAGTGTATACCAACAAAAATACGACATTTTTAATAACATCATTCGAAATATTGTACTTCAGTTAGTATTTACCGAAAATTTAATAAAAATCGCATTATTTTTGTAAAAGTTACATCCATTTGAAGTTGTTGGTACTTTGGTATAAAATTTGACTTTTTTCAGGCTCCGTAACTTCCATTAAAATAATACGATTTTTATGAAATTTTCAGGGTATACTAGCTAAAATATCCTCTTTAAAATACAATTTACCAAAAAGTCTTATTTTCATCGGTGCACCCTAAAACCGAAAAAATAGTAGTGGTGCTAAATTATTTTAAAATGGGTTTTCAGGGTATACCGACAAAAATACGACATTTTTAATAACATCATTCGAAATATTGTACTTCAGTTAGTATGTACCGAAAATTTAATAAAAATCGCATTATTTTTGTAAAAGTTACATCCACTTAAAGTTGTTGGTACTTTGGTACTAAAATTTGACTTTTTTCAGGCTCCGTAACTTCCACAAAAATAATACGATTTTTATGGAATTTTTAATGTATCCTAGCTAAAATATCCTCTTTAGAACACAATTCACCAAAAAGTCATATTTTCATCGGTACACCCTAAAACCAAAAAAATAGAAGTGTGCTAAATTCTATTAAAATGGGTTTTCAGGGTATACCGCACAAAATACGACATTTTTAATAACATCATTCGAAAGATTGTACTTCAGTTAGTATGTACCGAAAATTTCATTAAAATCGCATTATTTTTGTGAAAGTTACATCCACTCAAAACTTAGCACCTTGGTACTAAAATTTGACGTTTAAGAATATCTGTAACTTCCACAAAAATATTCCGATTTTTATAAAATTTTCAGGGTAGGTATACTAACTAAAATATATTATTTCCTATTATTTATAGGAAATCTTTCTGGAAAACTCCACAGTCTCTCTAAGGCACAATTTAAAAGACACGCACATATCGATATGTTCTCCGGCAGTGTTGCCCCTATTTTCCGACAATTTTGACTTTCAAACCAGAGATGATTTCGTCAGAGGTTTATTAATGAACGAGGAAATCTTGGGAATGACTGTGTACAGTAACGTTTTAAAGGGGGGGCAATTCGGAGGGGCCGTAACCAATTGGAGAACATACCAAACATTAAGGTTACTTACTTTATAAATACCTTGACAAAACAACTATTTTTTTGTTGTTTTAGCCACGAACTAAAAAATAATTACGTGTACCCCGTTCAGCCGTCACAAAAACATAACAGTTTTCTCAAAAACGACGTCATCGCCGGCCAAAATGCAACAATTTCGAAGTCGGCCAAGTTGAACAACGTTATAATGGGGGATAATGTGAAAATAGGCGAAAACGTCGACATTTCAAACTCTTTTATTTTTTCCAATACGAAAGTGGAGGATAATGTTACGATATCTCTGAGTATTGTTGGGCCGAATTGTTTAGTAAAAGAAAAAAGTAAAATTCTGGCTGGGACTGTTCTAGGGAAAGGCGTTCAGATTGAAAAGGAGTGCTTTGTTGAGGATGCTTTGGTGCAATCTACTAGACCAGATGAATGTAAGTTATATTGTATTTATTTTTTAATCCCATCTACTATTTTATTAATGGTCTTCCTCTTTAGGGAGGTAAAACCCTTCTGATAGACCATGCATTTTATCTATGCCATCTACTTTTTATATTTGTAAAAAGCTACAGATTTTTCAAAATTAGATATCATAGACAAAATTTTTGGTTCATCCTTAAAAACAAAAAAATCATAAATAAAATATAAAATATCAAAGTAATTGAAATTTTTTTAAATTTATCAAGAGCAAAATGAGTAAAGTAACTCAAAAAATGAATTTTATTTATTTTATTATCGGTCTTCCTCTTTGGGAAGGTAAAACTCTTCTTATGGACCATGCATTTTATCTATGCCATCTACTTTTTATATTTGGAAAAAGCTACTCCAGATTTTTCAAAATTAGATAGCATAGACAACATTTTTGGTTCATCCTGATAATTTTATCTTAAAAACAAAAAAATCATAAATATAATATTAAATATCAAAGTAATTGAAATTTTTTTAAATTTATCAACAAAAAAATGAGTACAGTAACCCAAAAAATGAATTTTATTTATTTTATTATTGGTCTTTCCCTTTGGAAAGGTAAATCCCTGCTAATGGACCAAGCATTTTCATGCCATCTACTTTTAATATTTGAAAAAAGCTACTCCAGATTTTTCAAAATTAGATAGCATAGACAACATTTTTGGTTCATCCTGATAATTTTACCTTAAAAACAAAAAAATCATAAATAAAATATAAAAGATCAGAGTAATTGAAATTTTTTGAAATTTATCAACAACAAAATGAATTTTATTGATTTTATTATTGGCCTTCCTCTTTGGGAAGGTAAAACCCTTCTAATGGACCATACATTTTATATATTCCATCTACTTTATATATTAGGAAAAAGCTACTCCAGATTTTTCAAAAATAGATAGCATATACAAAATGTATGGAAATTTTTTCAAATTTATCAACAACAAAATGAGTACAGTAACTCCAAAAATGATTTTTATTGATTTTATTATTGGTCTTCCTCTTTGGGAAGGTAAAACTCTTCTTATGGACCAGGCATTTTATCTATGCCATCTACTTTTTATGTTTGGAAAAGCTACTCCAGATTATTCAAAATAGATAGCATGTACAAAATTTTTGATTCATCCTGATAATTTTACCTTAAAAACAAAAAAATCATAAATAAAATATAAAATATTAAAGGAATTGAAATGTTTTCAATTTTATCAACAACAAAATAAGTACAGCAACTTCAAACATTATTTTTATTGATTTTATTGATGGTCTTCCTCTTTGGGAAGTTAAAACCCTTTTAATGGACTATACATTTTACCCCTCTTATATTCGGAAAAAGCTACTTCTGATTTTTTATGGACAAAATTTATACTTCGTTCTAATAATTCAACCTTAAAATCATTGTTTACAATTTTGCTAGTAGATAGCAGAGACGTTCTGGGTAAACACGCCTTTAGGCTGGTCTTGGACGACAACGAACCCGAAGACGTTGTAGACTTGGCCTTAGCCAGAAAATTATCCAGACTGCATATCGATCAAAATCTCGGAGAAGAGAGTGAAGACGACGGTTTCAGCGAATCCGAAGATGAACGGTCGTCTTACACCCATTCTCCTGCTCCCGATGATACAAAATGTAAGCCAAATACTGTGTAGATTTTTTTTAATAATTAACTTTAATTTGCACTTACTAACATGTGATGTTTGTATTTTAGTGTTCTTTACTGAGGTAATAGACAGTTTGACTAGAGGGTTTGAGGATAAATTGCAGTGTGACAATCTTATTCTAGAAATTAACTCCTCTAGATATGCATATAATGTAACTGTTAAAGAGGTAATATATTTTTTGGTTTTCGGGTAGAATGTATTAACATTAGTTCAGTAATACTTTGTTCTGGGACTGATAGTTAAACAATTTAATAATTAATTAACTTAACACCGAAAACTTACTGCTGACTTAACTGACTTGGTTTATTATTTAGGTAAACTTCTTCGTTATAAAAGCTATCTTGATCATGTCCTTGAGGCAGCCCATGGGGCCTCAATATTTCTCTCAGTTGCAACGTTTGCTGCAATACTTTGTTCCGATCCTGAAGAACTATTTACGTAACGAAAGCGCCATGTTGGACTGTCTGCAAGCGGTAGAGGTAAATGCAAACGCTACTATTTAAAAGCGTTTTAGGGTGTACCGATGAAAATACGCCTTTTTAGTAAATTTTATTGCAAAGAGGATATTTCAGTTAGTATACACTAAAAATTTTATAAAAATCGGCTTATTTCCCTGGTAGTTACAGAGACTTAAAAACGTTAAATTTTAGTACCGGGTGCTAAGTTTTGAGTAGGTGTAACTTTTACAAAACTAATGCGATTTTTATGAAATTTTTAAGGCATACTAACTAAAGTACGATCTGAGGAATGTTGCTATTGAAAATGTCGTATTTTTGTCGGTATACCCTTAAAACGAATTTTAATGGAATTTAGCATCACTACCATTTAGGGGTGGTTTTGTAAGAACCGATGAAAATACGACTTTTTCGTAAATGTTATTGAAAAGAGGATGTTTTAGTTAGTGTACCCTGAAATTTTCATAAAAATTGGTTTATTTCTGTGGAAGTTACAGAGACATTAAAACGTCAAATTTTAGACCAAGAGTACTAAGTTTTGAGTAGATGTAACTATTACAAATATAATGCGATTTTTACAAAATTTTCAGGACATACTAACTAAAGTACGATCTGAGGAATGATGTTATTGAAAATGTCGTATTTTTGTCGGTATACCCTAAAAACGAATTTTAATGGAATTTAGCATCACTACCATTTAGGGGTGGGTTTGTGGGAACCGATGAAAATACGACTTTTTGGTAAATTTTATTGGAAAGAGGATATTTTATTTAGTGTACCCTAAAAATTTCATAAAATTCGGATTATTTTTGTAAAAGTTACAGGGCCTTAAAAACTTCAAATTTTAGTACCAGGGTGCTAAGTTTTAAGTGGATGTAACTTTAATTTAAACAATGCAGGTTTTATGAAATTTTCAGGGTATACTAACTGAAGTGCAGTCTTTCGAATGCTGTTACTGAAAATGTCGTATTTTTGTCGGTACACCCTAAAAACGGATTTTAAAGTAGTGATGATATTTAGGATGTGGCAACTTCAAATGAAAACCTCACAGAAAAATGGGTCATGTTTGTGCTACAATACTTCTACGACAAAGACCACGTCACCGAGGACGCCATATTGAAATGGTACAGCACTCTAGACAAAAAAAGTAACTTTCACGCGCAAGTCAAGCCCTTTACTGATTGGCTACAAGAAGCTGAGGAAGCCTCGTCTTCTGAAGATGAGTAGTTTGTACTTAGGAAAAAAATTCAAGATTGTGTAATATATTAATTTTATTTTGAAGAGTATTTTTATTTTGTTCCTTTGTCGTTTACAATTACAAACTTTAGAAGGAGGGCACTGAAAGGAAGCTAATAAAAACACAATTTTGTTACAGTAATTTCATTTATTTACACACAATAAAAAGGAAAGTTGAGGTTTCAGAATGACAAAAATATTTTTTCCAAAAGTTTGACATGCACATAAAACTGATGATTTTTTTTTGATATGGCTATAACGACACCAATTTGGAGCCAAGTGTGGTAAAAAATATCCATCTTAAAAAATAATAAAAAAATAATAGGTGAAAATGACTAGAAGATAATTGAAAGATTTTTTATTTTTGTCTGCAAAATTTAAAATGGACATTCTTTTATTGATTTTACATTAACACAACTTAAAAATTAAAAATTATTATTACACTGATTTTAAAATAAATAAATTTTGGGAAGAATACCTTGTTTTGAGATTTTTTAATTTTTTGTTTGTATTTTATAAACGTACTTTTTGTCCTATGCTTTATCTACTCCAATTATTGGTAGATAATTAAATGATTAAATCAAAAATAAATAAATAAAATTTGACATCTGTCAAATGTTAACCCAACTTTTTACCAGTTTTAAATATTATAGTTGCCTTGTCCCAATTTAAAACCCGTTTAAATCACAGTGAATATTGAAATGAGCCAATCACTGATGCAGGGAATTTTTAAGACAAAAAGTGGTCTGGGTTTCATAAAATTTAAACAATGGTATTTTAAATGTCAAAACGAGGTACTCTTGCACATTTCAAAGTAAGTAAGTACGGTTATTTTACTCATATTTTTTCAAATGTTTCGTAAATATACACTATGGAAACGGAGTCTAAAAATCGTAAAACAAGAGGGAGAGGGGGGAATCAATGAACAACAAACAACAGCCATTTTTCATTAATTTTAATTCCACCAAGGTCACTGTATGCGTGGCCAGTACTGTGACGTCATGTCGGTTTGTCCCGGGACAGCTATCGGCACCGAAACGCCCGGTGATATCAACCCTGAAATTTTGAAAGTTTGATTTAGTTCTGAAAATTCTAAACTAAGCAAAAAAACTAAAAAAGTGCAAAAATTAATTTAAATAAAAAAAATAGTGTTATGCATGTTTTTTAAACTATGGAGTGTACTAAATTAAAAAAAATATATGTATAAACATGTTTACACACATTAAACAGTCACATTGCAGTGATGTTGAATACACTCAAAGCTTTAAATACTTTTTAGCGATTTTTTGTTAAATAAAGGTAAGTTTAAATTTTTAAATGAAATTATAAAAACTTATTATAGTGCTATATATATATATATATATATATATATATATATATATATATATATATATATATATATATATATATATATATATATATATATATATATATATATATATATATATATATATATTAGGGTGAGCCAAAAAAACTAACCTATCGGATTTATGGGTTAAAATGAACCTACATACCGAGCAAAAAATTTTCCTGCAAGGAAAAATTTTTTGCTCAATTTTAAAAGGTGTCGGTGAGCATTCTAAGTTTTCCATTGAAATAACACGTAAAAAAATCTTTTTTCATTAAAAAAAATATAACTTTTGAACCGTTTGAGATAAAAAATTTTACGTCGTGTTTTTTGACTCAAAATGTTCATTAGGGTGTTTCATTTAAAACGAAAAATTTTTTTTTCTTGCTGACACATGAAAATTTCGGTTTTTAGGTTAAAAAAAAAATTCCCTGAAAATTTGAGCCCTTAATTTTGATTCTAAGTACTTCCTTTTTAATTTTGTAGTTTTTCCATATAAAAAGCATGTATTTTTAATCATTTTTACTTTAAATTTCTATATTTTGGCTGGGTTTTGAATTATAATTTTTATCACCATAATTTTCTGCATAGTATTCACGGTTTTTGAAAGGCCCTGCATCAATTTTGTTTTTGATTTATTTACGTTGATTGTAGTAGCTCCAAAAGTCGTTTTTTTCACTTTTTCTCACATATTTTTGAGAAAATCCATCGAATGACTGGTTTTACCCAAAAAGTTCAAATAAAAAAGTTGTAGGAAATTTAATTTTTGACAAAAAAGGTTTTTACGTTCATATCACTAAAATGCTTTGTTTAAGAGATATAAGCAATTCAATAACCAAAAACAAAGAAAAAATAGGTTTTATTGAAATTTATGTAATTTCATTCAACAACTATATATTGCTTATATCTCTTAAACAAAGCACTTTAGTGATATGAACGTAAAAACCTTTTTAGTCAAAAATTAAATTTTCTACAACTTTTTTATTTGAACTTTTTCGGTAAAACCAGTCATTCGCTCGATTTTCTCAAAAATATGAGAAAAAGTGAAGAAACGACTTTTGGAGCTACTACAATCAACGTAAATAAATCAAAAACAAAATTGATGCAGGGCCTTTATTATGGTGATAAAAATTATAATTCAAAACCCAGCCAAAATATAGAAATTTAAAGTAAAAATGATTAAAAATACATGCTTTTTATATGGAAAAACTACAAAATTAAAAAGGAAGTACTTAGAATCAAAATTAAGGGCTCAAATTTTCAGGGAATTTTTTTTTCAATCTAAAAACCAAAATTTTCATGTGTCAGCAAGAAAAAAAAATTTTTCGTTTTAAATGAAACACCCTAATGAACATTTTGAGTCAAAAAACACTAAAACTAAATATTTTGATTTTTTTCACTTTTCAAAGCTTTCAAATATACGAATTTTTAAATTGAAAAAAAATAATTCTGGGATAGATTTTGTAGGAAATTTTATGCTCTACAAGAATCCGCGACGTAAAAATTTTTATCTCAAACGGTTCAAAAGTTATATTTTTTTTAATGAAAAAAGATTTTTTTACGTGTTATTTCAATGGAAAACTTAGAATGCTCACCGACACCTTTTAAAATTGAGCAAAAAATTTTTCCTTGCAGGAAAATTTTTTGCTCGGTATGTACAGTTGTATTCAATAAAAAAGCGTACAAGAATTAGAATGAGAGAAAACTGTCAAAATAATATTATTGCTTAAAACCGGCTTATCACTGACATAAGTCATTAAAATAATTACTATAGGTTATAAAGAGCATTGACGTCGTAAGTTAATTAAATATTACAAAAATTATTACCTTTTAGAAATGAAAAAAAAACAAAGATTAAAAAAATTTAATATTTAGTCATGCATCCGTGTTTTTTTTATTACTTGAGCCAATCTATTTGGGATAACCTGAATTAAATTTAATAAAATATTTGGATTAATATCCTCCCAGCAGTATAGTATAGTTGTATAGTTTCCCTTAAATCCTCAGATATCCCAAAAAAGCAGCATCCTGTTCAGGGGTGAACATTTTGGGACGACCTGAACCAACTTTTTGGTTTAGTAAATCTTCCTGTTCCCAGCGTTGCATAATTTTTAATATAGATTTTTTATTTCTATTATACCACGGTACGAATTGACCATTCTTCTTCGATTCTTGATACTTTTTGAGCCTTTTTAACTGACGAGGCATTTTTATTTTCTACTGTCAGTTATAGTGACTTAAGTCAGTGGAAAGCCGGTTTTACGCAATAATGTTGACAGGTTTCTCTCATTCTAATTCTTGTACGCTTTTTTAATGAATACAACTGTAGGTTCATTTTAACCCATAAATCCGATAGGTTAGTTTTTTTGGCTCACCCTAATATATATAGGTGCTCACCTATCTAAATAAATATTTTATTTTAGATTCCATACGAAGAATCTTATGAGTTAGACTGTTTAAAGTCACAGACTCCTTGTATTGTAAAGATACGTAATACCGTAATACCTACATCTTTTTTAAACCTTATTTACATATTTTTTTATTGCAGCTAAAGAACTTTATATTTATATTAAAAAAAAGGATTCCTTCAATAAGCAAGTTTTTTAAGCTTTTCAGTTAATTTTTGGACTTTTCAGTTAATTTTTGGAAGTAAAAAATTGTTTAAGTTAAAAAAAGTTTTTTTTGTTGACCTCTTTTTAAATTTACCATTTTTTATTTTTTTAATGATTTGCTATTTTATTTATATATTTTTTTATTTAAACTTTAGAAGTATGTATTTCTTTAATATATTTTAATATAAATAATAATAAAGAACACAAGACAAATTATTCCTGTTTATCCTAACTTTCTTCGAAAAATTTCGATTTTTTAAATATATTTTTTAATTATAATTTATTTTCTGTATTATGAAAAATAGACAAAAACACTTTTTTAACGTTTTTTCTTAAGACAATATTATTTATTATTACTTTTTATTTGATATTTAATATTATTTATTATTATGTAGGTAAATGATTTGTTTATTTTTTTTATATATTAAAATTGTAAATTATTATAAATTATTTCAATAGCAAATACAACTAATTTAATTTGCAAAACATATTTTGTATTAATTAAATGTTATTGGTAAGAGTGAAGATTTTTTCTCCATTATTTCTAGGTAAAAATATAACTCGTTTATATTTAAAATAAAACAAAACATATTTATTTTTTGTAAAAATATAACTTAATACAATCTAAACTAGTTTATATTTAAAATAAAACAAAAAAAAGTTTATTTTTAGTTTTATTTTTGGGTGTGGGTAGGTATATATTGGGGTGATAAAAAAAAAATTTTTGTTTTTTTTCTCGGAATCGCGCTTAAAAGTTTCGTATAGATATAAAAATGAGCCTGTGAAAAAATGAGCTCTTAATTTCAAAATTAAGATGCTCCGCATCGCACTTTTCGATTTTACATAAGAATAACATAGGAAAAATTATTTTTGTTTCTTTTTATTTTTGTAACTAACGAACAATAGGCCGTACTGTAAAGTTCTTGAAATATTTTTGTAGAGAATTGAACGCTTTTTTTCCAAATTTCCAGAGCTCAAAAACAATATTTCGATTCGTTTTTAGCCCTTTGAACTAAAAAATCCAGAAAAAATTCGAGGAAAACGACTAAATTGACGGTTAATTTCACTTTAACCTTGAATAACTTTTAACCAAGTTAACTTACCGAAAAATGACTAGACCTTTTTTGTAGAGCGTTCAATTCTCTACAAAAATATTTCAAATTTTTTAAATGAGTCGGGTAGTAAAAAAACACAAAAATTTCGTATAATTTGAACTTTGACCTTAAATTTCTTTAGAAGGATCAAATTTATCAAAAAATCATAAAAAACCTTTTCTGTAGAGCGTTCAATTCTCTTACAAAAATAAAAAGAAACAAAAATAATTTTTCCTATATGTTCATATACATATGTATGTTATTCTTATGGAAAATCGAAAAGTGCGATGCGGAGCAACTTAATTTTGAAAATAAGAGCTCATTTTTTCACATGCTCATTTTTATATCTATACGAAACTTTTGAGCGTGGATCCGAGAAAAAAAACAAAAAAAAGGTTTTTTTGAATCACCCTAGTTTGTGATTAAAAAATAAAACAATAGGCTAGTTATATAGGTATATAAAAATTATGTAATATTTTGTGTTAATTTTGGTCTTTTCTTAATTTTTATTATATAATATAAGTAATTAGCATTTTGTTTTATTTTCAACTGTGCAAATCCTCAGTTCAAACAAACCAAATAAATACATGTGTAAATCAAAAAAACTTTTTGTGATAAACAACAAAATCAAACTGCTTACCTGTGGAGTTTGCGCCATTGGTGCCGTACTGATGTCCGTTCATTTGGTAGGGCTGGCTGGGGCTGCAGGACGGCCTGGTGCCGTAGCCGATGCCCAGGTCGTAGCTGGGCGGCCTGCCCATGCAGTAGCCGCCCATCGAGGGGCTCTCGCGCTGCTGCAGGCAGGCGTTACCCGGAGCGGGGCCCATGCTGGGCGCCAGGCCGCCGTGCCCGAAGCCCGACATCGGGGACATCGTGCTGCAAGAGAAACTTTGTTAAATTCCCAAATGTTATTTGTGCCTTTATAACATGAACGCACCAAACTCAATTATGTAAAGTACACTGGGCCAAAAAAATTGACTATTTTTTTTTGAAAAATATATCGAGAATGTCATTTAGAATGACAAAAAAAAAATTTCGTGAAAATTTGAGCCCTTAATATTAATTTTAAGAGGTCTACCATCGCTATTTTTGATTTTTAGTCATAATTTGATGTTTTACGTTAGAACTGTCAAAACATTAAAGTGAAAAAAATTCATTTTCACTTATTTTAATATAAAATTAAATTCTCTACAAAAAAGGTCTGATTGAAATTTTCGTCAGACGAGCCGTTTCCGAGTAATTGAGCTTAATAAATCGATGTGTTTTTTCGATTTGCCCTTTTTACTTTGAAATTTTGTAACTAATGAATCAATGAATATTTAAAAAAGCTTACGTCGGATTCTTAAAGGAAATTTAATGTTCTACATAAAAGGTATCTTAACATTTTTGCCTAAATTTGATTCTTCAAAAGTTATTCACGATTAAAATCGAAGAAAAACTTAAAATTTCAATTTTTTCTTCGTGAATTTGAGATTTTTTAATTTTTTGTTTGTATTTTATAAACGTACTTTTTGTCCTATAAATTTGGAAAAATAGTATATTATTATTTGAGAGATAATGCGCATAATCTCGAGTGTAATACTATGCTTTATCTAGTCCAATAGGTAGATAATTAAATGAATAAATCGATGTGTTTTTTCGATTTGCCCTTTTTACTTTGAAATTTTGTAACTAATGAATCAATAAATATTTAAAAAAGCTCATATCGGATTCTTAAAGGAAATTTAATGTTCTACAAAAAAGGTATCTTAACATTTTTGCCTAAATAATTTAGGCTAAATTTAATTCTTCAAAAGTTATTCACGATTAAAATCGAAGAAAAACTTAAAATTTCAATTTTTTCTTCGTGAATAAATTTTAAAGAATTAAATTTATGCAAAAATGTTAAGAGACCTTTTTTGTAGAACATTAAATTTCCTTTAAGAATCCGACGTGAGCTTTTTTAAATATTCATTGATTCATTAGTTACAAAATTTCAAAATAAAAAGGGCAAATCGAAAAAACACATTAATATATATTAAGCTCAATTACTCGGAAACGGCTCGTCTGACGAAAATTTTCAATCAGACCTTTTTTGTAGAGAATTTAATTTTATATAAAAATAAGTGAAAATTAATTTTTTTCACTTTAATGTTTTGACAGTTCTAACGTAAAACATCAAATTATGACTAAAAATAAAAAATAGCGATGATACACCTCTTAAAATTAATATTAAGGGCTCAAATATTCACGAATTTTTTTTTTGTCATTCTGAATGACATTCTCGATATATTTTTCAAAAAAAAAATAGTCAATTTTTTTGGCCCAGTCTAATGTAAAGGTGTTACCGGTAAAATTAAAATGACAAAAGAACATTTTATTTAAGTTCTTATTGGGGTTTTCCCCCTGTTTGCGACGCCCATGTTGCGTACTAAACTTAGGATAGACACGAACTATTATAGTATACGACATTCCCAGGTAGGGGATGATTAATTAGAGGGAAGGGTGCTGATACAAATGGGGGATGTTAAGGTAATGACATACCTATTTAGTTGTTAGCGTTGACACCATTTTGTCTAAATAACCGGTTGGGCAAAACGATAGAGATAAATTTGTTGACAGAACAAAACGATTTTAAAAATAGTCGTAAGAAGATACAAATTATTTTTATCTATTTTGCGTTCATAATGACTTCATTATAACACCGCTTTCGGTGCTGTAATGAGATACTTAAATATTTATTTGTTTATCTGATTTCTACACGCTGTTAAAAGGAACGCGTCAACTTAAAACTCACCCTGTATACTATTATTTGTCTTAAAATTCAATGTGCTGCTACACAAACAGTTTTTTTCCGATTTTGATAAAATTCACGAAATTTGTATCTCTTTCAATTTACCTTATTGTGCTAAAATTTCATTTTTTTTATTGCGTTATAATTTTAACACCATTAATATAAAATAAAAAAATATAAAGATGAAGCTAGAACTGCTGTAAATTTCAGTAAAATCGAACGAAGTTTGAAGCATTTAGTAAAATTAATAAAAATTACCCATGTAGAAAATATTATATTACTAGATGACCCGGTGGACTAAAACCTAAAATTCTTTATAAGCGACTATTTCCCTCGTTTTAATTTTCACCAATCACAAACGCGCAATTTTGAATTAAAAATGGTTTCTAGGTGAAAAAACTGTGTGATAGCACCTGTCAGCAGTTTTTTCGAGTTTACCCGCGGCAAAACTTGACAGCTGTTGTCACCAAAAATTGAAATTTATATTTTAATTGTTAACTGTTACTCATGAAATAGTCTTGTCAAATACCATTGGGGCATCTAATTTTTCCTGTGAAAAAAATCGAAAAAACACAATGCTAAGTAATATTTTTTAACAAAAAGCATTCGTGCAGGTGCAAAAATCCTCCTCTTCGACTCGGATTTTTGTTGCCACCAGCACTCATGCTTCTTGTTAAAATATTACTTAGCAACGCGTTTTTTCGATTTTTTTCTGAAAAATTAGATGCCCTTATGATATTACTTACGGATTTATTCCTTATGAACCTTACAACTCAAATTAATTGAACACTGTAAAACGACACGGAATTTTTTTCACATTTACTCAAATCTGTCAAACTTCCCTTGAAAACTTTACTATTTAAACTAATTTAAGCAATTGAGATCTTTACTATTTAAACAAATTTCTTGCTAAAACAATTGAATGAATGAATTTGTGGTTATGTTTTTTCATTTAATTTGAAGCGCAGCTACGAACGCCATCTATTCAAATTAATCCAAAGTTAAACGAATTTCGATTTTTTTTATTTTTCGGCTGTGCCTTTCGGTTTTTCCTAATGTATTTTTATTTAAATAACCTCTGTATTGAGGCGAACAAAAAAAATATAGTAAATAAAAACTAAACTTATTTAACTTTTTTTCTTACCTGTAAGTGTCAGCGATGGACATGGGCGGCGCGATGGGCGAATACATCGAAGCGGTGTTGTTGAAGCCCTGCAACCTGGGCGGCGACGAGGCCGGTCCTGGATGCTCGGCAGGGGCGGGCGCCCCGCGCCTCTGGTTCCTCAGCTTCTCTTCGCGTCGCCACTTGGCCCTGCGGTTCGAGAACCACACTTGGATTCTGGCCTCGGGCAGGCCGATCTTGGCCGCGAGCCGTTCCCGGGCGAACACGTCCGGATAGTGGGTCCTCTCGAACTCTTTAAAAGGGCAAAAGAACCCATATTTAAACAACAATCATTTCAAATCATAATAAAATAAATAAATTTTATGAAAGGGTCCAATCGACCTCCGCGACGGTGCTTTTTTAAATATTATTTAGTTGCTGCTGAGGAGCAGTAGACACATCTTAAAATGTATAATTGGTTGCATACAATACTCGTA
Source organism: Brassicogethes aeneus (assembly GCA_921294245.1). Classification (NCBI taxonomy): domain Eukaryota; kingdom Metazoa; phylum Arthropoda; class Insecta; order Coleoptera; family Nitidulidae; genus Brassicogethes; species Brassicogethes aeneus. Next base: position 7,598,194 of record OV121138.1, read on the forward strand.
TTAAATCGGCAGTAAAGTTCTACTTTACTGCCGATTTCGGATAAATGTTACTTTTTTAGACGATTAACCAAAAATATTTAAAAAAATATCCACTGTTTTAGCGCACAGTGGGAAAAACTAAAAAAATTTTTTTATAAATTTATTTGATTTAGGTTTTTCTCAATGTACACTCACAGGCAAAATAATCCATCCACACAAATTTTCGATGAATTTCAATCGCAACTAACTTTTTTATTTGATTTCGGATTTAAACGAATATTAAAGAATATTGTAGATAAATTAATGGACAATCGCCCACATTTTAAAAAATTTCTAAAAAATAGACGTACGTTTATAATATACAGGTTTAAACAAAAAGATGTTTTTTACAATAATTTTAAGACACTCTGTAGAGTGGCAAAACCGTATATTGTTCTAAATTAAGTTTTATTTATTAAGTCACATCTACTCTTAACAGTTTTGTTTTTGGTTCACCTCGATATATTTATTTTTGTGGAAAATATGGATTTTTTTAGAAAACATTGCAATTTTCAATATTTTTCTGTATGAAGAACTAAGGTTGCTATGGTCCATCCATAGGCTATGGAGAATGACAGTGACAGTTTTGTTGAATCATCCCATACTTTGACAAGTCATACACGGCTTTCAAAAGCTATCAAATTGTTTTTTGCAAATAAATGTTTAAATTTTGAGGTGTCTTCTTACTTTAAAAAATGGATATGTCTCCGACTGATGTTGCCAGAGCCATTAATTTAATCCAGGATGGACGGTCACAGTATTACTTGGCAAGTGTTTTAAACGTCACAAGAAGTAAAGTACAAAGGGCAACATCAGTCGGAGACATTTTTAAAAGTAAGAAGACACCTTAAAATTAACACATTAATTTACAAAAAACAATTTGATAGCTTTTGAAAGCTGTATTTGACATGTCCAAGTATGGGATGATTCAACAAAACTGTCACTGTCATCTTCCATAGGCTATAGATGGACCATAGCAACCTTAGTTCTTCATACAGAAAAAATATTGGAAATTGCATTGTTTTTTTTTTAAATCCATATTTTCCACAAAACTAAATATATCAAGGTGAACCAAAAATAGATCTGACTTGATAATTAAAACTTAATTTAGAACAATATACGGTTTTGCCACTCTACAGAGTGTCTTATGGTAAAAAACATCTTTTTGTTTAAACCTGTATATTATAAACGTACGTGTATTTTTTAGTAATTTTTAAAATGTGAGCGATTCTTCATTAATATATATCTACAATATTCTATAATATTTGTTTAAATCCGAAATCAAACAAAAAAGTTATTTGCCATTGAAATTCATCGAAAATTTGTGTGGATCGATTATTTTGCCTGTGAGTGTACATTGAGAAAAACCTAAATCAAATAAATTTATAAAAAAAAATTGTTCAGTTTTTCCCACTGTGCGCTAAAACAGTGGATATTTTTTAAAAAATTTTGGTTAATCGTCTAAAAAAGTAACTTTTATCCGAAATCGGCAGTAAAGTAAAAGAAATCGGCAGTAAAGTAGAACTTACTGCCGATTTAATACGAGTATTGTATGCAACCCATTATACATTTTAAGATGTGTCTACTCCCAGACCGCAAAATCACATTCCCTGCACATGTCAGGAATATTCCCAGGAATATTCCAATCGTCCCAGAATATTCCCAGGAATATTCCTGGCATAATCAAATGTCCGCTTTTTGGTTAACCCAGGCATCATAAAAAGAATATTCCATATATCTGCCTGCAGAAGACTCAAAGATTGTTAGGGGAATATTCCTTGATATAATTTGGGGATTATTCCCAGCCCTTATTGCCTCTTATACCCAGGAACTTAACTTAAGTATAGCCATTATTGAGTTACTGAGTAGATCATGACTGCAGTCCCACTCTAATCACTGTTTGGCTGTGCCATCACAGACGCACATCTCCAACTAATATTATTAACCTATGGGTATATATAGTTATCAAGCGTGCGTAAGCAACGGTGAGAGGTATTGCAACTAAACTAATGAATATTCACTGGGAATATTCTTAGATGATGCTTGGAAGTTTTAGAGGATCATTCTAGGAATATTCCCAATGAATATTCCTAGAATGAAGCGGATTATTCCTAGGCGATAGGGAATATTCCTGGAATATTTTCGAACCTTCATTGCAGTCTGGGCTGGTCCTCAGCAACAACTAAATAATATTTAAAAAGCACCGTTGCGGAGGTCGATTTCATAAAATGTTGTTTAATAAAAATAATAAGTTAATTTTAATAATTTGATTAAAAAATCGCCGCGGCGAGCAAATATATAATAACCGTCGCAACAAACAGTATACGTAGGCACTTCCTAAATTCAAATGACATTTGATTTGATCACCAAATAAAATTTAATTTAATCATCAATATTAATTATTATACAGGTTTTTATGTAATTAATGTTATATATTAAACTGGGTTGTTCCTTAGGGTCCATAAAGAAGCACCTGAAACTTTTTTTTTCTAAATTCCAAAGACTAAAAATAATTTATAATAACCTTTATCCTACCAAAAAGTACGCCACTGATCGACTAGGAACTTTAGACTAATCAGGTTGCTTTATTTAATTTATTATGTTATGGTTGGTAACAACCAAATTCTGTCAAAAAAGTTGACAAACATTGTTTAAATTTAGCTTAATTACAAAAATGACAAAATTAACAATGGAAATTGTCAATTTGGGGTTTTTATTAATTGTTAGTTATGTCATTTTTGTACTGAAGGTCAATTCAAACAAAATCTGCCAACTTTTATGACAGAATCTATAGTGCATTTATTTCAAATTTTAGGTTATGTGCTCAAATTCTAAATATCTTAACTAAGGGAAGTGCTTTTGGATTTATTTACACAAATTAAATGTTTAAAGTTTAACCTGTGAACTGGTCCCAATTTCATCTGAGTAAACAGAAAGGAAAAAACCGATGAAAAAATTAATTTTGTGGTTATGGATTTTGTAAAATAGGTATTAAATTGTCTAATTATTACTTTACATCTGACAACGCGCAGCTACTTTGTTGGTTGGTATCTATGTAATCACAGAATACAAGTGTGCAGAGCTAAACCAAGTGTGTAACCAGTGGCGTATCACAAAAAATATAAAAAACTTCTAATGCATATTTTTTCTTTATCTTTAGAAAAATATTTTTTTAAATATTTTCCCTTTACTCCTTATGTCAAAAGGTATATTCAGTATTTTAATATATAACATTAATTACATAACACCCTGTATAGTATTATTAAATGGATTTCGGATAAAATTTAATATGCACCTCGGCATTAAAGTCAGTTTTTATCACATTCGTGATAAAAAATACGACTTTACTGCCATGATATAACTATTCTGCCCAACTATGGAGAAAGGCAGTAACTGCTAAACAAGAAATTTGTGGAAAATTAGCATAAACTACATTTTTATGAAAATCAGTAGGTATTTAACTGATTTATTTAACATATAAGATAGTTTACTGCATTTCTTTGTTGAATTAAGATACAAAATGTCCATAGCTTTATCATAGCACAAGAAAACGCCTTTAGAATTTTTTTGTAGTTACTGCCTTTCTTCATAGTACGGCAGTATTAATAATAATAATAATAATGATAGAAAAATCAGGTACAAATATCGAATAAAAATCACATCAGGCGAATATATAAAACAAACTCAAAACATTATCAATACAAACAATAGAACACAGTTTACAATGACTTATAGTCTAAATATTCTTTAACAGAGTAAAAAGAATTTTCCTGTAACAAAATTTTAACTTTTTGTCAAAATAGGTTAGAGTTTAATGTTTTTATTTTTTCTGGTAATTTTCTATATAGTTTTATGCCAGCATATGCTGGAGAACTTTCGGTTTTTTTTGTTTTGTGTTTTTGTATAATCAGCTCATTTCGATTTCTAGTTAAATAATTGTGACTGTCAGATCCCACTTCATGCTTAATATATAACAAGCACAAATATATACATACAGGGAAAAGTAAGAATTCTTTTCTGCTGAAACGTCTTTTTACATGATTGAACATAATTAAGGCCAAAAATTAAACGAATGATTTTCTTTTGAGCAGTGAAAATTCGCCCGCTTTCTACGCAATCTCCCCATAATATTATATTATATGGCAAATGACTATAGGCTAAAGAATAATAAACATTTAATTAACAATTGATCCTCGTTAAGTATATTTTTTAAATTTAGTATAGCAAAGTATGATTTATTTATTTTACTTACATATTAATAAAGCAAATAAAGCATTAATTACGGTAAAAATCTTACCTTTTTCTAAGCTATCTATCTGATCATTGGTGAAGGAAGTCCTATTTCTTTGTAATTTCCGTTTCAATCGTAACCTCGCTTGGTCGTCATCGGGTCCTATACTGGACCCAGCGTTCGAATTGTCCCCCGAATTTGTCTCGTCAGAATGAATTCCATCCAAATCTATAACAGGAAAAATTAGAAATATACTCAACTGTGTACTATATTTTTTCTTTTTTTTACTGTGTAGATACTATATTTTTTACTGTGTACTAAATTAATATTAATATTTTTTTACTGTGTACTAAATTAAAAAAAAATTTAATGTTTTTGCTAAATTAAAAAAACATTTAATGTTTTTTTAATTTATTACACAGTAAAAAAATATTTGTTAATTATCACACTACAAAGAAATTTATTTTCTTCGTAAAACTGCAAACTCTATGTAGATAATTGAAATATGGTTATATGTTAATATTTTGTATTCATTCTTGAACAAAATATCGCTTTCCTATTTTTGTCTTAAATAAACCAGTAAATACGAATCCTGACATACTTAGTTTTTATCAGAGAGCCAGCAAACTTGAGAGCCGCATCTTTCACGAAAATAATATTTCCCATTTTTCCCGTCGTGCCGAACATAAATCTTCGCTGTACGTGAGATATCCGTGCCGGCTTCGCTTCTCCGCCTATGAGATCGGTGACTCTTTCCTTGGCCTTATCAACAGTTTCTGGTTGGCTGCGTCCGACCGTAACGTGAATCGGTATGTCTTATCTTGCAGCCGCGGCCCACCCACGCCAGCCAGCCGAGCTCCCCTCGCAAGGGGGGAAGTCCCTATGCTGCACTATACTTTCCTAATTTATTATTAAAATCTCGCTCGGAGATAATGGATTCCCTGCTCGAGGGTCTTCATGATGTTCACCTTAATTCCTTAATTTGCCGATATTTTTAGTTTAGATTATTAAAAGTGGAAAATTTACAGTTTTTAAAAATGTTTTATAGTTTTTATTAAAAGACTTTAATTGGGTTTTGATAAAATAAAAAAGTGTTTAATTTAATCTTAATACGCATTTGTTGTAAGCAAAAGTACTAAAAAGTACTAAACAGGTTCCAATGTTATAATGTTTTTGTTTTTGTCAGATAGTTATAGTAATTTTACAATTCTGTATTGTAGAATTGATTTGAAATTATGTTAAATTTATATACATATTCGGAATGTAATTTTACTAATACAATCAATAAAATTACTAACCAAAATTTGCTATTTGAATTACAATATACAAATACAACTATAAAAATCATTATTTATTTTATACAACTTCTGTTTGCATTTTTACCTTATATCATTTTAATCATGTATAGACTGTTACATTTTTTGTAAATTACAATTGTTTTGCAAAACAAAGGATGAGTAAAATTACAAAATTAAAATACAACTTGAGTAATCTTCCAAGACATGTTGGGAAATCTACTAAGATAAGTTGTATATGTATAAATCCTACATGCATTGTAATTTTACTAAACCGGTTGACAGTTTCTAATAAAAATCATCTCCGATTTACAAACGTTGTTTGTAATTTGATTAGCTATAATGTTATGTAAAATGCATAGTATGTACCGATTGCGAGAATCACGTGATGTTCTTACATCTCGCCTCGGTTGACTTAGGTGGACAATATATAAGATCAGGTGTCTTTCGTTTTTGGTGTGTTCTATTACACCAAATTGACCGACATTGATAAGACCCAAAATAGGTATATCTGTCTAGCTGTCTGTCGATATTTGAAGTTGGTGGAAGTACTTAAAACAAAAACTCTGGCGAGGTGAAGGTTCTATTTTTTTTAATCTTTAGAGTAATGGGTCAAGAAAGTTTCTTGAAGAAACTAAACAAATTGCAGGTTTTTTTTTTCGAATAATACAATACCATTCGTAAATTACTAAATATTTTTAGTGTAATTTGTTGTAAAATAACAATATTTGTATTGTTATATTGCAAAATGAATTTACTTCAGTTCAGTAAAATTGTAAAATATGTTTTGTAATTTTCTTAGGTAAACTGAGTTGAAATGAATTGTACAGTATAATTACAATACACTATTTTACAATTACTAAACATATTTAGTATTTTTTTTAGCAAAATTACCTGTATAGTAATATTGAATAAATTTCAACAAACGTTTTTTAATTTTCCTAAATTGATTTGTAATAAATCGTGTAGTGAATTTACAAAACTGAGTATTATTATTTCTATATTGTGGTGCGTAAACATGTTTAGTAAAATTACAATAGAAATTTTTAACAGTGCAATAAAAAACATTTTTTTAGAAATAAAAATGTCTAAATCACAAACTTTTAAAATTAATAATACCCAAAACTATCATCCCAAAAAGAATAAATCTTTAATGGCAAACATGTCAAAAACCGTTTACCTATTCTGATTTATTTATTTACCTAGGCTTTCGACACTTCACCTTGTGGCATATGCCACGCAAATAATAGATAGACACACAGAAATAAACTTAAATCCCCATTTAGAAAAAACGTGTAAACATACCGAAATTTCACAGAAAGTCCGTTTTTATTACCCTTGAAACTAGAAATACAAGGGCATTTGTCCGGAGCAAGCACATGTCCCTTGATTTTGCGAAGTCGCCGGCAAATGTTTTACGTTTGTCCGTTGAAGCATGAGCGGCTAGATTGTGAGCATAATTGAAAAAGGTGCCCATTTAATGGGGGATTTTCGAATAAAATATATGTGTGCAATGACGCGAACATTGAAAAAATTAATACTTAGTTCTGCACACCTTTTTGCTAAAATGTGTCGCTAACGTTTCCAATATGGCTTCATTGAAATTACCTAGTTTACTGTCAAGTTTTCATATATGATATACAAGCAAAGGTTGCACAGAAAATTCAAGGAGGGTTTTAAAAACTTGAATAAACGTTCTACAAGAACTTGCTATTGTTTTTTTGAAGAAAAAAAATTTCCATACTCTACATGATTTTGAAAAATCAACAAAACAATGAAAAAAAAACCTGAAAAAAACAAAAAAAGTACCGTTTTTTTCATGTAAAATCTATATAGCACCTGGGGTTAAAAAAAACACGACTTTTCATAAGTAGTAGTTGTATTGTGGACATTCAATCACCAAATCACTTATTGTTATAATTATTGCACACTTAGTCAGCAAAAAGCAAACAAAGCAGAGTTAAGTGCCCACACTCCAAACTAGTCTTCAGTTTCTCCAAGGGTCCTGCAGTACCCTCGTGCATTTTTACGGCCGTAAAATCGGACACAATGAATAAAAATAACGTACGCCATTTGTAATATAATAATGTTAATATTGATATATCAATGCCGTGGCATAGGGGCGGAGAAGCTAGTGCTAGAAAGGGTGTTTCGGAAATACAGTGCCAGTATGTATCGGTTATGAAATATAAGCTGCCCCAAGCACAAAAGAATCATCCAGCAAATTAGTATTGTCGGTAACAAGGCTCCGTGAATTGTGCTCTAATAAAGCATGACTAAACGTCACCGGGGGTATAGGACAATCGTCCTATATTCGTATACGTTGTACGAATTCATGATTCGGATGTTGTGTAGCAAAATTGGGGCATTGCTTTATTTTTGCAAATGCATAGTTTTATCTATTTACACTGTAATATCCATCCACACTGTAAAAAATATAATTATAATTGGAAAATCCCAATAAATTACCATTATTCTTTTATTAATAATTCCAATATTTGAATTACATGTAAATTTTTGTAAAATAAACCGTTTACAAAAATCGTATACGTATACGACACGTAGACTCCTATAGGAGTCTGGAAACAAATACACCACTAAAGTGCATCTTACTTACATGAACATGATAGGAAAATTTACATTTTTGTATATATAATTACAGATATGTTTGTGAATACACAAAAGTTTTTGTAAATGTACAGAAAATACAGTATTTTTTTGTGAAATTACAATAATTTAACGATTTTTGTAAACGGTTTATTTTACAAAAATTTACATGTAATTCAAATATTGGAATTAATAATAAAAGAATAATGGTAATTTATTGGGATTTTCCAATTATTTTTTACAGTGTGGATGGATATTACAGTGTAAATAGATAAAACTATGCATTTGCAAAAATAAAGCAATGCCCCAATTTTGCTACACAACAACCGAATCATGAATTCGTGATATGTTTAAGAAGTGATATTTTTATAATTCTGGTAAGTATGTGATAGTTTTTATTTAACAAGTGTTTTTTCTTGCATTTTTTGTACATGTACTTTTAAATATTGAAAAGTATAATGCCCACCAGTATTTTCATAGGACTACAGGCAAGAATTTTGAGTGTTTATACACAGACTGTAATCTAGTGTTAAATTATAATTATTAAATTATAATTCATTTCATTCCCATATACAAAGTATTCATAAAAAGCCTAAGCAACAACATTATGTTCACTAACAAATTCATATTTTATCTAGTATTTTTTTTTTAATTTTAAAAATATAAAAGCCATAAAATAATTAGGTATATTTTTATATTTCTAAAATAACCTTAGGTAGGTACTTAAAAGTTCATTATATAATATATTATGTTTTAAAAAGGACATACTGTTTATGGTAAATGTATATATTAAAATTTTATACAATACATTTTTACTTACTATTTTAAAAAATGTTTTTTAAGAATATTTTAATTGTTATGTATATATTGTACATTATTATGTAAGTAAAATTACATGAAATAATAAGTAAAATAGTTTAAAATTATAAAATAATTACATAAACAAGAATGTAAAATATAATATTAATATATATATATATATATATTATGTATATTATGTATCAAGTTTGATAAACGCCATTTTATACACGAATTTAATTTAGGTACGAGCGAGCTTGCGAGCGAGTGCTTAAATTATTGCGTGTATAGAAAAGTTTATAAACGAGGTGCATACTATACTTTTTCTACGACAGTTTTTACAGTGAAAGTAAAGAAAATGTTTTATGAGCACTTTACAGAAGAGTCCGTGCCCAAATTTAAGTTATAGTTTACTACCGGCGAAATTAAAAGGTCCGTACAATGTTCATATAAACTTTTCAAATATTGGCGTTAAGAAACTATTTAATACTTTTGTATTTTTGTAAGTATTTAGATAATAAAATAATTTTCACATTTAGTATTATTTTACAAGAAAGGAAATTTATTTTAACGATTTTATGACATTTGACAACTGTCAACTAACTTAAAACTAACTTCAGCCCGTGACTAAAAACCCGTTGCTAACTTCAGCCCGTGAGTAAAGCGCCATAAAGCTACAACTTGTCAATGTGCATTTAAAAGGTCACTTAGTGTCATGGAAACATGTACGATAAAGGGTGTTTTAAAGGTGGGAGTAGAAAAAATACTTATAATTTTAGGGTAAATTTACAAAATATTACATAAAGCTGCATGTAAAGTATGGGAAATACACAAATAATAAATCATTTTGGAAATTTACATATGGTTAGTAAAATTACATGATTTAAAATGCAATATTTGTTAAAGTGCAGTTTATGGACTTTTTTGTAGGTTATAACCTTAAGGTAAATTCAAAAGTTTTTTAGTATAATTTATTATAACTTTTTGGTAAATTAACCACTGCTTTAGTTAATTTGGATATATTTTTTTAACCAACAAGATATATTTTACGAAAGATTGTGTCGTTAGTAAAAAAGTTATGGTTTTGCAGTTTTCATTGTTGCTTACAAAAATTAGTCTCAATGCAGCTTTAGTTGTGAGTTTTGTGTGATAATGGAGCCTAAATGAAATAATTTAAAAAAAATATAGACTTTCTTTAACTTACTATAGAAGAGTTAAAAGTGTGAATATAGTGTTTAACAATCCACAGTTAAAAAGAGGAAAATACATTTTAATTTCTATAATAACCACAATATTTTTAATACCCTCAAGGTTTAAACTAAGGATCTATAATCCAGTTTCCTAAACGGTATTAAAAGCTTAACAATCAAGCAAGCGTCTATAAAGGCACCCCAAGTTGACAAGTTATTAAAGGCGCCGCGACGCGCATATCACGACGCCGCCTACCGCGATTGTACGTGGTATATATAATTTAACGTAAAGATTATAATCACCTTCTCTTGTATACTTATAGGTTTCTAAACACCATCGTTTATAATGATGGATGATGATTCAACCCAAATAAATCACGAACCACAATTTTTTAAGATAAGATATTTTATTGGAGAAGAGATTTATTAAATTCAACATAAAGAGTCCTTGCCAGATTTAACAAATAAACCCTATAAATACACTCACAGGCAAAATAATCGATCCACACAAATTTTCGATGAATTTCAATGGCAAATAACTTTTTTATTTGATGTCGGATTTAAACGAATATTAAAGAATATTGTAGATAAATTAATGGACAATCGCTCACGTTTTAAAAAATTACTAAAAAATAGACGTACGTTTATAATATACAGGTTTAAACAAAAAGATGTTTTTTACCATAAGTTTAAGACACTCTGTAGAGTGGCAAAACCGTATATTGTTCTAAATTAAGTTTTATTTATCAAGTCACATCTATTCTTAACAGTTTTGTTTTTGGTTCACCTTAATATATTTATTTTTGTGGAAAATATGGATTTTTTAAAAAACATTGCAATTTCCAATATTTTTCTGTATGAAGAACTAAGGTTGCTATGGTCCATCCATATGCTATGGAGAATGACAGTGACAGTTTTGTTGAATCATGCCATACTTGGACATGTCATACACGGATTTTAAAAGCTATCAAATTGTTTTTTGCAAATTAATGTTTAAATTCTTACTTTAAAAAATGGATATGTCCCCGACTGATGTTGCCAGAGCAATTAATTTAATCCAGGATGGACGGTCACAGTATTACGTGGCAAGTGTTTTAAACGTCACAAGAAGTAAAGTACAAAGGGCAACATCAGTCGGAGACATTTTTAAAAGTAAGAAGACACCTCAAAATTAACACATTAATTTACAAAAAACAATTTGATAGGTTTTGAAAGCTGTATATGACATGTCCAAGTATGGCATGATTCAACAAAACTTTCACTGTCATCCTCCGTAGGCTTTGGAGGGACCATAGCAACCTTAGTTTTTCATACAGGAAAAATATTGGAAATTGCAATGTTTTTAAAAAAAATCCATATTTTCTACAACAATAAATATATCAAGGTGAACCAAAAACAAAACTGTTAAAAATAGATGTGACTTGATAATTAAAACTTAATTTAGAACAATATACGGTTTTGCCACTCTACAGAGTGTCTTAAAGTTATGGTAAAAACATCTTTTTGTTTAAACCTGTATATTATAAACGTACGTGTATTTTTTAGTAATTTTTAAAATGTGAGCGATTCTCCATTAATGTATCTACAATATTCTTTAATATTTGTTTAAATCCGACATCAAATAAAAAAGTTATTTGCGATTGAAATTTGTGTGGATCGATTATTTTGCCTGTGAGTGTATATGAATCGCCTCGCAAAAAGACAACAAGGATTCAAATCTCTCCTGTTAATGCAAAAAAACTACGTTGCGACATCGTGGGAGGCGATTGTTTCAGAAAAAGAAGACGTAGCCTACTGTTGTAACATATCGGATGTGTGCACGTTACTTGGGAGAGTCCCTCTCTTCTTTTGTCGTTCCTATTGAAATGGAGTCGTTTGGGCGTTAATAATTCCCTTTGCCGCTCGCTACCGTGCACAAACCCCCTGCTGCCAGTCTGAAACTCGCTCCATCTCTTTTCCTCTCGGGACGTGTGTGCGAGGATGTTGGAAAGATGCCACCGCTGTTGTGTCAGCGTAACGGAGTGATATGCATTTTAATTCCGTTAAAAGGCGGTAAACATTGAACGTTGTTTCGCTTCTGTGTTTCCAGTTTATTTACAAACACCAAGGTGCACGGTGAAAAAATAAATATGTTCTTTTCGCATTTAATCTAATGAATGAAAGAAAACATTCCAAATGACCATTGTGCCTCTAACTATACGCTAAAGAAGTACCGCTAGTAGCGCCACCACTCGGCTGTTATCATCGTAACAAAAGTATAACTTTTAATAATCAGCTGTCAAACACTTATGTTACAAACGAGTGTTTTTGAGAATAAAGCCGGAAAATGTTAAAAAATATCGAAAAAAAAATACGTGGCTCGATTTGTTGTGTTGTTGGGTGTATTTCGATAGGAAATCCTGGGTTGAGTTTTTACCGGTTTTCCAATAAACACTGTTAATCTGAATGAAGAAATAAATTGCATACAGTCTCTGCAAATATAAATTGTACCAATAAATATACATTTTAGTAGTGATTAACGTGAAAAGTGTAAACATTTCAATTCAGTAAAAATCGTCAATCAAATAAGTCGTCTAAATTAAAACAGCATTTAGCAATATTAAAAGCGTTGATTAAGAAAGTCTCCACTCAACGGTAAAATACCATTATATTATGTATTATATATAATATTATGTTGTCATGAATTCGTAGGTAATTTTTGTTGTTTAAAATCCAGTTGTCGGCGTTTTTTAGAGAACTCAAACATAAAAATGGTTGATTTTAAGGTTATGTTTGTGCAAAAATAATTTTTTACTAATTTCTTAAAATTGTCCAAACTTAAATATAAATTATATTGGGTTATTATTAGTTAATTCTGCACCAAGAAATGTACACACACTAACGTAACTACATATATAAGCATTTAAGCGTTGAGTTTCTTAATCAATGATATAAGGAATAATCAATCGAAATCGATTAACCTACTAAAATAGTTTTTTAATTTTTTCCTTGCAACGTAAAACACAAATAACGTGCAATTGAACAAAATTTGTCGAGTAAGACTTCTGCCTTCCTCTCTTTTGTAAAAAAACTAGGTACATATTTATTTAAAAATGATGTATAATCTGTGCTTTAAATGTATTGTTGACAATTATTAAATTTAGCGCATTGGAAATACGAAAAAAAACTGTCAATCTGTCAACCGTTTTACCAGTCCCGAAAAAATTGCTTTAACACCCGAAACGAAAAATCATGTAATTGTTTAATTATTATACCCTACAGATTGATTAGTATATTATTATATTTAGTAAAAGTAACGTTATGGTGGTAATAAATGAGCAAAGATCAATAAGAATTTTGGTTGAATGTAAGAATGAATTACGACATTTTTAATGTTTAAATTCAAATTCCGCCATTAAAAATTATTATTATTTGTTTTATTAGGCATCTAGAAACGATATGGCCAATTCAAAGACAAAGCTGGTTCAGCAACAAAAAAAAGACTAAAATCTTTGCAAACAGCAAAATCCGTTTCCTGCTTACCTGCATCTTGTTTAAACGTTTATAATTATGAAACGAAGCCGCATAATCCTACGGTATTGTCAAGAGATAAACCATATTAAACTATCAAAAGCAAAGATCCCTTCTCGATTATAACGTTGTTCGACACTTTGTGATTTGTAGAGTTTGGAAAAGGGGCGTTCCAATGTCAAATGAGTACCTATGAAAATGTTATTTTTCGTCAAGGCGAAGATTATTTCCCTTCTGAAAGAAGGAAGAGGTCACAGGGAGCCAAGTCTGGAGAATACGGAGGATGCGGTGGCAATTCCTCAAAGGCTTGTTGACAGATTGATCTGACATGTTGAAGGATGGTTTTTGTCAATCGTGTCAACAATTGATTGATAGCGTATCTTTTGAATAAGCCTCACAAAAATAACTGTATTTACTGTATCCGATAATTTCAGTTTGAAAATGGCGATTGTAATTGATCAGATTCATCACACTTTTAAAAACTGATTAAATAAGCTGAGATTAGCAAACTTTTCTTCGAAATACTTGATAGTAATTAATATAATAGGGAATTTCCGGTATAGGTATAAGTTTTGAATGGCGTATTAGTACTCCAGTTGAAGGAAGTTGTAATCCCATTATTCGTTACTTTTGTACATGGTAATCTACGTAAAATAGATGTAAATCCAGAATATGTATATGTCGGTTGTTTTGATATTGTCTAGCCAAGCTTGGTCGGCCCCTTTGTAACGGAAATATCTTCCAAATAAAGGTGTTGTTCCTGAGTTGCAAAAATGTTAATGCAATGTAAAAATAATGCAATCGTCATTTTTTTAATGGTAATGTAATTTGAATACCTTATCATTTAAAAAAAATTGTTATGAGAATGTATTGAGTAATTAACATAATTTTCATTAAAAAAGAAGTAATGCATAATAAAAATTAAACACGTTACTCATTATTTTAGTAATGGGGCATTCCACGTTACTCGGTAATTTTTGTCCCGCCCGTCACAATTAAAAATTGTGAGTAAAAACCACAAGTTAAATTAATATTTTATAATATTATTTATCTCCACGCGGTCTATAATTTAAACTTTATTGTTGTCAACATTCGATAAAGAAATACCTTGTTATGGCCTAGGCCCATAAAAATTTTTATGAGGCAAGTAATTAGTTCGATTTTTTCTCGCTAGGGGTATTGTTTTGACAAATTACTCCTTTTCTAGGAAATTAACGTACTTAACTGGTTTAATTTATTTATAATAAGCACTAATTTGTTTGTTTGACTGTTAATGTTTAATATTTTTCATTAAATTATTGTAAAATTAAATATGAATAATAAAACAAAAAGTGAGGTTATAACCTATAGGCAGCCAAGAAAACGCACGATTATTTTTCTACGATTTAAATTATCTTTAAGTTTTTATTTGATATAAGTTTTCAGTGAAATTAAATGTTAAACACAGCTTAAACATTCCAAACTACCTATTTTTTAAATAAAAATCCAAACAAATTGAAATTAAATACCTACCTATTTATTAAACAATTAATTGAATTCAATGTAATAGCAAAAATCCATTTCTACTTAAATCATGTAGCTAGGTGTTGTCAAACTATTACTGATTCTAAAAGCAATAATAATTATTATAATTATTGTACATTTAATGTAATCTTTAGCTAATAAATAAATGAGATTCTAAAAAAGTGAGGTTAGGACGCTTTGATGTTGAGTTAAATTGACCTAAATAAAGTGCTTAGAAGATAAAATGTTGTATGCCATTCGGCCAAGAAGTGCCTTTTTGTGCTTCGCTCAATTGTAGGCCTCCGCTACGCGTCGGCCTTCAAACCTTGAGCTTAGCACAAAAAGCCTTACTTCTTAACCTAATGACATAAATAACTTTTTTATTGTGCTTATAACTTATTAATAGCATAATAAACAATATTTTAAAATAAATTTTATAACGTGTAGTTTTTACTCGCAATTTTTAATTGTGTCGGGCGGGACAAAAATCCCCGAGTAACGTGGAATGACCCTAATGTGTATTAAAATCTTAATGTATAAAAAAAATATTGCATTATTTGCAACTCTGGTTCCTGAGAGTATGGAAATATCCTATATACTGGAAGTAGGCAATCCACATTACACGTGGATGTAATGTTTATAATACAGTTAGTTTTCATACTGTGAATTTTATACCATGTCTATTAGGTAACATGGCACTTACTGGGGTCAATTCACTTATATTCCCTAAATTGTCTATGGCAATACACCCGAAATTTGTATTTGTAAAACGGGAACGTTTCGTCCCCTCGCCGTGTTGCGGGTCAGGCATGGTTAACACGCACCCCCATCATCCCTAAGGATCACTTAACCACTCAACAGGACGGTTCATTCCTAATTTATACTCAACGGTTTATTAATGTCCTTCTCCTAATGAATATTTAGTTACTGTCTAATTGATTAACTACAATTTTACCATTCAAAAATGAAATCTTCTTCAAGTTGAATAATTATTCATCGGGCACATTCTTCAAGTATGGGTCAATGCCAGATAAGAATCCAAAGGAATACTAAATCATTTAAAACAATTAAAATAAGTTTAAAGAATCACCTTACAATAGGTTAAACGAATCACGTACGAGCCTTCGATTAAATATAAAAACAATTGCAGTCGAGTAGACTGATATCAGTAAAACAACTGACACTACAACAAACACCAACATGAAGGTACGTATGTTTATTATTAGTAAACTGAATCAAAATGATAACAAGAAAATATACAGCTTATTATGGGGAAAAGTGGGATTTTTATGCTGTAACAGACGTACGAAAATTATGTAATATTTAGTCGGTATATTTTTTTATTTATTTTTTAGTTCCTTGTTGCTTTCGTCCTCGTGGTGGTAGCCATGGTGTCTGCGGAAAACCCCCGATCGTACAGGCCCGTATCGGCCCGCCAATCGACTGCGCCATACGAAGGGAGCGGCTGGAGACCATCGGGGGCAGAATTCAACTTACCGCAAAGGTAAAAGTTGTACATTTTCTCGATAACTTTACGTAATTAGATAAATATATTTTAGATTGCAACAGCAAACCCAGGAACCACAAGCAACCGAAACAGAAGTAACCACCGAGCAAACGACGACTGTGGAACCCGAGGTAACAAAAACCAACCCAAAAACCCTTCAAACTCACTAACAAACCCATTTTAAGGCCGAAAACATCGATGACGCCGAGCAGGAACCCGCTCAAGCCCCACAACCGGGTCCCTACTACGTGGTGGTGCCCCAAAGGGAAAAACTCATCCTGGCTCCGCAAGGCCAGCGTTTGGTGGCCCTGGCAAACAGCAGACTGGCGGCTGAACCCAGGAAACTCCCCATCCAAGCAATCCCCACTTTCGCCAACATCCAGGAGGTTCCCGAAGTGTACGAGGCCTTGCCTCTGGTGCAGGCAGTACCGATAGCCTCGTCAGCGTACAGTTCTGCAGTTTACACGCCTTTCAGCCAGTCTTATGTGCAGGTTTATCAGTAGAATGTGGAATAAATTATTGTAATAAAAACGAATACCTTGTAAACTGACTTTTAATTTCACCATCACAAAATAAAATAACTCTTCTGTCTCTCGTGACGTAATTTGAGTGACGTTTGCGAGACGTAGCGCGTTATCGATTGATCCCCAAAGGGTCCTTTTATATATCGAAGACTTCTAATGCCATTTGTTTGTTGACACTTTGATTTGGGGCGTCAATAGCAGCGGAAAGAGGACGCTTTTTGCGTCGCACAACAGACGTCGTTTTCTTCTTTGTTTGATGCATGACGCCGAGCCGCGCGTGTGCTGATTTTTGAAGTAGGAAGTAATCCTGCATAAGCAGCTATAGCGTATTCCAGTTAAGAATAAAGCCTAATATTGTGGTTTTATTTAAACCATTGCTTGTGAAAACAAATTTACAAACTGACATAATACATAATACATTACATTAGCTTTTGATGTCAATTTGTCAAAAATATTTTAATTATAGAAAGAACATTTATTTTCAAAAGGTTTGATTCATCGCACATTGGCAACGTAGCATTAAATGTTTTAAATGGCGGCAGCTGTTAACATAGACAGTTTTTATTTTGTTAATTTTGTTTTTGTTTTGGGATTTTTAACTCAATAACCTTGTTAATAATTTGTTACTGAACAACAGGTAAGTCGATTACTTTAAAATCTTTGAACATAACCAAAGAAAAATATTTTCAAAATTTTTAGAGACAATATGAACAATGGACAGTGTGGAATACCAACCCTCTGTCTTAAAAAAATAAATCTAAGGAATATACCTATAGAACGAAATCAAAGAATAATACTTTTTAATATAGTAAAGAAACATTGATGAAGGAAAATCAAAAATAATAAAGAATGTTTTACCAAATTTTCAAGTGTTTTCAATGTTAAAATGGAAAAAAGTCCATCAGCAGCATGGAAAAAAGGTGAAGAGTGCTGAAGGTCCAACTTAAAAATTTGGCAAAAAATTATAAAACTAAACTTTAAAAAAATATTCTAAGGAATTCTTATTAATAACCTAATGACTACTTCCATTGATGTATTAAAATGTAAATTCTATGACCAAGTTGAAAAAGGTCATCGTGATATTTTGTTTTTTTTTAATAAAAGTATCATTAATTGCATTTATATTTTCTTTAAGCCTTACCTTTTTCAGTGGGGTAAGTAGGGACCCCATGATAGCAGTTACGTAAGTTGTTCAGAATGAATTTTAAAAAATCCAAACAAAATTTTTACAATAGGTATTTGTTTTTTTAATATCAGTTACAATACGTTAACCCAATTTAATTATATGTTAAAATATAAATCGATGAATAAATATTATACTAATTTATTTCACTTGATCAATTAAATTAAACATTCCTTAACAAATAATGTTACAGTAGTACATTCAGAAAAATGTACATGCACTGAAAATTATAATGAAACTAATTTTGTAAACGATTAATAAAATAATATTATTTAACTTAAATTTAAAATTGTAATGGCTATAAAAAAATGTACCACCTAGTTACCTTTTTTATTAAATTTTCAGTGTCTTATTGGGACAAAAACCTACGATTTGTCAAAGTAATGAGATTATTTTTATTTACAGAATAAACTTTTTTACTGTTAATAAAATTCTCATTTACTATAATGAAGCAGCAATGTTGAGCTTTTATAAAAAAAATGTTCATGCAAGAAAGTAATACTTGTTATCATATTGTCATGGCAATAAGAAATAATTTATGTTTATATTAAATCTTTGTCGAACTTAAAATGTTTTTGTTAAATCTAGTTGTGTGTGAATTGCGCTTACATAAAGTAATGCGCAGTTGTTATAGTAAAATTTGTTCATTTTACTATGGCATATTTGCCTTTTTTAAATTACTATCGTTGTAATTCAAATTAATTTTTATTTTAGTTAGAAAATAAAGAATAAAGAAATATTTAAGGTCTATTCTATAAACAAAACAGACTTTTTGTTTAAAAAGTGAGTTCAAATTTTTTTTTATTTTGTGCATCATATACTATGAGTTAATTTTTTTGCTATATTGTTAAATTTTATTAATATTATAAATTATTATTTTTAAAATTTACAAAATTTTTATGAATAATACCATTAGGGTTTCAGGAATACTACAAAACGTTTTTGTAAACGGTATAGAACTGTTTTTTTTTTTGGAAAAATAATAATAACTATATTTATGCCTCTCTGCATCTGGAAGAGTGTTATTTTTATAAACATAACGTAAATTTACTTTATAATTAATGCAAATGTTATAACTGAAAGCAGCGTTTGTGGATAAATAATTTTTATAAAAATGATCTTTTTGCCGTAACAAAAGCAATTGTTGGACGAAAAGGGAGTGTATGTAAAGATTATATTAAAAAATGCATTTTTTTAAATCCATGGATGTATGCTTACACTCAAATAAAAAATATTTTTTTTCCGTTAATTTACCATATAATTTTTCTTAATTTTTTAATAAAACAGTCTATTTGTTAATAACTGAATTTTTATATTATAAAATCATTAAAATTTGTTAAAACATTAATTAATTATAATTATTAATTTACTAAATTGGTAACACTGAATTTACTGTCATGGCCTACCATTATTTATTTATCAAACTCTTTAAATGCAGATACTTAGTATCTGATACTACACATAAAAAACGCTAGCATAGCATGAATGGGTGAGCCATTAAACTAATGGGATCTTGTAATCCGTATTCCTGAATAACAGTTCCCTTATTACCAATAGGTAGTTAGCACTTGGTTTATAATCGTTTACTGTTTTTAAATTAATAACAAAAGTTATCGCTCCTAAATCTATTGATATTTATTTGTTAGAATGTTAGAATGTTATTGCATTAATTACTAATTTGATTTATTTAATAACGTTACTATTGTATGTATACTATGTATAGGTACATTTAACTTAATAAAATCCTTGACATTTAGGCAAAATATTTCCCTATTTCGGTTTAATAGTAATTATTTGAGCAAATAACAATTTAGATTGCTTCAATTTTAATGCATTCAATGACAGCGCTGTTCTTGGTACTTACTATGTTAGATTTTTTTCTGTGTCCCTTAATAAAAACACTTCTTTTGATTATTTATAAAACAAAAATGTGTATGTTTAGCGGAATAAAAATGAGTTTACGAGGCGTTTAATAAGCGCAATACAAAAATCTGACCGGGGCGAAATGAATTCGTTACACAAAGGAACGCGAACGCGAACGAATTTTAATTAATGCGTAATAATTTAATTAGCCGTCCGTTTTGCGGATTCCGGTTTAATTATTTAAACGTTCGAAATGTCGAAAATTCAATTAGCACATGTCCCGGAGCGGCAAGCGAAATTGTTTGCGATTTTTAACAAATCTGTCACTTGCAGCGAGGCAAAACAGTTGCGATACAATGTTACAAACGGGCGCCCGCCCCGAGGCACAGCCGCAAAAGGGGCCACGGTCTCTTTGATAACCGCTCTAATTCACTATCAGTTGATAACCACCTAAGACTTTCAATTAAATTTATACTTTGATCTGCTTTGCTTCGCCCCGGCAGCCTAATGGATTAATGGCCTTTATTCGACACTGTTTACCTAAACGATTAAGATACCTAAGCTGTAAGCACTTTTCATTGCCTATTTCTACACCTTTTTACACCACCCTTGAAAAAAATATGTTTTCTTTATTTTGTTTGAAATTGATTTAAAATATTTTTAAATATAAAATAATATAATGTTTAATTATTGTTTTGTTGAAACTACCTTATTTTTGGAATAAAACAAATTAATAAAATTAATGGCATTTCCTTTTGTTAGAATAAACAGCAAGTGTTTAATTTACCTACTGTTTGGTTTTGGTTTAAATTTGGAATGTAACGCATTATACACGGTGTGCCTGAACGAAGTTTAAGTCACATAAAAATGCCGCCAAAAACTGATTGCAGTTTCTTGTTCGGGACCCTTTGGTGACTTAAAAATGATATTTACCAAAATCCTAGCTGCTCCTCTTTTCGAAATTTTTTGAAAATTCATGATTTTCTTTTAAATTTTTGTTTATCTTAATGTCTACCTTTGACAGAGTACACATTTGTACACCGATTTTTATAATATTGGAGTATATTGTTAAGGAGATTTGGAGAATACTTTTTATACTGTGCACATCATTTAATATATACAGGGTTAGCCAAAAATCGCTTCTTTTAATAAAGCAAAGGCGTAAATTCATAATTTTGGCATAACACGCAAAAAAGATATACCAACCCATGTTTTTTTAGATATTTTTATTGGTAAATATCATTTTTAAATCTCCAAAGAGTGCCGATCAAAAAACTTTAACCAGTTTTTCGTTTAAAATTGAAACCTACTAAAAAGCCTAAATATTCTCTAAGCGTTATTTTATTTAATTTTATTAAAAATCTATTTTTTTTATAAAAGTTTAATAAGAATGCCATTTTGTAACCTGATAAACGTAGAAATATCTAAAAAATGGGGATAAATCTTTTTTGCGTGTTATGCCAAAATCATGAATTTACGCTTTTGCTTTATTAAAAATTAGAGATTTTTGGCTCACCATGTACAAATCAAATGATGTGAACAGTATTAAAAAGTATTCTTTAAGTCTCCTTAATAATATACTATAATGTTATAAAAATCAGTGTACACTTTGAAATAAACAAAAATTTAAAAAAATATCATGAATTTTCAAAAAATTTCGAAAAGTGGAGCTGCTAGGATTTTGGTAAATATCATTTTTAAGTCACCAAAGGGTCCCGAACAAGAAACTGCAGTCAGTTTTATATTTATAATAATGAACAAAATTAGTAAAATTAATTAAAATTACTTCTTATTTTTAAAATAACTAACCTAAAACTCATCTGTTCTGTGATAAAACCTATTGATGCTTACCAAATTAATTAAATGTGAGGGGACTGTTTTAAGATTTGTAGATAAATAATTATTTACAATTTTGTTAACTCTTCTATAGTAAGTTGAAGAAAGTCTATATTTTGTTTAAAATTATTTCTTTTAGGCTCCATTATCACACAAAACTCACAACCTATAGGTTTATAAATAAACTTGTGTTGAGACTAATGTTGTGTCGAAACTTTGTTTATTTTTTTTTTCTCTAAAATTTAGTAATTTGTATTTTTTTGTTATTAATTTTCAAGGTATATATTTTACTAAATTTTAAGTAAGTTTTTATGACTTTGGAATGGCGTGGTCAATTAAAAACTAAACAATAAAAACACAAACAGAATTGGGAGCAATCCTAAACCCCACTAACCGAGATAGATATCTTAACAACACCAAGGATCAAGCATCTCGTACTCCGAGGCAAATCACTTTAACAAAAGAGCTACATTTTCCGTTCTTTGTATGCGCTGTCGTTCGGTTTCACGCAAACTTTTAACAACTTTAGCAAATTTGAGATGAGTTGAATGAGAGTCGAAGCCGTTTTGTACACATTGTGCACAATGGCATGCCGACAGTAGGCCAATTTGGGCCTTTTCTACTGTTTTGAACAGTAAGAAAAAAGGATAAATCACTGTTTTTAATACTTTTTTACAAAGTACAATCCAACCTTCCTGATTTAAGTGTAAGTTGTACAAACAAATAATCTAAATTTGTCTTACCTTTTTTGGTTGTTATTTCATCGGTTAAAATAGTTGGAGGTGGACTGAGGGGTTGCAGGGGAAACGAGTTGTTTCCAGGGGAATACCAGGGTGTGGACCTCCAGTTTCCCTGGTTGCCGTTCAGGAGACGCAGTTTATCGTACATCGTGTCACTTCCGGCGGAAACCGGAGGATTCGACACGGATTGCTCCTTTTGGGCCGCCAGATTTCTTAATACCCTGTTTATAGAAGAAACCTGAAAAAAATAATGTTATGATTAATAAATTACACAGTACAACACGATTTCCCTCCCATGAAAAATTTTAGCAGATTTTGAAAATAGAGGTAAAAAAAACGTACCCGTGTCTCACAGTTTTGCGAGATCACGTCATAAAAAAATTTTAAGCCGTCATTCCTATTATTTATGCTTACCTATACAGATTGTACATTTTTTACTCGGTTAAAAATATATTTTTTTGTAAATATTGTATGTTTTTACACAATACAAAAAACAAATACAAAAAAAGTTTATATTTTGATTTTTTTTTAAATAATTTTTTTTTTTTTAATGAAACACATTTGTATCCAAATGAGCATGGAGAAAATGTATTTTCAGTGACATATGTACTTTCATGTCCTGAAAAGCAGAAATCATTTCTGCAACAATTTCTTTGTAGTTGTCTGCTTTTTTGTTTCCCAAAAATAAAGATTGTTTTGAAAACAATGCTTTTTATGTATAAATGCCGCAGATGTGTAAATTTTTTGTTTTTTTTGCTGTTTCAATTGACTTCGTATACTTAAATAATTTTTTTACTTAAATTAAATATGTTTTAGGTACACTTGCTTTAAGAGCCGTTTCACATGCGACTGATAAAGTCCTGACGATCAGTCCTGATGATACGGACTGACGGTCATGGCCATTGTTTCACAAGCAACGTATAGTACGGAAATGTCTACTACGAGACGGTTCTCAGCGCCTCCAGAACTGCGCTGTTGACGCTTTTTGAATAAAGAGAATAATACAACGCAAAATTTTAAAAGTTCTTTTTTGCTTCCGCAATATTTTCAAAATCCGGAACTACTATTTCCGCTAGTTCTTCAAATGCTTTGTTCTTTGCATCCCTTTTTTTGTAGTTCTCATCATCTGCATACCAGATGCATCTTCGCTGTTCGATGCTACTTATTACAATTTCTGTATCAATGCGTAAACTACTTATTGTGCAACACTGTTTCTGCTGACCGTACGTACCATATGAAATACTCCATATAACTAACAGCCCTTAATAGTCCTGACGGTACGCAGTGCGCACGGGCTGTCCCGATGCCCGTGCCGACGAATCAGTCAACCGATGATACGCAGGACATGTGAAAAAGTTCATTTAAACAATGGCCCCTAGTCATCAGGACTGATCATCAGGACTGATCGTCAGGACTTTATCAGTCTCATGTGAAACGGCTCTAAGACTTAAATCAATTCATTTAAATATCTTTTAATTTTTAGTATTAAAAATGTTAATTCAACAAAGCTCAATTTTTACAAAAAATTGAATAAATAAAAACTTTAATCACCCGACTTTAAAGCATTTTGATTGGCTTAAAATTGAAACATTTTGTTACTTGGTTTAAAAGTAAACCGTTTGATATATTTCTTAAATGTGCAAAACTCTGAATAAGATTAAAATAATTTTAAAATGCATCTATAATGGTTGCCTATCCATTTAGTAAATATATATATTTTTAACTATGCAGTCCAGCTGTTATCGAGTCTATTAAAATATGTCGCGAATAGTGTGTATAACATTTTATTGGATAGCCCTTAAAAAAAAATTATGACGTGATGTGAAAAAACGCCGAGACACGGGTATCATTTTTTTTACTCTATTTTTAGAATCTGTAGAAATTTTTCATGGGAGGGACCAAAAATCAAATTTTGTCGTACTGTGTTATTAATGCATGTATATAAATTTGGTGAGCAATTTCTAGAGGTGCATAAAAACCAATTTTTTAGTCTCGGAAGAAAAAAAAATATTCGATTTTTGACATACATAGTTGTATTCCCACACAGAAATTTTTTTTTGGATTTTATGAATTTGTTCAACAAACAAAGGTGACAGCAACAATTTGTGGTAAATTGTAGCAAAAAATTGTAGTAAACTTATTATATTAAAAACTTACATAGTTTTTAATATAATTGACATTTGAAGATATTTTAATCTAATCGGCTTATATAATTTGTCTAAGTAAATGAGTTTTTAGAGACTTTTTTAATATAATATTTTGTGGTGAAATTGCACAAATTGTGGCACATATAATAATAATAATATATTAAGAAAACATTGTTTAAGAATAATTTCTCCAATTTATTTACAAAGGCAATTGAAACTAAATTATTAATACCTCCAGTTCATTTTTTTTTATCTGGACTCGTGTTTTTTTGTTAGGTTGGTGGCTTATGCCAGTTTGACTTAGTATTTTTAATATTTAAAAATGGTACTTCTGCTAAAGAATTTAATTAATTAATTAAATACTTGGACACTGTCAAATTGACAATAATATTTATTATTGATAATTTACTTGTCAATTATAAATAAAAAGATAATTATACCAAAAATAATAGCAACGAATTCGAATGTAAAAGCCCTTTTGAGGGCAAAACTTCATTTTAATGAAATTATGCCAAATGCCACAATGGAAGAAAAAGTACATCGCCTTATGGACATTTTTGGATTAAAAAAGTAACGAATTTGGTTTTATAAATATTACATCACACATTATTTTCACATTATTCACCATTGGACAACATTTACGTTCACAATAAATTTTAATTTCTTTTGTATAAATTCTTTTCAAAGCGAAGATTATTATCCACTAGGAATACTTTCTCTTCAGGGCCGCAAAGCAACCTATATTTAACTACTTTTTTACTCATCCAAGCACCACCAAAGCCAAATTAATTGCATTTTTAACTACGAATTTCGACAACTCAACTTGACAACTGCACCATTGAGTAAAGAACACACTTTACTCAATGACTGCACAATGTAACCTACAATAATTTATACATAACCACAATTATATTTATAACTAGCTGAGTTTGTTTAAATTCCTATAGCTAATTCTAATAATATTGGGATATAATTCAACATGTGTGCGTCTACACTTATAATAGGACAAATGTTAATATAAACTGAAAACATAAATTACAAACTAAAGTAAATAGTAAGCTGATCAATAATGTGGCACTGTTGGAACATAAAAACACTTTTTATCCTCATTTGATCACCAGGTCATAATTATTGATTTATTCCAGCCCCTGAACAATTTTGCAAATACCTACCACAATGATACACCACTAACTAGAACTGCAAACTGATGATGCAGATTGCAGTTGAGCGACCGGCCGGCGTCTTATTTTAATTGGGAAATCATTTAATTGGTTATCTTAGGTGGTGTGATGCTTCACTCCCGAACAAATAGTCCAATATTGCAAAATTTATATTCTAAATCAAAGTTATACTATATTTATACGAATTATTTTAAAAATTGTACCAAAGAGCAACATTTATTTTTGAAATATTTTTAACAACAGATTTCAACTCTTTTCTCGACAATTGTGCAAATGGTTAAATATAAAATCTTACTGTTCCCAACAAAATATAGAAAATTGACTTAAACAACTAATCCAACTATCTTGGATAACATAGCACATTTATAGAAAATTTTGCACAACTTTCTTCAATGTTTTTCAAACGGATTTCATGGCAAACTAATGTATTTCTTACAGCACCCTTTCCATTTCATATACACATGAGAATTTTTTCGTTTCAAAAGAAAATACCCCACGTCCGTGTAGTTTCTCATCGAGATTGCATCGGTTCTTGAAATTAAAAAAATAGCGTCGGAACAATCGGGGGCCACTCGATTGTATGCGCCCGTTTTGTTTAAGTTTCGATGTCGAACTTCGTCAATTGTTTGGCGAAGTTGTTCGGGAACAATGCTCGGCATGACGCCCTGTATTATCAAACGCTACACGATACCCATTATTACATATGACCTTTTTACTTCGATCATTAAGTTTTGTGTTTTGGTGATTGAAAAATATTTTGTTTTTTAAATTTCTTTTTTGCCAATGGTTTCACTGAAAAAGGTAAATAAAATAGTTAACTCTCTTGATGAAAAATTATTAGCGGCAGGAAACAAGATGTTTTTAGTGTTCTTGAGAGAAGATGGAATATTGAAAAAAACAAAAAGGATTTTGAGTTTAAAGAAACTTTTCTCTGTTTTGTAAACCTATATTTTGAAAATGTCAACTGAATATTAAGAAAACCAAAAAACACACTCTAAATAATTGTATAGATCACAATAGTTTTATTTCAAAACATACTTATAAATGCTGACTTCAAAGTTCAGCCTCTTTTATGATTTAATTGACGTTTTTAATGGACAACAATAAGCAATTCAAGCTTCCGAAAAGGCGTATCGGTTACCTCCTTGAAGCACTCCAAAAGTACATACACCATTTATTAGAAAGAGACCGATAATTTAAAACAACAAAAGGGGCAACAAGTGGTACCAGTGGCACACAACTCAATACCTTTTGTACAAATCGTTCGACATTACAGTGAAAAATTAGACCACCTTGCCTTGGGAATTAAATGTTTGCCAGTAAGAATTTGGGGTGACTTTGTTTTGCCAGGATTTTATCAGTATGGGAAAATATTTTAACTTTCTTAATAATAATAACTTGAGTAGTAAAACTTATAAAACATTAAACACCATTTAACAATAAAGAGTTTGTTAATAATTTGTTACTGAACAACAGGTAATAATAACATTAAAATCCCTTAGCATAACCATTTGTTAATAACTTAATTTTTATATTATAAAATCATAAAATGTTTAAAAAAATTAAAATATGTAGGTACTATGTTCCACATAAGAAATCCCACTGACATTTAATATTATAATAATTAAGGTTATGTTTCTCAATGTTATGTTAATTTTGTTTTATTTTCTGAAAATAATGCAATACATACACAGTAAAAAATATGGATCGAGTAGTGTAGTTGGTAAATATTTAAGAGTTGATATTCAGTGTAAAATGCACCAATTATTAACTCTATATTACATTATTTGGCAGTGTAATAATAACGTAACTCTAAAAATATTATATTTTTTACTCGAATGTCTAATACAATCGCATTAGTGTTAATTTAGACTTTGTAAAAGGTTACACATTTACACTATAAATTAGTATTTTACAACCGCTATTTGCGTTAAAATTTCCCTAGTTTTCCTCTTGCTAGTGTATTATTTTTTTGGATTAGAGTAAAGTAAACAGTAAGCAAGAATAGTTTTACACTAAAAAGAGTTAAATCTACACTATTAGGGTTATTATTTGTGGTGGGGATTGCAAAGCGTTTATAAATTTGTAAACTAGTTTAGTGCTGTTTCCAAGGGCTGTTTAATGGTTCGCTTGTGCGTGGGTGCCTCTGCATAATACGTGTAAAATAGGTACATTATTTCTTATTATTTATATTAAAAATATTTTATTGTAAAAACTTGAAATTAGTTATATGATTTTTTTATTTTGTTATTTTTCACAAAATATACTTTTGAATTTAAATATATGTTTTTAATTTTCCTCTATAGCAACTAAGGATAGAGTAATTTTTACTCGATTTGAATGTAAAGTTTACTTATCAGAGTAAGAAAGGTATGCATATTAACTAAAAATAGAGTAGTTTGTTTACTCTAAAAGATTAAATAACTCAGTAATAAGAGTCTAAATGTTATAAAAATAGTGTAAAATAATACTCTAATTAACAAAACTATTTTTTCCCGGGTCACTACCCAAAGTACCCGTAACACACAGTAGTGTTAAATTTATGCACTAGTAAATTAAATCTAACACTAAATACCGTTATAATATTTACCCTAGAAATATAAATTATTGTGAATATATAACTCTAAAAAAAGTCGTCGCATATAGAATGTTTTTAGAGTTTACTAGAGTTAAATATCTTCACTACTTTTTTTACTGTGTAGGTATATTTTTTCTGTGTCTAAAGGTCTTAATTTGTATAGGACTCCTGGCAATATTAAGTATTACAAAATACTTATTACATAATGAGACTCAGCCACGTGTTGGCCGAAAAAAAACCGGCAAAAACGGCCCATTTCGGGCCGTTGGTTTTCCGCGTTTGAAAGGATAATTTTCCGAAAGGGGAGGAAACCGGGAAAATTTAAAATGCGTAATGTGCAATAAGCTTGTGGACCACGTGGCGAGCACGTGCAGGCAGCGCTTTAACTCCAATATTGCAGCTCTCTCAACCAAAAAACTTATTAAGTTATCGGAATGGATTAAACGGGGATTTTAATAAAAAGCCCCTATTAAGTGCTTCAGAGGAGATCTTATCGGTACCAGCGTTACGTTATTGTTACAACTTAATATTGCTGCTTTAGATTTGGATCATTTTAAATTGGAAAGTTTTTTATTAGGGGAGGGGGGGTTAAAATATAAAATACCCTGTTAAAAAATTACAACATGTTTGTGGCAATACTACTAGTTATTTAACAAAATTTGTTTGATTATATTAGAAATAAATATCTTAAAACTGTTTTTCTACTTGCGTGTCATAATAAGCATCATTATGACACGCTTTTGCGTTTTATAATATAATATATATTTGGCAAATAAAATAAAAAAGTTCAAAATTTGTTGTTTTTTATTTTTCACTGATAATGAAACTAATTTTGAAAGCGTTTAATAAAATAATATTATTTAACTTAAATTTTAAATTGTAATGGCTATAAAAAATGTACCACGTAAGGTACCTTTTTTATTCAATTTTCAGTGTCTTATTGGGACAAAAACCAACGATTTGTCAAAGTAATGAGATTATTTTTATTTACAGAATAAACTTTTTTTACTGTTAATAAAATTCTCATTAACTATAATGAAGCAGCAATGTTGAGCTTTTATAAAAAAAAATGTTCATCCAACAAAGTAATAGTTGCTATCATATTGTCATGGCAATAAGAAATACTTTATGTTTATATTAAATCTTTGTCGAAATGTTTTTGTTAAATCTATAGTTGTGTGTGAATTGCGCTTACATAAAGTAATGCTCAGTTGTTATAGTAAAATTGTTCATTGTTCATATATGGCATATTTGTCTTTTTTAAATTACCATCGTTATTCAAATTAATTTTATTTCAGTTGGAAAATCTTTGTTAATAGCTTACGTTAAGAACAATAACAAACATATTTTATTGCTTTAAAAAGACTTTTTTAATATTTACTATTGTTTTGCAATGGTATCAAAATTTTTGTTATTTCCCTTAAAAAGAGGGGGAAAGGGCCAGCGCTCTCCTAAGTGAACATAGCTTTATAACCCACAGTCTTATTGACTTCACTTATGCGAGTGAAGTGTGGTAAAATCTAGCATGATAAAAATATCAAAAAGATCACTAAGAAAATTAAAATTTCGATATTTTCTAAAAGAAATATTTAAGGTCTATTCTATAAACAAAGCAGACTTGTTGTTAAAAAGTGAGTTAATATATTTTTTTTATTTTGTACATAATTATTAAAAAAAAAAACTACCCAACACCCAACAGTAGGTCGAAAATGTGACCATTGTTACAATGAAAATAGTTTATTGAATTAACGATTAATTTGTTTTTAAATTTACATAAATTTTATCAATATTATAAAAAAAGTTTTATTTTAAACGTATACTGAGTCTGCTTTGCGTGTTATTATCATAGGTTATATTAATAGTAAATTAGAAATAATTATTAGGGTTACATTTATTTCAAATGACTGGCCTTTATTTTAAAAAAAGAAACCTTTTAAAAGATGTTGAAGAACGGTAAATGTCTAAAACCAGACCAAATTTTAAAATTTGCCTTTACATAAAAAGCTATGTATACATATATTATTTATTAAATTATAAAAAATTAGCAAATGCAAAAAAATTATATTTATTATATACTTATATATTATACCCTAAAAAATTTTTTTGTTTGGCTAAAATAGACGTGATTTTTTTGCCAGCAGCTTTTCCCGTATAGGGGCCCCTACCAGATTTTTGATACGTGGCCCCCTCGAGGCTAGCTACGCCACTGGTCTTATGACATATCAGTTCTTCAATATACTATAATGTGAGACATTTGTATGAAATTAATCCAAATAGTTCCATAGTTCTATAACTGCAAATAGACAAGTTTACTTTGGTATGTTATCCAATTTGGCTGAACAAAGGGGCTTGATAGCGTCGATAGGACATATTAATATAACTTTAAAACGAAATATAATCCATCAATTCGTTCGGTTTCGGTCCCTTCTCTCTGGAAACACAATTAAAATCCGTTATCAGTTATTTTCGCCGATGCCTCGGCGGCGCGGGGGCGGCGGCGGCGGCAGAGAGAGAAGTTTTAGGGTTACGGCAAGGGGATGTTGTTTCAGTAACGCTTTAAAGTTGATTTCTCTCGCTTGACTGGCCGGGAAATTCTCCAATCAATGCGGTCCAATGTTCCGCACCCCCGCTTCGAAAACCCTCCGGCATATACGCAGTCAAATAACTTTATCTGGTCCGTTAATGCTTCCATAACGGGCCCGCCGTTCAAGCCGCCTCCGAACGCTTTCTTATATAAGCGAGAAGTTTTTATCTGCTTCGTGCTCAAAATTTTACGATATTGATTTTTAGTTGCCTCGTAATATGCTCATTTGCAAGCTAACCTTTTATAGGGATATCATTTTTTTGTTTTAACATTTTAGTATTACCCATGGGTAGTAAAAAAGAAGCTCACACGTCATAGATTACTAATACAAAGCGTAGAGTAAATATTTTGTTAAATTAACCTTAAAAATTTAAAAAAGAAACTTACTTATAAGTGTAATTCACCTAAAGGAAAATTTATCGGTAATTTTAACGTCAGAATTTTTACTTAATGGTAAATGTTACTCATAAGTCATAATTTTACTTAAGTCCAGTTTATAACCGTAAATAATTCCTATTCGCCTGGTATTTTTTTGGGTTATTAGTGGTAATTAATACTATTAATATTGTAATAAGCTTAAAGTGAAAAATAAAACTTTTTTCTAGGTCGCCAAAATAAGTTTTTTAAGATGGCATACATTACTTACAACATTTATATAATATTTTTTCATACACTGCGCACGTCATAGATTACTAATAGAAAAGCGTAGAGCTTTTTTTAAGTAAATATTTTGTTAAATTAACCTTAAAAATTTACTTTAAAGTAAAACTTTTTTTAAAAGTTTTATTTATGTTATTTTTACTTATTTTAATAACCCTTAAGTTTCAACACTTTAAAGTATTATGAGGGACGTAATTTTTACGAAAGAAACTTACTTATAAGTGTATTTCACCTAAAGGAAAATTCAACGGTAATTTTAACGTCAGAATTTTAACTTAATGGTAAATGTTACTCATAAGTCATAATTTTACGATATTAAGACCACTTTATAACCGTAAATAATTCCTATTCGCCTGGTATTTTTTTGGGTTATTAGTGGTAATAAATACTATTAATATTGTAATAAGTGAAAAATAAAACTTTTTTTTCAGGTCGCCAAAATAAGTTTTTTAACAACTTACAACATTTATATAATATTTTTTCATATATATATATATACAATGCGCGTCAAAATTAAAGCCTAATAAGTAAAAAAACTCTAAAACGCCTTTACCAATCTTTATGAAATTTTGTATAAGAATACTTCAACTTATATCTTATGTGTTGGAGGGTTTTTCGAGAAAATATTTTTAAAGCCCTTTTATTTAATATTAAAAAAAACGCTCAAAACAAAACTTTTATAGGGAATTTTTTTTAAGTAAATAAAAAATATACTGTTAAAGACCGTATTTTTGTTGGTACACCCTGAAAATTTTGTACAAATCAAACGAACTGTAACGAAAATACAGCGCTTCAAAGTCGTCAAAAATGACCACTTTTCAGCAAAATGATAAAAAGGGGTCATTTTTACCGACTTTGAAGCGCTGTATCTTCGTTACTGTTCGTTTGATTTGTACAAAATTTTCAGGGTATACTAACAAAAATACGGTCTTAAACAGCATATTTTTTATTAATTAAAAAAAAATTCGCTATAAAAGTTTTTTTTCGACCGTTTTTTTAAATATGAAATAAAAGGGCTTTAAGGATATTTTTTCGAAAAACCCTTAAAAACGTAAACTGAGATATAAGTTAAAGTATTTTTATCAAAATTTTATAAAGATTGGTAAAGGCGTTTTAGAGTTATGCGTTAATTTTGACGGTCAGTGTAAATATTTTTCTAAAATATAAAGGAAAGTTTTAGTTGTTAAAAAATTATTAAAACTAAATGATTTTTTAAGATTTTATAAAATTTTTTAGGTTTTAAGTTTTGATGAATTTTTACCCAAGCAATAATTTTTCTTAAAACAGTAAAATATTTAGAGGGCATATAATTTTTAAGATGTATCGTGCCTATTTTTATCTATAAAATATTGTGCGTTTGAGTTTTAATGCAAAATATTATTAGTTTTGACAATATTTTTTAATTTTACTGTAGGGTAGCCTTTATTGCTTTGTAAGTACCATTTTGTAAAATATAAATTAAAAGAACAAAGAAATTACGAATGTCAATGTTTTAGAAAGAGATAGCAAACAGTTAGTAATTATAGCGTTATTTTTACGTAAATTTGTGGTATTTGTATTGTTTTTATTACGTTATTCTCTTAGTAGATCAAAAAGGTTATTATGTAGGTAAAATAAGGAAATAAACCATACCCCAAATTTGGTAATTTTTCGTATATATACCGTTTTAAAACCGTTTTGGTTAACCGTAAAAAATACTTTAAAGTTGACTTAGTAGTTATTTGTAATTATTTACACTTAAAATGCTGCTTGGGTCATATCAGGTTTATAAAACTTACAAAAAGGACTAGCTAAAAATCAGTGTTTTTTTATTAATTATTGTTGAACAGTTTGTTTAATTATGTTTCTTTAGTTTATTATTCTTTTGATATAATATTTTGTGTTTTCCAGTTTTTCCGACAACGATATGGTTTAATTTGATGTTTATAACAAGTTATGGTACACTAAAAACAGACGGTGTACACGTATAACTAATCTTTGGTAATCGATTAAGATCAATAGCTGGATCACTTAATGAAGAATCCTTCACGAAACAGGGGCTCCGTGCAATATGATGATATGAAGAGCAGCTCGTCATATCGTTCATGTTAAACGATTACAGACTGATTAAAACCCGGGGAAGCTTATGGCTCAACATAGGGCGTTATAGTCCTTATTAAAAATCGAAAATAAGTTTTATCAAGGAGATACTATAAAATATGAAGCATGAAGGGTAGGGTGTTTCATTTAAAACGACTATTTTTGTCCAATAAACGGTTCACATATTTTTTTAAATATTGACTTACCGAAAAATTTTAAAGGAAAAAGTTGTAGAAAATTTCATTCTCTACAGAAAAAGTCCTACCGTTATATCTCTAAAGTGCTCAGTTTACAAGATATGAGCAGTTTAATATTTAAAAATTTAAAAACTTTCTGTTTTCTTGAGATTAATTTGTCCTTAATTCGATTTCTTGACTATTAAATATCTTGTAAACTGTGGACTATGGCGATATATTATATCGCATATGCATAGTTTATTAAACATTAAAACTTTTTTGTAGAGAATTACAATTTCTACAACTTTTTCCTTTTAAATTTTTTGGTAAGGCAAGCCAATTTCTTAATATTCTTAAAAATATTTGAAAAAAGTAAAAAAATTACTTTCTTAGAGGAAAATTCTTATACACAGAAAAAAATCCGTTTGAAAAACAATAAATATGTTATCCAAGATAATTGGATTGTTTATTCTAATTAGTTTGTTTAAGTCAATTTTCTATAATTTCTAGATTTTATATTTAACTATTTGCACAATATTTTCAAGAAAAGGGTTTAAATCTGTTGTTAAAAATATTTGAAAAATAAATGTTACTCTTTTGTACAATTTTTAAAATAATTCGTTTAAATATACTTAGTATAACTTTGAGTTAGAATATAAATTTTACAATATTGGACAATTTGTTCAGGTGTAAAGCATCACACCACCTAATATAACCAATTAAATTATTTCCCGATTGAAATAAGACGCCGCGCCGGCCGGTCGCTCAACTGCAATCTGCATCATCAGTTTGCAGTTTTAGTTTGTTAGGTAGTGTATCATTGTGAGGTTAGTACCACATTTCTGGTGAGTAATTATTGAATATTATTTTTCCGAATAGGTAGGTAGGTATTTGCAAAATTGTCTCATGGACTGGGATAAATCAATATTTATGATCAAATGAGGATAAAAAGTGTTTATATGTTCCTAGTTTGTAATTCATATTTTCAGTTTATATTAACTTAATTCTATCCTCACAAAATTTTTCTGTTGGTCGCTGAATACATATTTAATCTATCCCATTATAAGTGTAGACACACATTTGTTGAATTATATCTCAATATTATTAGAATTAGCTAAACGAATTTTATTTTTCAGTTTGTAGTTTATGTTTTGTTATGTTTATTTTATGTTGTCAGTGTCAGTTTAGATTAAGTTTAGTTATTCTATTTTTCATATTTTTTGTATAAGATTGGAGTTAACGAAGAGGTAACCTAGTATTTTTAAATTGAAATACACAAAGTTACTTAGCCGCAAACGTCTCAATTTGTTAATGCCTTGTTACACGTGTCAGTTGAAAAAGGTATACCTAAGTAGGTAGATCTTTGAGAGCGATAGTCAGAAAGCGAAAAAAGGCTTCTTTTATACTTCTAAACGACTTATTTACCTGTTTCGTTGGAAAATAAAACAAACCGTGTCAAAGAATAGTCGTCGAAGTGGAAGTAATTGATGTGGACAGTCCACGGACCAGTCTCAGCGGTCTGCGGTTGCTAGATCGGAAAGTGCTGTGAAAATATGCTCGGACGAAATCGAGTAGCAGTTTGTAATCATGATATACGGTCGTGGGATTATTTTTATGATGGGTTAATTATACGCCGTTGAGGGAAAACAACCAACCAAACAAGTATCCTTTATCTGGCATGCATATTTGTTTACTTGGATTTCCAAACAAGATTGTATGATCTCGGCGTTGTTCAAGACTAAACCGAAGAAGGGAAAACGTCGCAGCAGGCTGCAGGAGCATCGGGAAGGAAGAGGAGTACTTGCGCATTTTAGAGAAAAATCCATAACGTTTTTGTTTTGGGGAAATGGGAGTCGAGATGTAGCGCCTGGCTGTAAAGGGACCGTTGCCATGGTTATTTGCATGCATCCAATAAACGGTCCTTTAGAGATTTACTCATCTCGCGAAAATAGTCGGGGATCCATCGATACGCAAATGTTTGCTTGTTTGTTGTTTCGGGGGGGAAGGGGGGGCGCATTCTTGTGTGCCGCGCGTTTTTCGCTCGCCCGTTACAATACGAAGTAACTTAAATTAACGTTATTGTATAATAGTTAAATTTAACTTCTTGGGTAAAAAATGGTAATATTTGGTGGTTTGTGGTTTATTTTACCCTTTTTTAACTACTTTCCAACTTTAACACTATACCGGGTGTATCCGAGAATATCTGAGAATACCACCTCTGTAACTTTTTATTTCTAAAGATAGACACATGAAATTTAGCGTGGTTAATTGAGATATAAAATGCCACTTATAAGAGTACAAAATGAATTTTTTGAACTTCCGGTTTCGCCGGAAATGATATCAACTCGATTTTTAAATGGAACGCCAAATATATTTTTACATATTTAGAATCCTGAGTAAATTCTGAGTCTAACAGCATCCTCAAATTGACCTTTCGACGTTTCGTCATCAGAAAATGCATCATCATAAAGATCAATCTCGTGCTTTGAACTAAACTGCGCACCACTCAATGTGTCGCGACCAAAAAGTTCGTCCTTTTTCAAAACGGCATAACTTTTTTGTTTCTTAAACGATTTTATTTTGGTTTATGATGTCAGCTAACCCATCCTCTGGCAATTCATGCTATGGATATTAAGCCCAAGGTTCTTCAAGTAAATTTCCTACAGGGTGATATGTAAAACGGTGAAAAATTTCAATAACTTCATCCAAGCCCCGTTTGAAAAAAGAAATATTTTTTCTTGTTTTTACTTTGAAATAATGAAGAAGTATGTCTTACCTTGAAAAGGTTTTCAAATTTTTCAAATTGGAATCTTAACAACGAAAATCTGATTTTTTTACAAAAGAGTACATTTAAGGCTTTTTGGTAGGCAATATACTCAGTCTTTTTAAAAACAAGAAAATAAGATGGTGAAAGATTGTTCCTTGAATAATTCTGAACAAGCGACAAGCAACAAACTTCCATTATTTTCAAAGGGGCCTAAGTAAAGACCACTTTTTCAAAATGACATTTTGGTAAAAATTTGCGAAAACTAAACCTGAACCGATATTTACGTTCGTGACATGTTTTATTTATAATTTTGACCTTCTGATTATGATTCAGTTGTCAAATTTAAGTTTCAGATAAAACCAAAATCACCAAAAATCAAAATTCGAAAACAATTCCCGGCTGTTAAATGTCTAAATAAAATCCGAAAAAAACATATCGTCGTTGCTAAGATTCCAATTCAAAAAACTTGAAAAACGTTTTAAGGTAACACATAATATTTCATTATATCAAAATAAAAACGAGAAAAAAATTATTTTTTTTACAAACGGGGCTTGGATGAAGTTATTAAAATTTTTCATCGTTTAACATATCACCCTGTAGAAAATTTACTTGACGAACCGTGAGCTTCATATCTATAGCATGAATTGCCAGAGGATGAGGCTAGCAGACATCACAGACCAAAATAAAATCGTTCAAGAAACAAAAAAGTTATGTCGTTTTGAAAAAGAACGAACTTTTTGGTCGCGACACATTGAGTGGTGCGCAGTTTATTTGAGAAAAACGAATTTTGACAAGTTTAGACTGCTGGGAATAGCTGAAAAACAACTTTCTAAGGCAAGTTCTATTTTTCAGGCATTTTGTGGATCCATTAGAAGAAAATAAGATAGTTCAAAGCACTCTAGATTGATCTTTATGATGATACATTTTCTGATGACGAATCTTCAAAAGGTCAATTTAACACGGACGTTCCGAGACGACAAAAAATGCTGTCTGACTCAGAATTTCCTCAGGATTCCAAATATGTGAGAATATATAGGGCATTCCATTTAAAAATCGAAAGTTGGTATAATTTCCGGCGAAACAGAAAATTCAAAAAATTCATTTTGTACTCTTATAAGTGGCATTTAATATCCCAATTAACCATGCTAAATTTCATGTGTATATCTTTATAAATAAAAAAGTTACAGGGGTGCGCCTATTCTCAGATACACCCGGAATAATTATAATTTATACTTTATAATTTATAAGTAATATTACTAACTAGTTAAATATATAGGTGAATTAGACTTGAGAAGACATAATTTATGACATTTTCTGCCAATTATAAGACGGACATAAAAGGAAGAAGTCAGCAGGATTGATAACCCATAACATTAGGGGATTAACGCACTACCGATGATTTTAATAACGACCTCGGGGGTGAATAAAACACCCCGTTTCGTCGCGCTCACGAGATTTCGTCGAGAAGAGATCCCTTTCCATCCTTCCCACTGCCTCTTTATCTCGCGATAGACAATGGCAAATCGATAGAAATTCCGGCTTAGGTCAAGAAAAGTGATGAGCCTCTTCTCCCACCGATCTACGCACATTGGGATCAAGCTGAACCCATTTTAAAAGTTGATTATTAACACACCAAATATTCCACATTTTTTAAACCTTCCCGAACATTCTTAACCCTGACTATAAAAACTGTATACTCGAAATGCAAACGAATTTCTAAAACTAAAAGTGTTCTTTTTGAAGCTATGTTTTTCCCACCGTGTCTTCTCCGCTCGTCGGCAAACAGGCGGCAAATCTATGCACCCCCTCACACGACAATACACACTTCACGGTTTGTTGCCTACCGCCCCCCGTTGTGCCGCCTTCGCCGCCTATAAAGCCCTGCTACCATGCGTGCGTACACTGATAAAAATGATGGGGAAAATTACATATTTTTTTACGTTTTTTTTTACATAAAGAATGTAAAAATATCTCAGTAAGTAGATTTTTTATAAATTAAAAAAAACATACGAAATCCTAACCTCCGTGAAGCTATCTTCCGTGAAGCTCTAATATTCAAAATGTATTATTTCTTAAAATTCTTGTATTAGTGCAGAACCATTTATGTTATGTTATTACTAGACCTGGTGCACCAGGTCCAAAAATAAAAAATAATCATTTTTACTTGGGGGACATCTCAATTTATTCACCCATATACAAATGTGTAAGTTTAAGAAAAATAATGGCTTTTAATTCCTTTCTAAAACTATTCATGTATTTGGAAATTATGCATTTAATTTTTGTAATAATACATTTATTTTACGTATAAGTATACAAAAAGAACGAGAAAAACGGAACCCCTAAATAGACGCTCTATATAGGTATACAGTGTATTAAAACGAATAGATACACTTGAATAAAACAAGTGCCAAACCCCGCCCACTGAGGTAGGGATTCGTTATTTTAAAATTATTTTTGTTTGAGAATTTATAGGTTTTATTTTTATCGAATTCGTTTGTTTTGTTTTAATGCATTTCTGCAAATAAAAACTAAGTATTGTTTAAAATCCATTAAATTCCAGTTAATGGCGAAAATGTATTTCTTAAAAACTATACACATTTCCCTACGACAGCGTCGGAGCTACTGAACCATATAACAAATATACTGAATATACTGAACACAGTAGATCAAACTGCATGCCCTTGTATCTGGCTGCATGCCGCGCTGTTGCCATATGCTATTATTGTTTCCTAAAAGGGTTGTTTTTCTTATTTTTTAATATTAAAAGTAAGAAAATTAACTAAATCAAATTATTTTTGACATATTATTAATTTTTATTTTATTTTTAAAGTTTCAAACAAATAAAATTGAACTATTTATTAAATAATTATAATCGTTCTCTTCTGATTTAAAGCAACCTGGCAACTATGGTTCCTAATTACGAATGGCTTGGTTTAGACCACGCCCAATTAAAGTTTGTTTCTTCTTCTCTGATCAGAATATAATTTGTCATCCTTGTCTCCAGCCTTACTTACTTGATTATATAGGGCAGCCCGGCGATTTCATTGGTTAGCCAAAAACGTTTTAATGTAAATTTTTATTTTATATTTTTTAAATTAAGAAATGTAATAAAACATTATACATGGAAAATTATATATTAGGTACATTGTGGCGTCAAAATATCCAATTATCCAGTATGTAATTTACATATATATACATATACATATATAGAGCTGGGAAAGAGACCAGACAAGATCGCGATGGAAAAAAATGTATTTTTTTTAGTACTTACACTAGGAATGTTGTCGTTGGTGCACACCCCCTCCTGCAGGAGCCTGTCCCTGATCTCCCAGGCGAAAATCGACGGGCACTCTCTTTTGTACGAGGATATCTTGGAAACGACTTCTGCCGTCGCCACTCTGGGTTTCGAACCTCCGATGGCCCTCGGACGAATCGATCCGGTTTCGTAGTATCTGTCGAAAAAAATCGGAAAGTTGCTTTAGAGAAATAATGACTGAAACAAAAACAGTCAAATTCGGGAGGAAAAAGGAAAAGAAATACGCTAAAGAAGCAACGCAATGT
The DNA here is from genome assembly GCA_921294245.1 of Brassicogethes aeneus. NCBI lineage: Eukaryota > Metazoa > Arthropoda > Insecta > Coleoptera > Nitidulidae > Brassicogethes > Brassicogethes aeneus. The sequence continues at coordinate 7,638,732 of OV121138.1, forward strand.
ATATTTAAGAAATCTAACAAAAAATAATTGTTGTACAAACATAACCTTAAAATCGAAAATTTTTATATTTGAGTCCTCTGTTCGAATTTAGACGCATTATTTGTTTTAAGATTTTTACTGAATTAAACTGTTTACAATTTTCACGTAAATCGTTACTAAAATGTGTATTTATTGTATCTAATAGGTAGAATTTATATTTACAGGGACTGTATGGTAATTTATTTTTTCATTCGGATTTTCACTGCAGTGAAAATCACATGTGATGCGATGCTTCTTTAGTGTATACTCTCTTAAAATAAATTAGACAATATGTCATAACGAAAAAGCAGGCAATAATAATTCTCGTCAATAGCAATTTGTAGCCTGAATATTTAGCAGTCAATTTCCATGTTAAATTGTACCCTGAACAGAAAATGTTGTCAATAGTTAGAAAAGTAGAACAGTTTTTGAGATATAGTCTATTTTCCATTGAAATTGACCATATCTTAAAAACCGCTCTACTTTCATACATTTTGACGGTATTTTCGGATTCAGTAGACAATTTTACATAAGAATTGGTTAACCAATTCCCATGGTTTACCATGGTATAAGTGAAAAAGCAGCCACTAATAACTGTGATAACTACTCTCTAAAAATGTCTAATGTCTAAAAAATGACTAATTTAATAGTTATTAGTGGCTACTTTTTCACTTGTACCATGGTTAACCATGGAATACCATGGTATCCCAAAATTTAACAGCCATTTCTTATGTAAAATTGTCCCCTGAAACCGAAAATACCGTCAAAAATTATGAAAGTGGAGCAGAGAGATATAGGAAAATTGTCTATATCTCAAAAACGGTTCTACTTTTTTAACTTTTGATGACATTTTCGGATTTAGGGGACAATTTTACATAAGAATTGGCTGTGAAATACTATGGTATTCCATAGTTAACCATAGTACAAGTGAAAAAGCAGCCACTAATAATTATTAAATTAGTCATTTTTGACTCATTCATTTTTAGAGAGTAGTAATTTTTGACTAATTCATTTTTAGAGAGAAGACAGATGTAAACAATTCTTAAGAATGAATAGTAAACATGTAGATAAATAATTTTTGTTGTGCTGATTAAATTATATGATTTTTTCTTTACCTTCCTAATATTTTCGATACGCATCCGTTGGAGACTTGGAGTATGCGGGAAATGTCGCAGGGCCGGGCTCCGGAATGCGCCAATTCGACTATTTTCTGCCGGGTTGAGTCGGGCAAAGGGCGCCCGCCGACAAACACCCCCCCTAGCTGGTTCACACCGCTATGGCCTGTCCACAGTTATTAGCAAAATTAGAAAATACGTTTTATCGGAGAAAAAATCGACAAACAGTTTCGTTGTTGATTTTTTCTGCAACGCAGTAACTGTGCACACCATAAGGCGAGCTACAAGCTAAAGTTTGTATTGTCAGTTGACTACTTTGCGCGAGTGCGGGGACTAAAATGTACCGGTCTACAACGCCACTGATTTTAATAGCGAAATTTTAATAAAAACTCGTTAAATCGATATTTAAATTTCGTGGGCACCTTACTTTCAAGTCCTCGCACTTTTTAATTAATTAGAAGTTCAGCAATTAGTTGCAATCTTGGATTACCTGAAATAAATTAGTATAATACAAAAAGAATAACATAAAACAAATTAAAATCAATGGTTAAATTGTGAGTCAAAAGGGATGATTTCAAAGATTAAAAAATCCTCATAATTTTTGTTGTGATTTTTATTTTTAATTCTCGATCTTGGAATACAATTCTCCAGATAATTTTACGTAAAAAAGTGCTCTTCTATTTATAACAAAAAAAGTAGTTTGTCTTAGTGCCGGTTTATCAATCTCTGGTTAAGTTCCAGTTAGTCTATCAGATAGTTAAATTCCATATCGATCGTTGTGAGAACAATGGTATCCATGGAGATTATCTGTCAGATAAGTAACTGCAACTTTAACCGGACATTGATAAACCGGCCCTTAATAAAGTAAAGATCCCTATTCGTCCAACAATTGCTTTTGTTACGGCAAAAATTAACTCATATTGTATGTACAAAATAAAAATAAAATTTGTTCTAAAATTGTTAAATTTTGAACAACATTTTTGGCCAAAAACAATACTGTAACGATGCCCTTGCCTCCATATTCGCCAGACATGCCTCTGTCTGACTTTTTCCTATTCCCAAAAATAAAGAGAACCTTAAAGCGCCGTCGTTTTGCAAGCATAGATGACATTAAAAGCGCATCGCTGAAAGAACTAAAGGCTATCCCAAAGATCGAGTTTTAGAAGTGTTTCGAGTATTGGAAAAAGAGCTGGCACATGTGCATTATATCCAATGGGGACTATTTTCAAGGCGACAACATTAATGTAGACGAATAAATAAATATTTGTTTCCAAAAACGAAAATTCCGATATTTTTAAACTGTGCACTTTAGCAAAGTAAAAAAAATACTTTCATGCAGAGCTGCAAGGTGAATCAAGTTTGGAGTTTTTGGAGTTTCGGTGAAAAACAAAAAATAGTCGTTTTAATGAAACACTCTAGTGTATATATAAGCGTAAACCATAATTGATCAATTGGCAGACAAACAAACCGAACAACCCTCCAACAAACTAACTAAACCGTATCTAAACCGTCCCTTGCGACTTAAAAGAGCTGTACCGTCAAAAATCATCACTAATGACGATTCGTGACGCCTTTCGAACAGGCCGCCGGCTACACGAGAGCCTATTTGACAACTCCATGGTCTCAATAGTGTCATTTATACCGTACTTATGACAATTACCGCTCGCTGTTTGGGGTCGGCCTTTCAATTATGCCGAATTCGTTTGAAATGCAGGCCTACGAGATGACAGTTGTGCGGAACGGGATTAATTTGTATTTGCCTTTGTGGCTTTCGCACAAAATATGCACAGGTGCTAACAGCTTCGAAATGATGCGAAGTTTTTGATGGAGAAAAATTTTAAATCGATATTTTGAAAGTCCCGACAAAACGTATCAAAATTGTATTTAAAACGTGGCGGGGATTAACCTCGTTCAACTGTTGTCTGCTCTGTTTGTTTGTTTGTTCGTTCCTTCGTTTGTTTATTTGTATATATATATATATATATTGTTTGGCGAGCTTTCAAACAACATGCCGCAACTTTGCATCGACACGTTTGTTTAATTTATTCTGCAAATATATTTAATATATATTTTGCTATTACAAATGATAGTACCTATACAGTAAAAAATGCATGTAAAATTACAAGTGTTTTACGATGATAAACATGTTTCCTTTACATATAAATAAATGTAAATTTAAATTTAAATTTTATAAGAACGTAAAATTTCAATAATACCTAAATGTAAATGTACAAATTTATCGGATATACAGTTAAACAATGAATTTTACGTTGTACAAAGGAATCTAATTGGTGAAATTACTTAAAATAAGTAAAAATACATAACATTTTGTAAAAATACGATTCACGTGTGAAATATAACCAATCAAAGGCACTGTTTTCTATAACTTGTTATACACATTAGTTTTATTTTTATTTCGAGTTTGGGTCAGTCTAGAAATTTTTGTTAAAAGGTAGGTAAATTAATCATTTATTATTATGTTTCAGTTAATTGTAGAACTGTAAGACGATATGAATTTCACTTGAAATATCACAGAAACGTAGCAAAAGCATAGTTAAAATGTTTACGAAAAGATTGCACAATCATCTGCAAATCTTATACCCTTTTTAGGATTCATATTTTAAAAAATCATATTTCTAATATCGATTTCAGGAAAATTAAGTTGTAATGTAAAAATAAATAAAAATTAAACAGTCATAGCTATTTCTTTTAAATTTTACCTTTACTTTCCTTTTCCCTTAAACATTTCGTAGGTGACACTGCAATTCCGCGTAATTTATTATTATATTAATGTAAAAAATATATAAACAATCTAAATACCAAATCTCATTTTTGCTACGTTTGTACCTAAGCGGTATTGCAATATATAAGTATAACTATAGTTACACTCACAGGCAAAATAATCGATCCACACAAATTTTCGATGAATTTCAATCGCAAATAACTTTTTTATTTGTTTTCGGATTTAAACAAATATTAAAGAATATTGTAGATACATTAATGGAGAATCGCTCACATTTTAAAAATTACTAAAAAATACACGTACGTTTATAATATACAGGTTTAAACAAAAAGATGTTTTTTACCATAAGTTTCTGTAGAGTGGCAAAACCGTATATTGTTCTAAATTAAGTTTTAATTATTAAGTCACATCTATTTTTAACAGTTTTGTTTTTGGTTCACCTTGATATATTTAATTTGTGGAAAACAGTTATCATAACTACTAAACCTATTTCACTAATTTGTACAGTGTAATTTCCACTAAATAAATTAGTGCAAAGAAATCGCTACATAAAAAAGTGAGTATTCACTAATTGCTAGTGGTATACTTATCACTGCGGCAAATAGTTAATATGGATTTTTTTAAAAAAACATTGCAATTTGCAATATTTTTCCTGTATGAAGAACTAAGGTTGCTATGGTCCATCCATAGGCTATGGAGAATGACAGTGACAGTTTTGTTGAATCATTCCATACTTCGACATGTCATATACTGCTTTAAAAGCTATTAAAGTGTTTTTTGTAAATTAATGTGTTAATTTTGAGGTGTCTTCTTACTTTTAAAAATGTCCCCGACTGTACTTTACTTCTTGTGACGTTTAAAACACTTGCCACGTAATACTGTGACCGTCCATCCTGGATTAAATTAATGGCTCTGGCAACATCATTCGGAGACATATCCATTTTTAAAGTAAGAAGAGGTGCCGCGAGACACGAGACACGAGACGTCTCGTCTCGTCTCGTCTCGAAGCCATTTTGTCTCGTCTCGAGAGCATTTTGTCTCGAATTTCGAGACGAGACGAGACGAGATAACATCCTTGCAATTGCAATTTGCAATATTTTTCCTGTATGAAGAACTAAGGTTGCTATGGTCCATCCATAGGCTATGGAGAATGACAGTGACAGTTTTGTTGAATCATTCCATACTTCGACATGTCATATACTGCTTTAAAAGCTATTAAAGTGTTTTTTGTAAATTAATGTGTTAATTTTGAGGTGTCTTCTTACTTTTAAAAATGTCCCCGACTGTACTTTACTTCTTGTGACGTTTAAAACACTTGCCACGTAATACTGTGACCGTCCATCCTGGATTAAATTAATGGCTCTGGCAACATCATTCGGAGACATATCCATTTTTAAAGTAAGAAGAGGTGCCGCGAGACACGAGACACGAGACGTCTCGTCTCGTCTCGTCTCGTCTCGAAGCCATTTTGTCTCGTCTCGAGAGCATTTTGTCTCGAATTTCGAGACGAGACGAGACGAGATAACATCCTTCGAGACAAGGCGAGACGAGACGAGACGAGACATATTCGAGACATATTCGGAATATTTTAATGACTTATTACGCTTTAAACGAATGATAATAACAGCATTTAAGTTTTAATAATTGTTTTTAACTTCAGAATTAGCAAAAAACAGCATTATAGGGTATGAGCCTGTAATTCGTGCATATAAATTGTTAAAATAAAACTTGTAATAAAATATAAAACTTTTATTCAAAAACTGCATGGTGTTTTCGAGGACACACATACATACCTTATAGAGAATAAACAGTAAAAAATAAACCAAATAAATGTATTTTATAATAAACAAAATAAATCAATAAACTCTAAACTGAAAATAAATATTCAATATATCATTAACATTGTTAGTACGAATATCACATTACAGGGAAATAGGTAAGTTTGAGTATGAGTATAGGAGTATAAGAGACGTATAACCAGCCCCATTTCATCATCACTCTCGGACCCCGTACAGGCCTATGTTTACTTACGCCGATTTTTGTTCGCCCCCAGCAACTTCATGGCTTCACCCGTGTTTGCTGGGTGCGAATGTCCATTGCGTTCCGTACTGTCCCCTATTTGGGGCTCGAGAGCGAGATGCAAATAGTTTTAATAGCCATTCTCGGGTTCGCCGAGCCGATGCTATACGCCCAATAAGGTATAGGAGGAGGGACGGGAGGTTGTTGGTTTTTGGGGGACAATTACGCCGACTTAAAACTAAGTACGACGCGGAATCCCCCTAGACCAGTCGATTAGTATTACTCCAAACATTTGGGATTACTATTTGGAGTTGGGGAGTTGTTATTTCGCTGCAGGGGTGTAGTTTCCTAGTCGAGGTCTTTGTCTTGTTCGTTATTGTCATTGTCCGTATCCTGGTCAATAGTTCCTGCACTTGGTAAAGTGTGTCAGTTGTTTTTAATAAATTTTGTCCCAAGCACGTTTTGTGGTAGAGTTTTGTCTTTTTTTCTTAAATTCCAAAATTAAGTTTTGCATTTATTTATTAGTTAAACAAATGACAAGCGCAATTATTCTGTTATCTAATGTTTACAAATCTAGTAGAGTTTGGTTATTAGGCTTTTTTTTACTGTTAGAGTTATAGTGATTAATGTGTTAGTTTATTCTGTGAGTCTAGTGTTTATTTTCGGTTTCGTTTGGGATTGCATTACGCATTTGTTGTTGACAGATTTATTGCCCTAAAGATATATGCCGTATTTAAATTGCAGATTTTGTATTAGGTCATGCATATTCTTAAGGTAACTTATCAATTTTTTTTGCGGATGGCCACCAGTGAAAATCGTCCAATGACAGGTGGCACTTAACTCATTCATATCACTTAACACTTCACTCCTCAATGACCGTTACACCATTTTAGTTTGCACTCTATGAAAATTGTTTGTTTCAAAAATTATTGTTGGTTTTAATCTTTAAACTTTTACGTTTTAAGAGCTTTCACACACATCCTAAATCATTAAAAAATATTTTGGTATTACAGCATGGGGTAAGTATAGGAATAGGTAAGTTTCACTTATCTTTTAACGTACCTACAAGTGTACCATGAATTAAGACATAATAATGAACGAGCCGACTCAGCATTAGGTCGATTCCGAAGTTCAGTGACTACTAATCCAGCTTTTGAAAAAAGGCGTTCTGAAGGAACGCTTGTTGCGGTAATACTTAATAGGTCTCTTCTTTTCCACCATTCCAACAATATTTCCCCTTTTGATGCTCTCTCTGAATAAAAGTATGCGTTTAGTTCTTGTTTTCAAAACGCTTCAGTTTCGGATTGAGGAGTAGCCTTTTTGAATAAAAATTCAATATCCATATCTTCATCTGAACCAGATTTTTCTTCAGTTTCTTATATAGGTGGAATTGGCCTAGTCGGTGCGTATTTTTACAATAAATTGTTTCAAATTTTTGGTATGATTTATTTTTCATTTCTGCACCACAGAAAGTCATTAAAAATGTTTCCAATTTGTGACGTGGATCTATTAAGAGTGAGGCGAATAACTGCGTTATCATTTTAGTTTATCCCACTTTTAAGAGCTTATAACTTTTTTGTTTTTTGAGTAAGACATTTTTTATTGAATTTATCCGATAATTCAAAATTAAATTGAGATAAACCAAAAAACCAAAACAATTCGAGACAAACGAGACAAAACGAGACGAGACGAGATAAGGCCTTGTCTCGTCTCGTCTCGAACTTGTCTCGTCTCGTCTCGAAAAATGTTATCTCGAAATTTCGAGACGAGACGAGACAAGGCCTTATCTCGTCTCGTCTCGTCTCGCGGTAACTCTAGTCATATACTGCTTTAAAAGCTATTAAAGTGTTTTTTGTAAATTAATGTGTTAATTTTGAGGTGTCTTCTTACTTTTAAAAATGTCCCCGACTGTACTTTACTTCTTGTGACGTTTAAAACACTTGCCACGTAATACTGTGACCGTCCATCCTGGATTAAATTAATGGCTCTGGCAACATCATTCGGAGACATATCCATTTTTAAAGTAAGAAGACACCTCAAAATTTAAACATTTATTTATAATTTGCAAAAAACAATTTGATAGCTTTTTAAAGCCGTGTATGACATGTCCAAGTATGGGATGATTCAACAAAACTGTCACTGTCATTCTCCATAGCCTATGGATGAACCATAGCAACCTCAGTTCTTCATACAGAAAAATATTGGAAATTGCAATGTTTTTTTAAAAAATCCATATTTTAAAAAATAAAACTTAATTTAGAAAAATATACGGTTTTGCCACTCTACAGAGTGTCTTAAACTTATGGTAAAAAACATATTTTTGTTTAAACCTGTATATTATAAACGTACGTCTATTTTTTAGTAATTTTTTAAAATGTGAGCAATTGTCCATTAATTTATCTACAATATTCTTTAACATTCGTTTAAATCCGACATCAAATAAAAAAGTTATTTCCGATTGAAATTTATCGAAAATTTGTGTGGATCGATTATTTTGCCTGTGAGTGTATTATGCGATATTACATTGTAATAACACTAACAATTTGTAAAATTTCAAATTGTAGTATACATTACCTTAAAGTACTATGCATTTTTTCAAATAATTTTTAATTTTACATTGTGATACATACATATATGGTAAACTTACTAATTTTGAATTTAACTATACAATGTAAGATTACAACTCATTTGTAAAAAACATTTTACATGTAAAAAACAATGGTCACAGAAATACCATTGAGTAAAGATGGAAATACAATGATAATCCATGTATTTTTACATAAACGTTTTTTTACTGTGTACTATAGAACTGTTATAAAAATCAGATGGATTAACAGGAAATCTGGTCAATATTTGGTTAAAATTAACAAATAATTTTTTAACAGTGTAAACCTTTAAATGGTACGGATGGGATGAGAGGGATTAGATTTTTTGTGTTCGATAAAACCCTATAAATATCCGAAGAAGCTGTGAGCCATAAATCAGAAGCGTCACAAAGGATTCCGTGCGCTCATCCATCGCGATGTGACAAATGGAATCTGCTTGCGAAAGGTGAACACTTCCCTATTTTTATGTATCGGCTGGCACGCATGATAAAATTTCGGGGGTGGGACGCCGCCGCCACCGCCAACGTCTTGCGTCTTTCAACGTCCCATTCAGCTACGGCGGGTACAAGTCAAAGTCTTTCACAACAAAAGAGACACCCCGCCAGTTTATTATAGTTTGAAGTTTAGCTTGTCAACGACAGAGTTTCTTTATGCTCATTGGTATTTATTATTACACTGTTTTGTCGGCACTTTATTATTTATTTTGTTTGTCACGCTGTTTTTTCCTATCAGATTTATAAAAACTTACAAAAATGACTTCCATTCATGCTGATAGTTTTAATATTTTAAATAGTATTGATTAAATAGAAGAAGAATTGAACCTTCACCTCGCCAAATTGGTCCTCATTAGGGTGATGGAACTTTTTTTTCTCGGAACCACGCTCAAAAGTTTCGTATAGATATAAAAATGAGCCTGTGAAAAAATGAGCTCTTAATTTCAAAATTAAGATGCTCCGCACGATTTTCCTTAAGAATAACATAGGAAAAATTATTTTTCTTTCTTTTTATTTTTGCAACTAACGACCAATAGGTCGTACTGTAAAGTTCTCGACATTTTTTGTAGAGAATTGAACGCTCTACAAAAAAGGTATGTTATGATTTTTTGATAAATTTGATCCTTCTAAAGAAATTTAAGGTCAAAGTTCAAATTATACAAAATTTTTGGGTTTTTTAACTTTTTTGGCAGAGTCGGGCAGACTCATTTAAAAAATTTTGAAATATTTTTGTAGAGAATTGAACGCTATTTTTCCGAATTTCCAGAGCTAAAAAACAATATTTCGATTCGTTTTTAGCGCTTTGAACTAAAAAATCCAGAAAAAATTCGAGAAAACGACTAAATATTGACGGTTAATTTCACTTTAACCTTGAATAACTTTTAACCAAGTTAACTTACCGAAAAATGACTCTAGACCTTTTTTAAATTCCTTATAGGAGGAACAGGGGGTAACTTTAAAATTTCCAATAAAACACCCTTTTTTTTATTGAAGATTCGGATCATTCGAAATAGGTAGATTTTGCCTAAAACATTTTTTCATATTTGTAATAGATGGCGCTGTAATGAAAACAATCAATTTTGTTCGATTTTTCTTCTGTACACGATTCTTCAATAATTTTTAAATAAAATAATTGGTTTTATTTTTTAAATTTATTTATTTTTTAAATTTTTATTAAAGTAGGTGCTTAAAATGGTGGACTTCAAGGCATTTATTAATTCGCATTTCGTTTTAATATTCTGCTAACACTGCTCTGGGATATTCCCAAATCTCTAGATAATTCTCGTGTGCTTGCATGAGGATTAGCGGCCGTTGCTGCTAATACATTAATTTCATTATTTTCACCTGTGACTGTCGCTCGACGAATTTTTTTTTTCGGTTGAACACTCCCGTTTGTAGTAAACTGCTTGGCAGTACGGTGAAATTAAGTAAATGATCGATTTTTTTCCGGAAAACGCTGAGCGTATATACATTAACATCATACATCAAGATTCCTGCCTGCTTCTCCATAAATCAAAATCATTTCTATTTTCTCTCCACTGTTAAAAAATCCATTATGAATAACTGCTTAACGAAAGGAGGTCTTTTTGTTTGCAAATTAATCTTCGAACTAAATTGATTAAATAATGCAAAACTATAAATAGTTTCTTTATACCTCAATAATAATTATTATTTATAACTAATTAACATTTTTTATACCTCAATTAGGATTAAATTAATTAATTGACAAAATAATGTTTTTTTTTACCTTAAATGGGGTATTTTTATTAAAAATAGTACAATAATCCTTTAAATTAAAGGATTTAATGCTGGAAGGTAAAAAGTGACCATGGTGCGCAATTGATAATTATCACCCAATGAATTAATGTATAAAACTTAAACCAAAGGAAACTTAAATATTAGTTAAAAAATCGTGGGTACATAAAAAATCAGATGATATTTATTACCAAAAAAAGTGATATTTTTATAAGAAAAATTATTGCAGAATCTTATAAAAAAGAAAAATCGAACAAAATTGATTTTTTTTATTACAGCGCCATCTATTACAAATATGAAATATTTTTTTAGACTAAATCTACCTATTTTTAGTCCAATGATCCGAATCTGCACTAAAATGCATATACAGGGTGTAATGTAATTAATGTTATATATTAAAATGGGTTGTTCCTTAGGGTCCATAAAGAAGCACCTGAAACATTTTTTTTCTAAATTCCAAAGTCTAAAAATAATTTATAATATCCTTTATCCTACCAAAAAGTACGCCACTGATCGACTAGGAACTTTAGGTTAATCTGGTGGATTTATTATGTTATGGTTGGTAACAACAGTGTTTCCAAAATCTCTCAAAAAAGTTGACAAACATTGTTTAAATTTAGCTTAATTACAAAAATGACAAAATTAACAATGCAAATTGTCAATTTGGCGTTTTTATTAATTGTTGGTTATTTCATTTTTGTACTGAAGGTAAATTCAAACAAAATCTGCCAACTTTTATGACAGAATCTAGTGCATTTCTTTTAAATTTTAGGTTATGTTTTCAAATTGTAAATATCTTAACTAAGGGAAGTGCTTTTGGATTTATTTACACAAATTAAATGTTTAAAGTTTAACCTGTGAACTGGTCCCAATTTCATCTGAGTAAACAGAGAAAAAAACTGATGAAAGAATTAATTTTGTGGTTATGGATTTCAAATTTCAAAGGTACTAAATTTTCTAATCATTGCTTAAGCTAATAGCTGGATCAGTAAATAAATACAGAAGGGTATTAGAGCTTTAAGGGCATAAAACTTTTGTATTTATTGAGTTTTTATTTATTTTTTGCAAGAAAAATTTTTAGAAACAATTTTTTACATCTGGCAACGCATAGCTACTTTGTTGGTTGGTATCTATGTACTCACAAAATACAGGTGTGCAGAGATAAACAAGTGTGTAACCAGTGGCGTATCACAAAAAATATAAAAAACTTCTAATGCATATTTTTTCTTTATCTTTGGAAAAATGTTTTTTTAAATATTTTTCCTTTATTCCTTATGTCAAAAGGTATTCAGTATTTTAATATATAACATTAATTACATAACACCCTGTATGCATAGTATACTAACTGAGATATTTCAAAGTTTCAAGTTAAATGACTATAGTCAGGTTATAACCCTGTATATATTTATATATAAATATATAACATAATTATTTTTATTTGGCAATTTAACATCAAAGAAAAATTACCCTAAACACGTTCTGACGTTTTAACTAGACGGGTCACGTGTCGTTGGGGTCCATCAAGTCCATTGTAAGGGAGGACGATTTGGTCCTGCAAGGAGGACGCAAAAAAGGCATCGCTCCCTGCCGTGCACTTTTCTTAAAGCTAAGTGCTTTTCCGGTACTCAGGAATATTTTTGTGGGGTGAAAATCCACCAGAATCTTGGACCAACGTCTTTAGCTCAAGTCCACATGATCTATTTATGATTTGGAAATAATAAAAGTCCTGGAAACTTTCTTGAAAGTTATTTCGAATTCATATCAGGATGTAAACAATTTCGTTTTCGTTTTCTTGGAGTTTTATCAAGGAGTGACATTTTAGGATGCAATTCCCGTGATTCCCCCGCACTTGTCAGTTCCTTCTGACGACAGATGAGCACTCGCCAGTCGCGTCACGTATCCCCGGATAAATTGTCAGAAAATCCTTTCCACGCTGAGAAAAGAAACTTCACTCGGTTACGAAGAGACCGCCATATTAAACCACGTGTCTAACAGCCCTTCGAGATCTCCTTTCCTCCATTTAAACTAAACAACGCGGTTTCTTGCATTTCAATTTCATTCCAACTTTTTTATTAAATTTTCAGTGTCTTATATGTGGACAAATCCTATGATTTGTCAAAGTAATGAGATTATTTTTATTTAAAGAAATTCTGTAACAGAATAAACTTTTTTTACTGTTAATATAATTCTCATTTACATGTACTATATGTACTATAATGAAGCAGCAATGTTGAGCTTTTATAAAAAAAATGTCCATCCAACAAATTAATAGTTGTTAACATATTGTCACGGCAATAGGAAATACTGTTTATATTAAATCTTTGTCGAACTTAAAATGTTTTTGTTAAATCTATAGTTTTGTGTGAGTTGCGCTTACATAAAGTAATGCGCAGTTGTTATAGTAAAATTCGTTCATTTTACTATTTGTCTTTTTGAAATTACTATCGTTGTAATTCAAATTAATTTTATTTCAGTTAAAAAATCTTTGTTAATAGCTTACGTTAAGAACAATATTTATTGCCATAAAAAGACTTTTTTAATATTTACTATTGTTTTGTAACGGTAACAAAATTTTTGTTATTTCCCTTAAAAAGAGGAGGCTCTCCTTGGTGAACATAACTATATAAGTCTGTGTTATAATCTTATTGATTTCACTTGTGAACGTGAAGTGTGGTAAAATTTAGCATGATAACAATATCAAGTGTGGTAAAAATATCAAAAAGATCACTAAAAAAATTAAAATTTCGACGTTTTTTAAAAGAAACATTTAAGGTCTATTCTATAAACGAAGCAGACTTGTTGTTTAAAAAGTGACTTCATATTATATACTAAATAATTTGTTTTAATGCCTTGCAATTATTTAAAAAAAATACCCAACATTAGGTTGAACATGTGACCATTGTTGCAATGAAAATAGTTTATTGAATTACCAATTAATTTGTTGTTAAATTTACATAAATTTTATTAATATGATAAAAAATGTTTTATTTTAAACGAAAAGGGATTTGTAAAATTTACAAAATTTCTATGAATAATAACATTAGGGTTTCATGAATACTACAAAACGTTTTTGTAAACGGTATAGAACTGTTTTTTGGACGAATAAAACAGGCTAAAAACTTTCAGGAAGGTGAAAAAAGAAGCCTCTAAAAATTTGAGCCCTTAATATTAACATTAAGTGGTGCCTGTTCCTTACTTTCCATTTTCCATTTAAATAACATGGAAAAAAAATTTCTTTTTTCTTATTTTTGTAGCTTGACATTTGAACATTGTAAAAACGAACTGAAAAATTATTTTGTTAGGAAATTGAACGCTCTACAAAAAACTTTAAAGAAAAAAAATTATTTTCGTATAGAAAGAAAATAACACTTACAACTCAATTTTTTTTTCATTTTATTTTATTTACTATAAAAAAAGGTATTTGTGTTCAATTACAGATTAAATAAAACAATGCATTTGTATATATATTTGTATATATTTATTATTTTATATATATATTATTTTTTATTTTAAAGTCGATAACTCTGATAAAAGATTATATCGGCTCATTCGGTATATTACCGTTCGGATTACACAGTTACTAGAGGCACGCTAACGTGCCGCGATTCGAAATGTTAAAGGCAACTTTAAGTTTGAATACCTTCAGAACGGCTCACTCTTTGAAAAAATATATTGAAACTTTTTTGTAGAGCGTTCAATTTCCTTCCAAAATAATTTTTCAGTTCGTTTTTACATTTAAATGCTATTACTGAAAGCAGCGTTTATAGATAAATAATTTTTATAAAAATGACTTTTTTTATATTTATTAAAACAATTTCTGAGTGATTGAAGCTAAAGTAAGTATATAAATATAAACAATTCCTTTTTTTGAAAATAAGACATGATTAATTTTTTCCAGATCAACCACTTCGTAAAACAAACAGAACAATAAAAGCAAATCTATGGTGACATTAAATCGTCTGAATAGAAAGAACGCGTCGGCTGTAATAGAGCGCAGGCAACTCGGATAGTGACAAAAACTAAATAATTATCCCTCCGAAAGCGTCGCAAGCCGTCGGGACGCCCCACTTTTCTTCCGGCAATAACATAAATAACGACGGTTGTCCGGGAGAGCACGCATTAATAAACATGAGCCGATTCTTTCCTTCCACTGTATGGCGGAGAAGAGACAAACATGTGAGGTTATGTCGGTCCATTGCGATTTTATTCAGTCACGCTTATTTATATGTCAAATCGATAGGGGTTCGGAAAAGTCCACAAGTCTTAATATAGAGAAAAATAATAGAAAAAAAAGATTTTATAATAAAAATAAAAACCACAGACCATCTCTTTATAAAGGATTCCTTTTTTAAATTCAAATGTCCAGAAAGCAAGTCTTCCGAAAAATAATATAAAGGCACAAAAGTCTTTATCCAGCGAAGAACTTTCAGTTTCATCGATTTTTTACACTTCACTTGTCCTTTGACGATACGACGATTTTTATCATAATCATTCCGCAAGGACGTCTTGTAACAGGACTCCTGTTATCCTTGGATATTTAGAAAAGTTCATGTCAAAAAAATGATTTCTTGGCAAATAAATGTTGACGAAAAAAAAAATTATATTTTTTACAAAAGTTGGTAACAATAATACTATTTAAAAAAATACATGACATCTTTGAATTTTTAAATAAAGTTCATTTTTTTATCTGTTTTTTTGTTAGGTTGGTGGCTTATGCCAGTTTGACTTAATATTTAAAAATGGTACTTCAGCCATAGATGACTTCAGCTAAAGAATTTAATTAGGTAAATACTGTTAAATTAAAAATAATATTTATTATTGATAATTTACTTGTCAATTATAAATAAAAAGATAATTATGCCAAAAATAATAGCAACGAATTCGAATGTAAAAGCCCTTTTGCGGGCAAAACTTCATTTTGATGAAATTATGCCAAATGCCACAATGGAAGAAAAAGTACATCGCCTTATGGACATTTTTGGAGAAAAAAAGTAACGAATTTGGTTTTATAAATATTACATCAGACATTATTTTCACATTATTCACCATTGGACAACATTTACGGCCACAAAAAATTTTAATTTCATTTATAAAAATTCTTTTCTAAAGCGAAGATTATTATCCGCTAGGAATACTTTCTCTTCTGGGCCGTAAAGCAACCTATATTTAACTACTTTTTTATATGATTTTACTCATCCAAGCACCACCACAGCCAAATTAATTGCATTTTTAACTACGAATTTCGACAACTCAACTTGACAACTGCACAATGTAACCTACAATAATTTATACATAACCACAATTAGATTTATAACTAGCTTAGTTTGTTTTAATCAATGCGACCAACTTGACAACTGTATTTACCAACCAAAACCCTAAATTTGCAATGTTGCCGCAGTCCAGATAAAAAAATAAACTTTAGTATTTTTTTAAATAGTATTATTGTTACCAACTTTTGTAAAAAATATAATTTGTTTTCGTTAAAATTTCCATGCTAAGAGATAATTTTTTTGACAATTTGTAAAATTTTGTTTTAAAAATAATTTTTATTAGCGCGGTTCAAACAAAAAATAATCTCTTGGTGCAATTTACACGGACAATATATGAAAACGCGAATCCCAGCAAATCCCCAACAATTTCAATGGGTATTGTGAATAAAGTAAAATTTTAAAAATCGATATAAATATATCGGCATGCTGTACGAGTGCAGGAATAATCTGAAAGCTTTGACTAAAAGTTAACACATGAATAGGCCATTTGTTATTAAAACATATATGTAGTACGCGGTAAATTTTTAATAACGATTCAAGTGGCCGATTTGTTTTAATGATTCAAATTAGTTATCGAAAATAAATTAATTAACTTATGTATTTCGATGATGCAGTGTTTTATTAAATTTATTAACTCGTAGGGTGCTTTTATTTTTATTTGAATGAATTTATTTAATTACGTTGAAATGTTGTTTTTGACTCACAATTTAGTTTTTTTAATTTATAAATAAAATAAATAAAACGAACAAAAATGTTGATTTTTTAGTCCATTTTAGTGGGATATATACAGTGTGTTTCATATTGATTGCCGACAATTCGGTATTTATTTAAAAATAATTCGATTTAAAAGAAATTGTTTTTAATTTGTAGTAGGTACTAAAAATAAATACATATTTTAAAGAAAAAACATTGTCATTTGTTGAACGTCAAAAGATATAAGATATTTTTTAAATTTAAAAACTGAATTTGGCATAGGTACCCAAAAACCCCTAAAACGATAATTTTGTAATAAAATTTCAAACAGGATGGTCAAAAAGCAAGGTCAAACTTGAACAAAAATCAATTTTTTTAAGCACTCTGTATAAATTCTAGCAAAACAAATTTTTTTTCTTCAAACCCATTTTTTTAATCGGTCTATTTTAAAAATAAATACCGAATTTTCTCCAATCAAAATGAAATACATTGTATATGAAATATAGAGAAAATCAACATTCAACTAAACTGCGCCTCAAAATTAACGCATAACAAATAAAAAAAATCCAACTCTTAAACGCCTTTAGCAGTATTTATAAAATTTTGGATAAAAATACTGGAATAGAAAATATCCTTAAAGCCCTTTTATTTAATAATAAAAAACGCTCGAAAAAAAACTTTTATAGGAAATTTATTTTAAGTAAATAAAAAATATGTTTTGAAATACCTCATTTTTTTAGTATATCCTGAAAATTTTGTACAAATCAAACAAACAGTAACGAAAATACAAGTCGTCAAAAATGACCATTTTTCAGCGAAATAATCAAAAAGGGGTAATTTTTACCGACTTTGAAGCGCTGTATCTTTGTTACTGTTCGTTTGATTTGTACAAATTTTTTAAGATATAGGTACCTACTAACAAAAATACAGTCTTTAACACCATATTTTTAGTTTACGTTTAAGTTATTTTTTGTTATTTAATTAAAGGGCTTTAAAAATATTTTTTTGAAAAACCCTCGAACACGTAAACTGAGATATAAGTTGAAGTATTTTTATACAAAATTTCATAAAGATTGGTAAAGGCGTTTTAGAATTTTTTTACTTATTATGCGTTAATTTTGACGGGCAGTGTATGAGTTTGTCGTTAATAAATTCTGAAATATATTTAATTTTTGCTAACAAATATTAATTTTTATTAAATATATTTTTTTATTGAAAATAAATATAGGGTAAAGGGGGGTGAGATGGCCACCGTTTTGCAAAATATGTGCCTGTAAGTTTTTTATAATGGTTAGGATTATGACATATTTTTTTTTGCAACAGCTTAACTATCATCTCAACAGGTATGTAAATAAATAGGGTCAAAATGCTTTTAAAATTTTTGTTTTATTATTTATAAAAATATGTCGTACGTGGCCATCTATCCCTGTTCAGTGGGGTTAGTTGGCCAATGCCATAAGGGAAACCCCAACATGCTGTCAGGTCCCATTTTACCAGTCGTGGAAACATTATTCTTCACTTTTCTTTCAAGGGTCTTCCTAGGGATGCCATACGTTTTTGAGGTTCCGTTTACAGAAGAACCGTTTCTAACAGCTTCAATTGCTAGCGTTAAATTTTCTTGAGTATAGTTTCCACGATTTAAATTCTTTCTGATATATTTTGTTGGCATTTTTTTGTATTAAAGCCGAAAGGACGCTAAACTGTAAAGAAATAGAAGCAAAAATTAAATGGCCACCTATCCCAACAATTTGGTGGCCATCTCTTCCGAATGCTAGGGAGAGATGGCCAGCGTGACAAACAAAATCCACTGCATCCTTTTAATAGTTTTTAGAGGTTAAAACAATCGAATGAACATCGTACTCACCTAATATGTTAAAATCACCGGTAAATTTAATTCTACACATTCACAGTAGTAGGTAGTAAGAAACTATCATATAATTTCACAAGGACTCGATAGTATTTTTATTTTCTGAGTGCTTTAATGTCACTTTGACGTGGTCGAAATCACACCGGCCGTGCTTAGACATAAACGTTTGTCGCCGGGGAGGACACGCAGCGCCATCGATCGACAAGTTATTGAGTTTTAGCTCTTGGTCATCTCTCCCGGCTGGCCATCTCACCCCACTTTACCCTACAGTGTCACAAATAAAGGTACTCTTGTACCAAATTCATATTTTTTGTCAAACCTCGTATACCTATGATATCTGATGATTTTATTTTATATTATATGAATATATAATATATAAAAAAATATATAAAATTTATTAAAAATTAAATATATGTATTTGCAAAATAAATATGTGTTTTGCATTAATTAATAAATATTTAACAAAGTTAACCTATGAGGAAAATCATGAAATATCTTATAGAAAATTTTCATGTCCCATTACCTTTACCTTTGTGTGCCATATCGTCTATCGACGAAATCGCGGACGGCCATGGCGCCACCGCCCCCAGTTGCTGTGCCGGTAGAATGATGATGATTTTTTGTTATTACGAAAACACTAAAATCTGCAAAAAAAAATTAAGTAAAATTAAAAAATTTGTTTTAACTGATACTTAAGTAAGTAAATTAAATTTAGGTAATATGAAAAAAATTTACTGCCAAAATTATAACTGCAATTTTAATTCGTTCTTATAGTAGTTTTATAAACATTTTAAAATATTTGAAGGTGTGTCACAAGGTTTCTAATTAAGCCCAATAATTATACAGATTTAAAAAATTATTGGAACACACTACTTGGTCTTTTTTAATTGAATAATACAAGATAAAAACGTTAATTTGTTAAAAAAAAAAATTCGCTGCCGACAGGATTCGAACCTGTGCGGGCAGAGCCCAATGGATTTCAAGTCCATCTCCTTAACCGCTCGGACACAGCAGCTTATGATAGATTTGGCAAATTCGACAGACTGCTGCTACCGACTTAATAGTGCTTCTAAATAAATTATTATTATTATAATTATGTAGGTAGTTGGGTATTTATTTATACAAGCTGATTCAATAATAGTGTGAAAAAACTTCAAAGTGTTGCAATTTTAATTGCTGCCTTTCAAAAAAGTTATTAAAATAAATAAAAAAAATATTTTTCTTCTGAATTTCGTACCTAACTTGACATTTTTCTTTTGGGTAGGTATCATCTAAATTATTTGTTGCAGTCTAAAAACACTTTAAAATAATTTTTTTTTTTTGTATCGTTTAACCCTATCTAAATGGAATCTTTTTACATATTTTCTTACCTTATTCGTAAAGCCTTTCTTACAAAAATATATCTGTTACCTAGGTAGGTATATTGTTGTTTGTGTATTAATTAGCGAGTTATGTTTTTTTATTATTTAATTTAAACAACCGGATATTTTTAATGATTTTAATGACACCCAAGTAAAAAAGCCAACCTGGGAACTAGGACAACCTAGTAGGTAGATTTTTTTGAAAATTACAAAATTTATAAATTGACTGTTTTTTTTTGTTTCCGTCGGAATGTGATGATCCGGTTTTCGATTTTCCGTTTTTAGATTGTCACTGGCTGAATTGATAATTGTATATATGTATATGTATACCTATGCAACTTGTTTTATAAACGCCATTTTAGTTACGAGTATTATTAGACGAGCGAGTGTTTAATAAAAACGAGTGTCTAGAGAATTTTATAAAACGACTTGCATACTATAGGTAGGTACTTTATCTACGACGAACACAAAGAAGAATTTAAAGCCAATTTTATTTGTTTAACATTTGACATCTGTCAACTTTTAACGGATTTCACTATTTCCTAATTTATAATAAAGCCAACTTCAGCCCGTGACTAAAAGGCCCAAAAGCCAGTATTGCTAACTTCAGCCCGTGACTAAAAGGCCATAAAGTCACAGCTCGTCAATGTAGGAGTAGATAACGCTCTATTTTCTGTAATCAGTTTTTTGTAATAAAAAGATCCCATAAAAGGAAAATATTACCTTCCTAATTAAGAATAAAATTGTAAGCTTAAGACATTTTTAATTAACCTACCTACCTAGTTATTAAATTTAAAAAAAATACTTATTCACCAATCTAAATAAAAATATTTAAATGATACAGTCGTATACGACTATAGAAAAATGTTATTTTATTATCTAAAGAGATTCAATTTTTTATAATAGGTATTAATTTTCTTTCTATTAGTTTAATTAAATAAGAGTTAAAACTTACATGCCCCAAAAAGTTTGCACTGCACAAAACAAAAGAAGTCCTATGACACCATACCAGTCAAATAAAAAACCTTAATTAAGCCAAATTCACACGACCGTCGCTTAAAACGCGCACTAAAAAACGAAATAAAAAAAATTAAACTGTTCAGTGGGTGCTCGAATAAAATAACACTGGTGGAAGTGGAATTATTCAAAGGCAATTAACCAATATCTAATACTTGATTGGAGAAGTAATACGAATTCAGTGATTTTCAAAGACGTGCTTAAACACACGCTCGCGACTGCCCTAGCCGATAGCTTTTGCAGCACGAAGGCAACTGATACTCGAAAATCTATCGCACGAGCAAAGCACTACACCTTTCAAGGTGTTCCCGAACATCGGAGCCGCTCTCCCCTCGCCAATAAAATCGCCGGGCTCCAAGATCCCGCCAATGGCGGCCCGCGCGGGGCGTGGCCTCGCATCGATCTCCGTGACGCAGATGCTCATTCGCGCGTGAGCGAATTTTCCCGCTAAGAGGGCGCCACCGGTTCCGAAGCTCACTGGCAGAGCTCTACCCTCTGACACTTGTGTGTTTATGTTTGGATTTTTTCAGGTTACGCTCGAGTGCGACCGATTTTCGGGCGATAGGTGTTTGTTTACGGTCCCAGCTCGATCGGAGAACGAGATAGGTAATTAGGAAATATCGGGTTTCTTTTTGGGGTTATGTAATCCAATTTTGGCGTCTGAAAAGGTCTAATTGAACGCATTACTGTTTTGCCAATCGAGTGAGATGATTTGATTGTACAATGTACATACATAGGTAAAATGTTTTTTACTACTAAACCATTCAATTTGATTGATCCAATGGAGTTCCACAAGGATCCTACACAAACCCATCTCAATTATTGATTATTCCTAACGATTGCTAGATAATAACATTAGCATTACCATTGTTTTTAGAGCTCCTCTAACCTCTGAATATTTTCATTATTATTACATTAAAATATTATTATAAATAAGTTCTTGAAGAGAACTATAGGTTTTACTATACCTAGTAGTGCACTGGGCTTCTTAAAGGTGGAAGTACCTATTTTTAGTGTTTAATACATTAGACAAGTATTATACTTGTCTAATGTATCAGTCTAATAATTATATCGACTTGGGTATAGTAATTAGCGTATCTACCTATACATAGAGGTACGTTGGTTATATTAAGCGCTAATAAGATACCAATATTCAGTTCAATGGGTGGAAACATTATTGAGGCATAAAGTAATTTGTTCTAATATATTATAATTACCCATACCTATTAATAATGTAGTACCTACCTAAACAAGTTTTGTTAAAGCAACAAAATATGTAAATAAATTTATAATAAAAAAAATTAAACTTTCAAAACAATATTGTGTTTTTTATTATACATCTAGGTACATTGTTCAAATATTCCAACATTAACATTTTTATCCATCTTTGAAAACAAATAATAGTCGATGGGGTTTAAGTCTAAATAAAGCGGTGGATTTTATGACGCTTTTCGTTTAATTTTGGCATCCATTCAACCAATTGGTTAACTTGGTAGATCGGAACCTCCATTCTCATTGGGAAATATTTCTGCTAATGTGGGAAGAAGAGAGTTTTTCGAAAATTCCAAATAAGTTTGTTCTGTCATACT
This sequence comes from Brassicogethes aeneus, assembly GCA_921294245.1. NCBI lineage: Eukaryota > Metazoa > Arthropoda > Insecta > Coleoptera > Nitidulidae > Brassicogethes > Brassicogethes aeneus. The sequence continues at coordinate 7,661,279 of OV121138.1, forward strand.
CTCGTCACAGAAGAAACCTATGATCCGATTTTCTACCATTCCTGTCCAGACATTCACTTTTTAATGGTATTGGGAATTTGCCTCCGCTACCCAATGAGAATTTTCTTTGCTCTAGTACGTATGTATACATATTGTATACAATTTTGACCATTCGCTGTACCATTTAAACAGAAGATAGCTTCGTCTAAAAAAGGTATTACGAGGAAATTTTGCATTCAGTTTCTGCCCTGATAATATATTATAAAACTAATTTTGTAAGCGATTAATAAAAAAATATTATTTAACTTAAATTTAAAATTGTAATGGCTATAAAAAAAATGTACCACCTAAGGTTCCTTTTTTATTAAATTTTCAGTGTCTTATTGGGACAAAAACCTACGATTTGTCAAAGTAATGAGATTATTTTTATTTACAGAATAAACTTTTTTAACTGCTAATAAAATTCTCATTTAGTATAACGAAGCAGCAATGTTGAGCTTTTATAAAAAAAATGTTCATCCAACAAAGTAATAGTTGTTATCATATTGTCATGGAAATAAGAAATACTTTATGTTTATATTAAATCTTTGCCGAACTTACATAGCTTACATAAAGTAATGCGCAGTTGCTATACACACAACGAAAAACGTACGTAATATTAATAAAAAAAAACATTAACGCAATGATTTTTTACATTAATTTTGCTCCGATGCTCAAAATCATTACCACAATGCTTTTAAAGTATTACTCAATGTACAAGGACGTAATATTAATGCTTGGCGGACATTGATTTTAATCAGGAAGATCTCAAATAAAAGTACTGATATTAATGACCATTAACATGGATTAATGTCCTAGTACATTAATTCTATGCCCAGTAAACATCAACCAATTAATAAATTTTTAATCAATTAACAATTAAAGAACATTATCCCAATCACCTAATATACATTAATTAATGATCTGTTAGCATTATCATAATGCAAAGAAGCATTATTAGTAGGACTGAATTAAGGGATGGAAAAATATCGATAAATCGATATATCGATATTGGTATACCGGAATGGATCGATATATATATACAGGGTATCTCAAAAGTCAAGGACAGCAGAAAAGGGGTGGATAGAGGATGGAATTTTAAGTCGATTGAAAAACGGCAAAGACCATTCGACTTAGAATCCCATCCTCTATCCACCCCTTTTCTGCTGCCCTTGACTTTTGAGATACCCTGTATATATGTATATATATATATATTACCTTAAGTTTTAACATTAAATCAATTTTTTTGTTGATCAGTTAACAAAAAGAGCTAGAAATATGTAAAAAAATATATTATTAATTATTAATAATTATAATTATTACTATTAATATTACTTATGTGGTGATGTTCTCGTTAGCCAGTTCCCTTTACAGAAGTTCCCAAACATTTTCTACAGGGTTTATGTCCGGGTCACCGCAAAACTGGAACTGGAACTTTACATATTTCTAGTCCTTTTTGTAAATATTATGAAACTAAAGATTAATATAAAAAAATAATAAAAACCCTTGGTAATTTAAAATCCTTATATTTATTACAAAAAATTTATGAAACATAAATAAACCTTAACTTTTTAACATTGTCTTACTTACATTCTAAAAGTCACATAGATTTTGGAAACTGTATTAGAATGCTTCATTTTAAAAAAGTAGGTTTCAATAAATGACCAGACCATGACACATTCTTCTGGGAAATAAAGGTTAAAAATACTTGAACTTTTTTATATTTCATATAATAATAAACCTAAACGCACAACAATCGGGATGGGCGGGCAAGCACGTCGCAACAGGATTAACAGGAATACTAAACTGTTGTTAAATTGTTTTCTTACTTGCATTTTTAGGTGGTGGGAAACAACAGGGCCTAATATTAATGTATTTAGACATTGGCTCAACGTATTTGGCGATAAAGTTATGATTTGTTGTATTATTTAATGTTAGGGCATTATATTCATGCTAGGGTACATAAGTTGATGTCTATATAGGCATTAATGTAATAATTTTAGATTATTAAATTATACCATTTAGAGTATTAATCTATTAAGCCTTGACATTAATTTTATCACTGAGCAATGATTAACTAATGTACTCTAGGTTATTGATTTAATGTAAATAATCATCGTATTAATGTAAAATATCATTGTCATAATGTATTTTGGCTAAAAAATAATAAAATTCTTGCACTAGGATAATGACCAGGCAGACATTGTGACAATCCAATAATACATTAACTCATATTTTTTAAGCATTATCATAATTACTTGATTGCATTAATACTATGAAAAGGACATTATCGTAATGATTTTGCACTTAATGATCGTAGGACATTAATATCAGGTACGATATTTTTTTCTGTGTAGTAAAATTTGTTCATTTTTCTATAGCATATTTGTCTTTTTTAAATTACTATCGTTGTAATTGAAATTAATTTTATTTCAGTTAGAAAATCTTTGTTAATAGCTTACGTTAAGAACAATAACAAAAATATTTTATTGCTATAAACAGACTTTTATAATATTTACTATTGTTTTGCAACGGTAAAAAATTTTTTGTTATTTCCCTTAAAAAGAGGGGGAAAGGGCCAGCGCTTTCCTTCGTGAACATAACTTTATAATCCACAGTCTGTGTTATAATCTTGTTGATTTCACTTGTTGATTTCACTTGTGCGAGTGAAGTGTGGTAAAATAATGATAAAAATATCAAAAAGACCACTAAGAAAGTTAAAATTTCGGCGTTTTCTAAAAGAAATATTTAAGGTCTATTATGTAGGTATATAAACGAAGCAGAGTTGTTTAATAAGTGAGTTCATATTTTTTTTATTTTGTACATCATATAGTATAAGTTAATTTTTTTGTGATAATAAATAGTTTGTTTTAATGCCTAGCAATTATTTTAAAAAAACTACCCAACTGGGTGTTGGATACAGTAGGTTGAAAATGTGACCATTGTTACAATGAAAATAGTTTATTGAATTAACACTTAATTTCTTGTTAAATTTACATAAATTTTATTAATATTATAAAAAAAGTTTTATTTTTAACGAAAAGGACATTGGACAATTTTTAGATTTTTTTGCATGGGTCTCTTAAAAATGTAATTATTTCTAATTTCAAAGTTTCAGGAAATAGTGTTGACTTCTGAAAACGCAAAGAGATAAATATGTGCACTTTAAACCGTAAGATGGGTTGCTACGAATTTTTGAAAATTTTCGATCATCTGTCCAAAGTCACCTCACAAACGGGGAGATTCTGGACAGCGCATTTGGACACTATATTATAATATTTTTATATATAAAAATATTATAAATTTAGGTATTTTATTGAAAAAATCAGTGCAAAACTTATACAATACTAAATTGCGACAAATCAAAATTTAAGTAAATCTTGTTATGGAATCGAACTCCGTCAGTGGGTGGGAAGAACCAATACCACGTCTTTAAAATCCACCAAGGCTTCATCTTCGTCTGTTTCTTTAAATTTGTATGATGGAAACTGCCTTTTAAGGAATTTGACTGAATATCCTCGGTTTAATTTTTGCAACATTTTGCTAACGAAGTGCCGGGACGATGTTTGGACAATAGAGGAAGACTCTAGACAGTGTGTTCAAACTCTCCCTACATGTGGAACAAAAAAATGTTTATAATTTCAAAATATAGCAACGGAATAAAGTAAGGATATAACAAAAGTTTCATGCTTTAATATGTAGTAACTTTAAATTATTTATCTACAACGGTCTGGGCAGAAAAGCTTACAAGGGGAAAGTAAAATATACTTTTCCACTTACCTCTTCTACGGCTAAACTCAAACTTATTTCACTACCACTATTTGATACCTTACCAACTTGACGATCTGTAATAGTAGAACCAACCTGAAATTTTTACTGGAACCGCGAAATTTGTCCATTGTCCATTGTCTCCCAGTGTCCAGACCCTCCCCACTCTCCCCTACCATTAGGGTTTCATTAATACTACAAAACGTTTTTGTAAACGGTATAGAACTGTTTTTTGGAATAATATTAACTATATTAATTGATAAATTTTATCAATGCCTTTCTGCAACTGAAAGAGTGTTATTTTTATAAACATAACTTAAATTTACTTTATACTCGTACACAGAAAGAAAAACTGTACGTAAAATTAATAAACTGCTGTCGTCAATTTTTTGAACATTAATATTATGTATTGGCGATTATTACAATGCTTTTTCATCATAGATTAATAACTAAGTACATTGAAACAATAAACTAGTCAACATTAAACGATAAATGCAAAACATCAAAAATTAATTATTTCCTTCATCAATATAATGTAAAAATTTATTGAATTAACTATTGACGATCATTAAACGATGTTCTTTATCTTTAAAACAATAAATTTTTCGTCATAGATCCATAAACAGCAAAACATAAATAATAATAAACTGTCTTCATTGTTCCAACGGTCACTAAACATTGATTTTACGAACTTAACCATTAACTTCTTAAAAACATTATTATAACGAATCGCTGTCGTAGACCGAAGGCAATTTTTATCATGTCAGTCTTATAGCGTCAAAAGAATAGTTCCGCGTTTAACCCTAAAGCTTTATTAGTGAAATTGTGATAAATATATGGAACGAAGTCAAAGTGTGTAAGCTTGTGAAGTTATTTTAAACATTTTTGTCCTTTTTTGATTATTTTTTAAGTTTTGTACCTAATATACGAAACCGAAAAAACTGATGCTTTAATGGCGAGTGAATCCGTGCATTTGCCGTTTTTGCTTTTGTGGCAAGGGAGACTCCTTAATTTCAATGGTACTGCTTTTGCGCTAAACAAAACTACTGCAATTGGGTCAAATTCATCGTGCATTTGCCCTGTTATGCATTCGAGCCAAATGAGATGCTTTTATGTCAAATTTTGGATTTTCAGGCTTAAGCCATGCTTTTGTTAGAAAGTCGGTCTTCAGCACAAAACCGCTGAATTTGGCCCAATTTCTGCGTGTTTTTTCTCCTATGCTTTCAGAGTTAAATGAGATGCTTTTATGTCAAATTCGGAAATTTACAACTAAAGACCATGCTTCTGGTAGAAAGTCGGTGCTTTTGGCATAAGTACATTCCGAGAGGCGTAGTTTCGTATACACCTACACAGTGGCCACCATCAGTCTCGCTTGAACATCGATACCGAACACAGATGCGTGTGTTTTTTCCGTTTTTTTTTTTGGTTTCACGGTCAGAGCACAGAATAAAGGTCAGAGTGCATGATGAATAGTGACAGTGTAGAAGAATTCTTGGCGGGGTGTCGTTTGAGCCACTTGTTATCAAAATTTCGAGGTATGTATATATATATATATATATGTGTCTATTGTTAAGTTCTGTTTGTGATATTTTGAAATGTATATGGGCGTTTCTCTGTAAACTGGGCAACTCATTGTCTCAAGCTAATATTGTTTAGAAAAATAACAGATCATAAATATTTCGTAGATAACTTCAAAAGATAATAACCTAATCTACCTATGCTCGACGTTCAAAATCCAATAAAATAAACTTTAATGTATCAAAATCGTTTTTATAGTCCTTAAAAACCAGTCCCCTGACGTGTCACCAAAGCAAAATGGTCACTTCAGACTAAATTAATTAAAGACAGTAACTATTGGAATCAACCTAATTGTTTAATTATTCAACCAATATTGTTTGCTTGTTACTGTGACTTATTTATTTCTTATAATTATTATTTTGTAATTTTAATAAACTCATCTAAACTTTGTCTCCGGATTTTATAAACAGTCCCCTGTATAGATTTTTCAGAAAATGCTCAATGTTTTCCAAAGTAATAGGAATATTTTTGGTTCATCTGCCGTATACTAATAAATAGACCGATATTTATTCCTCGAATAACATTTATTAAATACAAAAAAAAATATAACAAAAAAACTTGCCTAGACAATTTCTTACTTCAAGTTGCCCAGTTTACAGAGAAACGCCCATATATATACATTATAGAAACAAACAATGTTGGTTGGTTGATCAAAATCTCTCTCTAAACTAATCTAAGGGTTTTAAATCAGGGCATATAATATCTTAAAATTACAGTATAATACACTGAAAAAAAGAAACCTTTGCCCCAAGGAAATCTGCCATTCCCTCAAAGGAATGGGGACTTTGGATAGGTCCAAATGAATGAAGGGTTTAAAGCAAATACGTCATTTCTTTGAGATCATTTCATGATTTGTCTTTGTTGCAAAGAAACATGAATTTAGAAGAAGATCTTCGTTATAGGTCCTTAAATGCCGTGCTTTTATTAATAACCCGGTACTGATTTGGATCAAAGGCTTAAGTAAATTGAAATAAAGAAAAGCGGGTTTACTACAAAATCTTAGGTTCTTGTTCTTAAAGGATTAGAAATTTGTAGCAAAAGTCGGATGTCTGGATTTAAATCTATTGGCATTTAAGTTAAGTGATTTAATTTTTTGTAACAAAATCCGAGTTTTTATTTCAAATCCATAAGCGTTTGATTAAAAAACTTTTGTTATTTGTATCAAAACTCGGATTTCTTGCTCTTAATCTATGGGCATTTGAACCAAAGCCCGAATGTCTTTAGCTGAAACTCTTTGATTTTAGAAAATTGCCTGCCTAAATTAAAAAAAACTACAATAATTTTTACTAAAAACATATTTTTATTAAAAATTACTAAAAACATATTTTTATTAAAAATATAAAAGACATTGTTTATACAGTCATAAACAAAAAATGCATTGTTTGTACAATATACAAAAAACTGATTATTCTTTCACTCATAAACATAAAATACATTGTTTATACAAAATACAAAAAACTGATTATTCTTAAACTCAAAGAAATTTCCACCTTGCAGCCGTAGGCTATGGTCTAGCTGGCCTTTTTAGAAATCCGCCTCTGGATATCTGTCAAGAAATAAGAAGGATATATTCTCCTCCCAAAGATTAATTTTTTTGGAAAATAATGCCGTAAGTATACTTATTTGTCAATATGTTTTAAGACTTTAACACAAAACCATCCTAATATTGAATTAATCCCAGTGCATTTGAGCCAAGTGTGTTTTATCTATGGAGGACATGACTTGCTGACATGTAGGTTTTGGCTCAAATGCACGGGGATTTATTTAATATTATGATGCTTTTGTGTTAAAGTCTTAAAACATATTGACAAATACCGCATTATTTTCTTACAAAATTTTAATCTTTGGGAGAAGGTATAGGTAGCCATTTTTATTTTCCTGTTCTAAGAAAGCGTTTTACAGAATGATAATATTTGCATGAAATAATTATATTTTAGTCGATTTTAGCTTATTAATTAGGTATTTTTCTTTATTACATTCCTAATCGATTAAAATTTTAAAAATAAGAATACATTACCTATAAAATTAAACCTCCAAATTTTGGAAATAAATGAATAATCCCAAAGTTTAAGCAGTTCCTTTATGGTACCCATAATCTCGATCTATAACACTATGGTACAAATAATCTTGATTTATAGCCATAGAAAAAGTATCACACTAGTTATTTATTCGCGCGAGATGAACACCTTTGACGAAGTACTGTGGACGCGACGCGTGGACTGATACTGAAGGACACTCATTGTTGCTAGAACTATCAAATTACCGAGTGATTTCCGACAAATGCTTTGTTCTTGAAATAAAGTTATTAAAAAGGATTTAGCCAAAAGAATCAAGAGTTTGCCTTAAATGCATCACCTATTTTAGTCAAATGCCAAAGAATTTGCAAAAAGTTAACTTTCTTTAAACTAAAAGAATAATTTTTAAATGAATGGATTCTTTTGCCTAAAATAATCCATGTTTATCAGTGTAGTTTGGCACAAAACCGTGGGATTTCTAGCAATAACATTAAATTTTGACAGAAAGACATGAATTGAAGATTCCTTTTGTCTAAATGCCTTTACTTTGCCTTAAAGTAATTAAATGTCAAAAGAATCGAGAATTACACCTAAATGCAGCAATTATCTTATCCGAAGGGAAACGGATTTAAAATAAATACAGTTTCTTTGAATTAAATCAATATTTTTCAAATGAATGGATTCTTTTGCCATAAGGATACCATTTTTATCAGTGTACCGCTCTAAACTAAGACTAAGATTATATCTACATAATCGTACTACATTTGTAGCAAAATGATAAGGTATTAGCTCAGAAAATTCGTAATGCCATCAGATAAATTGCAAGCCATGGCGATGGTCTTGGGCGTCCATTTTTTTTTCAGTAGAATCCTGGTCCTGGTGTTTTGGAAGAAGGTTTTCCAAAAACCTTGCTTTTAGGCTAAATGCGCGAGCATTTGTAGTAAAATCTTATTATTACACTAAAGCCTTAAGATTTTGTTATAATTTCGAGAAAATTTTGCCTCCTTATCGCTCATATTATATATTCATGTCTTGTTGCCAAAATCAACGGCTGCTCTAGGCAACTTTTTAACTTTTCTTGGGGGCAGAGCGCACATAATACTTAGCATAAAACTTACATCCTGATCCAGGAAGGGGGTGCAGCCCCATTTTGGGAAAAAATTAAAATACATTGTTAAGATTTTTTGAATTTTTTTTTGTTTAAATTTTTATCCGTTTGGATTATCCTTGGATCAGTCTGGGGTGGGGGGGTAAATTTAACACCCTTGGCTAAACTATGCTTTTGTTTTCTTGCAGAGCAAAACATTGACGGATTAGACATAATAAAATCATTATCAGTAGAAGGAGTGGGCATTCTCACAGAAAATATTCTTGGGGATAAAATAAAGCTGACAAAAGCTATCCAGAACCTAAAAGTTGGTGATGCATCCAATAATGAGAACTATGTATGTATATAAATATGTTACGATGAAAACCAATAAATCTTTTTTTCGATACTTTTCTTGTTTATTTATTTTTACTTTCAGATGGACTTTTTTATAATTAGTGTTTCTAGTTTCTTTAAGACGTTGCGATGGAATAAAACCCCGGCGAATTTCTCCTAAAAGCACGCGAACTTATCTGCACAGGGCGATCAGTTATGTGTACCCCAAAAACTTCTTTGCTAGTCGGTTAAAAAAGTTTTTGAGGGATTCGCATATCTGATCGCCCTATATATACAGATAAACTCGCATGTTTTCAGGACAAATTCACCTGGCCATTTTGTTATAAATTCGCAGTGCTTTTGTCGCAAATTCCCAATAATCCCAATAATTTTGTCGCAAATTCGCAATACTTTTACCGCAAATTCGCAGTGCTTTTGTTGCAAATTCGCAGTGGTTTTGTAGAAAATTCACAGGCCGTTGTAGCAAATTTGCAGTGCTTTTGTCGCAAATTCGCAGTGCCTTTGTCGAAAATTCGCAGTGCTTTATTAAAAAATTATAATGGACCTTGAAGACAGAGTTGAGACTTTGCCTTAAAATCATGCAAAATGCTGTGCTTTTATGACAAGAACATACGCTTTTGAAATAAGGAATTTTAGGCGTTTATCCCAAATGCGCCTTGAATTTTCCCCAATTGTGCCATGCATTTGGCATATATCAAATGCATGACGCAATTGGGTCAAGTACGTACACGCTTGGGCCAATCGGTTTATTTTTTCAGTGTACGAACTTAACCATTAACTTCTTAAAAACATTATTATAACGAATCGCTGTCGTAGACCGAAGGCAATTTTTATCATGTCAGTCTTATAGCGTCAAAAGAATAGTTCCGCGTTTAACCCTAAAGCTTTATTAGTGAAATTGTGATAAATATATGGAACGAAGTCAAAGTGTGTAAGCTTGTGAAGTTATTTTAAACATTTTTGTCCTTTTTTGATTATTTTTTAAGTTTTGTACCTAATATACGAAACCGAGGTGTGTGAGCTTGTGAAGTTATTTTAAACAGTTTTGACTTTTTTGGATATTTTTTTTTATTTTTAAGTTTTAAGTGAATGAGTTTTTAGTTTTTAAAATATACACTTTTAATATTTTAAATAAAATTATTTAGGATTTCATGTAATTAAGGCAGTCGATATATGTTTTAAAATTATTTATATATTTAATCTTGACTTTTTACAGGAAAGCATGTTTTGGAACTTTTTAGATAGAGCATTTTGTAAACCTCTTAAGAGCCCAAAGGTTCATATTATTTGTAAATTTCTCTTGCAATAAAAAATGTATTCGCCAAAAACGTCTTTATTTTAAAGAAACCCCTTTTGTGATTGATTGCTGGGTATTTTGTATAAGATATTTTTTTCCTATTTCTATGTTGCTAAAAAAAAATGCACCCACCTACCCAGTAAACCTTTATTTTAAATAAAAAGGTAAGTAAATTTGGCAAATAATTTTAATTGGGTTTGTCTTGGATTTTATGTAAATTTAAGTAAATCATAAACTAATGCCTTTTTGTTCGTAGTATTAATACTATAAGGGATCATAGATCTATGGTAATTGTTTATTGATTCAATGTAAAATAATCATAAACTTATGTACAACGGTCGTTATATTAACAACCGCTGTTCATAGATCCATGCTCAAAGATTATTAATTTAACGTACAGCATTCATAAACTGATGTAAATCTGTTTATCGTATTAATTACAGTCAAACATAGATCCATGCTCCTCATTCATTGATTTAACGTACAGAAATCGTAACATAATGAATAAGAAAATTTACGAACGACTGTTCATTGTATTAATTAACACCCGTCATCGGCTGAAAATTAATGTTGTCGTTCATTGATTTGATGTACATTTTTATTAATATCACGTACCTTTTTTTAATGCATATGCTATTAATGGCAGCGTTTGTAGATGAATAATTTTTATAAAAATGATCTTTTTGCCGTAACAAAAGCAATTGTTGGACGAATAGGGATCTACTTTTTTTGATATATTTCACCAATTCTCGGACGACCAGGTTTTGGAATATCTTTGACATGTCCAGCCTCTCTGAACTTACTTTACTAACCGTGGCACGAGTAATAGATCTTTGCATTAAATAAATTGCAAACTTGTTGCCAGAAAGGGATTATATGCTAACAAAGGAATTTTTTTGAGAAAAAAAGCCAAATTTTTCATTACATATTTGGGAGCTAAAATCTCGTTAAAAAATAATTCAACATTTTCCGCTTATTAATGAATTAATTTTGCTCAAATAACCCCCGTCGCCCAGCATGGTCGGTTGGACGCGTCCCTCCGCAACTCAGCCCTTTAAAGCATCCACATGTTCCAACGTCGCGTTTGTTACAGACTCCGCCGTATATGATTCATTCTGCGAAAGCGTGGGGTTCTGTTCAAATCGGCGTTAACGCTTAATCCCAATTTGTTTCGATTTTAAATCTGGGTCATAAACGTATCAGTGCGACTTGGTGCGTTAAAGCCGCCTTGAGAAGGTCTCACATGTTCTTTTCATACACGCTTCGTACGCTGACAACTGTGCTGTCTAACGGTTTCACTATAGTGAACTATATATAGTTTCCAAAAATTACTTTTGCTACTGGGTCTAGGGTTGTGACAGTTGAAAATTTCAACTTTGAAAGTTTCAAACTTGAAATATTTCATTTAGTTGGAAAAGTGAAATTTTTAAAAATTTGAAATGAAATTTTCAATCCGAAAATTTCAACATTGCCTGTGAAAGTTTCAGAAATTTCATTGAAAGTTTCGCAATTTACTGAAAATTTCGCAATTTACTGAAAATTTCGCAATTTACTGAAAATTTCGCATAAATTTCACATGCGGCCTCCCCTGGGACCTTTAATAATAATTACGCTTGCGTCTAGGCGTTTTTGTTTACACGGAAAAAAATAATCGGTATAGGCTACCGATTGCCAATCGGTAGACTCTACCGAAAAAATCGGTAGACTCTACCGAAAAAATCGGTAGACTCTACCGAAAAAATCGGTAGTCTCTACCGAAAAAAAATCGGTTCCCTCAACCGATTTTTATCGGTAGTAGCTACCGATTATTTTTCGGTAGAGTCTACCGATTTTTTCGGTAGCCGTAACCGAGAAAATCCGCATCGATGCGCTGTTAGAAAATTTAAAAAAATATATTAATACTTAAAAATATTAACATTTAAAAATAATATTAAACATTATTCAAGTTAATAAAAATTACTCTTTTTAGTCAAACATTTTGAAAGTTTATCATCAGAAAGTTTATTTATCCAATAATAATAATAATTATTATAAATACATACAGTTTTGTCAATTATTTTATATGTAAATATAATTTTAATTTACATATATTTCTAGGTATGTATTTACATATTGGTGATTTTAGTACTGAAAAAAAAAATCTCTCTCTTTGTAGCCACCATACATTTAATTTAATATTTATTTAGAATTGTAAAAAATTTAATAAAAATTACTCCTCATTTTTAATATTTTTGTATTTCAAATTTATTTATACCTAAAAAAAAAATACTATAGAAAATATATTTTCTATTTAATAAAAAGCGAGTATTTAACTTCTCGCTAAAAAAATACAAAAATTTTCAAAAATTGGTAATCGATTTTTTCGGTACACTCAGAGAAATATCAAGTTATGAAAAGCATATGAAATTATATTAATTTAAATAATCGGGTAAATTTGATTCATATAGGTAGAAAAAATTTTAGTTTTACATTCATTTACCAACAGTTTTACAATGTTTTGAAACACTTTTAAAGTGTACCCTCTTTAAAATATATATACAAAAAGAAATCCATTTATTTCATTGCCTTTCTCAATGTTTTTTCAAAAAGATATGTATTATACAATTGTTATGCACCTATTAATTTAATGGGAAACACCAATGACGCCAAAACATATTTGAATCCCTAATAATTCAAAGGGATTCAAATATGTTTTGGCGTCATTGGTGTTTCTCATTAAATTAAAAGGTGTATAACAATTGTATAATACATATATTTTTAAAATAACGTTGAGAAAGGCAATGAAATAATTTCTTTTTGTATATATATTTTAAAAAGAGTACACTTAAAAGTGTTTAAAAACATTGTAAAACTGTTGGTAAATGAATATAAAACTACATTTTTTCTATTTGAATTAAATTTAACCGATTATTTAAATTAATATCATTTCATATGCTTTTCATGACATGATATTTCTCTGAGTGTAGCCTGCACCGAAAAAATCGGTAGCTGCTACCGATAAAAATCGGTTGAGGGAACCGATTTTTTTTCGGTAGAGACTACCGATTTTATCGGTAGAGTCTACCGATTTTTTCGGTAGAGTCTACCGATTGGCAATCGGTAGCTGCTACCGATTGCCAATCGGTAGCCTCTACCGATTGCCAATCGGTAGCCTCTACCGATTGCCAATCGGTAGCCTCTACCGATTATTTTTTTCCGTGTAGTTCGGCTTGGATTTGAATACACTATAAGTAATTATTGTTACTTATATGCTTAAATTAATTTAAATAATTTAATTCAGTTACCAATTTAATTTATAAATTAAATCAGACTTTAAAATTTTTTTAAAAGTCATGATTAATTTAAACTTTTACTTTTGCTATAATTGCATCGGAAAACGGATAAAAAAATCCCTTTGGCTCATAAAATTTTGATGAAATTTCTTCAATTTTAGTAAAATATTTAAAAATAATAAATATATATTAATATAAAACAATGAAAGTGGCACAATCTCATTAGCTTACCAAAAAGTGCTATATCTCTTTAAGCAGTGTTGTAACAGTTACAATATTTTCAGTATCTAGCTACAGTTACAGTTACTTACCAAAATTTGTAACTAGATACAGATACAGATACATATTTTATTGCAGTATCTAGTTACTTGTAACTAGATACGTACCTATAGGTATTTAGTAATACTATACCACTGGTAAATATATTTACTATTTATATTATTGGTGCAGGGGCCCACAGAGGGGTAGGAGGTAAGAGAGGCAATTTGCCATGGTCCCCGAGTGGGCTTATTTCAATATTAATATAAAGTGATTGAAATTTATTGAAAGTTTCAATAAATTTCATAAATTTCATGAAATTTCAGAAATTTAGGAAATTTTAATAAATTTCATAAATGTCATGAAAATTTCAAGTGAAATTTCAAGTACAAGCAAAAAGTGAAATTTTCCCAACCCTAACTGGGCTACAAAAAGGTTTGTAAAAAAAATAATACTCATCAAAAAAACTTAATAACTTTAGTTGGCGGGGCGAGTCGTTTTCACTTTTTGCCAAAGTAGATATAACGCGTTTCCGCGTAACCCTACCGCGCTATGAACGCAAAGATAAGGAAACAGAATACATATTTTATGAAATTATCGCATTCTCTCTCTGCAAGAGCACAAATAATTTTAATGAAAATTCTGGCGTTGAGTTTAGGGGGAAAGAGTGACATCAGCTGTTAGCCACAGTCGAATGCTTCGCTCCCCAGCCGTGTCCGCTGATGCACACTACACGAAAAGAAGCTGAAGCCAGCTACAATCGTTTTATACATCTCTACGACAGGCGCAAGAAACACTTTCCATCAACATTTTTAAAATCAATTTTGATTGAATGATTGAAGCCAAAGACTTTGATGTATACATACATTATAACACTGCATTTGTATTTATTTTTATTTAATTTTTTATCATCAAATCATAATTTGACAATAATTATTAAATACACAGAGAAAAAGGATTACTTGATTTAACAAAATGGGTTTATTTGAAATTAATTTATTTGCAACAAAACAAAATTATTAAAATTAAAATCTGTATTTTCCTTCAATGAAACTGCTTTGTTTGAATATTTTTTTTTAATTTCTTTGGATTTAGCATGTGATAAAAAGTCAATGCAGAGAAATATTTCTTTAAAAAAATATCAGTTCGCTAAAACAAAAATGTTTATTTACATCAATAAACAATTTCATTGGTACACCATAAGTGTAAAACATTTTATATGAAACAAACATTTATTTTACTTTTAAATAGATCAAATTAAATCAAATAAATATTTATTTAAAATAAGGATCGCGTGATTAAAATAAACCAATCAAATGTAATCTTCTTGTTCTAACCGCTTTCAGGAAGCTTGTTGAATTGTCATTGCCATTTTGGTCTGGATAGTGCGGCTGTATTTTTTATTAGGTTTATTAATTTAATATAAAAGTGGATGTGAATGTGTTCCTAAACTTATCCAACTTGGAGTATTTGCTGCCAGCGTTAACAGGTAAGTATACTTACAAGTATATACATGTATATACTTGTAAGTATATGCATATACATATGTATAAGTACATCTATAGGTGACCATCATTAAATCAAGTTTTTAATACATCAATTATAATGTCTGAATCCCGCCATTTTTTTACATTTTTTGCATCAAAAAATATACTGGGTGTACAAAGTTATTTGTTAACTTTGCTATTATTGGAGCTATTTAAATCAGAAGAAAAAATGCCACGAATTTGCTAATTTAACCGACTTATCTCCAATTATAATTGGAGATAAGTCGGTTAAATTAGCAAATTCGTGGCATATATAACGAAGATTGAAGGATAGCAATGGTGAGCAGACATCTTTGGTTACCTACACCACATGTGCTGCAGGCCATATTTACTTTTTTTTTTAACTTAGTTTAAATAATGGTAAATACTTAACCCATTAATGAAAACATTTTATTTTATTTGTTTTTTAATAGTTTTTGATATATTTTGTTTATCATATGAACATATACTGGGTGTATTGTCAACTATTTATTTATTATTATTTATATATACCTACCATTGTTTTTCATTTATTTTATAAAGAGTTTCTGTTTCGTTTTTTATATTGTTTATTTTTTATCGTTTTTTAAATATATTGTTCTGTCTTTTCAAGTTTTGTTTTTTTATACCATGGTCTTTAAATTCATACCAGTGCAATGTGTGGTCGTGACGTAATGAAAAAGGGCGAGGGGTAGGTATTCTAAAAAAATATGTCAAATATTATTTATTTTAAAATTTAAAACTGCATTTTTTTGCGAATTCAAATTAATATTTATTTTAAAATTTAAAACTATATTTTTTTTAAATTAATGAATCTTTATTTTCCTTTAAAAATATAAATTTGTTTGTTTTAAATAAATATAGGTAACATTCTTTAAGAAATTAAAAACATATTCATTTACAACAACATGGTATATTTTTTGAATCTTCAAAGAAAAAAATTATTCATAAAATAAAATATTTTTTAAAACAAATTAAAGAAATAACTATAGTTATTTCTTTAATTTGTTTTAAAAAATATTTTATTATAATAATAAACAAATAAATATTTACTTCGCCATATACAAACAACAAATTTATTTGGGACAAACAAAATTTATTTTATTCAAGTAATCCTTTTTCTCTGCAGAGAAAAGCACATGTGTAGTTGTTCAATAAAATGACATCCCTGAAAAAGTTATGTAAAAATGCTTTAGTTTTTTTGTGTTGTGGCTTTCGATATTTGGGTTATTTTCAAATTTCTCGTACATTTGCTGTCCCTCAACTTTAATATTTTATAAAAAATTGAGTTTAACGCCATTTGGAACTTTACTAAGCAAAATCAATTGGTTTAAGTGTTTTTAGCAACTATATATTAGCAAAATTATAAAATTTTAAATTTAACCCCTTAAAAAAAATTTAATTTCCCAACAGTACAGAAAAGTAGCTGTCCCACTTGCAATAATATTCACTACTTAATGCTAGAGCAAAATAAGTAATTTTAGTAGGAAATGGTGTTTTGAACTATCTTGAAGCCACAACACGTTTTTTTGTATTTTTTATACCAGCGTGGCAAAACTGTGAATTCTAATAAAAAGTAGTAAAGGTACCAGTTGATTCTCAAAAGTAAGTATCCTAGTAATGGTTTTAAGGGCAAAAATACAAATTTTAATCTTTAAAACAGTAAAGAGGATATGTTCTAAAAACATACATTTTTCCCCTGGGTCACAGATCTCCTGGATCACATATTGTGTGACCCAGGGGAAAGTTATGTGACCCAGGGGACAATTCCAAAGAAATAAATTATAATATATTTTTGAAATAATAATAAACTTATAGGAAAGTTTAAAAATATTCTTTTTCGACTTTTTTTGTTTCTGACAGTACGAAGCCAATTTGAAATAATGTTCTGCACCTTTTTAATAGTAATTTTTCTAGTCAATATATTTTGCCTCAAAGAAGCTGGAAAAAAATTGTTGGTATTTCAACGAAACAATGTTTATATTGACTTTTTATTAATATTATTAATAACTAAAATTTTTTATTAATTTATTGCTAGTTAAATTGGACAAGCTGGGCCCAGATAAAAAATCGAGAAAAAACGCATTAATACGCATTAAAAGAACATTTCTTAAACTCACTTTTTTAATGGACATTTTTTAAATACAAAAAATATATTAAAAATACTTATGTATGTAATAAAATTGAGAAATAGAACATAGTTTTTGCTTTTACTTAGTTTTATAAATAATAAATTTATGTTCTTTTTTTAAACAAATCCTAGTGTAATTTAAACCTTAAAAAGATTATCAACAAGCAAAAAATAATTAAGCAGTTTTTTCAATATATTAGTAAATTTGTGACCATTTTTTTTCTTTTTTCTTTTTTTAAGGGCTTATTTAACAAAATCCAACTGCCCACTTTTAAGTGTTAAATAACACCCCTAAATAAATAAAATTTGAAAAAAAAACAGGTTTGTAGATTGAGTTTTTGTTTTTACTTTTTCTTCTTTAACTGTACAAGAATTTTGAAAATGTTACATGCTGCATAGCACCGGTGTATTACCTAGAGTAATTAAAAAAATCGAATATTTTTGTTAAAATTGGTTCTTAGGCACCTCTAGAAAGTGCTCACCAAATTTAAACTCATTTTTTTATTTAGTCCTATATGAAAAATACCATATTTCGTCATTAATCAACCGTTTAATCAAATCAAATAACACATTTCCACACAGGTGGATCGGAAGAAGAGGTTTCACAGAATGGCCAGCAAGATCACCAGATCTAACACCTCTAGACTTTTTTCTATGGGGACATCTAAAGAACAGGGTGATTAAAACATAACCTGCTAATTTAGATGAATTGAAAAAAAATAGTTAATTTTTGAATTTTTAATTAATTAATTGATTAATAAAGCAACTTTTCTTATCAAAATTCTTTTCATTTAAGTTCCCAATTTCCAACAAATGCTGAGTCTACAAAAAAGTTTTTAAAAATAAGGTCCTTTTTTAAAATTACAACAATTATGATTGAATTATTGACAGGATTTTGCAATTAAATCTACAGACTTGGTTGTAAACTGAACATAAAGTTAGTGGATCTGGATTAACATAAAATCTGGTTGAAATTTGGTTAAAATTAACAAACATTTTTACTGTGTTCGGGCGGTTTGAGCTGGGGCCTCGGAGGACCGGAAAAAATAAGGCGAGTTCTGTGCATCGGGATGTGGATATATCCAATCTATAGATTTCTAGTCGGTTCCGGGTTTTTGAAAAGGTCTAATCATTTAGGATATGTGCCAGTACATGCGGAATGATTGCAACATACTCCCTTCAATATCTATCTATTTATATTAGATACCCACCTATTGGTAAAATAACTAAATAAATATAAAGTTTATTTGAGGGATAAAATAAAAAACAATATGAGTTGGATATTCAAATGTATTTTCTTTTCAACATAAATTACAATAATTAATTTTCCCATCTACTGATAAACCTGCACATAAGACTGGCTGAAAGGCGTGTAAACTGCAGAACTGTACGCTGACGAGGCTATCGGTACTGCCTGCACCAGAGGCAAGGCCTCGTACACTTCAGGAACCTCCTGGATGTTGGCGAAAGTGGGGACCGCTTGGATGGGGAGTTTCCTGGGTTCAGCCGCCAGTCTGCTGTTTGCCAGGGCCACCAAACGCTGGCCTTGTGGCGCCAGGATGAGTTTTTCCCTTTGGGGCACCACCACGTAGTAGGGACCCGGTTGTGGGGCTTGAGCGGGTTCCTGCTCGGCGTCATCGATGTTTTCGGCCTTAAAATGGGTTTGTTAGTGAGGTTGAAGGGTTTTTGGGTTGGGTTTTGTTACCTCGGGTTCCACAGTCGTCGTTTGCTCGGTGGTTACTTCTGTTTCGGTTGCTTGTGGTTCCTGGGTTTGCTTTTGCGATCTAAAACATATTTATCTAATTACGTAAAGTTATCGAGAAAATGTTCAACTTTTACCTTTGCGGTAAGTTGAATTCTGCCCCCGATGGTCTCCAGCCGCTCCCTTCGTATGGCGCAGTCGATTGGCGGGCCGATACGGGCCTGTACGATCGGGGGTTTTCCGCAGACACCATGGCTACCACCACGAGGACGAAAGCAACAAGGAACTAAAAAATAAATAAAAAAATATACCGACTAAATATTATATAATTTCGTACGTCTGTTACAGCATAAAAATCCCACTTTTCCCCATAATAAGCCGTATATTTTCTTGTTATCATTTTGATTAACTATTTTACCAATAATAAACATACGTACCTTCATTTTAATTGTTTGTTGTTGTCTTCAGTTGTCACTGATAGCAATCGACTTGATTGTAGTTGTTTTTATATTAAATCGAAGGCACGAACGTGATTCGTTTAGCATAATCAAAAGTGTTTCGGAAAGGTAATTGACTAAACAAATATGTATACATTAACGGTTTTTTTCGATTTTAGTATTCAGCTGAGTGTTGATCTGACATTGACCCATACTTGCTATATTTACTAGCATTATAAGGCTAATGCTAAAAATATTTAGCAAGTAGAGACCCTCGAAGGGTACCTATAATTTATTCCATTTAAGAATAAAGCGTTCTTTTCGAAAGGTTTGATTCAACGCACATTAGGTACTATTTGTTAATAACTAAATTTTTATGTTATAAAATCATAAAACTTTGTTGACATTTAAATAAGGAACATATATTTTCTGTGTCTAGAGGTCTTAATTAGTATAGTAAATTATTTTTCCATGGTGATCTAGGGGGCCAAATCAATGGCCTACCCTGTTTAGGTTTAGAATTAAAAGTCCCAATTTCCCAATATATAAAATTAAGTCAGTGCACTGACATGTATTAACACTCTTTATCTAATTAAAAGTTATTTGCTTACAAATTGTTCGGGTGCTGAAAGGGTCGTTTATTTATCTTAATGATTTCTGAATTCATTTATCGAAGAGAATGAAAACAGGTAACTAAATAAGTAGTAGTAAATTCTTAATCCCCCTAAATATACTTTCTTTTGTTTACAATAGGTACCTACCTATAGTAAACTTTGTCTTTACACAAAATAATACAAAGTGTAATATTTTATAAAAAAATTTTAGTAATTATAATTTTTTTGTATTTTTAAACACGGTGTGCCTGAACGAAGTTAAAGTCACATAAAAATGCCGCCAAAAACTGATTGCAGTTTCTTGTTCGGGACCCTTTGGTGACTTAAAAATGATATTTACCAAAATCCTAGCTGCTCCTCTTTTCGAAATTTTTTGAAAATTCATGATTTTTTTTTTAAATTTTCAATCTATTTCAATGTCTACCTTTGACAGAGTACACATTTGTAAACCGATTTTTATAAAATTAGAGTATATTATTGAGGAGACTTAAAGAATACTTTTTAATAAATAAATAAAAAATTAAATAAAATAACGCTTAGAGAATTTTTAAAATGTTGTTTAATTTAGGCTTTTTGGTAGTTTTCCATTTTGAACGAAAACTGGTTAAAGTTTTTTGATCGGCACTCTTTGGAGATTTAAAAACGATATTTACCAAAACTTTAACTGCTTTTTTTTTAATTTGTTAAAAAATTATTTTTTTTAAATGATTTATTTATCGCAAAGTCTACCTTTGCCAGAGTACCCATGGGTACTCTGGCAAATGCATTTGTACACCGATTTTTATTGATTGCAGTTTCTTGTTCGGGACCCTTTGGTAGCTTTAAAATCATATTTACCAAAATCCTAGCTGCTCCTCTTTTCGAAAATTTTTGAAATTTTTTTTTTTTTAATTTTTGTTTATCTTCTCCCTTTGACAGAGTACACATTTGTACACCGATTTTTATAATATTGGAGTACCTACCTAGGTGTATTGTTAACGAGACTTGGAGAATACTGTTTTCATACTGAGCACATCATTAGATTTATACAGGGTTGCCAAAAATCACTTTTTTATATAGTAAAAACCATAATGCACAAAAAAGATTTTTCTCCAAAAAATGTTATTTTATTTAATTCTATTCAAAATCAATTTTTCTTAAAGAGTCTTAATAAGAATCCCATTTTGTAGCCTGATAAACATAAAAATATCTAAAAAAAACATGTGTTATGCCAAAATTATGAATTTACGCTTTTGCTTTATTAAAAGAAGCGATTTTTGGCTAACCCTGTATATATTAAATGGTGTGCACAGTATAAAAAAGTATTCTCCAAATCTCCTTAACAATATATCTACTCCAATATTATAAAAATCGGTGTACAAATGTGTACTCTGTCAAAAGTAAACTTTAGGATAAACAAAAATTAAAAAAAAAATTATGAATTTTCATTTTTTTTTATCAAAACCTGTTTTAAAATGTAAGTAGGTACCCACCACTTTAATATTTATTTCCCTTAACTCATTAGGTAACTAAATAGGTCCTCTAAGCATTTTAAATCGAGTAGAAACATTAAAATTTATTGCCCCGTTCGACTTTTAACATCAAATAAACACCCTAATAAAATTGACTACAATAGTCCGAATATGTCTAATAGAATAGTTAGGTTTTTCTGCTTGTCCTACATGCATACGCATAAAAAGGGTGTTTTTTCATAATAGCCCGACGAACCCCAATTTAGTTAACATTGAATTTTCTTGTTCCCTCAATATTTGTAAAACGTGTGAGAACGTTTAACCAGAAAACGTTCAATAAATGGGTAGATTTAATAAAAAATTCTTAATCTTGTCAAAACATGTGACCCTTTGTATCATTAATAAATGCTGAAATTTATATAATTTTATAATTTTATTTCGTTAAAAAGAAATATGCATATTTTTTGAAAATTGCAGTTTTTTTAAAAAACCATATTTTTCACAAAAATAAAGATATAAAGGCGAACCAAAACGAAAAATGTTAAAAATAGATGTGACCTAATAATTAAAACTTAATTTAGAACAATACATTGTTCACACCACTCTACAGAATGTCTTAAAGTTGTGGTAAAAAACATATTTTTGTTTAAACAAGGTTTAAACCTGTATATCAAAAACGTACGTCTATTTTTTAGTAAATGTTTAAAATGTAAGGAAATTTAAATTAATTTATTTACAATATTCTTCAAAATTCGTTTAAAACCGACATCAAATAAGAAAGTTATTTGCGATTGAAATTCATCGAAAATTAGTGTGGATCAATTATTTTGCCTGTGAGTGTATTTACTTAAATAAAAAATTTTTCTACGACCACTATGTAATAGTCACTTTTCATGATGGCATCGTTGCTTAGAAAATGAATATTTTCATTGACAAGGCAAAACACGAATGTAAAGTGACATTTCTGTGTGAAAAGTGACAGGTCTGTGTGAAAAGAACCGGAAAGCATCGTTTGACATTCAGCTGTCAAAAAAGTTTTTAGGTTATATTGTTTTGTATTTAAAAATAATAAAAAATAAAAGGGTCGCAGAAAAAACATTGTGTTAAAAAACATTGTGTTGTACTTGTGAGAAAAGCTTTCTTCAAGCTCGTGTTAATGCACACTCGGCCTAACGGCCTCGTGGGCAACTTAAAAACTCGCATGAAAAAGTCGCTTTTCAACGCTTGTAAAACAAATAACTATTTTCTACGACCACTATGTAAAAGTCACTTTTCATGATGGCATCGTTGCTTAGAAAATGAATCTTTTCATTGGCAAGGCAAAACACGAATGTAAAGTGACATTTCTGTGTGAAAAGTGACAGGTCTGTGTGAAAAGAACCGGAAATCATCGTTTGACATTCAGCTGTCAAAAAAGTTTTTAGGTTATTTTGTTTTGTATTTAAAAATAATAAAAAATAAAAGGGTCGCAAAAACATTGTGTTATACTTGTGAGAAAAGCTTTCTTCCAGCTCGTGTTAATGCACACTCGGCCTAACGGCCTCGTGGGCAACTTAAAAACTCGCATAAAAAAGTCGCTTTTCAACACTTGTAAAACAAATAACTATTACATACAGTTCATTTTTTTTGTTAGGTTGGTGGCTTATGTCAGTTTTACTTAGTATTTTTAGTATTTAAAAATGGTACTTCTGCTAAAGAATTTAATTAAATACTTTGACACTGTCAAATTGACAATAATATTTATTATTGATAATTTACTTGTTAATTATAAATAAAAAGATAATTATGCCAAAAAACTTAATTTTGATGAAATTATTTTTGGAGGAAAAAAGTAACGAATTTGGTTTTATAAATATTACATCACACATTATTTTCACATTATTCACCATTTCTTTAATTTCTTTTATAGGTAAAAATTCTTTTCAAAGCGAAGATTATTATCCGCTAGGAATACTTTCTCTTCTGGGCCGTAAAGCAACCTATATTTAACTGCTTTTTTATATGATTTTACTCATCCAAGCACCACCAAAGCCAAATTAATTGCATTTTTAACTACGAATTTCGACAACTCAACTTGCCAACTGCACCATGTAACCTACAATAATTTATACATAACCACAATTAGATTTATAACTAGCTTAGTTTGTTTTAATCAATGAGACCAACTTGACAACTGTATTTACCAACCAAAACCCCAAATTTGCAACGTTGCCGCAGTCCGGATAAAAAAAATAACTTTATATTTAAAAAAAATATATTCAAATATTACGTATATGTATATAATAGAGTGTATAATGTTTTGCAAAAATTATGTGGTCAACTAGCTAAATTAAATTTGTTTTCTTTGCGTTAAAGGGGCCAAAAGTTAAAAAAAAAACAACGAAAAAAAATAACAAAATAAAAATAAAAAAACAGAAGTTACATTTGTACCTACCCCTGTAAACCGGCACATTTCACCTCGATCAAATCGAAGGTGTAAACGTTATTTAATACCGTTGTATTGCGGCTAGGTAGCAAAAGGGAGAGAGAGGTTACATCTTGTGTTTCGGGGTGGAGTTATCCAACGTAATCTACCCAGATTGGGCGGGTGCGACGAAAAACTCCGCCTCGAACAACACGTGTGGTCCGCAACACAAAAATATGTTTTACAATCATTAAAACCTATTTGTTTAAAAAAACCATCCCGATATATTCAATTTTTGTTATTGTTTATTGTTTTTATTAAACGCTTAATTTTGCCCTAAATTTACACCAAAAAGCCACCTTGATCATTAAAAAACAACTTTGACGGTTCTAATTAAATTCTAACCTCAAAATCTAGAACAAGTTAACATTGTTAAAAAAACAAACTTTATTTACCTACGTGTAAATATCTTGTTTTAAACCTTTACGAAACAAGTGTAAAAAAGCCACCTCGATCACTCTTAACTTAACTCTAACCTCAAAAAAAAAACATTCACTCAAATCTGCCTAATTTGTTTACAAAGCTGCACACTTACCTGGGCAAAGATTCATTATTTATGCTGCAAATTTCGTCCCCTTGAAAAGCGAAAAAGATCCAGGTACAGATGATTCGATTAGGTGTTCATTTGTTTAGTTAATGCACTCGATTTGCTGGCCACTGATCCAACGCTGCTCACCAAACTAATCCACTTGCCAAAACTGTTCCGGCCACTTTTTGCCCGTTCAAAGACGAAAATCGTCTTTAAGATTTTACGCGTCAACTGTCAAATGATGTTTCAATAACATTTTCGAAAATAACATCATTAAATACAGCGTATTTATTAATATTTATAGACTGCAAATTATACAACCTTCGCTACATTAATTTGCACACCTCTAATACCTATAAGAAAATCAAAACAGCGGTGATTTTGACAGTTCATATTTTGAGTTTTTACCGGTTTGTTTATGTTGTTTTAATTTAAATTATTAAAAATATAAAATGGTTATTGTGTTTGTAAGAAAAGAATTCAAAATGGTAATGTTTGTACACAGGTGAGTAAAATATTGTTTAGTGTTTATAGAAAAGCAGATTGGGTGGTAGAATTTGAATTAAGAATCATTCGAATGAAAACATGACATTTTCAAGGGAGTTCTTGACAAGTTTTGTACTTAAAGACTTTGGCAGCCTCACATTTACCCAAATACAAATTTAATTTTGTGATAATTATATTTATACATATTATAATACCTATAATTATAATATAATTATAGGTATTATAATATGTAAGTACCTACCGCCTATTTATTAAGATTTAAATGATTGCAAATTATACTACCCTCGATACATTTATTCGCACACCTCTAATATTTGAAAATCAAAACAGCGATGATTTTGACAGTTCTAAATAGTTTAAGTTTTGGTTTGTTGGTGTTTTTTGTTGTTTTTAAGTGAAATTGTTGAAAATATAAACTGGTAATTGTGTTTTTGTAAGAAAATAATGCGAAATCGTGATATTTGTACACAGGTTAGTAAAATATTGTTTTATAGAAAAGCAGTTTAGGTGGTTATATGAAAAAACGGGAGTTGTTTACAAACTTAAACCTGACAAGCTCACATTTACCAAACACAAATTGTATTCTGTGTTATGTAAAATTGCGGATATCGCCTCCAAATTGTGTGGTTGCACGCTTGTCGCGTTGTCAAATTATACCTAGTATAATTATTATACTATCCTTGTTACATTTCTTCGCGAATCTCTAATTTGAAAACCAAGGCGGCGACAATTTTGACAGTTCTAAATAGTTCGAGTTTTTACCGGTTTGTTTATGTTGTTTTTCGTTGTTTTAAGTGAAATTATTAAAAATATTATTGTGTTTTTGCAAGAAAAGAAGTGATATTTGTACACAGGTTAGTAAAATATTGTTTAGTTTTATAGAAAAGCAGTTTAGGTGGTTATGTATGAAAAAACGGGAGTTGTTTAGTAAACAATGTTTACAAGCTCACATTTACCTACCAAATACAAATTGTATTTTGTGTAAAATGTAAAATTGCGGATATCGCCCCCAAATTGACTTGTTCGTGTGGTTGCACGCGACAAGTCGTTGGTTGTCGAGAGTTCATCGAATAAACCACTTCAAGTCCAAATAAAAGCTAAATCAAACAGAAATAAACGGAATCGGTGAGTGTGGTGGGTTTTTCCGCTGCGACACCTCGTCCGATTGCGCAGCTAATGCGCCGAACAAGACTGCTCGCGTACAATTGCGTTTTTTATGGGCCAACGGATTTTCGAGTTGTGGATTTTTGTCAAGTGTACGACGCGACGACTTTTTTTTTCTCGATTCACCTGTTTGTTTACGAGATGTTTGGTCGAGAGGGCTTCCGACTGGAAAATATGGGAGTTTCCTGTTTACAGACGAAATTCATGGACTATGCGATATTTGATATCTATTTACAAGCGGTAGTTTGCGGGGTAATTGATTAAATCTCTCGACTTCCTTTTTCCTCTTCGTTTGTAAACTATTATAATGGGATTTGACATCGAACTCGTTGGATTTTGGATATCGCGACGGTGCAAAAATAAGAATACATTTTTTCCTGAAATTCTTGGCACCCTTTGGGCTGTACCTATCAGCATTGCTGATTTAGCAACAACAGCAAATGTCAGTTATTTTGAAATATGACAGTAAATGTGTCAAACGTTCTCGCTATGAGAAAATGTTGAAAAAATGATATGCTCTTATTTAATAAATCTCCTATACAGCCCTTCAGCCAATTTCTTTAAAATTAAAGAAATTATTAATATCTTCTAACGTGACATTGAAAAATTAATGATTTTTTTTCACGTATGCACTGTAATTTTGTGTTAACTTTCACTGCACAGTTTTGCAAAAATAACAATTATGTTGACCAACAAAAAGTATAAATCTGTCATTCTTGTCTAAAAGATCCGGCACTGGATTTTGAACACGTGATTATCTAAGGTTTGATATTTTTTTTTAATAATTAGACAATCCTACCTTCGAATGTTTTCTTCTCTTTGATTTCTGCTTTATTTTTCGTTTCCATAACTTTTTTTAATATTTCTTTCGTTGTGGTGGACTTCATTCGCTTTTACAACTTATTTTTGAATTTTAAATAACACTGCATATAGAACTGTCACTGCCACTTTCAAAAGCGAAAACAACTCGCAATGTTGCCGCGTTTAAATCCTATTTTTTACGTTTAGTATAGGTACGTTCTGCAAGGCACCTTGTCTTCTAACCGCGTTTAGTCGGTTGATGATAGTCAGAGCTGTGCGGTACTCGAGTACTTGTACTCAAATTTTGTACTTTAAGTACTTTTTATCTCAGTACTCAGTCCAGAGTAGGTACATTTAAAAAAAAGTACCTACTCTGGACTTATTTCATTTAAATATGTAAAAATGGACACGAGTACCTTGGTTGTACTCGAGTACATTTGATGTACTTGAGTACTTTTGTTGTACTCGAGTGCTTTTTGTACTCGGCATCTTTTTGTTAAGTTTCCAATTTCCAATTTATTATTTACTATAATTTATCGTTACATTTCATTATTTAAAAAAAATTAAGTATTACAGATCTTACACGATTTTATTTTTTTTATTTTAGTAAAAGAAATAAAAATTTAAAATGGTATAAAATCTGTAATATTTGTATTTTTAAAAATTTCAAATTTGTCAATAAACTGCAGTGTACAGGGTGATCCCCTATAATGTCGCCCCCCTTTAACTTTTTTATTTTAAGTGTCCCAAAAAATTTAAAAGTGTGGTTATGTAGGAACTAAAAAATACTTTTTTTCTACGTTTAAAGAAAATTGGAAAATTGATCAATATACAGGGTAAAACAAAAAGTTTATTTTTTTTCAATGGATCACCCTATATATGAATTTATTTTTTGATTCCTTGTAAAATTCTGAGCATAATTCATATAACAAACCATATCCTAAATTCAACTGTTTTTGAAATATTCGCATTCGAAATGTTATCATTAAATGGTTTTTTAAACTGTTGGAAATCAAGAAGCATCAGTATACCAAAATTTTTATTAAAAATACATTATTATAGTGATATTATGTCAATATGTCTTGTTAAATAAGTAAAAATGGCCTACTCAGACAGAGAAAGACAAACTATTTCAACTTATTATCTTAAAAATAATTTAAATATTTCAGAAACGGTTGAATTTAGGTATATGGTATGTTATATGAATTATGCTCAGAATTTTACAAGGAATCGAAAAATAAATTCATATATAGGGTGATCCATTGAAAAAAAATAAACTTTTTGTTTTTTCCTGTATACTGATCAATTTTCCAATTTTCTTTAAACGTAGAAAAAAAGTATTTTTTGGTTCCTACATAACCACACTTTTAAATTTTTTGGGACACTTAAAATAAAAAAGTTAAAGGGGGGCGACATTATAGGGGATCACCCTGTACCTACCACTTAAACGTTTTTCGAAAACTTTAATTTAAATTTTGTTTGCGCAGAACTTGTTTATTTATATTTATAAGCATATGTATATAAAAATGGCATTTCTACAAGCCGATTGGTTGTATTTAGTTTTTTAAATATATTACTTTTTTAGAGCTTTCTACGTGTATTTGGTTTTTTAAATATTAAATAATATGTATTTTTTAATATTAGATAATTAGTTTTTAAAATAAATATTTTTTATGTATTTTATTTCTACTAATTTTACAAATTAAAAATATTGTTTTATGACCCACTACTTTTAAGTGACCTTAACCTGATATTTTGTTTGGTTTAACTTTTAACAATTTTTTTAGCTAGATACTGAAACATAAATTACATTTTAAAAGTTTTTAGAAAAAGTACTTTGTACTTGTACTCTTGAGTACTTTTTGATTTTTTTGTACTTTGTACTCCAGTACATTTTTTTTTAAAGTACTTGTACTTTTACTCAAGTACTTTTTTCTTGTACTCGGAACAGCTCTGATTTAATTCGATTAGAGGTTCCTAATTGTAAGGTTAATTTTGCTTTTATATAGCGTGTGTTTAACAAAATTTATGGTAAGTTTGTTATGATAATGTGTTTTTTTTTTACTTACATAATGTTTGTATCCCCAGAAATGTTTGAAAACCGTTTACCTTATGGCATGGATTTGTATTTTATTTTGGAATACAGAAAAAGAACTGGACTGTGCAATTTTAGTGAATTCCAATGCTTCATTGCTGACCTTTTTTTAAAATTATGTTGTAGTATAATAAATCATTATAATTACATACTTACATGTTTTATTTTTTGCCCAAAACCCAATATTCTTATATTATTATATTATATTTTATTAAAATAATCAAATGAAGACATACATACATATATTAATTTTCTTTTACAAATTCTGTTGTGTTACAAATTAACATAGGTAATAAAAAACTAAATTAAAAATTTTAGTGGACTTTCTGGGACACAAGAAATATCTTAAATATACATATAAATTTTTACTTATAAGGGTTAAATTTCCTTTAAAAAAAATAAATGTAGGGAACGGGGAATTGAAATTTGATCGCAGTTTAGATATAAGTGCCACATTATGAAAATAAATTATTTTTTTATCGCGTCCAACCACACACATCGTTTACCAAACGACCTCCGTGAAAAATAGGTTAGTGTATTAAATTAAATACCTAACAAAATATTCCTTCCACGACAGCGAGTGCTTAGAGATTTTTTGTCAATTTATTTATAGAAATATTATTTTTTTTGCAATTTTTGACAAAAATAAGATGCAGTGGGAAACCACATTTAATAGTATATTAGGTATCAAGTCTGATAAACGCCATTTTATACACGAATTTAATTTAGGCAAGAGCTTGCGAGCGAGTGCTTAAGTTAATGAGTGTATAGAAAAGTTTATAAACGAGGTGCATACTATACTTTTTCTACGACAAATACTTATTATTATCTTAAAATGATTTAAATCAAAAATTTGTATAGAGCGCCATCTATGAAACAACAGGGGAAACTGTCAAATGTCACATTTTTACATTTTATAAACACAATTATGAAGGTTATAAATCGAAATTTATCTTGAAAATTGACAGTTTTTCACAGTGAAAGTAAAGGAAATGTTTTATGAGGACTTTGCAGTAGAGTCCGTGCCCGAATTTAAGTTATAGTTTACTGCCGGCGAAATTAAAAGGTTAGTAAAATGTTCATATAAACTTTTCAAATATTGGCGTTGAGAAACTATTTAATAATTTTGTATTTTTGTATTGAGATAATAAAATAATTTTCACATTTGGTATTATTTTACAAGAAAGGCAATTTATTTTAACGATTGTATGACATTTGACAACTGTCAACTAACTTAAAACTAACTTCAGCCCGTGACTAAAAACCTGTTGCTAACTTCAGCCCGTGACTAAAGCGACGTAAAACCACAACTTGTCAATGTGTATTTAAAAGGTCACTTAGTGTCATGGAAACATGTACGATAAAGGGCGTTTTAAAGGTGGGAGTAGAAAAAATAAATTAAAAAAAATCTCACTGTGCGCGCTGACCATCATCCATCATCGTTTAATCTCTCTTAGCCGCCCCCGCGGCCGGCGGCGGCTGCGGTGCTCGGTTGTCACCGCCTCCGACCGCCGACCGGAGGCCCGATAATGCACCTCCTGATTTATATACCTTGCGACCCACCGGGGCCCTCGCGACCCTCGTTGATTTACGCCGCCGCTGTACGCGGGAATTATCTCTGCGTATCACGCCGCCGCCGCCAAGGTGAATTATGGATTTCAGATTGTAACGACGTTGCACATTGTTAGGTACATGCGTTACGCGAGCTAATTGTAATGCGTTATTAATGTTGCGGGAGTGCTAACCCAAAGGTAAATCATGGCAACGATTATCCGGGAGATAAGGACTTCAATATCTCGTTCAGTTAAACGAATAATAGAAATGTTCCCCAACACCAAAACAAAACACAAAGTGCTTAAAGTACTTTCCTCACTACTTTCTTCAAAACCGCTTTAGTGAACACGTAAAGAGAAACTAACAAACTAATGTATACAAATTAGAGTTGGGTACCGGAACTTTATCGCTATTTAAAGATTTACTTTAAGGTTGTCAAATCCTATTCTATGACCATCATCAAGTATATGTTGGGCAACACTCAATTTCTCTGTCCTACCAAATCTAGCATTGGATGGATCGTTTAGTTTCTCGATATTTTTTGTCACAATCTTGACAGTTTCTTTCGTAGATCCGCGACTTTTCAATTTTGGGAATCTTATCTTTAGGGTCAGAAGTGTGTCAATTTTGTCCAGTCCAGTTTTCGAAAAATCCCTTCCAGACCTCGGGTGTACTGTAATTGTGTAATTTTAATTTATAGTTAAACTCGTCTTTTAGAGACGAATTCAATCATATAAATTTCCTTTATCAGGACGTATTTTATTGTAATGCAAATGTGTGAAATTTTTGAAAATTGCACACACAATGCGAGATGTCGACCCAAAAACCCAACTAATCGTCACCTTTATGCACGTCCAACGTGTAGCGATTAACAATAGCATCGAGGCGGCAGCTGTTGATCGGTGACGTTGAAAGGGCCCATACTTCACATAAATTACCGCGGAATTACGTTTTTATCCTTGCCTTTTTGCGAGATCGAGAGAACCGTGCAAATCGTCGATTGTCGTTTCATTTGCCTCGTTACACGGTTGTTGTGGGTAAATAATGATGTATCGGGGTTACTTACGTCTTTTTTAAGTGTTCGCACTTAATACAAGAGGCTGCTGCATTTTCAAATTTTGCTCGCAGGTGCACAGGCGCGGGAAAAAGTTTTTTAGATGCGTTAGATCTGGTGGTCTTGCCGGCCATTCTGCGAAACCTCCTTATCCGATCCACCTGTGTGGAAAGGTGCCATTTAAATGGCACATGTTGATCAAACAATAACTGTGTTTAAATTAGGATATTTTGAGTTTTTTTGTATTAGTGTATCAAGTAGAGATGCGACTTGAAAAAAAACGGTCCGTTTTTTTTGTTTTTTTTTCAGGTTTTTTTTCATTGTTTTTTTTTCACATTTTTTTCAAGATTAGTCCCATTTGCCTAATTTTTTTAGTTTGCAGTTCAGTTCAGGGACTAAAATTAGCCACTAAATGACAATTAGTAAATGTAACTACTCTCTTAAAATAAATTAGTCAAAAATAACTAATTATAAGTCATATTTGACTAATTGTCATAGCGAAAAAGCAGTCACTAATAATTATAATTAGTCAAATTCCACCTAATGAAATAGTTAAATTAGTAAATTTAAATTTAAAAAAAGTTTTGACCAAGCCTGAGATTGAACTCCCGTCTGTCACTTGAGAAGCTTGTCAACCTAACCTCATAACCAGTCGGCTGTCAGCCGCTCTTATAAAAATAAATTTTATTTGTCAATAAATATTGTTCATAATATTTTAAAGTTTAATATATTATTTGTGTTACTGTTTTGAGCTAAACTTTTTGCATCTTTATTTGTTTTATGGGTCATTTAACCATGGAGAGGTATATGCATTTAATTCAAATAATACTTTGTTGTTGGCCGTAAACGATTAAAGAAATTAGTTACTTTTAACTGTCAGAAATAGTCAAATATGGTGACTAATCTTAAATTAGTCAAACTTTAACTATTTACGTAGTAAAAAATAACTATTTAAAAGTGAAAACGACTATTTTATTAGTAAAAAATGCTGGTACTAATTCAAATAGTAGAATTTTTACTATTTCATTTTTAGAGAGTAGGTACAGTCTCGCGCTATGCACGCGCCACCACCACCCAATTGACCAATAAGGGCTGCGCTTGTTTTGATTTGGTCCTAAAAAAAGTAACTACATATCATATTTTTCATTCAGCGCTTGATTTTTTAAAAAGCTACCAAAAGCACTTTTTTATGAGTTTTCAAATTCATGTAGAGTATAGAATTTTTTTTTTCAAAAAAACAATAGCAAATTCTTGTTGAACATTTATTCGTTGGTGGTTAAGTCAGAACATTCGGTGGATCAGAAAGCAAAAAAAATTTCAAAACTAGAAACTTCAAGCTTCAAATTGCTTTTTTACGGCTCCAATACGACCATTTTTAACAAAGATACAGCTATCCAAAGAATGGCAAAAAAAAATTTAACTTTAGTTTTTTATATTAATGTAGAAGTTTTACATTGCTATTGGTTTCTAATGTGGAAACTACCAAATAATAAGAAATCAAATGTTTTAGTCTCGGTCAAAATTTTCAATAATGAAAAATGTAATATCGACCCATGCAACGAAGACTATAGTTACTCAAAAAACGTGGGTTTTGTCTTACTATATGGCATCAACAGATTTTTTCAAGCTCTATTTGGTGGAAGATTACAGTAACTCAGACATGAAACGATAGGCAACCAGTGAACAACTTCCCTGTATAGTAAGTATAATAATCCACATTCCTACAGGAAAAAACTATATTAAGTTGAGTTACTCTAGTCTACAATCAAAACTGAGTTACAATAGTCTTCGTTGCATGGGTCGATATATTCTACATTTCATTTTATTATTAATATACATTTTTCTAGTTTTTTTTTTCATTTTTTTTCACATCTAAAAAAACCCGTTTTTTTACATCTCTAGTATCAAGTAGGTACTAAGAATTCCTCAAATGAAAAATCAGGTTTCCTCAAAACGTACCGCGTTCATGTAGGTGGAGGCAAAAGAACAAGAATGAAGCGTTAAAATGGTAAAAATGTGGATTTGAATCCCGATCTATTTCTGTCGATGAGACGCATCGATAAACCCATCTCGTTATTATTTATCAGTCAAGCCAGCAAGGAAAAAATCATCAACAAGGTACGGTGGTGGCACCGCGAGAGGTAATTCAATATGGCCGGCAACCCGATACCGCGCCGCCTCTCTCGAGGCAGACGGAAAAAAGCCAACGAGTTCGTATAGATGCATAGATAACTAGATACTTTATAAAAACCACCTGTTAATTCGAGCCAGGCGAGGAAAGCGGATATGACAGGGCGACCACCTTGAAGAGAGCAGAAATATTGGAGGAGAAAAAAAACATCGACGACGCCCAGTCGGGTCCGATTTGGTACCGAGAGCATGGATGTCAAATTAAGCGCACCAGATTCCCTATCTCAAAGCCAAGCCGATCGGATTACATCCATGTCGTGTTTTTTCGACGACAAATTGTCCGACCCGATCATACCAGCCTGAACTCGCTTAAGCGAAAAACACGCCGTAATTAGCTGCCATTCCATGAACGTGTTTTATTTCTTTTTTTAGTGGGTACCCTGTGCATTTTTATATAATTTTCTAAATGGATACTTATTCTATAGTAACGCCTCATAATTAGGTTAACAATTTGGAATACATTTCAATATTAATTTGAAGTTATTTGGTATTTAATACTCAAGTTTGAGAATCGTTACCAAACACTATTGGAAGCAACTCCACTTTTATTTTTCTATGTAGTCGGCTATGCATTCTGTCATTGTATGTCATTTATGCTTTATGCCATTCGCGTTGTATTTCCTATCTTATTTTGTGCATTTAATTGTTTATCGTTTAATACTGTTAAATTAATTATCTGGTTGTGTATATTTATTGGTAAGTTAAAATTAGTAATTAATTGTTCCTATATATTAAACTCTTGCTTTTATTTTAGGTTTGGTACATCGAAATCACCACATTACAGATTGGTGCCTTGACCAGGATACTGAAATTTAATTATGGTTTTTCCGGTATTGGAAATTTTCCTCTACCTCTACCTCTACCCAATGAGGATTTTCTCTGTTCCAGTACCTACAATTTTGACGGTTGACTGTACCATTCAAACAGAAGATAGCTTCATCCGGAAAAAGTATTTTACGAGGAAAGTGTGGATTATTGTTACATAAATTCATCATAGTTTCACAAAATTGTAGTCTAGGTTCGGATTATCTTCGTTAAGTCCCTGCACTAGTCTAATTTTGAATATAAGGTACTTTTATTTCTTCATAAGGCGTAATATATACTTCCATGCTGTATGTATGTATTAAACTTGCTATTGGAGACTATTATCAACAAATGAACATAAGAAAATAAATTATCCGTTTATACGTCTCGTTATGTCCATGGCTAACTCAATTAAACAGGTAAAGTGACAACTTCGATATGATTTCACGCGTAGCTTTATTTAATTATTTGGATAATCGGATAAGGATGGACCATAAAGACCAACGCTTTCTATTTAACGTCTGAAATGGTAATTAGATTCAAATGTCCACTTATGTATCTAATCCTGTATTTAGTATTGTGCCGAATATTTTGAAAATTCCACAATACAAGATTTACAAGATTTTTAACAATAAACCCTCGAAAAATTCTCATTCTAAAGCAAATACTCGAGCACTACTATTTGCTATAGTATAAACACCTTTCATTGAATTTGCAGTGAATGGATTCTACCTGGCATCTATTAATTTTTCAGGCAACTGGTTACCTTTTTCAAGAGCGCTTTGAAATATGGCCAATAACACTAATATTCCGATTAACAAAACATACTCGAACATATGTTTTGATGTTTGCTACCTGTGTGAATTTGATTTATATGCATTTCTATAGTGCGAAATTTATGGAAACCAAAACATCCCACAGTTTTCGATCTCAATGCTGGTAACCAGACATTTCCACGTGTTGATGTATTTGGTATCCTTTTTATTGTTTCCCATGCACTAGTGAATATCTTTATGCCATTTTGAATGGCCAAACACCGACTCAATTAGCATAATGCCTTTTAAGTGAATGATTAATGTTTCGTTTTAAACAATTATGTAAAGTCAAAGTGGTAATTCAATCCTTTTAGTTAATAATACAGTACCCTTGCTGAGCAAGGCTTGCTCACTGCATCGTGACTAATTTTAATTCACTCACTCTCTAGTCGTCTCGCTATTTGTTGTGTGGATGTGCTAAACTCTTAACTAGCTCGTATTTCATCAGTTAATCCACCTAGCAATTAAGATGAGCTCTAGTGCATTAAAAAAGATATGCCTACCTAATTAGATAAACGAAACATTATTTAGAAATCAAAAATTTGAAAAATTAATGACACGAGATCCCATTGAACCCGTCGCGGACAATGGCATGTTAAATTGAGTTAGCCATGGATATTTGACGAGAATAAAATCAAGTTTGCGGAAAAGTAGAGTGTAGTGTAGTCGTAGAGTGCTCGATGCTCATCCGTTATCAATTACACCTTTCATTGCGTTCTTTATTTAGCGCCTCCGCATTTTAAACGCCTAATGACCCGCGAATCTATTACCGTTGTTTTCTGGCCATGAATTCTAATTACCACCAGATTCCCAACTCGCACCCGGACCCGTGCTGTGGTTTGCAAAAAAAGTGTCGATGTCGATCGATGCGACGCACTATGGTTTATCGGCGGAAAAAAACATTTTTAAAAACTTTTTATTATGGGTATTTTTATGACG
Source organism: Brassicogethes aeneus (assembly GCA_921294245.1). NCBI lineage: Eukaryota > Metazoa > Arthropoda > Insecta > Coleoptera > Nitidulidae > Brassicogethes > Brassicogethes aeneus. The sequence goes on from OV121138.1 coordinate 7,697,706, forward strand.
ATAATTTGTTAAAAACATCTTAAAGCAATAGATTTTGGTAAAGAAATATTTTTTATTGTTTTTAAAACAGTAAAATTGGCTAAAAATTACGCACATAATGTGCGGCACATTTAATAAACTATATCTTTTAATCGAACAAAAAAATGTATATTTTTGTAAATAGGTTTAAATTACACCTTAATCTACATATAAAAATTCCTATTTGAATAAAAAAATAAAAATTAAAAGTTATAACGTTTTAAAGACACATTATTAAAATTAAGAGAAAAAAATCATAGAGGCATTTAACTACGATTTCCTCCGATTTTCAAGTTGATATCTACATGAGGTTGTTCAGAAAACTTTACTTTATAAGTACACCAAAAATAAACCACAGCCTACTCAGTCAAAAAAGATAAATAAATATTCCAATTAGTCAAAAATTAATGGGACAAATATCAAAATTTGGATTTAAAAATTTAATTTTTTTCATTTCAAATCCTAATTGTTCTTCTTTCAGCTTTATATAATTTTCTAAATAGTTTTTAATAAGCTCAAAATGTTTTTTTTTTCTGCTCATTGTTCAAATTTATTAAGTTCCTGCATAATCTTCATCCATTGCATCCATATATAGTTCAACAGTTGAGGAGTGGTGTTTTTTTATCTTTTTCTCTTTGTTGCTTTTGCGTTACCACTAACCATTGATTGACTTCTTCACTCAACGCACTAACAATTTTATTCATTATATTATATGTTCTTTTAAATGTAAAATTATCTTACCTCATTTTATTCCTCAACCAGTTTAAATTTCTTACTTTTTGTATTATATTATATGCTGGTACATAAATGAAAACCGATAAACTGGATAAACCAAAGAATACATATAAAAATATAGGTTGTGTTATCGTAAGTAAATAGGCGTGAAGTTGCAGTAGTTCGTTTATACTACTTTAAATTGGACATTTACAGATAACATATCAGACTTGCCACTTCTATAAGCATTATAGTTACAGATCATCGTAAGCTATAGATTTACGAATTTACAGAAATTTTACGAGAGAACCCAGAATTGACCTATAAGGCATTGTCTACGCACTCAAGATTTTTGTACCCACAGATCTATGCTCATAAGTTTTAGTTGAATTTATTAATTATTATAAATATTTCAACATGTATACTTATTTCATAGGATTAATAATTAATTACCTATTTATAACAAATTATTAGGAAAAATATTTTATAAATTAATTAATAATCACTTGATTTGCTCCTTTAAAGGTAAAAACAATTAGGTAAACATTACTTTCTGGGGAAGCTCAAGAATATAAAAATAAGGATTTTAAAAAATTTTTGTTTTCTAGAAAAACAAATCGAAAATCAACAAACGAGGATATATTAAATGCCCAAATATTTTTGGCCACCTTTTAGGTCAAAATAGCTGTCTGTGCGACGATTTGTTCAAATGGGTTGAAATTTAATAAATTTAAAAAAGAGGGTCTTCTTTAATAAAAAAATATATATAACCCTGTTAAGCTTGTTATGTTAGGAAGGCATAAATTGGTGTTTGGTACAAATCTCAACGGATTCCAATTATCGCTTCATTAATGTTTGACTTATTGTTGGCATTGTGTTATGGCACAACAACAACAACAACAAAAAAGTCCATTACCATCGAGCATCGATAATCGATTATTCTTGGGCAACTAGTTGCTACTCAAGTGGGCACCAATACCTTATACATGCCTAATTCTTGTTTGATAACAAAGCCCCGATGCCTACAGGCGCAAAGCCTATAAAACGTAAGTGCAGAAATAATTTGATTGTGGTTAATCGTATAACGGAAATGATTCGGATGCACCCATAGTCAGAGTGCATCGACAGTCTGTAAGACTCTTTTGGGGCACCAGGTCCGGCCCCATCGGGGGTCCATTACTTATCCTAAACTGAGTCTTTTTCTGATTACCGCTCAACCGCGACTAATTCGCTTATTCGTGCTCGCCCGGCTCAGACTCATTGTCATCACCTACTGCATTCTCTGCGCCGCATATTGCTTCCGATTTTTTTTTACTGCTTTGTTACGAGAACCCCTTGTACAGTTACATTTACTCGTTAATATTCATGAACAGTCGCTCGATTAACGTTTTCGACACTAATCAGTTTTGTTCGATACAACCAAGAAAGACCCATTTTTTGTTATATTCTAATTAAGTTTATACACACAACCAAACTTATATGGAATCACCCAGTAATCTGAACCAATTTTATTACAAAAAATAAAAAAAATTATTTTTTTAACAGATAACAAAAAATGAATGAACTTCTCTAAAAATAAACATTACAATAAATTTGAATTTAGGAAGAAATAATAGGTTTTTATTAATTTAATAATCAGTGTTTTCATCTCTAGCCTCTCTAAGTTCTCAATTGGATTAAGATCTGGTGAACAAGAAGGCCACTCTAAAACAGTCACACTTTCCATTTCTCATCAGTTTTTAACAACTCTACTTATCAGCGGTGGTGTTTTATCCGGCATAATTAAAAAAAAATCGCAGAACACAGTTAAGGTCTCCAAAAATATTAGTGCAAAATAGAGTTGACCATTTAAATTGGTATTTGAAGCATTAAAACTGGACATTTGAAGATTAGAGAAATGTCTTATTTTCGGATAAATCCAGAATTGGCCTACGATCAGACGACCGGTGAATTCGTATATTAAGACAAAGGAGAAAGTGTAATGTTTTTGGGTGGCTCATATAAGTTTGGTTGTGCTGTAAGCCGTCCTGCTACTCAACCATGAAAATCCTACTGGAATTCTACCAAATCGGCTAAACAAAATCAAATAATATTTCATTATTAGAGTTCTCTCTCTAGAGCTTGTAACTGGGGAGCAGAAAACGTGATGCATACTATTGATGATTGCCCTGCTCTTCTCGAGTTTTGAAAAACATAATGAGCTGGCGAAATGGCTTTTAACTTAGCTAAAGTCCATTACCCGGCACTTCAGATTTAAGAAGAAGAACTGAGCTTTATATAATGAAAATAAATATAAAAAAGAATTGAACCTCCACCTCTCCAGAGTTTTTGTTTTGAGTGCGTTCCACCAACTTCAAATACCGACAGACAGCTGTTTCGACCTATATCGGGTCTCATCAGTGTCGGGCAACTTGGTGTAGTGGAACACACCCAAAACATAAGCTTATATACTGCGCTGGTAAGCCCACAGAGGAAAAATGTAAGAACATCAAGTGATCCACACCGCCTAACGACACACAGACAGGTATTTTAAGCTAAAACTCAATTTTGTTAATTTTTATTACTAGATCTAAGATTGCGCCCCAAAGCAAGTAGATACCATGTCTATCTTTTGGTGCAGTTGCTACCTGAATTGCCATCTCAGCCCGCGGTACCAACAGCTTTTGGTGCAGTTGCTACCTGAATTGCCATCTCAGCCCGCGGTACCAACAGCTAGAAAACAAAAAATTTCGCCGTGTTGTTTCTTATGTTAAGAGTGATTTTGGTGGAAAAAGTTGATATGGATATGGTCAATCAAGGTATGTACATTTTATTTGTCTTATAAACTTTATTTATTTATTTGGAGTACTATATCCATTCAACTAAAAATATTAAATTAACTCGTCTTTTTAAAAAAACTTTTGTATTTTTAAATATATGCAACTCCTCCCAACAGTATCCGACCCACGTTTTTATTAAACTTCAGGAGATCTAGAATAACTGTAGCCATCAAAAACATTCAGTTTTGACATCACGGAAAAATTTACACTTTACTGCGATCTTATAAGATTTTTAGGTAGATGGATATATTTTTTTAATTTTTAAAGGGCACAACAAATTTGCTACCCTTTTGCCAAATATTTTTGGTCACGTTTTAGGTCAAAATACCTGTATGTTCGACGTAGTCTTTACCGCAATCGGTACATACTATGCAACCAAGAATGCACGGCAAATTGAATCACAGATACTTTCTTATGAATATACCAGTATTCTTGAAGAAACTAAGAAAATTGTATGAAAAAATGATTCAATTAAAATGCAAAATCCAAACGACTGTAAAAAGCCTTGGATTGTTTGTTGTAGCGTGAGGATTTGAAGGACCTCTCGAACACGTGTGTTGTGCCAATGGTGACGGTTGCGTCGCCGCGGCACAGCGGTGCTGCCGCGCCAAAACGTCCACAGAGGACGAGACGAGAACACACGTGTGCCCTGCTGAACAGCCTCGTAGTTTGTATTTTTTTCGTCTCTCTGCGCCCAGTTGGGCACATCGTTAAATTATTCCGCAATTTGATTCCGATATACAAACGAACTGCTCGTTTAGATCGAATGGCGATCAATTTGATGCGAAAAAACTGTGTGTACAACGCGATAACCATCGGATACTTTGCTGCAACGAGGTTTTCAAAACCATACATGTTATGTTTGTTATTTCTCTAAATAAACTCAACGTAAGGGTTGCGAACTCTAAAAATAACATTTCGGCAAATACAAACGACGACGGTTTACAGATAGGTAAAGGTGCACCAAGAGCATCGATCGTCTCGTCATCATCATCATCATCAAAGGGGTAGACGTTTCCTTTGGCAGGATTATGCGATAATATTAGCCCGTCGAAGCTCATTACGTGCAGATGGCAGAAATACAGAGGAGCACACGTGAAGAGACCCATACACAGAGTCCCGACCCGTGCAGAAGGGCATATCGGACCCAATCAGGCGGACAGCGCGCGTTCGTGACTATCGCGTCGGAAAACCGTTTGGTGTCGGCAAATCATGCGTAACTTACACTTGTACATGCCGAACTCATCGGTTCCGCGCTAATTTTGCACACACAAACGGCGGAGCGGCGGTCTGCTTGTCTCTTTGCGACCCATCCTCGGTTACTTTCAGCGGACGTGATCTGTTTTTAGAAAAAATAATGAAACATTTACTCTATTTCAATATTACCAGTCCATGGAATGTACAAGATATATCGAGATCTTATCTATAAAAATCTTTAATGCGTTGAAAAATCTAACTTACAACAGATTAAACTACGGGTCAGTTAGCCTCTTAAAAGCAGTCTACGTTTTTCACCGTTGTTCTTGTTTTATAACTTTTTAGAAGTAGATCTTTATTCCAATATCTCACATAAACCAAGATCACTTCTAATTTTTTTCCTAAGACAAAGGAGTCTTAGAAGTTTTCAATAGAAGATTACATTCTTTTTCCCTTTCAGCAGTTTTTAATAAGACAAAAAACAAGATTTAATATTTTTGAAAATAATACCTCAAAGAAGGATTAACCTAATCCCAATCGATAGACTTTTTAATTTAAATCAATACCCATATAATGTTTTTACATTGTTTCTCAAATTATACTTGTGTTCAATCAAGAATGAACAAGTTATTAAGATTAAATCTTACAAACCAAGATGCACAGGGTAAAAGTAAGAAAGATTACAACGAGTTTGAAATGAAAATATTTCATCATCGCTTGTTTCGAAGTATATTCATGAGCTTCGAAATTAGTAACTTCCAATTGGATAACCCTTCGGGGTTCCCGCGAACAACGAAAGTCGCCACATTGGGTGACACAGTGTATATGGCTCACTATGGAAAAATTTTACCAAAAATTACCAAAAACATTTTTGATTTCTTCAATGGTCCGCTTTCTACGTGACTTTAGCAAGTCTGTGTCCAGAGAGCTCCAGTGCTGATGACGCTGTCAATGTGGGATGTTTGTTTTTTCCCGCCCAAAGCTGCGAGTGTCTTTGAACTCTGCCGATGTTGAGGATTTTATGTTTGAATATTTCATTTTGATTCGACATTTAACGAAAACTATCTATTTAATTTCCCCTATGGGTGGTTCGAGTCTCCCGAACTTTTTGCCATAGTGCACAAGGAAAACAAATACCTAGAAGTTATTAAGCGCGCTGCGACTGGCAGAGAGAAAAGCGTAGCGATGGCTCGCGCCTCGTTGCATCTTCGAACAAGTGGAAAATGAATTTCCTTCATCGGATCCGCGAGTTAATTTACGGGGCACAGAGAGACGGCTGTTTATAGCTAGATACAGGCACCCGAAGTCACTCTTGCAGCAATGCCGATAAGATTTATTATTGTACAGCAGGCAAGCCTCTCTTCCTGAGTAATCTTGTAGGTTGTTAAGTATTAAGGGCATTATAAAAGGGGATACGGTCGCCTATATCGTCGAAGAAGCTATGAAATCAATTTATATATGAGGAAAAATGGGGGAATGCTATTATCTTAAACGGATATGTTAAGAGTATTAGAAAAACCTTAAACAACGAAAGAGATTGGAAGTATGAAAGTAGTACAACGTAGCATTCAATTTGTTTTAAATGGCGGAAGTAGCATCAGCTATTATCATAGAAAGTTTTATTTTGTTAATTTATTGTTCTGTGATTTATTATTTTTATTTAAGGCATTAACCTTTGTTAATAATTTGTTACTGAACAACAGGTAAGTCAATATTTTTAAATTTTTGAGAAAATCAAAAAGTGTAATATTAACATACGAAGAAACTGGTATTTAAAAAAATACTTGAATACAGAATCATTTACCAAAATTAGAATAGAACAGTGTTATTGTGATGAATAATGCAGGGGGCATCATTTTGTTAAAATAGAAAAAAGTCCATTCGCAGAATGAAGAAAAAAAAACCAAGTAGCAAAGGGATAAGCTTTACTGTTTTATGCAAGCTTTATAAATGCATGAAAACATGCTTTTTGTTTTATTGCAGCTCTACTTTGTGCTAGTTGGTCTTGAGATAATGAAGCTTTATGATTAGGCTTTATGAGCGACTTTAAAGTAAAGTATTAAAGCCTTTGCAATTATAAACGTGTGATCCTAACATTGATTTTTTACTGTTAACCAATAATATTTTTTTAGGGCAACTTGCCCCTAAGAAACATCTATAGTCCAATAAGTTTTATGAAGGTTTATCAGATGCCTATTGGTTTTAATGGTGGTCGGAAAGTTGGCTTTAATGCATCTGTTAAAGCCGACTCATAGGAGCATTTGGTCTTAGAACTACTTTTCCTCTATGTAAGAATGTTACAGAACCAAACAGTAAAAAGGTTTTATGATTGTTCCTAATAGAGCAGCAATACGTCTTTAATATAACCAATTTGCTTTCCAATTTGCAAATTTGCATGAGTGTAAACCATTTTGTTGCTATTATTTCTTTATTAAAACGTTTTTGTCTTGATATTTGCAAAAAAATAAAATAAAAATAGTTTGTTGTTTTTTAATTTAATGTTAATTTTGTCTAAAAATAATAATACATTTTTTCTGTGGCTAAAGGTCTTAATTAGTATAGTTAATTATTTATCCATAGAATAGTATATTCGTTGGAAATCATACAATTTCTAATAAAACCTCACGGGTTATTTTGACAACAGCAACGGTTATTTTTGTCACATCAATGAGCGATGGCAAGAAGATAAAACTACCATTATTATATCATCAAAATATCTTTTAAAAAAAAGTGTATTTTAGACATAAAAGTGTAAAATAGGCAGTTCTGTATTAGAATTTATATGATCCTGTCAGCAAAATGATTGCAAATGTCAATTACTGCGACTCTGGGGGAAAGGACACATCGTCCTTCTCGTTATAGCTGCTTGACCGTTAATTTAATATTCAAATGGCTTTTCCAAATTTCCAAAACACGTGGAATTTAATAAACTTATTGCGCGTAAGCTGCAAAGTCAATAATACGCCTCGGTTTTTCTCCCCTTTTCGGTTGTCCCCTTTCTATTAAGCCTTTCTCCGCAAAGATATCCGAACGGATCAAGAACCGTATTAACTAACTAATACGTTTATTTTCCTTATCTGTTTGTTTGCAAGGCTGGATCCAAATAAAAATAAATAATAAAAAACCTTTTAATAAAATATTTATAATGGTTTTTTGGGGTATTTATTGGAGTGTTATTATCCCAATTGACTATGTTTGAAACCTTTTAGCAATATTTTGTTGCTTAGTCTATATAAATTGAAGTTCTTGGAAACTTAGAAATTATACTACAACTCCTTTATAATATAAAATTTCTTAGGCAAACATTTTATAATTTACTTCTTTTGAGGTATCACTGCCATGCCACGTATTCATTCGAAATAAGTGATCTCGGAAACACTCTCTTTTCCAGCCGGGCTTATAATTGCCCCGTTCAAGTTAATTTAACTCGTTTTAAATAAGCTTTTGAGGTGACTGAAGGTGGAGGAGAATTTCTTCGATGCTAAGTAGACGCGCGTATAGAGTAGCGACGCTAATTCGCTGCACGCCGTTATTTATAGCGGTCGGGGAATATTTCGGCTCTACTTCATTGGCAAAGGGTAATTTCGAGAGATTTGCCTTTAATGCCAAATCAAGTCTCTACTTCGTGTTTCCCGTTTTTAGACGGTATTGCTACCTAATCCTGTTAATTAGATTTTCAAAGCAGTCAACCATAAAAATCCAGAATCACAGAAATTGTTACAAAAATTACCTTCGTTATATAAAAGAGTAATAGGTGTAACTAAAAAAACAAAATAAAGAAAATATCCAAAGCAATCTTTACATAAATTCGTTTTTTAAAACTTTAATGTATACACTCAGAATTTTTTTTAATAAATATAACAAAAAAAGTAAATGATCCAACAAATGCTTTTGTTACGACAAAAAGATCATTTTTATACAAATTATTTATCTATAAACGCTGCTTTCAATAATAGCATTTGCATTTATTATTAAGTAAATTTACATTATGTTTATAAAAATAACACTCTTCCAGATGCAGAAACGCATTGATAAATATAGTTATTATTATTTGTCCAAAAAAACAGTTCTATACCGTTTACAAATACGTTTTGTAGTATTAATGAAACCCTAATGGTATTATTCATAGAAATTTTGTAAATTTTACAAATCCCTTTTCGTTTAAAATAAAACTTTTTTATAATATTATGAAAATTGATGTAAATTTAACAACAAAGTAATTGTTAATTTAATAAACTATTTTCATTGTAACAATGGTCACATTTTCAACCTACTGTTGGGTGTTGGGTAGTTTTTTTTAAATAATTGCAAGGCATTAAGGTAGTTGTCGTGCTGTAAGCATACCATCAGAAAATTTTTGTATACATATTAAGGACATGGCAATACAATTATCCTTAAAATTTGAAGTCGATTGACCGTCTATAACCCGAGATAAATTTGATTAAAAATTGGATAATTAACATGGATTGTATACGCTTTCTGTAGTTCTGTACCAGTTTCTTAGTTATAAAAAAAAACTAACTGTCGGAAGCTTTAAAAAAACTAACATTCTTTTAATGTATTTTTGCTGAGTTAAAAAAAAAATAATTAAAAATTTTTGACCGTCCAATTGTTTATAAATAACCGTTTAAAGTTCAATAATTTGTAAAAAGTATACATCACTAGTGTCAGACAAAAACAACTTGGCAACGCTGTACGCGAGTATAGATATTATTTCCGCAGTAAATTCAAACACTGATTCAGTCTCCAATATATCTATTGGTTAAGCATAAGCGACGTTGCCGGATTAAAACTTATGAAAATATTTATAAATAAATATTAGGGTACAGTCTTGCGAATAAATTATGATACAAGCTCGTATACTTTTACGGTGCGTATAATCTAAAAATTTTGGACAATATTGTACCACGACAACTACCTTAAAACAAATTATTTATTATGTACAAAATAAAAAAAATCTGAACTCACTTTTTAAACAAGTCTGCTTCGTTTTTAGAATAGACCTTAAATTTTTTTTTAGAAAACGTCGAAATTTTAATTTTCTTAGTGATCTTTTTGATATTTTTACCACACTTCACTTGCACAAGTGAAATCAATAAGATTATAACACAGACTGTGGATTATAAAGTTATGTTCGCCAAGGAGAGCGCTGGCCCTTTCCCCCTCTTTTTAAGGAAAATAACAAACATTTTGATATAATTGCAAAATAATAGTAAATATTAAAAAAGTCTTTTTTTGGAAATAAAATATTTTTGTTATTTTTCTTAACGTAAGCTGTTAACAAAGATTTTCTATCTGAAATAAAATTAATTTCAATTACAACGATAGTAATTTAAAAAAGACAATATGCCATAGTAAAATCAATAAATTTTACTATAACAACTGCCCATTACTTTCTGTAAACGCAATTCACACACAACTAGAGATTTAACAAAAACATTTTAAGTTCGACAAAGATTTAATAGTATGAGTATGAGTATAAGAGACGTATAACCAGCCCCATAGCCTCATCACTCCCGGACAGGCCTATGTTTACTGAGACCGATTTTTGTTCGCCCCCAGCAACTGCACGGCTTCACCCCTGTTTGCTGGGTGCGAATGTCCATTGCGTTCCGTACTTTTCCCTATTTGGGGTTCGAGAGCGACATGCGAATAGTTTTAATAGCCATTCTCGGGTTGCCGAGCCGATGCTATACGCCCAGTAGGGTATAGAGGAGGAGAAACAGGAGGGATAGACGTTTGTTGGTTTTTGGGGGACAATTACGCCGACTTAAAACTAAGTACGACGCGGAATCCCCCTAGACCAGTCGATTAGTATTACTCCAAACATTTGGGATTACTATTTGGAGTTGGGGAGTTATTATTTCGCTGCAGGGGTGTAGTTTCCTAGTCGAGGTCTTCGTCTTGTTCGTTATTGTCATCCGTGTCCTGGTCAGATAGTTCCTGCACTTGGTAAAGTGTGTCAGTTGTTTTTTTTATTTTATTTTTATTGTTGCTTGGTTGCTCCCAACTGGTCTTGTTGTGAGAATTGCATGTTTTGTGCTAACGTGTCATGAAATGTGAAGCATGGTCTCCCGACTTTTTTGTCTGTAAGGTCTAGTTTAAGGGTGGCTTGTAGTATGTTGTTGCGTTGCCTACGAGTGACGTGGGCCCAGTATTTTAATTGGGCTACTCTTACCCTTTTGGTAATGGTTTTGCCCATTAGCAGGTTGCGGGGATGTTGTTGATGGTAGTCGGATAAGTATGTCATTATTAGTGTAATGATCTTCCGTTCAAGTTTGCGTAATTTTTGTCCCAAGCACGTTTTGTGGTAGAGTTTTGTCTTTTTTTCTTAAATTCCAAAATTAGGTATTGCATTTATTTATTAGTTAAACAAATGACAAGCGCAATTATTCTGTTCTCTAATGTTTACAAATCCAGTAGAGTTTGGTTACTATGCTTTTTTTACTATGTTAGGGTTATAATGATTAATATTATAATGTGTTAGTTTATCTGTGTGTCTAAGGTTTATTATTGGTCTCGTTTGGGTTTGCCTTTCTTAGGGTTTTAAAGATATCTGTCGTGTTTAATTTGCAGATTATGTGTTAGGTCATGCATATGCTTAAGGTTACTTATCAATTTTTTTGCGGATGGCCACCTCCCCTCTTGTTTGACCTCCTTTGTTTGTCCAGTGAAAAGCGTCCAATGACAGGTGGCACTTAACTCATTCATATATCACTTCACTCCTCATTGACCGTTACACCATTTTAGTTTGCACTCTATGAAAATTGTTTGTTTCACTATAATTGGTTTGCACTTTTTAAAAATTATTGTTGGTTTTAATCTTTAAACTTTCACGTTTTAAGAGCTCTCGCTCTCGCGTGGTGCTGGAACCTGACTGACAAAGATTTAATATAAATATAAAGTATTTCTTATTGCCATGACAATATGATGATGTTGGATGGACTTTTTTTTTATAAAAGCTCAACATTGCTGCTTCATTATAGTAAATGAGAATTTTATTAACAGTAAAAAAAGTTTATTCTGTAAATAAAAATAATCTCATTATAATGTATACTTTGACAAATCGTAGGTTTTTTTTTAAGTTAAATATTATTTTATGTACATTTTTCTGAGTGTGGGTAAATAGTTTGAAAAGTTTAAATAAAATGAATAGTATGATGTAATAAATACCCTCTAACTTAGGTAAAGAATTTTGTTGCTGATAGTTAATAATTTGGTAGGCTTCCGTGGAGACCTTTAACAAGCGTCATGATGAATATTAAAATATTTTAAACATTCGGGCCCCACGTTAAGATTTATGTAAACGTTTCGAGCCCCCCGCGCCCTAGTTTCCGGTTCGCGATGTTAATTATTTCGGCCCGCCCTCGCATCTCCGGTAGCCGCCGCCGCCGCCCCCTCTCACCTATTTGCAACGTTATTTCGCGCCGTTTGTTTTTCCGCTTCTTGATTATATAATTCGGTTCTTGATAATGAAAGAAACGAACCGGCAAAGATAATTACAAGCGAAAATACGCTCTGCCTTTGCTGCAAGGAGCTCCGGCGAGGTCTAATAAGGTACGGAGAGAGGGGCGGCGCGGGCGGCGGGTCGTCTTTGTTTCAAGAAATTTATTGCAAATGAATGTTTTTGGTAAACAAGGCACCTACTTCAACAAGTAGGAAGTTAACATACAAAATCAAAATGCAAATAACCGAATTTATATAATTAGATTCAAATCAATATAAAAAAATTATTTACATGCATGTAATGAAGTGGCCAGCGCGGTCCTTATCGGTGAATTTAGTGGTGTAGTTGCCTACATTAAGTGCATTAGTTGTTTACTTGATTATCTTGAGCATATAATTATAGAGAATAGAAAATGTCTTACCTTGACAAAACATGGGTTAATGCAGGGCATACGATATCCAACGTATGGGTTGATGAAACTGTGACTTTATACAGAAAGGCCTTTTGAGATGGACTCTCTTCCAGATGCAGAAACGCATTGATACATATAGTTATTATTATTTGTCCAAAAAACAGTTCTATACCGTTTACAAAAACGTTTTATAATATTAATGAAACCCTAATGGTATTATTCATAGAAATTTCGTAAATTTTACAAATCCCTTTTAGTTTAAAATAAAACTTTTTTTATAATATTAATAAAATTTATGTAAATTTAACAACAAATTAATTGTTAATTCAATAAACTATTTTCATTGTAACAATGGTCACATTTTTAACCTATAGGTTAAAAATGTGACCATTGTTGGGTATTGGGTAGTTTTTTTTTAAATAATTGGAAGACATTAAATCAAATTATTTATTATAACAAAAAAATTAACTAACTTTTTAAACAACAAGTCTTGGTTTATAGAATAGACTTTAAATATTTCTTTTACAAAACGTCGAAATTTTAATTTTCTTAGTGATCTTTTTGATATTTTTATCATGCTAGATTTTACCACACTTCACTCGCACAAGTGAAATCAATAAGATTATAACACAGACTGTGGATTATAAAGTTGTGTTCACCAAGGAGAGCGCTGGCCCTTTCCCCCTCTTTTTAAGGGAAAATTTTGTTACCATTGGAAAACAATAGTAAATATTAAAAAAGTCCTTTTATAGCAATAAAATATTTTATTTTATTGTTCTAATGTAAGCTATTAACAAAGATTTTCTAAACTTCTGAACTAAAATAAAATTAATTTGAATTACAACGATAGTAATTTAAAAAAACAATTTTTTGAGATTATCTCGTTTTATCTGCCTCCTATCGTATTTGCATTGATTATGAAAGTTGTAGAGAATAAAATTCTCTACAAATTTTGTTTAAAACATTTTTTTAAATGTTTAATCGTTTTTGAGATAGAGGGCGCAGAGTGTGGTGCGCTCAGTCATACGTACCTTAGCGCAAGGTAAGGGTGAATCCCAATCTATTATACCGTTTTTTTAATTAATTATTTATTATATATTACTTAAATAATAATTTAATACCTTTTTACGACCTTTGACCTTGAATATCTAAAGCCGCTCACACGTTGGCATATGTGACTTTTGAGACAACATTTGTAATGCTAAAATAAAGGTTTGTACCAAAATTCAGCTTATTCCGTTAGATTCCGAGGTGAAATGCCTAGATGACTGGACTATTAGTAAAATGAATAAGTTTTACTATAACAACTGCGCATTACTTTATGTAAGCGCAATTCACACACAACTATAGATTTAACAAAAACATTTTAAGTTCGACAAAGATTTAATATAAACATAAGGTATTTCCTATTGCCATGACAATATCATACATAACAACTATTACTTTGTTGGATGAACATTTTTTTATAAAAGCTAAACATTGCTGCTTCATTATAGTAAATGAGAATTGTATTAACAGTAAAAAAAGTTTATTCTGTAAATAAAAATATTCTCATTACTTTGACAAATCGTAGGTTTAGGTAGGAAGATACTGAAAGAACTTAAGGATTTATTTTTTATTATTATTTACAATTTATAAACTTTATAGTTAATCTAATCTAGTACATGTTTATCTATACTATTCTGAATAATATTTAGTAGTTAGTCTTTTGCATATTCAAACCATCCATTAATACTCGATATAAACTCCGTTTAATGCGTTTTCCTTGTTGTTATCTATCGTTGTTCATCCGCACAAAGAGCCATAAAGATGCGAACTCCTACCGCGAACCATAAACAAATGCATATCACACATTCTGCTTGGTTTTACGCTAAGCAACATATTACTTTTCTTATCTTCTCGTTCGCAAGGGGGTGGCAAGCGAACGAGCAACCGAACAACTAGTTAGTTTTATCGGTTCACACTTCATCCTAGTGCGAATGGCAAAAGTTTGCCGCTATCTCTCCTGCAAAACTTTCTCGTCTTCTTCTTCTTCTTCTTGCTCCCCCCAAACCTCGAGAAAGGGTGGCTCGGCGCTAAGGATGAGGACGAGGAGAAAAAGTGGCCCCGCGACGCACATTGGGACTCAAATGTTGCCGAGTGTAATCAATTTATTAATTTATTTATTTAATTTTATGATAATGAAATGTGAACAGCAAAATACTGCCCATTTTATATTATCTTTGTTAAAATGCAAACATTGCTTAATACAAATCAAAATCTTTTAAAACTGAAATTATGTTGAAAATTAGTCTTTAACCAAGCAGGACTGAACCTGTATAAGAATCAAATGTGTTAAAAGATTTTTTATTTTTGTCCGATTTTTTTTCGATCTGTCCCAATGTGCAAGGCGCGTCCTTCGTTACGTGCAGCCGGCTGCGCCAGTGATTTTATTAAAATGTCAACGTTTTTCTTGTTGATTCGCATAAATTCATCGCGATCCTGAGGGAAACTCTTTTTTTAAATTTTATTAATTAATTGCTTCAAATTTTTGCGACAAAAATATCTTTTCTTAAACCATACCTATTCCCAAGTAGCACACTGGTTAAATTAACGTTAAATTAACCTTAAAGTAACATTATTTTGTAATTTTGTTATTTCAAAAGTTAAAATTAGTGAAAGTATGTCTAAAAAACAACCATTTTCAACTTCTTAAATAACATACTTTTTAACTTATAATATTACTAATTAGTTAATTAGTAAATTTAAATGGTTATTTTTTAGTTTATAGTGACCTTAAAAAAATGTTAATGGTTGAATACAACTAATTGGTTAAAAAAACAAGTTAATTTACTTAGAATGCTATTTATTTAACCAGTTGTAGTGGGCTAGGCTAGGCTGTCTAGAAAATCGAAAAACTATAAATTTCTCCAGTACACTAAAAAAAAATTGTTGTAAAATTACAAAGAAAATAATGGGTTATTTTATACCCATTATTTTCCTTGTAAAATTGCATTAAGTTTGTAATTTAAAAATATTACAATATTGTTGTAAAATTCAAAATTGTAAAATTACAATAATGTTATAATGAATATTTTTTACAATTTTATTGTAAAATTAAAAGTTGTAATATTACAATAAATAGTACTTTTGAAAAATTTACACATTTGATGTAAATCACATATTGTAAAATTACAAATATCGAATTAAGGGTTTTTTCGCCTATTGTATGATAGAAAATAAAACAACATGCTAATTTTTCTTGTGTTCTTTATTATTATTTATATTAAAATACATTAAAGTTAAATAAAATTATTTAAATAAAATGGCAACGAATTAAAAGATTAAAAAATGATAAATTTAAAGAGTTCAACAAAAGAAAAACTCGTTAAAAGTGAAACAATTTTTTTTAACTTTAACAAAATTTACTGTTTAATAAATTTACCATTGCAAATTTTTTTAAATTTATTCAATTAAGTTATTACTTTTTTATGTTTTAATTTTTTTTCATTTTCCACATGTAATTTTAAGTAATATATTTGGATAAATTTCAAAACACAAGAACCTTCATTTGGGTATTTTAAATTTAGAACAAAATATAGTTCAAACATTAATTGCACATTGAAGCAATCTTTTTTTTTCAATATAAATATCAAGTCCTTTAGCTGCAACAGAAAAATATGTAAAGAAGTTTTATAAAAAAAAATGTAAATGTACACTTACCTATCTTTACAATACTTACTTCAAACTCATCATATTCTTCGTATGGAATCTAAAATAGAATATTTATTTAGATAGGTGAGCACCTATATACACTTTACTATATACTATACATATACTATGATAAGTTTTTTTATATTTAATTTAAAAATTATACTTACCTACATTTATTTAAAAAAATATCTCAAAAAGCATTTAAAGCTTTGACTCAAAGCCTTTGAGAATATAATATTCTGAATATTCAACATCACTGCAATTTTTAAAAATTCCCATAAACAATCTTTTCTCAAGCGTTTAAAAAGCGATTTATAATTAAATATATGATATTTTTTAAATGATTCTTATATAGAATAATTGCTTTAAATGTTAACTGACAAATATATTACATTTGTATATCATACTTACCACAATAAAAAGGAACAAAACGGCACACGCTTTAACAAGGGACACGTTCTAACCAAAAAGACATTGATTCGATGTATGCAAGTTGCCGGGAGCGTCACGAGATATATATTTGATTGGTCGAACTTTACAATTAGTTTGTAAAATTACAAAAATATTGTAGGTATGTTTCTGTCACGTGACTATTTTGCTTTATTTTATTGGTTATTTTTTTTTACAAAAAGCTTGTAAAATTAGAAAAGGATTAAAATAATACAAAAACAATGTAATTTCACACACAGAAGGTAAAACTAATAAATATTTTTACAATCATATAGTAAAAATGTTATTTTTTTTTAAAATGACAGAAATTTCTTGTAATTTTATTTTTACATGCATTTCATGATAAAAATACCTTGAAAAACCAGATAATTTTACAATAAAATTACATAAATTTTTTTCAGTGTATGACTTTTTATTGTAATATAATGTGAATGCCGAACCCCAATTATTTAAATTAAGAACTCCTCGAGTTAAAATCAATTGTTCGACATGGTGCCATTGTACAGGCTAGGTATTTGCGAATTCCCCTGGCACGCATAAAAATCGCGGGATTGAAAGCAGCACGGCATAGCGATGCAAAAGCGTACGTCGGGGGGCCGGGCACCGTTTTACGCGTACGTGTGTTAATTGAATCGCTTCCGCGCCCCTAAACTTACCTTGCAAAGGCCGGCAGAATAGACTGGGTTGTTCCGTGTGAACCGAATCTGCAATTACTGTAACGGAGGCCGTAATCATAGGCCCCAGACTGTGCCCTCACCCGCTGCTGAGAATTTCGGGCTCCGTTTTCTCGTCTTCCTCGCTTCATTCATTATTGACCTGTCGATTTTTCTTTAATTCCGATCTCGTCCCCGCCCGTTCTTTGTTTAAGGGCCCGGGACGTTTTTTCGGGAGATTTCTCGATATAGCCAACAATAACCCCGCAGAAATAATCGTTAATTTAAATGGATCAAACAAAAATTGCGCATGTTTATAAACAGGGCAGTGGCAGCTTTTGATTTAATTCAGAATAAATTATTTAAAACTCTTGTCAGTTCTTTTATAGTTTTTGTCTCTATTAGTACACTTTTTTAATAAATATAACAAAAAAAGTAGTTTGTCTTAATAAAATAAAGATCCAAAAAAATCATTTTTATAAAAATTATTTATCTAGTGTATTCAAATCCAAGCTGGGCTAAACAAAAACGCCCAGACGCAATAATTATAAAATAAATTTACGTTATGTTTATAAAAATAACACTCTTCCAGATGCAGAAACGCATTGATAATAGTTATTTATGTCATTAGGTTAAGAAGTAAGGCTTTTTGTGCTAAGCTCAAGGTTTAAAGGCCGACGCGTAGCGGAGGCCTACAATTGAGCGAAGCACAAAAAGGCACCTTTTGGTCGAATGGCATACAACATTTTATCTTCAAAGCACTTTATATAGGTCAATTTAATTCAACATCAAAGCGGCATAACCTCACTTTTTTAGAATCTCATTTATTTATTAGCTAAAGATTACATTAAATGTACAATAATTATTATTGCTTTTAGAAGCAGTAATAGCAATACCTAGCTACATGATTTAAGTAGAAATGGATTTTGGATGGCTATTACATTAAATTCAATTAATTGTTTAATAAATTTCTAATTTCAATTTGTTTGGATTTTTAATTAAAAAATAGGTACCTAGTTTGGAATGTTTAAGCTGTGTTTAACATTTCATTTTACTGAAAAATAAAGCAAATAAAAACTTAAAGATAATTTAAATCGTAGAAAATGAATCGTGCGTTTTCTTGGTTGCCTAACCTCACTTTTTGTTTTATTATTAATATTTAATTTTACAATAATTTAATGAAAAATATTAAACATTAAGGCCCAGTTGTATAAAAGTCCGATTAACAACAGATTAATCTGTACTCGGTTATGTTTTAATTAGTTAATTTTCAAATTAAGAGGAATTCACTAAAAAAATCCCCAAATTTTCGTATTTGTCATGTCATAATTTTCGTAATTGTCAAATTGACCATATCCTCCTCAAATTCATATTAATAATTTTTGTTGGTTAGGAAGATTTTAGTAAGTAGGTATATTGGTATTTATTTATTTATTGCATACATTAATGTGCAATTGTAAGTCGCTTTAATTATATTTCTTCTTGCAGGTGTATTTTGTGTTTTTAGTTAAAGGTTAAAATATTTTGTACAAATTATAAGAAAAAATGGCTTTAGCAATAGCTTGTTGGTAAAAAATGAAAGATTTTGGTAAAAGGGTCGCTAAGTTTAGTGGAAAAGATATTGCTTTAAATAGGTAGTTAAAAAATATAAAAACATGTAGAATGCAAAATGAACCCGTTACCAAAAATCGTAAATTTAATTCAATCATTTGCCTAAAAGAAAGCGCTTATTTTGTATTAGTATTTTTTGAAAGACGAAATCTGTTTTTGTATTCTTCTATATTTAAATCTGTAAAATATTCAGGTCTATAACGAAAATTTCGGTTTTCTAGGAAAAATAACAATTTCTACTAATTATGAAAAAATCTTCTACCATTTTAATGCTAACCACAGATAAATACTAACAAAAAAATAATGAAAATTGACTTTTATAAGGGTATGTGTGTTCTAACCCGGCGTTAACCACACAAAATTCACCGATTTGTTAATTGTATGTTGATCACTTAATTAAATTTTAATCAATGTTTATACAACTTGAAAGTTAGCTTAATCATTACATAATTATTATCAAGAGTTAACCAGTTGTTTATCAACTGTTATACAACTGGGCCCAACAGTAAAACAAACAAATTAGTGCTTATTATAAATAAATTAAACCAGTTTAGTACGTTAATTTCTTAGAAAAGGGATTAATTCGTCAAAACAATACCCCTAGCGAAAAAAAAATCGAACTAATTACTTGCCTCATAAAATTTTTTATCGGCCTAGGCCATAACAAGGTGTTTCTTTATCGAATGTTGACAACAATAAAGTTTAAATTATAGACCGCGTGGAGATAAATATAGTTATTATTATTTGTCCAAAAAAACAGTTCTATACCGTTTACAAAAACGTTTTGTAGTAGTATTAATGAAACCCTAATGGTATTTTATTCATAAAAATTATTTAAATTTTACAAATTCCTTTTCGTTTAAAATAAAACTTTTTTATAATATTAATAAAATTTATGTAAATTTAACAACAAATTAATCGTTAATTCAATAAACTATTTTCATTGTAACAATGGTCACATTTTTAACCTACTGTTGGGTGTTGGGTAGTTTTTTTTTAAATAATTGCAAGGCATTAAAACAAATTATTTATAATAACAAAAAAATTAACTCATATTATATTATGTACACAATAAAAAAATATATATATATGAAGTCACTTTTTAAACAACAAGTCCGCTTCGTTTATAGAATAGACCTTAAATATTTCTTTTACAAATCGCCAAAATTTTAATTTTCTTAGTGATCTTTTTAAAATTTTTATCATGCTAGATTTTTTCACACTTACATACACAGATTATAACACAGGCTATGGATTATAAAGTTATGTTCACCAAGGAGAGCGCTGACCCTTTTCCCCTCTTTTTAAGGAAAATAACAAAAATTTTGTTACCATTGCAAAACAATAGTAAATATTAAAAAATTATTTTTATAGCAATAAAATATTTTTTTATTGTTCTTAACGTAAGCTATAAAAAAAGATTTTCTAACTGAAATAAAATTAATTTGAATTACAACGATAGTAATTTAAAAAAGACAAATATGGGGCCGTTAATTAATTACGTGAGGTGTTTAGGGGGGGGAGGGGGTCGAGCCAAACCTCACCAAATCTCACGTGGGGGGGGAGGGGGGCTCTCGGCAAATATCACGTAATTTTTTTTTTTTCGAAAGAAAGAGTGTAAAATTGCGAGAAAACTGGGTTAAATTAAGTAAACAATTATAATAATTATAAGCAAATTGTTTTTTTTTAATAAATCTAATGGAATCAAGCTCAGATTAACTTATTTACATTAAAACCATGCATTTTAAAAAATCTCACGTGAGATTAAGGGGGGGGAGAGGGGGTCGAGCAAAATCTCACGACATCTCACCAAGGGGAGGGGGGGGTCGAAAAATCGCCAAAATTGTCTCACGTAATTAATGAACGGCCCCTATGCCATAGTAAAATGAACAAATTTTACTATAACAACTGCAATTCACTCACAACTATAGATTTAACAAAAACATTTTAAGTTCGACAAAGATTTAATATAAACATAAAGTATTTCTTATTGCCATGACAATATGATAACAACTATTACTTTGTTGGATGAACATTTTTTTTTATAAAAACTCAAAATTGCTGCTTCATTATAGTAAATGAAAATTAAATTAACGAAAAAAAAAGTTTATTCTGTAAAAGAAAATATCTCATTTCTTTGACAAATCGTAGGTTTTTCTACAAATAATATACTGAAAATTTAATAGAACTAAGTTGGTATAAGTATTTTTTATAGCCATTACAATTTACAATGGTACTAAGACACGAATTTTAGAGTCGCGCGCATGACGCATCATGACGTCACTACGTGGCAAAACTTACGGCTGGTATATAGGAATTATCCTTTTAATTTGAAAGTTTCTTTGTTTCTACTGAAAATTATTTAAGTATTCTAAATAAAAAACAGTATCTTTACATACATAATATTTTTATTTCATTTTTACCTTTTAAAATTCAAATAAAAAAAAACAGTAATTTTATACAACATAATGGCCGTATTAAATTGTCCCTTTTAAGAATACTAATAAAAAACAGTTACTTTACACAACATAATATCTTTATTTAATTTTACGTATTATAATTTTTATGTTGTATATTTTGCATCTTAAATAGTGTAGAATACATATACCTAAGTTATAGGTATATGGTAGAATGTATCAAGTTTTATAAACTCCATTTTAGTTACAAGGGAAGCTTGCGAGCTAGTGTTTAATAAAAACGACTGTCTAGAGAAGTATATAAACAATTTGCATATTATACTTTATCTACGACGAACACAAACAAATTTTCTTTGTTTTTGTTTTTTTTTATATGTAGCCACCTACGAGCGCCGACACTGAAACAGGGACATGCTCGTCCCTTTTGGTCGATTGCATCGCCAAGCTTATGGTATGCTTATGGTTCGTTGGTTAGCTAAAAAATATTGTAAATGAAGTTACACAAAGCACATTTAATGCGAGCCCAAACGCATAAACAAAAAACCTCTGAAATTGACACGCTCGCCGAGCAAAGTCCATTTTTACAATACTTTCGGATCGTTTTGACCCGCGAGCGCTCGCTTCATTATTTCGTCTGAATAATTTTACATTTACGCTTTATTTACCAAATTAATGTGATGCACGGAAATGTTGGTTTTGTAGTCATTTTTTCGGCACCTTTAACTAGAAATACAAAACCGCTTTGTGGTAATGGCATAAATAAAATTAAAAAAGAAAAAAAATTATAATGAATTTTATTCCAGAAATGACATTAATTTTGCCCAATCATTAAGTGACATCAACTTTGTTATTTTAAATAAAAAACCCCCTTATATTTTTACATTTTTAAATTCTACATAAAATTACTATACCATGTCCTATACCTAAAGTGAATAGTTTAAAGCCTGAATTATACACAGAAAAAAAGGTTTAGTTAGCCCAACTATTATTTGTTTCATTTAACTAAATATGTTGTTTCAATAGAGCCAACCAAACATTTAGTTATTTTAACAACCGCATTTGGTTATATTTTACAACTATATATTTGGTTGAAACAAACATTTATATAGTTCAAGTGACCTTTACCTACCAGTCCAATGTACTAAATACATTTGGTTGAATTGACTAAATATAATTTGTTACCCTAACTAGGCTTGGTACAACTTACCCATATCGTTTGGCGCATTTATATACCTAACAATAAAAATAAGATCTTGAAATGTTTGGAGTAGAATAGTACATTCTGTAACAAGTTTGGAATACAGCATATTCCGCTCGAGGAAAAATTTGACACACGAGCCGAAGGCGAGGGTGACGGTTTTACGAGAGTGGAATATGCTATTCCAAACGTGTTCTAGACATTATTTTCTCTACGACTACGTAAGAATAGTAACGCTTATATAATTTTAAACAGAGAAAAGAAACCAAGCAGTTTTTGACATTTAAGTTTTTTGTATTGTCAAACCATTTTGTGCCGTCACAATTTTATAATGTAAATTATAATAAATTTAAACAAATGGTATGCCTAAATCTTTATTATAATTAAAAATAGTTATTTACACTAACTAATAAAAAAAATAACATTGTAACAAATACAAAACTAATTACAAGTAATCTATGTCAACATCTATTCTTTTTCTACATTTTAAAGGTCTTTTTTTAAACTTTTTGAATCTGTCAAAACTTCAAAGCCGGTATAGTAGGTAACTGGTTTATCATTTTAATATCAAATTTATTATAATTTTGATTTGTATATTTAAAAAACAATAAATATAACTAATTTTTTGTGCCTAAACCTTAATTATACAACTGCTATTATTTTTTAATTAATAAATAATACAGTAATTTTAAATATTTTTAAATTTTTTTCGTTTAGTAAACAGACAGGAGATGTCGTTACTTGTGACCATTCTTAAACAAGAGTGGGAATATTCTCGCACAGTATTGCAGAAAAACATCCTTTCTATGATCAAAAATTACACTAGAATGTTACTATTCTTAAGTAGTCGTAGAGAAACATTTTTTTAAGCCATTTTCTTATATTCTTCAAAAAACAGGAAGTTTCTTGACGCATTACTAGAATAATACCAGAGGTATTATTCCAGATAATTAAACCTTCACCTCGCTAGAGATAATGTTTTAGTGCGTTCCACCAATAAAATACTTTAAGTATTGACAGCTGTTTCCACCTATTCAAGGTCTCTTTAGTATCGAACAACTTGTAGTGTCACACCAAAGCAAAGAAGTACCTCACCTTATATACTCTTCATGTAAGTCAACAGAGGCGAGATTTAAGAACATCACGCGATCCACACCGCCTTTGCCGCGATCGGTACATACTATGCAACCAGGAATGCACGGCAAATGTTTTAATCATTTTAACAGAGTGCTTAAGGTTGAAGTAACTCTTATTTTACAAACAACATATTTAGTAAACTGAACCATACAATTTAACCAATTTAGAAAAATAAAATGACTATCTGGTTTAGTACCGTCCAACTAATCTTTGTTTATATTAACCTTCCCACGGTTGATTTAAATAAATATGGGTCAACTAAATTAATATAGTTAAATTAACCATTCCTTTTTTTCTGTGTAGATTGCCTTCCTTCCTTCCTCCCATAGTCGTGCCCGTACGATTTGTGCGTATTGTAAAAAGTCAATTAATAGATTCCCGTTTAAAATTCCGTAACTATGCTAACTATAAAAATGGTTGACATTTGTTTTTGTTTATATTCTGCGTTTTACCAATTGTGTGTAAATATGAAAGATAATCATTTATATATTAGTGCAGTGATCACAATTTTAATTGCCCAGGCAGCTTGTTGTATACTGCCCAACTATGGAGAAAGGCAGTAACTGCTAAACAAGAAATTTGTGGGAAATTAGCATAAACTACATTTTTATAAAAAGCAGTAGGTATTTAACTGATGTATGTAACTTAAAAGATAGTTTACTGCATTTCTTTGTTGAATTAAGATACAAAATGTCCATAGCTTTATCATAGCACAAGAAAACGCATTTGTAGTTACTGCCTTTCTCCATAGTAGGGCAGTATAATGAAAAGAAAACATCGAACAAGACGTTGGAAGACTCGCCCACTTTACCAAGACCGGGAAACTACGGGGTTTTACAAAGCAACGTTTCTAAAAATGAAAGATATTGATCATAAACAATATCTAAATATCCTATTTAGAAACACAAATTATTTAATAAACTGAACACCTATCTTAAATAATACTAAACAATCATGTATTTTAAATATTTTGTGCCTACGCGCTGTCACCCTACAGCGCATGTCTATAACAAGCCTGTGATTGGTCATGTCAAAGAACTTTACGGTGAAAGATAAAACTTAAAAATTTCTACGGGAGGAAGGAATGCCGTCCTTACGGTACGGGAATCTATAACTGGCACTACGATTTAAATAAACATTTTTGACGTAATTGTCACCATTAACATTGCACGTTATTAATTTTAATTAAACTTAACAATTATTGATAAATATTAAAATAACTTCAAAATATGATTTTGTTAAGAAAATATTTTATTCTTTGATTTTTTTTATTACTATAATTGCAAAATATTATCACCAAGTATTAAAAATTCCTACACGGGAAATGTTAATGGTGACAATTACGTAATGTTCATCTTCCACGGGAGGAAGGAAGGAAGGAAGGCAATCTATAATTCAGGCTTTAGGGTTATTAATTTTTTTTGTTAAAATTTGACAAATGCGCGTCAATCAAAAATACCCTATAACTTTTTTTTATTAGGTTTGCGAGGTTGGAATTTTTGGAATCTTAAAACATTGTTTAAATCACCTTAAAAAAAAACCAAGGCAAATTAGGCTAATTTGAAAGGTTAATAACTTTTTTATTTTAAATGTAACAACCAGTATGTTTTTATATAATCAAATAGTAAATTAAAAAACCTTTCGATTGATGTTACTATTCCCTATACCTAAAGTTAATAATTTTAGAGAAATTTAACAATTTCTAAAATTTTAAATATTATTTTCTGTATCAAGAAACCTGTGACGGGTCGTGACGGTATCTATGGTTACCACGTAAGCTGTCATTGTTTAAAATTTAAAGTGAGCTCCGTTGCCGCTGATCGTTGTTTATATAAACACTGCAGTGTTATTGATAAAAAACATAAGAAAGGCGACTTGGCAATCAGGGCCGTATTCCAAACATTTTAGTACGTTTAATACTGTATTTATGAAAACGGTATATTTTTTGATAAAAAAATCATAAAAAAACACTTTGAAATCAACCAAATTATTTTTTTTCAACAGTTTCTTTTCAATATGTATCTGTCTATACATTTATTCCATCGATTTTTATCAATTTATAAATAGTAAATGGTTTTAAAATAAGAAAAATAATGTTTTTTGTGATGCTTGGATCTACAATTTAAATCTAAAATATCTCGAAAACAAGAGCTAACCTAAAAAAGCGACTTGTACCATTGGATTTACTGTATTCGAATTAGGTAATCCCCTGGGTGCCCTGCTGGTTAGAAAAAAAGTTTCCGATTCGAGCACAGTGTTATTATAACTAAAGAAATTATTGTTTTGTGCAACAACAAAAATATAGTTAAAGTGACAATATAAACATAGGTATATGTTTATATTGTCACTTTAACTATATTTTTGTTGTTGCACAAAAAACAATGGTTATTTTAATCGAATATTCTGATTAGTATAGGCACAGTCATATATAATTTTATGTTAACTATAGTTAACATAAAATTATATATGACTGTGCCTATACTAATCAGAATATTCGATTAAAATAACCATTGTTTTTTCTCAGTGCATGGTTAACCATAGTACAAGTGAAAAAGCAGCCACTAATAACTATTAAATTAGTAATTTTTAACTAAATAAACAAACCTTACACATTCATAAGGTTTAAGGTTTAAAAAACGTTGTATTTGGTATTTGGTTTTATATGTCCCAATCCACTGAGGGGAAACAACCATAATAACACACTTGAGAACAGGGCCTACTATAAATATATTGTATGTACTAAATAGTTATTTTATCCAGGCCCGTTCCTGGCGAGCGTGCAGTGCGTGCACGCACGCAGGCGCAACATTTCGGGGGCGCAAAATCAAAGACTCAATCAGTACTTTGTAACCATAAACTTTCTTGCATATGATACTTAAACATAAATTGGATAAAGGTTTCTGCCTTTTTTGCGTCGGCCGCTCTTTTTTTCTGTCGCTATAAAGCGCCTTTTGCCGCTTTGATATTGACTGCTTATTTTGTTTTGATCAAAATAAAAGGAGAGAAATGGTCATATTATCTTTAGTATTTGTTTGATAGTTGCAGTTGACGGTAGCAAAGTTTAACAGTAGTAACTCTCTAAAATAGAATTAGTCAAAAATGACTAATTCAATTAGTCTAATTGCAATAGCGAAAAAGCAGCAACTAATAATTATTGTCAATAGTAATTTGTATCCCGGATATTTAACAGTCAACTCCTATGTAAAATTGTCCGCTGAATCCAAAAATGTCGTCAAAAGTTATAAAAGTTGAACGTTTTTGAGATTTAGTAAATTTTCCATATAATATGGTATTGACTATATCTTCAAACTGCTTTACTTTTATAATTTTTGACGGTAATTTCTGATTGAGGGGACAATTTTACATAATAATAAGCTGTTAAATGCCCGGAATACAAATAGCTGTGGACTAAAGTTATTAGTGACTGCTTTTTTACTTTGAAAACTAGTCATTTTTAGAGAGTACGTCAACAAAAACCAGTTGTAGTTATTATATTATTTAGATTATTTAGAGTATTTTTATCACTGACTATTTCCCTCGTCTTAATTTCCACCAATCACAAACGCGCAATTTTGAACTACAAATGGTTTCTATGTGGAAAAACTGTATGACAGCACCTGTCAGCAGTTTTTTCGAGTTTACCCGCGGCAAAACTTGACAGCTGTTGTCACCAAAAATTACAATTTATATTTTAATTGTTAACTGTTACTCATAAAATAGTCTTGTCAAATACCATTCGGGCATCTAACTATGAAAAAAATCGTTAAAACACAATGCTAAGTAATATTTTTTAACAAAATGCATTCGTGCAGGTGCAAAAATCCTCGTCTTCGACTCGGATTTTTGTTGCCACCAGCACTCATGCTTCTTGTTAAAATATTACTTAGCAACGTGTTTTTTCGAAAAAATAGATGCCCTTAGGATATTACTTGTTTGTTTGGTAATTTAATAAATATTTTTATACTTAATTTAAGCGGTTTTTTTACATTTTCAATTACATATTGCCAGTTTGTCGCAAAATATATATTTTTTAAATTTTACGGCTTAAAATTCAAATATTTAATGTATTATATTTAAATATAAAAGGGGCGCACCAACGAATGCTGCACGCAGGCGCCAGACACCCCAGGAACGGGCCTGATTTTATCCGTCCATTCTCATTATATTGCGCTTTAGACGGGGGAGACACGATAAAGATCAGGAGAGATCCTTTAGATCCGATACGGTGCTTCATGTTACTTTAATAATGCGTTATGTAAATATATATAAGATTATTTGTTGGTTTGTTTTATGTATTTATTTATTCATTGGGTTTTTTTGTAATACAGTTAATCCTCTGGGGGTGGCACATATGTCACGTTTAGGAGTTAATGGCAGATGACCAAAACAAGTTATTTATTTTAAAATTTATCAAAAAATAATCATATAAACCGTTTTTGATGTTATAATTAAGTTACGGATTTGTCCGTATAAATTTGCTTAAATTGCAGC
The DNA here is from genome assembly GCA_921294245.1 of Brassicogethes aeneus. NCBI lineage: Eukaryota > Metazoa > Arthropoda > Insecta > Coleoptera > Nitidulidae > Brassicogethes > Brassicogethes aeneus. The sequence goes on from OV121138.1 coordinate 7,725,963, forward strand.
TTCCGTTACACGTAATTACATATTTGGTTCACACGTAACACCCATCTCTGTTAACTTTCTTAACACAAAGTAAATTTGGGGGCGCGGAACTTGTTAAAGCACACACGCCTCGGGCTCATTCATTTTCGCATTACAACAAAAGTTCTCGCCTCTTATTGACTTACTTATTTATTTTATTATTTCTCCTCCTCGATATATCGGTTTTCCTTTATTTTTATAGAATTCGTTGTAAGACGTTGTTTGGCGAATTGGACAAAGGAAAGAATTAACGATTTTTACATATTTATGTGGGAAATTGAGTTCCTTTTTCACTCTTCTCCCTAATTTTATTAGAAAATAGAGTATTGTTCTATTATTAACAGCTTAAGCCCCTTCCTGCACTTAGTAATCAAAACAATATATGGGTGATTCTACAAAAGTTGGACAACTTGATGCATCAAGTCAATAGAGTAGGTATTTTAATATTTTTTGTAAATATTTTAGTATATTACAAAAGATCCAGGTTTTTTTAAACTTGTCCATCCAATTTTTTCAAAAGCACGTTTGTAAAAAAACATAATGAATATTCAAAACATCATGCAGTACCTTGGCGTGTCACAACTCCTGAATCAAATATTTGAGTGATTTTATTTTAAAATATATTCAATTTATCTTAAATTTTTCAATTTCACTACAAACTATAGAACATTAAATAATGTATTTTTCATATTTTATCATAGATTCGAATAAAAGCAATTTTTAAAAAATTGATAATCTTTGTACTCACTTTTACCCGTCAGTTCTGTGTCCAATGTTAAAATTCAAAATTCCTGCTAAATATTGTTTAAAGTTTAAACGTCAAGTCCTCGTTTTAACTCAAGTGTTAGGTAAAAAATTACCTACAGAGCCCTCCCTTTGCACGACAGTCATCTTGAAAACAATGCGAGCGGCGAAGTTGTGGTGAATGCACGTATAGTTCCAGTCAAAATGTCAGTACTGTGGTGAGTATACTATAGTTATTTTCTTACGTATATATATTTCATTGTAATTTATATAAGGCTATATGTGATTGTTGAGTAGCATCCTTTAATAAAAAATATCAGTAAAATGCTTAATTCCAAGTAATAATCTCAAATTTGTATTTCATTCATTAGTACAGTGTCGTCAGTTCTATGTTCGATGTTTCGGTTATCTTTTTTTCGCAAACTTCAATTTAAATTCTGCTTGTGCAGAACTTGTTTATATAATGTCATTATAAACTCATATATTATATATAAATTTGGTGTGGGTCCCATATCTAATAATTGAGATATCGGTATACCCAAAATCCACCAGCCGCCACTGATGTGTGGTATTATTTGATTTTAAGATATTTAATGTATAATATGATCAAATTTGCAATAAATTTTATATTTTCCAATAAATTATCGTCACTTCCCTTGCATTCAAATTTAGAAAACACAGATATTTCAGAAACTGTTTGAAAAAGTGACTGGCCCGGTCTGGAACTTTGTTCATTTGCCCAACTTTTGTTGAATCACCCATATATTGTTTGCAAATATATATTTTTTTAAATTTAATTTCAAGTAATCAAAAAATTGTTTTTTTATGAAAATTATTTGAAAATGCTTTTAATGGATACATTAGAAAATATATATAAACACTTTTTAATTTTATCAAAACCCTATTAAAAAGTCTTTTAATAAAAACTATAAAAACATTAAAACATTAATTGAAAAACAAGATCGATCTGTTTAAGGATTTTTGTTCCATACTTTCGCCTTTTTTTGTCGGCAAACTATTTGTCAATAATGCATTATTACCTAACGGTTTTATTTATACTTAACGTAAAAAATCACTTGGAAAATCTCTTGACTTGGAGTTCCCATTGAGCAGCAAGTGGTAGAAATAATAGGCTGGAAAACCTAATTAGTTAAATGGTGGCCGGGAGCAAGTTTGCCAACTTAAGGGATGTGAATGGGAAAAGTAACAAACTGTAAACGCGACGGGAAATCTCATTGTGTCGCTCGCCAAGACGCATTCCCGTGCACCCTTGCGTTGCTACTAATTGGGGGTTCTTTTTTAAATTAAAAACAAACTATATGTATATATACAGGGTGTTATGTAATTAATGTTATATATTAAAATACTGAATACCTTTTGACATAAGGAATAAAGGAAAAATATTTTAAAAAGCTTTTTCCAAAGATAAAGAAAAAATATGCATTAGAAGTTTTTTATATTTTTTGTGATACGCCACTGGTTACACACTTGTTTATCTCTGCACACCTGTATTTTGTGAGTACATAGATACCAACCAACAAAGTAGCTATGCGTTGCCAGATGTTAAAAATTGTTACTAAAAATTTTTCTTGCAAAAAATAAATAAATACTCAATAAATACAAAAGTTTTATGCCCTTAAAGCTCTAATACCCTTCTGTATTTATTTACTGATCCAGCTATTAGCTTAAGCAATGATTACAAAATTTAGTACCTTTGAAATTTGAAATCCATAACCACAAAATTAATTTTTTCATCAGTTTTTTTCTCTGTTTACTCAGATGAAATTGGGACCAGTTCACAGGTTAAACTTTAAACATTTAATTTGTGTAAATAAATCCAAAAGCACTTCCCTTAGTTAAGATATTTACAATTTGAAAACATAACCTAAAATTTAAAAGAAATGCACTAGGTTCTGTCATAAAAGTTGGCAGGTTTTGTTTGAATTTACCTTCAGTACAAAAATGAAATAACCAACAATTAATAAAAACGCCAAATTGACAATTTGCATTGTTAATTTTGTCATTTTTGTAATTAAGCTAAATTTAAACAATGTTTGTCAACTTTTTTGAGAGATTTTGGAAAAACTGTTGTTACCAACCATAACATAATAAATCCACCAGATTAACCTAAAGTTCCTAGTCGATCAGTGGCGTACTTTTTGGTAGGATAAAGGTTATTATAAATTATTTTTAGACTTTGGAATTTAGAAAAAAAAAGTTTCAGGTGCTTCTTTATGGACCCTAAGGAACAACCCATTTTAATTTATAACATTAATTACATAACACCCTGTATATATATATATATATATATATATATATATATATGTGATTGTATCGGCGGGCCCGGAGGCAGCGCGGCGGCGGCGGCATTGGCGGCGTGTTCAATGATTCGAACGGACGTATATTATTTTTGCAGCCGGGGGTGTAAATATGATGTCACAAAGCCATTTGTTGGCGGGCTTCCTGCCGACGGAAAACCGCCGCTCGCACCCACACGTCGCATCCTATTTGCGATTTCGTAATTGATAACACATACAAGCGTACATGTGGAATACAATGCAACACAGCAGCATTCGGGACCTCGACGGAATTTCCTCCCCCGAGTGAATGGAGCCATTGTTGCGACTGAATGTTTTTTGTTTTGATTCATATATAATTTTTATTTGATGAGCTTATGAGACTTATATATAAAAAGCAATTTTGGAATACCCACCAATCAGTGGCGGCTTGTTGCTGCTTGAGGCGAACGAATTGGAGCTTGGGCTTAATCTAATTGTTGTTTGGGTTGTAGTGTATATATGTTTAAAACAGTTGTCTGATCTTTTATAGTTTGTTCGGGGTTAGGGGGTCCGTTAATAATTAGAATAGAATATTAAAACCACAAAAAACTACATTTGGATAAAACACGTGATCGTCTAGTTTAAAGAAATTAAATTAACACCCATTTCGGATACTAGTACTTGGACAATTGAAAAGATATTTAAAAACCAAAGAAAAAATATTAAATTAAGAAAACTTGTATTAATAAAGGCAATGAATACAAAAGTTAATGTTATTGCCACTGTACATTAATAATATAAAAAACACACTTATATTTGAAAATTACCATCGATTTAAGTTAATAAGGTAAAACCTTAAGAACCCACATATACAATCCAGACATGCATATTATGTGTCCCATATCTTAAAAATATAAATAATAAAACAAAATTGAAAATGAATATAATTAATTATATTATCATATTGCTAAGATTATTCAACTACATAAATAATAGGCTCTGACGGTGTAGAAAAGCAAATACAAATTGAAATAATTATCAATGGCCAGCAACAAACAACAACAATGTGAAACATAATAGTATATTATCATAAACGCCATTTTATACACGAATTTAATTTAGGCACGAGCGAGCTTGCGAGCGAGTGCTTAAATTAATGAGTGTATAAAAAAGTTTATAAACGAGGTGCATACTATACTTTTTATTCAACAAATACTTATTATCTTAAAATGATTTAAATAAAAAATTTGTATAGAGCGCCATCTATGAAACAATAGGGGAATCTGTGTGTCACCGTCAAATGTCACATTTTTAAATTTTATAAACACAGATTATAAAGGTAATAAATCAAAATGTATTTCTTGAAAATTGACAGTTTTTCACAGTGAAAGTAAAGAAAATGTTTTATGAGGACTTTACAGTGGAGTCCGTGCCTGAATTTAAGTTATACTTTACTGCCGGCGAAATTAAAAGGTCAGTAAAATGTTCATATAAACTTTTCAAATATTGGCTTTGAGAAACTATTTAATAGTTTTGTTTTTTTGTATTGAGATAATAAAATAATTTTCACATTTAGTATTATTTTACAAGAAAGGCACTGTATTTTAACGATTATATGACATTTGACAACTGTTAACTAACTTAAAACTAACTGCCGTGCCTAAAATCCTGTTGCTAACTTCAGCTCGTGACTAAAGCGACATAAAGCCACAACTTGTCAATGTGTATTTAAAAGGTCACTTAGTGTCATGGAAACATGTACGATAAAGGGCGTTTTAAAGGTGGAAGTAGAAAAAGTATAATATAACTTAGGACCCAAAAAACAATTAATGGCAGTGCACTGTTCAAAATTTCATGACCATTTTAACAATAAATTAACACCAAACATGGTCTATATCGATACAAACCAAAATGGTGTTAAATAAGGTTCGTTGGTCCGGTGTAAATTCAAATACTAAAATGGTGTTAATTTAACTTTCACACAGTATTCAAATAAATTTTACTTGGTGTAAATTGAACTAATTTTCAGCGTTAAATATTATGTGTTTGTGGACAAATTAAATCATACTACACAGAAAAAAAGAAAAAAAAGGCAACAGGAAGTTCCTTGACGCATTACTGGTTTATTACCAGTGGTATTAGTCCAGAAAATGGAACCTTCAACTCGCTAGAGATAATGTTTTTAATGCGTTGCACTAACTTAAAATACTTTAAGTATTGACAGCTGTTTCCACCTATTTAAGGTCTCTTTAGTATCGAACAACTTGTAGTGTCACCCCAAACAGGGCCGGCTTAAGGCAATCCAGCGCCTTAGGCACTTAAAAATTTGGCGCCTATTACTAGATACTATACTTACTTACTTACCTTATTATCCCTTATAAATTAAAATATTTTTTATTAAAAAAATACATATAAAACAATTTAAAAATGATTAAGACGAGTTATTGTTTTAGACATATTTTGATTTAGTCTTAAAATGAATAAGTCAAAAATGACTAATTATAAATCATATTTGAATTATTGTCATAGCGACAAAGCAGTCACTAATAATTATTAGCAGTCACTAATTATAATTAGTCAAATTCTACGGAATGAAACAGTCAAATTAGTAGACGCACCTCTGCTACAGTAGAAACCACTAATATATGAACGTGACTCATCGGGTGCCGAACATATCTCAGACATGCTAGCAGTAATGTTTTACTTGTCTTGTACATTCGATGCAGCGGTAAATGTACTCACACGTAGGTTTTTAAGCATCCGGTCTAAAATGCGCCATCTGTGATGTAAAACTGCCTAGGTGTTGGACAAAGATGGACATATGACGCGTGTCCTAGCTTGTTACCTATATTCAGTAGAGTTCGTGTTTTAGGCATTTATTTTATTTTATTACATAGTAAGGCAACCAACTTTACCGTCGGCCATTTGTTTTTAAATGTCATATGATCTTTGTTTTTGCATATCGTGTTTCTACTGTGTGTTTACGGATTAATAATCGTTTTAAACGTTGTAGTGGCAGTGGTTTATATTATGTAACACAGGTAGATGTCGTATAAAAATCCTTACCTAGAAATTCTAGGCTAGAATACAAAAATATTTTTATTATATAAATTTTGTACTAGTATTAGTTTAATTAATTCTGAAGAAGCTACTGTGTAGCGAAACAATTGTCAATATTTAATAAATTTCGTGAAACTAACGCAAGTTGTTTTTATATCCACACAATTTAAATATCTTTCACTTTGTACCTGACCTGCGTAAACATTTTTTTTTGTCACCAATTCTGAAATATTTGCGTTTACAGTTAAAAGAATAGTATATTCTGTAACAAGTTTGACGGTTTCACGAGAGGGGAATATGCAATTCCAAACGTGTTTCAGACTATAGTATATATATAGTATATATATAGTCACTATACTAAGAATTTAATTGGAAGAAAGTGAGGTTGGATCCGTCTAAAAATTCAGAGATGTCGCCACGAGTGTACGTTCTGTCATCAGATGATAGAATATTTCATTAAAGTTAAAAGAAAAGTTTATTTATTAATTAGTTTCTAAGAAAATTACATTTTATTTAATTATCGTAGATGTTAATTATGTTAGATGTTAATTATTTAACTTTAAAAGCAAATAATATCATAAGTATAGCAACCAACATTACACTCAAATTTTTTTACAAACGGGTCTGCACTGGACCGTGACCTTCGATAGATTGCTTCGTACGAATGTGTCGGATGAGTCACGTTCATATATTCGTGGTTTCTACTTTACTTATTAAATTTATGATATCTGTCAATAAATATGGTTAATAAAATTGTTAAAGTTGAATATATTTTTGTGTTGGAGCTAAACTTTTTGCATCTTTATTTTTATGGACAATGGAGCCTATATGCATTTAACGCCGCAAGAATTCAAAACGATTAAAGAAATCAGTTACTTATTACTCTCAGTAACAGTAAAATATGGCGACTTATCTTAAATTAGTCAAACTTTAACTAATTAAGTATAGGTACTATAGTAAAAAATAAATATTTAAAAGTAAAAACGACTATTTAATTAGTAAACAATGCTGATACTAATTCAAATAGTAGAATTTTTACTATTTCATTTCAAGAGAGTAAATAACCATATTTGGTAAATTATAATTATATATATATATATATATATATATATATATATATATTTTATATATATATATATATATATATATATATATATATATATATATATATATATATATATATATATATATATATATATATATATAATGTAAGTAGTTTAAATAAACTTAAATTGACTTTAGAGTTAAAAAGAAGTTAAAAAAGGGTAAAATAAACCAAAAACTATCAAATATTAACTTCTTTTTAACCAAAGTTAACCAAGAAGTTAAGTTTAACTATCATAACGTTAATTTTACCATAATTAAATTCCCCACTTATTACAAAATAACGTTAATTTAACCAGTGGTGCTACTTGGGTAGTAAGTATTTAAAAAATGTAAAACAGCTTTAATTCCCTGTAGTTTTATGTAAGGCATTACACCGCGTTATTACAAAGGAAGCCGATGTTTTATAAAATAATAAAAACAGTAAAGAATATTCGGTGCTCTACCGTTCTCATAATTGTATATAGTTTATTTGCTCTATTTTTTGGAAAAATAAACCATTTGGTAACAATTTTTTTAAGTTGGTTGGGGACAATGCGCCTATTTTTTTGTGGCGCCTAAGGCAATTGCCTTGCCTGCCTAATGGGTAATATGGCCCTGACCCCAAAGCAAAGGATTACCTGAGTTTATATATTCTTCATGTAAGTCAACAGAGGCGAGATTTAAGAACATCACGTGATCCACACCGCCTTTGCCGCGATCGGTACACATTTTCAACCATACATAATTCATGGTGTTATATTAACACCACTTGGTGTTGGATTTTGACACCATTTTAAGATTACTTTTTACACCACTGATATTTTAAACAGTGTGGTAAACAATATATATAAATAATAAGTGGTACAGTAATGGACAACGTTAATGCAATTTAATTACTCAGATTTTTTTAAATAAATATAACAAAAAAAGTACTTTGTCTTAATAAAGATCCCTATTCGTCCAAAAATTGCTTTTGTTACGGCAAAAAGATCATTTTTATAAAAATTATTTATCTACAAACGCTGCTTTTAGTAATAGCATTTGCATTAATTATAAAGTAAATTTACTTAATGTTTATAAAAATAACATGCAGAAAGGCATTGATAAATAGATATAGTTATTATTATTTGTCAAAAAAAAGTTCTAAACCGTTTACTAAATTTTGTAAATTTTACAAATCCCTTTTCGTTTAAAATAAAACTTTTTTTATAATATTAATAAAATTTATGTAAATTTAACAACAAATTAATTGTTAATTCAATAAACTATTTTCATTGTAACAATGGTCAAATTTTTAACCTACTGTTGGGTATTGGGTAGTTTTTTTTAAATAATTGCAAGACATTAAATCAAATTATTTATTATAACAAAAAAAATAACTCATACTATATGATGTACAAAATAAAAAAAATATGAACTCACTTTTTAAACGACAAGTCTGCTTCGTTTATAGAATATACCTTAAATATTTCTTTTAGAAAACGTCGAAATTTGATATTTTTTGATTTTTTGATATTTTCATCATGCTAAATTTTACCACACTTCACTTGCACAAGTGAAATCAATAAGATAACACAGACTGTGGATTATAAAGGTATGTTCACCAAGGAGAGCGCTGGGCCTTTCCCCCTATTTTTAAGGGAAATAACAAAAATTTTGTTGCCATTGCAAAACAATAGTAAATATTAAAAAAGTCTTTATAGCAATTAAATATTTTTAAAAAAGACAAATAGGCCATAATAAAATGAACAAATTTTGAAAATTTAATAAAAAACACATTTTTTATAGCTATTACAATTTTAAATTTAAGTAAAATAATATTATTTTATTAATCGCTCACAAAATTACTTTCATTATCAGTGCATGTACATTTTTTCCGAGTGTATGCGGAAGTATTTATGAACAAAGCTTATTCTGTTGGCATTGTATTTTATTAGGCCGCGTCAAGAACAATTGGAGTTTAGGGGGTGGGTATTCCGATTGCTCTGAGATTTTATTTGTTTTCTATTAATATATATATTTATCCATCCACATAAATATATTTTTAAGTTCCAGATATATATTTTAAAGTTTTAATAAACGAATTTATGTTTTTAAGTTTCGTATTTAGACAAAATTAACCCACGGGCCGCCACTGCCACCAAATAAGAAATATTCCAATATTGAAAAGTAATAATAAAAATTGTCGAAAAATCGCTTTTCGCTGAAAATGGTAGATGAAAAAAGTTGCCCTCGACGGGGATTACGCGCGTGGGGCGGCTGACTTTGCCGCAACCGTGGAGGCGGTTGAAGTTCGCCGCGTCTTTGGAGAAAGAGAAGTTACGACTCGCGTTCTGGAAGAACGATCAGGAAATTTTACAATAACACGGGAGCACGTTAGCCGAATATAAATTCTCAACATACCTCTCTCTCGTCGGGTTGCCGTTATTATTTTCGCAACTAGAAATTAAAAATTTGTTCCCGTTCGCTGGTCAAAAGGAGACTTTTGCCGAAAACCTTCGATAGTTGCCTGTGCAATAAATAAAAACCGATCGACTTTTTTTTAGATTTTTTTTTCAATTAATATTATTGTTAATTTTAGTTTTAACATAAATACTACACCAACAAGACAACTTTCGTTACCCAGCATATAAATTTTGAAAAAAAAGTTACATTATTGGACAATCAACTGCAATTCAAATTTAGTTCGCTTGACTACAATAAAATAAATAAAACGACGCTTGTTGTCGCATTACCATTTTGAATTTATTAACAATTTTGAATTATACGGAACCGCATGTCTTATTAAATTAATTCGAAAAGTTTCTGCGTACTTTTGCGGCTACCTTGTAATGTTACGGAGACTTTTTGCTTAAGAAAACACAAGAATCTTTGAAGGAAAACAATTTTCGTCTTGTTATTAATACATTTGAATTGGTTTTAAGTTTTGTACGAATAAATTTCATGGCTAGAATCTCACGTGATGGATAGGGGGTCTACCAAATCTCACCAAGGGGGAAGGGAGTCCAAATTATCAGTAAAATACCTCACGTAATTAATGGATGTCCCCTAATATAAATTATTTGATTTAAGAAACTCGTCCTTTTCATTCAAAAATGTATTATTCAAACATGTGATAGATGGATATTATATATGCGAAATTCGTCAATTGTGATAAATTTAATTATACAGGTACTTTAGTCAATTAAACATAGGTCAACTAGACTATACCCAAGCAGCACTTTAAGTAAAAGCGTATAGAGCTTTGAGGCAATATTACTTAATTTAAGTAAATATTTTGTTAAATAACCTTAAAAATTTATTTTGAAGTAAAACTTTTATTTTTACCTATAGTTTCAACACTTTAAAGTATTATGATGGACGTAATTGTTACGAAAGAAAATTACTCATGTGTATTTCACCTTAAGAAAAATTTAACGGTAATTTTTTACTTAATGGTAAACGTTACCCATAAATATTATAACGGTATTTAGTGTTACATTTAATTTACTAGTGCATAAATTTAACACTATTATGTGTTAAGGGTACTCTGGGTGGTGACCCGGGAAAAAATAGTTTTGTTAATTAGAGTATTATTTTGCACTATTTTTATAACATTTAGACTCTTATTAATGAGTTATTTAATCTTTTAGAGTAAACAAACTACTCTATTTTTAGTTAATATGCATACCTTTTTTACTCTGATTAGTAAACTTTACATTCAAATCGAGTAAAAATTACTCTATCCTTAGTTGCTATAAAGAGAGGAAAATTAAAAACATATATTTAAATTCAAAAGTATATTTTGTGAAAAATAACAAAAATAAAAAATCATATAAGTAATGTTAACAAAAAAATAAAAACAATGTATAATTAAAATATTTAAATTAACTCGAACAAATGTTTCTTTTAAATCAATGCATCCATTTTAAATGGAATTTGTATATAATTGGCTCGTTTCTGTTATTATCGGTTTTTAGACATAATGCCTAATCACATTCCAAGTTTTTAAAATAAAATATCTTTAATATAAATAATAATAATGTACCTATTTTATACGTATTATGCAGCGGCACCCACGCACAAGCGAACCATTAAACAGCCCTTGGAAACAGCACTAAACTAGTTTACAAATTTATAGACGCTTTGCAATCTCCACCACAAATAATAACCCTAATAGTGTAGATTTAACTCTTTTTAGTGTAAAAATATACTCGCCTACTGTTTACTTTACTCTGATCCAAAACAATAATACACTAGCAAGAGGAAAACTAGGGAAATTTTAACGCAAATAGCGGTTGTAAAATACTAATTTATAGTGTAAATGTTTTACTTTTTACAAAGTCTAAATTAACACTAATGCGATTGTATTAGACATTCGAGTAAAAAATATAATATTTTTAGAGTTACGTTATTATTACACTGTAATAATGTAATATAGAGTTATGTAGAGTAATATTAAGCTAAAGAGTTAAATAATTGGTACAGTTTACACTGATATATCAACTCTAAAATATTTTCCAACTACACTAGCTACTTTACTCGATCCATATTTTTTACTGTGTGGGTAAATGATTTTTTAAATATTTTATAAAATGTTTTTTTATTTTATTTTATTTACCCAAGCAATAATTTTTCTTAAAACCGTAAAATATTTAGAGGGCATATAATTTTATTTTAAGATGTACTTATCGTGCCTATTTTAATCAATAAAATAATGTGCGTTTAAGTTTAAGGCAAAATATTATTGGTTTTGACAATTTAAGTTATATTTTTTAATTTTACTCTAGGGTGGCCTTTATTACTTTGTAAGTACCATTTTGTAAAATATAAGTTAAAATAAACAAAGAAATTACGAATGTCAATGTTTTAGAAAGAGAGAGCAAACAGTTAGTAATTATAGCGTTATTTTTACGTAAATTTGTGGTATTTATATTGTTTTTATTACGTTATTCTCTTAGTAGATTAAAAAGATTATTATATAGGTAAAATAACGAAATAAACCATTCCCCAAATTTGGTAATTTTTCGTATCTATACCGTTATAAAAGCGTTTTGGTTAACCGTAAAAATATTGACTAGTAAATTTGTTATTTAAACTTAAAATGCTGCTTGGGTATATTTGTCTTCGTATGATGCAATTTTTTCAGTGTAGTAAAAGGACATTTTCGATAGGTAAAAAGCCTCAGAGGCCTACCCTTACGAGCCGCCACTGTTTTAATGAAATGTATGTATTAATCCTGGTGCATTCGCCATTTTTGACAGTTTTTATTTATTTATTTAGTTTACACCAAATCCAAGAAAAAGATAATGATTTTGTAATATTTATGATGTGAAATCTTTTTTCCTTCGGATCGCGGTTCGGGGGGGAAGGGGGGTCACTGTTTAAAATTCATGCGAAATCGGCAAAATTTACGACGTAACTTTGCAGGAATAGCCACAAAATATTACCGTAAGAGCGTCGGTGGGTATTAAACGTGACTCTGCTTTAAAATTGGCGTTCGGCCAAAACGTCCAACTTTATATGCCGTGGAAACGGACTTAAATAGAAAATAAGGGCGAGATAGCGAATATTTGGGGAGATATATGGGCCCATAAACCATCTCGCGCTATGAAAAACTTTATTGTAATATTTATTGCTACATACAAAGCAGCAGCGGCAAAGCTGCGACGGGAAAACCGAGTTTATACAAATTTTTGGCAGGGGGTTAGTTATGACCAGCGCCGGATTTCAAAAGTACGCTGCCCTGAACTAAAAGATTATCTAAAGTCCATTCCATTTAAGAATGTAGTACTCTCCTAAAATGAATTAGTCAAAAATAACTAATTATAAGTCATATTTGACTAATTGTCATAGCGACAAAGCATTCACTAATAATTAGTCAAATTCTACTGAATGAAATAGTCAAATTAGTAGATTAAATTAAAAAAAAATTCTGGCCCTGCCGGGGTTTGAACTCGGGTCTGTGGCTTGTCAAGATTGTCAAGCGTATGTCATAACCAATGAGCCCAGTCACTTTTATAAAAATCAATTTTATTTGTCTAAAAATATTGCACGCAATATTTTAAAGTTGAATATATTTTTTGTGTTGCTGTTTTGAGCTAAACTTTTTGCATCTTTGTTTGTTTTTATGGGCCATTTAACCATGGAGCCTATATGCATTTAACTCACAACAATAATTTGTTGTTGGCCGCAAACGATTAAAGAAATTATTTACTTTAAACTCTCACAAATAGTCAAAAATGGTGACTGAATCTTAAATTAGTCAAACTATTTAAGTAGTAAAAAATAACTATTTAAAAGTAAAAACGATATTATTAAAAATTGCTGGTACTAATTCAAATAGTAGAATTTTGACTATTTTATTTTATTTTAATGCGTTAAATAAAACCAATAAATCACAAAACAAACAATAAATTAACTAAATAAAAACTTCCTATAGGAGTCAAAATCATTTGAGATTTGTTCGTGTGAAGATTGCTATAGTTACGATCAATGGGGATTCTCTGAATATGTGGATATTTTTAAACGTAAGTATTGTATTGTTTTTATATTTAATGTGCAAGTTTTTAGTAGACATAAAAGCTAAAATCCGGATACATCTTAAAATAAGTGGACTCGATTATGAAAGTATAATACAAGGTAGGCAATTTTACTTTGTATTGAAACATAATTGTATTATTTCTTTTTTATAGAAGTAAGAACCAGTGGAAGAAGGATTTATTATTCACATATTCACGTAGGTATAAGTGTTTATGAAATGTAAGTTTTTTGTGAAAGTCCATTTCACTTTATAGGAAATTGTTTCTGCAAAAACGAGTCTTCCTAATTGTAGTCAAACATCACATGTTTAATACCGTTGTTACCGAATTTAATCCAGTAAATTTTATGTGTATTAAAGTATTTTACTTTTTTTGTCTTTCGTTCTAGATAACTGGTGAATTGAACGACCTGTTGGAAAGCAAAGTGCAAAAAGTCATTTGGACTGTCCCTGTAATTGTTGGACCTTCTCTGGACGAAATCAAATCGTATTTGTAGTTGGGTTGAATTTAAATGTACCTTGTTATTATAATATATTTTTCTACATTTGTAAAGAGTGTTAAATTATATAATATATATAATTATCTGCTGCCAACACAAATTTCTTTGCTATGCCTACAAATGAGCATTTGTTATAAAAAATACAAATACTTTTTACCATTTCGGGCAAACTTAATTGCACTATGTACAAATAATGATTTATTGTAATAAGTAAATGCTTGCTGTCAAGACAAATAATGATATCAACACAGAAAATTTCTTTGCTCTCCATACAAATAAGCATTTGCTATAACAAGTTATTTTTTGTTACCAATACAAATATGTCTTACTTTTTCAGGGCAACTTAATTATTCCACTTACAAATAAATATTTGTGCAGACTGCATAAACCTTCTAGCAAAATATAAATGTTGTAGTAGCAAAAGTTTTCGGTGTCGCCATTTTAACATATAATATTTGTAATCATTACTCTTTTTGTGTAATAAGAAGCAATGCATTTCTTTCAGTGTATCATAACAGCCGAGGCTACAGCAGCCATTTAAAACAAATTTAACGCTACGTTGCCAATGTGCGATGAATCAAACCTTCTGAAATAAATATTCTTTTTCTACTCCTATTACGGAATTTGACCGTTCTAATATCACTTTTGTCTATGGAATGACATATATTCCGTAAAGTGTTACAGAATAAACACTCGTGGCGACATCTCTGTTTTTAATATCTAACAAATTTTAGACCGATCCAACCTCACTTTCTTCCAATTAAATTATTTTTCTATGGTATTTTTTGGAAACGTAGAAAAAGTATAGTCTGAAACACGTTTGGAATTGCATATTCCGCTCTCGTGAAACCGTCAAACTCGCCTTCGGCTCGTGTGACAAACTCTTCACTCGAGCGGAATATGCTGTATTCCAAACTTGCTACAGAATATACTATTCTATAATTAAAATAATTTTAACAAATTGACAAAAAACGCATAGGTATATAATATAATATTATTATTTTAATAAAATCTTGTAAATTTGTTTTTAAAAGCCATGGCAACGCTGTATGAGAAAATAGTCACGTTATATAAAATATCCAACGATTAGACAGAGAGGTCTTCATATTTGTGCAATTTTAAGCATCCTGATTAAATAAATCCTATTCAACATTTTTTAACTCGACAGAAATTTCGAAAACTAATCAGAAAAAAATACAAAAAAGAGCCTTCTGAACTATTAAAATTAAAACAAATACGGTTCTGTGTCCCGACTGTATAGACTGGGGAAGCGAAATTTATACACATTTTTGGCAAGGGGGGTAAAGTATCCCATCGCTTTGCCTGCGTGTTGGAATAAGCTACGCACTATAGCGGTAGGCTCGGGATTTGCCAAGATTCAGAATTTTAGAGTAATTGCGCGGAAAACTTTATTCTAATATGGATTGTTTTAAATTGCTATGTTAGTGTCTCGACTTTACTAATGCAATAACAATAAATAACTCTCTATTAAGAGATAAATAAGTTGATGGCCAAAAAGTCCCCTTTTTAGTGTGATGAAGGGGCTAAAATATGGGGCTGAAAAAATTGTTGGTGGCATTGCTATATGGGCAAATTTTCGTTAAATGTACATTTGGTGTCCCCAGCTAATTTTATTTTTATTTTTGACCTTTGTTGATAAGTTTTGTATTTATTATATTCCTGTTAGGACCCATCCTATTTTTTTTTAATTACTTTATGTTTCTATATGAGGCCTGTCAGAGCAAACTGCAGTTTTACTCATGAGTAAATTGAAATAATTGAGACAATTATAATTGATTTTGGTATTTTAAATTCTAGATTTGTAATTTGTTTTATATATTATATTGAAATATTGTTGTTGTTAGTCTATAGTAGCCAACTACAAGGTCTCCAGGATGCATAGTATAGGTGAAATCTATAATTATAAATTGGAGATTGCTAACTTTGATATGAATTGCTGGAGATTGCTCATTTTGTTGTAAACGTTTAAGGAGATTTAGAAAAATAAACAAAAAAATAATTGTATTTTTCTCCCTTTAATGGTTATAAAATTTAACTATACAATCAATGTGGGAAAATTCTGAACTGGACCACATAAATCTGGAGTTTCTTTTAAATCTGGGACCAGGTTGCCTCGTGCAAAATTTTTTTTATAGTACAACAACTCATTACCTCCTTCCCACTTTGCCCCGTAATGTTTTACTTGCAATGTTTTGACATTATCAGCCTTTTCTTGTTTACCTTTTCGTCTTATTATGGTATAATAGCACAAAATAAACAAGATAACTTTTTTTATAATTAATAAAACAATAAAATGTAGATTTACCTATTTTAAATATATTTTTTAAGTGCAATTTACTGCAATAGAACTTAACAGTATGTACCAAACACAAAATTAAATATCTAAAATACGTTATAACATCAAATGTTAGGATCAGGTGACACAAATTACTAATTTCTAATGGTGGAATTGGAGATTGTATACTTTGCTGCAAATCTATCAGTGGAGATTGTCGACTTTGCACTGAATGTCATTTTTAAAATAGGATTTTAGGCAGGATTTAGCTCCTTTTGCAGCACAAAAACTTTATCATCTTATAGATAATTAGTTGAAGTATAGTCTCCGCTAAAAATCTAATTTTTGACCAAAAGTGGAGATTGTCGGTTTTGCTATGACAGGCCTCATATATGGCAGAAAAACTAGGTGAAATGTCCTGTAACCTAACTGTCCCCAGAGGCGATTTTTTAATTTAAATTATTATATTCTTCTTCTTTGCAGCTTTCTTCTGGAAAAATAAATTATTTTTGAACAATGGAAAGTTCTTTTATTCGTATATAAAAATTAAATAGTTTTCTACAAAGTAGTTTAAACAGAACAAAAAATATTAAAGTTGACATTCAAAAATCTTGTCTTTTTCCTAACGTCTATGCCGACTGCTTCGAAATAGAGACACGAGATAGAGATACTATCGTGTTATTTCTAGAGGGCATACATGTTTGATAGTTCGGCAACAACAAGTGAGCACGTGTAAAGTGTGTGAATTTTTTTGTAAATATTTTAAAGGTAAGATTTTTTTGCGTACACTTTTGGTGTCTTTTACAAAACGCTACAACTCTTGTTTTAGAAGTTAACTTTTTTATTTTCATTTTGTATTATAGCATAGTAGAAATTCCAAACAAATGCCGAAAGATATTTACATTTAACAGTATTTCTGAAAAATAACGTTTGAAAAAGTCAAAAGCAATGTGTCATAAAACGTTCAGGAAGATGCGTTAGGAGGAGGACAATGTTTCATTTCTTCCTTGTGTTCCTTCCCTATTTCAGATTAACCCTATAAGTTTTATTTCTTTAAAAATTATTTTTGTTATTTATAAACTTATAGAATTTTTTTGCAGTATATTACACTGTTCTATCACAAAGGAAAAAAAATCGATCAAATTGACCTGCCTGGACAAAATGTATATACAAAATGTACATTTAACGAAAATTCGCCCATATACAGTAACAACAATAGAGAAAAAGTCTAAAATCAAATATTGTATCGAAAACAGTCCATTTGGGTCAGCTGAGATCAAAATTCATACAACATGATCGTCACTTCATTATCAAACCAGCAGGATAATTATAATCCCATTTATTAGTTTTTCATGTCGAGCAGTTAAAGCCGGACGAAACAAGAACCCCAAGTTTTTGTTTTGTGTTTGCGGTGCGCGACTATTAACGCCGGCCAACAGCAAATGAGTGTTTAATGGTAACATATTGCCATCCTCGAGGGACCCGTCCTGCTCCCGCTGCAGCAGATAAGGTCCTGCAGGATCGCAATCTAAGATAAGTTCGGCGGTCAGATGACAACGTTGCCCCATTGCCAAACATCCCCCCGACGCTGACTGCTGTCATTGTTATTATAATAGATTCGGATGACATGTTCATTACGCGCTGTTAATGCGATTTCGATGAGATTACGGAGGATTTAGTTGATACGGGGATGAACAAAAAAAAGATTTTTTTTTATTTTTTGTTAAGGCTATACTTATCATGGTACAAGAAAGCAAGGTATGTTCTTGCGCAAGTTTTGTAAGTGTAAAAAATGTCATCCTGTCAAGTGAAAATCTGTTTTTTAGAGGTACTTTCCTTTTGTATACACAGTAGGGTGATTCATTTCCGCAAAAAACTTTTTTTTTCTCGGCGCTCAAGCAAAATATTAATCTAATCTTACCTATAGAAAAAAAATGTTCACCAAGGTAGAGCTCTTAATATCAATTTTAAGTACTTGCAGTTTAAATTTAAAGTTTTCCCATTTAAAATGCATGTAAAAAAAATGTTTTTTTTTCAAATTTCTAATGCTCGCCCGCTTTTTACAATATTGTGAATCGGTTTTATGGACCTTATAGAGAATTTCACGCTCTTCAAAATTGTCTTTGTGTTTTTTTGTGTAACTCGTAGTGGTTCCCCAGTAGGAGTCATCAAAGTTCAATTTTTTGAATAAACATTTTTTTTGCAATTTTTTTTAACAATTCGAAAAAAATAGTGAAAAAAAAGAGCTGAATCGTAAAAAATAGTCTTTTAACAAATATTTTTTTACATGCATTTTAAATGGGAAAACTTTAAATTTAAACTGCAAGTACTTAAAATTGATATTAAGAGCTCTACCTTGGTGAACATTTTTTTTTCTATAGGTAGATTAATATTTTGCTTGAGCACCGAAAAAAAAAAACAACTTTGAGGAAATGAATCACCCTAATACAGATATTTAAATAAAAAAAATAATTTCGGGTTAATATTTTTGTTTTTTTGTAGCTTGTATTTGTTCAATTTACTTCAAATATAGTTGCTATAAGAAGGAAAATTGGATTGAAAAAATATACAAACTACATTCCCATAAAAAAGTCTTTAAAAGCGGATACGGTTCCAACTTTACACTTAACAGCAGATCTATAAAAAAATCAAGTACTCTGTAAGAAATTAAAATAAAATTGGAAAAATTAATATATATCATAGTTCTTTTTGCAGTTTACAAGGAATAGGACAAAACCAGGAAGCATAATACGATCTTTGAAGACAGCCCATAACAGAAACCCAAGTACTGCAGTGTAAGAAAAACAAAATTAAATCTTTCTTTTTGCATTGTGCAAGAAATGTGCCAAGACAAGGAAGCTAGTGATCTTCAAGGACAGTCCATAACAGAAACTTAAATTGCAGCATGCTGCTGATAATGAAACGGCCGGGATTGAAACATCCCAAAAGCATTAAAACCACCATAATATAATATTTTTCTCAAGTTTAGTTTGTTTTATTCAATGTTGGCTCCATGGTGGCCGATTTATGGTTTTTATTTTGAAACTAAACCTAAATTTCAATTATTTGTAAATACAATTTTGTAATAAATAAATTTATAAAAAAATGTTTACTCTCTAAAAATGAAATAGTCAAAATTCTACTATTTGAATTAGTACCAGCATTTTTTACTAATAAAATAGTCGTTTTCACTTTTAAATAGTTATTTTTTACTACGTAAGTAGTTAAAGTTTGACTAATTTAAGATTATTCACCATCTTTGACTATTTCTGAGTTAAGAGTAACTAATTTCTTTAATCGTTTGCGGCCAACAACAAAGTATTATTTGAATTAAATGCATATACCTGAGCTCCATGGTTAAATGACCCATAAAAACAAATAAAGATGCAAAAAGTTTAGTTCAAAACAGCAACACAAATAATATATTCAACTTTAAAATGTTATGAACAATATTTATTGACAAATAAAATTGATTTTTATAAAAGTGGCTGATGGCCAAATGGGTTATGAAAACAGCTTGACAAGTGACATACCTGAGTTCAATCCCCGGCTGGGTCAAAACTTTTTTTAAATTTAAATCTACTAATTTGACTAAGTATTTCATTCAGTAGAATTTGACTAATTATTATGACTGCTTTTTCGCAATTAGTCAAATATGACTTATAATTAGTTATTTTTGACTAATTCATTTTAATAGAGTAAATTTTTCTTGCAATGTTAATTTTGTAACTTGACACTTTACATTTCATTTTTTATATTTGCTTTAAAACAGAATAATTTATTTTTTCTACGACCACTATGTAATTTGATCATTACAGTAAAAGTCTTAATAACTGAAAGTTAGTCATTACGCACACGTGCGTAATGGTAATAAAAAACACACTTTTAGGGTTTTTCTGTCTATTTTGTTTTTTTCTGGGGATTTTTGTTTATATTATTAAGGTTATGTTGGTAAAGCTGCTGTGAACTGTCAATATTTGACGACTGTCAGTGTACGGCGATGAAACTTGAACACAAAAATTTTGTAATAAACTACATAGAATTATCAAAAAAATTCAGATTTTCACGATTAAAGTAATTTTGAAATAAAACCGTAATTATTTTAAAATAATATTCTATTTACAGCAGATATGTCGAGTGATCAGGATTGTTTATGTATTTTTTTTTAAGGCGAACAGAGTGTGGTCGTAGAAAAAGTATAGTACACAACTCGTGTGGGAAGGCAAATTACGCATTCGTGGAAATGCGCACTCGCTTCGCTCGTGCGCAACTTTTTCCACTCATGCGTAATTTGCCACTTCCCACACTTGTTGCGTAATATACTATTATTTGAAAACCCATTATTTAAAACATTTAGCCTAAGAACTAAAATTAAATTTTTCTTAACACTTTTTTCATATATTTTATTTGGTATTTAGTAAATACCATTTACTTTAAAACAATATATTTTATTTGATTAAAAAAACATGTAAAATAGTTTTTTTCATTAATAATATTTTTTTGAAATGTGAATATTGTGACAGATCGTTTTTTACGTGTGATCTTCAAATTATTCGACAATTTAATCTAAAAATCAAATAATTTTATAGAAATTTGTATGAATGAAACTAAGATGGCGGTAATTTGGTGATAGGCTAAGTGAACCAAAATTCGTCCCACTAAAGAACATACCTTATTTCTTACTTCACTTACGTCAATGGGGACCTACTTATGACAATGCACAATAGATGACGCTACCCTAAAGGTAAACATTTTTTTCAAATATAATCCAAAGTGATGTTATTTTATTAAAAATACATATTCTAACCGCTCTTTATTGAGTTATTTAATTTTCCGGCCGATTTCTTTGATTCAATATCAAAAGCGCGATTAATTAAAAAATAATTGTTTCGTTCGGTCGGACTGGAAAATTTGAATGCAAATTGCGGATTTTTTTTCAGCGGCGGGGCGGGTTTTTGCGCTGGTTTACGCATTTTCGCAAATCGCACATGATTCGATCCATCAAAAAGCATTACAACAATCCGACGTGCGATCGGATCACTGATTCGGTTCAAATGCGTTAAATCGTTGTTGTTTGGTGGAGCCGTTCTGCCGAAAAAAGATTATTTTTCTTATTTTTTGTTTTGATAAATTAAAAACAAAATAAAAAAACTTTAAATTAAATAAAAAAAATTCGCCCCCGGGTGGGCTCGAACCACCAACCTTTCGGTTAACAGCCGAACGCGCTAGCCAATTGCGCCACGGAGGCTACATGAATTTTGGAAAAATACTAATTTCAAAAACAAAATTTAAGTTTCTGGCAATTTTATCATGTATCATTCCATGTCAAACAATACTGAGGGTAAAAAAATGAATATGTTCTTTTCGCATTAAATCTGATGAATTTTGAAATAAAAAATTCAAAATTATAATGTGTCACAAAAAAAACTAGAAGAAACGCGTAATTTTTAAGTTAGTCTTCAAAATCTGTACTCAAGTGAACTGGCTGAAGGACCATTGTGCCTATAAGTTTTGGAAATACGAGAAAAAAACTGTCAATCTGTCAACAGTGTTGCCACGTGATTTGAGATTATTTATTGGAGTATTGGTGGATCGCGTACAAAAAATTAATAATTATCCCCAAGCAACAAATTAAGTATTTGTTACGTATATGGGACTATTGAAGAAACTTTAAAGTGTTTTGCGACAGTCGCCGGTCTCTTTATATTACTCTTTCATTACTAAGTTACGACTAAAGTGGGGAACAATTATTGAGTTCCAAAAAGGTAGCAAATATGTAACTAGCTATAAACCCTGCTACTATTTGGAACGTAGCTGCTACGTTACTAGAACGTTCCAGTATCGTTAACGTTCCAGTATCGTTAACGCGTTATACCTAATTACTTTTATTTTATTTTTTTACTTCTATGTTAACTGTCTTTGTCAAACTTATATTAGATTATACTATCCTTCCCTTTTAAATGGAACCAATACGGACTTGGCTTTTCAATGTCGTCGTTTATTAAATATGTAGGTACTGGTACTGGTAGTTTATAACTTCCAGAATAACAATATAATGTTTAATTAGGCAGGTAAATTTATAAACCCTTTAAATTTTACTGTTAAACTTATGAATTTAGTTTTTGTAAAATAAATGCGCTTCATCAATATTTAAGTATAAACAAATTATTTATTTAATGTTTATAAATAAAAAAAAATTAATATTTATTATTAATTTTTTGATTTCATTATTAATACCGTCTATTGCCAACAAAATTACTATTTATTAAAAAGTAAACAACCATTTACAAACAATTAAAATAATTTATTATTTACATTACCACGTGGTACTGTACAGTAAAAAATGGCCGATAAGAAGCATTTTCCTTTGAAGTAGTTTTCGCTACTTTAAAGTTTTTTCCACTTTACGGTTGTTTTGGTTAGTACCATAAACGTTCCAAATACTAAAATAATAACTTTTAAGTTATTAACTTTGTAGTTTTTAACTCATGTTCCAGTTTCGAGATTTTAACTTGGAAAGGGACTACAAAGTAAAAATAATTATAATGTAATCTTTAGGTAGCAACCGAAAGTAACTGCTACAAATTAAATTTACTTGAAAGTTTTTTTTACTTATAACACCTTTTTTAAAGTTGCAAAGTCTTCTTGGGGGCAACCAAGTTTTACTTAAATGTTTATTACTTTATAGTAACCATTTAAGGAAAAATTAAGTTACTGTTCCAAATATTGCTATTTAAAAGTTAAAATTACTTTTAAGTAAAAATTAAAGTAGCTGTTTAGTATACTTAACTAATTTAAAGTTATCACCACTTTGGCAATGGTTTTTGGAACCAAAAATGCTGCTTGGGTCACGTTATAAGTGTGTTTTCTTCTTACTTTGCCACTGTAACAACCGAAACGAAAAATCATGTAATTGTTTGATTATTATACCCTACACATTGATTAGTGTAATAAATATTTAGTAAAAGTAACGTTATTATAACTATAATAGTGGTAATGATTTAAAATAATAACTAATATCTGAGCATGAGACTAATTTTATATGTGTTTTTCTTGATTAAAAACTGTAACACCCGAAACGTTTCGGGTGTTACCATCAAAAAACCAGTCACACATCTTTTAAGGAGGTGTGACTGCTTTTCCGATGGTGTTGTCGAACCCACCGAAATTTAAGCATTTCTACCTAAATGGCAACGGTCCTACCAGAATACCGAATACCTACCAAGATTTTCGTCAATAATTATTTTTTTACCGATTTTTGTCAATAATAACGATTTTACACTTTTTGCCGATTTATCAATCGCACCCGAAGCTGCTTAAGTTATGTTTAAGGATAATTCATTCTATTCATGTTTATTTGTTAGGTACTTACTTATTTTGTAGTACTTAGAGACTAATAAAACACCGATTTTGTCCATATAAAATGTTTAATTTTTTTACTTGTAACACCCGAAACAGAACCATGGTAACACCCGAAACAAAGTAAAATTTTATAAAAAAAATATTAAAACGTTATTTGTGACAGTGATTATGTGGTAGATGGTTAGTAAATATTATATTTTTGAAGGCCTGTAATTTTTAGGGATGTTTCCTTAAGAAAATTCACTGAATTTCAAATAAATGTAACAATGGTCAGGACATAAAGGCACAATCGTGAAACACTCGAAACGCACACTTTTCGACTTATAAAATCGTTATCCTATATGCTAAACTGTACTAAGTTTTAAAATTCTTTTTTAGTGTTTTTGTAGATTTTCAGTTTCTTTTACAAAGATTGTATTCTTTGTTAATCTGCAGTTTGCATGATAATTATTTTGATATTAACTCAGTACAAGGTGCTCCAAAAAAAAACAAATATACTTTTATTTTGACAACTATTTTTTATTTTATTTTTTAAGACAATTGTTAAAACTGAGTTCTTCAAATTTATTTGTTTTGGGTTCCATGTATTTTAGTCTTCCTCGTATTCTTTGTTCTTCTGCAGTTTAAGACAATTTAATGAATTAAATTTGTCAATAGATGTTTAAAAAAACAAAGTTGACATTAAAATTATCTAAAAACCTTAAACAAATTATAATAAACATTAAAAAAAAAAACTTATTTTGTACAATTTTCAATATCTCGGTGTGAATGTTAAATCTAAATTATGAGAGGTCCTCAAAATAATATGGGATTCCAGTTCCATCTCCTCAGTGGATTTATAATTCGAATGCATTTTATAATTTCTAACTATAGTCGCCATAGAAGTTTTCAGCATCATCATCGCATACTTCCAACCTAATAAAACCAAATGTTATATTTTTTTTTCATTTTACATATCAAATAAATGTAAAACTTGCCTATGCAGTTTCTGGGCCCCCCGGAGAACGGCAAAAAGCTGTAAGGATGACGTTTCGCCACTTCTTCGGGCAAAAACCTGTCCGGATCAAATTTTGAAGGATCAGGGAAATATTTTTCGTTTCTGTGTAGCTGAAAAATTAACACGCCTATCTCTATGCCTTTTGGCAGAACTAGCCTTCCTGAAACATTGTATTTAATGCTATGCAATGCGATACATGTTATTATACTTTACCAATGTCAATTTCTCCTGTGGTAAACCTTCCCACGAATGGTACCACTGGAAACAGCCTTAAGGATTCATTAACGACCATTTCAGTGTACTTGAGGTTTGGTAAGTCCTTGCTGGTTATAGGGCTATCTTTACCGACAACATTTATAACTTCTTCGTATACTTTCTCCTAAACAATACATGGTATCACCAAATAAGTTTTCATCCTTTAAGGGAATGATAGTACACGCCAATATAAGAAAGTTTTTGGTGACACACTGTATATATTTTGTAAATACTATTATTTTTAGAATTTTTTTTTTTTTATTTATTTGCTTCCAGTCAGCGGTAGAAGTTAATAAAAAAAACATTTTCGAATAGGAATGAAAAAAAAAATAGTTTACCTGTATTTCTGGATGCATTCCCAGTAAAGTACACGTAAAAGCTACAGTATGAGCTGAAGTATCAGTGGCCTAAAATTATTATTATTAATATTATTATTAATTGTTTTAAACATTCTTATTACCGCGTAAAAAAACGTCCTGACTTCGTTAATAACATAACTTTTGTCAATATCTTCCAATTCGTTCATTTCAAGCAGTAAATCCATTATGGGTTTCATCCGGGTTTCGTTAAAATCTAATACAACAAAAAAGTATTAATTATCAATACAACGCAATTTTTTAAACGCTTTTTTTAATTACCGCCGTTGTCTTTAAGATGTTGTCTTTGGTTTAATACCTAAAAAGAGATTTTTTGTGTGTCTCCTAAATTATATATTTTTTATTTACTTCGCTTAAATAATCCGTTGTTTCTTTCACGCACTTTGTTAACTCGGAAGATCTGCCGAAATATTTAAACACCGTGTCATTCCAAAAGTGCGGTTTGAAGAACCTATCTATGGCAATAGCCTGACCCCTAAAAAGTTGTTTTATTAAAAACATACTTTACATTAGAAATACCATAGTTAGTTGTTAATTATTGTCGAATTCGCACAAAAATAATGCGATATAATTGGCTCATTTTCAAAATTCTTGTACATTTAAAGAAGAAAAAGTAAAAACAAAAACTTAATCTACAAACCTGTTTTTTTCTTCAAAGATGTGTTTATTTAGGGGTGTTATGCTTAGTTATTTTGAAATAGTTATTTGTTTTACAAGTGTTGAAAAGTGACTTTTTATGCGAGTGTTTAAGTTGCCCACGAGGCCGTCAGGCCGAGTGTGCATTAACGCGAGCTTGAAGAAAGCTTTTCTTACAAGTGAAACACAATGTTTTTTCTCCGACCCTTTTATTTTTTATTAAATTCAAATACAAAACCAAATAACTTAAAAACGTATTTGACAACTGTTAAAATTCTTTCCTCTTATTCTTTTAATTTTTAAAGTATAAGTTACTTCAAATTAGTAAACTTACCTTCTCAATTTAAATAAAGGCACTAAAAACTATAATTTATTATACAAACACAATTAATTGTGTTCTAAATGATATTTAGACATACATATACAAATACAATACAAATTTTGAAACGAATGTCAAACGATGCTGTCAATTTCTTTTCATACAGACCTGTCACTTTTCACACAGAAATGTCACTTTACATTCGTGTTTTGCCTTGCCAATGAAAAGATTCATTTTCTAAGCAAATGTACAAAAAATTTTAAAATAACACAAAAAATTTGAAAATAACCCAATTATATTTACTTCAATAGATACAAAAGTTGATATTAACCAACATACATGTTACATCCATATATACGAGTAGTTTCTTACCTTAAAAGATAATCCACAATTTCAATATAGTTTTCCCTTTGAACTTGCTTGTCCACCCCGGTATTGGCAACCAAAAAGCTGTCCATGGTGAATTTTTGAAACAAATCGTAAAAATCAGTGGTCGATGTAACATTTTTCAAAATGTCGACAAGAATTAAGCTCCGTTCGTAAAAAATGTACACGAAACTGTCGAGGATGTTTTGATGGAACGCTTTTGAAAGTTTTTTGCGGTTTTTTCTCCATATAGAAGCTAAAAACGCATTCTATGTATGACCTAAAATATGTGGAATGTTGCTACCTTCAATTCCGATAATCGACCCTTGAAATACTTCTTCCAAAAATCGAAATTTCGTCAGTTTATTTAAAGCGTTTGGATGATTTAATATAATTTTTAATTCCTCCGCATCATTTGTAGCGTAAAGTGGCTTTGGTCCTTCCCACATAACGCAAGGTTTGTTTTTCGATGTGATAATTTCGATAGCTTTGAAGATATCTTTTAAAAAATAAATTATACAAAAAATATAATAAAGGAATTTTTACTTACTGTTAGTTATTAAGGTATATGAGTGCCCCAATAAGGGCACATAGGCTGGAGTGGCTGTATAAGGCTTAAGACACTCAAATTTTTTGTCGGGTTTTAAAAGGTAAAATATTAAAGACACTGATACGGCTAATAAAACTAACAAGGAACTTAGCATAGTTCTTTGAATTTTAATACTTAACTTTTAAATACAAAATTTTGCCAAGGCAATTTCTTTAAATAGGTTTATTTATAATAATTTGTTAATTATATTAAGTGTACAGAATTTTAATTAACGAAAAAGTTAATTAATTGGGTTTTTATTTGAATAATAATTTATTTAAATTTTTCGACATAAAACTGCATAATACTCCTATGTAAATGGTAAGTAAAATAAACATTTATGGTTTCTTTATTTTATTAATATAATTAACAATAATTATTATTCAACATTTCTTACTTTTTACAATATAAATATATCACACTTTTTTCTTGTCAAAAAACTAAAACAAAAAAAATTAAAACGTTAAAAATTAAATCGTTAAATTTAAAACGTTAAAAATTAATTAAAATGATAACAATTATTTTGTAAATTCTTGTCAAAAAACTAAAACAAAAAAAAATAAAACGTTAAAAATTAAATCGTTAAATTTAAAACTTAAAAAAATAAAACGTTAAAAATTAATTTGTTAAAAAAACGTTAATAAAACGATAACAATTAAATTCTTAAAACTTGTCAAAAAACTAAAATAAAGAAAATAAAAATAAAACGTTAAAAATTAAATCGTTAAATTTAAAACGTTAAAAATTGAATCGTTAAATTTAAAACGTTAAAAATTAATTTGTTAAAATAAAAACGTTAATAATTAAAATGATAATTAATTTGTAAATTCTTGTCAAAAAAACTAAAACAAAAAAATCTAAAATCGTTAAATTTAAAACGTTAAAAAATAAAACGTTACTAATTAAAACTATAACAATTAAATTGTTAATTTTTGTCAAAAACAAAAAAAAACTAAAATTAATACGTTAAAAATTAAATCGTTCCATTTAAAACGTTAAAAAATAAAACGTTAACAATTCATTTGTTAAAAATAAAAACTTTAATAATTAAAACGATAACAATTACATTGTTAAAACTTGTCAAAAAAATAAAACAAAAAAAAATAAAACTAAACCGTTAAAAATTAAATCGTTAAATTTAAAACCTTAAAAATTTAAACGTTTAAATAAAAAACATCTCACCTGATTTATCAGAGCAAAACTCTCGTTGAAATTGCAAACTTTAAGGGATCGTTTTATCCAACCTGGCAGCGCATTTTTCGTCGATTGTCTATTGTATCGTTCATCTAATAGCAAAACGGTAGCAAAATCGTTTCTATGGCGCACCGCCCTACCTATGCATTGATTAACAGACTTCATGCACAAATTTTCGTAGAATTTTTGACCGGAACCTTGCCCCTAAAAAGGACAAGTTCTTGTAGAAATGTAAGGTAAATGGTGTTAACAGTGCGCGTTTGAAAGTGCGCGCACTTAAACATTTTACCATACAATTGTCTAAATGGTTTTCGTAAAATGTAAGGTAAATGATGTTAATAGTGCGCATTTGAAAGTGCGCACACTTGAAGCACTTAACCATGCAATTTCAATAATTTTTGTACAAATGTAAGGTAACGGATGTTAAGAGTGCGCATTTGAAAGTGCGCACACTTGAATCGCTTTACCATACACTTACCTCAGTTTTGTCCAAATATGACATTTTTTCCTTCAAATCGGTTGCCATAATGTTGGCATACGGTAGACCTACGACCATCACACATCTTCCCAAGTCGTCGCTGAAATTCAAGCCTTCGCTTAATTTTCCGCCTTAAAAAAAACATTTTCAGCCCTTATTTTTTAATTGTTATTGTGGTAATATTTGCCTACGACACTGAAGAGTAGCGCTCCAGGACTGGAAGGTTTTTTAATGGCTTCCGAGTATTTTTGCAGCACGGAATCCACCGAACCGCCAGATTGCGGTTCCCTAAAAACTGGTCGGCCGAAATTTTGTCCTTTGACCTGGTTCCAAAGCCAGTTTTCGTACTTGTAGGAGGGGAAAAATACCACTATGCCACCCTTTACCGTTTCGCAGGCTCGGGAGATTATACTTTTAATAGAGGAACCCTAGAAGTGGTTTTTAGTGGATTAATTAGGTAGGTACCGCATATCGATGGATATTTGACAAAACATCGTAAGCGACAATTTTGTTGAATTACTTTTTATTTTATCAAAGTGTCAGTTAGGATAAGCTGCACATGTTAACATAAAAGTTATCCCAATTTTGGAATCTAATATTGGTCAGTTTGAATATTTTTATCATTGTAAGCGCCTCTTCTTTTTAATTTGTTACCGATTTATAACGTAAGCGCCTCTATGTTCCCGACAAATAATCGTAAGCAACTCCGAGACATGGCATTTGCGATTTAACATTGTGTCGCTTACGATAATATTGTGCTCCCGCCTTGATCTATCAAGGCGTTATTCCCGCTCTAAACAGTTTATTCGTGAGTATACCTGCATCGTGGTGATTGCTACCAAGTTTTAAAACAATATTTTATTTGATCAAAAGCTTATAATTCCTTTTTTTCATTGCCTCATTAAAAGTTCTACTAATTATAATTGTTTGTAAGCAGTGTGGTTCGTTAAAAGTGTTTTTTGTAGTAATTGTATGTTGTTCTAGCGTCAAATAATTTGACTCATATTTATAACGGTTAGATCATGGTACCATGGGTTAGATCATGGAGCCTACACAAGGAGTCCGAACATCATGTAAAATAAGAATCTTCCTAAGATAAGAGGGCGCTGGTGTTCCGTTTATTCTGAAACAATTGTTTAATTTGTACCGAAACGCTATCATCGACAATCAGCGCCGCTGGTGGTGAAAAGAAGAAACTTAATTTGTACAATTTAGAGGGCAGGTTTTGTCAATTTCCCCTATAAGTTCGGGCTCCTTGTGTAGGCTCCATGGGTTAGATACTGGTTTGTGAATAAAAATCGTTCGTTTTTTTCAAAGAAAGCTAATGTAGAATTTCATTTTCAAACATTGGCAAAATATCGTTGGTAAAATTTTATAAATTAATTTTTTTGTAATTTTTTGTTATTTAATAATAAAAGTAAAGAAATAAATGTCGCTAACGATGTTTTGACAAAAGTAATCATCAAATCTATATCCCACAAAGTAACGTAAATGTAACTTAAGCGACAAGACTAATTTTACATGTTTCCAAAGATGTTCTTATAAAATATCGTATGCCACAAAATTTTAATGAAAATTTTAGATTGGATTCGATCTTACTTAAATATTTGAATTCTACATTGATAAAATAATGTCTCACAAGTTTTGAGATAAATAACTAATCTCTCATGTAAAATTTAGGTTTTGTCGCTTACGATGTTTTGTCAAATAACCATCGATATTATTACTAACCAAATTGAGTCTGTTTTCAAAGTTAAACAGCAGATTCTGGTTGGTGTCTCCCTTGGTGACAATTATGGGCAAAATATTTTCCTGAGGTATAATGTGGTCGCAGGAAAACTCCACAATCCTGCTGGCATCTCCGCCGGCTCCGATGAAAAGCCGATCTCTAAATTCTGCGTTCGGTTTCATAGTCCCACCAGCCACAATCACCTACATTTTACATTATTTTGAGTTGGGGAATTAAATTACAATTCGACATCGCCGAATATCGTGCTGTATAGCATGCAAAGAAACAAACAGAGTAGTATAATCATCACGAAGAATTTGAAATGGTTTTTTATTAATCACTTAGATTGTTGTCAAAACTTTGACATATTTAATTATGTTGGTAGTCATGAGGTATTGTAAAAATTGTATGTAATGCTACTGTTTTTTAATAAAAAATATGATTTTTTTTGACAAAACCAGGGAGCCACTGGACAATTTTTTTGAAGAAAAATGCAAAAATATTGATTTGTAGTTATCCCAAGAATAATCAAAATAAAAAGAAATCCTGGTCACGGCACCAAAATTATGTTATATTATATTTTTACTTACAGATCTAGCATCCTTCACGATATCACAGAAATTCGAGGACGGATTCAAGAGTAAAAACTGCAGCTTCGACTGCAGCTTGGCCGGGTTTTTCGTCATTAAAATCCTGCCATCTTCGTATGAGTACGTGAGGGATTCCAAAAAGGAAATGACCGATAATAAAGGATTTGAAGGTACGGGTGTGTCTAGGGCTTTAATGTCTTTTTTCGGTGGTACTACTTCAGGGACTTTTTTCGGTTCTTTTTTGTTTCCTATGCTCGCCAAAAAGTCTTTGACACCCTTTTTGACGTTTTTTTCCGTAGGTTGCTCTTCCAGCGGGTATTTTAGCGAAAAACTGCGAATCTAAAATTTTTAAATTTATTTTTTTTTATTTATAAAAGTAAAAAGTTTAAATTGTTTCTTTACCTTTTGTGCTATTCTTGAATCCTTACAAAATTTAATAATTTTAAACATATTATAATTATCAATTTGGGATGATATTGTAAATTTTTCCAGTGTATATATTTCTGTCCTGCATTCCTTAAGGTCATCACAACCTTTCTCTAAAATATAACATTCAATTTACGTTTTCAATTTTATTAAATGACTTTGGAAGA
The DNA here is from genome assembly GCA_921294245.1 of Brassicogethes aeneus. Classification (NCBI taxonomy): domain Eukaryota; kingdom Metazoa; phylum Arthropoda; class Insecta; order Coleoptera; family Nitidulidae; genus Brassicogethes; species Brassicogethes aeneus. Next base: position 7,757,951 of record OV121138.1, read on the forward strand.
AACAAACACCTTGTATATCAAAAATATGTGGACATATTTAAGCCCTTACCTAACGTTTGTTGCAATTTGTTCACCACAAAAGTAAGCTGATTAATTGCGAGCATATTTTTCGCTGACAATCGTGTATTATATTTTTGTTTATAACATTTAAGTTGATGTGAGGCATGTCTTAGCTGATTTAAATTTAAATTCGAGCTGTACATCTGCGCCATTGCTTCCAACAAGTTATGCGCCTCATCTATTATGACTATGTTGTTTTTTAAATTAATACCTACAAGTTAAATGTTAAGAATATTTAAATTTACCCTTTAACATAATAGTATATTATGTATCAAGTTTTATAAACGCCATTTTAGTTACGAGTTTAATTAAGCACGAGCGAAGCTTGCGAGCGAGTGTTTAATAAAAACGAGTGTCTAGAGAAGTTTATAAACGAGTTGCATACTATACTTTATCTACGACGAACACATTACAGAATTTAAAGCCAATTTTATTTGTTAAAATTTTGACATCTGTCAACTGTCACCCGAATTTAACCTCACTTTTTCCCAATTTATAATAAAGCTAACTTCAGCCCGTGACGTAAAATGTCAAAAAGCCACTGTTGTTAACTTCAGCCCGTCAATAAAACGCCATAAAGTGACAGCTCGTCAATGTAGGAGTAGATAAAGTTCTTTTTTTTTATCTGGACTGCGGCAACGTTGCAAATTTAGGTGTTTGGTTGGTAAATACGGAACCAAAATTGGTTGCTTTGATTAAAACAAACTAAACTAGTTATAAATCTAATTGTGGTTATGTATAAATTATTGTAGGTTACATTCTGCAGTTGTCAAGTTGTGTTGTCGAAATTCGTAGTTAAAAATGCAATTAATTTGGCTTTGGTGGTGCTTGGATGAGTAAAATCATATAAAAAAAAGTAGTTAAATATAGGTTGCTTTACGGCCCAGAAGAGAAAGTATTCCTATCGGATAATAATCTTCGCTTTGAAAAGAATTTATATAAAAGAAATTAAAATTTTTTGTGAACGTAAATGTTGTCCAATGTTGAATAATGTGTGATGTAAAATTTATAAAACCAAATTCGTCACTTCGTTACTCTAAAAATGTCCATAAGGTGATGTACTTTTTCTTCCATTGTGGCATTTGGCATAATTTCATCAAAATGAAGTTTTGCCCTCAAAAGGGCTTTTATATTCGAATTCGTTGCTATTATTTTTGGCATAATTATCTTTTTATTTATAATTGACAAGTAAATTATCAATAATAAATATTACTTACAATTTGACATTGTCATAGTATTTAATTAATGTGTTCAGCAGAAGTACCATTTTTAAATACTAAATCAAACTGGCATAAGCTACCAACACGAGTCCAAATAAAAAAAACAACTGTATTTTGACCAGAACTTTCAGATTTAAAGCAATGTTGCCACAATTTTAAAAAATAACAAAAAAACATTCTAAAGAAACAATAAATCTGTACCATTTGCTTCCCTTGTAGCTTTATGTAGAAGCGTGTTGTACGGAATCAAAACCACCTCCGCATCTTCGGCAGCTTTCCTGCTGGCATAATACGGACAAGCGTTCAATTGTTTTCCGCTCGATATTAAATCTTCCACGTCTTGTATTTCCGTCAAGGCCCAATCTTTGAGTTCTTCGATGGCCGTTTGTTTGTAAAATTGACATTTACAATTCGCGTTTTTCTGTTTTTTGGCTGGCCGACCGTCGTCATCCGATTTTGTGGTTTTGGATTTTTGTTTTTGCATGTCCAAACATCTTAAACAAGATATTTCAACGTTGCTCACGTGTTTTCAAAGAAAATTAACGAAGTTTAAATGTAGGCAACCCAGATTACACGTGGATGTAATCTGGGTTGCCTACCTACACTTAAACAAACTTTCGCAGGATTACCACTGAACTACACAAAGTGTAGTTCAGTGAGGATTACCTTTCGTTTATCAACGCCATACTTTTTAAGTTGGCAACATTGGGATTTACACAGTAATTTTGTCTGGAAGCCAAAGAAGCGACCCTAACGTTTTTACCAAAAGGCGATTTAATAATTTCACCGACAAACTGAGACAGCTGTGAATGGGTTCTGCTGCAAATATAAATCTAAAAAATTAATGTTGTTTTAACATCATAAAGTGATTTTAATTTTACCTTAATTGGTTGAAATTTTTCCACATCTTCTTCGTTATCAGATAAATCATCTTCAATGTTTATTCTATCTTCAATTATTATATCTTCCTCCACGATATCCTTGTCTTCTTTTTCTTCAATATCCATATCGTCTTTCTTTTTCTTTTTATCATATTTATTTTTATTAGCCTTGACTGTAACTTTAGAATTCTTAATAATTTTCTCAATTTTTTCATCATAATCAATGATCTTTTTTTGCTCTATTTTCAACGCATCCAACTTTTTAACGATTTCAATGTCTTTAGATTGCGCAGTTAACCAATCAGCATCATCGTTATTACATGTTTCACGTTCTTTTTCCAATTCATCAATCTTAGTATTTATTTTGTCTCTTAAAAATTTATTGTGATCCTTTAACCACCTAATGGCCCCACAAATTATACTTAATGATTTTCCCTAGAAAAAGTAATAATTTTATAATATTTTTATTGTGTTTTTCACCCACAGTTCCCGTTGGACTCTCAAATATGCCCAATTTTCTCGTTTCGATGACATAATACAAATTCTGCATGAAATCTTTTTGTATGTCATACGGCGGAAAAGGAAATTCGAAATTATCGGGCGTCGGTAAAGTTTCATCCGCAAAACTGCCCATGTTGCACAGAAATGTGGGTTGTTTGTATTTTTTTGAGGTTAGATTTCTCCACGAGAGGCTAATTCGCCCAAATCATACCGACGTTGCCACATTTTGTATACATTTTTTTGGTGGGAAATTTGAAATACTTGTTCTATCGAGTCAAAGCCTTATTATGGATAATGTTAATTAACCTTAAGGTTTAGAGTAGATTCAGTTTCCTCTTTGAGCTTTTTAAAGTGTACCTTGCTCAATAATTTTAATTAAGACCAGTTTTAAATATACATTGTGACCACTGCAGTGTCGGCTTCTAAATTTTGGATATACCGATATCCCAGTTATTAGATATGGGACCCACACCAAACTTATATGAGTTTTTAATGACATTAAATAAACAAGTTCTGCACAAGTAGAATTTAAATTGAAGTATGCAAAAAGAAGAAGTTTTAAAACTTGTCTCCCCAGCCCCCTGCCCCCCATAATTAAGATTATTAAATTTTAAGTGGTGAATTTTATAAACCACCAGTTTATCGACAAATTTCAAAATTTATTCAAAAAATTACATATGTTATACCATTTAATTTTTTTTAGTAAAAAAAATAATAAAAACCTAAAATGGTATTAAATGTGCAATACTTAATAATTTTTGAAATTTTTCAATAAACTATGGTAATTCATAAAATTCACCACGTAAAATTTAATTATCTTAATTCTGAGGAGCAGGGTAGACTAGCCAAAAAACGAACTTTTTTTTGCAAACTTCAATCCAAGTTCTGCTTGCACAGAATTGGTTTATTTAATGGGACCCATGTCTCATAACTGAGATACCGTTATACCAAAACCCACAAGCCTCCAGTGATTGTGACCCAGTAAACTTTTTTGTTTTCAGTACTTTCAGTAGATATAAATATTTATATTTTAGGAAAGTAAATAAATTTTAAAACAATTTAAATTAGTTTAAACAAATATTTAATTGCCTATAGTATACAACCTTAACTTAAATAATATAATAATATATAAATTACATATATATAATATATAAAAACAAAAATGTTAAAATAGTTTAAAAAAAAAATTAATATTCGTGATCATTTAGCGCGGATGTACTGTGCACAATAAAAGGTTCTCCTGGAGCATGCCTCAAATTCTCTTGTAACTCTTTTACTTCATTTACAGTAGCCCTTTTCAAACTAGTATTGGTGGAAACACGTTGCTGTCTTGTAGAAACAAATCTTAGTTGAGGGTTGATAATCCTTTTGTTTGTGTTTTTTTGACATTCAAATTTATTGTCATTGGTGAGTAGGCTAGGGCAGGTAGTTAAATTGTTGACAACTAACAAATTTTGATGTATTTGACTAATTACTGAGTCATCAAGTTTCTCATAATTACAGTTATCTAAAACTGCGAGTATATTTTTTATTTTTTCAATATTCTTCTCTTTGTTAAAATTTTCCCTTGATATAGCGGCTAAGCTTTCAGACACTGACATGCTTTCAGTAAAACTTTTAGGGCTAACCAAGTGACCACAAATGTTTGCTTTTAATACCAATATATGTATGTGTTTACAAATAATTTTCCTCTCTTTGTAAAATGGACAGTCACATGAGTACATGTGCCTACATATGTTACACAATACACAAATTTCTCTACAGCATTTTTCATCTAATAACTGATTAACAATATATGACTTATTTTCATTCTTCTGAATTATCCATGTAGAACCATTGTTTATAACATTATAACTAAGGGACTTCTGTACTGCTTGTTTATGATGTTGTGTGAATTGTCATGTCCTTTTCGTATGCTCACCTTTTGTTAGCCGTATTATTCTTTCAACACTTTTATCTCTTACATATTTAATCACTGCATGAAGTCCTCTATCTAAGCGTTTCACAGTTTTTCTCTCTAGATAGAAGTACTTAATTGTTTTATGCATTGATTCCAAATGCATATTAGTATTTATTGAGGAATTTTGTCTAAAACAGTAGGCCCATTTTTTAATATTGTGGCTGTATGTATTTTTGAAGTACTCTCCAAAGCGTTTAGTTTCAGTGTCACTTAGCAAATAGCTTATTGCATTTTGTAGTGATGTAAAGAAAACATCTTCAGACGTATGTTGCTGCAAGGTTTTCAAAATTTTATATGTATCTGCACGTTTCTCCTTATTATTTATTTTTGTCAAGTTGGACTGCCACGCTCGATCTACATGCCATGAGCAAAACAAATGTTCTGCATTTCCTCCCATTGTGTTAAGCCATGCATTAAAAAATGTTTCTTCCATGTCTGACATGAATATTTTGCAGTTGACAGTTCCTGAAACCAGTTTAAATATATAAATATATATGAAGATCTATTGATCCGGGAATACATCCGTTCATTTGTTAAATTTTGATTAAAACAGTTTACCACAAGACAACAAACCCAAGGCATTTATAATGCCAAATGAGACCTTGGTAAAACGTCTGCAAGATTCCAATCGGAATTTAACAAACGAACGGGTCTATTCCCAGATCAATACTTCTTCACATTTCTCCATCCGTGAAACACTACGTTTAAATATATATATATGTATATATATATACCTGCTGATTCTCTAACTGAGGTAAAAAAAATGTTCTGAATGACGATGTCTTTCCGATTTGAAAACATTTCAGCTATTGGGAACCCATGGTGAAATTCATCAATCACCATGATTGATGTCATTTCAAAATCATATCCATTAAGCCCATGGGTACTATCTACAGCTATGATATTGGGAAAGCTTTGGATCATTTGCCTTTGGAATTTATTCATTAGAATTATACAGAAATCATTATTTGCTAATAAACTGTGATCCTGACCCTGTGGTTTGTATAACAGAATTGGATTTTCTTCTCCAGACATGCACTCTTGGACCCAAAGATCGACAGAAAATGCATCATTAGGATGTTTTTTCCCATCTCTTGACTCAATATTAAAACTACTTTTAATATTTCTGATATCTTTGGCTGTTAAGAGGTCTATGCGCTTCAGAGGATCTCCAATTTTATCTCGTGTACTTTCCAAAATTCTGTTAATAAAAAATATTTAATTAGATACCGAGAATAAAATACCTACTAGTTTTTAGTACGTTTTTAGTAATAATAACCCAAACTTACCTTTGTGTAGTAACTCCAGAAATAAGTTTGGATGCAATACAGTGTCTTTCAGGCTTTGGCAGTCTTATGTGTTTTTGTTCAAAATCATGACCATAATGCGTTTTCTGCCATTCAATGTGATATTTTCCGTTTTCACTTGTTACTTTAATAGAACTGGTGCATGAGTGGGTCATTTTACATGAACCTTGACATTTTTGCAGTCGCTTCATCTGTGCTTCATCTTTTGTACTATAACCTATAAGTAAATTATTATGACATGATTAGTTTGCATGAATGCAAGCTACAAAAGATAAAAACTTACTTGTTTTACTCCTGTTACAGTTGTAGTATAAAACTTCCCCAATAGTGCTTGCTGCCTTACTTTTTAGAACATAATAACAGTCATTTACTTTTTCTATATCATTTTTCCAATTTTTAAATTCTGAAACAAAACGTATGCATGTTTTAACATATTATTATTGATTGAAAAAAAATTACTTATTGATGTTCTTTTTACACTTATCTAATTGATAATAAATTGTCTTTATATTTATTTATTTCTTTTTATTTTCAAAAGGTCCCTTACCATTCACACTAGCCTTGACAGAATAATATTTTTCAAACTGTATGGAATGATTTTCTTCTAGATGGCAAATTAACTGTTTCCTATTTTTAAAAGTATTACCACAATTTTCTTCCAAACAACAATTGCACCATCTGCTACCTTCTCCATAGGACGACGGTTTTGGATAAATTTTGTGAACTTCTCTCACATGTCTATTGTGGGAAGACTGGTTTGCAAAGATTTTTTTACATATAAAGCACATAACTGACATTTTTGTATTATTGGAATATTCCAACTCTTTTTAAAGAAGTTCACGACTCACGATTACTTACGAAACAAATCAACAAAACCAGCAAAAACCAACAAAACCTTGTCTCTGAACAAAACCATAGAAAACTATAGGTTATAAACAGAATTTAATGTCTAACCTCACTTTGCTTAATTGATGACAAATCTTAATTTGGGTACATTTGGCAACGTTGGTATGGTGGGCGAATTAGCCTCTCGTGATTTCTCCCGCCAACCGTCAAAAGTAGTTCAAATGTTACGCTGTATAATACAGCCTGTATTCTGGGTTGCCTACATAAAGGTCTACTTTCGCAATAGATAACCATAAAATAAAACAGTATTATTTTTTAAATTTTACTTTATTTTACAATAAATTTGTATACATATAAATAACATTATTTAAAACAAAAAAACTAATTACAGCACATATAGATGGTAATATATCTAACTATTAAATTCTGGAGTTGTTCAACATGTCGCAAGAATAAACAACTACGGGTTAAAACCTAAGTAACCTTAATATTAAATTTTCATTTGCTTCAATGACTTATAAAATTGGAAGACAGACACCAAAATTATAAATTAATGGCCGTATGCACGAAACTTTTTGGTCGTTGACTACTTTTTAGACATAATGTCTGCAATTTTAAATTGGCTAAAGTTAAGTTGAGTGATTTAAAATTCCAGACATAAAGCCTAAAAAGTCAGTTTTGCGTATACAGTCATAATAGTTTCAAACTTAAATATTATAAAAACTACAATAACTTCATTTGGCACAGAGAATTTCATTCACGAAAGCTCAATTTAACAATCATTTAGGTTTTTGCTAGGGTGTGTTTTGCTACTTCTTAAGTACTAATAATTACGTATGATTTGTTAAATTAAATGATTGTTAAATATTAGGGAAGCTGCGTTTGCCTTTTAACCTTGAGTATTGTTCATTAATATATCAGGCAAACTGGTATAATATTGCTTACTATAAAAAAATCATCACAATCGCTGATTATTTTAACCTCACAAGAAATCCGTCGAATTTAAATGAAAATTCCAAGCGGCAAATTTCATTTAGTTTTAGTTTTACCATTTAAGATGAACTAGCTAGTTATAATTATAAAACTATTATTATTGCTTTATATTTAGATTTGTTTGATTGATTTTTTGAACTCCCATCATAAAAATTTCGTAAAGATATGTTAATTACAATAAGCCAACGACTAGTAACACTAAATATAAAAGAACATTCTACTGTTAAACACAAAAACTATATTTAAGTCAAGACCAAGATAATTATATTTATGTGAGTATCTCAATAACTATCAGTTGTTTTTTGTGAAATACGTATTTTTAAAGATATCGCTTTACATCACTAGGTTCCGTAAAAGTGACATAACTAACTTGTCAGATATCTGCGTTCCGTGTTTTTTTTATAAAAACTGTTGATACAATTTTTTTAGGGAAGTTCTTAAAGGGTCTGCATAAATGGCATGTTAAATTGTTTAACATTAGAATGTTATTGAAAAAGCAATTTTAAAGCACCACTTTCATAGAATATAAGTATAGTATAATTAATATATAGGGTAAATTGTATTTGTATGTTTGAGAGTTCAAAATGTAAAATTTAGAACACAGAAAAATCTTTACTCTTTTTTTTTAACATGAAGTTAATTAATAGGAAGAGCACAATTCATATATGTATGTATATATGTATATCACGAGAAATAGAAAAAATATATCAGTTCGTAAACTAATCTACCAACCTCATACAACTTTTCTTTACAATCTACGATCCCTTATATTATTGCTAACCATTTTTTTTTATTCATAAAATTTTACTAATTTAATAGAATTTGAAATCACCCACCCCCTTACGTGATTTTATTTTATTTTAACATAAAATAACGTAAAAGTTTGGCATTAATATAAAAACCGTTACATTACTTTCTATACACAGTAAAATCTGGGCTGAAATGCGTTATAAAGTTGCATCACTAACCTTTACACGTGTTTTCTTTATTATTTATACGAAATTTTTAATTTTTTCCTGAGTAAGACCCAAAAATCATACCCATTCCAGCCCACACTTTTCATGCATTCACTAAATGGTCCATTTTAGTTTAAAACACATACAAATCAGGGTAAAAATTCCATCTATTGGTGCAAAAACATTGATGATTGTCACCAGTGCAAATATTACTATAAAAAGGACTTATCCCCACATAAAAATGTGTTAATAAAGCTGCAACATCAATTAATCCAAACAATACCTTAAAATTGTATCAAATGACATTCGTTTTTTTGTTTAGATTAATCATGTTGCCTTTGAGTGACGTAACACGTGCACGCGCAGCGCTAACGCGATTTTTGAGCTAATCGTTTAACCTAAGTTTTATTTAATTAATTCACTTGTAGTCTCACACTGCTACCTATTAACTACAATATTAGTAATGTAAGGGTATTTTTTCCTAAAATTATCAAACTTGGTAACGATTAAACGCGATAAAATGTCTAACAAAAAAAAATATAACAAGTTTAAAATAGATGACTGGAAATTATAAAATAAATTACATATTTGGTTATCTACATAACGGTATAAAGGGTTTATTTTATAAATTTTTAGCGAAAAGTTTAAATGTTTTAAACGCCTCAAATCTATGTGGGAAAATATGTGAGAACAATTAAAAATGTTAATGAAATAAAACTTTTTATTATCAAAATAAAAAAATAAAAATGTATAAAATAAACCTTATATGAGGCTAAATTGGTTAAAATATACAAAATGTTTTTCATTATTAATTTAAATAAATATTTACAAGGGCGTTTCAATAAATAATTTTCAGTCATTTTAAATTGTAGAGTAAAAAACAATCCTTAGATATAATATAATAAACAAAAACATAAAATATATTCAATTGGTAATATATTTTTTTAGGAAGAGGTATTCTTTACTGTCGTTAAAATCATCAAAAACAAGTTCTTATAATATTAATAAAGCATCCCAATATAAGTAATTTGATAAATAAATTCTATACAACAATTGACAAATTTCAATTTTAAATGTATAACGGAGAAATTCCCCTTGAAAACTTTTTGATGATTTCAAACCCATTAAACTTTATGAACTACCGGGCATTAAAAATTCGCTATTAAACGTTTTTGGGCGTTTGATTACCTGCTCTGACTGATGTCGAGTTGGCGCCTGTGCTTCGACCAATCCTCGCTGTTGTTGTTGGGCACCTTGCAGTTGTTGTTGTTGTTCGAGCGGCCCTTGGTGCGCAACAGTCGCGGCTTGAAGGGCATCTTCTCTTCCTCCTCTTCCTGCTCCAAGTCGTTGTCGTTGATGTCGAAAAATTCGCTTTTCGCGCGCTTGAAGCCGTCGTGTTGGCTGCCCTGCGAGTTGTTGCGCTTGCGCGTCGGTATGCCGGCCAGATTGAGCAGCGTCTCGGCGCCCTCTTTGATTCTGCGCTCCTCGTCGTCCTCGAAGTCGATTTTGCGGCACGTTCGACTTCTGAACGTTCTGAATAATTAATTTATGATTAATAATTATTAAGTGATTATCAAAAAGTCTATAAATTTTTCGAGATAAGTTTTACAATTAAATTCTCTACAATTTTCGTGAATAAGTTTTTTCTGTAAAATACGTATTTACAAAGATATCGCTGGACATCACAAGGTTACGTAAAAGTGACACAACTAACATTTTAGATATCTCGCGTTCTGTTATTTTTTCGACAAAAACTGTTATCACAATATTTGTAGAGAATCAAATTCTCTTCAATTTTGTTTTATGAATTTTTTTAAATGCATATTTTCGAAGATATTACAATAAAATAATTAGTCGGCTTTTGTAAATATGCGAGTAAAAAAGTGTTTGTAGGAAAAAAAAATTCCACGATTTTCACAAATGCATTTTTTCTGTAAAATAAATATTTTCTAAGATATCGCTGTACATCACAAGGTTATCTAAAATATAACATAACTAACATGTTAGATACCTCGCGTTCTGTTATTTTTTCGACAAAAACTGTTATTACAATATTTGTAGAGATTCAAATTCTCTTCAATTTTGTTTTATAACTTTTTTTTGAAAAATGCATATTTTCGAAGATATTACAAAAAAAAATTTCGGCTTTTGTAAATATGCGAGTAAATATCCAAATGACTCGATAACTATCAATTTTTCGACAAAAAGTGTTATGATATTTTTTGTAGAAAATTAAATTCTCCACTTTTTTCATTCATTTTTTCTGTAAAATGAGTATTTTCCAAGATATCGCTAAAAGTGACATAACTATCATGTCGGATATCTCGCGTTCCGTGATTATTTAGACAAAAACTCTTATTACATTTTTTATTTTCCAAGATATCGCTGAACATCACAATGTTACGTAAAAGTGACATAACTATCATGTCAGATATCTCGCGTTCCGTGATTATTTAGACAAAAACTCTTATTACATTTTTAGAAGGGAATTAAATTCTCTAAAATTTTGTTATGACTTTTTCCTGAAAAATTCATATTTTCGACGATATTACAATAAAACAATTATTCGGTATGTTCGGCTTTTGTAAATATGCGAGTAAATATCCATTAACTATCAATTTTTCGGCAAAAAATGTTATGACACTTTTTGTAGAAAATTAAATTCTCCACAATTTTCATAAATACCTTTTTTCTGTAGAATGGGTATTTTCTAAGATATCGCTGTACATCACAATGTTACGTAAAAGGGACATAACTAACATGTCAGATATCTAGCGTTTCGTAATTTTTTCGGTTACAGTTTTTGTAGAAAATTAAATTCTCTAAATTTTTCTTTTATGACTTTTTTCTAAACAATGTATATTTTCAAAGATATTGTAATAAGTCGGCATGATCGGGTTTTGCAGGTTCTAAGCAAATATAAAAAAACCTGATAACTATCAATTTTTCGACAAAAGTGTTATAACACTTTTTTTAGGTAATTATATTCTCTATAATTTTCATAAGTAACTTTTATCTGTAAAATACGTATTTTCGAAGATATCGCTGTACATCAGAATGTTACGTAAAAGAGACATAACTAACATAACTTTCGGCAAAAACTGTTACTACAGTTTTTGTAGGAAATTAAATTCTCCAAAATTTTCTTATATGAGTTTTTTCTAAAAAATGTGTATTTTCAAAGATATTACAATAAAAGAATTAGTCGGCATGATCGGGTTTTGCAAGTTCTAAGTAAATATAAAAAAACTCGATAATTTTTCGACAAAAAGTGTTATAACACTTTGTAGGAAATTATATTCTTTACAATTTTCATAAATACCTTTTTTCTGTAAAATACGTATTTTTTAAGATATCGCTGTACATCACAATGTTACGTAAAAGTTACATAACTAACATGTCAGATATTTCGCGTTTTGTAGTTTTTTCGGCAAAAACTGTTACTACAGTTTTTGTAGAAAATTAAATTCTCCAAAATTTTCTTATATGACTTTTTTTTCTAAAAAATGTATATTTTCAAAGATATTTAAATTTTTTTTTTCATAAATACCTTTTTTCTGTAAAATACGTATTTTCTAAGATATCGGTGTACATCACACTGTTACGTAAAAGGGACATAACTAACATGTCAGATATCTAGCGTTTCGTAATTTTTTCGGCAAAACTGTTATTACAGTTTTTGTAGAAAATTAAATTCTCTAAAATTTTCTTTTATGACTTTTTTCAAAAAAATGTATATTTTCAAAGATATGGTAATAAGTCGGCATGATCGGGTTTTGCAAGTTCTAAGTAAATATAAAAAACTCGATAATTTTTCGACAAAAAGTGTTATAGCACTTTGTAGGAAATTATATTCTTTACAATTTTCATAAATACCTTTTTTCTGTAAAATACGTATTTTTTAAGATATCGCTGTAGATCACAATGTTACGTAAAAGTTACATAACTAACATGTCAGATATTTCGAGTTTTGTAGTTTTTTCGTAGAAAATGAAATTCTCCAAAATTTTCTTATATGACTTTTTTCTAAAAAATGTAAATTTTCAAAGATATTACAATAAAAGAATTAGTCGGCATGATCGTCTGGTTTTGCACCTTCTAAGTAAATATAAAAAACTCGATAACCATCAATTTTTCAACAAAAAGTGATATAACACTTAAAACGAAATTACATTCTCTACAATTTTCATAAAAAACTTTTTTCTGTAAAACAAATATTTTAGAAGATATCGCTGTACATCACAAGGTTACGTAAGATATCTCGCGTTCTGTGAATTTTTCAACAAAAACTGTTGTTACAATTTTTGAGGGAATCAAATTGTTTACGATTTTTTGATAATTATAAATACGGGCTAAAATGCAGAAACTAAAAGAATGCCCACCTGTCATCTTCGCTTTCGTCCTCGGTGGAGGTGGCGGCGCTGTAGGTGTGATCCTGGCTGGGCGAGTTGGTGATCACCTGCCACTTGGTCCTCTTGCCGTCCTTGACCAGCGCGGGCAGCTTGGGGCCGTTCTTGAGGCACAGCATGGCCGCCGCGGCGTCCCGCTCGTCCAGCGACTCCTCCGACTCCATTTTCGTGGTCGCGGCCAGCTTGCGCGCCAAGTAGGGGAACAGCTGCGGGTTCGGGAGGCGCACCATCGAGTTCTCGTCGGCGGTCGGTTGCGGTTTGGGGGTGGCTTTCGTGTAGTTGGCGGGGTTGAGGTTCGCGCACGGGTGGAACGGGGAGCGGATCAACGCTTGGATCAAGTTGGGCTTGTACTGTTGGTCCACTGTCCACAGGGAGCCTTTGCCTAGGTTCTAAAAGATATCAACAAAATGTGAATACCGCGATCTGTAAATTTTTCCACAAAATGTGTTTACACTTTACTTGGGAAATTAAATTTTGTACAATTTTCATAAATTATCTTTAAAAACAATTCAAAAACATTTGAACATTATTTTATAGTTAACATTTAAAAATTATATCATTGACAAATTGTTTATTGCTAGTTAGGTAACCTAACTTAGGTTTGTATGCATTTATTATTATTATCTTTTTTAAGTTAAGATAAGACTCTAGCCAAAATAATAAGATAATGGGCATTCATTTGAAACTGGTAATAACAAAATATTTTTTGTTAAAAGATTAATTTAGTAGGCGCATATACAATTTTATTAAATATAATTAAGTATTTAAACATACATACATAAACTGTCAAATAGTCACATTTTTATAAAAATAGGAATGCCAAGTACCAGTATTAAAAATGGTTGATAATGCCCACAAGAGGTTTGTAGAGTAGAAATATGCAGTTTTTATTATAAAAATGTCTTGGTCAATTTTAATCTTTCTACATGGGTCGCACTATACACTTACAACGACCGATAACGAAAAACAAAACAACATCGAATTTCTCCAAACATAATTTTAACATGGTAGTGCGACCTATCAAGTAACACTAATTCTTACCAGAAAGACTAAATATGACAAGATAATTTACATATCTGTAAAAATCGGTTTATAACGCCCACAAAAAGTTTGTAAACTAGAAATTTGCGGTTTTTATTATAAAAATGTCTTAGTTGGTCAATTTTAACCTTACTAGAGGGGTCGCACTATAAACTTACAACGACGAATAAAGAAAAACAAAACAACATCGAATTTATCCAAACAGCATTTTAACATGGTAGTGCGACCTATCAAGTAACACTAATTCTTACCAGAAAGACTAAATATGACAAGATAATTAACATATCTGTAAAAATCGGTTTATAACGCCCACAAAAAGTTTGTAAACCAGAAATTTGCAGTTTTTATTAAAAAAATGTCTTAGTTGGTCAATTTTAACCTTACTTGAGGGATCGCACTATACACTTACAACGACCAATAACGAAAAACAAAACAACATCGAATTTATTTAAACATCATTTTAACATGGTAGTGCGACCTATCAAGTAACACTAATTTTGACCAGAAAGAATAAAAATGACAAGATAATTAACATATCTGTAAAAATCGGTTTATAACTCCCACAAAAAGTTTGTAAACTAGAAGTTTGCAGTTTTTATTATAAAAATGTCTTAGTTGGTCAATTTTAACCTTACTAGAGGGGTCGCACTATAAACTTACAACGACAAATAACGAAAAACAAAACAACATCGAATTTATACAAACATAATTTTAACATGGCAGTGCGACCTATCAAGTAACACTAATTCTTACCAGAAAGACTAAATATGACAAGATACTTAACATATCTGTAAAAATCGGTTTATAACGCCCACAAAAAGTTTGTAAACTAGAAATTTGCGGTTTTTATTATAAAAATGTCTTAGTTGGTCAATTTTAACCTTACTAGAGGGGTCGCACTATACACTAACAACGACCAATAACGAAAAACAAAACAACATCGAATTTCTCCAAACATAATTTTAACAAGGCAGTGCGCCCTATCAAGTAACACTAATTTTGACCAGAAAGAATAAAAATGACAAGATAATTAACATATCTGTAAAAATCGGTTTATAACTCCCAAAAAAGTTTGTAAACTAGAAATTTGCAGTTTTTATTATAAAAATGTCTTAGTTGGTCAATTTTAACCTTACTAGAGAGGTCGCACTATAAACTTACAACGACAAATAACGAAAAACAAAACAACATCGAATTTATACAAACATAATTTTAACATGGCAGTGCGACCTATCAAGTAACACTAATTTTGACCAGAAAGAATAAAAATGACAAGATAATTAACATATCTGTAAAAATCGGTTTATAACTCCCACAAAAAGTTTGTAAACTAGAAGTTTGCAGTTTTTATTATAAAAATGTCTTAGTTGGTCAATTTTAACCTTACTAGAGGGGTCGCACTATACACTTACAACAACCAATAACGAAAAACAAAACAACATCGAATTTATCCAAACAGCATTTTAACATGGTAGTGCGACCTATCAAGTAACACTAATTCTTACCAGAAAGACTAAATATGACAAGATAATTTACATATCTGTAAAAATTGGTTTATAACGCCCACAAAAAGTTTGTAAACTAGAAATTTGCGGTTTTTATTATAAAAATGTCTTAGTTGGTCAATTTTAACCTTACTAGAGGGGTCGCACTATAAACTTACAAAGACCAATAACGAAAAACAAAACAACATCGAATTTATTTAAACATCATTTTAACATGGTAGTGCGACCCATCAAGTACGACTAATTTTTACCAGAAAGTCTATAATTGACAAGATAATTAACATATCTGTCAAAATCGGTTTATAACGCCGTCAAAAAGTTTGTAAAGAAGAAATATGCAGTTTTTATTATAAAAATGTCTTAGTTGGTCAATTTTAACCTTACTAGAGGGGTCGCACTATACACTTACAACGACAAATAACGAAAAACAAAACAACATCGAATTTATTTAAACATCCTTTTAACAAGGCAGTGCGACCTATCAAGTAACACTAATTTTGACCAGAAAGAATAAAAAAGATAAGATAAGAACAAGATAATTAATATATCTGTAAAAATCGGTTTATAACGCCCACAAAAAGTTTGTAAACTAGAAATTTGCAGTTTTTATTATAAAAATTTCTTAGTGGTCAATTTTAACCTTACTAGAGGGGTCGCACTATACACTTAGAACAACCAATACGAAAAACAAAACAACATCGAATTTATCCAAACAGCATTTTAACATGGTAGTGCGACCTATCAAGTAACACTAATTCTTACCAGAAAGACTAAATATGACAAGATAATTAACATATCTGTAAAAATCGGTTTATAACGCCCACAAAAAGTTTGTTAATAAGAAATATGCAGTTTTTATTATAAAAATGTCTTAGTTGGTTAATTTTAACCTTACTAGAGGGGTCGCACTATACACTTACAACGACAAATAACGAAAAACAAAACAACATCGAATTTATCTAAACATCATTTTAACATGGTAGTGCGACCCATCAAGTGAGACTAATTTTTACCAGAAAGACCAAAAATGATAAGATAATTAGCATATCTTTGATATTATAGGTATAGTGAAGTAATATACTTACTGGTGCTTTATCAACCTTCTGGAAACACTTATTCAGAGACAAATTGTGCCTGACGCTGTTCTTCCAGCCAGTGGGCGCGTTCTTGAAGTAGGGAAAGTGATCCAAAATCCACGCGTAGATCTCTTTGACAGGCAGCGCCTTCTTGGGGGAATCCTCTATAGCCATGAAAATGAGGCAGCTGAAGGAGTAGGGCGGCTTGTTGTTGGTGTGTATGAGCGGGTCGTACGGTATGTTGTGGGGGTGCTTGTTTTTCTGCGCGTGGCTGTGGTTGTGCGGCGATTGGGAGCTGGGCGAGCTGCTGGACGAGTCTGCGGGCGACTCGGACGAGTCGGTCGCGGACGTGGACAGCACGCCGTAGCTTTTGTTGGGCGTGCCCTGCACGCTGCTCGACGGCGACGGGTTGATGTTCATGCCTGGAACATTATTAACTGTTGCAGAAGGTTAGGGTTGCTTTTTATTTCGAACGTTTTTTTACCTTTGAGCACGTCCTGGTCGTGCAACCAGGACAAACTGGTCAAGTCGTCGTCTCCGTTTTTCTGGCTTTGAGCGACGGCCAGCAGGAGGGAGAAAGGCGAGGTGGCGTCCTGCAGTGGCGTGCCGGCCACCGGACTGCCGGGCACCGATAATTTTGGCGTGGACGACACGTCGTATTGCGGTGAGATTGCCCGTTCAGGAGACATACTCAATTATTTTACTATTTTGTCTAAAAAAAATGAAATATGCTTTAATTTATCACAAAATCTCAACCACCCCTCGTATATTCAACTCATTATCAACAATTTTTACAATTTTTTGATGGCCTACTTTTCAAATAATGATCTTTCAAATGCATTTTGGAGTTTTTCTAAATCTTCTAAAACAAAGAAATTACTGACGTTTTTCAAAAAAGATGTTTTGTCATGTAAGTCTTGTATTTTATCAACAATGTTGACAATTTTTTGAGAGTCTACTGCTTAAGAAAGATTCTTTAAATGCATTTTACAGTTTTTCTAAATCTTCTGAAACAAAAAAATTACTGACGTTTTTCAAAAATATTATGTTGTCATGTAAGTCTAGTAATTTATCAACAATTTTTGGATGGTCTACTGTCAAATTTTCGCAATGTCTCGTCAAATCTAGTTATTTATCACCAATTTTGAAAATTTTTTACGAGTCTACTGGCAAAATAACGCTCTTTAAAATCATCTAAAACAAAAATATGACTAGAAAGAAATTTTCACAATTTTTGTAAGGTCTTCTGTCAAAATAACACTCTTTTAAATGCGTTTAGGAGACATACTAAATTATTTTATTATTTTGTCTAAAATCAATTAAAATAGGTATGCTTTAATTTCTTACAAAATCTCAAAAAATAATAAGACATCCTTTAAGTTCTAATCACCCCTCGTATATTCAATTCATTAGCCTAGTAACGAGAATTTTATCTCGTCAAGTTTTGAAATTTATCAACAATTTTTACAAGTTTTTGAGGGCCTGCTTTTCAAATAACGATCTTTCAAATGCATTTTGCAGTTTTTCAAAAAAGATGTCTAATCATGTAAGCCTTGTATTTTACGAGGTATTTTATCAACAATTTTTGGATGGTCAACTGTAAAAATTTCGCCATGTCTTGTCAAATCTAGTAATTTATCACCAATTTTGTCAATTTTGTATGAGTCTACTGTCAAAATAACGCTCTTTTAAATGCATGTTGCAGTTTTTCTAAATCATCTAAAACAAAAATATGGCTGACGTTTTTTAAAAAAAAATGTCTCTTTATGTAAGTCTTGCAATTTATCAACAATTTTGACAATTTTTTGAGGGTCTAGTGTCTAGGTAACGATCTTTATGCATTTTACAGATTGTCTAAATCTTCTAAAATAAAGAAATTTTGACAATTTTTGTAAGGTGCTCTGTCAAAATAACACTCTTTTAAATGCGTTTAGGAGACAGGTACTAAATTATTTTATCTAAAATAAATTAAAATATGCTTTAATTTCTCACAAAATCTCAAAAAATAATAAGACATCCTTTAAGTTCTAACTACCCCCCGATATTCAATTTATTAGCGCCACCTAGTAGCGATAATTTTTCGAGTTTTATAAAGAAAAATATGCCATTGAACAATTTTTTGTTGTTTATTTCTTGTGTTTGTTTATTATGCAAACAAAATTACCCTCTTGTGTTTTCTCTGCATCCCTTACCGTTTTCCCTAATTCAACATTTTGTAAATACCAGTTTTTTCACAACCTACACAGGTAAATAAAGGTAACAGAAGTATAATCAGTATCCAATCTTAGAAAATGGCAGAATAAGCATTAAAAAGGCATTACCAAATAAAACAATAGTTAAAATTTTGTTTCCTTATCTTTAAGCGTTTGAAAGTTATAAAAAAATTATTAATTTTAACACCCTGTATGTGAAAAAATCTTTTATTATTATTTTTTATTAAGGAATCCGTTTTTAATTTATTCCCAACCTTTTTATGTTTTATGTTGAATTTTATGGTAAATAAGGGTGACAAATTTACTTTTTAATTATATGCACACCTAGTGTTGGTAAAAATTGTTTTTCTTTGGTAGTCAATAGAACTCTATTTTTTCTCAAATAGGTTTGAAATTTTATTTTTATACAATAACATACTTTTTTAAAATCTAGAAAATCAAAAACAAATAAAAAAGTGCATTTTATTCTGGTTTCTAGTATTTTTCAAAGTAATCAATTTTAAAAACTGAACAAGTACCTAGGTAGATAAATAAGATAAACCTACCATTGCATTTTATCAGTATTCAATTTTTTAAAGTTAATTTCTCGTCCCAGCCGTCGAGTGAAGAAGTCGACGCAGCAGAGGCAGAGTAAACGTAAAACGTATAACGATAAAACCATAACCAACAAATAAACCTTCATAGTGCAAACTACTATAGTGTAAAAAAAAATACTGTGAGTACAGACTACAATACGGTCAATAATTAGTTGACGGCCAAGTGAAAAGGAGGAGTGAAGTGACAGGTGCAGGCGAACATAGTGAAACGGTCAAAAGTTTTAAGCGTTGAGTGACAAGAAAGTGTCGAGTGACAAGTGTCAGTGCCTGAGCGGTCGCACCATCGGTCAACAGGTCGATCTCCACAGGCCAAACAAAAGAGGACATACAAGGGAGGAACAGGCCACCTGCAAATATTTGCTAAGTATTTCCAATTCTTCCGCATGACCTAACACATAATTTGCAAATTGAACTAAACAAGGCACATTGCCTAACTAAAAAAAACAATAATCATCGGCATTAAATAAATAAAAGTCAATTTTCCAAGAAAAACCAAACAGCCGATCGCGGACACGCACCAAAGTTGAACAGGGCAATAAAGCTGTCAACATAACAATTCAAGTAAAATAAACCGAGACCAAATAAATTTGACACTTAAGACATAAACAACATAAACTAAGAAAAATAAACAAAGTTAAAAAAAGCACTATAATCAAACTCCATGGAATTTGTAAACACTCTTGACTTCATAGTAAAAGTAAAAAAAATACCCCCCACTGGGAACTGCCTTATCGCAGCGATTGCACATCAGCTGTTTAACACGGTGATAGGTTCGTTACGCGAAACTGAAACAACAGCAGAGACTAGACAAATATTAAACAACCACTTACGTAATAACATAGGAACGTACAGACCCTACATCGAGGACGCAATAAATGAACTAAGCAGTCGTTATGAACACATAAGTGACAAAACAGGACAAATTAATGCGTACCTAAACGACCACGGTAATTACGGCTTCTGGGCCGGACTGGAAACAATACTAGCCGCCTCAGACGTATACAACGCAACAACATACTACAAGCCACCCTTAAACTAGACCTTACAGACAAAAAAGTCGGGAGACCATGCTTCACATTTCATGACACGTTAGCACAAAACATGCACTTCTCACAAATTAACAAGACCAGTTGGGAGCAACTTAGCAACAATAAAAACAAAATAAAAAAAAACAACCGACACACTTTACCAAGTTCAGGAACTATCCGACACGGATAATGAACAAGACGAAGACCTCGACTAGGTAACTACACACTGCAGCAATAACAACTCCCCAACTCCAAATAGTAATCCCAAATGTTTGGAGTAATATTAATCGACTGGTCTAGGGGGATTCCGCGTCGTACTTAGTTTTAAGTCGGCGTAATTGTCCCCCAAAAACCAACACCCTCCCGTCCCTTCTCCATACCCCACTGAGCGTATAGCATAGGCTCGGCGAACCCGGGAATGGCTATTATAACTATTCGCCTCTCGCTCTCGAGCTCCAAATAGGGGACAGTACGAAACGCAATGGACATTCGCACCCAGCAAACACGGGTGAAGCCGCGAAGTTGCTGGGGAAGAACAAAAATCGGCGTAAGTAAACATAGGCCTGTACGGGGTTCGAGAGTCAAGAGGAAATGGGGCTGGTTATACGTCTCTTATACTCATATACTCATACTCATTCAATTTTTTAAAGTTAAGGCCAAACATTTTTATTATGACACCATCACTTTAATCATATAAATTTTAAAAAATTGCCCTTCTGCATCTCAGATGAACTCTTGACAACACTGCCTGGTTGTCATGGTAACCTGTGTATGTGCCACAGTGGCACTGCCACTTTAGCTTTTAAGCAATTGTTATTTTCATTGCAGCTGGATTATTTTTTCAAAGAGAAACTAAACTAGCTGTGTTGATTAAATTATTTTTAACAAAGCGCGACAATTAAGATAGCTATACAACTTTTTGTCGCATATAAATTATGAGCTGCAGATGTTTTAATTAAAATTGCATGCTTATTAAACAGGTTTTAATTGGAATTAAATTTTAATAAATCGCGATCGCCTACTAGATCCAGTCGTAATAAATTGACATGCACGCATTTAACTAAAAATTATTAAACTGCTCAAATAATTTGTTCCTAATAAAAATACCTACGCAATATCATCATCCATCTTAACAGAAAAGATAAATTAAAGTGAAGGCAACTGTACAATTAAGTTATGACATAACATTTTTACACAAACTTTCAGAGGCCTAAAAATCAAACAAACTGGCAGAAGGCCTCGTAAATAACTCGTGGCATCATAATTTACCGAAATCGCATAAATTGATAAGATATTGTTTACCAAATTTAGCAATAAACATACAATACGTGTTACGTACATAACCACATTTTTACCCCAACGCACAATCGGATTGCCCAGCCACCTAAGCCTTTCCCGAATTGTTCAAACGGGAAAAACGCAATAAAATTAAACGCGTAAGCGGATACAACGCGCTGTCAATTGATTAATTTGAATAATATAGGTCAAATTTCAGCCATTGAAGTACACAAAACGTGAATGCAACACGAATTTGTCGACTAATTCGGCCAGATTTGGATAACAAGAAAAAAAATGTGCACGCACACGCTCACTTCGTTCACACGAATCGAAACAAACGAAAAAAATCACAATTCATTGCTACCTTTGATTTGAAAATCCTAATAAACTACACCGTAAACTTCAACTGTTTCAAGAGCACACCATTTTATTCCACCCAAACACATGATATCACTGATTTGTTTGAAGCCATGTTTATTTTAATGCCGTTCGAAAATTTCCCGCCGCCAACATTTTTAAATCCGTTTTGTACACGTAAAACAGCCTCATCTGCAGTTATCCGTAAAAACAACCATCACAAGTTAAATTTATCCGTGTATACAGTGTTTTTTAGATTTTTAAGAGCGTTTTTAACAATTTCTAAAAAAAATATTTAGCGCCCTCTTCGAGAGAGTAGTCAGACTAAAATTGCTTCTGCTTATTTGTGTACGTCACAATGACGTCAGATTCAATTTTGTTTGGGATTTGTTTATTTTAAAATAAACGATAAATAAATTATTTTGTTGAATTTTGGTTTCGATTATCAAATTTTATCGATTATACAGGATGTTTGTTAGTGAATAATTTCAAAATTGAACAAATATAAAGGTACTTTTGATATACATATTTAAAATAAAAATATGACCTTAAGGATTTTATAAGAATATTTGTAGATGCTTATCTATAATATACAAAGTATAGTAATTTTTGATATATATATATTTCAATCTTATTTTAAAATAAATTTAAAGTTTTAAATATTTTAAAACAAAAAAATTACGGTCATTTCCAAAAAAATGTCCCGTCATCAAGTCTAACTATTTTTGGATTTTTCGGATTTTGTATTGGGATCGCAGAAAATCGAGGATAAATGGCTCCTGATACAATGCAATGTTGCCAGATTTATAAAAAATACCAGATCATGGGAATTTCTTAAAAATTTGAACCATACGGGAAAATTTTGCGATTTTTCGGATTTTTTATTAGGATCGCAGAAATGCGAGAAGGAATGGCTCCTGATACAATGCAATGTTGCAAGATTTTTAACAAAACAGAACATTTCTTAAAAATTTTAAACATATGGGAAAATTTTGCGATTTTTCGAATTTTGTGTTAGGATCGCAGAAAAGCGCAATGTTGCAAGATTTCTAAAATAATACCAGATCATGGGAATTTTTTAAAAATTTGAACCATTTGGTAAAATTTTGCGATTTTTCGGATTTTGTATAAGGATCGCAGAAAAGCGAGGAGGTACAGCTCCTGATATAATGCAATGTTGCAAGATTTCTTAAAAATACCAGATCAAGGTAGTTTCTTAAAGTTTGAATTATTTGGTAAAAATTTAGGATTTTGTATGAGGGTCGCAGAAAAGCGAGGAAATATAGCTCCTAAAACATTTTATTGTTGCAAGATTTCTAAAAATTACCAGATCAAGGGAATTATTTAAAATTTTTAACCATTTGGTAAAATTTGCGATTTTTCGGATTTCGTATAAGGATCGCAGAAAAGCGAGGAGGTACAGCTCCTGATACAATGCAATGTTGCCAGATTTCTTAAAAATACCAGATTAAGTTAGTTTCTTAAAATTTGAATTATTTGGTAAAATTTTGCGATTTTTAGGATTTTGTATGAGGGTCGCTCCTGATACATTGCAATGTTGCAAGATTTCTAAAAATTACCAGATCAAGGGAATTTCTTAAAATATTTAACCATTTGGTAAAATTTTCGATTTTTCGGGTTTCGTGTGAGGATCGCAGAAAAGCAAGAAGGTATGCTCCTGATAAATTGCCATTTTGCAAGGTTTCCCAAAAATACCAGATCATGGGAATTTTTAAAAAATTTAACAGTTTAGTAAAATTTTGCGATTTTTCGGATTACGTATTAGGATGGCCGAAAATCGAGGATACAATGCAATGTTTCAAGATTTCTTAAAAATACTAGATCAAGGTAGTTTCTTAAAATTTGAATTATTTAGTAAAATTTTGCGATTTTAAGGATTTTGTATGAGGATCGCGGAAAAGCGAGGAGGTATAGCTCCTGATACATTGCAATGTTGCAAGATTTCTAAAAATTACCAGATCAAGGAAATTTCTTAAAATTTTTACCCATTTGGTAAAATTTGCGTTTTTTCGGATTTCGTATAAGGATCGCAGAAAAACGAGGAGGTATGCTCCTGATACATTGCAATGTTGCAAGATTTCTCAAAAATACCAGGTCATGGGAGTTTCTAAAAAATTTAACACTTTAGTAAAATTTTGCGATTTTTCGGATTAAATGAAACAATGCAATGTTGCAAGATTTCTTAAAAATACCAGATCAAGGTGGTTTCTTAAAAATTGAATTATTTGGTAAAATTTTGCGATTTTTAGGATTTTGTATGAGGGTCGCAGAAAAGCGAGGAGTTATAGCTCCTGATACATTGTAATGTTGCAAGATTTCTAAAAATTACCAGATTAAGGGAATTTCTTAAATTTTTTTAACCATGTGGTAAAATTTGCGATTTTTCGGATTTCGTATAAGGATCGCAGAAAAGCGAGAAGGTATGCTCCTGATACATTGCAATGTTGCAAGATTTCTCAAAAATACCAGATCATAGGAATTTCTAATAAATTTAACACTTTAGTAAAATTTTGCGATTTTTCAGATTACGTATTAGGATGGCCGAAAAGGGAGGAGGTACAGCTCCTGATACAATGCAATGTTGCAAGATTTCTTAAAAATACCAGATCAAGGTAGTTTCTTAAAATTTGAATTATTTGGTAAAATTTTGCGATATTTCGGATTTCGTATTAGGATCGCAGAAAAGCGAGGAGGTAAAGCTCCTGATACATTGCAATGTTGCAAGATTTCTCAAAATTACCAGATCAAGGTAGTTTCTTAAAAATTGAATTATTTGGTAAAATTTTGCGATTTTTAGGATTTTGTATGAGGGTCGCAGAAAAGCGAGGAGGTAAAGCTCCTGATACATTGCAAGATTTCTTAAAAATACCAGATCAAGGTAATTTCTTAAAATTTTTAACCATTTGGTAAAATTTGCGATATTTCGGATTTCGTATTAGGATCGCAGAAAAGCGAGGAGGTATGGCTCCTGATACAATGCAATGTTGCAAGATTTCTAAAAAATACCAGATCAAGGGAATTTCTAAAAAAAATTCTTACTCATTTGTTTTATTTTTATTACAGGCAACCATCTGATGGCATCAACAAATATAAAAAACAAAAAGTAAATATTTTTATTACCAAACTGAAATTTAAAAAAATGGGTATTTTTGTCAAATGCTCATTACTTTTTTGAAAATTTACTAATTTTTTGTTTTTTAACGTACTTTTCTAAAAATATTCAAGTTAAATTTTATAAAAAATTTTATTTGAAAAACTAGTTTTATAGAACTAAATATTTTTTCTTATTAGTTGGCTTGGCAAACGATTAAATAAAATAAATAAAACTCATCTTTATAATGTTTTATATTTTTTATTTTGAACTTAAAATCAAATCACAATAAAAAAACCTAAACGGCGTTTTCAGCGTGAGGATTAAGAGCGGGGCGATGGTTTTTGACCAGGTACTCGCTAAACTCCTGGTAAGGGGTCTTGCTCAACGGCATCTCCTTCCACAAGTCGGGGGTCAAGTAGGCGTACGTCTTACCAATGGCCGCGTAGGTGGCCTTGGCAAAGTTACCCAATGTACCAGTGGAACCCCTGGCCGAAGTGTAACAATCCTCGATACCAGCCATCTGCAGCAGTTTTTTCGGTACAGGGGCGGACACAATGCCGGTACCGCGCGGGGCCGGGATAAGGCGCACCGTCACGGAACCGCACTTACCAGTCACCTACGGAACAAAAACATAACCTCAAAAAACGTTCGTGCGACAGAACTATGAGTTTTGATTCTAAAGAAAATCAGTATTCTTAGGCCATCATTAAGACGAGTCTTTCTGGTGGAAACCGCGAAAGAATAGGTTATTCATCACGATAAAATTTTCAAATCAGAGGTATTTTCTCCTAAAACTCTTACCTTGCATGGCACGGTGTGAGGTTGACCAATCTTGTTACCCCAGTATCCTCTACGCACCGGCACAACGGAAAGTTTGGCCAAGATAATGGCACCACGGATGGCTGTGGCCACTTCCTTGCTGCACTTAACCCCCAAACCAATGTGACCTTTGCTGTCACCGATGGCTACAAAGGCCTTGAAACGCGTACGTTGACCGGCACGCGTTTGTTTCTGCACCGGCATGATCTTCAGCACCTAAAAGGAAATGTTGTGTTTGTAGTGCATTTCAAGTGGTGTTTTAAGCGTATAAAGGGGTTTAAATGTGGTCAGAATTCTTAGGCCATCATTAA
This sequence comes from Brassicogethes aeneus, assembly GCA_921294245.1. Taxonomy (NCBI): domain Eukaryota; kingdom Metazoa; phylum Arthropoda; class Insecta; order Coleoptera; family Nitidulidae; genus Brassicogethes; species Brassicogethes aeneus. The sequence goes on from OV121138.1 coordinate 7,784,423, forward strand.
GACGAATCTTTCTGGTGGAAACCGCGAAAGAATAGGGTTATTCATCATGATTATTGAGTTTTGTTGCTTAGGAACGTACTGCGTATTAATTGGTCGATTGTTATTTGAAATTTGCCACAAACCAATCAAAACACAGCGTAATCCACAGCACACTTTTTTTAGCGAAAAACTTACCTCATCGTTGAGGTCGGAGCCGATGAAGAAGTCGATGATTTCGAACTCTTTGATGGGCAGGGAGAAGAGGTAGATCTCCTCGAGGGAGCGGATTTTTCCGTCCCTGACCAGACGGCCCAGCTTGGTTACCGGGACCCACTCTTTGGAGTCCTCCTTTCCGCGTCCGCGACCACGTCCACGGCCTCTGCCGCGACCACGCGGGCCCCCACGGCCTCCCCTACCGCCGCCGCCGCCGCCGAATCCTCCGCGGAATCCGCCACGTCCACTGGCTGGAGCTGCGTCCGCCATACTGCGGAAAATTGAAAGTCAGGCGCCATTTTGGAAAGCACGTGTTTCGAACTAATAAATTACGAATTACAACGGCGAACAACTAATAATCAGCAACAAAAACTATTCAAATTAACTGTTAAATAATAAAACATCACAACAAACTAACATTAAACGAATTTAACCGAAATAATACAAATAAATCAGGAGCTACTTACGTTTTGATCCTTCTTGAAACGTTGTCAACGAAAGAAAGAAAGGAAGTCGACTTTTTTCTGACTTATACGCGCTTGGGGTCACGTGATCAATTTGCACATGCGCAAAATGATCGCTGCGTACAACTTCAACTTTTCGTTACTAGATGGCGCTGTCATCTTGTTAATAACGCCATCTAGTAACGAAAAAATAAAGTTTTTATAATATACGAGGGAAAGTTAAAATATGCTTTAATTTAACTCTTAAGGTGGGTTTATGCAGACTTAAGACTTAAAACTTAATATTTAAGACTTAAGAATTAAAAATTAAGCGAAAATTTTGTGACGTTCATGCAGCATTTATCTTAAGACTTAAAACTTAAGGAGTAACCAATCAAAATCGATAAAAATATCACGTGGTATCAAGTTGGTACTACCAACATTAAAATGACAATTAACATTGAAATTTTACCGTTGTGTTTTGCGAATGCGTATATTTTTGTTTATCAACGTTTTTTATAATCTGTGTTTACTAGTTTAATCTAAAATGGATCCAAACTATCTATCATTTTAGCACAGTAATTTCAAGAAAAACATGAAACACGAATTTTTAAATTTTCAATTACAACCATAGAAAAAGAAACAGTTTAAATTTAAAATTCCCTAGTTAACGCTTGCGCAAATGCGATTTCATTTAAGAATTAAAAATTAAGACTTAAGAAAAATAAAAGTTTATTATCTTTCAAGTCTTAAATGGTGCATAAACGACCTTAAAGGAAATCAATGAAATATCCTAACTTTTAACTTCTTAATTGTTAAATGTTAAGTCTTAAGTTTTAAGTCTGCATAAACCAGGCATTAATTAATAATAATTTATTGGAGATTTCAATTTATTGGGGAAGCACGCCGTTTTAACACGTATTAAATAATTTTTAATTTCAATTCCAACATATATTAAAAGACCCAACAGTTTACTTCTGTTATAATTTTATTTCCAATATCAATTTTTGCAAAAATTTCTATTATTTTTTATAAAAATAATTTCTCAAGAAGGTAGGTATAATTTATTTGGGCAGAATTTTGTAAATCTTAAATAAATATTTAATAAAATTATTTTTAACTTTTCCACCAAAATTAATGTTAATTTTTTTTAACCCAAAAAAAGTGATAATGAACAAATATTTTAAATATAAAATACAAATGAAAAAGTTTAACATTGGTTTTTAAAAATCAACTATTATCTAATAAATGCTAAAATGGCGTGTCATGGAAGGGTGTGTTAATACAATAAAAAAGGCAGTTGTATAGCTGATATAATTATATTTGAAAGAAAATTAGGTCCTTTTTGTTACATACATCACCTCACAAAAGTATATCTGTCAATATTTAGTCTGTATAATAAAAAATATGTACAAGGTACTGTTAGTGGGTAATTATTAGTAGGATCTAGTCAAGGTCACTTTGATTTGCAAATTTCATTAAATTTCCTTCATCAACTGACCAAGTTTGGTTACAATTTCGCTAAAGCATAAAAAAGAAATAAAACAAAATAAATATAAAATAAATTAATATATTTCAAACAGAAAAACAATTTGTCAGTCGATATGTATATTTTATATTACAGAAAAACAAACTGAAATGCAATAACAATAGTGTAAAAAAATTGGACAAATCGTAATCGTAATATCATACAAAAAAAATAATTCAGTAACTTTTTAATGCCAATCGTATACACACTCAGAGATTAATCCATTTGGTCCCTCCTAGCAGCCTAAATGTGATGTGTTTGTTAAAAAATATTTGCCTGCAAAATACTTGCCGCAAAAATAATACTTTTTATAACATCATCAGCACTGATGCAAAAATATACATTCCAAATTTGATAGTAAGGATAATAAATAAGGAATAATAATAAGTTATAGCACCAAAAACAAAGTGTGCAGAAATTAAGTTTGTAACCAAACTTGTCCAACACAATTGAGTAAATTTCACAATACATGTATGCATAAATTACCAAAAATAATTTGGTATTAATTAATTAAGTTTAATTGGCCAACCATTACAATTTTTTTGATTAAAATTCCCTTTGATTGATTTGTGTTTTACTCGTTTATGGTTTGGTGACGCTAAGGAAGATAATCGATCAACAAAAAATATTTCGCAGGCATTATTCAAAAAATAATAAATTAAAGTAAATAACAAATATAATAATAATATTGACGATTCAATTCAAGATTTTTGTCTTATATAAATGACCTTAATGGAAAACAACTTATCGATTAAAAAATTAAATAATAAATCTAAAAATGTACAAGATATACATATGCACACAGCGGCTCGTGCCGTCCCCCTTGCGACGTGCCCGGAATACAGCAATATATAAATGTACAGGCAAACTCAAAATGCAAACTGTACACTGACTTTCAGGCACAATATTTTATCTACAAAACCACAATTCACACAAAAATATTTCAACTTTATCAGAGATCAATATTGCTTGGTTTTTAAGGTGAAATTATGAAGCATAAATTTGGCTCTAAGCTTTTTTGGAGAATCAGGAGTAGCTTTTTCCAAATATACAAAGTAGATAGCATAGATGAAATGTAAGGTCTATTGGAAGGGTTTCATCTTCTCAAAGAGGAAGACCATCAATAAAATATTTAAATAATTGTTTTTGGAGTTCCTTTACCCATTTTGTTAATAAAAAATTTGACAAAATGTAAATTACTTTGAAATATTATAGTTTATCTTTGTTTATAATGTAAAATCATCAGGATAAAGTGTACATTTTGTCTGTACTATCTTTTTTTGAAAAATCAGAATTAACTTTTTCCAAATATACAAAGTAGATAGCATAGATGAAATGTATGGTCTATTAGAAGGGATTTATCTTCTCAAAGAGGAAGACCATCAATAAAATATTAATAAAACGTTTTTGGAGTTCCTGTACTCATTTTGCTGAAAAATTTAATTTTTTTTGATATGATACATTTTATTTATGATTCTTTTGGTTTTTAAGTCAAAATTATCAGTAGGAACCATACATTTTCTCTAAACTATCTTTTTTGAAGAAGTAGGAGTTGCTTTTTTCGAAATTACAATGTTGATAGCATAGATGAAATGTATGGTCTATAAGAAGGATTTTATCTTCCCAAAGAGGAAGACCATCAATAAAACATTTAAAAAATAGAATTTGGAGTTTCTGTACTCATTTTGTTAATGGAAAATTTGAAAAAATTTAAATTACTTTAAACTAATACATTTTTTATGATTATCTTTGTTTTTAGACATACATTTTGCCTATACTATATTTTTTGAAAAATCAGAAGTAGCTCCAAATATACAAAGTAGATAACATATACAAAAGTCGTTTTTTGGAGTTTCTGTACTCCTTTGTTGATAAAAAATTTGAAAAAATTTTAAGTTCTTTAAAATAATACATTGTATTTATGATTCTCTTTGTATTTAAAGTAAAATCATCAGGATAAAGAGTACAGTTTATCTATACTATCTTTTTTTGAAAAATCAGATGTAGCTTTTTCTAAATATACAAAGTAGATAGCATAGATTAAATGTATGGCCTATTAGAAGGGTTTTACCTTCTCAAAGAGGAAGACAATCAATAAAATATTTAAAAAATCGTTTTTGGAGTTCCTCTACTCATTTTGTTGATAGAAATGTTGAAAAAATTTAAATTACTATGAAATAATACATTTTTAATGATAATGTTTGTTTATAATGTAAAAAGCGTACATTTGTCTAAGCTATCTTTTTAAAAAAATCAGGAGTAGCTTTTTCCAAATATTCAAAGTAGATAGCATAGATGAAATTTATGGTCTATTAGAAGGGTTTTACCTTCCAAAATAAGAAGACCATCAATAAACATTAAAAAAGTCGTTTCTGTACCCATTTTTTGATGAATTTGAAAAAATATAATTCTCTTTGTTTTCAAGGTAAAATTATCAGGATAAAGCAATTTCCAAATATAATAAAAAGTGTATATGACTTTAAAAGTAAGTAAATTTAATATATGGTTTCATGAGTTGATATGTCACTAAAATATTGTTTGTTTATATTATTGCTGATGCTATTGTGGTGAAATTATGATAAAGTGTATATAAAGATTAATAAATAAATAATAGGCTAAAAACAGCAATAACTAAATAGTGTGGAATTGTTGGTTGTACAATTTGCATCAAGTTTTGAGGATAGAGCTCTTCCTGGGCTGGAGGACAGCATTTCGCCCAAATAATCTCTAAAATATATAATATATGCAAAAATAACAATGACCACTTCTCATTTATTTAATATTTAAATATTATTTTTATTTTAAATAAATTAGCCACCCACAACTCTGAATTTGATTCGCTAGGCCATTAGGTAATTAATTATATTTCTCCTATATTTTGCAGCATTGTCATAAATATATATAATAATTTTAGCGTACAGTATTTACACAAAAATATACAATTGGAATTTTACTATTTAATGTAAAAATATTACTTATAGTACTGCACCCTAAGTCATTAACTAGAAACTCAAAAATTATTGGATCACAAATACTTAGTTTGGCTGCCAGATCAGGGGGCCAAAAATTGTCCAAAACATCAAAACCACCCTCTATCTATGTATAAAGCGAAAATAGTCGTATTAGGCACTAAATGTTTCCCTTGAAGCACTTTGGTGCACAGCTAAATACTATTAAATCTGTTGATTATCATTTACATTTTCAAAGTATTGTGGATTCTCTCCTAAACACTCTGTATGTGCGGCTTACTGAGTAGCAGCTTAGCGAAAATTTTATAAAAATACGTTTAAATGAATGCTTTGTATTGCCGGTTCCCTGATTGAAGTTCGCATAATTTGATAATTATTATAGGCAACTATCAATGGCAGTTATAAAAATTGCGAGATGTTTGGGACAATTTCGGTGGCTCCCCATCGAAAACCTCTGGCAACCGTTTTATATGTTATTAATAATTATTAATAATCTAATATAAGCGCCGAAATGTGCCGTAATTTTTGGTGTGTGGCGATTTATCGGCGTATTTTAAAAACAACTCTAAAACCCATCATCTAGGTAAAAGTCTCTAAACTAGCGTAGGTATCATAAATATAATATTATCTCTATAAAGTTATAATGTAAAAAGTGTTCCAAGTTACACATGCTGGTTCCCATTGACGTAAATTGACTTGGTACTTGTTAGTAGTAGTATTTTTTCCTTTTAAATATTTGTTTCTTTGGCATACAATTTATTTAATTCAATAACTTTTTTTTTACTAGTGGTCTATTTACAGTGTGTGTGTGTGTGTTGCCTGACGAGAGAAGGAATCCATTGTTTTGTGGAGGGGGGCGGACGTTAGCGCTCCTTCTTGAGCCGGTTGATTCCCTCGCGCACGTATCGCACTAAATCGATCAGGGAACTGTGTAACGTCAGAGGTTTGCACTGTCTGTCCAGTTCGATAAAAAAATCTAAAAGAAAAAAAATATATAACAAACTTACCTTACATTTATTATTAATATTATTAAGCTTCAAAAAATGACCCCAAAGATTTTAAAACAGACGGACTAAAGCATACGTTTTACCTATACTATCTATTTTTGAAAAATCAGGAGTAGCTTTTTTCAAATATTCAAAGTAGATAGCATAGATAAAATGTATGGTGTATTAGATGGGTTTTACCTTACCAAAAAGGAAGAACAACAATAAAATATTTAAAACATCGTTTTGGAGTTCCTGTACCCATTTTTCTGATGGAAAATTTGAATTACATTAAAATAATACATTTTATGTATGATTCTCTTTATTATTAAGATAAAATCTTTATCTCTTTATTATTAAAGTAAAATCATCATTTATTATTAAGGTAAAATCATCATCATTTTGCTTATACCATCTTTTATGAAAAATCAGTCTTAGCTTTTTCCAAATATACAAAGTAGATAGCATAGAGGAAATGTGTGATCTATGAGAAGCGTTTTACCTTCCCAAAGAGGAAGACCATTAATAAAATATTAAAAAATAGTTTTTATAGTACTGTACGCATTTTGTTTTGAAAAATGTGCAAAAATTTAAATTACTTTAAAAATATACATGTTATTTATTACTCTCTTTGTTTATAAGGTAAAATCATTAGAATGAAGCATACATTTTGTCTATACTATCTCTCATTGAAAAATCAGGAGTAGCTTTTTCCAAATATACAAAGTAGATAGCATAGATGAAATGTATGGTCTATTAGAGGGGTTTTATCTTCCCAAAGAGGAAGACTATCAATAAAATATTAAAAAATTGTTTTTGGAATTCCTGTAAACAATTTTATTTATGATTCTTTGTTTCTAAGGTAAAATCATCAGGATGAAGCATACATTTTGCCTATACTATCTATTTTTGAAAAATCAGGAGTAGCTTTTTCCAAATATACAAAGTAGATGGCATATATAAAATGCATGGTCCATTAGAAGGGTTTTACCTTCGAAAAGAGGAAGACCAATAATAAAATCAATAAAAATCATTTTTGGAGTTACTGTACTCATTTTGTTGTTGATAAATTTGAAAAAATTTCAATTACTTTAATATTTTATTTATAATTTTATTTGTTTTTAAGGTAAAATAATCAGAATTAACCATAAATTTTCTCTATGATAACTTTTTTTTAAAAATCAGGAGAAGCTTTTTCCAAATATTCAAAGTAGATAGCATAGATGAAATTTATGGTCTATTAGAGGGGTTTTATCTTCTCAAAGAGGAAGACCATCAATAAAATATTAAAAAGTTGTTTTTGGAGTTCCTGTTAACATTGATGGAAAATTTGAAAAAATTAAAATAATATATTTTATTTATGCTTCTCTGTTTCTAAGGTAAAATCATTAGGATGAAGCATACATTTTGCCTATACTATCTATTTTTGAAAAATCAGGAGAAGCTTTTTCCAAATATACAAAGTAGATAGCATAGAGGAAATGTATGATCTATGAGAAGCGGTTTACCTTCCCAGAGAGGAAGACCATTAATAAAATATTAAAAAATCGTTTTTGGAGTACTGTACGCATTTTGTCGTTGAAAAATGTGCAAAAAATATATTACTTTAAAATTATACATGTTATTTATGATTCTCTTTGTTTATAAGGCAAAATCATTAGGATGAAGCACACATTTTATCTATACTATCTCTCTTTGAAAAATCAGGAGTAGCTTTTTCCAAATATACAAAGTAGATAGCATAGATGAAATGTATGGTCTATTAGAGGGGTTTTATCTTCCCAGAGAGGAAGACCATCAATAAAATATTAAAAAATTGTTTTTGGAGTTCCTGTACCCATTTTGTTGATGGAAAATTTGAAAAAAATAAAATTACATTTTATTTATGATTCTCTTTGTTTTTCAATCATCAGGATGAAGTCTAAACTATCTTTTTTAAATCAGGAGTAGCTTTTTTAAAATATACAAAGTAGATAGCTTAGATGGAATGTATGGTCTATAAGAAGGGCTTTACCTTCCCAAAGAGGAAGACCATCAATGAAATATTTAAAAATTCGTTTTTGGAGACTATGTACCCATTTTATTGATGGAAAAATTGAAAAAATTTAAATTACTTTAAAATAATACATTTTATTTATGATTCTCTTTGTTTTTAATGCAAAATCATCAGGATATAGTCTAAACTATCTTTTTTTGAAAAATCAGGTGTAGCTTTTTTTAAATATACAAAGTAGATGGCATAGATGAAATGTATGGTCTATTAGAGGGGTTTTATCTTCCCAAAGAGGAAGACCATCAATAAAATATTAAAAAAATTTGTTTTGTTGATGGAAAATTTAAAAAAATTAAAATTACCTTAAAATAATATATTTTATTTATGATTCTCTTTGTTCTTAAGGTAAAATCATCAGGATGAAGCATATACTTTGCCTATACTATCTATTTTTGAAAAACCAGGAGAAGCTTTTTCCAAATATACAAAGTCGATAGCATAGATGAAATGTATGGTGTTTTACCTTCCCAAAGAGGAAGATAAACAATAAAATATTTAAAAAATCGTTTTGGAGCTCCTGTACCCATTTTGCTGATGGAAAATTTGAATTACATTAAAATAATACATTTTGCTTCTACCATCTTTTATGAAAAAATCAGTATTATCTTTTTCCAAATATATAAAGTAGATAGCATAGAGAAAATGTATGATCTATTAGAGGGGTTTTATCTTCCCATAGAGGAAGCTGTCAATAAAATATTAAAAAATCGTTTTTGGAGTACCGTACGCATTTTGTCGTTGAAAAATGTGCAAAAATTTTAATTACTTTAAAATTATACATGTTAAAATCAGGAGTAGCTTTTTCCAAATATACAAAGTAGATAGCATGGATGAAATGTATGGTCTATTAGAGGGGTTTTATCTTCACAAAGAGGAAGACTATCAATATTAAAAAATTGTTTTTGGAGTTCCTTCCTGTAAACATTTTGTTAATGGAAAATTTGAAAAAATTAAAATTATTTTAAAATAATTTATTTTACTTTTGATTCTTTGTTTCTAAGGTAAAATCATCAGGATGAAGCATAAATTAATGCAACTATTAAATTTTCTGATCCCAAAAAACTTTTAAATGAAGCAATTCGAAGAATAACAGCAGAGGGGTGGGAAAAGTGCGTTCAACATGTAAAGAACAAATATTTCGTCAAATAAATATATTAATCTTTAAATACGGCCCTGTTCTATGTTTTTGTTTTCAAATATCACGGCGCGATAGTATTAATTTTAGTCCGTCTGTTAAATGAAAATACTGTAAATTATGTTTGAACCTTTTAAGAGATTCTAAATTGTGTTATTTCAATATAAAATGTGTTTTTAACTCAAAAACTTACCGGCGTGTTGGCCTTTGAAGACGAGCTGGTCGGCCATCTCCCACAGCTCGGTGTAGGAGACGAGATAGGTGAAGAGCTGGTTCTGCTTGGTCATGGCGCCGTGCACCGGCAGCGGGATCCAGACGCCCGAGCGCTGCTGCGCCGCCACCTCCGACGAGCTGTAGCCCGACGACTGGCTGCCCACCGAGCTGGCGGGCGAGGGGGTGGGCGACAGCGGGGACGGCGTGCCCTGCCCCTGGTTGCCGCCGGCCTGCTCCTGCGCCCCCATCGACGCGTTCTGACACAAACAAGTCACCGAATTCAGACGTGTGCGTTTTTTATTGCAACGACGTTAAATTAAACAAGGCCCAAAATACATTTTTGATTTTTTTGACGGTCAAAAATGTATTTCAGGGCTCCCACGGTTAAATTACAAATTTTATTTAGGAATTTAGGAGGTTTTTTGGAGAATTTTAGGAGAAAAAAGTATGCAAATGAATAAAAACAACTCTACACTATACTTAAAAAATAAGAAAAAAATATGTTATTCTTTTTAACAAAAATATAAATAAATATCACTTCTTTTGTACAAATAGGTTATATTGACTAGTTTTTTAGCCACACGGAGAGAAAAGTATATTACTGATTACCATAATTATAATACCCTTTACTATATTATATATTACTATTTGGGACAACTATCTTGTATATGCAAATGAATAAAAACAACTCTACACTATACTTAAAAAATAAGAAAAAAATATGTAATTCTTTTTAACAAAAATATAAATAAATATCACTTCTTTTGTACAAATAGGTTATATTGACTAGTTTTTTAGCCACACGGAGAGAAAAGTATATTACTGATTACCATAATTATAATACCCTTTACTATATTATATATTACTATTTGGGACAACTATCTTGTATATTGCCAGTTACTATGCATATTTAGTAATTTTTAAATATCCCTGTATATTAAACCTTAAGGTTATTATTCTCAACCAATTTTGTTTTTAATTCTTATTATAATTAGATAGTAAATTTTAAAAATAAATATAATAAACTTAATAGTGTATTTTATTATTTTGTATAATACATTTAATTAAATCATATAGTAAATATTACTATTTGTAGATAGTAAAATCAATTTACTATACGAATATATTCAAAATTAAAATACGTATTATACATTTTTGATCTAATAATATTGGTGTTGTAATCTTTACTAAAATTGTATAATAAAAAATACTATTTCGTATTACAATGTTTATATTTTACTGACGAATATTTAATATTGTTAAACTAAACATTTTTTAAAGTAAATTTTAATATATTTTTTTAACTATCTAAAATTTACTATACATTTCTCTCCGTGCAAATCGCTCGAGTTTTTTTTTAATAAAATGAAAAGTGAGGTAAAATTACTACTTTTGTATATATCTACAAGTAGAAATTTCACCACATTTTTAATTTTATTAAAAAAAAAGCGTCGATAGATATGGCTAAAAAAGTAGGCCAAAGTTTAATGATGTTATATTTATATTTTGAAAAAAAATTTAACAGTTTAGTTAATAACTAACAATAATTGTAATGTTATTGTTACTAAAAAATCTCATAATAGAACAAATATAAAGTGCATGTACAGCAAAACGTTCTTTAGATTGTTTACTATTTTAGCTATCATTTAAAAGAAAATTAAAAATCCTTTTGTTTGATATATAACACGGTATATTTTTGTCGAAAATTAACGAAATATTTCTAAAAATGACAATTTTGTAGAAGTCTAGAAGCTACTACATGGATTTTGTTTTATGGTATATTTTGTTGTTTTTTAAGAAAAATGTAGGTTGTGATACATAATATATATATATCATTTTAAAAAGAATTTAATAAACTAGAACCCAAAAATGTATATTTTTTAAATTACTTTTTAAAAAAGAAATTTTTTAGCACAACTACCTTAGTTGGCCTACTTTTTAGGAGTTTTAGATTTATGGCAATTTTAGGAGAATTTTAGGAGTTTTTAAGATTTAAGCCAAATTTTAGGAATTTTATAAATTTTAGGAGGTGTGGGAGCCATGGTATTTTTGAAATTCTACATGATTGAATGTGAATTTGGCATTTCTAAATTTGTTTTACGGTCTTTTTATGATTTTTTGACGTTAAAAATGTATTTTTAAGATTCTAAATTGTGGTTTTAACATTTTAAATAAAATGTGTGAATACCTAAAAAAGTTCAAAAATACATTTTTAAATGTCATAATAATCATAAAACGATCGTTAAAACAATTTTTTAAAATGCCAAATCCACATTTAATAAAATAGAATAATCAACATTATTGAATGTGGATTTGGCATTTCTAAAATTTATTTTGAAGATCTTTTTATGATTTTTTGACGTTCAAAAATGTATTTTTGAAATTTGAAATTGTGGTTTTAACATTTTAAATAAAATGTGAGAATACCTAAAAAAAAGTCCAGTAGATTATCTACATTATTGAATGTGGATTTGGCATTTCTAAAACTTGTTTTACGATGATTTTTTGACGTTCAAAAATGTATTTTCGAAATTCTAAATTGTGGTTTTAACATTTTAAATAAAATGTGTGAATACCTAAAAAAAAGTCCAAAAATACATTTTTAAACGTCAAAAAAATCATAAAACGAACGTAAAAACAAATTTTAAAAATGCCAAATACACATTTAATAATATAGAATAATCAACATTATTGAATGTGGATTTGGCATTTCTAAAATTTATTTTGAAGATCTTTTTATTATTTTTTGAATATATTGTAAATACCTAAAAAAAGTCCAGTAGATTATTCTACATTATTGAATGTGGATTTGGCATTTCTAAAATTAAGTTTTAAGATCTTTTTATGATTTTTTGACGCTCAAAAATATATTTTTGAAATTTGTAGTTGTGGTTTTAACATTTAAAATAAAATGTTTTTAATAAAATGCAAGAAAAAATGTGTATTATATGCATAAAAACATGTTTTCTTACCTTAGAACAGTAATCAGACAGAGTTTTCTGTATGTCCTTAGCTTCAACTTTCCTCATTTTAAACAATTTGCTGTACAGCAAAGCTTGACACCGGTAACTGCAAAATTTACGGAAAAATAAATAAAATAACGTTTTTTTCTTCGAAAACAAACCTTAAAACGGCCAGTTTGTTGTGCACAGGCGAAACGTTTTGCTGATTCCTAAAGTTTGCCGACAGATATCTAAAAGAAATGAAAACAACATTAATTAAACTGCATTTTTAGAAATAATAAACCCTGTTTAAGGATTTCTCTAGTATTAAGAGACACTAACAATCCTCAAACACAGTTCAAAAGCTTAAAATCTAGAAGAGAACATTAAATATAACAAAAGTAAAAATTATAGGTGTACTTACTTTATTAAACTAAGAGTATCTTTGTACATGGTAAATGCCGCTTTTTTGGTGACACTTTCGTGCTCCATCGCGTTCCCCGTCAGCAGGAAAAACAGCACTGCTTCCAAATAAAGTAGGCATTGTTTTATGGGGTCAGTCTCTTTGTCGGCGAGGTGTTTAAGCCTTTTCGCATCGCTCAGGTACTGATTCTGGTCCCTAAAAATACCAACAAATGTAAATAACAACGCGGACAAAATCCTTTTTTGTTTGGTACAAAAATTACAAAAATATACACCTTTCTATCAGAGATAGACAGAGAAAATGGCCCATTTCAGATTGCTGCAAGTTATTATTAATGAACTGCAAGGTAAAATAAACTCGAATTATAATTCTTTTGAAACAAAAAACTATAAAACTTCGCGAGCATGAACAAAAACATGCAAAAAATCACTACAATAACAACTAAACCAGAGAACAAAGAGAGGGGAAAAAACACTTAAAACAAAAATTAATAAAATAACGACCACTCAACTAAAAATAGATTTAAAAATTGGAAAAAAATTTGAAAATGATTGTCGATTATAATATAACTTAAATATTTTTCTTACCTTTCGTCGTACTCGGTTGTTTCCTCGACGACGTCAAAGTACGAGTGGTACTCGCGATTCGACTGGGACCGGCTCGGTTTCATGACGTCGTTGGCCGACGCCGACGTCAGGGACGACGGCTGTCCGCCGCCGCCGGACAGCCGGCTTTCGACCGGTTCCCGCTCGTGGTTCGTCGGCGGCATCGCTTGCAAGTTGAGATTATCACCGGTCAAATGAGATCTGGCAACGGAAAAATATTGCTTACAAAAATGATGATATCTTTTTTAATTTAGAAGGTTTTTGAGTCGAACAAAAAGTATTTTGTGGAGAAATGTTTGCTTAATAATTTGTTGAAAGAAACTCATAAATTGGTGATCGCATTTTGACCACAGATGACACTGAAGTTAAAACATTTTTTTTCGTCTGAAATTTGATTAAATATGTGTTTATGTTTAAAAGTGACGATATCTTTGTTAATTTAGAATATTTTTGAGTCAAACAAAAAGTATTTTGTGAAGAAATGTTTGCTTGATAATTTGTTGAAAGAAAATCATACATTGGTGATCGCATTTTAAACACAGATGACACAAAAGTTAAACCTTTTTAATCGTCACATTTTATAGGATTAAATTTTACGAAATCTTTGTTAATTTAGAAGATTTTTCGCTTGCAAGTTGAGATTATTACCGGTCAAATGAGATCTGGCAACGGAGAAATATTGAAATTTTTGCTTGCAATGATGATATCTTTTTTAATTTAGAAGGTTTTTGAGTCGAACAAAAAGTATTTTGTGAAGAAATGTTTGCTTAATAATTTGTTGAAAGAAAATCATAAATTGGTGATCGCATTTTAAACACAGATGACACAAAAGTTAAACCTTTTTAATCGTCACATTTTATATGGTTATATGGTTAAATTTTACGATATCTTTGTTAATTTAGAAGATTTTTGAGTCCATCGAAAACTAATTTGTGAAGAAATGTTTGCTTGACAATTTGGAGAAAGAAAATCATAAATTGGTGATAATAATCATAACAAATTTTATTTACTTGATTTTTCTTAAATAATATGAACGAATGAAATAAATGGTAAAATTTCTTTACCTGGGGTTATTTTCTGAAGATTCATCTTTCCGCCTTTTGGATTTGTGATTCTCCTTGCCCTCCTTGTCCTTTTTGTGCTCCTTTTTCTTGGTGGCCGTTTGTAGAGAGGCGCTGCTCGCCTGCGAACACATCGAACTTCCGCTGTTGCGGCGTTTCCGCTTCTTGGACTTGTGTTTGTGTTCCTTTTCCGGTTTCACCGGCTTTTTCGTCGACGAATCCTCCTTGGAGAGGGACAGTTTCTCCTTGGCATCCCCACTCTCCAAGTCTATAAAAAAAAAGGGATTAAAAAAAATTGACACAAGTATATAAATATATCTTACCTAGTTTGTCGGTGTTACTGCTACCGAAAAGATCGGCCTTGATCTTCTCCTTGGCGCCCTCCATCTGCATGACGACAGTGTGGTGCTGGACGCGTTCTAGATGCCGCCTCAAGGCGGGTATCCTGACCAGGTCCAGCCTGTTCAGATCGACTTTCACCATCACCTTGCCGCCCGAGTCGTCGCCAATAAATTCAGTCTTTGTTTTCGCGGTTTTGAAGGGGTTCGGTTGCGGGGGCGGCGTCTCCTTTTTAATGGGCGATAAAAGGGCGGGATTCGTGGTGACGGGCATCGCTTCGTCTTCCACCGACGACGAACTTCGTTCGTAATCGCCGTCCACGATTATAACGTCCACACCGCCCTTTCCTACAGATGTAAAAAAAACATTTTTTAAGCTTCAGAAAAGTATATTGTAGATGAAGGATGAAATTAATGGGTGAAATATGAGATTAATTTCATTATGAATGACACTTTTGAGCAACAAATATAAAATATTTCGTTTATAGAACGTTAAAATCATTTTGTCTGGGATAGTTTTTGAGATATTTACCATTTTGTTTACAGAAATGATGATATCTTTTTAAATTTAGAAGGTTTTTGAGTCGAACAAAAAGTATTTTGTCAAGAAATGTTTGCTTCATAAATTTGTGAAAGAAAATAAAAAATTGGTGATCGTGTTTTGACCACAGATGACACTAAAGTTACAACTTTTTTCTTGATACATTTTATGTTAATATGTTTAAATATGATGATATCTTTGTTAATTTGGAAGGTAATTAAGTCAAACAAAAAGTATTTTTTGTAGAAATGTTTGCTTATTAATTTGGTAAAAGAAAATTATAAAATGGTGATCGTATTTTAACAACAGATGACACCAAAGTTAAAACGATTTATGTTTAATTTGTGGTTTAAAACCTTTTTACATCGAAAGCTTTAATTCACAATAAAGTATATTCTGGAAATGATTAACATTGACATGTTTAAATATGACGTATCTTTGTTAATTTAGAAGAAGTTTTGAGATATTTACCATTTTTGCTTACAAAAATGATGATATTTTTTTAAATTTAGAAGGTTGTTGAGTCAAACAAAAAGTATTTTGTCAAGAAATGTTTGCTTAATAATCTGGTGAAAGAAAATTATAAAATGGTGATCGCATTTTGAAAATAGATGACATGACACCTTTTTGCATCGATAGCTATTTTGTCAAGAAACGTTGCTTTATAATTTGGTGAAAGAAAATCATAAATTGGTGATCGTATTTTGACCACAGATGACATTAAAGTTATAAATTTTTATCGTATTATATTTTATTAGAAAATGGTTATATGTTTAAATATGACGATATCTTTGTTAATTTAGAAGATTTTTGAGGCAAACAAAAAGTATTTTGTCAAAAAATGTTTGCTTGATAATTCGGTGAAAGAAAATAAAAAATTGGTGATCGAATTTTAACCACAGATGACACCAAAGTTAAAACTTTGTTTATGTTTTAATATTTCTTAAAAATAGGCATCTGTATAAAAATAAATGGAAAAGAAGAAGCAAATCTTACCTTTGCCGCCCTTGCCGCCGCCTTTGCCGCCACCTTTGCCCCCCTCCGCGTCCCGCTTGGGAGTGAACAGGTTCCGTAAAGCTACGAACTTGTTCTTGTCCTGCACCGACTCCACGCTTTTATCGTCCTTGTTCGGCGTCTGCGCGTCACTGTCCGAACTGTCGTCGCGTTTCGGCGGTGCGTCCGAGTCCGACGAACTCACGTTGCGTTTCTTTTGAGGCACATCACTGTCGTCACTGTCCGTGGTCGTCGGCAACGTTTCCGCGCTTATACCCTTACGCTTGTAAGGCGACACGGACGTCTCCTTTTTCCTCTTGTAGTCCAACTCTCTATCCGAACTCCTGTTCTTCGCGTTCTTACCCTTCTTAACCTGAAAAGGGCGTCAAATCTCAAAACATTTTGATGGAATTTTTCCACAAACCTTATCCTCCGCCCGCTTCTTCTTAGGACTCTCTCTATCCGAGGACCTGCGACTGCTGACGCTCTTCCTCCTCCTCACCGGACTGTCCGAGTCGGAACTCGACGAGGTTTGCAGCTTGGATTTCGTCCTGCGCCTGGGCGGCACGGGTTTCTCGAACTTCGAGTCCTCCTCGTCCGAGCTGCTGGAGGGCGCTCGGTGCGCGGCTTTGGGCGGGCGCCCGCGTTTCTTCGCGCGCACCGCCTCCCTATCCCCCGGACTCCCCGGGGACAGCTGAGAGTTTTTCGGAGGCCTACCCCGTCTCTTAACCTGCAAGAAAATTATCTATTGGTAGGTAGAAAATGTCGAAACTTCGTTTAAAACCTTTTAATGTTTAAATGTGACGATATCTTTGTTGATTTAGAAGATTTTGGAGTCGGGAAAAAAGTATTTTGAGAAGAAATGTTTGCTTGATAATTTGTTGAAAGAAAATCTTAAATTGGTGATCGAATTTTGACTACAGATGACACTGAAGTTGCAACTTTTTTTTCGTCTCACATTTTATTAAATAAATGTTAATGTTTAAATGTGACGGTATCTTTGTTAATTTAGAAGAATTTTGAGTCGAACAAAAAGTATTTTGTGAAGAAATGTTTGGTTGATAATTTGTTCAAAGAAAATCATAAATTGGTGATCGCATTTTGACCACAAATGACACTGAAGTTACAACTTTTTTTTTCGTCTCACATTTTATAAAATGTGTCTTTATGTTTAAATGTGACGATATCTTTGATAATTTAGAAGATATCTTTGATAATAATTTTCAAGTCAATAAAGTATTTTATGAAGAAATGTTTGCTGGATAATTTGTTGAAAGAAAATTATAAATTGGTGCTCGCATTTTGGTCACAGATATCACTGAAGTTACAGCTTTTTTAACGTTTCAGATTTTATTAAATATTTGTTTGTTTAAATGTGACGATATCTTTGTTAATTTAGAAAATTTTCGAGTCAAACACAAAGTATTTTGTGAAGAAATGTTCCCTTGATAATTTGTTGAGATAAAATCATAAATTGGTGATCGAATTTTGACCACAAATGACACTGAAGTTACAACTTTTTTTTCGTCTCACATTTTATTAAATTAATGTTTATGTTTAAATGTGACAATATCTTTGTTAATTTAAAAGAGTTTTGAGTCGAACAAAAAGTATTTTGTGAAGAAATGTTTGGTTGATAATTTGTTGAAAGATAATCATAAATTGGTGATCGCATTTTGACCACAGATGACACTGAACTTTTTTTTTCGTCTCACATGTTATAAAATGTGTCTTTATGTTTAAATGTGGGATATCTTTGTTAATTTAGAAAATTTTCGAGTCAAACAAAGTAATTTATGAAGAAATGTTTGCTTGATAATTTGTTGAAAGAAAATCATAAATTGGTGATCGCATTTTGACCACAGATGAGACTGAAGTTACAACTTTTTTTTCGTCTCACATTTTATAAAATGTGTCTTTATGTTTAAATGTGACGATATCTTTGATAATTTAGAAGAGTTTTGAGTCGAACAAAAAGTATTTTGTGAAGAAATGTTTGGTTGATAATTTGTTGAAAGATCATCATAAATTGGTGATCGCATTTTGACCACAGATGACACTGAAGTTACAACTTTTTTTTTCGTCTCACATTTTATAAAATGTGTCTTTATGTTTAAATGTGACGATATATGTATATGTTAATTTAGAAAATTTTCGAGTCAAACAAAGTATTTTATGAAGAAATGTTTGCTTGATAATTTGTTGAAAGAAAATTTTAAATTGGTGATCGCATATTGGTCACAGATGTCACTGAAGTTACAGCTTTTTTTAACGTTTCAGATTTTATTAAATATTTATTTGTTTAAATGTTAATTTAGAAAATGTTTGAGTCAAACACAAAGTATTTTGTGAAGAAATGTTCGCTTGATAATTTGTTGAGAGAAAATCATAAATTGGTGATCGCATTTCGACCACAGATGACACTGAAGTTACAACTTTTTTGTTCGTCTCACATTTTATTAAATTAATGTTTATGTTTAAATGTGACAATATCTTTGTTAATTTAGAAGAGTTTTGAGTCGGACAAAAAGTATTTTGTGAAGAAATGTTTGGTTGATAATTTGTTGAAAGAAAATCATAAATTGGTGATCGCATTTTGACCCCACATGACACTGAAGTTACAACTTTTTTTTTCGTCTCACATTTTATAAAATATGTCTTTATGTTTAAATGCTACGATATCTTTGTTAATTTAAAAAATTTTCGAGTCAAACAAAGTATTTTATGAAGAAATGTTTGCTTGATAATTTGTTGAAAGAAAATTTAAAATTGGTGATCGCATTTTGGTCACAGATGTCACTGAAGTTACAGCTTTTTTTAACGTTTCAGATTTTATTAAATATTTGTTTGTTTAAATGTGACGATATCTTTGTTAATTTAGAAAATTTTCGAGTCAAACACAAATTATTTTGTGAAGAAATGTTCGCTTGATAATTTGTTGAGAGAAAATCATAAATTGGTGATCGCATTTCGACCACAGATGACACTAAAGTTACAACTTTTTTGTTTGTCTCACATTTTATTAAATATATGTTTAAATGTGACGATATCTTTGTTAATTTAGAAGTCGAACATAAAGTATTCTGTGAAGAAATGTTAACTAGATAAAATATATCATAAATTGGTGATCGCATTTTGACTACAGATGACACTAAAGTTAAAACTTTTAAATTCGTCTCACATTTTATAAAATACGTCATTATGTTTGTCTTTATGTTTTAATATGACGATATCTTGGTCAATTTAGAAGATTTTTAATTCGAACAAAAAGTATTTTGTAAAGAAATGTTTGCTTGATAATTTGTTGAAAGAAAATCATAAATTGGTGATCGCATTTTGACCACAGATGACACTGAAGTTACAACTTAAATTCGTCTCACATTTTATTAAATATATGTTTTAAACAAAATAGACTTACCTTGACTTCAGTATCTGAACTGTTTGGCGTCTTGTTCTTCCTGGGGCGCCCCCTGCCGGACTTCGGCTTAACAACCTTGGCTTGCTTCGGGGCGGGCGCCTTTTTGCCGCCGCTGCTGCTGAGCGGCGCCCTGGGCGCTTCGCTGTCGCTATCGCTGAGCGAATCTACGGTCGGTTTGGCGAGCGCGACCGGTTTAACCGTCGGTTTGCCGGTGGCTTTCGCGGCGACGCGCACCGAATCGCTGTCGCTATCGTCCCTGGAGGGCGTCGGCTCCGTGGCGCGTTTGGCGCGCCGGCTAACGCTAGAGGGCGCCGTCGTCGACGCCGGTTCTTTCGCGCTGTGGTGATCGGAATCGTCCGAGAACGAGGAGATCAGGTTCGGTACTCGTGCCAGCTTCTCCTGAACCTGAGACAACGAGAAAAATGTCTACAATGTCCACTTATTTCAAACAGTCTTAAAAATACTCAATATATATGTCTAAATGTGACAATATCATTGTTAATTTAGAAAATTTGTGAGTCAAACAAAAGTATTTTGTGAAGGAATATTTGCTTGATAATTTGGCGAAAGAAAATCATAAATTGGTGATCGCATTTTGACCACTGATGACACTAAAGTTAGACCTTTTTTTCGTCACATTTTATCAAAAATACTTTTAAATTTGACGATATCTTTGTAAATTTAGAAGATTTTTGGGTCAAACAAAAAGTATTTTGTTAAAGAAAAGAGTAAATTGGTGATCGCATTTTGACCTAAAGTTGGAACTTTTTTTGTTAAATATATGTTTATATGTCTAAATGTGACAATATCTTTGTTAATTTAGAAAAGTTGTTGGTCAAACAAAAAGTATTTTGTGAAGAAATGTTTGCTTAATAATTTGGTAAAAGACAATTATAAATTGGTGATCGCATTTTGACCACAGATGACACCAAAGTTTCAACTTTTTTTTCGTCACATTTTATCAAAAATACTTAAATTTGACGATATCTTTGTAAATTTAGAAGGTTTTTGAGTTTATCAAAAAATATTTTGTTTAAAAAATTGTTGGAACTACTAAAATATGTCGAAAAAAACACAAGAATGTGCAAAGAAGAACTACTTACCACTCTGACAATATCCTTGGAATCGTTTGTGTCCGAGTCCTCGGTACCTTTCTTCATGCTGTCAGGACTCTCAGGTATCGAAATCTGGTTGGATTGCTGGCCGGATGTATCCACCTTCGGCGACATGATAGAAGACGGATCGTTGCTGTTCGCCACGTTCTGACTGGACACGAACGAAGCGAGATTCCACCGTATCTAAAAAATAAATAAATAAATATGCCTATATATATATATATATATATGTATATATATATACAGGGTGTTCATTTAAAAACGAGAAATGCTCATTGCTGTTCATTTAGAAACGAGAAAGTCTGGAGATAAAAAAGATATCAGAAATTTATCACAACCGTTCCAGGATTTCCTCCACATATCCTAGAAACGGTTTTGAGGAATTTTTGATGTTTTTTTTAGCTCCAGATTTATAGAACATTCCTCGTTTTTATATAAAAACCCTGTATTTGTACTAGTACTTTTTATGTCTTGGTTTAAAGTACTTTTTAAAATTACACTGTTACTCGCTTGTTCGAAGTAACTTACCTCTCGTTCCGGGGACACGCTGACGGGCACTTCGGGCGGGGCGGGGGCGGGCGCCGCCGCCGCGACCGCCGCCACCGGTGCTTTCGGGGCCGGCACAGCCGCCGCCGAGGTGACGGGCTCCTCGGCAGAGTCGTCGCTCGAAGAATCCGAGTCAGAACCGGAGTCGGATCCGGAGTCGCTGGAGGACGAGTTGACGGGCGAGAGGGGCGCTATCGGGGGCGGCGGGGCGGCGATATGCCGCTCCATTTTCGGGTGCGGGTGGAGGTTGTTGTTGGCGAACGGGTGGGCCGGCGTGGCCGCGATGGGAGACAACATTCTGACAAGAAAATAGTTTTATTTTTTTACGTATTACACTGTAGCAGTGCTGTCAATTTGCGGGTAAATGCTCACATCGGTGAGCATTTAGATATGCTGTGAGGTAAAGTGTGAGGATTAACTTTTGTGAGGATTACTACTATACTACTGGAATCATTGAATTATTTTAATAGTATACAATAAAATTATTAATTTATTTAAAAAAATTATTTATTTTTCGGTAAGTCCGGCAACACTGATGATCGATAGTTCAGACTGTTGACTAGAGATGGCACTGACAGTCTATGACATCACATACTTGTGGAAGTATGTGTATGACATTACAAAATACAAACGAAATCATGTGTGCCAACAGAATAAGATTAAAATGTAATAAAAACAAAAACTTCGTTTATTTTGCATGGTTTAATTTTATGAATGGATAAGTGGCTTAAGAAATTAAGTTCAAATACGGTAAGTTATCAATAATATACTGTTGAAAAACTTTATTTTAATAATTATTTTTTAAGTGAGTATTTACTTATAAATAAAATTAAAAAATTAATTGTTTATTATTTGTTTTTAATAAAAAAATCTGTGATGATATAAATGTTTTTTAATATAAATAAGTGATAACTTATTAAATTGTATATCTTATTATTTTTTTAAGTTTTGGTGAGGATTTTGTAAGGATTTTGATTTTATTGCGAGGATTACTGTGAGCATTTTGAAAACATATTGCGGGTATTATCGCAGTTCTCGATTGACAGCACTGCACTGTAGGTAAATTTCAAACTTTTGAAAAGACACATAAAAACGCCGGGACACGTAAACCTAATTTTTGTGTGTAGAATTTAGTGGTGCAATCCGTTTTTTAAAGTTAGCTCGTTTTCTCAAGATATTAATTATTTAAGTTTTTTGCTATATTTTTAAAGAAAAATATAGCATAATCCGTTTTAAAATGTCTGTATTTTAATTCATAAATTTTTGTCTCTTAAATTAATAACATTCGTGTTTAAGCCGATATTATTCATATTTTTTTTAATTTTATTAGATTTTTCGCATATTTCTTTTTTTTGGAATTAAATTTGTTTTAGTAAATTTTATTGTCTATATTCGAATTTAATAAAATTTGAGAATTTCATTTACTAGTAAATAGACTGAGTACAGCCTGTATAAATGTTGTTTTTAGTTTTTACAATTGAAATAATTCTTTGCTACATAGTTTTGTGGTTAAGTAAGTATAAATATGGAGCTACAAATTTTGCATGCTCATTTTAATTTTTATGAAAAACAACTTTCAACCGAATCCGATGAAGCTGGTAAACGATTTCATCAAACCATTATGACATTTAAAGATCGGTTTTCTGGCAAAAAATTCGACTCGATGCTTGCTGATTTTTGTTGGTCAATCTTCAAAAAGGCATAAAATTAAACATTTTTTACATTCTTTACAACTTGTTATTTAAGTAGTTTTTTAATTTTTTTTTAAATGTCATTATATACTTAAGTTTTCTTTGAGACTCAATTATAATAATAATTGTTAAAAATGTGTTATTTTGGTTTAAATGGTTATGTTTGTTGTCATAGATGACATTTTGCATTGTTTATTTTGTTATTTTTATTTTTATGGTTATGTTTTTTGTTAACAATAGCCAGGACCGGCTCAAAATTTAATTAAACTTTGAAGGGCTATAACTCGCTTACTTTTGAGTTTTGATAAAAAAAGTTACTTAAAATATTTATTTGTATATCTGATTTCTACACGCTGTTAAAAGGAACGCGTCAACTTAAAACTCACCCTGTATATAGCAAAATAACAAATAAAAAAATATTTAAACACAAAATTTCAAATATCTTGAGAAATCGACCAAATTTTAAAAAACGGATTACACCACTGAATTCTACACCCAAAAATTAGGTTTACATGTCCCGGCGATTTTTTGTGTCTTTTTGATGTTACTACTGTGTTATTAATATATTTGTATTTATAAAAAACGCATTTATTAATAAAAAAGTCTCTTATACTTAATTAAGATATTTTAAATAACAAAATACTTCAAATTTTAAGATAATGTTATAGATCGAATACAACCAAGGATTTATTAGCAAGACTGAAACTTTCATTTTCCTTTCACATATAAAAGATTTTAAATAAGATTTTAGCTAAATATTTAGCCAATTAGATCATTACAACAATTCGTTACATAATATGCAATTTATTGTCGACGACTTATTGACAAAATATTTTTTTAAATTATGTATTATATATATACCTACTGATAATTTTTACCTTAAATACTTGGCACTTATTTAGATCGAGTATGACACTACAAATTTAAATCAAAAATTTTGTAGAGTAAAATATTTGAACCTAATTTTTAAAGATCAATATTTTTAAGCTCAAAGTTTTATAGTTGTATTTTATATTTAAAAAAAAATTATTATCAATTGTTTTGAGTTAACAACAAAATTAACTTGCAATAAATTTCTGTTAAAACATAATTAAAGTGCCAAACTTGAGGCAGGTCATGAAAATATTTATAATGTAACTTTTATCTGTACAAAATTTCAAAATGCTTAGCAGAGATATTTTTTAAATTCTAGAATATGCCCATTAAAAACAGTATACAGCAATAACAAAAAAAACAAATAATAAAAATATATTTAATATTACCTTCCTAATGGCGCATGCGTAGGTGGCTTGTGCTCGTCATCGCTTTCTGATAGGTTGAGATCATCTGTCAGGTCACTGCAAAAACAAAACAAAATAAAAACGATCCTAAACATAATGTAATTAAAGTATGCGTTCGGGCGCTTAAATTTAAATTAAACATTCTAATTCCTCTGGATGTAAAACTATGAGTCACGTTTGTTTGTTTTTTTTTGCGCTCATTTACTTTATTTTTTTCCGAGACGGCCCATTCCCGAATCGATTTTCTTTGTTTGCTTGGAAAATTTGCCCGACGGTTGAAAATAAGTGAAAAAAGACCTAACTGTACTCCTTGCATCATAAATTTAAATGTTTCCCAACTGCTAATTAAACTGTTCATTGTTTTTGTGTGTATGTGTGTGTGTGTCGGTCGTTAAGTGCATTGGTTGGGAAAAACGATCTTGAACTGTTTTTCACGAAAGTGTTTTGACGTAAGGATTTGAATGTTAGCACCAAACTATTTTTTTTCAATTATGTACGAGGTTTGTTCAGAAAATATCGGGAATTTTCATATTTTGAAACAAATATTTATTTATTCGTCCACATTAATGTTGTCGCCTTCAAAATAGTCCCCATTGGATATTATGCACATGTGCCAGCTCTTCTTCCAATACTCGAAACACTTCTAAAACTCGATCTTTGGGATAGCCTTTAGTTCATTCAGCGATGCGCTTTTAATGTCATCTATGCTTGCAAAACGACGGCCCTTTAAGGTTCTTTTTATTTTTGGGAATAGGAAAAAGTCAGACAGAGGCATGTCTGGCGAATATGGAGGCTGGGGCATCATTACAGTATTGTTTTTGGCCAAAAATTGTGTTCAAAATTTAACAATTTTAGAACAAATTTTCCTGCCACGCGTTTCATACCCAACACATTCGAAAAAATTTCATGGGATGAGCCAAGCGATATACCAACATCATCAGCGACTTCTCTGATGGTTTATAACCATTTCTTCCACTTTTTCCATGTTTTTATCGGTTGTTAATGTGCTTGTGCGTTCGTCATCTTCAACGTCTTCACGACCATCTTGGAAACTCTTATACCCCTTGTAAACTCTTGGTTTACTTATAGCAGACTCACTATAGGCCTTTGTTAACATTTCACAGAATTTATTTAATTTTTTAAGCAAAATTGGATACAAATTCTTTGATCCATTTCTTTTAACGAACGAAAAATCGCCGAGCTCATAAAACACGTCTAACCTTAGCGGCTGCCACAAACAAAGTAAACAATGAAAACTGCTAAAGTTTTTATCATACTTCGGGGGCATGTATACCAACATAATAAAGAAAATTTTATGACAACCGGACCCTCTGAACCCGCGAAATTTAACAATTCTCGTACATGTACGAAAATAAGTATAGTTAATTAATGAAATTAAATTAATTGATTTATTAGAATCCATAATATGTATATAAATAATGATTGAACTTTAATCAACTCTAAGCGAAAGTGTCGACTAGAAATCGTGATAAATTTTTTACGCGACGAGCGTTTTTTTTTTCGTTAATTAACTCGCCTAATAAGCAAATTTTCTCGTTTTTCTTGAAACAATTTTTCTTCGAAGGTTGCGATGAAACATAAAATTAAACTTTTCGTCGTACTCGTATACTGTTTTCATAAATTTAAAAAATTGACATTTCATTGAAAATAATCCGTCAACTAATGTATATTTTAAATGAAATAAAACACTTACGGTGCTATGGGCGCCTGTCCTGGGAGACGTTCCTTTCCTAAAACAACAAAAACATAAAAAAAATCAATAAAATTTTTACAAGAAAAGAAGAAATTTTCGCGCCACTGGTTGTTCCTGACCTTTGACAACTGACGCAAAATTGCACACATTCATTAAAAATTTACATTTGTGTTATCATTGATTACTTTGTTGATAATTGTTTTTGTTTTGCATACTCAGCTATTTTTAGGTAGTTTGAATAAAACAATACTAACTTTTTACACTCAAAATTTTTTTTAATAAATATAACAAAAAAATTTGTTTGTCTTAATACACAGTAAAAAATTTTGCCCGTGTAAATTTTTTAGTGTAGGGTTAAAAATATTGGAGTTGATTTGTAAGTGTAAAAGTTACACTACAAAATACACTAGGTAACATTTAGTGCTTATTAACTTTATTAAACACATTTAAAGAATATTAACATTATTCATTGGTACATTCACACTATTTATTATTAAAATAAATCAAAAGGGTAGAAAAACTTAATGCGAGTGTTAAATAGTGACAAAATGTATACTACAGTGAATGCCAATTTCTTTCTCTGTTTTGATGTTACTAAGAGCTCTTTTTTCTTTACACTTTCTACTAGTGCACATTGTATCACAATTAAAGTTAAATTACACCAATAGTGGCAAAATGGACTGAAAAAACTGGTAATAACCGAAATGCGTTTTAAAATGTTTGGTTGGTACCTATCTACCTACGCAGTGCATATCCGGAGATACCGCGTTGTGGAAGTGTGGCATTTTTGTTCAGTTAGATTTTAATTACGGTGAATCCATAAGGGGACATTCTTATTTTTTGGTAAGTATTATAATTCCTTTTTCTTTAAGCCTTAATACTCAATAAATACCAATATGTTAAAAGGATGTCCATACTCGACCTATATTATATATCAATAATTTACTGCAGTAGGTCGGGTACTTGTAACATTAATAATATAAATACATACACACTTGATTTACTTTTTATTTTCAAGCGTAATGGTTGTTATATTAACCTATACCTACATTTTTATTAATATTATGGAAAATTTGTACACGTGTGGTAAATCCCCGACATACAGCCGCCTGACGCCTCTCTACCAATGGGATCACCCATTTTTTATAACAGAAAAATGGATTACTAATGAATTCTCAAGATAATTCATTGCTTACAAGTTGACAGCCAGTAAAACATTGCATTGATCTAAAACTTTTACGTTTTAAGGAACCATTTTGCTTAAGCCAGCCATACGACTCAAATATAAAATTATATTTTAGGCACCGATTTTGATAATTGTCATAGATTTTTGTTCCAAATAAATGCTTCTCTTTATTTACCTTTTCGTTTTATTCACTACCACCAATGGGTTTTACTCAAATAATTTACACTAGAAGTTTGCACTAAAAGATAAAAGTACCCTTCTAAAATTTTTCCAAAGTAGTGTTAATTTACACTAAACAAAAGTGGGATTTTGTAGAAGTACACGATTTTAGGTAAATTAAAACTTTTTAATACAGTGTAAAATTACTTTATCCTCAGTGCTAAAGTGTTAAATCATACTTGCTTACTTGGGGAAAATTACACTACAAATTAACTCTAATTGTAGTGTTATAAAACAACACTATTTAGTATGGACCTGTGTGAACTCTAATTAGTGTTGCTTAGAGTTGATTTTTTTACTGTGTAAAGTAAAGTTCCCTATTAGTCCAACAATTGCTTTTGTTATGGCAAAAAGATGATTTTTATAAAAATTATTTATCTACAAACGCTGCTTTCAGTAATAGCATTTGCATTAATTATGAAGTAAATTTACGTTATGTTTATAAAAATAACACTCTTCCAGATGCAGAATCGCATTGATAAATATAATTATTATTATTTGTATAAAAAAAAACAGTTCTATACCGTTTACAAAAACGTTTTGTAGTATTACTGAAACCCTAATGGTATTATTCATAGAAATTTTGTAAATTTTATAAATTCCTTTTCGTTTGAAATAAAACTTTATTTATAATATTAATACAATTTATGTAAATTTAACAACAAATTAATTGTTAATTCAATAAACTATTTTCATTGTAACAATGGTCACATTTTCAACCTACTGTTGGGTATTAGGTAGTTTTAAAAAAATAATTGCAAGGCATTAAAACAAATTATATATTATAATAAAAAAATTAACTTATATTATATGATGTACAAAAAAATATGAACTCACTTTTTAAAAAGTCTGCTTCGCTTATAGAATATACCTTAAATATTTCTTTTAGGAAACGTCGAAATTTTAATTTTCTTAGTGATCTTTTTGATATTTTTATCATGCTAGATTTTACCATACTTCACTCGTACAAGTGAAATCAATAATATTATAACACAGACTGTGGATTATAAAGTTATGTTCACCAAGGAGAGCGCTGGCCCTTTCCCCCTCTTTTTACGGGAAATAACAAAAATTTTGTTACCATTGCAAAACAATAATATATATTAAAAGTCTTTTTATAGCTTTAAAATATTTTTGTTGTTGTTCTTAACGTAAGCTATGAACAAAGATTTTCTAACTGAAATAAAATTAATTTGAATTACAACGATAGTAATTTAAAAAAGACAATTATGCCATAGTAAAATGAACAACAGCGCATTACTTTATGTAAGCGTTTTGGCGTGTTCTATCATCCCCCCCAAAGAATGACACCCTGTATACTAAACTATAACAAATACACAGGCCCATTAACAGGATAATCGTTTGTGAAAAAAGAACAATGAAGCCGGAACGGAAGAAAAAAGCGACAAAAAAAACAACGACGCGCCAAGGATCCGAGCAGGCGGGCGGCCCTCCACGGCCACCTGTTGTTGAAAGGCTTCTGCCGTCGAGTTATTTCTTTCTTGTTGTTTTTTAGCCACCTGCGTCAGGTGATCATCGCCACCGCGGAAAGGAAAAAACAATGCACTCGTGCTGTTGCCAGTCAATTTCAAGTTTATTCGCAAAATTTATTTTTATGTTAGCTACTACTATACATACTAAAATAAAAAATAATAAATAAAAATAAATATCTCACTGAAAAAAAATACGATTTGTACGTATATGCTAAAGTTTCTCAAAAAACCGACTATTTTTTTTTCAAATAACATTGTATTTCTAGAAAACGACCCTGTAAAAATATGAGCTCTTAATATTAATATTTAGAGGAGGCGTTTTGTAACGTGATAACAAGCTACTTCATAAGACAAAATTACCCCTTATAGAAAACTTAATGCTCTACAAAAAAAAGTCCAATTGACATTTCAAAGATATCGAGCTTTAAACTTCAGACTGTTAAATTATGTTTTTTTTCTTAAATACAGAAAAATCATTTTATATGTATTAAAAACACAAAATTATTAACTTTGGAATAAATATATGACTATATACTATATACTATATACAGTTCATTGTTTTTATCTGGACTCGTGTTTTTTTGTTAGGTTGGTGGCTTATGCCAGTTTGACTTGGTATTTTTAGTATTTAAAAATGGTACTTCTGCTAAAGAATTTAAATAAATACTTTGACACTGTCAAATTGACAATAATATTTATTATTGATAATTTCCTTGTCAATTATAAATAAAAAGATAATTATGCCAAAAATAATAGCAACGAATTCGAATGTAAAAGCCCTTTCGAGGGCAAAACTTCATTTTGATGAAATTATGCCAAATACCACAATGGAAGAAAAAGTACATCGCCTTATGGACATTTTTGGAGTAAAAAAGTAACGAATTTGGTTTTATAAATATTACATCACACATATTTAACTACTTTTTTTATATGATTTTACTCATCCAAGCACCACCAAAGCCAAATTAATTGCATTTTTAACTACGAATTTCGACAACTCAACTTGCCAACTGCACAATGTAACCTACAATAATTTATACATAACCACAATTAGATTTAATCAATGCGACCAACTTGACAACTGTATTTACCAACCAAAACCCTAAATTTGCAACGTTGCATTATTGCATATTAATAGATAATATAAATAAATTTATAATAAACATCTACCATATTTTTTAGGTAAGTAAATATTTTTCGCTAAAAATCAATAAAAATTATCATTTGTCAAATTATGAAGAGTTTTGGATCTGCATTCCATCAAATATATGCAAACCAAGTGATACTAACAGGATATTTATTTATTAATTCATAATCTTTTTTGACAAATTTATTGTTATTAGTACAGAAGAATATAAATATGCAAAATATTAACACTTGCGTACTTTTTCATTTCTCAGTTGCCGCCATTATCTTTACTGAATAATGTTGAAGTAATTCATTGGAATTTTAAATGAGGCAAACTTAATAGTTTAAACATCTTACTCGTGGGACCAATTATTTTTTCGAAAACGAAACACTGCAACAACATTTGAAAATAATTAACTAAATACGTGTTGAATTCAAATGGCCGTTTGACTCCATGAGCAGACTTTTAAAATGTTAAAAGCTAAAACAGCATTTTGTTACTTTATCCTGAAAGAACTTACAACAATGGGTAATCAAAAGTTGAATCATAATTATAACGTTTCGATAATTCTCTTGGCCGAAAAAAATATCTGTTCCATGGCCACACAGTGCGCGGTGGAGCAGAGGATTAGATCACAGATGCCTGCAAAACGGTATTGCAATAAATTCGCTGCCAACCCATGACATGCTATTTTAATTAAATGTAAGCCGATTTACTTGTGTCTGCGATTTGAGACAGTCCGAAATTAATTTTTTGCAATATGCTAAATCCCTGTTTCGGCATGATTTATGAGGTGGCAAGTGGAAGAAGAAAAAAAACGGATTATGATTTGTTGGTGAAGCTTCTGTTTTTAATTGGGGATGACAGTTTTAAGTAAAGTTTTTAGTACTGAAGCATTATTACAAATTACCAATGAAGAGATGATAAAATAGTTATAAAGGGCGTGTCCACTCAAAAAGAACAACTTTTTTCATTAGACCTTTAGTTTTTAAATTATTTAACTCCAGGCTCTCTAAAAATGAATTAGTCACTTATCCCATGGTTAACCATGGGATACTATGGCATCCCCAACATTTAATAACCAATTCTTATGTAGAAATACCGTCAAAAATTATGAAAGTAGAGCAGTTTTACTTTTATAACTTTTGACGACATTTTCAGATTCAGGAGACAATTTTACATGGAAATTGACTGCTAAATGTTCTGGATGAAAATTGCTATTAACGAGAATTATTAGTGGCTGCTTTTTCGCCATGACAATTAGTCATTTTTTACTTGTACTTGTTGGTAAAAAAAATATATTTTCTTTAAAGGCAGAAACAAAATTGCCAGTGAACTTTTTTTTTAATTGGAAGAAATAATGACACTTTTACATGTATCAGTTTATAAAATAAGTAGATATTAATAAGTATTTTTTTTATTTAAGTGGCATTTAATGAACAATTCCACAGACTTTTAATTTCATGTTTCTTTTTTATCGCAACTACACACGTCTAATTTTCCCTGACAAAGGTTTCTAATGGTTTCAATTTTGTCATGGTGGTAATAGTGTCAACAACCTACATTATCCAATGTTGCCAAGCACTAGAAACACGCAATCTTTATGTCTCTTTTAATAAAAGTATCTTTTGGATTCTTGAATAAAAAAATATACTGATACGAATTTAATTACAGCAAATTAATTAACGAACAATATTCTAATTTGTTTGTTGCCTAACTAAAAAAACCAGTGCACTAGAACAACATTTGTTAAATTTTTTAGATATACTTTGGTGCGTTTTTTACGCCCAAAACATACAGTTCATTTTTTTATCTGGACCACCCCTGTACTTTGTTAGGTTGGTGGCTTATGCCAGTTTCACTTAGTATTTTTAGTATTTAAAAATGGTACTTCTGCTAAAGAATTTAATTAAATACTTTGACGCTGTCAAATTGAAAATAATATTTATTATTGATAATTTACTTGTCAATTATAAATAAAAAGATAATTATGCCAAAAATAATAGCCACGAATTCGAATGTAAAAGCCCTTTTGAGGGCATAACTTCATTTTGATGAAATTATGCCAAATGCCACAATGGAAGAAAAAGTACATCGCCTTATGGACATTTTTGGAGTAAAAAAGTAACGAATTTGGTTTTATAAATATTACATCACACATTATTTTCACAATATTCACCATTGGACCACATTTACGTTCACAAAAAAGTTTAATTTCTTTTATATAAATTCTTTTCAAAGCGAAGATTATTATCGGCTAGGAATACTTTGTCTCTCGTGGGCCATAGTCACCTATATTTAACTACTTTTTTTATGATTTTACTCATCCAAGCACCACCAAAGCCAAATTAATTGCATTTTTAACTACGAATTTCGACAACTCAACTTGAAAACTGCACAATGTAACCTACAATAATTTATACATAACCACAATTAGATTTATAACTAGCTTAGTTTGTTTTAATCAATGCGACCAACTTGACAACTGTATTTACCAACCAAAACCCTAAATTTGCAACGTTGCCGCATTCCAGATAAAAAAAAACTTAGTAAGTAAAATTTAAAAAAAAAACACTTTTCCCTTTTTTGGGGAAATTTTAACGACCTGGCAACACAGCACGGGTACCGAGCGGAAGACGGCTGCGTTTAGAGGTAAACATACGGAAACAAAGAAAACACGATGGTACCGTCTCGGCACCTTCGCGGTTGCGACACGCCGTGACGTAGTAGTACCGGGCAGGTACCGTAGATACAACGTTGCCGAGTCGACTCTAAAATCCCAGAAGTTAGGGAAAAAAGAAAAAATAGTTTTTGTATGTAGATTCGAATACCTACAATATTTTGCTCCGAGCGAAAAATATACTTGATTTTGAATTCCTTGGGAAATTAATGTTTACATCTGGCAACGTGGACATCGTCGGCAATTAGGAATTGCAGGTTGCATACGGTGCAGGCGATCGCAACTGTGCCGGTTTGGCGGGCGATCGCCACGTTGCCAGATTTATTCGGCGAACGCGTATCCGTGCATTTCGCGATATGGAGCAATGTGTCATTATTTAATTAGGTAGTTAACGAGAGGAATTTTTCTAGCGGTTGCTTAATAGTTAAACATTGGAAATGGTTTTGAAACAAAGAAAGAGTATTGATAAGTACTTTTAAAAACAAGTTTTTTTAGTTGAATTGCAATGGTACATGAATAAACATATTATTTATTACAGTGTTGCCTTGTTTAAAAATATATGTTTTTGATTTAATTGTTAACCATTAATATGTTTATTACAGTGTTGCAAAATTTATGTTTTTAATAATAGATATCGAGTAAAAACTGCTGCAAATTAAAATGTCAAATGTTTACGTTAATTATTATTTATGACAACTCGTATTTGCTACATTGTTGCAGATGGTTAATAAACAACAAATAATTAAGTTTTATTTCATAACATAAAATGACAAATGACATATCGACAGCGATTATGGTTCGTTGGAATAAAAATCGAAATTACGTAAGGCGACAAAGGAATGCATTTGTTTTGTTTACTCACACAGCTGCGTGGATTCGGCAACACCGCATCACAACACAACACAAAGACATCACACGAGTTCGCGAATCGTACCGTGCCACTGAATTTTGGGAAAACGAACCACGAAAACTCGACAGTCACTGTTAGAGGGACGGGGGTTTTCCTAGTTGACAACGTGTGTTTACGTCGCGCGACAATTTCGTCGATTAAATTGTGCTACGTAAATACGCCATTACGTAAGGACAGTTGTGCACGTCTGGCGTTCGCTTAGCTTGCCGCTTTCAGTTGTTGTGTTTACCGGAGACCCGCCGAACCCTCCTCGATCGCCGACTGTTTTTCTCTCCCCCCTCCCCCCTTTCCTCGGCGGCTGTCGCTCGCCCTTCGCACGATACGTCGCACTATGGTTTATCGGCGGAAAAATAAATTTTTAAAATGCATATTTTTTTGACGATAATTTGTTAAAAACACCTTAAAGCAAGAATTATGTTTATATAATTATGTTTTGATTTTATGACACCCCTAAGTAGAATGTTTTTAAAACGGAAAAATTGGCTAAAAATTACGCACACATTTAATAAACTATATCTTTTAATCGAACAAAAAATGTATATATTTTTTTAAATCTACATTTACAAAAATTACTATTTGAATAAAAATATAAAAATCAAAAGTTTAAAGACACATTGGTAAAATTAAGAGAAACAAAAATGCGTACAGGCATTTAACCCTTTATCTCACTTTGGTACACATATGTACCACGATTACCTCAGATTTTCACGTTGATATTTACATGAGGTTGTTCAGTAAACTTTACTTTATAAGTACACCAAAAATTAGCTGCATATACGCACATATTGGGAAAAGTTATGATTTTTTATTTATCGCATCTAACTAAGGCATTGTCTACGCACTCAAGATTTTCGTACCCACAGATCTATGCTCATAAGTTTTAGTTGAATTTATTGATTATTATAAATATTTTAACATGTATTAAATTTTTTTAATAGTATTAAAAAATATGTACAAAGTATACTTATCCTATAGGACTAATAATTAATTACCTATTCATAAAAAAAAATTATGTATTAATTAATCGATAATCTTTTGCTATAATGGTATCTTAAAGGAAAAATATTTTATAAATTTTGCATCCTTAAAGGTAAAAACTATTAGGTAAAACATTATTCGCTCATTTATAAGGTAATAATATTTTATATAGCAAAAGCAAATTTAACATTTTGTGATTTTTCAAAATGAGTACTTTCTGCGTTTTTTCTTAGTTTTTAACAGAACTATTTTTAAATAGTGACAAAGGCGTAACTCTATTTTCTGAAAATTTAAAGGGAAGATTTCCAAATTTGGATGAGAATCAATTCACACTTGAAGAAGTTTAAAAAATAAAGACCTTTATTTTTCTTATTAAAATATAGTTAATTATACCCAAGTCTTATTTAACACAGTAAAAAATAAAAAATAAATATTTCTCTGCAATAAAAATGTTTTTTGATTCCCCAATTGATGCTCTAGGACCATCTAAAAGGCATTTAAAAAATTAAAATATAGTTAAGTATACGTAATACCTTCTATTAAACACATTAAAAAAAGAAAAAATTAATATTTATTTGTATTAAAAAAGTTATTGAATTTTGTCCGCAAAACGCTGCTTTTTGACCATAGTGCGTCGCCGATGGCAGTCGATTTTACGTCGGTGAGCCCTTGGCCACTAACAGGACAACGCGCGGTTTTTTTTGCGTTAAGTAGTTGTCGCACAGTGGCCTTTTTAGGCACATTTTTTTGTTGTTGTCTAAGGTTTTAAAGATCGTTTTGGCAACCGTCATATTTTTTGTTTTTGATTTTTCGAAAGAACCAGCTATATTTTCAATTAAAAAAATAATAAAAAAAGTTTGTAATTTAAAACGAAGACTGAATACAACTTTATTTGTTTTTTTTTCTAGAAAAAAGAAAATTTTCCAAAAATTGATTGGAAATAATATTTTTAGTTAGTAAATTTCTTCTTTCAATAAATGATGGTTGAAAATATTTTAAATTTACAAATTAAAAAAATTATTGTATAAATGTTAAAACGGCGGGCCATACGGTTTTCAAACAATTTGAGAAAAACTAAAAGCCTGTCAAAACAAAAAATTGTTATAACTTCGTTATTTCTGGGAATTTTGAAAAAAGTTAGTGTCACAAGTTATGGCATATATTATAATACCTAAATAGTTTAATAGTTTAAATCTTAACTTTAAATATATGGGTGATTCTAGAAAAGTGAGGCAACTTTTGACCTCATTTTGTTTATATAGTTTTCGGAGAAAATTAAACAGTATTTTGTTATGAGAACATAGATAATATAATAAATATACTGTTCCAGACCGGGCCAGTCACTTTTTCAAACAGTTTCTGAAATATCTGTGTTTTCTAAATTTGAATGCAAGGGAAGTGACGAGTATACCAGGGTACTAATTAAATACATAATTCATTGGAAAATATAAGATTTATTGCAACTTTGAGCATATTATACATTAAATATCTTAAAATCAAATAATACCACACTTCAGTGGCGGCTGGTGGATTTTGGGTATACCGATATCTCAATTATTAGATATGGGACCCACACCAAATTTATATGAGTCTATAATGACATTAAATAAACAAGTTCTGCGCAAGCAGAATTTAAATTGAAGTTTGCGAAAAAAAGATAACCGAAACATAGAACATGGAACTGACGACACGGTACTGATGAATGGGATACAAATTTGAGATTATAATTCGGAATTAATTATTGTACTGATATTTTTTATTAGTGGATGCTACTTATCAACAAATCACATATAGCCTTCTTAAAATTACAATGAAATATATATACGTAAGAAAATATCTACTCCCAACAGTACTGAAATTTTGACTGGAACTATACGTGCATTCACCACAACTTCGTCGCTTGCATTGTTTTCAAGATGACTGTCGTGCAAAGGGCTCTGTAGGTAATTTTTTACCAACACTTGAGTTTAAACTTCAATATTTCGCAGGACTTTTGAATTTTAACATTGCACACAGAACTGACGGGTAAAAACGAGTACAAAGATTATCAATTTTTAAAAAATTGCTATTATTCGAATCTATGATAAAATATGAAGAATACATTATCTAATGTTTTATAGTTTGTAGTAAAATTGAAAAATTTAAGACAAATTGAATATATTTATAATATAAAATCACTCAAATATTTGATTCAGGAGTTGTGACACGCCAAGGTACTAATGTTTTGAATATTTATTATGTTTTTCTACTAACGTACTTTTGAAAAAATACATTAAAATTGGGTGGACAAGTTAAAAAACCTGGATCTTTTGTAATATACTAAAATATTTACAAAAATATTAAAATACCTACTCTATTGACTGATGACATCAAGTTGTCCAACTTTTGTAGAATCACCCATATTTATTTTTTTTAAAATGTATACAATTATAATTGTAATAAAAACTATTTTTAAATTAAAGGATATTAGATATCTTAACTAAAAAGAACTATCTAAGATGTAATAAAATGTCTAGATAATAATTTTACCATCTATAAAATACCCAGCTGTTTTGTATATCTTTCTACAATGTTCGAAAAGTTCTAGTACAAGTATTTCGAGTTTGGGAACTTTATTAATAAATAATTATTAGGGTACCTAAACCCCTTACCCCTAACTTAATAAGGGTGTAATAAAATGCACTAGTATGCTCAGGTAAACGGTGATCGTAAATATACAAGGGTCGAGGATAATTCTCGGAAAATTTATTACTACTTTAAACTGATAATAATTTTTTAAACTTAAAAAAATACTTTTACTTATTAAGCACACCTTAAAATTCCAATTTTTATTGTATAGTGAGTGGCATATCAAATTTCCCTGATTAACATCTGGCAACATTGCTTTGAATCTGAAAGTTCTTGTCAAAAAATGTAGCTGAGAAAATTGATAAATAAAGTTTTTAATTCTCCCCACTGTGCGACGCCCTGATGGCACAACTCTAGAATCGGAAACAAAAAAAAAACAAATCGAGAAGCGTGCGCATTAATCGTGGCCAACTATGATTATGTTGACGGACAACGTTGGCACGCGTACCAACTTAACAACCGTCCCCGCGCACGCATACTAACCCATACGTGCGTGTACGTGTATGCGCGAACGCAAATTATTTTTTTTATACCCCATTGAAAATTTTCTTCTAAATGTTAATGGAAGTCAAATTCCCCATGACGTATTTTGCTGTCAACTTGTAAACGGTTGACTTCGGAGAAAAAAGTAAATAAAACTTTTTGTAGTAAATTTATTTTTCTACAGAAAACGTTATATAGGTCGAATCCTTAAAATTAATATTTTAGGAGATATATGAACTTAAAGACGTGATACTCTTAGGCACAAAATTTGATTTGGCGGTCTTAAAAATTGGGCTCAAAGTGCACAGCACACTTGACGACAGTAAAAAAACGGCTTTTTTCACCCGCGGCCAGGTCACTCATTATTGTAAAAATAAATGTTATAGAGGCGCAAGCTGGCCCGAGCTAATTATTAATTAAAATGGACTCGTGCAGAGCTGCTTATTAGCCTGATAATACGCCAATTTCCATAAAATATTAGGTGGGTACTGTAAACATGAAAACATGTTTTTTTGCCACGGTTTTCTGGAAACTTTATTTTAATTTTATTTTGATATTTTAATTATTTTAATGCCTAATCCCTAAACAGCGTAAATATTTTACATCTGACAACATTGCTCTGAATCTGAAAAAAAATGTTTTTTCTAAAATAAAGTATTCTTGGGAAAAAAACTTTTGCACCGTATTTAAGACAAGCTTAAGCACAATTCTGCGCGCTGTACTACAATAAAAAAAATTAGTCCAGCACATTTAAAAATAGAGATTAAATCCTAGCCTTGCTCGTTTAGTAACATGGTTGTTGAATCGCACTTAAACTAAATAAAAACTAACCGTCCATGCAAGATAGCGATCAAAAACGTTTTCAATGTTTACATATATAATATATATTATAACTCATCTGAGAAATGCTTATTTTTTTCCGTTAAATAAACAAGCATGACATATTAAAACCATTGCAATTAATTATTTAAATATCAATTGGGAGTTAATAAAAGTTAGTGTGTCTAGACTCAAAGTTTGAGATTAAATGTTAAAGGAATAATATAAAGCCCTGGGTGTAATGCTTTGCCCTTATGATTCATAAATTTATGTTTTAAATACGGTTTCGTAACTAAGTAATCCGTATTATTAAAAAGGTGTTTTATTTAGCTTTAAAAAAACTCAAAACAAGTTTTTTTTTAGTATTTTAACCACCTGCTAAAGAATTTAATAACAAGCGCCGGTATTTATTACTCGAGTGAAGATTACCATTGAAATGGCCGACATAAAATTAAAATATGCAACGTTTAATCAATAGACATTTTTAATTGGTCTGAACATTGTTAGTACAGTTTTGACCAAAATAATAATAATAATAATAAATGTACTTACTTTTGGTGGATGGTGCATACACTGGGGTAGCTTCGTTAATCTGAAATAGAAAAGTAAAATCTAAAAAACATTCCAAGTGGAATAAATAATACCAATACCAAACAAACTGAGTCGTTTATCTTGTTTTCTATAGGTCGTAACAAAAAATGAGTAGCGTGAAATTTTTAACATATTTGTTTAAACGCAAAACTTTCTTAGGAATATAAATACTGCATTTAAAGAAATTCTAAAGTGTATGCATGGTGCCAAATTAGTGATATTTTTGTGCATTGGGTCTACGTTTCTCCATAAAATAGTTTGAACTAAACCGCATTTATTATAGATAATAATCTATAGATATATAGTTATAACTTCTCTATTATGGAATAAGAATATCTGTATCAAAGGTAGGTTAATGTATTAGAACAAAAAATATCATCTAATTTTGTATTTTAAGGTTAGAAAAATCTATTTTGACCAAAATAAAAAATTGGATTATTTGGAAGAGTGTGTTAATATGGTCATAAATAAATATAGGTATACTAAATAATTGTTGAATATGGTTCAAATTAAATTGAAGCTTTTATACTTCTAACGACAAAACGTGTGCATACCTCTCGGCATACCTACTTTAAGTTTAGATTATAAAAAAAACAAACAATTTTTAGAGAAACTTGCAATGTGAAAATGTTTAATACTCCCATGACATGTGATTTATTAAAATTTTAAAGTTATAATGATTTTTCGATGTAGATAAAAATTTGTATTGACAAAACTTTATGTAGGTACACTTTAAGCTGGATTAGAAAAACTACAACATTTTTAGATACCATATTATCCAGTCTTTCAAATAATCCAAAAACTTATTTATTTTGGTAAAAATAAATTTTTCTAACCTTAAAATTACAAAATTAGATGAAATTTTTGTAATAATATATTAACCTACCTTTAATACAGATATACTTATTCCATAATAGAGAAGCTAGATTTTTTTAATAAATGCTATTTAGTTAAAATTATTTTATGGAGAAAACCAGATATTTGGACCAAATGCACAAAAATATTACTTATTTGGCACCATACACTTTAAAATTTCATTAAATGCAGTATTTATATTCCTAAATTCTTAAACCAACCACTGTTATTGTAATGTTATAAAGATTTATACATTTTTAACGCCTAAACATAATATTATTTCTTTCGTTGACTATACTTTGACAGATACATAACCTGAAAAGCCTTAAATGCCAAATTTTCAAAAGACTGTGTTCCGTACTTAGTCACGTGGTGGGACTTTGAGGTGTGGAACATAGTACATATGTAGATGGCTCAAAAGTTAACAACAGTTTTTTTTATATTTTGAACCGTCTAATATTGAGAAAAACTAAAAATTGTGATGTGGATATTAAAGTATCAATAAAAAATATAAAAAGTATTAATTTCTGAGATTTTAATCTTTGGCAACATTTGCAACAAAAAAATCTGAACTTGTCCGGTTTTGAAACATAAGATAAAGTAATTTTATTAAAAAACAACGAACCAAAATATTGCGACATAAATAAATACAGGGTGTTATGTAATTAATGTAATATGTTAATATGTTTTGTCTGAATTCTAAAAACTAAAAATAAATTATAATAACCTTTTTCCCACCAAAAAGTACGCCACTGATCGACTAGGATCAACAATGCAAATTGTTAATTTGGCGTTTTTATTAATTGTTTATTGTCATTTTTGTAATGAAGGTAAATTCAAACAAAATCTGGCAACTTTTATGACAGAATCTAATGCATTTCTTTCAAATTTTAGGTTATGTGCTCAAAATGTAAATATCTGGATTTATTTACACAAATTGAATGTTTATAGTTTAACCTGTGAGCTTGTCCTAATTTAATTTCATCTGGGCAAACAGAAAGAAAAAAACCGATGAAAAAATGAATTTTGTGGTTATGTAGTTTTTAAAGTAGATACTAAAGTTTCTAATCATTGCTTAAGCTAATAGCTGGACGAGTAAATAAATACAGAAGGTATTAGAGCTTTAAGGGCATAAAACTTTTGTATTTATTGAGTTTTTATTTATTTTGTGCAAGAAAAATTTTTAGTAAAGGCCGTATTACAGCCGGCAATTGTTCTTGCAGCAATTTTTCTTGCCATCAAGTTTTCAAGGCCGTATTGCATGTTGTTTTACAGTCAGCAATGGCAAGACAACTTGCTGTTTATTACCGTGCTACCAACCGAAGAAAAATATACGATTTTGTAAACACCAAGTTTATTTGTTATTTAGTAGGGATATTTAAAAATTAATGAGTCAAATGGATA
The DNA here is from genome assembly GCA_921294245.1 of Brassicogethes aeneus. Taxonomy (NCBI): domain Eukaryota; kingdom Metazoa; phylum Arthropoda; class Insecta; order Coleoptera; family Nitidulidae; genus Brassicogethes; species Brassicogethes aeneus. Next base: position 7,825,985 of record OV121138.1, read on the forward strand.
CTAGAACTTTGAACACAATGCAAATCATAAAACAAATATCCTTAAACTGTTTAAGTCAAACAGCGTCTCTCTAGGGAATTTGTAGTAGGGTTGGTAACATAAAAGTTACAAGATTTCACCCCAGAATTGCCGTGAAACGGCAATAAAAACCCATCCGGACCGATTTTCGGCAATTGCAAGAGATTCGTCGAAATGTCTCTACCGCGCATGCCTACGGCAATTTTCGTTGCAATTGCCAAAAGAATTGCCGGCTGTAATACGGCCTTAACAATTTTGTACAACTGGCAACTTCAACGTATTAGTTTAATTACATAACACCTTGTATACAAAAGAAAAATTCGTCTAAAATTAATTGCGTTACAATAATTATTATAAAATATAAGTAGGGTATTATAATTATTCATTATGTAAATAGGTAATAATTTTAGATTTCAGGGTCATTTTTTTAAAATTTTTTATTTAAAAATATATAGTAAATGTTAAGTTAAAAACTGCTTCAATCATGGTACCTAATATTAATAATAATTAGTTTAAAAAACTTACCCCTAAATTATTAAAATTTTGTCGATATTTGTTGTCCAAATCAATTCTTGGAGTAGCAGCGATCCCACCCAATGGTGCTGGAACCCTTATCATTTCCTGTAAGCAACATTAAATTTGTAGTTATAATGATTAATTTGAAAAAAAAACTTACCTTAAATATGTTGTCAACGTCTCCGCCACTGGGCGTTTGAAATGGCAAGGCTTCCCTGGGCGCAGGCATCGGAGCTGGTTGATTGTTCTAAAAATTAAAAAATATATACTACTAACTCTCTTTAAAATAAACTTTATTAAAATTATTATTAATTAAATCTATTCGTATAAATAATAATAAGTTAATGGTGAGTATTTAATAGTCAAGTAGATTACAGTTATCAGGCCGCCAAGTTGTGACGGTGTCTACATAATTCAGCACATTTAATCTGTAATTGAACTAGTTGAAATATTCTCCACACAGTTTTACTTGTAAAAACTTATTACGCAGAGATTACAAAGTTTTAAGCCAGGTAAAATATTGGGTTGTTTTTCGAAAGAAATTACGACACAATTTTGTTTTTGCAGTGTGTTATCACAACTTGTTCCAATTTTATAGTGCAAATGGAGTCTAAAAAAGTTAAAAATCGGCAATTATTTTTATGTACTTACACGCACACAATTATCCCTATTATAAATGATAAACGTGCAAAATAAATGTTAATTGTTCCTGTTTGTAGCGCGACACTAATTATTTCGCAATTTCAACCTTCGAATTGCCGCTTCGTAATTAATAATCCACAACTCTCTGATCAGGGCCGGACAAATTTTTTTTGGAGATTAGAATAGATTATGGAATTGTGATTTCAGCAATATGTACTATGTATCTGTCAAAGTATAGTCAATGAAAGAAATAATTTTGTTTAGGTGTTAAAAATGTATAGGTAAGTCTTTATAACATTACAATAACAATGGATGGTTTAAGAATTGAAGAATATAAATACTGCATTTAATGAAATTCTAAAGTGTATGGTGCCAAATAAGTAATATTTTTGTCCATTTGGTCCAAATATCTGGTTTTCTCCATAAAATAATTTTAACTAAACAGCATTTATTAAAAAAAATCTAGCTTCTCTATTATGGAATAAGAATATCTGTTTTAAAGGAAGGTTAATATAATATAACAAAAATATCATCTAATTTTGTAATTTTAAGGTTAGAAAAATTTATTTTGAACAAAATAAATAAGTATTTTGGATTATTTAAAAGACTGTATAATATGGTATTTAAAAATGTGGTAGTTTTTCTTATCCAGCTTAAAGTGTACCTAAATAAAGTTTTGTCAATACAAATAGTTGAAGAAATTATAACTTTAAAAATTTTAATAAATCACATGTCATGGGAGTATTAAATATTTTTACATTGCAAGTTTCTCTAAAAATTGTATGTTTTCTTATAATCTAACTTAAAGTAGGTATGCCGAGAGGTATGCACAAGTTTTGTCATTAGAAGTATAAAAGCTTCAATTTTTTTTTGATCGATATTCAACAATTATTTAGTATACCTATATTTATTTATGACCATATTAACACACTCTTCCAAATAATCCACTTATTTATTTTGGTCAAAATAGATTTTTCTAACCTTAAAACACAAAATTAGATGATATTTTTTGTTTTAATATATTAACCTACCTTTGATACAGATATTCTTATTTCATAATAGAGAAGTTAGATTTATTTTAATAAATGCTGTTAGTTAAAACTATTTTATGGAGAAATGTAGACCCAATGCACAAAAATATCACTTATATTGCACCTTACACTTTGGAATTTCATTAAATGCAGTATTTATATTCCTAAATTCTTAAACCAACCATTGTTGTTGTGATACTATAAAGATTTATTAACTTTTAACGCTTAAACATAAGCGGTAACAATATAAATATTATTTCTTTCATTGACTATACTTAGACAGATACATAACCTGAAAAGCCTTAAAAGCCAAATTTTCAAAAGACTGCGTTCCGTACGTGGTCACGTGGTGGGACTTTGAGGTGTGGAGCATAGTACATTAATACCTTTTGGGCTGAAAGTTTCGGAGATATTAATTATTAAAAGTGGAAATGTTATAGTTTTTAAGCGTTCTTTCTCCTAATATTTCCAAGTATTTAAATATACAGACCACAAAATTTAGAAAAAATCAAATTCGTGTATACACGTTAACAAATAAGTATTCTATCAGGGGCCATTAATAGTACTACAAATTGTTATACAGGGTGTTTGGTATTTCCGTTTACTTTTTTGCCACTTAAAATGCCAATAACTGGGAAAATCTGATGGGGCGTAAAAATTTTATTGCGTTTAAAAACAGACGCGCCACAACACAAACATAAAAATAATAAAACGTGTGTTTTTCCCTTTGTTGCGACGAAAAGTTACACATAAACTTTAGTGGCGAATTTTTATCTATTTACTTTACTTCAACGCCGTCTCATGTTGTTTACCAATGAAATTACGAACTTTTGATGGATTATTTTTTTGATCGTAATTTATAAACAAATAACGAGTTTTATTTATAAGCGTGGTCGTTATGTAGTAAACAAAAAAAGATTTAACATTGCCAATTTTGAAGCTTACTTTTAACAAATCAGTCAAGAGAGTCTCCAAAATGCAAACACCATCTTAGGATGTTACTTTTTAAATTTAACACCATATCTAAACATATATTTAAATTTATTACGATGTCAATAAAAATAAATCTTGACCTCTGACTGGCTTACTTCTAGAATCCCATAATTTAGTTTCGTTACATAACCCAGATTTATATGACGACATCTCGTTTATATTAATTGGTTTTTGTAAGGGTATATCGATTCAGTGGGGAAAGGGATGGAGGTAGTCGTAAAACGAGACCTAAGTAAAGCATAAAACTAAAGCGCTTACCACAATCAAAATCGATGGTTATGTCGCGATTATTTAAGGGACAAATGCAAAAGTTAGACGTTCGAGAAGGCAAGGAAATGATGATCCGATAGACGTTCGAGAAGGCAAGGAAATGATGATCCGAAAGTGTCAGATCCGGAAGTATAGCGGGACACACGGTCAGAAATTCGCCATTTTAACAACACCCGAACCAAAACAACAAAATATTTTCAAGAAGAACGGTCCACTGTGCAAAAAGAAAGATGGTAGCCAAGAGAGAATAGAACGGTGCGTGTCAACGTAACATAAATTTAAAGGAAGGCGACTCGACTGCCGAAGCATCTTTTAGCAATTTGGTTTTTGTTTTTTTCTGCGGTCTCTCTATCTGTATAAATCTGCTTAAATAACTTCGGACATGACAGAGTTACGGGCAATATCTTGCTCATTGAGTCCAAGCTATGTTTTCTGTTACAATCTCCATTAGGCTAGTTTATAGTTCCAAAATTACCTATTTTCTTATAACTACTGTATCATAGCTAATAAACAAATTGTGGATTATCAAGTAAATAGTATGAGACTCGAACATTTGTTAAAAAACTAACTTTTTCACATGGCAATGTCTTTAACCTCCCTATACTTAAACCTTCATGAGATACAGTATAGTGAATGTGGAAGTCAAACTTTACCAACTTTAAAAACTAAGCTACTGGAAGCAATAAGGTGAGGCGCACTGTGATCCAATTTGCAATACTCAAAATCGCAAAAAAAATCTGGTTTAGTCTGAACCGTTCAGATTTGAAGAGTGTTTGGCTTACTTCGACTGGTCTTAAAAGTGGACTCCATGTATGTTTGAAGCAGATATTATCTTCCTTATCTTCCTAATGCAAAAACTAACTATAATATAACTATAATATATACTGCAATGATTCTTTTCTACGACCACTATGTAAAAGTCACATTTCGTAATGGAATCGTTGCTTAGAAAATGAATCTTTTCAATGGCAAGGCAAAACACGAATGTAAAGTGACATTTCAGTGTGAAAAGAAATTGACAGCATCGTTTGACATTCGTTTTAAATATTGTATTGTATTTGTATATGTTTGTCCAAATATCATTTAGAACACAATTAATTGTGTTTGTATAATAACAATGTTAGTGCCTTTATTTAAATTGAGAAGGTAAGTTTATTGATTTTAAGTAACTTATAACTTAAAAATTAAAAGAATAAGATTAAAGTAATTTTAACAGCTGTCAAACACGTTTTTAGGTTATTTTGTTTTGTATTTGAAAATAATAAAAATTAAAGGTATTAGAAAAAACATTGTGTTTCACTTTCTTCAAGCTCGTGTTAATGCACACTCGGCCTGACGGCCTCGTGAGCAACTTAAACACTCGCATGAAAAAGTCGCGCTTGTTTAAAGAAAGATTAATATTTAGTTTAATGTTAGTTTTAGCCTTGACAATATTTGATCAATCATCTTGTTTCAACTGTAGATACTTGATTTTAGGTTAGGAAATAAAATCTTTTTCATTTAAGGACACGTTCGGAATTGCAACGTGGACCACTGTGACCAGTGTTTAAATATGTATGAAAATTGTTTTACAGTTTCGCATGGCAGCGATACCGTTGCAATGGCACGGTGTAATTTCCTTTGCACAATCCCACAACCAACAACTACATCGCTCCATTCCATTCTCCTGTTGTTTTCCACAAAGTGCCAAATGAAAACGGGCGGTAATTTTGGCACCTACGTGTTTGAACCAACATTTGTATTCTGGTTAACGTCAACAAAGCGAGCATATGTATGCAGAAAATCTTTGACCCCATAATAATAATTCAAATATTAATTTTGCATATTACCTTATGGGGAGAGCTTCGAGTTTATTAAGGAATTACCATATTTGTAAAATAATTCATTGGCGAAAAGTGCTGTTGATACGCCAAACCGCAATACCAATAGAAGAATAGAAAAATGTTCACTACGCTGTAGGTTCAAAACGTTTATTTTGTGCTGGTTTCTTACAATTCCACTTTCTAACCAGAGAAAGTTATCAATTATGATTTTTTTTCATTAATTATGTTATAAAATCGGCTAACCTTACACAGGTGGATATCGTTCGAAATATTGTTAATATTATACGCCATTTAGTACAGTCAATTTTGTACCATTGCACCGATAAAAAACGAGATAAAACATGAGCATTTTTGGTTTTGATTAATTTTTGAAGGTCAAAATATAAAAAAAAAAAATTTTCTACTCCCACCTTTAAAACACCCTTTATCGTACATGTTTCCATGACACTAAGTGACCTTTTAAATACACATTGACAAGTTGTGGCTTTACGGCGCTTTAGTCACGGGCTGAAGTTAGCAACAAGTTTTTAGTCACGGGCTGAAGTTAGTTTTAATTTAGTTGACAGTTGTCAAATGTCATACAATCGTTAAAATAAAGTGCCTTTCTTGTAAAATAATAATAAATGTGAAAATTATTTTATTATCTCAATACAAAAATAGAAATGTCAATTTTCAATATACATTTCGATTTATAACCTTTATAATTGTGTTTATAAAATGTGAAAATGTGACATTTGACAGTTTCCCCTGTTGTTTCATAGATGGCGCTCTATACAAATTTTTTATTTAAATCATTTTAAGATAATAATAAGTATTTGTCGTAAAAAAAGTATAGTATGCACCTCGTTTATAAACTTTTCTATACACTCATTAATTTAAGAACTCGCTCGCAAGCTCGCTCGTGCTTAAATTAAATTCGTGTATAAAATAAAATAAAACTTGATACATAATATACTATTTGCGGGTCAAAATCGAGCAAAATATAAAATAAATATATATTTTTAAACTTTTGCGCCCTTGTTTTTTGAGGAACTAAACAAAGAAAGTTTTGAATGTAAATAAATATAGGAAACGGGATAAAACACGAATTTGGTATTTCACCGATGTCAAAATACAGATTGACTGTACTATTTGATATTTTTCAGACATTTTCTTAATTTGACTTTTTTTGTAAAATTTGTGCAACAATATACAAAAACAATTAAGGATAATTTTAACAAATACAGGGAGAGTTTTAAGTTGACGAATAAAGACAAATAAATATTTTAAGTAACTTTTTTATCAAAACTCAAAAATAAGAGAGGTATAGTAGGGTGGAGTGAATTTTTTTTAATTTATTAATTGATTTTTCCTATATTATTAATTGTTGTCATAGATGACATTTTGCATTGTTTATTTTGTTATTTTTATTTTTATGGTTATGTTTTTTGTTAACAATAGCCAGGACCGGCTCAAAATTTAATTAAACTTTGAAGGGCTATAACACGCTGTTAAAAGGAACGCGTCAACTTAAAACTCACCCTGTATATTGGCGTTCGCTGTAGACTGTATAGAATCAAGTAAGTAAGGCTGGAGACAAGGATGACAAATTATATTCTGATCAGAGAAAAAGAAACAAACTTTAATTGGGCGTGGTTTAAACCAAGCCATTTGTAATTACGAACCATAGTTGCCAGGTTGTTTTAAATCAGAAGAGAACGATTATAATTATTTAATAAATAGTTCAATTTTATTTGTTTGAAACTTAAAAAATAACAAAAAAATTAATATGTCAAAAATAATTTGATTTAGTTAATTTTCTTACTTTTAATATTAAAAAATAAGAAAAACAACCCTTTTAGGAAACAATAATAGCATATGGCAACAGCGCGGCACGCAGCCAGATACAAGGGCATGCAGTTTGATCTACTGTGTTTGTTCAGTAGCTCCGACGCTGCCGTAGGGAAATGTGTATAGTTTTTAAGAAATACATTTTCGCCATTAACTGGAATTTAATGGATTTTAAACAATACTTAGTTTTTATTTGCAGAAATGCATTAAAACAAAACAAACGAATTCGATAAAAATAAAACCTATAAATTCTCAAACAAAAATAATTCTAAAATAACGAAAATAATTTGATAACAATGATACGGCAAGCAAACAAATTCAATCCCTACCACCGTGGGCGGGGTTTGGCACTTGTTTTATTTAAGTGTATCTATTCGTTTTAATACACACTGTATATTTCCAAAATGATTTATTGCACAAAAAAAAATTTTGTAGAGGATTTAAATAGCTACAATTCGAGCCTCGCCCCATTAGTTTTCGACCAATGGAGCGTAAGTTAATCGAAAACAAAACTGGGCTTACCGTTTCGTGGGGCGCGCGCCCCAGGCGGTGCTGCTGGTGCGCCCTCGAGGACGAGGCGGAGGAGGCGGGCGCGCCGCCCGCCGCCGACGAGGACGAGGACGCCGTCGGCGAGGAGAGGGGCGGGCCCTTGGCCGGCATGATGCCCTTGGAGCGGTGGTTGGTGATGCCGCCGCCCGGCTGGCCGGGGTAGTCGCCGCGGCCAGCGTACGGCGGCTTGCTCTCGGCCAGCTTCTGGTAGCCGCCGCGCGCGTGCCCGCCCCCCGGCTGCAGGTTGTGGTTCGGCTTCTTGAACTCGGGCCGCCCGTCCGGAGACGGCTGCAACCTGGAGAAGGCGTTTTTCGTTAAACGATCATCATCACTACAATTAATATTTTTTTAAATTTTTTCAAACTTAGTCAAAATATTAATTAAATTGACAGAAAAAATTGTATAAATTATTATTATTTTGTTTCTTCGAACTTGGTCAAAATATTAACTAAATTGACAGAAAAATTGTATTTATAAAGCAGTTTGGTCTATTCATTAATAATACTAATTAATATTTTGTTTATTCAACCTTAGTCAAAATATTAACTAAATTGTCAGAAAAATTGAATAAAGCAGTTTTGACTATTCACTCAATAATACTTAGTGTTGTAAAAAAAACACGTGAAAAAAAACATGTTTTTTTTCACTGAAAAAAAACAAAAGTTGTTTTTTTTCATCCCCACCCACGTATGGTAAAAGGGCGCCTCGCTGTCGGCAATGCTGACTCAGCATATCGTATAGTCTATACGGTATTATAACAGAAGAGTTAAGACCTGCGGCTTTATAGTAGGTTGATGCATAGTTGGTAGAAATGCCGAAAAGAGAAGGCTCAGGGCGAAAGCCAACAACGTTAAACAATTTGTTTAAGAATATTACTAATGGTAAATAAGAAACTATAATTAGTATTTAATATTCTTCTAGTGACAGAATGTGCCAAAAATTCTTTCCTCAGCAGTGACATTTCGAAAATCCTGTCACTTAATATAATTTGAGTATTTTTGACAATTGTTTTGAAAAAAAACATTTTTTTTGAAAAAAAACAAGGTCCTCTGTTTTTTATTTAAAAAAAACATTTTTTTTTGAAAAAAAACAAGACTGTTTTTTTTCAGTGACAACACTAATAATACTAATTAATATTTTGGGTCTTCAAACTTAGTCAAAATATTAATTAAATTTACAGAAAAATTGTATAAATTATTATTATTTTGTTTCTTGAAACTTGGTCAAAATATTAACTAAATTGACAGAAAAATTGTATAAAGCAGTTTTGTCTATTCACTTAATAATAGTAATTATAATTTTTTTGTTTCAAACTTAGTCAAAATATTAATTAAATTGGCAGAAAAATTCTATAAATTATTATTACCTTGGTCAAAATATGAACTAAATTGACGGAAAAATTGTATAAAGCAGTTTTGACTATTCACTCAATAATACTACTTATAATTTTTTTGTTTCAAACTTAGTCAAAATATTAATTAAATTGGCAGAAAAATTGTATAAATTATTATTATTTTGTTTCTTCAAACTTGGTCAAAATATTAACTAAATTGGCAGAAAAATTGTATTTATAAAGCAGTTTTGACTATTCACCCAATAATACTAATTAATATTTTGTTTTTTCAAACTTAGTCAAAATATTAATTAAATTGACAGAAAAATTGTATAAATTATTATTATACTGTTTCTTGATACTTGGTCAAAATATTAACTAAATTAACAGAAAAATTGTATAAAGTAGTTTTGACTATTCACCCAATGATACTAATTATAATTTTGTTTTTTCAAACTTAGTCAAAATATTAATTAAATTGACAGAAAAATTGTATAAATTATTATTATTTTGTTTCTTGAAACTTGGTGAAAATATTAACTAAATTGACAGAAAAATTGTATTTATAAAGCAGTTTTGACTATTCACCCAATAATACTAATTAATATTTTGTTTTTTCAAACTTAGTCAAAATATTAATTAAATTGACAGAAAAATTGTATAAATTATTATGTTTATTATGTTATTTTGTTTCTTGAAACTTGGTCAAAATATTAACTAAATTAACAGAAAAATTGTATAAAGCAGTTTTGACTATTCACTCAATAATACTAATTATAATTTTGTTTTTTCAAACTTAGTCAAAATATTAATTAAATTAACAGAAAAATTACATAAATTATTATTATTTTGTTTCTTGAAACTTGGTCAAAATATAAACTAAATTGACATACAAATTGTATTTATAAAGCAGTTTGGTCTATTCACTTAATAATACTAATTAATATTTTGTTTATTCAACCTTAGTCAAAATATTAACTAAATTGACAGAAAAATTGTATAAAGCAGTTTTGACTATTCTCTCAATAATACTAATTATAATTTTGTTTTATCAAACTTAGTCAAAATATTAATTAAATTGACAGAAAAATTGTATAAATTATTATTATTTTGTTTCTTGAAACTTGGTCAAAATATTAACTAAATTGGCAAAAAAATTGTATAAAGCAATTTTGACTATTCACTGAATAATACTAATTATAATTTTGTTTTTTCAAAATATTAATTAAATTGACAGAAAAATTGTATTTATTTATTTATTTATTAAATTGAAACTACAAATCAACTTGTAATAGCTGTTAACGTAGAGTAATCATTACAATAAAGAAAAAATAGATTTATAAATTGAATAACAGTATAATAATTATAAATTGTCCTTGATGTACTTTTAAAGTATTATTATTTTGTTTCTTCAAACTTGGTCAAAATATGAACTAAATTGACAGAAAAATTGTAAAAAGGAATTTTGACTATACACTCAATAATACACTGTAAAAAAGGATTTCTTCAGCCAAGTTAAATTAACTTCATTCAAGATACTAAATGATTCCTATCTCTTCGAAACAATATTTTCTTGCCAGCAGTAAAAATTATTCTTGTGTTACATGTTTTCCTCGGAGAATATAGTTTCTCCTTTTTAAGAACATAAGCAGTCTTAAACGAATGATAAAAACCCTTGTTATTAAAATTGTCACATTTTGGGTCGAGAATAAATATTCTTGAATAAAAAATAAAATTACTTGAGAAAAAAAAAACAAAAATAATTGAGTTTTAGTGGAGTAGTAATTATTCTTCATTCAAGACATTATTCTTCGCATTAATCAAAGGAATTCTTTAATGAAACCGTTCTTTTCTTTATAGAAATATTTTGTGTCTTGCGTTAATAAAATGTATTCTTGGTTAAAGATAATATTTATTTCATTTAAGACGAGTACCTACTTCTTCAAACAAGTATTTGAAATTTTCTTCAGTATAGTTAATATTTAAGCTACATTCGGGATTTTTAAGAAGCAGAAAAAAAAAACAATTTTGAACTTTTTTGACACAAAGATTTATTTACACATGGTGTCAAAAAAAGTTAAAAAATTGTTAACCCCTACGTTCTGGAGTATTCCATTCAGTCAATAATGTCCTAATGTCTACGGCACTGTAATCGTTCGAATAATCACTCATTTTTAAACATTTAAGTAAACACAAGCACGGTTACTTTTCAAATGAGGGTGTAGGACGTATGAAACAAGTTTATTCTCTCCCCAACGGACAGCTCGTAAATACAAGAAATTATCTAATAATTATTCTTGAAACGAAGTCAAATGATCAGATTTTCTTAATACAAGAACAATAAATTTTAATATTCTTCAAGTAAAATTTACAAGCCCTGATTTTCTTGTCCCAAGAAAAGGGTAATTTTTAGAAAATAAGAAATATTTTACTTGAATTAACGCAATGCGTTTCTTCAATGAAGAAAAATTCTTGAACCAAGAGTTTTTTTCAAGAAATATATTTACTATTTAAAAGAAATAGAACATTCTTGTAACAAAACATTCGTCTTAAATCAAATCAAATTAACTTTATTCAAATAAATATTTTTAAGAAAAATAAAATTCTATATCTAAGAAATCCTTTTTATCCGTGTACTAATTATAAATTTGTTGTTTCAAACTTAGTCAGGGCCGGTTTATCAATATCTGGTTTAGTTCCAGTTAGTCTATCTGACAGTTAAATTCCATATCGATCGTTGTGAGAACAATGGTATCCATGGAGATTATCTGCCAGATAACTAACTGCAACTTTAACTGGACATTGATAAACCGGCCCTCAAAGTATTAATTAAATTGACAGAAAAGTTGAATAAATTATTATTATTATGTTTCTTAAACTTCGTCAAAATATTAACTAAATTAACAGAAAAATTGTATAAAGCAGTTTTCACTATTCACTCAATAATAATAATTATAATTTTGTTTTTTCAAACTTAGTCAAAATATTAATTAAATTGACAGAAAAATTGTATAAATTATTATTATTTTGTTTCTTGAAACTTAGTCAAAATATAAACTAAATTGACAGAAAAATTGTATTTATAAAGCAGTTTGGTCTATTTACTTAATAATACTAATTAATTTTTTGTTTATTCGACCTTGGTCAAAATATTAATTAAATTGACAGAAAAATTGTATAAATTGTTATTATTTTGTTTCTTCAAACTTGGTCAAAATATGAACTGAATTGAGAGACAAATTGTATAAAGCAGTTTTGACTATTCGCCAATAATAATAATTAATATTTTGTTTTTTCAAACTTACTCAAAATATTAATTAAATTGAAAAAAAAATTGTATAAATTATTATTTTGTTTCTTGAAACTTGAAAAAAAATTGTATAAAGCAATTTTGACTATTCACTCAATAATACTAATTATAATTTTGTTTCTTGAACCTTAGTAAAAATATTAACTAAATTGACAGAAAAATTGTATAAAGCAGTTTTGACTATTCACTCAATAATACTAATTATAATTTTGTTTTTTCAAACTTAGTTAAAATATTAATTAAATTGACAGAAAAATTGTATAAATTATTATTATTTTGTTTCTTGAAACTTAGTCAAAAGATTAACTAAATTAACAGAAAAATTGTATAAAGGAGTTTTGGCTATTCACTTAATAATACTAATTCATATTTTGACTCTTCAAACTTGGTAAAAATTAACTAAATTGACAGAAAAACTGTATAAATTATTATTATTTTGTTTCTTGAAACTTGGTCAAAATATGAACTAAATTAACAGAAAAATTGTATAAATCAATTTTGACTATTCACTCAATAATACTAATTGAAGGGGTTAGAATAAAAAGGGTATAAGTAACATTTTCATTGTTTGGAGATATTTGAAGTTAAAGTTATTTTACCATAAAAAAGTGAAGAATTTTGTTTAGTAATGTTTTTCTACTGGATAATAGAGGTTGCTAGAAGTATGAAAATTACTTAAATCCTTTTCATTTCGATACGTCAGAACCTTATCTTTCACAAAACGAACTTATCTCCTAAATTAAAGAAATTGCACTTATACCCTTTCTATTCTAACCCCTTCAATTATAATTTTGTTTTTCCAAACTTAGTCAAAATATTAATTAAATTTACAGAAAAATTGTATAAATTATTATTTTGTTTCTTCAAACTTGGTCAAAATATGAACTAAATTAACAGAAAAATTGTATAAAGCAATTTTGACTTTTCACTCAATAATACCAATTCATATTTTCTCTCTTCAAACTTAGTCAAAATATTAACTAAATTGCAGACAAATTTTATAAAGCAGTTTTAAATATTCACTTAATACAATTTAGTTAATATTTTGACTAAGTTTGAAGAAACAAAATATTAATTATAGTTTTGATATAGGTAACAATATTAATAATTTCATCGCGGTTTTCTTTATTTTATTGACGTATTTTTGAATACGCCGAAACGCGGCATGTCTTAAACCACTGTGTGGCCCTTTTTGAAATTTTTTCAACATCCGTATGCTCGAGTTTTGGACATACAATTATCCCCGAATGCTTCCAGCAACATTCTCAGCGTGCCAGTATAGACGCAAAATTAAATACACGTTCTTTGTTCTTCAGTTAAAGAAGTCGCTAATTGGGGCACCGATTTATGTGCAAAAAATGTTAGACCTGGGTATTTACCTTGGGGCGGCCAAGTTGGCCTGGGGCTGCGGATAGCCGGGGGGCAAGTGCCTGGACGGCTGGAGCGGCCCGCCAGGGCTGGGCGGGACCCCATCCACGCCGATAAGGATGTGGTCCTTTTGATCCAGAAAAGGACGAAACACTTGGAAGTCGCCGAGCTTCTGCTGGATCTGTTGCGTGACATGGTCGGTTTCCGAAGGATTTACCTGAAGAAGAAGAAAAACAACATTCAGTAAAGGTTTAGTTTTAGGGATTTAGGGATTATTTTGCCTGTGAGTGTATATTAGGGTGGCCCAAAAAAAATAATATTTTTTTCTTCTCGTCTCTTGTGAAAATATGTTGGTTTGTCATGTTTTAAGAGCCCTTTCAAAAATCAGCTCAATTAAAAATTTTGTAGGGGTCGCTCAAGATTTTTAAAAAATTTCAAAATCGTCAAAAATTGAATTTTTGTTTTATTTTAATTCTTTTTCTCGTCTCGATATTATTTTTAAGGTTGAAAATAATAAAAATTCTGTAAATTTCAAATCAATATTTTGATTTCTAAAGGTCGCTAAAAGTTCGTCGATATTTATATTCAGAGGTCGCTCGAAAACATTCAAAATACTCTACTTTGAAAGTTAAAAAAATCTTAAGCGACCTTTCGAAATTAAAATATCGATTTGAAATTTTCAGAATCATTATTATTTTTAAATTAAAAAATAATATCGGAACGACAAAAAAAATTAAAATAAAAAAAAATCCAATTTTTGACCATTTTGGTAATTTTTAAAAATCTTGAGCGACCCATAAAAAATTTTTAATGGTGCTGATCTTTTGACAGGGCTCTTAAAACATGACAAACCAACAAGAGACGAGAAGAAAAAAAATATTCTTTTTTTTTTTGGCCACCCTAATATACACTCACAGGCAAAATAATCGTTCCACACAAATTTTCGATGAATTTCAATCGCAAATAACTTTTTTATTTGATGTGGGATTTAAACGAATATTAAAGAATATTGTAGATAAATTAATGGACAATCGCTCACATTTTAAAAAAATACTAAAAAATAGACGAACGTTTATAATATACAGGTTTAAACAAAAATATTTTTCTTAACATAAGTTTAAGACACTCTGTAGAGTGGCAAAACCGTATATTGTTCTAAATAAAGTTTTATTTATCAAGTCACATCTATTCTTAACAGTTTTGTTTTTGGTTCACCTCGATATATTTATTTTTGTGGAAAATATGGATTTTTTAAAAAAATATTGCAATTTCCAATATTTTTTTGTATGAAGAACTAAGGTTGCTATGGTCCATCCATAGGAGAATGACAGTGACAGTTTTGTTGAATCATCCCATACTTGGACATGTCATACACGGCTTTCAAAAGCTATCAAATTGTTTATTGCAAATGTTTAAATTTTGAGGTGTCTTCTTACTTTAACAAATGGATATGTATCCGACTGATGTTGCCAGAGCCATTAATTTAATCCAGGATGGACGGTCACAGTATTACGTGGCAAGTGTTTTAAACGTCACAAGAAGTAAAGTACAAAGGGCAACATCAGTCGGAGACATTTTTAAAAGTAAGAAGACACCTCAAAATCAACACATTAATTTACAAAAAACAATTTGATACCTTTTGAAAGCTGTATATGACATGTCCAAGTATGGGATGATTCAACAAAATTGTCACTGTCATCCTCCATAGGCTATGGATGGACCATAGCAACCTTAGTTCTTCATACAGGAAAAATATTAAAAATTGCAATGTTTTAAAAAAAATCCATATTTTCCACAAAAATAAATATATCAAGGTGAATCAAAAACAAAACTGTTAAAAATAGATGTGACTTGATAATTAAAACTTAATTTAGAACAATATACGGTTTTGCCACTCTACAGAGTGCCTTAAACTTATGGTAAAAAACATATTTTTGTTTAAACCTGTTTATTATAATGTGAGCGATTCTCCATTAATGTATCTACAATATTCTTTAATATTTGTTTAAATCCGAAATCAAATAAGTTATTTGCGATTGAAATTCATCGAAAATTTGTGTGGATCGACTATTTTGCCTGTGAGTGTATTATTGTGGGTATATTTACATTTAAGAAATCACTTTTTTTATAAATAAATTAAAAAAGTGTGTTTTTTGTAACTAGTTAACTACGCGTTTAAAATACATACCCAATACAACCCAATTAGCCGGTCGATTTGAATACCTACGAGTTGTCTATTGTTTTCAATTGGGATTTGGCACAGGATTCCGTGAACTATTAACTAATTTCGAAAACAAACCGAAGCGTTAAAAATAGAGTCTGTGAGTAAGTTTCAATGAATTTCGTTAAGCGTAGTGTTGGAAAGTGAGTAGTTTACATTTGTAATTTTTGGCACCATATTCGTTAATAATAATTTTTTTTTTCAAAATGATTTATTATCCATTTGGTGCTTCCATCACACATTAAAGTGCCTTATTCTCTACGTTTTTAGTTGTTTTATCTAAATTGTAAAATTAGTACAGTTTGGCATATAGGAAATTCTGCCTCTGCCCCCTGACCATTGTTACATTTATTTGAAATTCAGCGAATTATCTTAGGGAAACATTCCTAAATTACAGGCCTCCAGAAGTATAATATTTACTAACCATATACCTAGAGATGCGACTTGAAAAAAACGGTCCGTTTTGTTGTTTTTTTTTCATTGGTTTTTTTCAAAGTTTACGTTTGTTTTCAAGATTAGTCCCATTTGCCTAATTTTTTAGTTCATAGACTAAAATTAGCCACTAAATGACAATTAGTAAATGTAAATACAGTCTCGCGCTATGCACGCGCCACCACCCCCGAATTGACCAATAAGGGCCGCGCTTGTTTTGATTTGGTGCTAAAAAAAGTAACTACATATAATATTTTTGATTCAGCGCTTGATTTTTCAAAAAGCTACCAAAAGCACTTTTTTATGATTTTTCAAATTCATGTAGAGTATGGATTTTTTTTTCCTTCAAAAAAAAACAATAGCAAATTCTTGTAGAACGTTTATTCATTGGTGGTTAAGTCAGAACATTCCGTGGACCAAAAAAGAAGGACAAAAAAAATCGAATTTTTTTATTACGGTATTCGTTAGGATTGAGCGTTGCACGTTTTTCATCTAAAAATCTCAAAACTAGAAACTTCAAGCTTCAAATTGCTTTTTTGACGGTTCCAATACGACCATTTTTAACAAAGATCGAAAAAAAAATTTATCCTTTAATTTTTTGTATTAGTGTAGAAGTTTTACATTGCTATTGGTTTCTAATGTGGAAACTACCAAATATTAAGAATTCAGATTTTTTAGTCTCGGTCAAAATTTTCAATAATGAAAAATGTAATATGTATATTCTACATTTCACTTTATTATTAATATACATTTTACTCAAAATTTAATTTTGAAAAAAAAACAAAAAAACGTTTTTTTTTTAGGTTTTTTTCCATCTGAAAAAAAAAACCGTTTTTATACATCACTGTCGTAAATAACGATTTACTATTTTTTGTTATAAAATTTTACTTTGTTTCCATGTTACCATGGTTCTGTTTCGGGTGTTACAAGTACAAAAATTAAACACTTTATATGGACAAAATCGGTTTTATTAGTCTCTAGGTACTACAAAATAAGTTAGTAACAAATAAACATAAATAGAATGAATTATCCTTAAAAATAACTTAAGCAGCTTCGGGTGCGATTGATAAATCGGCAAAAAAGGTTAAATCGTTATTATTGCCAAAAATCGGTAGCACCATAACGTTACTTTTACTAAATTGTTTAGTATTACACTAATCAATCTGTAAGGTTGACAGATTGACAGTTTTTTTGCATTTCCAATAGTTAGAGGCACAATGGTCATTCAGCCAGTTCACTTGAGTACAGATTTTGAAGACTAATTAACTTAAAAATTACGGGTTTCTTCTATTTTTTTTTGTCGCACATTTTAATTTGGATTTTTTTCTTTCAAAATTCATTAGACTTAATGCGAAATACATCAGTATTTTATTAACATAAAATCTGGTAAATATTTGGTTAAAATTATCAAATACTTTTTACTGTGTTTTATTATAGACTCGTCAACAATGTCTCACAGCATGTTGCTTCTCGTCCTTGGTCCTTTGGACCACCCCCTTGTTGTTCGTGAAAACAACCCCATAAATAACGAAGAATGAGCCCTACTTCCGACTGTGCCGCCATTACTATAATGGAATAACGTTCAGGAATAATACGATCGTATAATAAAACCCTTTATAAAACCAAAATATTTACACGAAGTGTTTCGAACCACATAACTCATTCAGGACGAATACAAAAATGGTCGATATTAAATATTTATGCGCCTGATGGAATATTAATTTATTCATTAAATAAATCATCGGACACCACCGAATAAATTGTGGTCAATGTCAATTTAAATTAAAATTTAAACAGCAAAAATTATTAAATAAAATACCCATTGTTACAAAACGAGAAATACACAAATTTTAGAAACAATTTTTAGACAGACACCCGGTGTATAATTAATTACTAGACTAGTATTAGTACCAATGACTACTTCGATTGATGTATTAAAATTTAAATTCTATGACCAAGTTGAGAATGGTCAACGTAATGTTTTGTTTTTTTAATAAAAGTTTCATTAATTGCATGTATATTTTCTTTAAGCCTTACCTCATAAAAAATTTACATTTAAAGTTTTTAAAAAGCTTTTTTCAGTGGGGTAATTTTTACAATAGATATTTATTTAAATAAATATTTTTTCCGTTTATTTACCATTTAATTTTTCTTAAATTTTTAATAAAACTCGGTGTTTTTGTTAATAACTGAATTTTTATAATCTAAAATCATAAAAATTTGTTAAAACATTAAAATATGTACTGGTCCACATAAAAAATCCCACTGACTTTTAAGTAAATAAGGATGGCAGTCGAATAATTAAGGTTATGTTTCTCAATTTAATGTTAATTTTGTCTTATTTTCTGAAAATAATACAATACATACTCTCTACAAATGAAATATTCAAAATTCTATTATTTGAATTAGTACCAGCATTTTTTACTAATAAGTTTGACTAATTTAAGATTAGTCACCATCTTTGACTATTTCTGAGAGTTAAGTTTTCTTTAATCGTTTGCAGCCAACAACAAAGTATTATTTGAATTAAATGCATATACCTAAGCTCCATGGTTAAATGACCCATAAAAACAAATGAAAATGCAAAAAGTTTAGCTCAAAACAGCAACACAAATAATATATTCAACTTTAAAATATTATATATATGAACACTATTTATTGACAAATAAAATTGATTTTTATAAGAGCAGCTAATGGCCGAATGGGTTATGACAACAGCTTGACAAGCTTGACAAGTGACAGACCTGAGTTAAATGGGTCAAAATTTTTTTTTTAATTTAAATCTGCTAATTTAACTATTTCATTGAGTAGAATTTGACTAATTATTAGTGACTGCTTTTTCGCTATGACAATTTGTCAAATAAGACTTATAATTAGTTATTTTTGACTAAGAGAGTATATTTTTCCTGTCTAAAGGTCTTAGTTAGTATAGTAAATTATGTTTCCATGGTTAATGTAACATAATAATATTCTATCAGCGACAACTGCCATTATATTTAAATTTACCGCGTTCTCCTGCGTAAACCGGTCTTGTTTTGCAGCGACATCTACTCCATTCTTAAATGGAATGGGCTATAGCAATTTTTAAAGATCCAGTTGTTTGAAAAAATGTGTTTTATCATCCCAAAAATGGTTGTTATGGCGATTATATTAATGATATAAGTATTATGGTTTAAGTATGCTATTACTTTTGCAAATCTTGACAACGTATCCAAAATTCCGATCGATATTTGATCGAATTACTATACCGAATTTCAGCGCTGTTATGTGTGTGTGTGTGGATGTGTGTGTGTGTGTGTGTACGAGGTGTGTTCAGAAAATAACGTGAATTGTTAAATTTCGCAGGTTCGGAGGGTCCGGTTGTCATAAAATTTTCTTTATTATGTTGGTATACATGCACCCGAAGTATGATAAAAACTTTAGCTGTTTTCATTGTTTACTTTGTCTGTGGCAGCCGCTAAGGTTAGACGTGTTTTATGAGCTCGGCGATTTTTCGTTCGTTAAAAGAAATGGATCAAAGAATTTGTATCCAATTTTGCTTAAAAAATGAAATGAATTCTGTGAAATGTTAACAAAGGCCTATAGTGAGTCTGCTATAAGTAAAACAAGAGTTTACAAGTGGTATAAGAGTTTCCAATATGGCCGTGAAGACGTTGAAGATGACGAACGCCTCGAACGCACAAGCACATTAACAACCGATAAACACATGGAAGAAGTGGAAGAAATGGTTATAAACCATCAGAGAAGTCGCTGATGATGTTGGTATATCGATTGGCTCATCCCATGAAATTTTTTCAAATGTTTTGGGTATGAAACGCGTGGCTGCAAAATTTGTTCTAAAATTGTTAAATTTTGAACAATCTTTTTGTCCAAAAACAATACTGTAATGATGTCCCAGACTCCATATTCGCCAGACATGCCTCTGTCTGACTTTTTCCTATTCCCAAAAATTAAGAGAACCTTAAAGGACCGTCGTTTTGCAAGCATATGCTGAATAGATGAAATTAAAAGCGCATCCATGAAAGAACTAAAAGCTATCCCAAAGATCAAGTGTTTCGAGTATTGGAAGAAGAGCTGGCACATGTGCATAATATCCAATGGGGACTATTTTGAAGGCGACAACATTAATGTAGACGAATAAATAAATATTTGTTTCAAAAAACGAAAATTCCCGATATTTTCTGAACACACCTCGTATATATTTCCTGTGGTGCCGGAACAATCGAACGTATGTTAATACACATACACGGCAGTCTGGGAACTCGCGTGGCATGTTCCGCAATCATTCCCCGCATGTTCTGGGGGTTTGAAATCAAGATAAAACTTGAAATTTTCTGAAAAATGTAAAATAATATTTTTTTCTCTTCCTAACCCCATCCCCCACTTAGAATTAGAACTTCCTATAAAGTTTTACGGTGCTCCCCAAGGTTCCCATCTAGGCCCACTTTAATTGATAAATATTTGATGACTCTTTCACTGTTTTATTTTGTATTATTCTACAAATAGCAAGTATCGATATATGGAAGTTTTTATTTGAATGGTACAGTCAACCGTCAAAATTATAGGTACTGGAGCAGAGAAAATCCTCATTGGGTACCGGCAAAAAGTGAATGGTGAAAAATCGGATCATAGGTCCTTTCTGCTTTGACGAGAATAAGACGTATTTGGAATTTTTCCAATGAGAATGGAGGATTTTTTTTTGGAAAAAGGCACTTTTTTAATGAACTTGTTCCATACTTTTGTATGATTAACGTTGTGTCTTGTTAGAAAAACGGATGCAAAGTATAAATTCAAATTACACAGCACATAAATTTAAATTTAAGTTGTGTAGAGAGAAGATTTTGTACGTGGGTATTTGATATCTAGGTTGATTTTAATGTTTAGTGAAGCCCGGTTCCGTAGCGTGTTTAAACTTTTACAATCTTTACTTATTTTGCCCGTGTTGTTTTACTGCTTTAAATCTTAACATCCTTGATACAGAATTAAGGATGGATATTTCGGATGTAACTGTTTTTATTTTAATATTAATAAAATAATATTATTTAACTTCAATTTAAAATTGTAATGGCTATAAAAAATGTACCACCTAAGGTACCTTTTTTATTAAATTTTCAGTGTCTTATTGGGACAAAAACCTACGAAATGTCAAAGTAATGAGATTATTTTTATTTACGGAATTAACTTTTTTTACTGTTAATAAAATTCTTATTGCGATTACATAAAGTAATGCGCAGTTTGTTATAGTAAAATTTGCTCATTTTACTATGGCATATTTGTCTTTTTTAAATTACTATCGTTGTAATTCAAATTAATTTTATTTCCGTTAAAAAATCTTTGTTAATAACAAAAATATTTTATTGCTATAAAAAGACTTTTTTAATATTTACTATTGTTTTGCAATGGTAACAAAATTTATGTTATTTCCCTTAAAAAGAGGGGGAAAGGGCCAGCGCTCTCCTTGGTGAACATAACTTTATAATCCAGTCTGTGTTATAATCTTATTGATTTCACTTGTGCGAGTGAAGTGTGGTTAAATCTAGCATGATAAAAATATCAAAAAGATCACTAAAAAAATAAAAATTTCGACGTTTTCTAAAAGAAATATTTAAGTTCTGTTCTATAAACGAAGCAGGCTTGTTGTTTAAAAAGTGAGTTCATATTTTTTTTATTTTGTACATGATATAATATGAGTTAATTTTTTGTTATAATAAATAATTAATTAATTAATAATAATGTCTTGCAATTATTTTTAAAAAAGTACCCAATACCCAAAAGTAAGTTAAAAATGTTGCAATGAAAATAGTTTATTGAATTAACAATTAACTTGTTGTTAAATTTACATAAATTTTATTAACATTATAAAAAAAGTTTTATTTTAAATGTTTTGTAAAATTTACAAAATTTCTATGAATAATACTATTAGGGTTTCATTATTACTACAAAACGTTTTTGTGAACGGTACTTATAGAACTGTTTTTTTGGACAAATAGGTAATAATAACTATATTTATCAATGCGTTTCTGCATCTGGAAGAGTGTTATTTTTATAAACATAACGTAAATTTACTTTATAATTAATGCAAATGCTATTACTGAAAGCAGCGTTTGTAGATAAATAATTTTTATAAAAATGATCTTTTTGCCGTAACAAAAGCAATTGTTGGACGAATAGGGATCTTTACTTTATTAAGACAAACTACTTTTTTTGTTATATTAAAAAAAAAATTGAGTGTACTTACTCTTTTCGGTTGGTCAAAAAGGGGGCCAGAGCCCGGATCGTCTAGGTCTGGAACTTGCGACATTTGCGCACGAGCCTGTCTTTCCCGCTCCCGTAGGCGGTCTCTCTCCACACTAAAACAAAAAGAGATCGAAAACATCACCAAAAAAATCAAAATTTACGTTCAAGTACTTGGGAACATCACAAAAACTCCTCAAGTGCTAATAAAGGGTTTAAGCGTGCGCATTGCATACGCAATTTCGTCCTAATACCGAGTTTATGAGTTCAAAACTTGAATGTGAAAAAAACGCTTATTTTTTAGGCCCAAGAAATACCTATTTGTTCACCTAAGGTTATTATCACAGACGACACATGACAGAAGTTTCAAGATAGTTGTTTATAGGTTGGAATTCTTATTTAAAGTCAATCATAATTTTGACAATGTCAACATTATAGTAAAAAAAGATTTTAAAT
Organism: Brassicogethes aeneus; assembly: GCA_921294245.1. Taxonomy (NCBI): domain Eukaryota; kingdom Metazoa; phylum Arthropoda; class Insecta; order Coleoptera; family Nitidulidae; genus Brassicogethes; species Brassicogethes aeneus. The sequence continues at coordinate 7,849,011 of OV121138.1, forward strand.
TAAAGATCTGTATGGCGGGCAAAAATAAAAGTTATTTGTTTAAATTTGTATTTGATATGATAGTCGATAAATTTTTAATCCATAGTATTTTTTACTTTTTTAAGTATTAACAAATTAATCCTTAAGTAAAATAATTCTTGTAGGAAATCGAACGCTCTATAAAAAAGGTCTCTTACAATTTTTTCGTAAACCTCACCGTTTAAAAGATATCGAATGGTAAAGTTTAATTATTTTAAGAGAAATTTCTGTTTTGCTTATGAATTTTATAACTCGCTTACAAAAAAATTTTATGAATCGCGCAACTCATAGTTTTGTAGGAAATTAACTGCTCTACAAAAATGGTCTCTTATGATTTGTCGATTAAATTAAGCGTTTAAAAGATATTCATCGTCAAACTTCAATGCATTTTAACAGTTTTTGATGAATAATTCGAAAAATTTCAATTTAATTTTTGAGTTTTACGAAAATTTATACAAATTGAGTTTCTATCGTAAAAGTAACTCTTATAGAAGTTTCCCTGTCGAAAATTTACTTGAAACTTTTTTATTTTAATAATATTTTCATGAAATTTATCTTTATAATAACTCAAAATCATAAGCAATTGAAAGTTGTTAATGATTCGGCAGAGCGAGCTGTTGCATTAGTCGATGATTATAACCAATGCTTAACAAAAAATTAAGAGCAATTTCAATATTTATTGCAAGTTATCAAAGAACATCGCAAACAATACCCAAATTGTAATAAAGAAACTTTTTAATAACAAATAGAAATGTTTTTTCTTCAAGATTAATACTTTTCATATAAAATTTATGACAAAAACGTTATTTTTTTCAAAATTTAATAAATCATTGACTCTGAGTTAGAAATAATGCACTTTTTTTTTTCAATATAACCAAACATGTAGGACTAAAAAAAACGAGAAAAATAGTTTCTCTAGGTATGCTCTTCTTCTATAACTATAACTTCTATACGAGTTACTTTTACGATAGAAAGTCGAATTTGTATAAACTCAAAAATTACATTGAAATTTTTCGAAGTATTCATCAAAAACTTTTAAAATTAGTATGCATTGAAGTTTGACGATGAATATCTTTTAAACGCTTAATGTAATCGACAAATCATAAAAGACCATTTTTGTAGAGCAGTTAATTACCTACAAAACTATGAGTTGCGCGATTCATAAAAATTTTTTGTAACCGAGTTATAAAATTCATAAGCAAAACAGAAATTTCTCTTAAAATAATTAAACTTTAACCTTCGATATCTTTTAAACGGTGAGGTTTACTTCTATAAGAGTTACTTTTACGATAGAAACTCGAATTTGTATAAACTCAAAAATTACATTGAAATTTTTCGAATTATTCATCAAAAACTTTTAAAATTAGTATGCATTGAAGTTTGACGATGGATATCTTTTAAACGCTTAATGTAATCGACAAATCATAAAAGACCTTTTTTGTAGAGCGTTCGATTTCCTACAAGAATATGAGGAGAGTTATTTTTTAACGAACAGTTGTCGAAGAGATATGAATTTTTGTTTCTAATACTGAGGAAAAAATGGAAAATTGTAAAGCGGAGAACCTTGTTATCAAAATTAAGAGCTCATGTTTGGTGAGAATTCTCTAGAGGTGCACTGAAAGAAATATATGTTTGTTTTAGCAATGTATGTGGTAGTCTATATATGAAACATAAAATATATTTACCTTAACCATTTTTATATTTAGTTTTAACATATTATGTTAAAACTAAATATAATATATGTTTGTTTTAGCAATGTATGTGGTAGTCCATATATGAACCACATACATTTGCTAAAACAAACATATATTTCTTTCAGTGTGTCTAGTAACCGGTTTTTCAGAGTACAAAGTAAAAAAAATACCTAGTAGATTTTTTTGGCACACCTTAATATATACATATATATTGTATATAATCAAAAATAAGCCTTCAAACCGCAATATCTCAGAATCACCTATTTGTGACTAAGGCACTTCTTGCATTGATCCTTTCAAATGTAAACCTAAAAATTTTAAATCAATAAAGTTTTAAACTAAAAAAATATTTAATAAATGTTCAAACGGAGTGCCATAGACCTGTTAGGACACCCTGTATAACAAATAAAAATGAGGTAGAACGACTACAACCACTTGTCAAAATCAGCTGATCCAGAGGTGTATCCGCTCCATAATTAGATGGCAATTTTCCGGCAAAAGCTTGCTTAATTTACAAGTTACGAGTTTCCATTAATTAGTAGCAGACACCGATTAGAACATCGATTTTCCTCTAATTTTCCACCATCGCGCACGAAGGTAAGGCAAGGAAAAACGTTAAGGGGGAAACTGGCTCTAAATAAATGAGTCAATTAGTTGCAGAAAACGAAGTAAATTTACATGTAAATTTAATTTGTTTAAAAAATGACATTCCCTTCACAAAACATCGTGAAATAATAACTAAAACCACATACAAAAGAATAATCTATTAACTAATTGCAGAATGCTCCCTTAACCTCTCCAGGGAGGCAACAATTTTCATTGGGTTTCCACGCGAAGAAAACGTCGTTGGCATGTGGGCGATGAAAATTATTTGGACGGGTGGGCGGCCCTAAATGTCAGATAAGGTTGCCCCTTTAAACGTTTAACGTACACCGGATGTTACGCCCATGTTAACGATCTTTCCCGTGATTTTTTTTTATTTCGTTTTAATATTCAATGAATATTTATTAAGCCATATTTTTAAAATATTGTTTAACAAAATTTACAAAAATAGTATCAATTTAATTCAAATAACTAGAAAATGTATCATCAAATATAGGAGAAATTTAAATAAATTGTTCTCGTGAATGTTTTTATTTGACATAACCACATATTTTGACACGAGTGTTAAAAAAAGGGAAAGTGCGGTTATGTTATAATTTTAAAAATATTTGGTTATTTAAGTAAATTAAAAGATAAAACTAAATAATTTATAACGCAGATAAGTGGAAAAGCCAAATCCTGGTAATCAATTACGTTATAATACGAGAATTTACATTACCAACGTCAAAAAAATAAAAAATAAAACAATTGAACTTTACTCCTACCCTTCCGCAAGCGCGCATTCGACAGGCTGACGCGTTCGGTAGGCTCTGACGTCACTGAGAGCGCGGTCGGGATCTAGTCGCCCGTGCTGACGCGTAATCGTAAAACATCTGAACGACGTCTTCGGCGACCGCATTGCACCCAATTAAATTAAAGGTGGAATCGCATCGAAAAAGTTTCAGATCGAGATACCGGCCTTTTTTTTAATTTCAGATTTCAGCCTTTTGTGATCTTTTTTTATTATTTCAAACTAATTATATGATTTTATTGTATGTATTAAATCAACAAAACATCAATTGTTTTAGTTCTTATTTTATTTGAATTTTATTAAACAATAAATTTACTTGCATGTTACAAATTTAAAAAGAAAAACTTCTATCTATAGATAGGTATCCTAACTTTTAACGTTTAGGGACCATCTAAGTACATGTGCTAGACAGATGTCATCTAGAAGGCCCTTCTAAGCATGCTACCGACTAACACCTGCCCAAAAAATGTACGCAAGAAAATTAAGTGAATAATTGGGAAAGAAAATAGAGTCTATTTTTGGGGTAGATATTGCGCCCTAGGTAGTTAGATAGGGGTGGAATAGTTGTTTAGTAAAAATAACTAGGAATTTTTCATTTTTCAAGATTTCAATGTTTTAATATTCAAAAGATTTAAATATCAAAGGTTTATTTAAAAGTATTGTCGTCCACTTCAAATATTCAATTTGTTTTATTTTTTCGGTTTTCTTTTGTCCACGCTAATACGAACCCGTCACTATTTTTATCTTGTCCATAAATCACTTAAATGCTAATTGTGGGAATGTTTTATAGGTATCTGTCTACAAAAGCAGAATGAGTCCAATGAGCAAATATAAAAGGTTAAATAAAAATACAAAAGATAAAGGATGAGATGAAAAAATGTTTTTTTGGTTTGGTACGAGTTTGGAGTTTGTTTATTTGATGGAGAACCAAGAAAATATAATGAAATATTAAGTTCAAGCTGTCAAATTAGAAATTAAAAAAAAACATAATAAATGTTTTATAGTTATATGTTTACACATTTAATCTCTATAGATTAAACTAAATCGATTTTGATAAAACAAAACAAGTGACAAACAAGATATAACCCAATCATCATTCAAAAAAGGTACATAAACTGTTTATCACAAACAATATTAAAACATTGTTAAGTCGTAAATGATGTTTGTGTGCTAAATTTCTAGGATTTTCATTTAAAAATAAAATGGGGCAACGTTGCCAATCCCAACAATAAGGATCTTCCATAACGGCAACATGAAAACAATAAAACTCGCTACGGGGCAACGATAATCGCGGATAGCCTTGACTACCGTAATTAAACAATTGAATGCCACTTTAATGCAATTTAAATTTATTTTTTTATTATTTGCCGCGCGCTGCGAATTCGTAAACGAAAATATTCGCGACAAAACAAAATCGGATCGTTTTTTTATTTTAGTTGTTTAAAATTAAATAATAAAATTAAATGTGTTATCGTTTTTTGTAGTAGGCCTATTAAACGGTTTACCATATTATTAACTTCCTGTTCCGGTTGAATAGATAGTACGTAATAGATTTAGATATTGTTTTTACATACATATGTTCAGGAAACAACATTATATGGACACAAATAAATTTTTAGTATACCCAATTTTTTTTTACAACCGACCCTTTATATTAATACATTTAAATCCCACAAATAAAAATTGCCAATTTACACTTGAAAACACTAACCTAACCTGAAAATCGACATACAACAGCTTGATCCGGTTAAAATGGCCGAAAAACAGCCGCGAATCGGGCATAAATGTCATCCCCGGCACACTATGATCGTCTTTACGAGATTCGTTTTACCCTTCGAAAAGATAAAGGGGGCGAAATCATGTGATTTTTGTTTTAAAGGGGGATGTGGAAAATTTACCTAAATAGACATAACTATTTATAGATAGATAGTTTGGCATGGTGTAATTTGTACTTTAATGTTTAAATGTTGGTACGACTGTTTTGTCAAGAATAAACAATACTGTCAAAAGGTAATAAAATAAGCAGGTAGAACGTAGTTTTGACTTTCAACAGGTAAAATGTAAATGCCAAAACAGCTGTGTAGGGAAACCTATTTAATAAATTAAATATGTAATCTCTACGCCTGTTTAACAAACATTTGTACAAAATTATTCAAATAATATGGCTTTTAATCTTATCGAAAGAGAATATCACGCGTAATTTATGGAGATAATGAATTTATTAACAAAATAATAATTTGTGTATTATTTTTAACTTTAAATGGTAAAATTGTGAGTCATAAAATTTCCACTTACGGTTGTAAAGGACGCAAGCGTTTTTGTGTTAAAAACAAAACGTAATTACACGGCAATTAATCATTTTTTGGCCTCATTTTTCAATACCTACTAATAGATCGATTCGATGAAAATAATAAAACATTTGACAGGTATCGGATGAAGTTCCCACGATCGCTTCTTAATCTCTAATAAAGAAAACAAACAGACCGCCATTTGAACGCAATAGCTCCTCGGGAATGCCAAATAAACACCATTTAAATGGCGTACAATTTTTGACAGTTGCCGAGATTGTTTTTGACAGATTAACTGTCGAGCTGTCAAACGCGATAAACAATGGAATTAAGAGGAAATCGAGCCTTGGCCTGCTTTTTTCGCGAGTAATTTAAAAAATGCAACTAGATCCGTTGCCAATTAATTAAGTAGGTACGTAATGCGAGTTTTATTTTCATTCAAGTGCTTGGTTATCACGTAGGCATATTGTGTGAAATCCTTACCGTGGAGGCTTCTTCATTTAAATCGCAGAGGGCCGTGTAATCCGAATCGCATAATAAATAATACACTTTCAGGTTAAAATCACTGCACTTTGAAATTTCCGTTCACTGTGGCGTTAATTTCAACAGTTTTGCACCGCGCACTCGATACTCGCATCCCTTAGTCGGATATCGTCCATGGACACACAAAACCATTTGACATTATTTATCAAAATAGTGGATAGAGTGCGTAAAACAAAACTGAACTCACATTGCTTAGAGATTTCACTGACTACCTTCTTCCCCTTGCATAGTGGACGGTGCCGCGGTTAATTTGCGCGATAGCGTGCAGGGGGCGCCACCCGGCAGTCCACAGGTTTCTAGATGAGGAGTGCGCGCGGCAACGTCGCACATTGGGACGAATAAAAAAAAAAAATATAGAGATATGTATGTCTCAAATGTCTATATTAAATTTAAAAGCAAAGAAATGCAATAAACAAGGTTTTTTTACTTTTAGACTCTTCTAAAGGTACTCCCAAAGTTTCAGATATTTAAATTAATTTTTAACAAACAAAAATCAGAAAAAACCCTAAAAAAAGTGGAAAAAACATTTTTTTCTTACTTTTTGACTCCTCTGAAGATCGTCCTAAAGTTTCAGATTTTTTAACCTGAGTCACGACCACTTTAAAAAAAAATGCCAAAAAGTGGAAAAATATCATATTTTTTTCAAACCAGTTTTTTTTACTTTTAGACTCTTCTAAAGGTACTCCCAAGTTTCAGATTTTTAAATTAACTTTTAACCTGAGCCAAGACCACTTTAACAAAAAAATTCTACAGGTGGAGAGGTTTTTAAAATATTTAAAAAAATGTTATATACCTAAACATAAAGTTTATTTTTTTATCTGGACTGCGGCAATGTTGCAAATTAGGGTTTTGGTTGGTAAATACAGTTGTCAAGTTGGTCGCATTGATTAAAACAAACTAAGCTAGTTATAAATCTAATTGTGGTTATGTATAAATTATTGTAGGTTACATTGTGCAGTTGTCAAGTTGAGTTGTCGAAATTCGCAGTTAAAAATGCAATTAATTTGGCTTTGGTGGTGCTTGGATGAGTAAAATCATATAAAAAAGTAGTTAAATATAGGTTGCTTTACGGCCGAAAGTATTCCTAGCGGATAATAATCTTCGCTTTGAAAAGAATTTATAAAAGAAATTAAAATTTTATTAAGGAAATTAAAATTTTTTGTGAACGTAAATGTTGTCCAATGGTAAATAATGTGTGATGTAATATTTATAAAACCAAATTCGTTACTTTTTTTACTCCAATAAATGGCATAATTTCATCAAAATGAAGTTTTGCCTTTAAAAGGGCTTTTACATTCGAATTCGTTGCTATTATTTTTGGCATAATTATCTTTTTATTTATAATTGACAAGTAAATTATCATATATTATACATAGATGACCGAGAACTATGAATTTAATCGGTTAAACTAGGCTCAGTAGTTTTTTGTATGGTTTTTCTTGGAAAATGTTGAATGCAAAATAATTTAATAAAATCACGAGACCGCGTAGCGGTCGAGGGGTTTTATTTTTAATTATTTTGCATGAAATTATTTTCCAAAAAGAAAAATCAAATAAAAAACTTACTGAGCATAGTTTGACAGATTAAATTTATAGGTTGAGTGATATACGTCTAGATTATTTCTCGAATTAAAGGAAACTATTTGACAATTCATAAAATCTGACGTACATATGTGTCAAAATTTATAAATATTTTTTTAAAGAAAATTCCATTAATTTAAGGTATGTAATAAGTAATAATTGATATTTCGTAAACTAGATAACTTATTTTTTATTGTTTTAAAAAAAATGTTTGTTAAAACTTGTAAATAACACCATAAAATCGTAAACAAAAATCCAATATGGAGGCTAAAATTTAATCACTGTTAAATAGTTCTAGTGATTTAATCGCTTATTTAAACGAAATTTATTCGAAAATTCAAGGCTTTTGATTGGTTCATATTATAATGAGGGAAATAATCAATACTATATTTTATTGTCAATTTGACAGTGTCAAAGTATTTAATTATTTTTTTTAGCATAAGTACCATTTTTAAATATTAAAAATACCAAGTCAAACTGGCATAAGCCACCAACCTATCAAAAAAACACAGTCCAGATAAAAAAAAATGAACTGTAGAGTGTTTCATAATCGATGGCTGGAACTGAATGTTTGACAGATAGTACACCTGTCAACAATGTTAACTTCAAGTCGCTATAAATGCGCTGCATATTTTGTTTCCATAACAACCGTTTTAAGAGGATTCGGCTTAGACAGTGTTGCCAAGTTTTTTTTATGGAAAAAAAATGTTAGAACTCTTTAAAATTGTCATTTTAAATTTTGTGCTGCCAACTTCAAAAACACAAAAATTTGAGTTTTTTAAACCCTAATTTTGCAATTATACATTGCCCACGCTAAATTTGCTGTCACGACCTACTGATATTTATTTATCAAACTTTTTAAATTTAAATCAAAATTTACATTCAAAATTGTCAAAATAATTAATTTATGGTTAGATATTTGCAATTCGTCCCAAAGTGCGTCGCGCGGATTTCGATGCATTCGCTCTTTCAGTTCAATGACATCATCACCGCCGACGACTTGATTTACTCACTTTTATGAAGCGTGGGAACGCGTAGGGCAAAAATTCTATCGCTCATTTCGGACCACTCTAACTTGTGAGCCCGGCCGTCTTTGATTGAGCGATGCCTGCTAGATCTATCGTCGCGATTTGATGCTTGTTGTGGTGCGTTGTTTACCGATATCGGCGGCAAGGTCGTTTCACGCGAAAACTTTTACTTTGTGGTGATGCATTTCAAGACGATTTTCTTTCTCCTCTATTTTCGGACCACGGAGCTTGACACGTTTTGAGGAACATAAGGTCATAACTCGCTAGCAAATGGACATACAGAAATTCCCAAGACATATTCTTGTAGGAAATTTTTCGCTCTATAAAATGGGTCCCTACGTTTTTTTCGAAAAATCACCCATTAGGTGATATCGGAGCTCAGAGTGAAATAATAAATGAATTTTATAACCTACACTTTGACCTCCGATACTACCTGAATGGGTGATTTTTCGAAAAAAATTTAGGAGACCTTTTTTGTAGAGCAGCAAATTTCCTATAAAAAATGTCATTAAAATAAAAAAGGATCATTTCCAGGCGATAGAAAAAATTGTTTTTATTTTTTATTTCTATTAAGAACATAAATTTATTATGATACCAATAATGCGCGAACGCACAACAATTAAATTTATTAAATTATCGACCAGTAAGGTTTTTGCAATAAGCACCGAAGTATGTAGAAGTAAAACTTCGTAAGTTGTTATCCTTATTTCAAGGTTGGATGGAAACATTTAAGGCAAAAACCAGAAATGCACCTCGCACAATTCAAGTTCGTAAATATCGATCGACTACTGGAATTGGAAATATCGCAAAAGTATTTATTAGAAATTGCTCGGATACCGGATCGTGCAAAATAAACAAAATAATACACAAGAGGTCAGCGTGAAAAAAATAAAATAATCGCGAATACCTGTTTACATGGTATGAGCACCTACATGTGTTGTTCTTAGAATTAATTTTAAAGGTGTTTTAAAGAAATAACAAATATTAAATTAAATAAAATATTTATATTTCATCTCAACGCAAAATTAAATAAAATTGTACACATTAGCACAAATGACCTTATTAATAGTGCACCCCAACTGCAAATTTACCAAGCTCTACCACTTATCAAATAGGGTGAAACCACAGACCTACAAACAAGATGGACCGGTTTATTTACATTGAAAACAGTGGCCAGGAACAAAAATAAATATTTTCCCTCAGTTGTCACATTTGACTTTGAAGTTTCTATATTTTACGTAAAAGATACTTGGAATCCACAACATTTAATATTTTTTATTTGATTTTATAGTGAAAAATCCCAATAGTGAGTGATATAAAAATGGTGAAGCAGTGCTACGTTTGTAAAAGACTTGGATCCAAGAATTTAAAACTTTCTTTACATAGGTTAGTTTATTTACAAAACAAACCCTGCCAGGAGCGTAGAAACTGAATAAATAAATGAATTCACTTAAATTTTATATTTAAAGAGCCAGATTCTACATCATCTGGAACACTAACTGACAAGGTTAGTATTTTGTTATACCTATATATTTATATATATATTAAATATAATTTTTACATAGGATTGCAAAACACAATAAAAAATGTACAATTTAATATTTTTATTTATCCCTAAAAACAGAACGCCACTGGTGTGGGAACTTGTTTATAAATACCCCTTACCCCTTTACCCCTAATCTAAATAGTTCTTGGCAACAAAACATTGTGTATTTTGAATAGGAAAGGCCAGTCCATTTTGTTTGTAGGTCTGTGGGTGAAACCCTTTTAATAAAGGGACTTAATGATTAGACCTAGAATGTATTAAATGCTAAAATGCAACAGTTAAAATATTTTTTTAATATTTAAAATTGATTTAAACTAAATAAAAAATGATAAATAAAAAAGTTTTAAATCTCAAAAATTCAATAAAATATATAAAAAAAATTCTTTGTTAGCTTTAGCGCCCTCTATGTTCTTACCCTAGTAGAAATTTTACGTAGAAACAACGTTTTTCCCACGTTGGCAAAACCTAACTTTTATGTATAATTTTATGTTGAAATGTCCCGGTTTATAACGTTATCTGACAACGTTAGTTTTTAATGTTATAAAAAACGTGGGATTTACGTATTATGAAACGTTGCAAATACGTGGGTTTTGTGTATTATACAACGTTGCTTTTATGTATTATAAAATGTTGCAAATACGTGGGATTTGTGTATTATACAACGTGGGAAATATGTGGGTTTTGTGTATTATAAAACGTTGGAAATACGTGGGATTATTGTATCATAAAACGTTGGATTTTTTTATAAATTTGGGTAGGATTTTTCTTTATTATTGGAAAATTTAATATATATTTAAAAACAACAAAAATTTATTGTACAAAAAAAATACTTTGGAAAAAAAGTTCCCAATTAACAAAATCTAAAAAATATTATCTAATAATATTATACTTAAAGTAAACAAATTAAATTATAACAAAATAGTTTTAACAAAAAATTTACAATGGTATTTTAAAAAGAAAAAATATTGCCTATATATATAACAATTTTCTATACAAGATACTACAACTTTTAAATCAATATTAAAATTAATTAAAAATACCCAATTAACAAAATCTAAAAAATATTAATATAATATTATATACCTACTTAAAGTAAACAAATAAAAATATAACAAAATAGTTTAGACAAAAAATTTTCAATGGTATTTTGAAAAGAAAAACTATTGCCTATATTCATATAGGTATTAACAATTTTCTAGATACAAGATACTACAACTTTTAAATCAATATTAATAAAAATCTAAAAAATCCTATTTAAATATTAACTAGAAAAATTCAAATATAAGTAACATAACTTAAAACATGGCCTAAAAAAAATAACAATGCTGGTATTTTAAAGAGAAGAAATATTGCCTATTAACAATTATTACAAATTTTCTAAATAAAGGATTAAACAAATTATAAATTAGCAACAAAAATAAAAAGTCAAAGAAATTTAAGTAGTTACCTAGTTAAAATATAAGTCTAAATAAAACAATTAACAATGAAGGTGAGTTTAAAGTAACAAATTTTTAATTTTCATTAAGGGTTTTGATGCTTGGCAAAATAAATTTTAGCAATTACGAATATATAAGAAAAAATGTGAGGATTTTTGCTTTTGAATAAAAATTTAGAGCACAAGCATTAAAAGGAAAAAATACAAGCAAAAATAGTATTTTTGCCTATATTTTTTTATACACTTGAAAGTTTTAAAATTGATTTTGTATAGTATACAAATTTATTTATTAAATGCAAAAGATTGTGACCTAAAATTGATTTACATATGGATATAATTTATTAATATAAAAATTATTAAGAACCTTTGATTGTTAAAAAAAATCTAATAGATTTGGCTGGTAACCAACACACAATGGTAAATGATCTCCTCCAGTGTCAGCAAACATTAGAAAAGTTGAAAAATAGTTTAATATTCTGAGTTTCCTTTTTTCACAACATTTTGTTGTTTCCCTGGGTAACCAGGTGCTGGCAAAGCATCCCTTATTTCCTTTACTTCTGAAAAAATATTGGTTTATCACATCATCATAAACTTCTGATCTGGATCTTTTTAGATTTTTAGCATTCCTTTGAGTAATCACAATTTTTGCCTCCGGAAAGAATTTAGCCAGTCATTGCCAGGAAGGTTTTCTTTAAAACAACTAATTATCACTGCTTTGTGGTTTAGATATGACTGCACTCTTTTGTATCTTGTCTTGCAAAAGATTATCCATTATCCGCAGATCATCTGTGGCAGATGTAATCATTACACTTGCAATCTACCCAAAGGATAGACGATTGTTTATCACCTCTGCCACGGCCAATTCAATATTTTCTGGGTGATAATTTCTTTGATACACTGTTCCAGGAACATGTTTATGCTTTTAAGGCATCGTCACAGAACAAAACTTATTTTACATAAGGCATCGTCCAAATAACCCTAAAAATCCATGCAAAAAGCAACTGTTTAAAAAAAACACTAACAAATTGTTTGTGGTGATTGTTTAGGTTACTAAAAGTTATTTGCCATCCCTATCAGATAAAAATTACCTTATCTTTTAATTATTTTTCCAAAAAACACGGAAGAATTTGCACAAAATTTCGCACGATGTCAACACTTAACCTAAAATAAAGAAATAAACACTTCGTGATAGAGCGGTAAATTTGAATTTTTCTTCGTTTGTTCCGTGTAACCCATAGAAATAATACCACAGAATTTTGTGATAATACTATGGTGTAACCTCTGTTGTTCCATCACCTAACTACGATAGTAAACCTTTATTGAAACTATAATAATTTTAGGTATCTAAAAGTAGGTTTTGTGTATTTCGGCCTTATTTTTAAAACTATGACTTTAAAAATTGTATTGCATAGTTAAATTTGATTTTATAACTAATGTTACAAAGACTAAAAATTTTAAAAAAATCCACATTAAAAATTTTCTCGACGGGACTTAAAATAATTTTATGTTGCTAAATGTGTGTTTTGGAACGTTGCTGCAACGTTTCTAGCATACAATTTTACAACGTAGTTTGAAAGTGGGTTTTGTGTATTTCGATCGTATTTTTGATATTATATCTTTAAAAAATGTATTGCAGAGTTTGATTTTACTTTTATAAATAATTTATTATAAAAAATAAAAAAAATCCACATTAAAAAATTTGCCGGCGGGACTTAAAATAATTTTATGTTGCTAAATGTGTGTTTTGGAACGTTGCTGCAACGTTTCTAGAATACAATTTTACAACGTAGTTTGAAAGTGGGTTTTGTGTATTTCGGCCTTATTTTTGAAACTATGACTTTAAAAATTGTATTGCATAGTTTGATTTTACTTTTATTATTAATGTTACAAAGGATAAAAATTTAAAAAAAATCCACATTAAAAAATTTGTCGACGGGACTTACAATAATTTTATGCTGCTAAATGTGTGTTTTGGAACGTTGTTGCAACGTTTCTAGCATACAATTCTGCAACGTTGTTTGAAAGTGGGTTTTGTGTATTTCGCTCATATTTTTGATATTATGACTTTGAAAATGTGTTGAAGGGTTTTATTTTACTTTTATAAGTAATGTATAATAAAAAAAAAATTGAAAAAAAATCCTCAGTAAAAAAATTTTCGTCGGGACTTTGAAAAAATTTTATGTAGCCAAACGTGGGTTTTGGAACGTTGTTGCAACGTTTCCAGCAATACAATTCTGCAACGTTGTTTCAAAGTGGGTTTTGTGTATTTCGGTCATATTTTTGATAATATGACTTTAAAAATGTGTTGAAGGGTTTTATTTTACTTTTATAAGTAATGTATAATAAAAAAAAATTGAAAAAAAAATCCTCAGTAAAAAAATTTTCGTCGGGACTTTGAAAAAATTTTATGTAGGCAAACGTGGGTTTTGGAACGTTGTTGAAACGTTTCCAGCAATACAATTCTGCAACGTTGTTTGAAAGTGGGTTTTGTGTATTTCGCTCATATTTTTGATATTATGACTTTGAAAATGTGTTGAAGGGTTTTATTTTACTTTTATAAGTAATGTATAATAAAAAAAAATTGAAAAAAAATCCTCAGTAAAAAAATTTTCGTCGGGACTTTGAAAAAATTTTATGTAGCCAAACGTGGGTTTTGGAACGTTGTTGCAACGTTTCCAGCAATACAATTCTGCAACGTTGTTTGAAAGTGGGTTTTGTGTATTTCGCTCATATTTTTGATATTATGACTTTGAAAATGAATTTAAGAGTTTTATTTTACTTTTATAAATAATGTATAATAAAGTATAAAAATTAAAAAAAAAATCCTCATTGAAAAATTTTCGTCGGGACTTAGAAATAATTTTATGTATCTAAACGTGGGATTTGGAACGTTGCTGCAACGTTTCCAGCAATACAATTCTGCAACGTTTCCAAGACAACGTTTTAACTACGTATTTCCCACTTAAAATCATACATTAAAATAACGTTTCCAAGACAACGTTTTAACTACGTATTTTCCACTTAAAATGATACACTAAGACAACGTTATGAGTATAACAAATTATTATACAAATTTGCAACGTTGTCTGAATGTATGCAAACGTTATTTTCTACCAGGGTAGGAACTACCTAAATACAGAAAGTTTTGGGGGGAGAAAAACTTGATACATTTTTGTATACGTAGTTTGTTTTTATTACGTAGTTAACATTATCTAACTCGCATAATTAATCATAGCAATTGGAAAAAATAAAATGGTAGTAGATGAAAACAATGACGTATTGCGCAATCTAGAATAACTTTTCGAAAAACATTGTCGTGATAAGCGACAATAAGTTTCAGAATGTATAAAATGAAGTGTATATTTATTTATGCAAAGTTTTCACGTACCCTTGACATTCAGATCTGAACTATAATGTAAATAGGTAGGTATCTCTGCTGAATTATTGCATTCAAATTTTATTCTTTAAAAGTAATTTTTAATATTGATTACAGGGGTGTACTTATCACGTCAATGATTATCATTTAAAAACAAATCAACAATTTTATTACTTTAAATAAAGATTTACTCGCTCACTGTTTTATGGTTTTCGTAGGTTGGCTTGGACTTACCTGAAATAAAAAAAACAAATTATTCAATATTTGTAAATATGTTTGTTTACAATAAATTGTCGACTATTTTTGTACAACTTGTAAGTATGATATTTCAGTCAATATTTAAATTACGTAAATATTTTAATGTATAACGGGTTGCATATGAAATATCCGTAAAAAGCGTATTTTTTTATTTGAATGAGTTTCAAATATATGCGTAGGTATAAAAACAAACAAAAATTAATATATTACATTCTCTATGCGCCAAATCACACTTGAACCAATTACTCGAACCCGTACAACAAACGTAAATAAGTGTCTTGCACAATTTCGTAATTTCACACAATAATAATAACCCATTACTGAGCAAAAGACTTGGTAAAGTATTTGCCGCACCGGTGGCGCCATCTGTGCCGTACTAGCCGAAGCAGCGGCCATGAATGAACCAAGCACACTCGACAAAATCGCTCTTACAGTGCTGTTGTGTGAAATTAGTTGGATAAATATTTATGTGCAGCAGCGTTAATGTAAATGGAAACTTTTATTGGCCTCCGGGTTTACTTATTATGTTGTTCGTTGGATTTGATTTGCAGTTAAACAAACAATAACGTTGATGCGTTTATCTGTGTTAAAATAAACCGAATTTTATTGGTTATTCTGTTTGGATTATCTAATGGGAATAGTAATAATAACACATTGAATAAATTATGGGTGGCAACTCTGCAAACTGCAGAAAGATGGTAAAAATTCATTCTTAAAAAATTTTTATTTGTTGATATTGGTTTTGTAGTACCTAGGTAATTATTACGAAACTGACATTAAAAAAACGTTTTATTGGTTTAAAAAGCTTTAATTTCTTGCGCTTTAGAAGATTTAAGGACGTTAAAAAGTGCAGACACAAAAATAACTATTACGAAAATAAAAATCTCATCTCATATCTAAACGAGTTTATTTTAAGGAATTCTGTTACAATTCAAAAGAGACTTGACAACCTAAATGTTTCAGATGTGGAATGCCGCAAAAAGTTTTAAAACTGAAGCGATGCGATGCGGTTTTCACTTCACTGCATACAGGGTGTAAGTACGAAAGATGGCAAGAAGCTTTTAGGCGTACAAAAGTAATATGATGGAAAAAACGTGGGTATATAGTAGACAATTCTTGACATAAAAGTTGGAAATTATGAGATATATAAATTTAAAGCAAAAATAATACTGAGAGATTTTTTTTAGTAGTGTCATTGTTTTTAACCTCTAAAACCAATGGTACCTAGCGTTTACCTTGAAACTACAGGGGAGAATAAAAAGAAAGAAAACGAAAAAAGTTCAAAAACAATTATGCAAAACAATTTTACAACCATCTTATTTTTTCTTGAAATAAAAATGTGATTGCCTTATGTGAGATATTAATTTATTTTAGTTAAATACCATGAAAACACGCTGTACAGTAACCGTTGAGTGAGATTGAGACTTAAGAAAAACTGAGATGACAAAACGATTATTGATAAAGAATCTCTAGATGGTTGTTGGCAAAAACCGCACATAAAACTCGATGTTGCTTTTGCTCGAGATTTCCTAATCTATTTAACTTGTGCCGACTGCATTTTCAGGAAATGTTTCCGCGAAACCGGATGACGGATTTCATTCGAATAAAAGTGATATTTTCCGAATAAAAAGGGGGAAACAGTGGACCACATGTGTTCGTTAAAAATTAAAACGTCTCTTCTTTTATGAAGCATAGTGATTATGTGAGCCCCTTTTCGAACGGTAATGAAACGTGTGCGGCTTTCTTCATTGATTAAAATATGTCGCTGCTCGCGGGGGAAAGGGGAGTTTGGCGTTGGGACGCCCCCCCTTTCCCTTCCTGAGCCGCACAGTGGTTCAACTGTTTACAAAGCGGGTGGTTCAGTTTTTTATGGGTACTGATTTTTACATGAATTACAAAATTCCTATTTAAAAGATCAAAATGTAAAACTATACCAATTTTTAAGGCATGATTTTAAGGAAACGGTTTATCTGACGGAAAATTTCACTTTAACCTTTTTTTTCTTAAAAAAATACTTTCGAGTCAATTTTGTTAAACTCAATGGTTTGGGAGTTCTGAGACAAAAACTTGCTGAGGAAAAAAAATTAAAATTGCGATGATAGACCTCTTAATATCAATATTATGGACTCAAACTTTCACAATATTTTTTTTTTGTCACCCCAAACCATATTTTCGATATACTTTTCAACAAAAAAAATAGTTGATTTTTTTGGCCCAGTCTAGTGTTTATATTTTATTTTAACAATTTTATCAATAATTATTTTTACAACAAAATACCTTGTTTTATCCAGGACATTTGAAGAACTGCGCGATAGGCTTAAACATGGCCCACACATAACACTAAAATTCACTGTTATTAATATTAAAAGAAAATTATGTCATGCCTTTTTTCATATTTTCTCACATTTGTATTCATTGAGTTATTTAAATTTTGTGGGATAATTTTTTTATTTGCCACCTGTCGAAATGCTTTTTTACGCCAAATTTACGTTTAAAATGACAAATGTCATTTAGATTTACCTGTTAAATTTTGAATTTACCAACTCAATATATAACCCAATATAACAAAAACTGTAAGCAAGCTAAATTATGAATATTTTAATCACAACAAGGTCTGTTCTATCTCGTACTAAAAATACAAAAAATCAATGCAGCACTGCACAGTTTAACGCCGGCCATTTTTGTTGTTTACAATTTTTGTGCTTTGGGTTAGTGCTCTGTTTATACAGATTAATTATCGTTTTAAACGTTGTGTTTCTCATAGTAAGCCTTAAAAGAGTCTTTACTCCTCTATTGTAAAAAATAAACTTTATTCCATCAGGGCTGTCATAAAACTGTCAAATGTTAATTTTAAGGTTAAATTGTAACCCACAAATTAACCTTCAAATTGTCATTTGACAGCCCTGATAGAATAAGGTATATTTATTATAAAAGAGGAGTAAAATGGTTGTCCTTAGCACTTAAAGGCCTTATTTGAGGCTTACAAGTGCCTCTGTAAGAAACACAACGTTTAGAACAATTATTAAACAGCACAAACCCAAAGCACAAGAATTGTAAACAACAAAAATGGCCGCCGTTAAACTCTGTGCAGTGTTGCAGTGATTTTTAGTATTTTTAGTATGAGATAGAACGGACCTTGTTGTGTGGATTGTGATTTTAATGTAATCTATATTGGATTTAACAAATTGAAAAGGCAAGAAAATAAAATATAAAATTAAATAAAAAAATATTTTGGTTTTCACTTATTTTTCCAACTGGCAACACTGTGCGTCGTCGGCGTCGTTTTAAGCGTCGCACACATTTTGCCAGATTGTTGTTTCATCGACCATTTAGAGACGCAACAGATAAGCGTATGCTATTAAGGCTAGACGCTTTAATTTGTCTCCCATAGAAGCGACACCCTGTATAAAATTATGATGTTTATTATAAATAAAACAACAAATTAATATTGTGGTAAAGTGATCAAGTTATAGATTCAGTAATAGTCCTAAAATATTGAATAAATTAAAAGTTATAATTTCTTTTTTAACACCCCCCGTATACGAATTATATTTTCGTTGTAACGATATTCTTTTAAAATTGGGTCAATTTTATCAGAAACTGAAAGTAGGTAAATTTGAATGGAATAACTTAAAAATGACAACCTCTCTCTTTGAATCTTTAAAATAAAGGACGTATCTGATAAAAGAGTAGAAAGATTTGTTTTCCCACCATTATAATCGCAAAATAAAAGTAAAACTGTTCAACATAATTCAATAGTATCTATGCAGTGTAATTAAATCATCAACATAAATGTTTAGCAAATGCGTTTATTTATTTATTTAAAATGTTTGGTATGTATACCCAAGCAACAGTAAAAATAAGTTTATGCATTTAACACACTAAACAATATAATAAAACGGGGTCAAGGTCATTTGTCAAACTCGAAAATTACTTTTTATGCGTACCTACTTACTTAAAAACATAATTGAATGATTCAAGAAAAAGTTCTTCGTTTGAATTGCATTAGCAAGCGTTTAATTTACAAACTATTATTTTTATTAAAGTCAATAATAATTCTACAAAAACTATACAGGGTGATTCACCTATAGAGAACTAAATTTTGGTTGCATTGTTTTTGAGATAATTAAGTTTTTTTAACAGACTAACTAAAATGTCTGTATTGTCAACAATTGCAAGGTTAAAAAGTTCATTCTTGGTAAAGTTCATTTTTTTTTATCTGGACTGCGGCAACGTTGCAAATTTAGGGTTTTGGTTGGTAAATACAGTTGTCAAGTTGGTCGCATTGATTAAAACAAACTAAGGTATTATCTTTGGGTATACGGCCATTTCAAGCGCGCGAAACGCACGAATTACAAAACTGTTTTTATAAAAAAAATTGTAGATTATTTATTATATAATATTTTGGCATCAAAATTGTCAAAAATATTCTTCTTTTATTAGGTTATACATTAAATAAAAAAAAACTCAAGAAATATTTTATGAAAGTTGATATAATTTTAATAATTGAAAGGTGTGGATGGGACAAAAAAAGATTTATCTTGTCCCGTCCATCCCTGTCAATTATTGAAATTATCTCTACTTTTATAAAATATTTCTTGCGATTTTTTTTATTTAATGTATACCCTAATAATAGAAGAATATATTTGACAATTTTGATGCAAAAATAATATATAATAAATTAGCTACAATTTTTTTTATAAAAACAGTTTTGTAATTTGTCACGTCCATCCGCTTGAAATGGCCGTATAGCTAGTTATAAATCTAATTGTGGTTATGTACATATAAATTATCGTAGGTTACATTGTGCAGTTGTCAAGTTGAGTTGTCGAAATTCGTAGTTAAAAATTCAATTAATATGGCTTTGGTGGTGCTTGGATGAGTAAAATCATATAAAAAAAGTAGTTAAATATAGGTTGCTTTACGGCCCAGAAGAGAAAGTATTCCTAGCGGATAATACTCTTCGCTTTGAAAAGAATTTATATAAATGAAATTAAAATTTTTTGTGAACGTAAATGTTGTCCAATGGTGAATAATGTGAAAATAATGTGTGATGTAATATTTATAAAACCAAATTCCTTACTTTTTTACTCCAAAAATGTCCATAAGGCGATGTACTTTTTCTTCCATTGTGGCATTTGGCATAATTTCATCAAAATGAAGTTTTGCCCTCAAAAGGGCTTTTACATTCGAATTCGTTGCTATTATTTTTGGCATAATTATCTTTTTATTTATAATTGACAAGTAAATTATCAATAATAAATATTATTGTCAATTTGACAGTGTCTAAATACTAAAAATACTAAGTCAAACTGGCATAAACCACCAACCTAACAAAAAAATACGAGTCCAGATAAAAAAAAAAATGTTATACAGGGTGTTTGGTATTTCCGTACTTTTGTGTCAAAAATTTATGGAAATGTATATATTTTTTTTATTGTGCATATAATTTAATATTTTATTATACATATAATATAATATTGTAAATATAAACAATTTAAATATTTGAATACAGCGACATCTATACAAATATAGAGTAACCGAAATTGGTGTTGGGAATCTGTTGACATTTGACAACTGTCAACTAACTTAAAGGAGGGTAAATAGGTTGTCAAAAAAATAGTTTTTGTAAAAAAAATAATAATAATAATAAACAAAAACCACAAATACATAAATTAAACGATGTTTCTGGAAACTGTTGTTGGATGTAATTAAAAAAAACAATTTTTATCACTTTTTGCATATTCTTGCTATCGTAAATTGGCGTCCCGGCTTACGCAGATAAATAATGTAAACAAACAAAAAACAATAAAAAAGGGACGAAACTAATTCGCGTGAAAAGTAGAAAAAATGGCGCCCATTGATTTTTCCCGCCGGTGTTGTTAATGAAAAAGCGCTCAGACGGCTGGGGTTAAATGTCTGGAGAGCTGACGAAAAAACGATATTACCCAATAATAAAGATATAAATTACTTAATTTGAACGAATATAGGTTATTGTAGTAGTTAATATAAAAAGTTTGTTAATAGAACAATTTACTTAAAGTTTCATTGATTAAGTTTGATAAACGAGTTTTTAGTCGTAGAAGTTTTTCATAGTGAAAGTAAAGAAAATGATATATTTATGTACAGTGTGTCTACTTAAGTTGGCTACATATGGGAAACTTTTTTATTATTAATTTTTAGAAAAAAATTATTCTTCATAAAAAGTTCTGCATGTTCTAAAATCTAAAATAAAATCATCAGATTTCAAATTTTTTCAATAATATACGAGGTTTGACAAAAATATGAATTTGGTGTGGCAATATAATGTGACAATATCGAAAACTGTAATTATGGTAAGTTGTTCGGAATAAAAAACTATGTTTTAATATGCAATTACATCCTTCTACTATCTATATACACTCACAGGCAAAATAATCGATCCACACAAATTTTCGATGAATTTCAATCGCAAATAACTTTTTTATTTGATGTCGGATTTAAACGAATATTAAAGAATATTGTAGATAAATTAATGGACAATCGCTCACATTTTAAAAAATTACTCAAAAATAGACGTACGTTTATAATATACAGGTTTAAACAAAAATATGTTTTTTACCATAAGTTTAAGACACTCTGTAGAGTGGCAAAACCGTATATTGTTCTAAATTAAGTTTTATTTATCAAGTCACATCTATTCTTAACAGTTTTGTTTTTGGTTCACCTCGATATATTTATTTTTGTAGAAAATATGGATTTAAAAAAAAATTGCAATTTACAATATTTTTCTGTATGAAGAACTAAGGTTGCTATGGTCCATCCATAGGAGAATGACAGTGACAGTTTTGTTGAATCATCCCATACATGTCATACACGGCTTTTAAAAGCTATCAAATTGTTTTTTGCAAATTAATGTTTAAATTTTGAGGTGTCTTAAAATGGATATGTCTCCGACTGATGTTGCCAGAGCCATTAATTTAATCCAAGAAGTAAAGTACAAAGGGCAACATCAGTCGGAGACATTTTTAAAAGTAAGAAGACACCTCAAAATTAACACATTTTAATGTGTTAATTAAAATTTACAAAAAACAATTTGATAGCTTTTGAAAGCTGTATATGTCCAAGTATGGGATGATTCAACAAAACTGTCACTGTCATCCTCCATAGGCTATGGATGGCAACCTTAGTTCTTCATACCGAAAAAATATTGGAAATTGCAATGTTTTTTAAAAAAAATCCATATTTTTCACAAAAATAAATATATCTAGGTGAACCAAAAAACAAAACTGTTAAAAATAGATGTGACTTGATAATTAAAACTTAATTATTTAGAACAATATACGGTTTTGCCACTCTAGAGAGTGTCTTAAACTTATGGTAAAAAACATATTTTTGTTTAAACCTGTATATTATAAACGTACGTGTATTTTTTAGTAATTTTTAAAATGTGAGCGATTCTCCATTAATGTATCTATAATATTCTTTAATATTTGTTTAAATCCGAAATCAAATAATTGCGATTGAAATTCATCGAAAATTTGTGTGGATCGATTATTTTGCCTGTGAGTGTATATATAATCTATTCTATATTCTGTAAATTTAAACCCTGTATATATTTTCCGGTATCTGATATGTGACAGGTCAAATGCACAGTAAAAATAAATTACTTTCTCTATTTCGAATTTTTACACCACGTTGCCAGCGAATATTTATAACATTTTAGAAAATTCAAGTCCACCAATTGGTTTAAACCATTCTGCATAATAGAAAATGGCTAGTAGAAGTGGCAACCTCGCATAACAAACGATTGAAGCAGCATTTGGTCACGCTTCAAAGCGCACCAAGACTGATTTGACTGTTTTCTGCTTCTTTATTCAAAAGTTTAACAGTTAGATTCCGAGTTTGGAATTTATTTATAGCAATTGCTATATCTATGTATGTATATAATAGCGAGATTATAGAACGCGTTTTTATGGTGTTATCGAATATAAGTACTTATTTACTTTTATTATTTTTATGTACCTATTAATTTTTTTAAATGTCCTTGAAAATACCCGAACAAAAAACCGTATTATGCTAATATAATGTTGAGTGGTAATTTTGATACATTTATAAACTTATTTGCATTAAAATGTTGTCGTATAAAAACGTATTCTATTGAAAACTATCAATCAAAATATGTCTAGACGGTTGCAAAAACATATTGGCCCCCATTTCCATCCACAAAACTGAAATAAACCCTAGGAATTGGAAAATTATTTCAAATCTTTTTAGTAAATAACTAATAACTCTTAAATTAAAGTCTGGCTTCTCCATGACTTTCCCAGGGGATTTAATAAACTTCTTAATTCAAATTAATATCCACCGTCGAGAAATCAAAGTTTTATTCGACTCTGCTTTTAAACAGTTCTCCTAAATTCTTATCTATAATTTAAAGTTTTATTGACTGTCTTTCGTGAATCTGTTTGCTACAAAAGGGGTATTTAACTGGGACCTAATAAATTAGTTTTCCAATTTATAATTACCTCTGTCATTTTGTTTTTTGAAAAATATACTTAGTCAAGTTAACAAGGTTGTAGACTCTAAAAATATCACAGCGAAAAAGCAGCCACCAATAATTCTCGTCAATAGCAATTTGTATACCGAACATTTAGCAGTCAATGTCCATGTAAAATTGTCCCCTGAATCCAAAAATGCAGTCAAAAGTTAGAAAAGTACAACAGTTTTTGAGATATAGTCAATTTTCCATATAATATGGAATTGACTATATCTCAAAAACTGCTCTACTTTCATAATTTTTGATGGTATTTTTGGATTCAGGGGAAAATCTCTTGAATGTTTTTTTTCAACCAAGTGCAAAGTGTTTTTGTTCAAAAGCTATGAAAATTATTTATATTTACGCAATTCATTCAAGATACATCACAATTATCCCAATAGCATGTCAATTTTCTGACAAAATCTGGTAGCTTCGGAAGCTAAGCTTCCGATACATGGGAGGGGATGCAAAACGCGCACACCGTTTGCGGCACACGTGTTTAGTACGTTTTGTATCATTGCAACTTGCGATTTGCCATTTTCCAGGGGCAGTGATATAATATTATAATTCTATTATACGCAGTAAAAAATTTTGCCCGTGTAAATTTTTTAGTGTAAAAATATTAGAGTAAAAATATTAGAGTTGATTTCCAAGCGTTAAAGTTACACTACAAAATACACTAGGTAGCATTTAGTGCTTATTAACATTTACACTATTTATTATTAAAATAAATCAAAAGGGTAGTAAAACTTAATGCGAGTGTTTTATTACCCCTTAATGTGTTAAATAGTGACAAAATGTACACTACAGTGCATGCCAATTTCTTTGTCTGTTTTGATGTTACTAAGAGCTCTTTTTTCTTTACACTACTTGTGCACATTGTATCACAATTAAAGTTAAATTACACCAATAGTGGCAAAATGGACTGAAAAAACCGGTAATAACCGAAATGCGTTTTAAAATGTTTGGTACCTATCTACCTACGCAGTGCATATCCGGAGATACCGCGTTGTGGAGGTGTGGCATTTTTGTTCAGTTAGATTTTAATTACGGTGAATCCATAAGGGGACATTCTTATTTTTTGGTAAGTATTATAATTCCTTTTTCTTTAAGCCTTAATACTCAATAAATACCAATATGTTAAAAGGATGTCCATACCCGACCTGAAAAAACCGGTAATAACCGAAATGCGTTTTAAAATGTTTGGTACCTATCTACCTACGCAGTGCATATCCGGAGATACCGCGTTGTGGAGGTGTGGCATTTTTGTTCAGTTAGATTTTAATTACGGTGAATCCATAAGGGGACATTCTTATTTTTTGGTAAGTATTATAATTCCTTTTTCTTTAAGCCTTAATACTCAATAAATACCAATATGTTAAAAGGATGTCCATACCCGACCTATATTATATATCAATAATTTACGGGTACTTGTAACATTAATAATATAAATACATACATACTTGATTTACTTTTTATTTTCAAGCGTAATGGTTGTTATAATATAAAAAAAATTTTCCATAATATTAATAAAATTGTAGGTATAGGTTAATATTATTAACCTATACCTACAATTTTATTAATATTATGGAAAATTTGTACACGTGTGGTAAATCCCCGACATACAGCCGCCTGACGCCTCTCTACCAATGGGATCACCCATTTTTTTAACAGAAAAATGGATTACTGATGAATTCTCAAGATAATTCATTGCTTACAAGTTGACAGCCAGTAAAACATTGCATTGATCTAACACTTTTACGTTTTAAGGAACCATTTCGCTTAAGCCAGCCATACGACTCAAATATAAAATTATATTTTAAAAAGCACCGACATTGATAATTGTCATAGATTTTTGTTCCAAATAAATGTTTCTCTTTATTTACCTTTTCGTTTTATTCACTACCACCAATAGGTTTTACTCAAATAATAGTGTTAATTTACACTAGAAGTTTGCACTAAAAGAGTATAAGTACCTTTCTAAAATTAGAACCTTTCCAAAGTAGTGTTAATTTACACTGAACAAAAGTGGGATTTTACCCAGAAAGTGTAGAAGTACACGATTTTAGATAAATTAACACTTTTTAATACAGTGTAAAATTACTTTATCCTCAATGCTATAGTGTTAAATCATAATTGATTACTTGGGGAAAATTACAAAACAAATTAACTCTAATTGTAGTGTTATAAAACAACACTATTTAGTGTGGACCTGTGTAAGCTCTAATTTTTTTATACTGTATAGGTATTTCTAATATACATTTTGCCGGTTGTGTTGTGGCGTGTTGTATGTACTTTCACAGTTGGAATCATTAAAACTTTTTAAATAAATGAAATTTAATTAATTTGTTTAATGTTTTTGAAGGTAAAGGTCTTAATTAAAATATGTAATAAAAATTTTATGTTAAATCATATTTATGTTACTTTATTAGTGTTAGCATAAAAAAACTTGCGCTTTTGTTGATATCAAACAATAAATGTCTTATTTAATTTAAATATTTTTTTTGTAAACCTTTTTTTCAGTCAATCTTCTAGTTTTCAACGATGCCAATATTTAGGCTTGAACTCCCCTCACTACGAAGGCCCTTGATTTTAATTGTTAAATGCATGTTTCAATAATTAAAATCAAAATGTCTGTGGTGAGGGGAATTTAAGCTTAAATACTAACAACGCTGGTAGTTTTAGTGAAGATCAGAAGCTTTTGAATAAAGCAATACATACTATTGGCCAAGAGATATATTTGCTCTAAAATCAAAATAAATTGTGGTTAGGTCAATAGTATATGCTTTTGTAGCAAGACACATTTTCTTTCTTAGAAAGTTCCTAAGAGATGCAGTTTTCTTGTTAAAATCCCATTTTTTGCGCTAAAAAACGTTTTCTTCATTCAAAAGAGAAATATCTTCCGAAATTTTTGGTTCTTACACCAAGAAATCGCTTGCTCTTGATTTAAGCTAATATTGTGATATCCTTAAACGAATAGATTAATCTCTCCCCTCAAGTAATTTTAAAAAAATTATGTAAAGATAGTTTTTGATTTAGATTAAGAAACATAGCTCTTGTCCCTATTCAAAAGCGCAACTTTTTTTAATTAAAGTGATTTTCAATTCTTTTAAAAGATTATTTTTTTCAGTCATTTTTGTCTAATTCATTTTTAGAGAGGGGGGTTATGAAAGGTCTACAATTTTTGTTTTAAACAAATTGAAGACCTCGGGGCAAATCCTGAAATCATGTTTTCATAGGTATAAATGAATAAAAGTCAGTAACATATTCAAAACCTACATACCTAACTATGATATAATAGCTATAATATTTAGTTATATAACGGATATCAATTTAAAAAAGTCCGTGTTTCATTTTTAGCCAAAATGTGGCTTATCACCCTCTTCCCCCGAGGTCTTCATCAATTGTTTATTTATTTTTAGGACTCTTATCACTTATCTCCTTAATCTGTAAATGAATATTTGAGTGGAAATGGTTGTTGTCGCAACAATTCGAAACAACAATAACAACAAAATTGTTTACGTAACTGGTGACAGGCAGAATAAAGCGAGAGCGTCAGATAGGTCATAGAAAGTATTTTTATAGGTCTACAACTCCTTCTCTGTTGCATTGCTGGTCTTTGATGACCCACATTCTTTTTGCTGCAGACACAAGACGTTCGAGCAAGAATATCACTGACGATACATGGTCAAAATTATCTTTTTAATGTTTTTTATTAACAAATAGCTACATGGTTTGTTTATTGTTTGTTTATTATTTGTTATTTGCTACAATTTGGTGTAAATATTTTTCTGGACTAACTTGGACCGCAGTACCTTATCCCTAGTTAAGTGTAAAATTTTATGATTTTACAAGGTATTATATTATATAATATAACTTATTATAAGTACAATTATTAAAATAATTTTACAAAACATACCTTATCGTATTACATACATCTTTAATTTAAACCATATTTTTGTTATGTATAAGGGTCGTTTTCAAAAAACAACCGCCTTCCGCTGTCCGTAAGTTTGAATTCCAATAACTTTATTAAAAATTATCGGATCTTATTGATTTAAAAACCAAGTGAAAGCCTAACAAGCCCTTAGTAAACTCTTTCAGAAAACGTTTGTTTAGTTATTTCAGAATAATTTTTTTTTAATTTTGAAACTTGTGAAACACACATTTTCGCATGTCCCATTAGCGTTTTATAAAACTTACATAAATGTTTTTTTTTAAATATTGAATAACCAGAACTTTGTGTTGCTTTATAGCAATCCATAACATCCTTAGTTAATAAAGTAAACAATTTATATATAAATTAATTAATTTTAATCTACTTTTTTTAAATTTGACTCATGTCCAGACATTTTTTCCGTTGCGTTACGTCCGTCGTGTTACCGATAGAATATTAAAAAAAAAACATATATATGGCAACTTTTTTGGCACTCACGTGATCAACAAATTATGTTCGAACGTACACATT
The DNA here is from genome assembly GCA_921294245.1 of Brassicogethes aeneus. Taxonomy (NCBI): domain Eukaryota; kingdom Metazoa; phylum Arthropoda; class Insecta; order Coleoptera; family Nitidulidae; genus Brassicogethes; species Brassicogethes aeneus. Next base: position 7,877,156 of record OV121138.1, read on the forward strand.
ACCCAGCTGAATTTATTTATTTAATCAGGAAGATGATATCGGTTGAAACAGGTGCGGGTAACGCGAATGTAATAATTTATGTTTATTTTAGGGCACTAAAGCTCATTGAGAGTAATTAATGACCGTAATGTTTTATTATTATTTTTTAAATATGGTTTCACAAAACTTTGTCCACTGCGTTACCGAGTCCATTACGTTAACTTATGGTAACGCAATGGAATTTAGGGTAGCGCAATAGAATTTTTCGATAACAAAGTGGATATTTACCGTCGCTTTTATTAAAAGTAGTTTATGATAAACCAATTTAAAATTATTTGTGATTACAACTCATGATATAGATTACATCCAAGGGAAAATTCAACGCAATATACAAGTACTAAAAGACACCAGCTTATAGTCAAAGAAAAAGGGCGTCTATAATTTAGAAATCTAAGTTGTTATTCTGCAAGTGAGCACCACTACATACAAGGGATTTTGTTTATATATTATGCATTACTCTAAAATCGTACCACCCTTTATAGTTTCTTTTTTACGTTATCTGATTAAGTCCTTTGTGTACCCCAGTCCGTTGTGATACCAATGTCTATTTCGTTACTTTTTAGTTTTTGTTAAAAAAAAAATGATAAAATGATTTTACTACTGGTAATACCTGATTATAAATTAACTCACTAATACAGTGACTAAAAGAAAATATAATGGTATTGTTTTTTTAACAAAGAATCGGAATGGTGTCCTTTAAAAATTAACTTAACTAACATAAATATTTAAAAAAGGCATCCAATTTTGAATAAAAAATAAAATTGGAGTCTAAAGTTTGTGAACTAAGTACATTTTATTTCAAATTATTTTTATAAAAACTTTTTTTATTGAATTAAATTTTGGATTTCAAATTGGTAACACAGTGGAGACATATAAAGCTAGCTAAACACATTTTCCTGAATAAAACGTAAAAAAAAATTAAAAAGTGCACTGCCTGTCTTAAATGTAAGTAATGTTGATATTCATTTTCCTGAAAGCGGGTGTTTCTTGAAAATGACCCATGTATAAGAAGTATAATAATATAATATAATAACTGGAATTTATCAAAGCTGTATTAATTTTATATAAATGTTATTAACGGTTATTACACAAACAGCGTATGTTAGTATCCAATAAAAACACGATAGATCATATCTATGGCACAAATCATAAAATAAAAAGCCATACTGGTATCAAATTGAATTCGATAGTGCGTAGATGGCTATCTCTGAAGGAGCTTATCGCGGCTGGCCATTCGTTACGATATCATAGCATGCACATGTTTGTTACGTTGGCATTCCGGACAAGGCTGTTTGTTGCTCGAAACCTTTTCCGCTATTGACGCATCGACTTGTAGACGTGAAAGTCGTTCAGGTTTTGATTAAGGAAGAAACAAAACTACGCTACTGTGAAAAAATTTAAGATGTTTTAGCACCTCATTTAAAATTTTATAGGATCAACATTTTATTTATTGTTTTTTATCTACCATTTTGAGTCAAAATGTAGCCGCGTGTTATTATTAATTGTGGATAAAACTATTTCGCAACGTTTTTGATTTAGGTAATTGTTAAAGTTGCGTTGCGGAACACAAATAAATAACCGTGTTCTCTATTATATTAAACACATAACGGTTTGTTATATAAAATTAATTTAAACATAAAACACGATTCAGGGGCGGATCCAGAAAAAAGGGTGAAAATGTTTGATATTGATATTTGTCCACATATATCGTTGATTAAATTTATATACAGGGTGTAGCACTACAAAATTAAATGTAACAAAGTAAACATCATTTACATAACAATTGACTAATTTGTTTATCAATTCGAAAACATTAAGTCGCAGTTGGTAAAATAAAAGAGAGCTGCGTATTTTAAAAACAATGCATGGAAACCTTGAACGCGTATTTTTAGTGGAATTGGTATTAAATAAAATTTTGAGTCGAGTTAAATATAATTTAATTCTCTCCTGCAGGATGTAATATTATATCATTTTTCGTCAATTACAATGAAAAATTTAAAAATACTACTCAAGGTTTATCAAGTTAAATAAAAAAGTTTATTTTGGGATATAAATTCCATCATGAAAAAAATAACGATATTTAAATAGATATCTTTTGTAGATAATACCAAGAGGAAAAAATATGGATGTATTGATTTCATAATATTTTGCCAATGTAATCGAACAGCAGCTTTCTAGTGCTTTTAAATCTTTATTTTTAGCGAATGTCATTCGACCATTGTCTGTAATTGCAACATTTGGCAAGCGTTGGTAAATTTCTTCTTATTAAATGTTTGTTACAGTTTTTTACAATCATATCAATAAACATATTTTTTATTGTAAATTGGTATAAATGATATAATTTAAATGAAAGATAAAATATTTGTTATAAAAATAATTATATATACCTATAAAGTAAGTAAGTATACAAAAGTTTCAAGTTAAATGACACCCTGTATATTGACTATATAATTGGTAATTTTACATCTCTGACAATTAATGCATATTGAAATTTATTTTAAATAAATAAAAAGATACGAATCTTTATGGTTCATATCAAATTATATAAAATTAAATTACAAAAACAAGATAATATACATAATTAAATAGTATATTATGTATCAAGTTTGATAAACGCCACTTTATACACGAATTTAATTTAGGCACGAGCGAGCTTGCGAGCGAGTGCTTAAATTAATGAGTGTATAGAAAAGTTTATAAACGAGGTGCATACTATATTTTTTTCTACGACAAATACTTATTATTATCTTAAAATGATTTAAATCAAAAATTTGTATAGAGCGCCATCTATGAAACAAATGGGGAATCTGTGTGTAACCGTCAAATGTCAAATTTTTTTATTTTATAAATACAATTATAAAGATTATAAATCGAAATGTATATCTTGAAAATTTACAGTTTTTCACAGTGAAAGTAAAGAAAATGTTTTATGAGGACTTTACAGTGGAGTCCGTGCCCGAATTTAAGTTACAGTTTACTGCCGGCGAAATTAAAAGGTCAGTACAATGTTCATATAAACCGAGGGGTCAACCACTGTCGGCAATACGTGCACAAATTTTATGCAGTACAAAGGCAGTACAAAGGCAGTGACGGCAATACTTCGACAGTATCGGCAGTATGCAGCAATAAATAGGCAATATAGGCAGTACGGGAGCAGTACTTCGGCAGTACATGCAGTACTTTGGCAGTACATGGGCAGTATCGGCAGTAATTCGGTAATATTTAGCATCTAAGTCTCACCTAACTTACTCTCTGAAAATGAATCAGTCAAAAATAAAAAATTATAAGTTATATTTGACAAATTGTCATAACGAAAAAGCAGTCACTAATAATTAGTCAAATTATACTGAATAAAATAGTCAAATTAGTAGATTTAAATCAGCCGCTCTTATAAAAATTAATTTTATTTGTCAATAACTATTGTTCATAATATTTTAAAGTTGAATATATTATTTGTGTTGCTGTTTTGAGCTAAACTTTTTGCGTCATTGTTTGTTTTTATGGGCCATTTAACCATGGAGCCTATAGGCATGCATTTAATTCAAATAATACTTTCTTGGCCGCAAACGATTAAAGAAATTAGTTACTTTTAACTCTCAGAAATAGTCAAAGATGGTGACTAACCTTAAATTAGTCAAAAATAACTATTTAAAAGTGAAAACGACTATTTTATTAGTAGAAAATGCTGGTACTAATTCAAATAGTAGAATTTTAAGAGAGTACGTTCTGGTATCTTCCGATGCTCGTTCCGAGGTATCTCAGTTTTAATTTTGCAAACTTATTTGTGTGTTTGTGCTTATTAGTTTAACTGTGTGTGGTTGTTTGGTAAGTATTGTAAACAATTAGAATATATAATAACTTTAAATATTTTAAGGTTTTAAAGTGTAAAAAAGGAACAATAAATTAAATTCTTAAAATTCGGATGTTATTTTTTGATAAACATACATTCATAATTCACAAGTAAAGACATAATATACATATATGTAAAACTATGTGTGGGCAGTAAAGGCAAGGTTGAAAGTAACTAGGCAGTAAGTAGGAAGTATAGGCAGTAAGAGCAATAAGTAGGCAGTATAAGCAGTAAGTAGGCAGTAAAGGCAGTATAAGCAATATAAGCAGTATATGCAGTAAGTAGGCAGTAAAGGCAGTAATTGGCAGTATAGGCAGTTCGGCAATACGTGTACAAATATCTGGCTAGTGGTTGACCCCTCGATATAAACTTTTCAAATATTGGCGTTGAGAAACTATTTAATACTTTTGTATTTTTGTATTGAGATAATAAAATAATTTTCACATTTAGTATTATTTTACCAGAAAGGCACTTTATTTTAACGATTGTATGACATTTGACAACTGTCAACTAACTTAAAACTAACTTCAGCCCGTGACTAAAAACCTGTTGCTAACTTCAGCCCGTGACTAAAGCGCCATAAAGCCACAACTTGTCAATGTGTATTTAAAAGATCACTTAATGTCATGGAAACATGTACGATAAAGGGCGTTTTAAAGGTGGGAATAGAAAAAGTATTCTTTAGACACTCGTTTTTATTAAACACACACACACACAAATATTGTGGCTTGAAATGAAAAAAAGTCACGTAATGGTCAGTGGTAAATTTACCCAGAATATTATAAATTAAAATTATCTAATAAGTAAAAAAGTTGAAAAATTCAAAGGTTATTTTGTAGTATAATTTAACTAGGTATTAAAAGAAACATATTGGTAATATTAACTAGTTAATTATCTGGTTTAAATAAATATTTAAGTAGTTAATAATATTACTTAAGTTTAAAAGTAAGTTATTTTAGAAGTTACATAAAGTTATATTAACAAAATAGTTATAACTTATAAGAATATTTTTTTAGACATATTTTGGTTTAGTTTTACTTTTGATATTACTTTTTGGTTAAGTTTAATAGGTATATAATATTTTTTAACCAACACGTTATATTTTACTAAATTTTATTTTAACTCGCTGGTAAATTTACGCTAATTTATAAACTGGTTAAAAGTGATGGTTTTGCAGTTTTCATTGTTACCTGCATATAAAAATTAGTCTCAAAACAGCTTTATCTTTTATCTTTGCCTATAGGTTGTAAGTTTTGTGTGATAATGGAGCCTAAAAGAAATAATTTTATAAAATATACAAATTACTATGGAAAAGTTAACAAAATTGTAAATCATTATTTATCTACAAATCTTAAAACAGTCCCCTCACATTTAATTAATTTTTAAAGCATCTATAGGTTTTATCACATCACTTCTTTTTAACTATAGTTAAAGGGTGCATTAACCAAGAAGTTGAAGTTAACTAACATGACAATGACGCTATTGTATTTATTATTTTGTTTAATCATAGTATGATTACATAAAATATTAATTCGAGTGATAATTTATTCTGAAAGAAACCTGTTTAACATTTAAGCAACTTGTTTTGGAATAAAAAAAAATCGGTCTATAAAGTTTATAAATAAAAGCCAGTCGACTTACTACGAAGCAAATGTAGCTGTAAATATATTAGATTTTATAAGACAAATATTTTGTTTACTGACTTTATCATCACTTTTATAAAATAAATTTAAAAAACAAATGAACTCGATTAGTGTTTAAGAAGGCTTGCTTAATTGAGCACCTATATAACATAACGGTATTGAAATACAGAGTTGTTGGAACGGAAAGAAGTTAAGAGATTGCTGGTCGTATGCTAAAATTAATTTCGTCTGTGTGTAATTGTTCGGTTTTCCAGGAAGTTATCGAGATAAAGTATGGCTTTAAGAAAAAAAAACAAGCTGCCAGGATGAAGATAGCTGGTGGGAATTATCTTTGATTTATAAAAACAAATTATTAGTATTAGTATATGTTACTAAAATAATCTACAGAAACAGTACAAAACATTTTACTGTTGTTGTGCCATAATACATTGTTTATTCAACCTTCGTTTGGTGTAAATAAAGTTGGCAAATCGTTAACCAAATTAATAAACTAAAATAAAATAAAACAAACTGTCACTAATTATTAACTGACAATATTCCCCCAAAGAGTAATATCAAAGGAGGTGAAATTCGCTAGCCGGCGAGATCACCGGGTATGTCTCCTATTGATTTTTGTTTGGGTATATGAAATCCACACAATAAAAACTGGATTTTGCTTGGGACTAATGGTTCTAATTCCAATTTGACTCGTTTATAATTTCGGTGTTTTTATAGTCAAATAAAATGACCTACTAATGTATTTTAATATTTTAGTTCCGTTCGTCGAGCAGGTTTAATTCTCGAAACTTTAAACTCGATTTTAACAATAGAAAACCATTGAAAAGGCTTCTCGCAAAATGACAGTTAAATGTTAATTATATTGTAATTACCTTCTAGATTTAATATGACACAATTGAGACACCAAATTTAATACTGTTTTGGAATTAAGGGCTTGTAGTATTACTCTTAAGAACGTCAACTAGCTAGACATAACAAAAATCTAAAAAACCGTTTTTTGCAAGGAAAATTATTATTTCGGGGTAACGTAAAATCGATATATAGGTACTTATATATATATTATTATATATATATATATATTTTATTATATATAAATATTATTATGTATATATATTATTATATATATTATATATATTATTTGAGCTTTCGTTTTTGAATTATTGACCGTTTTTGTTTATTAGGTACCTACACTAATGATATACAATTAAAATTCAAAACTTTTTATAATCGTTTTATAAATAATACCTAAACGTTCTATTTATATCAATATTGAAGTATTAAAATCCATTATTTTTATATATAAATTATGGACAATTCAAATAAAGTAAAATCAATTATTTCAAAGGAAATTATAGGTAATTCAAATAACTTATTAGACCTGGGTGGATTCGTGTTTGAATATTGATTTGTTTTAAAGTCGATCTGGCAAGGTACCTACGTAAAATAACCGACAAATTGAAAACGAAATGTTCGAGGTTTTAAATTATATTGTCAGTTTTATAAGACATGCAAAAAAAGAAATACAATTGCACAAAAGAAATGGGATTTTTAAATTAAGGTGGAAATTGGTAAAATATTAAACCACATGCCAATATTTTTCCAAATAAGTTTTACTTGAGTATTAAATGTGTTTTATACATACATATACATATCGTTATTACACAAATAATGATTTTACAGTTAAAAATAAAAATAAATGGTTAAGATTGAGTCCATGTGTTGTATGCTCTAAAATACTTTACCTTAGAGTGAATAAAACATGGAATGTAAGGAACGATTATTTTTAATATATTTTTATGTAGGTAATAATACATGTTAGAACAATAAAACTGTTACAAAAGCTACTATGTGCAAAATATATGTTTTAAAATAAGTTTGTTATATAAGAACATTCTAGATCCTGCACAAAAATGTTTTAAAACTTTCTCCTCCTATTGAACACACTTAGTTAATCTCTATTATTGCTAGTAAGTAACAATGGATTTTATTCAACATATTAAATGAAGAGTTTTTACAAATATCAAAAATGTATTTTTTCTAAAATGTTAGCAATAGTTTATGTAAGGCGTTTGAAACAAAATTTGTAGTTGGGCAGAAATTTTGAACACTTATCTGTAAAACATAATAACATTTTAAAGGATTAATATTGTTTTTATTTTAATACCTACATAACAAATATGTATGTTGCCATTATTTGCAAATTTGATAACCTTTTTATCTTATTTGTGTGTAGGTGTTAGTATTTTATTATAAAACTTATTTGGAATGAAAAAGTACTTAAAAGTTATTTTTTTTTTAATTTTAGAACATGGCAATTTTTTCGACGTATGTAAGTAAACTATTATCTTGTTTTTATAATTATATTTGGTTCATACCGAACCGCAGCTTGATAAGAAAAGTATGAAATAACAATAATAAATAACATGTAGGTGTATGATAAAAATGACTATTGCCCACAAAGAACACCAAGAAAGATAAAGCTTTTTTTGGGTCAAAAAACGTACGTACGAGTTGACAACATTTTTCGGTGCTGTTATGTACAATGTGTTTCAATTTGACTGGCGACAATGCGGTATTTATTTAAAAATAAACCGATTAAAAAAAAATTGTAGTACTCGAAAAGCTGTTTTGAAGAAAAAAATTTGTCATATCATTTCAAAAAATTCACCATTTTAACTTCTCGCTGCAGATACTTTTTTATTTTGTTTCCATAACAACACTTTTTAGACGTGTGATATTTTGGGTTGAGTAATATTGATACCCTAGCAGCATTATAAGTAAAAGCGTAGAGCTTTGAGGCAATATTACTTAATTTAAGTAAATATTTTGTTAAATTAACCTTTAAAATTTACTTTGAAGTAAAACTTTTATAAATTTAAATAATAAGTTTTATTTATGTTATTTTTACTTATTTTAATAATCCTTAAGTTTCAACACTTTAAAGTATCATGAGGGACGTAATTTTTACGACAGAAAATTACTTATAAGTAACTAATTTAACGGTAATTTTAACGTCAGAGTTTTTACTTAATTTTACGACTTTTATATAATATTTTTTCATAAATATTTTTCTAAAATATAATAAGGAAAGTTTTAGTTATTAAATTGATTAGAACTAAATGGTTTTTAAAAGATTTTATAAAATTTTGTAGGTTTTAAGTTTTGTTGAATTTTTACCCAAGCAATAATTTTTCTTAAAAATATTTAGAGGGCATATAATTTTTAAGATGTATCGTGCCTATTTTTATCAATAAAATAATGTGCGTTTGAGTTTTAATGCAAAATATTATTAGTTTTGACAATTTAGGTTATATTTTTTAATTTTACTCTAGGGTGGCCTTTATTAAGTAAGTACCATTTTGTAAAATTTAAATTAAAAGAACAAAGAAATTACGTTATTCTCTTAGTAGATCAAAAAGGTTTTTATTTAGGTAAAATAAACCATTCCCCAAATTTGGTAATTTTTCGTTATAAAACCGTTTTGGTTAACCGTAAAAAATAGGTACTTTAAAGTTAACTTGGTAGTAAATTTGTAGTCATTTAAACTTAAAATGCTGCTTGAGTAAATATATTGCTAAAAATTTCTTTATAATTTTTTCTACTCCCACCTTTAAAACGCCCTTTATCGTACATGTTTCCATGACACTAAGTGACCTTTTAAATACACATTGACAAGTTGTGGCTTTATGGCGCTTTAGTCACGGGCTGAAGTTAGCAACAGGTTTTTAGTCACGGGCTGAAGTTAGTTTTAAGTTAGTTGACAGTTGTCAAATGTCATACAATCGTTAAAATAAAGTGCCTTTCTTGTAAAATAATACTAAATGTGAAAATAATTGTATTATCTCAATACTAAAATATTAAATAGTTTCTAAACGCCAATATTTGAAAAGTTTATATGAACATTGTACTGGCCTTTTAATTTCGCCGGCAGTAAACTATAACTTAAATTTGGGCACGGACTCCACTGTAAAGTGCTCATAAAACATTTTCTTTACTTTCACTGTGAAAAACTGTCAATTTTAAAGAAATACATTTCGATTTATATCCTTTATAATTGTGTTTATAAAATGTAAAAATGTGACATTTCACGGTGACACACAGATTCCCGTTGTTTCATAGATGGCGCTCTATACAAATTTTTGATTTAAATCATTTTAAGATATTCGTGTATAAAATGGCGTTTATCAAACTTGATACATAATATACTATTATGATTTCAGAATGGTGTGTATGTTATTTTGTGTTCATTTATGTATGTATGTGTTAATTTTATCAAAATCCTTTTCCTTTAACTTCCCAATTTTTGGAATTATTAACAGAATTTTGTTATTAAATCTACAAAATGTTTGTTATAATTATAAACTAGGTTCTTACTCAATTAGTTAACAGATTACAGTTAATATATATTTGGTTAAAATCAACAAATATTTGTTTGTGTAATACAAAAAAAAATTGTAATAAAATATAGGTATTCGTAAATTGACCTAACAATCGCTATTATGTGGGTTATTTAATCTTTTGGCGTAAACAGTGTTGCCAAGTTTTTTTAAACTTAAAACAACTGCTTTTTGGAAACTTTTTGTTCATGAAATAATGTTAAATTGATTTGATTTGATTAAATTAAATCTTGCTCTTACGGAAGACACTGACAGCTGTCAAAACTTTGGTATGTTATTGACATTTGTCAAAAAACGGTATTGGTTTGAAGGTGACATCAAGGCGAATAATAATAATAATAATAAAAAAATTGCACGAATTTTTCGCGTGACGTCAGTCAGCTGAGCGAGTATCAAGCTCGCTAGTAAAAGAGAATGGTAAGTAACCTCCAGGGTGAGGGAGCTCGAGATTGGAAATCTAGCTGGCGGTGAAAGTGTTCGCCATGTTGCGTATAGAAATCTTGGAATGTTATGATGTTGACATTTTTTCTTTACCTTGTCAAGTTTCCTTTGAGCAGAGGATTACGATCATAGTAGCCTCCTATCATATTGTTGTCAATAACTTTAGCACAGAACCGAGCACATAGCACACTTGGGCGGGTAAATCACAGGGGTGGAGATGACACTGGTAACGCACTGCACTAACTACATGTCACCCGCGTGGTTTGTTTACATGAAATGTCAAACAGGTGTTTAGCGGCACTGCACGGCTGTGTACTGCGCGTAGCTGCCCTTGATATTAAGTGAACCATCTAGCAAGCGGCGAAGTAGCGGACGGTCGGCTCCGGCCGCCATCCCAGTCGGCCACTTCGTCGACGATGTCGTCGTCGTCGACTTGCTCACCCAGATTCTTCGGTGTTGTTGCTACCGCGTTTCTTCCTCTTTGGGCTCGATGGCTCAACAATGGGCTGGCTAGACTGTAGCCCACTCGAATTGGGCTTCTACCAGTCAAAATTTCTCAAAAGTCCCAGAAGGTCACGGAATTCCAACAGTTTTCTGACTGACTTCATTTGTGCCAAAAAATTTGGGCAAGAAATCATCTGGTGCATTTATTATAATTATTATAACAAACATTTTGTAGATTTAATAACAAAATTCTGTTAATAATTCCAAAGATTGGGAAGTTAAATGAAAAGGATTTTGATAAAATTAACAAATCCTTACATAAATGAACACAAAATAATATAGGTACACACCATTCTGAAATCATAAAATTATAAAGAAATTTTTAGCAATATAATTACTCAAGCAGCATTTTAAGTTTAAATAACTACAAATTTACTACCAAGTCAACTTTAAAGTAATTTTTACGGTTAACCAAAACGGTTTTATAACGAAAAATTACCAAATCCTGGGAATGGTTTATTTCGTTATTTTACCTACATAATAACCTTTTTGACAAACTAAGAGAATAACGTAATAAAAACAATAGAAATACCACAAATTTACGTAAAAATAACGCTATAATTACTAACTGTTTGCTCTCTCTTTCTAAAACATTCGTAATTTCTTTGTTCTTTTAATTTATATTTTACAAAATTGTACTTACAAAGTAATAAAGGCCACCCTAGAGTAAAATTAAAAAATATAACCTAAATTGTCAAAACTAATATTATTTTGCATTAAAACTCAAACGCACATTATTTTTTTGATTAAAATAGGCACGATACATCTTAAAAATTATATGCCCTCTAAATATTTTACGGAAAAATTATTGCTTGGGTAAAAATTCAACAAAACTTAAAACCTACAAAATTTTATAAAATCTTTTAAAAACCATTTAGTTCTGATCATTTTTTAATAACTAAAACTTTCCTTATTACATTTTAGAAAAATATTTATGAAAAAATATTATATAAATGTTTAGATAAGTAATGGATGCCATCTTAAAAAACTCATTATGGCGACCGGAAAACAATTTTCCCTTAAAGTTTTATTTTATTTATTCTTGTTTAGTCATTATTAATAGTATTTATTACCACTAATAACCCTAAAAAGTACGGCGAATAGGAATTACTTACGCTTATAATGTCGTAAAATTATGACTTATGAGTAACATTTACCATTAAGTAAAAATTCTGACGTTAAAATTACCGTTAAATTTTCCTTTAGGTGAAATACACTTATAAGTAATTTTCTTTCGTAAAAATTACGTCCCTCTTAATACTTTCAAGTGTTGAAACTTACCGCGTTTCTTCCTCTTTGGGCTCGATGGCTCAACAATGGGCTGGCTAGACTGTAGCCCACTCGAATTGGGCTTCTACCAGTCAAAATTTCTCAAAAGTCCCAGAAGGTCACGGAATACCAACAGTTTTCTGGCTGATTTCATTTGTGCCGAAAATTTGGGCAAGAAATCATCTGGTGCACCAGATGATTTCTTGCCCAAATTTCTCGCAGTAATGAAAATGAAAAACATGGTTTTCATTTACATTTTCATTACTGCATGGTGTATTGTAAATAAATTGGGCTATTGTTGTAGGTGTTTGTCTACCCTTAAATTAACTCAAGACTGATCTCTTATTAAATTATGTTGTTACCTGTGTCGAGACTAATTTATTTTTAGGTACACCTACCACGTAGATTTTTGATTACAGTAAATAAAAGAACAATGGCCCTTATAAATCCATCGACTTATGATCTTATTAAAGCGAATTACCCAATGAATATAAACGACGTAAGAAAGAAGAGAAAAACGTATTATCGTCTGTTCTATTACGTTTATCACGCAAAACTAACCGAATGACAACTTTATTACGATTCCTGGATGATTTTAACTGGACGAAAAATTGGTTTTCAACGGGGCTGCACTTTTTTTCATTTATTGGTGATTTTTTAGGAATCAAAAATGTCGAATATGAGTCAATCCATATGTTGCTCGACCATCTTGGATTTTGATCAAATTTTATAGAAATATTCATTAGGGTCCCAAAGGACAAAATCCACCCTTATTTATTTTTTCGCATGTGCCAAATCGAATTAAAACTTTTTAAAAACGTTTAGTAATTTAAGCTGTAATTTTTTTTCTATTAAGGATATTTTAAATTTTAAGATGTCATTTTAAAGCTAAAAAATAGTAGTTTTTATCAAAAAAATATAAATTCACTCAATCAATATTTCTAAATAATTACACTGCACGGAGAGAAAAATTTTGCCAAAATAACTATCCAAAGTATTGTTAAATAACGTATCGTGAATTTAGTCAACTGTTTTATTAAACTGAGGATCTGTATAGCTAATTTAGCCATACAAATCCTCAGTTTAATAAAACAGTTGACTAAATTCACGATACGTCATTTAACAATACTTTGGATAGTTATTTTAGCAAAATTTTTCTCTCCGTGTGTGCTGAAAAAACGTGTATTTTACTAATTTTTCGTGTTTTTTAAATGCGCCCCATGTCTCGGCTGTTTAATATGAACAGCTAATTTTTTTCATATAAGTATATATAAAGTTTACCAAAGACAAAATAAAACTTACAATTGGCCCGTTTGGCGTACGGTTTCCAAACAAAAAAATTGCTTGAAATTTTAAAATTCTAGAAAATCTCATTATTTAGGCATTATATAAGGATGTTGACTTCTAAATAGAATTATGAAATTTACAGGATAATTAGACCCTACCTTAATGTTCAAATGCATGGTAGTTTGGTTTTGTTATTTTCATCTTTGAAGGTTATACAATAGCTTTAAATGGAGAAAAATATTAAATAATAAAAAGTCGCATTATTTCATCCATTTTATAAGTATGTTGACTTTAATATAGAAATATGACATTAAAGGATGTTTAGTCCTTCCCTTGAAAATGAAATGCCTGTTTGACTTGTTTTGATATTTTCATCCATTTTGCTTATACATGGGCTTTAAAAAAGGCTAACACATGGAAAATTAAAAAACGATTCATTTTACCCTTAAATCATATAAATGTTAACTTCTAAATAGAAATATAAAACTTACAGGAAATTTAGTCCTTATCACAAAGTTTAAAAGCTTGTATAGCTCATTTTGCTTTCTGATTGTACAGATGCTTTAAAAGCACCAGAAAAATAATAAAATTTAAAAAAATCGCATAAGTTATATGCATATAAGTACCTACAAGTACCTACATATATGCATAGGCATGCATAAGCCAAACATCATAGTAAGGACTAAATATCCTGTAAGTTTCATGTTTCTATCTTGAAGTCAACACATTCTTAGAATAGAAAATTAAACAATAATCGTTTTTTAAATTTCAATATGTTTGCTCCTTTTAAAGCCCATGTAAAACCAAATGGATGAAAATATCAAAGTTAAATAGGCATTTAAACTTCAAGGTAAGGACTAAATATCCTGTATTCAACATCCTGTAGTCAACATCCTCATATAACGGCCTAAATAATGCAATTTTCTAGGATTTCAAAATTTCAAGCAATTTTTTTGTTTGGAAACCGTATGCCAAACGGGCCAATTGTAAGTTTTATTTTGTCTTTGGTATGTAAACTTTATATATGAAAAAAATTAGCTGTTTATATTAAACAGCCGAGACATGGGACGCATTTAAAAAACACGAAAAATTAGTATAATACACGTTTTTTTTAGCACCGTGTAATCATTTAGAAATATTGATTGAGTGAATTTATATTTTTTTATAAAAACTACTATATTTTAGCTTTAAAATGACATCTTAAAATTTAAAATATCTTCAATAGAAAAAAATTACAGCTTAAATTATTAAAGCATAAAAACGTTTTAAAAAAGTGTTAATTCGAATAGGCCGGATTTGACACATGCGAAAAAATAAATATGGGTGGATTTTGTCTAATGAATATTTCTATAAAATTTGAGCAAAATTCAAGATGGTCGAGCAACGAGTTTCGGCGTTTTCATATGGATTGCAAATTGCTTTGGTTTAATTTCGTTTAAAATTTTCCTTTAAAGCGAAAATATCGTTCTGTATTCAAACCACGTCTTGCGATTTTTAATACGAAATCTGCTTAATATAAATTCATCAATCAATCCGACGCAAGCTGAATAAACCGTCAACAGGGACAATATGCAGGAACGGGAGAGAAAAAGCAAGCGAAAATTTATTTATCCCGTCGCCTCTCTATGCATAATAACTCAAATACGGTTAAGAGATTGACGTTTAATGGAAGACCACTGTAAGCTTTCAGCAAACGAGGCTAACTGACAGCGTGAAAATCATCGAAAATTGGGTTAAACGTTAGAAAATTTTTTCGTAGTGTTTGCCGTTTCTTTGTTGAGCGAGTGCTTAAATTAATGAGTGTATAGAAAAGTTTATAAACGAGGTGCATACTATACTTTTTCTACGACAAATACTTATTATTATCTTAAAATAATTTAAATCAAAAATTTGTATAGAGCGCCATCTATGAAACAATAGGGGAATCTGTGTGTCACCGTCAAATGTCAAATTTTTAAATTTTATAAACACCGATTATAAAGGTTATATATCGAAATGTATTTCTTGAAAATTGACAGTTTTTCACAGTGAAAGTAAAGAAAATGTTTTATGAGCACTTTACAGTGGAGTCCGTGTCCGAATTAAGTTATATATAAACTTTTCCAATATTGGCGTTGAGAAACTATTTAATACTTTTGTATTTTTGTATTGAGATAATATAATAATTTTTACATTTAGTATTATTTTACAAGAAAGGCACTTTATTTTAACGATTGTATGACATTTGACAACTGCCAACTAACTTAAAACTAACTTCAGCCCGTGACTAAAAACCTGTTGCTAATTTCAGCCCGTGACTAAAGCGCAATAAAGCCCCAACTTGTCAATGTGTATTTAAAAGGTCACTTAGTGTCATGGAAACCTGTACGATAAAGGGCGTTTTAAAGGTGGGAGTAGAAAATTTTTTTATTGTAATTTTACTAGTTTTTACTCACAACAATATAGTATATATGAATACTAAATATGTTTAATAATTTTAAAATTGTGTATTGTAATTATACTCAGATTAAGAAAATTACAAAATATATTTTAAAATTTTACTGAACAATACAAATATTGTTATTTTGTACAACAAATTACACTAAAAATATTTAGTAATTTACGAATGATGGTATTGTAATTATACTACAAAAAAAAACATGCAATTTTCTTAGTTTCTCCAAGAAACTTTCTTGACCCATTACTGTAGACATTTAAAAAAATTGAATCTTCACCAGTTTTTGTTTTAAATGCGTTCCACCAACTTCAAATACCGACAGACAGCTAGACAGATAGACCTATTTTGGGTATTGGAACACACCAAAAACGAAAGACACCTGAGCTTATATACTGTCCACCTAAGTCAACCGAGGCGAGATGTAAAAACATCAAGTGATTGCCGCAATCGGTACATAGGTACCATGCATTTTACATAACATTTTAGCAAATCAAATTACAAACAACGTTTGTAAATCTGAGATGCTTTTTATTAGAAACTGTCAAACTGTTTAGTAAAATAACAATGCCTGTAGGATTTATACATATAGATTGTAAAATTACAACTTATCTTAGTAGATTTCCCAACATGTCTTGGAAGATTACTCAAATTGTATTATAATTTTGTATTGGTATACACTGATTTGTAATTTTACTCTTCCTTTGTTTTGCAAAACAATTGTAATTTTACAAAAAAAATTAATAGTGTAGTGTATTAATTTTACTCATCCTTTGTTTTGCAAAACAATTGTAATTTTACAAAAAAAATTAATAGTGTACCTACATGATTAAAATGATATAGGTATAATAAAAATGCAAACAGAAGTTGTATAAAATAAATAATGATTTGTATATTTCCAAACACTTATTGTAATTTAAATAGCAAATTTTGGTTAGTAATCTTAGTAAAATTAAATTCCGAATACAAAATTTCAAATTCAATTCTACCATACAGAATTGTAAAATTACTAGGTATACTATAAGTATCTGACAAAAACAAAAACATTGTAAAATTGGAACCTGTTTAGTACTTTGGTTATAAGAAAATGAAATATTACAACAAATGCGTATTAAAATTGCAATACAATACAACATTTTGTAATTGTAATAACATTGTAATAACAGTGCATGTAAATTTAAATATAACGCCTTTTTATACAGTGTCAAAAACAAAACATCGTTATGTTGAATCAAAAAAGGCCTAATCCAATTAATTACAGCCAAACTCTATGCGTCATAAATTTCGCCAGTTAATTCCTTGATTTATTTAGCCCGGAGTCTAACTGAGTTATTTTATTGTTTTAAATAAATTATTCGATTTTATATCGTAGATTGAAAATTAAACAAGTTACGATACATAAAACGTATAACTATATTCAGTGAGGTTAGAATCTTGTTATTGGTCCGAAGTAGTAGGTTGTATTTTTAGACGACAAAAAAATAACATTCTAAAAGTAGGTATGCCAAATCAAAACTAAATAACTCACCCATCAAATTTAAAGAAAGTTATTGTTTCCATGTTCGAAGAAATTTTTCTGAAAAAATTAAAATTTTGAGTTAAAATTGCCAATTTAAAACCAAAATGTATACATGTAACAATTGAAAATAAATTTTTACCCACAACCGACCGATTAATTAACATATTTATCGTAACCCTCAAACAATGTGTATTTTATTTTCATACACGTCAGCATGTATGATAAATTTTTGGCAAATTTGTTCATACAAAAAAGCTTTACCAAAGAGAGAAAGAGATGTAATCGTTATAAATACACAATATAATATACAGAGTGTTCTACTTAAAACGGACAACGTACTAAATAGAGGTAGTAGATGGAGACAAACACTTATTTTAAATAAATATTTTTCTTTTGAGCTTTAGCTTTCAAATTATCGACCGTTGTTTGTTTTGACATAATCCTCTACATCTTTGTCGTTTGATATTTTTGATAAAAATGTTTTAAGCAAAAATTGTAGACATTAAACTGACAATTCCAAAAAACTTTTTTAAAAAACAACCATAAATAACGGAGATAAAAAAGTTAATGTAAAAACAAAAAAAGGTTAATCAGGAAATTGTATTTTTTTCGTTCCCCAGAAACTTCTAATGGACCACGAATGTGAAACACCCTGTATAATGTATAAATCGTTGACAGTACCCCCTCCACAAGTTTTCAATCGTTTAAAGTGTGTATTTAGTTTTGCTTTGTGAGATTTTATGTAGGTATATAAAACCAGGTTTGTTTTTCTTTTAGTTTTCTGGTTCGTAGAAAAACAATGCGTAAACAACGTTTAATAAATATTAATATAAAACAATAAGAAATGATTGGAGGACTAGAAACAGATACAAACCTGAAGTGAGGAGCGGCGGTACCTCTCCGAAAATAGAAGTAAAATGGAAAACACTCATTCGCACATTATTTTAACCTGCCGACACTGTCATACTGCACGGCGTGCGCTATTTTTGGACGACGATTTTCGCAGTTTGTCATGCCGAAAGTGTTGTGCCAAACCCTCGGGCAAAAAATCACCGGTTCACGCGATTTCTTCGTTTTTATCTTGGCCTAATCGAGCGACAATGGCATTTATTTATTTCGGAATCGTCCGCAGCCTTCTTGCACTCGTCGCGTTTAATACGGCCGATAGTAGGCGGGGCGACGAGACAAAAGAACATCAGTGCGCTTGAGTCGACACGAGGTCGGTAATCAAGATGCGCAAAACAAGCCGATGACAAATTGTTTCGTGCTGGGTTTTCAATTCTTACCGCTCTTTTACTCTAGCTCCTCTTTATCTCTGGCTCCTCCATTTGGTCGACTCTATTGTTTCTCTTTCTCTTTTTGTTTTGTTTTAGTGCTGCTGCTTACGTTTTTCGGGCTTTATTAACACTATTTTAAGCTACTTAACGGGGATTACCTTTAATTTAATTTAAAAGATAATGGGGACATATTTATAAATGTGGACCTGTACCTACGCGTTACATAAAAAAACTAAGAAGCTTAGGATTTGTTTTTTTTAATTTACTTTATGAATTTCGTATTTTTAATATAAAATCACCAATTAATTTAAGATTTGTCTAAAAAATTTTTTAGTAGTAAAAACTAAAGAAATTAAAGAAACTAAAGAAACTAAAGAAACTAAAGAAACTAAAGAAACTATTGAAACTAAAGAAACTACAGAAACTAAAAAACTAGAGAAACTAAAGAAACTAGAGAAACTAAAGAAACTAAAGAAACTATAGAAACTATAGAAACTATAGAAACTAAAGAAACTAAAGAAACTAAAGAAACTAAAGAAACTAAAGAAACTAAAGAAACTAAAGAAACTAAAGAAACTAAAGAAACTAAAGAAACTAAAGAAACTAAAGAAACTAAAGAAACTACAGAAACTAAAAAACTAGAGAAACTAGAGAAACTAAAGAAACTATAGAAACTATAGAAACTATAGAAACTATAGAAACTAAAGAAACTAAAGAAACTAGAGAAACTAAAGAAACTAGAGAAACTAAAGAAACTAAAGAAACTAAAGAAACTAAAGAAACTAAAGAAACTAAAGAAACTAAAGAAACTAAAGAAACTAAAGAAACTAAAGAAACTAAAGAAACTAAAGAAACTAAAGAAACTAAAGAAACTAAAGAAACTAAAGAAACTAAAGAAACTAAAGAAACTAAAGAAACTAAAGAAACTCAAGAAACTAAAGAAACTAAAGAAACTAAATAAACTAAAGAAACTAAAGAAACTAAAGAAACTAAAGAAACTATTGAAACTAAAGAAACTAAAGAAACTACAGAAACTAAAAAACTAGAGAAACTAAAGAAACTATAGAAACTATAGAAACTATAGAAACTATAGAAACTATAGAAACTAAACAAACTAAAGAAACTAAAGAAACTAAAGAAACTAAAGAAACTAAAGAAACTGAAGAAACTAAAAAAACTAGAGAAACTACAGAAACTAAAAAACTAGAGAAACTAAAGAAACTAAAGAAACTATTGAAACTAAAGAAACTATTGAAACTAAAGAAACTAAAGAAACTACAGAAACTAAAAAACTAGAGAAACTAAAGAAACTAGAGAAACTATAGAAACTATAGAAACTAAAGAAACTAAAGAAACTAAAGAAACTAAAGAAACTAAAGAAACTAAAGAAACTAAAGAAACTAAAGAAACTAAAGAAACTAAAGAAACTAAAGAAACTAAAGAAACTAAAGAAACTAAAGAAACTAAAGAAACTAAAGAAACTATAGAAACTAAAGAAACTAAAGAAACTAAAGAAACTAAAGAAACTAAAGAAACTAAAGAAACTAAAGAAAATAAAGAAACTAAAGAAAATAAAGAAACTAAAGAAAATAAAGAAACTAAAGAAACTAACGAAACTAAAGAAACTGAAAAAAACTAGAGAAACTAAAAAACTAGAGAAACTAAAGAATCTAAAGAAACTAAATAAACTAAAAAACTAAAAAAAACTAAAGAAACTCAAGAATCTAAAGAAACTAAAGAAACTAAAAAACTAGAGAAACTAAAGAAACTAAAGAAACTAAAAAAACTAGAGAAACCAAATAAACTAAAGAAACTAAAAAAACTAAAAAAAGCTAAAAAACTATAAAAACTAGATAAACTAAATAAACTCACTTTAAAAAAACTTTAAAGAAACTAAAGAAATTCACTCTACAGAACCTCTCTTTAAAGAATTTCACTCTAAAAAACTCACTCTTAAGAAACTCTAAAGAAACTAACAAAAATAGAGAACTAAAAATGCTTAAGAAACTCACTTTAAAAATACTCACTACAAAGAAAATCACTCAAAATAAACTTAATTTACAGTAACACACTTGAAAGAAACTCAAGTGATCACTCTTAAAAAACTAAAAAAGGTAAAGAAACTACTAAAGAAACAAAAAAAAAACTCTTAGAACCTAAATCAACTAAAGACCCTAAAGAAACCACTAAAGAAACGAGAAAGAAATTTAAAAAAACTAAACTTCCCTTACGCTATTTTCGAGACATCCTGTAAAACAAAATATTTTTTTGACTCATTAAGAATTAAAGTTAAAGTTTAGCAACATTGTGTTATATCATAAAATTAAATAATCTTAATTTGATTTGAACGATTGTATGACATTTGACAACTGTCAACTTAGTTAAAGCTAAGTTCAGCCCGTGGCTAAAGCGCCATAAAGCCTCAAACTTGTGCGATAATGGGCGTGTTAAATGTGGGAGTAGAATAGTATATTATGTATCAAGTTTGATACACGCTTTTTTAGTCACGAATTTTAATTAGGCAGGAGCGAGTTTATAAACGAGTTGCATACTATACTTATTACCTAAAAATGATATTAACTAAATATTTATGTAGAGCGACATCTATAAAAAAATAGAGTAACTGGCGTAAGAATTTCTAACTTGGGAATTAAAAAAAAAATATGTTAAACTGGTAACTTTACAACTATACATATTCAAGTTATTTGTGCATGATTAACAAGTAAAAATTGCATATCAACTGTTGTAATTTTAGCATATCTTAATATGCAAGCAGACAGCCGGGAAATTCCAATGCTCGATTGAAGTAGATCACCCTGTACTTTATATTTTTTTATTTTTATTCGCGGTCCACTTTATATTAACACTTATCATACTTTACACACCTTCCAATATTATTCTTACTGAACATTTGCATAAGAATTTGGATATACAGGGTGTTTAAAAAGTTACGTAAACTGATACAATTTTTCATGGAATTTGGGGTTTTCATAACAAAAGGGTTTTGTACACCTTTTATTTGACATTAAATAAATGCAGATATTCTTGGATAATTCATAAGTAGGTACTCCTAGCATTAAACTTAATGATTTACAACTTCCCTGTAAATTTTTCTGTAATGATAATCCTTTTGCTGCCAATAAAGTAAGTATTTACAAATCTTGTGTTCCTTGACATAATAAATGATATAAATAATATTATAAATAATAAGCGTTTCATTGAACTTCCACAGAACGAACTTGGTTTTGTCAAAAAACCTTGTGATGACGCAGCATTGCGATTTTAAGTTGCAAATAAATTTTGCGCATGTTTTTAACCACACAGTCAAATTAACTTTATTAATTATTAAAATTTAATTTCATTTTAAAGGTATTTAAATAAAATTCCAATATCCAAGCACTGAATAGGTAATTAGTTTTAATTTATTGGTTTATTTGTCATTACTAGGTGGGTATGTAAATTTCTAAAAATTATTTTATATTTATTCATCTTGATAATTTATTTATTAAATGCAATGAATAAACAAAAATATTGCATTTACATGATATTTTTTTTAACAATATTCATTATTTTTTATTTATTCATAAAAAATTTTATTTTAAAAAATTATTTTTATTTTTAAAATGCTGAACTTACTTTACTCATAATAATTATATAAATTACCTTGGTGAATGACAAATGGTTACAAGTTTGTTTTTTAATTAATTGAGGATACCCACATTTTAAATTAACAGATATTTTTTCAGAAACGATTTTAATACCCATTAATTAATTAACAATTAATTACCGACTGCCTATAATTAACTGAATTGAATGAATAAATGTATGCCGTTATTTATTAATATAGGAAATACGTAAATCCTAATTTAATTAAGTTTATTAAGTTTTAGCTTTACAATTTTATGTAATAATAATAATAATTTTCTTTCATATATGTATTATTAAATCGTTGTTTATAACCTAAAAATAATTGTGAATAAAAAAGTTATGCTGTTTGATCCTGTCTAATTAATCTACAACAATCAGTTGTTTAATAAAAATAATAAAACTTTTAAAAAGTTGCTTGTTTCCCACTGTAATGATAATTAAATCATTACGCTTTAATTTTCAATTACCAACTTACAAACAAATATAGTTAAAGTGTTCAAAAGGTTTTTAATAACCAATTAGAACTGTTATTTAGTAAAGTCATTTATCATTTTAGAGGACATAATTACCATACAAAAATTTTCCACGATTGTATTAAAATTTGTGAGTGCGTTGTATGTTGCGACACCTACCGGGAAGTAGAGGAACTGGCTTTATAACGCTGTAGAAAGTTAGGTGTCGTGTGAAGTTATATTTATGGAAGAAGGTATCATGTGAGGCAAAAGTTAGTTACCTACATATACCTATAACTACCAAAAAATACTATACATTTATACTTACCATAGAAAAAGGATACTTACCAGGTAAGTAGGTATATGAAGTTAGTGACTTTTGACATGGATTCTTTGAGGAGAAGAAAAAAAAGTTGGTATTTTAAAATTCAAGATTTTTAATTTTACAGTCTTTATTTATTAAAATTTTATCACAATAACCAATATGCTTACCTATAATATATCATAGTATTTTTTTCTTACTTGGTATGCTATAACATTTTGTGTTTGCTTGTTCCATATTTTAATGTTGAAGGTGCTAAAATATATGTTTGAAGACCCAATTGAATGTATGATTTCGTATATTTTATTTATTGTAATATACAAGGTGTTCAAAAATTGGCGCCCTAAGGGTAAAGGTGAATTTGAAGAAGAATTTTAGACCTCGTTTATTGTTCTTATTATTAGGGTGTTCTTCAAAAATATACTTCAGGGTTTTAATGTTTTTTAAATTTTAATCTGGAATATATTTTTCCATGCTTCTGAGATTCGTGTAAAGCATGTCATCGGAAGGCACCATACCAAGAAATACCCATGCAACGAATGCGAAAATCGCACGCCACAAGGACAGATGGTTCCAAGTACGAATTTCACTTAACGTAATCTAAAAAAAATATATTATATTTTAGAAGATTATATCAAAGATGAGTCAAAATTACACCATGGTTTATTGGACCAAATATCAACCAAATATTATAATGCAGTTTTTTTTTAATTCGACACTGTCAACTTACATTTGCAGATGTTTCATTAAGGGCTAAGTATCCTATTTTGTCATCCAATGTGGATGCAGATAAGTGAAGAATCAAACAAACAACATAAATAATAAATACCACAGCATTCTTATTCTTTAAAAGTCCAATATTGGAAGAATCCATTTCTTCAATATCAATCCTAAAAAATGTACACAAAAAATATTTATTATTTTAATATACAGTGAGACGCAAAAATAAGGAACAATTTAATTTTTTCTTGATTTATTTCTTACCTATCCAAAACTGATATGATGCAGACCACGCACAGGCCATAAAAAAGGGCCGCGAAGATGTCGCTGTAAAGAGCGTAATGCATCAGAAACACATTGTCTTCGGCGTTGAGGTTGCATATGAGATAGAGCCAGTGGCTTAGCGCCAAACCACCAAGCAGCCCGTGGCAGATATTCGATAATCTAATCCACCACGACTGAAATGCAATGGCTATTTCCAGGGGGTGATATGTCAATAATCTGGAGGAAAAAATCAGAGTTAGCTTTCAGTTAAAATTTCTTTATCAACACTGTTACTGTTAACATGTTACTAAGCAGTTGCATAGTAAAATTACAAAATGTTGTATTGTATTGCAATTTTAATACGCATTTGTTGTAATCAGGACCGGCGGAAGACCATGGTAGTATAGGTACTACTACCCACTCGAAAAATTCCTGAGTAGGTATATGGGCGAATTTTCGTTAAATGTACATTTTGTATATATATTTTGTCCATTCAGGTAAATTTGATAATTTTTTTTCCTTTGTGATAAAACAGTGTAATAAACTGCAAAAAAATTCTATAAGTTTATAAATAACAAAAATAAACTTTAAAGAAATAAAACTTATAGGGTTAATCTGAAATAGGGAAGGAACACAAGAAAGAAATGAAACATTGTCCTCCTCCTAACGCATCTTCCTGAACGTTTTATGACACATTGCTTTTGACTTTTTCAAACGTTATTTTTCAGAAATACTGTTAAATGTAAATATCTTTCGGCATTTGTTTGGAATTTCTACTATGCTATAATACAAAATGAAAATAAAAAAGGTAACTTCTAAAACAAGAGTTCTATGTAGCGTTTTGTAAAAGACACCAAAAGATTTTTGAATGTCAACTTTAATATTTTTTTCTGTTTAAACTACTTTGTAGAAAACTATTTTAGTTTTATATACGAATAAAATAACTTTCCCTTGTTCAAAAATAATTTATTTTTTCAGAAGAAAGCTGCAAAGAATAAGAATATAATAATTTAAATTAAAAAATCGCCTCTGGGGACAGTTAGGTTACAGGACATTTCACCTAGTTTTTCTGCCATATAGAAACACAAAGTAATTAAAAAAAAATACGATGGGTCCTAACAGGGGTATTTAAATATAATAAATACAAAACTTATCAACAAAGGTCAAAAATAAAAATAAAATTAGCTGGGGACAGAAAATGTACATTTAATGAAAATTTGCCCATATACTCACTCGGAAAATAAATGTTAATAAATGAACATTGTTCCGGAATTAATGCGATTTCTTCAATTAATAATTACAATTTCAGGATCTTCGTGTTCCAACGAAAGAAGTTTTTCAGTTTTGCGTCGTTTAAAAAATTATTTAAGATCAATGGCACAAAACCGACTAAATCACGTAGCAATCTTGCATTCTTACTCTGATTTAGCGGACAAACTCAATTTGGATACTCTAATAAATGAGTTTATTGTTCGCAATAAAAAAAGAACGGCTGTTTTTGCTATTTTAGATAACAAATAAAAATTGTTAATCTACAAAAATACATTGTTATTTATTACTTTATATAGTTACCTTTTAAAGCTCCTTATTTTCCAATATATTTTTATAATATTGATTATTCAAAATGTTAATTTTCCGAAATTAAAGCTGAGTAGGGGACCCCCTTTCTCCGCCTAACTACTCACTCGGGCTAAATGTGTTCTGCCGGCCCTGGTTTTGTAATATTACATTTTGTTATAGTCAAAGTACTAAACAGGTTCAAATATTACAATGTTTTTATTTTTGTTAGATACTTTAAGTATCATACTAATAGTAATTTTACAATTCTGTATTGTAGAGTTGAATTTGAACTTTTGTAAACTTTCTATATATTCGAAATTTAATTTTACTAAGATAATCAATAAAATTACTAACCAAAATTTGTGTGTTTGGAAATATACAAATCATTATTTATTTTATACAACTTGTTTGCATTTTTACTATATATCATTTTAATCATGTAAAATTCCAATTATTTCCAATTATTTTGCAAAACAAAGGATGAGTAAAATTACAAATCAGTGTAGGTATACCAATACAAAATTATAAAACAATTTGAGTAATCTTCCAAGATATGTTGGGAAATCTACTACGATAAGTTGTAATTTTACTCTATATCAGTGGCGTATTTAGGGGGGGGTCCGCCGGGTCCGGACCCCCCCCCGGGCGCACATATTTTATTATTTTTATTACAAAAAAAAGTTAAAAAAAAATAAAAACCTCAAGACTGTCAACGTATACGTACGTATACGTACTTTATTATTTATTAATTATATTTAAATATAAAATCATTAAAATCAAAAATCAACTACTTACGTATTAAAGAGAAAGAGGTGGTTTGGCAACCCTGTAGGTACTATTGCGGCCGATAAAAAGTAATCGACTAATTTTCCCGTTGTAAATATGGTTGTCACCAGTGGCATTTCAAAAATAATTTTATAAAATTAAGTAACGTCATCTTAAATTAAGTAAATCTTAAATTAAGTATAGTCATTATTTAATTATGCCTTACCATACTTTAAGTAAAGCAGAGAAAGGCTATATTATCGCCAAAATTGAAGAAGGATGGTCTCAACAGCAAATAGCAGATGAAATAAACTGCAGCAAAAGCGCTATTCAAAAATTAAACAAAAAGTGGGTGGAAACTGGTGACCTGAGTAGGGTAATGGGTTCTGGGCGTCCAAGAAAGACAACTTCAGTAAACGAAAACGAGTTGGTTGAATATGGGTTTTGCCTCACCAACTTCCCAGCATCTGTTAGGACGGCAAGAAAACGGTTGCGAGAACAAGGTTTATTTAACTGCGTGACTGCTAAAAAGCCTCGCTTGACGGATGTTAATAAAGAGGCAAGAGTGGAGTTTGCAAATAATTTTTTAAATCAAAACGCTGAATATTGGGAGCGAGTCTTTTCAGATGAAAAAATATTTCAATCCTGCTACAATGGGCAACTGCGAGTTTATCGTCCCAGAAACCATAAGTTTGATGAAGAATACCTCCACAAAACTGACAACAGCGGAAGATTTTCTGTCCACGTGTGGGCGTGGATATCCATATATATATATCATCTTCATATTGTAGAAGGCCGATTAACTGGGAACCGATACGTGGAAATTTTAAACGATGTAATGCTCCCGTCAGTGCAAGAAAGATTTGATAATGATTTTGTGTTTCAACACGTAACACTTTATGATTTATCTTTCCTGATCAAAAAAATATTTTTTTTTCATTTTAAGGATAACTCGCCAGTTCACACTGCTCATGTGGTTCATAATTGGCTAGAAGAAAATCGCATTACAACGCTTCCTTGGCCGTCAAGAAGCCCCGATTTAAACCCAATCGAAAATATTTGGGGATATCTCGTAAAAAAATATATAAATATGAATTTAGACCAAGAAATGGAGAAGACCTTATTAATGCAATTCAAAATGAGTGGAACAATTTGGAAGAAAATTACGATATGCAAAATTTAATTAGTTCCATGCCTGGGAGATTACAAAATGTTATAGAGAAGAATGGTGGTTCTACCAAGTAGGGTAAGGTGGGGTAGGTTCGGACATGGGGCACCTCCGGACAAATCAAATTTACCGCCTTAAAGTGCTACGAGAGTTTCCATTTTGACAGTAAATATCCTTCTACACTAATAGTTTTGTGGTCCGTACATGTTTAGCGACTTTGATCACTCGACAACTATTTATTTGAGAAAATATAAAAACATAGTTATTCTTATAAATTTTATTAGGGCTATCGTAAGCTTTCTTGGCTTGAGAACACCAGTAAGGTAAGTTTTATACCTTTTACCGCAGATATTAATATCTTTGGCGATACATAACCTCATAAAACAGCATCAGTTAACCATGTGCAAATTTTTATTTTGATATCTATGTATTTCTGGAACATGGGGCACGTTCGGACAAATCGGGTGGGGCAGCTTCGGACTGTCCGAATGTGCCCCATTTTACAAATAAAACCCAGTTTTGATTGATTTAACTTTCTGGGATGGTACGTAACTATTTTAAAAAGAAAAAAGGTAAAAGGTAAATCCAGAATTTATACAAGCACACCGGAAAAGGAAAGAATTCAAGAATTGGAAACAATGAGAAAACAAAAGTTGGAGAAAAAAACACGAAAAGAAAAGCATTACAAAGCGAATGTGAAGTGAAGAAAAATGATACAAAAGTTGGGGAGAAGAGCAAAGGAAAGGCGCCGAAAAAAAAGTTAAAAAAAATAGAAAGTGACTCCTCGGATTCTGATATAGATTTACCACAGAATATTGTGCATGAGACAAAAATTTTTGATTCCGATTCTCTGGACGAGTTTCAAGACAATGACGATGTGCTCATGCTATTGCATGATGACGTGATCCATTGTCATGATTATTTGCTTGTCAAATACCCGACCAACAGAAGGACACTTCATTATATCGGCAAGGTAGAATCTTGCAATAATGAAGGCTCTTACGTCTTAAATTTTTTGAGGAAGTATAAAAGCGGTTTCCGCTTTCCGGACTTGCAAGATATTTCGACTGTTTCCAGAGAAGATATAGTTTCGAAAATACCGAAGCAGCACCAAAGGCAGCACCAGGAACTTCAAAGATGTGTTCGCTCTTTAAATTTAATGTCAATTTTGATGGTTATAATGTTTAATAAACTTTTTCTAATAGAGTCTCTTATTCGTTCTAAAAATAAATAGGTTCCAAATTTTCTCAGGCCTGTCCGAAAGTACCCCACTACTTGTCCGAATGTGCCCCAATATGGGGCAGATTCGGACAAATGCATTTTTTTAAGTAAAATATCACCAAACGAAAACCACTTAATATTTTTTGCTTAAGATAATGCTAAAATGTTGGAAATAGACTAAGCTATCCGTAGTATTTGCATTAAGTCTAAAAAAATTTGTTATCTTTGAAATATTAATTTTTGAAAAAACGTGTCCGAACCTGCCCCACCTTACCCTATATATTTTTTTTTAAATGGTGTTTTTATAGCATTACAAATGTGTAAGATTATGTAAGATAATGCCCGAAGGAGGGCTGGATGAAAAAATTGCCAGGGCCGGTTTTTCTGAGACCATCCAACCCTGGTTGGCTCATCTTTTATAATTGTTATAGTCGTAGTATACTATTTCTTTTTAAGTTTAAATTTATTTATTTTGGTCGACCAATAAATAATTTGTTCTTTTTGTTTGTATTACAAATAAACATGCTTTATATAATTTAAGTTTTTTTTATTAAAAAATTAAATATGTCATACACCTATGTTTTCTTGTCAAAATAATTTAATTGACATGACTGACGTAAAAAACCCTACTTACAATAGCCAATTTTTAAGAAAAACATGCAACTTGATAAAGTATCGATTACTTTTTATCGGCCGCAATAGTATATCGTTCCTTTTATTTTCTATTTTATCGGATCAGAAGAGTTCCTAATTTGTGATTTTTTAGTTATTAAAGCATAGCGTAGTACATATTTAGTTAGTTTTTTGGACCCCCCCCGGAGCTAAATCCTAAATACGCCACTGCTCTATATGTATTTATAAATCCTACACGCATTGTAATTTTACTAAACAGTTTGACAGTTTCTAATAAAAAGCATCTCAGATTTACAAACGTTGTTTGTAATTTGATTTGCTATAATGTTATGTAAAATGCATAGTATGCACGCAATCACGTTCTTACATCTCGCCTCGGTTGACTTAGGTGGACAGTATATAAGCTCAGGTGTCTTTTGTTTTTGGTGTGTTCCAATACACCAAATTGCCCGACATTGATAAGACCCAAAATAGGTCTATCTGTCTAGCTGTCTGTCGGTATTTGAAGTTGGTGGAACGCACTTAAAACAAAAACTCTGGCGACGTGAAGGTTCAATTTTTTTAAATCTTTACAGTAATGGGTCAAGAAAGTTTCTTGAAGAAACTAAGAAAATTGCAGGTTTTTTTGTAGTATAATACCATCATTCTTAAATTACTAAATATTTTTAGTGTAATTTGTTGTACAAATTAACAATAATATACTTATATTTGTATTGTAATATTGCGAAACGAATTTTCTTCAGTTCAGTAAAATAGTAAAATATATTTTGTAATTTTCTTAAACTGAGTTGAAATGAATTGAATGGTATAATTACAATACACCATTTTAAAATTACTAAACATATTTACTATTTCTTTAGCAAAATTACAATACCTGTATAGTAATGTTAATGAACAAATTTTTAATAAATGCTTGGTGAATTTCAACAAACGTTTTGTAATTTTTCAAAATTGAGTTGTAATGAATCGTGTAGTGAATTTACAAAATTGAGTTTTATTATTACTACCTATATTGTGGTGCGTAAAAATTTCCTAAACATGTTTAGTAAAATTGCAATAGATTTTTTTTTTAATTTTGATATTTTTTAAATGGATATGAAACATCGTTTTCTTACTACCTCGACTCAAAATACGTTGTTTCGTCCCCGATTTCACGGCAGAAAGTTTACGTTTCTTGCATTGGTCAAGCTATACGCGCACACTCTAATAGCGGGAGTAAAAATTTTTTAGTCGTGTGCTTAACATTCAAATTTCGTACTGCCAACATGAGAAACACAAAAATATGACAGTTTTAAACCATAATTTTGCAATTATAACAACAAATAAACAATTTATGTTTTTACTTTTTTACTTTTTATGTTGTTTTAAGTGTTTAATGGTACTTTTATTTGTTATAAAGTAGTAATTTGTTAATTAAAATACAACCTTTTATTTTTACTGTATTGGCACCGCTGAATTACCATGACAACGCTACAGTTTGATTGATTTTGAATGTAAACGTCAGAATTAAATTAAACGTCAGATTTTAATTTTGACACGAGTTTTTTTATATACATTTAATTTTTTCCCGTATTTTCTGCGGGGTAGCAAGAAAAATAGTATACACTACACGGGCAGAAAGTGTGAGAGCCCTGAACTGCGCGCCATGATGCCCTCGGCTTCGCCTCGGGCATCATGGCGCGCAGTGCAGGAATCTCACACTTTCTGCCCTTGTAGTGTAATATACTATTTTTTACGTCATTTTCCATTGAATTTGATTCACAACATCCTGTTAAATAAATAGAGCAGAACGGCTGTGATATATCTGACAATTTATATTAACATACAGGTTGTTACCTTTTTTTATTGCTTATACTTGAAATGCCTCTTCGCCAAGCCCGTGTAAGTAATTGTTGTTAGCAATAAAGATATGGTTATGGTTAAATGATTTATGTAACACTAACTAACATAAATTGGTACTTACTCTTTTTGATTAGAACCTTCCTCGCAGTCTTTATTGTTGATTAGGTTACCATTGGGGCTTCTGGAGATGTATTCAAACTTATTCTTCCTTTGTATGTACAATTTGTCCGACTTCCTCGGACTTTTCCTGACTTTTTCCGGCTTCACATGAAGTTCGTCCAGATTGCTATCGAAGACGTCATCCTGCAAATCCTCCAAAGCAATCGTTACATCGTTCCTCAAGTCGTAATCGTCATCCCGTTTCTTGTGCTTCCTTTTCCCGTTCGCCGGAGAAGTCTCTCTTCGCTTCTTCTTCCTCTTCGGCCGCTCTTTGGGTATCATCATTTCCGTGCTGTTTCCCATGCCCATTTCCGTTTCCGGGTGGCGTTTCTTCCGGTATTTGTGCTTCTTCGCCACCTCTTCGGTCTCCCGCGCGTTGTACATGTCCGTTATGGAGTTGTAGAGGTTGCGTTCGTCGTCCAGTTGCATGTACTCTTTCCGTTTCTTGAAGTGCTTGCGTTCTTCTGGGCTGAGCAGCTCCAGGTTTCCTGAAAAAGATATTGTTTTGTAATTTTTTCACAGAGATAGCCCTTGTGGAAATTTTTCTCTGAGAAAGTCTTACTTTCTCTGAAAAAGTCTGAATAATACTTATTAAGTCGGAAAAAGTCTGAATAAGTCTTATTAAGTCAGACTAATAGCAAGATTTGGGAGTCTTCTGGAAGAGTTAATAAGACTTTTTAAGACTTAATAAGTTTTAGTAGAGAAATGGTAGGTACCTATGGCGATAAAAATAAATATCCGAAATAATTCATAGAGGTTGAATTTGGTTATCGTAAAATAAAACACATAGAAAGGTATTTATTAACATTTTTGCTGTTGTAAGCCAAGTTTATTGCATAATTACCTATATAATAACATAGGTAAGATGTAATAATTATAACAATTATAATTTTATACATACGATGCGCTTGAGATGCTTCCATTGTCTATAGACATGATATTTTCGATAGACTCATAAGACAAATATTATATATGGTTGATCTTCGTGTTTCATTCATCTTTGTATCATGGTTGATCTTTGTGTTTACGTACAGTGTTGCCATAAAAGTTCCTGACCATAAATTACAAAATACTAAAATAATAATAAAAATGTAACAGGATAGAATAAAATAATTGTGCATATTTAGTAAATATACAATATTATTTACTGAAAATTTCTTTTGTTATTATTTTGATAGAAATTTGCAAATCACCCGCAAATATTACGAAAATACCCGATTTTCGAGTAAAATACTTGCAAACGGCAACACTGTGTCCCACTGACAGATCAGCTGTGCTCTAATTGGTCAGCTAGCTGAGCTGGTCTCTCGATATTACGTCTAGAAGATTTGTTTGTAACAATGTTTAGATAGGTAAATATTTGTGTGTATCAAAAGAAACTATTAAAATAAAACGTACAGTGGCAACTCCTTTTTCTATGGTGGAAACAATGAAAGCATGCATGTCAAGCGCATCGTATGTATAAAATTATAATTGTTATAATTATTACATCTTACCTATGTTATTATATAGGTAATTATGCAATAAACTTGGCTTATAACAACAGCAAAAATGTTAATAAATACTTTCTATGTGTTTTATTTTACAATAACCAAATACAACCTCTATGAATTATTTTGGATATTTATTTTTATCTCCGTAGGTACCTACCATTTCTCTACTAAAAGTCTTATTAAGTCTTAAAAAGTCTTATTAACTCTTCTAGAAGACTCCCAAATCTTACTATTAGTCTGACTTAATAAGACTTATTCAGACTTTTTCCGACTTAATAAGTCTTATTCTGACTTTTTCCGACTTAATAAGTATTATTCAGACTTTTTCAGAGAAAAATTTCCACAGCTAGCAATCTCGCTCATCCTTTGCGTTAGGTAGACCTATTTGAATGAATCCTTTATAAGAACAAAAAGTCCATTTTTGAAGACACCCCAAGCAGCATTTTTGGTTCCAAAAACCATTGCCAAAGTGGTGATAACTTTAAATTAGTTAAGTATACTAATTTTTACTTAAAAGTAATTCTAACTTTTAGATAGCAATATTTTGTAACAGAAACTTAATTCTTTCCTTAAATGGTTACTATAAAGTAATAAACATTTAAGTAAAACTTGGTTGCCCCCAAGAAGACTTTGCAACTTTAAAAAAGGTGTTATAAGTAAAAAAACTTTTAAGTAAATTTAATTTGTAGCAGTTACTTTCGGTTGCTACCTAAAGATTACATTATACTTATTTTAACTTTGTAGTCCCTTTGCAAGTTAAAATCTCGAAACTGGAACATGACTTAAAAACTACAAAGTTAATAACTTAAAAGATATTATTTTAGTATTTGGAACGTTTATGGTACTAAACAAAACTACCGTAAAGTAAATTAAGGTGGAAAAAAACTTTAAAGTGGCGAAAACTACTTCAAAGAAAAATGCTTCTTGTCGGCCATTTTTTACTGTACAGTACCACGTGGTAATGTAAATAATAAATTATTTTAATTGTTTGTAAATGGTTGTTTACTTTTTAATAAATAGTAATTTTGTTGGTAATAGACAGTATTAATAATTAAATAAAAAATTAATAATAAGATTTTTTTTATTTATAAACATTATTAAATAAATAATTTGTTTATACTTAAATATCGATGAAGCGCATTTATTTTCCAAAAACTAAATTCATAAGTTCAACAGTAAAATTTAAAGGGTTTATAAATTGACCTGCCTAATTAAACATTATATTGTTATTCTGGAAGTTATAAACTACCAGTACATATTTATTAAACGACGACATTGAAAAGCCAAGTCCGTAGTGGTTCCATTTAAAAAAGGAGCCCTAACAACTTAATGTTCAGACGATACCAATTTTCAGAAATATTTACTCATTTCTCATTCAAGAAATATTATTTAAATTTAAAATTAAAATATTTTATTTTTTACACGCTTAAAAGTCACATACTTAAATAAGATTTTATTTAAATAAAAATTTAGTTTATTGTCATTAAAGTGGCTATGATTTAAGTTAAAGAAGTGTCAAATTAATTAATCTTGTGGCGTGTTTTATAATGGTCTCTAATTTACCGTGTTAAAAATTGCTCGTGGTAAGGCTACTTCTAAAGAAATTCGAAAAATTGTAATAAAACAGTACCATGAAGGAAATAGCATGGGAACTATTGGAAAAAATTTAAATTTGGCGAAATCTACTATAGGAAACAAGATAAAATGTTATGGGGAAACCAGTGGTTACGAAATTCGGAGTAAAAGTACAGGGAAGCTAAGAAAAGTGTCTCCTAGAATGAGGAGGCAGCTCGTAAGGATTTGCAAAAATAATCGAAGATCCACTTTAAGGGAAGTAACGGCGATTTTTAACGCAGAAACCAGGCTAAACATTTCGCGAGAATGTTGTAGACAGTGGATTCATAAATCCGGAAGTTTTTATAAGGTATAAAAAAATTACTAGTTTTTATAAAGAAGAAAACAAAAATCTATTTAAATTTTTTAAACTTTATTATTTATTTTATTAAAGGCAAAAGAAAAACCGCTATTAACAAAAGCACAGAAGAAAAACCGTCTAATTTGGGCTAAGTCTAAATTGAACTGGACAGCAGAAGACTGGGTCAAAGTCGTATTTAGCGATGAATCCAAATTTGACGTGTGTGTAGGTGATTGTAGAAAACGAATTATTCGGGATAAAACTGAAGCCTTTCATAAAGACTGTTTAAAAAGGAAAGTAAAATTTGCAAAGGGGGTAATGATTTGGGGTTGTATGTCTGGAAAGGGTGTGGGGCATATGGAAATAATAGATGGAATAGTTAATGCAAATAAATATCAACAAATTCTACAAAACAGCCTTATTCCCAGTGTAGAAGATCTTTATCCCGATGGTAATTTTATCTTTTAACAAGATGAAGCATCAAGCACACACTATGAGAGTTTTGTCATGGACTTCAAGTAGTCCAGACCTCAATATTATTGAAACCTTGTGGCATCGCATGAAAAGTTATTTAAGAAATAATCCTCAAAGAACCACTAATGATTTGAAGACAAAATTTTCAGAAATATGGGAATCTTTTACACCAGATTATTGTAGATTCTTAATGGAATCCATGCCAGCCAGGATAAGACCTGTTATAAAGGCCAAAGGAGATGTACTAAACCTTTAAATAAGTGATCGTCCGAACTTTAAGTTGCCAACATAATTTGTTAATTTTTTATTTGTTTTACTTTTTTTGTTCAATTTTTATTTAAATAAATTCTTATTTAAGTATATGTGACTTCTAAGCGTGTAAAAAATAAAATATTTTAATTTTAAATTTAAATATTATTTATTTAATGAGAAATGAGTAAATATTTCTGAAAATTAGTTGTTAGGGCTCGTATAATCTAATATAAGTTTGACAAAGACAGTTAATATAGAAGTAAAAACAAATAATAATAGTATATTATGTATCAAGTTTGATAAACGCCATTTTATACAGGAATTTAATTTAGGCACATACTATACTTTTTCTACGACAAATACTTATTATTATCTTAAAATGATTTAAGTTAAAAATTTGTATAGAGCGCCATCTATGGAACAACATGGAAAACTGTCAAATGTCACATTTTTACATTTTATAAACACAATTATAAAGGTTATTTATAAATCGAATTGTATCTTGAAAATTGACAGTTTTTCACAGCGAAAGTAAAGGAAATGTTTTATGAGGACTGCCCGAATTTAAGTTATAGTTTACTGCCGGCGAAATTAAAAGGTCAGTATAATGTTCATATAAACTTTTCAAATATTGGCGTTGAAAAACTATTTAATATTTTTGTATTGAGATAATAAAATAATTTTTACATTTAGTATTATTTTACAAGAAAGTCTCTTTATTTTAACGATTGTATGACATTTGACAACTGTCAACTAACTTAAAACTAACTTCAGCCCGTGACTAAAAACCTGTTGCTAACTTCAGCCCGTGACTAAAGCGCCATAAAGCCACAACTTGTCAATGTGTATTTAAAAGGTCACTTAGTGTCATGGAAACAAGTACGATAAAGGGCGTTTTAAAGGTGGGATTAGAAAAAAGTAATTATAACGCTCTAGCAACGATATTGGAACGTTCTAGTAAAGTAGCAGCTACGTTCCAAATAGTAGCAGGGTTTATGGCTAGTGACATATTTGTTACCATTTTGGAACTCAATAATTGTTCCCCACTTTAGTCGTAACTTAGTAATGAAAGAGTAATAAAGAGACCGGCGACTGTCGCAAAAAACTTTTAAGTTTTTTCAATAAATACTTTAATTGTTACTTGGGAGAGCAGGGCAAAAAATGGACAGACCAAATTTAACTTTTTATGGCCAAATCAATAATATTTTTGCTCTTCTTGCCGATATTAAACTTTAAAAACTTTTAAACTTTAACCTTTGGTAGAGCGCATGCGCAACAAAACAAAAACACTAAATAATTACCGGATAACTCCTCAGGAATTTTTTCGTCCTCGTAAAACGACAAACTTTGGGGCCTGGAGTCGGTGAAATGCGATTTTTTCGTGGAGTTGTTGTCCCTCTTTATCTCGCTCTCTATTAGGGACAGTATTTTCGAGTTGATTTGGCTCTCTCCGTCCACGGAAATGACGCTTGGCGTGTGCAACTCGATGTTCTCGTTTTCTTCGTGCTTGAACTCCCCATTGTCCTCGGAATTCGCGTAGTCGTACTCGGAGCTGGTGTTGGACTTTGTGGACTTGTGCACCTGGGCCACCGTCTCCTGCCTTACGTAGTCCTGCTGCTTCTCCCTGCGTGTCCTGGGACTTCTCGGAAGCTTCGAACTCATTTTTCAAGCACTATCACGACATTTTTGTTGTTTGTTTGTTTGTTTGTATCGCTCGCGCCCGTAGCTTTGCTTGCGAGTTTTACGATTATAACATTTTCACCGTTTCGTCTCGATACAAGGGTTGGGGTTCAACTGGTGGGTGAAATATTCACTGCGCAAGTCTGCACTACATTCTATGAGATTGCGTGATACTTTTAAAGGGCAAAATTTGCCTGATTTTAAACTTTAAAATAAAACCTTATATATATATATATATATACATATATTTATGTATATAATAAAAACAATAACTGTATCTGACATTTTTTTAACTTGTCATGCTACCTTAATCCTTAAATAACTTTATTCAAATGGCAGGTTTATGTGTTTTCCCCACGTGACATTAAGAGGGCCGCTGACGTCATTGATGACGTCGGGTATAACGATTTTCCAGTTGAAGCGTGGGTGGTTTTGAATTCGTAGTTTTTACATACAGGGTGTCCCAGAACTCGCGCCAAAGAGAACAAGAAAACGTAGTCTCTACAAATGAGTTAGTCAAAAATGACTAATTGTCATAGCGAAAAAGCAAGTCTGTATCCCGAAAATTGAGCAGTCAATTTTCGTAAGTAATATCATAAGGGCATTTAATTTTTCCGAAAAGAATCGAAAAAACACGTTGCTAAGTGATATTTTAACAAAAAGCATGAGTGCTGGTGGCAACAAAAATCCGAGTCGAAGAGGAGGATTTTTGCCCCTGCACGAATGCTTTTTGTTCAAAAATATTACTTAGCATTGTGTTTTTTCGATTTTTTTCACAGGAAAAATTAGATGCCCGAATGGTATTTGACAAGACTATTTCATGAGTAACAGTTAACAATTAAAATATAAATTGCAATTTTTGGTGACAACAGCTGTCAAGTTTTGCCGCGGGTAAACTCGAATAAACTGCTGACAGGTGCTGTCACACAGTTTTTTTCACCTAGAAACCATTTGTAATTCAAAATTGCGCGTTTGTGATTGGTGGAAATTAAGACGAGGGAAATAGTCATGTAAAATTGTCTAGGGTTTTAAAGGGTCGGAAAAAACCGGAAAAATTGGGAAAAAAATCTTTTTTGGGAAAAATTAAATTTTTTTATAGATATTCACATTTAAAAAAATAGCATTTAACAACTTAACATTATTTTAATTATTAAAAAAATATCCTTAGAGAAAATAAAAATAAAACTAAACATTAAATTGATTTAAGAAAATAAACGTAGGTAGGTTGGGTAATTTTTACAAAAAGGAGTCCATTGAAAATATTCAATTACAAAATAATAAATGATTTATAAAGTTAAATTACAAAATTATAATTTTATAAATTGAAGTGTTAAATAAAACGAAAGTTATGTTAATACAGCACCGAATATTTTTTTGCGACGTGGTAGAATATTCTTACTTAATTTATAATAAAAGGAATAATCATTATATTATATATAATATATATAATATATAGTATACTATACTATATAGTATACTATACTATATATTATGTTATATTATAATATTAAGATTCAGCGTCAAAATTTTTTTCTCCATATCAGTGTACGGATATAATTCGTAAAAATTTATAAATTTTCCGAAAAATTGACTTCTGCATTTTTTCGAATTACCCTTTGAATAAAACTAAAAAAATGCAAATGTCAATTTTTCTGAAAATTTCCCAATTTTTCCGCTTTTTTCAGGAAAAACCGGTTTTTTCCCGCCGGCTCAATTTTTCCGGAAATTTTAAAACCCTAAAATTGTCCCCTGAATCCGAAAATGCCGTCAAAAAAAATGTTATTATAAAAAAGTTGTAAATTCCTAAAAAAATCAATTGTATTGCTTTTTCTACCAAACTACTGAAGGTCATCTGGGCCGGAAAATAATTCAAGCGATTTAGTTTGGCTAAAGGCTGATTTATCAACGAATAAAGTGGTTGGACAAGGACGCCCGCGTAAATGTTTTTTTTGCACGTGGTCACGAAATCGGTTTTTAATTAATTAAAAATCGTGGTTAACTTTGTTAATTTCAAATTAATTAAAGTAAAATTTACCTGTTTTTAAATTCATTATTATATACTGGGTGAGTAAATAAACTTGAAACTTTGAAATATCTCAGTTTACTGTTTAAAATAAAAATTAAATGATTCGAGGGGGGAAATCAATCAGTACTAAAATTGGTCCTCATACATTCTTCCTTATAGGGGGAACAGGGGGTAACTATAACTATACAGAAGAAAAATCGAACTAAATTGATTTTTTTCATTAAAGCGCCATCTATTAAAAATGTTTTTGACAAAATCTACCTATTTTTAGTCGAATGATCCGAAACTGCAATAAAAAATAGGGTGTTCCATTGGAAATTTTAACTATATGTATATGTATAACTTATGGCTATAGGTATTATTTAATTTATATAAAAGGCCTCATTATATGCATTATTAA
Source organism: Brassicogethes aeneus (assembly GCA_921294245.1). Classification (NCBI taxonomy): domain Eukaryota; kingdom Metazoa; phylum Arthropoda; class Insecta; order Coleoptera; family Nitidulidae; genus Brassicogethes; species Brassicogethes aeneus. The sequence goes on from OV121138.1 coordinate 7,916,807, forward strand.
ACAAAATCAGTTTAAAATTACGTCATTTTGTTTGTTCCGTAAACTGAATAACATACATTTTAAACAAAAATATAAAGTCTTGCCAATTTTAGAACTTTGAAAATTAAGATCAATTTTGTTATTTTTTTGTCAAATTAAAAAATATTTATATCAAATGTTAGATAATTTCATCCACTTTAGGAAAATGTAAATATCAAGTATTAATTTTTGAGACTATCCACAAAAGTCTGTCTTAAAATTAAAACAAATTTTGAGTGTTTTGTTATTTTTGGAACAATTTTAATAAAGATTATTTCAAATGGTAGGTATATAATTTTTTTATTAAGATATAATAATAAATTAATTAAATTAAGGCTTTTTTAACTTAAAGGTTTTGGAAGGATTTAAAAATTTACTATTGTTTCCACATGCAAATATTTTTATTATAAAAAATAAATAAATAAATATACATTTAATAACATATTTTTAACACAATAAATATAAATATAAAGACTTTAATATTGAGATAAATAATCTACATATACAATTAAACATTTAAATTAAACTAAACAGTTAAAACTAGGCCTTAATAGAAATTTATTTACAACAAAATACAACAAAAGAAAATTTTGGTTTCAGTATATATATACTACTTATAGTAAATCTTAGTATCTAAGAGTATATAACCTTAATACAAATTTATAAAACACCTAGGTAATCTAATTTAGCGAATGTTATAACTTAACAAACCCTTTATTTAATATAATTACATTTTTAATCAAATTTGTTCATAGAACTTACAAGCATGATATATCATAGATATATGGGTCAAAAATTACCGTTTTTCGAAAAACAAATCCACCAACCTTCACTTGAAATACTTTGAGTTGCTTCAAATCGAGCACCAAAGTGAGCTCAGATCGTCAGAAGTAACGAAAATATTTCGGCCAGGAAGACTTTCTTCTACTTCACGGTAAACATTTCTTAAATTAATCCGGAAATTACCTTCCTTCGACACAATTTAATGCCTAACTGGCATATCTTGCCCCGGTAATACCCCAAGGGCAAGTAATAAATAATAACCGCAATTCTGATAACTTCAAAACGCGTAACCGAACAACCAACACCAGAACCCAGCCGATAACCCCATATGTACAAGTCCAGCCGCAATGCGGCCACTTACGGTGACAGATTGTACGGGTGGCAGAACTGATAGACCAGCCTCTGCGATCTCTCGGTCTTCTTCATGATGCCCTTCTTGTAGTACTGCCGAATCGACCTGCTCAGCTTGTCGTAGTTCATGGCCGGCCTGTTCTTCCTCTTGCCCCACAGGCGCGCCACCTTGACGGAGTCCTCGATCTTGAAGATGCCTTTCGAGCGGTCCAGCCATCTTATGCACGAGCCGTGCACTTGAGGCGACGCCAGAAGCTCCCTCAAGAACTGCCACAGGTGGATGTGGGAACCCCCCGCTCTCGATGTGGTCGGTTTGGACGCATCGGCTTTGGGAGGGGAGGAATCCTCTTCTTCCTCTGAAAATAGCGAAAGGAAAGGTCAGGTGACATTTAGCGAATTATAATTGTAAATGTTTATATTCCCATAACCTTTATTCGCGAGTTTTTCATTGTATCTAGAACGGTTTCTTTTCAAGGTCGGCGAGTATTTGCAGCGTGTTTCTTGCTGTTAATAATTCATTTCGGTATTGTCATGTAATTATTTATTGTTTTAAATGCAAAGCTGGATTATGCAAGCTCTAAGGTCTTAAAATTTCCCATTTGTAATAATGTATGTAACGTACATTGTAAACAGTTTTGAAATCGACATGATATCATTAAGGAAATACAATATATTAATATGTAACAAAGTCAACCCTGGTAAAAATATATAAAGTTAATTTTTTTTATCTGGACTGCGGCAACGTTGCAAATTTAGGGTTTTGGTTGTTAAATACAGTTGTCAAGTTGGTCGCATTGATTAAAACAAACTAAGCTAGTTATAAATCTAATTGTGGTTATGTATAAATTATTGTGCAGTTGTCAAGTTGAGTTGTCGAAATTCGTAGTTAAAAATGCAATTAATTTGCCTTTGGTGGTGCTTGTATGAGTAAAATCATATAAAAAAGTAGTTAAATATAGGTTGCTTTACGGCCCAGAAGAGAAAGTATTCCTAGCGGATAATAATCTTCGCTTTGAAAAGAATTTATATAAAAGAAATTAAATTTTTTTGTGAACATAAATGTTGTCAATGGTGAATAATGTGTGATGTAATATTTATAAAACCAAATTCGTTACTTTTTTACTCCAAAAATGTCCAAGAGGCGATGTACTTTTTCTTCCATTGTGGCATTTTGCATAATTTCATCAAAATGAAGTTTTGCCCTCAAAAGGGCTTTTACATTCGAATTCGTTGCTATTATTTTTGGCATAATTATCTTTTTATTTATAACTGACAAGTAAATTATAAATAATAAATATTATTGTCTATTTAAGTATTTAATTAAATTCTTTAGCAGAAGTACCATTTTTAAATACTAAAAATACTAAGTCAAACTGGCATAAGCCACCAACCTAACAAAAAAACACGACTCCAGATAAAAAATGAACTGTAGGTACAATTTTACTGAAAAATGAAATTGTCTAACATTTGATATACATATTTTTTAAATTGGGTAAAAAATAACCAAACCACAGACTTCCAAAGTTGCTCTTAATTTCAAAAGAACCAAAATTGACACGACTATACTTAGTGGATAATCTATAAAAATTAGCACTGAAACATATCAAGATATATACTACTTTATATTTTGTGGATTATCTCGAAAATTAGTACTAGAGCATATTAAGATATATATTTTTTAAAAGTGTATGAAATTATCTAACATTAACCAATAATAAAATTAATGAAAATACCGACATTTTTATTATATTTTAACTACTACTTTAGATTGCCCATAGCGATTTATCTTTGTAATTATAGAGAATACGTTCACAACAAATCTAAACCAGTAATTTAAGTTTTTTCTCAGTTAATTGTTATTCGCTTCACGAACAAAACAACGCATTACAATTTTTTCCGCAGATTACGATCAGTAGCGTAGCAAATTAAGAGCAAATAATAAGAAACAAAGATAAACTTGAAGGTGTGGTCGAATTGCTTCACGCATACTTAATCGACTGACCATGGAATGGTACTTTTAAGAATTTGCCTTTGTTAGCTTTCATAAAGGTATTACGAACTATATTAGATGCAAATTTCATATTTATGTTAGGAGATATTGTTGGTAACGTACCATCTGATATATCTCCACTGGAAGCATTACTTGAAACTCCATCTGGTGTCCATTTTAGGTTATTATCATCGGAGTAGGCTGCCTTCCATATTTCCAGTTGGGCATGTAAAATACTACCACTCTGAAAAAGTAGCAAATGGTTAAAATGACTAATTATAAAAACTACACAGAGAAAAGTAATCTCTTGATTTAAGAAAATGCATTTATTTGAAACAGGTTTTCTTGTATGAAGTAAAATTTTCTTATTCGTAGTGACTTGTTTACAATAATAAAATAATATTATTTGGTTGTAAATCATAAGTTTCTTGTTATTGTGATTAATTGTGGAAATATTTATTTAGAGCAATTAATTAATTTGTTTGGATGTAGGTTTTGTTTCTTTAAGTAAGCTTCTACTAAACCTGAGATAAAAAGTCTATCTAGTTATTTACTTGTATTAACCAAATATCAGTTTAAAAAGTTAAATAAACCCAAGTTTTCCACTATATAAATATCTTCTTGTACACAGAAAAAAGATTATTTTTAAAACAAATAAAATACTATTGTTCCAAGCAAATCTTAGTTTTCCATATACACAAATAAATGTTTGTTTCTCACAAGAAATTTATTTATTCGAATTGTAATGTTATAAAATTATAAAATTCTTAAATTGAAATTAGTCAATTTGTGGTCAAACTTTGTCAATTCTTATTCTGTAGCTATTACAACTTTGATTTAGACTATGTTTTCTTAAAATAAGCAGAATATTTTTCAAAAAACTATCGACATATTTTTGTACTAAAAAATCGTATTTTTAATTTGAAAAGATGCGGTGTTAAAGTAAAACCATGATATTCTTAAAATAAACCCTATCGGTTCATATGAAATTCATTTTAATTTTTACAGTGAAAATATAAAGCTGTTGTTCCCAATTGATTAGAATACTATTCTTTTTCCCTTCACAGGGATGCTTTTTCTGTAACTTGTTTGTTTGTTTCGTGTTTCTAATACAAACTTTCTATCTTGGGTAGAGTGCAAAACCTGCAAAAAAATGCAGAAGAATATTCTTGGTAACCTAACACTGAATGAAGACCCAAGTTATCTCCAATTAAACAAACGACAACAAAATATACCACAATTTCACCACAATTAATTACACCGAGAACTTGCACCGGTATACCGTCATGTAAAGAAGGACGCTACGCTGAGTCAAGACGAAGGGGATGGTACCTTAGCGCATGCGTGGGTTTATTCAAAAGAAACATACTCTTTAATCAAATATATTTTCTTGATTTAAAAATTGAGAATTTTTAAAGAAACCATATAACTATTCAAAATAAAAATTATATTCTATCTGAACAAATACATTTTATCGTTGAAAATTTTCACCCGAAAAAATCGTTGAATCAGTTTAAGAATAAGTTTTCTTTTCATTTAAACATTTTCTTATTCTTATGTTAAGTTGTTAAAAATTATTCCAAATGAAACCGTTATGTTCCAGTTAAAAAATAATTTAAAGAAATAACATTTTCCCAGTAATCTTAGCGTTTTTCTCCAAGTAAAAGCATAGTCTTAATTAGAACTGATTATTGTGTTTTGAATGAAGTAAAAATTTTGAAAACAATAATTCTTCTTAAAATGAAATTTTATTTTTCTGTGTGTAGATATCGAAATAAATAATTTATTTGAGCCAAGCCAAATATAGTAAAATCAAGAGATTACTTTTCTCTGTGTAGTATTTTAATGTTTTATTAATTTGAGTAATTTATCTAAAATATTTTCGACAAGTTTTATGGCAAATAAACCAGTAAGTCAAGTATTTAAATTTATCCAATAAATTCAAGTTTTAATCCCGGAGCATCCACCATTTTTGCAAAAATAAATTTTATTTAACTCGCCACTAAAGATTATATTTAAAATATTTAAGAATGTAGAATTAGAAAAACAAAACGTTACAAAAAATAAATAAACAAAACTAAATAATTATCTAAAACTCAAGTTTCCCAAGAGAACATTTTAATTCGCTCATTAGATAGATAGTGCTACAAAACAGGTTTGCTAAAAACACTAATAAACAATCCGCCAATAATTTCTAAATTACAACCAACAACTAGAAATCATATACAGTGTGTCTACTTAAGTTGGCAACATTGTAAACTTTTTTATTGAATATCTAAGGAATTTTTTAATTCGACCATTTCAAGAACTAAATAACTAGATCGGATAATTATGATTTTGGTCGCTGGTTCTTAAATCTTTTTTACACTTGGGGCATTTTCTAAACTTCTGACGTTTTTCACAACATTTCTCGACATTTTCGTCACGATTCACTTGTGCGTCAATACGAAAACATTCCGTTAAGTGGGTCGCTTGTGGAAAGACTTTCTCTTGGGTTCCTTGCCCCCCGCCCCACCCCCCTGCGAGCCGCTGCCCACGGTGTCTGAATGCTTTTTGCGATATTGTGTAAAGGACGTATGATGACATTGCCTGGGGAAAGGTTAACGAAGGCCTTAACAGCACATCCATGATGATGATAATGATGATTTTGCTTCGCTTTGATAATTATATAGATTGGATTCACGTTCAAACGGGTTTTAGATGTTTCTTCTAGAGTTAGGCAAGTTTAAGATAATTTGCCAATATTTTATTTCCATGAAAAATAATTTATATGCAAATGAGATTGCTCGGTACTTAATGAAATAATAAATAGATAAGTATAGTTATAATTACTACTACGGGAGTGTCAGAAAAGGTATGTAGGTTAATGCTTGTTATAATTTATTAGCATTCAAAACAAGATATATACTATGATGTATTTATTAATATTCTTAATATTTTTTGATTTAACTCCAATACTTCCAATGAAATTTATAGCACGTTAATAAATAAATTCAATATACAGGGTGTTTGTACAAAGACGTTTTCATGTTTCATAATAAATGTCAAGGCAGTGTAAATCATCCTACCAAGAACCTCTTCAATAATAAACAATGGTAGTATGTATAGTACACTTATTATAATTATTTGGATAATACTTTTGTATGTCGTCATGTGAGTTATTTTTAGACGGTCCATATGATTCCATCAAATATAATCAAATTATACGAGGTGTGTTCAAAAAATATCGGGAATTTTCGTTTTTTGAAACAAATATTTATTTATTCGTCTACATTAATGTTGTCGCCTTCAAAATAGTCCCCATTGGATATTATGCACATGTGCCAGCTCTTCTTTCAATACTCGAAACACTAAAACTCGATCTTTGGGATAGCCTTTAGTTCTTTCAGCGATGCGCTTTTAATGTCATCTATGCTTGCAAAACGACGGCCCTTTAAGGTTCTCTTTATTTTTGGGAATGGGAAAAAGTCAGACAGAGGCATATCTGGCGAATATGGAGGCTAAGGCATCATTACAGTATTGTTTTTGGCCAAAAATGTTGTTCAAAATTTAACAATTTTAGAACAAATTTAGCTGCCACGCGTTTCATACCCAAAACATTCGAAAAAATTTCATGGGATGAGCCAATCGATATACCAACATCATCAGCGACTTCTCTGATGGTTTATAACCATTTCTTCCACTTTTTCCATGTTTTTATCGGTTGTTAATGCGCTTGTGCGTTCGGGGCGTTCGTCATCTTCAACGTCTTCACGGCCATCTTGGAAACTCTTATACCACTTGTAAACTCTTGTTTTACTTATAGCACTTACTATAGGCATTTGTTAACATTTCACAGAATTTATTTCATTTTTTAAGCAAAATTGGATACAAATTCTTTGATCCATTTATTTTAACGAACGAGCTCATAAAACACGTCTAACCTTAGCGGCTGCCACAGACAAAGTAAACAATGAAAACAGTTTTTATCATACTTCGGGGGCATATATACCAACAATAAAGAAAATTTTATGACAACCGGACCCTCCTAACCCGCGAAATTTAACAATTCCCGTTATATTCTGAACACACCTCGTATTTCTAACAAAAAAACAAACTTTCCCAATATCTGCACTTATTGATTAACAATTAAACTTACAAATATTAATTAGCGTCTGTGATATAATAGTGTTTAAGATTTTCCCCATAACTAATGCGGGAAATATTACAATGACATCATAGGTTTCTCACGATTATGCATTTTTTATTAGCATATCTAACAATTAATTGATTTTTACAACGAGCTGACTCAGATAGTTGCTTGTATTGTCTATTTTCGTATTGATTTATCTTTCATATATCTATTTTGGTTCATTGAATAAAATTATATAGGTAGGTACTCCCAAAAATTAAAGATTTACATATTTTTTTAAAATCTGATAACATTTAGATCTCGTTTTCAAAATACCCTTTGAGCCAAATAGAATGAAAACAAATTAACATAAACATAGACCACAGCTTAAATATACTTTTCTCTTTGTACCTTTTTCTGATAAAATTAATAAAACTAAATTCAAATACTTGGAAATACTTTCAAAACATATCTAACAAAATCACTTACTTGAGGTGCTCTCCTGGTGAAATCTCCATCGGAGAAACTCATCAAAGTGCTTCCAGTTACGTCCCATTGTTCTGGTGTTGGTTCGGGCAGATGAAACTGCCTTGAAGTCGACTTTATCCACGAAAAAACATCAGCAGAAGTCCAGTTGCATGGATCTGTAACATCAAAAAAATGCTTTTGTTTGAAGTACGCCAATACGAAAAAATAATATTTTAGTCGTAATTCTTCAGCAAATAAACAATGTAACTAACACATTTGTTGAAGTTGAAACGGTGACGTCATATAAACAGTTATGTCGGGTTAGTTTGTACTTTATACATGGATACATATATATTTATATAAAAAAATTGTAGCAGAAGCTCGTAGTAGGTATTGGACAAGAAAAACAAAAAAGGTTCATGTCCTTGATTAATAAAATCAAGTTACCACACCTAGCATTCTAGATCTCGTTCTAAACTTGTTTTTGTGATGTGGGAGAAAAAAAAATAATTTTTGTGTGTGGTTCCAAAAATTAACTTTGTTTTCAAAGACTAAAGTAGAAACATTTCTAGAAAAACAAATACAAACAGTCTCTAAAGAAGCTTTACATTTATATTTTATTAATTTGCAGACAAGTAATTTATAATTTGCCATTTGTTCCGTGCTTTCATCTAATTGGGTCAAGTGTATTTTCTCAATTAAAATTGCAGTTAATAAATATGGATTCAGACCAATTATAAAGTTCATTTTTTTCTTAAGTTTAGTGACAAATCATTGATTTTAAGTGAAACTTTAAAAAGGACAACTTTGTTGATATGTTAAACAAATACACTCACAGGCAAAATAATCGATCCACACAACTTTTCGAAGAATTTCAATCGCAAATAACTTTTTTATTTGAAGTCAGATTTAAACGAATATTAAAGAATATTGTAGATAAATTAATGGACAATCGCTCACATTTTAAAAAATTACTAAAAAATAGACGTACGTTTATAATATACAGGTTTAAACAAAAATATGTTTTTTACCATAAGTTTAAGACACTCTGTAGAGTGGCAAAACCATATTTGGTTCTAAATTAAGTTATTTATCATTCACATCTATTCTTAACAGTTTTGTTTTTGGTTCACTTCGATATATTTATTTTTATGGAAAATATAGATTTTTTAAAAAAACATTGCAATTTTCAATATTTTTCTGTATGAAGAACTAAGGTTGCTATAGTCCATCCATAGCCTATGGAGGATGACAGTGACAGTTTTGTTGAATCATCCCATACACGGCTTTCAAAAGCTATCAAACTGTTTTTTGCAAATGTTTAAATTTTGAGGTGTCTTCTTACTTTAAAAAATGGATATGTCTCCGACTGATGTTGCCAGAGCCATTAATTTAATCCAGGATGGACGGTCACAGTATTACGCGGCAAGTTTTTTAAACGTCACAAGAAGTAAAGTACAAAGGGCAACATCAGTCGGAGACATTTTTAAAAGTAAGAAGTTACCTCAAAATTAACACATTAATTTACAAAAAACAATTTGATACCTTTTGAAAGCTGTATATGACATATGTCATCCTCCATAGGCTATGGATGGACCATAGCAACCTTAGTTCTTCATACAGGAAAATATTGGAAATTGTTATGTTTTTTTAAAAAAAATCCATATTTTCCACAAAAATAAATATATCAAGGTGAACCAAAAACAAAACTGTTAAAAATAGATGTGACTTGATAATTAAAACTTAATTTAGGACAATATACGGTTTAGCCACTCTACAGAGTGTCTTAAACTTATGGTAAAAAACATCTTTTTGTTTAAACCTGTATATTATAAACGTACGTGTATTTTTTAGTAATTTTTAAAATGTGAGCGATTCTCCATTAATGTTTCTACAATATTCTTTAATATTTGTTTAAATTCGAAATCAAATAAAAAGTTATTTGCGATTGAAATTCATCGAAAATTTGTGTGGATCGATTATTTTGCCTGTGAGTGTATAAGAAATATTCCCCAACAACAAAACAAAACAAAACACAAAGTGCTTAAAGTATTTTTCGCCAACTCAGTTACACTTTGCTTCTGAAGAAAAATCTTACCTGGTGTAATACCAAGGGCCGCGCAAGTCCTATCTACGTCCTTCCTGATCTGTTCAATCGCGATATTGAGAACCGGCTCGATCCTTTCCTTGCACTTGATCAAATCGCCTTCGCACTCATCTGAATCCTCCATCTTGATGTCGTCGCCGATGAAACCGAAATCGAACGGTTTGAGGTTGTATTTCTTCTGGAAGCTCGTGTCCTTGAGCACTTCCCGAAGAAGCTGATGGTCTTTGGGTTTTTCGGGGACGATCTGGTGCTCCTGCTTCTTGAGATCTTCTTCTATAAGCTGCCGGAACGTGTCTGTTTCGTTGTAGCTCTGCAGGATGTTGCTGAAGTCGACGGTACTCTCCTGCTTTATTTGTTTTTCCATGACATTGTTTTCCAACAAGACGACATCTGTGCTTTCCTGCTTTAAGTCTGGAGAGGATAGGTCCGTGTAATTCCCCACCGGGCTGGTGGGGGAGGAGAAGTTGCAAGGTGACAAGTAATTTTCTTCCTTTATCTGGAACGGCGAGAAGGACGGTAATGGTGACGTGCCACCGTAATCTCCACAGGGAGATCTGGAGTAAATGGAGTTGGGCGATGGTGTGTACAAGGATAACTCAGGCGAGCTCGGGTAGTAATTTATCTCGGACTGTCTATAAGCAGTAAAATTATCGTTCGGCGACAGTAAACCTTGGCTGTGGGGGGAGTACGGCGATAAGGACCCGGCAGGAGAGCTAACCTCCAAATAGATATTTTGCACCTTCCCAGGTTCTTCAGCGAACACTAAATCCTTATCACCGTGAAAACTCGTGTATATTTTCGGTTGCTCTTGCTTCACAACATTCACACTCTGCGAGTAGAAGGGTGGAGTGACAAACTCGCTTCCTGGCAACAAGGAAAGATCAAAGTTTTCCGCGAAATTGCTGTAGTCACAAGGTGGCGTGAAACCGGCGGAAGGGACCATTTGAGGCATCTGAAACAAGATTTAAACTGAGTTACTTTAGGTCTAAGAAAAACGAATAATTATATTTTACGTTTCATTTGGTGCCAATTCTTTAATGACGTTTTTTACCATATGTGTTTGTTATTTTAATTTTGGAATTTGTTTATAGAGAGTATTTTTAGATTTTGTGCTATTTTTACCATTCAAATCATATTTTATCTCATAATATTGAATAATATTTCCAGAATCAAATTAAAAGAAATTTGGAATGTTGACACATGTGCCTACATTCCTAATTTCTTTTAATTTGTTTCTGGAAATATTATGAGATAAAATATGATTTGTATGGTAAAAATAGCACACACATGGTCTGTGAAACAATAAAATACCTGTCTTTTTCGGATCGCCCATTTTTGACACGCAATGATTTTGAGTTGTATTACGCAAACCTCCTAAATCACAACTAAAATCAAGCAACATCTTTTATTTTTGTACGCGCTGTTGATATAAACGCTTCTCTTTCTAATATTTCAGTTCACCTTGATTCTTTGGCTTTTTCATTGGTACGGTACAACAACCGACTTAAACGTTTTTTACCATTACAGCGCAATGACGTCACTCTGTATATTGTCTTCCTATTTGTGAGGCTTTGTAGGGACGGTATGCTGAAGATTTTTTAAACATTGAAAATCAACAAAAAATTGCATTGACAAAAAATTAGTTTTACGATTTGGGAGTTAATATTTTATTAAACGCATATTTGTTTTTTAAACATGGAATTTCGTTTTTTTTTTTGTTTTTATACCTGGTCAAGCAAACACTTTTAAAATCTAAGAAAGGTAGATAATTGGATTTATAAGGATCTCATTATATTTAATGTAAATTAACGTTATTAAATTAAAAAAAAACATACTTTTGTGTGTTAGATTTAATACCCTGGGATACTAATTATTTAGATACCAATAAATACAATTCTGTGGGAATAAATCTTGTAAATGTTTTCTTTTCAATCTTTAAACTTTAATGATCTTAACTTTAAATACCTTAAAATTAAATTAATGTTTTAATCCTTAAATGGCCAGCAGGTGAATTAGTTCCTAAAAAAATGCCAATAAGTTTGTATAAAGTGAATAGCAGAGATGTATTTAAACTTTTGTATGCCCTTTTTAGCTTTGTTGTTGGTTAACCAGTAAAATATTTTTAATTATAGCCTCATATCTCGAGAACTATTAGCACTACGTAAATTTTCTATAGGATGATTTTTATAAGAATTTATATAATAAACAAATTTTATTATAACTAAAGTTTACATTAAACCAATGATTTACGAGATAATCAAGAAAAACTGGTCTTAAGGACCTTGCTCCAACTTTTTTCAGCCCCATATCTCGAGAACTATTAGTTCTACGTAACTTTTGTTTGGAATCATTTTAATTCAAATTAACATAAGTAATTTTTTTATTATAACAAAAATTTACATCAAACCAATAGTTTAGGAGATAATTAAGAAAAACTGATATTAGCGATCTTGCACCACCTTCTCTTGGCCTTATATCTCGAGAAATATTAATCATAGGAAAATTTTACATATAACCATTTTTCTGTAGATTGACGCGAGGAACAAATTTTATTATGACCAAAATTTACATAAAAGCAATATTTTACGAGATAATCGACATTTCAGTAGTGAGCGAAAATAAAACAACATTTTGTGGCTGGCCGATCCTTTTTTTGCGCAAAATTTGTCGACATTCCATTCACTGTGGAGCGTTACGTGTACCACACAGTTGGAAAAACCAAGTTGGTATCCTTGAATCGGCAAACAAGATTTCACGCTGCCTGTTCACTCCTCGTGGCTTATTCAAAAACCATTAGATAAATTAAAAGTGAACGTGCCGTAATATTTTATAGCAGGCATATTTTATCTAACGTATACATTAAAAAGTATTTCTGCTGTTACGATATAACAGAAAATCTCCGTCGAGATCTTGGACACAATATTAATAATAAAAAATTTTTTAAAAAAAGTCTTAAAAAAAGCAAAAAATGACTATTTTAATCAAGGTTCAAAATTCCGGCGGTTCATTTGAATAGCAAACATTTATTATCGACTTTAATTATCATAGGTATTTAGAAACGTTTTAATTCGTTCTGTACATTTCTTAACAACAATACCTGTCCACGCAATGTTGAGCAAAACATTGCAACAACAAATCGAAGTATTGTAACTTTCTACTGTTTCATTTACGCAGCTTAATTTCGCGAGATTACCACCATTAAATTTATTTCCTCGAATTAAACACTGAAATTCGTTCTTGAAAAACCTTCAGCAGTCACTGGATTGAAACCGAAGACGTCATCGACATTCCAAGAAATTTAGCGAGAAAGTTGGTTTATATAACATTTGGATGGTCATTTCGGTAACGCATGTTTATTTTGAGGATATCTTGATTTCAATATTTGTAAATCATATTTCCGATAAAAAATCTTAAAACGCAAAATTTTATTCCTAGAATCAAATTTTCGTAACAGGTGTTTTTTAATATACGTTTTTAATTTTTAATTGGGTACCTAAGGTTATATTTTTTGTCCACTTTAATTATTATTTCACTATTTACAATTACAATATGAATGACTAATGCTAATAAACTATTAGTAATAGTTATGTGTATTATTGAACACACAAAAAAAAATCGAAAATTTACAACTTGTAAATTGTTTAATGTATGTTGTCAATTTACAAATTTGTAGTAAAAGTATGAGTCACAAGAAATCATTTTTGTTAAATGATTGTCTTAAATATTTTTGTAACAATTATCCATATAACTCTTAAGAGTGTCTTAAAATTGCCGCCTCACGACAAATTTTTCTTTATCAATTTAGGAACCTATTTTTTTTATAATATTTTATAAAATATATTTTTTTATTTTGTATTCAGACTACAATTTTAATTGTCATCGACTTTCTGTAATACATTTTTTTACAAAAATACAATAACATAAAAAAAATTGGGGTTCTAGTATGGCATACAATGCCATACATACGACACCAATTAAAATCTAAAAACATATCTTTAAAATACACGAAAAAACTAAACAAGCTAATTAAAATATGGAGTAGGTAGGTATGCTATAAAACAACGAGTTTAACTAAGCCCGAGCGAAGCTTGCGAGCGAGTGTTTAATAAAAACGAGTTGCATACTATATTTTATCTACGACGAACACAAAACAGATTTTATTTGATACAAATTTGTCATCTGTTAACTGTCACCCGAATTTAACCTCACTTTTTCCCAATTTATAATGAAGCCAACTTCAGCCCGTGACTAAAAATAAAAAAACACTGTTGATAACTTCAGCCTGTGACTAAAATGCCATAAAGTCACAGCTATAACACATTTTTTATTTTAGAAAAAATAAAATCAGTGTAAAAACTTACTGAAATAAATTTGTTAACCCAACACGAACATTTTATTTGGCAGAAACAAATCTGGGAAAACTATTAATACAAATTTCCATGAACTTGATCATCAATGAAAGGTATCGGCGAACTAATTGAAAATATGTAGGGAAATCAATTATTGATAGGTATAATTATTTACCTTAATTGGGTGAGTCATTTACAAAGGTAGTTAAAATGGTTAAATGCAATATTTGGAATTTTAATTACAATTAATAACAAATAAAGATAACCCTAAGGAATTTTATTACATAAACGCACATTACTCATTAATCTATAATTCAATTTGTTACAATAATAATGGTTGATAATTTACGAAATTTTGAAAAATGTATATGTAATGTTAAACAATACTTATCGCCATTGCTTGCTAATAAACCATTATTGTGAAAGTTTTAAGATAAGATTTACATAAATTTAAGTTTTTTACCAAATTTTAGTCGAGCTTACAATACATATAAACATTGATAAACTTTTTAAGACCCATGTCAGATATGAAAAATGTTTATCAAAATATTTCAATAAAATAAAATATTTGTATAACTTTTAAATCTGCATTTTAAAATTTAAATCCTTCTAATTTGTTTAAATCATAAAAAGTTTATAACAAACAGGTTAAAGCAGCTCACCGTGTCATCCATGTGTGTATTCCTTATGAGCAAAACCATTTCAAAAGTACAAAAACCGCACTAAACCACTTTGTAAATTATTCTTATCACGAATAAAAAAATGCCGAATAAAATTGAAAAACACACATCAAAAAAATTCCCAAAAATTAAGTTTCAAATCATGGGCGGCTAACGTGGAGATGCGCACTCTGCGATTGCTCAGAACTAAATGTTTGCAGTTGGCTTGGTAAAGTCACGGCCTACTTCACGGTTACATTCGACAAGAAGCAAGTGAAAGACAGCACACTGGTGCCCACCACGGCTATCTTGGATCGTTTATTTAGCTGTTAAGTTTTAAGATTGTATTTTTCGATCAGTGGCGTAGGCCATAGGTATATTTACTGTTTGCTTCAGTGGAGGCTCGTGAATGTGAACAAAATTTCGATTTTTTTAAAGTTTAAAATATACATCGGGAACTTAAAAATATATTTATATGCATGGATAAAAGTTTATATACATAAAACCCTCTGAACTTTAATTGTTTTTGACGTGGCCTAATGAAATACAATGCCAACAGAATAAGCATTGTTTATTAATACTTTCGCATAGCCACTTAAAGGTTTTCTAACAAGATATTTGAAAAGTTCGTGAATATTGCTAACCCTGCCTCTTTTAGTCATTTTTCAGTTTACTTTCTTCTTCATTTAAAACTAAACCTAAATACAAAAGGTGGTTCATTGAATGAACTTCATTCCTACATTTTGAGGCCTACCCTGAAGAGCCGCCACTGGGCTGTTTAGGTAAATGATGTAATGGAAGTTGGGAATTTGTGTTTTTCCAATTGCAAAATAAGGAGGTTATTATGGTATTGTTATTACTACATTTTTTTTAAATAATACCAATAAAATACCAACTAACTTAAAATAATAAACTATTAATTTTTTAAAGTTTTTTCATGTTTTTCGAATGCAGCTAATCTTCCAAAAATTAATTCGTTGAATAATAATATTTGCAAATATAAAATTAGTTAAAATTTCCTGGAAACCACATACCAACACCGGAAATTCTTTAGTTTTGTTAAATACGAGTGTGTTCAGAAAATATCGGGAATTTTCGTTTTTTGAAACAAATATTTATTTATTCGTCTACATTAATGTTGTCGCCTTCAAAATAGCCCCCATTGGATATTATGCACATGTGCCAGCTCTTCTTCCAATACTCGAAACACTTCTAAAACTCGATCTTAGGGATACAAAAAAAAAAACCTTTAGTTCTTTCAGCGAAGCGCTTTTAATGTCATCTATGCTTGCAAAACGACGGCCCTTTAAGGTTCTCTTTATCTTTGGGAATAGGAAAAAGTCAGACAGATGCATGTCTGGCGAATATGGAGGCTGGGACATCATTACAGTATTGTTTTTGGCCAAAAATGTTGTTTAAAATTTAACAATTTTAGAACAAATTTTGCTGCCACGCGTTTCATACCCAAAACATTCGAAAAAATTTCATGGGATGAGCCAATCGATATACCAACATCATCAGCGACTTCTCTGATGGTTTATAACCATTTCTTCCACTTTTTACATGTTTTTATCGGTTGTTAATGTGCTTGTGCGTTCGGGGCGTTCGTCATCTTCAACGTCTTCACGGCCATCTTGGAAACTCTTATACCACTTGTAAACTCTTGTTTTACTTATAGCAGATTCAATATAGGCCTTTGTTAATATTTCACAGAATTTATTTCATTTTTTAAGCAAAATTGGATACAAATTCTTTCATCCATTTCTTTTAACGAACGAAAAATCGCCGAGCTCATAAAACACGTGTAACCTTAGCGGCTGTCACAGGCAAAGTAACAGCTAAAGTTTTTATCATACTTCGGGGGCATGGGCAATTGGGCCTGGTGCCTGTTGAAGGCACATTAAAAATAATAATAATAATAATAATAATAATGTATACCAACATAATAAAGAAAATTTTATGACAACCGGACCCTCTGAACCCGCGAAATTTAATAATTCCCGTCATTTTCTGAACACACCTCGTATTATAGTGCTTATTTTAAACGCTTTAGGGCATAACTAGATTAACATACCCATTAAAATAATACACCCTGTCCGTTAGTTGACTCTTTTCACTTGGTGAAAACTAATTTTAGATCAAGCCGACCGCCGATAGTATTTTTTGTATGTACCTTAAAACTTTGTAGGTTGTCAAAAACTTACCTTACTGTTCTTCACACAAAATAAATTGTTATTGTTTTTATAAAAACTTATTTTTAAACATTTAATCTAAAAAGCAAAGGTATACGTAACAAATGCATATGTGCATAATGCATTGAAATAAGTACTGCATTTAAATAAGTACATAAATATTATTATTTTACCAGGAAAAACCCAAACGATATAAATCATGAAATCTTTTTTAAAACGTGAGCGGGATCTAATCCAAAGAAATTCCCTATTTATGGTTGATGCTGTAAAAATGATTTGCATTTTTTTTAAATCAAGTATGCCTGGAAATAATACTGTACTTTTTATGTGTGGCACACCTTTAAATGTTTATTACTTTGTTTAATTACAATAAACCCAAATACATACATATGCATTTAGTTTATTATTAAATCTATCTCTATCTACTCCTAGGAGTAGATAAAAATATTTAATAATAAACTAAATACATAGGATCCTATTGCATAACATTGTTTTTTTTTAATACACACTGTGATTTAAACCAATCGGGTTTTATTGGGAGAAGGCGACTATAATAATCTTTTTCTACTCCCACCTTTAAAACGCCCTTTATCGTACATGTTTTCGTGACCTTTTAAATACACATTGACAAGTTGTGGCTTTATGGCGCTTTAGTCACGGGCTGAAGTTAGCAACAGGTTTTTAGTCACGGGCTGAAGTTAGTTTTAAGTCAGTTGACAGTTGTCAAATGTCATACAATCGTTAAAATAAAGTGCCTTTCTTGTAAAATAATACCATATGTGAAAATTATTTTATTATCTCAATACAAAAATACAAAAATATTAAATAGTTTCTCAACGCCAATATTTGAAAAGTTTATATGAACATTGACTGACCTTTTAATTTCGCCGGCAGTAAACTATAACTTAAATTCGGGCACGGACTCCACTGTAAAGTGCTCATAAAACATTTTCTTTACTTTCACTGTAAAAAACTGTCCATTTTCAAGAAATACATTTTGATTTATAACCTTTATAATCTGTGTTTATAATACTTATATAAAAATTTGACATTTGACGGTGACACACAGATTCCCCTATTGTTTCATAGATGGCGCTCTATACAAATTTTTGATTTAAATCATTTTAAGATAGTATTTGTTGTAGAAAAAGTATAGTATGCACCTCGTTTATAAACTTTTCTGAAATGGCGTTTATCAAACTTGATACATAATATACTATTATCTACCCCTATGGCATACCATTGTTTTTTTTTTCAATACACACTGTGATTTGAACCAATCTGGTGTTATTGGGAGAAGGCGACTATAATAACCTTTAAAATTGGTAAAAAGTGAGGTTACCATTTGACAGATGTCAGATTTTATTTATTTATTTTTGAAAATCATTTAATTATCTTTATTGGAGTACATAAAGTAAAGTATTTCACACGAGGTTATGCGCATTATCCCGTATAAGAGCTGTCCTGAAAAGTTGTGTTTTTTAACTTACCTAGTTTTTCTAAGGAAAATGAAAAGAAAGGTTTAGCTTATTTATTAATTTATTATTTACATTACAATAATAACTAAAACCTCACGTTATAGTACAAATATAACAATAATAATTTACAATATACATTACTATATACAAAAGCGTAAATTATTTATAAAAAGTCCTCGATTATGATAAAATTTAATAGGAAATTAATATTATCACATGAATTTTAGAAGGAAAAAAGAAAACACCTACCTAAATTAAAATTATTTAAATATGGTATAAAAACGACTACACAAATCTAGAATATTAAAAAATAAGTCTAAGTGGTGAAGTGTACTTTTAAAAGGCACAAGTTGCAAAATTATCGACAAGTCGTATTCTCAAAAAGTACACTTGACTATGGTGGATCTGAATTTCAGAATACGTAGGAATTCAATAAATTAAAATTTCTATTTTTTAAAAAGTTTAAAAGGCTGGTCTAGCGCTGGATCCCTGGGCTAAACCTCCCACCATTCTCGATCCGTTCGTGATTAGGGATTGAAAGGAATGCGCTGCACCCTAAAAATTTAAAAATATTCGAGAAAATATTTAGAAAGTGTTAAAGCCAATCCGTTTTAAGTATTAGGTTGGAAGATGGTTCTTAAAAAATTAGCTGAAATATGATCAAATGATTAAATGAGCCATACATAATAATAACTCATCCAGAATATAAAAAAGTTGGTATGGAAAGTAGAAGTCTAGAGGAAACAAAAGAAGGATTAATTTGAGAAAAGGATAGAAAAGAAGTTCAGTACAGGAAAGAAGTATAAAAAATAGTAGAGATAAAATAGATTATGATGATGAGCTTAAGCAATCCTCAATGGTCAAAAGTTTTGACTTAATATGTATTATGCATATGTTGAGAGGAAAAAGCAACCAATTTGCCTTTTTAATAAGAGGTCTACATATTTCTTAGACCAACATACTCTGAGCAAACTTATCTTGGTACAATTTGGCGCAAAAGAAATTACCCGATTTTCTTAGGCGATAGATTTGCAATTTCTTCTTCAATGTTCTCTGCCAAGGTCTGTTCTTGTTCACATAAACTTGAGACTTCCAATTAGAACTCTCGCGTTCATGTAAACAAGCCAAACACCTTGGCAGTCCTAAAAGAGAACATTGAAGAAGTATTGAGAAGAGTGTTGCAACTTTGTTGATATTATTTTCTCGATCAGGACCAAATAAACAGTATTCACAAAAAAATGGATTTTTTTCACTTAGAAAAAGTTATAGCCTTGGGAATCGGGTGATTACTTTTGATTAATTGGCATTTTGTACTAAGGACGGTTTGGTGGTAAGCTTTGTATTCTTCCCCATTAAAAAAATATGTTCTTCTTAAAAAGGCAAAAAGTTCATTCTGTTGGTCCTGTGTAATGGTAGGTATTTATTTGGGTATACATTGTATAAACTTGGTAAAAATTACTTTGTCTTTCCATATGTTCGTCTTGGTAAGTAATTCGTTAAACAATTATGTAATCAAATTAATCGATAAGTATTGTTATGGTTATTAAATTTTATTAAGAGCAATACAACGTTTTACCCACAGTTCACATATCACCAAGGGCATAATTATGCAGATCACTAACACAAAATTGTAATACACTTTTTTAAAAAACAGTGGCAAGTTGAAGGAAGCCGAAAAAGATTATATTCCTTTACATAACCAAAGAAGCCTTGCTACTAAGGAAGTCAAAGCTTGCAATCGAAAACTTCAAATGTCAAATTTGGAAGCAATAACGTAGGATTTCCCAAATATAAAGAAAACATTTGCATCATCCTCATTGTAAACAATATACGATGCACGAGATAAGTACATGAGAGCTTCGAAGTTTCGAAATTTTGATAGCTGACCTCTTTTTGAAAAGTACTTCTCGAAACCACAAACCGAAAAAACGTTCTATAGTATGTGGAAATGGAAAATGCAATGTGAAACCTGTTGGTATCAACACTTTGTCAAAAATTCCATCAAAACCAGCTATCTAATGCTGAATCTTACTTTGGGAATGGTTTGAGCAGAGGACTTGGTGGCAAGTAAAATGGATATCACACAACTATCCAAAGTGCAAGTTTTTTAATAGAGAAGATCTATGCAATTTGTCAAGACTGTAAGTGCTGCTGAGGAAACTAGTATTGGTAAGGGAATTGTTGAATCTGACTACGCCAATAAGGTGTCTTATGGATGTATAAGACACTAGTGCGTTATCACCTTCATAATCAGTATAATTATACTCTTGTAATGTGTAAATTGTAGACGTAAAACGTGAAAACCGTCTTTGTCAACTTGTCTTTTTAGTCACGAAATTATTTTTCGGTCAGTTTTGTTAAAGCATTGTAAAGAACATTCACAAGCCGAATAGATCAATGCACATAATTTTGTTCAATAATTTTTACCAATTTTTCAAACTATAGTTGAATTTATTTGGCTCTCGGTGATGTTTTGGAATAGGTTAGAAATATCGGGATTGCCATAATGCATTTGTTTTAATTGGTGGATAGCATCCTGAAAAAACGTTAAAACATATTGTAATACAACGCTGGAATAAAAAAAAATTCGACTAACTCTAAAAACTATTTACCTGCAGGGCCGAACCCAGGAAGCTCGATATGGCCCTGGTAACGTTAACCGCCGCAGAAATCAAGTTGCCTCTGATCAGAGGGTCTGAGTTGTTGTCGTCCACTCCCGGTACAGGCCTCAACCTCACCGCCGGCAGGGAGACAGTCGAAGGTCTGTACGAAGAAGTGGGGATGTAGGTCTCCTCCTGTTCAATGTGATTGGTGGTGATGGGCATGAAGGTCGTCATCTGCGACCTGGAGGGTCTCGTGGTGCCGATTTCACCGGACGAGGTCACCCTAACCCCTTCGTTGGTGTTGATCAAGGCGTTCAAGCTCTTGATTTGACTCAAGTCCAACGCTTTACCGTCCCGGGGATTCTTTTGCAGCGTTTCCAGTTGACTAATCAACTTTTGGATGTCTTCTTGCGAGAGCTCGTTGGGGCCCAACCTGGTTTTCGGGGGCGCTCTCGTCACCACGGGGGTGATGTGCGTCGGTTGGTTGGTCAAAATTTCTTCGGATATTGGTCTTCTAGTGGTTGCTCTCGGTCTTGGTCTAGGTTGAGGTTGCGGTTGGGGTTGGGGGGAAAGAACGTCCAATAGCCAGTTCAAACCTTGCATAAGACGACCTGGAGGTCTGGTTTGAGGCCTTGGACGTCTGGTGGTGGTAAATACACCCTGGAAAATGTACGAAATAGTACACTTTCGTTTAAAATAACTTACCACAAATAGGTATTGGATTATTGTTTTACCAAGCCAAGTTAGACCAACCAAAACCTTATATTGCAATTTGTATTAAAACTCCAAAAACCAAAAAACAAACCAAAAAAAATTGCATACACATGCACATTTCAAAGCTTTAGTAGCTATGAGCTTACCGGTTGGAGTTCATTATCCTCGAACTCTTCAAACTCGTAAAAGTGCTATAAAAATCAAGAAAACAGTGAAATCGGATTTGTTTTGGCTGTGTTGTATTGTTTTGTGGTTTTAAGAGTTTGTAATGTATATGGTGTTTAATTTGATTCAATTGGAATTGCTTGTGGTTAAAGGTTTTGTTACTCACGTTCAGAGAACTTGGGGTGGTAGGTCCGATTCCTTGCTCTTTCAATAATGAGGCAATTAGAGCGTCATTGGAGGTGCCATAAGTCGATGAAACTGCAGGTTTTGGAGATGCTGCCACTTGCTGGACACCCTTGATGTTGTATTGTTTCAAAACCTCCTCCAAAGACGGCTCCTTATTCCCTCCTTGCAATGTAGTACCGAAAGATGATTCAACAGAGCTTGCAGTGGTTGATTTTGCTCTATCCCTATCCATCGCCATTGCAATAATCTAAAAAATAAACCAAAGAGGTAAATATTTTCGATCAACTAACGACAATCATACCCTATTGGCCAAGTTGGCGTTGTTAGCAGCTGGTTTTCTACCATTAGGCAGTCCAGTGAGCAGAGATAACTGCGCCAACAAATCAGCCTGTTCCTTTTCCAACTGAGCTAACGTAGCCAAATTCATTTTTTGTTCCTCGGTCAACTCCCGTAACTTCTTTGTAGTTGTCTCTGTACTAGTAACAGGTTCAGTGGTGTACAACCTAACCTGTCGTTCTGTGGTAGTTCTAAATCTCATAGTAGTGGTTTCGGGCTCTCTTGTTGTTGTAGTAAATGTTGGAATTTCAGTTGTTGTAGTGATTCTCCTACGAGTTGTTGGGATTTCAGTTGTTGTAGTGATTCTCCTACGAGTTGTCGGGATTTCAGTTGTTGTGGTGATTCTTTTACGCGTTGTCACGATAGGTGTGTCTGTAGTTATAGTATCAGAGAAAGCGATTCTTCCTCTGCTAGTGTACGGAGAAACTGTGGTTGGCACCACTGTGGTAGCAGCGAGTGATTGGTCGGTGCTACCACGCTGAGTTCTCACTGTCGTTGGTGATGCGTAAGTTGTTGTTATTGGCTGCAAAGTGGATAAAATTGTATTGAACAATTGAGGGAAGAAAGTTGTTATAGAAGGCAAGGCTGTGGTTACAGCAGGTACGACATTTTTAAATGTTGTTGTGGTAACTTTTATAGATTCTGTTGTTTGAGCTGCAGTGGTGGTTTGAGGTGGTATTGTTTCTGATAGAGGGTTTAATGTTGAAGGAGTTTCCTAAAATGTATAAAGAGTATAATAATTGTTTTTTCAAGTTTTATTAATAGCAAAAGTAAAGAAAATGTACCGTTGCTGTGTCGGTTGATTGGCTCGAAGTGAATGGAGCAATTGTAGATGTGGATGAATCCTGAAATATATTTTGTCTTAGGATTGTTTCTTTTATTTACAGCTAGGTGAATGATATGACTACATATGTGTGATATAAAGGTACTAAACTACTCCGGACAACAGCAATTTTGAGGTATGTCGGGTTATCGAAAAGTGTAAAAAATGACTATTTCAATACAATATATGTTTTCACCACAAAACTTGCCACACCTTCTAAAACTTCTCCTTTTCAAGATCAATTTGGTTCATCGTTTTGATGATCAACTAACGTTTTCTTGAAGAGAAAAAAATAAGAAAAAAAATTATTTGTGATGTACCGCAATTTTGTCTGTTGTCCAGTACTACTTCTCTACTTTCTCTAATAAAATTTTATTTAGTTAGCTACAATATTATGAGTCTACAAGGACTTAACATGCTTTTAAAATGGGAAGGGTCCAAAGAAAACTGTTCTGTGTGACTTTTTACATATTTACTATTGCTACGTTACTTATTAGTCGTTTTATGTCATAAAAAATAAGCAAGATCTTGCCTGGTCTTTATCGTAAGGTCTTGTTACGGGTTTCCACCGGTAGGTGACATCATTTTGTTTATTTCGGTTTAATAGGTCTTGTATGTTTAACACTTCGTTCCACTATCAAAGTAAAAAGAAAAATAGAGTGAGAAAGAGAATAAATAGAAAAGTATGTGCGTAAAGTAGATAAAAACAGTATTATGGTGTTTGGTTTGCATCAAAGTATTTCTGGGTCATTTAAAAATGTATATTTGATGTTTTTGAGTGATGGAATGATGTACCATGACCATTACCAAGCATATTGGTCATTCTTACCTGATTAACCGCCAGGGTTTCATAATTTGGTTTCGATTTGGTAATGATATCGTTAAGGGCATCTACAGTGCGTCCATTCAATAATTCGGACAGAGTTGAGAAGGTAGGGATAGGAGTAGTAAACTTGACTGTACTTAAGCCTAAGTCTGCTAAAGTGGTACTTGCTATCGTGGTCGTACTTGGGTTTAGAACTCTACCAATGCGATTTAAATCGTTGATTTCGTTGGACAGTTCGGGTTTTTCGGTACTACTACTACTACTAATAATATCGTCTTTATTTCGTGATATGCTTAGTATTTCGTCAATGTTACCAACTGGTATAGAGGTAGTAGTAGTTTTATAAATAGGGGTCGTACTTTCCGTAGTACTAGTACTACTGACAGTAGTGGGGGTATTTTCGGTGGTGGTGGTGGTTTTACTAGAACCAATGAGATCAGCAGATGGTACCGTGTTTTCGTTAGAGTCAACCTATAAGAAAACATACAAGTTTTGTTAGGCACAAAAGAAACAACATTGACTTAGCCATTGCTTGTTGATAAGTGTTAAAAGCACATGAGATTAAAATAATTTAAAAAATTGACATTTTAATATAGTCAATTTTTTATTGTCACCAAATTTTTCAAAAACAGCTATAGGGATGTGAGAAAGCAACTAAATCCATGCATATTATAGACCACTGACCGATAAGTCAGTTATTTACAAATACCATTAATTATATACGGGATGTGCAATGTGTGAAAACGTGCAATAAACAAGAAAATAACGAAAACAAAATTTGGTGACGTCAATAATGAAAGCCTAAAGCAACATCTAGGGGGGACGATCTTACTCCAATAACAAGTTTCAGGATTTTAGTCTTGTAATACCAAAATTATTGGTATTTTTTTACACTTTTGCTCTTTTCCAAAATTGCTTCATAATGCTTTTGATTGTTTAATTAAGTTTTTTGCTAAACCTGACCTGGAAAGTCTGCTTTCAAATCTCAAAGTTAGCCTTTTTGATGTTTAAAGGTACAATTGCTATAAAACCACCTTGTTGTTGGGGTAAGATCGCCTATACACAAACCAAAAGAGTTAATAACAATGAATACCGTTGTTGAGTTTGTGTTATCCGTCGGAGGGCTTCCAGGTTCATTACTTGTTACTTGGTTACTAGTTATGTCTGGTAGGGGCGGTGGGTTCGCGCGAGTATCGAAACCGCTTACCCTGATTATAGGTTCCATCGGTACGACCGTACCATTGGGGAACTTCTTTACAATGGTATTGTTAGGATATACGCCGACTACGATGTACGGGGTTCCCTGGGTCGGGAAAGTCGTCGGGCTTTTGCGAAGGATGGTATTGTTATTCAGCACGGCGAAAATGAAGTAGTCGGGAGTTGAAGAAGAGGTGTTACTATCTAAGGAGTTATCGACCGGATCTTGCTCTACGTTCAGCAAACGCCCGCCGCGGTTAGCATTTTTAGGAGAAGAATCGGTTACGTTAGAAACATCAGTTGGATTAGCCACAGTATTAGAACTAGTATTAGATTCTACAGTACTACTCTTTTCCGTACTAGTACTATCCATCGTAGTAGTACTTTCTGTAGTGGAGCTTTCTGTAGTGACGGTCTCGAAATTTCCTCTGGCGGAGATCGTAACAGTACTAAATACGCTATCGTCGGTTGTTATGGTATTAGAAAGATCGTTAGCGGAGAAAACAGAAACGCTTTGAGGACTTACTTCGAAGTTCGATAGAGTTGAAAGTGTAGGTGCGACTGTGTATATTGTTTCGGTACTATCAGTAACTGTAGTTTCTGGAGTGGTGGTTCCTTCGGCCAATGAAACTGTGGCTCCAGGGGCAACGAACAAGTTTAGGACGTTTAAATCGTTGGAAGTATCTTGTGTGGTGCGAGATGAATCTGTTGTAATATCGGTGCTAGGAGGAATAGTTTCCGTCGAGGAAATATCCGTACTAGTTGATGATGATGTGGTGGTGGATGGTGGTTCGGTACTAGTACCAACTTCAACTACAGTAGCTGTTACTGTAGGAGAATCAGTGGTAGTGGTGGTACTAGTATCTTTGCTAATGTCATTGTCAGTTACGGTCGTACTGTCTAGATTCAAGAGAGAAAGTGGTGCCGGGGAGGCAGAGTAAGAAACAGGCGGATAAACTTTGGGTGTGACATGAACCAAATTGGATCGGGGTGAGGTGTAACTGTTCAAGAGTGACAACAACTTGCCGATGGTGCGTTTTTGTAGAACGGTGTCTTCGGAAATCCCGTCTAGAACACTTAAGGGGTTTATGGTGCTAGATTGTGCAGATAGGTCGCTACTACTAGTGGATTTAGCTACTCTGGACATGGGTGTGGTACTTGGAAAGCTTACAGTGTTATAATCATCGGTACCTACTTTGTTCGAGTTCGTGTCGTCGGCTTCGATCGCATTAATCGAACTCAAAATGCGCTCGATTATTGTCGTTGGTTTTTCGGTCGTCACGCTATTGTCTGTCGAGTCGTTTGTCTTGTCGTTGAGTTTTTTCGGCGCCAATTTCTGTATGGCCGAACCGGGTTCGCTTTGCGCGGTCGTTAACAGAGACGTTGAATCCGGGGAGGCGGTCGTCGAAATCGCCTTAATGGCGTTTATTACGCTCTCTATTATGGACACTGACTTCTCGGACGTCACCTTCGGAAAATAATAATAATAATAAACAATGACACTGGCCCACACAAAATTCGCTATTTTTATGAAAAGTAGGTTTTAAGTAATCCTAGATTGCTAATACGCGATGAAAGTTTCCACGATTTTAGCTTCATAAAATGGCCCTATTAGTGTAAAAATCTGTTGGTAGGTACTTTGGAATGAATTGAAGAACTAGACCTTGGTATACTTTGGTCAAGACGGTTTTATTTTTCAATATTGCAATAAGAGCTCTGGATCTGTGAAGTATTTTGGGGCCTGATTGACTATTGAGTGAAGCAATATCGAAGAAAAATATTATAAGACGATACGATAAAGAATATATGCTGAAGGCGGTACATGAAGCCCATTTAGAAAAACTGAAGGCAGTATATTTTCATTCACTTATGGAGCAATTTTATGCAGCTAAAATGTGATCGAGGACTACTTTTTATCAAAAACAGCAGGCACGAACTTTTTGATTTTGTGGGCGAGCGTAATTTTTATGTTAAATTTAGTTGTAGTTACCAGGGAATTAGAGGTGGAGGATACGAAATCTTCGTTGACTAAGTTTGCGGATGGAACTGTAAAAACAGGATCATCGATGGTTAAAACCTCGAGTCCCAAGTCTTTGTCCAAATGCCCCTTCCTCCATTTTCCCTGTAAATTTTTGTTCAAACAATTTTGAAAATTTTTATATCAAAAAAGCGATGAAAAAACTAGATGGTGGCTTCCTAATGGCTGATTTGAATTATTTTTTTAACAATCACCAAATTATAATAAATAAATAAATAATGCTTCTAAGTGCTTTCTAGTATATTAAGTGCAAACTACTGATTAGTACGTTCTCAACGTGCAAAATGATATATACATCAATTTACAGAGAAAATAAATAAAAATCCAAACTTCTATTTGCGTTTATTGTGTTTTGTGTATAAAAATAAAATAGTACACCTTTACTTAATGCTAAAATTTATTATAAAAATATATTCTCTAGTTATATTTATACTTCTGGCCCAATAAATAGTTTATCTACAGCCAAATTTTTACATCATTTATTTAAACAACATTTGAAAAAAGCCACAATAAGTATAAATATTTGTACAAAAACAGTCCCTACACCAAATGTAAAATAGATTTGTATAAGGGTGATTTTTTTGACATCTGATATCGAAAAATTAGTTGATGGGCACCTCATTGCATTTTCCATTTGACTCTTGTCGTATTAAAAGCTGGTTATCCTAACCACTAGACCATACGGGAAATACGCGCGCGCGATTATTTTCGAAAAAACTAAAGAAAACTTTTTGTGAATCAGTTAATTTCCAATATTTGAACTATTCTCCAAACTTTTTAAACTTTTACCTAAGATATCTTTTGAATGGATATGTTTGCAAAAACATATAAAATACCTTTTTTGTAAAGCGTTTAATTAACTCTCAAAATATGTATTGGGATAAGCTTTATATTAGTTTGTTAGTGAGATATAATTTTTTTTTCATAGACCATTGCGATGCTGATATGTAGATAGGTTTCTTTTAAGATGCCCAGTAACCAACTTTTCGATATCAGAAGTAAAAGAAAAAAGAATAGTATGTATATATATATATATATATATAAGTAAAATCCAAAATAAAAAATAATTTGGTAATACTAATTCCAATTAATATCTTTTCCGAAATATTACAATATCAGATGCGTTCGGTTATTAGTAATGATGCTCGAGTGGGGTCGGATATAATCGAGCCGAACTATAAATTTATTTATATTTACGAAACAGTTATTTTGGATTCTTCAAAATACATACAGTTAATTCTTCGTAAAGAATCAAATAAATTTTACAATAACTTGTTAATTATTTATTGTATATTTTTCGTTATGTTTTATGTTTTTTTTTTAATTATTTACTTGATACACTGTGTTTCAGAAGAGAAGTGAAGAATAGAAGACAGATGTGTGATAGAAATGTGGTGGTAATCTAAGCTCTTCAATAAAATCTAGTAAAATACCAGGAGTATTCTGGAGTATTCCTGTCATCTGGCCAAACATTTTCCTTAAGCAGACAAATCATATTAAACAATAACAAAACTACTAGCAAGTTTTAGATTAAGTTATGGCGTACTATTTCATTTGTTTAGTTTGTTATGCGCCAACCAAGTTTTATTATGTGGTTGGCATCTTGAACAATTTATGTCAAGTTGTCTTAAATCAAATTGTGTTTACACACCATTAGGTTTTAAATGTTTGAGGTTTATTTTTTCCTTACAGACCAACTTTGGCATAAATCGCCCCATCTACGAACGAAAACATGTACTTACAGTCGAAGGTGGGTTCAACGTCGGTATAGTTGGAACATAGGCGGCGGTGGGAATCGTGGGAATGTACGCTGGCGCACTCGTTGTTGATCTGGTGTGCAGTACGGAACCTCGGCCAGAGGTGTCGCCGCGATACTTGGAACTGAACCTACTCGATTTTTTGGCCAAAGTATTGCCACGAGTGATCTAAAAATGAGATGGACGCGGTTTCTGAAGTTGTTTGTGATTATTGTAATGATTTGTTACAAAATATGTTTCATATTCATATTAATAAATTTAAACCTGTTCGTTTTTACTTTTTGATATAACATTTCCGCTCGGGCAATTAATGCAATTTTCAATTATTACATGATCTATTATCCGCAATTAAGTTATACAATACAAAAAGAAATTATTTAAATTACTGTGACACTACATATACATTTCACTTCCACAGGATAAGCTAAATAGATAGACACTACTACCTATAAGATAGAATAGTATTGAGAAATAAATTAAAAAAATTGATCAAAAAAAAATATTATTGTCTCATCGTTTCCCATAAAAAAATTGTTTCAAAAACTGTTTCAACTGGGCAATTTAAAATGAAAAGTATATATACCTTACAATCTATCCAAAAATGATTTTTTAAATACTATCTACTATTTTATTGATGGTCTTCCTCTCTGGGAAAGTAAAATCGATTTTATCTATGCCATCTAATTTGTAAAATATGAAGAAGCTACTCCTGATTTTTCAAAAAAGATAGTATATACAAAATGATGATTTTACCTTAAAACCCATTTCATTTTGATTTCAATTCAAATTTTTATTTTTATTTTTTATTAACAAAATTAGAACAGGAACTCCAAAAATGATTTTTTAAATATTTTATTAATATTATTCCTCTTTGGCAACTATGGTATCTACTTTGAATATTTGAAAAAAGCTACTCCTAATTTTTCAAAAAAGATAGTATAGACAAAATGTATGCGTCATGTTGATAATTTTGCTTTAAAATAAAGAGAATCATAAATAAATTGTCATATTTTAAAGAAATTTACATTTTATTAAATTTCCCATTAACAAAATGGGAACAAGAAGTCTAAAAACGATTTTTTAATATGTTATTGATGGTATTCCTCTTTGGAAGGGTAAAATCCCTCTAATAGACCATAGATTTCAACTATGGTATCTACTTTGAATATTTGGAAAAAGCTACTCCTAATTTTTCAAAAAAGATAGACAAAATGTATGCTTCATCCTGATAATTTTGCTTTAAAATAAAGAGAATTATAAATAAAATGTAATGTTTCAAAGTAATTTACATTTTATCAAATTTGTCATCAGCAAAATGGGTACAGAAACTCTAAAAACGATTTTTTAACATTTTATTGGTGGTCTTCCTCTTTGGAAGGTAAAACCCTTTCAATAGACCATAGATTTTAACTATGGTATCTACTTTGTAAATTTGGAAAAAGCTAATCCTGATTTTTCAAAAAAAGATTTGAAAAAGACTTGATAATTAACATAATTAAAATGTAATATTTCAAAGTAATTTACATTTTACATTTTTTTAAATATTTTATTGGTGGTCTTCCTCTTTGGGAAAGTAAAACCCTTTCAATAGACCATAGATTTCAACTATGGTATCTACTTTGTAAATTTAAAAAAGCTACTCCTGATTTTTCAAAAAGAGAAAGTATAGATAAAATGTTCACCCTGATAATTATCCCTTATAAACAAAGATAATTATTGATAAAATGTATTATTTTAAAGTAATTTAAATTTTTCATTAACAAAACAGGTACAAGGACTCCAAAAACGATTTTAAATTTTTTTTATTGATGATCTTCCTCTTTGTGAAGGTAAAACCCTTCCGATAGAATAAACATTTTTTCCATGCCATCTACTTTTTATATTTGGAAAAAGCTACTTCTGATTTTTCAAAAATAGATAGTATAGACAAAATTTATAAATCATCCTGATGTTTATAACAATACAACCAGGATTTTTTAAATACAATCCATTCTTTTATTAGAGACTTACCTGGGCGGATTGTATTATTGGTTCAGATGGAATTTTCGCTGATTTGACTTGTCTAAAGGATTCTTTACTTTTTCTGCTACTGTACACGCCTCGGGAAGGTTTTACGTAGGCCGACTTATCGTTTTGGACTGTACTACTCTCGGAATACTCGGTTTTTGTGGTGTATTTCGAGTGGAATCTGTGGTCTCCTTTACTAACTAAATAAAGTAGAATAAAAAAAAGATTTACAGTCATAGACATTAAACCTTGTTTTCTCACCTATTGGTGGTGAAGTTGTGGTGGTTGTGGTAGACCTGGAAAATTTGCTTGACCTACCAAAGGTAGTTTGACGTTTGGCAGCGTTTAGGGTTGTCGTGATTTTGGCTTTTGCCCTCCTTGTCGGTCTGAAAGATGGGGGAGTTGCTTTCGGAACAACTTCATTATCTGCTTCCAAAACCTGGTAAAGGGAACCCCAAATTAAAAAAAACATCCATACAGATATTTTCCACATAATAACGACGAATAATAAACTTTTCATTAAATCTTAATCTCATAATTAATACACATAAAAAATTAATTTTTTCTCATAAGTAATTATTATTTTCATTGTTATTAATAATGGCGTATTAACAAAGCTAATGTTCAACAAAGATGTAATTAGAAGTGGTTGTAATAAGTTAATAAATTAATAAATTTGTATAGTTATTGTATTACGATTTAATAAGGCTTTCTAATAATTGTAAATAAAAAGGAAATGAAAATTTATTACGCATTGATTTTCTAACCTTAGCCTTCATGGGAATTTGGTTAAAGAAAATGTATTCAATAGGTGATTTCTTCTTTTATTTATTATTAAAAAAAAAATGATGCTAAAATTGGAAATAACTGCAAAAGTTTAAATTATAAATAAAAAAAGAATATTGTTTATTCATTTAAAATAAATCAAGACCTAATTTTAATAACCAACTATTAGCTATATAGCTATTAACAATCTCCTTGAAGCAACATACTTACAAATCAGAATTAAATAGTTTAATAAATTAATAAACCTATGGTAAATGTTTTATTATAGTAACAGAAAATTTAAATAGCAATAAAGATAAATAAATTTACACAAAAATGTTCTCAATACACATTTATTCACAAACAAATAAAGTTATTTCGATGCATCGGTTTTTCATTTATACAATCAGGAAATAATTTTCCAGAAAATATCTTACTTTTACTTGACTTACTAATCGTATCTTACTTTAATAAAATTAATTTATTTGTACGCCTGTAGAAAGCTATGTAGGTTCGCGTCAACTAAAACAAAGTTATATTTACGTAATCGGCAAAATAATTATAATAGATTTGACCGTTTCTACTTTTGAAAAAAAAATATTAATTAATAAATTTATTAAAAAACTTAAGAAACCATCAATTTTCCTGAAAAATTAGAAAATTTCATAGAACATGAATTTTATATTTTTAATATTGTTTTATCTACTCCTATTGCATAATATTGTCTTTTTTCCGTGAATAATGAAATCATTATTCAATATTCATATTCATGTGATTGGGAGTAGTATTACAGACTGTAATTTATACTCGAGAATAGGAAAAACCATGTAGAATTATCATTCTTAAAGCCATAAACTGTGTGTGATTTCTTTAGGCTCGTTGATACACTTATTTGAGATTAAATTCGCTTGACCCCCGTTATTATTGCGGCTTTAGAAGTGAAAGTTGAATTGTCAGTTTCGAACATAACCGGACTGTCAGAATTAAAGTATGCACTTAATAATTACGGTTAATAATTATATTGGTGCATGCAGGGAAAAAAACCTTCGCTCAACGTCACGTATATGAAGAAAATTGCCTGGTTACAGACTTATTAATGATTTTATTGCTTATGAGGTTGTATTATTGCAAGGTTTTAAATGATATGAAATATACCCTGGTGTATATTTAGAACAATTATATGCGACCTTGAAAGGAATTTAATGAAATTACTGTGGTTTTGTTATGAAATTCATAACTGTTTTTTGTTAAGTTATTGTGGAGGTAAATGCAAATGAAAAGTACAAATACACTATAAGTAATAGGGTGTCCGTTATTTACCAACTTGGTTTTTTTGTTTGCAGTGCCCCCTAAATTTTTAGTTTATGACCTAAAAAGAATTATAAAAAAATTATAAAAAAAAATATTCATTTTAAACCGTGCCACAAAGACGATACATTTTCCGTTTAAATAACATGGGGTTTCGGCAAGTTTTACATATATTTTTTTTCTCTGAAGCAAGTTAAAATACAGCAAAAAGTGATACATATTTTTATAGGAAATTGAACGCTGTACAAAAAAACTTTCCTATGATTTTTCGATAAATTCACTGGTTTAAAAGTTATTTAAGGTTAAAATTGAACTAATAGTAATTTTTTCGATTGTTTTACTTTGACTGCAAAATTATCATTATTTTTATGAAAATAAATTATTAATTTTTGAAAATATGTGGTTTTATGTATTATTGAAAAAGTAAAAATTATTGAAAAGAGATAAGTGAAAATTATTGACAAGAACTTCCGATAAATTAAAAATTGTTTATTACATTAAAGGAATCTGGTACTAGTTTTACTCAAATTTAGAACGATTACCTTTTTTACATAATATTTTTATTTCTGTGAATTTTACAAAACGCCATTTTAGTTACGAGTTTTATTAGGCACGAGCGAAGCTTATTAAAAACAAGTGTCTAGATAAGTTTATTAAGCGAGTTGCCTACTAAGTATACTTTATCTACGACGAACACAAAAAAGAATTTAAAGCCAATTATATTTGTTAAACATTTGACATCTGTCAAATGTCAATGGAATTAACTTTACTTTTCTCTAATATATAATAAAGCTAATTTCAGCCCGTGACTAAAATTCCCAAAAGCCACTACTTATTGCCAACTTCAGCCCGTGACTAAAGCGCCATAAAGTCACAGCTCGTCAATTTAGAAGTAGATAAATACATTTAACTTATTTGAAAAGGATAATTGGTGTAGCGGAAATGTCTGCTCTCATACTCAAGACAACGTATGCATAACTACGAATTTTATTTTGTAAAAATAACTGTTAAAAGAATTTCTACGTCATTAGCTGTACTTTTTATTGTATAATATTTTATAAAATCGTATAAATTTTTGTAGAATTTCACAGAAATAAAAATATTACGTAAAAAGTAATCGTACTAAAATTGAGTAAAACTAATACCATATTCGTTTAACGTAATAAAAAAAATTGAATTTATCGAAATCTCTTGTTTTATATGTTTTTTTCATAAATTTACTGATTTAAAAGTTATTTAAGGTTAAAGTTAAACTTGAAGTAATTTTTTCGATTTTTTTACTTTGACTGCAAAATTATAATTATTTTTATGAAAATTAATTGTTTATTTTTGAAAATATGAGATTTGATTGTATTATTGAAAAAATAAAAATTATTAAAAAGAGATAAGTAAAAATTATTGACAAGAGATAAATTCAATTTTTTTTATTACGTTAAACGAATATGGTATTAGTTTTACTCAATTTTAGTACGATTACTTTTTACATAATATTTTTATTTTTGTGAAATTCTACAAAAATTTATACGATTTTATAAAATATTTATAGGAAAGGTTTTTTGTACAGCGTTCAATTTCCTATAAAAATGTGTATCACTGTATTTTAACTTGCTTCAGAGAAAAAAAAATATGTAAAACTTGTCGAAACCCCATGTTATTTATTTATTTTTTAGAGATGGGAATCGGAAAGTTTCCATTTTAAGGAAACTTTCCGTTTTGGAAAGTTTCCAATTGGGAATTTATTTTCATTTTGAAAGTTTCTTTTAAGCTACCGGAAACATTCCTTGGAAACATTCCTTGGAAACTTTCCTGGTTTTTTTCATTTAAATGTCAATTGTTTAACCGCTGATTTTCGTTAAGGCCATGATACAAGGCCAAGAAACTTTGAATAAGAATTTAATGTGTGTTAATTTAAAGCAGAAGAAGGAGTATAAATAATGTAAGTTATGTTACTTATGTTCTGTGTTATGTTACATAACCTCAATGAAGCCGGATTATTCAGCATCATCACAAAAAACTTTTTTTAAAAAAGGTAAACAAAATAAAAACAATAAACAAAGTTAAAATCATTCTTACATTTTTGTTGTTTATTTATAGGCATAGCATAATGCCAAGAAAAAAATCTAGTGTTTGGAATTAATTTTTACTTTACTTTTTACTTTTCAATATTCCTATATATTAGTTACTTTGTCCCTTTTAATTTTTTTTTACATAATATCTAGGATTTACTAGCAGTGAATTTCTAATAGTAAACATTTTATTTTTATTTTGTAGGTTTCAGTATACAATAGGAATATTCCAAAGTAAACGATACTAAAAATAGTATTGCAGTTACATTCTTATAAACATTTTTTTAATTTTTTTTCTCAATAAAATTTGACAAAAAGTTAATGTGTTATATATTTTTGCAAATCCCTGGCATAAAAAAAAAATATTTTCGCAATAAAAAATTTTTTTTTGAAACTTTCGGAATTTTCGATGGAAAGTTTCCGGGAATTTTCGTCAAATGGGAATTTTCCCATCTCTAATTTTTTTTTATAATTCTTTTTAGGTCATAAACTAAAAATTTAGGGGGCACTGTAAACAAAAAAACCAAGTTGGTAAATAACGGACACCCTAATAAGTAAGGTGATGAAGCATCATACTAAGTAACTGCATATAAGTGGTTTTGAGAATTCAATGAAGCCCTGGTTTCCCGATTATGAATCAACTTCGATTTTTGTTCCAGGAAAGAGTATCGATGATGTGATTGAAGTGATTAAAAAAAATTGCCAAAAGACTTATGGACAGATTAAGTCATCCTTGGGCAGTACCATCAAACCCATTAATTCATTATCGCACTTACCTCTTTGGCCCTAACGGCACCAGTCGTACTCGAAGCGACCGTACTGCTGATGACGCGTGCAACCGGCACTTCCGTTGTTACGCTCGTAGTAGGCGTCGTCGGGTTGTTGATGCTCTCTTCTTTCTCCGACGAAGACGAGCTAGTTGCTGCGGCAGTCGGCCTTGACTCCTAAAACATCCGAACATCGCGGTGTTGTTATGGTCACGATATTGTTTTGTTCAATACAAAATCTACCACATACTTCTTAGACAAAATTAAGTGAACCAAAGTAAATGTTCTTCTGCAGACGCTGACCTTGACTCCTGGAACATCCGAGCGTCGCGGGGTCATTGCTACGGCCAAACTATTGTTTTCGGAGACTTCAATACCGAGTTATGTTTGGTATTATGCGAATAAAGTGAGATAATCCAAGAGAAGTTCCCACGCTATATGGGTTTTTAGTTTGTTTTTTACATACAATAAGGATGACAAGATAATGAGTTTTTTTAATGTTTAATACTTAAATATAAAATGTAAATTTTTAGATAAGTTTTTAGAAAAAATAAGTGTAAGGCTACATAAAATTAAAGAAGAAAGTGAATGGTTATAATTTACATATAAATCATTCAACATCATTAGTCCAAATATCATTTTGGAAACTTAAACCAATTCCGTCAACTTGTAAATGAATACTTTCTTATTTCGAGGATGAATCAATAACAAAATCGAAGATATGTTAGATATGGAAGAGAAAGAAGTTGGTTTCTGATAAGTACCATCACTAGACTGCCATCAAAAGGTCAGTTGATATTTTTGAAATACAAAAAAAAGCCAAAACATCAAAAGAAATCAAATACAAGTTGTGGTCCCAGATTGAGTCCCTATATAACACCTAATGTTGGAGTAATTAAGAACAAAAAACATTATAAAAATATACTGCTTTCTAACTGCCCAGTAAGAAAATTTGTATAAGTAAAGTAGAAATTTGAGCCGCCACTGCAGTGGTTGTTTCTCACCTAATGTGTCAACTTCGCTCTGGTACACTAAACTGTTCATGTAGCCCCAAAGAAACCACAATAACAACCGAACTGTCAGTAATCAATGATAACAAGTATCTACTAACCGATTTTTTGCTTGGATGAATAATCAATCAGCGGTTTAGAGGTAAAAACAATGATGAAGGCAGCTAAACACAACATTAAAAAAAGCAGGCCTAAAGATAAACGAAGATCATGAGGCCACTTCAAACAGAGGTTATCATCGAAAATTAGATAATAGAAGCAGTAGACCTGGGTTACAAACTTAGGCTAGCATCATAGCTGGGCAGCGTTTGGAAAGTTAGGCTTTGTTATAAAAAACCCAGAAATCCATAATGGGCTAAAGTAGCCCATGATCCTTGCTAAGAAAAGTGCAAAAAAGCTAGAAGAACACAAGATCTATAACAAAGAAAATCGCAAATATCAGACGATGAAACTGGGCAGGGCTCCTTGCCAGACAAGCAGATAATAAATGAACCAATCGCATAGTCTCATGAAGACCCCAAAAGGATGGCTAGACGATATCAAAGCAAAATTTAAAGAAGACAAGATAAGACTGAAAGAAGAAGAGAAAGATTACATGATTATCAAGCACAATACTGGCAGATAAAGCTGTATAAAAACGATTTTAGCTATTAACTATTACTTATCTCACCTGTTTGAGTTTTTTAGCTTGCAATAAGGCCTTGAACTGCGGTGGGTAGTTATCGGAGTCATCGATCTCCTCTTCTGATTTCGTGAGCGTGGACCTGTTCAGAGCGGAGGCGGGCTTACGCCTACTTGCGACCGAGCCGATAGAAATCCTGGGCTGAGTTACTCTACTCTTGGCATCCACAGGTATTTCGTTGTTCCTCTTCCTGCTGCTTCTCGATGTCACCTCGGAGATTTGGGCTACCACGGTTTCCTTGATCTGAGGTTTTCTCGTGGTTGTTTTTTGCCTGAAGTACGTTTGCCGTCTTGTTTCCACCCTGTGCGAGACCGTTACCCTCGAAGAGATGTCGTTTGGTTTCGACGGGTAGCGGGACTTGCTGCCGGAAGCGCTGGGTTTGAGAATATCCCCCGGTGGCAGAACTGTTTTGGCTTCCACCTCGAAGAGAGGCAACACCTCCAGTTTCGTTTCATCGAATACCGGGGGAGTTACTCTCGTTCTAGACCTCAGGGTTTTCTTGGGAGTAACGGCATCTCTTGCAGGTATAACTGTGGTTGTTGAAGGCAAACTGGAGGCAAACCTGGAACTACCACGTCTACCCGTAGTAGGCTTTATTGTAGTGGAACCCAAAGGTTTTCTGTTGGTTACCACTCTAGTTCTTGTGGTGCTCGCAGTGATTAAATCACCCGGTACTACTTCTTCTCTAGCGTTGATACGTCTACCTGTTCTAGATCTTGATGGTGCATCTTGGGACTCTTCCGCCACAAAAAGCGATGCACCATTGCGTCTGCTACTCCTTCCAGAGGATCTTAACAAAGGTGCTGCAGTAGAACTGGATTCGTCAGGTCTTCTGGTTGCTCTGGTGCGTACTCTGGACCGTCCAGTTGTGGTGCTTTCAGCCGGTACTTGCGAAGGGTTAACTCTTGATCTTATAACGTTGGTCCTACGTTTTGGAGCAGTTTTAGGTGTGGTTACCTCACTTTGCGATCTAGTCGTTTCCCTTTTGATCTCATTCTCTTGCTTAGCCGCCTCAGTACTAGCCGTGCTACTCTCAGCTTCCGACGTAACCTCCTGTTTTACTGTGGTCTCCGCAGTGGCAGCTTCAGTTTTATCGGCCGCATTACTACCATAGGAATTAAACAACTCATCCACTGTATCAGGTTTACTTGCAGGTTCCGACACTACCTTTTTGGGAGCGTTTCTAGCTTCGAACCTGGACTCAGTCAGTATCCTGGGCTTGCTCTGCCTTCTGAACGACTCGATGGGAGAGTCCTCGACGTTCTCCTGGACGGCGTAAGTCCTGCTGGGTATCGCAGGCGGCGTTCTTCTTTCCAACGCGACCGGATTGACGCGCTTTCTCGCAGGCGCGCTCTCGTCTTTTTGGGTTTCCGAGATTTTGGTGAATTCGGGGGTCGTTGAGAAACGGGCTCTGCCGCGCCCTCTGGGAGGCGATTGAGGTTTTTCCGGTTCCGGGGTGTCGGGTTTCTAAAACAAAGATGAATCGTTCAAAGAAAATCTTATTTATAATATTTATAGGTAGTATGTAATTCAGTGAACTGTGTAAAAGTGGAGCAACATTACATAACGAGTAATATTCTATGTACACTTAAGAAATTAATATCAAATTAAACTATAGTTTATAAACTGTAAAATGTTAAAGAGTTCGGTTTGTCAAAATACAAATTATGTTTTTAGACACGGTATAATACAAGTTTCCAAATTATTATATGGGTACTATGTAATTTGATCTTCTATGATGTTAATAGGTTTTTCCTCAATTATATAACGATTACTAGGTCAGCAATTTGCAGTTTAGTAAAGTGTTAGAA
Organism: Brassicogethes aeneus; assembly: GCA_921294245.1. Taxonomy (NCBI): domain Eukaryota; kingdom Metazoa; phylum Arthropoda; class Insecta; order Coleoptera; family Nitidulidae; genus Brassicogethes; species Brassicogethes aeneus. The sequence continues at coordinate 7,956,374 of OV121138.1, forward strand.
TTTATGATATAAATGTCTACTTTCTCTAAAATATTATGTATGGAATTTAATTTTAAAATATACATAAAAAGATAATTGTTTTAATTAGTAATATTTTACAGTAAAAAAGTATTTATACAACTATATTATTTAACAGTAAAAGTTAACTTTTAAGTATCTAAATCATTTGTGACTCAACACTGAATATCCCAAAATTTTGTAATAAGTTGCCATTAGATCTCAAAATATTGTAAGGAATTGCATATTTTCTGTACAACCTTAGTTGTTTTGAGGCGATATTTCCCCACTCACAAATAAGTGCTTCCACCCTGATAGCAAAATTTTATTCTAAGAATCTTCTAAGATATGACCCGGAATAATGGAATATTCTTAAAACCTTCCCTTATTGCTAAGAATGTTCTTAGGGACTTTTAGAACATTCAATAGATACCCTTTTAATAATGCAATTAGATTCTTAGAAGCTTCTTAAAACCTTCCCAAAAAGCATTCTAAGAACATTTTAAGAATACGTTTTTGGAATGTTCTTAGAAGCTTCTAGGAAGCTTTTGAGAATATTTCCAAATATGTCAGATACCAACGTTCTAATATATTGGATTCTATATTCGTAAAATTCTTCAGGAGGCGACAAATACGCCTCACTGTCATAATATGACAGTGAAATGTATTTGTCGTCCCCTTAAAAAATTTTGCGACATATTAATATATATTTATTTAAAAATATTAAATAAACAATTTGACCTCTAAACCATAAGTTGTATGACATTATTTCATAAAAAGTAAAATTGGAAAATTTTGTGGGATAAGTCAGATTAGATTGAAGTTGAAGATAGTTAGGATTATTATACATAAAAATGTTAATTCAGAAATAAATATCGGTATACAAATTAATAAATATTTATTTTTAACATAAAATAAAATATAAAAAAACAAAATATTTCCTTATAAAATAATTCTTCATAAAAGAAAAAAACAAATAGTTCTTCATAAAAAAAACATTTTTCATTGTATTTAAGTTGGATAGAAGATTTTATTTAAAAGCCGCATAATTTAGATACCTATAGTAAAAGTATTTTTGTTATCGAATATTGTTTTAATTTGACAAATAACTATAAAAAAATATTTTGGGTTGTGTTTTTTACTTAGTATTTAATACTATAGTATACTATACTTATAAGTATAGTTACCTTTATAAGTAGATTATGGTATATTTTACTAGTATATAGGTACCTAACTGAACTGAATATGCTTAACAGAATGTTTCAGGAATATTCCTAAATAAACTTTCTATAGCAATTACTTTCTCAACATTCTAAGCATATGTTTGGAGTGGATTAATTTTTACCACTAAACTTTGCACCTTCTAAGAACCTGCCTATAGGCCAGTGAGAATATTCTTAGGATTATGCTATATTTCTTTTAAGCCTGTTCTTTAGAAGAAAGATAGCATGATCCTAAGAATATTCTCACTGGAAGGTTTAAAAAACATTCTTAGAACATGACTAGAAGAAATATAGCATGATCCTAAGAATATTCTCACTGTAAGGTTTAAAAAACATTCTTAGAACATGACTAGAAGAAATATAGCATGATCCTAAGAATATTCCCACTGGAAGGTTTAAAAATCATTCTTAGAATAAACTGTGCTATCAGGGCACCATTACCAACAGTAAATACAGCATACAATCGTTTAAAATCCTAAACAAATTGAACCCACTTAATCCGAAATTCCTTATAAAGCAACATAAGTATATTAATTTCAATATTAATTAAATTAAAACGTAGCTACTTGCAATCTTACTAAATCGTCTTATGCACATGATCTGTATAATTGCTAAAGGTTTTCGCAAGGTCTCGCTGTTTATACGCGAAACGGTTAAACGATTGTTTCCTTTCCTTTTCAGTTCAGTTATCATTAACTTTTGTTGTTATTGCATTATTTATAATATTCTATAATGGCAAGCAATATTATAATTTTAAAATTATATTAGATTTTTTGATACAAAAATAAGACGTTGTTAACCTCGTAGCTTCGTAGGTTGTTAATTTAGGTGCCAGTTTAAAATTAAGCAACTTGATATGTTTCCTTATAATCCCAAATGCCAACAACTTGTTCACCAAATCTTTTAATCAATGTTTAATCCTTGGTGAGAACATTTAACAACCTACATAAAAGATTTTAAAAAGCATGTATGTAAAATATAATATTTTTTACAAGAAGGTTTCATTTCATCATGTATAACAATTAATTTAGTTCTTTGCAAACTAAAAGTTCATATAAAATTCAAACAAGTAATCAAGTCAATAAAAAAACCGTTCCTTTTAATATGAAAACAATACAGCGTATCTACAAAAAGACTTCCTTAAAAAGTCAAACAATGTCTATATAAACTGTACTAATGCACTCGAAAGCATTAAATTACATATATTAATTGATTAAATTATTTGTATCTAAAAATCAGTCAGGCAAAACCTGATGATCCGATATTTTAAAGATAATTTAGTTTTACCTTCCATTTTTATTAATTATATTATGATTAAAGAAATCAAACATACGGTTAATGCTGTCTTCTTATTAGAAATTGAGTAATAACAATAGTTGCAATAAAATTTAGGACTTGTGAAAGCATTAATTAATTAATTAATTAATTTTGCAAACCTTCAATTTATTGGCAAAATGCAATAGGTCAACATATACTTTTTTTAATGAAATGTTTTGTGCAATGAAAAAACCATTAAGTAAAAAGTAAAACCAATAAATAGATTACCGTTAAATTACTCAAGAAAGCATATTATCTTTAAACCTTTATTAAATAATTATCCAGAGTTCATGTTATTTTTAGAAATTTACTATTGTTACTACATTAATGTAGTGGCTACTGTTGCATGCTAATTGACTAATTGCTGAAAATATATAGATACATCCTTATAAAAAAAATTAACTAAAAAGTTTTTAAAAGAAATATAGTCAAAATTCAAAACAAAAGTACCTAGATACTTAATAATAAGAGATCAAATCAAAAAAATATATAAATATTGGTGGAATGACCCATATATATTTTGTTAATCAAATATTGCGCAACATTGGTAATGTAGCGATGGGTCTTAATTAAATTAAAAAAAAAATATATACACATTCATTAAGTTATTCCCCCTAAAAATCATGTTTTTAACAAAATTTTGTGAATTTCATTCAAATCGGACAAAAAGTTGTTCATATTTTTCGCTTTAGACACCCTATATAAAGAGTCTTGAAAAATTACTTGTATGTAGGTATTTTGTTTCAAAATTGACAATTATGTAAAAAATAATTAAAATTAAAAATATCTACATAAAAATCACGATTTAATGTTACTATCAAGAACATAAAAAAATATTATTATTCAGTGAAATCAACAGCTGAAAAAACATTTAAATGTCGAAATAAACATTTTTTTCTACTCCCACCTTTAAAACGCCCTTTATCGTACATGTTTCCATGACACTAAGTGACCTTTTAAATACACATTGACAAGTTGTGGCTTTATGGCGCTTTAGTCACGGGCTGAAGTTAGTTTTAAGTTAGTTGACAGTTGTCAAATCACATACAATCGTTAAAATAAATTGCCTTTCTTGTAAAATAATACTAAATGTGAAAATTATTTTATTATCTCAATACAAAAATACAAAAGTATTAAATAGTTTCTCAACGCCAATATTTGAAAAGTTTATATGAACATTGTACTGACCTTTAAATTTCGCCGGCATTAAACTATAACTTAAATTCGGGCACGGACTCACTGTAAAGTGCTCATAATAGTATATTCTGTAACAAGTTTGGAATACACGAGCCGAAGGCGAGTTTGACGGTTTCACGAGAGCGGAATATGCAATTCCGAACGTGTTTCAGACTACCTATACTTTTTCTAAGTTTCCAAAAAATACCATAGAAAAATAATTTAATTGGAAGAAAGTGAGGTTGGATCGGTCTAAAATTTGTTAGATATTAAAAATAGAGATGTCGCCACGAGTGTTTATTCTGTCATCCGATGATAGAATATTTCAATCTTTAACACTTTATGGAATATATGTCATTCCATAGATAAAAGTGATATTAGAACGGTCAAATTCCGTAATAGAAGTAGAAAAAACATTTTCTTTACTTTCACTGTGAAAAACTGTCAATTTTCAAGAAATACATTTCGATTTACTCTGTTTAATTTGACTTTTGACGGTACACACAGATTCCCCTATTGTATGATAGATGGCGCTCTATACAAATTTTTGATTTAATTCATTTTAAGATAATAATAAGTATTTGTCGTAGAAAAAGTATAGTATGCACCTCGTTTATAAACTTTTCTATACACTCATTAATTTAAGCACTCGCTCGCCAGCTCGCTCGTGCCTAAATTAAATTCGTGTATAAAATGGCTTTTATCAAACTTGATAGATAATATACTATTTTGACCCAAAGGTGATTTAATTATTATTAATTAAATAAAAGATGATCTTTAATCAACGCCAAATGTATGGCTTAATAATTACGATATTTGAATGGCAAAATAAGTGCTTGAATTTTACATAATAATAAATCACTTTTTAGTAATTTTGCACGAACAACTTTTTTTATTATTAAATATGTAGGTCGTACGCTTTACATATGAATTTCGTTATCTAAATCTCGATGTTGCTCCCATCAGAAGAGCGAACACGTCGATCTAGTCATCTTGAAAAAAACTACTTTCACTACCAAAATAAAAAGCTTCAGGCTTATTATTAATGCGGCCAGAGTTGTTTATTCTATTAATTAAATTAAACTTTTATTCTAACTTGAAATATTTTGTGGGAATTACCCCTATGTTTTTTATATTAAGTCATATCTAGCTTTTGTAGCATCATTTAACTGAGTTGTATCCAGTTATAATTATTCAGTAATTAAGAATTATTTTAATATTCTGTTCAAATTTCTAAAAAGTGGTTTATGTTGGATCATAAATATTTATTATCGAAATCATCTAGGATATTACTACCAATAATAAATTTAAACTGAAGCCTAAAATCGAAATTTTACGACTTAATGTCCATGCACACAACATATTTTGCATAATATGAAAGTTGAGATTAGCAACGAATTTTTGGGATACGATCCATGTATACTAGTTTATTATAGATAAATATATATGAATATATATATATATATATATATATATATATATATATATATTAGGGTGTTTAAAAAAACAATTATTTTTTTTCAATGGTGTTGAGAAATTAATGGTACATTAAAAAACAAAAATGTTGGCGCCTATTTGAGCCCTTAATATTAATATTAAGTTTGCCTCAATTGATTTGTTGTTTTTCCATTTCAATAATTTTTTTTTAATTTTGAATTCTTATAACTTTGGTATGGATGGTTTTCACAACACCCAAGCAAGAGGATTTATAGGAAATTTCACGCTCTACAAAAAACATCTGAAGGTCAAAGTTCTTCAGATCAACCGTTTCAAAGAAATCAGCGATCAAAAATAACACTAATTAAAAATTTCAAATATTTTTCAATAAAACTATAAAAAAATATCATATGCCATATTTATATTATTTTTTTGATGTAAAATCACTTTAATTCTGTTAACCTGACACTGTAAACTTTTTTTTGCTAATTAATTCAATACGTAACTCACAAAAAGCACAAATACATAAATTTAAAGATTAAAAATATTAATAAATGATTTTTGGGTCTCTTTTATAACACATTTATTTAATTTTCTGCTAAATACCAAGAAATTTTATTGAACAATTAATTCTATATAAGAAAAAACAATATTTAACAACTAGCATTATTTAAAAAGATTAAAAGGTATATGATAACAAATTTTATTTTTTAATTGAAAAAACTAAAAAGAGAATTACATGAGCCTAGGCACTTTTTGCCCTCACCGTCACATTAAAAAAATTGTAGTTTTTTCAATTAAAAAATTTGTTATCATATACTCTAGTCCTTTAATGCGATATAACAATTATTGTAATCTCGAATATGTCGGAAACGGTTTATTTAATCGAACTGAGTAATCGAAAAATTGCATCAAATGGTATAAAAACCTAACCTCAAAGTTTGTATGGGACAATAAGCTTAAGCAACCCCTGTTTCTACGACACTGTGTTCACTCAAACAATTGTAATTATGTGTGAATATGTGTTTTGGTAGTAAGTGATTGTTCGCAAAATATCATCTTTCCAAGTCTACCACAGTAGAAGTTATATTAAAAAAACTGATATGATAAGTAACACTTTATCACCCTTTATCTTTTAAACATACGTAATTTCAATTTATATTTAGATTTTTGTCTTATTTTGACTTGCTTAATCTGCTCCTAAATTTATGCCACTAAGTTTAGAGACACCTTGTATATATATATACATATATATATATATTGGAAAAATAGACTTAAATATGTATATAGACATATTTCATTATTTATAACAGCAAAATCTTATTATTGCGAAATGCAACCTTTCTTAATGGCTTATAAACTGGTTAATTAAAGTTAAAAGTGTATCTTGCTGACAGTATGTAAAAATCTGGTGCTAAACCTCTAAAGAACACTAAACCACCTTCAAACGTTAAAAAATTGTATCAGCTCGCTTTTTTGGTGGTTTTTAGTCTGTAAAAACGAAATATTCGTAGACCGGTTGCGACAAGTTTTTTGTTTGTATTTATGATGCAAATTTAAATAAAAAATGTATAAAGGAATTTATTTATATTTAAAATGGCAAAATCAAGTAATATTAGTGCTATCTCATTGAACAATTTAGCTACTAAGTTTAACTAGATATCTGTATAAAGGCAACGAATGTAGTATATAAACTACACTAGGCTACAGAATTTTTAAAATATAAAAAACATAAATATTTATACAGCATAAACTATTGCAAAAGCAGAAAATTTTGATGATATACGTTTATATCGATGAGATTGATTATAATTTATTAATTTATAATTCTGTAACCTTTTCTAAAACAGTAAAATGTAGGATGGCACTTAGTCATGTTTTTAAATTTGAATTTTTAATATGCTATCTTAATGATATAAGTAAGTTACAAAATATTGTGTTGACATAAAAAAGTTTGCTATAACCCACTAGATATAAATTAAGTTGAAAAAATATTTCTTCAATTATAAAAAAGTAATTAATTACCAAAATTGCATGCAAAAATAGAAAATATGCCTTGAATATTAAATAATAATTGTTATAACGCTAATTTTAGGTTAAGGTGCTTTAAAATTTGTATTAATTGACCACTAACCCAATTGCAAAAGATGATAATACATTAATTTGTATAAAAGTATTTAGATAATTTACAAATCAACTATTAAAGTTAATTTAACTTGATAATGGAATGACCCATATAACTTTTATCATATTACATATAAAAACAATATATTTTATTATGTAAAAACAAAATTTTATCCAATTATATTGATTAATAACTTTGTAATAGGCAAAAGAATCTATAAAAGCCGGAGACCCCAAACAGCGAAACACGACGAACCCTTTTCAATAATTTTTATTTAATTGTAGTTTTTGTAGGTTAAAAAATGGGTTTTATGCAATTTCTTTATTGCATATTGGATAATTACTAGTACTTACCATCACAAAATTAATTAGTGACCATTTTTAAAATTTATGGCATGAAAAGTATATTGTGCTGGGAAAGGTTAATTGAACTTAGTACGACAATCTCCATATTAAAGGGATGATTGTGGGACTTGAACTTTGTGAGGTAAATTGTTCAGAAAAATCCGGGCAACATTTTTGTTCACAGGGGCGAACTTGTCAGGGTTTATTTTGGTGGTAAATTTTGAAAAAATCAGTTTTAATTCAATTTTGCGCTTGGAAAATATCATGCAATTTTCTCGAAAAATGTTAACACCCCCACAAAAATTAATTGTGAAAAATTTGTTTGTTTAGAAAAAAAATAGTTAGGTTATAGTTTAAATTTACGAAATCTAGGGGTCATCATTCCTCACAACATTTTGATCCACATCCCATATTTTATTTAAAAATTCTTTTGCTATATTATTGCAGAAAAACTATTCACAATAAGAAAATGCAAAAAAATAATTTGTTTGTTAATTTTTTCACACATCTAGTAGAAAGTCAATTTATTGGTAAAATTTGAAAAAAAATCAAAATGGTGTATAGTAAAAAGTATGTAAGGTATATTTAAATAATAATTTAACAATTAATTTAATAACTGTATTGCAAAATTTATGGAAGCCAAGGTCTTCTTACATTTAATATGCAACTGCTTTAAATAAAAAAATATATTTCTGCCCCTTTTTATTATCCTTATAATTTTAATGTTTTAAAGATGCAGCAAAATTTTTTAATTTTCGAAAATTAATTGCCATTTTAATACATGAAAAATATCCGCATTTTCGTAAAGTTATAAAAGTATAATGACCTTGATTCATGCAGTTTGCATTCTATTTACTTTCATTAATAACTTCGAATATAAATGATGTAAAATTGAAATAATAGTATATAAATTATATTTTATAAACGGCATTTAGGCGAGTGTTAAATCCGATATAAAAGCAGTTTTTCACAGCGAAAGTGAAGAGAATGTTTTTCAAACAAGAGTTGTCTTATAAGAAATCTAAAATGTAGTTATATTATAACTTATAAGTCCTATATGATATAAGGCAACTATATATTAAACTATTAGAATATTACCAGTGATGGGTCAAGAAAGTTTCTTAAAGAAACTAAGAAAATTGAATGTTTAAATTAATGTTTAGCCCGGTTGGGTTAATTCTAGATTCCTTTAGGCCATATTAGTATCTGTGATACAATTGCTGTGTGCAGTCCCGGTTGCATAGTATGTACCGATTGCGGCAAAGGCCACGTCGTTTGACGGTGTGGATCACCTGATGTTCTTACATCTCGCCTCTGTTGACTTAACAACCGAGCATATAAGCTTAGGGAGTAATTTGTTTTGATTGTGTTCCACTACACCAAATTGCCCGACACTGATGAGACCCAATAAAGGTCGAAACAGCTGTCTGTCGGTATTTGAAGTTGGTGGAACGCATTCAAAACAAAAAACTTTGGCGAGGTGTAGGTTCAATTTTTTCTTATGAATATTACCAGTGATGGGTCAAGAAAGTTTCTTAAAGAAACTAAGAAAATTGAATGTTTATATATTAGACTTCTTATAAGAAAACTTTTGATTTTCTCCTGAACTAAGGAAGTATAAAATCTTATTAATTAACATATCCTTTTCGGTAAATATACGTACATATGTAATTAAATTTAAGTCGAACAGAATTTAGTATTCAGTGAAAGTAATATGTATAAATGGGTTATAAAATGTTTAACGTAATATTGCAAAGAAAACAAAAAACGAAACAGAACGAAGTAGGCTAAAGAAAAATAGCATTTTAGAAGTGAAAAATATTTTTGAACAATAATTATAAATTTTCTAATATTTTAGATATCGATTAATGACTGATTATTGTCACATTTATTGGACCAAAACAAGTTTTCCTATTTTTAAGAAACTTTTAATACAACGTTATGGTGTAGGTACAAGATATATAATTACGCACTTATTAGCAACAAATGTTTGATGGTTATAGGAGTTACTTTACACACATAAACAAACCTAACAATAAAAACGGTTTAATTTAGTTTTAATTACAAACAGTTTTGTTTAAAATGTATGTAAAAAACTTTCGCTGAAATTAGCAAAACAACTTTTTAATAAATGTAGGTATAAATAGCAGATACTATATAAATAGTTAAAATTCTGAATTATTATTTTTTCGTAAATACCACGAATAATAATTTAATTAAACTTTTACTTATCCAATTAAATTGTATTTTTAATACTTTCAAAATATTTTATGTTTTATAAAACCTAACTGTATTGGTTTGGTGTAAAATATTAAATAAAGTATTACGATTTGAATAAAATATATTTCGTTTATCTATATTTACAAAATTAATAGATAGTTAGTTGATCATAATATTAATTAATATTTTATCCCAGGAAGTTCTTAATTAACAGTATAGGACGATATTTTATGTGCAGCAAAAATTAAATCACACGGAACCAAATCTGTTAGAAACTTGAGGAAATCAAAATCAGATTAATAAATATGTTTTGCTTGTATAATTTCAAATTCATATAAGAATTGTTATGTTGTTCACATTATTGTAATTTTGATAAATATTTATACCAAAACTTATGCAATTATTAAAAGCATGTTAAGTCCTGTTTAAATGTCAACCAAAAGTGAAATTCAAAATTAGAAATTTTATATTAAAAATATATTAGGTATACTTATCAAAAATATATGCATAGGTTAACATCAGGAAATTAGGAAAAAATTTTAAAGTTAAAAATTAAATTATTGGCAATATAAAACAAATTGCCAATTGTTAAAATCCAATGGCGTAGATACAGGGAGGTTGTTACACTTTTCTCGCCCTAATTTTTACGCCACTGGATATTAAAAAAAAAATTAAATTCCCTTTTTAATTTAGAAAAAAAGTATCTCTTGTAAAACTTTGATTTACGAGATAAATAGAGTTTAAAGTATATAGAATACTTATGAAAATAACCAACAAATAAAAACATGAAAATAATCGCTTGGTTTTGGAATGCTATGACAATTAATTGTCAGTACAGTTAAGGCCATTTTCCAAAATGTCCAAATATGTTAAATTTAAAAGAAATATAATTTAATGTAAACATGACTAAATCTTACCTAATACAGGAAAATTATAATAAAGAAAGTGAATCTGGAGAAATTTGTTCTCTTATAAGACAGAAAATGTTTATATTTGTAGTATCTAGTAAAAAAATATTCGAGGAAAACAAATGTTCATAAAATTATGTTATTTAATCTTTTTTTAATTTATATTTATGTGAAAACGTTATTTATATTCTCTAATTTGTTCACAAATGATATTGTTATATTGAAAGTGAAATCAAAATCAGTCTATTGCTTGGTTAAGTTTGATTGTCAAGAATCTAACAATGTTTCAATTTATTTATTTATTTATAATACTAAAAATTAACAATATTTCATTGGGATTATAATATAAAAAATATAAAACAGATTTTTGCCAAGAACAAATTGAAAATCTCTTTTAATTGACATCGTAATCGTATCGAAATTTTAAGTGGACTGATTTTAAGATTATTTATTACTCCTTTCAAAAACCTTCTAGAGGAAAATTGTGGTTGATATTAAGTATTACAAAAACTACTTGGATTAATTTTTTTTAATTATCAATACTCGATGGGGTTTAATTGAATTAAATGGTTGGAAAAAACAAACCACACCCGAAAAGTTAACTAGATGACCTAGAAATAACAATGTTGTTATGTAAAAATAAGTTTTAAATAATTTTATGACAGTTTTACATATTACCTTTTAAGGAATTAATGCCAATTTAGATCCTACAGGGGGTTAAAATTGTTGGGATCATTTGTTATATCCGTACCGCAGAATGAATGTAGGTATTTAAAATATCTTCTGAACATGGTATAATTGTTCTAGTTGGTGATGAAAACAAGTGCCTTGGAATTGACAATGTATACCGTTTCCTATATCGTTTCCTCAGTTTTATTGATTATTTGAACTTAACTCATGTCAAGTTTATTTTTATTTATTTTTGATGAATTTTCAGAAAGTAATAATTGTCAGACTTTGGGTAAAGATGTTTAAACACTTACATTGATTTACTGGGTGATTATTCTGTTTATCGTGTGATTTAAAAGGTGAAAGTTCTAACAATTATGATAAGTGATGGTACATGAGTCTTCCTTATTGAACTAAAAGCTCCCCATATTTTTATGTCTTTATTTGTATATCTACAAACTTCATGTAGGCAAATATGTATGAATGTATGTAGGTACTGATTATTGAAAATTATTGTAAGTAATTTCTCATGTAGGTTTTTAAAGAAATGTTAATATTTATGAATGGACAAAGGCGTGGTATATAATTATAAATATTAAACGTTAATAAATACAATACAATACCTAAGGTTTTATACAAGACTATTGAAAAATATATTAAAATCAGTGTTATAGTGTTATAAAACTATGTTTATTTAAAGAACCTTAAGGATAATAAGGATAAAAAAATTATGCAAAAAATATATAAAGAACATTAATTTTAAACAAAACATAATTAAATTAATTTAAATAAATAATTAAGAATCTTCCCCATTAACCTTATAGATAAGGAGATCTCTAGATAATCAAATTTGGGTTACTAAATGTCATTTAAAGTTTGCGAGGACATCAAAAAATATTTTTAAATGTTATTTTTTATTTCCTAATTAATAAAAACTGATATTTTATTTGCTTAGAGTTTGATTTAATTTATTTAAATAAAATTCAATAAATGTCAAGAATATTATTTAATAATTAAGTAATAAACATGCATTTTATTTAGTCTCCATAAAACAGCAATTTTTTAGGAATAATTCATTTAATTCGTTTAAAAAAAATAACTCACTGTTGGTGCTCTCCTTTGGGCGCTGACACTGAGGAAGAATAAGAGAAAAATAAAAAGTAAAGATGGCTTCATGTTGCACTAATTCATAAAAATTTGGTTTATTCACTAAATATCACTTAATACACTAATGGTACTCTACAAGAAATAGGACCCTGAAACAAAAAATATACATAAAAATATTGACTAATAAAAATTAATTTAAAACAAATTAAATGTTTGTTGTTTTATTTAAAAATTACTCATCAAGATTTTCATTACATAAAATTATACCAAAATGTATAAACAAGTCAATCATCAAAATCAATTTCCCATTTGTTATAATTTAGAATAGAAGATCCTATCACCGATTTTGAAACATTAAGCATTTAATTGTTATGAAATAAAAGAACACAATAATTATTACTATTAAACACCCAGTACCTGTGTATTACTTTTCATTAAAATAAAGGTGTACAAAGGCATTATTTCTAGATTTTTTTTATCTGGAGATGCAGAACCCGGATATTTCAAATAATAAAATAAAGTAACCTTTACATTTAAGTTTCCGAATTTTAATATTTCTTTATATCATTTAATGTGGGTTAGCAAAATTACCTTGAAATTAAATAAAATTTAAATTATGAATGTCATCCTAATTTTAAAATATAAATGCAATATTAAAAAGCTTATTTTTTAAGTTTAAACCTATTATGATTAATGCTTTTATCAATCTAGATCACCTTGAATAGGTTATGTTCTAATTTGATTAATGTAATAGATTGTGATTTTATATTGGAAATTTAGTATTGTTTATTGTTATCTATCGGTACAAATATTATTAACAATAATTAAATATGTGTACTGGTACTAGTTAAATTATTAATATTTTAATTAGACTAATATTACTATTTAAAAAACAATTATTTTTTTTATAATTATTGACCTTAATTTGTGAACACTCTGTATAAGCTAGCTAATGACGTAATGTCTCAAAACTTTGCTAGAAATTATAGTGCTGAAAAAAATTAATCATACAGCATTTGTATTGTTATAAATAAATGCCAAAATTTTGTTGAAAATTTTTTGCAAAATATAATAAATCCAATAAAATTAACCAATTAACCACTGTGAAACAAGGTGTTTCTAGACGACCTTTTATTAAATATTGCTTTAGGTTTTAATTAGTAGAATAAATTTAATAGTTTTTATACAATTATGTTAATTACTTTACCAGAGTTGCTGTTTGAACGTGCCTCATTTGTTAAAATGCAGTATAAATATATCTTATATTATAATAATTATTAGGATTAAAGATTGACTTTTATTAAATTTATAAATTTAATTATTTAAGATATTAGGATAAACAAATTGTAGATCTTTTCGAGCCCATTTTTTTTTTTAATTATTGGCCCTTTTTGTTTTTACATAAATATTTTTATGCACGATGACATTATAATATGACAATTATAACAAAAATTCTTTGACGTAAACGTCTTTTTATAGCCCGCGGGCGTTATTATGGCCCAGCGGGCTATAATGAAACGTCAAAAATTAAAAACATCAATGTTACACCATTTGATATATTCGAAGTAAGTTTTTTCGTATAAAGATTTTGATTTTTCCGGCAGCAGGCCGCAATTTTTTGCCTTTTCAGCTGCTTCCTCAATTTCATTCATTTTTAAACTTTAAAACTGACTGATGTCAGTTGACATTATAATATGACAATTATAACCAAAAATCTTTGACGTAAACGTCTTTAAAAACAATAATATATTAATATATATAAATATATATATTAATATATATAAAGTTTTGTATGCATTGCTGGCATAACTGGTTTTTATGGTCCTACGACGCTTTTCTAGCCCTCGCGCTAACGCGCTCGGGCTCGAAATAGCGCCTCGGACCATAAAAACCTTATTATGCCCTTAATACATAAATAACTATTATGCACGATGACATTATAATATGACAATTATAACAAAAATTCTTTGACGTAAACGTCTTTTTATAGCCCGCGGGCGTTATTATGACCCAGCGGGCTATAATGAAACGTCAAAAATTAAAAACAATAGGCGCAAAACTATTCTTCCTTATGTTACACTATTTGATATATTCGAAGTAAGTTTTTTCGTATAAAGATTTTGATTTTTCCGGTAGCAGGCCGCAATTTTTCGCCTTTTCAGCTGCTTCCTCAATTTCATTCATCTTTAAACTTTAAAACTGACTGATGTCAATAATATTTATGCACAATGACATTATAATATGACAATTATAACAAAAATTCTTTGACGTAAACGTCTTTAAAAACAATAATATATTAATCGTGCATAAAGTTTTGTATGCATTGCTGGCATAACTGGTTTTTATGGTCCTACGACGCTTTTCTAGCCCTCGCGCTGACGCGCTCGGGCTCGAAATAGCGCCTCGGACCATAAAAACCTTATTATGCCCTTAATACATAACTATTATAATAGTGATATATCACCGTTATTTATGGCCTGCTCTCCTTGGTAACGCCCATGCTATTGAAACAGTGCATTAAATAAAATAATTATTGTGAGACTACTAAATAGGAGTAAAAGCCAGACAAATAATGTATTATAGGTAATAATAATTATGTATGTATACAAAAATTTTATAATATTTAATATTTATAGTAAACAATTTCTTTGAATTTCTAAAATGCCATTTTCAAAAGAACTAGCCAAGCATACTATGTATAATAATAAAAATTACTTATTATAATTAGGTGAATCAAATTTTAAATTTAATTCGGTTTAAAAAATAAAAATATTAACAATAAAAATTGCGTCATTTTTTAACGCTTGTTATAGGTAGTATTTTTTGGGTATTTCACATTAATTAACAGGGCTACCAATGGTGCGTATCGCGATGTTTTAAATCCAGATAAGTGTTTGAAAATATTTTCCCCAATGTTAACAATAAGATACACTATATCCCCGAATAAATAAACTAGATCCTGAAAAAATAATGTTCGTATTGAGATTTTGTCTTTTATTAGGAAAAACTTTTTTTTACAAATGTTTCCAAAATAAATAAAAATATATTAATCGATTTAATGTTTTCCTAATTTTTTATTTTGTTTTAAATCACAAATATTTTTATGTCAAAAGAATACCAATATAAATTACCTCTTGTAAACTTTATCGGTGTACATACTGTATATTTTTTAATATACCTATTATAATCTAATTTTATTATAATGATAAAACAGTAGCTCTCAATAATTTCCTTAGCATAAAAAAGAAAGTTCTATATTTAAAAATATTACAATTTATTTCGGTTATAATATGCTATAAATTACTATAATATTATAATGAAAATTTTCTCTAATTATAGTCAAATAAAAGGTGCAGTTTTTTCATGGTTTTTAAATAAACCGACAAATTTTCACGAATTCTGACAAATGTTAAAATTGTCAGCCCAACTGGGGTTTTAAAATTTCCGGAAAAATTGAGCCGGTGGAAAAAACGAAAAAATTGGGAAATTTTTAGAAAAATGGACTTTAGCATTTTTTCCAATTAGGTGCCTTTTGAATTTTGAATTTTGCATTTTTTCATTTTATTCAAAGGGCACCTAATACGAAAAAAATGAAGTTTTTGTTTTATGAAATTTTTTAAATATCTGTACACTGGTGTAAAAAAAAGTGAATTTTCGACTCTGATTATAATCATATACATGATTATAATAATTATTTAAATTACTATAATTCAGTAAGAATCTTCTACCGGGTCGCAAAAAAAACAAATTTGGTGCTGTATGAACATAATTATAACTATCGTTTTATTTAACACATAATTTTGTAATTTAACTTATTAAATCATTTTTTATTTTGTAAATGGATACTTTTTGCAAAAAGCACCCAACCGACAGTATTTTTAACGTTTACGTTTATGTTCTTAATTCAATTCACTTCAATTTATTGTACCTATAGTTTTATTTGTTGTTTTTTTTTAAATTAATTTAACGTTGAGTTGTTGATTGCTTTGTATATTTTCAGAAAAAGAGATTTTTTCCCAAAAAAGCCATTTTTCCAAGGTCTTTAAAAAAAAAACGAAAAACCCTAAGCCAAACTACAATGTAACAATTAAAAATTTCCTAAAAATGGCTCAATAAATTTATTGCATTTTTAACATTTTATATTTTAAGTTTTCAAAACTTATAAACATATTCTTAGCCTCACATAATTCAGTATAACATAACCACAATTATATTCTCCACTAAACTATTTTTAAAGTATAAATATTAGACTGGGCCAAAAAAAATCAACTATTTTTTTTTGAAAAGTGTATCGAAAATATGGTTTGAGGTGACAAAAAAAAATAGTGAAAGTTTGAGTCCATAATATTAATATTAAGAGGTCTTTTCCTCAGCAAGTTTTTGTCTCAGAACTCCCAAACCATTGAGTTTAACAAAATTGAATATTTTTTTAAGAAAATTAAATTCTCTACAAAAAAGGTAAAAGTGAAATTTTCTGTCAGATGAACCATTTCCTTAAAATCATGCCTTAAAAATTGGTATAGTTTTACATTTTGATCTTTTAAATTGGAATTTTGTAATTCATGTAAAAATCAGTATCCATAAAAAAACGATAAATTTTCTTATAAGAAATAAAATGCTTTACAAAAAAAGCCTCTTAACATTTTTGCCTAAATTCACTTAATCAAAAGTTATTCAAGGGTAAAATTTCGTTTTGACTTTAAATTTAACCTTGAATAACTTTTAATTGAGTGAATTTAGCCAAAAATGATAAAAGAATTTTTTTGTAGAGAATGATTTCCCATAAGAATATTTATCGGTTTTTTTCCGGGTACTGATTTTTACATGAATTACAAAATTACAAAGTTAAAAGATCAAATTGTAAAACTATATAACTTTTTAAGGCATGATTGTAAGAAAACGGTTCATCTGACGGGAAATTCCACTTAAACCTTTTTTGTAGAGCATTCAATTTTCTTCAGAAAATATTTTTAAGTCAAATTTGTTAAACTCAATGGTTTGGTAGTTCCGAGACAAAAACTCACTCAGGAAAAAAAAATCTAAAACTGCGATGATAGACCTCTTTTTTTTTCTAAATTCCAAAGTCTAAAAATAATTTATAATAACCTTTATCGTACCAAAAAGTACGCCACTGATGGACTAGGAACTTTAGGTTAATCTGGTGGATTTATTATGTTATGGTTGGTAACAACAGTTTTTCCAAAATCTCTCAAAAAAGTTGACAAACATTGTTTAAATTTAGCTTAATTACAAAAATGACAAAATTAACAATGCAAATTGTCAATTTGGCGTTTTTATTAATTGTTGGTTATTTCATTTTTGTACTGAAGGTAAATTCAAACAAAATCTGCCAACTTTTATGACAGAATCTAGTGCATTTCTTTTAAATTTTAGGTTATGTTTTCAAATTGTAAATATCTTAACTAAGGGAAGTGCTTTTAGATTTATTTACACAAATTAAATGTTTAAAGTTTAACCTGTGAACTGGTCCCAATTTCATCTGAGTAAACAGAGAAAAAAACTGATGAAAAAATTAATTTTGTGGTTATGGATTTCAAATTTCAAAGGTACTAAAGTTTCTAATCATTGCTTAAGCTAATAGCTGGATCAGTAAATAAATACAGAAGGGTATTAGAGCTTTAAGGGCATAAAACTTTTGTATTTATTGAGTTTTTATTTATTTTTTGCAAGAAAAATGTTTAGTAACAATTTTTTACATCTGGCAACGCATAGCTACTTTGTTGGTTGGTATCTATGTACTCACAAAATACAGGTGTGCAGAGATAAACAAGTGTGTAACCAGTGGCGTATCACAAAAAATATAAAAAACTTCTAATGCATATTTTTTCTTTATCTTTGGAAAAATGTTTTTTTAAATATTTTTCCTTTATTCCTTATGTCAAAAGGTATTCAGTATTTTAATATATAACATTAATTACATAACACCCTGTATTTTCGATATAATTTACAAAAAAAAATAGTCGATTTTTTTGGCCCAGTCTAATAAATATTATAAAAAATATAAAAAACAAACTGTATGCTATTATGCACTTTTCAAATATTTTGTACACTTCTCTACAAGTCAAAACCATCTAAATTTAAGTGGATATATAGAGTATAGTAGAATATTTTCGGTTAAAACAAGAATTAAAGATACCTATATCTCGAAAAGATACATTTTAATATATTTTTCTTATAAAATCCTAAAAATTAAAAATGTATTTTATATCTAAAATATCATCCCCATTTTTTTGTTAAAATCTTTCTTATGGGATGACTACTATGTTTTTAATTATTCTTAATTTTTACTATTGTACATTTTAAGTTATTGTCATATGTCACTTTGACAGCCACTTATATTTTTTTAAACAAAATAAGGCAACTATTTACTATCAATCAATTTTTTTGTTTATTATTTTAGCAACAAAACCACCTGTATTTTCAGTGGGAACACATACATAGGTAATCAAAAAAGGGGTTCACAATTTTGTTAAAACAACAGCAATAGTAGATAAATAAAATAAATAAATAAATAAAAAGGACATCACTACACACCATAGCATGAGAAGGGGGTTAATCCTGAATGCAGAGGGCGCACAGTGTGGATATAATCGAGCCGCGACACTTAGAAGGACATCGCACCGTGCGAAACTGAGAATGTGTGTGTGAGCGAACTGCAACGCACCGTACAGAGTAAAGGACTGTCGCTCGGTTGACCATTAACGTTAACAAGAGTAAAAATTTTCGAGTCGGGAAAAAGAAACCCGAACCGAAAAAACTGTATCGAGCTGTTCGGTTTCCCTCTCACCTGCATAACGCCGCCAGCCGGTGGCCTTTCTCCTTCCGTTGGCGGTCCCCCACCCCCAAGTAGCCGGTGTCGCCTTTGTCGTTACCTTGCCAATCGTGCTGAAAGCTCGCCTTAATGCACAGCAGCATGTCTGTACACAAAATCTTAACCACACGGAGAGAAAAGTATAACACGGTGCTGTTCTGAGAGGTGATTTTTGGACTTTCTGTTAAACCTAATTTTTTTTTATATTCTTGTTAATTAGGTCATAACTAAAATTTTAAGAGCAAAATAAAAAAAAATTGACGGTTAATTTTGTTTTAATTGGATGTTTATTAAAAATATGTATGCACACTTTCAATTCTCCAATTAAAACTTGCGATTTTATTTAAATATTATCATAACTTTTTAAATTAGATTAAAGATTAGTTAATTTCCTAAGAAAAGGTCTATACATTTTTTATATCTTTTACTGTTTTGTTGTAATACACGTTTAAAGTTTTAATTTAAGGTTAAATGTATAGTATACATTTATTAAACAATAATTCTAAGGGTGCCACATTTTATTAAGGGCCGATTTATTCATTTTTGATTTATTTGACGAATAATTTCTTTGGATACTAGATATTGCCAAGACATGAAAGTTATCGGCCCGATAAACTTTAAACCGGTCCTTGGTTAAATTTCATGAATTTCTTCGTAACTTTTACTACAATTTTTCATTTTTGTTTATAAAAAACACTTTAAAAAACTAAACAAAAATTATAGAATACGTATACTGAAAATGACAATTCAAACATCAAATAAATTTTTAATAGATCTAAGTTTCATGGCAACCTTTAAGGATATATTAATTAAGGGAACATAAATGTATACGTCAAAGGTTAGATTAAAAGTTTGAACGTTTATTGCAACAAAACAGTAAAATACATAAAAAAAAATTGTAAAAACCTTTTTTTTAGTTATGCAAATATTAAATATTTAAATTAAATCGCTAGTTTTAATTGGATAATTGAAAGAGTGCATAATATTTTTAATAAACAGCCAATTAAAACAATTTAAACCGTCAAATTTTTTTTATTTTGGTCTTAAAATTTTAGTTGTGACCTAATTAACAAGAATATAAAAAAAAATAGGTTTCACAGAAAGTCCAAAAATCACCTCTCAGAACAGCACCGTGATAATGCTGATTACCATAATTATAATACCCTTTACTATAATTTATATTACTATTTGGGAGAACTATCTTGTATATTGCCAGATACTATGCATATTTAGTAATTTTTAAATATCCATGTATGTTAAACCTAAAGGTAAAATATTATTTATCTTAACCAATTTTCTTTTTAATTCTTATTATAATTAGATTTTCTTCATTACTAATAAGTATAGTAAATTTTAAAATATTATGTTGCCATTTTAAATATAGAATATTTTAAAATCGAATTTTTTTATATGTTAACAATTAAAAATTGTAACATATTTATTGTACTTTTTAATATACAAAAATGTTATGAGAAAGAATTGAACCTACACCTCGCCAAAGTTTTTTGTTTTGAGAACGTTCCATCAACTTCAAATACCGACAGACAGGTGTTTTGACCTTTATTGGGTATCATCAGTGTCGACACGACACTGCCGAGCAACTTGTACTAGTGGAACACACCCAAAACAAAGAAATACCTGAGCTTATATAACATGGTTGGTAAGCCAACAGAGGCGAGATGTAAGAACATCACGTGATCCACACCGCCTAACGATGCGTCGCGACGTGGCCTTTGCCGCAATCGGTACATACTATGCAACCAAGTAGGTTCAATTATTTCTTATAAGTATTACCAGTAATGGGTCAAGAAAGTTTATTGAAGAAACTAAGAAAATTGAATGTTTAAAATGTCATGAGTTACTATATTGTACATTATATTTAAATATATTGTTTATTTACCTTAAACATAAAAGTAGCTTTATTTTTACTATATTTTTTTATTAATGTGTAATATATTATAATATTAGATTTACACCTTACATTTGATTAAATCATATAGTAAATATTACTATTTGTAGATAGTAAAATCAATTTACTATACGAACATATTAAAAATTAAAATATATATTATACATTTATGATTTAGTAATATTGGTGTTGTAATCTTTACTACTAAAATTGTATAATACAATTTTGTATTACAATCTTAATATTGTATTGACGAATATATAATATTGTTACCCTAAAAATTTGTTAAAGTAAATTTACTATATTTTTTTTACTATCGAATATTTACTATATATTTCTATCCGTGCAGATTTTATGTTAATCCAGGTCCACATAACTTTATGTTAAGTTTACAACCAACTGAAATCTGTAAACTAATTGAATAAGTAGTTTGTAATTATAACAAACATTTTGTAGATTTAATAACAAAATCCTATATTAACAATTCAAGCATATTTCTTGTAATTTTTACAAACCTTTTTGTAGATCCAGTAACAAAAGTATTTGTTGGAACTTGGGAACTTAAATGAAAAGAATTTCGATAAGAAATGTTGATTTATTAATCAATTTCATAAACAAAAAACATAACACATACCTACATAAATGAACACAAAAATAACATATAAACGATTAAATAACACACCACTCTAAAATCATCAAATTATAAAGAAATTTGGTACAATATAATTATCAGTACTACTACAACACTTACTGATGAATTTTGTAATTTTAACCCACTTCACGGGGTCCCCTAATTTCAGTTTAAAAACCAGTGATGGCATCTTTTTTTACTTTACACTTCGCACGCTCGTTAAATACGAGGTGTGTTCAGAAAATATCGGGAATTTTCGCTTTTTGAAACAAATATTTATTTAGTCGTCTACATTAATGTTGTCGCCTTCAAAATAGTCCCCATTGGATATTATGCACATGTGCCAGCTCTTCTTTCCATACTCGAAACACTTCTAAAACTCGATCTTTGAGATAGCCTTTAGTTCTTTCAGCGATGCGCTTTTAATGTCATCTATGCTTGCAAAACGACGGCCCTTTAAGGTTCTCTTTATTTTTGGGAATAGGAAAAAGTCAAACAAAGGCATGTCTGGCGAATATGGAGGCTGGGGCATCATTACAGTATTGTTTTTGGCCAAATATTTTGTTCAAAATTTAACAATTTTGGAACAAATTTTGCTGCCACGCGTTTCATACCCAAAACATTAAAAAAATTTCATGGGATGAGCCAATCGATATACCAACATCATCAGCGACTTCTCTGATGGTTTATATCCATTTCTTCCACTTTTTCCATGTTTTTATCGGTTGTTAATGTGCTTGTGCGTTCGGGGCGTTCGTCATTTTCAACGTCTTTACGGCCATCTTGGAAACTCTTATACCACTTGTAAACTCTTGTTTTACTTATAGCAGACTCACTATAGGCCTTTGTTAACATTTCACAGAATTTATTTAATTTTTTAAGCAAAATTGGATACAAATGGATCAAAGACCATTTCTTTTAACGAACGAAAATCGCCGAGCTCATAAAACACGTCTAACCTTAGCGGCTGCCACAGACAAAGTAAACAACGAAAACAGCTACAGTTTTTATCATACTTCGGGGGCATGTATACCAACATAATAAATAAAATTTTATGACAACCGGACCTTTCGAAGCCGCGAAATTTAACAATTCCCGTTATTTTCTGAACACACCTCGTAGGTATAATGAGTCCGAATAACAATAATAACAGATTTCTGGTAATATATCATGAACACTGGACAGTTGTTAAGAACACGTTACGAATTGGAATAAAGTAAGCAGAAACATAAGTTGCAGACGCTGAAGTCAGTTGAACTTGTTAATGCGTATGGGCAATGTTTTGCAATGTTAATGCGTATGTTAATGCGTTTGGGCAATGTTTTGAAACTTTTGGTAAAATATTTTCCTTTAAAGGAAAATGTTAAAATAATTACAAACCCTACAAACTTCAAACTCATGTTAACAAATCTAATTTTTATAACAGTGTAATGGTTGTGGAAGCCTGTGGTTAACTACAGCCGTTGACTAAAGGATACAACTAAAAATTATCCTTTTATCATTTTGTATTTTGATGTTTTTTTTTAATTTTGAGCCTACTAAAGAAGCATACATGTTTACATTTAACCTAACGAGCCTTGGAAATTTTAGTTTTGTTCAATGTTTTTTATGCCTTGCTTTCTTTAAAAGTATAAATTAAATTTTACACAAGAATTATTTCACGAATGCATATAATTTAAATGACAATTTGTTAAACTAAATTCAGGCAAAAAATTAATAGTTTATTAGTAGTTTATTTATCATTGGTACCTAATTTACTTATTTATTTATTTAGTAAAGGGTGATTTTTTAAGTGTGTCCGAACTTCTGACAAGTGTCGCTGTCAAACAAACTGTCAATTTTCATGCATCTAGAAACTAAGTTACTCAGTATAGTGTGATGGAACGTTTAACGCTTGCAAATTGTCGAAATTTACCATCAAAACCATTGTTTTGTGCGCCAAACTTATCGTACTTTTCGTGAATTTTATGGTATACATACGCCCAATCGAGCGATGTATTCGCCGAATCATCAAGAAATTTCGAAAGAATTTCACGCTGTTAGATATTAAAATAAAGACAAGAACAAAAACAGTGCGTTTCCAAGAAAATATCATCGCTGTTGCCGACAGTGATGAGAAAGACCCAAATTTGTCAATTCGTCGACGTTCGCAGAAAGTTGGGCTTTGTTATTGGACTACGTGGGAAATTTTGCGGAAATATCTTTATTTTCTTTGTGGTAATGTTAAATCTTTGGTTAATGTAAATAAACCAGCAACTATCTTTGGTTAATGTAAATAAACCAGCAACTATTCAAGACTTGGAAGCTAACATATATGTTAGCTTCCAAGTCTTGAATAGTTGCTGGTTATAACTCGGACAATTGAGGCGTTTCTCGGAAAAACATCATTAGTCCAATATCGTCAAAATTTAGATATTAGCACCAACTGTTTCCTAACCTCCATATATACGTATACAAATAAGTGTTTCTCGTAAAAATGTCATAGGTTCCACAATAATTAAATATGAAATTTAGCTTGTTCTTCTAAAAACATCACAAGTCCACACCGTTTCGTCTAAGAAAGTCACATGTGCATAACATGTGACGTTTTTGGACACTCTAGAAAAGCTTCTACCTCTTTTACATGACCACAGCAATAGAAAATTTTATGATAACTTGATAAAAGACCAGAAGACCATAGCACCTGACAGTCCTGATAACACGGTCGACAACGATGATATCATCGTTGTCTAACAGCAGTGGATGCGAATACTGAGTGTGGCCATAATACAGTTTTTAGTTTTTTCATTTATTTTGTTTCTCAGAGTTAATATTTAGTTTGTAGTGTTTGTAGTAAGGAGAATTGTTCGTTTTTTTCTTCTAAAAACCTCACATGTTCATGGATTTTTTGTGTTTTTTTCATATTTGTTTGAAAAAAAAACATGAGGAATTCTGGACAAAGTATCTTACATTTTTTTACATGTAGTAAATAGGTCAATAAAGTACTTTGGTCAAAAATGGGAATGTCGGAGAGTTTTTTTCATTTTCCCAAATATGTTAATTTTGGACTAATGATGTTTTTCCGAGAAACGCGTCAAATGCTTAAATAAGACCTAAATTGCTTGATAAAATGGTCGGCAATTGGATTAATAGAATTCGCTTTGTTACAAGTAGCCGCGGAGGACATTTGTCCGAAATTATTTTTAAACAATAATGTCATTGAATGTTATTTCATATAAAATAAATATTTTTAAGATATTTAATTTGAATTTAAAGTTCGGACACTCTAAAATCACCCTTTAGTATTTATTTTATTAATCTTATGATAAGATTTTTATCAATACTTTTTTAATATTTTCCTTTGTTTAAAATATGATTTTACTGCTTATCTCTAAAAGCAAAATATTTAAAAAAAACTCAAAAGTCAACAAGTCATCTTGTTTAATTAGCAAGTTTAAAAAAATACACACCCGGTATAATACTACTTAAAAACAAAGATACTTTAAATAATGCATTTTCTTTGCATATAAACGCATATTAAATTTGACTGATTTTTCATTTTTATTTTTGGGGGATTCTAAAATATACTAAAACACATTGTGACCTATTTAGTTGCAAGAAAAATTTTACCTAACCATTAGGGTGGCCCAAAAAAAAAAGAATATTTTCTTTCTCGTCCCTTGTAAAAATATGTTAGTTTATCATGATGTAAGAGCCCTGTCAAAATATCAGCTCGATTAAAAAATTTTTAGGGGTCGCTCAAGATTTTTAAAAATTTTCAAAATCGTCAAAAATTGAATTTTTTTTTTATTTTAATTTTTTTTTCGCCTCGATATTATTTTTTAGGTTGAAAATGATAAAAATTCTGTAAATTTCAAATCAATATTTTGATTTTTAAAGATCGCTAAGAGTTCGTTGATATTTATATTCAGAGGTAGCTCGAAAACTCTACTGTGACAGTTAAAAAAATCTTGAGCGACCTTTAGAAATTAAAATATCGATTTAAAATTTTCAGAACCATTATTATTTTCAAATTAAAAAATAATATCGGAACGAGAAAAAAAATTAAAATAAAAAAAATCCAATTTTTGACGATTTTGGAAATTTTTAAAAATCTTGAGCGACCCCTAAAATTTTTTTAATGGAGCTGATCTTTTGACAGGACTCTTAAACCATGACAAACCATTATATTTTCACAAGAGACGGGGCCACCCTACTGGGCATATATCATTATAATCCAACTAATGTTATCTAATTTTGATAAAAAAATTCATATATTTAAACGTTTTAAGTTTTACAAATCATTATATGTAATGATGGGAGTGTGGGATTTAGTTTCTATAATTTTTAAATATTTGTGTAAAAAAGCTGTTTCCAAACATCAAAATAATTTTGGTTTTGTGCATAACCACTATACTGTTTTCCAGTATAATGTTGTTTTGTCAGGCAATACCAGAGGTAAGTAAAAAAATATATATTTTGTTTTAAGATTAATACAAAAACGAGTTTTTAGGCTTGTAGTTTTTTTTTAAATATTTTGAGGTTTTTTTTTAATTTGGTAATTTAATTTAATAGACTTGTAATTACGCAACTTTTCTATAATTTAACGGACCTTGTAATACATATACAGGGTGATTTATACCAGGAGATACAAAATATCGGCCTTTGTTTTGAAGGTATCGAGGTTTAAACTTTTTAAATATATAATTTCAAGTTTCACAAAAAGTAATAGTCGGCCATATGAAAATTTTATTTATTAACTGTAACGGTTACACAGAGAGCAAAATCATAACTTTACCCTACAAGTCATGTTGGAAAAGTCCTGGCCACTATATTGTAAACTCTAGCAAAATCTTGTTCATTTGAATTTTATGAACAGTATTCACAATCCTGCTCTTCTTTGGAATATTCTCTGCATTCAAGATAACTTTTGTTTTAAAGCAACTTCCATGATTTACTATTCATTTTATAGACAGACTTTCATTCATGTAAACTTTATTATAAATTTTAAAAAGTAAGGTTTAATCCGTCTGACAGTTGTGGCTTTAAACTCTTCTTTAGATAAGTTTATACAACAAGTCTACAGACTGGTGTTTATTAAACGTTGTCAAGCTTCGTTATGTCTAATTAAAACTTGTGACTAAAATGCCGTTTATCAAACTTGATACCTAATATAATTTTTACAAAACAACGAATTTATTGATATAATTTTTAGATTTCAAATGGGACAGCAATATTAATGATATACAGTCGGAACAGCAGGAAGGTATGAATGTAGTAGAGATGGGATTTTGAGTTGGAAAATTTATAAAAATAGGTACCTAAATAGGTACCAAAAAAGCATGTTTTTGATGGTACAATTTTAAAATTTCATTTCCATTAAAAATAAGAATTTAGGTAAAATAAAATCAATGTCAAATTTTTTTTTTCAAAACGGATTTTATTCCATTACACCTAAAGTTATGATTAGCGTAGACTATTTTTGGTAATAAAACTAAAATCCCATCTCTACATCTACATCTCTAGTATGTAGGTAAGTATATTAAATAAATGTACAAAATTGTACAAAAACATAAAAAATCAGTTGGACAAAACCCATTTTTTATATATAAAATGTGCAAAATTATTGTCAGACCATTCTAATAAATTTTTAATCTTCAAAATCGCTTTTTTGGGGGTAGTTTGAAGAGCGTATTTCTGAATCTACTGCACCCACGTTGACGCCCTTTGGCAATCATTGATTTTTTATTTATTTTAGCACTATTTAAAGAAATTCTGTAAAATTTTAGAGAAACTAGGGAATTAAGAAAAACAATGGAAAATTAAAAAAAAAATTCCAAAGCACCAAAAATCTTATAAAAATTGTTTCCACCAAAAATAAATTATATATAATATTACCATTACAATAAATTAACATTTTAACGCACTGACAAACGCCATCTCCAGGGGCGACTCGCATTTACAATTTACCAATTTTTCAGTGTCGGAATTAATTAATAAAAAAAAAATATTCGATTTTTTAATCACCCTAATATACTATTACAATTTTTTTTATAACTAAACCAATAATAGTTTTTGGTGGTTGTAGAATTGTTTTAGGTCCATTTTGCACTTTGTTTAAAATAATTATAATTCGTGTATTACTGGTAGGTCCATTTCTCCAGGAAATCATTACTGTCGCAATTTATGATAAATCCTACATTTTTTTATTTATATGTATATTATAGAGATGAGAGGGGGCGGATCTAAGATTTGAAACCAGGACCCCACGTTGCTTGTGACGCCACTGTTTCCTGATGTTTGCGTTTGTCAAAGTTAATTTATTGTAATGGTAATGTTATACATTTCACTTTTTTAATAATTGTTTTGTTTGAGGAAAAACCAAGCGACAAAGTTCTGTCTGGGATTTGTTAATCTGGCATGCAGATGAGGCGACAAGAAGGGCATTGGAGTAAAAAGAAGGCATCAGAAAATCTTTAATCCAGCAGTCTCTAATAATTATTGCTATGATTGTTCGAGTTACTAACATTGAGTACGCCCACCTATATTAGGGGACATCCATTAATTACGTGAGGCAAAAATGGGGGGGGGGTCCAGCAAAATCTCACCAAATTTAATTTTAAGGGAGGGGGGTCAATCTCAAGTCAACTTTTAAGTTTAAAGAATATGTATTAAAATTCGAATTTGTTAAAAAAAAAAATATTTTTTTTTACATGTTGTCCGCAAAGAATATTGCTAAAATCTCACCAAGGGGGAGGGAGGGTCCAAATTATTAAAAAAATGCCACTCGTTTTGCTCCAGGACGTCTATGACGATGTGAGTTTTTTCGTTAATATTTTAATTATTTATTAAATCATTTTTTTGACGTTTTTTGTCAAAAATATACAGGGACTCTATACAAAGTAATCGGTAGGTATATATTAGGGTGTCCCTTATTTTTATTTTTTTTACGCATACCCTCTAATTATATTTATTACTTGTTTATATACTCCCAGTAAAAATTTCACCTCATTCTATAAACTGGAGCCCGTGCCGACTTGCATCTGAACGCTCCGTTAGCCAACGTTAGGCGCGCGGTATTTTGTAACACGGTTGGTCGCGAGGTCTTCGATCGTAAGTCATTTTGTGTTTGTTATTATGTGACCCTTATTATAAATTATTGACAAATGTTAAAATATAGTTTTATTTATGTGTATACTTTGATAAAAATGTATATTTTCACAGGGAGTGGCTAGTTACACGGAAGGGTCTGGTGAATAGGCCGTAAACTCTGAAATTGATAAACTTAATGGGTTTTACTCTAAATAACTAAAAGAGTCTATTGTGAGAGATGACTACCGAAAACTTATTGAACTGTCTGAAATATTTTTGGGAGGACATCAAGAAAAGAAATGCTTATAAAAAGCTGAAATTTCATATAACAGTATATTTTAGCAATACTAATTAGTATATTAATATATTTAAGGGATAAAATCAACTAAATTAGTGAAACAAATGATAGAAACAAAAGCAATAATATTAATTAGTAATCATATTTAATAAAATCATTAGAAAAATACAGTCATGAAGTATATCTTCTTTTTAAAGTGTTTCGTGTTACAAAATACCGCGCGCTCCTAACGTTGGCTAACGGAGGGTTTAGATGCAAGTCAGCACGGGTTCCCGTTTATAGAATGAGCTGAAATTTTTACTGGGAGTATATAAACAAGTAATAAATATAATTAGAGGATATGCGTAAAAAAAAAATAAGGGACACCCTAGTATATATACATATACATATACATATTATGTCAAAAAGAAAATATTTATATTTTGATTTTTTTGTTCCATTGTAGCAGCAGTAGTATTATATAGAATATAGAAAATATTTAGACCAAAACTGAAATTAAAATGTATTTTTTTGTAAAAAGTATCATTATTGAAATTTTAGTAGTAGTATAAAAATTATTCTTCGACTATTATTTGATATTTTTTTATTCACATCATGCCTATAGTATCCAAAAATTCAATCTCTAATCTTAAACTAAATCTTATCAAAATTAAATAACAAATTGAAGTATTGTTAAATTAGAAGTTGTTGCAAATATAAATGTTACCTGAAGTTTTAATAACACACGAATATACTACATGGCGCAGTCGAAAGTTTAAGAAGATATACTTGGTTGAAAGTTTTTACCCAACTTAAAAGTTTTTGAAGATTATGTCCACTAATTGACGCTTAGTTTAAAAAAAAACTTTTTCATATAACATTTTTAAATATGGATGAATCTAGAAAACCCAGTTAAGTCTTGACGGCAATATTAGTGCTACCAAATTTACATGAAAACTACCAAAAAAAATCTGAAGAAATTAAAACAAATATATTTCTTACCATAGCTGGAGAAAAAGCTATTGAATTATTTAATACTCTAGATATGAGAGCCTCTAGATAATTGAAGCCTTTGAAGCCTATTGTAATCCAAAGAAAAATTTTGTCTATGAAAGGTTTAAATTTTATAAAATACAACAATTAGATGGTGAGTCATTTGGAAATTTTTTGACTGATATTAGAAAGTTATATTAAACTTTTGAGTTCGAATCACTTCTTGATGGAATGCTGAGAGACAGAGTCGGTTTTAGGCATTGCATTGATGACTTAAATTTAAAAAAATCCATTGGTATCTGTAGAGCAGCTTAAATTTCTAAAATGCAAAGTAATACATTGCATACGAATTTTAAAGAATTGACGTTAATATGTCAAAAAAATACATTCTCTTCATTTGTATCGCCATAAGTTTGCCGGACCTACTGAATCTGATGAACATGGAGAACGATTTCACCAAGTAATTGCAAATCTATAGCGGAAAGAAATTGAATTCATTGCTAGGAGATATTTGCTGAAATTTGCAGCAAAAGACGTACGACGATGATAATGATAATTGATACGATTTAATAAAATAAATTTAAGATTGAAAAACAGGAACCTAATTAAATTTTGTTTTAAAGTCGAATTGCCCTTAAAGCAAAATTATGCAATGCATTGAATTTTGTGTGTTTCCATATCGAAACTTGTTTACTTTGTTGCCTTTTCAATAATGGTAATTTTGTACATAAAATACATTATTATTTTAGTTATAGTACCTATTTTAAATTCCACACCGTTCAGTTAAATATTATCTATTTGGCGTATACCGATTACATTCAAGATAAATTTAAGGCAAAATAATTTAATAAACAATTAAAATATTAACAAAAAACTTACATTTTGAGGTGATTGAGCAGAGCGTTTTATTAAGCAATTATTTTAAATCCTAGACGTCCTAGAGCAAAACGAGTGACATTTTTGAAATCATTTGAAATACGTACTCAATTGCAAGTTTCCAAAACTATCATAGTGTGATTACTGAACGTAATTTATCCTTTTCCTTCGCGCGTTTGGGCATTTTTTTTTTGTTCATTTTAAAACTAATATAATATTAATTTATTAATATTAATTTATTAATGTACCTATAATAATAATAAATACTTGCTTAAATTTGTATAAACTCTAAAGTTAAAGAAACAATGCCTAATCGTGTATTCCTTTGCTACTTCATAGCCGACCAGGGTTTTTTCTCCAGCTCTTTTTCCCTGGCCGTACCTTCCTAAGAGCTACCCCTTGCTTATTTATAAAAAGTAAAAAATAATAAAAGTAATAAAAGTAAATTAAATTGGGGCAAACTAAAACACTGTATTTTATTTCTTGTATGCCTAGTTTTCCCATGTATCATTCCTAAAGCAATAATAATATTATTAATATATATTAATAATAATAATAATATAATAAAACAAGTAAGTATAGGTACTTTTATAAAAACAAGCAGTAAATTGTTCTAAGCTACGCTACAAGACCCATTAACTTTAAAAAATTTAGTATATTTTGTAATATGATTTTTAAATTGACCCCAAGAAAACATTAACTAATTTACTATTGAACTTTTATCCTTGATAAGTCCTAGTAGGTACCTAGTAGAAGTACCAACCTATAGATGGGTCGTTTTCAAAAAACACCCGCTTTCCGCTGTCCGTAAATTTGAATTCCAATAACTTTGTTAAAAATTATCGGATCTTATTGATTTAAAAACCAAGTGAAAGCCTAACAATTATTATTATTATTATTATTATTAGTATTATTATTATTATTATTATTATTATTATTATTATTATTATTATTATTATTATTATTATTATTATTATTATTATTATTATTATTATTATTATTATTATTATTATTATTATTATTATTATTATTATTATTATTATTATTATTATTATTATTAATATTATTATTATTATTATTATTATTATTATTAGTGATGCCGCCGATACGAGAGATTCTCGCCTCTCGTCTCGTCTCGTCTCGTCTCGTCTCGACGAGACGAGAGAATGCCCTCTCTCGCTCGAGAATTTCTCGTTTCTCTCGATCTCCCTCGTTCTCTCGATTATAAAAAACAATTTTTTTTTACATAAAAATTATAATTTTGCACATAAATGACGATATTTATTTGGACCAATGAGAACATTATTCGCATTTCATAATAAACAAAATTTGTTCCTGGTTACCGTTGTATTATTTTATAACACAACTTAACGTTAACCAAGAAAAAATTACTTATAAAATAATAATAATTTTTAAAATTTACCCTGTATAAGCACATCTATGGCACTCCTTATACTATTACAAAAACCCGTAGGCTTATAAGCATTTCTTATTCAATAAACTTATCAACAACATGTGGTTTTTGAGGGCCTGATTACAAATTTGATATCCATTTTTTTTTAAATAAAATGGCTGATCCAATATGACGAAAATTCGTCGTTCGGCTTTAATGGTTTGGGTAAAATTTAGTATTCAGATATTTATGGGGTCCCTGATTCAGAATTTGATATCCATTAAAAAAAAACAAAATTGCGGATTCAAAATGACGGACATGCGCAGTAGGTACAAGATGGTTGGATCTATGTGGAGTAGTTACATCATATATGCGCAGTAGTTTTCAGATGGATGGATCAAATGATTTGATCCATTAAAAACTACTGCGCCGATACAGGCTGTTTCTTTTAACTTGAGACAGCTCAATATCTCGAGAAATACGCTTTTCACGGAAAAATGTTTTAAATAAAAGGTTAATGTGACCAAAGGGGACATTATTTGGTGCTACCGCTAGCCACCCCCTACCCCTCCTTAAGGGTGAAACGGGGGGTAACTTTGGAGAGTCAAATGGGATAACCATTTTTTTATAGATTTTGGTAGTACATAAAAAAATGAATAACTTTTATTTGAAACTTTTTTCAATTTATCAACAGATGGCGCTGTAATTCAAAATTTAAGAAAAATGGGTTTCCCTGTAAAATGTATTATTTGAAACGTTTGAAAAACAAAAATGAACATTAAATCAACAATAGTCTCTGAAAACAATTTATAATAAATGTTCGAAATGTCGTCCTTCCATTTCGACACCAAGTGGAGCACCAGCGTCCCTGGTCGGTAAACGTTTGGTGCGGTACCTTTGGCGAACGGCATTAAATGATGAAAATTACCGGAATTTTCTAGAAAACGATCTGCCAGACTTCTTCCTGTGGGGTTATTTGAAAGAAAAAGTTTACGCTGCAATTCCTACAACTCGGGAGGACATGGTGGAGCCAGAATTCATTACCCGCATTCAAAAATGTGTCGAAATGAAAGGATGACATTTTGAACATTTGTTTTAAATGGTTTTCAGAGCCGACTATTGTTGATTTAATGTTAATTTTTGTTTTTCAAACGTTTCAAATAATACATTTTACAAGGAAACGCAATTTTTTTAATTTTGAATTACAGCGCCATCTGTCGATAAATTGAAAAAAGTTTCAAATAAAAGTTATTCATTTTTTTATCTACTACCAAATTCTGTGAAAAAGTCATTTCATTTGACTTTCTAAAGTTACCCCCCGTTTCACCCTTAAGGAGGGGTAGGGGGTGGCTAGCGGTAGCACCAAATAATGTCCTCTTTGGTCACATTAACCTTTTATTTAAGACATTTTTCTGTGAAATGCGTATTTCACGAGATATTGACCTGTCTCAAGTTAAAAGAAACACCTATTATAGGTGTATAATACTAGATGTAACTACTCCACATAGATCCAACCATTTGATTCAAATGCGCAACATTTTCGGCGTAAAAAGTCTTACTTTATTAGTGTGGTCTTGGCACACATTTTTTTTATTTCCAGTTTAAATTTCTATATAATAGTATATTTTTCAGACTATACTTTTTCTACGTTTCCAAAAAATACCATAAAAAAAATAATTTAATTGGAAGAAAGTGAGGTTGGATCGCTTTAAAGTTTGTTAGATATTAAAAACAGAGATGTCGCCACGAGTGTTTATTCTGTCATCCGATGATAGAATATTTCATTCTGTAACACTTTACGGAATATATGTCATTCCATAGATAAAAGTGATATTAGAACGGTCAAATTCCGTAATAGGAGTAGAAAAAAAATATATAAACGAATTCGTATTTCATTCCAAATAATTTTTGTATTCATACTTAGGTACTTTTACCACGAGAGAAACGAGACGAGACGAGAGAAAGGCACTCTCGAGCGAGAAAAGAGTGTTCTCGACGAGACGAGACGAGAGAAGGACTTTTCTCGTCTCGTCTCGTCTCGCGGCATCACTAATTATTATTATTATTATTATTATTATTATTATTAAACTCTTTCAGAAAATGTTTGTTTAGTAATTTCAGAATATTTTTTTTAATTTTGAAACTTGTGAAACAAATTTTTGCATGCCCCATTAGCGTTTTATAAAACTTACATACATGTTTTTTTTTAATATTGAATAACCAGAACTTTTTGTTTCTTTATAGCAATCCATAACATCCTCAGTTAATAAAGTAAACAATTTAAATTAATAATTAATTAATTAATTAATTAATTAATTTTAATCTACTTTTTTTAAATTTGACTAATGTCCCAGACATTTTTTCCGTTGCGTTACGTCCGTCGCGTTACCGATTTAATATTTAAAAAAACATATATATAGCAACTTTTTTGGCACTCACGTGATTAACAAATGATGTTCGGACGTACACATTACCCAGCTGAATTTATTTATTCAATCAGGAAGAAGATATCGGTTGAAACAGGTGCGGGTAACGCGAATGTAATAATTGTTTGTCCGCTAAGTTACTCAAAAAAAATAATAAAAATAAGGTAAAAAAAAATACTATTTTTCATGTATATGTTTATTTTAGGGCACTAAAGCTCATTGAGAGTAATTAATGACTGTAATGTCTTATTATTATTTTTTAAATATGATTTCACAAAACTTTTTACACTGCGTTACCGAGTCCTTTGTGTTACCTTATGGTAACGCAATGGAATTTATGGTAACGCAATAGAATTTTTCGAAAACAAAGTGGATATTTACCGTCGCTTTTATTAAAAGTAGTTTATGATAAACCAATTTAAAATTATTTGTGATTACAACTCATGATATATTTTACATCCAAGGGAAAATTCCACGCAATATACAAGAACAAAAAGGGACCTTCACCAGCTTATAGTCAAACAGTGCCGGTTTAACAGGGTTTTTTTGGGGACTATAGCACCGGGCGGTAAATATTTTTGGGGCGGTACCGCGTACCGCCCATAATTTTAAAAAAAAATACTTAATCGTTAGAATTAAGAAAAAATTTTTTGCGACACTGCGTCGGCGGATACAACGGATACAAATGAGAAAAATGTTGTTAGAGTTGAAGCAGCTTCTCAATCAGAAAAACTTGATTTATTGGAAACGGAATAATTTTAACTTTTTGGATAGACGTTTTGCAAAGGGTTAATGAAACCAATAAAGCAGTCCAAAAACAAAATATGGATTTAAGCACAAATGCTCATCTTTTGTCATTTTTAGTTGAGAACTTTGATTTTTTACGTGATCATTTTGACCATTACGAGGAAATTAACAGGAAACGAAAATTATGCTCAGAAGCGGATAATCATAAGAAAATTACAATTTGAAGAAAATAATTCAGAGGCAAGTTTAAGCAAAAAAGAAGCAATGCGAACAATATGTTTTATTTTAATAATTGACAATCTATAATCCGAAATCATTTGTCGATATGATAGCTAGAAATCTGGCACAAACAAATTTGAATTTTTGTTTAATCTAAAAGCATAAATCTTTGTGGAGAATTTGGATGAGATACTGGTAACTTCCCTTTCGGAAATAAAAATAGAAACTCCATTGGAATTAGTATAAGTTTTATACGAAAATAAATTAATATCTTCATTTCCGAATATTAATATTTGTCTGCAAATTTTTTTTTTATAATGGTTTCAAATGCAAGTAGTGAACGATCTTTCTCTACTCTAAAAAGGGTAAATAACTACCTAAGAAATACAATTCCCCAAGAAAGATTTAACTCCTTAGCAATTCTGTCCATTTATCAAGACCTGCTAGATGAAATAAATGTAAAGTGTTATAAAACAAATTGCTACTATAAAGACTTGAAAACAACCTTTTAATTATTAGTATTAGGATTTCTCAATATTTATTTAAACCAAAGAATAATGTTTTATTTATTTATAACTTTTGATTAGTTTTTATTAGTTTAATGAAACAAAATATTAAACTTTTATTTTTTAATTAGTTTTTCTTAGTACTTAGTATTGCTTATATAAACCAAAGAATGTTTTATTTTTTAGTTAGTGCTTTTGATTAGTTTTTATAATTTGTTTATAAAGGCTCATTTTATATTTTATAGGATACTAAGTTTACTGTTAGATACCAGCCTAACCAACCTAATCTTCCACTTGACGTGAGAAAGTAAGACTTAAAAATTTAAAAATGTTTTTAAAAAAGTAATATTTTAAAGCATTTGGCGTTGTGTTTGTGCCAGAACCGGGCGGCGAACTAACTTAAACCGGCACTGTAGTCAAAGAAAAAGGGTGTCTACAATTTAGAAATCTAAGTTGCTATTCTGCAAGTGAGCACCACTACAAGGGTTTTTGTTTATGCATTACTCTAAAATCGTACCACCCTATAGGGTGGTATATATATATAGTTTCTTTTTTACGTTATCTGATTAAGTCCTTTGTGTACCCCAGTCCGTTGTGATACCAATGTCTATTTCGTTACTTTTTTTTAGTTTTTGTTAAAAAAAAAATACTTAAAATGATTTTTATACACTTTCACTTGTTAATGCGTGTTTATAAATTAGAGTTAAACTTAGTACTATTACGTAATACAGTGACTAAAAGAAAATATTAATGGTATTGTTTTTTTTAACAAAGAATCGGAATGGTTTTTTTAAAAAAGTAACTTAACTAGCATAAATATTTAAAAAAAGCATACAATATTGTAAAAAATATTTTTAATAAAAAATAAAAAATAGGAGTCAAA
The DNA here is from genome assembly GCA_921294245.1 of Brassicogethes aeneus. NCBI lineage: Eukaryota > Metazoa > Arthropoda > Insecta > Coleoptera > Nitidulidae > Brassicogethes > Brassicogethes aeneus. The sequence goes on from OV121138.1 coordinate 7,993,660, forward strand.
AGTTTGTGAACTAAGTACTTTTTATTTCAAATTATTTTTATAACAACACAGTGAAGATATAGGTATAAAGCTAGCTAAACACATTTTTCTGAAAAAAAACGTAAAAAAAATTAAAAAGTGCACTGCCTGTCTTAAATGTAAGTAAACAAAACTCCGAGGGGGTGTCCACTTCCCGCAATACATGTACATTTCTACCGCAATCCCCCGAAATCGCTAAAAAGCTGCGAGAAATCCCGCAATCTTTAAAGGCAGTCGCCGAAATCCCTCGCAATCCCATCGAAATCACTTGCAGTCTGCGCAGTCCCTCCGAAATCCGGCAATCTTCGCATGGTAATTACGTAGAGATTTTACATGAGCGGCATATATTCCGGGATTTCTTGCATTTGTGTTCTTAGTTCAGTAAATAAATATTTTATTTTAGTGAAATCTGTGAACTTATGTTATTTTGTGTTCTAAAAAGCTGCGAGAAATCCCGCAATCTTTTAAGGCAGTCGACGAAATCCCTCGCAATGCCATCGAAATCGCTTGCAGTCTGCGCAGTCCCTTCGAAATCCCGCAATCTTCGCATCGCGATTACCTACGTAGAGATTTACGTGAGCGGCATACTCCCGAGATTTCTTGTATTTGTGTTCTTAGTTCAGTAAATATAGTATATTACACTACAAGGGCAGAAAGTGTGAGATTCCTGCACTGCGCGCCATGATGCCCGAGGCGAAGCCGAGGGCATCATGGCGCGCAGTTCAGGGCTTTCACACTTTCTGCCCGTGTAGTGTATACTATTTTTCTTGCTACCCGGCCGAAAATACGGGAAAAAATTAAATGTGTATATCGAAACATATTGATGCCTGCCCCGACATTTGCGGCAGGAGCGATATTATAGAGGGCGGTGGAGGTGGAATCGGGTACGAAACAACGTATTTTCAGCCGAGGTAGTAAGAAAATTACATTTTCTTACTACCTCGGCCGAAAATACGTATAGCTTGACCAATGCATCAAACGTAAACTATCTGCCGTGGAATCTGGGACGAAACAACGTATTTTCAGCCGAGGTAGTAAGAAAAGTTATTTACCTAACAAGTGCGGAAAGTGATACTTTTCCGCACGAGACTGTAGTTGCGAATGCGGAAATGACACTTTCAACACGTGTTAGGTACAATGTTTTTTCTACAAGCGTGCGGAAAGTTGCTGCAAGCGAAAATTTTGAAACAGACGTAAAAGTATTTTTTCTACAAGCGTGCGGAAAGTTGCTACAAGCGTGCGGAAAGTACAAAAGTTCAACTTTCCGCACTAGTGCGAAAAAGTGCAACTTTCCGCACGGTTATGCGTGCGGAAAGTGGCAGCTTCCGCATGCTTGTAGAAAAATTATTTTGACAAGTGGATGAGTAGACTAACATTCGACGTAACATTTGACCTTGTTTACTGGCGATTAAAATTTTATTAAGTCCAAAAAATTTCTGAGAACTTTTTCGCTTTGCGCTGACTTCGACTTGTCTGGTCCACCTACAATGTATTTTCCCTATGTATAGCTTGCAAATGAAGGTACAGTAGATGCCCCTTGTATACAGGGTGTCCCAAAAGTCAACGATATCCTTTGGAGGAATGATAGGACAACTCATGACCAATCAGAAAATCAAAACATGACCTTAGTAAAAAATCGTTTTTAAGATATTGGCATTTTAAGGAATTTTGTGAAGCTTGACACCTTAGAACAATTTTTTTAGTGCCACAGCTACAAAATTTCATATTCTAAGTTTTTTTTTGTGTTGCGCAACACTGAATAGGCCTGCTATTAATTACAGTTGAAAATAAAACTAATCCCAGCAAACACATAAGTCTGGTAATGTAATGGCCCATTACAGCCTTTAATGGTTAAATGATGGCATTTTTAACCCAAGCTGTTCTTGTACTGGGCCCTTTTTCGTTAATAAATGTCAATTTAGACCAAAGGCTGTCGTGGTAAGGTCTTGCAATGGCCCTTTTCAGGCAATGATATGTATAATTTAACATTAAAGGCCCACATATGGTAATTATAAGTATCAAGTTAATGGAACTGTAACACACCATTACAGTGCCAAATGTTTTCCTTTGGTTTACACCATATTTACTAATGAATTGCCTCATGTTAGTGGTATTATGCATATGCATATAGAAATGAGATATATTAATTAATTATCTAATAGGTGTATTTTATAATTAATTATTAATGAACTAAACAACTAGGTAGTACCTTTTTCAAGTATTTTTACTGTACAATTTTTACATTAATGTCGTACTATTTAATAACCTAGGAAATGTGACTTATTTTAAAATTTTAAATCTTCTTTTAGCGCACCATGTTTTGAATATTTAACCCTATTTAATTATCTCTATTCAAAACGAAGCTTTTTTCTAGAAAAACTTGCAAATTAGAATCCCATTATAAGACCATTCCTACAGTGCACTGCAGTCGTCAATGATTTAGCAATAGAATAGAGATTCTTATGCATGTGATTTAGCCATATATCCATTGTGCTAAAGACTGGACTAGAGACTGGATTTATCTTATCTACTTAATTTGTTTTTTGTTCAATTTAATTCATTCGATTCCTTAGAAATGGAAACTGTTGAAATTTGATTTTATTTTATAATATTTGTTAAGTTTTTTTTATTTAAATATGTTATATAATTATGTTTAAATTACATGTATTTTATAACACATTAAACACTTTGTATTTTTTAATTTTTTGAAAGTTTTAGGGACATTAATGGAATTCCATAATAACGAAATTTTTGTAATATAGTAAAGTACCTATCTATTATGGTGGATTAAATTTGGTAGGTATATATTTATTAGGTCGGATATTACACGATAATCGGGAATTTTTTATCCCTACCGTCAAAAATCGGTCGGGATAAAATATTTCAATTATCATGGAATATCCGTACCTAGTAAATATATAGGTACCACATTTAATCTGACATAATAAGTATACTTTACTTATCCATTAAATAATATTTAACTAACCACTATAGAATCTTTAACACCCCATATAAGAACCTTTAGCTTGCCACATTTGTACCTTTAACCTGCCATATCGGAACCTTTACCGGTTCTTGTAAGTGTCTTTATCGACTGCCGTCACATGCCCATAAAAGGTGAACGCGACATAATATGTAGAGGTCCATTAAAGTCAGCCTTTATAGGGCCTTTAGTTTATTAAAGGCACGCGTTTAAAGGGCCATTACAGAACCTTTACGGTTGTGTTTGCCCTTTAAAAACCATACACTTTTGCCCGATTTTATAAAAAAAATCATATATTATAAACACTAAATAAAATAATTGATTATGGCCTAGGCACTTAAAAATTATTTAGACCAATCGGGTTCTGTCAGATCTATCCAACCTAACTTTCTACTTTTAATTCCATTTATTTTTAATGGCAGTCATGGAAATCCCTAGGATTGCCTTCGCAATCACCAGAAATCTCTATGAATGCCTTGGCAATCACCGGCAATCACCCGCAGTCCTTCGCAATCCCTAAATTCTATGGCAGTCATCAGAAATCATAGGATTTCCGCAATACATGTACATTTTTCAGTAGAGTGGACACCCCCTCGCAAAACTCTAAACATTTATAAAAATCCAAACAAAAGTCAATTTAAGCAAAAAAAAATTTGATCTTCATTTTCCTGAAAGCGGGTGTTTCTTGAAAATGACCCTAATAAAACACGTAAGTATACTTTTATAAAAACAAGCTACTCTACAAGACCCATTAACTTTAAAAAATTTAGTATATTTTGTAATATGATTTTTAAATTGACCCCAAGAAAACATTAACTACCTAATTTACTATTGAACTTTTATGTGACCTTGATAAGTCCTAGTAGGTACCTAGTAGAAGTATCAACCTATAGATATCTAATCAAAGTAGGTAATATGTAGAAATTAACAATAGCGAAGCGGACGTAATCATACAGGGTGTGGTCTTTTACAAAGACGTAGAAAAAAACGTATGAGACACCACATAAAACCAGGTCGAAATAGGTCGAATCAGTGAAAATAAGATTGCAGTTAAAATGTTGCGGATTTTTTTTAGGAATTTAATAATTAAAATAAATGCGTTTTTCTTAATTAAGGTATTTTTAAATGAGATTCAATGTTATTCCAGGCTTTCTAATCTTCTTTTAAATCGTATCATATGCCTGGCTATTTTTAACTTGATTTGGTTAAAAAATGATTTTAAGAATCATCAAATTCTATTTTTTTTATTGATTACAATTAAATCTCTTTTTCCAGTATCTTTTTTCTTAGATCATAAACTGGGAGTCACATGGAATATATTTTTTTTATAAACTAAAATATAAAGAGCACTTGTACCAAGTAGGTACCTACCTAAAGTTAAACAAAGGATTTTTATAAAAATCCTGGACCCAGTTTGCTTTGTTTAAATTTAATTGAGAAGTTAATTTTTATAAATTTTATACAAATTTTAATATTATAGATAATAAAAGTGAATGGTATTCTGAATAATACATATTACATACAATTGGGTCACTTGAAGGAAATTGAAAGTTATTTTGATATTTGCCTACCTATGTTAGTACAAATGCGGCTGTACTGTAACAGTACATTTTTAAAAATTTGCAATACAACTTACATTTTTTGATCCAATTTATTGGAAATGTTCAGCCTAGTGATAGCTCTCTCATAAATTTATAATTTCATAATTATAGGTATAGGTATACCTAGTAACTTTGTTAACACAATTATTATAACACAACTAATTAGTTAAGTAACTAAAATCAAGTAAATATTGTCAGATTTTTGTTTTTGAGATCTAATGTCACTAAAAATGACAGACAAGATTCAAATTATAGTGTGCCATATGAAAATACCCTGCTCTGATTGGTGTATTGTTTTCTATGGTTTAAGTTGGCGGGTTTTTTCGCTAAATTATTCAAATTAACTGTTATTAGGCAACTAAGCATACATTTACCAACTGAATCATCTTCCAATCAGTAAGGAAAATATTTACAGTGCTTATCAGCATTTAGCGACTGATAGGTAATTAAGAAACGACTTTCCATTGTGTACATTGCGTGTACTATTCTGTGTGAATCAATTACTGCAAATATCATTTTTTGTTGCGACAGCTGTTTTTAGGTTAGCTATAAACAAAAACTTTTTTGTTGTTCTACACAGATTCTGTGTCACAGAAATGGAGGGTGGAAACACTTTTGTGGACTTGTTGAAGACCATCTACGAGATCAAATCCCCCGATCACGAGCATTCACAAAAAAAGGCTGTGTTTGCCAATTTGCTCTTTGATATTGGAACAGCACTGGAACGGGGAGACTACAGGGAAGGCCTGAAGGCTTTAAGGCAGTGTATTGTTTTTTTCAGAAGTGAGCCTAACATAATAATATATAAAATAACCGAGCATCTGTTTCAAGCAGTTGAAAAGTTGTGTTGTTATTGTTATTACAAGCTCAACGAGAATTTTTCTGAGTTGAGTTCCTTGATTCACGATGAAACCAAGTTGACTATGTTTATGCTCACTATTAATTATATGGAGGAAAGGGGGCTGACCATGGATTTTATTGCAAATAGTTTGATGACTATACGGGAATATCTTTACGAAAATAATTTTACTTGGTAAGTATCGCCAACAATTAGTGTTTTTAGTATTTTTAGGTTTACTTATATTTTTGTTTAGTGACGAGTTTGAGATTAAAGAGTGTAAGAAAAAGAAGGGTAAAAAAGGTAAAACTGGTAAAAAAGATAAAAAAGATAGAAGAGAAAAAATTCAAAAAATTGACTTTGCCAAATTGGTCGAATTTACTAATACTCTTAACACAATGTTTTCTGATGATTCAATACCTGAGAAAGCTGAAGTACCTGTACCTGAAACAGTTGAAGAAAGAAAAAAAACTGAAACACCCAAAAAAACGGCAAAAAAGTCACCAGAGACACCAACAAACTCATCTAAAGAAATAAAATCAGCAACTGTAAGTAAAATATTTTGAATTTTGTCAAGTTTTATATATTCATTAAAATATTTTGCACAAAAATAAAAAAATTAATCCTGAGTATTTACATTTTTATCTTAAAGGTACTAGGTACAGTGGCCGACACGGAATTTTGAACGACATAACTTGGTTGTCAATGTATACATCTGTAAATAGCAAAGATACAATATTGAGCATTTTTGCGTTCGCTGTCAAAATTACAATACTATAGTGATAACCGAAAGTAAGGTTAGTTGTCCATAAAGAAAGTTTAGATTTTGATGCCAACGGGATGATAGTCGTTCAAAATTCCGTGTCGGCCACGGTACTAATTTTTTTATCTTCCTACCCAATTATAGTTATGTGGTTTATAAGTTTATTAAATCCACATTATGTGGATTTAATAAACTTATAGGACCACATATAAACCAAACTTATTAAGATAACTAAAATAACATTAAAAAAATAATTTTTAATGCAAAATTTTTACAAAATTAATTTTTTTTCTTTGTAAATTTATTGAATTTACCAGGAATTACTTTTTTAAAATTTGACCCAAAACATTATTTTAGATAGTTTAGTAAGTTATTTTTTTGTCTTTTCACTTTCTTATTTTATATTAATATTTTTTCTTTTGAATTTATTGATTTGTTTTTCCACTTATTAATATACTAATTTTCATCTAGAATATCAGCACTTCTTGTTTTATTTGACTTTTTTTTTAATTTTTGTTCTCACTACTTTCTTTTTTTTGTTTATTTCAAATCTCTTTTACTTTTTTTACTTGTTTTTTAATTTTTTTATTTACTGCAAATTTTTAAAATCTTTTATGACTATACTTTTTCTTTTTATGACCTTTTTTAACTTTTTTTGTCATAAGCCTGAATTATAGATTGCCTTCCTTCCTTCCTCCCGTAGAAAATGAACAATACGAAACCCAATAAACATTTTTGACGTAATTGTCAATATTAACATTTTCTGTGTAAGAATTTTTAATACTTTGTGATAATATTTTGCAATTATAGTAATAAAAAAAATCAAAGGATAAAATATTTTCTTAACAAAATCATATTTTGAAGTTATTTTAATATTTTAAAGTGTCAATAATTGTTAAGTTTAATTAAAATTAATAACGGGCAATGTTAATGGTGACAATTACGTCAAAAATGTTTATTTAAATCGTAGTGCCATTTATAGATTCCCGTACCGTAAGGACGGCATTCCTTCCTCCCGTAGAAATTTTTAAGTTTTATCTTTCACCGTAAAGGTCTTTGACATGACCAATCACAGTGCTTGTTATGGACATGCGCTGTAGGGTCAGCGCGTAGGCACAAAATATTTAAAATACATGATTGTTTAGTATTATTTAGATAGGTGGTCAGTTTATTAAATAATTTGTGTCTCTAAATAGGATATTTAGATATTGTTTATGATCAACTAACTAATAATGGTTTATTGAACTAAAACCAAGTTCAAAGGCTATTGACCGTAGTCCTTCAGCCGATTTATGATCAATTTCTTTCATTTTTAGAAACGTTGCTTTGTAAAACCCCGTAGTTTCCCGGTCTTGGTAAAGTGCGCGAGTCTTCCAACGTCTTGTAACAAGACTCTTGTTCGATGTTTTTTTTTCATTATTATAATACTAGTATAATACAACAAGCTGCCTGGGTTATATATAAATGTTTATCTTTCATATTTACACAAAATGGGTAAATCGCAGAATATAAAAAAAAACAAATGCCAACCATTTTAGGTGTCATCGCGCATGGTTACGGAATTTTAAACGGAAATCTATAAATTGACTTTTTACAAGACGCACAAATCGTACGGGCACGACTACGGGAGGAAGGAAGGAAGGCAATCATGCTTTACTGTCCAACTTTTTAATTTTTTGTTTTTTTTTTACATTTTTAACTGTATTTACCTACTTTTATTCTTTTTTATCATTTTTGAGGATTTTTTTCTTCTTTTATTAGACTGTATTTTTTACTTATTTTATTATTATCTTTTTGGATTTAAAACTTTTTTGATCTGATTTTTTTCTTTTTTTTGTCGTTTTACTCTTTGTTTTACTTTTAATATTTTCTTCTATTTTGACTTTTTTTTACCTTTTTTAATTTTTTTTTCTTTTTTTTTATATACAAATTTCTTGTATTTTGGATTGTTCGCTCTTACTTATTCACTTTATTCTTCGACTTTATTTATTTTATTTTTTCTCAATTTTTGTGACTTTTTTGTCGTTTAGAAGAATATTTATTCTTTCATTTAACTTTTTAATTTTTTACTTTTTTATGTTTTTTTCGATTTAAAACTTTCTTTTTTTTATCTGACTTCTTTTGATCTTTCTTTTTTTTCACTTTTTGTTTTTTATTTTCTATTAGGAGCATTTCCACGCGTAACGTACGGACATTCGGACGCGTTTTATCATATAAATGTTTAAATTACTATTACTTATTTAAGTTTAACACAAAAACGCTTGACGCCATCTGAAAGAGCAGTAAATTTCCCATGAAATAGGCTTATGTGAGCAGTAAAAATACTTTTTCAAAAGAAAATGCAAGTACCAGTATAAAAAGCGTAACGTACGGACACCGAAGACACCCATTTTGTATCCCCTCTGTTAACGTTTGGGACTCTGCGAATTCAAATCAAATTTTCTTGCTTTATACGTGGTTTTGGATTGCCCAAAGAACTGAGATCACGATACTATTTGCGACTAAGGATTTGATTTTTTCGTTTCTTCATTATTTGCGGAAATTATCCAAAATAAAAACGTTACGTACGGACAAGGTCTCGTAACGTACGGACATACACATTTAATACACATTATAATCACGGTATTTAAAAACACAAAATCATATTAGTACCCGTTAGTTAGATTCAATTGTTGGGGAACATATGAAAAAGAAGAGAACACGTTTAAATAAATGTATTTTTTTACATTTTTTATTAATTACATGTTTTGAACGTTTAAACTAGTATTGCTGAATAATACTCATAATTAACGATACAAATTGTTACAACTTATCAATATGAATGTAAAAACGAAGCGATTTCTAAAATAAACTAAAATTACTGAAAACGAAAAAAAAAGTACACAAAATATGCATACACGCGAACTTCATTACTTCATGCGGACTGCGATGCGCCTGTCTTTATGCACATTAGATTCTTCGGCAACGCTGATCCAGTAAGGAGCGAGGGAAAACACAGCATGAATTCTGTGCGTTCTTGGGACTGTCGCAAGATCTTTCCAGTGTTCTTCGAGATCTGCGGAATTAACATCAATGTCTGCTTTGCTCAGAAACTCAACGTGAATCTTAGGGCATGCTTCTTGAGCTATAGATGTGAATTCTTCAGCAGTATTTACCACAGCTCCGCTTTTTGCTCGCCTCCACACCGAACCTTTTATTGTTCCTCCAATGGCATCAACCACCCCTTTTCCGTGACCTGATGCGAAAAAGTGCCAAGATAGCTTAATGCCGTAGCGCGCTTCAAAAACATGCAGGTTCGAAAAAAGGTACTTTTGCTTGAATTGGCTAGCGGCTCCGTCTGAAAATATTTTTACTTCAGCCACTTCATCGTAATTTTCGGTAATTAGTTCAAGTAGCCGTTCGATGAATTTATAAACGCTGATTTTTCCATGCGTCAATTCGTCCGAAACTAACGCGAAACTCTGCGCTTCCTTAGCGGACATCCAAGCATAGGCAGTAAAAACTGTGCATTGCTGGTGACACCAATGCGCACTTTGTATTTCATTTTGTTGTTTTAAAGCGTAATTCTCAGCAAAGTCAACTTGCAGTGCAATTTGTTTTCCATCGACGCTGGCAATGGTGTCTTCAAAAAATTTTGCTTGCGCTCGCTTTACATACGAGTGTTCCAGAAAATAACGTAGCTGATCCTTTAGATGTTGAAAACATTGTTGCAAATCCCAATCCATTATTTTTTTCTGAAGTGGTTGGCTTATCCATTGCTCGCAACTTGGTGAAATCACAGAAGCGTTAATAACGAAATTTCGGGGATTGAGTTCATCGATCTTGTCACGACACTGGTCGCATTTGTTGGTCATACAATCTTTTTTACTCTGATCGCAGGTGACAAGTGCGATAAATTCCTTGAAGGATCGTGGAACTTGAGTGTAAGGATGCATGGCATTCAAGATAAGGCGCACATTTTCGTGATATCGACAAACGCATACACCTTGAGGCAAGTCTCCAAAGATGCAGATTTCTTTGGGCTTCAACTCACAAAATAATGAGCGGCCAACGGGTTGATCTTTGTGCTCCTTCAGGTACATTTGGTGTGCCTCAACAAGAGACATTAACATATATCGTTTGGGGATGTACTGCTTTTGTATCCTTCCATTCTCATCGTGATGTCTCAAAATGAGTCTATACTTCATATTTGGAGATTGCCACGAAATTTGATTAGAAAGATAAAATTGTTGCACATTTGCTTTTGTTTGTTCATTCGATCCTTTGCGAATTTTTTCTGAAAATGCTAGTGGAGATGTGACTAATCGGAGACCTTGTTCTTCAGCGAGGGCAGCGACAACAGCTTTTCTTTTTCTTGGGCTACTCGGTAAGGATCTTCTTGCCCTGTATAAAGCTTTTCCAAATGATTGACGGGACCGATATGAAGAAAGAGTAAGGCTTGAACAGCTTGAATTCATTGATGAATCAGATTGCGATAAAGCCTTTCTTGAAACTCTTTTTCTCTCAGCTTCTTTTTCGCGATGGTCTTTTAGTTTCCCTAAATCTGTAGCAAGTTTTTTTCTGAAGAGCCGAGACCGTTGAGCTTCTTTTTTCTTCTGCATTACATCAACCCCTTTTTTTTTCAGATTTTCCCGGTATCTTGCTTGGCGCTCTGCGGACGTCAAAGCAGAGGTTTTGGTTTTCGGTGCCATGTGATGGTGATTTTTATATGACAATTTTTGTCAAGTTTCAAAAATTTTGCTCAAATACAACTTGCAATTATTTACCAGTATTTCGTAACGAAGACTTAAAGTTGTATTTTCTTGGTCGCAGAACACTTTTTGAATTAACGATGAATGTTCGTTGGTATTCATAAAACAGCAATATCAATACGCGAATATTCACGTCCGTTTTGACAGCGATTGACTTTTTATGGTTATGCTGTATGTTGGAATATATGTGCGCATGTGCAAATAAACTGAGAACATGTGCAACATTAATTTTCGAAAAAAATGTCTTACAAATTATTTTATGTTCAAGAATGGTTTTATATTTAATGTTTACATATATATATATATAAGAAATGTTATTAATAATTCTACATATTTATATTTATTACTTTGACAGTTGAGATAAGCAATGAATGTAAAACCTTAAATCCGTACATCACTAAGTTAGAACTCGGAAATAGTCGTTTTTTGCACCTCGGTTACATGAGAAAAATACAATGGTGTCCGTCCGTTACGCAAAAAAAATTAACTTACACTTGTTTTAAAAATATGAAAAAATTCCACGTTATAAAGTGCTAACTTTTGGCTTTGTATATGAAAATTGGAAGGTATTTGATAATTCTGTCACACAGTAGACGAACTTTTGTATGTTTTTCGTAACGTACGGACACGAAAAATTCAAAAAATTGAAAATGCTTTGCATTGATCAAATTTTCTTTAAGAAAAATTTTCTCAGCGTCGAAATACACTTAAAGATACCATGAATGAATTGCAATATTAAATCAGAGCTAACTATTTTGCCTCCAGGATTTCTGTTACTTGAAAACTCAAGAGAGATATATGCTCAATGAAAGGTCAGTGCGTCTGCCATGTCAATAAGCTGTTCATTCATGAATTATCAGTTATATATTAACATGTATTGTTGGAACACCACATTTAAACCTCCATTAATGTTATTCTAAACGAAATATGACATAATTCATTGATTGACATTTCGCTTTCTGTGTCCGCGTTTTCGTGGAAAAGCTTAATTAATTTAGTTTTCTTACAAAATATTTAACAAACTGTAAGAATATAGACCCCCTTTTTCAAATTTGACCCAAAACAGGGTATTTTAAATAGTTTAGTAGGAAGAACCCTAAATTTAGCTTTTATACAAAATATTTAACAAACTGTAAGAATATAGAACCTTTAAAATCAAAACTTTTTTATTTCGGCGTCATCTTTTTTCAAATTTGACCCTATATATATTATCAATACATTTTATTTTAGGTGGTCATACAAAATGAACCCCAAGTTGAAACAGTTCAAAATAATTCAACTCAGACTGAAAAACCAAAATGCACAAATATTTCTGTAAGTAAATTCCGTATTTTCTCAAATAGTATTTTTTATTATTATAAATTATTTATTTATTTATTTTTTATTGTAGTAGTTTTGTTCCAATATTTATCATTTAATCAATCAATAGTTTTAAATTGTCTTTTTGTTTTTTGCTTAGGTCCAGACTGATAAACCAAAACACAAAAATGCTTCTGTAAGTATCTATTTTATTAGAAATATTTAAAACATGTATTCTTTTAATATTCAATAATTTAATAACCTTTTTATTATAACATCAACTACTAATAAGTTTTTTTAAATTATTCACTCACCCAGATTTTCTTATTAGAAAAAATTAAATGGTGAGTTTATTGTATTATATTTTGTTTTAAAATAATAATAATTAATTTTTTACACAACACTTGATAAATTTATCAAAAATGATTATCATATTAATAATATTATGATAATCAATTTTCGGTGAATAGATTCAAGCAGATTTGACTGAGATTGCGGAATCGCAAATTTTGACCATTGTGACCGACATCAAAAAAAGCATCAATAAAACGAACAAAAAGGACGAAGAAATCGACGAGCTCAAAAAGCAACTTGCCGAAGAGAAAGAAAATTTTAAAAATTACCGAAAGCAAGTCGCTGAGGAAAACGACAAAAAACTCAAATCACTCGAGGTTCAGTGCGCGGGCTTAAGGTAGGAAAAGTATTCGTTACTTTTTTTGATGCCAATACAAAGTCGTTTTTTGTAGGATTACTGTGACCCAACTTGAAGCTGAACGTAAGGCAAATCAGGAAAAATTAATTTCCGTCAATAGGATTCTTTTAAGTCAGTTGGAGTTTAGGCGCAATTTGCAAAACGTTGTGTTTAATTTGTAGGTTAAATTTCAAGGTATTGATTGAGTTTTTATAAAATTCCAATACTTTCAGCTACGAAAACAAGTGCAGACAAACGCTGCACTTTTTAAAAGGAATGAGGCAATTCGTCATCAAAGACTTGGTGTCGAGCAACGAAGAATTCCACAACTTCGTCAAGATGTGGAAGACCGTTTTAAAAAATATAGAAACCCAAAAACACCAGTACATGGTAAGAAACGCATTATTCGAAAACGGTCTTAATGGGGTAGTTACATTTTTTCTGACCTATACTTTTTATGGTTTTATTCAAGGCGTTTTGTAATTTTAAACATTTCTGTGAAATTGGAATTTCAATTGAGTTTACCGTTTTCGAGATATTTACAAAAAAAAATCTCCTAATTGCGCCACTAGGCTATTGACAACGTTGCCAGCTTTTTCTATGGTTGCCAGTGTGTTTAGTTTAAGATTCTTACGATAGATGGCGCCACGTTATAATATTTTAGTTTTAAAACCACTTGATCTATAATTTTAGTTGAGAAGAAGAAGAAGAATTGATTTTTTGACGTTTTTTTTTTCGGGTTATGTTTTTTTTTTAATTTAGATTATTGAAAATCAATGTTATTGTTATGTTATTTGTAATTGATATTAGATAAGTGATTTATTAATAACGGACTCCAAAGCAGAGGAATCTTGTGGAATGGTTGGTTACATTGAACATTGGAGCTTTTAAACAAATAAAGTAAGTACCTATAATTATAATTATATTTATAATGCCTAGTTCTTTATATTCTTTTAGATATATCTTGGACTCTAAAATATCAAACACTAATATGATACCTCGTAAGAGATAGATAGGTACTTAATGAATTTGGTGACCATATTTCACTCAACTGACAGTGACAGTATTTGTACATAATAACCTCTTCGGGTATTTTCTGACATAACCGAATGAAATCATTAACAAGACAACTTGTCAACAGGGTAATTTTCAACCAATAGAAATCTTAGAATGTTGGTCACATGGCGAGGTTTGTGACGTCATAAAAATTTATATTTTTTGTAAATATCTCGAAAACGGTAAACTCAATTGAAATTCTGATTTCACAGAAATGTTTAAAATTACAAAACGCCTTGAATAAAACCATAAAAAGTATAGGTCAGAAAAAATTTAACTACCCCATATACACCTTTTGGACATTTTAAGGCCGATTTCGACGAAATGGAGAAATCCATGCGCAGCGGTAAAAACCATCGGACCCTCGATTGGCCGAACATACACGACCCCTCCAACGTGGAACTGTTCGCGGAGTTCGTGAACTCGACGATTCGAAGGCACGAGGAGTTCGTGCAACAGTCGAAGTAACGTTTTAAAAATTCCGGAACGCGACGAGCTCTTCGTTTTTATTTTTTTCAGGAGCGGTAAAAACCTCAAGCGCCAGCCGCCGGATGCCAAAAAAGAAGCGCTTTCTGCGCGTGATTCTCCAGAAGGGTCTGAAGGTGGAGTTTTTTTTAAATGAACATTTTCTTTAACGCGATTTGCCAAAACATGTTTTAGCATTTAAATTTTATTACAGAATCGAAAAAGTCGACGGGAAGTCAGTTCAAGCCTAAGGCAGCACATGGTAATGCTTCTGGTTGGCAATCACATAAGGTATCTATCTATAAAATAGTCAAAATCTTTCCACAACTGATTTTGTTCACGTTAAAAACGCCCTCTATGGCAAATTTACATAAAAATTCATGTTATAAAATTAATATTTTTGAAAAAAGCAACCGTTAACCATTTTTTCACTAAAACTTTACAGTAGATAAGGCATTTCTATACATTGTAAAAATTATTTAAACTTAATTTTAAGCTGGAAACTAAGAAAGAAAAAGAAGCTGTTAGTTTAAATTCTCCACATGTTACTGGAGAAAAGGTATGCAATTTTATATTTTTCTTTATTGTTTTGTATGCACTATTTTTTAATATTTTCCTTTTTTTAAATTTTTTCTCAATATTTTTTTTATTTCAACTCTTACTTTGACTTGTTTTTTAATTTTTTTTAATCTAGGTGTATTTTTTATTTTTTGACCTTAGTTACTTTTTGGTCGTTTTTTTAATTTCTTACTGTCCTACTTTTTCCTTCTTTTTATTTATATTTTTGAGGATTTTTTCCTTCTTTGATTAGACTGAATTTTATACTTTTTTATTATTTTTATTTTTTTGGATTTTAAACTTTTTTATCCTTATTTTATTTTATTTATTGTTTTTTTGTCTTTACTTTTTGTTATAGTTTACTTTTAATAATTTTCGGTTTTTGACTTTTTTGATCTTTTCCACTTTTTTAATTTATTTTTTCACCTTTTCTTTTTATACCTATATTTCTTGTATTTTTCGCCTGTTTTGGATTTTTCACTCTTATTTATTTTATTTTAATTTTTCAAAATTTTTTTGAATGAGTATGAGTATGAGTATAAGAGAAGTATAACCAGCCCCATTTCATCATCACTCCCGGACCCCGTACAGGCCTAGGTTTACTTACGCCGATTTTTGTTTGTCCCCAGCAACTGCACGGCTTCACCCGTGTTTGCTGGGTGCGAATGTCCATTGCGTTCCGTACTGTCCCCCATTTGGGGCTCGAGAGCGACATGCGAATGGTTTTAATGGCCATTCTCGGGTTCGCCGAGCCGATACTATACGCTCAGTAGGGTATAGAGGAGGAGGGACGGGAGTGTGTTGGTTTTTGGGGGACAATTACGCCGACTTAAAACTAAGTACGACGCGGAATCACCCTAGACCATTCGATTAGTATTACTCCAAACATTTGGGATTACTATTTGGAGTTGGGGAGTTGTTATTTCGCTGCAGGGGTGAAGTTTCCTAGTCGAGGTCTTCGTCTTGTTCGTTATTGTCGTGTTCCAGTCTTGATGCCGAAAACCATCAATAGATAGTTCAGTAGCTGGATGTAACTTGTAGCTTTTGGTGTTTTTTTTAATTGTTTATTGCCGCAGAAGTGCGAAATTTCTAACAATTTTTTTTATTATTAGTTATTGTGTTGCCCAAGCACGTTTTGTGGTAGAGTTTTATCTTTTTTTCTTAAATTCCAAAATTAAGTAATGCATTTATTTATTAGTTAAACAAATGACAAGCGCAATTATTCTGTTTTCTAATGTTTACAAATCCTGTAGAGTTTGGTTATTATGCTTTTTTACTATGTTAGGGTTATAATGATTAATGTGTTAGTTTATTCTGTGTGTCTAGTGTTTATTATTGGTCTCGTTTGGGTTTGCCTTATTTGTTGTTGACAGATTTATTGTTCTAGGCAGTGTGCCTTTCATAGGGTTTTAAAGATATCGCCGTGTTTAATTTGCAGATTATGTGTTAGGTCATGAATATGCTTAAGGATACTTATCAATTTTTTGCGGATGGCCACCTCCCTTCTTGATTGACCTCCTTTGTTTGTCCAGTGAAAAGCGTCCAATGACAGGTGGCACTTAACTCATTCATCACTTAACACTTCACTCTTCATTGACCGTTGCACCATTTTAGTTAAGTTTAGTTTAGTTTGCACTCTATGAAAATTGTTTGTTTCACTATAATTGGTTTGCACATATTAAAAATTATTGTTGGTTTTAATCTTTAAACTTTTACGTTTCAAGAGCACTCGCCATAGCGTGGTGCCTTCTTAAGTGCTGGAACCTGACTGAAAATAAATAAATTTTTTTGAATTTTATTCAAGAAAAAAAGATTTTCTTGTCGTTTTAAAGGATTTTTAACTTCTTTTATTTAACTTTTTAATTTTGTACGTTTTTTTGGATTTGAAACTTTCTTTTTTGACTTCTTTTTTATCTTTATCCTTTTTATGTTTTTCCACTTATGAATATAATAATTTTCATCTAGAATATCGGCATTTATTTGACTTTTTTCTTTTGTTATTTTTCTCTCTCTCTTTTTTTTGTTTATTTCAACTCTCTTTTACTTTTTTTTACTTATTGTTTTTATTTACTTTTAATATTTTTCGGTTTTTTACTTTTTTGATGTTTTTTTTACCTTTTCCACTTTTTTTTTACTATTTTAATTTTTACTTTTTCTTTTTTATACATATTTCGTGTATTTTGGATTTTTCACTCTTACTTTTTTATCTTTTTCACTTTATTCTTCTACTTTTTTATTTTATTTCTATTTTTATTTTTTGTGACTTGTATTTTTTTTGTCGTTTTGAAGAATGTTTTACTTCTTTTATTTGACTTTTTCATTTTTACTTTTTTTTCGATTTAAAACTTTCTTTTATCTTCATACTTTTTTTGTCTTTTCACTTTTTTACTAAATTCTTCGACTTATTTTCATTTTTTTGCTCTTATTTTCTTAATTTTTGTTGACTGTATTTTTTGTTCTTTTTCAATGTTTACTTTTTAAATTTTTTGCTTTTTTACTTACACGTTTTTTTAAATTTTAGTACCTTTTTTTATTAGCTTTATTTTCTTTTAAGTAATTTTTTTTTTACTTTTTTCTCTTCATTTCACTTTTTTATTTATATTTTTTAAGTTTCATGATCAGCTGATTATTTTGCAAGACTTTGTTCAACAATGTCTGCGTCTGTTATTTTCCTTTAAGCTCACGTTCTTTATTTAAAGTCTCTCTACGTTTATCTTATGGAAAACACCGGTCTCAGCGAAGAGGTCCTTTGTTCAGTCCTAACCACAATGACAATGAAAAACAAGGACTCCGTTTGCGGTCGACCGAAAGAGCAAATTTTAAAGGAAGTCAGAAAACTGATTTCGACCAACAAGTAAGTACACCTCGACTTGAGTGTCTCATAAGTACCGGGAATTTGTAATTTAAAACGCGGATAAGATGTTACAATTTTGTGGTAGTTTTTTCTTATTTTTTGTATACGTTTTATTGCTAGGTCTAAAAATCCATGGGCTAATACGCATAAAAATGTTCAGTGGCAGTACGAGGACGCCGAAAAAAGTTGCCCCATTTGTTTTGAGGAGTATAATGACCATAATGTTTATATGTTGCCTTGCAAACATGAATTTCACAAGAAGGTAGGTTTTTTACTACAAAAAAAATATAAAAAATTAATTAAAATCGAGCATATTTTGACATTGTTTTTAAATAATGTTAAAATTTATTTATGTTTTTTCTAGTGCATTCAAACTTGGCTTAAAACAGGAAGTTGTTGTCCAATTTGCAGGGTACATACCCCATTTGAGGGAGATTTTCCTGCCCTTAAGAGAACTTTTTAAAATGTTGATATTTAATTTTATATTTGTAAGAAAAAATTAACTAAGTAGGTACCTACCTACTTAGAAATGAGCATGTTAAACAATCACTGTTAGTTTTACACAGAGATTATATTTTGTTTATTCTAAAGATAAAAGATTATTGATTATTGGTTATTAAAAAATGTGCCATAAACAATTTGATGTTAGTTACTTAATAATAAAAAGTATTATGTTTAGTTATTATGTATGTAATAAAAATATAACCATTATTTTGCTTGAAACTTGTTTTTTTAAATTTAATAAATAACTATAATAATTGATCCAGATCTACAAGTTAGGTATGCTTCAGAACAAGTAAGTACATCTCGACTTGAGTGTCTCATAAGTAGCGGGAATTTGTAATTTAAAACGCGGATAAGAGAAATATGTTACAATTTTGTGGTAGTTTTTTCTTATTTTGTGTATACGTTTTTATTGCTAGGTCTAAAAATCCATGGGCTAATACGCATAAAAATGTTCAGTGGCAGTACCTACGAGGACGCCGAAAAAAGTTGCCCAATTTGTTTTGAGGAGTATAATGACCATAATGTTTATATTTTGCCTTGCAAACATGAATTTCACAAGAAGGTAGGTTTTTTACTACAAAAAAATATAAAAAACTAAAATCGAGCATATTTTGACATTGTCCTTAAATAATGTTAAATTTTATTTATGTTTTTTCTAATGCATTCAAACTTGGCTTAAAACAGGAAGTTGTTGTCCAATTTGCAGGGTACATACCCCATTTGAGGGAGATTTTCCTGCCCTTAAGAGAACTTTTTAAAATGTTGATATTTAATTTTATATTTGTAAGAAAAAATTAACTAAGTAGGTACCTACCCAAGATACATACCTACTTAGAAATGAGCATGTTAAACAATCACTGTTAGTTTTACACAGAGATTATATTTTGTTTATACTAAAAATAAAAGATTATTGATTATTGATGATTAAAAATGTGCCATAAACAATTTGATGTTAGTTACTTAATAATAAAAAGTATTATGTTTAGTTATTATGTATGTAATAAAATTAAAAACATTATTTTGCTTGAAACTTGTTTTTATTTTAATTTAATAAATAACTATTATAATTGATCCAGATCTACAAGTGAGGTATGCTTCAGAATTAAGGTAAGCAAGTTTTAAATAAGGAGTTTTCTATACTTTTTTAACCATGATGTCCTGTGATAGTTTCGGCCACCGCAGCCAGATGGAGCTAGGTGTATGAACCAGGCATATACTTACCTGTGGTAAGTATATGGAACCAGGTAGGTATGTGAATCATTAACATTTCATTTACAATGAATTATATATTTGTTTTCCATTTTTTTCTTTCACCACTAAATTCACCAATAAGGACCGCGCTGGCCACCTGCAAATGTCCCGATCACGCATTTCAATTGTGTTTGTTTTGTCTGCCAAATAAAGAGACCAAGCGCAGTTCCGGTGTCTTAAAATTTATATTGTGTGTAAACAGGTTTAATAAAAAATATATATTGCATAATAATTTAATTTATAATAATTATATTTACTAATAATAAACTATTACAAAAATACTAATAGCTAGCTAAAAATAACTTACGAGTACACAATGTGTAATATACACGCATTGATTTGTTAATTAGAATATTTTTAAATTCCACATTAACGTGCAAACAGAGAAAATTGCTTTAAGGAACTAAAAACAAATAAGTAAATAGAAATATTAAACGATTTTATAAACCCCTACCTGAAACAATAAAATGTGGGTAAGTTCCAATTTTTTGGTGGCAAAATAAAAAGTTGATGGTTGTTTTGTATGAATTAACAAAAATTGCACCATTTTCATATTCTCGTTATTCCATGAATACCAATGAGTATCGTAAATAATGTAAAAGAATTCATTAGTCTAAAATTGGGTAGTTTGTAGATACTCATAAAATAATAAGTAATGATAATAATGGTGATTCTACAAAAGTTCGACAACTTGATGTCATCAGTCAATAGAGTAGGTATTTTAATATTTTTTGTAAATATTTTTGTATATTACAAAAGATCAAGGTTTTTTTTAACTTGTCCAACCAATTTTAATGTATTTTTTCAAAAGCAAGTTTGTAGAAAAACATAATAAATATTCAAAACGTGTCACAACTCCTGAATAAAATATTTGAGTGATTTTATTTTAAAATATATTCAATTTATTTTAAATTTTTCAATTTCACTACAAACTATAAAACATTAAATAATGTATTTTATATATTTTATTATAGATTCGAATAATAGCAATTTTTAAAAAATTGATAATCTTTAAAGTAGAATTGTACTCACTTATACCTGTCAGTTCTGTATCCAATGTTAAAATTCAAAATTCCTGCGAAATATTGAAGTTTAAACGTCAAGTCCTCGTTTTAACTCAAGTGTTGGTAAAAAATTGCCTATAGAGCCCGCCCTTTGCACGATAGTCATCTTGAAAACAATGCAAGCGGCGAAGTTGTGGTGAATCCACGTATAGTTCCAAAAATTTCAGTACTGTGGTAAGTAGTTATTTTTTACGTATATATATTTCATTGTAATTGTTGATAAGTAGCATACACTAATAAAAAATATCAGTAAAATACTCAATTCCGAATTATAATCTCAAATTTGTATCCGTTTCGTCAATTCCATGTCGTCAGCTCCATGTTCGATGTTTCGGTTATCTTTTTTTCGCAAACTTCAATTTAAATTCTGCTTGCGCAGAACTTGTTTATTTAATGTCATTATAAACTCATATAAATTTGGTGTGGGTCCCATATCTAATAATTGAGATATCGGTATACCCAAAATCCACCAGCCGCCACTGATGTGTGGTATTATTTGATTTTAAGATATTTAATGTGAAATATGCTCAAAGTTGCAATAAATCTTATATTTTCCAATAAATTATGTATTTAATTAGTACCCTGGTATACTCGTCACTTCCCTTGCATTCAAATTTAGAAAACACAGATATTTCATAAACTGTTTGAAAAAGTGACTGGCCCGGTCTGGAATAGTATATTTATTATATTATCTATGTTCTCATAACAAAATACTGTTTAATTTTCTCCGAAAACTATATAAACAAAATGAGGTCAAAAGTTGACCAACTTTTGTAGAATCACCCATTTACACGTATATACCTCATTTTGGTATAATTGCCCAGAATGAAAAAATACCATTATTATTTGAAAAAATATTATTACTATCAAAACGTAGGTGTATCCTATTTCATCCATGATCTAAAAAATTTTACACGCGTATTAGGGTCATACCTGCAATTTAACATACTCATAATCGAATTAAAACAAAATAGTGGGTGATTTTTTTTAAATTAATAAATTACTGAAGCTTCCCCCTTGGCGACGTCCCTGATGTAATCAAAATTTTGTTTACAATTGAAAACATTTGTTTACCTCAGAAAAAAATGTGATAGCTATAGCAATTCCAGTTTGAGTACCAAAAATTAAATAAACTAAAATAGCCTCACTTGTAACATCCTGTATATCCAATTCTATTCTAAAATGTAGATTGTTTTTAATTGTATCTTAATAATGTTAACTTATTGACTAACCTTTTAATTTGTCTGTGAATTTTGTAGATATACTTTAAATGTTCATTTGAGGTTTTTTGATAATTTTGATCGGTAAGTAAATTAAGGCAATTTTCTTCATATTTTTTGTTAATCTCCTGGCAATAATATTTCAACTCTTCCATTTGTTTAATTATAAACATAAGTACAATGTAAAAAGCTAAAGCGTCAGTAAAACATATGATAACAGATAGTATTACACTTATTTTATAAGCTAGAGAAAAAAGTAAATATACAAACTTTAATTTTATATATTTTTTCAAAACAGAAAGAGGATAATACATATGTTCCAAATTAAAATTGTATATTGTGTACGATATTGCAATAAAAATTAGGCACGTATATATGAAGAAGAAAAAATTTAATCTAATGATTTTTTTCATTTTAACGGTATTTTTGCAATCTTTCTTAACACCTGATAAAATATTGTTTTCAATTAACTTTTTAACGAACTTAAAAGTTCTTAAAAAAACAGTAGAACTGGCCAAACTCTAAAATTGTTTTAATATTTTATATTAAGTTTTACTGATTTTTTTAAATGCTTACCTGTAAATTAAAACAAAAAATTAAGGCACTATTTAGAAAAAAACGAAACTCATTGTGTAATGCAATGTTGTATATATGAAAAACAGCCAAAGGTGCTTGAAGAATTATGATAAATCTACACACATATCTAAGAAAGTTTGATCTTCGCAAAAATGACGAAATACTCCAAAAATTTCGTTCGAACTTTAACAATATCTTTTCCATGGACAAATGTTTTTTCTAGAAAAGTATATTGGTGACCAACTTTTAAGTTTGTAATTTAGTTTATTTTTTCTATAGGGATAAACGTTAAAACGCTAAAGTTCAAAGTATTGCAAGAGACCTTTTAATAAATAACGTATTTGTACTTTCATTACAAATTATAAAGGGATTATAAACTAATTAATTAATAATTAATTAATAAATTGTTTTAATTACAAATGATTTTAAAGTGATTTGAGAAAAAAAAATATAATGAAGTTAATTGGTTTTTATTATACAGTATTTGACATTTAATTTAGAGTTTTTACAAAATATTTAAAAAATTGTAATATTTTTGACCCTGTAAAATTAAAACTGGGTCAGAACTTCTCAAACGGGCTACCCGAGTTTAGTCAAAATTAATTTTCTATTGTAGATACATTTTTTCGATAGTTTTTACATCATTAACACAAATCCAAAAGGATTTTGTAAAAAAAATTGTCAATTCATATATTGATGATATTAAAAGTCAAAGTTTTTAGTCATTAAAAAATAAAAAAAATTAGTATGACTGAACTAATTATCCGATTCCAACGATATAACTAGCGTTGGAATCTTGTTTTGACATAAATTCTTTGTTATTTTTTTCAATTGTACTATTTGCATTTAGGTCGATTTTTTTTTGTTTTTTTTTATAACAAATTCGAAAATAATTAGCTTTTTCGCCAGCTATCGAATCGAACAAAAAACACATATACTCCAATCATTTCTCGAAATTATGCTGCTGAGAAAAAAAATGGCCCGCAGTTTGACAAAAAGTTATTCGTCCTTTTTTGGGTGCACCGCGGTGGCCGCTCACGCTCCGAACCGTGTACGCGGCTTGCGACGCGACGCGTCGCAACGTGTGTGGTCTGGAATGGTACTTTTCTAATCAAAATTGATTTGTGACCTTAATAATATTTAATCAATTATTGACCTAAAGCTTGTTTTTTGTTTTAAATTCAGAAATAAATAGGCTTTATATTGGTACAAAGAAAAATAATTCCTATTCTTATTCTTATAATATTTTGTTTTGCAAAAAAATTAATTTTTCTTATTACACATTAAAAAAAATTATTCTGCCCTCATAAATAAACCTAAAGCCTTGAGTTTTTGGTTTGTTTTATTAATAAATTAATAGGCCTTGCTGTGAGGAAGCCAAACACATTTTATGTCCATATTATTTTTATAGGAGTAGCGCCAAACTAAAAAAATAGTACACTATGAGTATGAGTATGAGGGGACTTTAAGCCGTCGGTCCGTTCCTACCCCTAACCCGCACAAGCCATTTAGTTGGCTTATGGGACATCTTAGTTTGGATGTAAGGGTGGAACTAAAAGAGCACTTTATAACTTTATAAGAGACGTATAACCAGCCCCATTGCCTCATCACTCCCGAACCCCTGTGTTTAAGGTGTTTTTTTAACCTTATTTTACAACTTTTTAACAGGAAACGGTAAGTGGAAAATACAATATTAAAATTATAATATTAGATTTCAGTTTTTTGTCGCAATATATTTTTAAACTTTAATTGGAAAATTAACACGCTGCGGAAGTTATTTTTAAAGTATATTTCTGGGTGCGTTACGGGTCAGAACTGCCCCGTATTAGTTTTGCACAGAGTGCGTTACGGGGTATATGTGTCCCGTATGTACTGTGTTGCATTTTTATTCGTAACTTTATACATGCTTAAAGTAGTGAGGAGTTAAGTTGGCAAAGTAATCTAGAGGCTTGGTTTTATAATTCACTGCGACCGCGCGGGGCTCCTTACAGAAATTTACATTTTATTGCAAAAAATCTTTTTTTTTAAATAAGAATTAAAAAAACTTTCTCATAATTTTTTTCTTCAAATTTATTATAAAGTGTTTTTCTTGTTCTGAAAATTCTGAATTTTTTTTAGAATTCTATTTATTATAGTCAATTTACAGAATTTAATTATTTTTATTTAAAAAAGTTATTTTTTTGTGAAAAATATTAATTTTATGACATAAAATTAGAATTAAAACAAAAACCTTCACTTTTTTTACTTTTTTTGATTAATTTTATAGCCAAGACACTTAGGTTATGCGCAGATCATCAAAAGTCACTGCTTAACGATGAACCCCGTACCGCACACAGTGAGCTTTATCATCCAGTGCGTTACGGGCCGTATATATCCCGTATTATTTTAAAAAGGATATGCTTTATTTTATGCCGCACGGCAGGAGAATGCGTTACGGGGTCGTATCGACCCCGTAACGCAGCGAACGTGTTAAATTAAACAAATTCATAAAAAGTAGCATTTTCTATTTTAAACAAGTAGTTGCCTACATGCCAAATCATTATTTATTTGCAGGTTTTTGCTAAACATCATCAATCAAATCATCATGAATGGTGATAAAGTCGTCGATGCAAGTGATGATGTCCCAAAGTCACAGACATCTACGTCAAGCGGTGCCCCTTCTACACCACCTCGTCCGAAAAAAAAATCGGAAAAGCTGTAAAGTAGACGTGGCACCCAAAAAAAAAAATCCCAATTTGTCCTTTATTTCAATAACCGAAAGTTGGCAACCCTAGTTATTAGACATGGGACAAACACCAAATTTATAATAGTTTATAATGACATTAAATAGACAAGTTCGGCGCAAACAGAATTTAAATTGAAGTTTGCGATTTGAGATAATTCAAATTAAAGTGGTGCAATTTATTATCTACTATAATTTATCGACAAATTTAAAATTTTATTTAAAAAATCCAAATATAACAGGTTTTATACCGTTTTAAATATTTTTTTATTTTAATAAAATAAATAATAAAAATTTAAAATCGACTATTTCCCTCGTCTTAATTTCCACCAATCACAAACGCGCAATTTTGAATTACAAATGGTTTCTAGGTGAGAAAACTGTGTGACAGCACCTGTCAGCAGTTTTTTCGAGTTTACCCGCGGCAAAACTTGACAGCTGTTGTCACCAAAAATTGCAATTTATATTTTAATTGTTAACTGTTACTCATGAAATAGTCTTGTCAAATACCATTCGGGATTAAATTTTTCCTGTGAAAAAAATCGAAAAAACACAATGCCAAGTAATATTTTTTAACAAAATGCATTCGTGCAGGTGCAAAAATCCTCCTCTTCAACTCGGATTTTTGTTGCCACCAGCACTCATGCTTTTTGTTAAAATATTACTTAGCAACGTGTTTTTTCGATTCTTTTCGGAAAAATTAAATGCCCTTATGATATTACTTACAAATAAAATCTGTAATATCAGGGTTCCCACGGCTAAATTATAAATTTTATTTAGGAATTTAGGAGGTTTTTTGTAAAATTTTAGAAGAAATAAAGTGTGGAAATGAATATCTTTAATTAAATAAAAACTCTTTACTACTTAAAAAATAAGAAAAAAGTTATATTGACTAGTTTTTTAGCCAAATCGCTCGACGAGTTTTTTTTTAATAAAATTAAAAGTGAGGTAAAATTACTACTTTTGTATATATCTGAGGTACATATACATATATACAAGTATAAATTTCAGCACACTTTTAATTTTATTTAAAAAAATGCGTCGATTGATTTGGCTAAAAAAGTAGGCCAAAATCAAATGATGTTATATTTATATTTTAAGAAAAAATATGTTAACCGTTTAGTTAATAAGTAACAGTAATTGAATCGGTAAGATTAAGAATAGTACAAGTGCAAAAGTAAAATGCACTTTTGTTAAAATATTTTAACTATATTATGAAATATAATATTCATACTCTGTAAAATAATTTATATCTTCTCACAAAAATGTATTTTAAAATTAAAAATTAATTTTTGAAAATAAATTGTCAAAATTAAATTTGTGGACTTGAAATGTTCTTATTCTCGCCGATTCAATTGTAATGTGGATCTTAATACTTAAAAATCTCATAACAAAATATGAAGTTTGCAAAATACAAATACAAAATATCATTTTAAAAAGAATTTAATAAAATATAACCTGAAAATATATATTTTTAAATTACTTTTTAAAAAAGATTTTTTTAGCGCGACAACTAGGTACCTTAATTAAACGCAGTCAGGTTGGCCTATTTAAATTTAATTTTTAGGATTTTAGGAGTTTTAGAAGATTGAATGCAATTTTAGGAGAATTTTAGGAGTTTTCAAGATTTAAGCCAAATTTTAGGAATGTTATGAGTTTTAGGAGGTGTGGGAGCCCTGTAATATTTGGATTTTTTAAATAAAATTTTAAATTTGTCGATAAATTATAGTAGATAATAAATTGCACCACTTTAATTTGAATTATCTCAAATAGGGGGCCTGGAGGCGGGTGAGGCGACAGGAAAAACTAACTTTTTTCGAAAACTTCAATTTAAATTCTGTTTGCGCCAAACTTGTTGATTTAATGTCATTATAAACTATTATAAATTTGGTGTGGGTCCCATGTCTAATAACTGAGATATTGGTATACATAAAATCCACCAGCCGCCACTGATTGACCTAAAGCTTGTTTTTTGTTTTAAATTCAGAAATAAATAGGCTTTATATTGGTATAAAAAAAATAATTTTCGATCAATATATTTTTCTTATTACACATTTAAAAAAATTATTCTGTCCTTATAAATAAACCTAAAGCCTTGTGTTTTTTGTTTGTTTTATTAATAAATTAATAGGCTGTAAGGAAGCCAAACACATTTTATGTCCATATTATTTTTATAGGTGTAGCGCCAAAGTAAAAAAATAGTAAACTTTTTTGGTAAAATAAAAGTTCTGCCTGTATAAAATTTTTGCCTGTATACAATTTATTAACTGAGTTTCTTGTTTTGGTTGTTGATTTATTAAGAAATAAATGGGCTTTATCGTGATGAAAACAAGAACATTTTATGTGCATTATATTTTGTTTTAAATGGCGCCAAACTTAAATATTTACATTTTTTATAACCAACACCTTGTGGTAAAATAAAAATTCTGATTTTTTCGTGATGTAAACAAAAACCTGTATATATTTGTGTATCTTATTTCTATATGGAGCTCGGTCATACATAACATATTTTTATTTTGTTTATATAATATATTATAAGAAACAGCGCCTAAACCGCAAAGAAAATTATGTTCTAACCTAAAATCTAGGCAGGAAAAGTGACAGTATTGCCTGCCTGGACATCAAGAAAAGTGACACTTTCTCGATTTATAAAAGACAGTTATATCAATATTACATACATGGTTTAACCATGATGGTTAAAAATAAAAAAGTTTTAAGGCAAAACAATTATTACGAAAATAATAATTTAATTTGACTTCTGAATAATATTTTACATTTTTTACAAAGAACATGTTTCGGACATATGGTCATAAAATATGTTTGGGTTCCTCACAGCAAAGCCTATTAATTTCTTAATACAACAAAAAAAAAACACAAGACTACGTTTATTTATAAGGGCAGAATAATTTTTTTAAATGTGTAATCAGAAAAATGTATTTTTTTGTAAAATGTAATGAGCGAAAATTATTTTTGTTTATAACAATATAAAGCCTATTTATTTCTGAATTTAATACAAAAAAACAAGCTTTAAATCAATTATTAAGGTCACAAATTAATTTTGATTAGAAAAGTACCATTCCAGACCACCGCGGTGGTCATACGGTGCACCGTATGACGTCGTGTCAAACTGCGGGCCATTTTTTTCTCAGCAGCATAATTTCGAGAAATGATTGGAGTATATGTGTTTTTCGAGTCGATAGCTAGCGCAGAAGCTAATTATTTTCGAATTTGTTATAAAAAACAAAAAAAAATCGACCTAAATTCAAATTGTACAATTGAAAAAAATAACAAAATCTATGTCAAAACAAGATTCCAACGCTATAGTTATATCGTTGGAATCGAATAATTAGTTTAGCCAAAATAATTTTTTAATGACTAAAAACTTTGACTTTTAATATCATTGACAATTTTTTTTTACAAAATCTTTTTGGGTTTGTGTTACTAGTAATGTAAATACTACAATCAAAAATTACTTTTGACCTAATTCAGGTGGCCCGTTTGAGAAATTCTGACCCAACTTCGTTTTATTATTACCTTTTCCAAATTTGACCCAATACCAGGGTATTTTAGATAGTTTAGTAGGAAGAACCCTAACCTAATCAAATAAAAATAAAAATAAAAAAAGCGTTCTTTTATAATAATAATAATAATAATATTTATTTCCAAAAACGACAATTCACAAAATTGTATAGGAAAACGTCTAAAATATAAGTAATATAAAATACATATAGAATTGTAAACATTTACATATTGTTAAAAAAAACATCTTTTAGATACGAAGATTCAGCATTTTTAAATTTACGAAAGTTATTTAATTTTATAATATTACTAGGTAACTTGTTATACAATTTTATCGCTGTTATTATTGGGCCTTTGTATACTTGCGTTAAATTGTGTGTGGGGACAGAGTTTGTTTGTATTCCTTGTTTCGTATTTGTTTATATCACCGCACTTTTTGAACTCTTTAATATTAAGACGGACATACACTATACATTCTAGTATATAAATACATGGGACGGTTAAAATTTGATTACATTTAAAATAGGTTTTACAATGACTATAGTCTTTTATTGTGTGTTATTATATATGTTTCTAATCTACAGGTTTAATAAAAAATATAAATTGCATAATAATTTAATTTATAATAATTGTTTTTACTAATAATACACTATTACAAAAATACTCATAGCTAGCTAAAAATAACTTACACAATGTGTAATATACACACATTGATTTGTTAATTAGAATATTTTTAAATTCCACATTAACGTACAAACAGAGAAAATTGTTTTAAGGAACTAAAAACAAATAAGTAAGAAGAAATATAAAACGATTTTATAAAACCTTACCTGAAGCAATAAAATGTGAGTAACTTCCAATTTTTTGGTGGCAAAATAAAAAGTTGATGGCTGTTTTGTATGAATTAACAAAAATTGCACAATTTTCATATTCTCGTTATTCCATGAATACCAATGAGTATCGTAAATAATGTAAAATAATTCGTTAGTCTAAAATTGGGTAGTTTGTAGATACTCATAAAATAATAAGTAAAGCTATATATATACCTCATTTTGGTATAATTGCCCAGAATGAAAAAATACCATTATTATTTGAAAAAATATAATTACAAACAAAACGTAGGTGTATCCTATTTCATCCCTGATCTAAAAAATGTTACACGTCATCAATACATTTCACCTTCGAAATCAGGAATAATTAAAATATGTTTTATAGTAATTTCAAACACAACATGAAGACAATTTACATAGACAATTTGCAGACTTCCAGAAACTCTTCTTTTTTTTCCATTTAATTAAATAAAAACACTAATTAAAGAGTGAAATAATGCAATTTTAACATACTCATAATAAAATTAAAACAAAATAGTCGGTGAATTTTTTTAAATTAAAAAATTACTAAAGCTTCCCCCCTTGGCAACGTCCCTGATGTAATCAAAATTTTGTTTACAATTGAAAACATTTGTTTACCTCAGAAAACAATGTGATAGCTATAGCAATTCCAGTTTGAGTACCAAAAATTAAATAAACTAAAATAGCCTCACTTGTAGCATTCTGTACATCCAATTCTATTCTAAAATGTAGATTGTTTTTAATTGTATCTTAATATTGTTAACTTATTGCCTAACCTTTTAATTTTTCTGTGAATTTTGTAGATATACTTTAAATGTTTTTTTGAGGTTTTTTGATAATTTTGATCGGTAAGTAAATCAAGGCAATTTTCTTCATATTTTTTGTTAATCTCCTGGCAATAATATTTCAACTCCTCCATTTGTTTAATTATAAACATTAGTACAACGTAAAAAGCTAAAGCGTCAGTAAAACATATGATAACCGAGAGCATTATACTTATTTTATAAGCTAGGGAAAAAAGTGAATATACAAATTTTGATTTTATATTTTTTTTCATAACATAAATAGGATAATACATGTTTTCTAAATTAAAATTATATAGTGTGTGTGATGTTGCAATAAAAATTAAGAACGTATATATGAAGAAGTAAAAATTTAATCTAATGATTTTTTTCATTTTAACGGTATTTTTGCAATCTTTCTTAACTTCTGATAAAATATTGTTTTCTATTAACTTTTTAATGAACTTAAAAGTTCTTAAAAAAACAGTGGAACTGGCCAAACTCTAAAATTGTTTTAATATTTTAAATTAAGTTTTAGTGATTTTTTTTAAATGCTTACCTGTAAATTAAAACTAAAAATTAAGGCACTATTCAGAAAAAAACGAAACTCATTGTGTAATGCAATGTTGTATACATGAAATGCAGCCAAAGGTGCTTGAAGAATTATGATAAATCTACACACATATCTAAAAAAGTTTGATCTTCGCAAAAATGACGAAATACTCCAAAAATTTCGTTCGAACTTTAACAATATCTTTTCCATGGCCAAATATTTTTTCTATAGGGATAAACGTTAAAAGGCCAAAAGTACAAAGTATTGCAAGAGATCTTTTAATAAATAACGGATTTAGACTTTACATTTCAAATTATAAAGGGATTATAAACTAATTAATTAATAATTAATTAATACATTGTTTTAATTACAAATGATTTTATAGTGATTTGAGAAAAAAAATATATAATGAAGTTTATTGGTTTTTATTATACAGTATGTGACATTTAATTTAGTGTTTTTACAAAATATTTAAAAAATTGTAATAATGTTGACCCTGTAAAATTAAAACTGGGTCAGAATTTCTCAAACGGGCTACCCGAGTTTGGTCAAAATTAATGTTCGATTGTAGATACATTTTATCGATAGTATTTTACATCATTAACACAAATCTAAAAGGATTTGTAAAAAAATTGTCAATTGACATATTGATGAAATTAAAAGTCAAAGTTTTTATTCATTAAAAAGTAAAAAGAATTATTATGAATGAACTAATTATCCGATTCCAACGATATAACTAGCGTTGGAATCTTGTTTTGGCATAGATTATTTGTTATTTTTTTCAATTGTACAATTTGCATTTAGGTCGATTTTTTTTTTGTTTTTTATAACAAATTCGAAAATAATTAGCTTCTGCGCCAGCTATCGAATCGAAAAAAAAAATACATATACTCCAATAATTTCTCGAAATTATGCTGCTGAGAAAAAAAATGGCCCGCAGTTTGACAAAAAGTTATTCGTCCTTTTCTGGGTGCACCGCTCACGCTCCAAACCGTGTACGCGGCTTGCGACGCGACGTCAGTGGTCTGGAATGGTAGTTTTCTAATCAAAATTGATTTGTGACCTTAATAATATTAAATTAATTATTGACCTCAGTGGCGGCTGGTGGATTTTGGGTATACCAATATTTCAGTTATTAGACATGGGACCGACACCAAATTTATAATTGTTTATAATGACATTAAATAGACAAGTTTGGCGCAATTCAAATTTAAGTGGTGCAATTTATTATCTACTATAATTTATGGACAAATTTAAAATTTTATTAAAAAAACCCAAATATTACAGGTTTTATACCGTTTTAAATATTTTTTTATTTTAATAAAAGTTTTAAGGCAAAAAAATTAGTACGAAAATAATAATTTAATTTGACTTCTCAATAATATTTTACATTTTTAACAAAGAACATGTTTCGGACATATGGTCATAAAATATGTTTTGGTTCATCACAGCAAAGCCTATTAATTTCTTAATACAACAAAAGCAACACAAGACTTTACGTTTATTTATAAGGGCAGAATAATTTTTTTAAATGTGTAATCAGTAAAATGTATTTTTTTGTAAAATGTAATGAGCGAAAATTATTTTTGTTTATGCCTATTTATTTCTGAATTTAATACAAAAAAACAAGCTTTAAGTCAATTATAAGGTCACAAATTAATTTTGATTAGAAAAGTACCATTCCAGACCACCGTATGACGTCGTGTAATAATTTCGAGAAATGATTGGAGTATATGTGTTTTTTTTCGAGTCGATAGCTAGCGCAGAAGCTAATTATTTTCGAATTTGTTATAAAAAAAAAATCGACCTAAATGCAAAATAACAAAGAATCTATGTCAAAACAAGATTCCAACGCTAGTTATATCGTTGGAATCGAATAATTAGTTCAGCCATAATAATTTTTTAATGACTAAAAACTTAGTAGGAAGAACCCTAACCTAATCAAATAAAAAAAAATATTAAAAAAAAGTGTTCTTTTATAGTCTCTATTTAAAAATCATCCCTTACATGGCATTTAAATTGTGTGTTTCTAATCTAATGTAAACAGGTTTAATAAAAAATAAAAATTGCATAATTTTTATTATATGTATATGTTTCTAATCTAATGTAAACAGGTTTAATAAAAAATAAAAATTGCATAATTTACTTTATACTAATTATATTTACTAATAATACACTATTACAAAAATACTAGCTTAAAAGAACTTACACAATGTGTAATATACATGCATTGATTTGTTAATTAGAATATTTTTAAATTCCACATTAACGTACAAACAGAGAAAATTGTTTTAAGGAACTAAAAACAAAAAAGTAAGAAGAAATATAAAACGATTTTATAAAACCTTACCTGAAGCAATAAAATGTGGGTAAGTTCCAATTTTTTGGTGGCAAAATAAAAAGTTGATGGCTGTTTTGTATGAATTAACAAAAATTGCACCATTTTCATATTCTCGTTATTCCATGAATACCAATGAGTATCGTAAATAATGTAAAAAAATTCGTTAGTCTAAAATTGGGTAGTTTGTAGATACTCATAAAATAATAAGTAAAGTAATAAATACCTCATTTTGGTATAATTGCCCAGAATGAAAAAATACCATTATTATTTGGAAAAATATAATTACGATCAAAACGTAAGTGTATCCTATTTCATCCATGATCTAAAAAATGTTACACGCGTATTAGGGTCATCAATACATTTCACCTTCGAAATCAGGAATAATTAAAATATGTTTTTGTAGTAATTTCAAACACTACATGTAGACAATTTACATAAACAATTTACAGGCTTCCAGAAACTCTTCTTTTTTCCTATTTAATTAAATAAAAACACTAATTAAAGAGTGAAATAATGCAATTTCAACATAATAGAATTAAAACAAAATAGTCGGTGATTTTTTTTAAATTAAAAAATTACTGAAGCTTTCCCCCTTGGCGACGTCCCTGATGTAATCAAAA
Source organism: Brassicogethes aeneus (assembly GCA_921294245.1). Classification (NCBI taxonomy): domain Eukaryota; kingdom Metazoa; phylum Arthropoda; class Insecta; order Coleoptera; family Nitidulidae; genus Brassicogethes; species Brassicogethes aeneus. The sequence goes on from OV121138.1 coordinate 8,027,543, forward strand.
TTTTGTTTACAATTGAAAACATTTGTTTACCTCAGAAAAAAATGTGATAGCTATAGCAATTCCAGTTTGAGTACCAAAAATTAAATAAACTAAAATAGCCTCACTTGTAGCATCCTGTATATCCAATTCTATTCTAAAATGTAGATTATTTTTAATTGTATCTTAACATTGTTAACTTATTGACTAACCTTTTAATTTTTCTGTGAATTTTGTAGATATACTTTAAATGTTTATTTGAGGTTTTTTGATAATTTTGATCGGTAAGTAAATTAAGGCAATTTTCTTCATATTTTTTGTTAATCTCCTGGCAATAATATTTCAACTCCTCCATTTGTTTAATTATAAACAAAAGTACAACGTAAAAAGCTAAAGCGTCAGTAAAACAGATGATAACCGAGAGCATTATACTTATTTTATAAGATATGGAAAAAAGTGAATAAACAAATTTTGATTTTATATTTTTTTTCATAACATAAATAGGATAATACATGTTTTCTAAATTAAAATTATATAGTGTGTACGATATTGCAATAAAAATTAAGAACGTATATATGAAGAAGTAAAAATTCAATCTAATGATTTTTTTCATTTTAACGGTATTTTTGCAATCTTTCTTAACTTCTGATAAAATATTGTTTTCTATTAACTTTTTAATGAACTTAAAAGTTCTTAAAAAAACAGTGGAACTGGCCAAACTCTAAAATTGTTTTAATATTTTATATTAAGTTTTACTGATTATATTTTAAATGCTTACCTGTAAATTAAAACTAAAAATTAAGGCACTATTAAGAAAAAAACGAAACTCATTGTGTAATGCAATGTTGTATACATGAAATGCAGCCAAAGGTGCTTGAAGAATTATGATAAATCTACACACATATCTAAGAAAGTTTGATCTTCGCAAAAATGACGAAATACTCCAAAAATTTTGCTCGAACTTAAACAATATCTTTTCCATAGCCAAATGTATTTTCTAGAAAATTATATTGGTGACCAACTTTTAAGTTCGTAATTTAGGTTGTTTTTTTTTCTATGGGGATAAACGTTAACGCTAAAAAGTATTTCGATAATTAACGAATTTGGCTTTTCATTACAAATTATAAAGGGATTATAAACTAATTAACTAATAATTAATTAAGGTACATTGTTTTAATTACAAATGATTTCATAGTGGTTTGGAAAAAATAAATAAAAAATGAAGTTAATTGGTTTTTTATACAGTTGTTCTGAAGCCATCGCTGTAAAAATATCTTATATTATAATATACTATTTTAGTTTAGAAGATAAGTTTTACCTTTAAAATAACTACACATACTATATCAGTTTGTTTTAATATAAAACACACAAAGCTGGCTTAATGCAAATAAAAAGACAAAACAAAGCGTTTCAGCTCTTTGAATTCCCTACCCGCACAGTGCAAATGTTAAATAATGAGTTATCGGGCTTCGGAACGGAATTGGCTGCGACAATTGGCAAACAAAACTAAATGAATATCTAATGGTAGTTTGATAGAAATTACTGCAGCGACGGATTATCGATAACTAGCGAGGATAATGAGCGCCCGATCAAGATTGACAGACTAATTCCGAGATAATCCTTATCCTCGCTTTCCCTTTTGCGAATTACGCGAATGGAATGTATTATAACCCTTCATTCTATGTCTAAAAATCCGCAATTTCCCATGGCCAACACTCATTCGTCTCTCTCTTACTCGTTGCTTATGGGAAATTTTTAAAAAATTCTATGGGGTGCTAAAGGACATCTAAACAAACATTTTTTGATTAATAATATACAGGGCGAGTCATTTAACTTAAACTTTGAAATATCTCAGTAAACAGTAAAAAAAAATCAACACTAATTAGAGTTCACACAGGTCCACACTAAATAGTGTTGTTTTATAACACTACAATTAGAGTTAATTTGTAGTGTAATTTTCCCCAAGTAAGCAAGTATGATTTAACACTATAGCACTGAGGATAAAGTAATTTTACACTGCATTAAAAAGTGTTAATTTACCTAAAATCGTGTACTTCTACACTTCCTGGGTAAAATCCCAATTTTGTTCAGTGTAAATTAACACTACTTTAGAAAGGTTCTAATTTTAGAAAGGTACTTTTACTCTTTTAGTGCAAACTTCTATCTATAGTGTAAATTAACACTATTATTTGAGTCAAACCTATTGGTGGTAGTGAATAAAACGAAAAGGTAAATAAAGAGAAACATTTATTTGGAACAAAAGTCTATGACAATTATCAAAATCGGTGCCTTTTAAAATATAATTTTATATTTGAGTCGTATGGCTGGCTAAAATGGCGTAAAAGTTTTAGATCAATGCAATGTTTTACTGGCTGTCAACTTGTAAGGAATGAATTATCTTGAGAATTCATCAGTAATCCATTTTTCTGTTATAAAAAATGGGTGATCCCATTGGTAGAGAGGCGTCAGGCGGCTGTATGTCGGGGATTTACCACACGTGTACAAATTTTCTATAATATTAATAAAAATGTAGGTTAATATAACAACCATTACGCTTGAAAATAAAAAGTAAATCAAGTGTGTATGTATTTATATTATTAATGTTACAAGTACCCGACCTATAGGTAGTATACTACCGTAAATTATTGATATATAATATAGGTCGGGTATGGACATCCTTTTAACATATTGGTATTTATTGAGTATTAAGGCTTAAAGAAAAAGGAAGTATAATACTTACCAAAAAATAAGAATGTCCCCTTATGGATTCACAAAATTAAAATCTAACTGAACAAAAATGCCACACTTCCACAACGCGGTATCTCCGGATATGCACTGCGTAGGTAGATAGGTATCAACCAAACATTTTAAAACGCATTTCGGTTATTACCAGTTTTTTCAGTCTATTTTGCCACTATTGGTGTAATTTAACTTTAATTGTGATACAATGTGCACTATTAGTGTAAAGAAAAAAGAGCTCTTAGTAACATCAAAACAGACAAAGAAATTGGCATGCTCTGTAGTGTACATTTTGTCACTATTTAACACATTAAGGGGTAATAAACACTCGCATTAAGTTTTTCTACCATTTTGATTTATTTTAATAATAAATAGTGTAAATGTACCAATGAATAATGTTCATATTCTTTAAATGTGTTTTATAAAGTTAATAAGCACTAAATGCTACCTAGTGTATTTTGTAGTGTAACTTTTACACTTACAGATCAACTCTAATATTTTTACCCCTACACTAAAAAATTTACACGGGCAAATTTTTTTACTAAAAAATGTTTAAAATAAAAATTAAATGATTCGAGGGGGGAATCAATCAGCACTAAAATTGGTCCTCATACTCTCCTCCTTATAGGGGGAACAGGGGGTAACTTTAAAATTTCCAATGGAACACCCTATTTTTTATTGCAAATTCGAAACATTCGACTAAAAATAGGTAGATTTTGTCTAAAACATTTTTAATATTTGTAATAGATGGCGCTGTAATGAAAAAAAATCAATTTTTTTGATTTTTCTTCTGTATAAGATTCTGCAATAATTTTTCTATCACTTCTTTTGGTTATAATTTTTTTAAGTACCCACGATTTTTTAACTAATATTTAAGTTTCCTTTGGATTAAGTTTTATACATTATTTCATTCGGTGATAATTAACAATTGCGCACCATGGTCACTTTTTATCTGCCAGCATTAAATCCTTTAATTTAAAGGATTATTGTACAATTTTTAATAAAAATACCTCATTTAAGGAAAAAAAACAGTATTTTGTCAATTAATTAATTTAATCATAATTGAGGTATAAAGAAACTATTTATAGTTTAGCATTATTTAATCAATTTAGTTCGAATATTAATTTGAAAACAAAAAGACCTCCTTTCGTTAAGCAATTATTCATAATGGATTTTTTAACGGTGGAAGAAAAAATAGAAATCATTTTGATTTATGGAGAAGCAGGCAGGAATCTTGATGATGCTGATAAACGCTAAGGGTTTTCCGCATTAAGTTCGATGAAGAATTCATTTCACCGTACAGTCAAGCAGTTTACTACAAACGGGAGTATTCAACCGAAAAAAAGAGTTCGTTGAGCAGCAGTCACAGGTGAAAATAATGTAATTAATGTATTAGCAGCAACGGCCGCTAATCCTCATGCAAGCTCACGAGAATTATCTAGATATTTGGGAATACCCCAGAGCAGTGTTAGCAGAATATTAAAACGAAATGCGAATTAATAAATGCATTGAAGTCGAAGGCCACTATTTTGAGCACCTACTTTAATTAAAATAAAAAAAAACAAGTATTATTCAAAAATTATTGGAGAATCGTATACAGAAGAAAAATCGAACAAAATTGATTTTTTTTCATTACAGCGCCATCTATTACAAATATGAAAAAATGTTTTAGACAAAATCTACCTATTTTTAGTCGAATGATCCGAACCTGCAATAAAAAATTTGGTGTTTCATAGGAAATTTTAAAGTTACCTTCTGAGGAGAGTATGAGGACCAATTTTAGTACTAATTGATTTCCCCCCTCGAATCCTTTTTTATTTAAAACTTTTTTTCGTAAAATGCATACTAACTGAGATATTTCAAAGTTTCAAGTTAAATGCCTTCGCAAATTAACCGTTTAGGCTCTAGATTTTTTCTTTGGGGTTAATCTATATGACAGCTAATCTTCTGGAGATTGTTCTTCACAGAAAAAAACAACTTTGGCAATTTTTAAAAGCATCGTTTCCAGCGAATATTTTAATAATATTTGCATTTTTTATGTATTAAATGTTATTATTTTATGTGTAGATTTCAGAGCACCTAAGAGCCGACCCTTCACTGGGCGCTCTTAAATTCTGGCAAGGAAGAATTAAAAGCCGAATTTCAGCGATTAGGACAGTTTATACCCGTAATAGTACAGGGATAGGCTGGTTAAATTTCTAATTAATGAAAGTTTAAAATATTCTATAAATCCGATTTAGCTAATAAAATTAGCATTCCTATCAATTAAGCTAACCCTGTATAATTCAATTATCCCTGATTAAATATATAAAGCCATTTTGAGATTCTGTATTTGTATACAAATAAGTTTTAAACCTAAAGTCAAGTCAAATCCAAGCCGAACTCGACATAAACACAATCATGCGTTGTCCATGCTCTATTCACGTGATCGACGAAAATTGTTGCACTGGGCCGTATTAAAATATATTGAATCAATATTATTGATCATTTAATATTTTAAATTTATTTTTTAAACTTTGATGGAAAGGTGTTAAAATATTTATAAAAGTTATATTTTTTAAATTACGAAATTAACAAAATTTTGGGAAATAATTTCATTATTATTTTAAATTTATTTTTTTAAACTTTAATGTAAAGTTTTTAAATTTTTATAAAAATGATATTTTTTAAATTAACTTCACGAAATTTTTGAAAATTATTTTAAATTAATTGTTTTAAACTTTAATAATTAAAGTTTAATGTGAAAGTTTTAAAACATTTAAAAAATATGTTTTTTTAAATTACAAAATTAACAAACATTTTTGAAAATGTTCAGCTTTGTCTGTGCTAGACATCGCACTTAATTGAATAATATCAATAAAAACCAAATAACCACAACAATGATAGCAATAACAACAACAATAACAACAAATAACGTTATAACAAGTATTAATAATAAAACAATAACAAAAATAACCACAAAGATGAAAGCCGCGAAAACAAGGAAGTAATCAAACAATACGCTATTAATAACCGCAATGGACATAATGCGGCCCTGACAAGAATTTTCGGCACGCTTCACAACTCAGACTCGCCCAATAAGAACCGTTCTATCCACCTGCAAACGACTGATCACGCGTCTGGCGTTTTTTGTTTTAGTTTGTCTTGGATTTGACTTCACTTTTAGTATGTATATTTTATAAGAAAGCAGAAAGTGTTAAATCTTCAATAAATATTTTCTTTAAACATTTCTAAAAATGAATTAGTTTAATAATTCTCGTCAATAGCAATTTGTATCCCGAACATTTAGCAGTCAATTTCCATGTAAAATTGTCCCCTGAATCCGAAAATGTTGTCAAAAGTTATAAAGGTAGAACAGTTTTTGAGATATAGCCAATTCTCCATATAATATGGAATTGACTTAAAAACTGCTCTATTTTCATAATTTTTGACGGTATTTTCGGATACCCTGGTATCCCATGGTTAACCATGGTATTAGTGAAAAAGCAGCCACTAATAACTGTAGTAACTAATTCATTTTTAGAGAGAAATAACCAAAAGCAATAATTAACATTTACCAAAATTTACTGCACATCGACAGCCGACATTTTTTATATGAAATACGTGTTTTTTATTTTATTAATGTATATGTTTTCAATTTAATGCATGTGATCTAGAGCAAAAACCAAAATAATAAATTGTGTAATTAATTTTGAAATGTGAAAATTTCCGCGTATTCCGTGCAATAAAACTTTTAATTAATGAACATAGTTGAGTAAATGTTTTCATTAGTTTAATGACATTTTATCAATTTATTTAAGAGATGTTGTAACAAACTTTTAATGAAAAACCTCATATATCAGTTCGTTCAAAATGTCCATGGCCTGATAAAGAAAAACACAGCTTTGTGCACACAAACTATTTATTCAATATTTATAGTGTTTTTTAACATTTCGAATAATAGATTTTGTAGAAGTGTCTCCAAATAGGTATAAGTTGTAATCGACTTCTCTGGCAAGGCATTTTTCAAATTTGACAACAGGTTACTAGGGACTAGATCTGGCGAATAAGGTGTCCATCCTTGATTCTTTGACCTCGACCAAATCCAGCTAACCATCTTTAACAGTGCTGTATGAAGATCAAAAATTGATTTACAGTTTATACTACAAAAGCCTCTAGAATCTAGAAACAAATCGTACTAAAAAAATAAATATCTGGATGTCAGTCCATGGACATATTGAACAACTATTATATCTACTCTACTCTACTTGATACTTCATCTCCTACTGTTAATAGTATACTACACTACAAGGGCAGAAAGTGTGAGATTCCTACACTGCGCGCAGTTCAGGGCTCTCACACTTTCTGCCCGTGTAGTGTATACTATTTTTCTTACTACCTCGGCCGAAAGTTTACTAAATATGTTGTTTGTAAAATAAGAGTTATTTCAACCTAAAGCACTCTGTTAAAACGATTAAAACAATTTGCCGTGCATTCCTGGTTGCATAGTGTGTACCGATCGCGGCAAAGGCGGTGTGGATCACGTGATGTTCTTAAATCTCGCCTCTGTTGACTTACATGAAGAGTATATAAGCTCAGGTAGTCCTTTGCTTTGGTGTGACACTATAGTGTATACAAGTTGTTCGATACTAAAGAGACCTTAAAAGGTGGAAACAGCTGTCAATACTTAAAGTATTTTAAATTGGTGGAACGCACTAAAAACATTATCTCTAGCGAGTTAAAGGTTCAATTTTCTGGAATAATACCACTGGTAATATCTAGTAATGCGTCAAGGAACTTCCTTTCTTTTTTTTCCTTTTTTTCTGTGTAGTGTGATTTAATTTGACCAAAAACAAATAATATTTAACTCTGAAAAGAAGTTCAATTTACACCAGATAAAATTTATTTTAATACTGTGTGAAAGTTAAATTTACACTATTTTAGTATTTAAATTTACACTGGACCAACGAACCATATTTAACAACATTTTGGTTTGTATCGATATAGACCATGTATGGTGTTAATTTGGTGTTAAAATGGTCATGAAATTTTGAACAGTGTAACGATACCGTTGGTTTAAGGTGTACGCATATTTATTTACGCTTTGGCTTCCTCTTTTCCTTCCAGTTTTCCCTCGTCAAGTGGCACGCTAGAGAAAAACATTTTCAGGCAATTAAAACTTTATCCGATACAGATGTTGGATGTTGTATTGCAACGAGCATTCCAGTGGCGCCCCCTTGCACACTCCACGGCACTTTTCCGGACCCACTTGCCAATATTAAATTCACGCTTCATTTGATCTTCATTAAAACTTGAACACACGTTTCAGTTAACGTCAAGCTTCCAATACACAATTTAGAAAGTTTTAAATAGTTATATTTAGTTTAGTGCAAATCGATATGCTCCATTATTAATTTAACCATCAACCCTTGTTATTATTATTATTATTATTATTATTGCCGAATTTTCATACGTTTGTTTGGTATACACACAGTTAATTAAAGTTTTGTCTTTTTTACTTTTAGCTAATTTGTCCGATATTAGCTGCATGTAGCGTAGGCTAGGCAATTTGTTTGGGTTTTTGCTTTATTTGTTTTACTGGATTATTAAAGGTTTAATTAGTTTCCCCGAGATAGGAAATATGCATTTCTATAAATGAAATTGCAAAAAATTCGAGAGGTATTTACTTACTTTAAAGAGGCAAGAGGTCCAAGTAATATTCTAGTATATAAAAATCCATTATGTACAAGTATTCCTATTTATATGATAATAAGGAACAAGAACCAAATTTGATTTGCAAAAGACCTTCATGTTTAATGTTTATACATTTATTTTTCAAATACCTGCATTAGCTAATATAAATACCGCCACTTAATAAAATATGTACTAAATACAGGGTAAGTCATTTAAGTTGAAACTTTGAAATATCTCAGTTAGTATGCATTTTACGAAAAAATGTTTAAAAGAAAAATTAAATGATTTCATTTTCCATAAAAATATCACATTTTTTGGTAATAATTGTCTTATTAAATTAAATCAGATTTTTTTAAGTACCCACGATTTTTTAACTAATACACTGGCGGCAAAAATTAGAGGATATTACAATATTTTATATTAATCATTTATGGGGCTTATTAAATTTGATATATTATAATAATTCGGGGTTTTTAAGAAATAAAAACAAAAATTTTAACAAAGGAATATTTTAATTTTGCTGTAAAAAAATTAATATTATTTTTATGTAAACATTGAGCATTAAATATTAAACATTAATAATGTGTGTGAGATCCGTGCACTTCCAATACTTCAGCTACTCTTCTTGGCATGCTAAGAATTAAGTTATCTAACTGATCCTGAGGAAGATTTTCCCATAATTGTGGTAAAATTCTCCTTAAATCATTCCTTGTTTGAGGTGGAGGATTGTGGTCATTTAGTGCTCTCTGGAGCATATCCCATGCATGTTCAATTGGATTCAGGTCAGGAGAGTGAGCAGGCAGCATAACATGTTCAATCTCCAAGTTTTGTAACGCTCTTCGTACCTCAAGCGTTCTGTGGGGAGGAGCATTGTCGTCTAAAAACATGAAATTTTCTCCAACGTCTTGACGAATTGGCGCTACAATGTTCTGAATAATGTCACGCGCATACACTACTCCCGTCATATTATTTTCACAAACATAAAGTCGTGTACGGCGCCCCAATGCGATTCCTGCCCAAACCATTACAGTGCCACCTCTAAAGGGATAGATTTCCTGCACGTAACTTCTGTGCCTGGCTGTTCTATTATTCCTCCATACTCGAATGCGTCTTGAGTCACTGTGTAGACCAAAACGCGACTCATCAGAGAACAGCACAGAATTCCACTCTACATCCCAGTTTCTTCTTTGACGAGCCCACTGTTGACGCTGCCTCCTGTGCCTTTGTGTAAGAGATACACCTCTAAATGGCCGTCGAGCCCTCAATCCAAAGCCATATAAACGATTTCTTACAGTTCTCACTGACACAAGGGCTCCAGCGGCGTCTTGAAGTTGCTGCCGAAGTTGAGTTGCCGAAATTGTGGGGTTCCGTCGAACTGTTAATTCGAGATACCGGTCTTGTCGTCGGGTCGTACTTCTTCTACGGCCCTGTCCACGTCTTCTAGCTGTCGATCCGGTATCAGTGAATCTTCTCCAGAGTCTGCTAATAACACTTTGGGACGTTCCTAGCTGCTGAGCAACATCCACTTGACGCATACCTGCTTGTAACATTCCAAGGGCTCTATTTGCGTCGGCAGGTATTAAATGTCTTAAGGGCATTGTAAATTTAAAATAATTAATTATAATTAATGATTATTAAACACGTTTAAAGTGAACAAAACGATGTTTACTACTGAAATAAAAAAACATGAGAATTTGCTTAGAATAAAAAAAATATTTTTTGCTGCATGAATAAAGAAAGCATAATAATTGTTTGTGTATAATACACATTTATAAGGTTGGTTTAAATTATAGTATTACAACCATGAGCAAAATATTGGATACTTGAAATTTACCAATATCCCCTAATTGTTGCCGCCAGTGTATTTAAGTTTCCTTTGGTTTAAGTTTGATACATTATTTCATTCGGTGATAATTATCAATTGCGCACCATGGTCACTTTTTACCTGCCAGCATTAAACCCTTTAATTTAAAGGATTATTGTACTATTTTTAATAAAAATACCCCATTTAAGGAAAAAATAATGTTTTGCCAATTAATTAATTTAATCCTAATTGAGGCATAAAAAATGGTATTTAGTTATAAATAATAATTATTATTATTATATAAAGAAACTATTTATAGTTTAGCATTATTTGCAAACAAAAAGACCTTTCGTTAAGCAGTTATTCATAATGGATTTTTTAACAGTGGAAGAAAAAATAGAAATGATTTTGATTTATGAAGAAGCAGGCAGGAATCTTGATGATGCTGTTAATATCTACGCTCAGCGTTTTCCGGATAAAATTCGATCACGTACTTTATTTCACCGTACAGGCAAACAGTTTACTACAAACGGGAGTTCGTGGAGCTACACTCACAGGTGGAAACTAATGTATTAGCAGCATCGGCCGCTAATCCTCATGCAAGCACACGAGAATTATCTAGAGATTTGAATATTAAAACGAAATGGGAATTAATAAATGCATTGAAGTCGAAGGCCATCATTTTGAGCAATTTAAAAAATAAATAAATTTAAAAAATAAAACCAAGTATTTTATTAAAAAAATATTGGATCGTATTGAATCGTATACAGAAGAAAAATCGAACAAAATTGATTTTTTCATTACAGCGCCATCTATTTCAAATATGAAAAAATGTTTTAGACAAAAACGGAGTATCACGTAAGTTTCAGAATTTTATCTTTTTTTCAATACGTCCTAAATTTTAAATTATAATGTAGTATATATACTATATATACATATATGAAAAACTTTAGCATTACCGGTCGTATGATAACCCAAACGTATTTCATAGCTGACGTAGTTAACACAAACCATTAATTGAGTGTTAATATACGGTCCAATTAGCATTTGGACGTAAACAATATTAAATTATATGGCAAAACAGTGGCAGTTTACAATGCTGCATTTTAAACTCATTTGCTCGAGATCGTTGCATAATTATTTAGGCCTCAAACGCAACACACTGTTAGCTTCTAAAATCCCTCTGAGCATGCTCAGTGTGACGTTTTGTGCTTTTAACTTGTTAATGGCAGTGGCGGCTCGTAACCATTCATTTTTTTGAAATTTTTAAAGTCTCGCGTTTTTGGAGCACCAGAATCTAAATAATAAAAATATATTATTTAAAAATATGTTCTATCACGAAAAAAAATTTAGCTAGAATAATACAAAAAGTGCGGGACGAGGTGGGATTTTTATTTATTCCTTCAGCAGGTTTCCACATTACCCAGGAGGTACTGCTCATTTTTACCTATCTTACAATAATTATTTTTAGATTAATAAAGGCACAACCGCACAACAACAAAATAATAATGTACCAGCACAGTAGGTATATGAAACTCAACGATTTAACACTGAACTATAAAAAACATGAATATTTTTATTTATATTTTTTGTGATTTTTACTGTGGTATTTGTGTGTTAATATAATAATATATTAAAATAAAAATGTTCTTTTATAATTATTTGAATTATTTTTACATGAATTCACAACACAATAATGTATTTTACGCTTGCATTTTTATCACACTTTTTCATTTTAACGCTAAGGCAAAGACTAAACAGAAATAAGAAACTATAAACACGCATAGATCTAATTAATAAGCTTTGTTTACTAAAACATTCCACGCCCCGGCCAGTCTTTTACAACGGCTGATAAGCGAGCCGCACAGATCTCGTGACTGACTCTGTTGTCTTCCATATACTGTGGCAAAAGCCCAACTTTGTGGGCCTCAATGTCTACAAAAATTCGCGTATTATCCCCGCCTTGCGGGGGTGCCGGCGGCACCGTGCAGCGGTGGGGAGCATGATGTTGTATCGGCAATGTGTAACGTATATGAAGCGCAAATTTATGCAATTACTATTTCCCTATTATGCGGTCAGGTAATGATTTAAGTGATAAGAATTAAAGTTGGAAGGGGTGCGCGCTAAATTTAAAGGAATATTTTAAACTTTGATGGTTATTCGATGTTATGATACTTTTAATGACTGGAAATTAGTTTAAAAACGTTTTATATTTAAATAAGTAATGTATTCAACATTTCAAATTATATTATAATTTTAACATATGGAGGCCCGGCCTCAGTTGCTTTATACGACGAGCCGCCACTGGTTAATGGTTAAATGAACTTAGACTCATCTAAATAATTAAATGCGTACTAAGTGAAAGTTAATAAGTGTTTTTGTTAATCGTTGCTGTTTGTGTAAGTATGAATGACAAAAAATGTAACCTAAAAAGTTTAGTGCACCCCCGTAAAAACGTCGGAATATCCCCGCAATGAAACTCGCGGCGTTATCAAATAACTACAAAAATGGCTGATGCTTGGTGAGCCGTAAAATACCTTTGTGGTCCATTAAAACTTGAAACTTAATTGTTTTTTCTACTGACGCAATCCATTTGCAATATTAAGCTGTAATGTTGCGGCTGTTCCTTCGCATTTTCTTATTCTACTTCTTCACCCTTTTCTTACGTTTGCTTCTCTGCACTTTTGTATCCTCTGTAGCGAAAATAATCATCTTGTAAAGGCAGTGGAGGCTCGTGAGTGTTTAGGAATACATTTTCACGTTACCCGTTCTACGAAGCGTTGACCTTTTTTGAAATGGCCGATAGCCCTACTAAACCATTACTAATCACAAACTGCCATCCACCACATCTTCTGTCATGTGATATAAAACCACCAATTAGAGCAAGCTCAAGCACAAATTCTTTCGCCTCAAGACGCGAACTCGCCTGATATACAGGGCTGGATGCTCCCGTGTACGAGTTTTGGTTCGTGCCGCGCATGACGTCACTTGATGAGTAATTGCCGTGCGAATACACGAATAATAGTAATATTATCAAAGAAACCAGAAAAATATCTGGACATGCGTTTTTATTAAACTTAATATTGAAGAAATATATTTAATATGGATAATAGATGCTTTCAGTCCTTGTTAATATTTAGGGCTGTAGTTTAAGCCTTGGTGTTTTAAATTAAACTTATGGTTACTGTCCAGAAAATGTTTATAGGAAACAGAAGCGGTCTTAACGTTAATATTGTCTATCCTTTTTGTGGCATTTAACCACTGTTTGCACAAATCAAAGTTTTTCGGGAATCGATAAAATATAATGTTTTTATTTAAAGGGTTTTACTTGGACTGGTTGTCCGAATTGCATCCAAATATGCCACACCGCCAGGGCCGGATTAAGAGTTTTGGGGTCCTGTGGCCGAATTTGGTGGGGCCCTCAATATTTCTAACTTGGGAAATTAAAACTCATGGTAAATTTATAAGCTAGAGGAACTTTACGTGATTTTTTATTATCCTTAAATTATTTATTATTTAATAAACCATATAAATTTTAATAAAATCGGCCAAAGCGTTTTTAAGCTATAAATAAAAAAATCATTTTTTTAAACACCCTGTATCTCAATAATGAAGCATTTTCGGACACGTGTTTATAGGAACTTTTTTTCATATTTTGATGAGAGGAATTTCCCCTGAGCTTTTGTCACCACAAGTCACCCTGTATATTTTGAATAATACGAACGTTATCTTATATACATTTTACCCAAGTCTGAGAAATTATAAATTCGTATGCGAAACTATAAAAACGTAGATAGTAAAATAGAATTGTGAATGAAAGGGTTTTTATATACTTTAAATTTTATATATTTTGAAGAATACGAATATAACCTTATAAATATTTTACTCAACTAAAATATAAATTGATCTATGTTTGGTTTCTATTTTTAATACTTACCGCAAACTGAAAAAAAGTGCATCAAAAGTCTTATTATTTGTCTGTTTTTCATACAAAATCAAACAATAAAACAATCTTTTGTCCAAAGAAAAGCACGAAATAGTATTTAGGAAACACCGGAAAATATTCCACAACACTCCAATGTACCAATCAAAATCTGGGACAAAAACTAACTTTAATATTAGGTTATACGTAATTGACTGTTTGCCTGTATTTACAAAAACGTTACGACAAGCACTAAAGGAGCAACTGCTTAAAATTGTTATGAGTCATAACTTATGACAATAGACTATATAAAAACATCTTCGCGCGCCAAAACTTTGAATGTGATAATTAACATTCTGATTTCCAAGCGGATAAGCGAGTTAGATCTACGAAAAATTAATTGAAAATTACAGGATTCGCGCGGTATAACCGACCCAATTTTTTGTTTTTTCGACAATTTTTTTTATATTCGTTTCATTAAAAAGCTACATATTGCATTGGTGGGGGCCTCTAAATGGTGGGGGCCCTGGGGCCGTGGCCCCGCTGGCCTCATGCTAAATCCGGCCCTGCACACCGCATTTTAATACATGCGCACCATCCTATCTTGAGGTACGTATGATACATAATATGATACATATCTTGCCTGATATATTAGTAGGTAAATAGTTAACGATCTTTGATGGTACACTGAAAAAAATAATCTTTAAAAAGAAATGAAAATCATTTTGATTCAAAAGATTTGCGCTTTTGAATAGGGCCAAGAGCTATGTTTCTTAATCTAAATCAGAAACTATCTTTAAATATATTTTTAAATTACTTACGGAAGAGATTAATCTATTCGTTTAAGGATATTACAATATTAGCTTAAATCAAGAGCAAGCGATTTCTTGGCACAAGAACCAAAAATATATATATATAAGATATTTCTCTTTTGAATGAAAAAAACGTTTTTTAGCGCAAAAATGGGATTTTAACAAGAAAACTGTATCTCTTAATTGAAAAGCTTAGGAACTTTCTAAAAAAGAAAATTTGTCTTGCTACAAAAACATATACTATTGACCTAACCATATTTTTTTTTGATTTTAGAGCAAATATCTCTTGTTCCGATAGTGTGTATTGCTTTATTCAAAAGCTCTGATCTTTACTGAAACTACCAGAGTTGTTAGTATTTAAGCTTAAATTCCCCTCACCGCATCTATGCCTATTATAGGCCTTTTGATTTTTATTATTAAAACAAGCATTTAACAATTAAAATCGAGGACCTTATTGAGAGGAGTATAAGACTAAATATTGGCATCGTTGAAAACTAGAAGATTCACTGAAAAAAAGGTTTATAAAAAAAAGTTTTTTTAAACTAACACCAATAAACTAACATAAATATGATTTAACATACAATTTTTATTACATATTTTAATTGAACCTTACCTTCGAAAACATTAAACAAATTATTTAAATTTCATTTATTTAAAAAGAGTTTTAATGATTCCAACTCCATCGTGAAAGTACATACAACACACCACAACACAACACAACCGGCAAAATGTATATTAGAAATACCTATAATAGAATTATAATATTATATCACTGCCCCCAAAAAATGGCAAATTGCAAGTTGCAATGATATAAAACGTACTAAACACGTGTGCCGCCTATGTATCAAAAGCTACCAGATTTTGTTAGAAAACTGACATGCTATTGGAATAATTGTGATGTATCTTGAATAAATTGCGTAAATATAAAAAAATTTCATACCTTTTGAACAAAAACACTTTGCACTTGGTTAAAAGAAGAAACATTCAAGAGATTTTGTATTAAATACAAAATCTCTTGAATGTTTCAAGAGAACTAAAGTAGAAACCACGAATATATGAACGTGACTCATCCGACACATTCGTACGAAGCAATCTATCGAAGGTCACGGTCCAGTGGAGTCCTGTTTGTAAAAAATCTTGAGTGTAATGTTGGTTGCTATACTTATGATATATTTGCTTTTAAAGTTAATTAATAATATTTTTGTATTCTAGCCTAGAATTTCTGGGTAAGGATTTTTATACGACATCTCCCTGTGTTACATAATATAAACCAATGCCACTACAACGTTTAAAACGATTATTAATCCGTAAACACACACCGTTTATTTAAAGTCCAAAAAACGTACAATAACAATTGCAATAAAGTCCAATAAACATACAATAACAATTGCAATAAAAACCACTAGCACTACAACGTTTAAATCGATTATTAATCCGTAAACACACAGAAAAAACACGATATGCAAAAACAAAGATCATATGACATATAAAAACAAATGGCCGACGGTAAAGTTGGTTGCCTTACTATGTAATACAATAAAATAAATGCCTAAAACACGAACTCTACTGAATATAAGTAACAAGCTAGGACACGCGTCATATGTCCATCTTTGTCCAACACCTAGTGGTTATTCTTTATTAGATAACTTTAAATATATTTACAAAAAAATATATTTTTTTGTATGTAACTATTAATACCTTGAACTTAAATTTAAAAAAACTACATTCGAGTTATTAATAAAAAAAATAAAATGCATATCGATTGATTTACATAAAAAGACTTCCTTACTCATTTTTTATCGAAAATAAATCACCGCGGAAGTGGATTCAGACGTTGTTAGATGGCGGTAAGTGTGTAAAGTTTTAAAAAACGATTTATAACAAACAGTTTTATTTTTTTTATAAAATAAGACCCATCGTACGGCGAAAGCCCATTAAGGCGAAATAAATTGAAGCGTTTAAAATCGTCCAATAAAATATTTGGAATTGTTCGAGTCGAACAAAATGAACTTTCAATTAAATTTTACGAGAGAATATCGTCCGAGACTTATCGCGTTTAATTTGAACGGGATCTCATTGGAAACGGAGTTAATGTCGGGCAATGCATGATAATTGTCGGCATTAAGACGGCCGATTTAATAAGACAATTAGTAAAAACGCTGAATGTTACGAAGGCGGATCTAAGCCTGAAACGCGAAGTCTAAGTGGTAGTAGCGTTCTCCTACATTCCCTTATATAGAATTTCTAATTTTAATACTCGTATCAAATTATTACCCTTAAAAATAATGTTATCGTCTTAATAAAGGCTCAACCAATTTATTTTGAAAATATTGTATTTTATGTTTTTTAATGTGGTTTTTGTTTAAAATAAATTTCTTAGAAACCTTAAAAGATACAGAACTTAACGCACATCTCTGTAAAATGCAAAGTTGACTAGACATCTAAATAAATATTAAATACCTGAGTCAATCCCTATGAAAACGCCGAAACTCGTTGCTCAAATTTTATAGAAATATTCATTAGGGTCCCAAAGGACAAAACCCATCCTTATTTATTTTTTCGCATGTGTCAAATCCGGCCTAATCGAATTAAAACTTTTTAAAAGCGTTATTTTTATGCGTTAATAAATTAAGCTGTAAATTTTTTTCTATTAAAGATATTTTAAATTTTAAGATGTCATTTTAAAGCTAAAAAATAGTTATTTTTATAAAAGAAATATAAATTCACTGAATCAATATTTCTAAATAATTACACGGTGCTGAAAAAACGTGTATTTTAAAAATTTTTCTTGTTTTTTAAATGCGTCCCATGTCTCGGCTGTTTAATATAAACACCTAATTTTTTTATATACAAAGTTTACATACCAAGACAAAATAAAACTTACAATTGACCCGTTTGGCATAGGATTGCCAAACAAAAAAATTGCTTGAAATTTTAAAATTCCAGAAAATCACATTATTTAGGCCCTTATATATAAGGATGTTGACTTCCAAATAGAATTATAAAATTTACAGGATAATTAGCCCCTACCTTAATGTTCAAATGCCTGGTAGTTTGGTTTTGATGGTTATACAGTAGCTTTAAAAGGAGAAAAATATTGAATTAATAAAAAGTCGCATTACGAAGTGTGTTCAGAAAATATCGGGAATTTTAGTTTTTTGAAAAAAATATTTATTTATTCGTCTACATTAATGTTGTCGCCTTCAAAATAGTCCCCATTGGATATTATGTACATGTGCCAGCTCTTCTTTCAATACTCGAAACACTTTTAAAACTCGATCTTTGGGATAGCCTTTAGTTCTTTCAGGGATGCGCTTTTAATGTCATCTATGCTTGCAAACCGACGGCCCTTTAAGGTTCTCTTTATTTTTGGAAATAGGAAAAAGTCAGACAGAGGCATGTCTGGAGAATATGGAGGCTGGGGCATCATTACAGTATTGTTTTTGGACAAAAATTTTGTTCAAAATTTAACAATTTTGGAACAAATTTTTGCTGCCACGCGTTTCATACCCAAAACATTCGAAAAAATTTCATGAGATGAGCCAATCGATATACCAACATCATCAGCGACTTCTCTGATTGTTTATAACCATTTCTTCCACTTTTTCCATGTTTTTATCAGTTGTTAATGTGCTTGGATGTTCAGGGCGTTCGTTATCTTCAACATCTTCACGGCCATCTTGGAAACTCTTATACCACTTGTAAACTCTTGTTTTACTTATAGCAGACTCACGATAGGCCTTTGTTAACATTTCACAGAATTTATGTCATTTTTTAAGCAAAATTGGATACAAATTTCTTTGATCAATTTCTTTTAACGAACGAAAATCGCCGAGCACATAAAACACGTCTAACCTTAGCGGCTGCCACAGACAAAGTAAACGATGAAAACAGCTAAAGTTTTTATCATACTTCGGTGACATGTGTACCAACATAATAAAGAAAATTTTATGACAACCGGACCCTCCGAACCCGCGAAACTTAACAATTCCCGTTATTTTCTGAACATACCTCGTATTTCATCCATTATATAAGTATGTTGACTTTAATATTGAAATATGACATTAATAGGATATTTAATCCTTACCTTGAAAATGAAATGCCTGTTTGACTTGTTTTTATATTTTCATCCATTTTGCTTTTTACATGGGCTTTAAAAAAGGCTAACACATGGAAAATTAAAAAACGCCTCATTTTATCGTTTATCATATAAATGTTAACTTCTAGATAGAAATATAAAACAGGAAATTTAGTCCTTATCACAAAGCTCATTTTGCTTTATTTTTATTTTTTTGTGATAGTTAAAGCAGCAAAAATATAATAAAATTTAAAAAAATCGCATAAGATATATGCATATAAGTACCTGTATAAATATGCATATGCATCCATAAGTCAAACAGGCATTTAAACATCATAGTAAGGACTAAATTTTATGTTCCTATCTTGAAGTCAACACATTCTTAGAAGAGAAAATTAAACAATAATCGTTTTTTAAATTTCAATATGTTTGCTCCTTGTAAAAGGATGAAAATATCAAAACAAGTTAAATAGGCATTTAAACTTCAAGGTAAGGACTGTTAATTTCATATTTCTATATTGAAGTCAACAAAAATACTTATAAAATGGATGAAATAATGCGACTTTTTAATATTTCAATATTTTTCTATTACAGGACTATTACACAATAAGACAAACACAAATAAACAGCCATACCCCTGGTGGGATTCGAACCCACGACCTCCGGCTTGTAGTCAGCAAATCAAATCAAATCAAAAATATTTATTTATGTAATTGTATAATATAATATATTGTAAAATAGGTTCAGGTATATCTAAAGTGTATAATGAATAAAAATGAACAAAACAAATGTGCCTGGCACGTAATGCTCATTCATAAAGGAGGTTACCATATGTACGTTACAACGCAACATGGCAACCCCCTTGGCCGATGTTTTGGCCTACCCGAATCTATAATACAATTTGGAGTTATCTCGCAGCTCGCCATTCCCTTCGCTCAACCTATGCAGGGGCAATATTGTTCCGTTGTTTTCTGTGTATAAATTAGGGACTGTCAGGTTATGCTTTTCATAGTTTATTAAGACGTTTATTAGTCAGAAGCACTAACCACTAGACCACCGTCGGCACATCAAGGTAGGGATTAATTATCCTGTAAATTTTATAATTCTATTTGGAAGTCAACATCCTCATATAACTGCCTAAATAATGTGTATTTCTAGAGTTTTAAAATTTCAATCCATTTTTTTTTGGAAACCGTTTGCCAATCGGGTCAACTACAAGTTTTATTTTGTCTTTGGTATGTAAACTTAATATATGAAAAAAAATTAGCTGTTCATATTAAACATTTAAAAAACACGAAAAATTAATAAAATACACGTTTTTTAGCACCGTGTAATTACTTAGAAATATTGATTAAGTGAATTTATATTTTTTTATAAAAACTACTATTTTTTAGCTTTAAAATGACATCTTATTTAAAATATCTTTAATATCTTTAGAAAAAAAATTATTAAAGCATAAAAATGACGTTTTTAAAAAGTTTTAATTTAAATAGGCCGGATTTGACACAAGCAAAAAATTAAATAAGGGTGGATTTTGTCCTTTGGGACCCTAATGAATATTTATATAAAATTTGAGCAAAATCCAAGATGGTCGAGCAACGAGTTTCGGCGTTTTCATATGGATTGACTCACCTGTTTTTAACTCTTTGAGTAAAATCCATTAGAAATAAATTGACTTCATCTTAAAATTATTGTTATTAAAACAAAATAAACAAGACATCTGCAACTATCTGAAGTGTTGTCTTAATATTTCAAAAATAACGTTTAAGTATTAAACATTAAAAGTCAACTGCAACAATAATGAAGCATAAAAATAAATCCAGAAATATTTGAGGGCATTAAAATTTGATGCCCTTGTCTGCGGCCGCGACCCTTCAAGATTTTATGGGGATTAATGGCGATCTAGAGGAAAACCAGGAACACAACGATTTTATGCAAATGCTGGAAAGTACTGTAGGTACTCACGATTTAATTCCCGACCCGCAAAAACTTGGAGAGTTATTAATGGAGCCATTAAATTTCAGAAAATGCTTTATTTGATACAGACCCACCCCACTCTTTCTCGTGTTCGTTATAAATGAGCAGTTTCCCTTTTAAACCATCCGATTTATGACCCTCCATTCGAATTAAATATTTGGATTGGAGGTATAAGAAGAATCTAATTAAAAATAATAAATTACTTAAATTAATTATAATTAGACCTAATTAAGTGTATATACTGTTGTTGATTATTTTTAACAGGTCTGCATTTAATACAAAAGTAAAATAACAAGAAACCTTGCAGTTGAATAAGCAATACATTTTTTAGACAACTTTTGCAAAAATGGCGGATGCTCCAGAATAAATTTATAATTTTAATTATTTATTATTCTTTCCGTTGATTTTAGGAAAAAATTATTTTTGGATAAAATATGACAATTAAAAACATATTTCAACTTTTATTTCAAACAAAACAGTACTCGAAACCTATTTAAAAGATATCATACAAACATATTCATTTACCTTTCATTAACTCTCTAAACATGAATTAGTCAAAAATGACTAATTTAATAGTTATTAGTGGCTGCTTTTTCACTTGTACCATGGTTAACCATGGAAAACAATGGTATCCCAAAATTAAATAGCCAATTCTTATGTAAAATTGTCACCTGAAACAGAAGATGTTAAAAAAGTACAACAGTTTTTGAGATATAGTCAATTTTCCATTTAAAATAAAAATGGATCAAAAATACAAAGTTTTTGGTGGTAAGTAGGTACTAAGTATTTAAACTTTTTTAAATTAATTAGGGAAACAATCAATTATTTGCGGAAACTAGGGATGCTTTTGCACGTTTTATGACTAGGTCACAAAAATTAGTAAAAAGCATTAGAAGATTTTCGTAAGTATTTTCTTGTTAATATTTAAAAAATAAAAATCAATACTTAACATAACAGCAGGCAGATATTGCCCCCCCCCCCCGCGAAAATCTTTACTGGGCCCCCTGATTTCACATATTTTTTAAGTTTTTATATTGAAAATAAAAATTATTATTTTTATTTATTATTATTATTATTTATTAAAAAAATGCGAAAGAATATTTTTTTTAAATAAGGTTCTTATATAGTTCAACACGATTTACCTCCCATGAAAAAAATTAACAGATTTTAAAATATAGGTTAAAAAAACATGTCCGTGACTTACCGTTTTACGAAATCACGTCATTAAAATTTTTTATACAGCCATTCTTATTATTTTAACATATACATACGTATATTTAATTTTCTATTTTGTTATAAATTATTTTTTCAAATATTGATGTTTTAAATAATGGAAAAATTATACTTAAAAAAAAAATTAAATAAAAAAAAATCCTATAAATTAAAAAAAAAATAATTTTTGAGTTTTTTTTAAATAAAATTTATTCATTAAATAAAATTTTTCAAAAACTATACATTTAGCTGTTATTGAAGCCGTGATCTGAAAACATGCCGAGACACGGGTATCATTTTTTAAGTCTATTTTCAAAATATGTAATCTTGAGAAAATAATTTAAATTTTGTCGTACTACTAAAATAATAGAAAAATAATAACATATTTTTATAACATACAAAGATAACTAGCAATCTAAGCAATCTTACAATGTTGCCATAATTTTTAAGCATCGCGTCACGTTTTTCGTCTTGCAGATAATACAATGGAAATAAGTTTTTTAATGTTTTGGGGCAATTATAGGCTGGGCCCCCACAAGGATTTTATTTTTATGTCATTTCATAGCTGGTTTGCCAGAACGGTTGCACCCAAAAATGGGTAAAATTGATAATTTTATAAAGACATATTAGTAAATGATAATTGAACGGGCAAGAGGATGATAATTTTTTTATAATAAAGGGCAAACAAAATTGTTATTGCAATACCAAATTTATTTTAATTTATAATCACAATATTGTTTTTTTTCTACTTTAATAAAAAAAATTTACTTTACCCCTTGAATAAGATCACATGTCTCAATATGCAGGCCCTGTATAATAATGTAAATTAAATTTAAAAAACTCGGTATGCCAAAATTATTATTGTCACAATTTAAATTCGTGAAAAAACAGCAATCACATGAATTGTGTAAAAATGGATTTTTTGTTTTGTACACCCAAAAACGAACTTTATGTAAATATTGTAATTGTTCCGTACTGACACGGTTTACAAATTTATTTTCAAGGAAATTAACGTAGTTTTATATATTTTACAAATTTATTTTAGAATAAATTTGAAATTTCTAAATTATCGTGTTAAAGGCAAAAAGTTTTGCAAAAGTGGTAAAAAGGGACACTTAGGTAAAGGAATTACAGGTTTTGGAACTTTGCCTAAAAATATGGCGTCCGGATGATTCCAGAAACGATGGTCCAGGTACACGAATCGAGTAAAGGGAAACAAAAAACAGGCAGAAAGTTTTTGAACGTGTTAGCGAACGGATCGTTTCTTGTAAATTTTTGCTAAAACGAAATTTATTGCAAAGTTCTATTTAAATTATTGTTAGGACTGTTTGTGTATTCTCCAAGGTTAGTTTTTAATTTAGAATATTTAAAACGAAAAGTAAAATAAATGTGATGACAATAAGTATTTTATTCGAAACATCTGACTATTTCGACAAAGGACTTCCTAAAGCGAGCAATATTTTAGTTTTACTTTTATAAACACTGACTTTCAAATAAAGGTATTATCAGGGCCGAGCCTATGGTATCTGCCGCCCGGGTGCAAGAATTAAATTTGCCGCCCCCATTAATGTAAAAAATTAGGTTGTCGGTAGGGAAGGAGTTCATTCTCAATAAACATATAACAAATTTTATAGTAAAATAAACAAGTATTTATTAACAAATACATAAAAGAATAAAATAAAAATACATTCAGGAAAAAAAACAAAAATAATTAAACTAAACTAAAAAACTAAAATCTACTTTTCTCGCTTTTTTATTAGCAAATTCCCTAATCAAGTCGCCCACATCCAAGTTGTTAGAAATATCTTCTTCAATACTTATAATTGCTAAATTTGAAAGCCTGAATTGACTCATATTGGATCTTAAATAGGTCTTAATTAGTTTTAATTTCAAAAATGACCGCTCTCCATGGGCAACAGTAACTGGTATCGTCAAAAATATTCTTAAAGCTACAAATAAATTCGGAAAGATGCCTTTTAAATCATTAACTAGTTTTTAACTTAAACGCATTAAAAGACAAAAGAAACTACTATGTTTGCAACCTGATTGCCTCACGTTAATAGAAAAACTAAAAATTGCTGAAATACGCAGCCGTCAAATCGGAAGAAATTATGCTTTAACTTAACAGTTCAGCTTGTAAACAATATCACGTGGTACACAGCGCGCGATTTGATTGGTTTCCCGTAAGCCCGCTTCCGTAAAACATGAAACTTGATGAACTCGAAGCGGACGGACGGAAAGCGAAGCGGGCGGGCGGCAATCTATAAACCGGGCTTTAAGAAAATTGTCAGATTGTAGAATAAAAACGATGATTCCTTGAAACGCCGACATCAATAAAACGCAAATGATTTTTAGAAAGTTTTTTGCATATTGCAAGGTGGCTTTTTTATTCTTGATAATATGATACAATTTTTTTGATGATATTTTGCCGCCCTGTGTTAGTGCCGCCCGGGTGCCATGCACCCCTTGCACCCCCGGCACGGCTCGGCCCTGGGTATTATATATCTGTATTGTGTCAGAACGCATATATACTTAAAAAATATATAAGGTGCCATTAATTCACATTAAGCGCAAAAAATATTGGGTGCGGAAACGTCCATGTAGTTTTTGGTGTCACTTGGTACTTTTACGCGTATATATATATATATATATATATATATATATATATATATATATATATATATATATATATATATATATATAAATATATATATTGATAAATAGTACCAAGTGACTTCCAAAATAGATACTCAGTAGACGTTGTGACTTCATATATAACGATGTGACTTCCGATTTCGGAAGTCAGTGCGTGCCATATATACCTACAAAACTTTCCTTTAGTTCGGGTATATACCGCTGGCGCTGTTGTCGCTACAAATATTTAACAAACTGTACGATTTGACTTCCGCGTGGGCATGACAATATAACTATCTTTGTTGTGCCTGCAGTTCACGCTATACCTAACTCTCTCTTGTTAAATCGGCGTTGCCAAATCTTTATTCTCATTCCTTTAATTAGTAGAGTGATATTAATATCTCATAGCGCTGAGACGCTGCGAGACATTTAAGATCTGCCGCCTTTGGCTTTGAATCACTGCTTTTTTCCTTTATTCATTTTGTATAACAAAACTAATATTAGTTATAACAAATTAATATTATAACAAATAAAGGTTGTATTCCGTAATTAAGTTTGTATTTGCTAAAGAGCAGAGAATAATTATTTTATTTAATATTGATGAAATATTATTAATATTATATTAATCAAAATATTTCCCAGTAGGTATAATACAATACAATACAATTATTGTCGTCCGCGTCGAAAATAGTACATTCTGTAACAAGTTTGGAATACAGCATATTCCGCTCGAGGAAAAATTTGACACACGAGCCGAAGGCGAGTGTGACGGTTTTACGAGAGTGGAATATGCTATTCCAAACGTGTTTCAGACATTATTTTCTCTACGACTACGTAAGAATAGTAACGCTTATATAATTTTAAACAGAGAAAAGAAACCAAGCAGTTTTTGACATTTAAGTTTTTGTACTGTCAAACCATTTTGTGCCGTCACAATTTTATAATGTAAATTATAATAAATTTAAACAAATGGTATGCCTAAATCTTTATTATAATTAAAAATAGTTATTTACACTAACTAATAAAAAAAATAACATTGTAACAAATACAAAACTAATTTTACAAGTAATTGTATGATTAGAGGTGTCCCTCTATAAACTGTATGTTTCTTGGGATGAAAATAAAGTATTTTATTTTATTTTATTTATTTATTTATCTATGTCAACATCTATTCTTTTTCTACATTTTAAAGGTCTTTTTTAAAACTTTTTGAATCTGTCAAAACTTCAAAGCCGGTATAGTAGGTAACTGGTTTATCATTTTAATATCAAATTTATTATAATTTTGATTTGTATATTTGAAAAACAATAAATATAACCAATTTTTTGTGCCTAAACCTTAATTATACAACTGCTATTATTTTTTAATTAATAAATAATACAGTAATATTTAAATATTTTTAAATTTTTTACGTTTAGTAAACAGTCAGGAGATGTCGTTACTTGTGACCATTCTTAACCAAGAGTAGGAATATTCTCGCACAGTATTGCAGAAAAACATCCTTTCTATGATCAAAAATTACACTAGAATGTTACTATTCTTAAGTAGTCGTAGAGAAATTTATTTACAATTTTATTTTCCATATTTTCCCTGCTGCTGTGTTGCCTGATTTTGAATGTGAAATTATTGTACCAAAATTATCGTTTTTGAACGTATTATGGTACGGTATGGAAAAAGGACAAATGAACTATGAAATTTAAGTAGGTATACCTATAGTTTAATATGCAGTTATATTTTTTTTAAACAAAAGTGTAAAATAAAACCAATTATATCATTTTTACCTAATACAAGAAAAAATACCTAAAGCACTGTACTTTATATTAAAATAATGAAGATATTAAAATATTTATATTCAATCGGCTATTGTTGTTAACACTCGTTACTGTAACTAAAGTGAGTGATTATGACCTAGTCACTTAAAAATGATTTATATCAAACAGGTTACGTTATTTACAGCCTAGGCTGTAAAAATCATTTTTTCTACTTTGGATCAATAAAAAAACCGAATCGACGTTGCCGGTGGGGCCTGCCATACGTTCCTTATACTAATACTCATACAAAAAAACATCTCACCCCGTTTCCCCAATTCACACAACTTGGACATTTTATTCAACCGTCACTAAAAAAACCTTTGGAGGACCCAATTAAAAAATAATAATTTCTGAAAAACTTCGTTGATTTTCATGGATTTTTATTGGGAATTACACCACCTAGAACAGTGATGGCGAACCTTTTTTAGTGTTCGTTAGGGTGGGCCGAAAAAATTACTTTTTGAATTCAATTTAGGGGTACCAAAAAAAGTTTCCTTATGCCAAAAGTAGTTTGTAAAAAAAAATTTAGCGTACTAGCCCAATTTTTAAGGTTCCCCCTGGGGGCCCAAAATATTATTTTTTTATATTTTATTTGGGGTGGCAATAAAAAGTTGCATTATGTTGACAATAATTGTAGAAAAAAAATTAGCGTACTAGCCCAATATTTAGGGGTGCCCCGGGGGGCCCAAATTTTTTTTTTATATTTTAATTGGGGTAGCCACAAAAAGTTACCTTATGTTAACAATATGTTTACAAAAAAAATGTCCGATATTGGAATTTGATGTCAAAAATTTGGCGGTTTAGGGTTAAAAATGTTTATAAATTTGGAAATGTTTTTTAAAATAAAAGAACTAAAAATATTTATAAGTCAAGCAGACGACTTCTATATAAGGTTCGACAAGTTACCCTTTCAAACGCAAGCGGTGGAAAAGTGTGTAAAGCTTGTAACAGAAGCTGCATTAAAAATTTGCTGTTAATGTAGCAAGAAATGGTTATATAGATGCGCGGACATCTTTACCGGCCTATATGACAACAAGTCTCAATATTATGTAATAATAAAAAAACTGGGTGGGAGGGAGCGGGTGGCACTCTGGGAGCAACTATCCAAATACTGTACGAATATTTATTACAAGACTCTTTTTGGCATTTAACTGAAGTCTTTACTTCTTTTTTTAACTGAAGCATTAATATCTTTTAAGACTTTATTTATTTCGTTAGTGGCTGTGTTAATTAATTTAGAGTAACGCATAATCTTTTTTAAATTTAATAAAATCAAGCTAAGAGTTGCTAATTGTTTTTATCAAAAGGCGTCTTAATAAAATAATAAAAAAAACTATTAGACTGATACAGACATTTGGTTTTTCTATGCAATAATATAAGGGGTAACTTTTTGTTGCCATCTCAATTAAAATATAAATAAAAAAATTTGGGCCCCCAGGGCACCCTTAAATATTGGGCTAGAATGGCTATTTTTTTCTAAACATACTGTTAACACGAGGTTACTTTTTGTGGTTACCCCAATTAAAATATGAAAAAAAATATATTTTGGGCCTCCGGGGCACCCTTAAATTTTGGGCTAGTACGCTCATTTTTTTTCTAGAATTACTGTTAACATAAGGTAACTTTTGTGGTTACCCCAATTAAAATATAAAAAAAAAAATATTTTGGGCCTCCGGGGCACCCTTAAATATTGGGCTAGTACGCTCATTTTTTTTTCTAGAATTACTGTTAACATAAGGTAACTTTTGTGGTTACCCCAATTAAAATATAAAAAAAAATATTTTGGGCCTCCGGGGCACCCTTAAATATTGGGCTAGTACGCTCATTTTTTTTTTCTAGAATTACTGTTAACATAAGGTAACTTTTTGTTCCCACCCCAGTCAAAACATACAAAAAAAAATATTTTGGGCCCCCGGGGGACCCTTAAATAATAGGCTAATACGCTATACATTTTTTTTCTAATCAATTACTTTTAACATAAGGTAACTTTTTATTACTACCCAAAAATAAATATCTCAAATATTTTTTTTTTACGTTTTTCGGCCCACCCTAGTGTGCGTGCCAAAAAACCTTAAAAAAAATTTCAAAATGTAACGTGCCACATGTAAATTTTTATAAGTGTTATGAATATGAAAGTATACAAAAACATTATAAAAAAAGTAAATCATTATTAAGAAATTTTTTTAATTAATTGTTATATTTTAAGAAATAAATTTAGTCTCGTTTTTTTTATTAGATCATATCTGTACCGTACGATTTAGAAGAAATAAAAGATCAAAATGTAACATAGATGCATACTTAAAAATAGATGTTCATAAAAATTGTAAGTAGAATTATTTTATTTGGAGCATTAAATTACTAAAAAGGTTCTATGTTTTAAATTTCAAGAAAATGGCATTTTTGTTTTTTATAAAAATAACCCATTTTGTTTTAAAATTCATGGTTCTTTTTAAAACCATTATTGTTCAAGATATTTAAGTCTATATGGTATCAAAATCTAGCTTATTCTTACGTTAAACTTTTTAATAAAACATTCAAGATTATAAATTAAAGCTTTACAAACATAGAAGTTTTATCGTTGTTTCTATTTAACACCTAGATAAAATTCTAGCGATATTCATTAAAAATTGTAAATTTTGTCGCTTATGATTACAAGGCTAACATAGACATTAAATTTTACGGAGTTTAGTTATAAGTTATGTTTTAATTGGAATAAAATACGCAAATTATTAAACTTAAAAATTAGCTTAAGATGAACAAATTTTGTTCTTAAAACGTGCCCAAAAAATTTAAAACGTGCCACTCATTGCACGCGTGCCATAGGTTCGCCATCCCTGACCTAGAATATTAATAACCCCTTTGAGCAGAAAGGGAAAATGTTCTTAACTTAAAAAAATACGTAACTGTCAATATTAATGAACACTTGATAATTTGTAATAAAATAATTTTCTTTACGTAAGTAACAAAACTAGTTATTTTTATAATAAAAATACTTTTTTGTACGTTTCTCCCTAAATAGGTATTAGGTTTTAATTTAAATTATTGATTTCTTTCCGCAAGTTAACAAAATATAGTTGTAAATCTAACTTCTGATATCTGGCAACACTGCTGGAAGTTAGTACGACGTGACCGTAACTCTTTCATATATATGCGGAAGTGATTTCGTATATTAGTTGCTTCCAAATATATACATTTTAATTCTTCACAAAATGCTTCCCCTCTTTTGACAACCGAATTGTAGACCTTCCCCTCTTTCAAACGCACCCTAATATATACGTTTAAAATAACTGGTAATACAGGAGGTCAGGGCGCCACGTCAACCTATCGGAAGTCACTGCTTACCAAACACCAATATATATATATATTTATATATATATATATATATAATGGAGTTTTTGGGAAGCCATTAATTAAGAATTTTAAGAAATCATACATTTTGGATATTAGAGCTTCACGGAAGATAGGTTAGGATTTTGTATATTTTTTAAAAACATCCCTTTGTATATTTGAAATAAGTTATTGTATCTTTTGACACCTTTATTTATAAAAAAATCTACTTACTGAGATATTATACTTCACGGTGGATAGGTTTTTAAATAGCAAGTTAATAAACTTGAATTATAAAACAGCAACACTCTCATCTGCATATAAATTCTAACTGACCTTCAGGAATCAGAGGCATCTATAATGTCGTAAACAGAGGTTTTTGCTTATTGAAAATGATTAAAGCGCCATCCGTTGCATAAAATTTAAAGAAAAAACAGATTCACGGAGGATAGAATCAATTTTAGTAACACCTAGATAAATGGTTATAAAAATTATTTCTTTTAATTTTTAATAATATTTTATATTTGATTCGATTGCTTTGGATGTGTTTAATTTACTTAGTGAACTGATATTTTTTAGTAGGCTTTTACTACCTCAGATATTTGAAAACATAAAGGTTAGAAAGAGTAACAGTCGGGAAGGATATGTTTTAGACTTTTAAAACATTGTACAAAATAATTAATTGCGGTTAAAAATCTGGAACCTGAGCTGTAATATCTACTTAATTATGAAAGATCAAAACACAATAAAAGTGTACCTAGGTCAAACTCATTTAGTCTTATTAAATATCATCGGGGGACATTTCGTGAGATTCACCCATATAGTAAAATAAATATTCTTGAAAAAGTTATAAATGATTTTTTCTACTCCCACCTTTAAAACGCCCTTTATCGTACATGTTTCCATGACACTAAGTGACTTTTTAAATACACATTGACAAGTTGTGGCTTTATGGCGCTTTAGTCAAGGGCAACAGGTTTTTAGTCACGGGCTGAAGTTAGTTTTAAGTTAGTTGACAGTTGTCAAATGTCATACAATCGTTAAAATAAAGTGCCTTTCTTGTAAAATAATACTAAATGTGAAAATTATTTTATTATCTCAATACAAAAATACAAAAGTATTAAATAATTTCTCAACGCCAATATTTGAAAAGTTTATATGAACATTGTACCTTTTAATTTCGCCGGCAGTAAACTATAACTTAAATTCGGGCACGGACTCTACTGTAAAGTCCTCATAAAACATTTCCTTTACTTTCACTGTGAAAAACTGTCAATTTTCAAGGAATACATTTCGATTTATAACCTTTATAATCTGTGTTTATAAAATAAAAAAAATTGACATTTGACGGTGACACACAGATTCCCCTATTGTTTCATAGATGGCGCTCTATACAAATTTTTGATTTAAATCATTTTAAGATAATAATAGTATTTGTCTGAGAAAAAGTATGCACCTCGTTTATAAACTTTTCTATACACTCATTAATTTAAGAACTCGTTCGCAAGCTCGCTCGTGTATAAAATGGCGTTTATCAAACTTGATACATAATATAATATTACTGAAATGGTTTTTAATTATCATTAAATAAATGAATGTCATTATCATAATACTCAATGTTAACGATAGATATACATATGTAAAATAATTGTCTGTTTGAAAATTAATTAAATTTAAAATAGATGAATATGTTTAACAATTTATTAAATATAATAGGTAGGCAGATATGCCCGTATAAATGCTCCCCATTTTAATAATTTCAATTTATATACTGTCAACATATGTAACTAAAATGAAATTAGTTAAAATACTGCTGTAAAATTGGCCATATAATTCATAATTGAGTTCAATTGAAAGCAAAGTATGCAATAATGTTGCACGAAACTCCGCTCTAATAGGATACATTAAATAATCCACCTAGCTACTTACCAACTTTACAAGCTCTGCAATGCCCTGGCCGGTTTATTTAATGTATTTATTTTTGGCTCATAAACTTGTTTTAATTACGTTATTAATGAAATTATCTTGCGTCCAGGCATAAATTGCTCGTATAATATACAGTGTGGCCCAACAAAAACAAAAATAAGCATCTGGATTGGCCGGCGAGATCTCCAGATTTTACTCCTCTACACTTTTTTTTGTGAAATAATTTATATACATATATTATTAATTTTTAATTGGTGTGTTCAGAAAATATCGGGAATTTTCGTTTTTTGAAACAAATCTTTATTTATTCGTCTACATTAATGTTGTCGCCTTCAAAATAGTCCCCATTGGATATTATGCACATGTGCCAGCTCTTCTTTCAATACTCGAAACACTTCTAAAACTCGATCTTTGGGATAGCCTTTAGTTCTTTCAGCGATGCGCTTTTAATGTCATCTATGCTTGCAAAACGACGGCCCTCTAAGGTTCTCTTTATTTTTGGGAATAGAAAAAAGTCAGACAGAGGCATGTCTGGCGAATATGTGGCATTATTACAGTATTGTTTTTGGCCAAAAATTTTGTTCAAAATTTAACAATTTTAGAACAAATTATGCTGCCACGCGTTTCATACCCAAAACATTCGAAAAAATTTCATGGGATGAGCCAATCGATATGCCAACATCATCAGCGACTTCTCTGATGGTTTATAACCATTTCTTCCTCTTTTTCCATGTTTTTATCGGTTGTTAATGTGCTTGTGCGTTCGGGGCGTTCGTCATTTTCAACGTCTTTACGGCCATCTTGGAAACTCTTATACCACTTGTAAACTCTTGTTTTACTTATAGCAGACTCACTATAGGCCTTTTTTAACATTTCAAAGAATTTATTTCTTTTTTTAAGCAAAATTGGATACAAATTCTTTGATCCATTCACTGCCCACCCCAAAAAAGAGTATTGCTATTGCTTCAGGGACCACCTAAGTTTTTCTTCATATTTTTTAATTTAAATAAGTGCATCTTGTTTCAAATAAATTCTAGTATAGGTTTTCAATTTTATTTTTTGAAAAAAACAAAAAACGCACCAGGCACTGGTTGAGTGATAAACCATGTTCAGTTCCTATAAACGCGCCCCACGGTTCTTGTTAATATAATGGAAAAATCTTGTAAAATAATGTTATTTATTATTAAGAACGCGCCTAGCGCGGTGTGGGCATATGGCCGCAGTACTTATAAACGCACCACGCGCATTTTGGGCAGTGAATGTGTTAACGAACGAAAAATCGCCGAGCTCATAAAACACGTCTAACCTTAGCGGCTGCCACAGACAAAGTAAACAATGAAAATAGCTAAAGTTTTTATCATACTTCGGGGGCATGTATACCAACATAATAAAGAAAATTTTATGACAACCGGACCCTCCGAACTCGCGAAATTTAACAATTCCCGTTATTTTCTGTACACACCTTGTATGATAACAAATTTTATTTTTTAATTGAAAAAACTAAAAAGGGCATTCCATGAGCCTCGAGACTTTTTGTCTTAACGGTCACAAAAAAGAAATTGTAGTTAATTAAAAAATTTGTTATACGATAATATACCTTTAATCCTTAAATAATGCGATATAACAATTATTGTAATCTCGAATATCTCGGAAACGGTTAATTTTATCGAAGTTTGAGAGGTACACCTTTTTAATAGTAGCCGAACTGAGTAATCGAAAAATTGCATCAAATGTTATAAAAACCTAACTTCAAAGTTTGTATGGGACAATAAGCTTAAGCAACCCCTGTTTCTACGACACTGCGTTCACTCGAACAATTGTAATTATGTGTGAATATGTGTGTGAATATATCTTTTAAACATACGTAATTAGGAAAAATATTTAATTAGATTTTCGTCTTATTTTGACTTGCTTAATCTGTTCCTAAATTTATGCCACTAAGTTTAGGGACACCTTGTATATAAAATTGCTTATCCCAGAAACCTGTGACAATGTCTAATACCACCACCTTAAAGTTATATTAATCTCCATTCACACTGGCGCGCCGTCGTTTTCTATATAACGTGCGAGGTTTAATGAAGCCGTGATTTTTTAATACAGAAAATATTGATGCGGGGGTGGTCGTTACATTAAATATTACCC
Source organism: Brassicogethes aeneus (assembly GCA_921294245.1). Lineage (NCBI taxonomy): Eukaryota > Metazoa > Arthropoda > Insecta > Coleoptera > Nitidulidae > Brassicogethes > Brassicogethes aeneus. The sequence goes on from OV121138.1 coordinate 8,061,576, forward strand.
GCTAAAGATGGAAGCAGGAGTTGAACGAACTTTCGCATGATGAAGCAACATCCTTATCGGTGATCTCGTTGACGCTACATTTGCTTACCCGCTATCTGCAGGATAACTTGTCCTGAAACAAAATACATTTTCGAATATTTAGGGCGTACAAAAGGAAGAGAGCATTTTTTATAAATACACGCTGTGTTTTATGTTTTATTTCTTAATACAAACTACGAGGTGTATTTAGAAAATAACGGGAATTGTTAAATTTCGCGGGTTCGGAGGGTCCGGTTGTCATAAAATTTTCTTTATTATGTTGGTATACATACCCCTGAAGTATGATACAAACTTTAGCTGTTTTCATTGTTTACTTTATCTGTGGCAGCCGCTAAGGTTATGCGTGTTTTATGAGCTCGGCGATTTTTCGTTCGTTAAAAGAAATGAATCAAAGAATTTGTATCCAATTTTCCTTAAAAAATGAAATAAATTCTGTGAAATGTTAACAAAGGCCTATAGTGAGTCTGCTATAAGTAAAACAAGAGTTTACAAATGGTATAAGAGTTTCCAAGATGGCCATGGAGACGTTGAAGATGACGAACGCACAAGCACATTAACAACCGATAAAAACATGGAAAAAGTGGAAGAAATGGTTATAAACCACCAGAGAAGTCGCTGATGATGTTGGTATATCGATTGGCTCATCCCATGAAATGTTTTCGAATGTTTTGGGTATGATACGCGTAGCAGCAAAATTTGTTCTAAAATTGTTAAATTTTGAAAAAAATTTTTGGCCAAAAACAATACTGTAATGATGCCCCAGCCTCCATATTCTCCAGACATGCCTCTGTCTGACTTTTTCCTATTCCCAAAAATAAACCTTAAAGGGCCGTCGTTTTGCAAGCATAGATGACATTAAAAGCGCATCGTTGAAAGAACTAAAGGCTATCCCAAAGATCGAGTTTTATAAGTGTTTCGAGTATTGGAAGAAGAGCTGGCACATGTGCATAATATCCAATGGGGACTATTTTGAAGGCGACAACATTAATGTAGACGAATAAATAAATATTTGTTTCAAAAAACAAAAATTCCCGATATTTTCTTAACAAACCTCGTATTAACCAGATTTTATGTTAATTCAGGTCCACATAACTGTTATGTTTACAACCAACTGTAATCTGTTAACTAATTGAATAAGTAGTTTGTAATTATCACAAAAATGTTGTTGATTTAATAACAAACTTCTACATCAATAATTCTTGCAATTTTTAAAAAGTACCTTATTTTTACAAACCTTTTGTAGACCCAGTCACAAAAGTATTTGTTGGAATTTGGGAACTTAAATGAAAAGAATTTTGATTAGAAATGTTGCTTTATTAATCAATCTCCTAAACAAAAAAAAACACATACCTACATAAATAGACACAAAAATAACATACACACAATTCTGAAAGGTTTAAAAAATACATTTTTAAATAATCATGACAATATAAAATAGACAAAACAGCGTTTAAAACCGCCATTGGTCTCAAACAAAGAGAAACCGAGATGTATAGAGAGTGGCCAACAAGTCCTGCTGCGGCAACAACAGCAGGAAACCGAATCCGTGGATTCCCGCAGGAGAGTATGAATCACAAGGATTGTTGAATTAAAAACCGTAGTGGGCGCTGGAAAAAGGTGAAACAACACAAGCTGAACCGCATCGACCTCATACCCTTACTTTATCTGATGCTAAAGCATTTTTACGATTAAATGGCTTTATTAATTATTTTTCAAGGATTTATCTGCATTCGCCTCGCTTTTTTTGTTCCTATAACCACACACCTACACGGTGTGCCATTAAACTTGTTTTAAAAATCATCATTTCTGACCAACACTTTTTAAAACTTGGTAAAAGCTAAAAAGCAGAAACTCCAATTTTCAATAAACTATCTGCTGGTTAAATTATGTTGAAAACCTGGACCATAATGCATAATGCATAATGCTACTAATATTAAATACTAAACAACAATTCTTTTAAATTTATATAAATTATTAATAAAAATATAACAGTTTATTTGGTTTATAATACTACAACATTTGACTAGAGGCGAATTTATTTGCCTATTTGTTCGGGGACATGAGTAGCTTAAAATTTGAGTATTTCTTAATCTTGTATCAGGTACTTTTATATTAATAAGTTTTAAAATATCAGGACTATCTAAAAGAAAATTAAGTATTTTATAAATAAAAACAGAGCAGTAATATTTTCTTCTTGTTAGTAAGCTATTTATACCATACTCAAGATTTAAGACATAGCATGGAATATCAGATGGATATGATCCAGTTAGCATAAAATGATATAGTTTTAGAAATTTATTTTGGCATTTTTCAATAAGGTTAATTGATTTTTTATAATACGGGTCCCAAATGATACACCCGTATTCCAATTTAGTTCTTACAAAAGTTTCATATAAACATTTGAATACCTTGGGATTCATATCTCTAGTATTTCTAAAAATTAAACCTATCATTCTATACGAACTTTTAACTATGCTATCAAAGTGATAGTTAAACATCAATTTTTCATAAAAAATAATGCCTAAATCTGACCTAACTTTTACATTCATGAGGGATCTGTTTCCAATTTTATATTTATAATTAATTTGGTTACGCCTGTTTTTTGCGGTAAAAAACATAAAAACATTTTGAAACATTAAGTTGTAATTTATTTTTATTTGCCTAAGAATTTAGTTCATTTAAGTCATTTTGCAGATTTAGACAGTCTTGTATGCTGTTTACTGGATTATATAATTTTATATTATCTGCATAAAGCAATTTGAGAAAAAAAAAGTAAAACTAGTTATTCATTAGGAACATCATATTTATACATTTTCTGAAGTAATATAACGTGATTAACTTTATCGAAAGCTTTTTCAAAATCAGTATAAATAACATGTACCTACATCTAAAAAACTTAAGGAAGTATAAATCCTATTTTTAGGAAAAGTGCAAAATTTTAATTCAAAACAAGCAGCGAATAAATTGGTTTTCTTGCTTCGGTTATTTTAATATTTTGACTAAAAATCACCCAAGATCTATTTTAAAACATAATAAATTGAAAATACGAGGCGTGTTAATAAAATATCGGGAATTTTCGTTTTTTGAAAAATATTTATTTATTCGTCTACATTAATGTTGTCGCCTTCAAAATATTCCCCATTGGATATTATGCACATGTGCCAACTCTTCTTCCAATACTCACAACACTTCTAAAACTTGATCTTTGGAATAGCCTTTAGTTCTTTCAGCGATGCGCTTTTAATGTCATCTATGCTTGCAAAACGACGGCCCTTTAAGGTTCTCTTTATTTTTGGGAATAGGAAAAAGTCAGACAGAGGCATGTCTGGCGAATATGGAGGCTGGGGCATCATTACAGTATTGTTTTTGGCCAAAAATTTTGTTCAAAATTTAACAATTTTAGAACAAATTTTGCTACCACGCGTTTCATACCCAAAACATTCGAAAAAATTTCATGGGATGAGCCAATCGATATACCAACATCATCAGCGACTTCTTTGATGGTTTTTAACCATTTCTTCCACTTTTTCCATGTTTTTATCGGTTGTTAATGTACTTGTGAGTTCGGGGCGTTCGTCATCTTCAACGCCTTCACGGCCATCTTGGAAACTCTTATACACTTGTAAACTCTTGTTTTACTTATAGCAGACTCACTATAGGCCTTTGTTAACATTTCACAGAATTTATTTCATTTTTTAAGCAAAATTGGATACAAATTCTTTGATACATTTGTTTTAACGAACGAAAAATCGCCGAGCTCATAAAACACGTCTAACCTTAGCGGCTGCCACAGACAAAGTAAACAATGAAATCAGCTAAAGTTTTTATCATACTTCGGGGGAATGTATACCAACATAATAAAGAAAATTGTATGACAACCGGACCCTCTCAACCCGCGAAATTTAACAATTCCCGTTATTTTCTGAACACACTCGTAAATAATAAAACATTGCCATAATAGATTTGGTTTTATTTATATACCTTTAACATACATTAAAGTATTCCCTTGAATAGATAAGCGTAATTTTGCACGCCATAATCTACAAGTTACCATTATCTACATGCTACCATAAGTTAAAAAGTATGTTGTTCAATTCAATCAATTACGTGTACTGTATATAGATTTTTAATATATGAAACTTGTGTTGAAATTTTATAACCATATTTAAAAAAAAATAATTAATCAATTAAGTTTATATGTACTTTTTTTAAAATCATTCAAATATTGCCCTCTTAGTATCTCCATTCAAGAAACATCCTGTGGGTATGTGGATTTTGCGTTTTTGTTTAGATAGTTATTGGACGCCCTGTATAGTAAATATAAACAATATTCAGCTGATTTGAGCGGTGCTACGTTAAAGGATTTATTATTTATTAGGAATATGAAAGGAGACGGCCATGAATATTTAAAACTATTTTAAGCATGGTGTAGTAAATTGTCAGCTATTGTAGCAGTTGTTATGTTTTATTCGCGCTGTTGGCAATTCTAATTTAACAACTGACATCTTTAGTGGATTGAGGTTTATCAAAAACAGTCGTGATTTAAAATGGCGGGAAATATTTAAATGTTGTGATTTTTTGTTTAAGTTTGTTGTTTAATACAAATAAGTATTTTTTGTAATATTTTTTAAGATTAATATTTGTAGACCTAATAAGAATCTTATAGGGTAAGTAAATTAGTATTTAACATATTTTATCGAAGAAAAGTACAAACTGAGTGTATTTTTTTATTTATAAAAGATCCTACCTTTTTAGTGACCATGTCTAAAAAAACAAAGGCGATTTGTTTGGAAAACTTTAGCTCAACGTAAGTAGAGTGAAAAACTATTAGTTTAGGTAAAGTTTATTTTAAAATTTGACATCATATTATCATTTTCTAGAGCCACATTAGCCAACAATGAAGTAATTGTACCAGTGGGTAGCCAGGATACGTTAAATGAAAAAGATTATGACCCTTACGAGCACAGAAATGTATTACATCCAAACACGTAAGTAATTTATAACAATGTTTAATATTAATTATAACTCTGGTCGACAGCAATTTTGCCTCAAGTGTTTAAACAAAAAATTCCATTTCGTCGACAATAAAACAAAAAAAAACGCAAAAAAGTTCAAGGTTTTTATCTGATTTTGTTTTTTATTTAATATTAAAACACGTTTAAAAATTGGCCTACTTGACTTGAGTCGGTTTCTTTAAACAATAACCTTAATAGAAAAATACGGTACTTATCTCTTTTATTAAATTTAATGAAAATTATATGAGATAGCATCGTTATTTAACGTTCAGATTCACGTGGTCCTTGACCTGGTCAAATTAATCATACAGTATATATATACATAGTTATTTTTACCCTTTAAAAATTTACAATAGTCTTCCCTTTGCAACTACATAAAGTTCCGGTCTCTATTAGTTATATATTTATTTGGCATGACCAAAGGCTATTGATAATTTGCGCAATACCTGGGGAATTTTATAATGAGAGGCAATGACCCAAAAATAAAAATTCAGATGTAGCTAAATGTTAATAATAAATGCAAACAACAATCAAGGTTATTTCTGCATTTTATTAATATTCTAATTTGCTGGTTATTCTACCATGGGTATAAAATAAAATGTAAGAAAACATTACAATTAGACAAGATCATTACAAAGTAAAATTATTTAATAGCAAAGTTGTAATATTTTAGATATTTTGGGGCCTTAGTGCACTTACTAAAATGTTCTTTAGGAACTGGAATTTTGGCAATTCCTAGAGCCTTTAAGGCTTCAGGACTAGCAGTTGGAGTTGTTGGAACCGTTTTCATTGGTATATTATGCACATATACAATACATATTTTGGTAAGAAGAATTAACTTATCCGATTGATCTTATTTATTTATACAGCCTAGGTGGTTTTTGATTGAAGATACAAATATTTTTTAGATGGTTGCCTCTTTAAAAATGTGCAAATTAACCAAAAAACCTGGTCTAGATTTTTCTGAAACTATATTTGAAATTGTAAAACATGGCCCAAAGGGTTGTAGAAAATATGCCCGATCAGCAAAGTGAGTGTAATTAATAAATACAATTACGTATTATATTTTATAATTATTACCTATATTATTTTTATTTAATTGTAAAAATCTTATTTTTAGAATTTTTGTTGAATCTGGTCTTTTGCTGTCCTATTATGTTGGAGGATCAGTATATATTGTATTTATTAGTACTTCTATAAAACAAGTAAGTCCAGTATATAAATATAGTTCATATATTTATAAACAAAAAATTTCATTTACCAGATCACTAATGATTACTTTTAAATTATAATAATTATTTGTTAATATAATATAGTAATATTTCCCATGCAATTTCCCAAGGTATTTCCTATTATATTATTTTCTATCCTTTCCATTTTAAATTTTTAAAATATTTTATTCAAGGTTTATTATATTTATAGATACCTAAGTAATTTTTCAGATAGGTATTTTAACAAAGTAAAATATTTTTCATCAATTTATTTTACTTTTCTAGTTAATGGACTACCTCTACCCAGAACTGATCGAATACTCGGACAGATGGTACATGGTGATCATCATGGTTCTTTTGATAATTTTTTGTCAAGTGCGCGAACTCAAACACATGGTACCTTTCTCCTTTACGGCCAACGCGATGATGGTCATAGCCTTCGGAATAACTCTTTACTACATATTCCTGAGAATTGACAACGTGGATTTCAAAGAAATCAAGATGGTTGGGAATTTGACAGGGATGCCCGTGTTTTTTAGCACTGTGATGTTTGCCATGGAAGGTAAAACAATCAAAAAAATATTTAAAAAATACTACATATATTTTTTAGGTATTGGTTCAATTTTTCCCCTTGAAAATACAATGATAAAGCCCCAATTTCTCGGTTGTTTTGGGGTATTGAATGTCACAATGACTTTAATTACCATTATGTATTTGTGTATGGGTTTTTTCGGTTATTTGGCATTTGGGGAAGTGACTGAAGCCACTATCACCAAAAATTTACCAGTTGAAGAAGTGTATGTAGAAAATGCAGGTTGTTAGAAAAATAAACCACATAAATATGTTTTTTTAGTGTTGCCCAGGTAGCAAAATGGTGCATCTCATTGGCAGTATTCTTCACCTTCATGTTGATGTTCTATGTTCCCATAGACATAACTTGGAGGAAAATAAGTGGCCACATCAGCGAGAAACGACACAATTTAAGCCAGTTTTCTCTGCGCACAGGAATAGTGATATTTGCTACTTGCATCGCCATTTTCGCTGGCGAACATCTGGGTCCTTTGATAGAGTTAGTCGGAGCGATATTTTTATCCACTTTGGGGCTCATGGTGCCCGCTATAATGGATACGCTTATAAACTGGGACAACTTGGGGTGCTTCTATTGGAAATTCTGGAAGAATTTGGTGATATCAATTTTTGGGCTGTTTGGGGCTGTCGCTGGGAGTTACTATGCCATTTTATCGATGGTTAATGAGGAGTCGTGATACGTGGATGTTTATGCATTAATCTGTGATATTTTTAAAATACATTGTATATTATATTTTTTGACCTCTAAATACATTACAATAACAAAATAAGGTGTAATGTTACTAATGTCTATAAGGTGATGCACTTTTTCTGCCATTGAGGCATTTGGCATAGTTATCTTTTTATATCGATTTTATATAATAATTAACAAGTAAATTATCATTAATAAATATTACTGTCAATTTGACAGTGTCAGAGAATTTAATTAAGATCTTCAGCAGAAGTACCATTTTTAAATACTAAATCAAACTGGCATAAGCTACCAACTTAATAAAAAAACACGAGTCCAAATAAAAAAAAAATTAACTGTACATTTGTAAATTATGTATAAATTCTGTATTAATTTTACAATTTTTGCAAAAATGGCGAATGCGCCAGAATTAATTTATAATTTAAATTATTTATTATACTCTATAGAGTATACGTATAGTATCGTATACAGTGTATCCCCGGGTTGACTTAATGGATGATATTTTCGAATTGAAACCGAGCTGCAGATTTCACGAGTCCGCAGGACGAGTGAAATGTGCTGCTTCGGTTTCAATGACTATTTCCCTCGTCTTAATTTCCACCAATCACAAACGCGCAATTTTAAATTACAAATGGTTTCTAGGTGAAAAAACTGTGTGACAGCACCTGTCAGCAGTTTATTCGAGTTTACCCGCGGCAAAACTTGACAGCTGTTGTCACCAAAAATTGCAATTTATATTTTAATTGTTAACTGTTACTCATGAAATAGTCTTGTCAAATACCATTCGGGCATCTAATTTTTCCTGTGAAAAAAATCGAAAAAACACAATGCTAAGTAATATTTTTTAACAAAAAGCATTCGTGCAGGTGCAAAAATCCTCCTCTTCGACTCGGATTTTTGTTGCCACCAGCACTCATGCTTATTGTTAAAATATTACTTAGCAACGTGTTTTTACGATTTTTTTCGGAAAAATTAGATGCCCTTATGATATTACTTACGAAAAAACTGTGTGACAGCACCTGTCAGCAGTTTATTCGAGTTTACCCGCGGCAAAACTTGACAGCTGTTGTCACCAAAAATTGCAATTTATATTTTAATTGTTAACTGTTACTCGTGAAATAGTCTTGTCAAATACCATTCGGGCATCAAATTTTTCCTGTGAAAAAAATCGAAAAAACACAATGCTAAGTAATATTTTTTAACAAAATGCATTCGTGCAGTTGCAAAAATCCTCCTCTTCGACTCGGATTTTTGTTGCCACCAGCACTCATGCTTTTTGTTAAAATATTACTTAGCAACGTGTTTTTTCGATTCTTTTCGGAAAAATTAAATGCCCTTATGATATTACTTACGATTAAATATCATCGACTATTTCCCTCGTCTTAATTTCCACCAATCACAAACGCGAAATTTTGAATTTCAAATGGTTTCTAGGTGACTATTTCCCTCGTCTTAATATCCACCAATCACAAACGCGCAATTTTGAATTACAAATGGTTTCTAGGTGAAAAAACTGTGTGACAGCACCTGTCAGCAGTTTATTCGAGTTTACCCGCGGCAAAACTTGACAGCTGTTGTCACCGAAAATTGCAATTTATATTTTAATTGTTAACTGTTACTCATGAAATAGTCAAATACCATTCGGGCATCTAATTTTTTCTGTGAAAAAAATCGAAAAAACACAATGCTAAGTAATATTTTTTAACAAAATGCATTCGTGCAGGTGCAAAAATCCTCCTCTTCGACTCGGATTTTTGTTGCCACCAGCACTCATGCTTTTTGTTAAAATATTACTTAGCAACGTGTTTTTTCGATTCTTTTCGGAAAAATTAAATGCCCTTATGATATTACTTACGAAAAAACTGTGTGACAGCACCTGTCAGCAGTTTTTTCGAGTTTACCCGCGGCAAAACTTGACAGCTGTTGTCACCAAAAATTGCAATTTATATTTTAATTGTTAACTGTTACTCATGAAATAGTCTTGTCAAATATCATTCGGGCATCTAATTTTTCCTGTGAAAAAATCTAAAAAACACAATGCTAAGTAATATTTTTTAACAAAATGCATTCGTGCAGGTGCAAAAATCCCCTCTTCGACTCGGATTTTTGTTGCCACCAGCACTCATGCTTCTTGTTAAAATATTACTTAGCAACGTGTTTTTTCGATTTTTTTCGGAAAAATTAGATGCCCTTATAATGATATTACGATACGATTCGTACTTACGATAATTAATCATACCACGAGTTATATTTAGTGAGAAAATATAATGAATTTTAGGATTTAACGAATTGTTAGTTTGACATTTGAAATTAAAATGTGCTTTAAAATATAAAAAGGCTTTAATAAACCTTATTTATTCAAACTTACCTTAATTTTATTATCGTTTACACCAACCCATCTTTTAGAGTTTATAATTCATTATTTTAATCATTTAACAAACACAGTATTTAAATGTGAACAAATGATAATAAATTGTATTGTCGTAAGTAATATCATAAGAGCATCTAATTTATCCGAAAAAAATCGAAAAAACACGTTGCTAAGTAATATTTTAACAAGAAGCATGAGTGCTGGTGGCAACAAAAATCCGAGTCGAAGAGGAGGATTTTTGCACCTGCACGAATGCTTTTTGTTAAAAAATATTACTTAGCATTGTGTTTTTTCGATTTTTTTCACAGGAAAAATTAGATGCCCGAATGGTATTTGACAAGACTATTTCATGAGTAACAGTTAACAATTAAAATATAAATTGCAATTTTTGGTGACAACAGCTGTCAAGTTTTGCCGCGGGTAAACTCTTTACAATTAAACTTTTATGTTTATTATGATTATAATTAATTTACCTTATACAATTCACAGTTACGAAAAAAGTAATATGGTTTTTTCTTTCATTTTAGATACCTATTTTGTTTTACTTTTTACTATAAGAAAAGAAATAATCCATAAATTGTTTTTTCTACTCCCACCTTTAAAACGCCCTTTATCGTACATGTTTCCATGACACTAAGTGACCTTTTAAATACACATTGACAAGTTGTGGCTCTTTGGCGCTTCAGTCACGGGCTGAAGTTAGCAACAGGTTTTTAGTCACGGGCTGAAGTTATTTTTAAGTTAGTTGACAGTTGTCAAATGTCATACAATCGTTAAAATAAAGTGCCTTTCTTGTAAAATAATACTAAATGTGAAAATTATTTTATTATCTAAATACAAAAATACAAAACTATTAAAGAGTTTCTCAACGCCAATATTTGAAAAGTTTATAAGTCAATCCAAATGAAAACACCAAAAATGAATTTAAAAGTGCGCTGCATGATTTTTTATTTTAATGAAACAATTTGAGGATGATCTTTTAGGTATCATATATGAAAAACCGTTGCCGTTTTAATTCTTAGTTGCTTTATTTTTAATCGGCACCCTTTAGAAACCTGACTCTCTCTTATAAGAGGCTAAAACTTTTTTTCTGTGGCAATTATTGAAATGATTGTAATTTTATTTTAATGCCTAGTAAGTATGTTTTCAATATTAATTATTATTATCCAATTAGTTCATCTCATAAAAGAATGGTAAACCATTAAAGATTTGTAATAATTTGCCAATTTTTGTGATTTTTGTCCTGATACCAAATTTTGGTATCAGCATTTAGATTCTAACGTTTTATTTATTTGGTTACTTAATTAATACAAACATTATTTAGATGATTTGTTAAATTATTTATTAGGAATATTAAAAACATCTTAAGCATGCTTTAATAAATCTTCTGCTATTGTACAGGGTGATCCCCTATAATGTCGCCCCCCTTTAACTTTTTTATTTTAAGTGTCCCAAAAAATTTAAAAGTGTGGTTATATAGGTACTAAAAAATACTTTTTTTCTACGTATAAAGAAAAATGGAAAATTGATCAATTTACAGGGAAAACCAAAAAGTTTATTTTTTTTCAATGGATCACCCTATATATGAATTTATTTTTTGATTCCTTGTAAAATTCTGAGCATAATTCATATAACAAACCATATACCTAAACTCAACTGTTTCTGAAATATTCGCATTCGAAATGTTATCATTAAATGTTTTTTTAAACTGTTAGAAATCAAGAAGCCTCAGTATACCAACATTTTTATTTAAAATAAATTACTATAGTCACATTATGTCAATATGTCTTATTAAATAAGTAAAAATGTGGTACTCAGACAGAGAACCAAACTATTTTAAATTATTATCTTAAAAATAATTTAAATATTTCAGAAACGGTTGAGTCTAGGTATATGGTATGTTATATGAAATATGTTTAGAATTTTACGAGGAATCGAAAAATAAATACATATATAGGGTGATCCATTGAAAAAAATAAACTTTTTGTTTTTCCCTGTATACTGATCAATTTTCCAATTTTCTTTAAACGTAGAAAAAAAGTATTTTTTAGTTCCTACATAACCACACTTTTAAATTTTTTGGGACACTTAAAAAAAAAAAGTTAAAGGGTGGCGACATTATAGGGGATCACCCTGTACAGTAGGTACCTAGGTAGGTACATAGTTGTTATGTTTTATTTGCGCTGTAAAAGTAAGGCTTTAACAGTTGGCAATTTTAACTTAACAACTAATCTTTAGTGAATTCACGTTTATAAAAAATAGGCGGAAAATATATATTTAAATTTATTATTAAAATTAATTAATATGTAAGTGTTGTTCAATCAAAAAGAATATTTGTTGTAATTTTTGTAGACCTAATAAGAATCTTATAAGGTAAGTTATAAATAAATTAGTATAATTTTTTAAAATCATTTACGTAATTAACATTTTTTATCGGAGAAATTACCTTATCTAACTAGCTAAACCTGAGATTTATAAAAATAAATAAAATGGTCAAGGACCTTTTTTATGATTGACACGTTTTTAATAAAATATTGTAAATTATAACAACTAATTAAATAGGGAGTTGACGTAAAATAATTTTATTGCTTCAAGTATTTTTTTATTTATAAAAGACCTTACCTTTTTAGTGACCATGTCTAAGAAAACAAAGGCGATCTGTTTGAATAACTTTAGTTCAACGTAAGTAGTTTATTTTTATTTTACTGTTCTCTATTTACAATTTTTTTCTCAGGGTGAAAAATACCATTTGGTTTATTTTAAAATTTTCATATTATCGTTTTTTAGAGCTACATTAGCCAATAATGAAGTAAGTGTACCTTTGGGTAGTCAGGATACCTTAAATGAAAAAGATTATGACCCTTACGAGCATAGAAATGTATTACATCCAAACACGTAAGTAATTTATAACAATGTTTAATATTAATTATAACTCAGGTCGATAGTAATTTTGCCTCAAGTGGGCAAACAAAAAATCCCATTTCGTCGTCAATAAAACAAAAAAATGCAAAAAAAGTTAAAGGTTTTTATCTGTTTTTGTTTTTTATTTAATATTAAAACACGTTTAAAAATTGGCTTATTTAAAGGACTTTAAAATTAAAAGGAAAAGTTACAGAATAGACCCCTTAAACAATAACCTTAAAAGAAAAATGAGGTACTTATTTATTTTATTAAATTTAATGAAAATTATATGAATTCGGAGAGAAATGTATAGTAAATTTTAGATAGTAAAAAAAATATAGTAAAATTTACTTTAACAAATTTTTAGGGTAACAATATTATATATTCGTCAATACAATATTAAGATTTTAATACAAAATACTATTTTTTAATATACAATTTTAGTAAAGATTACAACACCAATATTACCAGATCATAAATGTATAATATATATTTTAATTTTTAATATGTTCGTATAGTAAATTGATTTTACTATCTACAAATAGTAATATTTACTATATGATTTTATCAAATGTAAGGTGTACATCTAATATTATAATATATTACACATTAATAAAAAAATATAGTAAAAATAAAGATACTTTTATGTTTAAGGTAAATAAACAATATATTTAAATATAATATACAATATAGTAACTCATGACATTTTAAACATTCAATTTTCTTAGTTTCTTCAATAAACTTTCTTGACCCATTACTGGTAATACTTATAAGAAAGAATTGAACCTACTTGGTTGCATACACTCTTAGAAAAGATCTGGTATTTGTAACTAACTTATTATCGTTGGGGTAAAACTGTTGCAGAAAATAAAATTTTTTGTTTTTTGTAATCAGTACCTTTATATGTGTAACTGCTTGCATCATTACCTGAAAAGATTTAGTTTTGTTGTTGAGTATTATTTACTGCAAGAAGGCGATTAAGTTATTTTAACTGAAACTTTGTGTTGGCTAGAAGTATTGACAACATTATCTCAAAAAAATCATTTCGGCGGTAAAATGTTTTTGTTGGACCAAATATTTAAGTAACATTCTCAACTGACTGAAATTAGTCCGTGGAACTAACGGTTCGGTTGTATAAACTATGCGTCACTTTTCACACAGCTAAGACACCAGCGGTGTGAAACAAAGTGTCAGTTGGGGATGTTGTCTCTGTAGGTTAATGCAACTGCAAACTTTGTGCATTTCGCGCGCGATTTGTCCAGCCCGGCGCGTGCTTTACTTTTAGCCTGTAAACAAACGGTTTTGCACGGCGCGCCGCGGCGTCCAGACTTCGGTGGTTTTCTTTTGTATTTGTGTATCAGCTCGTGTGTAGTGTATATTTAAGGTAAGAAACTAGTTTATTACAATTAGTCATTTGCCCCTGTAAATTCAGGGGCGACATACTTTTTAACTATTCATATATATAAGACTATACTCTTATGTGTTGGTTACTTATAGATATCTCGAACAAATAATATGGATGAGCGGACTGAAGTAGCAGATTTATTAGGAACATGGGGTTTACCTGAATTGGTTCCAGTTTTTAAAGGTTAGGTATTATTATTGCACTCCTTTAATTACACTATTGTAGTTTTGGGGTCCGAAAAAAAATCCAAAAATGTGAAAATGCCATTCCGACTGAAAATGGTCTCCTGAATCCAATGGTGCCCACCAAAAGTCTCCATCACGTCGGAATTTCGAGAATTTTTTGTTTTGTTTTGTTACAGCTCAAGTCGCATTTTTGGTATAGGGCCTATATCTACTATAGGCACTCACACTCAAAATTTATCGAATGCTTACCCCTGTTATCATGCAAGTATGTTACGTTGTACCTAAGAATCATTGTTAAGTTGTTAAACAAAGGCTTGCACTTCACGTAAACATCACGGTTTACTGAAGAAGTATAGTCAAATTTCATCTTAATGTACCTATCTGTGTATATTTACCAAAGAATCGTTTTTGTTTTATTGTTAAAATATTTATAAATGATTTCTTAGAGTAATTATTAATTTTTGTTATAATGTTTAAACCAAAATTTGGTGTTTTCAGTTATATTGTTATATTTTAATTTATAATAAATATTTAACGAACGGGCATGAATTTCCTTTCTCTATTTTTTATAATATTTACACAAAAAGTGATATATTTACTAAGCAGGTAGGTATGTACTGTGGAATATTACCAATTTGTTGTTGCTACTAATGCAAGCATTTAATATTAAATATAACTTAGTTACAGTACAAAACAAATTTATATTATATCAACTATTAAATTCTTTAAATGTACCTTTTTTCATGTAATTTCAATTAAAAAATAAATTTCTGCATGATACAATGTTTGTTGCGATAAATAGCAAGTGCAGTTGTTACAACTTAGACGCTGCTAAAATGACAGACTAATGTGATTGCATTAAATATTAATTATTTGTATGAAAAAAAAACTAATTTCGATGCACTTAAACTTGTTGGTTGGAGCTACCAATATTGGCTGTTCCGACAACAAACTGTAAAAACAAATTTGTATTAGTTCCCACAACATATTTTTTTGTTGTGCCTATTTTCACTAATAAAATTGGTTCTGGGAACTAAATTTTCATTGCAAATACCAGGTCTTTTCTAAGAGTGTAGTATGTACCAATTGCGGAAAAGGCCACGTCGCGACGCGTCGTTAGACGGTGTGGATCACGTGATGTTCTTACATCTCGCCTCTGTTGGCTTACCAACCATATTAGATAAGCTCAGGTATTTCTTTGTTTTGGGTGTGTTCCACTACTACAAGTTGCTCGACAGTGTCGTGTCGACACTTATTATACCCAATATAGGTCAAAACACCTGTCTGTCGGTATTTGAAGTTGATGGAAAGCACTCAAAACAAAAAACTTTGGCGAGGTGTAGGCACGATACACATAAACCGGTATGCTGATGCGCATGTTATAGTTGTCTCTCTCGCACTAGGTGACGTCATGTGCGAACCAAAAGCTGGCGGAAAACTTGGTTGAAATGTATATTCTTTTGATAAAGAGTGCTTATAAACCTTGTAAAATTCAGCATCAAGTATTTGAGCGGCTTTCCATAAATTTTTACTTGGATACAACAGAGATCCTTGTAATATGGTCTGTAACCAGTCTGGTACTTTTTCAGTGTTTAATATTTTGATTTTAGGAATGCCAAGAGTAGGGAACTTGTTTCCAATGACTTTATCTTTACGTCTTCTTTTTTCTAACCTCAAAGAACTACTGGTTTCGAAATATTATGTTGCTTTCGATTTACCAGGAAGACTCAATGTCTGTAATGCATCAGGATTTAAGTAGCGGTTATTTTTTGGACAATACTGTAGCAGTCTTTGTTTTAATGGTATTTCAAAACTTCTTTCTGTAAAATGCAGAGAACAGATGCAAGCTGTACAAATTATGAGGTTAGGGTGAAAATTACTATATGTACATAACAGAAAATTGGATATACAAAAAGTTGCCTTTACTTACCGTTTTTTAAATTAATTTTATTCACCCACTGCGTTGCCATGATAGATCTGCAGATCTGCAGATCTTTATTTTTTAAGAAACGAAAATATTTCGTGTTACTGCCTTTGGTGTTTTTATTCAAATTTTTGCAGTCTGCCACAGCACAGCCTGGCATATTTTAGTGTTATTAAGTCCAACAAATTAACACAAACCTAATAAATAACCTGGTATGAAACTCCCGTATCCCAGGTAGCACACTGACGTCTGCTGACGTTTAAATGACGTTGAAATGACGTCATTTAAACGTCAGCAGACTTCAGTATGCTACCTGGGCTTACGACAAACGTTGCAAAGCTCACGTGTACCTTATGCCTCGAAAAACACAATAATTGCTGATAAAACTCAAAATAAATGGTAGTAAAGCACTTTTGCATAGCGTATTCCTATGCAAAACATTTGAATCTGGTTTGTACGTGACGTCACATGCGCGGAGTCGACAAGTTTTCGTTTCATAACCAGCATACCGGTTTAAGTGTATCGTGGGTGTAGGTTCAATTCTTTCTCATAACATTTTTGTATATTAAAAAGTACAATAAATATGTTACAATTTTTAATTGTTAACATATAAAAATATTCGATTTTAAAATATTTTATATTTAAAATGACAACATAATATTTTAAAATTTACTATACTTATTAGTAATGTAAAAAATCTAATTATAATAAGAATAAAAAACAGTATTGGTTGAGAATAATAATATTTTACCTTAAGGTTTAACATAAAAGGATATTTAAAAAGTACTAAATATGCATAGTATCTAGCAATATACAAGATAGTTGTCCCAAATAGTTATATAAATTAAAGTAAACGGTATTATAATGACGATACTTTTCTACATAAAGGTCCGGTCTCTATTAGCTATATATTTATTTAGCATGCCCAAAGGCTATTGATAATGTGCGCAATACCTGGGAAATTTTATAATAAAAGGCATTAACCCATGGGTTAAAATAAAAATTTAGATGTAGCAAATGTTAATTATAATTATAATATGCAATTAAACAAGATCATTACAAAGTAAAATTATTTAATAGCAAAGTTGTAACATTTTAGATATTTTGGGGCCTTAGTACACTTACTGAAATGTTCTTTAGGAGCTGGAATTTTGGCAATCCCTCGAGCATTTAAGGCTTCAGGACTAGCAGTTGGTGTTATTGGAACCATTTTCATTGGTATATTATGCACATATACAATACATATTTTGGTAAGAACAATTAACTTATCCAATTGTTCAGCCTAGGAGGTGTTTTAATTGAAGATACAATTATTTTTTAGATGGTAGCCTCTTTAAAAATGTGCAAATTAACCAAAAAACCTGCTCTAGATTTTTCTGAAACTATATTTGAAATTGTTAAACATGGGCCAAAGGGTTGTAGAAAATATGCCCGATCAGCAAAGTGAGTTTTTAGAAAATAATAATAAATAAATAAAATTGCGTATTTTAATTTATAATTATTATATTATTTTTAATTATTTATAAAGATTTTATTTTCAGAATTTTTGTTGAATCTGGTCTATTGCTGTCCTATTATGTTGGAGGTTCAGTATCTATTGTATTCATTAGTACTTCTATAAAACAAGTAAGTTCAATATATATATATATATATATATATACAGGGTGTTATGTAATTAATGTTATATATTAAAATACTGAATACCTTTTGACATAAGGTGTAATGGAAAAATATTTTAAAAGATATTTTCCCAAAGATAAAGAAAATATATGCATTAGAAGTTTTTTATATTTTTTTTGATACGCCACTGGTTACACAAGTTGTGTTCTGTGAGTACATACATACAAACCAACAAAGTAGCTGCGCGTTGCCAGTTGTAAAAAATTGTTACTAAAAAATTTTCTTGCATAAAATAAATAAATACAAAAGTTTTAAGCCCTTAAAGTTCTAATACCATTCTGTATTTATTTACTCATCCAGCTATTAACTTAAGCAATGATAAGAAAAATTAGTACCTATTTAAAAACTCCATAAAATTAATTTTTTTATCGGTTTTTTTTTCTGTTTACTCAGATGAAATTAGGACAAGTTCACAGGTTAATCGTTAAATATTCAATTTGTGTAAATAAATCCAAACGCCCAAAAACACTTCCCTTAGTTAAGATATTTACAATTTTAGCACATAACCTACAATTTTTTGACAGTGTTACCAACCAACATAATAAATTAAACCAGATTAACTTAAAGTAAAGTAAATCATTACGAATTATGAATAAAGTTTAAATCTGGAGTGTCTAAATTTAAATATATTTGTTATAAGTATGTTTTTAAATCACAATGTTAAAACGATTTTTAAAAAATCATTAGTTTACAAATTTTTACAAGGTCTAATTAGTGATCAAGTTTTTTCAGGTTTTTATTCGTAAGTAATATCATAAGGGCATTTAATTTTTCCGAAAAAAATCGAAAAAACACGTTGCTAAGTAATATTTTAACAAAAAGCATGAGTGCTGGTGGCAACAAAAATCCGAGTCGAAGAGGAGGATTTTTGCACCTGCACGAATGCTTTTTTTTAAATATTACTTAGCATTGTGTTTTTTCGATTTTTTTCACAGGAAAAATTAGATGTCCGAATGATATTTGACAAGACTATTTCATGAGTAACAGTTAACAATTAAAGTATAAATTACAATTTTTGGTGACAACAGCTGTCAAGTTTTGCCGCGGGTAAACTCGAATAAACTGCTGACAGGTGCTGTCACACAGTTTTTTCACCTAGAAACCATTTGTAATTCAAAATTGCGCGTTTGTGATTGGTGGAAATTAAGACGAGGGAAATAGTCTTTTATAAATATTTTGAAAGTTTGAAAATTTGTTTTTTATTAGTATTAATAATAAGTACTTAATTAGTGCGAAAGATTTTATGCTATGGCGGGTCGGGCGCTCACAAATATTCAATTAACAAATATTGTTTTGTGTTACGGGGAAGCGATGCAAAATGCTCGTCAAGCAAGAATTTTGTAGGAAGGTATATTCAAAATTATCACAACGCCAATCACGGACTCGGAGCAAAGTTTTGACCGCGGAAGATTTAGCGCATTTGTTGGTGATAGGGGTCGGGCTCAGGGACGTGAATTTGTGGCCCTTGAACCTACAAAAAGTTCAAGCTCTTCAGGATGGAGATTATGCACTGCGGTTGGAATTTTGCCATTGGTACCTATATACAGAAAAATCAAGAAGATGCGGATTGGAGCCATAGTGTTTTGTATACCGATGAGGCCACATTTACGAGAGACGGGATTTGGGCAGCAACTCAGGAATTGTAAATAGTCCAGACATTTTTACGCAGGTGCGCGAAAGCATGCTTCGCAGAGTTTAAGCTTGCATTCTAAATAATGAAATCATTTTGAGCATCTCAAATAAGGTAATACATTTTTAATTTTACATTTGGCAACACTGCATTAAAAAGTAATAGGTAAGGTTAATCCGCGGTTCCTAGTCGATCAGTGGCGTACTTTTTGGTAGGATAAAGGTTATTATAAATTATTTTTATTCTTTGGAATTTAGAAAAAAAAAGTTTCAGGTGCTTCTTTATGGACCCTAAGGAATTACCCATTTTAATATATAACATTAATTACGTATACATGACGGAGGTAACTGGTGTGGCTGAATCTGATTAAAAAGCGACACTAGCGCCAATTCATATATGGTGGAACTAAAAGTTCCTTTTTAAGAGACTGGGGGGTCAAAGTGACCTCCGAAATATTTTTGCACAGATTGATTACTGACACTCCCCGAATGTCAAAAATAAGGTTAAACACTGTGACCTCCGAATTTGGAGGTCACAGCGTCATATGAGGTCACAACGTATGAAGGGTCTCCGTTTTGGAGGTGACAATGTACCCTTTATCAATATATATATATATATTATATTATATATATATATATATATATATATATATATAGATTAGTAATTAGTAATTAGATATTTTTACAATTTAAAATATTTTTTTCTAATTTATTTGACTTTTCCCAGTTGATAGACTACCTCTACCCAGAACTGAGCGAATACTCGGACCGATGGTACATGGTGATCATCATGGTGCTTTTGATAATTTTTTGTCAAGTGCGCGAACTCAAACACATGGTACCTTTCTCCTTTACGGCCAACGCGATGATGGTCATCGCCTTTGGAATAACTCTTTACTACATATTCCTGAGAATGGACAACGTGGATTTCAAAGAAATCAAGATGGTTGGGAATTTGACAGGAATGCCCGTGTTTTTTAGCACTGTGATGTTTGCCATGGAAGGTAAACAATCAACAAAATATTTAAAAAATTCTACATATATTTTTTAGGTATTGGTTCAATTTTTCCCCTGGAAAAAACAATGATAAAGCCCCAATTTCTTGGTTGTTTTGGGGTATTGAATGTCACAATGACTTTAATTACCATTATGTATTTGTGTATGGGTTTTTTCGGTTATTTGGCATTTGGGGAAGTGACTGAAGCCACTATCACCAAAAATTTACCAGTTGAAGAAGTGTATGTAGAAAATGCAGGTTGCTAGAAAAATAAACCACCTAAACATGTTTTTTTAGTGTTGCCCAGGTAGCAAAATGGTGCATCTCATTGGCAGTATTCTTCACCTTTATGTTGATGTTCTATGTTCCCATAGACATAACTTGGAGGAAAATAAGTGGCCACATCAGTGAGAAACGACACAATTTGAGCCAGTTTTCTCTGCGCACAGGAATAGTGATATTTGCCACTTGCATCGCCATTTTCGCTGGCGAACATCTGGGTCCTTTGATAGAGTTAGTCGGAGCGATATTTTTATCCACTTTGGGGCTCATGGTGCCCGCCATAATGGATACGCTTATAAACTGGGACAACTTAGGGTGCTTCTATTGGAAATTCTGGAAGAATTTGGTGATATCAATTTTTGGGCTGTTTGGGGCTGTCGCTGGGAGTTACTATGCCATTTTATCGATGGTTAATGAGGAGTCGTGATACGTGGATGTTTATGAATTAATCTGTGATATTTTTAAAATACATTGTTTATTATATTTTTTGACCTCTGATCTAAATACATTACATTAACAAAAAAAGCTGTAATGTTTACTTGTTAATTTTACTGGTTATTGGTTTCGTTTTAACAGTTCTTTTGGTAAATTTTGAGTGGTATGAGATTTCTTTTATTTTGAGACTTTTAATGGGGGTTTAAACCCCCCAAAATATATTTATGTACCTATACTCTTGATTCTAAATAACTTGTGGTTTGTGCATCACCTGTACAGGTATATTTAGGATGCTACTGATTTAATTGAATTAAACTTTTTACAGTATCAAGATTATTAATACATAAAACTTGTGTTAAAATTTCATAACTATATTTTAAAAAGTTTTTTAAATAATTTAATTTTTAATTTACTTTTTTAACAAAATCATCCAATTGTCCATTCAATGGATACCGTTTCTTAGATGCTGATACTAAATTTTGGTATCAGCATCTAGATTTTAACGTTTTATTTATTTGGATGATTTATTAAATTATTTATTAGGAATAGGAAAGTAGACGGCCATGAATATTAAAAACATCTTAAGCATGCTTTAGTAAATCTTCTGCTATTGTACAAAGTTGTTATGTTTTATTTGTGCGTGTGTTGTGTGTTATTAACGCTTTAACAGTTGGCAATTTTAACTTAACAACTAAAATCTTTAGTGAATTGACGTTTATAAAAAATAGGCGGAAAATATTTAAATGTGGTAATTTTTGTTGAAATTTGTTGTTTAATCAAAAAGAATATTTGTTGTAATTTTTGTAGACCTAATAATAATCTTATAAGGTAAGTTATAAATAAATTAGTATAATTTTTTAAAATCATTTACGTAATTAACATTTTTTATCGGAGAAATTACCTTATCTAACTAGCTAAACTTGAGATTTATAAAAATAAATAAAATGGTCAAGGACTTTTATTTATGATTGACACGTGTTTAGTTGACGAAAAATAATTTTATTGCTTCAAGTATTTTTTTATTTATAAAAGACTTACCTACCTTTTTAGTGACCATGTCTAAGAAGACAAAGGCGATCGGTTTGGATAACTTTGGTTCAACGTAAGTAGTTTATTTTTATTTTACCGTTCTCTATTTACAATTTATTCTCTGGGTGAAAAATACTATTTGGTTTATTTTAAAATTTGACATCATTTTATCGTTTTTTAGAGCTACATTAGCCAATAATGAAGTAAGTGTGCCATTGGGTAGTCAGGATACCTTAAATGAAAAAGATTATGACCCTTACGAGCATAGAAATGTATTACATTCAAACACGTAAGTAATTTATAACAATGTTTAATATTAATTATAACTCTGGTCGACAGCAATTTTGCCTCAAGTGGGCAAACAAAAAATTCCATTTCGTTGACAATAAAACAAAAAAATGCAAAAAAAGTTCATCTGTTTTTGTTTTTTATTTAAATTAAAACACGTTTAAAAATTGGCATATTTGACTTAAACAATAACCTTAAAAGAAAAATGAGGTACTTATTTATTTTATTAAATTTAATGAAAATTATATGAAGTAGCATCGTTATTTAAAAATTTGAAAAGTCCTCCCTTCGAAACTACATAAAGGTCCGGTCTCTATTAGTTATTTAGCATGCCCAAAGGGTATTGATAATGTGCGCAATACCAAATTTTATAATAAAAGGCATTAACCCAAAAATAAAAATTTAGATGTAACAAAATGTTAATTATAATATGCAATTAAACAAGATCATTACAAAGCAGTGGCGGCTCGTGAGCATTCATTAAGGTGAGGCCTATGAACCGCTATATGGGGCCGCAGGCAATTTTTTTTAAATTTTCAAGGTCTCGCGTTTTTGGAGCACTTTAGAATCTAAATAATAAAAATATATTATTTAAAAAATGTTCTTACACGAGAAGAATTTTCAAAATTTAGCTAGAATAATACAAAAAGTGCGGGACGAGGTGGGATTTTTATTTATTCCTTCAGCAGGTTTCCACATTACCCAGGAGGTACTGCTCATTTTTACCTATCTTACAATAATTATTTTTAGATTAATTAAGGCACAACAACAAAATAATAAAGTACAAGCACAGTAGGTATATGAAACTCCACGATTTAATATTGAACTATAAAAAAAATTAATATTTTTATTTATATTTTTTGTGATTTTTACTGTGGTATTTGTGTGTTAATATAATAGTATATTAAAATAAAAATGATCTTTTATAATTATTTGAATTATTTTTACATGAATTCACAACACAATAATGTATTTTACGCTTGCATTTTTATCACAACTTTCCATTTTAACGCTAAGGCAAAGACTAAACAGAAATAAGAAACTATAAACAAGCATAGATCTAATTATTAAGCTTTGTTTACTAAAACATTCCACGACTCGCCCAGTCCTTTACAACGGCTGATAAGCGAGCCGCACAGATCTTGGGACTGACTCTGCTGTCTTCCATATACAGTGGTACAAGGCTTGTACTCAGTGTTGCCAACATGAGATGAAGTAGTTCTACCAAAAGCCTAAATAAAATCCACCAGAAAGCACCAGAAATTAGATAGTGTCAAAAAATAGGGAAAAGCGGGGGGGGGGGGGGGTTATGAATTTTGATAAACTATAATAGCACAATTTATTTAAAAAAGAAACAAGACAAAATAAAATAAATATAACTTCTATAATAATAATAAATATTAATATATATTTAAAAATAATCAGATTAAGTTTAACTTTATAGGGACTCTAAAAATCTAGTGACTTTAGTTTTTGTAATTTATATTCTTACACTTTTGACAATTAAGGCGAGCCGCCACTGTTACAAAGTAAAATTATTTAATAGCAAAGTTGTAACATTTTAGATATTTTGGGGCCTTAGTACACTTACTAAAATGTTCTTTGGGAACTGGAATTTTGGCAATACCTAGAGCCTTTAAGGCTTCAGGACTAGCAGTTGGAGTTGTTGGAACCGTTTTCATTGGTATATTATGCACATATACAATACATATTTTGGTAAGACGAATTAACTTATGCGATTGGTCTTAATTATTTGTACAGTTTTGATTGAAGATACAATTATTTTTTAGATGGTAGCCTCTTTAAAAATGTGCAAATTAACCAAAAAACCTGGTCTAGATTTTTCTGAAACTATATTTGAAATTGTAAAACATGGCCCAAAAGGTTGTAGAAAATATGCCCGATCAGCAAAGTGAGTTTTTATAAAATAATAATAAATAAATAAAATTACGTATTTTAATTAATAATTATATAATAATTATAATTATTATATTATTTTTAATTATTTATAAAGATTTTATTTTCAGAATTTTTGTTGAATCTGGTCTATTGCTGTCCCATAATGTTGTAGGTTCAGTATTTATTGTATTTATTAGTACTTCTATAAAACAAGTAAGTCCAGTATATAAATATAGTTTATATATTTATAAACAAAAAATTTAATTTACCACTAATTACTTTTAAATTATAATAATTATTTGTTAATATAATATAGTAATATTTCCCATGCGATTTCCAAAGGTATTTCCTATTCTATTATTTTCTATCCTCTCCATTTTAAATTTTTAAAATATTTTATTCATGGTTTATTATATTCATAGATAAGTAATTTTTCAGATAGGTATTTTTACAAATTAAAATATTTTTCATCAATTTATTTTACTTTTCTAGTTAATGGACCAACTCTACCCAGAACTGATCGAATACTCGGGCAGATGGTACATGGTGATCATCATGGTTCTGTTGATAATTTTTTGTCAAGTGCGTGAACTCAAACACATGATACCTTTCTCTTTTACGGCCAACGCGATGATGGTCATTGCCTTTGGAATAACTCTTTACTACATATTCCTGAGAATGGACAACGTGGATTTCAAAGAAATCAAGATGGTTGGGAGTTTGACAGGGATGCCCGTGTTTTTTAGCACTGTGATGTTTGCCATGGGAGGTAAAACAATCAAAAAAATATTTAAAAATACTACATTTATTTTTTAGGTAATGGTTCAATTCTTCCCCTGGAAAATACAATGATAAAGCCCCAATTTCTCGGTTGTTTTGGGGTATTGAATGTCAAAATGACTTTAATTACCTTTATGTATTTGTGTATGGGTTTTTTTTGGTTATTTGGCATTTGGGGAAGTGACTGAAGCCACTATCACCAAAAATTTACCAGTTGAAGAAGTGTATGTAGAAAATGCAGGTTGCTAGAAAAATAAACCACATAAATATGTTTTTTTAGTGTTGCCCAGGTAGCAAAATGGTGCATCTCATTGGCAGTATTCTTCACCTTCATGTTGATGTTTTATGTTCCCATAGACATAACTTGGAGGAAAATAAGTGGCCACATCAGCGAGAAACGACACAATTTGAGCCAGTTTCTTCTGCGCACAGGAATAGTGATACTTGCATCTTGCATTGCAATTTTCGCTGGCGAACATCTGGGTCCTTTGATAGAGTTAGTCGGATCGATATTTTTATCCACTTTGGGGCTCATGGTGCCCGCCATAATGGATACGCTTATAAACTGGGACAACTTGGGGTGTTTCTATTGGAAATTCTGGAAGAATTTGGTGATATCAATTTTTGGGCTGTTTGGGGCTGTCGTTGGGAGTTACTATGCCATTTTATCGATGGTTAATGGGGAGTCGTGATATGTGGATGTTTATTAATTAATCTGTGATATTTTTAAAACATTGCATATTATATTTTTTGACCTCCAAGCTTAAATACATTACAAATACAAAATAAACTTCATGTAAATATTTTTCTATAGAGTATACTCCCACCTTTAAAACGCCCTTTATCGTACATGTTTCCATGACACTAAGTGACCTTTTAAATACACATTGACAAGTTGTGGCTTTATGGCGCTTTAGTCACGGGCTGAAGTTAGTTTTAAGTTAGTTGACAGTTGTCAAATGTCATACAATCGTTAAAATAAAGTGCTATTCTTGTAAAATAATACTAAATGTGAAAATTATTTTATTATATCAATACAAAAATACAAAAGTATTAAATATTTTCTCAACGCCAATATTTGAAAAGTTTATATGAACATTGTACTGACCTTTTAATTTCGCCGGCAGTAAACTATAACTTAAATTCGGGCACGGACTCCACTGTAAAGTACTCATAAAACAATTGTGTTTATAAAATGTAAAAATTTGACATTTGACGGTGACACACAGATTCCCCTATTGTTTCATAGATGGCGCCCTATACAAGTTTTTGATTTAAATCATTTTAAGATAATAATAAGTATTTGTCGTAGAAAAAGTATAGTATGCACCTCGTTTATAAACTTTTCAATACACTCATTAATTTAAGCAGTGCCTAAATTAAATTTGTGTTAAAATGGCGTTTATTATTATACATATATACATAATATACTATTATAAACATCAAAAACATAATATATTTGTTGATATAGTCTAATAAATCTCTTGTTCGCGTCTGTAGGTAGGTAATAAACATCAGTAAACTTTTTCATATGATGGAAAAAAGTTCTTTTATAAAACAGATATTCGCGGCCCAAAAAACAACATGAAACTGAAAATATTAAAATTTTACAATAATTTATAGCTGTCGAACTTTCAGTAAAAAGCAGAGCTTTACATTGAAAATACGTTTTGAGGGGTTTAAAGGATTTTTACACCAAACGTTGTGCTTTTACAATCTCGGGCATAATACTAGTCGCTATGAGAAAATGTTGAAAAAATTCTGGGTTGTAGTAGAGTCTACAAAAAAGACATTTACAAAGTTTTAGTAAGATTTACCGTCTGGTTTTCGAGTAAAAAATTATTAAAGTTGCTAAGACTACAGGGGATGTCATCGTTTATTATTGCTAAACTGTGTTGTGATTGTTGACAACAATTTACACGCCAATTCTACAGGTATAAGTGCATGCAAAAAAATCATCGTTTTCTTATTATAAATATAACTTAAGATAAGTGTAAATTAAATACATCTCTTATACAGCAATGTCTAATTAATGCGTATTTTATAAATATCTTGGTACGATATATATATATATATATTAAAAACATACCTTCCATAAATGTTAATATTTTAATATAATACATAGATAATTAAAAAAATTACTATTTAATAAATAATAAGGATTATAAAATAAAACCTAAATTGTGTTTAAAATATTTGTCTTATTTTTTAAATACTTTTGAAGAATTTTAAATTTTAGACCATGTTTAACTTATTTTCTGCTTTTAAATTTTTCAATTATGTGGTTGCTCTTTAAATAGAAACAGTAGGTTTTGGGTAAAGGGCTTAACAAGGTAGAGGGAAGTTTTTTCTGAGGAAATTTACACTCTATTTTTTGGCCCAGAAATATACACTATTAAACATGAAAATGAAATGTGTATTTCAAATTGAATATACATATTATAATATTATTAACAATTCCAATAATACAAGTTTAAAAGGCATTTTATAAGAAAATAAAAAATACACCCTGTAGATAAAAACAATTGCTTTTGTTCGAAAGCAAAACATAAAACAGTATTTAAAACAATTTTTTTATTTTTTTTGGTTCAAATTGTTTTTATCATATGTAATATTTATTTGACAAATAATTAAAGATATGCTCTAAAACAATATTTTTATTTTTAAAATAAAATACACAGGGTAAAAAAATCTGGACTAGAACTTCAACAGTTAAATTTTAAAATTTGCTTTATTAAAGTAACAGTTTTTAAAATTTGTGTGCCTATATTTTTCAATATAAATTATTTAAAAAACAAAGTGTATAAGGCATGCATAATTTTTTTTCATTGGGTTTAATTTACCCTTTTAGAAAATCAGGGATTCTTGTCCCATTTCCAGCAAGGGTGTAGCCAGGATTTTGTTCAGGGGGACAGGCAATGGTAAACTATATGCATGCTACAAAAAGTTTAGAGGCTCCACCTCTCACCCATTTTTTAGCACAATTTTTCTGGACATGCAATTTTTGACTATAGCTCCCTCCTTTCGATTAAAACAGTTTATTCTGAACCCATAATTTATGTATATCAAGAACTAACTAACATATTTTATCCTCTAGAGTTTGTTTCTTAATTTTTGTATATTCTAAAAAGGTGTTATTGGTACCTGTAAAAGAATAGGTAAAAGAGCATTGCCTTTTAGAAACAGGTCTAGTATTCCTATAACTATAAAATAATTATTATAATTATAATATAATTAATTAATCTTGAATCTAACAATTGAATAAAATTTCCACCAACTTTAACAAAATTTCTTTGTTCTTCAAATTTACTTATACCAGAACACATTGCAAACTGCGAACATAACCCAATTGTGTATGTTTTATATTGCCGCAATCCTCTTCAAACCAAGTTTTGTTCAATAATAAGGTTTAGTCAGTTATAAATGTATTTATGTGTGTATAATACCCGCCTTCCGCTGTCCGTAAGTTTGAATTCCAATAACTAATTATCGGATCTTATTGATTTAAAAACCAAGTGAAAGCCTAACAAGCCCTTAGTAAACTCTTTCAGAAAATGTTTGTTTAGTTATTTCAGAATAAACTGTGAAACACACATTTTCGCATGTCCCATTAGCGTTTTATAAAATTTACAGACATGTTTTTTTTTTAATATTGAATAACCAGAACTTTGTGTTGCTTAATAGCAATCCATAACATCCTTAGTTAATACAGTAAACAATTTTAATATACTTTTTTTTAAATTTGACTCATGTCCCAGACATTTTTTCGTTGCGTTACGTCCGTCCGATAGAATATTAAAAAACCATATATATGGCAACTTTTTTTGCACTCACGTGATCAACAAATGATGTTCAGATGTACACATTACCCAGCTGAATTTATTTATTCAATCAGGAAGAAGATATCGGTTGAAACAGGTGCGGGTAACGCGAATGTAATAATTGTTTGTCCGCTAAGTTATTCAAAAAAAATAATAAAAATAAGATAAGAAAAAATACTAATTTCAATTTCAATCAGGAAGAAGATATCGGTTGAAACAGGTGCGGGTAACGCGAATGTAATAATTGTTTGTCCGCTAAGTTACTCAAAAAAAAATAATAAAAATAAGATAAGAAAAAATACTAATTTTCATGTTTATGTTTAATTAATGACTGTAATGTCCTATTATTATTTTTTAAATATGGTTTCACAAAACTTTTTCCACTGCGTTACCGAGTCCATTATGTTACCTTATGGTAACGCAATGGAATTTAGGGTAACGCAATAGAATTTTTTCACAACAAAGTAGATATTTACCGCCTTTTATTAAAAGTAGTTTATGATAAACCAATTTAAAATTATTTGTGATTACAACTCATGATATAGATTACATCCAAGGGAAAATTTCACGCAATATACAAGTACTAAAGAAAAAGGGTGTCTACAATTTAGAAATCTAAGTTGTTATTGTGCAAGTGAGCACCACTACAGGGGATTTTGTTTATGCATTACTCTAAAATCGTACCACCCTATATAGATTCTTTTTTACGTTATCTGATTAAGTCCTTTGTGTACCCCAGTCCGTTGGGATACCAATGTCTATTTCGTTACTTTTTTTAGTTTTTGTTAAAAAAATGATTTTTATACACTATCACTTGGTAATACGAGGTTATAAATTAGAGGTTAACTCACTAATACAGTGACTAAAAAGCACACAATTTTTAATAATAAAAAATTGGAGTCAAAAGTTTGTGAACTAAGTACATTTTATTTCAAAATATTTACTTTTTTTATTGGATTTCAAATTGGTAACTCACTAATACAGTGACTAAAAAGCACACAATTTTTAATAATAAAAAATTGGAGTCAAAAGTTTGTGAACTAAGTACATTTTATTTCAAAATATTTACTTTTTTTATTGGATTTCAAATTGGTAACATAGTGGAGATATACATATTAAGCTAGCTAAACACATTTTTCTGAAAAAAACGTAAAAAAAATTAAAAAGTGCACTTCTTGTCTTAAATGTAAGTAAAAAAAAACTCTATGCATTAATAAAAATCCAAGCAAAAGTCAATTTAAGCGACAAAAAAAATTGATCTTCATTTTCCTGAAAGCGGGTGTTTCTTGAAAATGACCCTTATATTTAATAATATATTTTAAAATTTATTATTCTTTTAATGTTATAAATACATATTTAAGTATATGTAAGGTAACCTACAAATCTTTATTGTCATTTAAAATTGGCTATGTTGCCAAATTGGTTCAAACTTAAATCGGTTGAAATAAAATTTATATTATAAATAAATCAACGTTTCTGCGTACGGCCCAAAGTGAAGATAATGCTGCAGTAAAATAACCATGGAAATTTTTAACAAAACCAATATTAAATCATTTTATTTTCAGAATTTCATGCAACGATGTGAATCGTTAAACGTCATGTATGTACGGATGCAGGCGGCAACATCAGCGAGCTTTACGTCTACGTACCAGTTCGTAACGCTGTATAACACACAATACATAAACTGACTGGAAGTTACGTTCGCTACGTGACGGTATTAGGTTTTATATTTGAAAACTCTGCCAAAGTAAGTCCACTTGGAAGTATTATTCCCAGCGACGGTCTCCTCGTGCCCCAAATACGAATTAATGGACATGAACGGAGCGATCGAAAACTAAAAAAAAATCCACGCCACGAAAAATGAAGGGCCATTTATTAAAATGGATTTAAAGGAATTTTACTGACGTAACCTTATTTATTTGTTTTCTTTGTTTCGTTGGGCTTAGCCACGGCCAATTGGACATCAAATTGGATTTGAGGCCTTCGCGCTTCGTTTTTATGAATTTTTTTATTGTTATTTTTGCTAAGCTTTTTTTAAGGGTCTTTTATACACTCACCCCCAAAAAACGGCCATCAGCAATTGGCAATAGTTTTAAAGTAGGTAGACGATGCTATGGTAGACATTTTTATTCAGGTTTTAATTTGAGAATATACAGGGTGCAAAAGTAAGAGGGATTTTTTCCCTGAAATTTGTGACACCCTGTGGGAAGTACCAGCATATACTTTTTGCTTTTTTGTTCGCTTTATTATCTCTGTTATTAAAGAATATACACTGAATAAAGATCATTTAAAAAAAATAACCCATTCAAATGTAAAATCGCCTTTTTAACAGTGTTAAATGATTGCTTTTTGGGTTGCGTCTAGCGTTAAATTTGTATACTGCAAACAATGTTTTTGTTTTGCGCGCTTTTATTTCAATAAAGACCCGCTCTGTCGGTTTGCGTCAATATATGCAAAAATGGTATCATTCAAAACCGTTTCAGCCGTATAACAACTCGCAATATCGCCTTTAGTATTCATTTAAAATTTTATTAAAATGGTTACCACCAGTTAAATGCACCAAACATTGCAGGAACTATTTTATACAGGGTGTAACTGAAATGTTTGGCAAAATTGTGCTATTATTTGGTGACTAGGGTGGTCGAAAAAAATAAAAGTTTTAAATACACTGAAAAAAATAAGCTGTTGAA
This sequence comes from Brassicogethes aeneus, assembly GCA_921294245.1. Classification (NCBI taxonomy): domain Eukaryota; kingdom Metazoa; phylum Arthropoda; class Insecta; order Coleoptera; family Nitidulidae; genus Brassicogethes; species Brassicogethes aeneus. The sequence continues at coordinate 8,093,436 of OV121138.1, forward strand.
ACAAAAATAGTCATTTATGTCATTAGGTTTATAAGTACCTAAGGCTTTTTGTGCTAAGCTACAATTGAGCGAAGCACAAAAAGACACTTCTTGGCCGAATGGCATACAACATTTTATCTTCAAAGCACTTTATATAGTTCAATTTAATTCAACATCAAAGCGGCCTTACCTCACTTTTTTAGAATCTCATTTATTTATTATATAGCTAAAGATTACATTAAATGTACAATAATTATTATTGCTTTTAGAAGCAGTAATAGTTTGACAATACCTGGCAACATGATTTAACTAGAAATGGATTTTTGCTACTACATTGAATTCAATTAATTGTTTAATAAATAGGTAGGTATCTAATTTCAATTTGTTTGGATTTTTATTTAAAAAATAGGTAGTTTGGAATGTTTAAGCTGTGTTTAACATTTAATTTCACTGAAAACTTAAAGCATATTAAAACTTAAAGATAATTGAAATCGTATAAAAATAATCGTGCGTTTTCCTGGTTGCCTAACCTCACTTTTTGTTTTATTATTCATATTTAATTTTACAATAATTTAATGAAAAATATTAAACCTTAACAGTAAAACAAACAAATTAGTTTAAACCAGTTTAGTACGTAAATTTCTTAGATAAGGATTCATTTGTCAAAACAATACCCCTAGCGAGAAAAAATTGAAGTAATTACTTGCCTCATAAAAAATTTTATCGGCCTAGGCCATAACAAGGTATTTCTTTATCGAATGTTGACAACAATAAAGTTTAAATTATAGACCGCGTGGAGATAAAAATATTAATGAACTCTTTATACACTTTAAATACAAGCAATGGTTTTTGCACGTTTACTTAACCATCTAAAAATGTCAAATTGTATTGTTTAATTGAACAACAAATATTAATCAAATGAATAAAATGAGAATATTTGTTCTAATCTGCTAGTCTGGTTAATTAAACATTCTTGATATGTCGGAGTAATATTTCAAAAATGGTTGTGCTAACATTTTTAAGATGTTAAGGTAAATTTCTTGAAATGTCCAGGTAACCTTTCGTTCAAAAAATCACCAGATTTTGATAAAATTTATTTATTATTAATATTACTATAAATTAAAAAAAAACAAATTCAAATAAATAAATATTTAATAATACATATGTAAAACTTTAAAAAATAAGGTTATTCTAGGTAACATGTTATAAAATTATATAAAAATAAAATAAAAATAAAACAAACCTCTTAAAACTTAAAATCTCTCTAAACAAAACTGAGAGTAAATTATAAAAAATAACAGTCATTATATCACAAATAATACTAATTACATAGGTATTATTTTTGTACATATGTTAAAGCGGTTTCATATAGATGCGAAACTCCTATTTCCATATAAATGCGAACTATTTTAGGGACATTTTTTTCTCACTATTTGATATTTGCCATGGTATTTTAGGGACTTAATTTTCTCCCCAGGCGATATTTGCCATACTTGGTTAACATTTTCTGAAACGAAGACAAAATTAATTAATGCGCATCACGACAAATTCGTACGATTATTGCAAAATATTGAATCAATCTCAAGATTCCCGCCCCCAGATTTCAAATCTTGCGAATTCGCAGGATCTATCGAAGCGTCAAAACGCTTTTCCCGCCAAATTAAATGGACCAATGAAAACATTTTTCGTATTTCGCATATATATGAAACCGCTTTCTTAATAATAAAATAAACTTTATTGGATTACTCCAAAAGGCTAACGACCTTAGTCTCCGCTTTCTTATTTATTACAAATTTTGATTTATCACCAGATTAAGCTATTTTTAAAAAAGTCATCACCACATCACCAAATACAGTCTAAAATCACCAGAACTGGTGACAAATCACCAGACCTGGCATCCCTGGTGTAGTGGAAGTTCCACTGTGGAACACACCGAAAACAAACGGCTACCTGCACGGAAAAAAATCCCTTACTAGGTTTAAGAATAGTTCTATACTTCATGTTAGGAACTTGATTTAAGTATATTTATTATTTCTATGAGATTAGCGTACATTTAAACTAAGTAATGGGATATACTTAATTTTTAAGAAAAACTGTTACTTGATTTGAGATGAGTATTCTTGGATTGAGTTTAAAGGTATTTTATTTTAAAGAAAATTGGTATACTTAAATCAAATATACAATAATGCTTAGATGAAAGAGCTCTAGTTTTTTACTCAAAGCGGAATATTGCCACTTATTTTAAGTATTCTGTATATTTGTACGAAATTTCGGTATACTTTATTTAAATATATGTATATTTAATACAAGAACGCTTATACTTCAAGTATAAGACCTCTAGAACAAAGAATACACTATACTGTATTTAAGTATAGCTATTATTAAAACAAATACCTAATTCTTCGCTTAAGTAAATACCGTCCACCCTCTAAGACCGCTTCGCTAAAAGAAAAGACGCAGTTTCTGTGTTCAGTTCTGTCCTGTGTTCTATGGTGGTAGCGTGTGTACGTGTCGGCGCCGGCAGTTCGTTTTTTCCTTTTTCGGTCTGGATGTTATTTTTAATAAAAAATAATGGAGAAGAAACTTAAAAATTGGGGCTTAGAATGTTTACTAGACACATTTTTGGGTAAGTAAATAATATTTCATTAATTTAAAGTAATTAACTAGGCATGATCGTAAAAATGTAGTGTAAAATGGATAGCATACGACAGGTAATAGACAATAGCACATAAACAGCAGAAAGGCTATAGCCTCCAATTCAGCTACATTATTTTTGTTTTAGAAAACGAGATAGATCTCGATATTATGGTAAACTTAAGCGAGGAGAATTTAAAGGAATTAATTCCCAAAATAGGATTGAGGATCAAGTGTAGAGAAAAAATTGAAGAATTAACACCAAACCATCTACGATGATAATGGTAGCCTTCTTAGAGACTCATTTTACAAATTATTTAGTTGGAGATATATTTAACTGACAATAAAAATACCTACTTAAAAAAATAATAACTATTGTGATTAAAAACCTTACCTTTACATATAGCACCAAAAATGTGATACCTAGGTAATGAATTTATATAAATTGACAGTACTTTTTCTAATACCTCTAAGACTGTTAGGTAATAAACCTATTGTGATATCAGTGCCTATTATACTTATTAGTACTTTAGTACATTAAAATAATTAAAATAATATACCAAAAATACTGTTAAATTACTGTCATAACGATTATATTTTCACGTTCACTTGTATTTTCCGTAGTGGTAGGATAATTAATACAAATATTTTTCAGGGTCACGAATGTTTTTTTTGTAAAAATTATTCCGAGTCGCTAGACGAGGGAATTTTTTTTTCTAATCAACCACTTTCTTTAAGAATAGTGTAAAGTTATTTTAAATATACTATACTTTTATCAAATATAAAAAAAGGAAAAGTAAGAATACAAGCATTTTATGCAAGTAAAGCGTGTACTTACAATAAGTATAAATAAATAAATTTTAAAGAAAGTATATTCTTAAAACAAGAATACTGTAAAGATTTTACAAAGAAACTATACTTTGATGAAGTACATACTAACGTTACAACAAAAATACCGTAGTCTTCATTGAAGACAAATTTGTATACTTAACTCAAAATTAGTGTGTTTCTTATTTTTAGTATAGCAGTAATCTTAGATTAAACCGAAGCTATCTTTATTTTATAAGAATATGAGGATACTTGAAACAAGTATAAATTTACTTGCGGAATAGGGAAACTAAGCTATACTTGGATAGAGTTGAATTTTCTTGGAATCAGTATAGACACAGAACATAAGAGAATTAAAAGCGCTATAGTCAAAAGTGGCAACAAGCATTGGTTGATTTTTAAATCTAGCAGGCTTGGAAAACCGAGTTGTTTTTTTGCGGGAAATTTGAATGTTTGGCTATTTGAATTTTTATTTAAAACAAGGAAATATAACCGAAAATTGTTTAAATTTTATATTTTTTTGATTTTAAAAGGATTATATACGTAATATTGTCCATTAAAAATCAAAAAATATAAAATTTCGACAATTTTCGGTTATTTTCCACTAATTAAGTGGAAAAACACACATTTTTGTTTTTTTTTAATAAATATATTTAACAAAATATACACTTAATTCAATTTTAAATTAAAGTATAACTAACAAATAATATTTAAATGAGGAGAAATTCAAAGTTAATTATTCTATAAATTAGTGAAATTTAAAAAAAGGTTTATCAAACATGTATAATAATTTATAATTATCTAGGTATAATTTATCAAAAAGTATGACATTAAATTGATAATTACTCTCTTATATATGCCTACAAGACAATTATCGCTTGATTACAGCGATAATTTTCAGAAATTTTAATTTTGTGTCACATAATAACAATTTTTGTAGGTTTTTTTAAGATTTCCTAATAAAAATGCAAAGGTTTATTAAACAAATTAACTCTAAAACATATTACAAACCATCAAAATATTTGATAAATTCTTGATAAGCAATAGTTCAATACTTATTGGTCCTTATTAGAAAACAACCTTTTAAAAAACAGTTCAAGTATAATTAAAATTAGTTTAAATTTGAATATGTAATTCATAAAAATAAATAATTTTCTAATACATACTGACTTATTGTATACCCTATAGTTATTTTCAGATTTCTTAATGTGGTATTAAATTTTTTTATTGGAAAAACCAAAAGGCTAATGCCTAAAATGTTTAATGCAATAATTAGACTTATTACAAACCATGCTCTTATAATTTTTAGGAATTATGATTATAATTTGTTTTTTAAATAAGCACAATACTGTAGTTTTGTAAAATATAGAATTTTTGGCAAAAAGGAATTCCTACTTATCCAAAAATTAAATTACATTCTTTGGAATATTTAATTTTTAGTAAAATTGGTTTAATTTAAATTAATAATCAATAGAACCACTTAAATCTCAATGTTAAAAATATTGTAATTATGTATTAGGCAAAATTAAAATCTTTATGTATGATTTAACTTTCTGGTCAATATTAAGTATTAATTGTCTTTTTTCTTGTTCATAATTCATGGATTGAACCTGCGTCTTTTTCTTGATTCAATGAAGAATATTCAACTGCAATTAATATTTTCTATGTTCTTTTGCAAAGAAGTTTGATAAATTCAAGTCCTGTCTGCTTCTTCCATTAACACAAACCCAAACCTGAAATCAATACCAATTTTAAAATCAATTTAAATTGTAAAACAATTGATATTACCTAATAATGTTTAAAATTAAATAAAAATAATGCATCAATATTTATGCTACTTATTTATGCTAAAGGTAATTGTTTTACCAGCATAAAAATAATTGAATGGTTTATTGTAAAAACAAGCTAAGTAACTAACTAAATATGATTTTGTTTATTTTTTTATTTTAAAAATCTTATAAAAACTAATAACGGTGAACTTGTGCTGTTTTAACATGAAAATATCCTTTTTTAATATCATAATGTGTATCTTGCTAAATAAAATATGTCTGCCCCAAAATAATAATTTAAAGCAAAAGTGTATGTAATATAAAAATGTCAGATTGCTTGTTTTAACAATAAACAATTTAATTATATTTGGAGTAAATACTAAAAGTGTACTTTCTTTAATGGTCAGGCTTTTACTTTTTTTATATTTGGATTGTAACTATGGATGTGTGAATATTGAATTCAAGAATTATTTGAATAGTTTGAATGTTTCAAATTTTTAAATGGTTCAATTAGAAAATTAAAATTTTTCAATAGTAATTGAAGAAATGGAACATTGGAATTGTAATTTAAAATTTATTTTTAAATAAAAAGAATGTTATTTACTTGTCATTAACCCTTAATTAACTTATTTGAATAGATTATGATTAATTATTTAACTATTCAAATAATTTAAACTATTTATGTAGTTTAAATATTTAATTTTAAGTTTGAATTAAATATTACTACATAATTTATTTGGTAAAAATATTCACACACCACCAATTGTAACTAAAAATGTATTCTAAATAAAAAAAATATATATCTACCTATTATTAAAAAAATTTGGTCAAATATTTCTGTTTGGCATTGACAAGTAAAGCTTTCATTCTTTTTCTTCATGCAGGATAAATCTTGTCTAATTGTTCCATTATCGCAGAAGCTAAAATTAATTATATTAAATTAAAATCAATTTATATTGTAGCAAAAAATAATTGAATTAAAAACTTTAAAAATAATTCTTTAAAAGCTTTGCTTATGAATTGTCTAGTTATTTATGTACATTAAAAATGATAGAACAAATGAAGGGGTCAATGCAAGAATTCTTGCACTTAAGTGCCTAAGTCACATTTTCAATTAAATTTACATTGTGGCTTCATCTAGAGTGTTTCACGTAAGGTTTCAGGTGGTATTTTCAAAGTGGCAGAAATATGTGCCCAAGCGCCTTAGTTTGCATTTACTTCAATGGGAGTTTGCCTGGTTTTCAACTTATGTGAAAACTCTTAGATGAAGCCAGAATAACAATTTAATTGAAAATGTGACTTAAGACACTTTTTGCATTGACCCCTTCAAATAAAATAACTATAAAAATACTGTAAAAGATTATCACCCTGTAGTTCAAAATGCTATATTAATGTAAAAAAAACATGAAAAGCACAAAACATTTGTAATATAATCAAGATTTGAACTGTATGCTTACAAGTGTTTAATATGACCTCTTCCAGCTGCAAACATCTTGTAGATACTCGGCAGTTCCAATTCGTGTATTCAGCTTTTACAAATCTTGGGCTCATACACGTTATCTTTTATAAAGCCCCAGAGAAAGAAGTCGCACACTGTGAGATCGGTTGAACATGTTGACCATACATGAAGTGCCAAATTGTTGGGCCCTTTACATCCGATCCACCGATGAGGGGGCTGTTCGTTCAATAACCTCCGCTCCACCAAATGCCAATGTAGTGGGGCCCTGGACCCAGGTCCAGTTTTCGCGTAGCTACATCAAATAATTTTAACAAAAACATACATTTTGACAAAGATTATAGGTACCTATATTTAACATTTTGTATAACAGCAACTAGTGTCGAGAAAAAAAACGTTAAAAACTGTTTTGATTGAAAGTTTTGAATCAAAACGCTTTAAAACTATTTAAATTCTATCAAAACTTGCATTAGTTAAACAACCCATAAGCAAAGAGTAAGAGTCTTTACTCTTTGCCATAGGTTTCATTACATAAAAAGAATTTTATTTGTTTTATCGTAACTACATTTCACATGTGTTTTCGGTAAACATAGAGAAAAAAACCGATACGGTTTATCACACGTATTTTCTTATTTTAAACGCGGTAATGATGCTACAACTAACTCAAACTTGACTAAAAACACCTAATAAAATGTTAAAGCCGAAATTAACAAGTTTACTTACCTAAAACAAAGAAAATTTGGATTATAAAACTTCGTACACAACACTTCAACAAGACTGTCGGCCATTTGTAATTTCTCAAACCGACCATCAACGAACAAGTTGGAAAAGACCAATCACAACAAAGTAAGAATCACGTGGTTAATAACTGGGGTCTGTCAAAAACAACTTGGGTTTCAACGCACGCTAGATTTATTTTACTGTTGCCTGTTGTCAAATTCCCCTTATACCCCCCTGAGTATAGATTTTTTTCCGTGTGAGCTTATATACTCCTATCGTAAGCCAACTGAGGCGAGATGTAAGAACATCACGTGATCAACACCGTTTAATGACGTGGCGTGGGTGTTCGAAGCGCCCATCACGGCAATTTTATAAATGCAAAATTAACAAATTTTAAAGTAAAATTTACAATTTGTTAAATGAACAAATTTAATGTTTTGGATTTAAAGAGCAACTAAACGTTAATTTAATAGTTTTTTTTAAGTAATCCTAAAAATTTCAGTATTTGATTCAACCAATTCCAGCTATTAAATCAAAATAGGATAAACATTTTAATTCAAAAAATTGGTTTATGTTAAATTAATTTTTTAACTGTCAAATGAACAAATAAACTTTGACAAACTCTGACTATTGCTTTGGCACCAAAATATAGATTAATCCAATAGGTTTTTAGATGAAACAACATTTTCAAAAATGACATGTAGGCAAACGTTAACTCAACTACATTATTTTTTTCGGTGTATTTAGTCTCCAAAAGTTTATCTTGATGTTGTGCATTTTCCCTGAGAAATAATGAAAATACACACAACCAATCTTATATGGAATCACACATAATATTTGATTCTAATATAGCCCTATTCTTAAGAATTTAGGTAAGTTTCACTTATATTCAGAATACGATAGTGTTGAATTTGACAATAGCCTAAAAATTGTTTTAAAATTAAGCTAGATTTCATGAAGTATTCTAATTCTTATTTAAAAAATACTTATCATTATTGGAAAAGCTACAATTTATTTCCAAATATTTCATACCTATAGGTATATATAAGTATACTTATTTCAAAAATAACCCCTGATTGTTTTAATAACTACTAATACTACTCTGAAGTATTTTTTATTTTTGTGTCAAAAATATTGTAGCTTTAATGTAAACAATACTTTTACTCAAAATAGTTTACATTTAATTTGATTTAAATTTAGGGTTTTACTTGATTTAAGTAGCAGGTCGTATATGAAATTTATTTCAAATAAAATGTAGTTCATTTTTTCATTAAAAACAGTTTATGCAGATCGAAGTGAGGCACCAGCCTTCATGCAATCCAATATAATAAAATTTGTATACTTTTTGAATGGGCAAACCTCGCGCTGCTGAATGCATACATTGAAAATTAAATTTAAATTTTCCCATCGGGAAGATTTAGATGCCACTATAAAATACACCCAGGGCACTCATGAATTTCAACCGAATACATTGTACTATGGAGTGATATATTTCATTTTTGACGTCCTGTTCAGGATGGACCTCTTTCAGAATCGATGGCGAAAAAACACGACAGGGTAACGGGTTTTTGATGAGTTTAAAATAAAAATCTTGCAAAGTAAAAATATTTGATTTATTTTTAAAACTATATCTGTAACAATTGCACGTCCTAATTTTTGCATTGTATTATAAAACATTAAGAATCTTTATACAGAACTACGGCACCAAACATAAAGCCGTTTTCAACGTTCATCAGAGAGCGCTAAACGCCACAATTTTCGTAGCAAAAGTGTAACTGAATGCGGGTATTAAACATGATAGTACATGCGAACAAATATATTGAAAGTGTTGACAGTGGCAACTTCTAGGTCCAACAAACCAAAGCTAATGAAAATTAATGGGCTCCAATCCTCGCTCAACCAGAAGTCATATTTAACTTATATCATCATCATCACGAAACCCATGCAGATATTAACACTGAAATTACATTATGTTATGCATTCTCTCTTTTCTCGCTGCCTCTCTTTCACTGGATATTTTGTTAATTTATCATTCATCCGGGGTTAATGGTCTAGGAGTAAGTCCTGTTTCCTACCAAATTCATCACTTTTTAACGTTTGGTTGTAGAATTATTTTTAACTTTAATTTTAAAACGTTGCTAATATCAACGGAACTTGGTGGATATAGTTTTTAAAATATAGCTAAACTAAATAAATAAAAGGTGTTTCCACATATATAGTATCTTTTTTTTTAAATTACCGTGCCCCAACTTATGGTTTAATAGTATATTAAAGAAATAATGTCATAAGACGTTATTTTGTCGCACGCGGACAATGGACAGGTGCGACAAAAGGTCTTAAGACATGAGTTCTTTATGCTATTTTATCTAAACTGCGCACCACTCAATGTGTCGCGACCAAAAAGTTCTTATTCAAAACGACATAACTTTTTTGTTTCTTGGAATATTTTATTTTGGTCTGTGTTGTCTGCTAGCCTCATCCTTTGGCAATTCATGCTCACGGTTCTTCAAATAAATTTTCCACAGGGTGATATGCTAAACAGTGAAAAATTTTAATAACTTCATCCAAACCCCGTTTGTAAAAAAATAATTTTTTTCAAAAGAGTACATTTAAGGCTTTTTTGTAGGCAATACACTCAGTCTTTTTAGGAACAAGAAGATAAGATGGTGAAATAATGTTCCTTAAATAATTCTGAACAAGCCACAAGCAACAAACTTATATTATTTTCAGAGGGCCTAAGCAAAGACCACTTTTTCAAAATAACATTTTGGTGAATATTTGAGAAAACTAAACCTAAACCGATATTTACGTTCGTGACATGTTTTATTCATAATTTTGACCTCCTGATTGTGATTCAGTTATCAAATTTAAGTTAAATTTCAGATAAAACCAAAATAACCAAGAATCAAGATTCGAAAACAATTCCCGGCTGTTAAATGTCTCAATAAAATACGATTGCTGGTTTTTACTATTTTTTTACTGTGCTTCTTTAGTACGATATTATCATGTCGCTGAATAATCAAATCGAGGATCAAATGAAAATTAGTTCTTGAAAAACATTTAAAACGCATTATGAGGGATATTCTTGATTTGGTTGTTATGCCCGTCCGCATCGCGTCAATATCGTAAATGAGTATTTAAGGGACCACCATATTGAGGGAATAAATTGGCCACCTTTGTCTCCGGATATGAATCCTATTGAGCATGTGTGGAGCAGGATGAAACTGAAGATAAAAGAGAGGGTAGGACGCATGGAAAATTTGGATGAATTGTTAAATGCTATTCAGGAAGAATGGGATACCCCAGGAATTTATAAAGAACTTGGTCGAGGCCCAGGAGAGTTAACGAATTATTACGGGTTAGGGGAGGGCCAACGAAATATTGAAAGTTATTTTTGTTATTGTTTGTTACATTTTTTCGCATAAAATTTTCCAAAATGAACAAACATTTTTTTATTTAACTTTATTACCAATTGTGCGCAATGTAAATGTAACTTATGTAACATTATCCTAACCTCTCAAACAAATTGCAGTAATTTCGCATAATTGGCATTTTAATCATAAATATGCAAGAAACACGCCAGCAATCTGATTTTATTAAGACATTTAACAGCCTGGATTTTTTTTTTGAATTTTGATTCTTGGTGATTTTGGTTTTATCTGAAACTTAAATTTGACTACTGAATCACAATCAGGAGGTCAAAATTATAAAGAAAACATGTCACGAACGTAATTATCGGTTCAGGTTTAGTTCTGAAAATAATGAAAGTTTGTTGCTTGTTCAGAATTATTCAAGGAACAATCTTTCATCATTTTATATTCTTGTTCTTAAAAAGACTGAGTGTATTGCCTAACAGAAACCCTTAAATGTACTCTTTTCGAAAAAAAATCATATTTTCGTTGCTAAGATTCCAATTCGAAAAATTTAAAAGACATAATACTTTATTATTTCAAAGTAAAAACGAGAACAAATATTTCTTTTTTCAAACGGGGCTTGGATGAAGTTATTGAATTTTGTTACCGTTTTACGTATCACTGTACGAAATTTACTTGAAGAACCGTGAGCTTCATATCTATAGCATGAATTGCCAGAGGATGGGGCTAGTGGACGTTACAGACCAAAATAAAATCGTTTAAGAAACAAAAAAGTTATGTCGTTTTGAAAAATGACGAACTTTTTGGTAGCGACACATTGAGTGGTGCGCAGTTTATTTTGCAAAAATTCTATAAAAAAAATAATTTTATACCTTAAATTTAATTTGGTCGAATTTTACTTTAGATAGTTGACAGTTAATGTCAAAATCGATTCGCCATGCCGTCCTTAATTTACTTATTTACAATAGGCGGCTGTTAATGTTAAAGAAAAAAAGGATTTTCTTTGGTGTTAAACAAAACTTATTGCCAGAAAAGTCTCGTAAGTACTAGAAAAATCATAAAAATATTATAACCAATATGCAAAATATTATGCTTTTTAAAATATAGCCAACCTATAAAATTAAAATTTTGGGTGGGATAAAGTATCTCATTACAGGACCGAAAGCGGTGTTATAGTCATTTTTATCATTACATCCTTTTTATAACCTGGAATAGTTTTTTAATTATAAATTTTAAAGCCTTTTTGTTTAATGTATATATGTTTATAATTTGTTAGTTTATAAACTTTAATTGTTTACTTACCTGTTTATATTTGTAATATTTTTTTGTATTTATATTTTATCTACTATATACCAACCTGTACACCTGTTTATTTGACGTTTAATGTAATTTTTATTACTTTAATAAACCTCTATTCTATAATGAAGTCATTATGAACGCAAAATATATCAAATTAATTTATCTACTATGTAGGTACTCTCTAAAAGTGAAACAGTGAAATTTTCACTATTTCCGTCAGTGAGTTATTATTCACTGTAAAATTAGTGTTTTTCAAAATAAATTAGTGAAATTTTAACTTCTCCAAATTAGTGTTTTTTATTATCACTACTTCTCCGGAACTATCGACATAAAATAGTGAAATTTTAACTTTTTTTAACCTATTTCACTAATTTGTACAGTGTAATTTCCACTAAATAAATTAGTGCAAAGAAATCGCTACATAAAAAAGTGAGTATTCACTAATTGCTAGTGGTATACTTATCACTGCGGCAAATAGTTAATATGCACTGTCAATCAGTGAAAATCCACTTTTTCAATTTTAGAGAGTACTTCCAGGTAATTAAATGGAATTAAAACGAATTTTTAATATAAAAAGATGCAATTTTAAAATTAAAAAGGTGTATTATTAATTTGTATTAAAATGAAAACAAAATTTTTTTAAAAATTTAAATTTTAAATAAATAGGTATATCAAATTGAACTATAAAAAAGTTTTAAATACTTTAAATAAAAATATACATTATTATCGTCTGGTTCAAAATGATTAACGCCTAATCATTAAAAATATTTGATACCATACCTATGTATATAAGTAAATATAAGGCGAATTGATTTTCATTACTTTTAGTTTTATCCCTAGAGAGCGTTTAAAATGAAACTTTTATTTTTTGCATTGTTAATATTTTATGTAGTATTTCAAAATACTACGGTGGGTTGCTTTAATTATTTTTAACATTTTAAAATATCACTGATATTTTATTTTCAGGGTGAAAACTCCAATAAAAAAATCACAGACGCAGCTCATAAATATTGCGTTAAACAAACTGGAGTTCCAGATGGTATAAAAAAATTGTAAAGAAAACAATAATTTTATCTATAAAGTATTTTTAGATGTTTTAATGCCGGCTATACAGAACCAAACATGGATTAACACACAGAAACATAGGTGCTATGTAAATTGTCTTTTTGAATATTTTAAAATTGTAAGTTAACTTAACATACATAATTTAAACTATTTAGTTTTATAAAAATATGTTCTTATTTAGATAGATGGCAAAACAGGAAAATTAACTTTAAATGAATTTAAAAAGAAATTTCCATCTAGTTTTACAACAACATGGATTGAAATATTTAAGAAATGCAATATTGGAAATTGTAAGTACCTATATTAAATAAATATAATTATGTATAATAATAATTGATTTATTGTTAGTTAATGCAAATAGATGCGAACATGCTTGGCAGCTAGTGACTAAATGTTGTGTCACTAATGGAAAGGTAAACCAAATACTTATCCATACATTTTTATAGTTATTAAGTTTTTATTATTTTTTAGTACTATTATTTTTAAATAAACAAAACAACCTGAAGAAATTTCAAGGAAAATGTGTGTAATATAAATAAATTATTACCTAAAAAAATGTTTTTTTTTTATAAATTTAACCAAATTTGTAAAACATTTTGAAAACTTCCAAAACTAAAATTACTAACCATATATACTGTATCATCACTACTACAAAGTTGGTGAGGAGAAAATCCTCAACTTTTACAATGTTTACGATAAATTTAAAATTGATTACGTAGGCAAATTTTTAAATAAATAATATGCCAAAAAACTAAATGGGCTGAAAGCACAATAAAAATTTGACACTTATTCCAACGGACCCCCGAATTTTTACATTTTTTATATAAAATCGCAAAATAGGTTTTAATTTTTGTTAAAAACCTTAATTGAAAGTAAATATTTTTTCTTACTACCTCGACTCAAAATACATTGTTTCGTCCCCGATTCCACGGCAGAAAGTTTACGTTTTATGCATTGGTCAAGCTATACGCGCACACTCTAATAGCGAGAGTAAAAATTTTTTAGTCGTGCGCTTAACATTCAAATTTTGTACTGCCAACATGAGAAACACAAAAATATGACAGTTTTAAACCATAATTTTGCAATTATAACAACAAATAAACAATTTATGTTTTTACTTTTTTACTTTTTACACAGAAAAAAATCTAACATAGTACCAAGAACAGCGCTGTCATTGAATGCATTAAAATTGAAGCAATCTAAATTGTTATTTGCTCAATTAATTACTATTAAACCAAAATAGGGAAATATTTTGCCTAAATGTCAAAGAATTTATTGCGTTAAATGTATACATAGTATACATACAATAGTTACGTTATTAAATAAATCAAATTAGTATTTAATGCAATAACATTCTACCATTCTAACAAATAAATATCAATATGAATATCTATAGATTTAGGAGCGATAACTTTTGTTGTTAATTTAAAAACAGTAAACGATTATAAACCAAGTGCTAACTACCTATTGGTATTATGGAAACTGTTATTCAGGAATACGGATTACAAGATCCCATTGGTTTAATGGCTTACCCATTCATGCTATGCTAGCGTTTTTTCTGTGTATGTTGTTTTAAGTGTTTAATGGTACCGGTACTTTTATTTGTTATAAAGTAGTAATTTGTTAATTAAAATACAACCTTTTATTTTTACTGTATTGGCACCGCTGAATTCACGGCCTACTGTTATTTATTTATCAAGCTCTTCAAATGGAGATAGGTACATAAATACACATTTAATTTTTCCCGTATTTTCGGCCGGGTTGTATTTTCGGCCGAGGTAGTAAGAAAAATAGTATACACTACACGGGCAGAAAGTGTGAGAGCCCTGAACTGCGCGCCATGATGCCCTCGGCTTCGCCTCGGGCATCATGGCGCGCAGTGCAGGAATCTCACACTTTCTGCCCTTGTAGTGTAATATACTATTTTATGATGTCACATAAAGTCACACAAACACAAGTTTGAAAAGTAATGATAGTCAATTTTGGCATTGAGAAAGCATACAAATCATAAACAACACATATTAACAAATAGTTCTACGCTAGCAACACTTTTACAGTATATTTTAAGTGGTTTTTTTTAAGATCGACTGCTGTTCACCTTGTTTTTTTTTAATTACCTTTTTATTTTTTACATTTCGTCAGATTTTTTTTACATTTCACCCATAGCCCTTAAACCTTTTAGCAAGCAAATTATTTTCTAAAACTTTTACACTTTAGTGTGTTGTGTTGGTGCGGGAATCTAGTATAAATATTGAGACTTTCAATTAATATCCTCTAAGATATTTTTTGTGGTTGTTTTAAAATATAGGTACACCTGAACTATGGTATAAAAACCTTCAAAATTCTAACCGGCCTAAGAATTAAGATGATTTTAGGATACCAATATTTTTATTTGCGTAGTATCAGAAGCAATTTAAAAAGTACAAACAAGTATAGAAGCTATATTATTTAAAAATGTATTTTATTGAAATAATAGTTTTGTTATTACATTACTTTTTTCGTGTTTACTTCAATACTATAAAAAGGAGTTAAGTAAACTATTAAAATCATGTGTATAAGCATAAAAATAATTGCATAACTTCATAATCAACGCTAATTATGTTCAAAAATATATATAAACTAAAATATTATACATAATAATCTTTTGGGTCCAATTCGCACAATCATAATTAATCAGGGTGTCTTTGATTTTAATCGGGAAAAAAGTTGTGTTTTTAAATGCTTAATTCAAATATAATATCAAACTCATAAAAAACAGTGGCTTGACTACCTATATATTTTTTTATTTAAACTCCATATATCTCTAAAACAAAGGTTTAAAGCATCCAAGTTTATATAAACGTTTCTTCTTATTTTTGTGAGTTCTCTTGACTATTAAATTTTTCCGATTAAAATTTGAAACACCCTATATAATTAACGCTTAATAATTATAAACAATTTCTGGTGTCCATTTTTTCATATTTACAATATCTATAGGGAGAGGCATTTTTTGGATAAAATATTCGACGGCATTTCAGTGTTGACTCCACTGATAAAAGTAGAACAAACATTTTTAATAAAAAAAAATATTTTTATGCCGTCACCTAATAAAATTTTAAAAAATATATAGAGCGGTTTCAAATATACTAAAAAAACTATATTTCTTTCAATTTTGAACAAAATATTATTAAATTAGTATATTATTTAATCTATCAAAAATTTATTCAATGTAAATTTTAGCACCACTTACTAAAGCAAAAATGTATCCCTACACTGAAAGAAATATATACTAAAGTTAAATAAAAAAATAATTAGGGCAAATATATTTTATGTTTCATATATGGACTACCACATACATTGCTAAAACAAATATATTCGTTTGGTTAGCAGCCTATTGCTGCCCTAGCAATATAAATGGTGTTTCTAGCAATATTTTTTTGCTGTAATTCACTTATAGTTTACATTTTATAGTAAGGGTAAGTTTATTTTTATTTAGATCTAACATATCTTCTTTACAATAAATGTATTACAAAATTTAACATACATTCATAATAAACAGTAGTATAAATGTGTAAAGCACTAGTATAAAATTTTTAGTATAAATTTGTATTTACTTTTAGCAACAAATTTCTTTCAGTGTAACTGGATATATATTTATTTGCATATCGCCGTTGGATTAACTAAACTATATAAAGGTAAATAAATGCGTTAAAATATATAACAATATTTTTTTTACCAAAGAAAAAATGAAGGTGGAACTTATTGTAATATTTTGCAGTTTTTTGGCATTTTCTAAGGTACATTATTGTTATTTTAATTTATATATACAATACAAGTGAGTACTAAAAATAATTCTTAGGCATGTGCTGGGGATAATAACAAAAGCGATGTGAAAAAAATTATTCAAAAGGGCCACGATTGTTGCGTTAAAGAATCTGGCGTAAATGAAGGTAATTCGTATTTTTTACTATGCAATAATAATTATTATAACTATCTTTTAAGATTTGGTAAATCAGGCAATCGCTGACCAAATTTTTGTCAATAATCCAAAATTAAAGTGCTACATGTATTGTTTATTTACTCACTTTAAAGTTGTAAGTCTTTTAAAATTTAAAAATGTAATATTATTTAGGTTGGAAATTTTTTTAGATTGATAAGGATACAGGAAAAGCTACTATTTCCACCTTTGAAAAGAGTTATCCGAAAGAATTCGTAAACAAATACTACCCGGTTTTCAAAAATTGTAAAGTTAAAGATTGTAAGTAAATACGAATAGGTAGGTATGTATTAAAAAAATAACGTTTAATTTTAGTCAAAAATAAAGATCGTTGCGAAGAGGCATGGAAATATGCCACAACCTGTTTTGTAAATCAACCAAATGTAAGTATTTTTAATTTAAAATAAATAAATAAATTAATGTCTACTTTCTGTTTTTATAGTACACTTTTTTGTAAACCTCTATAAATATTGGCGAAGTAAATTTATTATATCTTATAATGCAATTAAGTTTATAAAAAATAAAGTTTGAACAAAAAGTTATCTTTTATTTTAATAAATATCAATAAATCTGTATCCTTTATTTCGTGATGGACATATAAAATCAACTGCAGTCAAAAAAGCTGCTTTTATAAGAGTTTAAGCCAAGGTTAAGATCCTGTTTAAACTCAAAATCCATAGTAGTTAAATCCGGACTTCTTGGTGGGAAAGCTTTGGCCCAAATCTACCAATTCATTTTTTCCCAAATGTATTGTTATAATATTTCCTTACCAAAAGAGATGAGTGTATGTATGCTGCAATAGCGTCACAAAAATTGTAGTTTTTTCAATTAAAAAATTTGTTATCATATACCTTTTAGTCCTTTAATGCGATATAACAATTATTGAAATCTCGAATATATAATATATATAATAAGTTTGAGAGGTACATCTTTTTAATAGTAGCCGAACTGAGTAATCGAAAACTTGCATCAAATGGTATAAAAACCTAACCTCAAAGTTTGTATGGGACAATAAGCTTAAGCAACCCCTGTTTCTACGACACTGCGTTCACTCGAACAATAATTATTGTAATTATGTGTGAAAATGTGTTTTGGTAGTAAGTGACTGCTCGCAAAATATCACCTTTCCAAGTCTACCATAGTAGAAGTTATATTAAAAAAACTGATTTGATAAGTAACACTTTATCACCCTGTATCTTTTAATCATACCTAATTAGAAAAAATATTTATTTAGATTTTCGTCTTATTTTGCCTTGCTTAATCTGCTCCTAAATTTATGCCACTAAGTTTAGGGACACCTTGTATAATATCGATATAAAAAGATAACTATGCCAAAAATAATATCAGATTCTAAAGTAAAAGAACTTTTAAGGGCAAAACTTTATTTCGATGAAGTTATGCCAAATGCCTCAATGGCAGAAAAATTACATCGCCTTATGGACATTTTTGGAGTAAAAAAGTAACGATTTTGGTTTTACAAATATTAAATCACACATAATTTTCAGCTAAGCAGATCAAAAATTTTTGAAATTTTAAAAAATGAGGAGAAAAAAAAACAAAAAATAAAAATTATTTGCTGTTAGGTTCAACCTTTTTGAGAAAAATCTAGTAGTTAATTTCCCTGTATTTAAAAATAGCATCCATTTGGTTTGAGAAAGATAAGCAATAATCACGAAACTTTTTCTTGTTTCAATTTGCAAGTAACTGATCAATAATAGTCCTGGACAATACATACATTATAATCATTATTAAGCCACTGCAAGTATTAACGTCTAGTGACTTTAACAAAATACCCATTCACCATTGGAGTCCAATGATTGGACAACATTCACGTGTGTTCACATAAATTTTTTTTTTATATAATTCCTTTCAAAGCGAAGATTATTATCCGCTAGGAATACTTTGTTTCTTCTGGGCTGTAGTCACCTATATTTAACTACTTTTTTATATGATTTTATTCAACTACGCACCACCAAAGCCAAATTAATTTCATTTTTAACTATAGTTATCGTATCGTATACGAATTTTGACAACTCAACTTTACAACCGTTCAATGTAACCTAAAATAGTTTAAACATAACCACAATTACATTTATAACTAGTTTAGTTTGTTTTATTCAATGCAACAGATTTTATCATTCATCCGGAGTTAATGGTCTAGGAGTAACTGTAACTGTTTTCTACCAAATTCATCATTTTTTAACGTTTGGACGTTGAATTATTTTTAACTTTTATTTTAAAACTTTGCTAATATCAACGGAACTTGGTGGATATTTTTAAAATATAGTAAATAAAATAAATAAATAAAAAGTTTTTTTCCAAATATATATATATATATATATATATATATATATATATATATATATATATACCCAACATGTGGTTTAAAATCAATTTATCTACTATATGGGTAATTAAACAGCAATAAAACCGATTTTTAATAAAAAAATATGTAATTTTAAAAATAAAAAGTTGTATTATTAATTTGTATTAAAATAGAAAATAATTTATAATTTTAACTTTAAATAAAAAAGACGTAAAATATACATTATTATCGTCTGGCTCAAAAAAGATTAACGCCTAATCATTCAAAATAATTAAGACATACCTACCTACATAAATATACGGCAAATTGATTTATACTTTTAGTTTTATCCCTAAGAGCTTTTAAAATGAAAATTTTATTTTTGACATTGTTAATATTTTATGTAGTATTTCAACAAACTACTGTAGGTTGGTTTAATTATTATTAACATTTTAGAATAACACTGTTATTTTACTTTAAGGGTGAAAAATCCCTTAAAAAAATCACGGACGCAGCTCATAAATATTGCGTTGAACAAACTGGAGTTCCAGATGGTATAAAAAAATTATAAAGAAAACAATAATTTTATCTTAAAAATATTTTTAGATGTTTTAATGCCGGCTATACAAAACCAAACATGGATTAACACACAGCAACATAGGTGCTATACAAATTGTCTGTTTGAATATTTTAAAGTTGTAAGTTAACATGCACAATTTAAATTGTTTAATTTTATAAACATATGTTTTTATTTAGATAGATCGCAAAACAGGAAAATTAACGTTAAATGAATATAAAAAGAAATTTCCATCTAGTTTAACGGCACCATGGATTGAAATATTAAAGAAATGCAATGTTGGAAATTGTAAGTGTATTAAATAAATATAATTATGTATAATATTTATTGATTTATTTTTAGTTAATGCAAATAGATGCGAACAAGCTTGGCAGCTAGTGACTAAATGTTTTGTCACTAATGAAAAGGTAAACCAAATACTTACCCATATATTTTTTATATTTATTAAGTATACCCTTTATTTTTAGTTCTATTATATATAAATGATCAAATCAACAAAAAAAATATAAAAGAAAAATGTATGTAATAAAAATAAATTATTACCTAAAAGCATGTTTTTTTAATCAATCTAACCAAAACCTTGACCAAATTTGTAACACATTTGGAAAACTTCCAAAACTAAAATTTCTTAACATTATATACTGTATTACTTCAAATATGGATTTTAAACATTTTTCAAAATGACCTTTTTTGTTTGTCAGATTTTTTTACATTTTACCCAAAGCCCTAAAAATTAAATAAAACACTTTATTGTTGGAGTTTTATTACACTATTGTGTGTTGGTGCGGTAATCTACACTGAAAAAAATAATCTCGAAAGAAATGAAAATCACTTTGATTCAAAAGATTTGCGCTTTTGAATAGGGACAAGAGCTATGTTTCTTAATCTAAACCAGAAACTATCTTTACATAATTTTTTTTAAATTACTTAAGGAAATATAAAGGATGTTAAGGAAGTTTTATTTATTATTTTGCATTCTAAACAGGGGTGTAGCTACCGCCGTATCAGCCGTATAAATGATACGGGGCCCCCGGCTAGGGGGGGCCCCCGATTGGCTTCGACATGCGTAAGAAAAAACATATTACCCACATGTTAAAAAAATTAAGACATGAAATTAAATAAATAAATAATATTATTATTTAATTGTTTATACTTCGATTTATTAAATTAAACCAACGAGGCCGTGAACTCATACGAATTGTTTCTTCCCGCACCTTTCCGCTATTCGTTGTCTGCGCATATTGTTTTGTGCTCTGCGCCGTATACTGAGTCTGCTTTGCTTGTTATTATCATAGGTTATATTAATAGCAAATTAGAAATTATTATAATCGTTACAATTATTTCAAATGACGCCTTTATTTTAAAATATAAACCTTTTAAAAGATGTTGTAGAACGGTAAATGTCTAAAACCAGACCAAATTTTAAAATTTTCCTGTACATAAAAGGATATACATTAAGGTGGTCCATCTTTTGAGTATTTTTGAATTTTCTTGCTCATAGTGTTTAAAATAAATAAAAAAAAAATATTTTCCAAGTTTCAAGTCCCTATCTCAATATTAACCCTTGCCACGTTGCAGTGTAAGTTTTCTATATAAATAACATGTTAATAACATGTTAATTAAAATAATAATTAATTATTTATTTCGGCCAAAGGGCCATTCCACGCTTAACGGATACGACAGTTGCCGTGTTTTTATTTACAAAATAATATTGTTCTATTATATTACCAATGTCAAATACCTTAAAAATTAATAATTTAAAACGTAACGGACGGGACTATTACGAAGTCCCGTCCGTTACGCTTTAAATTATTAGTTTTTAAGGAATTAAACAGTCAACCACGATACCTAATTTTGTCAAATAAAAACCTTGTTAAACAGCTTTAGTTTAGAACTATTTATAAAAATTTGACATTGGTAATATAATAGAACAATATTATTTTGTAAATAAAAACACGGCAACTGTCGTGGAATGGCTCCAAAGTAACTTTTCAAAAAATTTTAAACTTGTCAGAATTTAACCTTGTAATAGTAGCTATTCCTAAGAAATTTTACAGATTTTTAGCTATAATTATTTTAGCTAGATAATTTTTTTAAATATAAGAAAATCATTTAAAAGCTATTATAACTTATTTTATTTTTTTAAACACTTACTGTGACCTGATTGAAAAATTAATTACCTATTCAAAAACCACGTTATCCAGATAGGAAACTATCATTGCATTGCGGCATGGGTTGACATTAAGATATATAAGAATATAATCTCGCAGCGTAGAAAAAAATTTGGACTTGACATAATTAAACCTTATAATTTATAAGGTTCAATTTTGACAATTTCAAATTTTTTTGTACGCTGCGAGATTATATTGCCAAATTTTTTCCAACATGAAAGATCATAATATGATTAAATATTCGTATGAACGTTGCCATCTTAAAATATGGGTGGAAGATTAAAATTTCCGAACTTAAAAATTTTTATACTCCCAGGGGCTTAAAGGGTTCTAAATAAATAAAAAATTCCTATCTTAATGTCAACCCATGCCGCAATGCAATTTTAGTTTCCTATCTGGATACCATGGGTTTTGAATAGGTAATTAATTTTTTAATCAGGTCACAGTAAGTGTTTAAAAACAATTTAAACTTGACAGAATTTAACCTTATAATAGTAGCTTTTCATAGAATTTTGAACAGATTTTCAGTTATTATAATAATTATGTTCAGCTAAATGATTTTCTTAAATTTAAATAAATCATCTATCTGAAACTCTAAAATTATAATAACTAAAAGTCTGTAAAAATTCTCAGGAATAGCTACTATTATAAGGATAAAGTCTGACAAGTTTAAAATTTTTAGACAGTTACTTTGGCCGGAATAAATAATTAATTATACAATGCCGAAAACCCTATGTTATTTTTATAGGAAACTTACACTGCAACGCGGCGCGGGTTAATATTGAGATAGGGAATTAAAACTTGGAAAATATTTTTATTTATTTATTTTGAACACTATGAACCCCTGAGAGCAAGAAAATTCAAAAATTCTCAAAAGATGGCCACCCTAGTATACATATATTATTTATTAAATGATAACCTAAAAATTTTTTTGATTTCCCAAAATAGACTTTGGGCGTGACACCCAGAAATTTTTTTGCCAGCAGCTTTTCCCGTATAAGGCCCCCTACCAGATTTTCGATACGGGGCCCCCTCGAGGCTAGCTACGCCACTGATTCTAAATTAGAGCCATATCCCAACTTTCGTTGCATTATAACAACAACAAAAAATACTACAAATTAAAGTAAGTAGCCTTTTATTTTTGGCACAATTAACAATTTTAACTAATTGAACTAAAAACCTATTCAAATTGTACCATACCCAAATTACTACAAAAAAATTATAAATTAACTACTAACATAATTTTTTTCATTAGTCTATTATATGCATTATATAACACCCAACAATTTTCAGAATTCCATACATTAGTAGTTAATTTAGTAGTAAATATCGCCGAAAAAATGCCTTTGCCTAAAGATATTTAAAAAAAGAATTACAATCGGTTTATGAAGATTTGCTTGTTAAGCGCTTCTATAAACCATATATGGTTTAGAATACTACAAATGTTGAATGTAAAAAGCCATCCACTTATATTATATATATTATATAGGTTTAGTTTGAGCAATAGATAGCTTGTTTATTATTTGTTTTTCATTTCGAAGTAAACGCTCTATGCAGTATAACGTATTTATTTTCAATAAGTATTGATTGTACTTGAAAACATATAAATTCCATTTATGAAATTCTGTCAGTTGTTAATACAGTTTCATAATGGTAATTAAACATGCATGTAAATGCAGTAAATAAAAATTAATTTCCATGTGGTGAATTCAATACAATTAAAATTTACTTCGGTACTTCAAGTACCTTAATACCATGTTAATCAGCATAAGTATTTTCTATAAGATTGGCCACACTCGGTGGTCAATGGTGCTCAAATTAAGCGAGTTTGGAGGCCAAACATATTTGCCCAAAACCCAGGGGACATCTCGGAATTTGGCCAGTAGCACAAATTCAAGCCCAAACCATCGCAAAATTTTAGCTAGTTTTTACCTAAAAAATTGGACTATATACTTAAGACCATTGATTTTTTTGGCAAATGAGTTGACATAATAATTAAGGTGAATTACCTAAATCAAAAGCAACATTTTTGTACATAAAAGTAACTGAGATTTTTACTAAATATTTAGGCAATCTGTCTACCTTTTTAAATTTGGCAATTTTATTAAGTAAAGTATAAAAAATTACCTCAAAGTTAGTGAATATACCATAGAACTAAAGCAGTAGATTCTGCCTTATTCTGAATATGTCTTTCAAAAGGTTAAAATTCATTAAACTAAACATAGAACTTTACTGAATGTGTATTTAAAAGCCTTGTTCTATAAAGTTCCATTATCCATTAAACATTCGTTGCAATAAAATGACAAGTGGTGAGTTGTAGATGCACTTAGAGCCCCCTAGCAAGCACAGTTGGCAAATAAAGGTCCTCGTAAAATGGTCATTATCAGACACCCAAGTATTTGCATGCGTTGATTTCACTTACCTCACTTCTGCTTCCCTTTAAATGTTGTATTACATTGGTTGATGGAATTACCGATGACCATGAGTAGATTTGAGTGAACGTTTCCGGCTTGACTTAAACGGAAATTGGGTCACATATTATACTGTTTCCGGACACGGACGTCACCCAGACGTTGCATCTTTACTTTATAGATGAATGCGTTTGTTTAATTTTTAACAGAGAGAAATATGATTAGTTTTTCTCCTACAATATACAGGGTGCAGGAATTTTCAAGTAGCAACTGCTATGGCCAACAAACCAAAGCTAATGAAAATTAATGGGCTCCAATCCTCGCTCAACCTGAAGTCATATTTAACTTATATCATCATCGTCACGGAACCCATGCAGATATTTACACTGAAATTACATAATGTTAGGCATTCTCTCTTTTCTCGCTCCCTCTTTTTCACTGGATATTTTGCTAATTTATCATTCATCCGGGGTTAATGGTCCAGGAGTAAGTAACGTTTCCTACTAAATTCATCATTTTTTAACGTTTTGACGTAGCATT
Source organism: Brassicogethes aeneus (assembly GCA_921294245.1). Classification (NCBI taxonomy): domain Eukaryota; kingdom Metazoa; phylum Arthropoda; class Insecta; order Coleoptera; family Nitidulidae; genus Brassicogethes; species Brassicogethes aeneus. Next base: position 8,118,540 of record OV121138.1, read on the forward strand.
ATTTTAAACTTTTATTTTAAAACGTTGCTGATATCAACGGAACTTGTGGATATAGTTTTTAAAATACAGCCATAAAACTAAATAAATAAAAAGTGTTTTCCACATATATAGTATCTTTTATTTATTTAAATTAACGTGACCCAACTTGTGGTTTAAAATTAATTGATCTAGTATGTTGGTACTTACATGTAATTAAACAGATTTAAAACGACTTTTAAATAAAAAAAGCAATTTTAAAAATTGAAAAGTTTTAATATTAATTTATATTAAAATGGAAAACAACTTTTTTAAAAATTTAAATTTCAAAAAATATATCAAATTAAACTATAAAAAAAGTTTTTATTATTTTAACTTTAAATGGTTTAATAATTTTTAACATTTTAGAATAACAGTGTTATTTTAATTTCAGGGTGAAAACTCCAATACAAAAATCACAGACGCAGCTAATAAATATTGCGTTAAACAAACTGGAGTTCCAGATGGTATAAAAAAATTGTAAAGAAAACAATAATTTTATCTATAAAGTATTTTTAGCTGTTTTAATGCCGGCTATACAAACCAAACATGGATTAACACACAGAAACATAGGTGCTATTTAAATTGTCTTTTTGAATATTTTAAAGTTGCAAGTTAACTTAACATACATAATTTAAACTATTTAGTTTTATAAAAATATGTTCTTATTCTAAGATATTTTTTGTGGTTGTTTTAAAATACTAACCGGCCTAAGAATTAAGATGATTTTAGGATACCATTATTTTTATTTGCGTAGTATTAGAAGCAGTTTAAAAAGTACAAAAAAGTATATAAGCTATATTATTAAAAATGTATATTATTCAAATAATAGTTTTATTACATTACTTTTTTCGGGTTTACTTGAATATTATAAAAAGGAGTTAAGTTTACTATTAAAATCATGTGTATAAGCCTAAAAATAATTGCATTTTTTTCAAACTTCATAATCAACGAAAATTATTTTTAAAAATATATATAAACTAAAATATTATACATAATATCTTTTGGGTCCAATTTGCACAATCATAATAAAACAGGGTGTCTTCGATTTTAATCGAGAAAAAAGTTGTGTTTTTTATTTATTTATTTATTTATTAAATATAAACTGTATCATATTTTAACAAAACAGTTTTATAATTGCTTAATTCAAATATATTATTAAACTCATAAAAAAACAGTGGCTTGACTATATATTTTTTTACTTAAACACTTTATATAAACGTTTCTTCTTATTTTTGCGAATTCTCTTGACTAGTGATGCCGCTGATACCAGAGATTCTCGCCTCTCGTCTCATCTCGTCTCGTCTCGACGAGACGAGAGGGCGATTTCCTTTCAAAAAAGGCTCGAGACGAGACGAGAGAATGCCCTCTCTCGCTCGAGAATTTCTCGTTACTCTCGATCTCTCTCGTTCTCTCGATTATTCCGGTAATAAGTAAACAATTTTTTTACATAAAAATTATAATTTTGCATATAAATGACAATATTTATTTGGACCAATGAGAACATTATTCGCATTTCATAATAAACAAAATTTGTTCCTGTTTAACGTTTTATTATTTTATAACACAACTTAACGTTAACCAAGAAAAAAATACTTATAAAATAATATTAATTTTTAAAATTTACCCTGTATAAGCACATCTATGGCACTCCTTATACTATTAAACAACCCGTATGCTTAATAAGCATTGCTTATTCAATGAACTTATCAACAACATGTGGTTTTTGAGGGGCTGATTACAAATTTGATATCCATTTCTTAAAAAAATAAAATGGCTGATCCAATAAGACGAAAATTTGAAATAATTTTTGTATTCATACATAGGTAATTTTACCACGAGAGAAACGAGACAAGACGAGAGAAAGGCACTCTCGAGCGAGAAAAGAGTATTCTCGACGAAACGAGAGACTCATTTTCTCTCGCTGCACGAGACGAGACGAGAGAAGGACTTTTTTCGTCTCGTCTCGTCTCACGGCATCACTACTCTTGACTATTAAAATTTTCCGATTAAAATTTGAAACACACTGTATAATTAACGCTTAATAATTATAAACAATTTATGGTATCCATTTTTTAATATTTACAATATCTATAGGGATTTTTTGGATAAAATATTCGACGGCACTTTAGTGTTGACTCCACTGGTAGAGGTAGAACAAATATTTTTGTTAAAAAAATATATTTGTATGCCCAATCACCTAATAAAATTTAAAAAAATATATTTTGAACAATATATTATATAATATATTATATTAATCTAACATAAATTTAATCAATGTAAATTTTAACACCACTTACTAAAGCAAAAATGTATCCCTAACTGGATACATATTTATTTGCATATCGCCGTTGGATTAACTATACTATATAAACGTAAATAAATGCGTTAAAATAACAATATTTTTTTACCAAAGAAAAAATGAAGGTAGAACTTATTGTAGTAATTTGCAGTTTGTTGGCATTTTCTAAGGTACATTATTGTTATTTTAATTTATATATATCCAATACAAGTAATAATAATAATAATTCTTAGGCATGTGATGGGGAAAATAACAAAAGCGATGTGAAAGAAATTGTTCGAGAGGGTCATGATTATTGCGTCAAAGAATCTGGGGTAAATGAAGGTAATTCGAATTTTTAATTTTGCAATAATAATTAATACAATATCTTTTAAGCTTTGGTGAATCAGGCAAAAAAAGACCGAATTTATGTCAATAATTCTAAATTCAAGCGTTACCTGTTTTGTTTATTTACTCACTTTAAAGTTGTAAGTCTTTTAAAATTGAAAAATAAAATATTAACGTTAGAAGTTATTTTAGATCGATAAGGATACAGGAAAAGCTACTATTTCCACCTTTGAAAAAAGTTATCCGAAAGTATTCGTGAAGAAATACACCCCGGTTTTGAAAAATTGTGAAGTTAAAGACTGTAAGTAAATACGAATATGAATAGGTATGTATGTAATAAAAAAATAACGTTTTACTTTTAGTCAAAAGTAAAGATTATTGCGAAGAGGCATACACATATTTTATAACCTGTTTTGTAAATCAGCCAAATGTAAGTATTTTTAATTTAAAATAAATAATAATAAATTAATGCCTACTTTCTGTTTTTTTAGTTTACCCTTGTATGAATATTGGCGAGGTAAATTTATTATTATTATCTTATTATACAAATAGGTATATAAAAAATAAACTTTAAATACAAATTTATCTTTTATTTAAATAAATATCAAAAAATTGAATTGTAGTGTAGTTGTACCATTATGGTAGAGGAAGATTTATAACCTTAAAATAACGTCAAAAATTTCCTAAAAGTTATTTTTCGAACTTTTATTCATTAATTATATTTTAATTTTATTAATTAATTATTAAATAAAATATTTTCTCGGAAAACCCTCGGACACGTAAATTGAGATATACGTATTTTTATGCAAAATTTCATAAAGAATAATAGAGTTATATTTTTTTTACAGTGGTTGCAAAAATTATGGCCAACACTGTATAATACCTATTTTTTAAACTCAAAAGTTGACGTGAGTTTTAAATGACCCCCCTCCCTTAAAATGAGATTTGGTGAGATTTTGCTGGACCCCATTTTTGTATCACGTAATTAATGGATGTCCCCTTACTGCAGTACTCTTGGGTCAAAATTGCATTTTTTCACAAAAAAGTTATAAAATACTGATTTGACGTTTTTGGGATGAAGGATGAAATAAAGAGGCTGTGAACATAGGCTTAGGATTTGCTAGCGAAAGTACGCACAAAAAATAATTGAATCATAAACTTTAATAGCTGACCATTTTAATGCTCGCTATCGTTAATTTTAAGCCTAGCACTCAAAAATTCTAGTTAATTCTCGATCCATACACCTTTAAGTTTGAACTGCCTATTAAGACTTTTATAACGTTATCAGGACGAAAGGTTCGACTTTTTTATTAAAATTGGGCGTTTAAAAACACATAATTCATTTTTATTTTACAAGTTAAAGGTTTATTTATTATTTTGCATTCTAAATTAGAGCCATATCCCAACTTTCGTTGCATTATAACAACAAAAAATACTACAATTAACAATTTTGATTAACTGAAATAAAAACCTATTTAAATAGTACCCTACCTAAATTACTACAAAAAAGTTATAAATTAACTATAGTTATACTTATAGTATACTTACATATTCTTTTCAATAGTCTATTAGAAAACAATTTTCAGAATTGTACATTAGTAGTTAATTTTCAAAATAAATATAGCCGAAAAAATGCCTCTGCCCGTAGATATTGTAAAAAATAATTCCAATCGGTTTATGCAGATTTGCTTGTTAATGGTTCTATGGTTTAGAATACTAAAAATGTTGAATGTAAAAACGCCATCCACTAATATAGGTATAGTTTGCGTAATAGATAGCTTGTCTATTATTTGTTTTTTATTTCGCAGTAAACGCTCTAGGCAGTATATCGTATTTATTTTTTATTTAAGTATTGATTGTACTTGAAAACATATAAATTCCATTTATGAACTTCAGTCAGTTGTTAATACAGTTTCATAGTGGTAATTAAACATGCATGTAAATGCAGTAAATAAAAATGAATTTCCATGTGGTGAATTTAATACAATTAAAATTTACTTCGGTACTTCAAGTACCTTAATACCATGTTAATCAGCAAGTATTTTCTATAAGATTGGCCACACTCGATGGCCAATGGTGCTCAAATCAAGCGAGTTTGAAGGCCAAACATATTTGCCCAAAACACAGGGGACATCTCGGAATTTGGCTAGTAGCACAAATACATACATAAGACCATTGATTTTTTTGGCAAACAGCTTGTTTGCTTGGAATTTACTAAATGAGTTAAAATAATAATTAAGGTGATTTGCCTAAATCAAAAGCAACATTTTTGTACCTAAAAGTAACTGAGATTTTGACTAAATATTTAGGCAATCTGTCTATCTTTTTAAATTTGGCAATTTTATTAAGTAAAGTATAAACAATTATCTCAAAGTTAATGAATATAACATATAACTAAAGCAGTAGATTCTGCCTTATAAAAGGTTTTTGCTACACTAATTCTGAATATGTCTTTCAAAAGGCTAAAATTCATTAAACTAAACCTAGAACTTTACTGAATGTGTATTTAAAAGCCTTGTTCTATAAAGTTCCATTATCTATTAAACATTCGTTGCAATAAAATGACAAGTGGTGGTTGTAGATGCACTCAAAGCCCCCAGCAAGTACAGTTGGCAAATAAAGGTCCTCGTAAAATGGTCATTATCAGACAACTAAGTATTTGCATGCGTTGATTTCACTTACCTCACTTCTGCTTCCCTTTAAATGTTGTATTACATTGGTTGATGGAATTACCGATGACCATGAGTAGATTTGAGGGAACGTTTCCGGCTTGAATTAAACGGAAATTGGGTCACATATTAGTCTGTTTCCGGACACGGACCTCACCTGGACTTTGCACCTTTACTTTATAGATTTGTTTTGTTTTTAACAGAGAGAAATATGATTCGTTTTTCTCCTACAATATACAGGGTGCAGGAATTTTCACAGTAGTAACAAACCAAAGCCAATGAAAATGAATGGGTTCTAATCCTTGCTCAACCAGAAGTCATATTTAACTTATATCATCATCATCAAGGAACTCATGCAGATATTAACACTGAAATTACATTATATTATGCATTCTCTCTTTTCTCGCTGCCTCTCTTTCACTGGATATTTTGCTAATTTATCATTCATCCGGGGTTAATGGTTCCTACGTTTTCTACTAAATTCATCATTTTTTAACGTTTTGACGTAGCATTATTTTAAACTTTTATTTAAAAACGATGCTGATATCAACGGAACTTGTGGATATAGTTTTTAAAATATAGTCAAAAAACTAAAGGAAATAAACAGTTTTTTCCAAATAAATTGTATCTTCTTTTTAATTTACCGTGCCCAACTGGTGGTTTAAAATTAATTTATCTACTATGTAGGTACTAACAAATAATTAAACAGTAATAAAATCGCTTTTTAATAAAAAAATATGAAATTTTAAAAGTTGTATTATTAATTTGTATTAAAATAGAAAATAAGTTCGTTTAAAATGTAAATTTCAAATAAACAGGAAATTTAGAACAAAAATGGATGCAATATAAACAAATTATTACCTAAAATATATTTTTATTATTAAATTTAACCAAAACCTTGACCAAATTTGTAAAACATATTGAGACATTCAGTTAATATACTCTAAGATATTTTTGTGGTAGTTTTAAAATATACACCTGAACTATGGTATAAAAACCTTCAAAATCCTAACCGGACTAATAATTAAGATGTTTTTGGGATTTCAATATTTTCAACCATTTTTAGTAACAAAGTTCTATCGCTTGCCTACACATTATGGGTTTCCTTGACATTATCATTTATGTTTACGTAGTATCAGAAGCAATTTAAAAAGTACCAAAAAGTTTAGCTATATTATTATTATACCTAAGTAAACTATTAAAATTGTTTTTGCCATACATGCACGGAGATAAATGTATAGTAAATTTTAGATAGTAAAAAAAATATAGTAAAATTTACTTTAACAAATTTTTAGGGTAACAATATTATATATTCGTCAATACAATATTAAGATTGTAATATAAAATACTATTTTTTATTATACAATTTTAGTAAAGATTATAACACCAATATTACTAAATCATAAATGTATAATATATATTTTAATTTTTAATATGTTCGTATAGTAATTACTACCTATAAATATTAATATTTACTATATGATTTAATCAAATGTAAGGTGTACATCTAATATTATAATATATTACACATTAATAAAACATATAGTAAAAATAAAGATACTTTTATATTTAAGGTAAATAAGCAATATATTTAAATATAATATACAATATAGTAACTCATGACATTTTAAACATTCAATTTTTTAGTTTCTTTAATAAACTTTCTTGACACATTACTGGTAATACTTATAAGAAATAATTGAACCTACTTGGTTGCATAGTATGTACCGATTGCGGCAAAGGCCACGTCGCGACGCGTCGTTAGACGGTGTGGATCACGTGATGTTATTACATCTCGCCTCTGTTGGCTCACCAACCATGTTATATAAGCTCAGGTATTTCTTTGTTTTGGGTGTGTTCCACTACTACATGTTGCTCGACAGTGTCGTGTCGACACTGATGATACCCAATATAGGTCAAAACACCTGTCTCTCGGTATTAGAAGTTGATGGAACGTTCTCAAAACAAAAAACTTTGGCGAGGTGTAGGTTCAATTCTTTCTCATAACATTTTTGTTTATTAAAAAGTACAATAAATATGTTACAATTTTTTATTATTAACATATAAAAATATTCGATTTTTAAATATTTTATATTTAAAATGGCAACATAATATTTTAAAATTTACTATACTTATTAGTAATGGAAAAAATCTAATTATAATAAGAATTAAAAACAAAATTGGTTGAGAATAATAATATTTTACCTTTAGGTTTAACATACATGGATATTTAAAAATTACTAAATATGCATAGTATTTGGCAATATACAAGATAGTTGTCCCAAATAGTAATATAAATTATAGTAAAGGGTATTATAATTATGGTAATCAACATTAATTATACTTTTCTCTCCGTGTGTGCACATGTATAAACATAAAAATTATTGCATTTTTTAAAACTGCCTAGTGAATGCAAATTATGTTAAAAAATATAGATAAAAACTAAAATATTATGCTTTAAAATTAGTTTTTATTTTACTTTATGCACAATCATAATTATACAGGGTGTCTTGGATTTTAATCGGGAAAAAAATTGTATTTGTAAATGCTTAATATAAATATAATATTAAACTGTTAAAAAAATAGTGGTTTGACTATATTTTTTTACTTAAAATAAGCGTTTAAAGCATACAAGTTCATATAAAGATTTTTTCGCGGTTTCAGAGATATTAAGAAAAAAACTATATTTATTTTAATTTTGAACACCATGAACGTATCCCCAAACGAACCTAAGTTTATCTACATTTTTTAACTTAATATATTTATTTATACCCATTCCAGGATTTAATTTAACATTATTTTAATGAATGTAAATTTTAGGAACAGTTATTTAACCAAAAATGAGGCCCTAATTGGATATATTTGCATAACAGCGTAGGGTTAACTAGGTATATAAATGCGTTAAAATATATAACAATATTTTTTTATAAAAAAAAAATATGAAGCTAGAACTTATTGTAGTATTTTGCAGTTTTTTGATATTTTCCAAGGTAGGTACCTTTTCTTTGTTTAATTTGTACTTATCTGCAATAAAAGTGGATACTAAAAATAATTCTTAGGCAAGTGGTGCGGAAAATAAAAAAAGCGTTGTGGAAGACATTATTCAAAAGGGTCACGATTATTGCGTTAAAGAATCTGGTGTAAATAAAGGTAATTCGTATTTTTTTACTATGCAATACCTAATTACGAGTATAACAGTTTCTTTTAAGATTTGGTGTTATTGGCACAAAAGGACCGAATTTACGTCAATAATTCTGAATTTAAGTGTTACCTGTTTTGTTTATTTACTCACTTTAAAATTGTAAGTCTTTTAAAAATTTAAAAATGTAATAAAATTTACGTTAGAAGTTATTTTAGATCGATAAGGATACAGGAAAATCTACTATGTCCACCTTTAAAAAGAGTTTTTCGAAAGTACACTTGGATAAATACAACCCAGTTTTCGAAAATTGTAAAGTGAAAGACTGTAAGTAAATACAAATAGTATTAGGTATACCTATATATATATATATATACATATATGTATTAAAAAAAAATTAACGTTTAATTTTAGTCAAAAGTAAAGATTATTGCGAAGAGGCATGGGAATATGTTACAACCTGTTTTGTAAATCAGCCAACTGTAAGTATTTTTAATTTAAAATAAATAACACTAAATTATTGCCTACTTTCTGTTTTTAGTTTACACTTGTATGATAGTGTCGGAGTAAATTTATTATATTTTATTATACAAATATATATATATATTACTGAGTAAAAATTGCATTTGTTTTCAAAAAAGTTATAAACAAACCACTTAAATAATTGTTTCAGGAATTCTGACTAAATATCATTTCAGATTCAGTATTCAATTCAATATGTAGTTTTAATAATATGACTTTATTACAAATGCTAAAATTCGTTACGTGTAGGCAAGGCTTTAACAATAATTTCAATAAAATAGAGCACCCGAAGTGCGAGATTGTTCCCGATTTTATTCCCAATCGAACGTAAAGAGCCGGTTTAATGGGGCCATTCCATTTAATACCGTTTACTACACTATACTGCCAGCTTTATTTATATACAATCACCATAACATGAACAGAACGAGTTTATTGTAAATGTATTTGTATGTAATACACTTACACAGTTCTCAGTGGCGTAGTAATATTTGAAAAAAATAGAAATTCGTGATGAACGATGAAATAAAGACAGGTATGATCTTACACTGTTCAAAATTTCATGACCATTTTAACACCAAATTGACACCATACATGGTCTATATCGATACAAACCAAAATGGTGTTAAATATGGTTCGTTGGTCCAGTGTAAATTCAAATACTAAAATAGTGTAAATTTAACTTTTACACAGTATTAAAATAAATTTTACCTGGTGTAAATTGAACTCCTTTTCAGTGTTAAATATTATGTGTTTTTTCTCAAATTAAATCATACAACACAGAAAAAAAGGAAACAGGAAGTTCCTTGACACATTACTAGTATATTACAAGTGGTATTGATCCAGAAAATTGAACCTTCAACTCGCTAGAGATATTGTTTTTAGTGCGTTCCACCAACTTAAAATACTTCAAGTATTGACAGCCTTTTCCACCTATTTAAGGCCTCTTTAGTATCGAACAACTTGTAGTGTCACACCAAAGCAAAGGACTACCTGAGCTTATATACCCTTCATGTAAGTCAACAGAGGCGTGATTTAAGAACATCACGTGATCCACACCGCCTTTGCCGCGATCGGTACACACTATGCAACCAGGAATGCACGGCAAATTGTTTTAATCGTTTTAACAGAGTGCTTTAGGTTAAAGTAACTCTTATTTTCCAATCAACGTCAAACTAATCTTTGTTTATATTAACCTTCCCACAGTTGATTTAAATAAGTACTTATGGCTCAACTAAATTAATATAGTTAATAATAATAATAATATAATAACTTTTTATTTATTATTGGCCCCAAAATTCAGTTTTAAAAACTGGTACCAGGGCCTAAAAAAATATACATATAACAAAAAAAAAATAATTCTAACCTAAATTATTACAAATATTATACTTTATATAAAAAAAAAGTTATACTTTATCTTGAAATAATATTCTATGATTAACAACAATTTAGAGTTTTATCACAATTAGCTGCACAAAAGCTTTATTTCCCTTAAAAAATAATGAACATTCTTTGTAATTTGCAACTGTTCTGGTAGTTTGTTGAAAGCAATGATACATTTAAAGAATGGTGAAGTTTGCGTCTTATTTGTAAGTCTCAAATTAGGTCTTATGTTGTTTTTATTTCTAGTCAAGTATTTATGGAAATCTTTGTTAAAATTGATGGTTTGGTTTAATTTTAAATGAACTATTCCTTTTTTTCTGTGTAGGTGCACTTCTTCAATATTTTTAGATAAACACCGTTTTGGTGTTTGCTGTATATAACTATAACCCAGAATCTCTCTTACATGAACCCTGAGCCACAAAATCCCGCTAGCTCAGATAGTCGTGGGTGAATGTTCTTCGCAACTACTACCTACCTTTGACTTTACAAAAAAATTGGGCACCAAGTAATTTTTTTCTGGGACAAGAATAAAAGAAATTACTAAAAAAAAAATCAAGTGTATTTTTACACATAATTGTTATAAACCCTTAAGTCAGATCTCGTAGTTACAGTTATTTAAAGTTGTTTAATATACTCTGGTATTACAATGATTCTAATTACCCCTCGTATATATTGGCCAATTACACGCGGTTTACACTAATAAAAAAAATGTTGTATATTAAAAGTTTTCAATATTTGATATTAAATCTACCAGTACTTAAACAGTGGTTTGTTAACAAAATGGATCTAACCTTAGTTCTGCACTACGTATACATGTACGTTGAATAAATTATTCCGAACAGGATTGTACGTCAGTCAATGTCAATATGATCCATCCGTGTATGGTAACCAATATCCCAGGTGACACCGAAGGTGTGACTTGAATTTGTTTATAACATGTACTTGAGATTAAACTTGGGTTCTACACCCGGAATTAAAACAGGAATTAAAAATGAAAAAAAACCCTAAAAGAAAAATGTATGACAATTTGTCCTTAAAAAAATATATATAAACATACCTTCGTAATGGGTTTTATGTTCTTGGATGGTAAGTTACAAGAAACCGATGGATGGATGGAATCCAAGATGGTTGGAAAGTGGTTGGACTGGTGAAAATTATATCCAAATAAATCCGGCATAATGCCGTGAAAATCCGCACTCAAAACACTATGGATAACAATATACCATCATTGCGGGGTTTCTCAAATGAGTAGACCTCTCCAAATCCCTTTAACAAGGTTTTACTTCACAAAGTAAAAATACGAGAATGTCACTCAAAGGACAATTTTCACCAGACTGACATATCCGCTTTCGCTACTCTAACACGTACATGCGCATATGTGCCAAAAACCACAAAACTATGAAAACGGCTTTGAATACCGAACTAAACCATCCAAAATTACAAAACAAATATTAGAAAATCAAAAGTAATGGAATTACTTAATATAAGACAATTTACAACGACAAAAAGGCCTAACAAAAGTTCCTAATTTCAAACTTGATCCGAAAATTTGACCAATAAGAAGCAATGCAGGAAGTGCAGTGTTCTCAACTGGAGCCTTGCACCGTTTCAAAGGAACCTGCGTCTAGCGTCAAGTAAATGCCGCAACACTACATTATTCGCAACCTCGCGATAATCGCTCCAGACTGGAGCCTCCAGTTTATTGGTAACACTGTCAGAAAACAACTAACCTCATTTTGATGTTTCGTTCACACAATAAAAATCCTTGCTCCAGACTGGAGCCTCCAGTTTATTGGTAACACTGTCAGAAAACAACTAACCTCATTTTGATGTTTCGTTAACACAATAAAAATCCTTGGTAAGTAACTTGAATAAATACTAAAGCTAAACAAATAATATTCAAGATCTGATTTTTATTTTAGGATCACTTGGCTGAATGGACTACCAATAATGTGAGAACATAAGCTACATTGCTATAAAATACATATACAATATTGTATTGTTGTTGCTGTCCAATAAAGTCTTATAAATTAGCAATGGTTTTTATTTGTCGAATTAATATGATGTTATAAGTCAAACACAAGAGCAAGGCAAACTATCATGAAATTTCTTTAAAAACTACGATTACAGTGCTCAACATTGAACCGTACTATACATTATATAACAAAAAGGTTAAAGCACAATTTCTTGTGAAACAAAAATGTAAGTTTTAAAATCCAAACCATAAGGTTACATAACATTTTCAACCATAATTCATGGTGTTTATATTAACACCACTTGGTGTTGAATTTTGACACCATTTTAAGATTACTCTTTACACCACAGATATTTTAAACAGTGTAGGCTTGGATTTTGTTAGCTAAAGGGGGTACAAAAAAGAGAATTGGATCGTGAACTTTAATAGTTCATTTTAATGCTCGCTATCGTTTATTATGAGTCTGACACTCAAAAACTCAAATTAATTCTCGATTCGTTCGCCTTTGTGTTTTCATGCCGAACGGCTTATCAAGACTTTTATAACGTCAAAACGAAAGGTTTGACTTTCTAATTAAACTCGATGGAGTATGGCCAATCTTATGTGTGAATACATTGAGATGTTCCCCAAGTGAAAATGATTATTTTTTATTTTTGGTTGTTTCACTGTTAGTCTAGAATGGGGTTTTTGGGAAGCAACCAGGTCTGGTAATAACATAACATAAGTGGTTCTGCACTAATGCAAGAATTTTAAGAAATCAAACATTTTGAATGTTAGAGCTTCACGGAGGTTAGGATTTCGTATGTTTTTTTAAACATCCCTTTGTATATTTAAAATAAGTTATTGTATCTTTTGACACCTTAATATTTTTAAAAAATACAATTGTACATACATAAAATATTTATAAAAAATCTACTTACTGAGATATTACACTTCACGGTGGATAGGTTTTTAAATAGCAAATTAATGAACTTAAATTTTTGAATTATAAAACAGCAACACTCTCATCTGTATATAAATTCTAACTGACCTTCAGGAATCACATGCATCTCTAATGTAAACAGAGGTTTTTGCTTGATTCGATTGCTTTGGATGTGTTTAATTTACTTAAGGTAGATGAAGCAAAACCGATGTAAATTTTTAATTGAACAATTCACCACATGGAAATGAATTTCTATTCATTAATAGAGCATGCAGATAAAAAACATAAACATAAAAACAGTAAAAGCAAATGTTAAAAAATAACTACTCCATTTTTGTACTAGTTGTGGCACAATTTAAAAACCGGAACTAATCTCCGGAGCGCACAATGTTTATTACCATTATGAAACTGTATTACAAGCGACAGAAGCTCATAAATGGAATTTATATGTTTTGAAGCACAGTCAATATTGAAAATAAATACGAGATACTGCCTAAAGCGTTTACCGCGAAATGAAAAACAAATAATAGGGTAGAGCTATCTATTACGCAAACTATACCCATACCTATTCATGGGACATAAAATGTTTAAACAAAATGGCGTTTGATGAGGTCTTCATAATTTCCGCCGAGGGAAATTCATTTTCTTGATCACTTGTACACTCAGAAAAATGTACATGCACTGATAATGAAACTAATTTTGTAAGCGATTAATAAAATAATATTATTTATCTTAAATTTAAAATTGTAATGGCTATACAAAAATTTACCACCTAAGGTATCTTTTTTATTAAATTTTCAGTGTCTTATTGGGACAAAAACCTACGATTTGTCAAAGTAATGAGATTATTTTTATTTACAGAATAAACTTTTTTACTGTTAATAATATTCTCATTTACTATAATAAAGCTGCAATGTTGAGCTTTTATAAAAAAAATGTACATCCAACAAAGTAATATTGTCATGGCAATAAGAAATACTATGTTAATATTAAATCTTTGTCGAACTTAAAATGTTTTTGTTAAATCTATAGTTGTGTGTGAATTGCGCTTACATAAAGTGATGCGCAGTTTTTATAGTAAAATTTGTTCATTTTACTACGGCATATTTGTCTTTTTTAAATTACTATCGTTGTAATTCAAATTAATTTTATTTCAGTAAGAAAATCTTATGTTAAGAACAATAATAAAAATATTTTATTGATATAAAAAGACTTTTTTAATACCTACTAATGTTTTGCAATGGTAAAAAATTTTTTGTTATCTCCCTTAAAAAGAGGGGGAAAGGGCCAGCGCTCTCCTTGGTGAACATAACTTTATAATCCACAGTCTGTGTTATAATTTTATTGATTTCAATTATGCGAGTGACGTGTGGTAAAATCTAGCATGATTTTTATCAAAAAGATCACTAAGAAAATTAAAATTACGACGTTTTCTAAAAGAAATGTTTAAGGTCTATTCTATAAACGAAGCAGACTTGTTGTTTAAAAAGTGAGTTCATACATTTTTTTATTTTGTACATCATATAATATGAGTTAATTTTTTTGTTATAATAAATAATTTGTTTTAACGCCTTGCAATTATTTAAAGAAAAAACTACCCAACACCCAACAGTAGGTTGAAAATGTGAACATTGTTACAATGAAAATAGTTTATTGAATTAACAATTAATTTGCTGTTAAATTTACATAAATTTTATTAATATTATAAAAAGTTTTATTTTAAACGAAAAGGGATTTATAAAATTTACAAAATTTCCATGAATAATACCATTAGGGTTTCATTAATACTACAAAACGTTTTTGTAAACGGTAGAGAACTGTTTTTTTTGGCAAATAATAATAACTATATTTATCAACGCATCTGGAAGAGTGTTGTTTTTATAAACATAACGTAAATTTACCTTATAATTAATTAATGCAAATGCTATTTACTAATTACTGAAAGCAGCGTTGAGTATGAGTATGAGACTCATACTATGAGTATAGGAACGTATGGCAGGCCCCAGAATCTGGGGCCCAGATATATTATCATCCACTGATCTCCCGGGGTTATTTTACCCCCTTTCCGTTCTCCTGCGTATCCCGCCAAATCACAGCATTACCTGTGTTTGTTGGATCCGAAGTTTTTACGCCGGCTGGTAGTTCCACCCTAGGAGGTCGTGGATGACAGTGTCAAAGGTTAAGGCCGCTCCCGGATTTTTGTCAGCCGGGTCGGGCCATACATCCAGTTTAGGAAGGGTTTTTGAACTGACCCAAAACTAAGTACAATCCGAAATCCTCCTCAACCTAGGCCTTAGTAGTATCCCCATTCAATCCGGCTACCAACCTTGTAAATTCTTTATTTATTTTATTGATAAATTAGTGTTTATACCGTTTTCATTTAATTTATGTCTTAGCATTCTTACATTTTTTTCCAAATTTATTTTAAAAATATAAATATTAATATACAAAATAGATAAAACCGGCCCTGTAGTGTATGTGGTGGAATGCCACCATATGGTCTGCATTGACTATTGATGGATCGTTCTTCTTATCTTCTGTGCTGTTAGAGCCTGTCCTTGTTGGTGAACTATTATTTTGTTGTTAAATTAGTGATTATACCGTTTATTATTATTTATTTTGTATCTTTGCATTCTTACTTTATTCCAAATTTAACTTAAAAATAAATTAATATACAAAATAGATAAATAGATAATTACTGAAAGCAGCGTTTGTAGATTTTTTATAAAAATGATCTTTTTGCCGTACCAAAAGCAATAGTTGGACGAATAGGAATCTTTACTTTATTAAGACAAACTACTTTTTTTGTTATATTTATTAAAAAAATTTCTGAGTGTAACAAGATTTGAAGTTATTTGTAAACAAACCTGGGCATTTAATTTTGATAGTTTTTTTAATTAATATTAATACATTTACTGAACTCATCATGCATAATTTTTTTCCACCATTAAATTGGGTAAGTTTATTTGTCAAGAGCACGCCTATTTTACATTGAATGTTGTAGTATTCTAAACCATATATGGTTCTATAGAAGCATGAACAAGCATATCTTCATAAACTGATTGCAATTCCCATTAAAGTTGGGCAATTTGCGTGAATAGTCAAAGCTATCATTTTACACCTGTAGGTGGCGCATTTTGATGATAAGACGCCATAAAGATATTTAATATTCAACGTTGTGAATAGCGAATACGCTTTTGATGGGCATTTTTAACAATAAGCCGTTGCAAAGATGATTCTCTTGGGCGTAATACGTATAAAGCGTTTGCTTTTCTCGAACCAACAAAATTTCAATGTTTTTTATGTAACGGCTTTAAAGTAAAGTTTGTAATACAGTTCAACAAGGTATATTAAAATAAATTTAATATTTTTATTTTTATACGGCTATTATTTATAATTACAAATGGCGCAGTAGGTAGGATGTTCCATAACTCTAACAATTCGACACATTGTAAAGTTGTAAAGGTAACAAAGTGAAAATACAACTCTTTTTCAGCGATTTCTGCATTTAGTCGCTGGCTACGTGCAAATGAGCTGGCAAAAAACCCTCCCAGCATAATAATGCACCTTAATTAACACTCATTAAAAATTCCTGTTATTTGCTCACGGCGACTTATAAATCTTCTGAATTAAAAAAATTAAGCTGAGCCAAGAGGTGTGGACCCATTCGGGCTGAATTAGTTGCTGAAATTCTACCAATGATTAAAATAATTTCGTGGAGATTATCCCTCGAGCAATGAACATGCTGATCTTGGGCGGTCTTGAGCACACGCTGCTTCAGAACCTCAATAAAAATGTCCTCTTGGAAAAATTTTCCTCAAAGGACATGCTTTTAAAGGAGATGCTTCCAAAGGTAATTGTTATATCATCAATAGGTTTCACTACAAAGATTTTTTATTTTAATTGTTATATGCATGTTTTAATAATTAAAATCAAAAGGCCTATGTGGTGAGGGGAATTTAAGCTTAAATAATAACAAATAATAATAATAATAATATACTTTATTTCCAACCGGAATACACCCAATTACAGGAAATGTAAAAAGAAAAAAAGTTATGATAAGGATATAACAACATCAAAAAAAAAAGTTAAATAACAAGTATGATTACAAAGAAAAAAAAATATACATATATATCCAGATACATAGTATATTAATCACAAATATGTTATTAAAAACTTTATGGTATCAAAATTAATATCACAGTTGAGTCAAACCACGTCAAGTGGGACCAGAAAATTTCACGAAATCACCGATTTTGAAAATAATCACATTATTGTGTACCTAGTAGGCATGACTCATATGTCACAGAAAAATTTTTTTTTTAAATTCGTTTTTTTGGTAATGTTATTAAGGTTGACAATTTTGTCAAACTTTAGAGCACGGTAAAATTGAAAAAATAGAATCTCTGGAACCACTATGTATAATTGAATTATAATTGAATTAAATTTTACACACTATTGTAGAAATGTTTAGACTATATAATGATCATTTAATTAAGGTTATTTTTGTTTAAATAAAATAATTTTGCATACATTTATTATAAACAATTGAAATTTTGTATGTGTTCTTCACGCTGAAAAAAAATTAATCTTGTGTCATAATATGCGGCAAACGTTTCCGTTTAATAAGATGTACTCAAAAATTTGTCTTTCCTATGTCATTCCGGAGATATTAATTTTTTTGTCCCGCTGTGCGCTTGATCAGTACGCGGCGCGCTTCGTTTCTATAGCTCGTCCGTTCTAACGTTTTAACGGTGTGCCTGAACGAAGTTTAAGTCACATAAAAATGCCGCCAAAAACTGATTGTAGTTTCTTGTTCGGGACCCTTTGGTGACTTAAAAATGATATTTACCAAAATTCTAGCTGCTACTCTTTTTAAAATTGTTCGAAAATTCATGATTTTTTTTTAAATTTTTGTTTATCTCTTTGACAGAGTACACATTTGCACACCGATTTTTATAAAATTAGAGTAAATTATTTAGGAGACTTAGAGAATACTTTTTATTATTGTTCACATCATTTGATATATACAGGGTTAGCCAAAAATCACTTATTTTTAATAATGCAAAAGCGTAAATTCATGATTACTTATAGCATAACACGCGAAAAATATTTATCCCTAATTTTTTTTTTAGATATTTCTACGTCTATCAGGTTACAAAATTGCATTTTTATTAACATTTTACAAGAAAAATAGATTTGTAATAAAATTTAATAAAATAACGCTTAGAGAGTATTTAAAATGTTGTTTAATTTAGGCTTTTTAGTAGTTTTCAATTTTGAACGAAAAATTGGTTGAAGTTTTTTGATCGGCACTCTTTGGTGATTTAAAAAATATATTTACCAAAATTCTAACTGTTTTTTGTTTAAATTTGTAAAAAATTCATTTTTTTAAATTATTTGTTTATCGCAAAGTCTACCTTTGCCAGAGTACACATTTGTACACCGATATTGTAAACGAGAGAAACTGTTTTTATACTGAGCACATCATTAGATTTATACAGGGTTAGACAAAAATCACTTTTTTATAGAGTAAAACGCATAATGCATAAAAAAGATTTTTTAAAATCTTTCGAAAAGGGGAGCAGCTAGGATTTTGGTAAATATTATTTTTAAGTCACCAAAGAGTCCCGAACAAGAAACTGCGGAATTTTTATGCGACTTAAACTTCGTTCAGGCACACCGTGTCCTGACGAGCTAGCAGCGAAGCGCGCCGCGTACTGATCAAGCGCACAGCGGGACAAAAAAATTTAATATCTCCGGAATGACATATGAAGGACAAATTTTTGAGTACATTTTATTAAACGGGAACGTTTGCCGCATATTATGACACAAGATTAATTTTTTTTCAGCGTGAAGAACACATACAAAATTTCAATTGTTTATAATAAATGTATGCAAAATTATTTTATTTAAACAAATTAACCTTAATTAAATGATCAATATATAGTCTAAACATTTCTACAATACTGTGTAAAATTTAATACAACTATACATAGTGGTTCCAGAGATTCTATTTTTTCAATTTTACCGTGCTCTAAAGTTTGACAAAATTGTCAACCTTAATAACATTACCAAAAAAACGAATTTTAAAACAATTTTTTTACTGTGACATATGAGTCATGCCTACTACACAATAATGTGATTATTTTCAAAATCGGTGATTTCGTGAAATTTTCTGGTCCCACTTGACGTGGTTTGACTCAGTTATTAAATAAAGAGCACATGTTGTACACAGGTGCGCGACGTAGCATATTAGTACGGGGAGTATCAATTCTAAATAAAACATTATTTCTGGAGTTGAACCTGGGTACGTTAAATTTTAAACAATTTAGTAAATGTGGACAGTCAATTTTATCATGACAAAGATTGTACAAGAATGAAATCGCTGCCACAACTCTACGCTTTTCCAACGAAATCATGTTGTGCCTGTCAAGCAAGATAGAATAATCTATTCCTCTTTCAGGGTATACGCGATCCTCTTTAAAGGTAAGGTAATTTACGCTGGTTAGATTCCAGGACCCAAATGTAGGTTTCATAAATGGGAAACCAAATTAAGGACCCATACTCAAGCCTAGTTCTAACCAACGAATTAAAAAGAAAGAATAAGCATTTGTTATCCTTAAAGTCTCTACAATTTATCAAAATAAAACCAAGAGTTTTAAAGGAACCGGAAACCACATTGTTAATATGGTTAGTAAATGAAAATTGTTTATCAAATAGTATGTATACCCAGGTCTTTCTCACCCTCACTTCGCCTTAATTGATTATTAGCAATGCTGTAACCAAATTCCATGATTTTTCTTTTCCTGGTATATGAAACCACGACACATTTAGAAAAATTTAACATTAATTTTGATTATTTACTTTGTTAATAGAATCTTGCAATATCACACAGTCATTATAGGTATCAATCCTTTTAAAAAGCTTTAAGTCATCGGCAAATGCTAGCTTGTTGACGGTTAACTTATAAGATCGTTAATAAAAAGGACAAAAAGTAAGGGACCCAAATTTAATTCTTGGGGAACCCCGGACGTTACAATGTAGCTACTGGATTGGAACCCGGCAACCTCAATATATTGGGATCTATCACTAAGATATGATCTAACTAGGGCAATCATGGAGTTAGAAAAGCCAAAAAATGTAAGTAACCTTATGGTTAATTTGATCAAATGCTTTTTGAAAATCCATATATATCACATCGACCTGGCCATGGGAATCAATAGTTTCACAGATATTCTGTGAAAGACAGGCTAAATTGACTACATGATTTATTTACCATAAATCCATACTGATCTTCACTAATTAGGCGCTTAATCGCAGAGTACAAAAAATTATGAATAATTTTGGAAAAATTGCAAAAAACAGAAAATGCTCTATAGTTTTGAACTATGCCAGGATCACCTTTTTTCAGTATAGGGCATACTCTGGCCATTTCGAAGAAGATTGACAAAGATTAAAAATATGTTTAAGGGATTAACAAAAACTCCAATGCAGTCCTTGACAATAAAACTAGGGTGCAGTAGGTTTGTTACTAAGTTTTTTAGCAGCCTTCATAATATCAGGGTCAGATACAGTTTCGATGTTAATGTTACAATGATTAGAAATTTGTTCATCCGGCAAGTCGTTCAGGTCCGTATTAACATAGACGAATCGAAAGTAACTTCCAAAAGCATTAGCAGTATCAAAAGGATTATTATAATAATTATTGTCGTCTTTTATTACACCAGGAATTTTTGAAGTGCCTTTTTTAAGGTTAACAAAATTCCAAAATTGACTTGGATCAAGTAACAAATTATTTTCAGTAGATGATATAAAATCTTGATAGGCCTTATGTATTAAACGCTTGCATTTCGATCTAAGTAATTTAAACTGATTAATATAATGTAAGCTCTTATATTTTTTATAATTTTTGTGAGCAATATCTTTTTGTTTTAGTACCTTTATAATATTACCATTAAACCAGGGAGGATACTGGCGGGTCGATTAAATGTTTCAGTGAAGAAGCTTTTGAATAAAGCAATACATATTATTGGACCAAGAAATATTTGCTCTAAAATAAAAATAAAATGTGGTTGGGTCAATAGTATATGCTTTTGTAGCAAGACAAATTTTCTTTCTTAGAAAGTTCCTTAGCTTTTCAATTAAGAGATGCAGTTTTCTTGTTAAAATCCCATTTTTTAAGCT
Organism: Brassicogethes aeneus; assembly: GCA_921294245.1. Taxonomy (NCBI): domain Eukaryota; kingdom Metazoa; phylum Arthropoda; class Insecta; order Coleoptera; family Nitidulidae; genus Brassicogethes; species Brassicogethes aeneus. The sequence goes on from OV121138.1 coordinate 8,139,978, forward strand.
AGAAAACGTTTTCTTTATTCAAAAGAGAAATATCTTCCGAAGATATATTTTGGGTTCTTATACCAAGAAATCGCTTGCTCTTGATTTAAGCTAATATTGTAATATCCTTAAACAAATAGATTAATCTCTTCCCTCAAGTAATTTAAAAAAATGTATTTAAAGATAATTTCTGATTTAGATTAAGAAACATAGCTCTTGGCCCTATTCAAAAGCGCAAATCTTTCGAATCAAAGTGATTTTCATTTCTTTTAAGACATTATTTTTTTCAATGTGTAGTTGGAGTGGCCGAATCTAGTAGTGTAACAGAAGGTTAAATTAAAGAATCTATATCTAAGAATTTTAATTCTTAACCAGATTGTAGCAAAAATTATAAAGAAACAGCCCTAGAGCTGCCTACTACGCACGGTGGTCAAAACTTAGGTATAGGACGAACAAAAATGTCAACCAAAACTGATAGCATATTTTGATTATAGACCCTTTTGGTAACACTAAAATGTATTTATCAAAATCCCAGCTGATCCTATTTTAAAGTTTTGCAAACTTTTTTGTTTTTCTATTTCTATATATTATTTTGCAATTATTGTACTAAAACTACCTGTACAATTTTAATAAAATTAAGCAAAATAATAAACTTTGTATAATTTAAATTACTTTACTCCCCAGTATTAATTTATTCATTTACCTATTATTTTTTACCACTCAAAACAAAACAACAACAAAAAACAAAGATTTATATCTTAAATATTTTTTATAACAAAAAATACTGGAAGTTTGTCTATAAAATAATTACAACTTGCAAATTTTTTAAAACAATAATTAAGGTGGTTATGACAAAAATTGCTATACGTTATAACGCAAGTGACATTTTGCTTTAGTTGTTTATTTAATGTATACTTTATAAAGTTAAAAATAGTATTTTAAAATGAAAATTAAACCGAAATTCAAGTTAGGCCATGAAGAAAATCGAAAGAAGGTATGTGCTGGCTGTGGAGACAAAATTGTTTTTGGTAATCGAAAAATTCAGAGTTTAGGGTTTCTAAGAAAATATAAAAATTACTGCAGACTTTTTCAAACGAACACTTAACTTAAGTGATTCAAAATTACCTACTTCAATATGGTAAAAACGGTATTTTTGCATAGCCACAATTGCCAAATTTTCAAAATTTAGAAATTGCTAGAGAATTTCGCGGCAGCCTAGAATGTATGTGCTTTATCTGCAAAATGGCAAGATATAAAGGGCATACAAAATAATTAAGGGAAGAGGACGGACGAACGAACTAAAGTTTTGATATGCTCTTCCTTTCTAGGGGATATCGCTAGATGTAAGAAGCATGTTTGTACAGAGACTGAAGAATTTAAAAATACTGTTTCCATGTTAAAAACAATTCCATGTAAAACCCAAGAAAAAGTTTTATGAAAATTTAAGGCAAGCAGTAATCGATTTTGCTTCAAAGAATCTTTAGTTATTTATTTGTTTTGTATTAGGTACCTTAAAACAATAAATAAGATATTGCAAACTGTATTTTACATTATTTTGTATTTATAATGTAATTTATCCATATTTCAGTGATGTCTGCCAAAAAACATTTTATAATGGTACTAGAGTATTTTATCGAAATGGCATAAACAATTTTAAAATACTAAGAAATATGCAAAACTTTAATAAAGGATCAGCTGGGATTTTGATAAATACATTTTTTTGTTACCAAAAGAGTCTATAATCAGATTATTCTATCAGTTTTGGTTGGCATTTTTGTTCGATCTATACTTTAGTTTTGACCACCGTGTACCCATCAAATCTCAATTTCTGGAAACAACTATAATGCAGCAGTATCTCTCAAATGAAACATTTTTTAATTGCTCTGAACCCTTGTGGAGCTTAAAACGTAGGCGGCTTAGAGCGGCGGTGGAGGAGACAGAGTTGGCGGCGGTGTAGCAGGAGATATCACGTGCAAAAGCTTCGGGTTTACTGAGAAAATTTAACAGCGCGCAGCTAATTTACATCCAAAACGGTTGGTTGGATCGCTAAGAATTGCCCGAAACGGCTTAGGAATGAAGCATGAGCCGTATAATAGCGGCCTAATTTTCAAGATCGCGCCATAAATTTATTAAAATGTACTTATTAAACTTTTAGCATAAATCAGATTTTTGTAATTGATTTTAAGGATAACATTTTATGTTTAAATACTATCCTTTTACCTGTCATGTTTTTATTAGGACTTATAAGTACTTCAACTAGAAACGAAAATACGTTCTGTTTAATATTTATAAATCTGCAATAAAATATACCAATGCATAATTCATTTTTAACAAAAACATGCTAGGAAAAGTCCTGTTGTATTTTCTTTGCATTCTGAGTAGTTTTGATTTGATTAAATACATCCCAAACACCAACAGGGCAATTCTGCTGGGCTATTATTTTTAAAAGCTTGAGGTACGTTTAAAGGTGTGTACAAATATACTCGCTGGGGGAGAAAAAATTTAATTATCTCCAAAGTTTTTTTAATTTAAACTTGAACTGGGGGTTATTTAATAAACATTTTGAGAAAATAAACTTCAAGTACAGGCTCATATATCTTGGGAATGGCAATAAACAAGTCGGAGTCGAGTAGATTAGCTTGACAAGATTTCAACAATGTCTGTAATTACGAGCGTGAAAACGAGTTCTGCAAAAAACTTCCTGCATAACAATCTGTTTAATTATCCATCATTAAAAATTCCTTTTATTTAAGAAGGAAAACGGGCGTTCGCCACGTTTATTAATCTTGAAGAAATTAAGCATTAGCGAATCTGGCAAAATATTTTTAAGGATTTTTAGTATTTATTTAAGAGGCTAATTAGGTTTCCTATTAAAAATAATGGTGCGTGTACTTTATAATTAATACTATGTACAGGGTGAACCCCTATAATGTCGCCCCCTTTAACTTTTTTATTTTAAGTGTCCCAAAAAATTTAAAAGTGTGGTTATGTAGGAACCATAAAATACTTTTTTTCTACGTATAAAGAAAATTGGAAAATTGATCAGTATACAGGGAAAAACAAAAAGTTTATTTTTTTTTCAATGGATCACCCTATATTTGAATTTATTTTTCGATTCCTTGTAAAATTCTGAGCATAATTTATATACAAACCATATACCTAAAATCAACCGTTTCTGAAATATTCGCATTCGAAATGTCATCATTAAATGTTTTTTTAAACTGTTAAAAATCAAGAAGCCTCAGTATACCAAAATTTTTATTGAAAATAAATTACTATAGTGACATTATGTCAATAAGTGTTGTTAAATAAGTAAAAATGGCGTACTCAGACAGAGAAAGACAAAACTATTTCAACTTATTATCTTAAAAATAATTTAAATATTGCTATGCTAAAAAAGAACCAGTGATTGTTTATCAAAAAAAAAAGTTCTACATAGCACGCAGGCGAAATAAATCTTAAAAAACTATTTTTTCATGTTAAATCGATGGGAAAACTTTAAATTCAATGATGGACCTTTTAAAATTAATATTAAGAGCTCAAATTTTGACAAAAATTTTTTTTAGCAAAAGTGACAAGAATTTTACATGAATTTGAAAAAAGAAAAATATTGCCTTATTTTGAAACACCCTAATATATTTTTAGAGATACATTGAGATACATCAGGAAAAATTTTCTCATTTTCATGCCGATCAATTTTTAGTTTTCGAAATATCACTGAACACGAAAATTTGTAATATGTATTTGTATTGTTTTATTTAGAAAAACGGCCTTTAAAACTGGCGAGATAAGATAATCGGGATACCTTTTTTTACGCAACTAAAAAAATATTTCGCATTCAAAAAATTCAGGTTTTAAAAAATAACGATAAAACATTAAAAACAATTATTAATTTTGGGAAATTTTAAAGTTTGAAAATTTAGCTAATTTTAAAAATTTGGCCAATTCTTAAAAAATTAAAAAGTTTGAAATATTTAAAAATTTTGGATATTTTGGCCGTTTTTAAATTTAAAACTCTAGAAATTTGAAAATTTTAAAAAATATTAAGAAAATTTTGTAATTTCTTAAAATTTTTTAAGTTAATTTTCAAAGTTTAGCAAATTTAAAAAAAATTAAAGAAGCTTTAAGAGAAATCAGAAAATTTAAAATTCTAGAAATTTTAAAATATTGGAAAATTTGTCAAAAATTTAACAAATTTTTATTAATTAAAAAATTTACAAAATATGAAGAAAATTTTGGAATTTGTAAAAATTCTAAAAGTTTAAAGTATGGGTAAACATTTTGTTAATTTAAAAAATGAAGGCAAATTTTAAAAAATTAAAAATTAAAATTCACAAAATTTGAATATTTTAAAATTATTATAAATTTAAAAAAATGTATATGTATAATAATTCTCGAAATTTTAAAAATTGTTATTTATAAATTTTTGACAATATTTATACAATTTTAAAAATTTGAAAATTTAAAATTCATAAAAGTTTAATTATTCAGAAAATTTAAAATTTCTGTGAATTTTCAAAATTAAGATTAAAATTTAAAAGATGTTAATAATTCTGGAAATTTTAAAAATTATGTTATTTAAAAAAAAATAACAATTTTTAAAAATTTTTAAAATTTTAAATAAATATTGTATAGATTTAAAAATTTTGTTAATTTTAAACATTTAGGCCGTTTTTAAATTTAAAATTCTAGAAATATGAACATTTTGGAAAATTTGTCAAAAAATTTAGCCAATTTTTGTTTATTTTAAAATTTAAAAAAATATGGAGGAAATTTTGGAAATGTTTAAAAGTTAAATTAAAAAAAAAAAAATTTAAAAGTTTTAATTCAAAAATTTTGTAAATCTTAAAAATTATTATAAATTTTAAAAAACTGTGCATTTAAAATTTTTGAGGATTTTAATAATTCTCGAAATTTTTAAAATAGTTATTTAAAAAATTTTGACAATTTTTAAAAATAAGAATATTTAATATTTTAAATAAATATTCTGTAGATTTGAAAATTTTGTAAATTATGTTAATTTAAAAAATTTTAATTCTAGAAATTTAAACATTTAAAAATCTAGGCAATTTTTAAGTTAAAAAAAATAGGTTTTCAGAAAATTTAAAAATTTAGACAAATTTCAAAAATTTTGAAATTCAAAATTTACAAAACATTAAAATTTCAGAAAATTTAAACAATTTAGAAAATGTAAAGTTTAAAAATTATACTTATTAAAATTTTTTTTTTGAAAATTTTGGAAATTTTGTTAATTTTAAAAATCTTATCACCAAAAAGAGTAAATTCACATTTAATGAAATGGCAATATTTAGATCGACTTTAATGTAAGGGGCGAACTCGAAGATTTCACGACCACCCACACAAGTTTCATCTAAAATGTCATTTCAGGTCACGTTCCAGAGATTTTTGCAGAGCAGTCATGGCCTGATTTCGGCGAGCATCCAGCTCAACGACACGAAATGATAAATATAAAGTACGTATAGCTGTGTGTCAGTAGCGGCTCGTGGGTGCATAGGAGGGAAAGGCTACATGAGGTTAATTTTGTTCCAATACGTCACCCGGGAGGATATATATTTCTTTAACACATGTGTTAAAAAAAATCAGTTTTTTTTCTCTAACGGTGTTAAAAAATTAATAGTATTAATGGTTTGTTTCCGCAACACCCAAGCGAGAGGAGTTAAAGACAATTTTACGCTCTACAAAAAACATCTAAAGATATTCAGATCAACGTTTCAAAGATATCAGCGATGAAAAATAACACTAATAAAAAATTTCAAATATTTTCAAATAAAATACAAAAAAATATCATATGCCATATTTATATATACATATACGAGGAGTGTTCAGAAAATATCGGGAATTTTCGTTTTTTGAAACAAATATTTATTTATTCGTCTACATTAATGTTGTCGCCTTTAAAATAGTCCCCATTGGATATTATGCACATGTGCCAGCTCTTCTTCCAATACTCGAAACACTTCTAAAACTCGATCTTTGGGATAGCCTTTAGTTCTTTCAGCGATGCGCTTTTAATGTCATCTATGCTTGCAAAACGACGGCCCTTTAAGGTTCTCTTTATTTTTGGGAATAGGAAAAAGTCAGACAGAGGCATGTCAGGCGAATATGGAGGCTGGGGCATTATTGCAGTATTGTTTTTGGCCAAAAATGTTGTTCAAAATTTAACAATTTTATAACAAATTTTGCTGCCACGCGTTTCATAATCGATATACCAACATCACCAGCGACTTCTCTGATGGTTTATAACCATTTCTTCCACTTTTTCCATGTTTTTATCGGTTGCTAATGTGTGTTCGGAGCGTTCGTAATCTTCAACGTCTTCACGGCCATCTTAGAAACTCTTAAAACCCCTTGTAAACTCTTGTTTTACTTATAGCAGACTCACTAAAGGCCTTTGTTAACATTTTACAGAATTTATTTCATTTTTTAAGCAAAATTGGATACAAATTCTTTGATTCATTTCTTTTAACGAACGAAAAATCGCCGAGCTCATAAAACACGTCTAACCTTAGCGGCTGCCACAGACAAAGTAAACAATGAAAACAGCTAAAGTTTGTATCATACTTCGGGGGCATGTATACCAACATAATAGAGAAAATTTTATGACAACCGGACCCTCCTAACCCGCGAAATTTAACAATTCCCGTTATTTTCTGAACCCACCTCGTATATATAATGGTTTATAGTAGGGCTATAGCACTAAAATAATGTCATAAACAGGATTCATTTAAAAAACACAGAAATATTTAACTAAGGAAAATATTTTGAAAACCTAACCTTAAGGGTAAGGCGCGGCCTCAGAAGCCTACCTTGACGAGCCGGCACTGCTGTGTGTACCTTGAGAGTTATAAATTATCTGCCACCGGGGCCAAACGCCGCAAGATAACTCCCATATATATTATGTATATAATTGTTGCCGGTCCACCGTTGTTAAATTAGTTTGTCCTGCTCCGCGTATATTTTTCTTCGGTTGTGCTCGAACGTATTTTGGTTTTCCGGCAAATGAAACCGTTTTGTATTCATCCAGCAATTCGTACTAAGAGTTGAGATAACGTTATTTCGTCCACTGTACTGTACCTAATCAGTTTGACCAGTTTGGAATATTTTATAGTAAGTGTAAATAAAATATAAGGTCTCTTAAAAAATAATCAATTTGGGCACCATCCGAAATTGAATTAGAAATGTCGGGAAGTCTGGGCAACATCGGTGCCTAACTGCATATTAATGGACATAGACAGGATGCGATTAAATAATATGCAATCAATAAGACAATGGCACACTATGATAAATTGCCATTGTCATGGAGACCTGCTTTTACAAAACAGGGTGTTTAGTTTTAGGAATGCATGAATAACCTACACGGAGAGAAAAGTATAATGCTGATTACCATAATTATAATACCCTTTACTATAATTTATATTAATATTTGGGACAACTATCTTGTATATTGCCAGATACTTTGCATATTTGGTAATTTTTAAATATCCATGTATGTTAAACCTTACGGTAAAATATTATTATTCTCAACCAATTTTGTTTTTAATTCTTATTATAATTAGGTTTTTTCCATTAATAATAAGTATAGTAAATTTTAAAATATTATGTTGCCATTTTAAATAAAACATATTTTAAAATCGAATATTTTTATAGTTAATTAAAAATTGTAACATATTTATTGTACTTTTTAATATACAAAAATGTTATGAAAAAGAATTGAACCTCGCCACACGCCAAAGTTTTTTGTTTTGAGTGCGTTCCATCAACTTAAAATACCGACAGACAGGTGTTTTGACCTATATTGGGTATCATCAGTGTCGACACGACACTGTCGAGCAACTTGTAGTAGTGGAAAACACCCAAAACAAAGAAATACCTTAGCTTATATAACATGGTTGGTAAGCCAACATAGGCGAGATGTAAGAACATCACGTGATCCACACGTCGCGACGCGTCGTTATAACGACGCGTCGCGACGTGGCCTTTGCCGCAATCGGTACATACTATGCAACCAAGTAGGTTCAATTCTTTCTTATAAGGATTACCAGTAATGGGCCAAGAAAATTTATTGAAGAAACTAAGAAAATTGAATGTTTAAAATGTCATGAGTTACTATATTGTATATTATATTTAAATATATTGTTTATTTACCTTAAACCTAAAAGTATCTTTATTTTTACTATATTTTTTATTAATGTGTAATATATTATAATATTAGATGTACACCTTACATTTCATTAAATCATATAGTAAATATAACTATTTGTAGATAGTAAAATCAATTTACTATACGAACATATTAAAAATTAAAATATATATTATACATTTATGATTTAGTAATATTGGTGTTGTAATCTTTACTAAAATTGTATAATAAAAAATAGTATTTTGTATTACAATCTTAATATTGTATTGACGAATATATAATATTGTTACCCTAAAAATTTGTTAAAGTAAATTTTACTATATTTTTTTACTATCTAAAATTTACTATACATTTCTCTCCGTGTACAGTTCATTTTTTTTTATCTGGTTAGGTTGTTGGCTAATGCCAGTTTGACTTAGTATTTTTAGTATTTAAAAATGGTACTTCTGCTAAAGAATTTTATTAAATACTTTGACACTGTCATTATTGATAATTTACTTGTAAATTATAAATAAAAAGATAATTATGCCAAAAATAAAAAAACGAATTCGAATGTAAAAGCCCTTTTGAGGGCAAAACTTCATTTTGATGAAATTATGCCAAATGCCACAATGGAAGAACAAGTACATCGCCTTATGGACATTTTTGGAGTAAAAAAGTAACGAATTTGGTTTTATAAATATTACATCACACATTATTTTCACATTATTCACCATTGGACAATGTTTACGTTCACAAATTTTTTTTTTTTATATAAATTCTTTTCAAAGCGAAGATTATTATCCGCTAGGAATACTTTCTCTTCTGGGCCGTAAAGCAACCTATATTTAACTACTTTTTTATATGATTTTACTCATCCAAGCACCAACAAAGCCAAATTAATTGCATTTTTAACTACGAATTTCGAAAACTCACTTTGACAACTGCACAATGTAACCTACAATAATTTATACATAACCACAATTAGATTTATAACTAGCTTAGTTTGTTTTAATCAATACAACCAACTTAACAACTATTTATCAATCAAAACTCTAAATTTGCAACGTTGCCGCAGTCCAGATAAAAAAAAAAGTACTTTAGTTCACAATCCACACAACAATCAATCCCATATGGAATCGCCCAGTAATTACAAGAAACAGTGATTTACTTACTTTAAAAAAATGAATTGAGAATAAAAAGCATCTTATCCAAACCAATTTTATTAAAAAAAAATTGTATTGAACAAATAACAAAAAATGTAAATTTCTTTGAGAATAAACTTTACTTTAAATTATAATTTAAGAAGAAATAATAAGTTTTTGTTAATTAAATAATCAGTATTGCCACCTCTAGCATCAATGCAATCATTATTTCATCGAGACAAAAGAAAAATGAAACTAAAATATTAATTTAGAGACCTATGTATTCAGCGACTTATACAAAAAATATGAAAAATGGAATACAATACTTAATATAAACTGTCACTGATATTGAGATATAATTCAACATGGAGTGCGTCTCCACTTAATAGTACAAATGTCTATAGATTAAATATGTATTCAGCGACCAACACAACAATTTCGTAAGGATAGAATTAAGTTAATATAAACTGAAAACATAAACATCAATTACAAACTAAAGTAAATAGCAAGCTGATCAATAGTGTAGCACAATAGGAACATAGAAACACTTGTTATCCTCATTTGATCACCAGGTCATAATTATTGATTTAACCCAGTCCCTGAACAATTTTGTAAATACCTACCAACCTATTCGAAAAAATATTATTCAATAATTACTCACCAGAAATGTGGTACTTACCTCACAATGATACACTTCCTAACACTAACTAAAACTGCAAACTGATGATGCAGATTGCAGTTGAGCGACCGGCCGGCGTCTTATTTCAATCGGGAAATCATTTCATTGGTTATCTTAGGTGGTGTGATGCTTCACACCCGAACAAATTGTCCAATATTGTAAAATATATATTCTAACTCAAAGTGTACTATTTAATTATTTAAAAAATTGTACAAAAGAGTAACATTTATTTTGGAAATATTATTTATAATAAACAACAGATTTCAACTCTTATTAACAATATTGTGCAAATGGTTAAATATAAAATCTTGTTATAAATTAAAATTAAATCCCTCTAAGCTGGACTGTACAGGATTATTTCAAAGTCTGGCCACTCACAAAATGTACCTAATTCTGCCATTAAAATACAACAATTTGAGTATTATGTACACCGAGATGCAGTCGATACATGGATTATATCGATTATATTTCGGGCTCAACGCAGATTACACATTTAGAACAACTTGCCAGACCTAACTACCTAAATCATAATTTACTGCAATCCGTGTTAGTTAATGGATAATTTTGCTATTATTTAGCCACTTTATTCATCAATCTCTACACAAAGACAAACATTTTTAATTAATAATTCAACACATTACATTTTACTTAGACGTTTTATAAAATTAAAAAACGTAGAAACAACCAAACCTCAAATTATATTACATTAAAGAAAAAACATGCATGGTTGAAAATGTAAAACTAGCAAAAAATAAATGATCCGTTTTTGGCGATCGAGAAGTTTTAAATTCAGCGCACGGTAAACGGCAATCTGGGTACTCCGAGAAAGTAGCAATACGTTTAGAGCATTGGAGACTAAAAAATTTAGCCATCTTCTTTGCAATATTGTTGCCGTATACGATACCTCTGGCGCTTCCCCGTTTTGTATCAATATTTTTCACATATCTCCGATAAACTTTGACGTGAAACAAACTGTATTTTTATAGAAAAAAATTAATCCACTTTAAAGATGAAGGAGTTTTTATGCAGCCCTACAGGTTAGTTAATATTTGTTGGTGTATATTAAAGATTTTAAACAATGTTTTTAGATTCCAAAAATTCCACAACCATATTTGCAAACCTAATAACAAAAAAGTTATAGGCTATTTTTGATTAACGCGCATATCTCAAATTTTAACGAAAAAAATTAATAGCTCGAAAACTATTTGGGTGATTCTACAAAATTTGGGCAACTTATGACCTCATTTTGTTTATACAGTTTTCGGAGAAAATTAAACAGTATTTTGTTATGAAAACATAGATAATATAATAAATATACTGTTCCAGACCGGGCTAGTCACTTTTTCAAACAGTTTCTGAAATATCTGTGTTTTCTAAATTTGAATGCAAGGGAAGTGACGAGTATACCAGGGTACTAATTAAATACATAATTTATTGGAAAATATAAGATTTATTGCAACTTTGAGCATATTATACATTAAATATCTTAAAATCAAATAATACCACACATCAGTGGCGGCTGGTGGATTTTGGGTATACCGATATCTCAATTATTAGATACACCAAATTTATAATTTTATAATGACATTAAGTAAACAAATTCTGCGCAAGCAGAATTTAATTTGAAGTTTGCGAAAAAAAGATAACCGAAACATCGAAAATGGAACTGACGACACGGTACTGATGAATGGGATACAAATTTGAGATTATAATTCGGAATTAAGTATTTTACTGATATTTTTTATTAGTGGATGCTACTTATCAACAAATCACATATAGCCTTATAAATTAAAATGAAATATATATACATAAGAAAATAACTACTCACCACAGTACAGAAATTTTGACTGGAACTATACGTGCATTCACCACAACTTCGACGCTTGCATTGTTTTCAAGATGACTGTCGTGCAAAGGGCGGGCTCTGTAGGTAATTTTTACCAACACTTGAGTTATAACACTTGACGTTTAAACTTCAATATTTCGCAGGAATTTTGAATTTTAACATTGGACACAGAACTGACGGGTAAAAGTGAGTACAAAGATTATCAATTTTTTAAAAATTGCTATTATTCGAATCTATGAGAAAATATGAAAAATATATTATTTAATGTTTTATAGTTTGTGGTGAAATTAAAAAATTTAAGATAAATTGAATATATTTTAAAACGAAACAACTCAAATATTTGATTCAGGAGTTGTGACACGCCAAGGTATTGATGTTTTGAATATTTATTATGTTTTTCTACAAACGTGCTTTTGAAAAAATACATTAAAATTGGGTGGACAAGTTAAAAAAGCCTGGATCTTTTGTGATAAACTAAAATATTTACAAAAAATATTAAAATACTTACTCTATTGACTGATGACATCAAGTTGTCCAACTTTTGTAGAATCACCCATTTACTTTAGGTATAGGACATGGTATGGTAATATTATTTAGAAATTTGTACCAAGAATGTATTGTCAGGATTAGATAATTGCAAAAATGGCGAATGCGCCAGAACTACCTCGCTATATGGGTGGTTTTGAGTATCTTTATCTATAAAAATAAAACTTAAAATGGTTTTAAATAAAAAAATAAACAAATTTTTAACATTTTTATTTGCTCAAAATTAAAAGTATCCCCATGTTGTGAATTTTAGTAACCTAAAATTCACAACATATAACTAGTGTACACCGGTAAACAACCGACAACAAAAAAACATAGCGAGCAATTTATAACAATTTATCACTATAGACGGTCATGTTAATACAAAAAATACGAAGAACTTTTCTATATTAAAATACATGACGCTGTACTGAATAATTAAAATTTACCTATTTTTTAAATTTAATGTAGGTAAACCTACATAATAAATAATATTCAATAACTTATTTATTAACCAATTTATAGGTGCCTTTACTTTTGCCATCTATTGTATCAATGTGATACTATCACAGTGAAACGCAGTTTCGTTTAAAGTATAAGCATCGCATAGAATAGATTGGGCAAGCACAAAATCTTATTTCGTATTCACACGTACAGCAATTTGAATGCTTTTATGTAGGTGGGGGCAAAATCCACAAAATAGGTAGAGGGTGGGAGAAAGAAGCGAGTTTTACTCTTCTTGGGTGTGGGTGGCGATCAGCTGATTGATAAAGTCAATTTTTATATTTTAATAACCTAAAATATTAAAAAATGGTTATTTTAACGGATTGTAACTGTGGTGTAGATGGGAACTATATTGAAAGGTTATTAAAAATATCGTTTATAAGTGGTTATGTGGGTGTGTCCATAATAACAAAATGTACTGTTGGCCCTGCTTACTATTTTACCAATTTCCATACTTGGGGTAAGTTATAGTTATATTAGATTTTAACTTTAATAAAAATGCCCACCTTGCTTTAAATGGCACTGCACGCCACTGCTAAACATTAACAATAATGGCTATTTAAGACAATTTTATAACACAAAAAACCCAGCATTTGTTCAATATCATTTTCTTTGGCTACTTACAAGTTGAATTAAATTTTTAGAAGATCGCAAATATTGGACATACGATGGAGGAACAGGAGTTTTAAAACCAAAATTAAAAAATAAATTCATAGGATATTGAACTTTTAGTATTATAAATCGATAAAAAATATGCCTGTCTATTAAAAGGCTAATAAAAGGTTTTATTTTTATTACCCCAGGGACTTGGTATCTTAAAAGTTACTGAAAACCACCCATATATGCAACGTGGGAAAAAATAAAGATTACGATTCCTATTTGGAATTCAGAACACCCTTGGTTGCAGATAACTATTAGGTCACCTGTTGTGGGCCAATGAAATATAAACAATCCCCAGTCCACTTTGCTATATTACTGATACTGAATTAAATTCAACCTCAGGGACATCTTACATCTACTACTGTAAGCATTAAATAATTCAACAAGTAATACAATCTTTTTTTGTCATTTACTGCTGCTACGTAAAATCTAACTTGACGTTGACATTTTTTATAATTCATTTAACGAATAATAAACATAACTTAAAAATAAATAATTAAATAATTCGTTTAACAATTCATTAGAGTTTAAAGGTCAAAAATATTCTTCGACGCCTGTAGATATAAATAATAAAGCATTGTCGTCGAAAAATAATAAAAACACATAAAACAAAGGATGCTGCTTTAACCGGGCCTTTGTTCCCTATTGTTGTATTTACATGTATATTAAGAGTGAACTTGTTAATCGTTTTTTCTTTGTGGAGCATTCAGACAGCTTTTTTGTTGATGATAAGTCATAAGCGTTTTTTGAATAACAATACCACAGTATAGAAAAGAGTGTACTGTACACTGTGTACAGACAGTCCAGAAATTTGGCTGCAAGCTCTTTCTATACTGTGGCAATACTTTAAGTTTATGAATTATAAGGTTATAATAGAAATTTTATAATATAAACTACACTGAAGATCTGAAGATGCTACTGTGTAACAATCGTCATATTTAAATAAAATAGTGAAACTTTTAAACAGTGTAGTTTATAAACTAAATATAAATATTAACATAATACACAGTATAACATTTTTGGTAAAAAACAACACCAAAAGTGGTCTACACTAACCACATACACTTTGGTAAATTTAACCCTTTTTAATTGGTTAAAAATCTACACGTACTATTCGTACAAAAAACTCGTAACAGTGTAAAAATCATCAAATATTATACACTCTTAGGGGTAAAAGCAACACGTCATTTTCAAGAAAAACCCGCTTTCAGGAAAATGAAGATCACATTTTTTTTTGCTTAAATTGACTTTTGGTTGGATTTTTATAAATGTTTAGAGTTTTGTTTACTTACATTTAAGACTTGCACTTTTTAATTTTTTTTACGTTTTTTCAGAAAAATGTGTTTAGCTAGCTTAATATGTATATCTCCACTGTGTTACCAATTTAAAATCCAAAATTTAATTCAATTAAGTTGGTTTAAAAATAATTTGAAATAAAATGTACTTACTTCACAAACTTTTGACTCCAATTTTTTATTTTATTTTTTATTAAAAATTGTATGCTTTTTTAAATATTTATCTTCGTTAAGTTACTTTTTAAAAGAAACCATTCCGATTCTTTGTTAAAATACAATACCATTAATATTTTCTTTTAGTCACTGTAGTTAAACTCTAATTTATAAACACGTATTACCAAGTGATAGTGTATAAAAATCATTTTAAGTATTTTTTTTAACAAAAACTAAAAAAGTAACGACATATACATACTTAATCAGATAACGTAAAAAAGAAACTATATAGGGTGGTACGATTTTAGAGTAATGCATAAACAAAATCCCTTGTAGTGGTGCTCACTTGCACAATAACAACTTAGATTTCTAAATTGTAGACACCCTTTTTCTTTGACTGTAAGCTGGTGAAGGTCATGCGTCCCTTTTAGTACTTGTATATTGCGTGGACTTTTCCCTTGGATGTAATCTATATCATAAGTTGTAATCAGAGCTGGGCGGTACTTAAGTACAAGTACTTGAAAAAGTACTTAGAGTACATTTTAGGGTACTTTGTACTTGATACTTAAGTACTTCTTTGTATATGTACTTGGTACTTGTACTTGTAACATTCTGCTAAGAGTACTCAGTACTTGGGACTAAAATATAAATACATTTTTACAAGTACTTTATACAAGTTGAGACCTGTCTACGCCTCCAGCTAAGTACGTAAAAGGTTTTCCGCGCCACAAATTGTGGCCCACAATACGTGTTGTTTATGAGTATGCTCGTATGGTCAATCAAAATACTTAATAAAATTTATAAATAAATATATATATATATATATATACCTACCTATATATATATATATATACATATATATGGGTACACCGACAAAGGCCTATTATAATTTGCTGTCGCCGATAGTTGAGAGCGGAAAATGAGCATTTCATTTTGATTTTGCATGTTGACGACAATAATTTTCGAGCATATTATTTGAACATTGTTTAGTTTAGATTATTTTTTGACGTTTCTAAAAACCAATAGAAACTTTTAGTTTCAGTCATGTGTGTATATTTTAGCTAATCAAAGCATTATTACAGTGAAAATAATGCTACATGCATTATTTCCGCGAAAACACCATGGCATCTGTCATTAAAATAAATTCTGTCATTTACAGACTGTCAGTATACTAAAGTAATAAATAAAATGAGCAGCTAAAGGTTTAGCTCTACATCAGAGAAAAAATAAACAAACAAAATTTGTTTATTTAATTAATATGCGAATAAAGAAAAATTTAAAACCCCTAAATCAGTTATATTAGTAAATTCTATAATAAATGTCAAAGAAAAAAAATCTTTTGAATACCTACCTACCACTCAAGAGATCAATAAATTAGAAAATAATTCTACAGATATTTCTCAAACTTGTTGTCATAAGGCAATAGATAACAAGTTTTCGAAATATCTGTCAAATTATTTTCAATTTATTTTCACTCTCTTGTGATATTACTGTTGAATATTTTGCTATTTTTTATTTCCCTATGTATGTTTTACGATGGTAATTAAATTAATATAATAAGACTAGGTATGTTCTTTTTTCCGAAATTCATATTTAATTGTATTATCCCACAAAGCTTCACTATTACCAAGTCTTGGTACCAGCGAGTCTTGTCTTGTTGACATGTACTCTTAAAATACAATTATAAAGTACTGAGTACTGTACTTGCAGTACTGTACTTAAAGTACTTTGAAATTTGTATAGTACTTGGTACTTTGTACTTCTTCAGGAATTATACAAAGTACTTTGTACTCGGTACTTAAGTACATTTTACTTGTACTTGGCCCAGCTCTGGTTGTAATCACAAATAATTTTAAATTGGTTTATCCAAAAGCGACGATAAATATCCACTTTGTTGTCGAAAAATTCGATTGCGTTACCCTAAATTCCATTGCGTTACCATAAGGTAAAATAATGGACTCGGTAACGCAGTGGAAAAAGTTTTGTGAAACTATATTTAAAAAATAATAATGAGACATTACATTCATTAATTACTCTTAATGAGCTTTAGTGCCCTAAAATAAACATAAACATGAAAAATAGTATTTTTTTACCTTATTTTTATTATTTTTTTTTGAGTAACTTAGCGGACAAACAATTATAACATTCGCGTTACCCACACCTGTTTCAACCGATATCTTCTTCCTGATTAAATAAATAAATTTAGCTGGGTAATGTGTACGTCCGAACATCATTTGTTGATCACGTGAGTGCCAAAAAAGTTGCCTTATATATGTTTTTTTAATATTCTATCGGTAACGCGACGGACGTAACGCAACGGAAAAAATGTCTGGGACATGAGTCAAATTTAAAAAAAAGTATATTAAAATTAATTAATTTATATATAAATTGTTTACTATATTAACTAAGGATGTTATGGATTGCTCTAAAGCAACACAAAGTTCTGGTTATTCAATATTAAAAAAAAAACATGTAAGTTTTATAAAACGCTAATGGGACATGCGAAAATGTGTGTTTCACAAGTTATAAAATTAAAAAAAAATTATTCTGAAATAACTAAACAAACATTTTCCGAAAGAGTTTACTAAGGGCTTGTTAGGCTTTCACTTGGTTTTTAAATCAATAATTTTTAACAAAGTTATTGGAATTAAAACTTACGGACAGCGGAAGGCCTGTGTACAAACTATTAGATATGAATACAAATAGGCTTTGGCATAAAATTAAAAAAAATGACACTACTTAGGTGTATTCTTAAACCCAAGAAGTGTTATTAATTTTTTTAATTGAATGAAAAGTAGTAATACACAGTGCAACACTAAAAATGTAAACACCGTTTTGAGTGGTGTTCTTCAAAGTACTTTATAACAGTAGCAAAACCCCAGTTGGGTTTTGCTAGTTTGTTTCCAATAAGGATTTTATTGCATTTTGAAAATTTTGACTCAGGCTTGTGTATGTTGTAGGATATCTTGGCCTATTGATAACCGATTTTAATATATATTTTTTTAATTTGTAGGGTTTTTGTTAGGGATGATTCCATAAAAATTATATAAAAAAATACCACCCCTAAGGGTGAAAAATTGGCGATTAAACTACAAAAAGGTCTCTTTTGAAGCTATGATACGAGATATCTTCGCCAACTGTGAACTGTTTTTTTTAATTCTTTTAATAATGTGTAGGGTATATAAATTTATTGAAAGAAATCCACCCCTAAGTATGAAAAAAAATTGAAATTAATTTTTATATTCGCATTTTATCAACTTCCCGTTTTGAAAATTGTTTCTTGGTTTAAAAGGTATATTCCATGGGTTGTCTCATTCTCAAGATGACATGATGGGGCGGTTTTGGAAGCCGAATGTAGGAAAATTTACAGTAAAATGTGAAAATAAGTTTTACTAAAAAAACTGACTTTATAAAATATATTAGATGCAAAAATTAACAATAATTATTTATATATTAGAGACATTAAAATCTGTTAAGTCTGTTCAACACATCAAAAGACATAATATTATAAAATCTATAAATGCGGCATAAAGTTTGGAGAGGTTTTAACGTATTACCTATTAATTATTTTTCCCTTTTAAATGTCTAAATATATTTATTATTTTTTGAAATCAGTTAATGTTTTCGCATTAACTGTGTATTGTTTCTCTCTCTGTAGCGGAATAGTATTTATCGACTAGAAGTACATAAGAAATTAACCCAAAAAACAGCATACTTTAATCATTCCCGTTTTGTTGCTATTAGCGTCGTGCGATACAAATTCCCTGTAGCTCAGATAAGTGATTTTAAGTGAACAAGTTATTATGGAAAATAGCAAGTGTCCAAAATTAAATGCATTTTGTTACGTGTGTGGTCATTTAGTGCCTAAATTGCAGCAGAAAGATCAAAAAAATTTCTTCACTGAAGAATTTAAAAAAGCATACACTTTATATTTTGACGAAGCGGATTCGAGTGTTAAAGATTTTACGCCAAATACAGTATGCAATAACTGCTATATCAATTTGATGCATTGGTTACATCGACGAAGAAGGAATATGCCTTTTTCTAAGCCGGTGATCTGGATAAAAGACCCAAACGGTCATGATGCATCCAGATGCTACGCATGTATTAATTTTGTCCCTCGAATTAACAGGACAAAATCGAAATTAAAAAAATATGTTGCCGCTTTTACTGGCATACTTCCACTGCCACTCCTTGAAGATGTAGAACCACCCAAAGCTCCAAGCCCCGATGTTTTGTCCCAATTGATAGGCGATAGCGTTTTTGCCGATGGAACCAATTTGCAAGATGCAAATTATATAGACAATTCCGAAGACGAAGAACGAAAACCGCTTACATAAAAAGAAATGGACTACATTGTGGCTAAGATGAATTTATCACAGCGAAATTCTGAATTTTTGACCTCATACTTGAAGCATAGGAAACTCACAGAGAAGAATGTAAGCATCACTGCATATAGGAAACGCCAAAGTGAGTTTCAGAAATTATATACCAGTGATACCACAAATACATTCACTTACTGCAATAACATCAAAACTTTGGCGAATAATTTGGGAATGGAGTACGTTGCTAGAGATTGGCGTTTATTCATTGATGGGTCCGTTTCAAGTTTGAAAGCTGTGCTGTTGCACAAAACAAACCAAAAACCGTCTATTCCCTTAGCATTGGGTACAAATATGAAGAAGTCTTATGATACATTGAACAATATATTAAAGAAAATCAACTATAATGATCATAAATGGAAAATATGCTGTGATTTAAAAGTTGTCAACATATTACGAGGTATTATAACAAAGGGTGGTTTTCCTAAATACTTTTGTTTTCTTTGTAATTGGGATTCACGAAGCAAAGTGGACCAATATCATTGTAAGGATTGGGTTAGAAGAACTCCCGAAAACAAACCACAATTAAAATTGGTTAATGATCCTTTAATAAAGGACATTAATGACATATTACTGCCTCCGCTTTACATTAAATTGGGCATTGTTAAAAAATTCATCGAAGTGGCTGTTAAGGATGATGATGAAGTGTTTGACTGTTTGAAAACCATATTTACAAAACTTAGCAACGACAAAATTAAACATGGTAACTGTTATTTATAAATAATAATTATAATTATTATAACATTTTTATATAGTTGGGCCGATAGAACATGACTTAAGTTCGGACATTTGCATTTGTTTTTCATCTTGTCGTATTGAGGTTAAATTCTAAAATGTCATTCGTCTGAACTTGAGTAATACCGTGATGACGTATCGGCCATGTCCTATCGGCCCAACTATATCAACTTCGCTTGATTCTAATTGTGAATAAAATTTTTAACAGGTGTGCTTAATGGACCAGATATCAGAAAGTTAACTGCAAACGATAGGTTCACAAAAATCCTTAAGAACGATCACCGGAATGCTTGGGATGCACTAAAAGCTGTAATCGAGGGCGTTTTGGGGAAGAATCGTGTGCAGCGAGACGAAGTGAAGAAATTGGTGGGCCAAATGCTCTATTATTTTCAAAAAAATTAATGTATCCATGACATTAAAATTGCATTTCCTCCATTTTCACCTAGATGAATTTTTACAACAATTGCCCACTGAATCGGATGAACAAGGAGAGCGCTTCCATCAGGTAACCATGCCAATGGAAAAACGATACAGGGGAAAAAAGCTGGATGCATTGCTTGCGGAAGTATGTTGGTGGAGTCAAAAAATATTTCAATATGAAAACACTGAATATCCTGAGGAGACTAAATATGGAGACGCTAATAGAGATATTCCCCTGAATCTTCCCGGATGCTCGAGATCTTTAGAGGCGTCAATGGCAATGGATATTGATTAATTATACCTAGTTAGATTATAATGTAACACATTTTTGAATATTTTTTTCACATTTTTTATAAAAATAAGTATTTTATTTGATTTAAAATTAATTTAAAAACAAAACTCTTCCTACATTCAGCTTCCAAAACCACAACACCATGTCATCTTGACTTAGTGAGAATGGGACAACCCTTGGTATATGTTTTTTAATCCAAGAAACAATTTTCAAAACGGGAAGTTGATGAAATGCCAATATAAAAATAAATTTTCATTTTTTTCATACATAGGGGTGGATTTTTTTCAATAAATTTATATACCCTACACATTATTAAAAGAATTAAAAAAAAAACAGTTCACAGTTGGCGAAGATATCTCGTATCATAGCTTCAAAACAGACCTATTTGTAGTTTAATCCCCAATTTTTCACCCTTAGGGGTGGTATTTTTTCATATAATTTTTATGGGATCATCCCTAACAAAAACCCTACAAATTAAAAAAAATATATATTAAAATCGGTTATCAATAGGTCAATATATCCTACCACATACACAAGCCTGAGTCAAAATTTTCAAAATGCAATAAAATCCTTATTGGAAACAAACTAGCAAAACCCAACTGGGGTTTTGCTACTGTTATAAAGTACTTTGAAGAACACCACTCAAAACGGTGTTTACATTCCATGACCTCAAAAATGTTGCACTGTGATATTTTTTCCAGTTTGTGCAAAACCATATTTAGCTTGTATAGGTATATAAGTTAAATATGATTTTTCACTACCTCAAAAAACTTAAAATGAGACAAATTTCATATTTCACTTAAAAACCACGGGTAAAAAAACATATCACAAACATAAGTAGCATCCACTGTCACATTGCACCACTTCACCCGACCACTGAATTTTAATTTAAAAACCATGGTCTTAAAATACCATGCATAGGTACACTACCATCAACTGCACTCGGAATACTGATCGCGCCCTTGCCGTTAGCGAATGACGATGACTACTTTACTTTTTTTACCACAATTTGTGTAGCTGTCGACAAATAATAGTGTCAAATGTACACTGCGTCGAGTTTATCTTTAAATTAACACTCTTGACACGGTGCTGTGTAAAATAAATTTAAATTAACAGTAATGAATTTTACCACAATTTAAAATACACTTAATATTTTTGACCAATTTTAGTGTATAAATTAACACCAAATGATTTAACCACTCCATTGGTAACTTTGCACCGAAATATTATTATGATACTGCGTATCAACATGGAATTTCATTAAGTAAAAGTCTATTATAGAAGCTAAATAAAATCGTTTAAAAATATACAATTAAAATTTATTGGTTCTTTTATGGATATTGTTTCTAAACATACACAACAAAAAACATGTGATATTGAAAAGCTTGTTGTCGAAGTGTAAAACAACGTTGTAAGCGGTAGAGATTTCGATGAATCGGTTAAAACGTTGAAAGCAGCATTGTTTCCCGCTTTTGGAATTGTACCATTCATCCCTCACTGTCAATTTCCCGGCAATGAAATACCTGGACCGAAAAATTTCATTTTCTACCAAAACACAGTTGACAAACAGATAATATCGCAATTTACTCTATGCCCTGTCATAACGATATTCCGTCGTGTCCAGAAGTGCATAAATGCGACGCGATATCTATTTCATTTGATTGAATAATTTCAATGCCTAAAATTGAATATAGAACGGGTTTTTAAACGATGCGTATGTCAGCAAATATCGTTTTTAAACAAAATGTTTTTCATACATGTATGATAAAGAATGAAGAATTAATACCTTGTTTGATTTTTTGACAGACTACTAGCTAGTGATGACATCAACATTTAAAATAAAAAGTTATTAACTTTTTAAGTTTAATTTGTTAAAAAATGTTAAAGAATTGACATGAAATCTTTTAAACAATGTTTTAAGATTTGTTTTAAAGTGTAGATCTGGATAAACTGTAATAGTACCATGTTACTATTAGTTTAATTTAATTTCAATGTTTTTTTCATGGATAACTTCACAGAATAAATTTCTGTAGTTATTATTGTGTATTTTTCTACTTAAAATTTTTCAATAAAATTTAGTATAGGGTTGTTTTGAGCGGTGGTGAATCCAGTGCCGTGCTTAGATTTTGTTTAAAAAAATAGATAATATGAATTCTTAAAAATTTACTCTTAAAAACTGACATAGAAGGCCTTGTATTTTGTAAAATATTTGCTCCAAAAATACAGTTTATCAAGATCTACACTCTAAAACGAATCCGGTAAAATCGCACAATAAATACGAGGTGTGTTCAGAAAATATCGGGAATTGTTAAATTTCGCGGGTTCGGAAGGTCCGGTTGTCATACAATTTTTTTTATTATGTTGGTATACATGCCCCCGAAGTATGATAAAAACTTTAGCTGTTTTCATTGTTTACTTTGTCTGTGGCTGCCGCTAAGGTTAGACGTGTTTTATGAGCTCGGCGATTTTCGTTCGTTAAAAGAAATGGATCAAAGAATTTGTATCCAATTTTGCTTAAAAAATGAAATAAATTCTGTATAAGTAAAACTAGAGTTTACAAGTGGTATAAGAGTTTCCAAGATGGCCTTGAAAACGTTGAAGATGACGAACGCCCCGAACGCCCAAGCACATTAACAACCGATAAAAACATGGAAAATGTGGAAGAAATGGTTATAAACCATCAGAGAAGTCGCTGATGATGTTGGTATATCGATTGGCTCATCCCAAAAATTTTTTCGAATGTTTTGGGTATGAAACGCGTGGCAGCAAAATTTGTTCCAAAATTGTTAAATTTTTGGCCAAAAACAATACTGTAACGATGCCACAGCCTCCATATTCGCCAGACATGCCTCTGTCTGACTTTTTCCTATTCCCAAAAATAAAGAGAACCTTAAAGTGCCGTCGTTTTGCAAGCATAGATGACATTAAAAGCGCATAGAAGTGTTTCGAGTATTGGAAGAAGAGTTGGCACATGTGCATAATATCCAATGGGGACTATTTTGAAGGCGACAACATTAATGTAGACGAACACACCTCGTAAAGATGCTACAGGGGTGAGTCGTAAACAAATGGGTCACACTGCATATATAGTTTTAGGCTATTTATGACTGACGCGCATAATTTAACGAAAAAAATTGATATTAATGTTAATGTTTATAAGTAATATTTAATTAAAATAGTATATTAAAATATTTACTATTTCTAAACCCACACAAAAAACTCTGCTAAAAACCTGAAACCTATTAAAAAAATTAAATCCATAATAAATTTAAAAAATTTATTATTTATATTTAAATTTTCATGTGCAAAACTATCGATTGGTGTTTAGTGGTAGGTATAACTGGACACAGAGTACTATTGTACATTTTGCATGCAAATACATATAATACAATTTATTGCATCCTCTGTGGGATTAACAATGCTCGCTTTGGTGCTCATTTTAAATATTCGCTATTAAATCCATCTCTATAGATCAATACCTACATAGATGTATGTAAATGTACAGGGAATTAAAATTATTTATTTATACATATTTTTTTTAGCGTCTCCATGATTACACCAAGTTGATAAAAAAGTTTTAAAAGTGTTATTTTCCACTGGGAGTTGTTTTATATTTAAAAATATAATTCAAACGAAGAATCCATTAGCAACAAATCACGAAAATAAATCCTTTATCATTGAATGTCTTTTGTAAGATTCGAGTATTCTCAACATAAAGCAAATCTGTTTTAAATTAAACGTCATTAGAATATCTATCTATCTATCTTTGGGAATTATGTAATGCGATCAAAAATTTTCCTTTCATCCCAAAGTTCCATTAGGCACTCCACAATCTAAGTAGGCATTCTCGCAAAGATAATCGCTTCTTATTTAGTCGGTAATGTAGTGTTCGGCAAAATTTACAAAAGACTGTCAAACAAGTAAAAATTTTAAATTTTAACAAATCTCTTAGACAGTTTTGTGTTACGCAATATGTAACACAAAATTTAATAAATGAAATTATGAACCATTCACTGTTAAGAATTTCTAATGTAATTTTACTAAATATGTTTATTAAGTTTTACGCTCCAATAAAACTTTTGTAAATTTACCACATTGCTAAAAAAATACTAAATATGTTTAGTTATTTTAAAATGGTGTATTGTAATTATACTATAGTATATATATGAATTGTATATATACAATTCATTTCAACTTAGTTATTACAAAATATATTTTACAATTTTACTGAACTGAAGAAAATTCGTTTCGCAATATTACAATACAAATATTGTTATTTTGTACAACAAATTACACTAAAAATATTTAGTAATTTACGAATGATGGTATTGCAATTATAATAGGAAAAAAAATCTGCAATTTTCTTAGTTTCATCAAGTAACTTTCTTGACCCATTACTGTAAAGATTAAAACAAAATGAACCTTCACCTCGCCAGAGTTTTTGTTTTAAGTGCGTTCCACCAACTTCAAATACCTACCGACAGACAGCTAGACAGATAGACCTATTTTGGGACTTATTAATTTGTGCAATTTGGTGTATTGGAACACACCAAAAACGAAAGACACCTGAGCTTATATACTTTCCACCTAAGTCAACCGAGGCGAGATGTAAGAACATCACGTGATTGCCGAAACCGGTACATACTACGCATTTTACATAATATTATAGCAAATCAAATTACAAACAACGTTTGTAAATCTGAGATGCTTTTTATTATAAAATGTCAAACTGTTTAGTACAATTAGAATGCGTGTAGGATTTATACATATATATTATAAAATTACAACTTTAGTAGATTTCTTGGAAGATTACTCAAACTGTTTTATAATTTTGTATTGGTATACAGATTTGTAATTTTTCTTATCCTTTGTTTTGCAAAACAATTGTAATTTTACAACAAATTTTAACAGTGTAAATGATATACACTTCGCGTTAAATTTAACGCACACCAAAATTTCAAAGTTGATGTTCTCGCGAACCGTCAAACCGAATTTGGTGATTTTTTTATTAAATTGTAGGTTTATTCTTCGGTAATAATGCGCTTATTGAAATATTTTTTCAAATTTACATTTTAAGTATATACAGGGTGCACAAGTGGAAATTTGAAACGCCCTGTGGGTTGTACCAGCTTTAACAGCATATAATTAAACTATAGACCCACATTCTCTTAACATTTTGTTTTTTGATTCACGTCGCTATCTTTTTTTTTAAATGAGATATACCTACGTTTAAAGACTAAAAAACTCCAGTTTAATGTAAAATTAAAGAATTTAACATAGGTATACCTATAGGTCATGGAAAATAAATAATGGTTTGGAAATATCAGAAACTGTCATTTTTATTAAAGTTGTCTGCATAAAGTTATTGTGATGGGGCCAAAAGTAAAAAATTTGAGTGGTGAAATTAAGCTACCGTGCCATAGCTCGGAGATTGGGAGTTAATCATACCTCAATATCCCGTGTTATTCGACGTGATGAGCAGGGAACGCATCGAATGACAACAGCCGTACATGATCGTTTTCTTTATTTGCATGCTTTGAGAAAACGATTTGTAACAGCATACAAGTGTGTGAACCGTAAGAAGACGTCTTGCGGAACAGAATTTGACTTTCATAATTCCAGCAACAGGACCGAAGTTAAATGCAAATCATCGTAGAGCAAGACTTCAATTTGCCAGACAACATGTTGGCTGAAATATTTACAGACGAGTCCAGGTTTTGTTTATTCAGCTCTGATCGGCGAGTAAGGGTTCTCCGACTTTCAAATGAGAGATTTTCACAATGTAACATTCGTGAAACCACGCTATATAATCCATTAATCCATGGAGGTTCTGTGATAGTTTAGGGAGGAATTTTCACAGAACTCGTCATTGTTCGTGGAGGTACCATGAATAGTGTACGATATATCCAGGACATTTTATCTAATAACGCAAGACCTCACACCGCAAGGCCTGCAAATAGTCCGGATCTCAACCCCATTAAGCATTTTTGGGATAATATTGGTGGAAGACTAAGAAATCATGGTCCCTTGCCTGCCTCCCTTGATTACATAGCAAATATACTACGAGAAATATGGAATGTCATTGATCAAGACGAGATTAGACATCTGGTTTCGAGTATGAGCCGTCGATGTGAAGCCGTAATTAGAAGTAGAGGTGGAAATACGCGATATTTATATTCTTTAATGTTGGTTTTATTGATTTTGTTCATATTTTATTGTTATTGTTACAATCGTTATTTTTATATTTTACAAGAACTTTAATATTTAACTGTATAATTCTTTTAAAAATAAAGATTACGCGGTGAATTAAAATTTTTTTTTAAGAGATGGGGCTATATGGGGCTATATACTATATAAACTATAGTTTGATTATAAGAGACATATGCTGTTATAGCTAGTACAGCCCACAGGGCGTTTCAAATTTACAGGAAAAAATGTATTATTACTCTTGCACCCTGTATATACTCAAAACGTAAATTTGAAAAAATATTTTTCTTACTACCTCGACTCAAAATACGTTGTTTCGTCCCCGATTCCACGGCAGAAAGTTTACGTTTTATGCATTGGTCAAGCTATACGCGCACACTCTAATAGCGGGAGTAAAAATTTTTTAGTCGTGTGCTTAATATTCAAATTTCGTACTGCCAACATGAGAAACACAAAAATATGACAGTTTTAAACCATAATTTTGCAATTATAACAACAAATAAACAATTTATGTTTTTACTTTTTTACTTTTTATGTTGTTTTAAGTGTTTAATGGTACTTTTATTTGTTATAAAGTAGTAATTTGTTAATTAAAATACAACGTTTTATTTTTACTGTTTTGGCACCGCTGAATTCACGGCCTACTGTTATTTATTTATCAAGCTCTTCAAATGGAGATAGGTACATAAATACACATTTAATTTTTTCCCGTATTTTCGGCCGGGTTGTATTTTCGGCCGAGGTAGTAAGAAAAATAGTATACACTACACGTGCAGAAAGTGTGAGAGTCCTGAACTGCACGCCATGATGCCTTTGGCTTCGCCTTGGGCATCATGGCGCGCAGTGCAGGAATCTCACACTTCCTGCCCTTGTAGTGTAATATACTATTAATAAAGGCGTCATATATGATATAGCATAGCAAACCAAATTTGGTTTGACGGTTCGCGAGAAAATCAAATGTGGCAAATTTGACGCGAAGTGTAGTAAAAATGCATGTACCTTAGGGTGTGCCAAAAAAACTCGATATTTCTTTTTTCTTGCTCTCCACCCAAAATATCGTAGAATATGTCCGAACAAATATTCTGTTAAAAGCGGAGCTCATAATTTCAATTTTAAGAGGTCCCTCATCGAATCTGAAGTTTTGCCGCTTAAATAACACAGAAAACTGACTGTTTTACCTTATTTATTCTTGCAACCTAGAAAGAAATTTTTTTTTCATAAAATCCATTACCAAATCTTACAAAGCATTAAATTTGGACGAAAAAATCTTATTAAGCCGAATTTCTATTTTCATTATTTGATTTTTTACAGAGCTTTAAATTTAAAATTTTACGTTTTTTGCCTTTTTCAGCTAAACTATTGAAGTTAGACGAAAAAGTCAAAAGGCAATTTTTTAGCTTGTCTGATGGACCACAAAAAAGTTTTAGGCGAATTTTTTGTATCGTCAATATTCTAAAAGTTACAGGCGTATAAATTCATCATTTTTGTATTATTAACTTTAAATTTAAAGCTCTGTAAAAAATTCAAATAATTAAAATAGAAATTCGGCTTAATAAGATTTTTTTGTCCAAATTTAATGCTTTGTAAGAATTAGTCATGGATTTTATGGAAAAAAAATTTCTTCCTAGGTTGCAAGAATAAATAAGGTAAAAAAGTCAGTTTTATGTGTTATTTAAGCGGCAAAACTTCAGATTCGATGAGGAACCTCTTAACATTGAAATTATGAGCTCCGCTTTTAACAGAATATTTGTTCGGACATATTCTACGATATTTTGGGCGGAGAGCAAGAAAAAAAAATATCGAGTTTTTTTGGCACACCCTAATGTACCTATACAAATTTTACAAAATTTTAAATTCAATTCTACAATACAGAATTTTAAAATTACTTTAAGTAATTAATTAAGTTAAATTGGAACCTGTTTAGTACTTTGGCTCTAACAAAATGTAATATTACAACAAATGCGTATTAAAATTGCAATAAAATAAAACATTTTGTAATTTTACTATGCAACTGCTTAGTAGTAAGTGTTCTTTTAAACAATGTTTAAAGATCCCAAAAATTCCACCCTCACATTCGCAAACCTAATAACAAAAAAGTTTTAGGCTATTTTTGATTGACGCGCATTTGTCAAATTTTAACGAAAAATACTAATAACTCGAAAACTATTTACTTTAATTTTACTCAGAATTTTATGTATAATTTAAAAATGTAAAAATATATGGGGTGTTCTATTTGAAATAACAAAGTTATTTAATTTTTAATTTTAAAATTTCCAGAAACTTCTAAGGTACCACGAACATGGAAAAACCTGTATACATATGCAAATTTTATAGTATAAGTAATTTATGTAAAATACACGTTTTGATAATGAGCAGTGCACAGTAAATGTTTAGTATTGTTAAACTGTGTTAGCAACAAGCATCATGAAATTGCTGCTGTGTTTTTTGTTTGTCACAATTTCATACAAATCGGTTGTTTCCTTTGCATGCGGGCCCAACCCCTGCGAGATTTGGAAGTGCAGCTCGAATCCAATGTTCTGTCCTAAAGGACAGACGCTCGTCATAAATGGCGGGGTCTGCGGATGCTGTAATCTGTGCGTCACGTTTTTGAGTAAGAATATTTTTATGACAGGCATTAAACTGAACAGTGCAGAAAGCATACGACGTAATTTGATTTGTAGTTTTGTTTCACTTATACACTCACAGGCAAAATAATCGATCCACACAAATTTTCGATGAATTTCAATCGCAAATAACTTTTTTATTTGATTTCGGATTTAAACAAATATTAAAGAATATTGTAGATTCATTAATGGAGAATCGTTCACATTTTAAAAATTACTAAATATACACGTTCGATTTTTATATACAGGTTTAAACAAAACTATGTTTTTTACCATAAGTTTAAGGCACTCTGTAGAGTGGCAAAACTGTATATTGTTCTAAATTAAGTTTTATCAAGTCACATATATTTTTAACAGTTTTGTTTTTGGTTTACCTTGATATATTTATTTTAGTGAAAACTATGGATTTGAAAAAAAACATTGCAATTTCCAATATTTTTCCTGTATGAAAAACTAAGGTTGCTATGGTCCATCCATAGCCTATGGAGGATGACAGTGACAGTTTTGTTGAATCATCCCACACTTGGACATATCATATACGGCTTTCAAAAGCTATCAAATTGTTTTTTGTTAATTAATGGGTTAATTTTTAGGTGTCTTCTTACTTTTAAAAATGTCTCCGACTGATGTTGCCCTTTGTACGTTACTTCTTTTGACGTTTAAAACACTGCCACGTAATACTGTGACCGTCCATCCTGGATTAAATTAATAGCTCTGGCAACATCAGTCGGAGACATATCCATTTTTTAAAGTAAGAAGACACCTCAAAATTTAAACATTAATTTGCAAAAAACAATTTGACAGCTTTTGAAAGCCGTGTATGACGTGTCCAAGTATGGGATAATTCAACAAAACTGTCAATGTCATTCTCCATATCCTATGGATTGATCATAGCAACATTAGGACTTGATAAATAAAACTTAATTTAGAACAATATACGGTTTTGCCACTCTACAGAGTGCCTTAAACTTATGGTAAAAAACATCTTTTTGTTTAAACCTGTATATTATAAACGTACGTCTATTTTTTAGTAATTTTTTAAAATGTGAGCGATTGTCCATTAATTTATCTACAATATTCTTTAATATTCGTTTAAATCCGACATCAAATAAAAAAGTTATTTGCGATTGAAATTCATCGAAAATTTGTGTGGATCGATTATTTTGCCTGTGAGTGTATAATTTTTAATTAAAAACTAAGATTTGTATATTTTTTTAATTTTCTCTCGATAATTTATTAATGTTTTATTTATTTTAGAAAAAGGCGATAAATGTCTTTTCTTGGAGGTAAGCGGAGGATTCCCCCCTACAGTCCGTTGCAGTGAA
This sequence comes from Brassicogethes aeneus, assembly GCA_921294245.1. NCBI lineage: Eukaryota > Metazoa > Arthropoda > Insecta > Coleoptera > Nitidulidae > Brassicogethes > Brassicogethes aeneus. The sequence continues at coordinate 8,170,889 of OV121138.1, forward strand.
GGTCTCTCCTGCAAAAATGGAACATGTACATGATGATATTGTTTTGATTAAATCACGAAAATGTATCAAATTTCAAATAATAATGATAATAATTTGATTTACATATTTTATTTCAAAAGGAATATACCTGTGTATTTTAAAAGCGAAATAAAATACGAGATAACAACGCGTGTTTCAAATTCAAATAATATTTAATGTTATCCAGGTAATTACCCAACAGTAGCGCATATATGTACATACTATGTATGTATGTATAGAAATAATTGTGTTGTGGTTTTAATCAAATTAATGTTAATGCATATTGCGGGCCATTTTCGTGCAGGTATTACAAAGTTAAATGACACCAGCTTGTTTTGGAGGAAAGAAAAAAATGTTAAACTAAAAACTAACATAAAACTAATGTACATGGGATGTCGAACATTATACCTATTTATAAATAAATAGGACAAAATTTGTTCGCAATGTTATTCATTTATATATTTTTTTTATTCTTAGTACGTTTTTATTTTTTTTAATAAGCCCGCGGGTGGACAGCTAGTTATAAATAAAATTATTTTTTCTACTCCCACCTTTAAAACGCCCTTTATCGTACATGTTTCCATGACACTAAGTGACCTTTTAAATACACATTAACAAGTTGTGGCTTTATGGCGCTTTAGTCACGGGCTGAAGTTAGCAACAGGTTTTTAGTCACGGGCTAAAGTTAGTTTTAAGTTAGTTGACAGTTTTCAGATGTCATACAATCGTTAAAATAAAGTGCCTTTCTTGTAAAATAATACTAAATGTGAAAATTATTTTATTATCTCAATACAAAAATACTAAAGTATTAAATAGTTTCTCAACGCCAATATTTGAAAAGTTTATACGAACATTGTACTGACCTTTTAATTTCGCCGGCAGTAAACTATAACTTAAATTCGGGCACGGACTCCACTGTAAAGTGCTCATAAAACATTTTCTTTACTTTCACTGTGACAAACTGTCAATTTTCAAGAAATACATTTCGATTTATAACCTTTATAATCTGTGTTTATCAAATATAAAAATTTGACAATTGACGGTGACACACAGATTCCCCTATTGTTTCATAGATGGCGCTCTATACAAATTTTTGATTTAAATCATTTTAAGATAATAATAGTATTTTTCGTAGAAAAAGTATAGTATGCACCTCGTTTATAAACTTTTCTATACACTCATTAATTTAAGCATTCGCTCGCAAGCTCGCTCGTGCCTAAATTAAATTCGTGTATAAAATGGCGTTTATCAAACTTGATACATAATATACCATTATTTTATTTTAAATTCAACCCAACTAAAAATTTAATCTAAACCACTGTATGTCGGTTTATTTGCCTAATGGCCTAATAATGGATTGTACCGGCACACTATTACATTCAATTTATTTCTGTTCTATTTTTTCGCTGTTTCCGGATTCAAATTACCTTATAGTAGCGTTAATGGCATTTTTTATTGGTCCGGTTCGTGCGTGTTTGGAGGATCTGTCCAAAATTTTTGCCCATTTAAAAACACATTGTAACCATGGTCAACATTGCTTTTAATGCCATAATAATTTTTGCTGTGAAGTTAGTAGTTAAAATACAATAATATACAATAAATTAAACGTCTAAAAGAACAGTGCAAAAAACAAAAATCATAAAATACCTACTTAGAAACAGTTTTTTCCAAATTGCAGATATTTTAATATAATAATATATAATATAATTCAAAAAATATTCAGAGGAATATTTGTCATCTATAGTTATAAGATAAAAAATAGCGTAAAATGTCTATGGTTCTTTTAATAGTTTGTTAAAGAATTCTGTGTTATTTTGAATGTTTACTTATTATATTTTCTCGCATTTATTGCTTGAAAATCTACATTTATTGTTCCCTGTTTCATAACACCATTTATTTATAGATTTGCTATCAGTAACGTAAAAATAACAATGTTGTTTATTTATCTGACATGAAAGAAAGTACAAAGTACAAAAAAATAAAAATATATAGACGAAAAAAATAAAATAAAGTAACAAAAAATATATTTTTTCGTCTAAGTGCGATGGAATGATAGTAGTGTTCCGCATCAATCTAACTTTACACTTAAATATACATTTAGCCAAGCTCTACATTTATTGTTCCCTGTTTCATAACACCATTTATTTATAGATTTGCTATCAGTAACGTAAAAATAACAATGTTGTTTATTTATCTGACATGAAAGAAAGTACAAAGTACAAAAAAATAAAAATATATAGACGAAAAAAATAAAATAAAGTAACAAAAAATATATTTTTTCGTCTAAGTGCGATGGAATGATAGTAGTGTTCCGCATCAATCTAACTTTACACTTAAATATACATTTAACACTAGCCAAGCTCTGGCAATGTAAATATACAATTAGGGGGTGTTAAGTTGACAAAAACGCAAACTTCTTTCGTTCAATTTTCTCTCAGGATGCACCAAGCTGTTTAGTTGTGGTTTATAATTATTAACTAAAAGTAAGTCAATTTCAAAATATTATTACTCATCATTGTTTATAATGTCAAAAATAGCATTTTGTTTTGGTTCAAAGGTAGAAAATTGGGTTTTGTTTATTGTACAGACAAATTTTTAGTATACTTAAAATTTGTCTGAACAATAAACAAAACGCAATTATCTGTATACATATATATATATATATATATATTTTCTGTATACAGTTCTTACAATAGGTCAGTTTAATAAATATGTTTAATGTATATATATATATATATATATATATATATATATATATATATATATTATATATAATAAGTAAATCGTTTTTTTTTAATTTTTAGATGTTTTTCCTAAGAGTAAAACATATCCATGATGCCAAGTTTAAAAACTTAAAACCTTAGCAGTGCGATACCAGCAGATGGCATTTTATGATGACAACTTAAGCACTGAATTGCAAAGAGGACCTTCAAAGTTTTATTTTGAGATTATCACTGCAGTGCAAAAATTTTGTATATAATTACATAGAAGAATTTCACGATTCGATAGAAATTTTAGTCACAAAATGGGTAAGAATTGGTTACCTGTATAAAACTACGAGATTTTAAGGTTGCTTTATAAAGAGTCATACAATTTACACCAATTTATAACAGTGTCAATTGGCCAAAATATTATTTGGTGTTTTGAACGTATTTATATTTTAAATAATTTCCAAAGATTTTGTGGCGTAAAACTTACAATGGACTGTATTTTTATATAAATATAAATTTTATTTGTTTTATACAAACATTATTTAAACACCCCAGCAGCGCTACCCAAAAGTAATTCATATAATTAAAAATAAATGAATATATAAAAAATTAATAAGAGCAGAATCATGGCAAACCTCCATTGTATATTTTTTTCAAGCGTACAATAATTTTTATATTTTTATCGACATTAAATGAATTTTATGTATGTAACTTTAAGGGCGCACTACAGACACCAATCTTGGTGTACAACTTTTAAATCTATTAGGGTTAGGATAAACACTAGATAGATTAAATTTCCAGCACTATTGGGAATAGCATTCACACTAAAACAACACTAAAATTCCCACTAAATTTAAGTTGAAAATTTGAACTCCAATAAAGTGGACCTGCTCAAGCTAAAAATAGTGTTCTCTAGTGAAGCATATATAGACTTCACTATAGTGTGAAGCTTTTTTTTACTGTGTATGAACACTAGGGTGTTTCAAAATAAGGCAATATTTTTCTTTTTTCAAATTCATGTGAAATTCTTGTCACTTATGCTGAAAAAAAAATTCTGTCAAAATTTTAAAAGGCCCATCACTGAATTTAAAATTTTGCCATTGATTTAACATGAAAAAATAGGTTTTTAAGATTTATTTCGCCTGCATGCTATGTAGAACTTTTTTTTTTTGATAAACAATCACTGGTCCTTTTTAAGCATTAAATTATCTACAAAAAATCTTATAGAGTTCAGTTTGTAGATTCAACTCTTTATTTTTTATTAACGTTGAAACGTATAAATTATAAAAAAATTGATATTTTTACATTTAGCGGCTAAAGTACTAATCGTAGAAGAAAAGTTAATTAGCAATTTTAAAGATCTTTTAATGCTCTACAATTTGTTTTAAACAATTTTTGCAAAATTGTCCATAAACTTTTTTTCCTACAGTTAATATTATAATAATATATTATGCATAATCATGAAAATTGGATTTTAGACACTTATAACTTTTGAACCGTAGGTGGTAAAAAAAATGAGCAAAACGAATTTGTAGAACATTAAACGATCTTCAAAATTGCTAATTGACTTTTTTTCCTACGATTTGTAGTTTAGCCGCTAAATGTAAAAATATCATTTTTTTAGAATTTATACGTTTCAACGTTAGTAAAAAAGAAACAGTAAAATCTACAGACTGGAGTCTGTAAGATTTCTTGTAGATAATTTAATGCTAAAAAAGGACCAGTGATTGTTTATCAAAAAAAAAATTGTATATAGTATGCAGGCGAAATAAATCTTAAAAAACTATTTTTCCATGTTAAATCAATGGGAAAACTTTAAATTCGATGATGGACCTTTTAAATTTAATATTAAGAGCTTAAATTTTGACAGAAACTTTTTTTTATCACAAGTGACGAGAATTTTACATGAATTTGAAAAAAGAAAAATATTGCCTTATTTTTAAACATCCTAATGAACACATTAACAAAAATGTAGCCATACCTAATTAATTAATAATATTAAAAATATAATATTAATATTATATACGCCATTTTAGTCATGATATTTCTCCAAAAACCGTCCATATATAGTATAAAAATGCACATATATATAACTGCTCGTCATAAAAATCGACCCAACTAGTTTTTTGGAAAATATTTGAATGCTCGTTATTGGAAAAAAACTGAATCGATTTTGAAAATCTTTGGAAATTCTGAATAGCTGATTCTTTGAGTCTTATGTTTAATTTTGGGAATACGATATTTTGCACATAGCATTATGCTACAGGGTGTTAAACGAAGAGATGTATTTTTTCCGAAATTTCAAGTTATTTCCATTCATGAGGCAGTTGAGTTTGATAGTCGTAAGGTAATCACTCGAAACGTTTTCGAGATTTTGTGAATATGCTTCATGAATGGGAATAGCTTGAAATTTCGGAAAAATTACTACCCTGTAGTAAATGATATGTGCAAAATATCGTATTCCCAAAATTAGACATAAAAGTCAAAGAATCAGCAATTCAGAATTTCCAAAGATTTTCAAAATCGATTCAGTAACTTTTCAATAACGAGCATTCAAATATTTTCCAAAAAACTAGGTGCGTCGATTTTTATGACGAGCAGTTTAGTATAATAAAGAAAAAGGCACATGAGAGTTTCAATTACAAACTCTACTCAGCTAACAAGCTAAGGTGTTACTTTTTTATTCTGATCATTATGAGAATTTTCGGAATATTCATCACGTTGTCTGCTGGCTGCTGGTACGCCACGGCCTGCCTAATCCTCTTTATGGATGGTAAGCGCCGTAATCGTCGTCGGGTTCACTTCTCATAATCCGAAGGATATTTAAATTTTCTTCTTTTTTTAAATCTTTAAAGTTAAAGTGGATATCGTAACTTGGTTACATCGGGGTGAAAATAACGTCGTCGAGAACTCCGGATTGGCTCCGGGCTCCTTTCGACCGGATCAATGTGACATTCTCTTTTTATCTGTCATCGCACCGCGACCTTGTTGCTTACTCTTTACTGAGATATTTTTTTTGCCAAATTTACAAAATTGTTCAACATTAATACAAACATTTCTTTTTAGAGATTATTTTTTCTGTATACGTAGATACGTTTTTAGAAATAAGGTCTAGATTCAAAATTTTAATTCTTTTGAATATAAGATATATGTATATTAGGGTGGTTCTTATTTGACCGATGTCAAAATTTTAATTTTAAATATAAAAAACATGTATGCCGAATTTTTCCTAAAATTAGAATTGTTTATTAATAAATGATTTTATAAAATTATTGCGTTTTAAAGCAAAAATCCTCTATATGAAAATCTGTAAGTAATAATCCAGCGAAGTAAAAAAGACATTAGGATACAAATACATGATTTCTTGTTTTTTTTATTTAAAATAATTTTATCCTCTACATTTTCTCTAAAAATTATACTTTTTCATAGATTAATAGTAATTTTAAAAAATTAATACATTAAAGACAAAAATCCTCTATCTGGAAAACTTCTCGTTGTTACAGGCAATAGAAGGAAATAAGTTAGGACATTAAAAACAAATGAGGGGGCGGCACGATTAAAATTTCGACATCGGTCAAATAAGAACCACCCTAATATACAGTGTGGAACTCACTTATGGAATAAAATTCGTTATTCGTTGAGAATTTTTTTTTATGAAAAACGCTCGGACACGTAAACTTTAGTTTTTTATTCCAAATCTTGTAATGATAATTTTAAATTTGATGCCCCCACCATTCCCCCCCACACATTAGGCACCCTTATCTTAAATAACAACCCCACTTTTTTTCATCGAAAATTGATAGTGCACATTTTTTTTAGTATGACGATACCATATAAGTAGGGTTTAGTAAACAGTTTTCAATACAGGGTGGAAATATAATGACAAATTAGAAAACTAAACTTTTTATTTTAAAATTAATTAAAAATTCAAAAATAAACTGTTCTTCAATTTTATAAATGTTCAAAATGTCCCCCGTCCACTTCCTGACACTTTGGTAATCTACTGTGAAATTGTTCCCGCACTCTGTTTATAACCTCCGGTGTTATGTTCCTAATTTCTCTGGTAATTCTGTTTCTTAATTCATTTAAATTAGCAGGTTGTGTTTTAAACACCCTGCTTTTTAGATATCCCCATAAAAAAAGTCTAGAGGTGTTAAATCCGGTGATCTTGCTGGCCATTTTAAAAAACCTCTTCTTCCGATCCACCTGTGTGGAAAGGTGTCATTTAAATAATTCCGTTCAGGAAGAGCATAGTGGGGTGAAGCACCGTCTTGTTGAAGCCATATCCTTTCATTGGGAAGATTAGCTTTCAATGGATTTGGAAACAACTCTGCTAAAGTTGGGAAAACTTGTTCTCTTAGCATATTCAGATATCTTGCCATGTTAAGATTTTCAATGAAAATAGGTCCCACCACATGATCACCAACAATACCAGCCCAAACGTTTTCTGAGGACGTTGGGTATGACTTTGTCGCATCCAATGGGGATTTTCTTCTGCCCAGTACCTGCAATTTTGTCTATTTACCTCGCCATTTAATAGAAATGTTGATTCATCAGAAAAAAGAATATCTGCAGAAAAAATAACATTCCTGTTTAACATATGCAGCATTTTCTCGCAAATTTGTAATGTTCTATCAGAATCCCATCAATCAATTCTTGTACGTGTGGAAGTTTATATGCATATAAATTGCATGTTGTAGTTTATATGCATATAAAATGCATCCATGGATGCATTTTTTTGGCTTTTACACATCTTAAAACGGTCGATTGACTAACGTCGTTTTCACGTGCAACCTGACGCGTAGAAGTTGTTGGATCTTCTTGAAAAGCTAATAAAATTTTAACTTTCACATTTTCATCAACAAAATGAGGCGTCCTGCGTAATGGTTTAACGTGTCCATATTCACGAAATTGTGCATGTATTTTAGACACAGTTGCCTGAGAAAGTGGTGGTAAATCTGGGTATTTTCTATTAAAAAGGTTTGCAACTTGCTGTTGTGATCTGCACATATCACCGTAACCAATCATCATTAATATTTCTATTCGCAGAGTTTCGCATTTTTTAACTAAAATATTAACTGATACTTGGATCTAACAAAATACTTCAATAATTATTACTTATAAGTAAAGCGCAAAATGTTTCATTAATAATAAAAATTTAAACAATGCAAAAAATGTAAACAATGCATAAAGGACAAACGCAAAAAATGGCAATAACAAAAAACAATAACAAAGCGAAAAAACATGACTATCTAAATAGCGAAAGCCACCACACAAGAAACTAAATCATAGAATAACAATAAAAAATTTATACTTGTAATTTTTAAATATTCACCCTGTATTGAAAATTATGGTTACTAAACTCTACTTATGTGGTATCGTCGTACTTAAAAAATGTGCACTATCAATTTTCGATGAAAAAAAGTGGGGTTGTTATTTAAGATAAGGGTGCCTAATGTGCGGGGGGGAAAATGGTGGGGGCATCAAATTTAAAATTATCATTATAAGATTTGGAATAAAAAATAAAGTTTTTCTACTCCTATTACGGAATTTGACCGTTCTAATATCACTTTTATCTATGGAATGACATTTATTCCGTAAAGTGTTACAGAATGAAATATTTTATCATCGGATGATAGAATAAACATTCGTGGCGACATCTCTGTTTTTAATATCTAACAAATTTTAGATCGATCCAACCTCACTTTCTTTCAACTAAATTATTTTTCTATGGTATTTTTATGGAAACGTAGAAAAAGTATAGTCTGAAACACGTTTGGAATTGCATATTTCGCTCTCGTGAAACCGTCAACTATTTACTCGAGCGGAATATGCTGTATTCCAAACTTGTTACAGAATATACTATTACGTGTCCGAGCATTTTTCATAATAGTATATTACACTACAAGGGCAGAAAGTGTGAGATTCCTGCACTGCAGTTCAGGGATCTCACACTTTCTGCCCGTGTAGTGTATATCTACTATTTTTCTTGCTACCCGGCCGAAAATACGGGAAAAAATTAAATGTGTATATCGAAACATATTGATGCCTGCCCCGACATTTGCGGCACGAGCGATATTATAGAGGGCGGTGGAGGTGGAATCGGGGACAAAACAACGTATTTTCAGCCGAGGTAGTAAGAAAGTTACATTTTCTTACTACCTCGGCCGAAAATACGTATAGCTTGAACAATGCATCAAATGTAAACTTTCTGCCGTGGAATCGGGGACGAAACAACGTATTTTCAGCCGAGGTAGTACGAAAAAATCTTTTCTCAACGAATAAGGAATTTTATTCCATAAGTGAGTTCCACACTGTATAAAAAGGTTTTAATATATTACAAACTATAACATTGATAAAATTAAATTCACAAATTTGGTCCGCTCTTCGATCCATGCCGAAGTATAAATATTAAACTTCATCTCCAGAAATATGTTGCAGATGCTCTCAACGACTGGAAGTTTCGCTGACAATGACATTTGAAAATGACGCATTATTGGAAAATGTTTTTATAAAATATAAATTCTACATATACCATAGGCCACTTTCTGCAATGCGTAGATTCTTAAAATACTCGTATATCTGCGAAGATAAAAAAGTTAATTTTGAAATCCCTAAAAAAATATTTCTTTTTTTTGGAGAAACAATTTGTATTTATTTTATTTTAGTAAAACTATATGAAATTTTGACATTTCTGCTGGGAGCTGAATATTTTAAACCTTAACGAGCAAAGTGCGAAATAATTTCATCCGGCGATGTTATTTAAAATATCTGGCGAAATAATTAAGTGAAAGGGAGACGGAAAATCTGGCGAACTAACATTATTAATGCGGCTCGGGCCAAGAGTAATTTTAAACATGTTAAACATGCAAATTGTAACGCAAATGAAAACAAAACTAGTGGTATGTAGAAGAGCGTAGAATTATGAATCCTTGAAAAAGTTTGTATGAAACCGCTAATGGAATATTTTAATTAACTGGGAGCACTGTTGCTGGGAATTGAGATTGTTTATTTGGCCGCGATGCAATATGAAAACAGGTCCACCAATCTCTAGGGAATTCATTTTGTCCGTCTTTGACTTCCACTCTATCTACATAGGGCATTTGCTGTTTCAATTGTCTTATTAAGTCAACCATGCAATGCACCAAGAAAAATTTCTCGGCTTTTGTTTCAAGAAAACTGAATAAAATTTAAAATACCTTGTTGTTGCCAATCTTCTTTAAGTTAACGTCATCATCAGAACTTATTAGGATTTATGATTTATGTCCCAAGTCTCTAGGGAAAATAATTTAAATTCCCCCTTTAGACAAACACAAAAAAGCTAAGCGTTCACCTTATAAATACAGGGTGTACAAGATAACAAGATTTAAAATGAATTTTCTGAAGAATTTTTAACGATTTTCTAGGACATACATAAATCAAAAACTGTATGTACTCAATCGAACAAAGAAACGTTACCTTTTGAATACATTTACTCAAAACCGATGTCCCCATACATCAAACGCAAAATTTTATTATAATCCCTTTCAAATTTTCAAACATACGAGCTTTTTCAATTTAAAAAGGGAAAAGAATAAATATTTACACGCTCCATTGGGTTTCAAGATGAAATTGTTTCCTTGTTTACCAGTTAGTTTTATATGTATGTTTACCCTTTTTAATTTTTTATAAATTTCATTAACGGGGTGTCCAACAATGATACACTGTGTAGTTTCTCAACGCCAATATTTCAAAAGTTTATATGAACATTGTACTGACCTTTTAATTTCGCCGGCAGTAAACTAAAACTTAAATTCGGGCACGGACTCTACTGTAAAGTCCTCAAAAAACATTTCCTTTACTTTCACTGTGAAAAACTGTCAATTTTCAAGATACATTTCGACTTATTACCTTTATAATTGTGTTTATAAAATGTAAAAATGTGACATTTGACAGTTTCCCCTGTTGTTTCATAGATGGCGCTCTATACAAATTTTTTATTTAAATCATTTTAAGATAATAATAAGTATTTGTCGTAGAAAAAGTATAGTATGCACCTCGTTTATAAACTTTTCTATACACTCATTAACTTAAGCACTCGCTCGCAAGCTCGCTCGTGCCTAAATTAAATTTGTGTATAAAATGGCGTTTATCAAACTTGATACATAATATACCTACTATTAAGATAATATTAAGTATTAAGTATTTGTCGTAGAAAAAGTATGGTATGCACCTCGTTTATAAACTTTTCTATACACCTATTAATTTAAGCACTCGCTCGCAAGCTCGCTCGTGCCTTGATTAAATTCGTGTATAAAATGGAGTTTATCAAACTTGATACATATTATGTACAATATCCTATACCTATCTTCCGAATATAATTTATATTTACGTAAGTTTGGAAATTTGGACATTTTTAAGAAATATAACAAAAATAATTGTTGTACAAACATAACCTTAAAATCGAATATGTTTATATTTAGGACCTCTAAAAAACGCCGACAACTGCATTTTAAACGACAAAATATACCTAGGAATTCATGACAACATAATATATAATATAATACCGGTTCTTGGTATTTTACTTTCTTACTCAACTCTTTTAATAGTGCTAAATACTGTTTGAATTTAGACGACTTATTTGTTTTATAATTTGTACTGATTGGAAAGGTATACAATTTTCACGTAAATCATTACTAAAATGTGTAATTATTGTATCATTCGGATTTCCGCTGTGTAAACCGGTAAAAACTCAACCGATGCTTCTTTAGCGTATATGCCAATATACTTTTATAAAAAAAAACATAACATTGAATTTTAAACTCCCAAACAACAAAGTAAATAAAATGAAAGCAAAGAAATAGAGCGATTGCAGCACTGGGGGTTCATTCTTTTAAATGTACGGATAGGACTTTACAAGGCATCAGAACAACAAGCTGAATTGTCGAACGGTCCAGATATATAAGGAAAATGTCTTTTATTTTTCATTTAGCGGGCCAAGGGCTTCATTCAAACTGATGCTGAAAAGTATATATACTATCTTATAAGATTTACCGATATTTGACCTTTTTTCTTGTAAGGCTTATTTGAAGACCCCTCGTCGACGTCGTCATTTTTGTTTTATTTTACAAATTGATGACATCAATATCCTGTCGAAAATGTTTTTGCTTTTATTCTAGACACTCGATTACAAAAATTATAATCTTATTAAAAAGTATAACCTTAATGTAATAGTATATTATGTATCAAGTTTGATAAACGCCATTTTATACACGAATTTAATTTAGGCACGAGCGAGCTTGCGAGCGAGTGCTTAAGTTAATGAGTGTATAGAAAAGTTTATAAACGAGGTGTATACTATACTTTTTCTACGAAAAATACTTATTATTATCTTAAAATGATTTAAATCAAAAATTTGTATAAAGCGCCATCTATGAAATAACAGGGGAAACTGTCAAATGTCACATTTTTACATTTTATAAACACAATTATAAAGGTTATAAATCAAAGTGTATCTTGAAAATTGACAGTTTTTCACAGTGAAAGTAAAGGAAATGTTTTATGAGGACTTTACAGTAGAGTCCGTGCCCGAATTTAAGTTATAGTTTACTGCCGGCGAAATTAAAAGGTCAGTACAATGTTCATATAAAATTTTCAAATATTGGCGTTGAGAAACTATTTAATATTTTTGAATTTTTGTATTGAGATAATAAAATAATTTTCACATTTAGTATTATTTTACAAGAAAGGCACTTTATTTTAACGATTGTATAACATTTGACAACTGTCAACTAACTTAAAACTAACTTCAGCCCGTGATTAAAAACCTGTTGCTAACTTCAGCCCGTGACTAAAGCACCGTAAAGCCACAATTTGTCAATGTGTATTTAAAAGGTCACTTAGTGTCATGGAAACATGTACGAGAAAGGGCGTTTTAAAGGTGGGAGTAGAAAAAATAGTTTATTAGTGGTAACCTCCGGTTACAGTAGAACCAACAATGTTATTAATAGTATAATATTTCTTTATATATGGTTGAATATATTGAGATGTTTTCCAAGTGAAAATGATTATTTTTTATTTTTGGTTGTTTCACTGTTAGTCTAGAATGGGGTTTTTGGGAAGCGACCAGGTCTAGTAATAACAACATAAGTGGTTCTGCACTAATGCAAGAATTTTAAGAAATCATATTTTGAATGTTGAGCTTCACGGAAGATAGCTTCACGGAGGTTAGGATTTAGTATGTTTTTTTAAACAACTCTTTGTATATTTGAAATCTTTTGACACCTTAATATTTTTAAAAAATACATTGTAGGTACACACATAAAATATTTATAAAAAAAATCTACTTACTAAGATATTACACTTCACGGTGGATAGGTTTTTAAATAGTAAATTAATAAACTTAAACTTTTGAATTATAAAACAGCAACACTCTCATCTGCATATAATTCTAACTGACCTTCCGGAATCAAATGCATCTATAATGTCGTAAACAGAGGTTTTTGCTTATTTAAAATGATTAAAGCGCCATCCGTTGCATACAATTTAAAGCAAAAACAGATTCACGGAGGCTAGAATCAATTTTTGTAACACCTACATAAATGGTTATAAAAATTATTTCTTTTAATTTTTAATAATATTTTATATTTGATTCGATTGCTTTGAATGTGTTTAATTTACTTAGTGAACTGATATTTTTAGTATGCTCTTACTACCTCAGATATTTGAAAACATATAGGTTAACCTAGAAAGAGTAACATTTACGGAGGATAGGTTTTAGACTTTTAAAACATTGTAAAAAATAATTAATTGCGGTTATAAATCTGGAACCTGACCTGTAATATCTACTTAATTATGAAAGATCAAAACAAAATAAAAGTGTAGGTCAAACTCTTTTAGTTTTATTAAATATCACGGGAGATTCACCCATATATAGATATAGGGAACAAACGGGCCGTAGCTTAATAACTATACACAATTTCTGTTGATGTTGCATACACAAAGCCTTGCATCCCATGCAACAGTAACAACCCGACATAAATTAGACAATATTACTAACTATATTACTGTTTATAGTTTTACCCTTATCTATTCTGGAAACAGGCACTAAATACAAATTGTTATCTGCATTTTATAGCCAGGATAATAATATCCTTTAAGGCTTTATTCCACGAAATTCTTGAAGTAAATTTTACTGTAAACATAATAAAATTTTATCTCCCAACAATGAAATTGTAAATGGTTTTCAATGAATTCAATAGGGTTTTTTTTATAAAATACCAACAGAACGATTTTAGAATGAATATTTTTTTAGTGAAAAAATATAACAATTAACATTTAATCTTCATATAAACAGGCATAATGCAGAGATTTAAATTTTTTACATGTTCCAGGGACTTAAATATTTAAAGACCATTCGAATAAATATGCAGTCAACGTAGGGAGAAATCTGGGAAACTATATTAGATAACAAAGCCGTCTAAAAGCGTGATACATATGTTCGAAAAAGTAAATAAATCATGATACCGGTTACAGTTTGTGTAAAGAATTGCTCTTTTATCTTTATTTTAAAGTTGAGTTTTTATTTGAATATGCAATGCAGAATGATGACAATGAATCAAATAACTTTTTAAAACCTGTTAAATGCATGCATTAATTGAATAGGGTAAAGGATGCATTTTAAATGGTTGAAACTGTACAAAAAAACACGAGGCACAATGGCATGGAAATGTTATCCATTAGCGAGCTAATCTTATTGTTGCAGAATCTGAGGCGAACTTCTTCGCAAGTTTATGGCATGACATTAATTCGAAAAATAGTTGATGCATCGCACCATAAATCATTTGCGCGAACCTCTCATTATATATGGGGCGCGGCGGCATTATTAACGGTTTTGGTCTTATTTCAATAAGGAGAGCGCGACAGACAGAGCGTCTATTTTCAATTATGGTTGTTTATCAGTCCGGGAGATTCCACATAAGTTCCATTAATCGCGGTTGCCGCGCGCTCGGCACCTGACACTGATTGATGTCGCAGATTGGCCGCCTTGTCACACGTGGCACCGCAGCTGCGACAGGAATGCGGCCGGACGCCTTTCCTCCTGCAGCAGGAGTCCTGCTGTCCACAAAATCCTTACACGAGCCTCAGTATGTATAAGGGTTACACCTGCTATTGCATTTTTCCTTAATAATAAGGGCATCAAAGAAGAACCCCTCAGTAACAAAATTTTCCATTAATATTATTATTTATTTATTATAAAATAGTCCATTTAAGAATAAATGATGTAAATTTACGTTTGAACCATCTCGAATTATAATTTAGATTCTAAATTATAAACATTTTGTACTTGATTTTATCTAACTAAAAGGACAGGGTTGTACTTTATGTTATCTAATTAAAAGATCAGGGTTGTACTGGATTTTATCTAGCTAAATGTCAGGGTTGTACTTGATTTAAATATTTATTAAAGGAGATTTACCATAAACGCTGCGTAAATTAAGTGTACTGATATAGATTTTCTTGAATATGGAATTTATTAAATTGTAATCGCAGATTCACATTTATGTCCTGTAATTAGTTAAGTGATTTTTACCAGTCATATTAAATTATTTGGTATAACATTTGGAGTGAGTAGCAACGGTGATTGTGCGATAGCGAGATTTAATTTATACCACTGTCCGTGGTATCCTGAAATAAAAGGCCATTTTAAATTACTTTCCTGTTAATTTATCTGTATCATTTTGATTTCCTAATATTTTATGGTAATTATTAATTTATTAAAGTTTGCCGACAAATGAGGCATAATACACTGAAAAAATCTAACATAGTACCAAGAACAGCGCTGTCATTGAATGCATTAAAATTGAAGCAATCTAAATTGTTATTTGCTCAATTAATTACTATTAAACCAAAATAGGGAAATATTTTGCCTAAATGTCAAAGAATTTATTGCGTTAAATGTATACATAGTATACATACAATAGTAACGTTATTAAATAAATCAAATTAGTATTTAATGCAATAACATTTTAACATTCTAACAAATAAATATCAATATGAATATCAATAGCTTAGGAGCGATAACTTTTGTTGTTAATTTAAAAACACCCATTCATGCTATGCTAGCGTTTTTTCTGTGTAGGCAATTGCGAACCCTCAGTTGAAACGATCTCGAGCCTGATAATTTATTTATTCCTTTTCTAACAGTCGATTGAGCCTGAACTCTAATAAATATTAAATGAAAAACTTAAATTCAACGGTAAATAATTAATGAAACTTTATTTGGAAGATGGATTCCTAATGCAGATGGATAAAGTTACATTCAAAATACAAAAATTGAGACTAAGACATAATAAAATTCTATCAAAGAAAACTGCCATTATATTTAAATTTGCCGCGTTCTCCTGTGTAAACCGGTTTCTTAAATGGAAAGGACTGCTGGTTTTGTTATCTTAGCGCTGTGCTTCATTAAAAAAAATACCATTTGTCCCGAGGGCCTATCTACTTTTGAAATTCGCTGCCTGCTTTTCTTTCGGTGTTAACAATAAGATAAATACGGCCTTCATTTTGTTGCTTAAGGTCTATTAACTTAAACGCGTTAATCAGTTTTAATCTCGCTCGTAAATTTTTGTTTTGTTTTATTTTGTAATTTGTCGTCACTGCTGGAAAAGCCTTTTTGTAAATCTGTTAATAAAGTTTAATTTAAATGTATTTACCTACTGTTTAGGAGAAAAGTTTTAATTAGTTATTATTAAAATATTTTGATTAAAATCAAATAGATTTGTTTTAGATTACATCTGCTAATTATAATTATTAAAAAAAATACTTTAAAAGGAAATATAATCAGGTGTTGGTAATCCAGAGCTGCCGAATATTCCAGACGAAAATGACAGATTGATTATTTTAGTTGGACACAGTCAATATTATCGTTAATTATTGCAAAAGTGTGCGGTGAAAGTTGGCAAACATTTATGTGGCACTTATATGAGAAAAAAATGTGACGTTAGAAGATATGTATTAATTAAGACATGGGCTGTGTAGATGTATTTAATTAACGCATATGGGTCGTTTTCAAAAAACACCCGCCTTCCGCTGTCCGTAAGTTTGAATTCCTTTGAATATCTTTGTTAAAAATTGTCGGATCTTATTGATTTAAAAACCAAGTGAAAGCCTAACAAGCCCTTAGTAAACTCTTTCAGAAAATGTTTGTTTAGTTATTTCAAAATAAATTTTTTTTAATTTTGAAACTTGTGAAACACACATTTTCGCATGTCCCATTAGCGTTTTATAAAACTTACATACCTACATGTTTTTTTTTAAATATTGAATAACCAGAACTTTGTGTTGCTTTATAGCAATCCATAACATCCTTTGTTAATAAAGTAAACAATTTATATATAAATTAATTAATTTAAATCTACTTTTTTTAAATTTGACTCATGTCCCAGACATTTTTTCCGTTGCGTTACGTCCGTCGCGTTACCGATAGAATATTAAAAAAAAACATATATATGGCAACTTTTTTGGCACTCACGTGATAAACAAATGATGTTCGGACGTACACATTACCCAGCTGAATTTATTTATTCAATCAGGAAGAAGTTATCGGTTGAAACAGGTGCGGGTAACGCGAATGTAATAATTGTTTGTCCGCTAAGTTACTCAAAAAAATAATAAAAATAAGGTAAGAAAAAATACAATTTTTCATGTTTATGTTTATTCTAGGGCACTAAAGCTCATTGAGAGTAATTAATGACTGTAATGTTTTATTATTATTTTTTAAATATGGTTTCACTAAACTTTGTCCACTGCGTTACCGAGTCCTTTACGTTACCTTATGGTAACGCAATGGAATTTAGGGTAACGCAATAGAATTTTTCGACAACAAAGTGGATATTTACCGTCGCTTTTATTAAAAGTAGTTTATGATAAACCAATTTAAAATTATTTGTGATTACAACTCATGATATAGACTACATCCAAGGGAAAATTCCACGCAATATACAAGTACTAAAAGACACCAGCTTATAGTCAAAGAAAAAGGGTGTCTATAATTTAGAAATCTAAGTTGTTATTCTGCAAGTTAGCACCACTACAACGGATTTTGTTTATGCATTACTCTAAAATCGTACCACCCTATATAGTTTCTTTTTTACGTTATCTGATTAAGTCCTTTGTGTACCCCAGTCCGTTGTGATACCAATGTCTATTTCGTTACTTTTTTTAGTTTTTGTTAAAAAAAATCCTTAAAATTATTTTACTATCACTTGGTAATACCTGTTTATAAATTAGAGTTTAACTCACTAATACAGTGACTAAAAGAAAATATTAATGGTATTGTTTTTTTAACAAAGAATCGGAATGGTGTCTTTTAAAAAGTAACTTAATTAACATAAATATTTAAAAATGCATACAATTTTTAATAAAAATAAAATTGGAGTCAAAAGTGTATGAACTAAGTACATTTTATTTCAAATTATTTTTACAACAACTTTTTTTATTGAATTAAATTTTGGATTTCAAATTGGTAACACAGTGGAGATATATAAAGCTAGCTAAACACATTTTTCTGGAAAAAACGTAAAAAAAATTTGTGCACTGCTTCTATATAAAAATCCATACAAAAGTCAATTTAAGCAAAAAAAAAATTTGATCTTCATTTTCCTGAAAGCGGGTGTTTCTTGAAAATGACACATATCTTATAACATGACAATAATAATTTTTTTCCTTGTGTGCACAGTTTAGCAATCATAAACGTGTAGTCTTAGCAACTCTAATAATTTTTTACTCAGAAATGAGACGGTCAATCTGCTTATCCTCGAGCAAAATATGTGTGGGTTGGGGAAAATTAGCTACAAAAAAATAAACCTTTTTTTTCAGGAAAAAATGCAAGACCTCCATTAAACAAGCAAAATTACTTAAGTTATGTTGTTGGAGTTGCTGATGAGCAAACTTCAAACTTAACGTTGAAAATATTAATAAATACTCGGCTTGAGAGTGCTGTCAAGTCGCGGCACAATTAAAATAACACGCTACGAGATTAAAGTAGGATAATGTAATAAGTATTCTCAGCATTACTGAACAGTTTTAAACTGGAGGGTAAATGCTGACGCCCGTTCGGGCGCAATCTCTTAATGCCCGGCACAGAACGTGCCACCTACGAAATAGACTTCTTTTGCCATTTAAACACGGTGGGAAAAAATTAGTGCGAAGTGAGTAAATCTTTCAAATAACCGAATTATAGGTTATTCATTGATTTAGATTGATTTAGTTGAGTCGTATTGAGTTTCAATTAAGGTTAGGTTTTTAAAATACACAGTAAAAAATTTTGCCCGTGAAAATTTTTTAGTATAGAGTTAAAAATATTAGAGTTGATTTGTAAGTGTAAAAGTTACACTACAAAATACACTAGGTAGCATTTTGTGCTTATTAACTTTATTAAACACATTTAAAGAATATGAACATTATTCATTGGTACCTTCACACTATTTATTATTAAAATAAATCAAAAGGGTAGAAAAACTTAATGCGAGTGTTTGTTACCCCTTAATGTGTTAAATAGTGACAAAATGTACACCACAGTGCATGCCAATTTCTTTGTCTGTTTTGATGTTACTAAGAGCTCTTTTTTCTTTACATTACTAGTACACATTGTATCACAATTAAAGTTAAATTACACCAATAGTGGCAAAATAGACTGAAAAAACTGGTAAAACCAAAATGCGTTTTAAAATGTTTGGTTAGTACCTACCTACCTACGCAGTGCATATCCGGATATTGTGGAAGTGTGGCATTTTTGTTCAGTTAGATTTTAATTACGGTGAATCCATAAGAGGACATTCTTATGTTTGGTAAGTATTATACTTCCTTTTTCTTTAAGCCTTATTACTCAATAAATATCAATAAGTTAAAAGGATGTCCATACCCGACCTATATTATATATCAATAATTTACGGCAGTAGGTCGGGTACTTGTAACATTAATAATATAAATACATACACACTTGATTTACTTTTTATTTTCAAGCGTAATGGTTGTTATATTAACCTATACCTACATTTTTATTAATATTATGGAAAATTTGTGCACTTGTGGTAAATCCCCGACATACAGCCGCCTGATGCCTCTCTACCAATGGGATCACCCATATTTTATAGCAGAAAAATGGATAACTGATGAATTCTCAAGATAATTCATTGCTTACAAGTTGACAGCCAGTAAAACATTGCATTGATCTAAAACTTTTCCGTTTTAAGGAACCATTTTGCTTAAGCCAGCCATACGACTCAAATATAAAATTATATTTCAAAAGGCAGCGATTTTGATAATTGTCATAGATTTTTGTTCCAAATAAATGTTTCTCTTTATTTACCTTTTCGTTTTATTCACTACCACCAATAGGTTTTACTCAAATAAAAGTGTTAATTTACACTAGAAGTTTGCACTAAAAGAGTAAAAGTATCTTTCTAAAATTAGAACTTTTCCAAAGTAGTGTTAATTTACACTGAACAAAAGTGGGATTTTACCCAGGAAGTGTAGAAGTACATGATTTTAGGTAAATTAACACTTTTTAATACAGTGTAAAATTACTTTATCCTCAGTTACTTGGGGAAAATTACACTACAAATTAACTCTAATTGTAGTGTTATAAAACAACACTATTTAGTGTGGACCTGTTGTTTTTTTACTGTGTGTTTTGATGATTTAATATTTCTGTTTTTTAATGAATAACCCACTAGCCGCCACTGGCCCACAGTGCTATTTATCTCAATAAAAATATTTACCTTTTACATGAGAGCTTTAAAAGCATTGTCATATGCGGTGCTCGTAGCCGCTCTTGAATGCAAGTCGTCGAAATTTTCGAGTCCATTGAAAATTTAATGTTTTTATTAGTTAAACTGTTCTAGTTAACACTCATTGGTATTCTGTTCGGTGGTTTTAAATTTACCAATCTGTTCAGGCATTTTCTAGTGCCCGAAGCCAACATTTGACACTTTTTAATTGCACCAATATTGACCCTTAAAACAATTTTTTTTATGGAATTTAAATCACTTTTTTATCTTTTCTAGTTAATAAATCTAATGAGCAAATAAGTCCTGTAAAAGCCTGGGCATGGTTACAATTTGTTCAACTGACAGCCACAAAGTTTTTCCAACATTTTAATAATAAATCAATCGGGTAAAGAAATATGCTTGAACACTCTGACCAAAAAGTTTGCTTATTTCCGTTTTAGGCCTAACGTTGAAAAAAGTAATAAAGACGTTTCGCGAAAAATAACAAATCGGTTTTTCAAGGAAGAGAAATATTACTTAAGTTTATTTATATCCAAATATATACAGTATTCACCCACCTTATTAGTAAATTTTTCAGTGTTTTTACTTTTTGATACAATATTTTTATTAGATTATTGGTTTATTAGCTATAAATAAAAATATTTTTATTTTAAGCTTAAAAAAAATTTAATTTCAAAATATTTTGAAAAGTATTTTATTTCATATTCAGTACAAAAACAAATTATAAAATAAATTTCCCCATACATGCATAATTTGGCTAAAAAATGTAAAAACGCTGCATTTTAAAATAGTTACAGTCAATGCAAAAGAAAAGTAAAATTTACTGCTGCAGTAATTTTTAATTTATTCCATTTTTATTCAGTTTATTTTTCAGATTAATTCGCTTTTTTACACAAATTGCCTGACTAAAACATTATTTATTTATGGATTTTTCCAGGATTAAACGTTTTTAAATTTTGGTTTAGCTTTTGTTTTTGTGACATGTTGTATTTTATGGTATTAGTTAAAAAAGTATTAAAAACATACATTTATTTCCATGCAATTTTTTGATATATTGTTCATTTTAAATTTTTAATAATATAGCCAAATTAGGTTCCAATTTAAAGACAACCACTAATGTTGTTTTATTCATATGAATTTTACTTCTGGGCAGGGTTAGAAAACACCCTGTATAAGTTGTTTTATGAAATTTCTTGTTATTTAATTACAAAATATTTAAAACGTGACGGAAACTTTGGCGTGCATTAACAGCAAATTGCTTTTTTGGCATAAAAAGTTAAATTAATTTTAATTATGAAATAACTTTGTTTGCACGACCCCGTACTCCGAAATTACTTTTCGCAACTTACTGCGAGCACAAAATAGCGATATTTACTTTAAGGCATAAACACAATGTAACATTGTTATTTAAATGAACCATGTAGGAAAAGTTACCTTCAAAACTTTGACATAACTGAAAAACTTTGCTTATATTCTTACAGATTTTACTTTTCTCATTCTCGCAGTTAGAGTTTCATTGATTTTAAAAGAATTGTCTAAGGAAAGATTTGTGGGTCATTAATATACACATTTTTTTATACAGGGAGGCTCAAAACTTTAAAATATTGATTAAGGATCTAAGACGCATTGTTTTACTTTGACTTCGACATTTTTTCATTCACTTAAAAACAGAATAATATGTTTCTGTCTACGGCACGATACATTTCACGGTCTGCAATGCAACGTTAAGGCATTCTAAATGATGGGACTGGATGTCGTCAAGCTTCAATTCCGCATTTATCTTTATTAAGGATTCGATTAATGGCCAGAACACCACTAATAAAATTGTTCCTTTAAAAGACTTTAGCAGAACTACGTGTTAAAAGGCGAAATAAAATAATGAATAATAACTTTGGTATATTCCGTATTAGACCAGGGTCGATAAATTTTGAAACCAAAAAAAATAACAGTAGGATGAAACCCATTGGAAAATGAGAAGAATATAATAAAAATAAAAGGAAAAATAAATTACGGGCGATCTGACTTCGGGAAGTGGGAGGGGGGGGTTTAAGGGTAAAAAATGGTTTATCTCGATTTCCCGCAAAACTACAAGTCCTATGGAAAAAAGTTAAATGGCAAAGTTGTAGGTAATAAAAGGATCTACAACTTTTGTATTTACAATTTTTTCACATAACCTCAAAATTTATGTGAAAAATTCAAAAAAACAAGTTTTTGGTTTTTTATTTTTATCTTTTTCAAAAAAAAATTTTTTCCACGAAATTTGGTGAGAACTTACCTTTTTATGTCCCAAATACACTGTAATTTATTTGATTTGAAATATTTATTATTTCGCCTTCCCGAACTCAGATCGCCCGTAATTTATTTTTCCTTTAATTTTTATTATATTTCCCTCCTTTTCCAATGGGTTTCATCCTACTGTTATTTTTTTTCTCTTTTTACCATTTTTAAAGGCTTCTGCACTGGTCTATATCTAGAACAGTAATTTTTGTTTTTGGCACGTTTTTTGAATTCGTTGTTATAGATTTAGATATTTATACAAAAGTTATACAGGATGTTCCATAAAAAAATAAAAAAAATTCTAGGTAATAGTCAGAGCTGGAAAGTATCTAGTTACTTTTCTAAGACACTTTAAACAAAATAACTTAGTTACCTCTGGTAACTAGATAGAGTTAAAAGTATCCGAAAGTATCTAAGATACTAAACTGCGCACCTCAATGTGTCGCGACCAAAAAGTTCGTTCTTTTTCAAAACGACATAACGATTTTATTTTGGTCTATGATGCCTCCTAGCCCCGTCCTCTGGCAATTCATGATATAGATATAAAGCTCAAGGTTCTTCAAGTAAATTTCCTACAGAGTGATATGTTAAATGGTGAAAAATTTTAATAACTTCATCCAAGCCCCGTTTGTAAAAAATAATTTTTTTCTCGTGTTTACTTTGAAATAATGAAGTATTATGTCTTACTCTGAAAGCTTTTTCAAATTTTTCGAATTGGAATCTTAGCAACGAAAATATGATTTTTTTTCCAAAAAGTACATTTAAGGCTTTTTTTGTAGGCAATACACTCTTTTTAGAAACAAGAAGATAAAATGGTGAAAGATTATTTCTTAAATAATTCTAAACAAGCAACAAGCAACAAACTTCCATGGAAAATAATGCATTATTTTCAGAGTGCCTAAGCAAAGAACACTTTTTCAAAATAACATTTTGGTAAAAATTTGCGAAAACTAAACCTAAACCGATATTTACGTTCGTGACATGTTTTCTTCATAATTTTGACATCCTGATTGTGATTCAGTTGTCAAATTGAAGTTTCAGATAAAACCAAAATCACCAAGAATCAAGATTCGAAAACAATTCCCGGCTGTTAAATGTCTTAATAAAATACGATTGCTGGTTTTTACTGTATTTAACTGTGTTTTGCATCTTAAGTACGTTATTATCATGCCGCTGAATGATCAAATCGAGGATTAAATGATGAAAATTAGTTCTTGAAAAACATTCAAAACGCATTATGAGGGATATTCTTGATTTTTTCAGTTTGCTCGTGTTTTTCAAAATTTCGAAGTTTTTTGCATAAGTTATACCTACCTACCTACAATGTAGGTTCTACATACCTACCCCTATCTTACCCAGGTTTCTTTCATTCTTCCTTTAAAATTTACCGTTGATTTGAATATGTTAATTCCCGTAGCAAAGTCTGACATTTGCATTTTAATCATTTAAAGTTTAAATGATTAAAATGCCAATGCCAGACTTTGCTGCAGCTACGGTAATAATTTCGCATAAAATTTTCAAAAATGAACAAAAATATTTTTATTTAACTTTATTAACAATTAAGTAGGTACTTATCAGTGATAAGTTATGACTAGTGCGAAATGTAAATGTAAGTTATCTAATATTATCCCATCCACTTAAACAAATTGCAGTAATTTGGCCCAAAAAATGAATGGCATTTCTATGGCAAGCCGTTTTTATTACACATGGCTATCAAGTCTCATTTTAATTCGACTTGATTTCTATGAGACATTGGATAATTGAAATTATATGTATTTTCCTTAAGGGAAATTACATTTTTATTATAATTTCAAAATTGAATGCATATTTTCTTTACAAATAGTAAAAATAATGCATTTGTTGTATTTATTTCCATTGGATTTTTAAATATTGTCCTTAACGTGAAAGCAATTTTCGTTAACAGAAATTTTATTAAATTTACTAATTATAATTTTAATGCAAATTATTTTTACTGTTTTAGTTTTTTGGAGCAATTTTATGACACATTAAAAGGATTTTATTTTAATTCAATTTTATTAAAGTAGCTTCTGACTTGGATACAATGTTACATTTTATTTATGTTAGACCAGGCTAAGTATTAAAATAAAACGAATAAAAATTACTATTACGAATATAAATGCATTTGTCCTTAAAGATATAGTTTTATACTTTCCTAAATGACATAAAAATTAAAAACATTTTAATTTAAAATACTGATTGAAATGTTGTTCCCGAATAAAATTTAGAACCGCAATATATAGAGTCTAACAATATTTAGAGAATCAGAAAATAACATCGAATTAAAATGAGACTTAATGATCATGTGTACAAAAAATAGCTCGAATTACTTTTATTTTTAACTAAACAAAAATAAACTTCTATTTCCGTTAAGGGAAATTACAAATCCCTTAACGAAAATGTTATTTCCCTTAACGGAAATGCTATTTCCCTTAACAGAAATTACATTTCCCTTAAGAGAAATTAGTGGCGCTATCTGTGGTGAAGATGCCGAAGGTTCCACCGCTTACAGAGTTCTGCCAAATTTGGTTGGGATGCCAGAATCTTTCATTTAGTTTGAATGCAACAAATATGACACAATTAACAATAATGAATAATATTACTACTACAGTTTGCTATTTACTACTTCTTTTCGTTTTAATAACCTTTATTAGAAACGTTAAAACACACCTTACACATGCGGCGTTGCCACACAACATTCGATTCGAATGATGCGATTCCAAAGTCGATCGGTGTCATCGCGATAATTATTAATATTACTATTCTTATAGCATTATCAATACAAATTTTGTGACAATTTTCTGAAAATTCGATAATTTTGTCAATAATTTGTAGATGATTTGTCGATAATTTCACTTTTTACATCTGGCAACACTGGTGGGTGATATTTTGTGGGTGGATGTGAACAGGTGTAACGGTTGGTTTTTAAATTAAAAAGGTAACAATTAAAAAAATTCTTTTTACTAATAAATCTTTTGTAAAATCACAGTGCAATAATTTCATTTTATAGAATTTTGATAAAATCAACTATTTGAACTTCAGCCGTCCTCTCATAGATGGCGCCAATTTCCCTTAACGGAAATGCTATTTCCCTTAAGGGAAATACAATTTCTCTTAACAGAAATGATATTTCCCTTAAGGGAAATTGCATTTCCGTTAACGGAAATGCATTTAAATTCTTAATTATAATAAAAACTACTTTCCTTAACGAAATTTGCATTAAAATTACTATTTGTCATAAAAATAATTTTTATTAGGGACTGTCTACAGTTCCTACCAGTAGGAATTTTAGTCGCCGAGTCTAAAGTTCCTACTGGTAGGAACTTTAGCCACCTGGTCAAGAGTTACTACCAGTAGGAACTTGGTGTTCTGTGGTTCCCGTTCTTTGTCTATACTGTGTGTGTGTATAGGTAATAATTCGGCTATTGAAGATAACGGTGGACATTTCCAACATTTAATTTAACTTTTGAATTTTTTTTTTTTAATTTTGCAATTATCGTTTGGTTTTGTTACTTGTTCTAACGTTAAAATAAATTTTGTTTAATTAGTAAAAAAAAATTTAAATTGACCATGTTTTTAAACATAAAAGTTGATTTTTCTTGAAAACGGTCAATTTTAGAGCTTATGACAAAGAGTACCTTTTTTGTGTAGAAAACATTGGCGGATGGAATGGGCCTCTCAAAACCGTACTTTTTTCAGGGGCGTAGAAGTTGAGGAGAAAAACACCCGCTACCCCTTCAAAACCTCCACCAATTATAAGTAAAAATAAAAATTTTCTGGCACAAAACATAGCTTATTATGAGTAGAAAATGCTTACAAAAGCTGTTTTTTGTACTATAAATGGTTCCGGAGATATTCGAAAAAAACAATTTTTTTTCTAAAATTTACACACCCTGTATCTCGAAAATTGTGCATTTTAGAGGGTTAGAGAAGAGAGCGACTTTTTTCATCTTTTTGTATGAGCTATCACATCCTGAAGTCCTGCGCATATATTATGCACATATATATATATTTATTTATAAATATATTTAGAAAACTAGAGATATATTTCTAGATTTCCTACCTAAATCGCAAGATACTTTAATATTTTATTTATAAATAGTTAAAAAGGATATATTTTTATGTTTACCATTAATTTTAAGTTACATTTTATTTTTGTTTTTACTAAATAAATGTTTGTTGTTAAATATATATTTTGAATTTAAGCCTTTTAGCAAAGATACCAAAAATATAGTTATTATAGAAATACTCTTTCTTATAAGATTAGTAAAACTTCTTTATACAATAATGAAAAAATATGTTTGATTCAATTTTTCATTTATAACGCATTGTACCTATATAATATTAGACCATTAAGTAATACTTTACTCAATGATAAAACATTATTGTAATAAAAATAAGTTTTCCAAAGATTTTTATAAAAAAAATTTTTTGTGCACAACAAGTAAAGATTTGAACATTATTTCCCAAATAGGCCATTTTTAATCTAAACAGGTGGTAGTAACTTTGGCGTCCATAACAGAATTTCCGACTGGTAGTAACTTTTGACTCAGTGGCTGCAGTTCCGACCAGTAGGAACTTTAGTCTTGAAGACTTAAGTTCCTACTGGTAGGAACTGTAGACAGTCCCTTTTTATTATTATTTCAAATAAAAATGAAATGTTTTAGTATTTTTATTACAATTTCGAATGTAAATCATCCTCTACATCTAATCTTTTCAATTTAATGTACCCAAAATTTCAATGCTTATTAAAAAAGGAATTTTATTTATAATTTGTAATTAAAATGTAATTTCCCTTAAGGAAAATACATATAATTTCAATTATCTAATGTCTCATGGAAATCAAGTCGAATTAAAATGGGACTTGATAGCCATGTGTAATAAAAACTAAAACGGCTTGCCATACATTTCATCATAAATATGCAAGAAACACGCCAGCAATAGGATTTTATTAAGACATTTAACTGCCGGGAAATGTTTTCGAATTTTGATTCTTGGTGATTTTGGATTTATCTGAAACTTAAATTTGACAACTGAATCACAATCAGGAGGTCAAAATTTTAAAGAAAACATGTCATGATCGTAAATATCGGTTCAGGTTTAGTTTTCGCAAATTTTCATCAAAATGTCATTTTGAAAAAGTGGTCGTTGCTTAGGCCCTCTGAAAATACTGGAAATTTGTTGCTTGTCGCTTGTTAAGAATTATTCAAGGAACAATCTTTCACCATCTTATCTTCTTATTCTTAAAAAGACTGAGTGTATTGTCTACCAAAAAGCCTTAAATCTACTCTTTTGAAAAAACATCACAGACCAAAATAAAATCGTTTAAGAAACAAAAAAGTTATGTGGACACATTGAGTGGTGCGCAGTGTATATGAAAGTATCTAAGATACTTTTGAGTAACTAAGATACTTTTAAGTAACTAAGATACTTTTAAGTAACTACACTGAAAGAAATGTTTCTATAAGACAGTATTGTTAAGACGAGTTTCATAAAGAAAATAAGAGGATGCTTAGTTAGAATCATATTCGTTTATGAAGTCAATAAGATGTGTAGTAACTGTTATAAATTTGATTTTATTCCAGTTGTTTAATACTCGCTATAATCTAGATGCATATTGTTTATGAAATGTTTTCATGCAGATATCATTTATTTTAAGTTATAATTTTTTTTATAAGAACTATAATATGTCTTATACTGTTTAATAGTCGTCTTTATTAGACTGGGCCAAAAAAAATTACTATTTTTTTTTTTGAAAAATATATCGAGAATGTCATTCAGAATGACAAAAACAAAATTTTGTGAAAATTTGAGCCCTTAATATTAATTTTAAGAGGTCTATCATCGCTATTTTTGATTTTTAGTCATAATTTGATGTTTTACGTTAGAACTGTCAAAACATTAAAGTGAAAAAAATCCTTTTCATTTGTTTTTATATAAAATTAAATTCTCTACAAAAAAGGTCTGATTGAAAATTTTCGTCAGACGAGCCGTTTCCGAGTAATTGAGCTTAATAAATCGATATGTTTTTTCGATTTGCCCTTTTTACTTTGAAATTTTGTAACTAATGAATCAATGAATATTTAAAAAAGCTCACGTCGGATTCTTAAAAGAAATTTAATGGTCTACAAAAAAGGTCTCTTAACATTTTTGCCTAAATTTAATTCTTCAAAAGTTATTCACGAAAAAAAAATTGAAATTTTAAGTTTTTCTTCAATTTTAATCGTGAATAACTTTTGAAGAATTAAATTTAGGCAAAAATGTTAAGAGACCTTTTTTGTAGACCATTAAATTTCTTTTAAGAATCCGACGTGAGCTTTTTTAAATATTCATTGATTCAATAGTTACAAAATTTCAAAGTAAAAAGGGCAAATCGAAAAAACACATCGATTTATTGAGCTCAATTACTCGGAAACAGCTCGTCTGACGAAAATTTTCAATCAGACCTTTTTTGTAGAGAATTTAATTTTATATAAAAATAACTGAAAAGGAATTTTTTTCACTTTAATGTTTTGACAGTTCTAGCGTAAAACATCAAATTATGACTAAAAATCAAAAATAGCGATGATAGACCTCTTAAAATTAATATTAAGGGCTCAAATTTTCACGAAATTTTTTTTTTTGTCATTCTAAATGACATTCTCGATATATTTTTCAAAAAAAAAATAGTCAATTTTTTTGGCCCAGTCTAGTCTTTATACTCTAGCTATTAGGCACATGCGCTTGGTGCATTGTTTTGACCGCGAGGAATAAGTGCACAGACATGTCTGTGGCTGTAGTGTTTTGTTTATTTGTTGTGATAATAGCTGGCAATTGTTAAGGGTAAGTTTTTGTAATAATTATACATCATGATAGGAGCATAAGCCTTAGTTTAATAAAGGTTGTGCCTTGATCTTGGAACAGCACAACAAGCTGAGCACGTGGACGCAGGTGCAGGTTCACGAAAACTCCCTTGGCATTCTTTGTAAGTTTCGACATGCAAAATTTTGATTTACTTCTGTTATTTATTATGTTTATTTATGTTTTATTTATTTCTTGTACCTGTTTTTTTTTATAATAAAAGTATAAAATTTATAGGAGTTGAACTTTTTATATAACGACCCTTATCCTGTCAGCAAGTAAGTATAATAATTCTTATGAAAAATGCATAATTTCGAATATAAGACATATTTTATTAAAGTAACTAAATTGCTAATATAAAGAGAATAAACAGAGTTTGTAAAAAGTATTAGCTACTACATAAAATTAATATGAATTTTCAAATACACATAGCAATCTGAAGTTATACTGGCTAAAAAACATTTAATACTCGATATAACATCATTTTATGGTGGCGGCATATCGATTTTATAAAAGATAATAGTATGTCTAATAACTATTACAAGATGTTTTAACAAATCCGAGTTCATACTGTCTATGAACTAGTTGGCTGTCCTAATACTAATAGAGAAATCTTATAAGGAGTATTATATTTTTCATAACAGGTATTAGATTTTTCCCTCAGTGTAAGTTACTTTTAAGTTTGAATAAAAACTATAAAATTATGAAAATTCAACAAGTTTTAGGTTAGGTAATTACTTTGAATCATTCTGGAATTCCCCCAATTTTCTCTAAGAAAGTATCTAAGTTACACTGAAAAGTATCTAAGATATTTTAAAAAGTATTTTAGTTACCTTAAAAAGTATCTTAGTAACTTTAAAGTATCTAAGTTACTTGAATGTATCTTAGTTACTTTACCGAGTAACTTAGATACTTTTTAAAATACAAGTTCCAACTCTCTTAAAATGAATTAGTTAAAAATAACTAATTATAAGTCATATTTGACCAGGCCCGTTCCTGGGGTGTTTTGCGCCCACGTGTAGCATTCTTTGGTGCGCCCCTTATATATTTAAATATAATACATTAAATATTTTAATTTTTTAGCCCTAAAATTTAAAACATATATAATTGAAAATGTGTAAAAACTGCTGAATTTAAGTATAAAAAATATTTATTGACAAAAAATCAGATGTGTTATTTAACAAAATAAAAACGATATCTGAAGTCAAATAGGTAGTTTAATTTTGACGTAATTTATAACCTTAAAATATTCGTACATTGTAATGCTAAGAAGCTAGCATTAAGAATAAAAACGGAAGTTTCAATACTAGATAAAAAGTTTAAATGTCGCACCCGTTACATTTTGAAAAAAATTTAAAAAATAATATATACAATATTTGTGCATATTATAAAATACGTGCTTGTTTAAGGTTACTATTCAAGTTTTACACAAAAAATTATTACTATATGCTTTCAACCATTATCAACTTTAGAAGCCAATTTGGTTTATAGCGTTATAAAAGGTTTTCTAAACAAGTTTTTATTAACATTTTGTTTGAGTTAAATATATAATTTTTTATACTATTTTTGTATATTAACATATCTTGATATGAACCAACACTTTATTATCATGAAAAAACGCAGTGTCAGTGTCGCACCCGTTACAATTGAAATACCCCGAAATAAACAAAATCATAAACAATATTTAGTAATTAAAACAATTCAAACAAAAATAACAATATAATACTGGTTTTTAGTGACGCAAGTTCGTTACAAAGTGTATACTGTGTAACTTTGCTACCGTCAACTGCAACTATCAAACAAATACTAAAAATAGTATGACAATTTCTGTCCTTTGATTTTGATACTCATATAAAAACGCGCTTTATAGCAGCCGAAAAAAAAGCGGCATAAAGCCGGGTCTACAATAGACCTATCCCATAAAACGGACTTTTGGATAGCGCGTGCGTGAAAAGGCAGGTCGTCTTTTTTTAATTATATAAAAGAGAAAGAGATACCACTCTTCTTCAGGCACGCGCTATCCAAAAGTCTGTTTTATGAGATAGGTCTATTGTCGCAGGTCGCAGATCGCAGAACATAAGCCTGCGCAAAGCACCCAGCAACGCACTATGGTCAAAAAGCAGCGTTTTGCGAAAAAAAATAACTTTTTTATTACAAATAAATATTAATTTTTTCTTTTTTTAATGTGTTAAATAGGAGTTATTACGTATAATTAACTATATTTTAATCAAAAAATGTTTTTTATTTTTTAAATGAGTATTTAGATTATCATAAAGCACCGTTTTGCAGAAATAATTCACAAACTTTTTTATTAAAATAAATATCATTTTTTTTCCTTTTTGACTGCAAAGGAAAAAAATTGGATTATTACCTATAATTAACTATATTTCAATAAAAATACATAAAGGTTCTTAATTTTTAAATGCATTTTTAAATGTTCATATATAGAGCGTTAATTGCGGAAATAACCCAATTAACTTTTTTAATGCAAAAAAAAATATTAATTTTTTACTTTGCTAAATTGGACCCATTACGTAAAATTATCTATATTTTAATCCAAAAACATAAAGGTTTTTATTTTTAAAATGCGTTTTAGATGGTCCTAGAGCATCAATTGAGGAAAAACAAGAGCAAATACCTATACTTTTTTATTGCGAAGAAATATTTATTTTTTTATTTTTTACTGTGTTAAAAGATAAAGTTTATTAAATGTGTGCGTAATTTTTAACCAATTTTACTGTTTTAAAAACATTCTACTTTGAGGTGTAATAAAATCAAAACATAATTATATTTATTTACCAAAATCTATTGCTTTAAGATGTTTTTAATAAAAATATGGTCATAAAAATACCCATAATAAAAAGTTTTTAAAAATGTATTTTCCGCCGATAAACCATAGTGCGTCGCTGGGTGCAGGCTTATGTTCTGCGATCTGCGACCTGCTACAATTGTAGACCCGGCTTAAGGCTTTAATGCGGCCGGGCGGGCGTAAAAGATTTGCTTCTTCAAAACTGTTTTTACTCTTTTAATAAATTTATAAACTTTTAATTTGTTTGTTTTAAATAATGTATTTTAATCTTAATTTTACTATTATATATTATATGTAGGTATATTATTAATTTAGTGTAACCTCTTGACGTTGTCGATATCATTGTAATGATCATATGGCAATAAAACTATTATTATTATTATTATTATTAAAGGCGGTAACCTTTTTCCTATGTATTTTTAAGTATTTGTTTATTTGCAAAAAAGTTTATCTTTACAAAGTACTGATTGACCTTTTGATTTTGCGCCCACAAAATGTTGCGCCTGCGTGCGTGCACGCACTGCACGCTCGCCAGGAACGGCTCTGTATTTGACTAATTGTCATAGCGAAAAAGCAGTCACTAATAATTAGTCAAATTCTA
This sequence comes from Brassicogethes aeneus, assembly GCA_921294245.1. Taxonomy (NCBI): domain Eukaryota; kingdom Metazoa; phylum Arthropoda; class Insecta; order Coleoptera; family Nitidulidae; genus Brassicogethes; species Brassicogethes aeneus. The sequence goes on from OV121138.1 coordinate 8,203,934, forward strand.
TTAATGAAAGTAAAATTAGTAGATTTAAATTTAAAAAAGTTTTGACCGAGCCGGGGATTGAACTCAGGTCTGTCACTTGTCAAGCTTGTCAAGCTGTTGTCATAACCCATTCAACCATCAGCCGCTCTTATAAAAATCAATTTTATTTGTCAATAAATATTGTTCATAATATTTTAAAGTTGAATATATTTTGTGTTGCTATTTTGAGCTAAATATTTTGCATCTTTATTTGTTTTTATGGGTCATTTAACCATGGAGCTTAGGTATATGCATTTAATTCAAAGAATACTTTGTTATTGGCCACAAACGATTAAAGAAATTAGTTACTTTTAACTCTCAGAAATAGTCAAAGATGGTGACTAGTCAATCTTTAACTATTTATAAATATATATATATATATATAAGTATACATAGTAAAAAATAACTATTTAAAAGTGAAAACGACTATTTTATTAGTAAAAAATGCTGGTACTAATTCAAATAGTAGAATTTTGACTATTTCATTTTTAAAGAGAAGATACTTTCTGTCCAATATAAAGAGTATCTAAGATACTTTAAGTATCTAAGTTACTTTTAAGTATCTTTTTTTTCAAGATACTCCCAGCTCTGGTAATAGTGTAATCGAATGAGAGCAAAAAATCTCAAGCACTACAGCTGCTCTTTTAGTTCCACCCTTACTTCCTGAAGAGTCCCAGAAGCGAACTGAAAAGCGTATGCCATGTTAGGGGTAGGAACGGACCGCAGGCTTAAAGTCCCCTTCGAAGGACTGACATCTTCGTCATCCTGACTCAAAACGAATGCAACTTTAGCCACTTATTAACCATATAATATGACCATTGCAATCCGAAGCATTGTGCGTCAGGATGATGAAGATGGTTGGCGGTCGGGGGCCCGGAGCTGACCGTACCGGGGCGGTCCGGGCCCGCCGTTGAATAATTCATACGTCACGACGACGGCATGCCGTATCTGATGCACTTAATGGGAGTCCGTCGGATCAGGTGGAGATCTATCAATTAGGGTGCGTCTCTTGTCGAGCTACGATTAACACACGCAACACGCCGGATGTTACGGAAACGGGACGGTAAATTACCGGTTGCTTTCCATTCGACAACGACATTGACATTCTGTCCCGCGGGGTTGCCGCTGATCCTCCTCCTCTTGCTTGCCTGTTTATATCAAAGAGAGTTTTTATTTTGAAAACGTTAAAACTTACGTAGTTATTTTTTTGATTGTATACAATTTGGTATTTGAAAAAAAATTATAAAAATCGAATTTTTTACTTCATCTCAAATAATATGGATAATTATAAATGATTAAAAATTGGAAAATATAACAGTACATAACAAAAATTTATTTTAATTTCATGAAACTTCTTAATTATAACGAACAAAATATTTATAATAATAGTTTTAATTAGTGATGGGTCGTGATTTTGATAACGTGATTTTGGAACGTTATTTTTCAATCACGTTCCGGAACGTTCCTAAATATATCGGAACGATGTGACAGCGGATCGAACTGCGCGGCGCCCCGACTTGAGCTGGGCGGGTGGAATCCTCCGCTGGAACGATGCATAAAAAATTAAGTTTGTTAGGTAGGGTAGATGGAATCCAATATACCTAATATTGTACAATTATTAAACTATAATACCAAAAGTTACTAAAAAGGTTTTTTCTTAATAGAGAATCTTTATTTTATGTATTAAAGGGCCTTTAAAAAATGTTTTGCTCAATATTACTTTACAAAAAATTGATTATAGGCAATCAGACAATATAAATAAATTAGGCAATATTGTCAACACACTGTTAACTAAATTGCTTAATACAACCTATTGTGCAATAGTAATAAATTTGTTATGGTGCGCTCAACAGAACTAAGAGGCGCGCCAGACAAAATGCAGCCCAGCAACGCGTTGCAACGTCGTGTCGTGGATTCCACTCGCATGTATTGTGAAATAATTTATCCTACGTTCCGAAATCACGTGATTTTTTAGGAACGGAACGATTTGGTACGTTCCGGATTGGGAACCGTTTTTTCCATCACTAGTTTTAATATAGAAGTTATAAATGATCTTTTCTTTTACGACAAATATTTTTTGAAATTAACAAAATGCTTACAAAATTGCATACTTTATTTATTTAAAACACCGCTCTGGGATATTCCCAAATCTAGATAAATCTCGTGTGCTTGCATGACTGTGGCAAGACGAACTCTTTCTTTCGGTTGGACACTGCCGTTTGTAGTAAACTGCTTTACTGCACGGTGAAATGAAGTACGTGATCGAATTTTATCCGAAAAACGCTGAGCGTAGATATTAACATCACCATCAAGATTCCTGCCTGCTTCTCTATAAATCAAAATCATTTCTATTTTTTCTTTCACAAATCCATTATGAATAACTTTCTAACGAAAGGAGGTCTTTTTGTTTGCAAATTAATCTTCGAACTAAATGGATTAAATAATGCTAAACTATGTATACCTCAATAATAATTATTATTTATAACTTAATACCATTTTTTGTATACCTCAAATAGGATTAAATTCATTAATTGACTAATACCTTAAATGAGGTATTTTCATTAAAAATAGTACAATGATCCTTCAAATTATATGATTTAATGCTGGCAGGTAAAAGTGACCATGCACTGTTTAAAATATTTGTAGTGTAAAGGGTAATCCTAAAATGGTGTCTAAATCCAACATTAAGTGGTGTTAATATAAACACCATGAATTATGGTTGAAAATGTATACAGCAAATACCAAAACGGTGTTTATCTAATAATATTTGAGAAGTACACCTACACAGAAAAAAAAATAGTTAATTTAACTATATTAATTTAATTGACCCATAAGTATTTATTTAAATCAACTGTGGAAGGTTAATATAAACAATGATTAATTTGACCGTACTAAACAGATAGTTATTTTATTTTTTTTTAAATTGGTTAAATTAACCCAGAAAACTTTACTGAAACCAATTCGCTGTATGGTTCAGTTTACTAAATATGTTGTTTGTAAAATAAAAGTTACTTCAACCTAAAGCACTCTGTTAAAACAATTTGCCGTGCATTCCTGGTTGCATAGAATGTACCGATCGCGACAAAGGCGGTGTGGTGGATCACGTGATGTTCTTAAATCTCGCCTCTGTTTACTTACATGAGGAGTATATAAGCTCAGGTAGTCCTTTGCCTTGGTGTGACACTACAAGTTGTTCGATACTAGTTGTTCGATACTAAATAGGTGGAAACAGCGAGTTGAAGGTTCAATTTTCTGGAATAATACCACTGATAATATACTAGTAATGCGTCAAGGAACTTCCTGTTTCCTTTTTTTTCCTTTTTTTCTGTGTAGTATGATTTAATTTGACGAAAAACACATAATATTTAACACTGAAAAGGAGTTCAATTTACACCAGGTAAACTTTATTTTAATACTGTGTGAAAGTTAAATTTACACTATTTTATTATTTGAATTTACACTGGACCAACGAACCATATTTAACACCATTTTGGTTTGTCGATATAGACCATGTATGGTGTTAATTTGGTGTTAAAATGGTCATGAAATTTTGAACAGTGTGGTGCGCAATTGATAATTATCACCGAATGATATAATGTATAAAACAAACCAAAGGAAACTTAAATATTAGTTAAAAATAGTGGGTACTTAAAAAAAATGAGATTTAATTTAATAAGATAATTATTACCAAAAAAGTGATATTTTTATAGAAAAATTATTGCAGAATCGTATAAGAAGAAAAATCGAACAAAATTGATTTTCTTTTCATTACAGCGCCATGTATTACAAATATGAAAAAATATTTTAGACAAAATTAGTCGAATCTGCAATAAAAAATAGGGTATTTTATTGAAAATTTTAAAGTTACCCCCTGTTTCCCGTGTAAGGATGAGAGTATGAGGATCAATTTTAGTACTGATTGATTTTCCCCCTCGAATCATTTAATTTTTATTTTAAACATTTTTTCGTAAAATGCATACTAACTGAGATATTTCAAAGTTTCAAGTTAAATGACTCTGTATTTAGCTATACCTTAAAAACCAAAAAGTTACAGAGCAGACCTCTGTAAAATGCAAAATAAAATTTTATCAGCAACCATTATTGGTTGATTTGATATGAAAGGCCCTAAGAAAAAATAATAAATAAAATAAATATTTGCTTATTAAAAAATCTTGTAATTAAATGCAAACTAAAAAGCTTTATGTAAATTAACCTAATTAGCTTTAAATTAAGGGTAAATATTTTATTAAAATTATGTTAATTATTAACATCCATGGTTTATACAAACCTTTTAATTAATATTGTGTTTATACAAAATTAATTATAAATTTTAATATTATTAGTAAAGAGTTACTTAGGTGTGTTTTGAAATTACAAAGCGATATTTTAATAATGTGTGTATGAAATAATTAGGTTATATTTTGATATTAAAATGTTATAACAATGCAACATGTAAAACAATGTATCACATTGTTTTACAAAGGTATTGTAAAAATTTCTTCACAATAAGGTATTTTTGATCCAACAAAACATAATAATAATTGTTTAAAACAATTTACAAAGTTTTTATGCCAGTGGATATTAATATTTGCAATTTTGCAAAATAGTATATAAAGTAGCAAGTTTGATAAACGCCATTTTATACACGAATTTAATTTAGGCAAGTGTATAGAAAAGTTTATAAACGAGGTGCATACTATACTTTTTTAACGACAAATACTTATTATTATCTTAAAATGATTTAAATCAAAAATTTGTATAGAGCGCCATCTATGAAACAATAGGGGAACTGTGTGTCACCGTCAAATGTCACATTTTTTTATTTTATAAACACAATTCTAAAGGTTATAAATCGAAATGTATTTCTTGAAAATTGACAGTTTTTCACAGTGAAAGTAAAGAAAATGTTTTATGAGGACTTTACAGTAGAGTCCGTGCCCGAATTTAAGTTAAAGTTTACTGCCGGCGAATATAAAAGGTCAGTACAATGTTTAAATAAACTTTTCAAATATTGGCGTTGATAAACTATTTAATACTTTTTTTATTGAGATAATAAAATAATTTTCACATTTAGTATTATTTTACAAGAAAGGCAATTTATTTTAACGATTGTATGACATTTGACAACTGTCAACTAACTTAAAACTAACTTCAGCCCGTGACTAAAGCGCCATAAAGCCACAACTTGTCAATGTGTATTTAAAAGGTCACTTAGTGTCATGGAAACAGGTACGATAAAGGGCGTTTTAAAGGTGGAGTGGAAAATATATTTAATCAAATTGTTTAGCAAAAAGTAAGGAATCAGCCTCACCAAAAATGTTTTACCAATAAAAGGCAGAAACTAATGACAAAATAAATCAAATAATAACCCCAATAAGTGCTAGATAAATAATATTGGATTGTGTGGTATTATCTGGAGTAAACCGTCGCATTCGTGGATTTAATTGTTCCGGAAGGTTTAGTGCTGCCTGAAAGTCGATTCAGCTTCCGTAACAATGTAATGCTTGGACCGAAGGAGGAATATCGGGGTCGTCCGCAATGCGCCTTTAAAGGCGCCTTCCCGTACAATCCCTCCTGCCTGTCCCCCCTCCTCACACGTCCAACTAATGTTATTAACTAAACTATCCCTTTAGTACCGCTTGCTGCGATACGCGAGGCCGTTCTTTTACTTTTTCTTAGACTGTTCAGACCGATGCTTAAATTAATTAGATACGTTACGGTCTAAAAGTACATGTATATTTTATGATGTTTTTTTTTCAAAATTATAGATTAAGATGACTTTACGTAAACCCATTATTTTTAACGAATAAAAAGTAATTAATTATAATTATTAAAAATACCTTAAACAATAAAACAACCTTAATATCTTTAAACAATAAAATACCAAAACCCTTAATGGCTTTTAAATTATAAAAATAATGGGTACATAAAAACCTTAATCTTAAACCAAAAATAATGGGTCGTATTAAGAAAATTTATATTTAATTAAACCATGTAATTGAATATAAATCCTTCAGGGAAAAAAGGTCAGGAAAAATAAATTTTATTTTCTTAACTGCAGTAGCGGTTTAATATTTAAAAATTTCTGCATAATAATTGGTATAAGCCACTAGGGCACTTAAACTTTTTAAATTGCTTTGCTTGTGTAATTATTTTCTGCAATCTCAACCTCGATGTTTACCAAAGATGTTTCTTACCGTTAATATATTTTTATTTCAAATAAAACGTTTTTTATTTATTTGTATCATTTAACAAAAAAGACAATGTTGTTTGTGCAATAAAACAAAATATATAAAAGTATTAAAGCGACAAATTGGATAATTCATTATAGGATATTTACATAATGCTGTTATATACTCCCAGATAATACTTAAAAATGATAAAAATTCCTTGCACAGCTCTGGACAACAGCCAATGCCAAAAAGAGGATTTGACCTTAAAAGTAGGTTTTTATATCCTGGAATATATTTGGAGTCGTAAACATGTAAATATCTCCATGTATAAGCATTTTTATATTTAGTTTTAATAATTCAAGAAACGTTACAGTACCTACACAATTTTTTAATAAATATAACAAAAAAAGTAGTTTGTCTTGATAAAGTAAAGATGCTTCTTTCAGTAATAGCATTTGCATTAATTATAAACTTTATAATATAAAGTAAATTTACGTTATGTTTGTAAAAATAACACTCTTCCAGATGCAGAAAAGCATTGATAAATATATTTATTATTATTTGTCCAAAACAACAGTTCTATACCGTTTACAAAAACGTGTTGTGGGTCAAAATTTATTTAGGGGCCAATTCCCAAAAATAAAAGTTAAAAAATAAAAGTCGGTGTATTTAAAAAAACCCCAATTTTTTTAGTTGGTACAGGTTTCTTCTACCAAATTTTGTATGTGTCCGCACTGGATATGTAGGTTTCTGAATTTCCGGCATCTTCCTTAAGCAACCTTTTTTAACGCCGGTCACACGTTCAAATCATAGATTATTTGTAAAACGTAATAACGAAATAAAAAAATATTTATATTTATTATGAACGCATATATTGATGTAAATAAATAAATAAATAAAATACTTTTATATTTAGCAATAATTATAATTATAATTATAATTATTAATAAGAAATTTGAAGAATATTAAAAATAGGCCATGTGACCGTTGTTACGACACAAAAACATACGCATGAACTAATTTTTTCATAATTTGAGGAAAAATTAAGTAAATTTAATGAAAACTTACCTACCGAAGACTCATATTAGCGCCTCTGGCGGCAAAAATGTGAGCGTATATGGAGTGCTACCGGCGTTACGCACAATCTGGGGGACACAGCTTTAAGGCACTACCGAAACTTTGATATTGTAAAGAGGAGTATAAGAAAAATTGATTAAAAAATGACGTAACTGTTTCTATATCGTAAATTATTTAAATATTTATTTTCAACTTTGGACAGTAAAATGCAACAGATTTAACATAATAAACAGACGACAGGGACATGTGACCGGCGTTACATTTTGTCATTTTAAACTTCGTTACTTTATATTTTTTTATACAATAGCTACCGTACTTTGTTTTTTACTGGAAAATATGTGCCTTTACACAGGAATGGTATGTGTAACCAGGTAATGCTTGAAAAAAAAAAATTTTGCCAGGGACTGAAATTGGCCTGTAAATAAATTTTGACCCTTGTAGTATTAATGAAACCTAATGGTATTATTTATAGAAATTTTGTAAATTTTACAAATCCCTTTTCGTTTAAAATAAAACTTTTGTTATAATATTAATAAAATGTATGCAAATTTCACAACAAATTAATTGTTAATTCAATAAACTATTTTCGTAAGTAATATCATAAGGGCATTTAATTTTTCCGAAAAGAATCGAAAAAACACGTTGCTAAGTAATATTTTAACAAAAAGCATGAGTGCTGGTGGCAACAAAAATCCGAGTCGAAGAGGAGGATTTTTGCACCTGCACGAATGCATTTTGTTAAAAAATATTACTTAGCATTGTGTTTTTTCGATTTTTTTCACAGGAAAAATTAGATGCCCGAATGGTATTTGACAAGACTATTTCATGAGTAACAGTTAACAATTAAAATATAAATTGCAATTTTTGGTGACAACAGCTGTCAAGTTTTGCCGCGGGTAAACTCGAATAAAGTGCTGACAGGTGCTGTCACACAGTTTTTTCACCTAAAAACCATTTGTAATTCAAAATTGCGCGTTTGTGATTGGTGGAAATTAAGACGAGGGAAATAGTCATTTTAATAATAATAATAATAATAATAATAATAATAATAATAATAATAATAATAATAATAATAATAATAATAATAATAATAATAATAATAATAATAATAATAATAATAATAATAATAACAATAATAATAATAATGCTTTATTCGTGTTTACATACAATAAGTATTTACACTCGTCACAAAAAATATAATACATGATAATAATAAAAAAATGAGACTAACTAATTAGCATTTACATAAAATACCTTATAAGTATAATAAATATAAGAAAAAAAACATAATACTTTATTTGCATACAACAGTACAATATACCTAAAGGTAATAAAAAACCAATTAATACAAAAAAATACAAAAAAATTCATAACATATCATTATCCAGAAACTCCTGAAGGTTATAAAAGGCTTTTTCAATTAAATAAAATTTTATGAAATTACAAAATGATTTTAACGGCATTTCTTTAACATGCTTGGGTAATTTGTTATAACACATAGGTCCCCAATAGGTTATTGAATTTTTAGTTCGTTTTAATCGATGAAACTCAATATGTAAGTTTTCATTATTTCTGGTATTTATATTATGCACTTGATTTCGGGTGGAGTAGTCCGATATGTTTTTTTTCATATGTAATAGACAATTGTATATAGGTATAGACACATGGTAAAGTCAACACTCTTAGTTTTATAAAAGAGGATCGAACGTCATCTCGGTATTTAATATTATCTATAATGCGTATGGCTTTACGTTGAATTTTAAAAACACGTAAGGCCGTGGCTGCGTGTCCCCATACTAGAATGGCATAAGACATTTTTGCATGCAGTTAGTAATACTGTCTGTGATACAATAAATTTAAGATTGCGTAACAATGCTCCCATTTTCAACCTACTTTGGGTGTTGGGTAATTTTTTAAAATAATTGCAAGGCATTAAAACAAATTATTTTAAAAAAATTACTCATATTATATACAAAATAAAAAAATATGGACTCACTTTTTAAACAACAAGTCTGCTTCGTTTATAGAATATACCTTAAATATTTCTTTTAGAAAACGTCGAAATTTTAATTTTCTTAGTGATCTTTTTGATATTTTTATCGGGCTAGATTTTACCACACTTCACTCGCAAGTGAAATAAATAAGATTATAACACAGACTGGATTATAAAGTTATGTTCACCAAGGAGAGCGCTGGCCCTTTCCCTTTAAGGGAAATAACAAAAATTTTGTTACCATTGCAAAAAATAGTAAATATTAAAAAAGTCTTCTTATAGTAATACAATATTTTTGTTATTGTTCTTAACGTAAACTATTAACAAAGATTTTCTAACTGAAATAAAATTAATTTGAATTACAACGATAATAATTTAAAAAATATAAATATGCCATAGTAAAATGAACAAATTTTACTATAACAACTGCGCATTACTTTATGTAAGCGCAATTCACACACAACTAAGTTCGACAAAGATTTAATATAACAAATATAAGTATTTCTTATTGCAATGACAATATTATAACAACTATTACTTTGTTGGATGAAATTTTTTTTATAAAAGCTCAACATTGCTGCTTCATTATAGTAAATGAGAATTTTATTAAAAGTAAAAAAAGTTTATTCTGTAAATAAAAATAATCTCATTACTTTGACAAATCATAGGTTTTATATTTATTTAAAATTATTATAAATATACTAATACATAGCAGTTAGTATCATGAATACAAGTATAACAATAAGTAAACATTTTTAAACGATATCTGTATCATAATGATCTCTGTGCTGCATCCTTTTTGCATTATAGGTGAGCTTATACGGTACTTGTCCGATTTGAAATGCCAATAATACAGAAGTTGGTCCATACAAAACCCGTTTTTTTGAAACATTAAACAATCTTTTAAAACATCGCCTTCTTTTTTTCTGTTTGATTCCCATTGCCATTTGGTGATTTCGAGATTCCAGCTCGGTACGTAATATCCCCAACGCAGAAATAATGGAAAATAATATAAGAAAAATGATTAAGGCAAACACAAACGTAACTAAAAATGTATATAATTGCCAGAAGAGGTGGGCACTTCCATTTGGATTCATTATGCCAAAATTTTCCCCAGATGCAAATAAAGCAGTGCATATGTGACCCAGTAAACCGCAAACAAAATGAACTGCGACCACATTACACGGGTCCTCATAGGCACTCTCGTGTAAACCCAGTGCAACCGAAAAATATAACCCTGTGCTCATAATGGATATAAAAAAGCAGGATAATGGGGTCATTATGTCCACTCCACCGCATATGGCCACCATACTGGCCACACCTGCTTGGAAAGACCTGGTGAAGTTTAGGTAGCAAAAAATGTAACCTTTGAATACCAAAATGTGTAATATAGAAATTAGCAAGAAGGAAGTGCCCAGTGCTATCAGATTGTTGAATAATATTAGACCTCCAACGCCTCCTCCTGCATGCCTTTGATCATAATAAATAGTGGGCAATTCAAAAATAATTATGCCCGCCATTAAAAAAGAATATCCAACTAATATTTTGTTGATTGAATCTAGTCCAATAGATAGGGGATCTATGGATCTCACGACCAGAATTCGTCTGCTTAGAAATATAATTCCCAAAGCGCTTACTAGAGCAGACGTTAAATGAATCTCAAGTATGTTGCCGTGGTCTTTTAGGGAAACCAATTGGCCACTCCATTTCTTATGGCTGAAAAAGCCCTTTTCACTACTCCAATGGGCAATCAATGGTGAAATCAATCCAGAATAAACAAATGTCAGAACACCTAAACCTATGAAGTGCATTCTTGCCGATAAATTAGTACATATTATACCAGAACCCATCAACGCTGTCAAAAATCCTAGAAAAATTATTTTATTTAACTCTTTTCTGGATACTCATTTAGTTAAACACTCGCTCGCAAGCTCGCTAGTGCCTAATTAAAATGGCGTTTATCAAACTTGATATGTAGGTACTACATAATATACTATTATCAAAAAATTGTCAGTACTTAGTAATCAGTAAGTAATCATAAACAATAAAATTGATGTATCAAGAATGAAATTTTCACTAGTAATACCACTAGAGGTCAAATTATTTCCGGAAATTTTTTCGAGCTCATGAATATTTTGAAAATTATCCCGAGTCGAAGACGAGGGATAATTTTCTAAAAATATTCATGAGGGAGAAAAAAATTCCGGATTTAATTTGACCTCGTGTGGTATTCGGTAAGAAAATTCCACACCAAATTGTGTTTAAATAATTAATAGTATATTACACTACAAGGGCAGAAAGTGTGAGATTCCTGCACTGCGCGCCATGATGCCCGAGGCGAAGCCGAGGGCATCATGGCGCGCAGTTCAGGACTCTCACACTTTCTGCCCGTGTAGTGTATACTATTTTTCTTGCTACCCCGCAGAAAATACGGGAAAAAATTAAATGTATATAAAAAAACTTGTGTCAAAATTAAAATCTGACGTTTAATTTAATTCTGACGTTTACATTCAAAATCAATCAAACTGTAGCGTTGTCATGGTAATTCAGCGGTGCCAATACAGTAAAAATAAAAGGTTGTATTTTAATTAACAAATTACTACTTTATAACAAATAAAAGTACCATTAAACACTTAAAACAACATAAAAAGTAAAAAAGTAAAAACATAAATTGTTTATTTGTTGTTATAATTGCAAAATTATGGTTTAAAACTGTCATATTTTTGTGTTTCTCATGTTGGCAGTACGAAATTTGAATGTTAAGCACACGACTAAAAAATTTTTACTCCCGCTATTAGAGTGTGCGCGTATAGCTTGACCAATGCAAGAAACGTAAACTTTCTGCCGTGAAATCGGGGACGAAACAACGTATTTTGAGTCGAGGTAGTAAGAAAAATTTATTTTTTGATTTAACTTGACCTCGACTTGATTATTTAGTTACCATGGCAACTAAGTCAATCCCAACCTAAAAGTTATTTCAATTTTGGAGCTGTCAAGCGGCACGACGTAAAAAAATGTGAAATTGCCTGCTGTAATGATCAATCATCGTGCAATGACTTATTTACCCGCATTATTAGAGGATTGTGGCTCCTTCTTGAAGAAAGAAAATTTGTTTTGAATTGTTCACGAATATTTGCATCTTAACTATTCAAAACTCAAAGTGCTAAATGGAAAAAAAGGTGAATAGAATAGTGTCTAAATATTATATATATTTCATTAGACATAGACATTTAATTTATTTCAATTCCTGCATTTTCGCCATTAAGAAGAAAGGAGGTGTCCAACGAATATAGAAAACATCTAAACTTTGTAATGGAAATGTATCAAAATTATCATGTAAACAAATAAAAACCAGATTGTCAAAAAAATATTCTGTCATTATAAACGTCAAAAAATTTCCAGTATAATTCGCTGTTGGGTACCCACGAGGAAAAAAATTCCACTAAAATTCAACCGTTGCCATGGTGATCTATCAAAAATACACGTTTTGATTGGTTAAAAATTACAGGTGTGGAATTTTCCAAGAAATGTATTTTTTTCTCTTTGTAACATCCTCTAACTGTGGATATTAAGATTATTCTAGCAGTTTATAATTTATCAATTGTTTAGATAGTTTGAGTTAATATCAAAAAATATAAAGGGACTTCAATTTCTAAGTTAGTTACCTTCATAGGAATAATTTAACCACTTAATATCGTTTAACCATGTTCCATACCCGCAAAATCCATGCCAAGAGTGCTTTATTGAAGCTATCGTAAACCCAATAAATGCATACGATATTAAACAAACCCCAACATCAAGTATATGTTTCAAAAGAATAAAATAAATGTTTTGGATCGGTATACATCCTGTTTGAATTAAAATCAACCCAAATCTAAAGAATATAACTAAAAATATTAAGTAATAATTTTTTACACTGTTGAAATGTTTTCTCACCAAAGATAACTTTTAAAATAGGAGATGTATTTTCGGAGCTATTAATAACTTCTTGGAAGGTTGAGTTGAAAATTTCATCGAAAGTAATTTCTTCATTTTCGAAAGTTACATTCAAAAATAGATCGTCTGACATTTTTATTTTGACAATATTTATTTGGGCAGTATCACAATCTCATAAACTTAGACAAGGTGGGAATAAACCAAACAATTTTTGACAACAAATGTTATGAGCTGTCTGTTGTCTGTTATTTTTTCAAAGCCCGAAAATGGCACATGGCTACAAGCATTGTTAAGAGCATTTAGGACACAGAACGCGCTAGTCTAAGTCTAATAGTTTCTGCAAACATCATGCCACCAACAAGCCGGCAATGCTCGAGCATGAGAGTGCCCTCTTTGTTGAAATAAACCCGGGAGCTTTAGCGCGAAGTTATGGGCCAGCAAAACTTTGCCTATTATTAGTAATATGCATGCAGCGGTGTTAAGAAGCACCTAATTGCCTGTGTCTTGGTGTAAGTTTTAGCAGTTCCGGGGCCTTGGTGTACGACCGGAATTCAATACTCGAACCATGTGGAATTCATCAGCATATTGGTCGTTTCATGAATTATGCATAAATCGTACATAGTTTGAATAGTTTGCCCATTTATAAACTATAGTCTAAGTCTTGAATACCTTTAAGGGCATTTAGAAGTTTTGTATCTCTTAAAAACCTAAAGTTAAGGTAAAAACATTAATTTGTGTCGTTTAAAATAAGAGAGATATTGGTATTTAAAGTGACAAAAGAGTCAACGGAAATACCAAACACCCTGTATAAAATTTTCAAATAATATTAATGGCTTTCGATAGAGTGCTCCTTATTTAACAGGAATAAAAAAAATTAACTTTTTATCATTACACGATGAAGATCAAAATTTTTTTTTGCTTAAATTGACTTTTGGTTGGATTTTTAAAATGTTTAGAGTTTTGTTTACTTACATTTTAGACAGACAGTGCACTTTTTATTTTTTTTCCGTTTTTTCAGAAAAATGTGTTTAGCTAGCTTTATTACCAATTTGAAATCAAAAACTTAATTCAATAAAAAAAGTTGTTATAAAAATAATTTGAAATAAAATGTAATTAGTTCACAAACTTTTGACTCCAATTTTGTATTTTATTTTTTATTGAAAATTGTATGCTTTTTTTAAATATGTATGTTCGTTAAGTTACTTTTTAAAAGAAACCATTCCGATTCTTTGTTAAAAAAACAATACCACTAATATTTTCTTTTAGTCACTGTATTAGTGAGTTAAACTCTAATTTATAAACACGTATTACCAAGTGATAGTGTATAAAAATCATTTTAAGTATTTTTTTTTAACAAAAAAAAGTAACGAAATAGACATTGGTATCACAACGGACTGGGGTACACAAATGACTTAATCAGATAAAGTAAAAAAGAAACTATAAAGGGTGGTACGATTTTAGAGTAATGCATTAACAAAATCCCTTGTAGAGGTGTTCACTTGCAGAATAACAACTTAGATTTCTAAATTGTAGACTCCCTTTTTCTTTGATATATAAGCTGGTGAAGGTCACTTTTAGTACTTGTTTATTGCGTGGAATTTTTCCTTGGATATAATCTATATCATGAGTTGTAATCACAAATAATTTTAAATTGGTTTATCATAAACTACTTTTAATAAAAGCGACGGTAAATATCCACTTGGTTGCGTTAAGGTAACATAATGGACACGGTAACGCAGTGGACAAAGTTTTGTGAAACCATATTTAAAAAATAATAATAAGACATTACAGTCATTAATTACTCTCATTGAGCTTTAGTGCACTAAAATAAACATAAACATGAAAAATAGTATTTTGCCTTACCTTATTTTTATTATTTTTTTGAGACAAACAATTATTACATTCGCGTTACCCGCACCTGTTTTAACCGATATCTTTTCCTGGTTGAATAAATAAATTCAGCTGGGTAATGTGTGCGTCCGAACATCATTTGTTGATCACGTGATTGCCAAAAAATTGCCATTTATATGTTTTTTTTAATATTCTATCGGTAACGCGACGGACGTAACGCAACGGAAAAAATGTCTGGGACATGAGTCAAATTTAAAAAAAATAGATTAAAATTAATTATTTTATATATAAATTGTTTACTGTATTAACTAAGGATGTTATGGATTGCTATAAAGCAACACAAAGTTCTGGTTATTCAATATTTAAAAAAAACATGTAAGTTTTATAAAACGCTAATGGGACATGCCAAAATGTGTGTTTCACAAGTTTCAAAATTAAAAAAAAAATTATTATGAAATAACTAAACAAACATTTTCTGAAAGAGTTTACTAAGGGCTTGTTAGGCTTTCACTTGGTTGTTAAATCAATAAGATCCGATAATTTTTAACAAAGTTAATGGAATTCAAACTTACGGACAGCGGAAGGCGGGTGTTTTTTGAAAACGACCCATATGTTTCCATTTGAAAAACAACCTACATTTTACATTTTAAATTTGTAAAAAATAGTCTGGCATTAGTCAAAACTCAGTGGAGATGTTTTTGTGGTAAATCCTTGAATTTAGGATGACGGGCCAGTAATAGGAATTAGAGTTGGTTAATTACTAAAACGTTCAAATACATCGAGATGGGATCGCAGCTTTTTTATTTTCGCGAATTTAACTTTCTCTTGAACCGGCGTTGATAAATTTAATGGATTCCAAATAAAAACTTAATGGATTTTCTAATAGAATATTTACCCTGCATTTAAAGTTTTTAGAATATTTTTATATGCAATGTAAACTGTACAAATTTACCTTATCTAGATAGATAGACACGTTTTATCTTAATAAATAACGAACTGTCAAGAGTTTAAACCAGTGTTAAACTGTATATTTGTAGTACGTCTAAGTCGACAGTAAACATTTGCATTAATCCAATTTTAAGACGGTCTGAACAATAAAAGTGTTGACACAAGACAAATAATGTTCTAGCAATACAACCGAATGTGTATGGATATCGTGTTTGATAATAACTCATTTCCCATAATGCGAAGCGAGCACAAACGACGTCTGTTCCAAGTCCTGAACTGCTGAACTGTCTCTGGTCCGTTCTGTACAGGACGTCCGACGTTGTACACTAAATTAGAGATCTTAATTGAATTCTGGGTAAGTTGGAGTAAACCAGAACTTAAGCTCTTTTAAAAAGGGTCGATATAGGCGTGGTTAAAAACATCTGTTGAAAAAATGTATTGTTATAATAATAATAATAATAATAATAATAATAATAATAATAATAATAATAATAATAATAATAATAATAATAATAATAATAATAATAATAATAATTATAATAATACTAATAATAATAATAATCATTTATTTATTGCTCAACAGATAAATCCAATTACAGGACAATGTTTACAAAATAAACTATAAACATAAGATATATAAAAAAAATAATATGATACAGATAAATCTAAAATAAAAAATTAATAAAAAAAATAAGAATAAACACAAATTCTTTAAATCAAAAATAAACTATTTGCAATTCTAATAAATGAACACAATGTACAGTCATTTATATACTAATGCTATTATAATTTCTACTTCTTGTTATTGTTATATGTATAATTCTTATGTTATGTTAAGGGATTTTAAAGTAATCAACAAATTAACAATGCTACGTTGCCAAACTGTATATGGGTGATTCTACAAAAGTTGGGCAAGTTTGACTTCATTTTGTTATATATCGAAGAAAATTAAACAGTATTTTGTTATAAGAACATAGACAATATAATAAATATACTGTTCCAGACCGGGCCAGTCACTTTTTCAAACAGTTTCTGAAATATCTGTGTTTTCTAAACTTGAATGCAAGGGAAGTGACGAGTATGCCAAATAGATAATTTATTGGAAAATACACTATTTAAAATATCTGTGGTGTGAAGAGTAATCTTAAAATGGTGTCAAAATCCAACACCAAGTGGTGTTAATATAACACCATGAATTATGGTTGAAAATGTTTTATACAGCAAACACCAAAACAGTGTTTATCTAAAAATATTTGAGAAGTGCACCTACACAGAAAAAAAGGAATAGTTCATTTAACTTTATTAATTTAGTTGACCCATAAGTATTTATTTAAATCAACTGTGGGAAGGTTAATATAAACAAAGATTAGTTTGACGGTACTACTACTAAATAATATTATGTTGTTTGTAAAATAAGAGTTACCTCAGTTACTTCAACCTAAAGCACTCTGTTAAAACGATTAAAACAATTTGCCGTGCATTCCTTGTTGCATAGTGTGTACCGATCGTGGCAAAGGCGGTGTGGATCACGTGATGTTCTTAAATCTCGCCTCTGTTGACTTACATGAAGAGTATATAATTTCAGGTAGTCCTTTGCTTTGGGTGACACTACAAGTTGTTCGATACTAAAGAGACCTTAAATAGGTGGAAACAGCTGTCAATATTTGAAGTATTTTAAGTTGGTGAAACGCACTAAAAACATTATCTCTAGCGAGTTAAAGGTTCAATTTTCTGGAATAATACCACTGGTAATATAATTGTAATGCGTCAAGGAACTTCCTGTTTCCTTTTTTTTTCTGTGTAGTATGACTTAATTTGACCAAAAACACAATATATTTAACACTGAAAAGGAGTTCAATTTACACCAGGTAAAATTTATTTTAATACTGTGTGAAAGATAAATTTACACCATTTTAATATTTGAATTTTCACTGGACAAACGAACCATATTTGACACCATTTTGGTTTGTATCGATATAGACCATGTATGGTGTTAATTTGGTGTTAAAATGGTCATGAAATTTTGAACAGCGTATAAGATTTATTTCAACTTTGAGCATATTATACATTAAATATCTTAAAATCAAATAATACCACACATCAGTGGCGGCTGGTGGATTTTGGGTATACCGATATCTCAATTATTAGATATGGGACCCACACCAAATTTACATGAGTTTATAATGACATTAAATAAACAAGTCACATATAGCCTTATATAAATTACAATGAAATATATAGGTATACGTAAGAAAATAACTACTTATCACAGTACTGAAATTTTGACTGGAACTATACGTGCATTCACCACAACTTCGCCGCTTGCATTGTTTTCAAGATGACTGTTGTACAAAGGGCGGGCTCTGTAGGTAATTTTTTACCAACACTTGAGTTAAAACGAGGACTTGACGTTTAAAGTTCAATATTTCGCAGGAATTTTGAATTTTAACATTGGACACAGAACTGACGGGTACAAAGATTATCAATGTTTTAAAAATTGCTATTATTCGAATCTATGATGAAATATGAAAAATACATTATTTAATGTTTTATAGTTTGTAGTGAAATTGAAAAATTTAAGATAAATTGAATATATTTTAAAATCACTCAAATATTTGATTCAGGAGTTGTGACACGCCAAGGTACTGATGTTTTGAATATTTATTATGTTTTTCTACTAACGTGCTTTTGAAAAATTACATTAAATTAAAATTGGGTGGACAAGTTAAAAACACCTGGATCTTTTGTAATATACTAAAATATTTTCAAAAAATATTAAAACACCTACTCTATTGACTGATGACATCAAGTTGTCCAACTTTTGTAGAATCACCCATTTATATATTTTTTATTTAATTATTTGTATTCAAAAGATTCCTTGCTAGAAAACAAATAAATTTTGATGCAAGATCTTCTAACCGGATAAAAAAAAATACTTTGCAAATAATATAAACTGGACAATTAAAATTTGGCACTGCTGTGTGTCCTTGAACCTTTCCGATTTGTTTTTTGGTCGGGATTAAAATTCTTGGCAGTTAAACGAAAAAGCGAAAAATAAATTGAACACCATCGATTCGGTAATATATTTTACCCGGTTAATTAAAAATCAGTTTATACTACTCGGAAACCACCAATGCCTATTAAGCGGCTGATTTATGCGCAGCGAGGAACAAAGGGAATCGCCCATAAATCCGGTACCTTAAAATACTGTCCGACCCGGTGTAATTTTTAATGGAGCCGATTTCAATTCCACAAGCATTATCGGGATCAAAGCAAACTCTGATTGTCGATTCATCTCGAAACATTCAATGGTCCTTATTTTCTCTCTTAAAATGAATTAGTCAAAAATAACTAATTATAAGTCATATTTGACTAATTGTCATAGCGAAAAAGCAGTCACTAATAATTAGTCAAATTCTACTGAATGAAATACTCAAATTAGTAGATTTAAATTTAAAAAAGTTCTGACCCAGCCGGGGTTTGAACTTGGGTCTGTAGTCACTTTTATAAAAATCAATTTTTTTTTCAAGCGCCCATGATATCCAACCTTATATGCATGCATGTATAGAGATAGTTGAAATGCGTCTTTTTCATTACCGGCAGACAAAAAACTCAAAAAAGCCTAGGGATAGAAGTAAATCCATAGGTGACTCAATACACGTCAAATAATAAAATTAATTTAGCATTTCATACAAAGCAATCACGATGTATTAATTATATTAATTATAATCGCAGGGAATATTTGGTGATTGTTTATTAAATTTTAATTGAACGAAATAAAAAACTAGTTTATTAGTATAATATTATGATAATAGACGAGTCGCCAATGTCGGAACTCCAAACAAATGTCGGTACGTCAAAAATTAATTCAAGCGCAGCATTTTGACAGAGCAGTGTTTATTTTAAGTTTAGGATATTTATCGGCATTGTAAGTAAGGGTTTTAAGTTTTTTTAGTTTTTATCAATAATTTATAATGCTTTTATAAATTTTATCCCACATGAGTGATGTAATTGAAGAGCTGCAGTGCGTGTAGTTGTACATTAAATGCAAATTTAAGTAAATAAAATAATTCTGTTGCTTATCCTATTTATATTATGCCCTTTAAAAAATAATAGTATATGTTATTTGGAGTTGAAGCTCTTTTTGTGCTTCGTACAGTTGCCTGCCTCAGTTATAGGGGGCCGTCCATAAATGATGTCACACACTTAGGGGGGAGGGGGGGTCGTCGAAAATGTGACAGTTTGTGACAGCCAGGGGTGGGGGGGTTTGGTAGGTTGTGATGTCACAAAATTATAAAAATATTTTGGAATTTAATAATTAATAATGGATATTAAGATTTTATTTTAAGCAAAAATTTCGTGGGGTAGACCTTACATAAAAATTAAATCAGTGTGACGTAACGCCAATGGGGAGGGGGAGGGTCCCATAATTTGTGACACTTTGTGACAAGTGGGGGAGAGGGGGTCAAAAATATTAAAAAAACGTGTGACATCATTTATGGACGGCCCCTAGCGTATACGCTTTGGCCGTCAATCTCTCTACTCACCACAAAAAGAGTCACTTCTACTCCTTATGACATAATCTACTATTATTTGTCTATAAATATTGCTCATAATATTTTAAAGTTGTATACATTTTTTGTGTTGCTGTTTTGAGCTAAACTTTTTGCATCTTTGTTTGTTTTTATGGGCCATTTAATTATGGAGCTTATGTGCATTTAACTAGAAATTAGTTACTTTTAACTCTCAGAAATAGTCAAAAATGATGACTAATCTTAAATTAGCCAAATTTTAACTATTTATGTAGCAAAAAATAACTATTTAAAAGTGAAAACGACTATTTTATTAGTAAAAAATGCTGTTACTAATTCAAATAGTAGAATTTTGACTATTTCATTTTAAGAGAGTACATTTTCTGATTCGGATGTAGAAAAATGATTTATGTAGTAGGGTATCTACTAAATAAAAAATAATAATAGAATATTATGTATCAAGTTTGATAAACGCCATTTTAGTCACGAATTTAATTTAGGCACGAGAGAGTGCTTAATTAAATGAGTGCCTAGAAAAGTTTATAGTTTGCAAACTATACTTTTTCTACTAAAAATATCTAATATTATTTTTAAATGTGGAGGTAAAAAAATATAACAACTTTGGATAGATTATTATAATAGTATATTATGTATCAAGTTTGATAAATGCCATTTTATACCCGAATTTAATTTAATAATAAATTAATGAGTGTATAGAAAAGTTTATAAACGAGGTGCATACTATACTTTTTCTACAACAAATACTTATTATTATCTTAAAATGATTTAAATCAAAAAATTCTATAGAGCGCCATCTATGAAACAATAGGGGAATCTGTGTGTCACCGTCAAATGTCACATTTTTATATTTTATAAACACAGATTATAAAGGTTATAAATCGAAATGTATTTCTTGAAAATTGACAGTTTTTCACAGTGAAAGTAAAGAAAATGTTTTGTGAGCACTTTACAGTGGAGTCCGTGCCAGAATTTAAGTTATAGTTTACTGCCGGCGAAATTAATAGGTCAGTACAATGTTCATATAAACTTTTCATTTATTGGCGTTGAGAAACTATTTAATACTTTTGTATTTTTGTATTGAGATAATAAAATAATTTTCACATTTAGTATTATTTTACAAGAAAGGCACTTTATTTTAACGATTGTATGACATCTGAGTCAAATGATTTTACAACTATCAACTAACTTAAAACTAACTTCACCCGTGACTAAAGCGCCATAAAGCCACAACTTGTCAATGTGTATCTAAAAGGTCACTTAGTGTCATGGAAACATGTATGTTAAAGGGCGTTTTAAAGGTGGGAGTATAAAAACACACTTATGGGTTGAATGAGATCTTTGCTTCTTTAACTCGAACATTTTAAGACAAAGCCAAATGATTATCCTCTATTTTCCCGACTAACGAGAAAGGCAATTTATCCGACAAATAAATACAAATCAAACGGGGGTCAGTGGGAAGCGGGAGCGGCAGCAGGAGCCGCTCCCTTTATTTCGAAAGACACACGTGTATTTATATGTTCTGTATGTTGGAAAGACTCCTTGTAATTGGTTCCACCGCTCTCTCAAACGTGTGGTTCCCCTGAGAGCTTGGCCAAGCGCATTCCCAGCTTTCCTAAATCAAACCGAAGTTATTTGTTTTTCTTCTTCTTTACCGATTTATCGGAAAAGTTACTTTCGAAAATGGCTTAACAAATAAATCTGCGAATTAATACTTACCATTAAAATACCACACGTTGTATAATTTTCTCGTTAAAAAAGCAAAGGGAAAAAATGTGCGCAGCAGTTAAAGTGCGGTGTAAATGGAAATAGCAAATACTAATTCGGCATAATTGATACTTGTAAAGAGAAGCAGCCGTTTTATTATGCTGAACAGTAGTTGTTCCGTTAGTTCTCTATTAGATTGGACCCAAGTGCATTACTAGCACTAAAAGCATTGCGCGGCCAAACCGCAAACCAGCTCTCAGCGTTCTCGATGTTATTGGTAAGCTCCGCACTATGAATAGTAAAGGGAAAAATACACTGCTTTTAAAAACATTGCATTGTAGTATACAGTGACTGGCAAAAGTCTAAATTTTGTGGTCTGTTGATTTAAAAGGTAGAACCATAAGAAATAATCGAGAAGGGTTAGGTCTGGAGATCTCGCTGGCCACTCTATCGGTCCTGTCTGCCAATCCACCTCTCAGGAAAACATGTGTCCAAAAAGTATACTCTCTAAAAATAAAATAGTCAAAATTCTACTATTTGAATTAGTACCAGCATTTTTTACTAATAAAATAGTCGTTTTCACTTTTAAATAGTAAGTTTTTACTACACTCAAGGCAAAATAATCGATCGACACAAATTTTCGATGAATTTCAATCGCAAATAACTTTTTTATTTGATGTCGGATTTAAACGAATATTAAAGAATATTGTAGATAAATTAATGGAGAATCGCTTACATTTCAAAAAATTACTAAAAAATTGATGTACGTTTATAATATACAGGTTTAAACAAAAATATGTTTTTAACCATAAGTTTAAGACACTCTACAGAGTGGCAAAACCGTATATTGCTCTAAATTAAGTTTTAATTATCAAGCCACATCTATTTTTAACAGTTTTGTTTTTGGTTCACCCTGATATATTTATTTATGTGGAAAATATGGATTTTTAAAAAAACATTGCAATTTCCAATATTTTTTCTGTACAAAGAACTAAGGTTGCTATGGTCCATCCATGGCCTATGGAGGATGACAGTTTTGTTGAATCATCCCATACTTGCAACTCCATGGCCATATAAGGCCTTCAAAAGCTTGTAAATTAAATGTCTTAATTTTGAGGTGTCCTCTCACTTTTAAAAAGGTAGGTATGTCTCCGACTATGTCTCCTTTGTACTTTACTTCTTGTGACCTTTAAAACACTTGCCACGTAATACGGTGACCGTCCACACTGAATTAAATCAATGGCTCTGGCAAAATCAGTCGGAGACATATCCATTTTTAAAAGTAAGAAGACTCCTCAAAAGTTAAACATTAATTTGCAAAAAACAATTTGATAGCTTTTGAAAACCGTATATGACATGTCCAAGTCCAAACTATCACAGTCATCCTCTAAAGCCTATGGATGGACCATAGCAGCCTTAGTTCTTTGTACAGAAAAATATTGGAAATTGCAATGTTTTTTTTTTAAATACATATTTTCCACAAAAATAAATATATCGAGGTGAACCAAAAACAAGACTGTTAAAAATAGATGTGACTTGATAATTAAAACTTAATTTAAAACAATATACGGTTTAGCCACTTTACAGAGTGTCTTAAACTTATGTTAAAAAACTTATTTTTGTTTAAACCTGTATATTATAAACGTACATCTATTTTTTAGTAATTTTTTAAAATGTAAGCGATTCTCCATTAATTTATCTATAATATTCGTTTAAATCCGACATCAAATAAAAAAGTTATTTGCGATTGAAATTCATTGAAAATTTGTGTGGGTCGATTATTTTGCCTGTGAGTGTACGTAAATAGTTTGACTAATTAAAGATTAGTCACCATCTTTGACTATTTCTGAGAGTTAAAAGTCACTAATTTCTTTAATCGTTTGCGGTCAACAACAAAGTATTATTTGAATTAAATGCATGTACCTAGGATCCATGGTTAAATGACCCATAAAACCAAATAAAGATGCAAAAAGTTTAGCTCAAAACAGCAACACAAATATTATATTCAACTTTAAAATATTATGAACAATATTTATTGACAAATAGAATTGATTTTTATAAGAGTGGATGATGGCCAAATGAGTTATGACAACAGCTTGACAAGCTTGACAAGTGACAGACCTGAGTTCAATCCCCGGCTGGGTAAAAACCTTTTTTTAAAATTAAATCTACTAATTTGACTATTTCATTCAGTAGAATTTTACTAATTATTATAATAATTAGTGACTGATTTTTATAATTAGTTATTTTTGACTAATTCATTTTAAGAGAGTAGACATTGGGAAACAAGTCTTTTATTAACATCAAAACATTATTAAAACTATAAATTTTCCCTCTTTTAATAATTAATACCTCTGAAACTATCAGCACATAATAAAATTGTTAAAAGAATATTAAAAATACACCTTTTACATTTGACCTGCTGAATTCTTTACAGGGGTGTGTTTTGAATAATCAAATTTATCTTTTGTATTGAGATACACCCCATTTAAATGTTCTCGCCCCCTGATTTATTATTGCATACATAGCATTCAAATTTTTATATTCTCAACTCTCAGATTTTTTTTATTTATTGTCATAATTCCATTTTCAGTTTTTCATTATATTTATTTTCCCCTACTGGGGAAATATGAAATAAATTTTCATTTATTAATCCAGTTGATTTTGTCGGGTTCCTAGAAGTCAAATAAATGGAAATATTATTTCTAAACACAAATAAAACAGGTAAACTTTTTATTCAAAGTCGACAGTATAACTTTTTGAAAACAAACCTAGGTACATAATCCCTGATACAACCTGCAGTGTTTTAGTATTGACTGAACATAAATAACTTCCTGTGGCTTCGCCATAGTTTTTGCAGCTCAAAGTTGCAGAAAACTAAGAGGGGAAGTTGCAAGAAGCACAGTTCTCTATTTGAACAATTTACCTGGACAAAATTATAAAAAATTATTTGTTTAAAACGGGTTTCAATTACTTGTAGCAGCTGTATTTTGGCGAAAAAGTACCTCACCACACTGTTAAAAATGTTTGTAAAATTACTACATTTTTACTAAGCAGTTGCATAGTAAAATTACAAAATGTTGTATTGTATTGCAATTTTAATACGCATTTGTTGTAATATTAAATTTTGTTATAGCCAAAGTAATAAACAGGTTCCAATTTTACAATGATTTTGTTTTTTGTCAGACACTTATAGTAATTTTACAATTCTGTATTTGTAGAATTGAATTTGAAATTTTGTAATATTTACATTTAATTTTGTAACCAAAATTTACCATTTGAATTACATTATAATATAATAATAATTATAATAAGTGTTTGGAAATATGGGCAAATTTTCGTTAAATGTAAATTTGCTGTCCCCAGCTAATTTTATTTTTATTTTTGACCTTTGTTGATAAGCTTTGGGTTTATTATATTTAAATATCCCCTTCCTGTTAGGACAGTATTTTTTTTTAATTACTTTATGTTTCTATATATGGCAGTCACGTTCGAGTGCTCGTCAAAGTTAGTCGCATCTTGCATCTTGCCGTCGCGCTCTTGAAACTTACAAACAGCAATGCTCGCAATGATTGCTTATAAAGTGCAAATAGTCTGTAGTGTGGCAACTAGTGTTTCTGTAGTCCACCCTAAGGTCAGGGAAGTGTTGAAGTTGAAGTGTAGAGTGACACCTTACGGGTGGTCCAAAAACTCTTAAAATGTAATTTAGATGAAACCAACAATAATTAAAAAAAAGGGGTGTGAACTGATAAGTGAAACAAACATTTTCATGGAGTGCAAGCTAAAATGGTGTAACGGTCTTTGAGGAGTGGAGTGTTGGGTGATATGAATGACTTGGGTGCCACCTGTCATTGGAGGCTTTTCACTGGACGGACGGGGGAGGTCGGAGAAGAGGGGAGGTGGCCATCCGCAAGGGGAAAAATCTGATAAGTTTTACTTTAAGAGTATGCATGACCTGATAAAAATCTGCAATACAAATACGGCAGATCCCAGCAAGCATTTTCCGTTATTTGTCACCATTAACATTGCCCGTATTCATTTCATTAAACATAACATTTATTTTACTTGAAAATGTAAAAATAACTTTAAAATATGATTATGTTAAGAACATATTTTACTCTTTAAACAATTGTTTTGTTTTTAATTACTATCATTGCAAAATTGTATTAAAAAGTGTTAAAAATTCTTACACGGGCAATGTTAATGGTGATAGGTATCGTTAAAGTGTTTATTGGGATATCTTTAAAACCTATAAAGGGCACGCGGCGTGGGGCAATAAGTCTGTCAACAGCAAATGCGTAAGGCGGTCCCAATCGAGACCGAAAATAAACACTGGACTGACAGAGTAAACTAACATTGATCACATAATTCTAACACATTAAAAAAAAAGGGCCTAATAGCCAAACTCGAGATTTGTAAACATTAGACAACAGAATAATCGCGTTTGTGATTTGTTTGACTAGTGAATAAATGCAATGCTTTGGAATTTGATAAACAAAGACGGAACTCTACCACAAAACGTGCTTGGGACAAAAATTATTAAAAACAACTGACACACTTTACCAAGGGCAGGAACTATCTGACCAGGACACGGACAATGACAATAACGAACAAGACAAAGACCTCGACTAGGAAACTACACCCCTGCAGCGAAATAACAACTCCCCAACTCCAAATAGTAATCCCAAATGTTTGGAGTAATACTAATCGACTGGTCTAGGGGGATTCCGCGTCGTACTTAGTTTTAAGTCGGCGTAATTGTCCCCCAAAAACCAACTCCCTCGCGTCCCTCATCCATACCCCACCGAGCGTATAGCATAGGCTCGGCGAACCCGGGAATGGCTATTATAACTATTCGCCTCTCGCTCTCGAGCCCCAAATAGGGGACAGTACGGAACGCAATGGACATTCGCACCCAGCAAACACGGGTGAAGCCGTGCAGTTGCTGGGGAAGAACAAAAATCGGCGTAAGTAAACATAGGCCTGTACGGGGTTCGAAAGTCAAGAGGAAATGGGGCTGGTTATACGTCTCTTATACTCATACTCATACTCATTACTTTATGTTTCTATATATGGCAGAAAAACTAGGTGAAATGTCCTTTTTTTTAATTTAAATTATTATATTCTTCTTCTTTGCAGCTTTCTTCTGAAAAAATAAATTATTTTTTAACAATGGAAAGTTCTTTTTATTCGAATATAAAAATAAAATAGTTTTCTATAAAGTAGTTTAAACAGAAAAAAATATTAAAGTTGACATTCAAAAATCTTGTCTTTTTCCTAACGTCGTCTTCTATGCCGACTGCTTCGAAATAGAGATACGAGATAGAGATAACAAGTAAGCACGTTTAAAGTTTGTGAATTTTTTCGTAAATATTTTAAAGGTAAGATTTTTTTGCGTACACTTTTGGTGTCTTTTACAAAACGCTACATAGAACTCTTGTTTTAGAGGTTAACTTTTTTATTTTCATTTTATATTATAGCATAGTAGAAATTCCAAACAAATTTATATACATTTAACAGTATTTCTGAAAAATAAAGTTTGAAAAAGTCAAAAGCAATGTGT
This sequence comes from Brassicogethes aeneus, assembly GCA_921294245.1. Classification (NCBI taxonomy): domain Eukaryota; kingdom Metazoa; phylum Arthropoda; class Insecta; order Coleoptera; family Nitidulidae; genus Brassicogethes; species Brassicogethes aeneus. Next base: position 8,231,750 of record OV121138.1, read on the forward strand.
CATAAAACGTTCAGGAAGATGCGTTAGGAGGAGGACAATGTATAAGTGCTATAAGTTTTATTTCTTTAAAGTTTATTTTTGTTATTTATAAACTTATAGAATTTTTTGCAGTATATTACACTGTTCTATTACAAAGGAAAAAAAATCGATCAAATTGACCTGCCTGGACAAAATATATATACAAAATGTACATTTAACTAAAATTCGCCCATATACAAATTATTATTTATTTTATACAACTTCTGTATGCATTTTTACTATATATTATTTGAATCAGGTACACTGTTAAAATTTATTGTAAAATTACAATTGTTTTGCAAAACAAAGGATGAGTAAAATTACAAATGAGTGTATACCAATACATAATTATAATACAATTTGAGTAATCTTCCAGGACATGTTGAGAAATTTACTAAGATAAGTTGTAATTTTACAATCTTTATGTATAAATCCTACACGCATTGTAATTTTACTAAATAGTTTGACAGTTTGTTGTTTGTAATTTGATTTGCTATAATGTTATGTAAAATGCATAGTATGTACCGATTGCGGCAATTACATCTCGCCTCGGTTGACTTAGGTGGACAGTATATAAGCTCAGGTGTCTTTTGTTTTTGGTGTGTTCCAATCAAACAAATTGCCTGAAATACCCAAAATAGATCTATCTGTCGGTATTTGACCGCACTTAAATCAAAAACTAATGGGTCAAGAAAGTTTCTTGAAGAAAACTGCAAGGTTTTTTTCGTAGTATAATTACAATACCATCATTCGTAAATTACTAAATATTTTTAGTGTAATTTGTTGTACAAAATAACAATATTTGTATTGTAATATTGCGAAACAAATTTGCTTCAGTTCAGTAAAATTGTAAAATATATTTTGTAATTTTCTTAAACTGATTTAAAATGAATTGTATAGTATAATTACAACAAACCCTTTTAAAATTATTAAACTTGTTTAGTATTTTTTTTAGCAAAATTACAATACCTGTATAGTAATGTTACAAAAGTTTATATACAAAAGTGCTCTTTTAGTTCCACCCTTACTTCCCATAAGCCAACTGAATGGCTTGTGCGGGTTAGGGGTAGGAACGGACCGCGGGCTCAAAGTACCCTCCGAAGGACTATTACACAATAGGACAAACACAAATAAACAGCCATACCCCTGGTGGGATTCGAACCCACGACCTCCGGCTTGTAGTCAGCAGCACTAACCACTCGTCCACCGTCGGCTGAACAAATTTTTAATAAAATTCAACAAACGTTTTGTAATTTTCCCAAATTACAAAACTGAGTTTTATTATTACTATATTGTGGTGCGTAAAAACTTCCTAAACATGTTTAGTAAAATTACAACAGAAATTTTTAAGAGTGCATAAAATAATGTTGTTAATAATAGACTGAAAATATTACAGAAAAACATAGTTTCCTAGTCAGATGGAAAATATGGATACTGTGCAGAAGCCGCAGTAGATAAATATCTATAGTTGGCTTTAGTTTCTGGTCAAATAAAGTTGCGAATTTATCTGTGTGACGAGTCGTAAGTTGCACCAAGCGTATTACCTGTATCAAAATGTTTGTCTGCATCCACTTATTACTTACAAAAACATGCCAATGGATGATTTAAAAAGTGTATGGAATTTATTACTTAAACTTACAAATAATTTCAACAAAATGTTGTCGTTTCCTAAAGGTTAATTGTAAATGAAACTATTAATTATTTTAATGGAATGGAATCTGTTGTGAAAAGGAAGGACAGAACAGGGGTTACAATATGTTTTATTAACAAAGGGGACAATGAAATTGTGAGCGAATGCCTTTTCAAAAGTTAAGTATTCATTACGCTCAATATATAAGACAATTTATCATTTAATCCTACTGAGGATTTTGTTTGACGCCTTTGTCCAATTAAATAAAAGCCGAGTGTGCTTTTCAGAAACAAACTTGTTTCAAATAAATTAATTGTTGTTTCTCAATGGGAAATGGTAAATATACACTTTAATGAAAATTCGACCTAACAAAGACTTCCAAATTGCAACTGAATAACATAGTTCGAGAGATGAAATAATTTGTTGTGACTACCCAGTTATCTTGTATTGTATTCTTTCATCATCTCTTATTGTCAATAAAACCATCTAAAATATGTAATAAATCTGGTAGTTTGCGAAGAATGTTCTTTAGAAAACTTTGGCTCAATTTATTTTATGCTATGTGTCCGATATATCACTATTTCTATAGTTTTCCCAACTTTTATTATGTGTTAAATAAAATGCGGAGTTTATCCTTTATCCGAGTGTAATTTCCCGAAGTGTTAGAAAATACGAAGATGCACTGTACATACCAAATGTACGCGCAAAAAACGCAACAGTTACAAATTGTTACTGCAATGCATCAAGATAAATCCTTTTTATTTATTGGTTCAGTTTTCGTAAAGCTGGTTTTATTTTGATGTAAATTTGCTTCAAGTTTATTATGTATTTATTCAATTTGAGACTTCTTTAAATGCAACGTTGAAAAATAAAATTGTAAGTTTAAAATACAACCCAGTTAAGAAATAATGGGATGAGAATATTGCAATTCTGAAGTGGTAGTACTTTTGGATTCCTTCAATTAAAAAAGCATTAAATAAGAATACATTTTTACTAAGCGGTTGAATAGTAAAATTACAAAATATTGTATTATATTGCAATTTTAAAACGCATTTGTTGGAATATTACATTTTGTTATAGCCATATTACTAAAAAGGTTCCAATTTTACAATGTTTTTGTTTTTGTCAGATACTTATAGTAATTTTTCAATTCTACATATATTGTAGAATTGAATTTGAAATTTTGTAAAATTTCTATCCATATTCGGAATTTAATTTTACTAAGATAATCGATAAAATTACTAACCAAAACTTGCCATTTGAATTACATGTATACAATAAGTGTTTGGAAATATACAAATCATTATTTATTTTATACAACTTTTGTTATTATTTTTACTATATATCATTTTAATCATTACAATTGTTTTGCAAAACAAAGGATGGGTAAAATTACAAATGAGTGTATACCAATACAAAATTATAATACAATTTGAGTAATTTTCCAAGACATGTTGGAAAATCTCCAAAGATAAGTTGTAATTTTACAATCTATATGTATAAATCCTACACGCTTTGTAATTTTACTAGTACCATTATTCGTAAATTACCAAATATTTTTAGTGTAATTTGTTGTACAAAATAACAATATTTGTATTGTATTGCAAAACGAATTTTCTTCATTCGGTAAAATTGTAAAATTTATTTTGTAATAATCTTAAACTGAGATGAAATGAATTGTATAGTATAATTACAATAATAATAATAATAATTTATTTGTTGTAAAAAAAATAATAATACATTTCATTTTAATAATAATACAACAAAATGGACTGGAAGGCAGGCGAATCTGATTGTTTATCCAGCCCAAGAAAAAAAGGTTTATTTAGAAACTAAATTAATGTTAATTAAAGGTTCATTAAACAATTTAAGAAAATATATTAATATCAAAAATATAGGTTTAAACAGAAACAAAAAACAAAAAAAAGATTTTTATATATAAAAAAAAGCATTTAAACAAGCTTCGCAAATATTAACTTTTTTAAATGCGGATTTAAAAGGTTTTATTTTTAGAGTTTTAAGATGTTCGGGTAGGTTATTGTATACAGCATAAACATTATATGAAAAAGATCGTCTAAATATTGCTGTTTTGTGAGCAGGTGGGGATATTAGGCCTTTGAATCTTAAATTTAGGTTATGAACGTCGGTACGGTACTGAATTTTTCTATTCAAATATTGTCTTATTTTAGTTGTTATTATGGAGTGAAACAGTGTTGCCGAATGAAGTGTTCGTCTTTCTTTCATATTTAACCATTTTGCGTCTAACAATTTGTAAGATATTGCATCAAATTTTCTTATACCAAAAATATATCTTAAACATGATTTTTAAATGGATTGAATTGGAGTTACATTTCGTTTATCTAGACAGGGACCATAAAGTACATCACCATAATTGAAATAGCTAAGAACCAAAGTGTCAGTTAATCTAATTTTAAGCTCTTGTGATAATGTTTGACGGTGAGGATAAAAAATTTTTAATCTACTGTAGGCTCTTGTTAAACAATTGGTAACATAATTGTCAAATCGTAGATCACAGTAAATTGCGATACCCAAGTTCTTAGCCACTTTACTGGTTGTCAGATCATTGCCAACGATTTGTATTTTAATTAAGTTTGAGATCACATGCCTTTGTTTACAAAATATGAGAACTGAGGATTTTAGTGAATTAATACATAATTGATGTTTTTTGGATACTTTTACTAAAGTGCTTAGGTCGTCATTTATGTGAGAGTTAGCCAAAAGTAAATTGTCAGGTTCAAAAGAATACATTTTTAAACATTTAGTTAATTCGCATGTATAGATACTGAAAAGTAATGGACCCAGAATAGACCCCTGCGGCACACCACATTTAATTTGAGTTTTTCTGGATTGACCCCTGTCAGTTTGCACGTATTGGACTCTGTTAGTCAAGTCTCTTTTTAATAAATTAATTGAAGAGTCAGAAAATCCAATATAGTGCAAGATGAAAAATAGAATTTCATGGCTAATTGTATCAAATGCCTTCGAGTAATCCAGAAGAATTAAACAAACAGATTTACCTTTGTCAACATCTCTTATAATTTCATCAACAACGTCTAAAAGAGCGGTTGTGCAACTATATCCTTGGCGAAACCCCGATTAATATGATGGTAGTATGTTAAATATATTTAGATGCTTTCGAATTTGGGTATTGAATAATTTCTCCAATACTTTAGAAAGTACCGGTAGTATGGAAATAGGACGTAGCTCATTAAAACCCGTTATTTCTGTTTTCTTTGGTAAGGGGACTACTCTGGACTACATCATTTTAAAATTACTAAACATATTTAGTATTTTTTTAACAAAATAACAATACCTGTATAGTTATTTTACAAAACAAGTTTTTAATAAATGCTTAGTGAATTTCAACAAACGAATCGTGTAGTGAATTTACACAATAATAAATTAATAAATTTTACTAATCGAGATAAAAACTTTAAAATATCCGAAAACAGTTTTAAATAATTTAATCTGAGTCAAAAGAAAAACACCCGTTCTACATACACTGCAATACAAACTGCCATCCACCACATCTTTAGTCATGTGATATAAAACCACCAACACAAGTCGAGCAATTTTTGTCAAATTCATGAATTAATTTTATTCCTTTTGATATTTTTGAACAAAAGTGTTTTAAAATCCTTTTTACACGAGTTTAAAAAAGAATTTGGAGTGTGAAAAAGTGCTTACAAAAGTCCAAAAAGGTATTGACGTGGTCGAGGATAACAAATAAGGAAAAATCCTTTATATAATAATAGCTAAAGGTTCATTCACACGTCTCATGTTGGCGACGGCTAGCATAAAAGGCTGGCAAGGTAACGAAATACCCTTGGATGCGTGGATTAGCAAAAACCCGTGCAAGAATGGCAAAGAAGAAAGAGTACAAAATGTACAAGTACATCTTTACGTTCCCGTTTTATTTATCCAAAGCTAAGATAAGCGGTGAAAAGGACTGCATCCGCTATAAGCTGCTTAGAGGTTTTTAATAGTCTGCATATTCAGGCTGAAGAGTGCTCGAAAGAGGGATGACAAAGCCGGTCCATTGTGCTCCCCTTTGGCTACTTGAAAAGCTCCGTTACGGCGTCAGCACTTTTGCCGGTTGCCGCTGCAAAAGATTGATTTGATAAAGGCGTTCTTCAAGTAGTAGCGGTATCGGAGCCGGGACCACGATCCCCCAGAGATAAAAGATTATTTCTCACCTTCGACACATAATAGCCGCCCCCTCCTGCTGGGTGTTTGTATCAGTTTTCTTTGCAGAAAACTGCTACACGGAAAAAATGTTTTCTAAATGTAAGAATACCTTTATTAAATTAAAAATATTTTATGTCTTATAAGCTATAGCTTAAAATCAAGTACAGTTGAAACAAGATGATTGGGGCTAAAACTAACATTAAACCAAATATTAAGCTTTCTTTAAACAAGCATATCTTATTCTTGCCTGTTAAATGTTAAGAAAGACTTAAAATGAAATAATCTTATTCTTAATTTAAGATTAAAAATCGATTAGACCAAATGATGGAAAATTCCCTCTATTCTGTTCTCAAAGATATAAAACTACACTGGATAAAAAAATAATTATATTTATTCTAAGATTAGTAAATATTGGTACGACTGGCTTATTATTAAAAATATCCCCCACAATTATGTTAAAATTTTACTAAATAAAATTAACAAACTCATGTTGACAAATCTGATTGTTATAACAGTAAATATAAATGCTAGAAAAAATTCGACCACGCATTCCCGTCATTTTTTTAAAGATACATCGGTTGATGTCTTTGAATTTTCTCGATTCGCATTTGTTTAGGAGATACGAGGTGTGTTCAGAAAATAACGGGAAAAGTTAAATTTCGCGGGTTCGGAGGGTCCGGTTGTCATACAAATTTCTTTATTTTGTTAGTATACATGCCCCCGAAGTATGATAAAACTTTAGCTGTTTTCATTGTTTACTTTGTCTGTGGCAGCCGCTAAGGTTAGACGTGTTTTATGAGCTCGGCGATTTTTGGTTCGTTAAAAGAAATGAATCAAAGAATTTGTATCCAATTTTGCTTAAAAAATGAAATAAATTCTGTGAAATTTTAACAAAGGCCTATAGTGAGTCTGCTATAAGTAAAACAAGAGTTTACAAGTGGTATAAGAGTTTCCAAGATGGCCGTGAAGACGTTGAAGATGACGAACGCCCCGAACGCACAAGCACATTAACAACCGATAAAAAATTGAAGAAATGGTTATAAACCATCAGAGAAGTCGCTGATGATGTTGGTATATCGATTGGCTCATCCCATGAACATTTTTCGAATGTTTTGGGTATATAACGCGTGGCAGCAAAATTTGTTCTAAAATTGTTAAATTTTGAACAAAATTTTTGGCCAAAAACAATACTGTAATGATGCCCCAGCCTCCATATTCGCCAGACATGCCTCTGTTTGACTTTTTCCTATTCCCAAAAATAAAGAGAACCTTAAAGGGCCGTCGTTTTGTAAGCATAGATGACATTAAAAGCGCATCGCTGAAAGAACTAAAGGCTATCCCAAAGATCGAGTTTTAGAAGTGTTTCGAGTATTGGAAGAAGAGCTGGCACATGTGCATAATATCCAATGGGGACTATTTTGAAGGCGACAACATTAATGTAGACGAATAAATAAATATTTGTTTCAAAAAACGAAAATTCCCGATATTTTCTGAACACACCTCGTATAAGTACCAATTTTTTCAATTTTTGCCAATTTTGACAAATGCTTGTAGCTTCGTCAATATTTGAGTAACGAATACAGGTTTAAAATATTATGTAGGCACTTTTTATCATAGAATTCATTAGTGTAGACAGATTTTTTTTAGCCCTTTTAGGTTAAGAGATATGACCCTATACGGACAACCAATTTGGGACACCCTGTACATTGATTCGATTTATTCAAAAGACTCCTCATAGGTATTTTCAGCACCACAAACATTTGCTTATTACGTAAACATTTTGAGTGGTATTTAATAGATCACAAATTAGAGCAAATATTTAATGTTAAATAGGTACACTATGCGTATGGACATTGTCTATACTCTAACCACATGCATTATTTATTTATGTTTAGTCGAATGTTATTTATCTAAATTAACCAGTCCAAGCCAAATAAATAGAAAGTTTATGTAGGTACACTATTAACCAAAATAAAGTATAATACAATTTAAATTACCAAGATACCCGCTGTGGAAAAACTCTTTGACAGAATCTTAACCATTTTTCTCATGCATAGATACGTGTTTACTTTAAGCTTCAAGTAAGAATGGGTCCCGCATAGTAAAAAAGCTGAAGAATGAAAAGCACAGAATCGGGAACAATACCAACGCAAACATCTTTATATGCAAGTGGTATTTATCTAAATCTAAACTGAGCTGTTTAGGAAAATTTATTCTGTGACGCACTGATTCCAGTTATACAAATCCGTAAAATCAGTAAAATGTGGACCGTTCTTTATACACGCAAAGAAATGTGTTGACAAAATATAAATATATGAATATTCTCTACAAATTTTGTTGACATAACAAATTGTAATACACATTCAAACAAAATTGAAATAAATTTATTACTATAACTTACAACACCTAGAATTAGTGGTTGCTACATGCACATATTTTTATATGTACATTTTAGTCATGTTATACATGACTCATGTACATGTTGCGTTTGTTAATATAATCTGGGCCTAGAAAATGTTACACAACAATTACTAAAAAAGTATTTTTCCAAATTGTTGTAAAACTAAAAAAAACTATGTAAACATGAGTGTTATTATATATTGTAGTAATTATTCAATGTTTCAATGTAGACAAAAAACACTAATAAGTTATTAGTAATAACTAGTAACCTCGAATTAACCAATCAGAGAAGAATACAATTAAAATATATTCCATTGAAAATTTTATTTGAAAAAAAGTAATACTACAAATAAAAGTAAATTTCCTTTTATTCTTTAACACAAAAATATCGATGTAATCAAAGTAATACCTCTTAAAGAAATTAGAAAAACTTAACCAATGTTTTTTGATAAATTACAACTAAGTACCTCAAATTCCATGGGGACAGAATATTGTTTTGTATAATTTAACTAATTTATGTAATTGAACATTCAACTTTTCCTCCGAACAAAATTTCAAATAAAACAATTCTATTACATTAAATATAATTGGTTGATTGGACGAATTATTTAAATTAATTTTGTGAATTAACAAATACTGCGTTTCAAGATTTGCATAATAAAGTGACAGATGCCGTTTCCTTTATCCTAATTATATTTTCCTTTGCACGTATTTAACAAGATAACTTCATACCCAAATAAATGGTATAACGAGAGAGATATACGGGAAGATAAATAATAATTTCTTAATTAATTCTTTTGCTTGATGATTTCATTCGCAATGACTCCAAAGCACTTTATATAACTTTATAATCGTTCAGTAAAATGTAAGTAAAAAACTTGGGCAATTTTAATTTTTTTTTGAAATTTTTATCAAACAACATCATTTAGTAAAGTTTACGGACTTTTATAAGCTCAGTTGATAATGCACTTATAAATTTTTCCCTTTTTAAAGAAAAAGTTTTTTCCGTTCCCATGGATTCTACAAAGCTTTTACCCTTAGTTTATTTTTAGAATCATTATTATTAAACTTATACGCTCATTTTTGATCTTTTCACAACGAAGATACATTATAAAATTAGGCAATGATAAAATAAGTGCTCTCTAAAAATGAATTAGTCAAAAATAACTAATTTAATAGTTATTGGTGGCTGCTTTTTCACTTGTACCATTGTTAACCATGGAATACCAATACCTTAAGGTATCCCAAAATTTAACAGCCAATTCTTATAAGAACATATATGTAAAATTGTCCCCTGAATCCGAAAAATTATGAAAGTGGAGTAGTTTTTGAGATATAGTCAATTCCATATTAAATGGAAAATTGACTATATCTCAAAAACTGTTATACTTTTTTAACTTTTGACGACATTTTCGGATTCAGGGGACAGTTTTGCATAATAATTTTGGGATATCATGGTATTCCATGGTTAACCATGGTACAAGTGAAAAAACAGTCACTAATAACTATTAAATAAGTCATTTTTGACTAATTCATTTTTAGAGAGTGGATTTATAAAAAAAAATTGTATATTTTGGAGACGCTTTCCTGTACACTGAAAGAAATACTAGGGTTAATAATAAATAAATATTTATTTGAGAATTTTTTATTTATAATAAATACAGCAAATTTACTTTAAATCAATTTTATTTACTAACAATATTTATTCTGAAATTTAATTTATTTTTTATAAAAATATTTATTTGGGTCGAATTTATTTGTTAATAATATACTAAATTTGTGTCAAATAAAATTGTTTATTAATTTATTGTAAATATACGTTATATTCGTATTTAGTTTATTGGTAATAAATATTGTTTATTAATAGTTGCCAAATTTTCATTTCGTAAATAATGATTATTATAAATAAATCACATTTTCTAACTATTAAATCGTATTGTTTGTAAGAAATATGATATATTAATAATTAACAAATGGAATATCGTAACGCGTCGCTTTACATCGGACGATTCGATTCTCTTCACTTTAAAATGTCACGTAGGTAGTGGGTGGTTTACATCTTTGCATAAAGGTGGTGGTGGTTTGTGCTTTTGCATCATTTTTTATATAATAAGGAAATTTGTATTGCGTATAAACTGTTGCAGTGATTGTGTAAGTACATAATAATATTTTTCTATTGTGTTGAATGCTAACAAAACAAAAATAGGTCCTTAAACATGGATGTTGACATGGACATAATAGATTCTAAACAGTTATATGGTTTAGAAGATCTGGCTAATACTTTTAAAGGTAAGTTTATGAGTTATTAAAAAAAATAATAATTGATGCCTTAATAGTAGTAGAGTAGTAACGCCATCAACCTATCCAGCTTACAGGGATGCCTTAATATTTCGTTAAATATTGGCTAAATTTTGTGGCAGTTTGTTTCAAGATGTTTCCACCTGTTGACTATCCCATGGGATGTATTAATAATAAATAAAGTATATTTACTATAAATTCACTTGTTAAATATTAATCAGATGACTTTAAAGAAAATCAGGTTATATTTATTATTAACAAATTTTTTTAGATAATAGATTAGATTCTTTTAAAGTATTAGCATATATCGCCTATATATTCTAATACTTTAAAAGAATCTACTCCATTATAATTATTATTATTATTTAAAAAACATAAATAAACTTAAAAAAATAAAGATATAGTATAATAATAATATAACCTTTAAAACTATATTCATATATGAATATTAGGGTGTGCCAAAAAACTCGAAATAGTTTTTTTCTTGCTCTCCACCCAAAATATCGTAGAATATGTCCGAACAAATATTCTGTTAAAAGCGGAGCTCATAATTTCAATTTTAAGAGGTCCCTCATCGAATCTGAAGTTTTGCCGCTTAAATAGCACAGAAAACTGACCTTTTTACCTTATTTATTCTTGCAACCTAGGAAGAAATTTTTTTTTCATAAAATCCATGACCAAATCTTACAAAGCATTAAACTTGGACGAAAAAATCTTATTAAGCCGAATTTCTATTTTCATTATTTATTTTTTTACAGAGCTTTAAATTTAAAATTTTACGTTTTTTGCCTTTTTCAGCTAAACTATTGAAGTTAGACGAAAAAGTCAAATGGTAATTTTTTAGCTTGTCTGATGGACCACAAAAAAGTTTTAGGCGAATTTTTTATATCCTCAATATTCTAAAAGTTACAGGCGTATAAAGTCATCATTTTTGTATTATTATCTTTAAATTTAAAGCTATGTAAAAAATTAAATAATGAAAATAGAAATTCGGCTTAATAAGATTTTTTTGTCCAAATTTAATGCTTTGTAAGAATAAGTCATGGATTTTACGAAAAAAAAAATCTTCCTAGGTTGCAAGAATAAATAAGGTAAAAAAGTCAGTTTTCTGTGTTATTTAAGCGGCAAAACTTCAGATTCGATGAGGGACCTCTTAAAATTGAAATTATGAGCTCCGCTTTTAACAGAATATTTGTTCGGACATATTCTACGATATTTTGGGTGGAGAGCAAGAAAAAAAAAATATCAAATTTTTTTGGCACACCCTAATGAATATAATACTATATCTTTATTTTTTTTAAGTTTATTTATGTTTTTTAAATAATAGGTCTATAAATATAATTTACAAGTTTAAAAAATATTGGATTTTATAAAATATTTAAATATATATACTTCGCTTTCTTAATAAAATCATCTTAAAAAAACAAGTATTTTATTTTAAAAATCACCCAAACTGAAGCACATTTTATATCAACATATCGTCGTCAACCTCACAAAGTGATTTATAATTTTAGAGATTTTTTATTTTTTTACTGCAGAAGAGTTTTGCAATATTCAAACAAACAAATTTTATGATTAATAGTAAATAATTAAGACGAACTGTTTTTGTATTAAATATGTATATATTTACAATAAATTTAGCATACCTATAGTCGTCAATCTCACAATCCCATTTTTATAATTTTACAGAAGAGCATTTTGAAAATTACTGCAATATTCGGTTTAACAATATACTTCGAATAACATATAAAATTACAGATATAAACAATAATAATTTTATAAGTTTATTTTATACTATAGTATATTTTTAACCTGCAGTAAGTTTTAATACCTATAGGTCCCTTTGTGAGATTGACACGGATATGACATATGTATTGCAAATATAAACAATTTTTTCAAAATACAGTTATATGCTAATCATTAATTATTAATAATAAAATTTGTTAATTATAAATAAAGTAATTTATAAAAAATAACTTAAAATTAAATATAATATTATTAATGTTTATAATTACTTATTGGGTTATTTATAATCAACTTAGTTTATTTATAATAAATAAGATGTTTGTCACTTTAAATAACAAATTGTTTTTTAAAAATATCTGTTTGTTAATTTTTAATAAAATATTAACTACTTATTAAAATGGCATATTTATAATAAATAAGGGTTTGGTTGTTTTTAATGCAATTTTATTTCTCACAGATAAAGTATTTGTTTATAATAAATAAATATTTATTTACCACAAAAAATTATACTAAAGTAATACTAATAAATTATTTGTTTTTAATAAATAAATATTTATTCCGCCATTATAAAATAAATCCTTTATTTATTGTTAAACAACATCACAACAATTGTAAATAAACTGTTCTTTCAGTTTAGCCACTTAAGATTCTTAAACCTGACTAATCCCCCTGATTTATTATCTGTGATGATACCAAATAATCTGTTTGCTTGGCAAAACGTCGTTATATTTAAGTCGGTTATGAGAGCGGATTTCTTATTGATTTGAATGAAACGTGACAAAATCGTGACAGGCTTCAACATAAGCCGAAAAGTGGCGGTTTGAGGACGAAAAGGAACGTGCAACGAAAGAAAAGACTCGCTACTCCGCACTCGCACTGAATGACGAAAATCTTTTTTGATATTGCAAACGAAAGATGCTCTTATAATGCGACCGAAACTAAATAAATATTGTTTTTAAATTAAGTCTAAAACGGTTACGGTTTCGGAAAATCGCATTACTGTCAGCTACTGTCCAAGTTATTGTTTGTTTGTTTGCTTGTTTTTATTGTATATATGTATAACTTCATCCCGTGACTAAGACGCCACTCGGTAAAAAATATTTGTTAATTTTAACCCAATATTAACTTTATGTTAAGTTTACAACCAACTGTAATCTAACTAATTGAATAAATAGCTTGTAATTATAACAATTATTTTGTAGATTTAATAACAAAATCCTAGGTCAATAATTATTTTAATAATAAATTCAATAATTATTAATTGCTCTCTAAAAATGAATTAGTCAAAAATGACTAATTTAATAGTTATTAGTGGCTGCTTTTTCACTTGTACCATGGTTAACCATGGAATAACATGGTATCCCAAAATTTAACAGCCAATTCTTATGTAAAATTGTCCCCTAAATCCGAAAAATTATGAAAGTGGAGCAGTTTTTTAGATATAGTCAATTACATATTAAATGAAAATTGACTATATATCAAAAACTGTTCTAGTTTTTTAACTTTTGACGACATTTTTGGATTCAGGGGACAATTTTACATAAGAATTGGCTGTTAAATTTTGGGATACCATGGTATCTCGGGTGACATTCACAATATCGAAATTCATTATATCGAATTCAAAATATCGAACACTTTTTATCGAAAATCAAAATATCGAAAATTTAAAATGTCGAAATGAAAATATCGAAATCTTATTTAATCGAATTTTCAATTTATCGAAAATAAAATCTCGACCGCTGTCATACAGGTTATGACGAATAGCTGTCATCTTGGTTATGCAGGTACACTGCATTGTGCCATACCAAACCAACCCAAACTTAACAACCCAACCCAACCGACCCCGCCCCATTGGGCCCCTCCCGCCCCATTGAGCAATAGAGGTATAATATATCTAAGGGCAGGCTGGATTGTTACAATGGGGCGGGAGGGGCCCAATGGGGCGGGGTCGGTTGGGTTGGGTTGTTAAGTTTGGGTTAGTTTGGTATGGCACAATGCAGTGTACCTGCATAACCAAAATGACAGCTATTCGTCATAACCTTGAGGAATACTTTGCTACATTTAGCCTCTAGTTGAAAATGAGGTTAAAATATGCGACGGTTGAGCACACACATTTCTACGTCCGTCCGACGGTCGAGCACACACTTTTCTACGTCCGTCCGACGGTCGGGGAGACACTACCTTTAATTATTCGACATTTTCAAATCGACATTTTAATTTTCGATATTATCATTTTCGACATTTTGAATTTTCGATATTTTGATTTTCGACATTTTGTATTTTCGATATTTTGATTTTCGATAAAAAGTGTTCGATATTTTGAATTCGATATAATGAATTTCGATATTGTAAACGTCACCCTGGTATCTCATGATTAACCATGATACAAGTGCCACTATTAAATTAGCCATTTTTGACTAATTCATTTTTAGAGAGTAGTTTTCTAAAAACCTAAAAAATATTAATGAATTTTCTCGTGGGTTATTTGCATGTGAAAAATTAAAAATTTCCGCACAAATCATCATTATTTACTTATAATTTAAAAGAAAAACATCCTTAAAGTTATTGTCAATTTTCCGTATTTCTCATTTGCTTCCCTTTTTTTATTTTCGTTTTTATGACAGCGTCTTATAATTTAATAAGATTACTAATGAGCTTTTTGAGTTTTTCTCTTTTTCGTTTGCCGAAATTAATATTTAAAATAACTAGTGTGCAGACATCCGGAATATTGTATTATAGAAATTGCTGAATTTTCAAAAACGTAATCCAACATTTTTATTAAAATAAGAGCCATTTTTTGTTTGATCGCCTTAAAATTTAAACCCAATATGTAAATTTATCAATATTTTTTAAATTCTGAAAATTGTCGAATTTTGCCACTCGAGCAAAAAGGAAAACGTGACTCTCTCTTACATAAGCTTTCAGTGTGAGTCGTACAGCATGCTCCGAAAATTAAAGTTGATAGAATGTCATGCTTTATAGGGATACAAAATGTTTTACGTCTCAAAATTATTCACGCGAGTAAAACTTCGTCACCCAAAAGGGAATTTAATATTATTTTGACACTGCAATTATTTTGATGTGGGACAGAAGGCTCCAAGCCAGTGGCGGCAATTTTTTTTGAAATTTTCAAGGTCTCGCATTTTTGGAGCACTTCAGAATCTAAATAATAAAAATTTATTATTTAAAAATATGTTCTTTCACGAGAAAAATTTTCAAAATTTTGCTAGAATAAAACAAAAAGTGCGGGACGAGGTGGGATTTTTATTTATTCCTTCAGCAGGTTTCCACATTACCCAGGAGGTACTGCTCATTTTTACCTATCTTACAATAATTATTTTTAGATTAATAAAGGCACAACCGCACAACAACAAAATAATAATGTACAAGCACAGTAGGTATATAAAACTCGACGATTTAACACTATAAAAAACATGAATATTTTTATTTATATTTTTTGTGATTTTTACTGTGGTATTTGTGTGTTAATATAATAGTATATTAAAATAAAAATGTAATGTATTTTACGCTTGCATTTTTATCACAACTTTCCATTTTAACGCTAAGGCAAAGACTAAACAGAAATAAGAAACTATAAACATGCATAATCTAATTAATAAGCTTTGTTTACTTAAACATTCCACGCCCCGCCCAGTCTTTTACAACGGCTGATAAGCGAGCCGCACAGATCTCGGGACTGACTCTGCTGTCTTCCATATACTGTGGTACAAGCCCAACTTTGTGGGCCTCAATGTCTACAAAAATTCGAGTATTATCTCCGCCTTGCGGGGGTGCCGGCGGCACCGTGCAGCGGTGGGGAGCATGATGTTTTATCGGCAATGTGTGACGTATATGAAGCGCAAATTTATGGGATTACTATTTCCCTATTAGGTGGTCGGGCAATGATTTAAGCGTTTAGAATTAAAGTTGGAAGGGGTGCGCGCTAAAATTGAAGGAAATATTTTAAACTTTGATGGTTATTCGATGTCTTGATACTTTTAATGAATGGAAATTAGTTTAAAAACGTTTTATTCAAATTATATTATAATTTTAACATATGAGGCCCGGCCTCAGTTGCTTTATACGACGAGCCGCCACTGCTCCAAGCATTGGGAAGACAATACAATTCATTATAATTAGAACCAATAAAATGCCAATATTCCAGGGTTACGCATTTTATCACAGCGACAATATTTTTTATCACCTTGTTTACACGTTGCTATGGATTTTGACACTTTTCTTGATTTGACATTTGATGACATTTAAATACTGTGTTTGTTAAATGATTAAAATAATGAATTATAAACTCTAAAAGATCGATGGGTTGGTGTAAAATTAAGGTGTTTGAATAAATAAGGTTTATTCAAGTCTTTTTATATTTTAAAGCTCATTTTAATTTCAAATGTCAAACTGACAATTCGTTAAATCCTAAAATTCATTATATTTTCTCACTAAATATAACTCGTGGTATGATTAATTATCGATGATATTTACTCATTGAAACCGAAGCAGCACATTTCACTCGTCCTGCGGACGGTTTTAATTCGAAAATATCATCGATGATAATTAACAAGTCGTATGATTATAATTATACGACTTGTTATATTATGGGTGAAAATAATTCTGATAATATCGGTGTTTTGGCACTTTTTGTATTAAATGTCATTATTGATGATATACGATGATTATTTTGTTTAGTTAAAGGTGTGGTGGTAATATTAAAGGCAAGTCAAAGCTGAACAGCAACAGGGTGTGTCATGTTAAACTAAAGCTAACCAGGGTCATTATTCTTCATTTGCCGCTTTGAAATTACTGGCATTAGAAGTTTATATCTAATTCACCGCAGCACTTCTTCTTACTTTTGCTTTATTATCCTTCAAAGTGGTATAAAACAAAAAACATACCTTAAAAGTACAGTATACAAAAGTGTTTTTTAGTGCCACCCTTACTTCATAAGAAGTCCCGGAAGCCAATTGAATGGCTTGTTTGAGAATTGCAAAAATGACAACTTATTTGGTTTATTTAATAAATAATTTAAAAATTTTATTTTTTTCAGATAACTGTGCGCCTGCCCGTTACTTTTTAAATTAATTAATTTCGCAATGTGACTTCCGTTTAAGCGTCGCGGTTTCTGACAAATATCGCTCTTACCCCACTACGCCCCTAGGCGATATTTTTTGCACTAATTACAGAAAACAGTTGCTGGTTAATTGCGAACTTTAGCGATTTTACAAAACTAATTTCACACCGTTCATGGGGTCGCGGCCGCATCCTGCTTTGATCGTAAATCTTCGAGCCAAAACAAGATAAATTTTGATGAATTTTCGTTAATTGGAAAGTTAATGTAAAAGAGATAACGACACTCTATTCCTTTTCATTTTGCATTGATTATAATAAAAAGTATAACAAAATATTCTGCTAGAAAATTGTAGCCCAAAGTTGATTATAAGTGCGTCAAACAAGTATATGTTTCTTGCATTTCGTATGTTTCATCGATAATTTATTTGGTTCCAAAACTGTCTGAAACTTAGCAGCTGCAGCAGCAATGCCGTTCTAATATTTAACCCATGCACCAGTCACATTTTACTACTTCCAAGTTTAGTCAGACATACGTTTAAAGAGTTATAATTCGTGTCACTATTAATAAGATAATTAACACGTTTGTATATTACGTTGCTAGAAACAAAACTTAGTGTATAGTGTAAGATGTAATAAACAGATTTAGGAAGAAAGACACCCTGCATTCATTCGAATTTAACTAAATGATGATGAAGCGCACACATCTTATTACTATTTACTCCACCTTCTTCCAGTTTGCCTACATGTGGAAGTTTATTTTATTTTTAAAAGTTAAAGGAATCCATAAACCACACACTTAGTTTCTTTTCGTTCGTATTTATAAATATATATACCCTACTTTTATTTTTGATGTAAACAGCTCATAGCTGGTGGTGGTACTTTTAGAAAATCTTCGCATTTGCATTTTCCTTCAATTATAAGGATATCATTATTTTCACCTTAACTACACCGAAAAAAATTATTTGTTAATTTTTACTAAATATTAACCAGATTTTATGTTAATCCAGGTACACAAAACTTTATGTTAGATTTATTTAATTGAAAAATTAGTTTATAGTTACACTGTTCAAAATTTCATGACCATTTTAATTAACACCATACATGGTCTATTATAGACCGTCTATATCGATACAAACCAAAATGGTGTTAAATATGGTTTGTTGGTCCGATGTAAATTTAAATATTAACCAGATTTTATGTTAATCCAGGTACACAAAACTTTATGTTAGATTTATTTAATTGAAAAATTAGTTTATAGTTACACTGTTCAAAATTTCATGACCATTTTAATTAACACCATACATGGTCTATATAGACCGTCTATATCGATACAAACCAAAATGGTGTTAAATATGGTTTGTTGGTCCGATGTAAATTTAAATACTAAAATAGTGTAAATTTAACTTTCACACAGTAGTAAAATAAATTTTACCTGGTGTAAATTGAACTCCTTTTCAGTGTTAAATATTATGTATTTTTAGTCAAATTAAATCATACTTCACAGAAAAAAAGGAAACAGAAAGTTCCTTGACGCATTACTATAGTAATAATACATACCACTGGTAATATACTATAGTATATTACCAGTGGTATGTATTATTCCAGAAAATTAAACCTTCAACTCTCTAGAGATAATATTTTTAGTGCGAGACTTAAAATACTTCAAGTATTGACAACTGTTTCCACCTATTTAAGGTCTCTTTAGTATCGAACAACTTGTAGTGTCACACCAAAGCAAAGGACTACCTGAGCTTATATACTCTTCATGTAAGTCAACAGAGGCGAGATTTAAGAACATCACGTGATCCACACCGCCTTTGCCGCGATCGGCACACACTATGCAACCAGGAATGCACGGCAAATTGTTTTAATCGTTTTAACAGAGTGCTTTAGTAAACTAAACCATACAGCGGGTTGGTTTTACTAAAGTTTTCTGGGTTAATTTAACCAATTTAAAAAAATAAAATAACTATCTGGTTTAGTACCGTCAAACTAATCTTTGTTTATATTAACCTTCCTACAGTTGATTTAAATAAATACTTATGGGTCAACTAAATTAATATAGTTTTGGTGATTGCTGTATATAACATTTTCAACCATAATTCATGGTGTTTATATTATATATTATTTTAACAAAAGATTATGTGTACTTTTTCAACGAAATAATTTGTTATACATTAACAAAATAATGTAACCTTTAAAATTAACTAAATCCTTACCATATTACCTTTACAAAACTTTAGGTAAAATATTTTCCTTTGTTAAAATAATTATTATAAACCCTGGTTTTCTACAAAAAAATATGTTAAAATTTTACAAAATAAAATTAACAAACCACAAATCTGATTTTTATAATAGCTTACAAAGGCATAAAAAAAATTAAAAAATAATTGTGTTGACGAACAAAGACTTTCCTAAAATGTTTTCCTCAGCGAGCCAATCAAACTTTACGTTATTAGGTGTTATACTTTTTTATGGCTACAACCCTCTTAAAACTCCTAAACATAAACCCAAAATATAAACATAAAATAAAAAAGAAATCATCGAGGAATTGTTTAGCCAAATTATAAAACTAAAAGAAATAAATGCTATAACAATAGTTGGAAAAACTTTTTTGTCACGGCCGTAAATCGTGGAAAAACCATTCGGAATCAACTAAAAGTTTTGCGAAAAGATTTTCGAAAAGCCCGCTTTGATGCATTACGTGCGACATAAACTTTTATGCTGAGGATTTCTGTGGAGGCAACGGGGAATTTGCCGAAAGACAATTCAACGGATCCGTCTGTATAAAACGAATTCAACGATACGTAGATCGATGGGAATAAGGAAGAAAAAGATACGAAGGAGACATTTTAACAAATGCCTCTGTACTTGCCCTGGCAAATAAGATAAGTAAAAGTAAAAAAGAAAACAATATGATATAACCAAAAAAAACAGTAAATAAGATATGACAACTGAAGCAAAATATGTATCGTGGTTTTCCCGTCGATTTTAAATTTCACCTTTCACTTTTACGTCGATTGACGGTCATGTAGCTATTTTTTTAAGTGTTCCACAAAAGATTTCGTTAACTCAATAAAAGAAAAATACAAAGTTTGGATACCAAGCCACCTTGAGGGTCTTAATTCGAAAGTTTTGTCGCCATTTTTCAGTCTGCTGACAAAGAGAAGCTCCAGGAATAGAGTTAAGTTTGCGGTTATCGTGTCAACATGTGAACAACTAAACACAGCAAGGCCGTAACAAAGTCTACAAGAACAGACGGGTAAACGAAATAATACCAGGAACATTTCAACAGCCCTATTTAAATTTATATCGGTTTGATGTCTTATTTAAGTCATATCTTTGTCAACATGAACTTTAAATATTTAATGTTAAGAAAATTAGTTCATTATCATAAATTATTATGATTATTTATCTCTAATAACTATTTTTACTGTGTATATAATCCCAAGACATATGTATATGTATACATATATATATATATTTGGGTCGTTTTCAAAAAACACCCGCCTTCCGATGTCTGTAAGTTTAAATTCCAATAACTTTGTTAAAAATTATCGGATCTTATTGATTTAAAAACCAAGTGAAAGCCTAACAAGCCCTTAGTAAACTCTTTCAGAAAATGTTTTTTTAGTTATTTCAGAATAATTTTTTTTTAATTTTGAATCTTGTGAAACACACATTTTCGCATGTCCCATTAGCGTTTTATAAAACTTACATACATGTTTTTTTTAATATTGAATAACGAGAACTTTGTGTTGCTTTATAGCAATCCATAACATCCTTAGTTAATAAAGTAAACAATTTATATATAAATTAATTAATTTTAATCTACTTTTTTTAAATTTGACTCATGTCCCAGACATTTTTTCCGTTGCGTTACGTCCGTCGCGTTACCGATAGAATATTTAAAAAAACATATATATGGCAACTTTTTTGGCACTCACGTGATTAACAAATGATGTCCGGACGTACACATTACCCAGCTAAATTTATTTATTCAATCAGGAAGAAGATATCGGTTGAAACAGGTGCGGGTAACTCGAATGTAATAATTGTTTGTCCGCTAAGTTGCTCAAAAAAATAATAAAAATAAGGTAAGAAAAAATACTATTTTTCATGTTTATGTTTATTTTAGGGCACTAAAGCTTATTCAGAGTAATTAATGACTGTAATGTTTTATTATTATTTTTTAAATATGGTTTCACAAAACTTTGTCCACTGCGTTACCAAGTCCATTACGTTACCTTATGGTAACGCAATGGAATTTAGGGTAACGCAATAGAATTTTTTGACAACAAAATGGATATATTTACCGTCGCTTTTATTAAAAGTAGTTTATGATAAACCAATTTAAAATTATTTGTGATTACAACTCATGATATAGATTACATCCAAGGGAAAATTCCACGCAATATACAAGTACTAAAAGACACCAGCTTATAGTCAAAGAAAAAGGGTGTCTATAATTTAGAAATCTAAGTTGTTATTCTGCAAGTCAGCACCACTACAAGGGATTTTGTTTATGCATTACTCTAAAATCGTACCACCCTATATAGTTTCTTTTTTATCTTATTAAGTCCTTTGTGTACCCCAGTCCGTTGTGATACCAATGTCTATTTCGTTACTTTTTTAGTTTTTGTTAAAACAAATCCTTAAAATGATTTTTCTATCACTTGTTTATAAATTAGAGTTTAACTCACTAATACAGTGACTAAAAGAAAATATTAATGGTATAGTTTTTTTAAAAACTAAAATAAATATTTAAAAAAGGTATACAATTTTTAATAAAAAATAAAATTGGAGTCAAAAGTTTGTGATCTAAGTACACTTTATTTCAAATTATTTTTATAACAACTTTTTTTATTGAATCAAATTTTGGATTTCAAATTAGTAACACAGTGGAAACATATAAAACTAGCTAAACACATTTTTCTGAAAAAAACGTAAAAAAAAATTAAAAAGTGCACTGCCTGTCTTAAATTTAAGTAAACAAAATTCTAAACATTTATAAAAATCCAACCAAAAGTCAATTTAAGCAAAAAAATATACATATTGTAATATAAATGCAAAAGACTGTCCGACTTTTCTTCTCACCTCTAAACTGCTAAACCGATTTAGATAAAATTTGGTATGGAGATATTATATTTTTTTGACCATTGACCTTTGACCTTTACATCCAGTAATATAATAAATGAGAATGCTTTTTGTTTGTTCTTTTTGAATGCCCCAAAAAATCACAGACATTTATTGAAAAGTAAAAAAAACTATAATCGTGATAATAAAAATTAGGGTTTAGGAATTTCGATCAATCGGATTTGAATACAAAAACAATTTCGGTGATTAGCACTATTGGTATTCATTTTCGACACGTTCCCTATTCTCCTTTTTGTCATTCGAATGGGTTTACAAAAATTTACATAAACCATTATAACATCTTCCAAATTGCGTTAGGCGTGCTTTACATAAATAAAAAGTGAAACAGTCCGTCTCGTTTATTGATTCTGTTTTTCGTTGTTTTTTAATTAAAAAAGCCTGCAAAACACAAATTTTATAATCCCACCGTGTTTTAACTTTAACACTACTTAAGAATACTTATATACTTATATATAATAAATTTTAATCTCAAACCAAAACTTCATTGTTTACAAAATCACGGTGTTGGCTCGTTCAACAATTCGTGCACTTCAAAAGACATGCGGCTGAATAATAAAGATCAAACCGGAAGTTTCTCTGGGATTAGTCTCGAAGGAAGGAATTTTCAAAGAACAGACTCGGTTCTCATTAATCTAGATATTTATAAACGTGTGTCAGTTTGCTGGAGATTCTGCTGATAAATTTTAGAAAATTCGGTTTATGAGCCGAGCGTAGTGAATGATTGATAAAGGCGGTCTGCACTGCTAAAGAGAATGGCGCAGTCAATTTGGGAATTTGTACTTTTAGACATAATTATTAAAAACAAAGTTTACAAAGCTTCAATATTAAGTCCCCCTTGAAGTTCCAATA
The DNA here is from genome assembly GCA_921294245.1 of Brassicogethes aeneus. Lineage (NCBI taxonomy): Eukaryota > Metazoa > Arthropoda > Insecta > Coleoptera > Nitidulidae > Brassicogethes > Brassicogethes aeneus. Next base: position 8,255,136 of record OV121138.1, read on the forward strand.
AATCTATTAAATATCATCTAACACCACATGAATGAATTTCTCTCTGCGATGGTCAAAACTCAAATTACAAAGTTTCTGCTCTCCGGAATCAATTTAGTGTAATTAGTGTTTGGTTTGGTGGTGCATAATTCCCCATGGCCTCTAATATTAAGGTAACTATCCTTTTGAACGTTGATGTTACCCAAAATCATCGAGGTGAGTTTGTCTACAATTTCTCTATTTAATACCTTTGCTGCCTTCACATTTAATTACTTTCATTTTGGAATGGAAAGTCGCTACACTTTTTGTAGCAAATTTTAATAATTTATTGTTAATAAACATATATAACATAAGAGACCACATGGCTACCCGGCACTAATTATGACTAAAAGTTCGAAATAAAAGTCCAGGTTAATAAATGTAATATAATAAAATAGAAATATTGTATTTAAGCTTAAATACATTTGGGTCAGAATTTCTCAAACGGGCCACCTGAATTAGGTCAAAATTAGTTTTTGTTTGTAGATACATTTTTTTGATAGTATTTTACATCACTATAGTGATGTTATAACACAAATCCTAAAGGATTTTGTAAAAAAAAAATTTTCAATTGACATATTCATGATATTAAAAGTCAAAGTTTTTAATAATTAAAAAATAAAAAAATTCATTATGGCTGAACTAATTATCCGATTCCAACGATATAACTATAGTTGGAATCTTGTTTTGACATAGATTCCTTGTTATTTTTTTCAATTGTCCTATTTTCATTTAGGTCGATTTTTTTTTGTTTTTTTTATACCAAATTCGGAAATAATTGCCTTCTGCGCCAGCTATCGTCTCGAGAAAAAAAACACATATACTCCAATCATTTCTCGAAATTATGCTGCTGAGAAAAAAAATGGCCCGCAGGTTGACAAAAAGTTATTCGTCCTTTTGTGGCCGCGCGCGGTGTCAGCTCACGCTCCGAACCGTGTACGCTGTACGCGCTTGTGACGCGACGTCTTACGGTGGTCTGGAACCTGCGGGCCATTTTTTTTCTCAGCAGCATAATTTCGAAAAATGATTGGAGTATATGTGTTTTTTTTTTCAAGTCGATAGCTGGCGCAGAAGCCAATTATTTCCGAATTTGTTATAAAAAAAAACAAAAAAAAATCGACCTAAATGAAAATTGTACAATTGAAAAAAATAACAAAGAATCTATGTCAAAACAAGATTCCAACGCTAGTTAAATCGTTGGAATCGGACAATTAGTTTAGCCATAATGATTTTTTTTTATTTTTTAATTACTAAAAACTTTTACTTTTAATATCATGAATATGTCAATTGAAAATTTTTTTTTTACAAAATCCTTTAGGATTTGTGTTAGTGATGTAAAATACTATCGAAAAAATGTATCTACAATCAAAAACTAATTTTGACCTAATTCAGGTGGCCCGTTTGAGAAATTCTGACCCATTTATAAATTTATATGTTGTTCAAAATTTTGCAAGGGTTGATTAATATTTCAATAATGTACTATGCTCCACACCTCAAAGTCCCACCACGTGACCTCGTACGGAACTCAGTCTTTTGAAAATTTGGCATTTAAGGCTTTTCAGGTCATGTATCTGTCAAAGTATAGTCAACGAAAGAAATAATATTACGTTAAAAATGTATAAATCTTTATAACATTACAATAACAGTGGATGGTTTAAGAATTTAAGAATGTAAATACTGCATTTAATGAAATTCTAAAGTGTATGATGCAAAATAAGTAATATTTTTGGGCAAATATCTGGTTTTCTCCATAAAATAATTTTAACAAAACAGCATTTATAAAAAAAATCTAGCTTCTCTATTCTGCCGTGCTTAATGAAAACGCCGTAACCAACAATTTTGCGATTTTTGGTTTACGGCATTTTCTACTAGAACAATTCATCCTGCGTCTATCCCCGGTACTCAAAAAACCGTATATATATATATATATATAAATTCTAAAGTGTATGATGCAAAATAAGTAATATTTTTGGGCAAATATCTGGTTTTCTCCATAAAATAATTTTAACTAAACAGCATTTATAAAAAAAATCTAGCTTCTCTATTCTGCCGTGCTTAATGAAAACGCCGTAACCAACAATTTTGCGATTTTTGGTTTACGGCATTTTCTACTAGAACAATTCATCCTGCGTCTATCCCCGGTACTCAAAAAACCGTATATATATATATATATATATATATATATATATATATATATATATATATATATATATATAGATACGGTTTTTTGAGTACCGGGGATAGACGCAGGATGAATTTTTCTAGTAGAAAATGCCGTAAACCAAAAATTGCAAAATTGTTGGTTACGGCGTTTTCAAAATGTGGTATTTTTTCTTATTAAGCTTAAAGTGTAACTACATAAAGTTTTGTCAATACAAATAGTTAAAAAGCACGGACTGAACTTAATCTACATTGAAAAATCATTATACCTAACTTTAAAAATTTTAATAAATCACATATCATGGGAGTATTAAATATTTTAACATTGCAAGTTTCTCTAAAAATTGTTTGTTTTCTTTTAATCGAACTTAAAGTAGGTATGCCGAGAGGTATGCACAAGTTATGTCATTAGAAGTATAAAAGCTACAAATTAATTTGAACCATATTCAACAATTATTTAGTATACCTATATTTATTTATGACCACACTCTTCCAAATAATCTATTTATTTATTTTGGTAAAAATAGATTTTTCTAACTTAAAATACAAAATTAGATGATATTTTTTGTTCTAATACATTATTAACCTTTGATACAGATATTCTTATTTCATAATAGAGAAGATAGATTTTTTTTTAATGCTGTTTAGTTTAAACTATTTTGTGAAGAAATGTAGACCCAATGCACAAAAATATTACTTATATTGCACCTTTCACTAAATGCAGTATTTATATTCCTAAATTCTTAAACCAACCATTGTTATTGTGATACTATAAAGATTTAATAATTTTTAACGCTTAAAGATAAGCGGTAACACTATAAATATTATTTCTTTCATTGACTATACTTTGACAGATACATAACCTGAAAAGCATTAAATGCTAAATTTTCAAAAGACTGCGTTCCGTACGTGGTCACGTGGTGTGGAGCATAGCGATGCTTCTTTAGCGTATAGAATACATAAAACATACAATAATTATTAAAAGTAGAAAATAAGTAGATTTGACATTTATTTGACTGTTCCAAACGGGTTTTTTACAGAGTAGGATGTAAAAAGCATAGTGAAAAATAAAATTTTCTTTTAAATAGGAGGATTTTATTGATACTCACATAAATGTCCTAACGATCAATGGAGCATGTCTTCACACAAGTTTCCCCATGGTTGGCATCTAATTGCTTTTTGAACTTTGGCAATAAAACCCGGCAAATAATAACCGTTTATATATAATCACGTTAACCTAACTTTTTTTCTAAGAATGTCACTAAAAAAGATTAATTGAAAATAAAATAAAACCTTTGATTGACGATGTAATTAAGCTTCTGTTTTTTTTCTCTTGTTGGTTCACCTTAACTTTGAAACGAGTAATTTGGGACGAACTGAAAATTCCTTGTACGTGATTTCGTAGTTTAGTTTTCGAGCATCACTTATATTTTATTTACTCCGTTTGTTAAATGAATATACTTAGGCGTAAAACATCGCTCGGAGCGTGCAGTAAGTGGAAGGTTTTTAAAATTCATTGCCCAGAGACACACGCGCGGTTTAATAACATAAAAGCAATAACATTAAGCCCAGCCCGCATTCGGTTTGTAATGGCGTCGAAAACAGCCCTGCAGTTATAGTAAAGCGCTTTTCTTTCGGTATCAATTGAAAATAATGCACAATACCCAGCGAGCGAGACTCATAATCCCTTTTTATTCAACAACCAGTGAATATTCCGGTATTTAATGAAATAGAACCAAAGATACTGCAATGTGTGAAAATATTTAGTAAGCAGTTTCAGCCTACACAGAAAAAACGCTTTGATATAGTCAATAATAATGCTTTATGATTGTTTTTTCATTCATCCAATACAAGTTAAAGTTTATTCAATCAAATATGTTTTGAGCAATTGAGGAAAACGGATTGATGTTATTACAAATATTATATTCAGCCCATAACAAAATATTATCAAGTTAAAATTACTTGTTATAGAGTGAATGGCTCTTTAGATTTAAACCAAATGGAAATGTGTAATTCCTTGAAAATTTTAGAAATGATTGAATTCAAAGTTTATCTGATCAAGGTAAAATTAACAATATTTAATTAAATATAAAATTGATTTATATTAAAAATTATAATGCTTCAACCAAAAATTAAAAACAAATGAAATAAGAATATTCTTTGTTTCCTTTAATGTTTATGATTTTTATTCAATGGAAACTAAGGTAAAGTAGGTTTTTACTGTCTTACCGTGAATAACAATGTTTTCACTGTTTTGAAAAATACTTGTTGTTTGCCCAATTATCATTCCCATTTTTTCAATGCGGCCTATATTCAATTTAATTATTGCTAAAATTCAGACAAACGTGCTAGGGCATTCCCTGTCATATCACACATCGGCAACCTGCAATGTGATCAACTCATTAATCGGTTTTTCTGCTGACCCCGATTGATGTTAGTGTATGGGTTATCTCTGGGTAGATTGGTTGTTATATTTGCTAATTTCTTGGTGGTTGTACTTTCTAATCCCGAATTTTCAAGGTAAGTTGAACAAAAAATAGGCAGACAAATCCTGCACATCCAGTACTGTAACTGTTGCTAGTGATGGGTCAGCAACTTTCTTAGAGCCTAATATCATCAACACTTCTAGTAGGTTCCTAATAGTTTCTACAGAAAACAGAACAATTTCATTTTTTGGATCGAAAAACCTGTGTAGACAAGACTACCAGAAGCAGATTTCAGAATTCATTTTATTTAAAGTTCATATTAATGTATTATACAACTAATATTTGCACAAGAATATACATACATGGGTGATCAAATTATTATGATCACTTTGAAATTATTACTTTCCAATGGTTTGGAAGAGATTTTAATTAATAATAGACTCAAAATGTTAATATTTTATTAGGAATGTGTTACAACTATATTTAATATATTAGTATTTTGTCACGCCGCCCTTTCCACTGATCTTTTGTCCAACTGCGATGTTGTTTAGCCCAATCAAGACGTCTATATTTCATTTCTTCCGTTAATTTGGGTTTTTTAGCTGGACGGCGAGCTACCAAACCTTGTTCCATCAATCGCCGACGCACTGGCATATCTGAAATTGCTATTCCAGCCTATTGGATCAAACTGGTCAGCACTTTACAAGGTTTTTTTTTCAGTTTTCCAAGTAAATGTCTCTAATTTTTCTTTCATCTCGTGGTGTTGTTAACCTTTTTCGACCACATTTCCTAATACGTTGTGAAGTGAATTGCTCATTTGTGTATTTTTCTAATGTTTTTGAAAGTTGCTATTGCTGCTATTTATCGCTGAGAATGTTTAGAATACAGTAATAATGATAGCACAGCAATTTTTGCTTCCAAGATGTCTTTCTGCTTACCCATGACAAAAAGGCGTTACCACTGGAATTTAATAGGAAGAAAGCCGAACAAATACAATTAAAATATTAATTAACAATATCCAAATATGCATGACACAAAAAATAACAATATACAGCCACAATTCTCAAAAACCACTAATATCAGAAGCACACTGTCGCAAGTTAACATTAGCATAAAATGATACGCTGTCACAAATATGCATCTAACTGTCGCTTTGATCTGTCTAAAATCTAACAACGGTGTTGGAAACATGTTAGAATGTCAACAAAAGTACATCCTAATGCTACTAAAGTTATAAAACACCATTTTAAACGTAAAAAAGTGTAAACTTCTCATTTGATCATAATAATTTGATCACCCACTGTATTTAAAGGAAATAGAGCTTTGATTGCATTTAATGTAGCCATTCATTAGAAACCATAACTTTATTTATGCAAATTATAGTTTTTCATTAAGATTCATTTTGGCTTCAATTAAATAACAATAATTTCTTATGTTTTAACTATAGTTATAACTAAGTTTTAATACGGATTTAATAAAATCATAATTTAATTTAATGACTTCTTATGTTTGAACTAATTTTAAGCAGGTTTGCACAGATAAAAGTAAGACAATCATTCATTTGATCATAGCTGTAATTTAGGTATTGCAAATACAGTACATCATTGGCTCAGTGGTTAACCCATTCACAATATAAAAGCTTGTTCTCTGTGTATATGGAGAAATGTCTTTATCAGTACGGAGACATGTCTTTATCAGTATACTGATACGTATACGTTTGAATGGAATATATAGTCGAGTATAGTCTTCTGGACCTCTTCAGTGCCGGGAAGCCGAGTGGTGTTCAAGTACACTTAAAGCATCTCTATATAACAGCAGAAACAGAGACAGCGGTTAGCGATAGGTAAGCAGCCCCATCTATCGTTCAAGGGACCAACTATGTGTTTTTCAGAACACTTTCATAATTTTTTTACTTACTAAGGTGTCCATACGGCCATAATAATTTTCCGTCTAACGACCTTGGGGTAAATTAACATAAAAAACATAATTTCGCTGTATTCTTTTCAAGGTTAAAAGATAAAAACGTTTTGAAAGTGTCCTCGGCAATGTTTATGTGGGCAAAGTGAACACTTGTTCGCGGTCGCAATATATCATTCGCTAACTTTTTGTTCTCCTCTCTCTTAGCCTTTAAAACATATATCTCGCCATTACGTGGCTATACATTCTTATTTATCTCCTTAATGCCGCGTTTTCTGTCGCCGTTTTTTCGCTCTCGAGGCTAAAACACCTTTTCCCGGTGTCCTAATGATTTCGGTATATCTCCCGTATCTGTAAGTTGGCAGAGGCGTCTTCATAGTGCTGGCAAAAAGCCCCGACCTGTCACTCCTGGAATGATAAAGGCTAATATTATTTATGATCCTCTCGACCTCAATTAAGTCCCACTACAAGCGATTAGGCCCTGGGGACACCAGAGTTTTTGTAATCACTGATAAATATGTGTATCTATTTCATTTAAGATATATATTTAAATATATATATATATATATAATAAACCGGTATGCTGGTTAAATGGCATCACTGATCATTTGATTCCACATAAAAAATGTCTTAATAAAGTATTGAAAACATCAGAATAGAGCTTGTTAAGATCTCGGATATCTCTGAGAAATATATCGGTATCTTATTTTCCTCAAAATACATTAGTCCCCTTCGTGTACCTTAAATCTTACACAATATACGAATTAACATATTAATAACTGTTGTATTCATCTTAAGCGAATCAGTTATAATTCGCTGTGTCACCTATTGTTTTCCTACATAACACATTTGTACTTTACGCCCGCCTAAACAAAGCTTCGTAATTATTTAGTTCGGCTTTAACTAATGCAAGACGCGAGTAATAAACAGATTCCATGCATTTGTTATGAGGGCGTATATTTCAGGTGTATTATTTAAATTAGGTCGGAAGGTGAATTTCGTTTCTTTGGGTTAGTTCTTTGAGTGGCTAGATGTTTTGTAAATAAGTCAATGTTAACATTAAATTTAAGCATGTTACTTTTGCTTATCTGACGACTTTAAGGGTTGACGTATCTCATTGTCCTTGATTTTAAACGTTATTGATATAAAATAGTTTCTTAAAAATGCTTCATAAAACCCAGACGTGAAGCTAATGGTAGAACCAGGTAAACTTTACCTATGCGCCGCAGCCGTTAGTGTGGAAAGCAGTAGAGGCAGCGGCAGCAGGAAAATCTGGATCCAGGCATGTCCCGAGTTAAGTGTGTTTTACGAGCGAGCCAGATGTTTTCCCGGGAGGTCCTCACCGGGAGACCAGCTGTTCTACACCACTTACTGCACACCTTCCTAATGGCGATATTCTCGCATCTCGCTTAAGCCGCAGCTACACCTTGAATTACCTGAAAGATGCCTCAAACATGGATACACCATGACCTGGTATAATTAAGGTTATATAATGTGTTTCGGTTTCCCAAAGGTTTATTAAAATGGTTTTTCGTTTCGTTTTTTATTAATTAATTAAATTTATTTCGGAATATTTTTTATTTATTATTTTTTATTTTAAATATTTCATTGGTTTTCATAAATAAGAACGACGTTCAATTGAAGTTCATTTTTCGATAAAATTATAGTTTTTTTAAAATATCTCTTACAGAATTTGGTTTTGAGAAAAATTTGTGGGAACAATTTTGTAGGAAATTAAATTCTCTACAAAAAAGGTTTTGATAAATTTTTTCATAAAATTAATATTTATCAAGATATTCTCATTAGTAAACTTACAAACTCTATCAAGTCAGTCATTTTTGGACTAAAACTTTTATTTTTCCTGAAATATGAACAATTCTCTCAAAATATCTTGAATTTTAGATATTTTATTGATATTGTGACATGACTAAATGATTTTCAATTTTATGATTTTTAGTGCTAAAATGACTGACTTAATGAAGTTTATAAGTTTACTAATGAGAATATCTTGATAAATATGAACTTTATGGAAAAATTCATAAAAACATTTTTGTAGAGAATTTAATTTTCTACAAAATTGTTTCCACAAATTTTTCTCAAAACCAAATTCTGTAAGAGATATTTAAAAACAAAACTACAATTTTATCGAAAAATAAACTTCAATTGGCCGTCGCACAGTGGTTAGAAATCCCAAAAAGCTGGCCAAAACCCAAAAATCAAAATTTACCTTTCAGGGTAAATCTTAACAACATCTCGAATATATGGTATTAGTGTAGTAAAATCCAAAGGGACAGAGCATAAAATCGCCTTTTAGACTGTAGGTGTACTTTCAAAGTTCGCCCTTTTAACGAACACCTGTCACTCTGGCGTTTATTCACTTTTATGCATCGCGGCAAAAAACGGAATTTTAACGTGTAAAAGTGTTGTAAAGAGATCGAAAAAAATGGAAAATGTTCCTGAAGGTATGTACATTATTTACAAATGTTTCATCATGAGTTTTTTATTTTTTTTAATTTGCGGCAAAACCTTTAAATTTGACATGTTTAAATTTCTATATTTCCATACGAAGCATGAATAAATGCAACGAAATAGTAGTGATCCGGCGAGATCCGGAACAGTTGCAAACTGTTTCATGTGTAAAAAAGTATAAACAATTAAATTACGCAGACGGAACTTCCACCTTTGTCCACCTTTTAGTGAAAAAAATTATTTATTGCAATAGCGCTGGAAGAAGTAAAGCTTGCGAGCGTCGAAAAACCGAGCTTGCTGGACGTAACAATAGAGAACCGGTAGGTAGTTTCTTAATCGAAATAGTATATACTGGGTGTTCATTTTAAACATCATTTGATCTTCATCAATGGTGACGATTTTCAATGCATGTTTGGGTCATTTTTAAGTCCTTTATTAAAATCTTGAACTTAACGATTTTTCAAAATGTATTCATGATTTACTTTCAGTTTTAAATTTAAACATGAAGATGGGTTTTTATTTTATTTTATTTATTATTAACATGTTAATAAAATTTGTTTCATGGATACCTACCGTATGAAATCCGCTTTTTTTTCATGATTTTTCTTTCTAAGAAACCCTTTAAACCCCCAAAAAACCCCTGACCTACTTTTTTGTTCAATAAAAATCATGAAACAACTCCGCCATTTTGTTGTTTAAAAAACCAATATTAAATTCGTAATCAGCAATTACGAGAACCCCCAAATTAGTATTTTTGCTGAAATGAAATCATTCCGTTTTTCATGTTTTTTTTTAAACTAACATCAGATTCGTAATCAGCGACCGAAAAAACCCCCGAACTATTATTTTCGTTTGAAAAAAAATCATAAGTCATGAAACAAGTCCGCCATTTTGTAGGCGCCATTTTGTTTTTTAAAAACTAACATAAAATTCGTAATCAGCGATCCCAAAAACCCTGGTATAAGAAAATTTCACTCAAAATTACAACATTTTCGAGTTTTGGCCAGCTTTTTGGGATTTCCGACCACTGTGCGTCGGCACGTGTTCTTATTTATGAAAACCAAAAAAAAGTTTTTTTCCCTCAGTTTTTCGTCCCTATTGTATATAGTTTTTAAATGAAAAAAAATATTAATCTGATTTACATATTTTTTAATTTATTTCTTTCAAAGTCGGTTCTGGAAATCTTTTTAAATTTGCTTGCGTCTAATGTCTGTGTGTATGTATGTTTTATATTTTTAGGCCCTTACTAATGCGCTTATACTTTGTTTTCTGTATAAACTACTTAAATTTTAAAGAAAAAAAAATGTGTGGAAAGTGAAACAGAACTCCAGAATCGACATTTACTCACTACTTTAGTTTTTAGTATAAAATATACCAATTTAAGGCAAATTTGAGAATAATGGAGGCTGACTAAATATTTTTGGGCCCTTACTAAGGCGCGTATACTTTATTTTCTGTATAAAATACTTAAATATCATAAAAAAAAGAATTGTGTGGGAAATGGAACAGAACCCTCATTTTACTACTACTGACCTTGGGTGGGTCCAGAATCGACATTTACTTACTACTTTAGTTTTTAGTGTGTTTTTAGTAAAAAAATATAAGAATTTAATGCAAATTTGAAAGTAATGGAGGCTGGTTGTTAAATTTATGGGCTTAAAATTCAGTTTTTATTTATTACGCCCTAAATTTATTTTGAAACAGTAAATTTATTGTTTGGGAAGAAAGCTCATTATTTTAAAGCAAGCAGCATCTTTGTTTAGAAAGTTGTTCTTAACGCAGCACGGCAAAACACAAACTATTTTCTTTAACACAAATAAAAACATAAATAGATATATCGCTGCAGCTTTCCCGCAAAACAGTAGATTTATCGTCGAATTACAAATTTATAGTTGGGAAAAAGCTTCCTAGTTAAAAAATTTGCAGTTCCCTCTCAGCGGGCCATATCTTCCACTTAGATTCCAGGTTAGTTTTCGCAGTTTCAATGACAAAGTGGAAAGATATACTCAAGCATTTCCCGAGATATAATCAGGGGTTTACCTGCCTCTGATATAAATCTACAGGCTTTTTGCCTTGCTTAAAAATTTACCACGGTCCCCAGCGTTAATCTACTTCCATGCCACATAACACCCATATTGAATTAAAGATGTGTTTATTCAATTTTTTAAATAAATATTTATGTTCTTACTTAATAAAACCCTTTAATGTACAAAGTAACATTTATGACAGCTGAAATCGCAATCTAGAAAGATAATTTAAAAGCGACAGGTTGTTATGAAAGATTCGCAGTAAAAAATAAATAAATCACCAACTTAAATGACAATAGAAACACAAAGCAGTGACAATAAAAAACAAGATGGGATCTTATGAAAATGCAAGAAAAATAGTACAAGGGTTTTATTCTCGGGAAGTTTTCTCATAAATTTATAAATATAAAGTTTAGTGTTCTTTGTGGAAGATACTTTCTCAGGTTTTTTAATTATTTTTTATACTATGATCTTTTAAATACAAATTACAATCGGGCTATAAACTGTTTTAGACACTCATGTGTATAGACTCGCTCGCAAGTAAGCTTAAAACCGCTTGGAAATGTTCTGTGTAGATATGATATAAATATTTTACAGTAAGGTTCGTTAAGTGAAAGGGTACTACAATTATGTATTTTTTGTAATCTATTATATAAATTGCAGTAAAGCGAAATTTCAATGACCAAAGTGCAAAGTTTTTATGCTGAAAGTGATTTAAAAGTGTACTCACCAGCTGAGATTGAAAGGCTTTATTGACAATTTACAGCAATTCAGCAAAATACCATTAAATATCTCGACTGAAAGAAGAACCAAATTGCATGTTGGATAGAATCGTGGTAAATTGAATGTAGTCGAAGCAAAACGTTTAATTGAAGTTGTTAAGTGTAAATTAGATTTGCGGATTGTTACAAAGTTTACACTTGTAAGATGGTAATAAAATGAAAATTGTTTAGATTTTTGATAAAACTAAGCAACATTGAAGCTACAGTTTAATTTCTTTGCTACAATTTATTGTTTAACCTCTTCACTTTCACTGTAAAAAACTGCTTTTATATCGAATTTAATCGGTGGTTAGTCCATTTTTAAGGAATGCACTTCAAATTCCAAATACAAATTTGACATTTTGACATTGTCAATAATTTAAGCATAATTCTTGTAATTTTCAAAAAGGACCTTATTTTCACAAACCTTTTTGTAGTCTAAGTCAAATTGGGAAATTGGGAACTTAAATAAAAATATTTTTTATAAGAAATGTTGCTTTATTAATCAATTTCCTGAAAACAAATTAACAAAATAATCTGTAACTTTTGAAATTAACAAAATTCTTACAAAATTGCATATTACCTTTACAAACCTTTCGATAAAATATTTTCTTTCGTTAAAAATATTAATTTCTACAAAAAAATATTTTTTCTACTCCCACCTTTATCGTACATGTTTCCATGACACTAAGTGACCTTTTAAATACACATTGACAAGTTGTGGCTTTATGGCGCTTTAGTCACGGTCTGAAGTTAGCAACAGGTTTTTAGTCACGGGCTGAAGTTAGTTTTAAGTTAGTTAACAGTTGTCAAATGTCATACAATCGTTAAAATAAAGTGCCTTTCTTGTAAAATAATACTAAATGTGAAAAATATTTTATTATCTCAATACAAAAATAAAAAAAGTATTAAATAGTTTCTCAACGCCAATATTTGAAAAGTTTATATGAACATTGTACTGACCTTTTAATTTCGCCGGCAGTAAACTATAACCTAAATTCGGGCACGGACTCCACTGTAAAGTGCTCATAAAACATTTTATTTACTTTTTTTTTGAAAAACTGTCAATTTTCAAGAAATACATTTTGATTTATAACCTTTATAATATAAAAATTTGACGGTGAGACACAGATTCCCCTATTGTTTCATAGATGGCGCTCTATACAAATTTTTGATTTAAATCATTTTAAGATAATAATAAGTATTTGTCGTGGAAAAAGTATAGTATGCACCTCGTTTATAAACTTTTCTATATACTCATTAAATTAAATTCGTGTATAAAATGGCGTTTATCAAACTTGATACATAATATACTATTAAAATTAAAAAAAAATAAAATTAACAAACATATATACTTTATTTATAGTAGGATGATTAAATTACACAATACTAAAAACTCTACCGAAACAACAAACAAAGCCAGTTGATAAACAAACAGAAGCCAAGTGAATGAATATCCAGTTGGCGTGGGGTAAAAATAAGGGTTGCAGTGATCGCGAAAATAAAATTACATAAATACGACAGCAATAGTAGTAACTCACGTTTATATATAGGCAGATAAATCGCAGCGTTTATCTGGAATATCAGGAATTGTCCCATGTAGTAATGTTTTAACGGGCCCCGTCATAATATTGCCCTGTCAAATTAAAAAAGAAATATTATTAGTCTCCATTTGAAATATTAAACTTTTGTGTAAATGTTGCCTCGACATTAAAAAGTTCTACGTTCCAAAGCGAAAATCGATGTTTTTTGCTTCTTGTGTTTATTTTTAAGAGTGTCAATATTATGAATTATTCATGAGGACTCCATATATAAGTTTTGATTAACTGTATGTAAAGTTTCGTTTGCTGTACATGGCACGGGCTGTAACCAGGTTAGGTTAATATGTTAAATTAATAATTTAAATTTTAAACAGCTTTGAGTTTGTGGTTTGTTAATTTTATTTTAACATAATTTTTTGTAGAATATATTAGATATATTGATATAGAATTTTGTAATTAAATCTAAAAAATGTTTGTTATAATAACAAACTACTTGGGTCATTTTCAAGAAACACCCGCTTTCAGGAAAATAAAGATCAATTTTTTTTTTTGCTTAAAGTGACTTTTGATTGGATTTTTATAAATGTTTAGGTAGAGTTTTGTTTACTTACATTTAAGACAGGCAGTGCACTTTTTAATTTTTTTTACGTTTTTTTCGGAAAAATGTGTTTAACTAGCTTAATATATCTCCACTGTGTTACCAATTTGAAATCCAAAATTTAAATCAATAAAAAAGTTGTTATAAAAATAATTTGAAATAAAATGTACCTACTTAGTTCACAAACTTTTGACTCCAATTTTTTGTTTAGTTTTTATTAAAAATTGTATGCTTTTTTAATATTTATGTTCGTTAAGTTACTTTTTAAAAGAAACCATTCCGATTCTTTGTGAAAAAAACATTACCATTAATATTTTCTTTTAGTCACTGTATTAGTGATAGTGTATAAAAATTATTTTAAGTATTTTTTTTTTAACAAAAACTGAAAAAAGTAACAAAATAGACATTGGTATCACAACGGACCGGGGTACACAAAGGACTTAATCAGATAACATAAAAAAGAAACTATATAAGGTGGTACGATTTTAGAGTAATGCATAAACAAAATCCCTTGTATTGGTGCTCACTTTGTAGGGTGGTGACCCACCCTTAGTATTCTCTGAAAAATGTCACTTGTCTTGAAGAATTCTGTACTTATCTTACTTATATTTTTGTAATATTAAAATATCCCTAATTGAATATTATTATTTAATTACAATTTTATGCTTTTAGTTATAGGCAACTGTTTATACAGCTGTGTATTTTTGGTTGTATAATTAATATTATTTTATAATAATGTAATAATTGGGTTTAGAAGATTATTGTGAATTATCTAGTTATCGTAAATAGGTTACTTATTTAATTAATATTTGAAGTAGTGCTGTTAATCCATAAAAAGAATTGACAGAAGCTTCTACGATGCGCATGCATAAAGAAGTTTCTACGGTTTTTGGACGAGTCCATTATTTGATGATGGTGGGAAGGAAGCTCGAAAAAGGTTTTTCGATTAAATTAGAAGCAGCGTTGCCGTTGCCGGGTATTTTACCCAAAATTCGGGTATTTTGGAGTATGTGCCGGGTAAAATAATTAAACGGGTAAAACCGGGGATTTTAACCCTTTGACCCAAATTTGCAAAAATAAAAATTGTAGAACCAACAGCAAAAAATAAAACTTTAAAATTAAAATTCAACCATTCGACCTACGCTATTTCTGCGAAAATGAAAATGTCAAAGTTCATTTTGACCATTTATACAGTTACCTAATAGATGGCGCTATACGTCTTTATTTTATATTGCGCATGTCGTTGACGTTAATTTGACAGTCAACGGGTATTTTATTTATAACAGAAACAGACTGAACACCTACACAATCGCCGCATTATTACACACAAAAGAGGCAGGAGGTCCTGTCAGATTTGAACCATCAAACAAAATGTTAAATTCTAATTTACGGAAAAAATAAAGTACTTAATCCCTGAGAGGAGGTTCATCCACTATTTATTAATAAAGTAAGCATGTCTATGTATTAATAAAGTTCCTACCTAATAGTACCCTAGTAGCAATTCCGGAAAAGTCTTGGCCAAGCATGGGTCAAGATACTTTGGACATATTTTTGCTCAAGAATTGTACAAGAATTGTTCCAGATTCTTGGCCAAGATTATTGGGCTAGACTTGAGCCAGACTGTGGCCAGAATTTGACAAGAATTTGACCAGAAATCTGAGGCCATCTATTGCTAAACTTTGGGACTATCCTATAGAGTAGAGGTTCTCATTCTACAGTAGTATCATTCACAATAATATATACTAGTCGAGAAGTGAGTTCTCTGTAGGAAATGAGTATAGTTTTTTTGTTTGTGATAATACGAATCGGAGCTTATTGGATTCGTCTTCTAGCTGAGAAAAAAATTGATTTTTTGAAAAATAAAAATTGTTATTTCTAAAAATCAAAAATTAAAAAAAAAAGTGTATGTCAGCTCTGACGCATAACTAGAGTTTACTCTTTATGAACATGAAAGATTATAAAATACATGTTTATTTTTACGGGCACCTGGTTTTTTTTTAACATAGAAAATTAAAAACTTTAACTCTTTCAAAATTTGTTTCGTTTTTAATTATATTGTTTACCAGATTTATGGATAAAAACCGAATTTACTGGAAATAAATCGTGAAAAATTAATGTTTTTAGTAACATTCTTAACTTTTGAAGTTCAACAAAATTTTGTATTGACCAAAAATCTTGAATTGAAAGTTCCTATTTAACGTGTAATCTTGTAAAAATTCTTGGCCAAGAATCTGATCAAATTCTGGTCACAGACTTGTCCAAGTCTGCCACCAGTCTGGATAAAGAATTTTGATCAAGAGTCTTTGTCAAGAATAGACCTATCCCATAAAACGGACTTTTGGATAGCGCGTGCGTGAAAAGACACGTCGTCTTTTTTTAATTACATAAAAGAGAAAGAGATACCACTCTTCTTCAGGCACGCGCTATCCAAAAGTCTGTTTTATGGGATAGGTCTATTGTCCAATAGACCTATCCCATAAAACAGACTTTTGGATATGGCGTGCCTGAAGAAGAGTGGTATCTCTTTCTCTTTTATATAATTAAAAAAAGACGACGTGCTTTTCACGCACGCGCTATCCAAAAGTCCGTTTTATGAGATAGGTCTATTCTTTACAAAGTACTTCTCCAAGTATCTTGACAAAGAATCTTGTCCAATTCCATTGCTACTAGGGTATTAGGCTAATACCTACCTATTTACTATTAATAAAAATTTCATCTTTTTTTTTTTTTAAAAAGCCACGTATTCGGACGGGTAATTTTATGGGGATTTTCATGTTAAAGTGGGGGTAAAACCGGGTATTCTGTCATAGTAGCGTGGGTAATTGATAATTTCAGTGCGGCAACGCTGATTAGAAGGGTGTTGGCTGTTGGTGATATAACACGGGAGTCGAGTGTAAAATAAAGGCGAAGAAGCTTCAAGGAGAATAGTGCGATCTTCGTGCTTGGTGGATTCTTTATACTAGAGAAATACACAGGTTGGTTTTTGATATTATTTATACTACATATATTGCTGTAAATGATTGATTTACATGTTTTAAATTTCTCCAACGGCTGCCATTACACCATGTTTTTAGTCACGTACCACAAACAAATGCCTATTTTTTCTCCATTATTTATTATTTAGAAAAATATTGAATTAACATTTGATTTATATTTTAAATACTATAATAAACATACGTTTACAAATATTACAAATTATTAGAATGCATAATTTTAAACATTATTATGAAATTATTAAATTACACACTCTTAAACTAAATTTGTATCAATTTTACATTTAGTATTATTATTGTGATTGGTCCAGTTTTACAGTTTGATTAATATCTATGTTTTCAATTGACTTATCGAGACAAGTGAAAAATAACACTATTTAATATTAGGGTTTAAGGTCCCTTGATTTATGTATATGATTTGACCATGCTCCTTGAAGATTAAATATATGTTACAACAAACAAATATATCGCCTTAAATGGCACAATAATAAATATGTCGCCTAAATGGCACAATAACAAATATATCGCCTAAATGGCACAATAACAAATATATCGCCTAAATGGCACAATAACAAATATGTCGCCTAAATGGCAAACTAACAAATATGTCACTTAAGTGTCACAATTAAAAGTATATTACCTAAAGGGTAAATACAACAATATTATACCGAAATGGTTCAACAATAACAAACTTGCCTAAATGGCTTTACACACAATAAGTTGTTAACACCGTCGTTATTTTTATCGACGAGGTTCAGGGTCTCAGTATATATTCTTGGTTCACCACTCTACCTGCACGTTATAATTGTAATGATTTTGACTACTATTATGTTTTGGATCAGGGTCTCCTTGGATTGACCATAATCCTAACCTTACTTTAACTACGCGAATACGGCACGGTATAATTGGAATGATTTTGACTACTATTATGTTTTGGATCAGGGTCTCCTTGGATTGACCATAATCCTAACCTTACTTTAACTACGCGAATACGGCACGGTATAATTGGAATGATTTTGACTACTATTATGTTTTAGATCAGGGTCTCCTTGGATTGACCATAATCCTAACCTTACTTTAACTACGCGAATACGACACGGTACAATTGGAATGATTTTGACTACTATTATGTTTTGGATCAGGGTCTCCTTGGATTGACCATAATCCTAACCTTACTTTAACTACGCGAATACGGCACGGTATAATTGGAATGATTTTGACTACTATTATGTTTTGGATCAGGGTCTCCTTGGATTGACCATAATCCTAACCTTATTTTAACTACGCGAATTGCAGACATTTGGATCTTGTTTCGAGCATTGATTGAGTTGTAGTAAAATAATTTATTTAAGTACTGGACCAAAGAAATATTCAAAATTACTTATATGTTCATACAAGTGCATAATATTGACAAGATTACAAATGAAATTAATTAACTCTTTACTCAACGTTTTACCGGGTTTTTAAACCACAGAGAAATAGTGGCACCTCTGATCTTATAAATAAATAAGTCATAAAATGAGCATGCTAGTGTTTTATTTAAACAATTCCTGACAATAAGTAAGTATGATACCTTGAAAAAGAACTGTAGTTACTATGTAGGTTTTTAGTTAAACATTTCACAACGAGACGATTACAGCTATTTGGCCAATTAAATTAAACCTTATATTATTATTACTTTATGTATTACCCTTTTTCATTAAACGATGAGGCAGGGGTCTCCACCTTACAACTTGCACAATAACAACTTTCTAAATGTGGACACTCTTTTGCTTTGACTATATATAGTCAAAGCAAAAGAGCTTATAAGCTGGTGAAGGTTTCGTCCCTTTTAGTACTTGTATATTGCGTGGAATTTTCCCTTGCACAGAAAAAAATCTAACATACGAGTACCAAGAACAGCGCTTGAATGCATTAAAATTGAAGCAATCTAAATTGTTATTTGCTCAATTAATTACTATTAAACCAAAATAGGGAAATATTTTGCCTAAATGTCAAAGAATTTATTGCGTTAAAGTATACATACAATAGTAACGTTATTAAATATATCAAATTAGTATTTAATGCAATAACATTATACCATTCTAACAAATAAATATCAATATGAAGAGCAATAGACTTAGGAGCAATAACTTTGGTTGTTAATTTAAAAACAGTAAACTATTATAAACCAAGTGCTAACTACCCATTGGTATTATAGGAACTGTTATTCAGGAATACGGATTTCAAGATCACCTATTCATGCTATGCTAGCGTTTTTTCTGTGTGGATGTAATCTATATCATGAGTTGTAATCACAAATAATTTTAAATTGGTTTATCATAAACTACTTTTAATAAAAGCGACGGTAAATATCCACTTTGTTGTCGAAAAATTCTATTGCGTTACCCTAAATTCCATTGCGTTACCATAAGGTAATATAAAGGACTCGGTAACGCAGGGGAAAAAGTTTTGTGAAACTATATTTAAAAAATAATAATAAAACATTACAGTCATTAATTATTCTCAATGAGCTTTAGTGCTCTGGTTATTCAATATTTAAAAAAAACATGTATGTAAGTTTTATAAAACGCTAATGGGACATGCGAAAATGTGTGTTTCACAAGTTTCAAAATTAAAAAAAATATTCTGCAATAACTAAACAAACATTTTCTAAAAGAGGGCTTGTTAGGCTTTCACTTGGTTTTTAAATCAATAAGATACGATAGTTTTTAACAAATTTATTGGAATTCAAACTTACGGACAGCGGAAGGCGTGTGTTTTTTGAAAACGACCCACTTATTCAATTACTTAACTCTCTAAAAATGAATTGGTCAAAAATGACTAATTTAATAGTTATTAGTGGCTGCTTTTTCACTTGCACCATGGTTAACCATGGAATACCATTACCCAATTCTTATGTAAAATTGTCCCCTAAATCCGAAAATACCGTCAAATATTATTAAAGTGGAGTAGTTTTATAATATAATATATAATATAATTCCATATTAAATGTAAAATTGACTCTATCTCAAAAACTATTTTATTTTTTTAACTTTTGACATCATTTTCGGATTCAGGAGACAATTTTACATAAAAATTGTCTGTTAAATTTTGGGATACCATGGAATTGCATGGTTAATCATGGTACAAGTGAAAAAGCAGCCACTATAGTAACTATTAAATTAGTCATTTTTGACTAATTCATTTTTAGAGAGTACAGTTGATTGTAAACTTGTACCTGGATTATCATAAAATCTTTGGTTAAAATTAATATCTTCCTGTTAAAAAAGCATCAACTAAAAAATGTAAAAAACTTTATATAAAATGTATTAAGTACAAAATTATGTGATTTTTTGGCAAGTAAATTTTGATAAGTATCAATTTTATGAACATCACACATTTTTTTATTATAACCTGTAGCTTTTTTCAATAAAGAAAATGGCTGTGGCCATAAAAATATCGTAAAATATTTTTTGTTTTTACCTTATGGATTGACCGATCGTAAAGTTTAGTTAATAAAAAAATGTTTTATGTTGAGAATAAATCCAACGTGCTTTTTCATCAGTGTAAAAAATCCAAATTTCAATTGCTTGCAATCAAAACTGTAAATAAGCTGAGTGTCTATAGTAGATACTATGTAAATTATATTATTTTATATGGTATGCAAAAAATATGGAATGGATCTACTAAATCATTTACCATTATTCGTTAATGCAAGATTGGTAAAATCTTGATTTTAATCATAAATGAAATATTGATCGTCTAACAAGAGCTCGACCTTTTTATTAAAAAATGTGGGTACATAAATTTTAGACTAAACGGTGAAACCGATCCATTTTTATTCGAGCTTGATCATCTGCGCGATACTAAAATTTTCAATTAATTTTGCCACTTGAAAACCGTACAAAATGCGCTGATATCGCTATGGAAAACACAAAATACAATTCGTAATTTATGTGCTTTTTAATACGAGTGATTTCGTTTAGTTTGTATCGAAGTACGCGCATATTTTTTTTTAATAGATTTGAAAATCAGTTTTATACATACTATAATATAAAAGTTTAAACATACGCAAACTCGTGCATTTATTTTTTTGCGTTGTTTACACATCCAGGTTACATATTTCGATTTTATATTTTATTTTTAATAAATTTAATCAATTTTAAACAAGTTCAAAATAAAAATAAACAAATGTGTGTATTTACTAATATACCAATTTTAATAGATCGTAAATTTTTTTTATGAGAATAAACCCGTACTATGTTGAAAACTTGGAAACAGCTATACACACATTTTTGCCCCACTGTGCGCTCTGACATGCACAATGCCAGGTACTGACTTCAAAGAAGATTCAGCAATATTTACTTGCTGAAAGTAGGAAACAGATACAAACAATTTTTTTTACCCCACTGTGCGTTTGTTTGGAAAATTAAGTTATATGCTAAAATATACTCTGAGAGGATTTTTTTAAATCAACATTTACACAGGTGATTGTGTTAAATTTAAAAAATCCCATGCATGGATGATTTGATAACGTTTTTGACACAGTATCAAATTTTCGATAAAAATCGCTCGAATCTCTTTGATGAGTGTGAAAAAAGTGTACGATTTGCATACAAAAAGAGTTCGACAGTCCGTTGAATGAGTCAAAATGTTAAACAGCAAATCAATATTCCGAAGGGGAATTTAATCAAACCTCTAAAAAGCGTACACTGCACTTTTAACTACATTGACACTGGCCCGTACTAAACGTCAACCTTTATCGAAGTAAACTCGATACTGAAAAGAATTTTCGTTTTTAGTTTAGTTTCGATTTGTTGCTACTACTAAAAGGATTTAATAAGTTTTTGTTCAAAATTTCTTTTAAGTTGTTTCAAGCTACATATGTATTTAGTGTGAAAACACAATTATATAGGGAAAAATGACAAAAGCAACATGAGTTTAAAAATTAATGTTTTTAACTTAATTTTTTAATGAAAAAATAATCTTTCATAAAAAAAACAATTTACTTGTTTTTATGATATTGTCTCGCTTGGAAACAAAGTTATATCGATAAGGGTTTATAAAAGCCGACAATGTAGTTTTTTATGGCTAAGCATAAAAATAAATAAAGGATATATAAGGTCAGACATATTAAACCACATGTTACATGTTACGGCCAATGAAATCGTTTAATGAGATTTATTACAATTTTTACGAAATATAATAACGAATGGAACGTCTGTAATGGAAAAGTTATAAAAGAGTTAATAAAAAATTTATAATGAGGTTTACGGCTTTTTTGTTAGTAACAAACGTAGTTAGTAATTGTGTACAGAAAATAGTTAATAAAACATGAGCATACACTGAAAAAAAAGGTGCCCTTAAACTAAAGTAGTCAACTCTCTTGATAAAAAAATATTAGCGGCAAGAAACAGAAAAGTGATTTTCATTTCTTTTAAAAGATTATTTTTTCAGTGTAAAAGCTTAAAGGATTTTCTAGTATTTAAAAAAATACCTTATAATAAATAACAAAAAATTAGAATTAGAAATTATGGTAGTCACCAAATAAATCAATTCGAGTATCCCTAGATAATGGTAATCTGGTGTTGCCGGACCTTTAAGACGAAAATGACAGATTGATCATTTTGGCTGGACAGTCACCATTGACAAAGTTCACAAAAATCAATAATTGACGCGTTTCTCGGAAAAACATCATTAGTCCAAAATTAACATATTTGGGAAAATGAAAAAAACTCTCCGACATTCCCATTTTTGACCAAAGTACTTTATTGACCTATTTACTACATGTAAAAAAATGTAAGATACTTTGTCCAGAATTCCTCATGTTTGTATTTTCAAACGAATATGAAAAAACCACAAAAAATACATGAACATGTGAGGTTTTTAGAAGAAAAAAACAAACAATTCTCCTTACTACAAACACTACAAACTAAATACTAACTCTGAGTTACAAAATGAATGAAAAAACTAAAAACTGTATTACTGCCACACTCAGTCTTCGCATCCACAGCTCGTCACCCTAATATAACAAGGTTGTATGTTAAAAAAAACGAAAAATTTAAGTCTATGTTTCTACAGGATTATACGTGGCCTACGCTTCACATACCACTTAAAAATAATTCTATAGAATGTATATTCTATGTTTACAAATATATAGAGTTATTTTCAAGTTGTATGTCAAGGGTGGATTACAAAAAACCTTGTAGAAGCATAAACTAAAATTTTTCGGTTTTTTAACATACAACCTTGTTATATTAGGGTGACGAGCTGTTATCATCGTTGTCGACCGTGTTATCAGGACTGTCAGGTGCTATGGTCTTCTGCTCTTTTATCAAGTTATCATAAAATTTTCTAAGCTGTGGTAATGTAAAAGATGTAGAAGCTTTTCTAGAGTGTCCAAAAACGTCACATGTTGTGTACATGTGACTTTCTTAGACAAAACGGAGTGGACTTGTGATGTTTTTAGAAGAACAAGCTAAATTTCATATTTAATTATTATGGAACCTATGACATTTTTACGAGAAACACTTATTTGTATACGTATATATGGAGGTTAGGAAACAGTTGGTGCTAATATCTAAATTTCGACGATATTGGACTAATGATGTTTTTCCGAGAAACGCCTCAATTATTAACGAAAACATCCCATGAACTATCGCTAACAAAAAAAACTCATACAGCTATATTTTGACTGTGTGAATAAAACTTATCTGTCAATGTCAAGGTGACATCGAGCTTTGTCACATCCATTAGTCATGCCTCGTTTAACTGTAGCCGAAAAACATACAATTATTGTTCATCTGGAACAAGGTTCTTCAGAAGACATGATGATGTTTAATATTGACAAAATGACGGTAATGGCGGTAAAGCGGCAATGGACGGAACATGGAAACTTCGTGAGAAGAGCTGGGTCCGGAAGGCCAAGAGTCTCGACAGACGCCCAAGATCTTTCATTACGGCACGGAAAATGATTGATGATACTGTGTTTCCCGGCTGCTCGATGACTGCGAGTAGTAGAATCAAAGAGTCAAAACTGCAGGGTGGCTGCCAGGAAGATCTGGGAACGTGTGTTTATACCGATGAAAAGAAATTCCAATCAAGCCATAATGGCCCAATAAAAGTATACCGACCGGCCAATACAAAATTTGATGAGGAATACCTGAAACGAACAAATCCCTATAGACGTTTTTTCGTCAATGTTTGGGGGTGGATTAGTGCTCGAGGCATGGGTGTCTGCTGCAGGATCCAAAGAAGATTCAATGCAGTGAATTATGTCAATGTTTTGGAGAGTCATGCTGCCTACTGTAAGAGACCTGTACCCCAAAAACCAATTTATTTTTCAACAGGACAATTGTCTAGTCCATATGGCTCATATTGTAACCAAATGGTTTCAAAATAACAGCATCGGTTTTGCCGTGGCCGCCTTACAGCCCAGAATGTAACCCGATAGAAAACGTATGGGGCTATATAACAAAAATGCTTTATCAACGAAATTTTCGACCAACGCAGACCAACTCTGGCAAGCTATTGAAGCCATTTGGAACGAGATAAAGCAAGACGGCGACTTCATAAGACCATTCATTACTTTCATGCCTCGTCGTTTACAGGCAGTAATTGACAAAAATGGAGGGATGTCGAAATATTGAAATACATTTTTTCTACGACTACTATGTAAAAGTCTCATTTCATGTTGGCATCGTTGTTTAGAAAATAAATCTTTTCATTGGCAAGGCAAAACACAAATGTAAAGTGTCATTTCTGTGTGAAAAGTGACAGGTCTGTGTGAAAAGAAATTGACAGCATCGTTTGATATTCGTTTATTCGCACGCGCCATCTGGTGGACTTCGAATGCATTGCGTGACTTTAAGAAATTGTCAACAATAAATTTAAAACACCGATTATACATCATTTTTAAATAATTGGTAGTTTCTTTTACAATAGAGAGGAAGGCAGAACAAATTTTGTTCAATTGCACAGCTAAATCGCGCACGTTATTTGTGTTTTACGTTGCAAGGAAAAAACTAAAAAACTGGTTTAGTACTCGATTTCGATTGATTATTCCTTATATCATTGATTAAGAAACTCAACGCTTAAATGCTTATATAGTTACGTTAGTGTGTGTATTTTATCAAAGGGATCATGGTGAATTATTGTGTTATTAATTATTAATAAAACTTAAGAACTAAATCGTTGCATTTTTATGTTTTGCCAAAGGATCCAATTCGGTAAGTACATTTGTTGGTGCAGAATTAACTAATGATAACTTTACCGAAAATAATTTATATTTAAGTTTGGACATTTTTAAAAAATTAGTAAAAAATAATTTTTGCACAACCATAACCTTAAAATCAATCATTTTTATATTTGAGTTCTCTAAAAAACGCCGACAACTGCATTTTAAACAACAAAATATACCTACGAATTCATGGCAACATAATATTATACATAATACATAATATAATGGTATTTTACCGTTGAGTGGAGAATTTAAATAATTCCTAATCAACGCTTTTAATAATGCTAAATGCTATTTAAATTTGGACGACTTATTTCTTTGACGATTTTTACTGAATTGAAATTGAAATTTCACGTTAATCACTACTAAAATGTGTATTTATTGTATCTAATAGGTACAATTTATATTTACAGAGACTATGCAATTTATTTCTTCATTCAGATTAACACTGTTTATTGGAAAACCGGTAAAAACTCAACCCAGGATTTCCTCTCGAAATAAACCCAACAACACAACAAATCGATCCACGGTTTTTTTTTCGATATTTTTTTAAACATTTTCCGGCTTTATTCCCAAAAATACTCGTTTGTAACCTAAGAGTTTGACAGCTGATTATAAAAAGTTCTACTTTTGTTACGATGATAACAGCCGAGTGGTGGCGCTACTAGCGATACTTCTTTAGAGTATTGTATTTGCATATGTATGTCTAAATATCATTTAGAACACAATTAATTCTGTTTGTATAATAAATTCAAATTTTTAGTGCCCTAATTTAAATTGAGAAGGTAAGTTTACTGGTTTTAAGTACTTAACTTATACCTTAAAAATTAAAATAATAGGATGAAAGTAATTTGAACAGCTGTCAAACACGTTTTTAGGTTATTTTGTTTTGTATTTAAATAAAATTAAATAAAAGGGTCGAAACTTGTGTTTCACTTGTGAGAAAAGCTTTCTTCAAGCTCATGTTACCTTAAAGACTAGCATGAAAAAGTCGCTTTTCAACACTTGTAAAACAAATAACTATTTTTTAAACTTCAACTTGACTTTGATTTAATTTTAGAACTTTCAATTGTGAAGTATCATGTTAAAAGCCATACTTATTTCAACCAAATGATATAAAATCATGAATACTAGATTTTTAAGCTGTATGAGTTTTTTTTGTTAGCGATAGTTGTCTTAGAAATTTTAATAATTTTTTACTAAGAACCAGAGGGTCAATATTTTTAAAACTTTGTAAAAGTCTCTTATGTAGACTTTGCTACAACCTAGAATTTTTTCAAAACTTTTTTATGATGACTAATTTCCTGCACGAGCCTTCTTCTTAAACAAAAATGTATGCAGCATACAGAACGTTACAAAACAATAAATAATAATAAATGGTTTAAAGCAACCGTTCGGATTAATAGAGAAATATTTGAAATGAATATTTTTGCGACCATCGACGGGAACATTATTTGTAACGCGAGCGAGTTTAATTATAATGCCATTTGTAAGCGCCCGAGCGAAACTATTCCGTGAAACATATTAAGTATAACGAGTTTGGGAGACAGACTGAATAATAGGAAACCGCATAGGGAACCCGGCAACTGTCTTATTTGTCTGCATGGGCTAGGGGTGGCGCGCAACTGGCAACCTGGCTTTAATGCAGCACCCACTTTTTCTTAATCACCTCATCAGGAGAGACCGGATTTTATGCAAAATAATACAATAAAATAATGTTTCCAAAAACATCCCAAAAAACATAAAATAAACTATTCAAAGAATCTTTTGGTGGTCATTTAAGAGGCAAACATTTTATATTTAATTGCCTAATAATCCGGTCTCTACTTATCAGAAGCTACAATGGCCGGGGCCCTCGTACGTCGACATGCTTAATAACGCTATTTAGTTATTTCGCTTCCATGTCAAGTTTTGCTTTTTATGATTATTATTTTAGCAAGTGCAAAATGCAAAGTTCCGCGAGTTTAATTTTCAGTCTTAATGGGTCCATGTTTGGTACTCTAAAATAATGCAAGAAAATTTATTTTACTTAGTCTTACTTATAAGTATAAATGTAGAGAGAATCTTTTTAAACTCCCCAATATTGTTTAGATAATAATAATATCTACATCGTATGTATACAAAATTAAAAATTAATTATCTAATTTAGTACTATTTATTTGTAAATAAAATACGTAAGATTAAACAAAGTCCTAAAGTTCAAGATTAGATCTTATAATAAATATTGAAATAAAAAAAATCTTTAATTTGGTAAATTTTAATTTTTTATTTTATAGTGGAGAAATAAAAACACTAATATACAGGGTGTCTCAAATTTTAATCGGGAAAATTTTAGTTGATGAAACGCAAAAATAGGAAAAAAGTTTATATAAACTTGTATGTTTTAAAGCTTTCTTTTTTGGGGTAATATATTAATTTTTTTAAAAATTTCAAAAACTTCCTCGAATTTAATGAGAGGAAATCCTGGATTGAATTTTTACCGGTTTTCCAATAAACAGTGAAAATTTGAGTGAAAAAATAAATTGCATACAGTAAATATAAATTTGTACCTGTACAATAAATACACATTTTAGTAACGATTTTCGTAGAAATTGTAAAACAAATAAGTCGTCTAAATTCATTTAGCATTATTAAATGCGTGATTAGGAAAGTCTAAACTCAACAGTAAAATACCAAGAACCGGTATTATAATATTATGTTGCCATGAATTCCTAGGTATATTTTGTCCTTTATAATGCAGTTGTCGGCGAGTACTGAAATATAAAAATATTCGATTTTAAGGTTATGTTTTAAACAGTTAATTCTTAAAAATGTACAAACTTAAATATATATTATATTAGGTAAGTTATCATTAGTTAATTCTGCACCAACAAATGTACTTACCGAATTGGATCCTTTGGCAAAACATGAAAATGCAACGACTTAGTTCATAAATTTTATTTACAATTAAAAACACAATATTTCACCATGATCACTTAGATAAAATACACACACTAACGTAAAAATGTAAGCATATAAGCGTTGAGTTTTTTAATCAATGATGTAAGGAATAATACATCGAAATCGAGTAAAAATATCAAATTTAAAAAAAAATTTATAGAAAATTGAATATTCTACAAAAAAAGTCCTATTAAATTTTCTCATAAAGTTGATGGTTGCGTCGGAAAATTGGAAAAATGTAAAAATTTTAAATCAATCCATCTTTAGCGTTAAATAACTTTTGAAAAAGTAAATATATCAAAAAATTATAAGAGACTTTTTTTGTAGAGCGTTCAATTCTCTACAAAAACATGTTCTGACTCAACTAGTCCGATGACTTCTTAAAGAGTTAATAAATTCCAAAGTTTGAAAAAAAATTTTTCCCATGTTAATCAAATGGGAAATTGAAATTTTCGATGCGGCACCTCTTAATATTAATATTAATAGCTCAAACTTTCACAGGATTTTTTTTTCGTCATTTCAAACAATATTTTCAATATTAATAAGAAAAAAAAATAGTCGATTTTTTTGAAACAGTATACATGTAGTAGCTCCAAAAGTACATAAATTTCAATAAAATCTAAAAGAAAAAATCTTTGTTTTTGGTTATTAAATTGCTTATATCTTTTAAACAAAGCACTTTAGTGATATGAACGTGAGAACCTTTTTTGTTAAAAATTAAATTTTCTACAACTTTTTTAGTTGAACTTTTTCGGTAAAACCAGTCATTCGCTCGATTTTCTCAAAAATATGTGAAAAAAAGTGAAAAAACGACTTTTGGAGCTACTACAATCAACGTAAATAAATCAAAAACAAAATTGATGCAGGGCCTTTCAAAAACCGTGAATACTATGCAGGAAATTATGGTGATAAAAATTATAATTTAAAACCCGGCCAAAATATAGAAATTTAAATTAAAAATTATTAAAAATACATGCTTTTTATATGGAAAAACTAAAAAATTAAAAAGGAAGTACTTAGAATCAAAATTAAGGGCTCAAATTTTCAGGGAATTTTTTTTTCAACCTAAAAAACAAAATTTTCATGTGTCAGCAAGAAAAAAAAATGTTCGTTTTAAATGAAACACCCTAGTGTAGACATTGTAGAGTATACTACATATGTAGTGTATTACTAAACATTTAATGTACTATTTTCGAGATTAACTGTAAAAGATAAGGGGGTTGTTTAATTTCCTGACATGACGCGCATAAACTGTATACACGTCATCAAACGGTCGGGAAATTCGGATTAAAACATAACTTGACGAGATCCATGTTTTATAATGGCCGTATAAATGAATCCGGTGACATTGTACGTATTATAGGTACCGATCCAACCTACAGAAATAAAACCTTATTTCAGCGTGTATCTCGAGAACGGTCATAAAAGGGTTCAAAACGACCGGAGTTACGTTTTGCCTAAAGCGCGTATAAGTTAATATAAGCTTTTGGGACGTCAATTCATGGCCGTGTTTTATGGAAACCATCCTCGTGCGAGCGACTGTCTCATTTTATAGATTTTGGCGATAAGAATTTTTAGCCTTCGTTGTTATTGATGCCGGCGCTAAATTTAAGTCGTAAACATTTACGATGCCTTTTACCGGTTTAGGAATTATCCAGGATTAAGCAATCTTCCTAAATTAACAAAACTGCAGTTTTAAATGTAAAACTTCTTTTATAGTTAAAGGCTTCAGTATAATCTTTTTATGAGAGAAGTACCAATTTTTTTTGCCTTTTTTAGAAAAAAATTTTAGTGAATTCACATTTTTTTTTATATTCTTTTTGTATGAAGTAAACATTAGGGTGATTCATTTCCGCAAATTTTTTATTTTTTTCGTTGCTCAAGCAAAATATTAATCTGCATATAAAAAAAAAATTGTCACCAAGTTTGAGCTCTTAATATCAATTTTAAGTACTTACTATTTTTATATATAGTTTTACCGTTTAAAATGCATGTAAAAAATATTTTTTCTTTTCAAATTTCTAATCCTTACCCTTTGACAATATTGCAAACCATTTTGATGGACCTTGTGGGGAATTTCACGCTCTTCAAAATTGCTTTTGAGTTTTTTTGTGTAACTCGCATTGGTTCACCTGTAGGAGTCGTCAAAGGACAGTTATTGAAAAAAATCGTTTTTTTTATTTTCTAGCAAACCGCAAAAGTAGGGAGAAAAGAGGGCTGACTCATAAAAAACAATTGGTTGCTATGCGAAAAATAATTGTCAATGTTGGCGTTTCTAATTTTAAAATAAAAATGTCAAAAAATATGCGTTTTGGTCAAAAAAATCATACAGAAATTGTATGTTTGGTTAGTTTTTGTAGTTCCATTTGAAAATTTTAATGCCTATAATTATTTAAATAAAACATTTGCTGTACCTAAAAAAGTATTTATAAAATAGTCTTGCCGAATTAAATACGATAAACCATTAAACACAAGTGACAGCAAAAAAATTGATATATATTGATGTAATTTGAATATAGTTTATTAAAAATTGTTTTATTATGTCTTAGCATCAGTGTTAATATGACAAACAATGAGAAAATTATGTTGAGGTTATAACTTATAAGTATGACATAAAGCATCAAACCCGTTAACAAAGACAAGAGAGTCGCTAATGTCATATTAATTAACTAGAGCAATCATAAAAATCGAATAAAGAAGACAATAAAAAAATTAAATTTTTCGCTATTTTAGGAATTTCGCTTCAAAAAATTAAATAATCTTCATTTATATTTTTGTGCTATATGACAGAAATGTTGAAAAATTGCAAAATCCACGTTACAATTTTATTCTTGTTGTTTTCTTATGATTTTATGTGTTGTTTTCATAATCATTATGAGTGAGAAATCATAATAATTTTAAAAAAGTTCTTAGTGAAGGAAAATATAATGATAATAAATCAATCTAAATAACATTATGAGTTGGTATTTATCAATTTCTTACGTTTTCACTTATAAAAATGGCTGTAAAATTAAAAAAAACGATTTTTTTCAAAAACTGTACTTTGACAACTCCTACGGATGAACCAATGCCATTAACACAAAAAAACTTTAAAGCAATTTTTAAGAGGGTGAAATTCCCCACAAGGTCCATCAAACCGATTTGAAATATTGTAAAAGGTGGGTAAGCATTAGAAATTAAAAAAAAAATAATATTTTTTACATGCATTTTAAACGGTAAAACTTTAAATTTAAATAGTAAGTACTTAAAATTGATATTAGAGCTTAAACATGGTGAGAATTTTTTTTCCATATGCAGGTTAATATTTTGCCTGAGCACCGAAAAAAACAAAAACTTTGCGGAAATGAATCACCCTAGTAAACATTAACCTACAATTTAACAAAAATGTAACAACGAAAAAAAAAATGTAATTTTGCCTGGTCGATTTGACGTCTCAAAGGCCCCATACCATTATTTAACTTACAACTTAAATCTGGAACCAAAAACTTCCCCAGAAGATTTATAACTTTAACGAGATCCTGCACTAATAATTATTTAGCCAAACATGTCACAAGGCTGCAGGACAATATTTTTATCGAAAAAAAAAATACGGATAAAACCAAAAAACTTTTGTGCCGCTGGTTGTTTTAGCAGGCAGTAACGCGAGTTGGAAATAAACGAAAAGTTTATATTCGCTGGAGGGAATAAATTTTCTCTGGTTTGACTTACACATTTATTAGATTTTTCCCGCGGGACCGCAACTTTCCTTCCGGTTCCCTCGTCAGATGTATATGCACACTCGTTACTCTGTCATATGGACACATACCTATGAAATATGTTTGCCCTTCGGATAATTTGTGAACATTATGAAAATGTTTTAATGGGAGTTTATTAAAAATTTTTGCTTTGAAAAATTATTTTGATTTTATAAAATATGTAAATTTATTAACCATTTGGACATAATCTTAATCAAGCATATTACAGGGTGAGACTCCCCCTATAGAATGGGAAAGGTAACCTATTATTATCTGTAATGAGTTTAATTGCTCTTGATAAATAACACTGGTTTACAGTCAAAATGTACCTTGAGTGCGACTATTTTTTTCTGATGTATTTTGGCCTTCTAAACTCGAAAATGACAATAAAAATTTTTTTTATGGCAAGATTTTCCAAATAAAAAATTGTCTTTGATTTTTCGATGCCGGCTTTACTATTTGGGATATATCTCGAGTTTGAAATGGCCAATTTGATTACAACAGATGTCAAATTAAACCTAATTAACATAATAACAAATGTAATTGTATAAATGCCCAATTAGTCAATAAGTTTAGGTGCAATGGGGCCAAATATCGAGAAAAAGTCAATTTTTTGGACAAAATTAGAATTAAGTATTTACTATTTTACCAAAAAGAAGCAAAAATCATTAAAATATGCCCATTCCCACTTACATTTTTTTCCCAAAAATCTTGGTGACCTGAGTGATGAGCATGGTGAAAGGTTTCATCAAGAAATAAAATCCATGGAGCGGCGCTATCAGGGCTTTTGGAATGAAAGAATGCATTCTTTCATGATGGGGGATTATATTTGGTTCCTTGTAAGGGAATCAGATAACGAAAACAGAAGGCAATCTAAAAACCTAAATTATTTTTAATTTACAATAGTATTGTATGTTAAATTATATTATAATGATATATAGAGTGTTCCATTTAAAATGAAACATCCTGAATTTTTCGGAAACTAAAAGAATTTTGAAAACTCACGAGACACATAAAGTTTTATATCGAGGGAGACAACAAATTTTGCCATTAATGCTATTAATGCCAAAATTTGGTTTCCCACCCTTATCCTCTATGCCCAGGAGCTTTCCCCTTAATAATTTGTACATATCTAAAAAATGAACTGACCAATTTAAAAAAAATAAAATGCCGTTTAATAGGGATTTTCAAGACCTTTAAAATAAT
Source organism: Brassicogethes aeneus (assembly GCA_921294245.1). NCBI lineage: Eukaryota > Metazoa > Arthropoda > Insecta > Coleoptera > Nitidulidae > Brassicogethes > Brassicogethes aeneus. The sequence continues at coordinate 8,288,147 of OV121138.1, forward strand.
GTAGTACTCTGTACCCCTTCTCTATTTAAATTCTTAAGGGGGTAACTCCGGGGCGCAGAAGGTAAAGGTGGGAAACCAAATTTTGCCTTAAAAAGTTTTCCCCCTCGATATAAAACTTTACCTGTCTCTGCGTTTTTTAAAATACTTCTAGTTTCCGAGAATTTAGGGGGGTTAGTTTTAAAAGGAACACACTGTATTTTAATATTAAAATATAAAATAAAATTTATTTAACAGTGAAAAGGTTCTATTAGGCAAATAGAACCTTTTTTTTTTGTAAAAAACTTAATTTCGGAAAAAAATTTACCTGTCCACTTTTTGCATTAACCCCTTTAATTATAATAATTATCAATAGATTTGTTTTAAAAATATCTTGTTTTCTTTATAACAGTTTGAACTCCACGTAGATAATTTAAAAATTGACATATTTTGTTGATTTGTATTCATCCTTGGCAAAGAAAATAATGTTACATTCTCATTTTTCTCCAAAAAAAACGACTTTTTCCAATATTTGAGCCCATTGAACTTAAGCTTATTAACTGATTGGGTACTAATAAGGTGATATTTGTTGGCGACTCAAATATGTTTAATTTTAAACTTTTTTCAACCAGATTGGCCATTTCTAACCCGAGATATGACCCAAATTGTAAAGCTGCTTTCTTAAAGAACCAAAATATTAAAGAAAAAATTTTATCTCAAAAACCTTGCCATAAAAATTTTTTTTTTTGTGATTTTTAAGTTTAACAGGTCACAATAGATTAGAAAAAAATAGTGGCAGCGAAGGTACATTTTTTTAATTTTAATTTGTAAACCAGTGTAATGTATAAAGCTATTTGCATGCATTTTCTATTCAAGCTTTGTAATTAAAACGTAAAAAGTTCACTACATATGTTTATTATCTCGGAGAAAATTACCTATTGAATTTTTCACAGGTAATTAAAATGTGTAAGGTTTTATCACAACTTTATAAAAATATTTAAAACAAATTGTAAAAGAAATACGTATTACAAAAATATGTTTTTAATTTTATTATTTAAAATCATTACATTATATTACACGCAAACCCAAATTAAACCCGTAAATAATAAATAGGGTATGTTGCAAAGTATGGCTCGAAAACAAATGAAGGTTTTAAATAATAATGCCGGTTTATATGGGCGCTTCTTTAAGGCCTAAACTAATTTTGCTAATAGTTACTTTTGCGAATATGTCCATGTTTAGGCTAAATGTTTACTTCGTCATACTTTGTTACCTATTTAAATAAAAAATACAGATAATGATAATAATAATAATAATAATAATAGAACACAGTGGTAGTAAGTGTTGCGTAAATTTTACTTATTAAATGCCTTAAAAAAGTTCTTGAGGAGTAAACTTCTAAATACAGGGTGACTCATTTTTAAATTTTAATTAAAGTAGTTGCTCAAAATAAGAATATTAAATATTTGCTCGACGAACTCTTTTTTTCGGTTGAACACTCCCGTTTGTAGTAAACTGCTTGACTGTACGGTGAAATGAAGTACGTGATCGAATTTATTCCGGAAAACGCTTAGCGTAGATATTAACAGCATCATCAAGATTCCTGCCTGCTTCTCCATAAATCAAAATCATTATTATTTTTTCTTCCACTGTTAAAAAATACATTATTAATAACGAAAGGAGGTATTTTTGTTTGCAAATTAATCTTCAAATAATTCTAAACTATATTTAAATAGTTTCTTTATACCTCAATAATAATTATCATTTATAACTAAATACCATTTTTTTATACCTCAATTAGGATTAAATTAATTAACTGACAAAATAATGTTTTTTTAACCTTAAATGAGGTATTTTTATTAGAAATAGTACAATAATCATTTAAATTAAAATATTTAATGCTGGCAGGTAAAAAGTGACCATGGTGCGCAATTGATAATTATCACCGAATGAAATAATATATAAAACTTAAACCAAAGGAAACTTAAATATTAGTTAAAGAATCGTGGGTTCTTAAAAAAATATTTAATTTAATAGGATAATTATTACCAAAAAAGTGATATTTTTATAGAAAAATTATTTCCGAATCGTATAAGAAGAAAAATCGAACAAAATTGATTTTTTCATTAAAGCGCCATCTGTTACAAAAATGAAAAAATGTTTTTCACCCTCCAATCATTTAATTTTTATTTTAATTTTTTTTCGTAAAATGCATACTACACAGTAAAAAAATTTGCCCGAGTTAATTTGTACGTGTAAAAGTTACACTACAAAATACACTAGGTAGCATTAAGTGTTTATTAACTTTTATCAACACATTCAAAGAATATAAACATTATTCATGGCACATCTACACTATTTATTATTAAAATAAATCAAAAGTGTAGAAAAACCTAATGCGAGTGTTCATTACCCCTTGAAACTTTAAGGACACATTAATATTTTTTGGTAAGTATTAGGTATACTTCCTTTTTCTTTAAGCCTTAATATTCAATAAATACATATAGGTTAAAAGGATGTCGATACCCTTCCTTAGTATATATCGATAATTTACAGCAGTAGGTCTTGTACTTGTAACATTGATAATTTTAATACATAATTGATTTTCTTTTTATTTTCATATTTACCTATACATTTTTATTAATATTATGGAATACGTTTAAACTAGTCTTTTGTAAAATTTGTACGCGTGTCCGCCTGTCCAAATGGAGTGTACAATGGGATCGTTGCATTGATCTAAAACTTTTAAGGAACCATTTTGCTTAAGCCATCCATACTACTTAACAGCTGGTTAATTGTGCGAAAATATAAAATTATATTTTAAATGGCGACGTAAGAATTACTTTTGTTAAATATGTTAGAGATGTTTATTTTTTCCAAATAAATGTTTCTCTTTCTCTAACTTTTCGTTTTATTCACTACCAATAAGTTTTACTTAAATAATAGTATTAATTTACACTATAGTGTAAATTAATACTATATAATACTATATAATATAATATATAGTGTAGCTAAACTACTATAGTAGTCTAGCTAAAAGTTTGTACTAGAAGTGTAAAATTACCTTTCTAAAATTAGAACTTTTCCAAAGTAGTGTTAATTTACACTAAACAGTGAAAGCGTAAAAGTACACTATTTTAGGTAAATTAACACTATTAATACAATGTAAAATTACTTTATTATTACCTTGCCTACTTGGGAAAAATTACACTACAAAATTACTCCAATTTTAGTGTAACAGTTATAAAACAACACTATTTAGTGTGGACCTGTGTGAACTCTAATTAGTGTTGCTTAGAGTTGAATTTTTTTTACTGTGTAACTGAGATTTTTCAAAGTTTTAAGTTAAATTACTCACCCTGTATATTAAAATAATTTGGAATATTAAAAATAATATTTTCTTAAATATGCATCTCACCAAAACTACAATAAGGCATAAAACTTTTCCTAAAATTTTTGTTTTTATCGTGTTTTATATTTTCTTTAAATATTAAAGGAAAGCGAAGCCTGAAAAATGCGGCGAAGGCGTTTTACATCCCCAGGGTCTTATTTTAATTTATATTTCTTCAAGTCGTTTGAAGTGTTTTTAGTGCGGTTTAGTTGGTTTTTCTTAAAAAAAAAATAATTTATAATTATAAAAGTTTAATCTACTTAATATAATTAATGTTTAAATATAAATATACGTTTATGAATTTGGCATACCTAAAAACCCCTAAAACGATAATTTTGTAATAAATTCTAGCAAATATTTTATTATTATAATAGATTATCGAGTTCGGCAGATTGTGTTGCAAAAATGGCGAATGCGCCGGGATTAATGTTATACTTAATTTAGTATATTATGTATCAAATTTGATAAACGCCATGTATAGAAAAGTTTATAAACGAGGTGCATACTATACTTTTTCTAGGACAAATACTTATTATTATCTTAAAATGATTTAAATCAAAAATTTGTATAGAGCGCCATCTATAAAACAATAGGGGAATCTGTGTGTCACCGTCAAATGTCAAATTTTTATATTATATAAACACAGATTATAAAGGTTATTATTTCTTAAAAATTGACAGTTTTTCACAGTGAAAGTAAAAAAAAAATTTTATGACCACTTTACAGTGAAGTCCGTGCCCGAATTTAAGTTATAGTTTACTGCCGGCGAAATTAAAAGGTCAGTACAATGTTCATGTAAACTTTTCAAATATTGGCGTTGAGAAACTATTTAATACTTTTGTATTAAGATAATAATTTTCACATTTAGTATTATTTTACAAGAAAGGCACTTTATTTTAACGATTGTATGACTTAGTGTCATGGAAACATGAACGATAAAGGGCGTTTTAAAGGTGGGAGTAGAAAAAGTATATTTATTTACATTGATTAAACTAAGCTTAAAACTTTGTAAAGTTTCCTACCTGTGCAAACTATAATGCACAGCTAAATCCTTCATCAAGAGTCTTACGTCTACAAGATTATCCTTGCTGGGAAATAAAAGTGGGTATACACATTACGGGCGCCACTGTCTTCCGCTTTCCCGGCGTCACAAAAACGATATTGTACGCGTGGGGTTTGCACGAGAACTTTACTTTTAAGTGAAACTTTCATCGTGCTGCGACAGTGAGCGGTTTTTGTTTAGTTTTAATGAGACAATTTACAATTTCCTTGCTAAAGCAATTGCCTTTCTTTTGTTCGACAAGTTTCTTTAATTTGTTTGCCAGTTGTTTGCAATTGAATACAATTATTTTAAGCGACTCTTGCACTGCACTCTACCAAATTCTATTGTGTTAACTAGTTATTCGTTTTTTTGCATAACAAGAGTTTTATTACTTTGTAATCTGCCTTTACCCTTGTTGCTAATATTAACTAGTAAAACAATTCAAAAATAAATTATTTAAATATTTTAAAATTAATATAATATAATTATTATATATATTTTGATAATCAATTTATATATTATATAATATGATTATCAAAATAAACAAATTAATGTTGATTTCAGCATTATTAAAAATTTTAATTTTATATTTAATGAACTTAAATTGTTCATAAAATTCGAAAAATATGTATCCATAAATAAAACCACAGGCTTCAAAAATAATATTACGTATAAAGTTAATTAAAATTGTGATGTTTTGCAGTATTTTCATTATAAATTTAATCCAATTTAATTAAATTCTAACAAAAATATTTTACTTACTTTATGCTATAAAGTATAATAATATAATTTTTTAAGATATAAATGGTGGCGCACGCTTTTTGAAAAATGATTTCAATAATGATTTCGTATTCGGTAAAAAAATTCCATACCAAATTGTGTTTAAATAATTAAAATTGGCTTCCCAGTATGAGGCGCCGTTTGTGCCATAATTATGATTTATAAAATATAGAATTATTTGTAAAAATATAAATATTTTTTGTAAAAATATAAATATTATTTTTTAATATAAATAATTTGTTTGAAATATATATATTTTAACTCATTTTCTTAGATATATATTAGTTTTACTAAAATATATAATATTTTAACTAAATAATATATATTTAAAACAGTAATTCTAATAATATAAACTCAATACTAATAATATAAACTAAGCTTACAAGACGTAACGCTAGGAGGCGCTGGCAGCTTTATTTAACTTGGCAACGCAGCCTTTCTTTCATTTCATGTGAGAATTACAGTGGTGTAAATTAAATAACTTTTTGCCGCACTTTGGCTTTTTGTTATTTTTTATATGTTTAACTGAATGTTTATTGTCGTGACTCTCTTTTTAAACAATAATTTTTTATTCCTTAATTCTGGGCTACGCAAAACTATGTCGTCGATTTGGTTCCATTACTGCGGTGAAATTTTAAATGACCTATTAATCTGTTAGATTTTAATTTAAACTTATACCCAAGTGCTTTATTACGTACCAGAGGTATTATTATTTTTAATGTATCTTCTAGTTTTATTTAATTTACACCACAGTAATTCCGACATGCAATTACAGACAGGCTGCGTTGCCAAGTTAAATAAAGCAGCCAGCGCCTCCTGGCGTTACGTCTTGTAAGCTGAGTTTATATTATTAGTATTAAAATTATATTATTAGTTCAACTGTCCAAATATATAAATATTTTAAATATATATTATTTTGTAAAAATATTATTATATTTTAGTAAAACTAATATATATGTTATAAAATAAGCTAAAATATATATATTTTAGATAAAATATTTATATTTTAAACAAAATATATATTTATTTTAGAAATTATTATAAATTTTACAAATCATAATTATGGCACAAACGGCGCCTCATATCCCAGCCTGCCTATGGGTTATTGATTTTTAGTTGTTGTAGTTACTCGGTAATGCAGTTTTTTAATGAAACATATTACATTCTTTGATTTTTTATTTACTTTAAGCTACTACAAGTGGTAGAAAATACATTTTTTCTACTACCTTACTGAAAAACTTAATTTCCTCCCTCTTTTTTTTAACAATTTTACATTAGCAAGAGTTTTTGTACCTTGTCTAGCCCTATTTGATTTTGTAGGAAAAATATTTACTCCGCGCTTGTCCAATTATTCTTTGAACAAACTATATTTATTTTCATATCGCTCTTTTGATTTTTAAGGAAGGAAATTAATTGCAACTATTCTTGCCTCTTCAGCAAGATCTTGCGGCAGGTATTCTTCGCTAGAACTCATTTTCAAAACGTAGTTAGAATTTCAAATTTATGATAAACATTCTGACAGCTTATAACAACAGTTACTGTTATGTTTGTATTACCAAAAATACCATAGCAACAAAGCGTTGTCAACATGACGTCGGCAACGCAACACCTACTTAATATTTTGTCATAATTTTATAGCCCCATACCGGGTTAGTAAAAGGAACCGGAACGCTTAAAATGTCTTAAAACCGTTAAAAGGTAATAGAAAAAACTATACATACCTCAGGATGACAATGCGTTTCCTCCCTTGAATATTTAATGCCCTTCGGTTCGCGTCGGGCAACTATTCGCGGGAGGAAAAGCACCATTTTCCTCCCATGCTATTTTATTAAATCCATAGAAACATACATGAACAAATTTAGTTTGTCTTGTCACCAATGTATTCTTAGCCTATAAACTGTTGATTTCTATTGATTGTAGTAGCTCAAAAGTGCCATTCTAGGACCTAAAATATTATATTCTTTCATTTTATAGTTACTTGGGCTTACTACAAGTGGTAGAAAATCATAATTTAAAAGGTTTTTCGGAACGCTGCATGAACAGATTTACAGCGCGTCACAAAATATTCTGTCATTATAAACGTCAAAAAATGTCCAGTATAATTCGCTGTTGGGTACCCACGAGGAAAAAATTTCCACTAAAATTGATCCGTTGCCATGGTCATCTGTCAAAAATACACGTTTTGATTGATTAAAAATTACAGGTGTGGAATTTTCACCATAATTCTTGTAATTTTTGTATTTTTACAAACTTTTTGTAGACCTAGTAACAAAAATATTGGAAGTTACATTAAAAGAATTTTGATAAGAAATGTTGCTTTTTTAACCAATTTCCTAAACAAAAAAATTAACACATACCTACATAAATGAACTCAAAAATAAACATACACACAATTAAATAACATAATTCTGAAATCATCAAATTATAAAGATATTTGGTACAATATAATTTATCAGTACTACTACAACACTTACTGATGTAACTATTTCGTCTCCGCTTTTCTTTAATTTCGTTCGTGTTCCTCACCAGCATCGATAAACAGCTGTTTCCCTTTATTGGAACATCAGTACCGAGTTGCTGTAATGTGCGGAAAACAAACGAAATTATAATTTCTCGTCCTAAAGGTTTTAAAACCATTCACTGCGGTGAGGCGAAAGTAAGTGGTGCCATCTACCGTCTTAAACATATAACATAAAGAACATGTCAAAAGACGGTAGATGGCACCACTTACTTTCGTCTCACCGCAGTAAATGATCCCAAAACCTATATAAGGACGAGGAATTATAATTTCGTTTGTTCCGAACCATACAGTTAGTTAAACTTGTAAATGCGTATTCTAAATGGGAAATGTTTTGATTAACTGCCTGATATCACCTACTTTTTTAACGAAATAATTTGTTAAGCATTAACAAATACTAACCTTTAAAATATTTTCCATTATTAAAATAATTACAAACCTTTGTTTTCTACAAAAAAATTACAAAATAAAATTAAGAAACTACAAACTCGAAAGCGAAAAAAGACATTTAAAATTTGTGACAAGAATATAAAAAAATTAAGAAACTCTAGAGGATAACATACGTTAGTTAATGCTTGATATACATAAATTATGGGTTCAGAATAAACTTTTTTAATCAAAAGGAGGGAGCTATACTCAAAAATTGCATGTCCGGAAAAATTGTGCTAAAAAATGGGTGGGAGGTGGAGTCTCGAAACTTCCTGTAGCATGCATAAAGTTTACCCTTGCCTGCCCCCCTGAACAAAATCCTGGCTACACCCTTGCTGGAAATGGGGCAAGAATCCCTGATTTTCTAAAAGGTTAAATCAAACTCAATGAAAAAATTATGCATGCCTTATACACTTTGTTTTTTAAATAATTTAAATTGAAAATTTTTAAAAACTGTTTCTTTAATAAAGAAAATTTTAAAATTTAACTGTTGTAGTTCTAGTCCATATTTTTTTACCCTGTGTATTTTATTTTAAAAATTAAAATATTGTTTCAGAGCATATTTTTCATTATTTTTCAAATAAATATTACAAATGATAAAAATAATTTGAACCCAAAGTATAAAAAAATATTTTTATACACTGTGCCTGTTTTTGATTTCGAGCAAAAACAATTGTTTTTACCTACTACTACTACAAGGGTGTATTTTTTATTTTCTTATAAAATGCCTTTATAGTATATTTCTGGGCCCAAAAATAAAAAGAGTGTAAATTTCCTCAGAAAAAAGTCCCATCTACCTTGTTAAGCCCTCTACCCAAAACCTACTGTTTTTATTTGAAGAGCAAGCACATAATTGAAAAATTTAAAAGCAGAAAATAAGTTGAACATGGTCTAAAATTTAAAAATTTTCAAAAGTATTTAAAAAATAAGACAAATATTTTTTAAACACAATTTTGTTTTTATTTTATAATCCTGGTTATTTATTAAAAGTAATTTCTTTAATTATCTAGGTATTATATTAAAATGTAAACATTTATAGAAGGTGTGTATTTTTTTAATAATAAAAAAAAATTAATAAATATTTTCACCCTTCAATGTTAAGGGTAATTATTTTACAATGAAACCAAAGAAAGTTATAAATCAATTGATTTCAAGCATTCAGTTTTTCAATCAGACAAAAAACAGCAAAGATATTTGATACACAGAAAAAACGCGAGCATAGCTTGAATGGGTGAGCCATTAAACCAATGGGATCTTGTAATCCGTATTTCTGAATAACAGTTTCTTTAATACCGGTATTATACCAATGTGGTAGTTAGCACTTGGTTTATAATCGTGTACTGTTTTTAAATTAACAACAAAAGTTATCGCTTCTAAATCTATTGATATTCATATTGATATTTATTTGTTAGAATGTTATTGCATTAAATATATTAAATATATATACTAATTTGATTTATTTAATAACGTTAATATTGTATAGGCAAAATATTTCGCAATTTTGGTTTAATAGTAATTAATTGAGCAAATAACAATTTAGATTGCTTCAATTTTAATGCATTCGACAGCGCTGTTCTTGGTACTATGTTAGATTTTTTTGCGTGTATAATTAACATGGTAGTAATTTGATCTTTAAAAAATAATATTTTTTAATTATATTTTTGTTATAGGTATATGAATTTATTCTCATATAAATTTACAAACAAAAATACTGGTAGTAATTTGATCTTTAAAAAATAATATTTTTTAATTATATTTTTGTTATAGGTATATGAATTTATTCTCATATAAATTTACAAACAAAAATACTGTCTATATATATATCTATATAAATAATAATAATAATAATAATAATAATAACTAAAATGTAGTATACAATGACATTAAATTTACAAAAATTTCTACTTCTTGGATTTATTTTGCAGATTGTATCGACAAGCACAACTTTTGTTTTGTCTCATTCAATTCGGTTTATTGTCCCGTCCTCTATCGCCGACATTGTGGATAAACTAAGTGAGCAAATTGTCGCTATAATGTGGGTGAAATATGCTCAGTCAGCTCCACCGATACAATCACCTTTGAAACGTCCCGTTCGATTTTCTTGTTGCATACAGAGATTTGCATTGAAGGCTTGTTCAGCAGTTTGGGTGAATCTGCTGAATGCTGGATCGATATACATAACTATATACGAGTACAGTGTTTTGTATAGCACACATTGTTACTTACTTTTGCAGCTTTTCTTAACATACAACAAGGATATAAAATAAATTCTGAAATAAACCAATGTCTTTAGTTAGCATTATTGAATTATTTTAATATACTTTTTACGGAACAATACATCACAATACCACACGGAGAGAAAAATTTTGCTAAAATAACTATCCAAAGTGTTGTTAAATGACGTATCGTGAATTTAGTCAACTGTTTTATTAAACTGAGGATTTGTATGGCTAAATTAGCTATACAGATCCTCAGTTTAATAAAACAGTTGACTAAATTCACGATACGTCATTTAACAATACTTTGGATGGTTATTTTGGCAAAATTTTTCTCTCCGTGCACTATTATAATAATATATACAGTATACAGTAAAATAAAGTACACGGAGAGAAATGTATAGTAAATTTTAAATAGTAAAAAAAATATAGTAAAATTTACTTTAACAAATTTTTAGGGTAACAATATTATATATTCGTCAATAGAATATTAAGATTGTAATACAAAATACTATTTTTTATTATACAATTTTAGTAAAGATTACAACACCAATATTACTAAATCATAAATGTATAATATATATTTTAATTTTTAATATGTTCGTATAGTAAATTGATTTTACTATCTACAAATAGTAATATTTACTATATGATTTAATCAAATGTAAGGTGTACATCTAATATTATAATATATTACATATTAATAAAAAATATAGTAAAAATAAAGATACTTTTATGTTTAAGGTAAATGAACAATATATTTAAATATAATATACAATATAGTAACTCATTTTAAACATTCAATTTTCTTAGTTTCTTCAATAAACTTTCTTGACCCATTACTGGTAATACTTATAAGAAAGAATTGAACCTACTTGGTTGCATAGTATGTACCGATTGCGGCAAAGGCCACGTCGCGACGCGTCGTTAGACGGTGTGGATCACGTGATGTTCTTACATCTCGCCTCTGTTGGCTTACCAACCATGTTATATAAGCTGAGGTTTTCTTTGTTTTGGGTGTGTTCCACTACTACAAGTTGCTCGACAGTGTTGTGTCGACACTGATGATACCCAATATAGGTCAAAACACCTGTCTGTCGGTATTTGAAGTTGATGGAACGTACTCAAAACAAAAAACTTTGGCGAGATGTAGGTTCAATTCTTTCTCATAACATTTTTGTTTATTAAAAAGTACAATAAATATGTTATAATTTTTGATTGTTAACATATAAAAATATTCGATTTTAAAATATTTTATATTTAAAATGGCAACATAATATTTTAAAATTTACTATACTTATTAGTAATGGAAAAAATCTAATTATAATAAGAATTAAAAACCAAATTGGTTGAGAATAATAATATTTAATGTTTAATGTTTAACATACATGGATATTTAAAAATTACTAAATATGCATAGTATCTGGAAATATACAAGATAGTTGTCCCAAATATTGATATAAATTATAGTAAAGGGTATTATAATTGGACGGCTTTCTGCAGAATGGGACCAACCCACACCATGATGAAACTGAGAAAAAAGCTATCAAAGATTTTAATAATTTTAAAATTACCTGTTAATTTTATGCCGATTTTGGACTTACGGAGGTTTAAGGGATATAATTTAATAATTTCATCAGGTGGATTTTGTGATGTTATGTGTAAGGGTGACGAAAAAAATGGGCTTTTGTTGGTTGGTTCCTTTCTGCAATTTATGAAAACTACTATCTGATGTAAGTATGTATTTAAAGAAAAGCGACAATTATTTATTTCCAAACAAAATACAACTGATATTACTATTATAATGGTAATATGAATTAATTTTCCAACCCCACCTCATCTTGTAAGCTACCAAAAAAATGCATCAAGACTTTATATTTTGCAGAAGAAGGAAATCTTTAAAGACTTTGGTAGTGGGTCTACCAGCCTGCTTTTTTACAAAAAAGATCCAACCCACTTGCAGATATTCTACAGATTCTAATTCTGGATTAGTAATCCACACTATTATTGAATGTTGGTTGGTTCAATGATTAATAGATTTCACTACACTTGCATTTTGGCTATGACCTATTTTGCAGATAAATTATACATACTTAATTAGTTCATAGGCTAAATATCTCGATTTTTTTGGTTTTGTGGGTTGGTTCCTTTCTGCAGAAAGGCGTCCAATTATGGTAATCAGCACTATACTTTTCTCTCCGTGTATCCTTATCAAAATATAAAACACCAATTTATTACTTAACACATTTAATCCAAGGCATTTTATTTTTGCTTTTAGCCAAATTTTTCAGAGCAAATCGAGAAATTATTTCGTCGGGACTTTACTGTCAAATAAAGGGGATTGCCCGAAGAGGAATATAATCTTGACGTTCAATATAAAAGATAAACGCGTCTGCTTTTACAAAGTCGCACACTTCAGTTTCAAGTTCGTTGCTCTTCAGAGGAATTTTCTTCTTCAAAATGATAAAATGCCTGATCGCAGCCGAAACGTCTTGATGCGAAATTTTACATACATTTAAACCCCGTTTTTCTGCATTCCAAAGTTTATAAGGCATTGTAATTTATTTTGTTTTGAAGTTTTACCATGATTGTTAAAATAACCTAAATGGGTCATTTTCAAGAAACACCCGCTTTCAAAATATTTTTTTTTTGCTTAAATTGACTTTTGGTTGGATTTTTATAAATGTTTAGAGTTTTGTTTACTTACATTTAAGACAGGCTTTTTAATTTTGTTTACGTTTTTTTCAGAAAAATGTGTTTAGCTAGCTTTATATATCTCCACTGTGTTACCAATTTGAAATCCAAAATTTAATTCAATAAAAAAAGTTGTTATAAAAATAATTTGAAATAAAATTTATTTAGTTCACAAACTTTTGACTTCAATTTTTTATTTTATTTTTCATTAAAAATTGTACGCTTTTTTTAAATATGTATGTTCGTTAAGTTACTTTTTAAAAGAAACCATTCCGATTCTTTGTTAAAAAAACAATACCATTAATATTTTCTTTTAGTCACTGTATTAGTGAATTAAACTCTAATTTATAAACACGTATTACCAAGTGATAGTGTATAAAAATCATTTTAAGTATTTTTTTTTACCAAACACTAAAAAAAGTAACGAAATAGACATTGGTATCACAACGGACAGGGGTACACAAAGGACTTAATCAGATAACGTAAAAAAGAAACTATATAGGGTGGTACGATTTTAGAGTAATGCATAAACAAAATCCCTTGTAGTGGTGCTCACTTGAAGAATAACAACTTAGATTTCTAAATTGTAGACACCCTTCATATTTGACTATAAGCTGGTGGTCCCTTTTAGTACTTTTATATTGCGTGGAATTTTTCCCTGGATGTAATCAATATCATGAGTTGTAATTACAAATAATTTTAAATTGGTTAATCATAAACTACTTTTAATAAAAGCGACAGTAAATATCCACTTTGTTGTCAACAAATTCTATTGCGTTACCCTAAATTCCATTTCGTTACCATAAGGTAACATAGTGAACTCGGTAACGCAGTGGACAAAGTTTTGTGAAACCATATTTAAAAAATAATAATAAGACATTAGAGTCATTAATTACTCTCAATGAGCTTTAGTGCCCTAAAATAAACATAAACATGAAAAATAGTATTTTTTCTTAGCTTATTTTTATTATTTTTTTGAGTAACTTAGCGGACAAACAATTATTACATTTGCGTTACCCGCACCTGTTTCAACCGAGATCTTCTTCCTGACTGAATAAATAAATTCAGCTGGGTAATGTGTACGTCCGAACATCATTTGTTGATCACGTTACGTGATTCACGTAAGTAGCAAAAAAGTTGCCATATATATGTTTTTTTTAATATTCTATCGGTAACGCGACGGACGTAACGCAACGGAAAAAATATGAGTCAAATTTAAAAAAAGTAGATTAAAATTAATTATTTTATATATAAATTGTTTAATATATTAACTAAGGATGTTATGGATTGCTGTAAAGCAACACAAAGTTCTGGTTATTCAATATTAAAAAAAACATGTATGTAAGTTTTATAAAACGCTAATGGGACATGCGAAAATGTGTGTTTCACAAGTTTCAAAATTAAAAAAAATAATTCTGAAATAACTAAACAAAAATTTTCTGAAAGAGTTTACTAAGGGCTTGTTAGGCTTTCACTTGGTTTTTAAATCAATAAGATCCGATAATTTTTAACAAAGTTATTGGAATTCAAACTTGCGGACAGCGGAAGGCGGGTGTTTTTTGAAAACGACCCAAATGCAGGTTTTTATTTACGAATTTATAGTAGAACATCAATAAATTTAATACCTGTATTTCCCCGAAACTTGTAGCAATGTAGAGGTAAGCCAAAGGCTTAAATTATAGACAACATTCAATTAACAACACAGCTAGAACAGCCTAGGCTACTTAATTATCTGCCAAAACTTAACTTGATGCTTGTAAACTTAAATCCACTTCGCGTCGAGGTTATTCCACGTCAACTACAATAGAAAATTATTTTAAACAAAGTTTATCGTTAAAATCTTTTCTTTGTTCGTACTTTACCATAAGTGTTAATAAAACATTTCAAAAAACGTTCGAGTTAAGAAAGGATATAAATAAAACCTTTATCTTTTTGATGTTCGAATAGCTTATTTAACCCAACCTACATTTTCCAAAGTTTGCCATTCTTGTCGGTACTTCATTTCCTTTTTTTGCCTTTTCATGTTTAACAAGCTACATGCAAATTTAGCCTTTCTGGGATAATATCTTTAGCTGCCTAGTTAAGAAGAAGAACTACGATGTCGTTTAAAAAAGGGGACTTGCACATGTTCTTATAGATACCCTGTATATGTTGCCTGTGGGTGAATAACTTTAAAAGCCGCTTCTGTACGTACGTTTCAAGTCTTTGGCGGCATTGGCAGAGGCGGCAGAGTGAAGTCGTTTGGAAGTTAGTGCAAAGTCGATGTAGAAGCCTCGCGTAGTTCCAGTCCAGTTGATTCCACCGACTGTTGGCAGTCGATTTTTAGCGGGCCGCCACCGGCGCCTCCCCCACCCGAAAACCACTCTCTTGCCGCCTTCGCGATCATTTTCTAGTTAAATTTATTTCATGCTATGCTTTCAACATTCTACAATTTTCTTTTTCTACCTTCTTTAGGTTTTTGTTCCTTATTTAGTTACCTAACAGAATTTTCTGTTGTGTTTAAAAAATGCCCCTAAAGCCGGCACTGTGTTCATGTTTCAAAACGTGAAAAAGCAGCCGCCTCTTTGTTTGTCTGCCCCTCGCACGACCTTTTGTACCACCTATTTCACAGTCAAATTAGTTTTAAATGTTCCAAACAAATTTTAAATTTATACCGTCCCGACCCATACATTAACCTTTTGGAGATTTTATTTTCTTTCCTTTTCTTGAGGGCATTTAAAGAAGATAATAAAAAAGTAATTTTTAAAACAAATTATTTATTATAACAAAAAAATTAACTTATATTATATGATGTACAAAATAAAAAAAATATGAACTCACTTTTTAAACAACAATTCTGCTTCGTTATAGAATAAACCTTAAATATTTCTTTTAGTAAACGTCGAAATTTTAATTTCCTTATTAATCTTTTTGATATTTTTATCATGCTAGATTTTACCACAATTTACTCGCACAAGTGAAATCAATAAGATTTTAACACAGACTGCGGATTATTATGTTCACCAAGGAGAGCGCTGGCCCTTTCCCCCTCTTTTTAAGGGAAATAACAAAAACTTTGTAAACATTCAATTTTCTTAGTTTCTTTAAGAAAATTTCTTGACCCATCACTGGAAATATTCATAAGAAAAAATTGAACGTACACCTCGCCAAAGTTTTTGTTTTGAATGCGTTCCACCAACTTCAAATACCGACAGACAGCTGTTTCGACCTTTATTGGGTCTCATCAGTGTCGGGCAACTTGGTGTAGTGGAACACAATCAAAACAAATCACTCCCAGGGCTTATATGCTCGGCTATTAAGTCAACAGAGGCGAGATGTAAGAACATCTGGTGATCCTCACCGTCTAACGACGTGGCCTTTGCCGCAATCGGTACATTTTTTTTCTTATGAATATTTCCAGTGATGGGTCAAGAAAGTTTCTTAAAGAAACTAAGAACTAAATTACATCGATAGTAATTTAAAAAGGACAAATATGCCATAGTAAAATGAACAAATTTTAATATAACAACTGCACATTACTTTATGTAAGCCCAATTCACACACAACTATAGAGTTTGAGTATGAGTATGAGTATAAGAGACGTATAATCGGCCCCATTGCCTCATCGCTCCCGGGCCCCGCATATGCCTCTGTTTCCTTGCGCCGATTTTCTTTCGCCACCAGCAACAGCCCGGCTTCACCCGTCCATTGCGTCCCGTACTGTCCCCTAATTGGGGCTCGAGAGCAAAATACCAATAGTTTTAGTAGCCATTCCCGGGTTCGCCGAGCCGATGCTATACGTCCAGTAGGGTAATGAAGGAGGTAGGACGGGAGGGATAGACAGTTTGGTGTTTGGGGGACAATTACGCCGACTTAAATCTAAGTACGACGCGGAACCCCCCTAGACCAGGCAGTTAGTATTACTCCAAACATTTGGGATTACTGTATGGAGTTCGGGAGTTGTTATTTTGTTGTTGGCAGGATTGTTCCTGCACATATGTCTTCAGTCTTGAGGCCGGAAACCCTCAATATATAGTTTAGTAGCTGGATATAGCTGTATGTAGCTTTTGATGTTTTTTTAAATTGTTTATTGCCGCAGTGGTGCGAATTTTAAAACATTTTTTTTTAGTCATTGCCCAAGCACGTTTTGTGATAGACTTTTGTCTTTTCTTCTTAAATTCCAAAATTAAGTATTGCATTTATTTATTAGTTAAACAAATGACAAGCGCAATTATTCTGTTATAATCTAATTTGTTTACAAATCCAATAGAGTTTGATTGGTATGCAGTTTTTACTGTTAGTATTTTAATGATTTATTGAGTTTATATTCTGTGTCAAATGTTTATTATTGGTCTCGTTTGGGTTCCATGCCTTACGCATTTGTCGTTGACAGATTTATTGTCCTACATAGCTTTGGTGTATCACCGCGATAGTTCGATTGGGAAGTTTTGTTTTTTTTTTGTTGTTTGTCATTTTTCTTTATTATTTTATGGTATTTAATTACAATTAAATTAGTATTGTCTTTCTAATGTTCTGATGTTTATTGTTTTTTTTGTCTAGAGTTTAAGCAGTGTGCCTTTCTTAGGGTTTTAAAGATATCTGTCGTGTTTAATTTGCAAATTATGTGTTAGGTCATGCATATGCTTAAGGATACTTATATTTTTTTTTTTGCGGATGGCCACTTCCCCTCTTGTTTGACCTCTTTTGTTTGTCTAGTGAAAAGCGTCCAATGACGGGTGGTATACTTATAGGACCAGAAGCTGAAACTTGTCACTTAACTCTTTCTTATCACTTAACACTTCACTCTTTATTGCCCGTTACACTATTTTAGTTTGCACTTTATGAAAATTTTTTGTTTCACTATAATTGGTTTGCACTTTTAAAAAATTATTTGTTGGTTTTAAACTTTTACGTTTTAAGATCTCTCGCTGCTACATTGCGTCATGCCTTGTTAAGTGCTGCGCAATTCACACACAACTATAGATTTAACAAAAACATTTTAAGTTCGACAAAGATTTAATATAAACATAAAGTATTTCTTATTGCCTTATTGCCATGACAATATGATAACTATTATTACTTTGTTGTATGAACATTTTTTTTATAAAAGCTCAACATTGCTGCTTCATTATTATATATAGTAAATGAGAATTTTATTAACAGTAAAAAAGTTTATTCTGTAAATAAAAATAATCTCATTACTTTGACAAATCGTAGGTTTTTGTCCCAATAAGACACTGAAAATTTAATAAAAAAAGGTCCCTTAGGTGGTACATTTTTTATAGCCATTACAATTAAATCCATTAAATTTAAGTTAAATAATATTATTTTATTAATCGCTTACAAAATTAGTTTCATTATCAGTGCCTGTACATTTTTATCATTATAATATTACATTTGTCCAGTTTGGCCAAGTTTTTTTTTTAATTTATAAAATCTCAATGAGTGGTACTTACATTTTACATGTTTGCATTTTCTTTACTAATAGAAAAATTAGCATAAATTATTTTATTTGTTTTAATATAGTACCCACACAATGTTGAAAATTTAATTTGGTATTTAAGTTTTAATATTCTCGAACTTGGTAGTTTTATTTTACCGACTTTAGAGTTTGTGAGACCCGTATGAAATAATTCTTAAAAAGTAGGTTATACTTAAAGTAAAAAAAATCAAAGTTTTTTAAAATTAAAAGTTTTCCAAGATATCGTGATTTATTTCTAGTGCTGGGCTTTTTAATGTTGAAACTTTTAAAATTTTAGTTTGGTTTTAATTTAACACGTCAATTTAAATTAAATAAGCTTTTGTTTAGATTGAGTGGTATATTTTCAGAAAAATAAAGTTTTTTTTGCATTTTAAGTTTATAAAATTGCAACAGAAATAGTAATTGCAATAAAATTATTATAATACAAATTTTTCTGTAGAAATCGATTTTTTTCCTTCAAAGTGGACTAACAACCGTTTTAATCCGATGTAGAAACAGTTTTTCACAGTGAAAGTGAAAAGGATAATTTATGGTACTTAATTTTTTATTGCTTGATTGGCAAATACTAGTTTACTGGCGGCAAAATCATTTAATATAAACTATTTAATAATTTTTTATTTTTGAATTAAGATAATGAAATAATTTATTTAAAAAAGGGCACTTTATTTTGACAATTGTCGACCAACTTAAAGCTAACTTCAGCCCGTGACTTAAACGCCATTAACAGTGTCATGAAAACATGTACGATAATGGGCTTTTTAAAGAGGTAAGTAGGAAAACATCTTAAGAAGTCACATATTTTTGTGATGTCTAATAACGCGTTATCTTAACATTATGATGTATTAATATAGTAGATTTATTTCATCTTTATTAGACATGTGGGTGACTTTTTTATTTTCATAAAAACGTAAAAAATTCAATTTCAAACTTAAAGCAAAAAAATTAATGTATCTAGACGGTATAACATTATATTGGCATCATTTTTCTAACTTTGTATCTTGTCGTTTTTACAATAAAATATGAAGCAAAAAATCGTCGAAATAAATTTTATTACCTAAAATAATTTTTTAATTGACTTAATAATATTTATTTTAAACACTCACTCAAATTAAAGCAAAACAAAGATTTTGTTTTATCCAGAGTTTCGAAGTGTGCGTGATAGAGCTCAATTATTCCAAGACTTAGAACCTGTTACAGGATAACTGTTATCCTTTTATTTGTGTTTAGGAAAGTAAATGCAAATGAAATGCAAATTAAATGATTAAAACGGCCTGAAGAAATGATAAATGAAATAACATTATGTGCTGGACACTTTAAGAAGTTCGCAATCATACACAAAATGCAAAATGTTTTGGCGTTTACAGTAAAAATTGATTGTGCACTTATTGAAACGACATAAATATTAAGAGATACCGACAGACAGCAGACAAGTATATCGACCCTTCGAGAACCGACTTTGCTTCCGGCGTTCCTGCTGTTCCTGCCATTCCTGCTGCGATCGCAGTGTTCTCCTGATACCGCTGCTGCTGCTGCAATGCGTCAAAATAAAACTCTAATTATGTCTTGCGGCCCCGGATTTTGAATTTCCAATTATCAACGTTTAGTTATTTTGCAGGATTGTCCACCATTAATAATTTTATAAATAAAAAATATATTTTATTTTTTTAAACTATTTAATTTTTTTGAAATTCGGGCATTAAATGGTGTAAAATAACTATTTCAGATTGCATTATCGTACAACAAAATGTAACATTTATAATATTGCACATTTCCATTTTTAGTACCTGACACCGTCCAAAAATAATTTAACTTAAAAAAATATAATATGTAGAAATATTGTTATTAGGTATTAAATTTCTTCAAATGTTATGCTTAATCAAAATATTAAAATTATATCTGGTTTATTATTTTCTTCTTGATATATTAATAAAAAACGACGCCAATGCATAAACTCGTTGGAGAAGCTAAAAAAATTGGATTAATATTTTGTGCAGATCATTTTTGTTATTTAGGTACATCCAAACCCATCCTATAATCAACATTAATCATTCCAAAAAATGATAAGCCCTTGGAATTATCGCATGTTAACAAAAACATACTATACATTTTCTTATTTTCCTTATTCCAAAATACCCATGGGCATTCCATTAGCAAAGCCTTAATGTCTGATAACTATAATGTTAAAACTTAATTTATAAGAAAAATTTATTATTGCATTTAATTTAATTTAATCTTCTACCTTATTTGTTAGTGTTTGACCTAATTCCATGATTATAAAAAATAGCATAAAACTGGGAATTACAGATACAAGCGAAGCGACCACTTTATACCCCTAAAACAGTAAAATAGTTTATTATTATACGAGAGATAATGCGAGTTTTGTTATTGTTTCTAATCATATTGCATAATTGTTAATGGAAGAAATAAAACAGAAATCCAAAAGTGAGGTTAGATCATCTGACAGATATACTGAGTAATTTTAGGGTTAAAAGAACTTTTGTTTTATGTTGTATGTATTTCTGCTCCACATCCAAAACTCCCAATTTGACACTGGAATACAAATAATAATTGTTTCGTCTTTTTTCTAAAAATTATACAATATATGAGGAATTCTATGCCAAATTTACCTGTTATTATATGCGATTTAGCTAAAATTGCTAAAAAATAAAAAATGTCGAGTTTCCAAAAATAGATATTTTTCAATCGTATATGAAATTGATCAATTTACACATTTTCTTTTTAAAATTTTTCGTGTTTAAATGTGGATTTCAAAAAAAAATTAAAAATTTTTCTCTAAATTATTTTAAAAAAACTTGTATTTAGGTTTTAATTTAGACCCCAAAAAATACATACATATATTGTATTATTTTCAGAAAATAAGACGAAATTAGAGTTAAACTAACATATTAGTAACCTCAATTATTTGTATTAAAATATCAAGGTGGGTGTGGGTTGGGTTACATATCGATGATTATTTGACAAAACATCGTAAGCGACAATTTTGTTGAATTACTTTTTATTATATCAAAGTGTCAGTTACGATAAGCTGCACATGTTAACATAATTTTGGAATCTAATATTAGTCAGTTTGAATATTTTTATTATTGTAAGCGCTTCTTCTTTTTAATTTGTTACCGATTTATAACGTAAGCGCCTATATGTTCCCGACAAATAATCGTAAGAAACTCCGAGACATGGCATTTGCGATTTAACATTGTGTCGCTTACGATAATATTGTGCTCCCGCCTTGATCTATTAAGGCGTTATTCCCGCTATAAACAGTTTATTCGTAAGTATACCTGCATTGTGGTTATTGCTACCAAGTTTTAAAACAATATTTTATTTGATCAAAAGCTTATAATTCCTTTTTTTCATTGCATTATTAATAGTTATCCTAATTATAATTGTTTTTACGAAGTGTGGTTCGTTTTTGGTAGTAATTGTATGTTGTTATAGCGTCAAATAATTTGACTCAAATTTATAACGGTTCCACCCTGGGTTAGATCATGGAGCCTACACAAGGAGTCCGAACATCATGTAAACATCATGTAAACAAGAATCCCCCGACCCGACCTTAAGGGGGCCCCGTAGAGAACCACATTGGGTGGTATAAGTGACAAAGGGGCTCCAGCTCAAAATTTGCGGGGGGGGGCCCGGATCACCTTTGCACGCTACTGGTTGCTGGTGTTCCGTTTATTCCGAAACAATTGTTTAATTTGTACCGAAACGCTAGCATCGACAATCAGCGCCGCTGGTGGTGAAAAAAAGAAACTTAATTTGTACAACTTAGAAGGCTGGTTTTGTCAATTTTCCCTATTAAGTTCGGGCTCCTTGTGTAGGCTTCATGGGTTAGATACTGCTTTGTGAATAAAAATCGTTCGTTTTTTTTTCAAATAAAGCTAATGTAGAATTTCATTTTCAAACATTGGCAAAATATCGTGGGTGATATTTTATAAATTAGTTTTTTTATATTTTTTTTATTTAATAATAAAAGTAAAAAATTAAATGTCGCTAACGATGTTTTGACAAAAGTAATCATCAAATCTATATCCCACAAAGTAACGTAAATGTAACTTAAGCGACAAGACTAATTTTACATTTTCCTAAAGATGTTATATAAATATCGTATGCCACAAAATTTAATGAAAATTTTAGATTGTATTCGATCTTACTTAAATATTTGAATTCTACATTAATAAAATAATGCCTCACCAGTTTACACATAAATAACTTTAAAAATAAAGCTCCCACACAAAAAAAATCTCTCCTGTAAAATTTAGGTTTTGTCGCTTACGATGTTTTGTCAAATAACCATCGATATTACTTAAGGGTCGATAAAATTAGTGACAAATGTTTTTAAAAGTAATAATAATACATTAAAAACATTTTTTTATTCATACTTACAAGAAGAATATATGTAATGGAAGCAACAAAATCAACACATGCATTTAAAAAACCCATTAATATTAATACTTTAGATGTTTCGTTAAAAAAACCTATAAACCTAAAAAATATAAAAAAACCTAGGGTTAATCATCTAGCAATAGCATAATGTTGCAATTTATACATTAGATTATTTAAAAAAAAAATTGAATTTGACATCTAGAATTATTGTAATATTATAAAATACATATACAAATATAGTTCGGTTGTTATTGTGGTTTCTCTGGGGCTATGACATGCGACTTTTGGTGCAAGTAAAAAGTGGTGACTTACTTTGTTATGAGTATATATTGTTTCAAACAAATTTTTAAATCGTTTGTCGTAGTGATTTGTAATTCCATCTTGTATAATATAAATAATTTTTTATTTTTTTTATTTGGCATAAGGCGCTTTAATATTTGTTGTATTTTATCCAGTTGAACGAAAACAAAAATTAATGTTGTTACATATACAGACGGACCCATTACTATAAAGAAAAAGCCATAACTCATTATTAGGAAATACATAAATGAAGATAGTATCCAATTTTGAGCATTTTTTGTGAAAAAAAATAAATTATTTCTCAACGGAAAATACAACAGTATTCCAGAAACACCTGAGATGACCATTATACATATTAATTTTCGAAATTTTATCAATGTAGGCGTGTTGTAAAGTTGTATAGTTTGTAAATCCATCTCTTTTAACAACATAACCAATTTTAAAAATTTTGATATGCGCAGTAAATAAAAAATTTGGACGGTAAAAGGCTAAAAAATAACCCCTTGGTATATAAATAAATAAAATTAATTTAAAACTTACGAAAATAAAACTTGCTGCAGTAACAATAAGGACTTCATACTTTATATTTAAGACAATTTCAGGTATTATAATACAAAAATATAACCTCAAACTGGGTGTTTGCAATAGGGTAATTGTTTGTTCAATAAATTGTATTAAAATTTTAGCTAAAATAAAAAATACATTAAGTGTATTACTGTATATTATTACCTACAATCCTCTTTTTTGCCCCTTCTAAAAAACTCAAACAATGTTAAATTTACCAATTTTAAACTATGAATTATGTTAAACATTTTCGTCGTAACGCTGCATTTAACGTACTGTTATTACGACCAATATTCTTAATTCAAAAAAAATTGTACATTTCTTAAACCTAAACGACTTATATAATGATAATGTTTATTTAACGGTTTATAAATTAAAATAATAGTGGTTATTAGGCAAATAAATGAAGAAATTATTATCTAAAATAACAATTTAAGGTTTAATAATAAATTAGCTATCAATTTTTAATTCCCAATATTTATTATTACTGTTTTGATATAATCAATTTGTTCTAATATGAGTGTTTTTGAAGAAAATGAGGGTATTTTGGAAGCCGCGAGAGAAGCGACTCAAAATCTGCTTTCATCTAAAGTTTATTTTTTTTTATCTGGACTGCGGCAACGTTGCAAATTTAGGGTTTTGGTTGATAAATACTGTTGTCAAGTTGGTCGCATTGATTAAAACAAACTAAGCTAGTTATAAATCTAATTGTGGCTTGTATAAATTATTGTGGGTTACATTGTGCAGTTGAAAAGTTGAGTTGTCGAAATTCGTAGTTAAAAATGCAATTAATTTGGCTTTGGTGGTGCTTGGATGAGTAAAATCATATAAAAAAAGTATTCCTAGCGGATAATAATCTTCGCTTTGAAAAAAATTTATATAAAAGAAATTTTTTGTGAACGTAAATGTGGTCCAATGGTGAATAATGTGAAAATAATGTCTGATGTAATATTTATAAAACCAAATTCATTACTTTTTTACTCCAAAAATGTCCATAAGGCAATGGTCTTTTTCTTCCATTGTGGCATTTGGCATAATTTCATCAAAATGAAGTTTTGCCCTCAAAAGGGCTTTTACATTCGAATTCGTTGCTATTATTTTTGGCATAATTATCTTTTTATTTAAAATTGATAAGTAAATTATCGACTATAATTACACAAGAGCTTATTTTTAGCCGGATAAATTTTTGTTTTCCTTAAAAGCTTGTTACCTAGCAATTTGACAAGAAAAAATGTCATCAATCAAAATTGCGAGACCGTAGCTCGAGCGATTTTGTCAGATGACATTTTTTCGAGTCAAATTGCTAAAAGGTAACAAGTTTAAAAGTTAGAAAACATAAATTTATCCTGCCAGAAAAAAAGCTCGAGATAATTTTGTGATTAATTTTTTTCATATTGCATGCCCAATCAAGCAAAATATTTGCTAAATCTTGCTGTGATATTGAGTCGAGTAGTTTGTAATTCCTCGCATTACAAAATGCCATATATTGTCGCCAAATTGACGCTTTATTATTAAAAAATTATTTGGGATACTTTTTACAATTTGTTCTTTATTGTTTTTCGCCGGAAACGACACCAAAACGATTCATTTTAAAAGATTTTTTGACACCTGCTATTCAAATAGTATATTGTGTCTCAAGGGCAGAAAACTAGCTTTAGCAGCTCGCGGCTATTAACTGCCTGAGCGAGCGAAGCGAAGCGAGGGCAGTTGATAGCTAAGGGCTGCTAATGCGTTTTCTGAATGTGTGACACACACCTGTTTTTCGCCTAGCATCAAACAAATTATTTTTTTAAATTTTATTAATATTAACGGAATTTTATAAAAAAACTTCAGTAACAATTTACGAATTTATTTATTGTTGTAATTAATGTTAATTATGCCTTGAGCACAATTGTGGATAGTACCAGAATTTTAAGGCTTATTTCTACAGATAAAGTTGATGTTTCATTAGAATTATCTTTGATCTTTCCGATAGATAAGCAACTAATACATTTTCTGTTAAGTTTTTGGGTTTTTGATCCTTTTTCCAGTTTTTAAATAATTAAACTTTTCGTACCGTTGCAACGCATTGTCTTAACAGCTAGCTAGCTTCCTCTTTTTCAAATCTGGTCAAGTATTCGTAAATTTTTCGTCACTGTCCGAGTTACCATTCATTTTCACTTTATTACAAATTTTAAATTAGGTTTTATTGTTATTTTATACTTTTGTTGTCCATTTTTATTTTGATTTACACGTGTTTGTACAAACGTCTGAAAATCTCAAATGTCAAAATGTCAAATGCCAAAATACATAAATGTCAGTCAAAGGTGTCTAGAATGTGAAAAACTAGGGATGATATGAGTTTAGCGACCCTAGAGACAATAAATATTATTTTCGGTCATATTTTTAGGTTTGATATGATTCATTTTTATTGGTGCTGGGCGAAAAAATAATTATTTGCAAGGTTGTCAAGGAAATGAAATGACACGAGGTAAATAAATAATTATCCACTTGCAAAAGTTACCTTCCTTTTTATCCGTTATCAAAGTGACTTAAATGCCATTCAACTACGACGTTTTCATGTAAGAAACAAATTATCGTAAGTAATATCATAAGGGCATTTAATTTTTCCGAAAAGAATCGAAAAAACACGTTGCTAAGTAATATTTTAACAAAAAGCATGAGTGCTGGTGGCAACAAAAATCCGAGTCGAAGAGGAGGATTTTTGCACCTGCACGAATGCATTTTGTTAAAAAATATTACTTAGCATTGTGTTTTTTCGATTTTTTTCACAGGAAAAATTAGATGCCCGAATGGTATTTGACAAGACTATTTCATGAGTAACAGTTAACAATTAAAATATAAATTGCAATTTTTGGTGACAACAGCTGTCAAGTTTTGCCGCGGGTAAACTCGAATAAACTGCTGACAGGTGCTGTCACACAGTTTTTTTACCTAGAAACCATTTGTAATTCAAAATTGCGCGTTTGTGATTGGTGGAAATTAAGACGAGGGAAATAGTCAATAATAAATATTATTGACAATTTGACAGTGTAAAAGTATTTAATTAAATTCTTTAGCAGAAGGACCATTTTTAAATACTAAAAATACTAAGTCAAACTGGCATAAGCCACCAACCTAACAAAAAAAACACAAGTCCAGATAAAAAAAATGAACTGTAAGTCAAAAGAAAAATATGATAAAACATTTCAACAACACTGTCAATGGAGAAACGATCAAGGGGTACAAGGTGTCAGTGAAAATGTTAAAAAGTAAGAAGCTAATGAAAATATATGAAGGCAGTGACATATTAAAATACAAGCAAATATTTGCATTTTTGAAAAAATAGAATAAATGATATGAACCTAAAAGGTCAAAAGTGTTGTCAATTGAACAAATTATGAAGTTTCTAAATGCCGCTTCGAATGAATCGTATCTATTTATGAAAATCACATTAATTTTTGCTTTAAGTGGAGCAATGCGAGGGGAAGAATTATGAACGCTAACAATTAACGATATATAAGAGAATGAATCAGTTAACACAACCTATCCCTTATCTATAAATCAGTTATTATCGTAACACTACGTAATTCAAAAACGAAAAAGAACAAAATACATTTTTTAATTTTTAGTGAATATCTCGGCGCCCGTATTTTGCACAATAAAAAGTAAAAAAGCAAATTATTCATTATAAATGTTCCTATAATTTTTGTAAAATGTGTTTTTGCTTAAACAAATAAGTAAAAAAATATAGTTGCTTTCTGACACATTTTAGCAAATACTTCCACAAAAGATGCATTTTACGGTAAATTGCAACATTAAACATTTTGTAGCCTTTTTTATTCCTTACAATTTGACATAAATAAGAGCTCGGTACCACCAACAAAAGATGACTAATCGTCGAGGGAACAAGAACGTTTTTTTCATTTTTCTCGTTTTTAAATCTGGTATTCCCTTTGTTACTTAAAATTAACACTTATCTATTTATGAAAATTACATTAATTTTTGCTTTAAATGGATCAATGCGAGGGGAACACTAACAATTAACAATATAGAAGAGAATGAATCAGTTAATATCGTAACACTACGTAATTCAAAAACGAAAAAGAAGCGAGTTTTTACCATAATTTCGGAAGCGAACGGAATTGAGTTGTATCGAAAGTATCGTAAATTAAGGCCACAAAACAAGAATCATTCCAGGAATCAACACATTTTATAGTTTGCCGAGAAAAATTGCTGCATATTTAAAACTTCCTGATTCCATTAGCTACACAGGACATTGTATGCGAAGGAGTGCAGCTACCATGTTGGTTGCTAATGGGGTCAGTATCCTTGATTTGATTCAACATCTTCTGCTGAGGGTTATATAGGAGAAAGCATTCAAAATAAAATTCAAACATCGAAGAAAATTTTTAGAGGCTTCAATCAACGGAAACCTTCAAAGGGTGACTCTTGGCAGCACTTATTCTCATCAAGTCAAACTTCATCATGGATGTTTCATTAAACGAATTTTCCAAAAGGACAAATGGAATTTTTAATTTAATAGATTTTTGACAAAATACATTTTTTAGTTTTTAGTGAATATCTCGGCCCCCGTATTTTGCACAATAAAAAGTAAAAAAGCAAATTATTCGTTATAAATTTTCCCATTATTTTTGTAAAATGTGTTGTTTGCTTAAACAAATAAGTAAAAAAATATAGTTAGCTTAAGTGACAAAATTGTTTTTGTCTTTTGCTTTCTGACACATTTTCGAAAATAGTTAATAGATGCATTTTACGGTAAATTGCAACAATAAACATTTTGTAGCCATCTTTATTCCCTACAATTTGACATAAATAAGAGCTCGGTACCACCAACAAAAGTCGACCAATCGACGAGGGAACAAGAACGTTTATTTTTTATTTTTCTCGTATTTAAATCCTGGTAGGTATTCCCTGTAGCATGGTCCCTGATAGCACAGTTTATTCTAAGAATGTTTTTTAAATCTTTCAGTGGGAATATTCTTAGGATCATGCTATATTTCTTCTAGTCATGTTCTAAGAATGTTTTTTAAACCTTCCAGAGAGAATATTCTTAGGATCATGCTATATTTCTTCTAGTCATGTTCTAAGAATGTTTTTTAAACCTTCCAGTGAGAATATTCTTAGGATCATGCTATATTTCTTCTAGTCATGTTCTAAGAATGTTTTTTAAACCTTCCATTGAGAATATTCTTAGGATCATGCTTGTCGGTTAATTTATGTTTAATTGCCATTACAAAGCACTTAACATCCATCTTAACAGGATCGAGGATTGTTCAATAATGGAATTATTCGATCAACACCTCGCGCTGAATTATGTTATGTACTACATAAATCTGTTGTACATGATATGGCCTAATTAGGAAGATATTTAAATAATTAGTATTTTTTTTAACAAAAGATTTTACACCGTAAAAAATTTTGCACGTGTAAATTTTTTAGTGTAGGGGTAAAAATATAAGAGTTGATTTGTAAGTGTAAAAGTTACACTACTCTTTAAAAATGAAACAGTGGATTTTCACTGATTGACAGTGCATATTAACTATTTGCCGCAGTGATAAGTATACCACTAGCAATTAGTGAATACTCACTTTTTCATGTAGCGATTTCTTTGCACTAATTTATTTAGTGGAAAAAAAGTTAACATTTCACTATTTTATGTCGAGAGTTCCGGAAAAGTAGTGATAATAAAAAACACTAATTTGGAGAAGTTAAAATTTCACTAATTTATATTGAAAAACAATAATTTTACAGTGAATTAATAACTCACTGACGGAAATAGTGGAAATTTCACTGTTTCACTTTTAGAGAGTACAAAATGTACTTTTTCTTCCATTGTGGCATTTGGCATAATTTCATCAAAAAAGTTTTTTTTCAAAAAAACATGAAAAAAAAACTAGAAAAAAAACGGTTTTTTTTGTTTTTTTTCAAAATGAAATTTTGAGTAAAATATATATTAATAATAAAGTGAAATGTAGAATATATTAAATTTTTCATTATTGAAAATTTTGACCGAGACTAAAAAATCTGATTTCTTATTATTTGGTAGTTTCCACATTAGAAACCACTAGCAATGTAAAACTTCTACACCAATACAAAAAATTAAAGGATAAAAAATTGTTTTGCGATTCTTCGTTAGCTGTCTTTGTTAAAAATGGTAGTATTGGAGCCATAAAAAAAGCAATTTGAAGCTTGAAGTTTCTAGTTTTGAGATTTTTAGATGAAAAATGTGCAACGCTTAATCCTAACAAATACGTGGCTTTCTGGTCCACGGAATGTTCTGACTTTACCACCAATGAATAAATGTTCTACAAGAATTTGCTATTGTTTTTTGGAAAAAAATTCCATACTCTACATGAATTTGAAAAATCATGAAAAAAGTGCTTTTGGTAGCTTTTTAAAAAATCAAGCGCTGAATCAAAAATATTATATGTAGTTACTTTTTTTAGGACCAAATCAAAACAAGCGCGGCCCTTATTGGTCAATTCGGTGGTGGTGGCGCGTAGACTGTATTTACATTTAGTAATTGTCATAAAGTGGCTAATTTTAGTCCATAAAACCTAAAAAATTAGGCAAATGGGACGAATCTTGAAAAAAAACCTAAAATGTGAAAAAAACCATTTGAAAAAAAACAATGAAAAAAAACCTGAAAAAAAACAAAAAACATGGACCGTTTTTTTTCAAGTCGCATCTCTAATTTGACAGTGTAGTTATATTAATATAAAAAAATAGTATGAAAAATTAGGTATTTAACTCAAACAAAATGTCAATAAAAACTTGTAAAGAAAACCTTTTATAACGTCGTGAATAGCGTAACGGGCGCGACCTTAGAACATCAGCAAATGCGACCAAGTTGGCTTCTAAAGTTGATACTGTAAAATTTTGGATGAAAGCATATAGTAATAATTTTTTGTGTAAAACTTGAATAGTAACCTTAAACAAGCACGTATTTTAAATGCACAAAAATTGCTTACTTTATTTTCTAAAATGTTCACAAACTGTAACGGGTGCGACATTTGAACATTTTATCGAGTATTGAAACTCTTCCGTGTTTATTCTTAATGTTATCACAATGTACGAATATTTTAAGGTTATAAATTACATCGCAATTAAACTATTTGACTTCAGATATAGTTGTTAATTTGTTAAATAACACATCTGATTTTTTTTCAAGGTGGGGTAAGGTTTCGTGGAAATGCCCTAAATGAAAATTGGCTTTTTAGGAAGTCAAATTATTAATAATATAAAACGTCGTTAGACTTTACACAGTTGGTAAAGGGGGAAATAGAGAAATAAGGTTTATGTTGGATATGAATTTCATTAAGTTTACACATCGTTAACCATGTTTGTAATTTAAGCTTAATTATAAAATTACCATGCACCATTACGTTAGGATTCCTGTTCATGATATAAAATGATATGATAAAAGTTTCTGTTATCAGGAATAAACAAACTTTATTTACTAATTATCAAGGACCGGATTTTAGGCAAAATGCCTTTTTGTTTCTGTTTTAGGCATCTGTTTGGGACCTTGAAATTAATCCTAAAGTGTTTGACACCCCTTTGTTTTTGCCTAAAGGCCTAAAATGGCGAAATTTTGATTTATTGTCCTAAAAGGACATTTTTATAAGCCTAAAATAGGAAAAATATATTTTTCATTGCAATAAATCGTGTTTTGTTTCTATTTGTCGCAGTTTGTTTGTCTGTGGTATTTGTTTATATTTTTTGTTCAGCGTTGGCCTGCTTGTTTCTAATAAGTTTATAGGGATTTAATTAAATATAGGTAAAAAAATATAATATGTAGAAATATTGTTATTGTTAAATTTCTTCAAAAGTTATGCTTAATCAAAGTATTAAAATTATATCTGGTTTATTATTTTCTTCTTGATATATTAATAAAAAAAGACGCCAATGCATAAACTCGTTGGAGAAGCTAAAAAAATTGGATTAATATTTTGTGAAGATCTTTTTTTTATTTAGATACATCCAAACCCATCCTATAATCAACATTAATCATTCCAAAAAATGATAAGCCCTTGGAATTATCGCATGTTAACAAAAACATAATATACATTTTCTTATTTTCCTTATTCCAAAATACCCATGGGCATTCCATTAGCAAAGCCTTAATGTCTGATAACTATAATGTTAAAACATAATTTATAAGAAAATTTGTTATTGCATTTAATTTAATTAATCTTCTACCTTGTTTGTTAGTGTTTGACCTAATTCCATCACTATAAAAAAAAGCATAAAACTGGGAATTGCAGATACAAGCGAAGCGACCACTTTATACCCCTAAAACAGTGAAATAGTTTATTATTATACGAGAGATAATGCGAGTTTTGTTATTTTTTCTAATCATATTGCATAATTGTCATTGGAAGAAATAAAACAGAAATCCAAAAGTGAGGTTGGATCATCTGAAAGATATAGTGAGTAATTTTAGGGTTAAAAGAACTTTTGTTGTATGTTGTATGTATTTCTGCTCCACATCCAAAACTCCCACTTTGACACTGGAATACAAATAATAATTGTTTCGTCTTTTTTCTAGAAATAATACAATATATGAGGAATTCTATGCCAAATTTACCTGTTATTATCTGCGATTTAGCTAAAATTGCTAAAATATAAAAAATGTCGAGTTTTCTAAAATTGATATTTTTTTAATCGTATATAACTTTCACAAAATTGATCAATTTAAACATTTTCTTTTTCAAATTTTTCTTGTTTAAATGTGGATTTAAAAAAAATTAAACGTGTGGCTCAATTTTTTTTCTTTAAATTATTTAAAAAAACTTTTATTTAGGTTTTAATTTAGACCCCAAAAAATACATACATATTAGACAGGGTTAAAAAAATAGACTTTTTTTTAAAGTATATCGAAAATATTGTTTGAGGTCTATCATCGCCATTTTAGATTTTTTTTTCCTGAGCGAGTTTTTGTTTCAGAACTCCCAAATCATTGAGTTTAACAAAATTGACTTAAGAATATATTTTGAAGAAAATTGAATGCTATACAAAAAAGGTTTGATTGGAATTTCCCGTCAGATGAACCGTTTTCTTACAATCATGCCATAAAATTTTTTATAGTTTTACAATTTGATCTTTTAACTTTGGAATTTTGTAATTCAAGTAAAAATCAGTACCCTGAAAAAAAAGATATATATTCTTATGGGAAATCAAATGCTCTACAAAAAAAGCCTTTTATCATTTTTGGCTAAATTCACTCCATCAAAAGTTATTCAAGGTTAAATTTGAAGTTAAAACGAAATTTTAACCTTGATTATTTCCCTCATTATAATATGAACCAATCAAAAGCCTTGAATTTTCGAATAAATTTCGTTTAAATAAGCGATTAAATCACTAGAACTATTTAACAGCGACTATTTCCCTCGTCTTAATTTCCACCAATCACAAACGCGCAATTTTGAATTACAAATGGTTTCTAGGTGAAAAAACTGTGTGACAGCACCTGTCAGCAGTTTTTTCGAGTTTACCCGCGGCAAAACTTGACAGCTGTTGTCACCAAAAATTGCAATTTATATTTTAATTGTTAACTGTTACTCATGAAATAGTCTTGCCAAATACCATTCGGGCGTGTAATTTTTCCTGTGAAAAAAATCGAAAAAACACAATGCTAAGTAATATTTTTTAACAAAAAGCATTCGTGCAGGTGCAAAAATCCTCCTCTTCGACTCGGATTTTTGTTGCCACCAGCACTCATGCTTTTTGTTAAAATATCACTTGGCAACGTGTTTTTTTGATTCTTTTCGGAAAAATTAAATGCCCTTATGATATTACTTACGATTAAATTTTAGCCTCCATATTGGATTTTTGTTTACGATTTTATGGTGTTATTTACAAGTTTTAACAAACATTTTTTAAAAAACAATAAAAAATAAGTTATCTAGTTTACGAAATATCAATTATTACTTATTACAAACCTTAAATTAACGGAAATTTCTTTAAAAAAAATATTTATTAATTTTGACACATACGTCAGATTTTATGAAATGTCAAATAGTTTCCTTTAATTCGAGAAATAATCTAGACGTATATAACTCAACCTATAAATTTAATCTGTCAAACTATGCTCAGTAAGTTTTTTATTTGATTTTTCTTTTTAGAAAATAGTTTCATGCAAAATAATTAAAAATTAAACCCCTCGACCGCTACGCGGTCTCGTGATTTTATTAAATTATTTTGTATTCAACATTTTCCAAGAAAAACCAAACAAAAAACTACTAAGCCTAGTTTAACCGATTAAATTCATAGTTCTCGTGATATAATATATGATTATTTCCCTCATTATAATATGAACCAATCTAAAGCCTTGAATTTTCGAATAAATTTCGTTTAAATAAGCGATTAAATCACTAGAACTATTTAACAGCGATTAAATTTTAGCCTCCATATTGGATTTTTGTTTACGATTTTATGGTGTTATTTACAAGTTTTAACAAACATTTTTTAAAAAACAATAAAAAATAAGTTATCTAGTTTACGAAATACCAATTATTTTTTATTACATACCTTAAATTAATGGAATTTTCTTTAAAAAAATATTTATAAATTTTGACACATACGTCAGATTTTATGAATTGTCAAATAGTTCCTTTAATTCGAGAAATAATCTAGACGTATATCACTCAACCTATAAATTTAATCTTTCAAACTATGCTCAGTAAGTTTTATATTTGATTTTTCTTTTTGGAAAATAGTTTCATGCAAAATAATTAAAAATAAAACCACTCGACCGCTACGCGGTCTCGAGATTTTATTAAATTATTTTGCATTCAACATTTTCCAACAAAAACCAAACAAAAAACTACTGAGCCTAGTTTAACCGATTAAATTCATAGTTCTCGTGATATAATATATGATTATTTCCCTTATTATAATATGAACCACTCAAAAGCCTTGAATTTTCGAATAAATTTCGTTTAAATAAGCGATTAAATCACTAAAACTATTTAACAGCGATTAAATTTTAGCCTCCATATTGGATTTTTGTTTACGATTTGTGTTATTTACAAGTTTTAACAAACATTTTTTTAAAAACAATAAAAAATAAGTTATATAGTTTATGAAATATCAATTATTACTTATTACATACCTTAAATTAATGGAATTTTCTTAAAAAAAAAGTTTATAAATTTTGACACATACGTCAGATTTTATGAATTGTCAAATAGTTTCCTTTAATTCGAGAAATAATCTAGACGTATATCACTCAACCTATAAATTTAATCTGTCAAACTATGCTCAGTAAGTTTTTTATTTGATTTTTCTTTTTGGAAAATAGTTTCATGCAAAATAATTAAAAATAAAACCCCTCGACCGCTACGCGGTCTCGTGATTTTGCATTCAACATTTTCGAACAAAAACCAAACAAAAAATATTTATTTATTTATTCATAGTTCTCGTGATATATGAATAACTTTTGATTGAGTGAATTTAGCCAAAAATGTTGAGAGGCTTTTTTTGTAAAGCATTTGATTTCCCATAAGAACATTTATCGATTTTTTATGGGTACTGATTTTTACATGAATTACAAAATTCTAATTTAAAAGGTGTAACGGAATAAAGCTACCGATGTTAAAAGTAATCAAAAATTTTACAAAAAAAAAAAATCCGTTACACGCACCGACTAACTCAAAGTAGACGAAAAATGAGACTTTTCAAATGGGGGGTTGTTCTATTGTTAAACACAGTAAATTAAGATAAAATATACCAACAAATATACTACAAAATGTACTCTGAAAATATTAGTGGCTAAATCAAACAAAACATCTCACCATCCATAATAACACTATTTATTCAACAAAATGGTAGCCCCTTCACGGTAGCTGTTATAACAATATAATAATTATCAAGTTAAGTAGTAACACTCTCTGAAGGATTGTGCACCAGAACAAACTAATCATAAAATATAAAATATTAATTAACAAGTTAAATAGTAACACTCTCTGAAGGAGCATGTACTAAAACAAAATATATTTAAATTTAAAATTCGTATATTAAAATAGTATCTACTAACACTTGTGAAAACCCTTTGGACAGTTGAGTTGAAAAAAAATAGCATATAAAAGTGTACTTCACCTTACAAGTTTCTAACTGTACTGTGAAACTCCAAAATCCAAGCTTAACTTCGTATTGGTTGATTTGACTCTATCGAACCATTGAACAGGATATGGAACCATGCAGTGACAGGTGTCCAAAAGTGAGGTTAAGTGTCACTTGATAAGTGAGGTTAAAATTTGCCGGCTTTTGCAAACTCTTCAAAATGCAAACAAAACCAGTTGCAATTTGCGACGTATTATTCCATAAAATTTGTTGCACTATGAATCCTCACAAAAAAACAGCGTGGCGTCTCCAAAAAAAAACCAATGCTCACCTATAGTAAATTTAAAAGTAAACTACGTACACGTCATCAATAAAACAAAAATTTTACGCATTGGTACCAACACTAAATGACTAAATCGGAGTCTGTAATTGAATATTTGAATGCATTTTAACCAAATTAAGTTGGCAACAATTGTGATGTTGTCATGTTTACATTCAAATTTTTCATATTTAAATGACACATAAAAAAGAATTTGACGTTTTAGAATTTCGAAGCTGTCAGTTGTGTTTTTGAATATTTCATTTAACTCGTGTATTATTTCGTTTATTTTGTTTGTGTTATTTTATATCGTTTAAGTTTTCATTGCCGTTTTTGTGTTTGTTATAAATCGTTTTTTTGTGTTTCCTATACTTATTTAAAATGCCGAAGCATTTAAATAGTCGGAGTCAAGAGTTGGTGTCATCCTTAATACGCTATTTTGAGGCAGAACGGGATAATAATGGACCTTTGTTACCTTTAACAGCTGTTAGAGAGGTAAATAGGATTATTATTAATTATATATTAGAATATTTAACAAAATATATGTTGGATACATGAAATAATAATATATATACCAGAGACTTACTTTAGATGGCAAAATTTTTGGGTTTTATATCAGAAAATGTCTTTAAAAATGGCTAAAAACATACTTTTTTCGGTGCATCATAAAGGTTATAAAAACTCAGACTTTTGACATTTTGGTATTATTCATGTAAACGCCATCTATCGCCCTGTAGTTGCACTACCACTTTCCCTTTATGCAAGGATTTTAGCATCACATTGACAACCGTGCCCGATCAGCTGATTGATGACGTGTACGTAGTTTACTTTTAAATTTACTATACTGCGTATAGTCACGGCCAAATCTGTATGGGTGCACGTCATCAACGGCATATGACGTCAGCGTTAAGGTCTATTCATACGTGCCCAGACACAATCTAACGCTCGTGTATTGTTGACTGTTTATAGCGGTGGGGGCTGTTATTAAGATGGAATTATAACGTCCTTGTTATAATCTTCTGCACTAACTAATTAGGAGTTTATTACAGGCAAATTTTTAGTAAATGTGTTTAAAGAGAAAACAAACGGAGTTTATTACATTTTTATTACATATGCACATAACAAAAAAATACTAAATTATCAGAAACACAAAAATAATAAATTACCAGTCGTCCTTGTCATCAGAGCAAACCAGGTCAGAATTGAAGTCTGATTATTTCCCCAAATTTATTATTAAGGGCGCAATCTCTTCGAAATCTAATAACGGCTAGTTGCCAACAAGCCTTATATCATTGTTTGCACAATCCAGGGATAGAATCTTATAAACATAATGTATAATATTATTTATAATAATTTGCAACAAACGATGCTTCCGGACGAAAAGTCACAATTACAAAAATACGTCAAATATAAAATGGCAGCGACCCATCAATAATATTGAACGGTGCGCGCCAGCCTTAAGCTATTACCAACTGGCACACACAAAAATTACTAAGTGAATGGTTTTATTTTGATAATTTCGTGAAAAAACGTTTTAAAACAAGGAAATTATTACAGTTCTTGATAAACAATACGCAA
The DNA here is from genome assembly GCA_921294245.1 of Brassicogethes aeneus. Taxonomy (NCBI): domain Eukaryota; kingdom Metazoa; phylum Arthropoda; class Insecta; order Coleoptera; family Nitidulidae; genus Brassicogethes; species Brassicogethes aeneus. The sequence continues at coordinate 8,325,888 of OV121138.1, forward strand.
ATGAATGATTTCTTTTTAATAACACATCAGAATTACGCGTTAAAAAAGCAAATTTAACGGCAGTAACTCTACAATTCAAAGTTGGTAATGCTGACGTCATTATATCTCATTGATGACGTGCACCCATATAGATTTGGCCGTGACTATAGTATTGAAATTGTCCAAAAAAATTGCTAATTACCAAAAATACTGTAACCATTTAATTACTGAATTGGATAAATACTGTACGATATGTACGGTAGTACGATAAGCACGGTAAGTACGGTAAGTACGGTAAGGCCTTAAAAAAAATTAATTCCCATTAGTTAAACCCTAATTTAAAATTAAAAAATCTTACCGAAATATTTTCGGCCGTCACTCACGAGAGTTGTATCGAAAAAGGAAGCTGAATTTTACACCTCTCGTCACGAGAGGTGTAAAATTCACGAGAGTCTCGTGCTCTGGACAAATTAGCACATGCGTATAACAAAGCCCGATTTACACAATTAATTAAATAGATTAATAAGATTTTTCCATAAAAACGATTTTAATAGAATATTATATTTAATGAAATTTTATTAATTAAATATTAACTTAAAACAACAAATTGAACTAACAAAACAATGTTATTAAAATAAAGAACTGTTATCAAAGTAAAACAATTCAACCCCGTTTACACCGCTAAAATTACTTTAGTTTGCAACAAAACGCACCAAAACAAATGTCGCGATTTTCAGCCGTGACAAAGGTCAAAATATAAAACTATACCAATTTTTAAGGCATGATTTTAAGGAAACGGTTCATCTGACGGTAAATTTCATTTTAACCTTTTTTGTAGAGCATTTAATTTTCTTAAAAAAATATTTTAAGTCAATTTTGTTAAACTCAATGGTTTGGGAGTTCTGAGCCTAAAACTTGCTGAGGAAAAAAAAATTAAAATTGTGATGATAGACCTCTTAATATGGACTCAAACTTTCACAATAATTTTTTTGTCACCCCAAACCATATTTTCGATATACTTTTCAAAAAAAAATTGTTGATTTTTTTGGCCCAGTCTAATACATAAATTGTATTATTTTCAGAAAATAAGACTAAATTAGAGTTAAACTGACATATTAGTAACCTCAATTATTTGTATTAAAATATCAAGGTGGGTGTGGGTCATGGTCTAGGGTCATGTACTATGGTTATTTCACAATACATCGTAACAATATTTTATTTGATCAAAAGCTTATAATTCCTTTTTTTCATTGCATTATTAATAGTTATCCAAATTATAATTATTTTTACATAGTGTGGTTCGTTTTTTGTAGTAATTGTATGTTGTTATAGCGTCAAATAATTTGACTCAAATTTATAACGGTTCCACCCTGGGTTAGATCATGGTACCATGGGTTAGATCATGGAGCCTACACAAGGAGTCCGAATATCATGTAAACAAGAATCTTCCTAAGATAAGAGAGCGCTGGTGTTCCATTTATTCTGAAACAATTGTTTAATTTGTACCGAAACGCTAGCATCGACAATCAGCGCCGCTGGTGGGGAAAAAAAGAAACTTAATTTGTACAACTTAGAGGGCTGGTCTTGTCAATTTTCCCTATTAAGTTCGGGCTCCTTGTGTAGGATCAATGGGTTAGATACTGGTTTGTGAATAAAAATCGTTCGTTTTTTTCAAAGAAAGCTTATGTAGAATTTCATTTTCAAACATTGGCAAAGTATCTTTGGTGATATTTTATAAATTGATTTTTTTGTATTTTTTTTATTTAATAATAAAAGTAAAAAAATAAATGTCGCTAACGATGTTTTGACAAAAGTAATCATCAAATCTATATCCCACAAAAAACGTAACTTAAGCGAAAAGACTAATTTTACATTTTCCTAAAGATGTTCTTATAAAATATCGTATGCCACAAAATTTAATGAAAATTTTAGATTGGATTCGATGTTACTTAAATATTTGAATTCTAAATTAATAAAATAATGCCTCACCAGTTTTCAGATAAATAACTTTAAAAATAAAGCTCCCACACAAAAAAAATCTCTCCTGTAAAATTTAGGTTTTGTCGCTTACGATGTTTTGTCAAACCATCGATATTACTTTACGGTCGATAAAATTATTGCCAAAGATATAATAATACATTGAAAACATTTTTTTATTTTTACTTACAAGAAGAATATATGTAATGGAAGAAACCAAATCAACACATGCATTTAAAAAACCCATTAATATTAATACTTTAGTTGTTTCATTAAAAACACCTATAAACCTAAAAAAATTTAAAAAAACATGGGGTTACTCATCTGGCAATAGCATAATGTTGCAATTTATACATTAGATTATTTAAAAAAAATTGAATTTGACATCTAGAATTATTTTTATATTATAATAGTATATTATGTATCAAGTTTGATAAACGCCATTTTATACACGAATTTAATTTAGGCACTAGCAGCTTGCGAGCGAGTGCTTAAATTAATGAGTGTATAGAAAAGTTTATAAACGAGGTGCATACTATACTTTTTCTACTACAAATACGTATTATTATCATAAAAATTTTAATAATTAAATCAAAAATTTTTATAGAGCGCCATCTATGAAACAATAGGGGAACCGTCAAATGTCAAATTATATATTTTATAAACACATATTATAAAGGTTATAAATACATTTTGTATTTCTTGAAAATAGACAGTTTTTCACAGTGAAAGTAAAGAAAATGTTTTATGAGCACTTTACAGTGGAGTCCGTGCCCGAATTTAAGTTATAGTTTACTGCCGGCGAAATTAAAAGGTCAGTACAATGTTCATATGAACTTTTCAAAAATTGGCGTTGAGAAACTATTTAATACTTTTGTATTTTTGTATTGAGATAATAAAATAATTTTCACATTTAGTATTATTTTACAAGCAAGGCACTTTATTTTAACGATTTTATGACATTTGACAGCTGTCAACTAACTTAAAACTAACTTCAGCCCGTGACTAAAGCGCCATAAAGCCACAACTTGTCAATGTGTATTTAAAAGGTCACTTAGTGTCATGGAAACATGTACAATAAAGGGCGTTTTATATAATGTATATAAATTAGGGTGTCACCTAAATAAATATCATTGATTACTGACAGTTCGGTTGTTATTGTGGTTTCTCTGGGGCTAGGACATGCGACTTTTGATGCAAGTAAAAAGTGGTGACTTACTTTGTTATGAGTATATATTGTTTCAAACAAATTTTTAAATAGTTTGTAGTAGTGATTTGTAATTCCATCTTGTATAATATAATTGATAATTTTTTATTTTTTTTATTTGGTATAAGGCGCTTCAATATTTGTTGTATTTTATCCAGTTGAACGAAAACAAAAATTAATATTGTTACATATACAGACGGACCCATTACTATAAAGAAAAAGCCATAACTCATTATTAGGAAATACATAAATAAAGATAGTATCCAATTTTGAGCATATTTTGTGAAAAAAAATAAATTATTTCTCCACGGACAATACAACAGTATTCCAGAAACACCTGAGATGACCACTATACATATTAATTTTCGAAATTTTATCAATGTAGGCGTGTTGTAAAGTTGTATAGTTTGTAAATCCATCTCTTTTAACAACATAACCAATTTTAAAATTTTTGATATGCGCAGTAAATAGAAAATTTGGACAGTAAAAGGCTAAAAAATAAGCCCTTGGTATATAAATAAATAAAATTTATTTAAAACTTACGAAAATAAAACTTGCTGCAGTAACAATAAGGACTTCATACTTTAAATTTAAGACAATTTCAGGTATTATAATACAAAAATATAACCTCAAACTGGGTGTTTGCAATAGGGTAAGGGTTTGTTCAATAAGTTGTATTAAAATTTTACCTGAAATAAAAAAATACTTTAAGTGTATTACTGTATATCATTACCTACAATCCTCTTTTTTGCCCCTTTTAAAAAACTCAAACAATGTTAAATTTACCAATTTTAAACTATGAATTATGTTAAACATTTTCGTCGTAACGCTGCATTTAACGTACTGTTCAATATTCTTAATTCAAAAAAAAATTGTACATTTCTTAAACAAACGACTTATGTAATGATAATGTTTATTTAACGGTTTATAAATAATAGTGGTAATTAAATAGTTATTAGGCAAATAATTTGAAGAAATTATTATCTAAAATAACAATTTATGGATTAATAATAAATTAGTTATCAATTTTTAATTCCCAATATTTATTATTACTGTTTTGATATATATAAACTATAAACAATCTGTTCTAATATTAGTGTTTTTGAAGAAAATGAGAAAATTTTTAGAGGCTCCAATCAACGGAAACCTTCAAAGGATGACTCTTGGCAGAACTTATCCTCATCAAGTCCAACTTCATCATGGATGTTTCATTAAACGAATTTTCCAAAAGGACAAATGGAAATTTTAATTTAATAGATTTTTGACAAAATACATTTTTTAGTTTTTAGTGAATATCACGGTGCCCGTATTTTGCACAATAAAAAGTAAAAAAGCAAATTATTCATTATATATTTTCCTATAATTTTTGTAAAATGTGTTTTTTGCTTAAACAAATAAGTAAAAAAATATAGTTGGTTTAAGTGACAAAGTTTTTTTCGTCTTTTGCTTTCTGATACATTTTCGCAAATACTTCCGCAAAAGATGCATTTTACGGTAAATTGCAACAATAAACATTTTGTAGCCATCTTTATTCCCTACAATTTGACATAAATAAGAGCTTAAGCCAATTGGTATCACCAACTAAAGTCGACTAATCGACGAGGGAACAAGAACGTTTTTTTTCATTTTTCTAGTTTTTAAATCTTGGTATTCCCTGTGTCGAAAGTGACCTAACTGTTTAAAAGATGGAAAATAAGATAAATGCTCGGTAACTTTAACAAAGTAAACAATATCTAATTATTTACCTGACGAATTCTATTATGTAAAGCCCTTAGAGCAAAGTCGCGAAGGCAGCAGGCCATTAAGATATTAAAAGGATAATAAATACTGAGCCTCCTAATATTTATGCAGACAGGATGGAGAGTTGCGGTGGGCCTGCGGAAAAAAGGATCACGCTAATAGCGGAAAGTTTCCCGATAATTGAAATATTTCCCGCCTTGTTATTAGCGAGCGGCTTTCCGGCCAGACACGCGAGCCCGCGTTCAAACCACTAACAGCTCTTTTGTCTACGTGTAATTGGGCCGGCTCACGCACGCATCCATAACCTCCAAAAACAATCAAACAGACCGACGGTTTATTCACTGCGTGCAGCAAAGAGGAATGACCTCTATCGAATTAAAAACGAATTTTCTGTTCTTTACTTATGCTATTTTGTTTGTTTCATGACTTCATCAGAGGAGACAAATCAGGTGATCTCGCTGGCCAGATATTCTTTACATAGCCACCAAACGTTATAAATGTATCGTGACTTTTGTCGAATGTATTTCCATACATTACCTGTGTTTATGGACCAAGCCAAGTTACCTACACCATGTTATTGCCTGTAATGGGCTTTGGCGCGCTTCAAATTTTGTTTGTCGGTTAATTTATGTTTAATTGCCATTACAAAGCACTTAACATCCATCTTAACAGGATCGAGGATTGTTCAATAATGGAATTATTCGATCAACACCTCGCGCTGAATTATGTTATGTACTACATAATCTGTTGTACATGACATGGCCTAATTAGGAAGATATTTAACTAATTAGTAATTTTTTTTAACAAAAGTTTTTACATACCAACCAAGAACGTTTTGGATGACTTCCGCACTAATAATATATATATACATATATATATATATATATATATGGGTCATTTCACGTCAAATTTACCGTCAAAATTTAAATTTGTCTGAAATATTTTTTTTTTCGTTTACGACACCAAAAAAAGTGACACGTATTTTTTTGTTTTAAAATTTTATGAATTATGTTAAAGTTACGATTTTTTTTAAATTTCAGTACCAGAAAAAAAGAATTTTAAACATTAGTTTTTGAATAGAATAAGATTTAATAAACTTTAATTTTTTTTTGGCTTAATTTTAAGGTTATGCATTGTTTTAAATATTTAAATTTAAAAAAAATAATATTTTATTTTAATTAAATTTTTTTAAGCAAATTTTATAAATTAATAAAAAAAAATGAAAATCGACAATTTTTTTAAAAATTTTTAAAATGTGTATTAACTTGTCAAAGTTTGCAGAACATTGTATAAAAATTTCAGAATGGACCGTTTAATATCGTATGAAATATTAATAATTTTAGATATCCGCGTTCTTAAAATGAAAGCTGTTACAGAGACATATTTAGGATATCACAAAATATTGACGATTAACATTTAAAATTACGAACAGAAATTTGAAATTTTACCATTTTATATATTTTAATGCAATATTAATAAAAATTTACATTCGTTAAAATGGTTAAGCTAATAATTAAAACTTTATTTATTTTCTTTGGGGGCAGGAGTAAAACACAAGCCTATAAAGCAAATTTTATAAAATACCTAGTTTTAAAATTTTTTAAAATATTTTATTCTAAAATAAAACTGATTTATTGTCCCCTGGATTTTAAGTTTAATATTGCTTAATAATAATAAATGTCTGCCACTTCTTATAAAAAAATTAGATAAATGTACCATTAATTTTTTTTCACTAAGAAAAGTCTCAACGTAACGTTTTTATTATTTAATTCTGCGTTAGTTAACACAGAATTAAATGCAATTAATTCCGTGTTAGCTAACCCAGAATTAAATATGGGGAATTTAATTCTGTGTTAGCTAACGCAGAATTAAATATGGCGGATTTAATTCTGTGTTAGCTAACGCAGAATTAAATATGGCGGATTTAATTCTGTGTTAGCTAACGCAGAATTAAATAATAAAAACGTTACGTTGAGACTTTTCTTAGTGAAAAAAAACTTTTTCTAGGACTAATAAAATATTTAACAATAAAAATCGTTGTAGAGTGGCTTTTACTAAAAGTATATATTTGCAATTCTCTGTCAATTTTATAAATTAATGGTACATTTATCTAATTTTTTTATAAGAAGTGGCAGACATTTATTATTATTAAGCAATATTAAACTTAAAATCCAGGGGACAATAAATCAGTTTTATTTTAGAATAAAATATTTTAAAAATTTTTAAAACTAGGTATTTTATAAAATTTGCTTTATAGGCTTGTGTTTTACTCCTGCCCCCAAAGAAAATAAATAAAGTTTTAATTATTAGCTTAACCATTTTAACGAATGTAAATTTTTATTAATATTGCATTAAAATATATAAAATGGTAAAATTTCAAATTTCTGTTCGTAATTTTGAATGTTAATCGTCAATATTTTGTGATATCCTAAATATGTCTCTGTAACAGCTTTCATTTTAAGAACGCGGATATCTAAAATTATTAATATTTCATACGATATTAAACGGTCCATTCTGAAATTTTTATACAATGTTCTGCAAACTTTGACAAGTTAATACACATTTTAAAAATTTTTAAAAAAATTGTCGATTTTCATTTTTTTTTATTAATTTATAAAATTTGCTTAAAAAAATTTAATTAAAATAAAATATTATTTTTTTTAAATTTAAATATTTAAAACAATGCATAACCTTAAAATTAAGCCAAAAAAAAATTAAAGTTTATTAAATCTTATTCTATTCAAAAACTAATGTTTAAAATTCTTTTTTTCTGGTACTGAAATTTAAAAAAAATCGTAACTTTAACATAATTCATAAAATTTTAAAACAAAAAAAATACGTGTCACTTTTTTTGGTGTCGTAAACGAAAAAAAAAATATTTCAGACAAATTTAAATTTTGACGGTAAATTTGACGTGAAATGACCCATATATATATATATATATATAAATATCGTGAGAAATTATAGTAAAAAGGAGTTAGAAGGCAGGAGGGGAGGATGGCTATGTCATAATCTGATCCCGGGGAATGTTTATCTTGGCGAAATGCTTATGTCGGCAAACACTGATAGCGGGACCGTGATGCCTTATTTGAATACACGGACACGATGGGATAGAAAACTGAATGAAAAATGATAAACAGCATGCTGGGTTGACAAGTTAATATATTGGTATTTAATATAACAGCCAACAGACCATAAAATTTGCTCAGAAAGCAATTCGAATATTTAATTGGTTAATGTATCCATTGAAATATTTTCAAAGATAAAAAATGTTTTTTTGAAAATATTGCTAAAATCAGAATTTCATAATCTATTCGACTGTGCAAAAAAAGAGAAGGTACAATTTAAAAAAAAGTCGGATAATGCTTAAATGGTATTTCCATTGTAACGTGTGCGACACTAAAACTGCGTTTTTTTATGATAATAAAATATTTGTTCATAAAGTTCATTTTCTTATCTGGACTGCGGCAACGTTGCAAATTTAGGGTTTTGGTTGGTAAATAGAGTTGTCAAGTTGGTCGCATTGATTAAAACAAACTAAGCTAGTTATAAATCTAATTGCGGTTATGTATAAATTATTGTAGGTTACATTGTGCAGTTGTCAAGTTGAGTTGTCGAAATTCGTAGTTAAAAATGCAATTAATTTGGCTTTGGTGGTGCTTGGATAAGTAAAATCATATAAAAAAGTAGTTAAATATAGGTTGCTTTACGGCCCAGAAGAGAAAGTATTCCTAGCGGATAATAATCTTCGCCTTGAAAAAAATTTATATAAAAGAAATTAAATTTTTTTGTGAACGTAAATGTTGTCCAACGGTGAATAATGTGAAAATAATGTGTGTTATAAAACTAAATTCGTTACGTTTTTACTCCAAAAATGTCCATATGGCGATGTACTTTTTCTTTCATTGTGGCATTTGGCATAATTTCTTCAAAATGAAGTTTTGCCCTCAAAAGGGCTTTTACATTCGAATTCGTTGCTATTATTTGTGGCAAAATTATCTTTTTATTTATAATTGACACGTAAATTATCACTAGTAATACCACTAGAGGTCAAATTATTTCCGGAAATTTTTTCGAGCTCATGAATATTTTGAAAATTATCCCGAGTCGAAGACGAGGGATAATTTTCTAAAAATATTCATGAGGGAGAACAAATTTCCGGATTTAATTTGACCTCGTGTGGTATTCGGTAAAAAAATTCCACACCAAATTGTGTTTAAATAATTAAAATTTATTTTCTGATTTAACTTGACCTCGACTTGATTATTTAGTTACCATGGCAACTAAGTCAACCCCAACCTAAAAGTTATTTCAGTTTTGAAGCTGTCAAGCGGCACGACGTAAAAAAATGTGAAATTGTCTGCTGTAATGATCAATCATCGTGCAATGACTTATTTACCCGCATTATTAGAGGATTGTGGCTCCTACTTGAAGAAAAAAAATTTGTTTTGAATTGTTCACGAATATTTGCATCTTAACTATTCAAAACTCAAAGTGCTAAATGGAAAAAAAGGTGAATAGAATACTGTCTAAATATTATATATATTTCATTAGACATAGACATTTAATTTATTTCAAGTCCTGCATTTTCGCCATTAAGAAGAAAGGAGGTGTCCAACGAATATAGAAAACATCTAAACTTTGTAAAGAAATGTATCAAAATTATCATGTAAATAAATAAAAACCAGATTGTCAAAAAAATATTCTGTCATTATAAACGTCAAAAAAATTTCCAGTATAATTCGCTGTTGGGTACCCACGAGGAAAAAATTTCCACTAAAATTCAACCGTTGCCATGGTGATCTATCAAAAATACACGTTTTGATTGGTTAAAAATTACAGGTGTGGAATTTTCAATAATAAATATTATTGTCAATTTGACCGTGTCAAAGTATTTAATTAAATTCTTTAGCAGAAGTACCATTTTTAAATACTAAAAATACTAAGTTAAACTGGCATAAGCCACCAACCTAACAAAAAAACACTAGTCCAGATAAAAAAAAATTAACTGAATATATATAGATACGTTAATATAAAAAAATAGTATGAAAAATTAGGTATTTAACTCAAACAAAATGTCAATAAAAACTTGTAAAAACACCTAGGTGTTACGCTATTCATGACGTTATAAAAGCTTTTATAACGTCATGAATAGCGTAACGGGCGCGACCTTAGAAAATCAGCAAATGCGACCAAGTTGGCTTCTAAAGTTGATACTGTAAAATTTTGGATAAAAGCATATATGCTGTATATTAGGGTGATTCATTTCCGCAAAGTTTTTGTTTTCTTCGGTGCTCAAGCAAAATATTAATCTGCATATAGAAAAAAAAATTCTCAACAAATTTGAGCTCTTAATATCAATTTTAAGTACTTGCAGTTTAAATTTAAAGTTTTCCCATTTAAAATGCATGTAAAAAAATGTTTTTTTTTTTCAAATTTCTAATGCTTACCCACCTTTGACAATATTGCAAATCGGTTTAATACACCTTATGGGGAATTTCACGCTCTTTAAAATTGCTTTTGAGTTTTTTTTTGTAACTCGCATTGGTTCACCAGTAGGAGTCGTCAAAGGACAGTTTTTAAAAAAAATCGTTTTTTTTTTAAATTTTTTCTAACAAACCGCAAAAAGTAGGGAGAAAAGTTTTTGTTTTCTTCGGTGCTCAAGCAAAATATTAATCTGCATATAGAAAAAAAAATTCTCAACAAGTTTGAGCTCTTAATATAAATTTTAAGTACTTACTATTTAAATTTAAAATTTTACCGTTTAAAATGCATGTAAAAAATATATATTTTTTTCAAATTTCTAATGCCCACTCACCTTTGACAATATTGCAAATCGGTTTAATACACCTTAAGGGGAATTTCACGCTCTATAAAATTGCTTTTGAGTTTTTTTTTGTAACTCGCATTGGTTCACCAGTAGGAGTCGTCAAAAGACAGTTTTTGAAAAAAATCGGTTTTTTTTTAATTTTTTCTAACAAACCGCAAAAAGTAGGGAGAAAAAAGGGCTGAATCATAAAAAAAAGTTATCCAACCAATATTTAATGAATTTACAGCCATTTTTATAACTGAAAACGTAAGAAATTGATAATTACCAACTCATAATGTTATTTAGATTGATTTTTTCTATTTATTATCATTATTTCCCTACACTAAGAAGTTTTTTAAAATTATTAATTTCTTACTTATAATGAATATGAAAACAACAGATAAATTCATAAAAAAATAGCAAAAAAATATAAATGAAGATTATTTAATTTTTTGAAGCGAAATTTGAAATATGTTACATAACCTTCTGTATATTCCTATTAAAGTTTTGTTGTTTTTTTTATGAATTTATGTGTTGTTTTCATATTCATTATGAGTGAGAAATCATAATAATTTTCTTAAAGTTCATAAAGTTCTTAGTGTAGGGAAATATAATGATAATAAATAGAAAAAATCAATCTAAATAACATTATAGGTTGGTATTTATCAATTTCTTACGTTTTCAGTTATAAAAATGGCAGTAAATTCATTAAATATTGGTTGGATAACTTTTTTTTTATGAATCAGCCCTTTTTTCTCACTACTTTTGGCAATTTGCTCGAAAAAATAAAAAAAAAACGATTTTTTTCAAAAACTGTCCTTTGACGACTCCTACTGGTGAACCAATGCGAGTTACAAAAAAAAACTCAAAAGCAATTTTAAAGAGCGTGAAATTCCCCATAAGGTGTATTAAACCGATTTGCAATATTGTCAAAGGTGGGTAAGCATTAGAAATTTGAAAAAAAAAAACATTTTTTTTACATGTATTTTAAATGGGAAAACTTTAAATTTAAACTGCAAGTACTTAAAATTGATATTAAGAGCTCTACCTTGGTGAAATTTTTTTTTTCTATAGGTAGATTAATATTTTGCTTGAGCACCGAAAAAAAACAAAAACTTTGCGGAAATGAATCACCCTACTGTATATAGTAATAATTTTTTGTGTAAAACTTGAATAGTAACCTTAAACAAGCACGTATTTTAAATGCACAAAAATTGCATACATAAATTTTCACAAAATGTAACGGGTGCGACATTTGAACATTTTATCGAGTATTGACACTCTTCCGTGTTTATTCTTAATGTTAGCTTCTTAGTCACAATGTACGAATATTTTAAGGTTATAAATTACGTCGCAATTAAACTATTTGACTTCAGATATAGTTGTTATTTTATTAAATAACACATCTGATTTTTTGTCAAGGTGGGGTAAGGTTCGTGGAAATGCCCTAAATGAAAATTGGCTTTTTGGGAAGTCAAATTATTAATAATATAAAACGACGTTAGACTTTACACAGTTGGTAAAGGGGGAAATAGAGAAATAAGGTTTATGTTGGATATGAATTTCATTAAGTTTACACATCGTTAACCATGTTTGTAATTTAAGCTTAATTATAAAATTACCATGCACCATTACGTTAGGATGCCTGTTCATGATATAAAATGATATGATAAAAGTTTCTGTTATCAGGAATAAACAAACTTTATTTACTAATTATTAATTTAATTATAATTAAAATATAATTGTACGAAATAATGCTTAAACTATGCTTTGTTTGTTGAACCAACGTTAATTTAAAATTAATATTGAATCCTGTTCAGTCAGCCCCATCATTCTGTTTACAAGTTATTAAAAATGGAAGATAGAAAGTCCTGTAGGAACACGAAACGAGGAGGTTTTAGTTATATACGGCGGTCAGGTACCGGTATTGACGTCGTGTGTAAGGCTTCGAACGAAGTGTCCCTTCAAATTTATCTTTTAATAAAATATGTCCCTCCGAAAGCCTGGATTTCGGATGGTGTGAATAAGACAATAATCAATCTCGAGGATTTTGTCGGGGGACCTTTCAGCCACGAATACAAAAGGGAAATTCAATTTTCCAAATATTTTTGGGTCAATAAAATATTATGAAATTGTTTGAAAATTGCCATATATGTACATTTAGGTAATTTTATTATAAATTAAAAACAGTTTTTGTTAATTTTATTTTGTAAAATTTTAACATAATTTTTTCCAAACAACCAGGGTTTGTCATTTTAGCAAAGGAAAATATTTTACCGAAAGTTTTGTAAAGGTAATATGCAATTTTGTAAGCGTTTTGTTAATTTCAAGGGTTACAGATTATTTTATAATGTTACAAATTATTTCGTTGAAAAAGTACACGCGATTTCAGGCAGTCAATCAAAACATTTTCCACTGACAATACGCATCAACAAGTTCAACTGACTTCAGCGTCTGCAACCTATGTTTCTGATAACTTTATTCTAATTCGTAACGTGTTTGTAACAATTGTCCAGAAAATTTTAATAGTATGATCGCTTAAGCTATTAATTTCCTACTTCTTAATAATAATATTAATAATAAAGTTTATTTCAAAAATAATGTTTAAAAGTTACAGTAAACAGACAAACAGTAAATAGAAACTAGTCAAATAATGCAAACAAAAGTTGGCTATCATGGCCAAAAAATGTACTTAGTAAAATCACTTAAAGCATATGGTTCCATTTCACAAATATAATCATAAAGGGTGGTTTTAAAAACTTGTTGTTTTTATGCTTTTTATATCTTCTGAAAGTTTATTACAAGAATATAAGGGTCCTTTATCATATACGAGGTGGGTTCAGAAAATAACGGGAATTGTTAAATTTCGCGGGTTCGGAGGGTCCGGTTGTCATAAAATTGTCTTTAGCTGTTTTCATTGTTTACTTTGTCTGTGGCAGCCGCTAGGTTAGACGTGTTTTATGAGCTCGGCGATTTTTCGTTCGTTTAAAGAAATGGATCAAAGAATTTGTATCCAATTTTGCTTAAAAAATAAAATAAATTGTGTGAAATGTTAACAAAGGCCTATAGTGAGTCTGCTATAAGTAAAACAAAACTTTACAAGTGGTATAAGAGTTTTCATTATGGCCGTAAAGACGTTGAAGATGACGAACGCCCCGAACGCACAAGCACATTAACAACCGATAAAAACATGGAAAAAGTGGAAGAAATGGTTATAAACCATTAGAGAAGTCGCTGATAATGTTGGTATATCGATTGGCTCATCCCATGAAATTTTTTCGAATGTTTTGGGTATGAAACGCGTGGCAGCAAAATTTGTTCTAAAATTGTTAAATTTTTAACAAAATTTTTGGCCAAAAACAATACTGTAATGATGCCCCAGCCTCCATATTCGCCAGACATGAATAAATAAATATTTAAACATTCAATTTTCTTAGTTTCTTTTAGAAACTTTCTTGACCCAACACTGGTAATATTCATAAGAAAAAATTGAACGTACACCTCGCCAAAGTTTTTTGTTTTGAATGCGTTCCACCAACTTCAAATACCGACAGACAGCTGTTTCGACCTTTATTGGGTCTCATCAGTGTCGCCGACACTGTGTCGGGCAACTTGGTGTAGTGGAACAAAATCAAAACAAATTACTCCCTGAGCTTATATGCTCGGTTGTTTAGTCAAAAGAGGCGAGATGTAAGAACATCAGGTGATCCACACCGTCAAACGACGTGGCCTTTGCCGCAATCGGTACATACTGTTGGTGGAACGCATTCAAAACAAAAAACTTTGGCGAGGTGTACGTTAAATTTTTTCTTATGAATATTACCAGTGTTGGGTCAAGAAAGTTTCTTAAAGAAACTAAGAAAATTGAATGTTTACCTTAATGTTTAGCCCGGTTGGGTTAATTTTAGATTCCTTTAGGCCATATTAGTATCTGTGATACAATTGCTGTGTGCAGTCCCGGTTGCATAGTATGTACCGATTGCGGCAAAGGCCACGTCGTTTGACGGTGTGAATCACCTGAAGTTCTTACATCTCGCCTCTGTTGACTTAACAACCGAGCATATAAAAATAAATATTTGTTTTAAAAAACGAAAATTCCCGATATTTTCTGAACACACCTCGTAGACTTAGTCTATGTGGAGGAATATTGTAGTTGGTCACTCTTGTGGATTTTGTTTTAACATTTTTAAAAATATTTGGATTTTTATATAAAAACAATACAGATTCATAAATATACACACCATACACAGTCAAAATTCTATTGTTTTTAAAAACTGTTCTACAGGATTTCATATATTTTAAACCAAATATTACCCGCATGACTCTCTTTTGTGCAACAAATAACAAATTAATATTTTTACATTTTCCCCAAAAAATAATACCGTATTTTAAAATACTTTGAAAATTGGCAAAATATATGGTTTTTAAAGTTCTTTGGTTAACGTAACTCCTCAACACAAACATTGTTACTTTATTAAGCTTTGTGATCATGTATTCTACACAGAAAAAAATCTAACATAGTACCAAGAACAGCGCTGTCATTGAATGCATTAAAATTGTTATTTGCTCAATTAATTACTATTAAACCAAAATAGGGAAATATTTTGCCTAAATGTCAAGGATTTTATTAAGTTAAATGTATTCATAGTATACATACAATAGTAACGTTATTAAATAAATCAAATAAGTATTTAATGCAATAAAATTCTAACATTCTAACAAATAAATATCAAAATGAATATCAATAGATTTAGGAGCGATAACTTTTGTAATTAATTTAAAAATAGTAAGCGATTATAAACCAAGTGCTAACTACCTATTGGTATTATAGGAACTGTTATTCAGGAATACGGATTACAAGATCCCATTGGTTTAATGGCTCACCCATTCATTCTATTCTAGCGTTTTTTCTGTGTATATGAGAACATCAGTTTAGATGTTCATCTATATGGGACATTCCACGCCAAATCGAATGGTTTCAAATTTATTTTTTTTGATTCCTCCAATTTTTTTTATTTTTTAGTACTCCTTGAAAGAGCTTTCTCAGTACATTTTGAGATTTTTTTGATCACGGGTTCAAAAGATATCAAATTTAAAAAAAACCTGCTTTTTTTTTGTTTTTCGCTCATAACTTCTTAAAAAATGGTCCAAATCAAAATGTTCATTCTGTATAAAGTTTTCGTTTTTACATGTACTTTAAAAAAAAACATATTGAAAATATTTGAAGCGTTGTAAGTCAAGATTTTTGAGTTTTAAAGTTTAAATCGTGTTTTTAAAAATGTGTCTTCTTCGATTTTCGCGAAAAAAATTTATTTTCAACTTCTATCTATTCAACAACTATTCAGCCTGGTTCGGTAGTGGCCCTCCATAATTACTATTTTTTTTCGAAACTTATAACAATTTGTAGAGAATTTTTTTTTTAAATTTTGAAAAATCGAAAAAAAAATTAATTATGGAAGGTTCACTACCGGACCAGGCTAAATAGTTATTGAATAGATAGAAGTTGAAAATATAAAATTTTCGCGAAAATCGAAGAAGACACATTTTTAAAAACACGATTTAAACTTTTAAACTCAAATATCTTGACTTAAAACGCTTAAAATATTTTCATTATATTTTTTTTGAAAATTTTCGTTTTTAAATGTACTTTTCAAAAAAAATATAATGAAAATATTTTAAGCGTTTTAAGTCAAGATATTTGAGTTGAAAAGTTTAAATCGTGTCAAATTTTGAAGCCGTAATCAAAAAAATTTCAAAATTTACTGAGAAAGCTCTTTCAAGGAGTATTAAAAAATATAAAAAAATTGGAGGAATCAAAAAAAAATTGAATGCCCCATATATATATTTACCTAAAAATTTATTGTTTAGCGTTGTCATTGATTACCACTGGTTGATCCGTTAATTTAGTATTTGTTTTAAATAACATAATACTGGTTTTATTATCATTTAAGATTAATTTATGTCCTACCAAATATTTTTTAACTAAATTAAATATGTTGGACACATTTACAACAATATTTTCGATATTATTAGATTTAACTATTAAATTTGCGTCATCTGCAAAGGAAGTTAAAAAGCCATATTGATTGAGACTTAGATTAAAATCATTTATGAAAACTATAAATAATAGCGGCCCCATTACGCTCCCCTATGGTATTCCTACAAATCTTTGAGTTCTGTTAAAAAGATAAGACTGTATCCACTTTAGTGCCATTCCTCGTAAACAGTGCCGGTTTAAGTTAGTTCGCCGCCCGGTTCTGGCAAAAACACAATGCCCAATGCTTTAAAATATTACTTTTTTAAAAACATTTTTAAATTTTTAAGTTTTACTTTCTCACGTCAAGTGGAAGATTAGGTTGGTTATAACCAACCTAATCTTCCACTTGACGCATATATGCTGGTATCTAACAGTAAACTTAGTATCCTATAAAATATAAAATGAGCCTTTATAAACAAATTATAAAAACTAATCAAAAGCACTAACTAAAAAATAAAACATTATTTGGTTTATATAATAAACAATACTAAGTAATAAGAAAAACTAATCAAAAGTTATAAATAAATAAAACATTATTCTTTGGTTTAAATAAATATTGAGAAATCCTAATACTAATAATTAAAAGGTTGTTTTCAAGTCTTTATAGTAGCAAATTGTTTTATAACACTTTACATTTATTTCATCTAGCAGGTCTTGATAAATGGACAGAATTGCTAAGGAGTTAAATCTTTCTTGGGAATTGTATTTCTTAGGTAGTTCTTTACCCTTTTTAGAGCAGAAAAAGATCGTTCACCACTTGCATTTGAAACCATTATAAAAAAAAATTCGCAGACAATTTTTAATATTCGTAAATGAAGATATTAATTTATTTTCGTATAAAACTTATACTAATTCCAATGGAGTTTCTATTTTTATTTCCGAAAGGGAAGTTATCAGTTTCTTGAGTTGGACACATTTTTAAGGAAAAAACTCATCCAAATCCTCCACGAAGATTTATGCTTTTAGATTTGTTTGTGCCAGATTTCTAGCTATCATATCGACAAATGATTTTGGATTATAGATTGTCAATTATTAAAATAAAACATATTGTTCGCATTGTTTCTTTTTTGCTTAAACTTGCCTCTAAATTATTTTCTTCAAATTGTAATTTTCTTATGATTATCCGCTTCTGAGCATAATTTTGTTTCCTGTTAATTTCCTCGTAATGATCAAAATGATATCACGTTAAAAATCAAAGTTCTCAACTAAAAATGACAAAAGATGAGCATTTGTGCTTAAATCCATATTTTGTTTTTGGACTGCTTTATTGGTTTCATTAACCCTTTTCAAAACGTCTATCCAAAAAGTTCAAATTATTCCGTTTCCAATAAATCAAGTTTTTCTGATGGAGAAGCTGCTTTAACTCTAACAAAATTTGTCTTATTTGTATCCGTTGTATCCGCCGACGCAGTGTCGCAATAATTTAAATTTGAAAAAATTTTTTCTAAATTCTAACGATTAAGTATTTTTTTTTTAAATTATGGGCGGTACGCGATACCGCCCCAAAAATATTTACCGCCCGGTGCTATAGTCCCCAAAAAACCCCTGTTAAACCGGCACTGCTCGTAAACCATACCTGTACAGCTTATACATCTAAGCAGAAGTAGTTACGCTAACTTATAAAGCAACACCTAAACCTCAAAGTATATTGAACTTTGCTGCATTGCGTCGCAACTGTGAAAACCATAATTAAATTTCACACCACACACCATGTCTAAAAAGTAAATTAGATTAAAACTTGCCTTAAGTTTACCATAAACACTTTAGATCCTAATAATCTTCTTAGATATTAATTGCGAACTAACCAACTTATATAGTGATTATAGTTACAGGCAGTGGCGGCTCGTGACCTGTTAAAGAGGCGGTGCTGTAGAGCGTAGATCTTTTTTATTCTATTTTTAAAAATCCTCAATGGAATAAGTTTGTTTTGGTGGACCATATTTCATTATATTCATTTGGTTGTAGAAAATTATGTCCCATCAAATTTTATTATGTAGACTAAAAACTGTGTAAGTAAAGTCTTGCTTTTTACGAGGGAAAATGTTCTCATTACCATTCTTTCGAAGACAATGGTCGAATCATATTGTTAAACCTACAAAGCACGCTGGATTAATTGATTTTAACGAGCCTGCCTTGACAAAACAATTTAATTAATTGTATGCCCTGAACAGAAAACTTTATCCTTTAATAAAAGCCTTGGCGTTTGACATTTTGAAAGAGGAAAATGATTATTATGCGAACCCTTATGTGAGACTGCAAAACTATTGGAAATATCCTAAACAAACGGATTATTTAAAGCACAATTTATCTAAGCCCTTTTGACGTATTTCACACAACCAGGCATTGTTGAGAGGTAAAAGGTATTTCATAATTAATGGGTATTCACTAAATACTATTCAGTATCTATTATATAATAGGTAAATATCAAATCAAAGAATTTAATTTAAAATATAACTGTGCAATATAATTTATAAAAAAAATATTAATAATAATAAAAAAGGATTCCATATTTATTTCGTAATCTTGGAAAACTACGTTCTGATACGATTTAGTGACCCAAATAGATTAAATTATAATAAAAAATATGTTCGAGTCGAAATCTTAATTGAATTCCGGAAGGAAAGACAATAAATAATTTTATTTTTGGACGTCCGTTTCAACTTGGAGACGTAGAACGTTTCGAATATACGCAGTGACAGAAAATTTATACTTTTGCGAATATAGCATATTTTGTAATAAAAATGTTATTGGAATTTTGCGAATGTGGTTACTATTTTGTCTTGTTATTGACAAACAAGTTTTATACTATGTTGTTTATAGAATAAGAGGCACTTCTCTGCTGGTTTGATTTATTTTAAAAACCGACTAGTTTCGCCTTTGAGGGATCATCAGGGTTTTTACAATAAATTACATTAGATTTTTTAAAATCTATATATAACTATATTATAGTGTCTCAATAAAACCGACTATTTTTTTTTCCAAAGAAAATTGAAAATTCGTCAGAGTATCTCTAGAAAATGACCCTGTGAAAGTAAGAGCTCTTAATATTAATATTTAGATGTGGCGTTTTGTAATTTTCTATTTCCCATTTAAATAACATGGGAAATTTTTATTTTCAAATTTGGAATTTTGTAACGTGATAACGAGCTACTTTATAAGTATGACGAAATTACTCCTTATTGGAAATTTAATGCTCTACAAAAAAGGTCTGATTGAATTTTTGCGTAAGCCTCAAACTTCAGA
Source organism: Brassicogethes aeneus (assembly GCA_921294245.1). Lineage (NCBI taxonomy): Eukaryota > Metazoa > Arthropoda > Insecta > Coleoptera > Nitidulidae > Brassicogethes > Brassicogethes aeneus. The sequence goes on from OV121138.1 coordinate 8,345,880, forward strand.
GTGTTTAACATTATGCTTTTTTTTTTCTTAAATACAAAAAAATCAGGAGATAACAGAAGAAAATTGATTTAAAGTGAAATGGACTATTAACATGACTATATAAACATGTAAATAAATTGATAGTAAACTTCTACCAAATTTTTTTAAGTAAGTGAATATTTTTTTGCTAAAAATCAATAAAAATTATCATTTATCAAATTATTAAGAATTTTAGATCTGCATTCCATCAAATATATGCATATATTTATTCTCAAGTTAATAATTTTGGGTCTTAAATACATATACATTGATTTTTTTGTATTTAAGAAAAAAAAAGCATAATTTTAAACATTCTGAAGTTTGAGGCTTTATATCTTTGAAACGGCTTGACTTACGCAAAAAGTCAATCAGACCTTTTTTGTAGAGCATTAAATTTCCTATAAGGAGTAATTTCGTCATACTTATAAAGTAGCTCGTTATCACGTTACAAAATTCCAAATTTGAAAATAAAAATTTCCCATGTTATTTAAATGGGAAATAGAAAATTACAAAACGCCACATCTAAATATTAATATTAAGACCTCTTACTTTCACAGGGTCATTTTCTAGAGATACTCTGACGAATTTTCAATGTTCTTTGGAAAAAAAAATAGTCGGTTTTTTTGAGACACTCTAAACTATATATATATTAGGGTGGGGCTTATTTTGGCGAAGTCCGAATTTTTTCCATTCCCGGCCTAAAAAGTAATCAACACATCTAAAAAAAGTGTTGTGTAAAATTTTAGCCAAATCGATTAACATTAACACGTGCCGCAGAGCACTTGAAATTTTTAATGGGAAAAACATGCATTTATTTTTTACAGCCTTTTATTTATACTTTTCTCAAAAGTAAAATAATTAATAGAAAATTTTCAAACTCTGCACAATTTTTAAGTACATTAGGGAGCATCGAAAACTATTTTTTTCAAATTTTTAAAATCATACCTTCCCCGTTGAGAGTATTTTTTTCTTCAATATTTTAATACACAGCCCCACAAAAAAAAGAAAAATGGGAACTCCGACGCGTCACCAAGTACCTGAATAGTTACATATAATGGATTTTGGGTTTCTGAATCCGAATCCGTGGTCGGAATTCAGCCATCATCCCCAAGTTTTTTTCTAACCTCAAAATCATCTATTTTTCCATTGTAAAATAGATTAAAAAAACGCGTGTTTTTTTTCGATCTCGAGCATAAATTCGGATTCAGCGGCAAAAAATATATAGAAATGGTCTTCTTTGGTCCGCTGGGCCCAATACTTTTCGGTGGGAGATAGGCTGTACAGAGTAAAATATCATATAACCTCTCCGAAAAAAGTGGATGTTCCGGCAAACCAGAGTAGTCAATTCCCATGGATTTTGTATCGCTAAATCCGAATCCGAGTTTAGAATTTTGTAATAAGCTATCGTTTTCTTATTAAACTCAAAAAAAGATGTTTTTAATTTTACGACGAGTCTAAATTTTCGTTCAGTGTTATATAAAAAAAATAATAATAAGTATAATATTAATTATAATATTAATTATAAATGGTTTATTTATTGCCAACATTTGTTATACAAAAATGAAAACAAGTTATGTCCTGTCTTATGTTATTGACAATTTAAAGTAATGAAAGGCAGTACTTAGATACTGAAATTAATTTATTGCATTGATCGGAGCAGAGTGCCCTTGTTAACATCTGGGAATCTTTTTTTATATTCATCAAGAACTTGTATTATAAATTGTTTTTGTTCTTCGTCGGCACTTAGTCTTTGATTATATTCTGAAATTAATTTGATACCCCTCTCAGCCACGTCGTTAACCACTTTTATATTTTTTACTAACTTCAGGCTAAATTGAAAATTTTTATCAGATTTCCACTCAGAAGGATCTTTATTAAGAAATTCACAATCAATTTTAAATCTTTCAAAAAAAGTTATGGATTCTGGAGTGATGAAAAAATCGATTTCTTTATTTAAAAAAAAATCCATATCATTTATCAGTGAAACATCGTAGCGCTTCAAAATTGGTCTTTCTATTTCGTCGATAATTTCTTTGCTTTTAATGTTTAGAACCATTTTCCTTTTAATACCATCAGAAACATTTTCATCAAAAAATGCCATTGCAGCCGATTCTGGACTCAAATACCAAAGATGGTTAGACATTTTTTTTATCCCCACTTTGCTAACAGGCTGGTTAATTTTTCTAAAATTATGTAATGCTTTAAGAAAATTTAAATCATTTTGAGGAGCTAAATTAGCGAATGGAGCTGTAAACCATGCCTCCAAATAAACGACAAGTGTGAAAATACAAATTTCACGAACTACGTTTATTTCTGATGTTGTTAAATGGAAAATATCACGAAATAAAAAAATCTTTAAGCAATAGATCACTTTGGCCATCCAGCGAGCACGAGAAACCGAACCTGGTTTGTAAAATTTTACCTGTTTACGTGGAATTTTATCGATGAAAATAAGAGATAATAGTAAAAACTCGCGATAATCGTCCCGTGGCTGAATCTGAGAATGCAATACTTTTTCTGCGAAAAATTGAATTTTGTCAATATGATCTTGCAAAACAGTTGCAATCCTTTTATCTTCTAAGCCGACTTTAAATTTTTTTTTATCCATATTTTGCCAGTCACTTTTAAATCTTTTGAATAAAAGAGTAGAAGGACCAGTTGAGGATGCTGGCATGAGCAAGTCAAATACGCCTCCAAGTATTATCTCAAAAATATGGTGTCTGCAAGGTAGATACATTAACTGACGACCCAGAATTCGTTCTAAATGCACAGCCGCACCATTATTTGAACCCAAATTGGAGTTTGTTGTGTCACAGCAAATACTTTTAATAATGTCAGACATCCCCCAATTTTGAAGAGCCTACGGAATAAATTATTTTTTTATAATCACAAATTTGTTTATAGTAACTGTTGCGGAATTTAAAAATGACATTAATGATAGCAAACATTTATGCAATAAGAAAATTAATAAAAGTATTTAGGAACTGCTCCTGATACATGTTTTCTTTCATTAACTGTATTAATTTTATAATGAATTTATTTTTACAATATAATACAAAGTGAACAAATGTTTAGCTTACCTCCGCTAAAGCAGTTGCTTGAGAGAGACCACTAGAATTGTCTAAAGCAGGAATTGATAAAATTTTTTCAATATCCGAATTTGAGATAATAATTGCTAAACGATCAATCTTATTATTGTTGAAATAATCGTTCATCAATTTTCCATCCCAATGGAGTACTGTTGCATTAAGTTCATGAAAAGGAAACAAGTCCTTTATCCTCTCAGTAAAATTTTTACGTATTTTTTTTCGATAATTACGAATTGACTTTGGGTTAATGATAAGCGTATTCAAGTCGAGCCCACATGATTCGGCGACTGCAGCTATAATACGTACAGCATTTCTATCTGAAAGTTGGCATTTATCCAAAGTGGCCACTACTTTATCGTTTAAGATGTTGACTGAACCCCGTGATGTTTTGGCCAATGGCGGTCCAATGTTTTCAGGTGTATTTGCTGATAAAACTTCAGTCGAAAAGTTACTTTCTTGACTTGAAGGTTGACTACTTGAAAAGCTATCTTCGAATTCAATGGTGAAATCTTAAAAATTACATAAAATAGCATAAAAAATCGTTTTTTTACAGTTATGCTTTCCACATTGTCCACCATCGGTAACTTTGATTCTCGTAGTCTCCCACTACATGAATACTATAAAATTATTTCACTTCATAGTTTTCAGTAAAAATAGGATATTATAAATTAAGGATGTGAATTATATATTATAATATTAAAGGAAGAGCGCATTTATACTCGAGGCACGCAGCTCCGAGGGATGTAATGCGAGGATTTAAGTATAATTCACAAGTTTATATATTTTTTTCACTAACAAATAATGTTTAAAAATTTCTTATTTTCCTTAAAATTTTTATTAAAATCAAAATGTAAGATTAGAAACAACTATCAGAAAAGCCAATTTATGAAGCTAGAGAGCCAATTGAAAGAATTTACAAGCTGGAAACCAAACGAAATGGTTTTATAGCCTTGATATTAAAATTTAATTACCCAGTTATTAGCAAATATAATAATGGTAGCTTCTAAAACTAGTTATTTGCCTAAGTAGTGCAAAAAGTACTACTTTTTTATACGCTAGCGGAGTTCGGTCATCAGTCGAAAGTTACTTTAAAATGTATAGGTGCAATATTTTTTTTCTAGAAGCAAAAAAATTACAAAATGTTCTTTATCAGTTTTCATTTTTAAATTTAACATTTTTTCGGAAAATAATTGTGTGCGGAAAAGTGCAACTTTCCGCACGGTTATATCGCGTGCAGAAAGTAACAACTTTCCGCAAGATTATATAAAATTGTATTTAGGTATCTTCAATTTGTCTATAAATTAAATTTTATTGTTTTCAACACTCGACTCTATTCTATAGAGTCTATACTATACACTTTAAAGTGACTGATTATGACCTAGGCACATAATAATAATTATTAATAAGTATTGATGAGCTACTGTATTGACAATATTGGAAAAAACCCTGTAGTATACGGGAGGCAGACAATATGCGAGGCATGACTCTTAACACAAATGTAAGCATATAATATTTGTTTAATTCAAACCTAATTTCCGCTTCCTTCGATTTTGTGCTTTTTCCCTTTGTTCTAAAATATAACTCATTTCTTCATCCGTAAATTCTTCATCATAGAGGGTCTTAATATCTCCAATGAATCCTATTCTTTCTGGTTTTCTTTGGTTTGTTAAAAAATCTCTTTTTTTTTCATCAATTGTGTGGAGAAGTTCGGGTGAAGCAGCAATATCAAAGAGCAGCTCGATATTTTGCTTAAAACTTTCTTCATTTGGTCTGTTATTTGTTCGAGATAAACATTTTTGAATGGCTCGCCACTCTCGGTACAAATTTTCTATTTTTCCAGCAATTTTATAAATGTTCTGTGTTGGAATTTCAGCTTTTTCCCAAAAAACAGCAACTTCTTTTGCGACTAGTATGGCACTATCTCGCAAATTCTTTTTTAATTGACGGGTATTAAAAAAAAGAACTTTCAGAACCTGCTTCTTGCTTGGCAATTTATTTCCAATTATTTGGGGATCTGCATCCCAATAAAAAATTCGTAACTACCAACAGCCATTGTTGGTAATGGTTACTGTCAAAATAAATCTTTTATTGCAAATGAATATAAAACAATATTTAAAGCTTATTTTGGTGCGGAAACTCAAACTTTAAAATTAAAATTAAACTTAAACTCAACAAACTTTGCTTAAAACCAAAAACTCAACAAATGAATATAAAACAATATTTAAAGCTTATTTAGGTGCGGAAACTCAAACTTTAAAATTAAACTTAAACTCAACAAACTTTGCTTAAAACCAAAAACTCTGTTTTTCAATGTTTTTACTTTAAACTGTCAATTTAAAATGACAAGTGATGTTTTATTTTGTATCCACAGCGACTCATAACAAAATAAGTATCAATGCAATATTTTAATACAATAAGTATCAATACTATATCAGATATAGTATTGATACTTATTGTATTAAAATATTAAGATTAAGCATGGGCAACATTATTGGGTAAATATAAGAATAATAATGGATCATTCTGCGGAAAAATTTAAGCAGTAAAAAAATTAATAATTTTGTGTTTATTTTCTAAAAAGAATCTATACAAAGTGCTGATGAGTGGCTCTTAAAAATACGGCACACTTTTCTATATATCTTTCGCTGCTGAATCCGAATTTATGGTCGAAATCTAAAAAAAAACACGCGTTTTTTAAAATCAGTTTTACAATGCAAAGTTGACCAAAAAACAATGTTTTTTGAGGTTATAAAAAACTTGGGGGTGATGGCGGAATTCCGACCACGGATTCGGACTCAGCAACCCAAAATCCATTATATGTAATTATTCAGGTACTTCGCGACGCGTCGGAGTTCCCATTTTTCTTTTTTTTGTGAGGCTGTGTATTAAAATATTGAAGAAAAAAATACTCTCAACGGGGAAGGTATAATTTAAAAAATTTGGAAAAAATAGTTTTCGATGCTCCTTAATGTACTTAAAAATTGTGCAGAGTTTGAAAATTTTCTATTAATTATTTTACTTTTGAGAAAAGTATAAATAAAAGGCTGTAAAAAATAAATGCATGTTTTTCCCATTAAAAATTTCAAGTGCTCTGCGGCACGTGTTAATGTTAATCGATTTGGCTAAAATTTTACACAACACTTTTTTTAGATGTGTTGATTACTTTTTAGGCCGGGAATGAAAAAAATTCGGACTTCGCCAAAATAAGCCCCACCCTAATATATATATATATATATATATATATTAGGGTGTCCCAAAAAAAAATAATATTTTTTTTCTTCTCGTCTCTTGTGAAAATATGTTGGTTTGTCATGTTTTAAGAGCCCTGTCAAAAGATCAGCACCATTAAAAAAATTTTAGGGGTCGCTCAAGATTTTTAAAAATTACCAAAATCGTCAAAAATTGGATTTTTTTTAATTTTAATTTTTTTTCTCGTTCCAATATTATTTTTTAATTTAAAAATAATAATGATTCTAAAAATTTCAAATCGATATTTTAATTTCTAAAGGTCGCTCAAGATTTTTTTAACTTTCAAAGTAGAGTATTTTGAATGTTTTCGAGCGACCTCTAAATATAAGTATCAACGAACTTTTAGCGACCTTTAGAAATCAAAATATTGATTTGAAATTTACAGAATTTTTATTATTTTCAACCTAAAAAATAATATCGAGACGAGAAAAAGAATTAAAATAAAACAAAAATTCAATTTTTGACCATTTTGAAATTTTTTAAAAATATTGAGCGACCCCTACAAAATTTTTAATCGAGCTGATATTTTGAAAGGGCTCTTACAGCATGATAAACTTACATATTTTTACAAGAGACAAGAAAAAAAAATATATTCTTTTTTTTTTGGGACACCCTAATATATATATATATATATATATATATATATATATATATATATATATATATATATATATATATATATATATATATATATATATATTAATAACTATAGTTATAAATATGTAAAAATAAAAGTAGAAAGACTTACACGTCAATGTTAAAAATCCCAATATATACACATAAAAATTTTACGATTTGGTTATTTATATAAATAAACACTTATCACGGTGCTGTTCTGAGAGGTGATTTTTGGACTTTCTGTGAAACCTAATTTTTTTTTATATTCTTGTTAATTAGGTCATAACTAAAATTTTAAGAGCAAAATAAAAAAAATTTGACGGTTGGAATTGTTTTAATTGGCTGTTTATTAAAAATATTATGCACTCTTTCAATTATCCAATTAAAACTAGCGATTTAATTTAAATATTTAATATTTGCATAACTAAAAAAAAGGCTTTTACAATCTTTTTTATATATTTTACTGTTTTGTTAACAAACATGTTGCAATAAACGTTCAAACTTTTAATCTAACCTTTGACGTATACATGTATATAAATGCATTTATGTTCCCTTAATTAATATATCCTTAAAGGTTGCCATGAAACTTAGATCTATTAAAAATTTATTTGACGTTTGAATTGTCATTTTCAGTATACGTATTCCATAATTTTTGTTTAGTTTTGTAAAGTGTTTTTTATAAACAAAAATGAAAAATTGTAGTAAAAGTAAAAAAAAATTCAAGTCTAATATTAATCCCAGCGACGCTTTATTCGATTTTAAAGGAAGAAATTATCGACTTTAACCCAAATGATAAAAAATTTCCAAAATCACTTTGTTCCAAGTGTAAAAATACTGTTTCAATTTACCAATTATTGAAAATAAGAAAAATGTTATAGTCGTGCCTCCCGAACTGCATCTTTTAATAGGTGCAGTCACAACAATTTTTAACTCTTTTCAAAAAAAAATTCCCATCATCGTAGATACATGGCTTAAAAAATGCAATCTCCAAAAAAAATTTACTAAAGGCTCTGGATGGTGTTTTAATGGCAATGAGAGTCTAAAATTGTTAAAAAGAATTGACTACCTGAGAAACATTTCTACTCTGTAATCTTTAAAATTCATTCAATGTTTTGCAAGTTTGGAAAGGGTTGTGGACATGTGTTTTGGTAAAAAAATAAATAAAAGTTATTTAGACCAAATAAACAAATTTATAAAAGATTTTGAAGACCTACAAATCGGAGTAACTCCCAAGATACATGCGATTATTTATCATGTGCCTGAATTTGTACAAAGGTATGAAGAAGGTTTGGGAATTTATTCCGAACAGGCATTTGAAGCTGCCCATGCAGATTGGAAAACTTTTTGGGCACGTTACAAGTTGGGTAAAGATCACCCAGAATACCCAAAACGTTTAGTTAATGCAATTATGCAATACAATACATTGCATTTGTAATTTAATATGTTTGATTATTAAAAGTTTGTTTTTAAGGGTAGTTTTAATTTAAATATTTATGGGTAAAATTAAAAATATTAAAAATAAAACAATTATTTAAGCAAAATAATTTAACTAAGGACTAATACTAAAAATAAAACAATTATTTTAGCAAAATAATTTAACTAAGGACCGGTTTATTCATCTTTAGTAAAGTTTATCGGGCCGATAACTTTCATGTCTTGCCAATATCTAGTATTCAAAGAAATTATTCGTCAAATAAATCAAAAATGAATAAATCGGCCCTAAATAAAATGTAGCACCCTTAGAATTATTGTTTAATAAATGTATACTATACATTTAACCTTAAATTAAAACTTTAAACGTGTATTACAACAAAACAGTAAAAGATATAAAAAAATGTGTAGACCTTTTTTTTAGGAAATTAACTAATCTTTAATCTGGTTTAAAAAGTTATGATAATATTTAAATAAAATCGCAAGTTTTAATTGGAGAATTGAAAGAGTGCATAATATTTTTAATAAACAGCCAATTAAAACAATTCCAACCGTCAAATTTTTTTATTTTGCTCTTAAAATTTTAGTTATGACCTAATTAACAAGAATATAAAAAAAAATTAGGTTTCACAGAAAGTCCAAAAATCACCTCTCAGAACAGCACCGTGTTATTACAATTTGGAAATTAAAATTACACGTTAAAATATTAAAAAAGTTAGGTTATATTATAATTAGGGTTGTGACATTGTTACACCTTTAGGTTAAATGTTTAAAGATTGGTGTATAAAATAGATTAGCTTGTTCGTTTAAGCATTGGATATTGTTCTTTTTAATTTGTTTATGAATTTCATACGCTTCTAACAGAGTTAGTTTGTGACTTTTTTCTTGTATGTGTAGAATTGTTGTATTATTTTCTATGTTAAAGTGGTGTCCTGTTTTTTCTAAATGATTTCCAAAATTAGAATTTTGATTGTTGTTGTTTATGTGTTCTTTTATTCGGGTATTGAATGTTCTTCCAGTTTCTCCTATGTAAGTAGCTCCGCATTGGTTGCAGGTCAATTTGTATACTCCATTCTTTTCTAGTCAATATCACATATGTGATTGTTGTTTTGCATTGAAGAAGTTATTGTATATGGTGTTGTTAGTTTTAATAGCTGCTTTTAGATTATATTTCATAAATATAATGTTTAATTTATTTGTAATGGGTCCCTGAAAGGTGATTGATATGTATTGATATGTTTCATTATTATTTTCCATATTTATTAATTTTAGTATATTTTTCCATTTCATTCGTTTATGTATTTTGCTAATGTGTTTTTATTAAATTAAATTTCTTTGGATATTTGTTGGATTATACTCTGTTCTTTCTTGTATTCGTCTTTAGAAAGGGGAGTGTTGTTAAGTCTGTGTATAAAACTATAAAAAGCGGATTATTTCTGTTGGTAGCAATGGAATGAATTGTATGGGATAAAAGCACTGGTTGTTGCAGTTTTCTATGGATGCTAAAATTATATGCTGTGTCATTACGTTGTATTATTAGATCTAAAAATGCTATTTGTCTTTCATTTTCTTTTTCTGTGGTGAATTTTAATTTTTTGTGTTGATTGTTGATGTATATGTGTGTAGTTTTACACTGAAAAACATTTTACTCACATTTCCATTATTCAAGGAAATTGACACCAAAAAACTACTACAGAAAATAATTCTACACTTTTAAATCTTAACTAAATAAAAACGATTAATAATAAAATATTAATATATTAACAAATAAAAATAATTTTTTTATTTTCCACGAAGCTGATAATATATTCTATATATGATCATCGACCGTCTGTTTTGGGGTCGTTTGTATTTTATTGTTTGTCTGGATAACTCAATTTCAGCGAATTCGCCTTGTCTGTTGCAAACACCTATTGACTCGTAAATTATGATCATATTTCGATCACATTAGTAACATTGTAAACTGCCTAGGGATATGCTTAATGTTTATATATAATCATCTATAGATGATTCTATCTTTAATTTAAGTGTGGGTTCTTTTTTATTTCAATTCGGTTTTTTCGTTTCAAACAAAATCATTGAATATAGGATATTTTCAGCCTTGGATATCAACTATTTTACCGTGTTGTTGTAATCCTTTAAATACCTAATCCTTGAAAGCAAACGTGTATTAATCAAACAGACTTAGGCAAAATCGATATGTCGGTGGTTCTTCTAATGAGATATATTACTCAAGGAGTTTAAGGTTTTTCATCAATTTTGATTAATTAGGCGTCTATTGGCTCAGACGTTGCGGGGGAAATGAGGTTCGCTCGCTATGGAAAGGGAAAGGGGAATCTGTGAAAAGCTTTGTGCAAAACCAAAACCATTAACATGTCAGGTATTGTTTACTTCGTCAGATTTCAATTTAGCTTGGAAAAATCACAAAATATTACATTATTGCATTACAAAAATTACTTTATCATCGACACAAATTTAGTTCAATTTATAATCCTAATTTTGCGTGATTTCAATTAACGCTGTCACAATATTATAATTGAGGAGGTGCATTCCAAAACTCGGCTTATCCATATTACACAGTAAAAAATTTTGCCCGTGTAAATTTTTTAGTGTAGGGGTAAAAATATTAGAGTTGATTTGTAAGTGTAAAAGTTACACTACAAAATACACTAGGTAGCATTTAGTGCTTATTAACTTTATTAAACACATTTAAAGAATATGAACATTATTCATTGGTACATTCACACTATTTATTATTAAAATAAATCAAAAGGGTAGAAAAACTTAATGCGAGTGTTTATTACCTTAATGTGTTAAATAGTGACAAAATGTACACTACAGTGCATGCCAATTTCTTTGTCTGTTTTATTTTACTAAGAGCTCTTTTTTCTTTACACTACTAGTGCACATTGTATCACAATTAAAGTTAAATTACACCAATAGTGGCAAAATAGACTGAAAAAACTGGTAATAAACGAAATGCGTTTTAAAATGTTTGGTTGGTACCCATCTACCTACGCAGTGCATAGCCGGAGATACCGCGTTGTGGAAGTGTGGCATTTTTGTTCAGTTAAATTTTAATTACAGTGAATCCATCAGAGGACATTTTTATTTTTTGGTAAGTATTATATTTCCTTTTTCGTTAAGCCTTAATACTCAATAAATACCAATATGTTAAAAGGATGTCCATTAGGGTGAGCCAAAAAAACTAACCTATCGGATTTATAGGTTAAAATGAACCAACATACCGAGCAAAAAATTTCCCTGCAAGGCAAAATTTTTTGCTCAATTTTAAAAGGTGTCGGTGAGCATTCTAAGTTTTCCATTGAAATAACACGTAAAAAAATCTTTTTTCATTAAAAATACCATAACTTTTAAACCGTTTGAGATAAAATTTTTTACTTAGCGGATTCTTGTAGAGCATAAAATTTCCCAAAGAATCTATACCAGGATTATTTTTTTTAATTCAAAAATTCGTATGTTTGAAAGCTTTGAAAAGTGTAAAAAATCACTAAAACTGCAGTTTTAGGGATTTTTTACACTTTTCAAAGCTTTCAAACATACGAATTTTTGAATTAAAAAAAATAATCCTGGTATAGATTCTTTGGGAAATTTTATGCTCTACAAGAATCCGCGACGTAAAAATTTTTATCTCAAACGGTTGGGTTATAGTCTTTTTAATGAAAAAAGATTTTTTACGTGTTATTTCAATGGAAAACTTAGAATGCTCACCGACACCTTTTAAAATTGAGCAAAAAATTTTGCCTTGCAGGGAAATTTTTTTCTCGGTATTTAGGTTCATTTTAACCCATAAATCCGATAGGTTAGTTTTTTTGGCTCACCCTAATGTCCATACCCGACCTATACCTATTATATATCAATAAATTACGGCAGTAGTTCGGGTACTTGTAACATTAATAATATAAATACATACACACTTGATTTACTTTTTATTTTCAAGCGTAATGGTTGTTATATTAACCTATACCTACATTTTTATTAATATTATGGAAAATTTGTACACGTGTGGTAAATCCCCGACAAACAGCCGCCTGACGCCTCTCTACCAATGGGATCACCCATTTTTTTTAACAGAAAAATGGGTTACTGATGAATTCTCAAGATAATTCATTGCTTACAAGTTGACAGCCAGTAAAACATTGCATTGATCTAAAACTTTTACGTTTTAAGGAACCATTTTGATTAAGTCAGCCATACGACGCAAATATACAATTATATTTTAAAAGGCACCGATTTTAATAATTGTCAAAGATTTTTGTTCCAAATAAATCGTCGTTTATCTGACAAAGAGGCGTAACTAAAAAAAAATCGTTTTTGAGTTATACCAGAATGATCACCAAAATCGACTTTATAATCTCACAAACTGGCGTAGCTCTATAATAAATAGGTACAAATAAAGTTTTAGCATAAATCAGTTTCGGCGTAACTAATATTTTTGCATTTTGTGTGCCGTACAAACTGGCGTAATTCAATTCACACCGTTTTGTTTAAAAATGAGATACGCCTCTTTGTCAGATAAACGACGAAATGTTTCTCTTTATTTACCTTTTCGTTTTATTCACTACCACCAATAGGTTTTACTCAAATAATAGTGTTAATTTACACTAGAAGTTTGCACTAAAAGAGTAAAAGTACCTTTCTAAAATTAAAACTTTTCCAAAGTAGTGTTTATTTACACTGAACAAAAGTGGGATTTTACCAAGGAAGTGTAGAAGTAAACGATTTTAGATAAATTAATACTTTTTAATACAGTGTAAAATTACTTTATCCTCAGTGCTATAGTGTTAAATCATACTTGCTTACTTGGGGAAAATTACAGTACAAATTAACTCTAATTGTAGTTATAAAACAACACTATTTAGTGTGGACCTGTGTGTACTCTAATTAGTGTTGCTTAGAGTTGATTTTTTTTACTGTGTAGTGTAGTTGTTTTCGAGCAAAATGTCAAAAACCTTACACGCGAGTGCTAACGCATATCAGGCAAACACAATACTTTAAACGGAATATAAAGGAATAAGTAAAACATTTATATACCTTAATTAAAAAGGTATAGCTTAATAGTATATTATGTATCAAGTTTGATAAACGCCATTTTATATAAGAATTTAATTTAGGCACGAGTGACCTTGCGAGCGAGTGCTTAAGTTAATGAGTGTATAGAAAAGTTTATAAACGAGGTGGTATACTTTTTCTACGACAAATACTTGAATACTTGAAATTGACAGTTTTTCACAGTGAAAGTAAGGGAAATGTTTTATGAGGACTTTACAGTAGAGTCCGTGCCCGAATTTAAGTTATAGTTTACGGCGAAATTAAAAATAAAATAATTTTTACATCTAATATTATTTTACAAGAAAGGTACTATATTTTAGCGATTGTTTGACATTTGACAACTGTCAACTAACTTAAAACTAACTTCAGCCCGTGACTAAAAACCTGCTGCTAACTTCAGCCCGTGACTAAAGCGCCATAGAGCCACAACTTGTCAATGTGTATTTAAAAGGTCACTTAAAGGGCGGTTTAAAGGTGGGAGTAGAAAAAAATATTTATTTATTATATTTAACGCCGTCTTTTTCATAATTGCATGGTTTAAAATGTACAGTTTGTAACTTCATGCAGTTCAAAACATTAAAAAAACATCAAAGGAAAATAGCTTACTTTCCTGTTTCATAACTCTTCCGTTTATGCAGAATTTTATTTTTTTTATTACTTTTAAATTTTAGAGGCGTTGTGGCAGTTCAAAAGATAAAGATATCAAAAAAATATTATGTAAAAAATTTTAGAAATTACATGTAAAATAAATTGTTAAAATGTATGGTTCGACTCGCAATTAAATTCTGAACAAATTTTTTTTCTGTTGCCTGAAGTATGTAAATGGCTTTTTCTTGACTTCAAGTCCATTTTTTGTTCGTTTTTTTCGTCCAAGGTGTTAAATATTGACGTTAGTGCACCATTTTCGAAACGTAAGATGTTTCGTTAATTTGATAAATTTTATTACAAATTTTATTTATGCATATACAAAAGTTATATTTTAAATTATATGAAGTATATTTATATTGACGGATATTGGTGGTTTAATGGATTAATTAATATTGGATGATTGCTGTTAAATATTTAGGAATTTGAATTAAATTTAAATTAAATTAATAAATATTAACCATCAATTTTACAGAAAAAATGTTATTACGATATTACGTTTAACAAATTTAATTTTTTTGTAATTTTTATATTTTATTTAAAATTATTGATTTTTGTCTGTAACTAATAGTGGTTTTTCTTGTAAAATATTCATAGGCATTTATAGTAATTTTCTCGTACACCATCATAAAATCTGACATCTTTCAGACCGTTCTAACCTTAAAAGTAGTGCTTTATTTACGATTTTAAGATTTAATTAGGCACGAGCAAGCTTGCGTGAGTGTTTAATTAAATGAGAGTTTGGATAATATACTTTTTGTACGAAAATACTTTATTTCCACCTTTTTAGTAAATGACATTTTATAGGTTAATTTTGTTGTTTTTGTATCCAAGTAAACGATACTTTATGGGAAAAGACCTGTAATCTTTTACGGGCTTGTATAAAAGACCTGTAAAGTTTTACAGGCTTGTAAAAAAGCAATTTATGAAATGAAATGTCAGATTTAACACATAAATAAAACTTTAAATTTAAAAATTGTTATCTAAAGGTGAAAATAAAAGTTTGTACGTGTCAGGCTTTGCAATTAATCTTTACTAGGCTCAATTCCAGCTCGCCTGTAAAGATTCATTTACAAAGCTTGACACGTAAATAACTATAATATTATCTAAAAATGATTTAAATTAAATATTAAATATAGAGCGATTACTACCTATTGTTTTTAATTGTATATAAATGACCTTAGCAATGTACGTTACTGATTTAACGCCTAAATATATACTGCTAGAAAGATTTCCGAAACTCCCATAAAAATTATTATTTGATGTCCTGAATCCTTGTACTTCGGGATTTCGTTTTAAATTTTATCATGTGACCCAGTAATATAAACTAGACTGAAACTGCAATGGTAATATTTTCAAGTACTTATTATTACTTTGAACTTTCGACATTTATTATTATTTTATTCAAATTTTCCCACACTATGTTTCATGAAACGGAGCAACGAACTCATATTTTAAAATTTTATAGGTGAATAAATAAAAAAGAATAAAATTTAATAAAATTTGCATAAATAAATTTATTTTTATCGAATATAAAATATATCCTCTAAAATAAAAGGTAAATTGACATTTTCACTGACCGATAGTAAAACAAATTTATAAATTTTTTAAATATGGCAAATTTTATTTATTTAAATAATAGTTAAACCATACATTTTATTTTTATTCAATTATCACGATTACGAATTTTTGGTACAAAAGTAATTTTTTATACTCTCACCTTTAAAACGCCCTTTATTGTACATCTTTCCATGACACTAAGTGACCTTTTAAATACACATTGACAAGTTGTGGCCTTATGGCGCTTTAGTCACGGGTTGAAGTTAGCAACAGGTTTTTAGTCACGGGCTGAAGTTAGTTGACAGTTGTCAAATGTCATACATGTTAAAATAAAGTGCCTTTCTTGTAAAATAATACTAAATGTGAAAATTATTTGAAAACTTTATATGAACATTGTACTGACCTTTTAATTTCGCCGGCAGTAAACTATAACTTAAATTCGGGCACGGACTCCACTGTAAAGTCCTCATAAAATATTTTCTTTACTTTCACTGTGAAAAACTGTCAATTTTCAAAAAATACATTTCGAATTATAACCTTTATAATCTGTGTTTATAAAATTTAAAAATGTGACATTTGACGGTGACACACAGATTCCCCTATTGTTTCATAGATGGCGCGCTATACAAATTTTTTATTTAAATCATTTTAAGATAATAATAAGTATTTGTCGTAGAAAAAGTAAAGTATGCACCTCGTTTATAAACTTTTCTATACACTCATTAATTTAATTTAAATTAAATTGGCATTTATCAAACTTGATACATAATATACTATTAATAAAACTAGCTAATTGAAGTAACGTTTATAAAATATGTAAAGGTTAAAATAAAGTTAAACAAAAATAAAACGCCTTTTATACATTTTAATAAATATACCAAGTATGTTTATAACAATATTATAATCTGCGTTGTTTTAATATTTTAATTACAAATTTGCTAATTTCAAAGTTGTAATGCTGAATTAATATAGCTTCAGGCTGTTAAAAGCATTATTGAAATTAAACCGTTAACTTTAATTAATTAAAATTTCTTTTAATTATATTTTGTATCATAAAATATAGTTTAAATCCTTCATAAATTAAATTTTGTAAACGACAGCCAAAATATTTTCCTAAGTGGTTAAATGTGTGTCAACTTTTAGGATCTATAAAAAAGTTATATGAGTTGCACGTTTAATGAGCTGTATTTTCGTTAGAAAGCATCAACGTCGTATCCGATCCGTTATGAAAAGATGGAATTACCACATTTTAAGTGATATCCGAGTTTCTCTTAAGAAAACTCACTAAGCGTCACTTAAGGGATCATAAAATTTGCAACAGCTGACATGCTTTCCAGCTAAAAAGTAACTTTTTTATTGAAATTTTATACAATTAGGAGGTAGGCGTTATGTAAAAAGTTTTTAAAATAAACTGTTTAAAAATATATCCAGGTTATAGTAGCAATAATTTACCATTCGATGGTTATGTATATTTTATTTTTTCAGTATGGGTAAATAACAAAGTTTGCATTATTTAAATTTTAATAAAAAACCGGTCATGGTAAATTTAATATCTATATTTTGTTATGTCTATGGTATACTGTACTATGCATTATAAGTAAAGTGGAAATCAGTGTAATGTAATCCACTAGACTTGTTGACTCATTGTTATAAATTTGATACAATTTACAAGGTATACAATTTATATATTTTAATAATAATGTTGCATGTCGTTGGTTAAGGGTCCATTAAATTTAATCATTGTTATTAAAATAAACTTTATTTAAAACCTAATTTGGGTCGTTATTGTTTCGTAAAGTTTCGTTTAATGTATAAAGTAATATTTATTTAAGTTGTAATATATTTTTTTACTACAAACACTTTAAATAAATAACAAATATATTTTGGTTAGAGGTCTTTGACCTTTTAGTAGGTAGGTATTTATTTAATCAGAATGTATTGTTTGCAATAATATTTTTAATTTTAAGTCCATTATATAATTTTATTTATTACCATTAATGATAATAATTATGCCTATTATTAAATATATTGTTATTGTTTTCTTTTGTAACCAATTAAAAAAGTTAGGTTGTGGATGCGTTTGAAGGTTAAGTCACTTTGATTAAGATCATAGACATTACAAGCATAGAAAGCGCTAGGTAAAAAAATAAACACAAATTTAACTTTATACATTAAAAATAATACCAGCTTATCTAATCAATTGAGTCATTGTTTATGTGTACTTTCTTATCTCCGGAAAGATTGTGTGATTTTTATACATTTTGTTGAAAATATTTACCATTCATTTTTTATTAACCTGCGTTTTTTAGATACTTCAATATGTCGCAGATTTGCTGTGGAAAATTTAAACATGAGAAAAATGAAAATCTCGACGACTATTTTAAGGCTTTGGGTGAGTAATTTTAAAAATATTAATTTTTTTATTGAATTTAATTATTTTTAAGGGGTTCCATACCTTATAAGAAAAATGATTTGTTCCACCAGCCCACAATTGGAAATAACAAGTGATGAACAAGGAAATTGGACCGTATCTCAAATCACAATGCTAAAAACCACCGTTGCCAAATTTAAATTGGGCGAGGTATTTGAAGAAAACATGCCTGGAGGATTATTAAAGGTAAATTCAAATTAGTTTTTACCCTTCAAAAAAAAATAAACACTTTGTATTTTTAGAGTAATGCCGTTTTGGAAGATAACAAACTAATAATAAGCTCGACGGGGCCAAATCAGGAAAAAGTAACAAGAACTTACGAGTTTTCCGAAAGTCACTGTATCCTGGTAAGTTTAGATTGTAAAGTTACTGTAGCAAACTTTCTTTAACTATTGTCTGCATTTTTAGACCCTCAAAGAATTAAAAAGTGGGATTGAAGCCAAAAGGCATTTTAAGAGAAGCCAATAAACTATTTATTTAAGTTTTATGTTATTGACTATAATATATCTAAATATTGTATTATGTACACTTCCTTTGACTAAATAAAGTAAACTGCTCGTCATAAAAATCGACGCACCTAGTTTATTGAAAAATATTTGAAAGCTCGTTATTGAAAAATTACTGAATCGATTTTAAAAATCTTTGGAAATTCTGAATAGATAATTCTTTGACTCTTATGTCTAATTTTGGGAATACGATATTTTGCACATAACATTATACTACAGGGTGTTAAACGAAAGGATGTATTTTTTCCGAAATTTCAAGTTATTCCCATTCATGAGGCAGTTGAGTTTGTACTCCTCCCTAATATAAGTAAGGTAATCCCTCGGAACGTTTTCGAGATTTTGTGAATATCGCGACTTATTACGATTATATGCCAATTTATCGAAAATTGTCGTTATTTCCCAGTTTAGTCCAAAAAATGAGCAATAGTGGATTCTTTGACTTCCTTCTAATTTTGAGAATATGATATTGTACAAATAGCCTTATTCTACAGGGTGTTAAAAAAGTAATGTTTTTTCCCAAAATTTCAAATCCCTATTCACAGGGCAGTTGAGCTTGATAGTCGTAATACCCCTTCCTAATAACAGTTAGGTTACTCCTCAGAACGTTTTCCAGATGTTGTGGATATCTTTTTAACACCCTGTAGTATCATGCTATGTGCATAATATTGTATTTCCAAAATTAGACATGTGTAAAAAAATCAACTCTTGCTGATTTTTTGGACTAAAATGAAGAATAACGTGAATTTTCGAAAAATTGCTGTAAAATCGTGGTTAACCAAGATATCCATAAAATCTCGAAAATGTCCCGAGGGATTACCTAACTGTTATTAGGGAGGATTATTAGGACTATCAAGCTCAACTGCCCCGTGAATGGGGGTTTGGAATTTTGGAAAAAAACATCTATTTTTTTAATACCCTGTAGTATAATGCTATGTGCATGTGTCGTATTCCCAAAATTAGACGTAAGTCAAAGAATCCACTATTGCTCATTTTTTTGGACTAAACTGGGAAATAACGACAATTTTCGATAAATTGACATATAATATCGTAAGCCGCGATATTCACAAAATCTCGAAAGCGTTTCGAGGGATTACCTTACTAATATGTATTAGGGACGGGTATTACGACTATCAAACTCAACTGCCTCATGAATGGGAATAACTTGAAATTTCGGAAAAAATACATCTCTTCGTTTAACACCCTGTAGTATAATGCTATGGGCAAAATATCGTATTCCCAAAATTAGACATAAGAGACAAAGAATCAGCTATTCAGAATTTCCAAAGATTTTTAAAATCGATTCATTAATGTTCTAATAACGAGCTTTCAAATATTTTCCAAATAACTAGGTGCGTCGATTTTTATGACGAGCAGTTTATTTGAAATAATTTTTATTCCACCAACCAAATTCTAACTTTAAATGATTAAAACTTCTTTTATGTTTTTTTTTTGCATCTTTCAAAGCAATTATATTGGATGCCTTATACCTGTTTTTCAAACTTTTTCCATAGAGCAAGTTACCGACAGGCTCGAAGAACAAAACCTGAATGTAAAAGCAGTAAAAGTTTAACTGTCAACGAAATAGGTTATGTTCATTTTTATAGAAAGAGGGCATATTTTGTTACCTTAAAGAACAAAGATGGATATCTGTACCTCCGTCTCACTAACTCCTAATAATGTAGAAGCAAAACTGGAAAGGGGATTCATTTCGGACGGCCCTTTGAAGTGTAAGCTGTGAAGGATTAGTGTTAAGCAAGGTTGGTACGCGTGTGTGTCAGTAGGTGGTCTGGTTTGACAATGAGCTGGCGGCTTATATCGGCACAAAGCAATATGGCGCCGAGTCGCAGCGTAAATACGCCAGGTAATGATAATTTGGTACTAATGAAATTAGGCGTAACAGACAAGGACGGTTCCGTGCGAACACGGAAATTAATTGTGCCCGAACGAGGCGGTGAATATAATCCTGGCCGGCGCTGCTCGTATACCTCTTTGCACTATCTCTAAATTACATGACACTATTTGCGGCTAAGCCATTTCACAGACAATAGCGCCCACAGCGAAAATGACCTTTTGTTGCAACTTTTCAATGCGAGAACTTTGACCGTTACTCTTGAAGCTGGCAGCTAGTACGGCATATACTTATACAGGGCCACCCTTTATAACTTTTTCCATAAAAAATTGTTTTAAGTTTTCTAAAACTCTTCTCAAAGTTTTTGAAACGTTTCAGGAGTTATCTGCCTATATTCTTGAAATATTCTTGAATGTTCTCAGGTGGTCTTTTGTAGACCTGTGTTTTTAAATACAAAGTGACTAGAAGTACACTGTACCGCCATTAAACGTACAACGGGTGGAAAAAAATCCTTATTTAGCATATTTGTCAATTGTATAATATTAAATGGTCGCTCAATGGGGCGGGGGGCCCAATGGTGCGGGGTCGGTTGGGTTGGGTTGTTGAGTTTGGGTTGGTTTGGGTAATTCATACTGACATTTCATTAATTTTGTTGTTAATTATATTTTAATCACTTAATTAAATTTTAATCAATGTTTATACAACTTGAAAGTTAGCTTAATAATTACATAATTAATATCAAGAGTTAACCAGCTGTTTACCAACTGTTATACAACTGGGCCTTTGTGTACCAATTTAATCTCAACCACAGATAATGATCTCAACTAATAAATCCGAAATTTAACCATCAGCTGGTATGAAAACACGCATGCGCACAAACCTGATGTTCGTTTAATGCCCGTACTCCCGGTGTACTTTTAGTCACGGCGTTTTGAATAACCCCAAAGAAAAAAATTGAGTGGCGTTAAATCTGGAGATCTTGCCGGCCAATCTTCTACCAATCCTTTTATCGGGAAACCTTTGGTTCAGCCTGACTGGTAAAGCATAGTGAGGATAAAATATTTACTATTAGATTTCCTAAATTTAAATATGTACGAGGTGTGTTTAGAAAATATAGGGGATTTTTGTTTTTTGAAACAAATATTTATTTATTCGTCTACATCTAATGTTGTCGCCTTCAAAATAGTTCCCATTGGATTTTATGCACATGTGCCAGCTCTTTTTCCAATACTCGAAACACTTCTAAAACTCGATCTTTGGGATAGCCTTTAGTTCTTTTAGCGATGCGCTTTTAATGTCATCTATGCTTGCAAAACGACGGCCCTTTAAGGTTCTCTTTATTTTTGGGAATAGGAAAAAGTCAGACAGAGGCATGTCTGGCGAATATGGAGGTTGGGGCATCATTACAGTATTGTTTTTGGCCTAAAATTTTGTTCAAAATTTAACAATTTTGAAAAAAATTTTGCCGCCACGCGTTTTATACCCAAAACATCGATATACCAGTAGTTTCAGAGTTATAGCGCTGGAAATATAAACTTTTATAAAAATAGACCTCAAATTCCATTTTATTTTTCTTCGAGCAAAGGGATGATTTTGTAGAGAATTTAATTTCCTACAAAAGCTATAAAAAAGTTTTTAGGGAAAAAAGTTTTTAACAGCGAAAAATCTAATTAAAACCAACAAAAAAAATTTTCTGTGTTATTTCAATGGGAAATTGAATTTTTAAATGAGCTAAGCCGCTATTGCACTTAGAACCTTTTACCCGGCGGCATAATTTTTTATTTTCTATAAAGTATTAGATTTTCTGGTATAACAGCGAAAAAAAAAATATCGCCTAAAAATGACACACCCTAATAATGACATTAAATAAACAAGTTCTGCGCAAGCAGAATTTAAATTGAAGTTTGCGAAAAAAAGATAACAGAAACATCGAACATGGAACAGACGACACGGTACTGATGAATGGGATACAAATTTGAGATTGTTATTCGGAATTAAATATTTTACTAATATTTTTTATTAGTGGATGCTACTTATCAATAAATCACATATAGCCTTATACAAATTACAATGAAATATATATACGTAAGAAAATAACTACTCACCACAGTACTGACATTTTGACTGGAACTATACGTGCATTTAAACAACTTCGCCGCTTGCATTGTTTTCAAGATGGGTGTTTTTCCAACACTTGAGTTAAAACGAGGACTTGACGTTTAAACTTCAATATTTCGCAGGAATTTTGAATTTTAACATTGGACTGACGTTTAAAAGTGAGTACATGTACTTTGCAAAGATTATCAATTTTTAAAAAATTGCTATTATTCGAATCTATGATAAAATATGAAAAATACATTATTTAATGTTTTATAATTTGTAGTGAAATTGAAAAATTTAAAATAAATTGAATATATTTTAAAATAAAATCACTCAAATATTTGATTTCGCCTTTAGTTAAACAAATTTAACAATAAAGCTATTTATTATTATTATTAGATTTCCTAAATTTAAATATGTATATAACTTAGCAGCGGCTCAAAAAGGATAACCATTTTCTTACATCCTTACAAGTTCATCACATACATTAAACGAGAGGATTATTTATGTTTACATTTCAGTCTTGGTTCTGCAATGAAGCCTTAAAAGCTGAATTTTTTAGATTCATTATAAGTAAACTCTTTGTTAGCACTGCTAAGTTATCAAAATACATATTTAAAAATCTTACGAACAAAACTTTAATCAAATGTGTGTGAAATACCACTTTGAGTTTATATGAATAGAATTAGTATATTTCTAGCTTTATTAATAAATTCATAGTTAATAGTTAAAAAAACGGCAACTAAATAAAATTAAAGCAACAGATTCTAAAAGAACTATTTAAATGTGGCAATGGCACTGTTTTCAATTTATGTATATGACTATTGTGGCCTATAAAAGTGACTTTAACCACCTTATAAAACGGAACAAACAATGTTGATTACTCCTGGGTCGAATTCTTTTAAAAACAACTCTCTAAATAGAAAACAAACAGGATGAACTTTAAACTACTTGAGAAATGCATTTTTAAAACGATTCTACAACATAAATATATTGCATAAAATTTCATATATATTATAAAATTCATTCCAAAGGACTAAAAAGTAAAATAAAATAATAAAAAACATGTGATTTTAGTATAAAATTGTTATTCGAAATTAAAAATTAAAATATAAAATGTACGCTTTATTTAAATTATTCCCTGATTTTGTTTATAATAAGCAACCAATCTAACTTCAGGGAATTTTTTAATACTGTTGTAAATATTTATGAGAGAATTTCTAACAACACTTTTGGCCGCAAACAGATAATAAAAAGAAAGTATCCCACAAAATAAACAAAATAAAAGTTTCCTGTTTTCAATTTAAATACGGGACTATGGTAGTCTATACATATATATTGTTTTAGTTTACAATTTAAAACAAAATAGCTATTTTACTAAACAAATACATTATATACGACTTTTAGTTTGTTTAGCTTTAATTTAAATTCTTGTTTGTTTTTAAAGCTTAGTTAATTATTTAAATAACAAAGTAAATATAAATAAGTTAAACCAACCAAAAGCAAAATGTAACATTTTGTTATATGAAAGAAAACACATTTTAATTTAAAAATGTATTTGTCAGGATAATAAATAATATTAAATAAATAAATTTTTCTACTCCCACCTTTAAAACGCCCTTTATCGTACATGTTTCCATGACATTGTAAGGGTCCTGTAGTATATAAACTTTTAAATTCAAATTTGGCGCTATTTTAACCAAGGAAAATTTAAATAATCCACTAGAAATAATATTATAGTTTTAAGAGATTTTATGTTTAAAATCTATTGCGTTTAAAGTTTCACTTCTTTGTATCTGAGCGTAGGAATATTAGGGAGACGTGTTTATATTACACATTCTTGCTTAAGTGGCCGAGATGTTTAAAATATAGGTTTAGGGAAGAGAGAGGCAGAAGGGTGTAGCCTTTCATTCGATACGCATACTAAAAAGTTTGTGATATATATTTTAATATAACTATAGTGATTGTTATCGATTTTCTGCCGTAATTAGGTATGTACTCTTTTAAAAATTGTAAATTTGCTAGTAATGATAAACAACCCCTCGTTTTTTGCTTATAATTTGCTTATAATTTTGAACAATATTCTTTAATTCGCATTTTTGTCTATGACGTTTATCATTGCTAGTTTCTTGGGTCCTAATCATTTTTAATATGTGTAAATAGCGAGTGATTTTTGGTAATAATTTTTATTGTATCACTATTTCATTATTTTGGTTTAATACCTTGTTATCTCGCATACACTGAGTTCTAATCTTTATGTTGTCGCGTTCATCATATACACGGAATTAATTGCATTTAACTTAAATTTTAATATTTTGTATTGTCTTTATTTTGAGTTACACTGGCCTTGATTTTGCTGTTTCCTTTTGTATAACTTTGTATAACTTTTATTTAACTGAAATGTATTTTATTGTTTTTAAAACTCAGTGTATAATCTCGGTATTAAGGTATTTATTTATTTTAACCCTTTGCATTTGTACTCAGGCTAAAACTTTTAACAATAATATTATTATTATAATATTGGTATTATTTGGGTAAGGTTTATAAAATGTTATTATTATTATTATTATTATTATTATTATTATTGCTCTTATTATTATTATTAAATTTGATATTACCATTAGGTCATATCATGGTAAGGTAATAGTATCGTTTAACCTTTTGATAGATTCTGGATAGAGACTTTGATTTAAACTGCTTATCTTAGCGCTTTATTTGGAATATTTGATAATGGCTTTAACGTTACTATATATGATAAAAATCTCTTTATGTTATTATTCAGCGCGATACTTTCTGGTGGTTAGAGTTTTGGCCATGTTCAGGTGTTTCTTGTTATGACTCTCTCCTATTTATTATTTTATTGTATTTTATTTATATTTTACACCATTTTATTTTATTGCATATTATTTATTTTATTTGTGTCTGTATTTGTACTTGTGTTTTCGTTTGGAGAGTGCTCATGCATGAATATTTGAACATGGGTAATATATTAGCATTATTTCAAAAGGATTTATCCTTAGAAGAAAAATAGTGTTTTTATGTTATTACCTATATAAACTCTGTGTGCAGAATTGTTTGTATATTTTTGCAATACTTTTGTCTTGTTCTGGACATTGATTTTGTAAGAATATTTGAACATATTGTGATATAGCGACACTTTAGTGAGATAGGACCACCATAGCTGTCGTTATATCACTTCGCAGAGTATGCAATTGTTCCATAGTGTGGTTATTGGCAACGGTTTAATATCTGCACTTGGTTAAAGCATATGAATTCTCTCTATCAGAAATATGTGGTTGCTGTAGTTTATTTATATAAAATCGTGTCCTTGTTCAATAGTTCGAAGATGCGTGGTAAGGTAACCAAATATTAAAACACATCGCCAGGTAAACAAATATTAAAACACATCGTCATAAAATGACGATCTCTATTATAACTATTTTACCTGAGTACAAAATGTTTTGAATATTGATAAAAACACCCAAATTATATGAAATATGTTTATCTGCTTTTTATGTTATTTTATTCACTTATTATTTATACTACATTCTTGTGATTATGACCCATATAACTATGTTTTGTTTTGTATTTTATTTTTATTTGAACTGTGTAAGTCGACAGGGTTTTTATGGTCCCTTTTCCCTGTTCTTTGACTCAACGGGCCACCCCTTTGTCTTTGCTTAAATTAAATCAGGGGTTTAAAAATTAAATGCTTGTGTTTCATTAAACCTGACCAATTTCAAAATAACGTTATTATCAATGTAAGTAAATACACAAGGTAGAGTCCTAATTTATATAAAGTAAGTAAATTAACTAGACGATCACGAATATGCCAAAACAAGTATTTCAGTATACTTAAAGAATCGGGTTACGAGAAAATATATAGTGTATCTTACATTTTGTTGCCGGGTGACCAGGATACATTGATAATGGGGTTTGAAATTGATCTGGGTGATGGATTTATGGCCTTATGTGCAGCGGGGTAAAATATTTCCTACGCATTTTTAAGTGTTGCTCTCGCACAGTGAGGTAAAATATTTCTTCTGCATTTCCAAGTGTTGTTTGCACAGTGGGGTAAATATTTTTTTTATGTATTTTATCTTTGTTCTGTTTTTTTCTTTATTTCTTGTATTTAAGGGTTTGTTGTCATTTAATTCTATATATTGGATAAACTAATTTTTTTTTAGCTCATATATTCTGTGTGTATGCACAGTGGGATAAGTTTTTTTTCTTCTTTTGTACGTTTTTAATTTAAATAAGTTGTTATTACCTTTTGGTACTGCTGAGTCTTCTTTGAAGTCAGTATTTGGTATTAGTAGTTGAATCTTCCTTGAAGCCAGCTGCTTATTTTTATTTGTGTTGTTTCTTTTAGTTTCAAAAATTTCTTCAACTATAGATGAATTTTCTTTTGAAAATAGCTTCTAAACATTGTAAGAAGTTACGTATTAGAATACTGAAGCTGAATCACGTCAATGGTGGCAGCTAAGCAAAGTACTAAGGGGCGCAGCCAAGTGGAGTGCTAGGGGGCGCAGCTGAATCTTCTTTGAAGACGGTTGTTTTGTTTAATTACTTTTGTAAACATTAGTTAAACATCTCTTGATGTAACTATTTTGGTGGTTTTTTAGTTAAACATCTGTTGATGTAACTATTTTCTTTTGTAACGTAGTGGAACATCTATTGATGTCACGCAAGGGTTGTGTTTGGGGTAAACGAACCTAATTTTATTTTACAGGCTTTAAAATACGTTTTTTTTTGGTTCCGTTCTTTTATTCTTTTCATTTCTGGTGTCACCTAGTAAATACTATTACGACTATTTACTGTATAGCTTAATTTTTATGAGCTAGATCTTCATAGACAATGTTCTGCTATTTGTTGTGTCTTGAGAGACTTTGAAAAGTGCAAATTTACTTTTCAGAAGTGTATTGGGAACAGTTTTTTTGGTAAATTCAGAGCAGCTATTTACGGTCGATTACTTGTCTTCTATTACAGCAGGCCAATACAAGGTAGCCTATATTTTGGTTAAACAATTTTTTTTGGCCAGTATTTCCAAGTTTATTTCTAATTTTATTTCTTCATTAAAGGTTTTGTTATTTAGGAGTAATTGGTGAATTGTTTAAGTCTGGTGAAAGAATGTTGGTTGCTTGTTATTATTATTATTTTATTGTGAACCATTTTACATGTTTTGATTTGTTTTTGCCATACACCAATCAATGCAAAAATTTGACGAGTGCACTATCCATGGATACGATGAGCTCTAGTTCATTTGGGACACGGAACTGGAAGGGATGAACTTTACTACATTTGATGAATGGAGATGGTACCTGATTTTAAAATTTGAGGAAGTAAAAAAGTGTAGCTGACTCAAGACATGGACTGGACAATATTCTAAGGGGCGTACATGGTTATTCCAAGTCATAAATAGCAGGAGGGAAATGGAGTGGTTATACGGACTGCCATATTTCTTCATTTCTACATTACAATAATGTTTTCCAGGTGGGTTCTTTTCATTTTATTGATTTTACTAATTTATCCATTTTATTTTGACTAGGTCCCTACTGTATTTCTATTTTATTTTATTGTTATTCTTTTTTATTATTTATTTATATTATTATTACGATAAAACCCTGATATTATTTGTTTTCTTTTTTATGTATGATATTCCTGACTGAGAACAACAAGCCCTACGTTCAGATGAGTTCGGCCAAATTTGACGCGAAGGATGTTGAAAGTTTGCCAAGCCTCCAAGAGTCCGTCTGCCAATCTTCCAAAGGGGCGTCTGTAAGGGTCCTGTAGTATATAAACTTTTAAATTCAAATTTGGCGCTATTTTAACCAAGGAAAATTTAAATAATCCACTAGAAATAATATTATAGTTTTAAGAGATTTTATGTTTAAAATCTATTGCGTTTAAAGTTTCACTTCTTTGTATCTGAGCGTAGGAATATTAGGGAGACGTGTTTATATTACACATTCTTGCTTAAGTGGCCGAGATGTTTAAAATATAGGTTTAGGGAAGAGAGAGGCAGAAGGGTGTAGCCTTTCATTCGATACGCATACTAAAAAGTTTGTGATATATATTTTAATATAACTATAGTGATTGTTATCGATTTTCTGCCGTAATTAGGTATGTACTCTTTTAAAAATTGTAAATTTGCTAGTAATGATAAACAACTCCTCGTTTTTTGCTTATAATTTGCTTATAATTTTGAACAATATTCTTTAATTCGCATTTTTGTCTATGACGTTTATCATTGCTAGTTTCTTGGGTCCTAATCATTTTTAATATGTGTAAATAGCGAGTGATTTTTGGTAATAATTTTTATTGTATCACTATTTCATTATTTTGGTTTAATACCTTGTTATCTCGCATACACTGAGTTCTAATCTTTATGTTGTCGCGTTCATCATATACACGGAATTAATTGCATTTAACTTAAATTTTAATATTTTGTATTGTCTTTATTTTGAGTTACACTGGCCTTGATTTTGCTGTTTCCTTTTGTATAACTTTGTATAACTTTTATTTAACTGAAATGTATTTTATTGTTTTTAAAACTCAGTGTATAATCTCGGTATTAAGGTATTTATTTATTTTAACCCTTTGCATTTGTACTCAGGCTAAAACTTTTAACAATAATATTATTATTATAATATTGGTATTATTTGGGTAAGGTTTATAAAATGTTATTATTATTATTATTATTATTATTATTATTATTGCTCTTATTATTATTATTAAATTTGATATTACCATTAGGTCATATCATGGTAAGGTAATAGTATCGTTTAACCTTTTGATAGATTCTGGATAGAGACTTTGATTTAAACTGCTTATCTTAGCGCTTTATTTGGAATATTTGATAATGGCTTTAACGTTACTATATATGATAAAAATCTCTTTATGTTATTATTCAGCGCGATACTTTCTGGTGGTTAGAGTTTTGGCCATGTTCAGGTGTTTCTTGTTATGACTCTCTCCTATTTATTATTTTATTGTATTTTATTTATATTTTACACCATTTTATTTTATTGCATATTATTTATTTTATTTGTGTCTGTATTTGTACTTGTGTTTTCGTTTGGAGAGTGCTCATGCATGAATATTTGAACATGGGTAATATATTAGCATTATTTCAAAAGGATTTATCCTTAGAAGAAAAATAGTGTTTTTATGTTATTACCTATATAAACTCTGTGTGCAGAATTGTTTGTATATTTTTGCAATACTTTTGTCTTGTTCTGGACATTGATTTTGTAAGAATATTTGAACATATTGTGATATAGCGACACTTTAGT